>OY728126.1:400593598-403498598 GCA_963277665.1 Viscum album
GCCAGGAGGAGTCATTCAACCTCTTCCCATACCAGAGTGGAATTGGGATAATATTACGATGGACTTCGTCATGGGGATACTGAAGACTCCTAGAGGGAACGATGCAATATGGGTCATTGTTGATGGTCTTACCAAGTCAACACATTTTCTTACTATAAGAGAAGATTTACCACTCGAACTTCTAGCAAGACTATATATTAATGATGTTGTGAGACTTCATGGAGTACCCCTATCGATTGTTTCTGATCGTGATCCTTGTTTTACTTCTAGATTCTAGAAAAGACTTCAGAAATCCGTGGCTACTGAACTTCATTTGAGCACTGCCTACCACCCTCAAACAGATGGACAATCAGAACGGACTATTCAAACCTTAGAAGACATGTTGAGATCCTTCTCACTTGACTTTCAGGGTATGTGGGATCAATATTTACCTCTGGTAGAATTTTCCTATAATAATAGCTTCCATTCAAGTGTTCGAATGGAACCATATGAATCGTTATATGGAAAGAGATGTCTCACACCAACCTGTTGGGATGACGTTGGTGAAAGAAAACTTGTAGGCCCAGAACTGGTGGAGGAAACACTGGAGAAGGTGAAGGTAATCCAAAACCACATGAAAGTAGCTCAAAGTAGGCAGAAGAGCTATGCTGACAATTGAAGGAAGGATTTGGAATTTCAGGTAGGAGATCATGTTTTCTTGAAGGTATCTCTATGGAAAGGAGTTATACGTTTCGGAAAGAAAGGAAAATTGAGTCCCAGGTACATAGGACCTTTCAAAATTCTAGAACGAATTGGGACTGTAGCTTACCGTTTGGCAATGCCACGAAATCTCTCCAAAGTTCACGTGTGTTCCACGTATCACTGTTAAGAAAATGCATTCCTAACCCAACGCATGTACTCACCTATGAGGAATTAGAACTGGAACCAGATCTGTCTTATTGTGAAGAGCCCGTTAGAATTCTTGATACAAGAGAACAAGTTCTGAGAAACCAGACGACTCATCTGGTAAAAGTGCAATGGAGAAACCATAAGATGGAAGAGGCAATGTGGGAACCCGAGGAACTTATGATGAAGAACCACCTAAGTATTTTCATGTGGTAGTATTCTTGATATTTCTAGGATGAAATTATTTGAATGAGGGGAGAGTGTAACATCCCAAGCTTCCATGGTACGATTCTCTTTGAATAATACAGTAGCGTGTGTTGTACGCAACATCGAGATTCTGACACACTGCAACCAATCAAAGTAGCCGTTATGAATAGTAATACCCACTTTTTGAAATTTTACAAATTCTATTTCTCAATATGGACTTAATTTTTGGATTTGGAATATCAAAATTATCCTAGGGTGAAATTTTGGTACTTTTGGGATAACTTTTATATTTTGATGAATAGTGAAAATTACTAAATTTTAATTAAAAACAACTTTTTTAATCGAAATAATTAATAGTGATAAATTATGAATTTGAGTGGTTTTAAAGTATATTTAGAATATATCTTTACCATTTAATACAAGTTTGGTCATCGGACATAATTTCACAATTAAACCGAACATAAACAGTGTCAATCTTTTGATAATTATTATTTCTTAAAAACACGCTTTTTGTTTTAACAACGGGAATTAATTTTAAATCAATTTTTGCCACTTCTGTGTTTTGAATTTGGAAAAATGGATTCAATATTTGGAATCAGGATGTCCAAATTGTGTAAATAGGTAACTTTTATTTTTAGACATTTTGAATAATTACTTCGGTAAATATTTTATTTACCATGGTTAAAGGGTAAATCCTGTAAATAAGGGTAAAAAACATAATATTATAATAATAATAAATTACCATAAAACATGTCCTAAATTGATTTATTGATACATGTCCGACCATGGGCATCTTTGGGTCTATTTTGGGACCCCATGGATCCACTTGTAATTAATAAGGACACTTTATATTAATTAAGTTAAAATAAATACAAAAATGACATATGCTTATATCTTTTAGAAAAACAATTTTTACATAGGGTTATATATGTTGGATTTTAGACTATAAATATTAATTATAAATATAAAACTATTTCCTACATAATTTTATTTTATTTATAATTTTTAGAAATTTAATAATTAATATTATTTATGACACAATAATGATGCAGTATTTTCTTTATTAATGAAAGAATCAAATAATTGGTATTATAAATGTTAAAATAAATATAATTTGAAATTTTTGATTAATTACATGAATTTTATTGGTTAATATGACATTATAGGATTTCTTAAATTAATTTATTTCGAATTTATAATGTTGTTAAGACTTTAAAAAAAATCAATTATTGAATATTGTCAAAATTGACATAAATGAGTTTTTAAAACAAATATTATATTATTAATTGATATTCTATTCCAAAAAATATAAGATTCGGAAAAACAACTTATATAATGATATGTGTATCATTAATTGACCACTTGGTGGTCGCTTGAAAGTTTATAGTAAGTTTATTAACTATATAATATAAAAATAAAAAGTGACATGGTAAATGTCAAACTAATTAACTAAGAGTTAAAACTAAAGGATAAGGTTAATATAATGACTCAAACCTATATAAATTCTATTGGTTGAAATTATTTATACCCATAACCATCTTATACTTTTAATAATCCACTTTTTAGCCATTAGAAACCGAATATGAATTTATTATAAAATAATATTTCTAGCTTTTCCCAAGGTACCCCTGACCCCTCTTATAAAAGGGCACCCCCCCTTCTCACTAATTCACACATTCAAAGCCTTTTGGCTCGGAAAAACCCTACCCAAATACTCTCTCAACTTCCCTAACTTCATCCTAGAGGCCTTATTTTGATCTGAAACCTTACCTAAGGAGCCCTTTTGATCAAATCAAAAAGGAAGAACCCGATTAAGAGGTAATGTTTTCACCACCCTCTTTCAAGTTCCTTTCTTATTCAACTTATTCTTTCTTTGTTATTACAATTCTAAAATAATAACTCTAGTATCTTCTATATACTGTGATGTTATTTAAATATGGTATAACCATATTTAGTATTCTATCCATCCTTTGAATGACATGTCACCATACGAGCGTACGTACGGCTTACCGTCTCCACGTCATGGTGTAATTGTTATTCAATATATTATTATTTGGATGGGTATAATAATGAAGTTTAATTAATGTAAATAATAAATATAAAATGATAATGATTCTTTATATATGATATACCATCCAATTATATATTATTTTAATATCAAAATAATGATATTGTCGCTCGTGCGTACGTATGGACTATCGTCTCCACGAACGCGATGAGATTCATTCCCCATCATATCCATTCAAGTATAATTCTCATTTTATGATTAAAAATAATATTTAAGTACTTGGTATCATTCTATATATGAATAGTATACAACCTATCCATAACAAATAAGGCTGATGTAACAAAAAAAAAACGAGTAAGTTAACACCCGAAACTACGATAATACTAAAATATTATTAACAAAACATTATTAAGAAGATCATATATGATATCATAATTATTTATATGGTTCTTGTATAATTTAATAACAATGTTTTAACTATTTTACAAGATTTTAACATACCATAGACTAAGGAAAAGTACAAGGTAAGGGTTTATTTCATAATCTCTTCATTATCAGAGGTTGTTTATACGTAATTATCTACTGGGACCTCTTTATCGTCCACATCCGTGTTTCTTAAAAATGTATTTCAAAAAATTCTTAAAATTTTACAGAATATGGGTTAAAGTCATTTATACCCTTGTTTGACTTTTTATAAGAATTTTATAAAGGAATCTTTCCATCTTTTTCCAAACAAGGTCCTTTTTATCCTTTTCGACAGAATTAATGTAAGAATGTCTTTTTTAACTTATACGGTGGGTGCAGCTATTTTCCGCCATTATAAAATATCCAAATATTCCATTACAATCTTATAAGGATTATTTCAAAGTAAATGTTTTATTTTATAATTATGTGACTTTTAAATGATTTAAAAAAAGAGATATTTCTCTCAAATAGTTTTCATTTCATCTATGTCGACATCCTTTTATGAATTTTAAGCTTATTTGAAGTTGATTTATTATGATAAAAAAATTCCATATTTTATTGAAGGTTTTGTTATACGTTTTAATGTGGATGTGTTATTTTTATACCATTCATGGTTTATGGAGAAAGTATTGACATTTCTTATTCTAGTTTTAATACGAATGTTTATGTTATGTTTAAACCTATTCATATGAGGAATGCATTGGACTTAATATGTGATGGGTGGAGCCCGCTATAGCTCCTCGATGCATCTGTAGGTCTCATGAGACAAACTAGTGTCTTGGCACAAGGCCATGACAAAATCTTATCTGTAGTCTTGGCACAAGGCCTTTACTATGTGGTTATGATAGTCTGGCATTATGCATTCCATCATTATGAAAGTGGTTATTGATATTGCATGTGATTATTCGACTAGTGGAATATCCATGTAAATAAGTAAATGGAATTATTTCATTTAATCTTTGACATATTATGCTGAAGATTAAGTTTAAAAGGCTTTTGTTTTAGTTATACAGTGACTTATATGTTTATGCTTATTTAGGAAAGTTTCCGCTATAATATTATCCTTACTGAGCATCTGAGCTCACCCATTTCAATTTTTTATTTTTCCCAGGATATGAAGAATTAATTTATGAATGACCTGTAGGGATAGTATGAGGGGATATGAAGACAAGATGTTGTTGTAGTAGTTTTCACTTTATGATGTAATGTAAACTTTATGAATGTATCTAGTGATTCCAAGTCTACTAAACTTATCGGTCTTTCGAGAATTGATCTTTTGTGATCATAACAATGTTATGCAATAATGCACTAACTCTGGGTAACTGGGGTCAGGGCGTTACAGGAAGTGTCTTTCTCTGATAAAAATTATGAATGAAAATGAAAAAGTAATGATAGTTTTCTATATAATGGTTTCCCTAGTTTAAGAATAATTATAAATTTATGTTTGTTAAAAATTGGTTTTGGAAATTGTTTTTGTGGAATTAATCCATGAATTTGATTTTTTTTATAAAACCTTAATTTTTATTAATGATTCTCTATTATAGGTTTAAAAAATAATATAAGTTCTCATTAAATCTTTACAAAAATCAAGAAAAATATATAAAGAACAAATGGAGATGATTAAAAAGTATTTTAAATATAGTATATGATTCATTGAGTATGAGAATAATTCCCTCAACATGAAGAGTTTAGAAGTTGGAGGTGATATTGAGATATTTTGAATAACCTGAAAATGGTACATACAATTTTTTTTAAAAGAATGATACTACCACAAAAGTTTGCAATGAGACTCTTGGATCACTAAAGACTCGTATAGGTGGAAATAAGAGATTGAATTTATCCTCTAATAAATATGTAATAATCTTTAAGAAAAATGTAACCCATGGACCGAAAATAGTTTCATGGAATAATGTTGTTTTACATGTTTGTACATATTTTAAATCAAAAACATGGAAAATTTAATTGGATGATAATTTTAAAAAATTACTCACCAAATCAAGGTTGAATTTCATAACATTAAAGAAATTATTCTCTATAAGAAGATCCAAAAATTTAATTTATTCCACTAAAAATCAAAAATAAAAAAATCTTGAAATACTACCTTGAAAAGAAAAAGAAGTGTCATTAGAAACTATTGACGCTTCTAGACATTAGTGTAAATGGAAATTGATTTATGGAATTATTTTCCAATATCTAGAGAAGAGAAATTTCCACGTTTTTAGGTAATAAATGATAAATAAAGGAGAAGGCAATAAAAAAGAATCAATCTTTGTATAAATGGAAATATCATTTCATTAATAACATATTTGAACATTTTCAATGTTTATATGATTATTGAAAAATGGGTTACCATAGCTATGAGGAATGATATTATGAACCCATAAATCTTAATTAATATACAAAAATATTAATATATTATCAATAGAATGAAAAGAATGTTGAAAAAGGAGTAAAAACTACCTTTGGAAATAGTGATGTAAAAAAAGTGGTTTAATAGAAATGGAGAGATATGAAAGACACTCATATGATTTCTGAAAAAAATTTTATGAAGGATGTCTCAAAAAATGAAATTCTATAACTATGGTTACAGGATCCACAACATAGACATTTGTATATAGACCATGGAAAATAAGAGAACAGAAATAAGATGAATTAAGGAAGGGAATCAATCAAAGAGAAGCATAAAATTATTGGTTAATTAGTATACATGTGTGAAGAAAATGTAAAGGTTTTACTTAAAAAGGGTATCAAAAAATTCATAATGAAACCATGTGAAATCTCTAGGAAAACTCAATTTGATAGGAAGGAGTGCCTAATAGTGCGGCATGAATAGTTGAATAATGATAAATTGATGGAGAAATCTCAATAAGCTGAATGACCTAATGATAATATGGTTTCTTCACATAAAAGAAAACTCAAACATCATTTAAAGTTGTCCAAGAGTAATTAAGTGTGTTAAAACAATTCTATGGAAGGTGAAAATAAGTTGGTGATACTTCTGATAACAATATTACTTTTCCTCCAACTCAATAGGAAATTATAAAGAAGATAGAATAAAAATTAAAAAGACAATTGGAAGGAAGTTATTTATTAGAAAAGGTGAAAATTACAATTCTATATAGGGATAAATCTAAAGATAAAATGAATACCATTCAATCAAAGGGATTTCATATTTTGAAATGAAAAACTAGAACTAGTAGGAAGATTTCCCCCAATAGAAATGCCAAAATTAATGGAATATATTGGTTGAGAGATAGTTCTCAACCATTCTTCTATTACTATGAAAAATAATAATCCCTCCTCATTCTATTTTAATTGTTTATGTTTACTGACATTTACAGAATTAAAGGAGTAAAGAAAAGGGGGAGAAGTATGAGGTGATTTATATGTTGTATATTAAAGAATAAATCCCATCCAGGAGTGTTCAGAACTTATAGGATAAATATTTAACAAGGAGAATCCCATTAGGGAGAGACAACATAAAAAGAAGGATTAAAAAGGTAAATTCATAAAATCATGCATTTATGGACAATAATAAAAAATCAGTAAAGTGAGGAATGTAAGTCATGCATTAAACCCATATATTTTTCATATTAAAAATATTTATGAAGGGAAGTTTTCTTATTTTAAATATAAGATAAATTGAGTGTATGAAACCTTAAACATGAACTATTTTTATGTGTTTATTGAAATGTGTGCAGAATTAAATATCTCTTGATGAATCCAATAAAAACATACCTAAAAAAGGCAATTGAATTTTAATGAAAAGAATTATAATTTATATACATCATTGAAAACCTTAGTTATATCTTTTATTTTCCCTTTAATGAGTTTGCTCATATTAACATATAATTGACTAGTTAAAGGCTCATTAATAATAAAATGATTTTTATTCCATCCTTTTATTAAAATTGGTTCTAGATCTGATTCTAAATGAAAAATGGAGAAGAAGAATCTATTTTGAGAATCATGAATGAAGTCTGAATATGAGTTTAATGGATCACAACTAAATTCCCATTTTATTTATTGACATTAAGGAGGAGAAGAAATGAGTTCAAACATATATATTTACATCAATTTTTTATGGTATTTTCTACAAATACAAAGGTGGATATTTATGTGCCAATGTGCGGATTATTAATTTTCAATAAATAAGGATACCATAATGATGAGATGAATGTCAATATGTATTGGTGACATGATAATATGAGTGATTTTTTTATTATATATGTAAAATAAAGAATTAATTAATTCGGTGTTTCTTCGATAACATTAATCAAAAAATTAAATTATACAATATATGTGACAATTGATGAACAATTATTCATGTAAAAGGTAGGTTTTACTAATGATAATACTATCAACCACATTTAATGAAAGTTGGGAATATCCAACTAATGTGGAGATTTAATATTGATTATTCAATAGCTCAAGATGTTTGAGATGATAAAGAAATAATCAAATAGTATATAGAAGTTGATTTATCAGGTGTATGAATACCTTTGGATGATTAATTTTAGTATTTTTAATGTGCTTGAGAAATCTCTAAGCTAGTTGGAAGAGTTTCTGAGATTATTGGTATATAATAGGGAAAAATGGTTAAGTCTAGATTCATATAAATGGATCCACAATATAATAATGGATTCAAGGGAATTCACAAATTATTTAACCACAAAATGATTTCAATATAAGATTGGGCGAAGTATGAGAATCAATGTAAGGGTGGAGATCAATTGAAGATAATACACACATGAGTCATCGATGTTCATGTGAACCACGTATGGGTAAATCCACCTATGAGTCACCCATTAATGAGTGCCTTCAATAGTTAATGATCTATGTATGAGTTAGTCAATTTTTAAGATGTTGAAAATATTGAGATATTGAATTACAGAGGAATTTCAGAATTTATTTTTTGATGAATTGTTGAATTACATGAGATGGTTCTCATGAATAGATCTTCATGAAAGCTAAATATCATAATCAATTGAATGCATTATTATGAATTATAATCAATCAATGTTAGAAGAAATGTGATTTTGGTACAAGGAGTGTTGAGAATAGTTCAATTACTTATTCTACAAGGGCCATATCACAATGTCATGCTTCATGGATGAAAATTTCAAAATAAAATTAATATTTAGATTTTATTGGAAAATAAAGATATGATATTTATAATATTTAATGGGGGAAAATACTTAGTCTTTTTAATATTATAATTAGTATTATATATGATAATTAAATCCCATGGTAAATATGTGGACATGTTAGTTTGAATGATAAATAAGAACTAATGGTACTAGTGTCTAGGTTTTTTCAGGGAATAAGGTTTGTTTGTTTAAATGTTAATTTGTTGAATGAGTTAGGGATTGTGATGGGTAACTGGTTTATTGTATAATCATGATAATGATAAATGGATAATTTCAGTTAAGATATTTAAATTAAAATGTGTAAATGTGTTAAGGAATGTGAATTGGTGAACATGTTAAATGGGTAAATTAATGGGAATCCTTGAATATGATAAATGGGTTAAGTTATGAGAAAGTAAATTTTGTTAATGGGACATGAATTGTTAATTGTAAATATGTTATTGGATTATGACATGATAATGATTTTTTATTGAATAATTTATGAAGGTAATTTGATTTGTGTATTTTTGAAAAATGGTTGTAAAATGGTATAAGTGGTAAATAGTTAATGAAGCATGTGCACATGGATAGGTAGATGTGGGGTATTGGACTTGATGATATATACCAATAGTTTGGGTAATACTGAGGCTCTAAACCCCACACAATAATGCATGTGTTAGAGAATGGAATGAGGCTTTATGCACCTAACATATGAATCAAATGAGATGACCTGAACTGAGGCTCCAAGTTATGTTTTTAATAATGGTTTATAAACGGTTTATCCCAAGTGATATTTGGAACTTGAATCATTATCTTATGCATAGTAATTAATTTCCTTATGCTATTGTGTAAATGATGTAATTGGATAACCCATGAAAAAAGTGAAGAAAATGGATTAGGTGATTAAGATGATGAAGGTGAATATTTTTACTTAATGTAGAATGAGTTTTCTTTGTTTATATTTTCATTTAATTATTACTTTCCTCCACTATTTGTTTAAACATGTTATTTTGTATACACTGTTGGTGGTGGCCTACTGAGTTGTGCGCACACACTTATTTGGCCTCCATTTGGTACCTAAGAAAATATCCTGGTAACATGTTAAGAAAAGGGTAGATATCGTATCCTAGGGACTTGAGTTGGGATTTTTTATTCCTATATGAGGATCCAGACATTGATTTGGGACCCATTTTGGGGATTTAGTTGTTTTTCATTATTTTTTTCATCAACTTTGGCACTGTTTATAAGGCCCTAAACTTATTACATACATAATATTGAATTTAGCCCAGAAAAAAATTTCTTTAAAATTGAGGATCGTTTAATTTTTATAGCTTTATAGAATTGGGACATCATACATTCATAACATTACACATTGTTACTGAGTGGAAACCATAAAAATAGTTTCCATTTTTTTCAAAATATAAAACATTAAAACTTAAAACATGATTCCTTATCAATTCTTAAAAATATAACATGGATTCATTATTTGTCTTACACATCCACTAACCTGTAAAAAATCATTTTAAACACAGGATGGGAACAAAAACTCAGTAAGGGATATAAGAAGAAGGAAAGAACACATTGATCTGTGAATACTTCTAACATATGAAATAATTTTTATAAGACATACTTGTCACCTATGTATATATACTCACTTTGTGAAACATGACATTTCAAAAATACATAAGAACAAAATTAGAACCATAGAGGTATCTTGGGGAATTACTTATATAATCTTGTAACCCTCTTGGCTACCTTATAATTTAAAACCCTCACGACTATCTTATAATATGTGTAACCAACATAGTTACCCTTGGAGTAACCATATAGACGACCCCAAACATACACATTCCCAATTTATTTGAGGGAGATATAGGTCCCACCCTTCATCATAAACAATTCCAAATAACACAAACATAATCATTCAAGATGAATAATTTCATAAAAACATTGTTTTTGAATTTTGTAAAATAGATTTGTAAAAGAGTATTTTAAAAGTAAATCCCCTTAAATAAATCATATAATTGAAGAAAGAATTAATAGAGTAGATAGAATATGTAGATACACTGTAATTAGACATAATTGAACATAATAAAATGAAAACCCATTACACAATTAATTTTAATACCACATAAATAACAAAGTATAAGGGTAACCTAAAGAATGGAAATTGGGTTAGGAATTCCCATACCTCAGGCTTGTCATACTTCAAATTTGTTTAAAATTATTATATAACGGTTAAAAACATTTTACTAGTATATTATAGGAACATGTTCATATTTATAGAATCTTATATGATAATTTCATATCATCATTTCACACTTTATGTTTTTTTTATATTTTGCCCCATGCACTGTTTTTTGGGTTAGTTCTTTACATGATTTCAAAGATTTGGTCATGATGGATTTTCTTGTCGATTGTGAGTGAAACTACAGAATTGGAATGGAGTAGTATTTATATATTTCTAGTACCATAACTTATACCATTTATAATTTTTTAATTCTTACATGAGGATTATTCTTAAGTTAAAACATTAATGATGTTCGTTAAGATCATTTTAGTTTTTCTTTGATAATAACGACATCATTTTGTTTAATAAATTAAAACCTTGCATAAAAAAGAATTCTTGAACCATGGATGATAAATAATAAATATATAATAACATGTTTATACCATAAAAATGGTTTCATTATCATACTTTAGGGATTTAAGAAAAAATGAAGTCACATTGTCCACAATGTCGGTAATTCGACACATCATGGACAACGTTTTTAATTCCTTGAATAATAAAGAGAGGAGAAGAAGAATGATAATTAATTTTCATTGAACATGAGAACATATAGAATATAAAATATTTTGGAGAATTCATTCCTCTTGGTTAGGAGGAGGTGAGGAAATAAGAAGAAAATAAATGAATCATGAAATGAAAGAAAACTTCAGAAATTTCTCACGAAAATTTGGCATCCTAACGACGTCTCTTAAAATATCATAAAAATATTTTGATGAGAAAAAGGGGATATCTCAGCACACATACATAATATGGACATTAAGGGGGATATGGAATGATATATACCAACATAATCCAAAGGTAAAGGAATAGAATAACATAAAATGAAAAAACAAGAATGAAAATAAAAGAGGATGTTTACCTCTTGATCTCTTCTCCTTGAGATCCTTCTTAAGGGCTTTGGGTTTGGTCTTTTGGTGAGACCAGATGCTCTAGGACGTGGGTTAGAGTCTTGGGAGGAGTATTGCGTAGAACATAGGCATGGATCAAGGATTTAGAGGTGTGGGAAGAAGAGGGGAGTGAGGGTGGTATTTATAGTGAAGGAGAGGGGGTATTTTTTCATTATTTTAATCATTATTATAATATTTTTGCCCAAGATTATGAATAGTCTTAGTTAATGTGACCTAAAATAGTAATAATTTCTTTTGGTTTTGAACTATGTGGCCTTTCATCACGTATGATGTCATCAATAGTGTATTTTACAGATAATCTGATTATACAACATTTTATTATACTTCACTATTCATTAAAAATTCAAGAATTTCAGAAAAATCCCATAAAATTTCCCAAACCATTTTTTAATATGTAGAATTCAAAAATTGAGTCCACTTTTTGAAAATAGTTTTCTAAATATTGTTAATTTAGTTTTTAAATAAAATCATACTTAATTTAAAAAATAACAATTCTAATTCTATAACTACTTCTATATCACGATCAGAAATTAACCAAGATTTTATTATCATAAACCCTTGAGAAAATAAAATAATAATAAAATTTACTACTCATTAGGTTCATATTACTATTCATAAATTTATGTTACTATTCACAAAAAAAACAAGTTGGTTTCATTAGACTCCAAATAACTTACTAAATAAAAATGTAGATGACAATTTCTTGAAATTCAAAACATAGAAGTAGAAAAAAATATATGTTTAAAGTCTAGTTATAAATATTAAGTTAAAAAAAGTTACATTCTTTTCAATTTAGTTTTAGAAAAACTTGGGGTGTTACATTATCCCCACCTTCTGGAAATTGCATCCTCGCAATTTTATTTACTTATTAAATAACTGAGGGTACTTTTCCCTCATTGCATTTTAAGACTCCCATGTTGCTTATTCTACCATTTGGTTTCTCCACAAAACCATTACATGGTGGATTACCTTATTCATCAATACCTGTTCCCTTCGATCAAGAATCTAAACTGGTTTCTCTTCATAAGAAAGGTTCTCTTCCAGCTAAACTGCTTCTGGGCTCAAGACATGGGACAAATTTGGCACATAATTTCTCTACATCGAAATTTGAAAAACATTGTGTACCTGAGAAAAAAGTCATAGGAAAAGCTATGTGGTATTACACTATTCCATCTTTCTCCAAGATTTCAAAATGACTAATTAAATATGGACTTAGCTTCCCTTTCTTACCGAAACACATCACATGTTTCCAAGGAATGGTTTTAAGGAAAACACAGTCACCTACTTCAAAAGAGAAGTCTTTTCTTCTGTTATCTGCATAACTTTTCTGCCTACTCTGATCCATTATCATGTGCTTCTGGATCATTCTCACTTTCCCAGTGACTTCTTCTACTAATTATGGCCCCATAAACATTCCTTTACTAACTTTAACCCCAAACTATGGAGTCTAACACCTCTTCCCATACAAAGCCTCAAAAGGTTCCATCTGAATAATAGAATGCAAACTATTATTATAAGAAAACTCAACTAAATAAATATATTGATACCAACTTCCCTTGTAGTTCATTGAATATGCTCGAATCATATCCTCTAATGTTTGAATAGTTAATTCTGACTTTCCCTCTAATTGAGGATGAAAAGTTGTACTGAAATTTAATTCATGTTCCCAATGACTTATGAAGTCCCTTCCAAAAGTTAGAAGTGATCCTAGGATCCCAATCAGATACAATGGAAAGAGGAACTCCATGTAACCTGACAATCTCATTACGATATAGTTGAGAAAGTTGATCCAAATACATTATAACTCTAATAGAAAGAAAAATTGTAGATTTTATCATTCGATCAACAATAACCCAAATCGCATTGTTACCTCGAGAAGTCTTTGGTAGTCCCACTATAATGTCCATGGCTACATTCTCCCATTTCCACTCTATCACTAGAAAAGGTTGAAGCATACTCTTTGGTTACTTCCTCTCTGCTTTAACCTGTTGACATGTCAAACATTTTATGGTAAAATCAGAAATATTTTTTTTTATTCCATCCCACCAATAATACTCTCGAAGGTCTCTATATATCTTAGTACTGCCAGGATGAACCAAAAATGGAGAACTAAGAGCTTCACACAATGAATATTTCTTCAACTGAGAATTACTCGGTACACACAACCTTTTTCCAAATCTTAAAACACAATCTTTATCAAGGTTAAATTCTGGAAACTTACTAATTTTAACCAATTCTACCTTTCTCTGTAGCTCACAATCATCCTTCTATGCTTGCTTAATTTTGTCTGATAATAAAGTTTGCACTAAAACATGAAACAAAATAGAGGTATTTCCTGCACCAACAACTTCTAAGACAAAATTAATCAAATCATTAATCAAGGGATCATGTTCCAAATGTAGTGCGGTTAATGATACATGATGATTCTGACTCAAGTAAACTGCCACTTTATTTGCTTTTCCAGTATGGAAATTGATCGTGCAATCATAATACTTTATCAGTTCACGCCATCTCATTTGCCTCATGTTTAATTCCTTCTGAGTGAATATATACTTCATACTTTTATGGTTATTATATATTTTACATTTGGCTCCGTATAAATGATGTCTCTAAATTTTCAAAGAAAAAAAAACAGCTACCAATTCCAAATCATGTGTTGGATAATTTAGCTAAGGAGGATTATGTTGTCTCGAATCATAGTCAATTACATGATCATTCTACATGAAAACACAACCAAGTCCCTTAAAAGAAGCATCTTTGTAGATGGGAAACTCACCATTCTGGGATAGTAAGGCCAAAACTAGAGCATTCACCAAAATCTTCTTTAGTTCCAAAAAAAACATCACATTCTTCTATCAAAAAAAATTAACCCATTTCTGTGTGAACTTTTTTATCAAGCTATATAATGGTCAAAATTTCTTACCAAACCATCAGTAATAACCTGCTAACCCAAGAAACAACAAATCCC
This sequence comes from Viscum album, assembly GCA_963277665.1. Classification (NCBI taxonomy): domain Eukaryota; kingdom Viridiplantae; phylum Streptophyta; class Magnoliopsida; order Santalales; family Viscaceae; genus Viscum; species Viscum album. The sequence continues at coordinate 400,608,459 of OY728126.1, forward strand.
TATAAAATTTTTGGGTCTTGTCAATTCATCATCTTTTTTTTTGGTAGGACGAACTGTTATTCCACCCTTAGTTACAATGTGACCAAGAAAAAAATCTGTTTCAACCAAAAATCAAACATGCTGAATTTTCTATATAGTTTTTTTTCTTTTAAGGTTTGTAAAACAACCCTTAGATGTTTTTCATGATCCTCTTTATTTTTAGAAAATACCAGAATGTCATTAATAAATATACCACAAACATATCTAAGAAATCATGAAATACACTATTCATAAGATTCCTAAATACAACAGGTGCATTAGTTAACCCAAACGGCATAAAAAAGAATTCATAATGCCCATATCTTGTATAAAAGGCTATTTTTGGGATGTCATCCCCCTTCAACTTCAGCTGATGGTATCCGCATCTCAATTCAATCTTGGAAAATTACTGATCTCCCTATAGTTGATCAAACATGTCATCGATATGAGGAAAAGGATCCGTGTTTTTAAAAGTTATGTTATTCAGAGCTCTATATTCAATGAAAAGTCTCATGTAACCATATTTCTTTTTAACAAACAAAATATGGGCTCTCCATGGTGAAGTCCAAGGACGAATTAAGCCTTTATCAAGAAAATAATGCAACAGATTTTTCAATTCAAGAAGTTCTATTTGAGCCATACGATATGGTGGTTTTGAAATTGGCTTAGCATTAGGAACAAGTCAATTGTGAATTCAACTTCCAGGTTAGGTATGACACCAAGTAACTCATCAGGAAAAACATAAGGGTATTCATTTACCACTAACACATCATTAATCAGAATAGTTCACTTGTTTTCAACAATATGAGCAAGATAAATTTCATTTCCATCCTTTAATAGTTTCTTAGCTTCCTGATATATTATCAATTGCATGGGTTTGTTCTTGTATACAAATAGAAACTCTTTCTGAAAAACAAATTCTTTAGCTCTACAGTCAATATTTGCATAATAAATAGAAATCCAATCCATTCCCAAAATAACATCAAACTCTACTAAGGGTAAAACAACAAGGTTTTCAGGTAAAGTCTTTCCATAGACCAAAATAGAAAGATTATTATAATTCCTCTTTGCTATAATATTTCCACTTGGTGTTTTAACAACACGTTTAGGCTTCAATTGTTGAGGTGATATTTCTAATTTACTAGAAAATTTCTCAGAGATGAAGGAATGTGTAGACCCTGTATCAAACAAAACTATATAAAAATATGAGTGAACAAACAAAGTACCTAATACAACTTCATCGGATGGCCCAACATCTACTGAAGTAGTCACAAATAATCTCACTACACCTTTTTTCATGTAGTATAGCTTATTTTCATCATTTAGATCTCTCTTTGGGAAGGCATTTGAATAATGACCCATCTCACCATGTTTAAAACACTTTATAGTTTGCTTATCAAGAGCAGTTTGTGGATCATTTTCATTACAATCTCAGGCCATATGTCCAAACATACCACATTTAAAACACTTCTCAGTTTTTCTATGACATTCCTCAGGGTGTTTCCGGCCACACTTTTAAAAAATTGGAAATTGGATTTTCTTACAGTCATATTTCTTTGGTTGATTATTACCCATCATTGGCCATCTAGACCTCTTCTTCTCCATGTTTCCAAAATTCATGTGATCATCATCAAACTTCATCTCTACCCTCTCAGCACATTATACAAGTTTCTCATAACTATTGAATTAATGGGAGGACATTTCCCTTCAATACCATGGATTCAGTCCGGAGTAAAAGTAGTTGATTTTGATATCAAGATCCATAATAAGATTTAGAGCATAACTCTCCAGTCATGTGAAGTTGTTCTTCATAAACATCCACTTAATCCTCCTCCTTTTGATTCAATTCAAGTAATTTCTTCCCTATCCTAAGTCCCACCACCTTAGGAAAATATTTTTCCAGGAATATAATTTTAAATTCATGCCACTCTAAGGCATAAAAATCATCTCTACCCCTGATATTCCTTATAATTTACCACCATTGATCATCTTCACCTTCAAAATGATAAATATAAAGACTTAAATTTTGATTGTCTGAACATCCCATAACATTGAATATCTTTTCCATGGATTTGATGCATCCTTCAAATGCTACAGGGTCAGATGATCCATTGAAAGCAGGAGGGTGTTGTCTCATAAAATGTTCCACTAATGCCATGTTCCATTGTGGTAACACTATTTGTTCTCTTACATGGATGACACCACCATTTATTTCCTGTGTTAGCTAAGCCATTACTGTCACAAACTTCTCAGTTCCAATCCCTACCATTCTAGGATGTAGATCTGGAAGGATGTCATTCTTTCGGTGCCTCTCCTCTTTAACATCCATGTTCCTTCTATAGACAACCATTATGAACAAACATATCTTATATGAAGCAACATGGTAAAATTTAAATGCTAAAACATTTCAAATTAATCATATAGTAAAAATCATTTATGGTATTCTTTTAACATTATCTCAACCCCTAATGTTATCTAAACCATCCTATGATACCAACTATAAGTACCTGACCTTATTACATAAATAATCTTGAATTTAGTCAAGAAAAAAAATTCTTTTAAATTGAGGATCTTTTCAAGTTTAGATCTTTAGAGAATTGGGACATAATACATTCATACCAATACACATTGTTACAGAGTGGATACCATATAAACAGTTTCCATTTTTTTCAAAATATAAATCATTAAAACAAAAAATATGATTCCTTATGAATTATTCAAAATTTAACTTGGATTCCTTTTTTGTCTTACACATACAATAACCAATGAAAACTCATTTTATACTTGGGATGAGAACAAAATCTTAGTAAGGGATATAAAAAGAAGGAAAGAACACATTAGTCTATGAATACTTGTAATGTATGTAATCATTTTTATAAGACATACATATCACCTATGTATATATACTTAATTTGTGAAACATGAGATTTAAAAAATAAATAAGAACATAAGTAGAACCATAAATGTGTCTTGGGGAATTACATACATAATCTTTTAACCCTCTCAGCTACCTTATAATTTGTAACCCTCATAGTTACCTTTCAATTTGTGTAAACATCGCAGTTACACTTGGAGTAACCATAGAGATGAACTCTAACTTACACATACCCAATGCATTAGAGGGAGATATAGGTCATACCCTTCATCATAAACAATGACCAAGAACCATAACATAATCATAAAAGAAGAATAATTTCATAAAAACATTTCTTTTCAATTTTTTAAAATAGATTTGTAAAAGAGAATTTTAAAAGGAAAGCCCCTTACATAAATCATATAATTGAGTCAAGACTTAATAGAGTAGAAGGAATATTTATATACACTATAATTAGACATAATTAAGCATAATATAAATAAAACCCATCATAAAATCAATTTTAATACAACATAAATAACAAAGTAGAAGGTTAACCCAAATAATGGAAATTAGGTTATGAATTCCCTTACCTCAGGCTTGTCTTAATTAAAACTTGTTTAAACATCCTGTATAATGGTAAAAAGATTGTTATTAGTTTTTTACAGAAAAATATTATTGTTTATAAAATATTATTTGATCATTTCATAACATCATTTCACCTTTTAATTGTCAGTATTTTTCTCCTTGCACTATTTTTTGGGTGAGTTCTTTACAGGATTTCAAAGATTGGTTCATGATGGATGTTCTTGTCGATTGGAAGTGAAAATCCAGAATTGGAATAGAGTAGTATTTACATATTTATAGTACCATATATTATACAATTTTTCATTTTCTAATTAATATATGAGGATGATTCATAAGTTAAAACATTAATGATGTTTGTTTAGATCATTTATTCATTCTTTGATAATAACGACCTCATTTTGTTTTATAAATTAAAACTTTGTATACAAAATAATTCCAGAACCATGGATGAGAAATAATACATATATTATAACCTGGTTATACCATAAAAATGGTTTCATGATCATACTAGAAGGATTTAATGAAAATGAAATCACATCTTCCATGATGTTGGTAATTCGACACATCATGGACAATGTTTTTTATTCCTTGAATAAGTGAAAGAGGAGTAGAAGGATAACGATGAATTTTCCATGAACATGAGAACATCCAAAATATTCATGATTCTAGAGATTTAATGCCTCTTTTTTAAGAGGTGGTGAGGAAATAATAAGAAAATAAAGGAATATTGAAATGAAAGAAAACTTGAGAAATTTCTCATGAAAATTCAGCAGCCTAACGATGTCTCTTAAAATTTCATAAAAATAGTTTTATGAGAGATAGGGGATATATCATAACTCATAAATAATATGGAAAGTAAGGGGGGATATGAAATGAAATATCACAAGATAATACTAAGGGAAATAAGGATAATAACATATAATTAAATAAAAGAAAGGAAATAAAAGACGATGTTCACCTCTTAATCTCTTCTCCTTGAGATCCTTCTTAAGGGATTTGGTTTTTGTATTTTGGCGAGACCAGAATCTCTAGGACGTGTGTAAGAGCCTTGGGAGGATTATTGGGCAGAACTTATTCATGGATCAAGGCTCGAGAGGTGTGGGAAGAAGAGGATAGCGAGCGTGGTATTTATAGTGGATGGGATGGGGTATTTTTCATTATTTTAATCATTATTATAATAGTTTTGCGCAAGATTGTGAATAGTTTTAGTTCATGTGACCTAAAATAGTAATAATGTCATGAGAGTTCTAAAAAAGTGGACTTTCATCACTTATGAAGTCATAAATAGTGTATTTTACTAATACTTTTATTATATGATATTTTATCATATTTCACTATTCATCGAAAATTCATGAATTTCAAAAGAAATCCAAAAAATTTACCCAAACCATTTTTTGATTTTTTTAATTGAAAAATGAAGTCTATTTTTTGAAAATAATTTTCTAAATATTATTAATTTAATTTTTACATTAAATCATACTTAATTCAAAAATTAACAATTCTAATTCTATACCTACTTCTTCATCACGATGAAAAGTTAACCAAGATGTTATTATCTTAAATCCTTAATAAAATAAATTAATAATAAAATATGCTATTAATTAGGGTCATATTTCTATTCATAAGGGTATGTTGCTATTCACAAATAAAACAAGTTGGTTTAATCAGACTCTAAATAAATTACTGAACACAATTGTAGATGACAGTTTCTTGAAATTAAAAACATAGAAGTGGAAAAATTATGTTTAAAAGCTAGTTATAAATGTATACATAAAAAAAAGTTCCATGCAATTATATTTATTTTTATAATAACATGGGGAGTTACACTGTTATCCTAACATGACTTATTTATTGCTTTTTTTGGTTTGTATGGTATTTAGGAAATGGTTAGTAATGAATGTATCTAATTTATTGTCAATTATTCACTTTATTTAATATGTTATCTATTGTGTATTACTATGTTAAAGAGGTTATAGTCTCCCCATGTGGTTCATTAGACCCTTCCTACAAGTCATAAGTCATTGGAATATGTAATGGCGTGCTTGAGTTAATGTGGGAACTCAACCTGAGGCATTAGTTTAGTGGATTTCAGGATGGGTATGTTACACCTGAATTCTTTGTCTTGTGTCACAACCCAAAAATAAATTTTGGTGGTTGAATAACTATTAAATGAAGGATTTTATTTTTATTGTGAAAATCATAAACTAGAATCAAATAATTACAAATAGAATAAATAAAAGATAACTCGAGAAAAAAATACCAAGAATCTATAGAAAGATCAAATTATATCAAATATGATGAATCTTGATTATCATTGGTCAATTCAAATGAATAATGTATAATATTTATTTAATTATATGATCACATCCACGAAACATAAGTAATAGTAGTTTCTTGATCGCAAGAGAGTAGTAAAAATTGTTTCATAGTTGTCTCCCCAAAATCTGATGAAAGATCTACAGAAAAGTTTCTTTATGACTTGAAGACATATATAATGAATTTCCATCACTTCATTATAGAACAAGAACTTCTCAAACATCTTCTAACCCAATAGTTTCATGCTACTTATTATCACATAATAAGAAACTAATATTACTATTAAATTTGATAGTAAATTATGCGCTAAATAAAAAATAACATTGGCACACTTTATTTCACCATGAAATATCAATATAGAACTTCATATATGTTTAGTATAAAAAAATTGTTCTATAAATTTATAAAATATTATAAAAAATAATAATAAACTTATATTTTATTAAAATATAAATAATTTATTAAAATATAACATTAGAATAAATATATATATTGTATGTATATATGTTCATAACATATGCAGAAAATTATTTTTTTATTACATACAGCTATATTTAAACAAAATATAATATTTTTTTGTAAAAAAAAATTATTTTTTATTATATAAATTAAATTATTAGAATTATATTTTAGAAAAAAAAATTATTTGAAATAATGGTAGATTGAAATACCTATAAGTAACTGAAAAGCTATCATCAAACTGATTTACCATTAGTGTTGAATGGTAGAATAATATACCGTTTCTTCATGTGATGGAGGATCTAGGATTATCCAATGGTATATTGATCTAAAAGAATTTCCATTATAAGAACAGTGCTACCATTACTTTAGGGAAGTGTGTAACTAGTATGCATAAAGAAGTAGTATATAGCGATGTGACTGTGGAGGGAAAGCCACTACCATATCACTGAGAAAATTTTTGGAGATATAATATTGCAACAAGATGATACAACCACTGATGTATGGATATACCAGTGAAGCTAGATCTACTGCTAGAGGTGATCTACAATTATTTTAATGGTAAAATGTTGATATGATCTATTGGTGGTATGAGATCTATCTTTGTCAAATGGTAAATTAATATACTAGTGAAGCAAGGACCCTCCTTAATTGATGTTGAGAATTGGACATGGAAGAGCTAGATAAAGGATGAAATTCTCAAACTGTTAAATGGAATGGAAGATGAGGTTTAGTGAAACATTGAGTATCATGAAGAAGAAGAATGAAAATGGAATTCCAAAATTCTCAAAATACATTAGATAGAATTAATGGAGTTTTCAGGATATCATTGAAAGAAGATCCCCAATTAATAGTGATACCAATATGATAATAAAGGTATAATATGATGGATTTGGAAGTGGTAAAGAATGTAAAATCAATCATGACATGGGAAATGAAATTCATGATCAAATAGTTTGTTTAAATCCGATTAAATTTCCAAGTGCGTGTCTAAATTTTTTTAAAATAAAATAATAGTGTTGCACCAATCATTATACCACATAAAAAACATTTATAGAAGAGAAAATAGTATATCATTCAATCTAATACATGCCAGCAACTAGATATCAGTGATGGATCAACACCTAAACCCCATCACACACAAATATGGGCCTCAACCCTATAGGCTTACCAACCCAAGCTCACATGTTAATGCGAGTGTGCTCATGCAGACCTTATACACAAGCCTAGACTAATTCCTCTAGGACAGTATTTGTTCTGAAATCATGGATTGGTACCCTGGGTTGTTCTCAGATGGGGGTTCACCTCTAGTTCCCCTTAAGTGGCATTAGGTCTAGACCTTATGGCTTAGACATAGTTGGCCTAAATCTTAACTTCACTTAAACAAATTTTCAGTAACAAGATAATATAAAATTATAATGTAAATGTAAAATTGAAAAATCCATTAATTAATTCAAAAAATTTACTTTTTTAAATAAACACTAACACATTTCAAATATTAAATGAAATTAATCTATAAAAAAATAAATGTTGAAATTAAATGATTACATGTTATAAATTTTTTAATTTAATAGATGAGAGGAAATTATAGTTTATCAAAACTATTAGTTGTTAAATTATTAAAACACAAGGTTAAATAATAACATTATAAAGATATACTACTAGTATAATGATTACATTCCCCAAAAAAACACTTGTAAACACATGGATTACATTCATTCTTAATGAAAAAAATTATTTTACGGCTTCATTTAACCGAATATTCCATGACTTGGATGCATAATTCAATCCATAAATGGATCTCTATAAATTTTATATCATTTTTGAATCACTGTGAGTGACAAACCCATATGGATGTGTCATATTGACTTATTCCTAAAGTTTACCATTAATGAATTCTGTTTTTGACATCCATCTTCAAAATTTAATAGTCTTGGTAAGTTTCTATAAAAAGTATAATTATGAGGGTTTTAAACATTGAAACTGGAGGAATTTTTTTCATTTTAAATTAATTTATGTTGTTAAAAACCTTTATCCACTATCCTTGATTTATAGTGACTTAAATTAAATTCAATATATATATCTTTTTTGAATACCCATTTTCACCCAACATTACTTACATCAACCGGTGGATCGACCATAACCCAAACATTATTCTTATACATGGAATCCATTTCATAATTTGTGGATTATTTTCATCACAAATTTTATGATCTATCTTCTGCCTCTTTGTATGATAGAGGTTAATTATTGTCAACAAATATTGAGTCACCATTTATGGTGAATGGAAAATAATATATCTCCAATTCTCTTACCTATCTAGTTCTCCTACATAGTACTTATCTTTTAGAGAAAATTTATTTCATGGGGACCTATGGAATTTTTTTAGATACCAAATCATGGGTATTTTGACAATCATATTCATTGAATCCAATATATATATCCAATTATCCTTCTTGTGGATGTGATCATCATCCAGAAATATTTCTTTTCTAGTGACAGTTAATATACTTTCTGGGAGGTTTTATAGATATTATCCCCGTGTTTCCTTAGGAAATCCAATAAAGATAAATTTTGTTCAATAGGGTGTTAGTTTTTTTACTGATATATCCTTAATAAATTCCTCACAACCCAATACATGTGTATGTGAAATAACATGGTTTTTGTACTCTATATCTAAAAGAATTTTTTTATTCCATAGGTAGTTCTTGATTTAATGTTTATATCACATTGTTTAAGGAATATCCCCAAAATGATTGAGTAAGATCTATACTGCCCATCATATACCATACAATTTATAGTAAGGTGTGGCTCCTCATTTTACTAACACCATTAAACTATGGTGTTTTAGTTGGATTGAGTGAATAAAGAATCATAAACTCAAGTATAAAATAGATAAACTCTTGGTCAATATATTCCCCACCTCAATCAGACCAAATATTCATTATCTTATTTCCAAGTTATCTCTCTAATTCCTTATTTAATTATTTGAATTTCTCAAAGACTCATACTTATACCTCATCAAGTATACATATAAATATCAGATGAAGTCATTCAGAAATGATAATAAGTACGAATAAAACCCTCTAGATTCTAAAGGAAATAGTCCACACACATAATCATGTACAAATCATAGAATCTCCATACCCATTTAACACTATCCACAAAATGGATATTTAATTATTTTTCCTTGGAAACAAGCATAATATCATTCAAGTGGTTTTAGATAAAAAAAGTCTAAATAACTAACATGATAGTGCTTTTTAATATGATTCTCATTTACATGACCAAGACAGTGATGCTATAACATAGTTTTAGATGAGTCATGTGAACATGATTTGTTATCAATTTCCAATATTGTCATCCGCGGAGTTCTCGGCCTCCTCGGACTTACTGAAACATACCCTCGTTGCCAGATTTCATGGACGCCGCCCTTCAGTTGATTCTTTTGACAGATTTGTCTTTGACAGTTGGGGTTTGCAGGATAGGGCGACAGTGGGTCTTCTGGACTACCGACAGATTATGGTACGGTTTACTTCAGAAGCTGACCTTATTCAGGCTTGGGAAAAGGCTCCTCGAGTCTTTAATGGTTCCAAATTTTCTCTTCTTCGGTGGACCTTCGACTTGCATATGAAGCGGGATTCCCCCACGATGGCGATTTGGGTTAGTTTCTCGAGCCTCCCTCTTCCATTTCAAAATCCTTCTGTGATGCGTATGCTAGGAAATCTGATAGGTAGATACATGTGCTCAGATAGCCGCACAGAGGCTCTTTGTCATCCTGTTAATCCACGTATTTGTGTGGAAATGGATATGTCCAAGGACCCGTTTGAATATGTGTGGGTTACTGTGGGAGAGGAGTATAGATGCAAGCAGAAGGTGATATATGAGACATAGACGGACTTCTGCTCGGGTTGCAAACGGCTGGGGCACCCGTTGAGATTCTGTCGTAAGGGGCTCAGACGGAAGAATCTGGGAAGGGGAGCGGGACAATGCATAGAGAGGGAGCCACAGGGTGAGTTGGAGGGGGTGGTTCAGGGATCTCACTTGAAGGATTCTAGTAAGGGGAAAGGATTTTCTATTGATCAAGACTACAGGGAGGAGATCTTAGCAGGTTGTTCTACCGACAATATGGTGGGCATTGAGGTAGAAGCAAACATGAGGGAGGTAGTAAGTGACCATATGAACCCTATGGACAAGGGGTTGGGGGAAGTTTTGGCTCTCCTTGAAGCAGCTGGAGGGGAAGGCACACCCCGGTTAGCTTTAGAACAGGAGTTTGTTTCACTGGCCGATATAGGGTCTGCCAGAAAATCTTGCAAGAGGGGGCGAGGCCAAAGCCCCCCAAAGTCTAAACAGGATCAACAAAGGCAAGCTCCCATTTCCCTGAATAACAGGTTTGAAGGTTTTCTCGAGGATGATTCAGGCTCCATGCAGATTATTCCCTCTGACATAGAGGATGGGTGCAAGAATGATCATAATGGGGGTGAATGCACTCAACAGGAAGTTAGAACTCCATCTCAGGTGAACGGAGGTCACTCAAGGAGGAGGAGAAGGAGGGACTATTCGTCCTTTCCCCCCCTTTAGAGACCAGATCGGCCAGGAAGATAAGTTGGAAAAGGGGCACCTCGGAAAAGGGTGGCACACGGATGGCAGGTGTCCAAGGGGGGGCATTCATTGGAGTTTTTACTTAGTAGTGAGGAGGAAGTGTCTGAGCAGGTGTTATGGCTCAATGCCTCGGAGCAGGAGGCCGCTTCCATGACGGGGAGAACCTTAAGGGCAACATTCAATGAGGAACAATATGCTTGGATTGATAAACAAGACTCAATCCTCATTTGGGGTTTCAACAAAGGGAGGATCAACATCGAGGAGTATATTCAATCATGGGACCAATTGGCCTCAGAATTTGAAAAAATTCTGTCAGATTCCCCAAACATACAGGTTTATTCATTATCTTGGCAATTCTTGCGGGAAATGGTATCTGGTAAGCTTAGTTTCATCTTCAATGCTCCTAGTTAATTGGGTGGTTTACATGAATGGGTTAGGGTGTCTTCGGTCTGGCATAGAGGTTTTTCTGTGTTGTGCGGTTTGTGTGCTGTTTGTCGGTACGTCACAGGTCTTCTGGTTGGGCTAGAGCTTTCTGTCAGCTTCTTTGCAGGACATTTGGGACATGGCTGTTTTGGAGGGATGGCAACATCGGGAGGGACCATGCTTGCATGGGATCGCCGAGTGCCCTTCATGGGGATGGTGGTTAGGCTGTTGCTTGAAAGAGGTATCCTGTTTTCTTACTTTCTTTTGATTGGGTTGTTGGGTGTTTGTTGGAACCTACGGTTTCTCACTTTTCTCGTAAAAGTGTTTTTCTTAATAAAAAAATACTTTGTAGCAGTTCCTCTTCTAGTGGCCTTCCATAACTCTTGAAAAAATAGTACTTCCTTTTCCTTTTCCAACCCTCAAGCCATCCTCTTCTTAATGGGATGATTCTTGGGAGATTTAAATTTTTTTTGTATTAGGCCCATTTTCCTTGTTCTTCATTTTCTTATTCACCCTATGGATTGATGGTTTTTCACTCTTAAGGACCTTATAAATATGGATAATGAGAGTAAAAAGGTATAAAAAACTCTTCTAATTATTTATTATGTTATAATTAACATTAAAAATAGATAATGAATTTTGTAGTGAGGAAAGTATGAGATCTGTACACAACTCATCTTGTAATTTAATGCCCATGGAGTCTAAGAATTAAATGTATCTAATAAGTATGACTCCATGTGGTCCAGATGGAATTGTCTCTCTAAGATTACATGTAAATAGTGTAGCGAATGTAACATACTTATATTTTATTTCCTTTTATTGATAGATATCACAAAGGTGAGATATTATACTATACACATCCATGTCCTCATCTTGATATATAATATCATTGGTCAATGATGGTAGCATGAAATATTGGACATATTTGGAAACATTGAAATATTTCTCATAGGGAGAAAATATTCCTTATTATATGTTTTCTTAGGTGCTTTGAGAATACATTCTTAAATCACATATGATTTTATTTCAGGGAATAGGATAACATATAAGAGGCTTTGTAATTATTTAGAATTAGTTCTTGTGGGAAGGATATCATTCTCGAGTATAGATTTAAGTGGTATGTTTGAATTCATATTAATTGTCTTTTCTACAAGTAATAAGAGTATAATTTTACTAGTTTATATGAAAAAATTATATAGATAATTTTTTTAATTAATAATATCTTAATATTTTATTGAAACCCAATATCCCTTTCTGTTGGCTTCGGAACATCTGGTTACTTGAAAATTCTAGTGGCATGGACCCATGTCCCCCTTCTCATAACCCAAACTTGGTTCAGACTAGTTATTTGATTGGTTTATGTGTGAATTAATATATTAAATTCATTAATTCACAGTTCCTTGATCCGCTGAGTGGATTCCACAATCCTTAAGTTCATAAATTGGATTTTTTTATCTGTTACCTCTTAGTTACACCTAGTGATACTTGGGAAGTCAACCCTTGATGTGAAAAAATTCAAGTCAACCCAAAACATAAAGTTATAATTCCTAAATAATTTAAAGGAGTCTACATTCACCCAGACAAGAAATTTTAATAGTTGTTTAATTTTAACATATGTAGCTGAATTCTATATAACTAACATATAAAATTGTGGTATTTTTAAGAATTAGGAAAAAAATCTATTTTATCTTTATTAGATTATTAGTAATATAAAGTGGATATACATGAGTGATTAACCATTTCTTGAATAAAATAAATGCATAATATAATTTATTTTATTTATTTATTTAAATTTTATTAATTCAATAATTCATGAGATCATGATAAAATATATCTAATGAAATTAACCTTAAAACATGAGAGAAATAAGAAAATAATGTTTTGTGATCATGATCTTTTAATGATGGTTGTTTTATCTAGGGGTGATAAATTATTATTAAATTCTAATAATCCATATTTAAGATAAATCATTCGTGAATGAATTAAATATCTTCATTAATTAATCAATTGTTTTATCTTAATTCTCAGCTGAATTTTTTTGAGTTTATCTTCCATCATAATTAAAAAAAATTATTTAAAATTAACTATATAAAAAATGTGTAGCTTAGAGGGAACACAATGAGTACTCATCTAAACTACAAAAAATGTATTATATTCATATATATTTTACTCATGCATCATGTGCCATATATAACTTATCACATAATTTCATAGTGTACATAAATGAAAGATGGAACACATGTTATTTACCCAACATGTTATGCTTAAATTCATGTGGAGTAATGACTATATTATGACTTATACAAGATATCATGTTCCTAACATTACATAGAAATAAATTTGAAATTTAATATATATAACTTATCACATGGAATGTACATAGTTAAATAAATGACACATGTAACACATATGGATAATTTTTAAGTAGTATAATATATTAATTTATAATTATATATAATTTGGTAATATTCCTGGCATATACAATTGAGATACATTTCATGTACAACTATCAACATCTATCCATAGCACATGACTATGGACTCTATGTTTAGTCAGGACACTAAAAATAATTGAGTACATGGTGTGTACATGGGCTATGCATCAGATGGACTCTAGGTTACATGGTTACTAGTCATGTATGTCATGTATGAAAATGCATGGATAGTATTTTACTAAAAGATTACATGTCAGGTACAAGAGTTACATGTGGTTATTCTAAATAACTGTGCACTAGAATGGCTCAGTCAACACACATTGTCTTTCAATACATACAATGTGTAATAAATTCAGATGCCTTGATTTAATTCTGACTAAATTCATGAATTTACTTGGTTTATTGGATACAAGTATACAACATGTACCAACTGACTACATGACGTGTACTTTTTTTCTATCCATCTAGTATCACCTACACATACAAATATGTTCATATAATTTTATTCATTCATAAAATTAGTGTATAATCTTTTATATTTATAACATCAAAGAAGAAGAAGATCAGATCTCACATTTATAATTAAATTAAAATTAAACCATAATTGAAAACTATTGATAAATGCACATATAAATAAAAATTATTTAAATATTTATAAACAATTATGCAACCTTCTTTGATACCACCTGAAGATTCCAATTCAAGATAAATAACCAGATGGGGTATGCCCAAATTGTATTTTTTTCATAATTGATAATTAATCAAAATTTACATAAAAGGTAAACATTATGACCCACAAAATTGAATCAATGATTAATTTGTAAGACATTCCTGGAATCAATTTAATGGTCATCAAATAATGATTTATAATTAATTTAAGTAATTAAATAATTACATTGAGATGAATTCTTTCTTAATTGGTGAATCTAAAAACATCTCTACATTATAATGGAATTTTATTATATGAATAAAGTATAGATTTTATCTAGTGGTGATCTACATGTGCTCTATAAACCTTTGAAGATTGTCATAGGATTCAATAGGTTCGAGAATTGTATATCATAATGCTAATTTAATTCATATTTTATTTTTCTAAGAATGACTTGAAGAAGGATTCTCTTGGATCTCTCTAGAATCATGATTTCTAGTGGAAGATGATCTCTCTCCCATTATGATATATTTCTTAGACAAGGATACTATATATGTACCTAAGAGAATTCTATAAATGTTTTTGTACACAAAAAAACAAATGGAGTCGAGTCATAAGAAATAATATAATTTTATTTTAAAACTTCTAGGGTTATAAAATAATAATTACACATGCATCCTTATTGTTTCCTTAATTCCCATGTAACCCCATGTCTATAATAATAATATTATTATTTATTAACCTGAAAAAAACTATAGAAATAATTAATTTTTATTTATTAAAACATATTTAATATATATTATTTCATATTCAAGCATAAAACTTGGTCTCCCTTTCATCCACAATATTTTTCAGGCCTTGAATAATGAAAATTTATTTAATAAATAAATATCACATTGTTGATCAACAATAAATAAATAAAAATCATATTCACTAAAAAGTAAGTAAATATTTATTAAATATTCTACTCATAAAAATATTATTTTGAATAACTAGTGATAGAATATATGAGATCAATATAATATGAATAATTATTAAACCACACGTAATAAAAATATTTATTTAACATGTAAAATAATAAATAATATTGTTATTTAACTGAGATTCTGGATACACTTAGTTTGTGAACCTCTAGGTCTTTTTCTATGTATCATTTCAACAAGTATCCCAAATTCTAGGGTTAACATCTATTAAAATTCTGAGGCACCTATAGTGAAAGAATTTAATTACACTACAACATTAAAATTCATAAAAGTTGTTTCTATTTAATATAATCTGTTAATCATTATATCTCTAATGAAATAGGTTTCATGTTGGTTCCATCAACCTACATTCTCAATATCTCTTTCATTGAATTTCTCAAAATGAATATTCCCACATAACACCATGGCAATGGATTTATTTAGGCTATATTATTTCTAGAAAAGGGATTGAGATATCAACATCCATTAAAGAACATAAGGGAAAATATTTTATCACATTATTCATTAATTAAATATAAAACACATAAACCCTAGTATCCTCGGTTTGGTGTTCTCTTTATTACTTTGGTATTAGATATATTTGTTTTAATACCAAAGGATCAAGTATTTATTTATCTAGGAAAACTAGATACATACTTTAATTTCACATTACATTTGAAGACCTAAAATACAAAATATTATTTTATTTGAGAAAAATATTATTCCATTTTGTATAACCCAACATATCAATCCTAATAAACTTCCTATCATCCTAGGGAAATAAAAAATAAGAAATGGGTGATCTCAAACGCTCAATAATTGTAATCATATAGTGAAAGCTAACAAAAAAATATAAAATGAATAATATAGTCAAGATAAACAATAATAAAACATCCCATTTAAGTAATACCATAAAATAGGGACCAAATCCATGGATAACATAAAAAAATAAATAATCACATGGATAATAATAACTGGTTTCATAATAATTGAATTCATATCATTTGATATAATTATCTTACTTACAAGGCTTTGGGCCAAGAACAAATACATAAAAATGTTTAGTGTATGCCGAATAACCAAGCTAGTTTGTCTCATTGGACTTATGAATGCATCGTCGGTTTATAGAGGGCCCTTCATATCACTTAATAAGATTAATAAATTCATCATATGAACTGAGATAAACAAAATAATTGTAAATATTTGAACTAGAAAACTAGTATACAAAATGTTAATAATTACCCAACCAATAAACATAAACATAATTTTAAAAATATTATGGATACCATTTTATTTAGAATTAAACTAGAAATATTTTATTGGATTCTTCAATTAAATAAGAATTCATTATGATGGGAAATTTTATTCATGTCAGATAAGTTAAAAACACATTCCCTTCATACTTTTATTAAAAGTTCAAAAATACCTTATTTGGAAAATGAAAGGAAGATTATTTTTAAACAATTTTTGTAAGAAAAAATCAAAATGGGTAAAAATTAATTTAATAAATAACTAGAAATTTTTTAAAAAATTATTTCATTTATTTTAAGTAAAATACTGACATTGACATATAGACTTCTGTCCAACTAAAAAAATGTTTATTTTCATTAAAAACCTAATTTCAGTTTCATGGGTGCTTAAAGAGTAGAAAATGAAAGGGGAACTTGTGATTATTATATATGAATATAAGAGAAGAAAATATATTAGTTTTATTCTAGAATGATGAATTAATTCCCCCAATTTAGACTTTAATATAAAAAAATCCATAATGATTATGAGATTCTGAGGTAAAACATTACCTTAGGTTTGAATTCCTTTGAATGAATACAAACTTATTTTATAATAAATATAATTTTATTATACATCTATTACAAAACCATAAAAATATATATTATACTATATATGGTTTATTTATAATCTTTTATCACTCATTTGATAACAATTCCTGGCTGAAATCATTTTTCTAGGTAATAATATATTCATTTTCATGTATGTTTTGGTTTTATAGTTTTAATAATTATAGTTTGATCATTGTTTCATCATATCAATAATGTTAATAATTATTTAAAAACTTTATATATTTATAATTAATATATTTAGAGACATCCATAATGGTTAAAGAGAGAAAAATGAATTACAACATTCATGGAGATGATAGGCCATACATATACATGATTGGGTTTCACTTTTCAACAGATAAAATGAAAGAAAGTTAAATTATAGTTTACCTTTTTAGAATCCTTATTACTTCCTATATATTAATTAAATTTATTCTTATATAAACAAATTTAAAATGTAAATAAAAGGAAATCACATCACTTCATGAAGGTGGTAGTCCACTAACATCACAACTATCATTGAATGTATAGAAAGACAAGTTATATTTTCTTAGTGTAGAACATTGGATTTCAATAGCCATCACATTTTTGGAGAATCACTATTGTTTAATTATTATATTTTTATTAACATAGTTTTTTATTGTTCTTATTATTTTATGAAAAATTATAAAATATAGATTTTTTTGTTTTGGAAATAAATGAAATTAAAAACTAAAAATATAAAAACATAAAATTCCATATAGGATTATAATGAATGTAATTGGCCTTTAGTTTTGGTTTTTGGTTTTTTCATTATTTATTTTTTATTACTTAAAATTTTGTTGGATAGTTCAATTGTAAAATCTAATTAATGAACTACTATTCACTAATTTATTTTTATGAAATTCTAGAATGCCTAGAAAATACTCTTTGGAAAACTAAAAAATTATATCCTCCAATAATTAAGGTTTATAACACAAAACAATACATAGTGTGAGAAATTATAGGACCAAGCTCAATTGTGTGTTGTTTCATCAACTGAACAACCCAAATCCAACGTTTGAAGAGCTTTTACTCAACATATGTGATGGAAAATATTATTTAATAGAATAAAAAAGAATTTGAGTTCAGTTTCATGGTGTAAAATTACCAAACTCATGCACACCACCCTCATTTACCCAAAAAATTAAGAAACAATTAAGGAAATTAATTACAAAATTCAGGAACACCAAACATCCCTCAAGGACAATACTCAAGTCGGTTTCCCATTATCAAGAGTAAGAAGTTACTTAATGAAATAATGGAAGGAAAAGAATAAATTAAAAAACATTGGAAGAATATAGAAAATGAGAAGAAAAATTAAAAATAAGAATAATGATGAGAGATAATAAAAGATAGGGGAGATAGATAAATAATGAGAATATAAGAAGAAAATTAAATTGGAATAGAAAAATATTATACAAATAATATGGGAGGTAGAAATTATTTTTAATTAAAATTAACATGAATGAATTAGATTTTAAAATAATCTAAATTTATTTAAGAATAAAAATAAAAAAAATAACTAAGAAGGAAAAAATTTCATTCAGACTTATCCATCATAAAGGATCTACTTAGAGCTCTCATAATTCATAGGGCCAATATATTTTATTATATAGGGGATAATAAATTGTATTTTCCTCATAATATTTTTCCATATATATAGGATAAAAGTTCAATTAGATTTTTTTTAAATTTTATCTTCCAAGTGTTACTTTTTTTTAAATATGATCATTGAAAATAGAAGATTATATTAGTCTTTCCATATTAATCACCTTGTAACAAGGGGTTAGTAGTTACAGACATGGTGTGAATTATTTTTCATAGTGGTAGGGACACATTGAATCAAATGGAATGTATGGAAGCAGCAAACAGATCCTACTCCAAGTCATTTGGCATTCACAAAGGAAAGATGGTTCAAAATGGAATTCATGGCGACCATCTATGGTGCTTGAGAAGATTCATGGTGGTCACAAGGTCAGTGGTAGCCATTCTTATGGATCTTGAGCTTTACAATCATCAGTTATAGTTTCTCTAAAATTTACAGACAATGAAGAACTAATATTTATTGGCAGGAGAAGCGAAGATCAGGGAAGCACAAATTTATGAGTGGGGGGTACACATGGTAAAAGATAGAATAGTGATGTATTTATAAAAATTAAAAGTGACACATAATTTTTTCACACATTAGAAAGGAAAACAAAGACTGGTATTATTTAAATAAACATCTATGGTAGGAATCGGTCATATTTTTTCTGTGGAGACGTGCACACACATATACTATGCATACACGATTTGGGACACACCAACTGACATATCCCACATAGGGCTTGGACCACACTATGCATTGAGAGCACCTCCCTACAGGACCAGATCTCCTCAACATACCATGAAGTCTCTCTATATGATCATACATGGACACCTAGTCCTTGTGGATTTCTAGGTGGCTTGGACCCACTGGTTGAGGGCTAGCTCAGGTTGACCATATTTTTTAGCAGAAAAATATTTTAAAACACTTTCTAAATTTTAAAAAACAATATTTTATAAAATATAATCATTAAAAACACATATTACAATCCATCTTTATTAATTATTTTTAGATTCCAAAATTTTAAATAAAACATTGAAATACATGAGAAAATCATTAAAACGATTCAAAATAATTAAAATTTGTTTATATTTTTGCATGGAAATATGAGTTTGTAAAATACCCCAACACTTAAACTATACTTGTATTTAAATATAAAATCTCAAGTTTTAATTTAATAGGGCATCAATGTTACATATATTTAAAATTGAAGGCAATAAAACAAAACAAATATCACTTGAAAACTAAAATTTTCAAATTCCTCATAAAATATCAATATAAATTCTAATTTTTCAAACAATTAATCAATAAATTTATTTTAAATTTTACCATTTTTAAATGGCGTTTCTTTATTCATTAATACATGTTTCTTAGTTTATTTTTATTAAATATAACAATTTTTTATTTACCTCACAATGAATCATTTTTCTCTCATCTCTCATGATGAAAATTCATGTAAGGTTATGAACTAATCATGATAACTTGCTCTTTTTCCATATACTGGAAAAAACACTACTTTCCCCACTTTTTAGAGACAAAAGTCACATAAAATCCTAAGGAATTTATAATCAAGGTTTTAAAAACTCTATTCCATAAGGTTGGAAAGAATTTATATTAAAAATTAAGGCTCAAAGGAAGCTATTTATCTTTATATTATAAATCATGATATCAAAAGTAAAAGTGTAATGAAAATATACCCTAAAAAATGACAACTCCCACTTCAAAAGCTTAATGTAATGTTATGAACAATTAAATTATAATGAATTAATTTCTCGTCCTTGATTTTCTCCCCTTTTTTGAAACTACTTTTTTCATAATACTTTTCTACTTTTTGAAAATCCACGCTTGGAATAAACCTCACATTCACCACCTAACCATATATGATAAAAATAACTAGTATAATAAATTTTATTTTTCATTCTCTAAGTCAAAACCCATTCCAATGTTTGTTTTTCATTTTTTCTATTTTTATCCAGAAGGGAAACAATAAATCATAATGATTACATCAAAAACTGTTATATATACCTAAATTTAAGACCCCAAACATTTTCCTTACTATTTAGTTCATCCCTTTCACCTTGAATTCTCTCAAACCCCGCACTTTAACATTAAAATATCATGAAAAATACTCGGAGTGTAGAAGTTGATAAAAATGGCTTGAAATGTGGCTAATCTGTAAAAAGTTCATTCGTTGTATGTATGGGATAAACAAGGATTAATGTATAAGTTTGTCTCAAGTGTAAGGGGTTTTCAATACAAATTTCTCAATAATGTTATGTTTTTTTTGTATAGTCATAGATTTTAAAGGTTCTAGTGAGATATCATGTAGGTTACATGCCCAAATATCGCTCAAGAAATAGTCTCAAGATAATGTAAAAAGTTCATGGTCTAAAAATACATTTGGGAATGAAACATTTTACATTTTACAATCACTCATGAATTGAAAAATAATAAAAAATCAATATAGATAAATTCAAAAAAAATTAAACTATTAAAATGATAGGGAAATTTGATTTATAATAATCAAAAAATTCCTCCCAATCACGATTCATCTGTTAACTATGTATCATTAAACCAAAAAATTAAATTATTCAAATTACACATTAAATACAATTATCATTGAAATATAAAAAAATTAATCAAAGGGTTCCTAAGAAACTCATGTATCATAGTTAATTAATTTGAAGAAATAATTCTAATATGGTCATGCAATTTTTAGTTTACTGAATGGTTGAAAATTTCAATTATAAAGAGATTTTTTTAGAAAAATGAATGGAGTTAAATGATAAACAAAAAGTGAACTCCATTTTCTTAGGAAGCATCATTATTATCATTTCCATGGCAATTTGGAGATACATTATTCCATAAAAATCCTTTAAATGAATATTAATCAATTATTAATAAGGATCATTCCATTACATATTAAAAAGAATAAGGAATTGCGCTGCATACTATAATAATACTTAGAAAACATCTAATGTTCCTAGAAATATTGTACAAGGATAAGTCTTGGTTTAATCCCCAAAATGGGCCATATATTTTTACTAAATATTGAAGTGTAGTACCATCAGTTATCTATAGTGAGTTGGTGGGTGGATATTATTTTATTTGAACCAACACATGTGTATTTTCCCATCATTCACTTATTCTTTGTTAGTGAAAATTCCATGGACATAGTACACAAAATAAATCCCCTTCACAATGAATTATATCTTTCATGTTGGGTGGAGGATGAATTATGAATCATCCTCATTCTTAGTTTCTACTTGAGAAACCTCCTATTTCTTGTCCAAGGCCTTTTTAATGTGGGCTGAATGAATTGAAAATTCAAAAGGAATGTTATAATGTGACTTTTATTGGAAAAAATTTAAACATAAATAAATAGTGGGAAAATTATTAATTTTAATGTGGGAAGACTCTATCTCAACTTCCTTAGGTTCAGGTACATATATCTCTTTTCGGTCTTCCTTTAATGTATGGTTCATAATACGAGGGAGTTCTATGGGTACCTCAACAAGTTCATGTTCATGTTTATATTTTTCCTCTAAGAAAAAAAAGTATTATAAGAATATAAAAATAAAAAACAATAAGAATTAAAACTAAAATCATATTGATTAAAAATAAACAAGAGAGATTTTAAGATAAGGTAAACTCCATGTCTTGGTTATGCTTGAATATGTTATTTAGTGGTAAGTGAATATTGATATTGGATCTCAGTATATTGAGGTAGGTAATCAGTATCCTACACATTTTATTTAAATTATACCACTTGGGTGATGTCTTCCACTTCTATGGATAGATAATGGTTTAGTGGTTTTGGAGATTCCTCTTTGTTGTTGGAGATATCACTATATATTTATTCATCCATTGATTCACTACAAAACTGGTCATGACCTTCTTGATATATTATGTTCACATAATTATGTGAGTCTTCATATTCACTCTCCATATCTTCATTTGATTCTTCTATTTGAATGTCTGGATGGTTGGGTTGTAGATGTTCCTTAAATTGCACCTCAACCTACTAGATCTCATCTTTAAAGGTGGGAATAACCAATGGTACTAACCTTATGGAATTCAGTATTTAATTTTCATTTTATAATTGTTTTACCATGATGGAAAAATATTTAATTGAATTTAATATCTCATAGAAACATTACTTCTTCTTGAATAGAAATATGTGATTATTAACCCTTTGTTAGAGGGCCACCTCGGCATTATGAACCACTAACTCTTGGTTCTTCACCTATGGATAAGTTTTCCCTGAATTGCAGAAATAATTCTTTAAAAATATCATCGAAATATAATTTTTTATATTTTATTATAAATATAAAAATAATTATTTTTTATAAATAAATGAAAATTTATTTAAAAAATTTAAAAAAGAAAAAATAAGAAACTACTGATTGGATTCTCATAATAAGTGATAGTTTTGACATCACACCTATCACGGAGTGTGGTAAAAGTAAATTTCTACTTTTCACAGTGTATCATAGTTGTTTGAAAGGGTCATCTCACTTGAGTATCTTCATAGTTTTTACTCACTATATTCTGATTCCCCTAAGCTATTTCTTTTGGAGTTTTTTATATTTATAAAAACATTTTAATTATTATTCATTTCGTTTCAGAAATTAATTAAATGAAAATTTAAAAAATACTAACATTTAATGAAATATGACATTATAAAGAATGTACTTGTCCTTTATGATTTGTTTTGGGTTCCTTCATTATTTATTTATTTTTGTATAAAATTCAGTTTGACAGTTCAATCATGAAATCTCTCTCATGGAATACTATTCTATTATTTATTTATTTTGAAATATTATAATGAATTAGAAATTATCTTTGGAAAACTTAAACTTAACCTCCTCATATAATTCAGGTCTATGACACACCTCATTCAAGAGTGTGACATCTTCCAATAGCAGCTCCATCATATGACATTTCGTCCACTAAGAATCTCAACTCCATTGTATGAAGATCTTTTTCTTAATAGAATAGAGGGAAAAGATTAAAATAATATAATAAAAATGTTTTTTAGTTTAGTTTAATAGTATAACATATCAAAACCCATGCAAAGAGCCCTCATTAATCACAAAAAAATAAAAATAAATAAATAAATTATAGTTATAATTTAGTAACACCTAACCTCACCTAAGGCCAAGCCTTGGGTCAAAGTCCCATTATCAAGAGTAAAAAGTCACATGGTGGAAGAATGCGTAGGATATAAGATAAAAATAATTTCAATAATAGTGATGAATAGAATTTTTTTTAAATAATAAGAAGGATGATATTGAATAAATCATTTAGATAAAGAGAGAGAGAGAAAATCTAGAAATAAATAAAAAAGAAAAGAAAGAAAGAAAGTGGAAGAGAAGCACAGTTGAAAAATAATTTTCCTAGTAGAAACAAATTTTAATTAAAATTAAGATTCATAAATTTAAATTTAAAATAAAATAAAATTATAAAAGAATGAAAATAATAAACTAAATTAAAAGGAAAAAAATTACATTTGAGTTTCTCTTGTATGCAACCTCTCCTTCGAGATCACTTTATTCACATCAGCAAGCACATTTATTTATAAATGGGTTAATCATTTCTATTTTCCTCAGTAAAAAATTTTCTATATCCCACTATTATGTTTTTGATTATATTATTTATATCTCTTATATTCTGAGTTTTAATATTTTCTAAACCTCAGCATTGAAAACACCTAATAATATCGTGATTTCCATATTGCTCATCCTGGGGTGTGGATTTAATAATTGTGTCCATTGTGTTCATGGTCTTTTATGGTGGTAGGGATGCATGAAATTGGTTGGTATATATGAAATTAGCAAAGATATCATCCTATGAGTCATCTAAACTTCATAGTGGTTGAATGATTTGAAATGGACACCATGGTGATCATCCTTGGCACTTGAGAATATTTATGGGAATACCAGGATCAGTGGGGTATATTATAATGGTTATCAAGATTCTTAGGTGTCTATTATGTAATCTATGGTGTTTTTAAATGGTTGTGGGCTGATTATGAGTGGTGGTAGCATCAGAGGTCAGTGGCACATAAATTCCAAAGCGAGGGTGCATGCTGCTGAAGAGAGAATGGTGGTGTTTTGATAAAAATGAATGGTTACACATAAATGTTATATGACATTGGAAAGGAGAATGGGTCTATAATAACTTAAATATATGATTGGCATCAGTAAAAGGCATTTATCATAGATGGGATCCTATATACACTGCACAAACATTAATTGGACCATGGTAACATACACTACTCACACATTCCTTAGCCCACCCTAAGCTTCAGAGGCTCCTCCCCAGAGGGACTAATCTCCAAATTCACCCATGTTGGATCTCCCTATGGGATTATATAGTTTACTGGACCCTATGGCTGATTAAGTGGCTTGGACCCACTAGTTGATGGGTAGCTCGGGTTGTCCCTATTGTTTAGCAGAAAAACATTATTAAACACATATTAATTTTCAAAAACTATTCATAAATAAAATTTAAAAGTTTAAAAGAAACATTATAATATAATATAATTATTTATTTTTATATCTCAAATTTTTAAATATGTATTTAAATACATGGAAAAATAATTAAAAACCATTCCAAATCATTAAAAAAGTATATTTGTTTATGAAAATATATGTGTGTCATCCAAACTTACATACAAGCGATAATATTGTTTTTCAAAATATTTGAATGTAAGAAGATATGTGTGATTTTATAATTCAAGAATAATAATTATATAATAATTATAATATATAAACATTAAATCCATCATAATAATCATCCATCAAATATTATAGTATAAAATAAATTGTTTCTCTACATGGAGATGTTAAGCATTATGTATTCACGAGTGATACTTTCACATTACATTTGATGGGGAAGGGAGAGGATAATTGTTATTTAATAATCTTAAAACATTTTAGTATATTGATGGTAATTATGTTATTATTTTATGATAAATACCATATATTTAGCAGAGGTAAACAATAATTAAAACAAGAATGTGATGGGTTAAAGTGATTACCTCTTCATTGAAAGAACTCTATAAGATATATACTTAAGGATCCTAGGGTTGGTATTTTGTTAACACCAAAACCTCTATAATGTGGATAAGGAATATTAAAAGGGATTTTAGAAGGATATGGTTGATATATATGGTTTAATGTGTTGTAAGGAAAAAGAAGGTGGGTGTCCTTTCATAAGGAATAGAGATGACACACATTGAAGTTTTTAAAAGATTGAAATAAAATAAATTACAACTCAAGAAAAATTACTCAAAATGGAAATTTATTTTAATTAACATATTATAAGGTTGAAGTAAAATTATCCAATGAAATTTGTAAAGGATTTGGTGTTATTTTAGACCATATCTTTTTTATTAATTATTTAAATTTTTTCCGTAATCAAGGTAACAACAATTTTAATTTTGAAAGGTTAATAATATTTCAATAAATGTAAATGTAACTAATAAATGGACCATGGATGATTTTTTAAAACATATTATATTTATATGGCCTTAGATAATATTTTTATGAATTTTCATTTTTTTAATTAATTCTTATTTATAAAAAAATGTCAATAATTTCCATTTTTAAACTATTTATTTAATTTGACATTAAATACACCAATAAAGAAATTAAATTTGAATAAAATCCTCTAAAAATTCACTAATATGTTATATTTATCTAAAAAAATTCATATAAAACTATAACTCAATAAAATTATTTTATTTTTATATTTTTATAATCATATATTTTATTTTTTTATAAATTGAATAAATATTCTATTTGTGTTAAACAAGAATTTAATGTAATTATTTAATTACTTAAAATTAGATATAAATTACTATTATGAATACAATTTCATTTATAATAAAATAACCATTAATATTTTTTCATAACTTTTTTTCACATGTTAACACCTAATATATATTTACAACTAAGAGAGTGACATTTTGTAACTTTATTTTAATTACAAATTATATAGAAACATTTCATGGAAAAGTGGATCTTAAACATTTAAATTTCAATATTATATTGTTTAGGTTTGAATCACTATCATCCAATTAAAATTTAGATGAAAAATGGTGACCTTAACACTTAGTTTTAACCTAGATGAACCAATTTTACCCATTACTTATGTATTGAATTTTACTATAGTTTCTATTCATAATGCCTAAAAATAAATGGATCTTATATACCAAATTTCAAACTGGTGATTCCAAATATGGAATCAATTTTATCAAATTCAATAACATAATAATTATAAATTAATTTTAAAATAATTGTGCAAAAAGCGATGAAAATCACTTATAAAAAATATTTTAAAGGATAAATCTGGATTTTTTCTTAACCCATTCCTGAAAATCTTATTATATAAAATATAAAACATTTATTTAATTAATAATACATAATTTAATTAAATTAATTCCCCAATAGTGATTAATTTAATTTATTAATAGAAAAATGCATTACGCATAAAAAATGTTTTATGGAATAATATTTCTATTAAATTCAAATGATTTTTAAGTCAATTGATAACCAATGATTTTGTTTTATACTTGTGCAACCATATAAATTTCATATTTTATTTAGTAATATTCATACATTTAAATTTAATGGCTAAATTATAGTGGTATACTATATTAGGGTTCATTTAAACACGGGGTATCATGTATCACAAGCTATCATAGAGACTAAATTTATTTAACATATCATAAAATCTTGGGGTGTTACATGCTTCATGCCTTCAAAATATTACATCCCAAAAATTTTCTTAAGTTCACCTCATTAAAACATTTTTGTAATTATTCATCATAATTTTTTAGGTTCCCAACATCGACACTATAGTCTTATGATTTCTCTAAAGTACCTTTACAAGCATAATTATCTATTTCCTAAGCACTTTTTGTCTAGTGTTCAGAATCTAGATAGGATCTTCACAATAAGACTAATATGGTTGAAATTGTCTTTAATTAGAGTTGAGAACATGTGTTGGGTCTAGTATGTACTTCCTTAACAGTGATATATGTAACACAAAATGTACTCTATAGAGTCTAAGTGCCATCACCAAATGGTAATCCATAAATTCAACTCTTTAAATATTTTAAAAATTTTCAATATATATGGGGATCGACTTCCATTTCCTACCAAACCTTGTAACACCCTTCCATGTATATATGTTCAAGAAAATATGATCTACCACTCGAAATTCTGAATCTTACATCTAGTTTTCAACATAACTCTTTTGTCTACTTTGGTATTCTTTAACATGATTATAAATAGTCTGTACCTTTTTCATTTTCTCCTCTATATGTTCTGGTCCGACAAGGATCCTTTCACTAACTTCATCCCCAAAATATGTATTATGATATCAATTTCCAAATAATTCATCATACCGAACCATTTGAATAATTAAATGGAAATTATTGTTAGATTTTAACTCCACCAAAGTAAAATGTTGGTCCCACATAAATTCAAGTGAGAATGGTCTCAATATGTCTTATAATGTTTTGATAGACCTTTTGAACTACCCATCAGTTTGAGGATGATAAGTGATTCTCAAATAAAGCTCTGTATCGAGATACATCTAAATTATTTTCCATGATTTTTATATAAATCATCGATCATGATCATAAACAACTGAAAATGTGCTCTATAGATTCTTAAAAATTCATTAATATAGATTTTATCAAAAAAATATTGAGTTAAATATTCTTTTATTGTAGAAAAATGTGAAAATATGGTGTGGAAATCAACAATAAATCATATTGAATCATACTTTCAGGATTCTTTGGTAATCTAGCAACAAATTCCATAGTAATTGCGTCCCTTTTACATGTAGTAATTGGTACATGTTTCATGAATCCTCTAGGATGTCTTCTCTCAGCCTTTGCCTACTGAAAAACCAAACATCTTGGAATATAATCATCAATTTCTCACTTCATATTATCCTACAAGAAATTTTCATTCAAATCTATATAGATATTTTTGATACTGGGGTTTATTGAGTGATTTGAGCTATAAGGATCTTATAATAATTCAATTTTTGGATTAGGTACAAATGGAACACATATCCTATTTCCAAATTTTATAATTCCATCATCATATATGTAGACTATAAATTTCTTATCACTCACATCATTAATTTTCTTTTGAAGATTATCATCATATGCATGACAAATTTCTATATTTTCAAATAACTATGGATTGGTATTAAATTTAATATTGAGTAATGTTTCCCCTTCCATAATAATTTCTAGATCCATATTTACTAAATATATGAACATTTCTTCCCTAGAAATCCTATTTTTGGTCTAAATCCCATGATAATTCCGACTCAATTCATCTTTTACATTATACACCATTCTTATATGGTTGTTTATTGATAAATCATAATCATTCATTAGCTAGATTTATTAAATTTTCTTCAAGATGATATCTTTTAGTGAAAAAATTTATTTTCATCTCTTATGTTTTTTTGTATATTTCACATATTTTACCATTGATATAATTTCTCTATATATTAAGGTAAAATATTATTACTTCTAACTCAATATAATGTTTTGGATAGTTTTAATCATGAGTCTTTAACTACCTTGATGCATTGGAAATAACATTATTATTCTTCATAAAGGAACAAACAAGTCCCTTCATCGATGCATAACTATATATCAAAAATACAATATTTCCCAATGGTAGATTCAAGATTAAATCATTCAATTATCTCTTATTCAATTCATTGAAAAATTCCTCACATTCTTTGTTCCATATTCACTTAACCCCATTAAGAGTACGCTTTGTTATTGGGTTTTCTAATTTGATTTTTTGAACAAATCACCAATAGTAACATGTAAAACCAATGAATCTTCATACCTTTTTTATGTTAATTGGTGTGTGAAATTCATGGAATACCATTATAATAATTTGATCAACTAAGATTCAATATTTTGACATAATATGTCCTAGAAAAGAAACTTTCAAAATCTAGAATTAACACTTGAAAAATTTACAATTTAATTATTTTCTTCTAAGGGTATCAAGAATAATGTTCAAATCAATATAATAGTATTCATTGATGTTATGGTACATAGAGAAATATCAATAAACACCAAAATAAATTTATCAATATATTATTAGAATACTAAGTTCATTTGATCCAAAAAATAGAGGGTGTATTTTCAAATACAAATAGAATTAAATTAAAATTGTAATGTCCATACCTTGTTTAAAAAAATTTCTTCTTAATATATTGCTTCTTTAATCACAATTGATGATACCTATAAAAGATTTAAATCATTTAAAATAATTGAGTGCTCCGAAGTTGATCAAATAATTCACCAATATGAGGTAGATGAAGTTTTTTATTTATCACAATATTTCTGATTTTCCTATAATCAATGAAAAGTCTCATAGATCCATGTTTTTTCCTAAATGAAAAGAATATGGTCTCCCAAAATTGAAACAATAGGGTTTATAAATTCCTTATTAAAAAACTCCTATAGTTTTTTCTTCAATTCCACTAATTAGACAGTGGTAATTATATAGAGGCTCTTAAATGTAGGTCTTGTCTTCGGGATTAAGTCAATGGAAAACTCAACCTCACACATTGGTAGATGTCCAAGAAATTCCTTAGGAAATTAATCAATCTATTATTTTATAATAGGTAAATTTTTAATTTTAATATTACCTTTTCCATCTATAGGTTGTGTCTTCTCTTCTTCCCCAAGAATCTCATTTAAAAGAGCTAATGGGGTGGATCTAAAATGACTTAGATAATGAATTATCCCCTCTAAAGATAATGAATTCCACATCATCATTATGAATATTTATTTTCTCGTCTTTGTAATAGTTTTTACATCATATATTGAAATACATTTCATACCGAGGATTTTATCAAAATTCACTATAGGTATAATATTAACGTCATCAAATAAGACACATTTATAATTCATAATGGGAACTAGCTGACACATCCTTAATGTGGTGAGATTTCTAATAGGAGTCTTAAATGATAACTCACATCCTTAGGTGGTGGGGAAGTTATTAATTTTTTTAGAAAACATGGAAGATATAAAAGAGTGAAAAGATCCTAAATCAAATAAAGCATTAACTAAATTTTAGGCTATAATTAGTGTGTCTTCAATAACATATTTAGGAACATCTATCTAAAATATTTTGATCATATAAGTTTTCCTTTATCCCTTGTCCTTTTCTTGTAAAAAATCCCTTGATTCCTATTAAAATAAGTTTTATCGTTCCCCATCTAATAATAGTTGAATCAATGAACATTGGTTGCTTCTTTTTTTCCCTTTAAATCAATATGGGTGGCCTTTATCTCTATGATTGAATCTAAATCTCATTCCTATATTGAATTTTACCCAATATTTCATTCCAAAATTATTACATGTTGGAAATTCAACCCTTCACTTCTTCTATTTTCCATATTTCCTTTTCCATAGCATTCAACCACACCTTTATTTTATTGATTTTATTTAAATTCATAAGACTTGGAGAATTATTTCACTACCTTGATAGCACAAGATACAGTGTCCTCGTATGATAAGAATGTTTGGGAGAATAGTGGTCTTATAAGTATTGGATTTATCCCATCAATGAAACAATAAATATTACCATTTAGATTATGCACGTAGTCCACAACCTACCTTACTAACCTTGTAAAGTTATCTTCGTACATAACAACAATTTATTCTTCTTTTTTTATTATAATCAAGAATTGTATCTCAATATCTCTTAGTTGTTCATGAAAATAACTTTTCCTTGGAAGGTTAATTAAAATATTTTAATTTCATGATTTCTATTTCATCCCCATACATTGTTTTTTAAATTAATTAACACCATGGATCTGCATCTCCTGATAGACAATAAAAATCCATTACAGCCTTCCCTATTTCATAACATCCTAATATGGGAAATATATTATCTAAATAACTTATCAATTACTCAAGTAAAAATGGACTCATAGTTAAATTTAATGAGGGAGGTTTTGAATGCATGAAGTATTCTATCATTCTTACATCGCATTGGGGATCTGTAGTCTAATCCATACAGGCCAGGTTATTAGTCATAACATGAGTTATCTTCCCCAAAATATTTATAATTTTTTTAACTACAGATGTTTCTCCTTCTTCAACTTCATTATCATTCCCTGGTATGAAATACCTACATGAATTAATATGGTATAAATTCATCCTTCTAGGCACTATTTCCAAACAATTTAATACACAATATTAGATCATAACATTATGAATAATATTGAATTATTTTAAGACTAGTGAAACAAATAACATAAATTGAAAATTTATTTATAACTAATAGAAAAATTATAATCTTGGTTTCTTTGGGAATATTCTCAAAGTCCTTGATAGGTTTACATTACCTAATCTATATTTCCCAAAATCCAGTACCAATGGTTCCTACTAAACATTCTCTTATACCAAATGATGTACCATGGACCTAGTACCCTAGGGTCTATGGTTTCATTATTACATTTATGCTAGATACATGTGTTTTCACCCCAAAGGATCATGGGATTTAGGATTCTTGTAAAATTAGATAAATATTTGAAAATAACGTTACATTTAAAAACATAAAATAAAACATATTATTTTCTTCTAGAACACCAATATTCTCTTCAGCATATCCCTTCATATCAATCACAATACACTTTGTGGAATCTTAGGGAAAGGAAACTTAATAAAGGGAAGTGTTTAGATGGTCAGTATTGGTATGCATACAATATAAGAAAACAAAAAGTAAATAAAAAATGAATAATATGTCTAAGATAAAAAATAATAAAATATTCCATATAACTAATACCATAAAATAGGGGAATAAATTCATTGATCACTTAAGAACATAAATAATCACTTTGATAAAAATAGCTAGTTTCATAATGATTGAATGCATAATGTTGGATGTCAAAATATCAACCCCAAGGCCTTGTCCCAAGACAACATACATAAATAGGTAATGAATACGAAAAACATCGAAAATAGTTTGTCTCTACAGACCCGC
Source organism: Viscum album (assembly GCA_963277665.1). Taxonomy (NCBI): domain Eukaryota; kingdom Viridiplantae; phylum Streptophyta; class Magnoliopsida; order Santalales; family Viscaceae; genus Viscum; species Viscum album. Next base: position 400,641,265 of record OY728126.1, read on the forward strand.
AGATGCATTGAGGGTCTAAATGTGGTCTAACCAATCACTTACTAAGAACAATTCATTCATCATGTGAAGGGGTTGAAACATAATCAACCTAAATATTCATATTAGAAATCTATCATACAAAAGTTTAGTAATTACTCACTTAATAAACCAAATAATAATACTTCCATATTAATATGTTGGATGAAATTAGAACAGTAGTAAGGGTATATTCCTTCATGGACCATTAATTTGATGTTTTTATGGTTGGAGGGTTCTCAGAGGAGGATAGAGGAGGTTATGTGTAGGTTGGAGTTGTAACAAAATTTTTGCAAACTATTTATATTGTAAAAGAGGGGTTTACGCCACAAGAGGGTGGATTAAAACTTTTGTGGTTGGTATTTTATGACTTTTGGTTGTAAGATGAGTGGTCATGAAATAGATTTTACACCATAAGATAGATATTTATAGTGTAAATTTATTGTTGCCCGATGTTCCATGATTTTTGGTGGGTGTTGAATTTTTTAATGTCTCGCAGCCTAAGGGTTGGTTTTAGGATGTAATTTTTGTTAACTCGTTGGGAATATGGAATAAATTTTGGTTTTATGTCAAAAATAAGGTGACTTATAGGCTATTTATAAGTTTTTTTATCCAAACATATCATATTTCATCCATAATTCTAAGTAGTTTCTAGTGAACCCTAGGATACTTTCAAAATATATTCCAGAAACTCCCTCTTTTCTTGATACGTGGTTTTCTATGGTGCAATTTTGGAAATCAATAGTAATAACTACTCCCTTTCTTGATTTCTTTCTCTCGTTCTTATATCAGAGTTCCAATTTGACAGTGTTGTTTCAATTTTGGGTTCATTTAGTGTGAGTTTTGGTGATCCTTTGGTGCAGTGTAGGTTGATCTGGAACTTTCTTATATAGTTGTGGGTTTCGGGCTGATTCTACTTCTCTCTATGGTATACAACACTAATGGAAAGGTTCTTTTGTGGTAGGGTATCATTGTTATCACTTTTTTTATGTTTCATGCATGATATTTTCATGGTATTTGTTTCCTTTTCATGGATATGAAGGTTTGTAAAAATAAGATGATTAATTGGAATAAATGAAAATGACAGGAATTGGGAGGTTTCAAATGATTTAATACATTGATATATGTTATAGATGATATTGTGCATGAACGTTTCCATTACTAAAAATAATGCATATTGGGAGACTTTCTATTATTGTACTTATTATTTTTTGATGATCCATATTGTGTCGTTATGTGATCAAACCCTATATAAAATCAAAAATAATGTATATTTGGATAAATAACTAGTTTCCCATGGAAACTTTTTTTGTGTGATAATACCGATTAAAAAAATAAAGAAATAATGTGATAAAACCCTTCAATAAATATAAATCAATTTTTTTATTTTTTTGTTTTTTGTTTTTTTTTTCAGTTTCCCAACATTGTTAGACTATTGTGAGGTGGTTTTAGTAATCATAAGGGTTGTGTTATGTTTAGATTTGTGATTTGGTGGTTAGTTGGAATGGATACTATGTGGGAACTTATGTGATGATGATGATGTGCATTGTATATAATTAATGATGTGATTTTCATGGATAGTGGTTGTAGAATAGTGGTGGTAGTGATGTGTGGTGGTGATGTGTGGTTGTTATATGTGGTAGTTGTGTTGTGATATGTAGTTGGGATGTGCGATGTGTGGTTGTTATGATAAGATGGCTTGGGGAATGCATCTTGTTGATGATGGTGGATGTGTGGTATCATTTCAGTGGTTGTATGAGTTGGTCCAGTTGTTGTGTGGTGTGGTTGTGTTAGTTCCCTAGTTATAAATGGAATAAATTATAATTTTGAATGAAATTAATAATAATGAAATGTGATGCTCTGGTAAATGGATGAAATAGAATAAACTTGGTATGTATCATCAAATTAATGAATTGGATAATTTGTGGGATATTAAATATGAATGAAGTGGTTAAGTAATTAAAGTTAGTGAAAACATGGTATATTTGTAAATTGGTGAACTTTTAAATGAATGTTAGAAATATCATATGGCTTGTGTGGTGGATGTATGGTTTTTAATATAGTTATGGTAGTGAGTGTGATTGATGTTGTGTGGTGCAGTTGTGGTGAAGTGAAGAATTCTAGTTTAGTTGATTTGAACCTATAGTTTTGGTTTTTTGTCTATTTATATATCATGTATTTTATGTTATTTATTTAAAAACTCCACCTAAGTTGAATAACACTACCAAAGCTCATAGGTTCTATGTTCCGAGTATTTTCCCCAACATTTATGATGATGGTGATACATATGGTTGGATACCCCATCTTCCCCAGTCTTCCTTAGGTAGTGATGGCATAGGTGTCTTCAGATGATATTTAATGTGATGGCCTAAGTGTCATTGAGTAATATTTTATGTGATCTGGCTGTGATGTGATGTTACATGTGTTGGGGTTCATGCATGTTAGGAGGAGGGAATGAGGTTGATGTACTTCCTATTCATGATACCCTACTACTATAGTTATTTGTTTTAGATGACTTGTGTTTGACCTAGTTAATTCAAGTGAAATGTGATTTGATGTGATGAACCAGGTGTCTATGTGGGATATGTGATGCCATGATACATAATTCTAGCACCAGATGCTAGACCTTGTCAGGGTGGTGATATTGGGAATGTGTCTCGACCAGCATCAAATATGGATGGTATTTGATTTTATGTGATGATCCAAGAGTCTTCAAGTGTGATGTGATGTGATATGTGCCAAAGGGATGAGAGCATAATACCTTCAATGTTAGGCCATGATGGAATCATATCAGTGGAGAAGTGGTAATAGGGGACCTTTCACAGTAATGATATTATTGTTATATTATAATATTGGATTTGTGATTTGGTGAGAAATCAATGTGAGGTTGGGATTGGTTAGATGACATGTGTAGGTGCTTGTTGGTTCTCTTGTTTGTTCACAAATACATTAGAAATATCTTTTCACATGTTCACTTGAGATAGTTGTTATTACCCAAATGAGTATACGAGTAATGTACAACCTACATATATAAACAATACTTTGGGTTTCTAAGAGGACTTTTAGTATTGATCTGTACATTAATAGCTTTGGTTTTGGAACTTCAGTTGACTTGTTGCCATAGAATTTTCTTTTTGATTTTTTTAGAGACACTTATATTGTATTGGTTTACTTTATACATGCATTATGGGATGGTTTTGCTTTATGTTATATTATCTACTATTGTTATATGATGATTATTTGTTACATCTCTCAATCCTATTTTATATTTTATAATGTAATGTATCTCATAATGTGAGTTTTTTATAACCTCAGTGTTATTCACTAACATGAGGCCTACTGGAGGCGGGAATTGGGGGGTTATTATCTATCTCCCCTCGTTATTGTATCTTTGGAGTGAGGGGGTTATGAAATAGTGGTATTAGAGATGATAGTTTAGAGATAGGATGGATTATGGAATTAGAAATTGTGAGGTTTTCATGGGTTTTTCACAACCTGTCCCCCGGTGCCCATGCCATGACTACCCCAAGCCCGCCTTCCATATGCCAGTGGCTGGTGACTATCACCAGAAAGGCATATCCCTAAATCCAAGAAGGCATTAACTTTATAACCTATAAACACACCCAACTAAGCACATAGCAAGATACGAGCATGTTGAAGCTCCTTTCATCACAGAATCTAAAGATCGGAAAAGGGGAATATATGAGCACAAAGTGATTCAACCTTTGAAGAAAATATCAAAAATTGATAAAGGCATGAACAAAGGATCAAAAGCAACTGTACCGCGCAAGTTCTATCACTGGCGCTCAAGTCCACTTGCGCGACGCCCTTATGGTCGCGCAAGTGACTTGTGCGACCTAAGTGATAACCGCCCGGTAACCGCCCAGGGTCTTCTCCTGCCTATAAATAAACTCTGTGGGCCCCCCATTCAGGAGGATCTTTTTCCAGAAACTTGGATTGAAGCTCCCGATGCTCAAGTCTCTTCTCAAAGCTTCCGGAACACTTCTAAGGTAATTTCTTACCTAGAACGGAAGATCTAAAGAGAGGGAGTAAGGCCTAAGTGTTGAAACTCATCAACACTTGCGCGCCTGAGTGGTCAATCCTTAAGGGAAGTGGTCACACTTGCACGCCGCCTTATTCCTTCGATAGAACTTGCGCGTCCATTTTTTGGAAGAACCTCAAGAGGATTTTAAAGGCTGTAATGAAGAGTCGCTCAAGTACCTCAAATGCTGGTTGAATAATGCTCAAGTACCCACCATGTCGTGTAGGTATACCTGTGCGACCAATACTTGTGTGCCGCTGCAGTACCTACGCGCCTTCCAAGACTTGCACGCCCCTTCCTTTTTGGGTGCCTTTCTTGCCCATTTCACCCCTCTTAAGACATTACACCTTTCCTTTTTAAGATTCAGTCTTCAAGACACTCTTCAAATCCATTTATGGCATGATTTCTTGATTTTACTTCCTTATTTGAAAGGAATTCTGTGGAATATCTCTCAAAACCTAGTGATTTAAATATCGTTATGTCACTAAATATAGAGAGTTCATTCATTCAACCTCATCCATTAAGATGAGAGAATCCTTAAACCTGGGTTTCCTTTTTAGGAATAAGTCCCAGTCATAATTATGGGCATCCTCTTTAGGAGTAAGCCCCAATTCCCTTAATTTTTTGGGCATCCTTCTTAGGAGTAAGCCCCAAGTCCCTTAATTTTCTCTTTAACCAGTCCTAATTTACGTTTGATCTGGGATTCCTTCTCAGGAGTAAAACCCAGTTATCAATCCTCTCCTAATTTGGGTTTCCTTTTCAGGAATAAGTTCCAAATTAGAGTATTCAAATCTCCATGAAGCACATATACCTTTATGGACCCTGTTCCTGTTTTTTCTCCCTAAAGTAAATCCTAACCTTCATTTATCTAGGCAGTCATATATACATAATCCCCAAACCATTTTTTTATGATTACATTTTTCATGGCCCAATTGTCTATTTTATTACCAATACATCTTGTTTCTCACACCGAGCATGACTCACGTGAGCTTAGAGAGTAAAAGTAATTATGACATCCTTCTTTGAGCCATCAATCATAAACATTATACTCCCTTATTCGAACTACGTGGGTTCTGATTCCTTTTCCAAAACAAAGGATACGTAGGTAGCCCACCTATGGGTTCGATCCCAACTCTGAAATAATTCATGTCATTCTGAATGACAATAGACTTCAAGTGCCCCACTGAGTGGCTTTAAAACCAGCCTGGTTGGTCATCATAATGACCAAGAGACTTTTATATAAATGTTTTGAAGGTTAACATTGACCATGAATCTCTAAATAGATATAAATTATTCTCTATAAATGAAGAACCTCAAATACATATAAAAGATTCTCAAAATTTCTTACATATTTAATCATTGATTATTAAACTGAAGGAAAGCTCATTTTTTACTTGGTAATGTAATAAGGATTCACGAACATAACTTAAATCTATAAAGAGAGTCCTGGAATAGACAATCATTCCCCTAAAAAAGGTGTGATGAGTTCGACCTCCCATCCTCTCAACCAATGAAAATTCCTAAGCCTCATCAGTTCACAAACTAATGAAGCGCCTACCTTTGGAAAGTAGGTCCAAGTGGATGTGGAATCATTGGATGTTTCCGGTTCTACGAACAAACCCATTAGAAACCGATCAGAACGTTTGAATCTCCCATCCAGGAGGTCATCCCCGAATTCGGAGGGAAACAAAAATGGTGAACCCGACGTGAATCCTTAACCAAGTTAAAATTATGTTTTACCTATTTGTTAAGCCCCTATTTAAAACTCAATAAGAGGGCTAACAAAAACAATCATTGACATGTGTGCTCATCCAAAGGATGAAGTGGCTGAATTTTATCTTGATTACGTCTGTTATATCAAACAGGCACTCTTTTCCAAGATCTTCTGTATTTCCATAATGGCTGCTCTCAAATTCACATCTGTGAATACTGCGGCTTCAAATACCACTGCTGCTATTCCTACTGGATCGCCATCCGCTCTGAGGATGACATCACCTACTCAGCGTCTTCAATGCTGGGTATCAAATGCGCTGGTTAAGGAGTACCGTCAACATGGTACCATCCCAACTCTGGAGGCTGCCCGACAGGCCCTCCAAGTAAACAACTCACACAGGTCGTCCGGACAACGACGACCAGTGATCAAGAGGAAGGCGATGCTGACTACCGTCTCCAACCGTTTCGGGTCGTTATCCCCGGAACGCAATTTCCATTCGCTCCCTTACTCCGAGGAAGTGAATGAGCAGGTCCCTCAGGGCCTTAATTCAAAAAGATAGGAGTACTTCCTGAGGGCTCCCATCAACAATCGCCGCCAGAATTGTGCGGCAGTGCGCCCTCAACATGATGAGGGTACCGACTCCAGGCATTCAGCTCTGGTTCCTCGAACCCAAGCAGGCAAGACGAACCGCCAGAGACGGAATCTGGTTAACAATGGGCAGGTTTTCATCCCTGCCATCTCCGGAGAAGTCCACCAACCTAACTTGGTGGCGAACAATGAACAGGCACACACACCTGTCCGTTTTAAATCCGATGTCCAGCAGACTCGTCTGGCAGCATCAAGTCAATCCCGCCAGGCAATTCCGGCGGAGTACTATAGACAGGAACATACACCTGCTTATACATCATCAGTTAGTCAGCAGGCTCGCCTGACTACATATGATGGATCTCGTAAACCACGTTTGGCGAACTGTAATCAGCAGGAACATACACCTGCTAGTACTAATCAAGCCTACCAATAGTCTCTCTTGGTAGCGCACGGAGAAGTCAGTCGAAAAGCTCCGACGACAAACAGGAGGCAGACTCAACTCTCTGCCTCCACACTTGAGTACTGTAAGGATTCACTGACAAGAAAAGGAGGACAGGGGTAGGCACATACGCCTAATCCAATCCCGGAATGGACGTATATCCCCGTTCTGGCAGCTAAAGTCACCAAACATATTTTTTTTCAATGGTTAAAGAGCAGAAGAAAATTCCTGCTCATATTCTGGATGCTTGCCAGGATATCATAACAGCTTCAGCATCATCTCAAGGAAAGACACGTAAATCTATCCCTAGCAGTGGAGTGACACATCAACGATTCACTCCGGAACAGACACACACATCTGTTCCAGTCCAAGAGGGTTATGGGGCATACTACCCCATATCATACAAAGAACCAAGTCAGGAACATACACCTGATTTGAGTGGAGATCGTCAGCCTAACCTGACCATCTTTCCCGATCAGGCACATACACCTGCTCAGAGTAACCACTTTCGTCAACAAGTGGTTTCCAAAGCGAGTAAGAAGGCATCTAAGAAAAAGATCCGCCCAGAACAGTCAGGAGATCAAAGGCCAATCTGTAACAAGGCCTTGCTTGATGCTGGAGTTCTTGAAGCCCTCTGACATTTATCTGTTGGAATTCAAGATTCTACTCCCTCACTTCCCAATAACGGGAACATTAATTTCGAAAGTCTTCAACAGACACTTCCTCATGAAGGATTGCTTCATGAAAATTCGGTCAATCTTCAAGTTTCTTCTTCAGATGAGAGCCACAAGAACCCTCTGTGTGGTCAGAAGAACAAGGAGCAAGAGATCTCGTCTTTTGCTATAACCCATTATGGTGGTCCTCCCCATGATGATGAATTTTGCTGCGAAAGTCCTCTCCGCAGTAGTGATTCACATTGCCTGGAAAATACTCCAGTGGACAATGTAGTGCTGAGAAAGCCCTCTTATCTTGAGGCACTTGCAAATGAGAAACCAGTCATGTATGATGCTTTATCGCTAGAAAGTGAAATACTTTCTCAATCATAAGATAGCCTAGGGTGTAGGTCATTCTCCGAACCACCCCTAAGTCATGCATCTTCTAGTTTGATCAATGATCTCTCTACCAATCTTGTTGAATCCGATGAAGCAACAAGGAAACACCAACTCTGGTCAAAACAGGTAGAAGAATCTTCATTTAATGATAAAGAGGAAATGCTGAACATGGGGAAAAGACTGGCGAAAAGTGAGGTACCAGTCATGTTTTGGCCTTTGGCTGACTCCCAGTATGACATTCCAAAGATGTTGACGGAAGATGGAGTCTATGATATTCGTCTCAATATATGGAAAACTCTTTGTCAATTGAAGAAGAAGGTATTATCTTATGATTAATATGAAAATCATCTTAAGATAATAGAAGGGCTACAAAGTCAGATTGATTTGGCATCTCTATCAGTCTCTCGGTATCCGAAGGCTGAAAAGCAACAGAGAACCCTTCAACATTCATGCCTTGGTGCACTAAGAAAATTGTGTCAGTTAATTTCCAATGCTCCATCTGGTGTTCATATCAGAGGATGGGGTGTTCACGGAGCACTACATTTCACAGTGCTTTCCAGTCAACAAAGCCCGACGAAAATGGTCTCATGCAATGTTATTGCCCATGGCCGGCCATGGTCAATGGGCTTTGTTCATAATCAAAAGCTTGATCAAGAACAGGCTTCAACTAGTTCATCTCAAAATCAAGAATATAGATAACAAGTTGTTGAATTACTCTTACATCAAGCAGGCGAGAATATTTCACAAGCCTCTCGTATGGAGCAAACACATCATCAAATGACAGAAGTTTCGGAAATCATCCAATGGTCTGTTAAACCAGGTGATAAAAGTGGATATAGGCTAATGCATCCAGCTAATTTCCGAACTAAGATTTCCAAGATCAAGAGAGCTTTTAAGAAGGTCTCAGACATAGCATGTCAAGAGCCACCCCAGCTTGTCAGACTGGGGACTCCTTTAACCCAACCCTCAGAGTAAACAAATGGGATTCGGGGAGTTGAGCGGAAGCAGCAGGAACATCCCCAGTTCTTGAGAATGGGGACTCTTTCAAATCATCAATCCCCTTCTCAGAGAATATCGGTCTTTTCTCGATTGGGGAAGAAGACCCAAGAGGAACGAAGAGCCAAATTATCAGGAGATTCCCTCCAAGTTATATCTCATCAAGAAGTTCCTAAAAGATTAAATCAACAAAAGGCAATGTCTCATCAAAGACATGAAAGAAGACAATATCACAGAAATGTTGATAGAAGGGATGCGATGCATTATACATCAATCAATGTCATCAATGCCGTTGTTGCTAATCCACCAGAGGAGACTCACTCAGGGGACTCAGATGAAGACCGTCATGCTCAAGAAAATGTACGCGCCGATACAAATGAAGAAGGTGTGCGTACATGAAGTCAAAAGATTAATCAGAACCTAGGTAACCCACTTCCTTCTCTCCAAAAAGTATCCAACAAAGGGAGGGGAAAGAATCAGGTTACATATCCTTCCTCTGGAGAAGGTCAATCGCTCTCGTTAGAGCAAAGGTTTCCATAACAAGAGGAAGAAATGAAAGAATTAAGATGGTTGAATGTAGAACTACTTCAGAGTAGTCTTCTTCTTAAGAATGCTGAAGTCCGACAGCCGAAGGAATTTTTTGTAACTACTGAGATGGATCAGGAATATCCTCCTTTATCAGTACACCCTCAGAGGTCTAATCCTACGGGTCAAACGCAACAACGGTTGGTAGTGCTACCATCAGTTGCAACACCAATCACCATGTCTGTCCAAGCTCCATTCATTGCACCTACCCAAGACCAAATTCAACCTGATGTTTCTCAAATGTTAATAACTAATATTGAGTCATTAACAGCTCGGTTAGAAACTATGGAAGGGAAACGGGCGCAAGTTAAACCAGAAAAGAAAGTTTACCCTGAATGGGTAGATTCAATTTCTCCTCCATCTAGTTTTGGAAACCCTGTTTTCCCTACTTTTAATGGATCAGGCGACCCTGAACAACATTTGACGCATTACGTGTCTTGTTGTGATCCTATGATGGGAACTCTAGAGCAGCAAGAAGCAGTGAAACTCATATGCTTCGTGCGAACCTTGCAAGTACCAGCTTTTGTCTGGTATATAAGCTTGCAATCCCGGTCAATCATCGGATGGGAGGATCTTCGTCAAAAATTCCTTCTTCAGTTCAGCTCAACTTTTCCAAAAACGACAGTTTTCGATCTTACAAATTTCAAGAAAAGGGAGAATGAAAGAGTCTCTGATTTCATTGCTCACTGGAAGGGATTAACGTATTCCCTGAGTTTAGCACTCCCTCAAGGAGAGCTGTTTCCAATCTATGTGGAAAATTTGCGTGACGAATTACGCACGCCATTGATCCCTGTGAAATACACAGGAGGGTTTCAAGACCTTACTTCAATCGCTCAGCAGATTGAAGATTCCCTTATACAGGCTAAGGTTAAATCTCGTGTAATTCCATCAGCTTCAGGAAGGAGAATGGGTAAAATAGAAACTGCTATAGTTATGCTTAAACAAGCACCTGTACCTATTTCTACTTCAAAACCTTCATCTTCTCGAAGGGCTCCACCTCCTGAATGCCAACAACAAAGGCTGTTTCGTCCAATTGATCAAAGAGATCAACGACAAAAACAATTTGAGGATTTGAAGAGTAAAACATACTCTTTCTGAAATGAGCAAGTTTCTCGTTACTTCATTTCAGCTCTGGAAAATAATTTGGTTCAATTACCAGTGCCCAAGAGACCAAACAAGGAAGGAGATGAAGACCATCCCAATTATTGTCCCTTTCATCAAATGTTGGGGCATCCCATCCAGGAGTGTTTTGTCTTTAAAGACCTCTTGCAAAAGATGGTCGACTTGGGACAAGTCAAGTTGAAAGGTTCTTCGTCTCAGATAGCATGTGTTAATGCTACAATTCCAGAGGAGGAAAGTGAATGGCAAGAAGTCAAAAGAAGAAATGCACAGAAGTATGATGATTGGATGGTCAGAAAGACAATCAACCAGACTCATGCCATTTTGCGAACACAATTAAAGAAACCAATTGTGTCTTCTACCCTGAATATTGCGGTAAAACCCTCTTCGTCAGAGGGAAAATCCTCAAAGAAACGTTTTGATTCAAAGAAGAAAAAAGAATCAGAAGAAGATGAGTATGTGTCAAAGCCTAAATTGTCTTTGACTCTGGCAGACTTTATGCCATCTACTTCAAAACCACGGGCACTGCCCCATCAAACAGCACAGCCTAAACAGGCTAGTCAGGCAGAGTCTTTTTTAGACGAAGAGTTAATCTTCGGTTCTGTTAATATGATTCAATTAACAGATCTGTATTCCAGTCATAATTTCAATTTTCATGAGCCTAAATTCCTTGTATCAAATAAAGGAATCCTAGGAAGTTCCTGAGGTTTAGGATACAGGGGAAGACATGGATCTTTCCGAAGCCACTACTCCAATTCTACCCCTGCTAGCACTGTGTACGCGGCAGAAACTCGTGGTAGAGCCCTTCAGCGAGCTAAAAAAGAACAAGCAGGTTTTTCTGCTAATAGCCAACTCAGTCTTGGCACAGTTATTTTAGAAGACCTATTGAAGGTTCCACCTTCTTTATCTCAGTAAGTAAATATATCTAATTGGTCTAATCTTCCAAAACCTAGGATTTTGCCAACTTCTATCCCAATACAAGATGCATCAGCTTCCAAAGCATGTACTTCCAAGGTACCTGCTAAACCGCATATTCTTGTTGGGAAACGCAGACCTTTAGATAAAAAGTAAGATATATTGAAACACTTAGCCCAAGTACCATCCATGTTATCAATTTTGGATGCTTTGAATCTGCCAAAAGATCTTCAGGAAGCACTCATCAAAGCTTTGTCAAGTCCTCATGAGTTTGAAGCTGAAATTATTGTAGCTGAAGTCTATCACATAGAGAATAATCCTGCAGAATGCCATGCAATGATATCTTTTACTGATAAAGATGAATATGATGTTGTGAATGGGCACATAAAACCTCTGTACTTATTTGGAAAATTCAATGGTGTAGATATCCGAAGAGATTTCATTGACAATTGTTCAGGAGTCAGCCTCATGCCCATTCGTACACTTCGTTGATTGGGCCTCACGGAATCTGATTTATCTCCTTCTACCATGATGTTACAAGGATATGATAAAAATGAACAAGAACCACTGGGCGAAGTTACACTCAGAACTCAGTTTGGAAATCTTGTATCCAATTCAGATTTCATGATTGTTGACCAAGACTCAGCTTTCAACGTCTTGCTTGGAAGACCCTGGCTACATCATCATGCAACTATCACTTCATCATACCATCAATGTCTCAAATACTGTTTCAATGGTCAAGTTGGAACATTGTATGGTGATAAGACCCCATTCAAGACATGTGAGTCTCAATACATTGAGGCAGAATTTTATCACATGAAGGGAAGAGAAAAATCTACAATGAAGGAAATTACCAAAGTTAATGCTTTATATGGTTTGGATAAAATTCCAATAAATCCATTTACACATGTGAGTACAGATTATGTGTTACCTATCAGTAAAATTGACAAAATAGGCCCAAATCAAAATACTCTTATGGAAAGATCCATAATGTCAATTACGGCAATTGAGATAGACAACATGGGAGAAATTGGTAACCTACCAAACAGTGATGAAAGCACAAGTGGTGACGTCTTCATTTCATCTACTAAAATCCAACAGGTCTATACTTCGCCAATCAGGCCAGAAGAAGTTATAGCAAGGTCGGAGGTGAATAATGATGTCAATTCTCAATCCATCATCTCCTCTTTATTTCCCAAAGAAGGCCCTTTATCATCAATATGGTCGGAAATGGAAGCTTCTTCTTCAAAATGTGCAAATTTGGACATCTCTTCTGATCATGAAAATTCTGTTTTGTCATCTACTATGCAAGTAGAAACGGAATAAATAACACATGATAAAGAGGAAGAGGAAGATCTTAGAGATGCTCCTCCAGCATTTGAAGAAGGTATCTCTACCACTGTGGATGAACTCAGAGAAATAAATCTGGGTACAGAGAAAGATCCACGCCCCACTTTAATTAGGGCGGCCATGACCCTTGAAGAGCAAGAAATATATACTTCTTTTCTAAAGCAAAATAAAGATATTTTTTCTTGGAACTATACAAAAATGTCGGGGCTTGATCCTGATATTTCTACTCATCATTTGGGTTTACCAAAAGAACATCGGGGATTTAAGCAAGCCGCGAGAAGAACACACCCAACTTATGCTTCAAAAATTTAAGCTGAAGTGGATAAGCTGATCAAAGCTAACTTCGTCAGAGAAGTTCAGTATCCCAAGTGGTTGGCTAATATTGTCCCTGTAAAGAATAAGAATGGAAAAATTAGGGTTTGCATCGATTTCAGAGATCTTAATCGGTATTGTCCAAAAGATGATTTCCCAGTTCCGATTACAGAACTCTTAATTGATGCAACCGCTGGCTATGAAGTACTTTCCTTCATGGATGGATATTCCGGATATAATCAGATCTGAATGGCCCCAGAAGATGAGGAATCTACAGCCTTCAGAGCCCCTCAAGGTGTGTTTTGTTACTGGGTGATGCCCTTTGGTTTAAAGAATGCAGGTGCAACATATCAACACGCCATGCATCGTATCTTCAAACCTTTCTTAGGGAAGTTTGTTGAATTCTATGTAGACGATTTGGTGGTTAAATCCAAACAATGTTCTAATCACTTGGCTGATTTGGAAGTCATATTCCACAAGCTTCGACAACATAATTTGAAGATGAACCCCTTAAAATGTGCTTTTAGGGTAACCTCAGGAAAATTCCACGGCTTTGTTTTATGCCATCATGGTATTGAAGTCGATCCTGAGAAGACCAAATAAATCCTCGGTATGTCACCTCCTCATAATTTGAAAGAATTAAGAGGACTTCATGGACACTTAGCCTATATTCGGCGTTTCATAGCCAATTTGGCAGGCAAAGGTTTACCCTTTACCAAATTATTGAAGAAAGGAGTCACTTACCAGTGGACTGAAGAATGTCAAGAAGCATTTGATGTTCTCAATAAATACCTCTTGAGTCCACCAGTACCCATGCCACCTGTTGAAGGTAGACCACTTATCCTCTATGTGACAGCTCTAGAGCGATCATTGGGTGCCTTTCTCGCTCAAAATAATGATGCTGGGAATGAAAATAGCCTCTACTATCTCAGTAGAACTATGCTTGAAGCAAAAACCCGGTATTCAAGTATTGAGAAGTGCTGCCTGGCATTAATCTGTGCAGTTCAGAAACTGAGACACTACCTGCAACATCACAAGGTCCAATTGGTATCTCGCAATAATCCGCTCAAATTCATCCTTAGTCGTCCAATGCTTACAGGACGTCTAGCAAGGTGGGCAGTTATTTTGCAGCAGTTCGACATTCAGTATGTATCTTAAAAGGCAATAAAGGGCCAAGCTCTGGCTGATTTCCTGGCTGAACATCTTTCAGTGGAAGACACGTCTTCAGATATTGAACTCCCTGATGAGGAAGTTTTTTCTATTCAAGAGTTTCCTCAAACATGGGAAATGTATTTTGATGGTGCTTCCAGAAGTCCAACAGGGAAGAAAATGGAAAATATTAAATTCAACAAAGTTGGTTTAGGAATTGTACTCATTTCTCCAGATAAGGCATTGTTACCTTATTCCTTTTTATTGTGGGAAGGTGGTACCAATAATGAAGCCGAATACCAAACTCTTATCACAGGCTTGGAGTTAGCACTTCAAGAAGAAGTGAATCACTTAAAGGTGAAAGGTGATTCAGACCTGGTAATCAAAAAAGTCAATGAGGATTATGCCATCAGAAAAGAAGAGTTAATCCCTTGGTATGAATACGTCAGAAAGTTAATGGCGGAATTCCCTTCAGAACTGACATTTTATTATGTCCCAAGATCACAAAATGCTCAAGCTGATGCACTGGCTAATATAGCCACAGCTCTAGCAGATCCAAATCGGGACAAGACATCCATCAGTATTGCCCACCGTCGTGCAATTTCACCTTATGTTCAAGCCAGAACAGAGGAAATTAATGAAATTAGTCCCATTCCTGAACCGTATGGTCATACTACAGGATGGATGTCACCTATCAGGGAATACCTTCAAAATGGAACACTTCCACTTGATAGAGCTGAGAAAGAACAAATCCGGCGACGTGTGGTCAATTTTACTCTCTATGATGCCCCAAACCACCTAGAGAAAATTCTCTACAAACATGGTTTTGATGGAGTTCTCTTCAGATGCATTGATGGTGAAGAGACAATGGCTATCATAAAAGAAGTACATGCAGGAGTCTGTGGTGCCCACCAGTCTGGACATAGATTGTCTGATCATATTCGAAGGCTTGGATACTTTTGGCCTTCAATGATACAAGATTGTGTTGATTTCACAAAAAAGTGTCATTCATGTTAAGTACATTCCAACTTCATTAATCAACCTCCAGAGTTGCTTCATGCAGCTAAATACTCATGGTCATTTGCTACATGGAGAATGGATATGGTGGGACCTTACCCTTCAGCTACGACCAAGCAGTTTAAGTATATTCTTACTGCTACTGATTTCTTTTCCAAATGGGCAGAGGTAGTACCTCTCAAAGAAGTCAGTTCTAAATGCATTGTTAGCTTCATCAAGTCTAACATCATTACTAGATTTGGTGTCCCTCATACCATATTGACGGACAACGGCACCAACTTCTGTTCTTCTGAGGTGAAGAAATTGTATCAAGAATACAACATTAAATCCAACCATTCATCTTGGTATCATGCGGCGGACAATGGACAAATAGAAGACTTTAACAAGACTCTTTAAAATATACTGCAAAATATGTTTGATAAATATAAGTGGTCATGGACTGATAAACTCTTTCATGCTTTATGGGCTTATCGGACTACCACCCGCAATGCAACGCAGTCAACTCCATATTCGTTTGTATATGGAACAGAAGCAGTCTTGCCAATTGAAGTTCAATTTCCCTCACTCAGAGTTGTCATTTGTGATCAGTTATCTACAGATGAGCAATCCCAAAAGCAATTGAATGAATTGGAATGGTTAGATGAGAAAAGATTGTGCACTTTGCACCACTTGGAAATCTATCAGAATCAAATAGCATGAGCTTTTAACAAAAAATTTCGTCTTCGTTCATTCAATCAAGGAGAATTGGTATTAGTTCTCAGAACTCCAATGATACCAGGAAGGAAACCTCCCAAGCATGAGCCAAAATGGGAAGGACCTTCTTCAATACATAGGTTCTACTCCAATGGAGCTTATTCATTAATCTCGATGGATGGAGAAATCATTACTACTCCAACTAATGCCATATTTTTGAAGAAATATTTTGTATAAAATACAAAGTATTCACATTATGTCCCCGCAACATGACACTAAACTGTGCAGCACCAGTTCGTCCTGGCTATATGATGTTAAACTATATAGTAATGGTCCAGTATGACCTTAAACTGCAACTTCATACCACACGACATTAAACCGTGAAAAAGTTCCCTAAAAAGTCTTGTATGACTTTAAACTACACCATGGTCCAGTATGACATTAAACTGCACCATCCATGGTCCACGCATATGACCCTAAACTATTTGAAAGTCCCTTACGCCCGAAAAGACGTTAAACTACAAAATCATCAAAGGTCCTATATGGCCTTAAAACAACACCATCGTCCAGCAAGACATTAAACTGCACCATCCAAGGTCCATTTATATGACCTTAAACTATTCCCCCTTTTGTCCAACATGACACTAAACTGTAGAAAAAATCCCCAATGCGTCCAAAGTGACGTAAATGGTTTGTTATTTTGTCCTTACTGCATGACATTAAACTGCGCAGTCCCCCTTTTTGTTCAACATGACATTAAACTGTATTTTCCCCGTCATCCTAACTACATGACGCTAAACTGTACAGAAAGTCCTTGATATGTCCTACATGACATTAAACTGTATTTTGTCCCTGCTACATGACACTAAATTGTGCAGCACCAATATTTCTAACTGCAAGACTTTAAACTGCATAGTCCCTTTATATGTCCTACATGACATTAAACTATGCATCGTTAAGGTTGTTGTTACCTCTTGTTTCTCACACCGAGTATGACTCACGTGAGCTTAGAGCAAACCTCAACCATAACACTCTCTTTGGGCCGCTAACCATGTGTAATTCCCAACAACATTTTTATTAGATCGTTGTCCCAAAGAACAACTTGATCATTAATTCATTATTTAATTGAACTACACGGACTTTGATCCTTGCCCTCCAGGCTAGGTATGTAGGCAACCTCCCAGGGTTCAAGCCCAAAAACAATCTCTTCACATCGGTTCACCACCATCTCATATGATGTTGATTCGTGAAACCGCCCCTAGAATCAATATATTTACATTGATTCACTTTCGTCCTTGTTATATAACGTTAAACTATGCAACACTTTTGTCTAGTATGATAATAAACTACAATACTCTTTGATTTCCTCATTTGATAGAGAACTATTATTGACATTGATTTTTCAATCATGTTTCATTTCAAAAGACTACGTGCATATATGGTAATGCCTAAACTTTTTATCTCAGGTTAAACCATCATTGCACTAAAGTCCCCTTTCACCCTTCACATGCATGAACCAAATTTGTACAAAGGGTAGTTCTAGAACTACGTGGGCTTGATTCCCATCCTTATGGGATACATAGGAATGTTCGAGTATCCCTCGAATCCAGCCCTAAGTCTTTTGGGCCTAACCCCAAATTTCACTTTCAGTCCCTTGGCTGAAAAGTCCTCATGAAAACACACACTGTGTATTCATTATTATGGTCCGAACTCTATCACCCTAAACTAAGATCTCTCATATTTTCATCCTGCACGACGTTAAACTGCATTTCAAGAACTATGTATGGCTTGATTCTCATTCTTATGAGATACGTAGTGAAGTCCAAAATTTCAATTCATGACCCAGCTACAACATGATTATGGTTATCATTGACCTATGTATCTCTATATACATTGGACAATGCCCATATTTATGTGTTATAATCATAAACCTTAAATATTTTCAGATCTTCATAACCCTTTTCATGACTTTTAGTCGCAAAAATGTCAAACTTCTGAGAATTATTTTGCCTGACTATGCAGTACGTGCCCATAGGTGGCCTTGCATAAACAGTCCACATAACATACTTGTTAGCCAAAAGATACTATTTTATTTAACTATGCAGCCAATGCCCTTAGGTGGCCCTGCATAATTCAACCCCCTAACGGGTTTGTTAAATGATGGTAACTTCATTCTTGGGAAGAATGCCTCTTTTGTCATTATTTGTCTTAAATGACAGTATGTAGGGATCTGCAAAAAAATAGCCATCCTTAACATATTTGTCCCATATCCTTTTTCATGATCTGAAAGTATTCAAGTCTATGGTTTATTCTTCTACCCTTCGTTTGGGTCAGACCTTCATAGGAGTGACATTCATCCAGTTCTTCGATAATCTTTTCTGGAAATATCTTCTCCATATTCAAGTACCTCTTTCCATACAGCAAACTCTATACTTTAGAAAATTTGAATCTCCATAAACTTTCACTGGCTTTTAGCACTAGGAAAGTAAATTTCTGAGAGTTCTTTTTTCCTGACTATGCAGCACGTGCCCATAGGTGGCCTTCCATAAATAGTCTATATAACAGACTTGTCAGCCGAAAGATGCTATTTATTTGACCATGCAGCCAATGCCCTTAGATGGCCCTGCATAATTCAACCCCCTAACGGGTTTTGTTAAATAATAGTAACTTTATTCTAGTAAACTACTTCTTCTAATGCATTTTAGCTCTTTTTCATATCATTCCTCATATTCAAATATTCTTAAGCCATAGTTTACATATTTTCTCTCATACTTGAGTATGGTAATATGTTTTCAGATAAATTTTCAAGGAATTGAATCAATTTTAATCCATTTCGGTCAAAGCTATTTCGACCTTAAACATTAGCCCTTTTATGTCTGATATGCATGACCTTAAACTGCCCACAAAAGACAAAGGAACTCTGAATAAAAGTCAAGTTCCAGCTCACTAAATATGCATTTTTGTATGATTTAGGTAATATTGAGCAATTAAAATGTTCAAAGTTTGTAGGGTTATTTGTAATAATCCTAGTAAAAATTAAACTATGCTTACTAGGCCCATTGGTTTAAGTAAATTTGAAGCAGGTAGTGAGAGAATGCAGGAATAAATAAGTGAAAGTGAAAGTGTTTTTCATTGATTCACAAGAGTTAGAAGGACATCCACAGACTGGAGTCTCTTATCTTTTTCAAGAATTACAAGAGGCTTTCAACATAACACTTCATTTGATTTACGGCATCCCGAGCTTCATCAGCAACCACCTGGAATTCATTCATTCAACTGGATACAATAAGAGATGCAGCGATACTAGCTCTTCTTGGAACAATTGTAAAAGGATGTTCTTGAGTGCGGTTTGAGAAAATTTTCTGTTGATTAGACAGTGACTCTGTTCCTATCCAAGAGACTTGGAAGATGGATACATGGATTTGAGAATGGAGCATTGGAAGTAAAGAGCCATTTAGAGAGAGTAATCTTTTCAGATATTGCTCTAATTCCATGTTTGTCTTCTCTCCACCAACCGGCAGTGGAAAACATTTCAACCCATGGGTTTTCCATTTTCATATCTACAAGGAAATGGCATGGAAGGAGAACTTGAAAGTTCACACCATTGTTGTTGCTCTTAATGCACAGCATAACCGAAATAGAGGAGTAGCAGTGCAGCTGCATCTCAGGTGTATAATTGTTTGCATTTGGAACATTGACTCCTTGCAGATGACCATGACCACACAGAGGCAGATGGATGCTCTGTGGAAAATTAGGATGATATTTCTTCAAGTACTTAGCCAAATCTAGGAGATTGTTGTTGCAGATATCATAGTAATCATGGCCAATGATGTTCATCATGTCATCAATCCGCTTGCTAGCTAGTTCATCAGCCGTTCCAATTCCCTTGGGAACCACTAAATCTGCACAAAAGATTAATAAACTAACTCTTAAATGGGTTTATTTTTCATAAAATTTGTGAAGAAATTTGAAAAAAATGGCTAAAGGCATTAAGGCGCACAAGTCTAAACATGGCACGCAAGTATTCGTATGCCCACGCTAGTTTTTGACACGCAAGTGTAAACCACACAAGTACAAATACCTTTACAATAGCGCGACATCAAGGAAAACATTGGAAAACAGAGCAACTTGCGCGGCTATGATAACATGCGCGACGAGAGCTCGAGAAGTTTGAAGTCCTGGAATCCAGATGCTTTGTACGGAGGTGAGTCCATGTATTTATAAGCCAGGAGGCCTATCTGCGTGCCGTATACAGTGCGCTCAAAGCCTGTGCGACGCAAACTTACGCGCCGCCCTCTGTGCCCTGAAGACTTGCGCGCCCCCTTTTCCTTTGTATGTATTCGATTTCCTCAGAGTCAAATCCTCTTTCTCTCTCCGGATCCAACTCTGAGGGGGGACTTTTGTTGACGCTCCTTTCGTCACAGAATCTAAATATCGGAAAAGGGGAATATATGAGCACAAAGTGATTCAACCTTTGAAGAAAATATCAAAAATCGACAAAGGCATGAACAAAGGATCAAAAGCAACTGTACCGCGCAAGTTCTATCACTGGCGCGCAAGTCCACTTGGGCGGCGCCCTTATGGTCGCGCCAGTGACTTGCGCGACCTAAGTGATAACTGTCCGGTAACCTCCCAGGGTCTTCTCTTGCCTATAAATAGACCCTGTGGGCCCCCCATTCAGGAGGATCTTTTTCCAGAAACTCGGATTGAAGCTCCCGATGCCCAAGTCTCTTCTCAAAGCTTCCAGAACACTTCAATGGTAATTTCTTACCTAGAACGGAATATCAAAAGAGAGGGAGTAAGGCCTAAGTGTTTAAACTCATAAACACTTGCATGCCTGAGTGGTCAGCCTTTAAGGGAAGTGGTCACACTCGCGCGCCACCTTATTCCTTCGATAGAACTTGCGCGTCCCTTTTTTGGAAGAACCTCAAGAGGATTTTAAAGGCTGTAATGAAGAGTCGCTCAAGTATCTCAAATGCTGGTTGAATATCGCTCAAGTACCCCCCATGTCGCACAGGTATACCTGCGCGACCAATACTTGTGCGTCACCGCAGTACCTGCGTGCCTTCCAAGACTTGCGCACCCCTTCCTTTTTGGGTGCCTTTCTTGCCCTTTTCACCCCTCTTAAGCCATTACACCTTTCCTTTTTAAGATTAAGTCTTCAAGACACTCTTCAAATCCATTTATGGCATGATTTCTTGATTTGGATTCCTTATTTGAAAGGAATTCTGTGGAATATCTCTCAAAACCTAGTGATTTAAATATCTTTATGTCACCAAATATGGAGAGTTCATTCATTCAACCTCATCCTTTAAGATGAGAGAATCCTTAAACCTGGGTTTCCTTCTCAGGAATAAGTCCCAGTCATAATTATGGGCATCCTATTTAGGAGTAAGCCCCAAGTCCCTTAATTTTTTGGGCATCCTTCTTAGGAGTAAGCCCCAAGTCCATTAATTTTCTCTTTAACCACTCCTAATTTAAGTTTGATTTGGGATTCCTTCTCAGGAGTAAAACCCAGTTATCATTCCTCTCCTAATTTGGGTTTCCTTTTCAAGAATAAGTTCCAAATTAGAGTATTCAAATCTCCATGAAGCACATATACCTTTATGGACCCTGTTCCTGGATTTTCTCCCTAAAGTAAATCCTAACCTTCATTTATCTGGGCAGTCATATATACATAAGCCCCAAACCATTTTTTTATGATTACATTTTTCATGGCCCAATTGTCTATTTTATTACCAATACCTCTTGTTTCTCACACTGAGCATGACTCACGTGAGCTTAGAGAGTAAAAGTAATTATGACATCCTTCTTTGAGCCATAAATCATAAACATTATACTCCCTTATTCGAAGTACGTGGGTTCTAATTCCCTTTCCAAAACAAAGGATACGTAGGTAGCCCATCTATGGGTTCGATCCCAACTCTGAAATAATTCATGTCCTTCTGAATGACAATAAACTTCAAGTGCCCCACTTAGTGGCTTTAAAACCAGCCTGGTCATCATAATGACAAAGAGACTTTTATATAAATGTTTTGAAGGTTACCATTGACCAAGAATCTCTAAATAGATATAAATTATTCTCTATTGATGAAGAACCTCAAATACATATAAAAGATTCCCTAAATTTCTTACATATTTAATCATTGATTGTTAAACTGAAGGAAAGCTCATTTTTTTACTTGGTAATGTAATAAGTATTCACAAACATAACTTAAATCTATAAAGAGAGTCCCGGAATAACCAATAATTCCCCTCAAAAAAGGTGTTATGAGTCTGACCTCCCATCCTCTCGACCAATGCAAATTCCTAAGCCTCATCAGTTCACAAACTAATGAAGCGCCTACCTTTGGAAAGAAGGTCCAAGTGGATGTGGAATCATTGGATGTTTCCGGTTCTACGAACAAACCCGTTAGAAACCGATCGGAACATTTGAATCTCCCATCCAGGAGGTCATCCCCAAATTCCGAGGGAAACAGAGCACAAAGTAAACTGTATAGTGAAAAAGAGTGTGAATAGTATGTAAAGGGGGGCCAGAATACAATCCCAACTGGAAAGTATTAGTAAAACTAGAAAGCACAAGTAAAAATAAAGATAGCTACTATGAACCCCCACCAAGGATCCAACCTGAAGGGTCGGTAGAGCTCTCGAATGGTTGTCTCTGCAGTATGCCTCGTCTAAGGTCCACCTTAGGGAAACCTCCTAACCT
Organism: Viscum album; assembly: GCA_963277665.1. NCBI lineage: Eukaryota > Viridiplantae > Streptophyta > Magnoliopsida > Santalales > Viscaceae > Viscum > Viscum album. The sequence goes on from OY728126.1 coordinate 400,663,960, forward strand.
GGTACCCTCATCCTCAGTCAGTGTTGTCCGTCGTCTCCACAAGACACAATATGGTGCGGGCATAGCCCATGAATGGGTGAGTATAACAATACTCAGTAGGGGCCCCGAGACCCCCAAAGGTATCTCAAAATCAACAAAGGATAAACCACAAATCATGGAAACTATAGTCAAACCTACTTACGTATATGTCCATACATATGTCTAACTTATCAAGTATACCCATCTCATTCATGAGGAAACACAAGGCCCAAAACCTTAGCCAAAGGCTCAACTATTCCCTGAAGGAAATAATACCATGAAGGAAGAAGCATAAAGATAAGTAACACAAAGGTAACGCCTCACAGAAGACTACCACATAGGTATCACCAAAAAGGTAAGTACCATAAAGGTTACTCCACACAGAAGAATACCACAAAGGCTTCGCCACCCATAATTTTACCACAAAGGTAAAGACTCATCTCACACCGGGTATAACATAATTACAGAAGTATAGATGATTAGCTATATAGCTAGATCATCTTACTTCATCGAGAAGCTCTGCAATTGACCCACACTATATCGAGGATGACCTACACAAGATCTGAATATGGCCCACACAGGATGTAGAGATGACCCACAAAATATCGGTATGTGATGACCCACACAGGATCACTAAGTTCTGACCCACACAGGATCCACAGATGACCCACATATTATCTGAAGACTCTTCATGTACAGCCAGTTGTACAATTCCTGCACTAAGAATTCTCGATTCCGGGAGGTTTCTCTCCTCAAGCCATCGGTTGATACTTCAAATATCATGAAGTCCCATGATGATGTATCACATAGTTCCACCAAGTCATAAGGGACCCAACGCAATAGATGGTGTGTTAATCAGACGCTCGGTCTGTAAGCTATAAACATTTCCTTTCCAAGGGCCTGATTGGATTTGGGTTCAATCCAACACGGCCCTACTCATACATTATATAAAACATAGTTGAAGTATACCAAACAGACCATCTCGATCCATGGATTCCTGCACCACAGACAGTTCGTCAAACAGATGCCTGATTCTGAAGATATCGCCATAAAGGCATATCTGGTTCTGGATGGACCCGGGTCTGGCCCGTCCCTCGAAGTGGCAGCCCAACCCATTGGGTGTGACCCGACCCTTTGTATTCAACCTGGCCCACTCTGGGTGCAGCCCGCTAGGCACAACCCATGGTTCATCCCATGGCTGGGGTGGCCTATTTTAGTGGGGTCCACCCTCTCCACCACCCAGGAGGGGAGGCACCCCACCAGGTCACCCAAACAGTCCAATAGAACTTTTGGCTTGCTGTGGTGCCGGATAAGCACATGGGACCTGCCAGATTAGTCCGGCTTTGCATGAAGTGGCTGGCCGAAACAGTCGTGCCTTCTTTCATGGGAACAGACGCGCACCGTTGCTCCACCGCGGCCGGCCGGATGTCGGCCACCCTGTGTCGCGGCCAAGCGGTTACGATATCCCACTACGGCGGTTCGGACGCCCCCCACGGCTTCTCCATGCAGTCGGCCGGATGCTGGCCGCCACCCTTCTTCTTATGCGGCCTCCTATTCTGGAAGTGCGGACGCACACCACCCTCCTTCCACACGACTGGCCACCGTATTCTTCTGCGAGTCATTGCAGCTTCGGTCCAAGCCTGAAAATAATGAAGTTTGCATATTCACAATCTTTAGGTTGAAATATCTACATCCATATGTCACTCTCAACAAATATTTGTGTTTTTTGCGTTCTTAATTAATTGGAATCAAAGAATGCATGATGAAAAAATAGAAAAGGTTATTGTAAATATGAAGATTGATGGCTGTGTTTTTTTTCCATCGCCATTTTGAATCATGTATATGAAGAATAAAAAAATAGATTTAATCGTACTTCAAATTAAACCCCCTACCTCGATTGTTGGAGATGGCATGAGGAAGAAGACAAAGACGATGAAGATGCCGACGTCCATCACTCCTGTGACATGCTTCCAATCCGAGATCGTGCTTCATCTTCATTGGAGGTTCATTCTTAGTTGGAGGATTCTCTCCCAAAGGTACTTCCAATTCATCACTTTGCCAAAAATCCCCCACCATGAGAGGTTAGGATCCAACTTTAATTGAGTTATGTTAATTAAATCAATTAATGTTGGAACATTAATTATGATAATTCTAAAAGTTAAAATCATATTAAAAGAGGAGTTCAATTGGTCTCCACCACGAGGTTTCAAATGGGAGGTTTTAGTTAAATAAAAATAAAAGTTAGTTTTTTTATTATTATTATTTTTTCAACTCTACCAAAAAAACCGGAAAACCAACATCCACCCCTGACCTACTACGTTCTAGATGACGATCTCTTTAAGTGAATATTATCGCTGTGAGTTCAATGGTGTCCTCGGATATCAATTCTAAGCACTGGTTCAAAAGTTACAAAATGCCACTCACGCATTTACTAAACATACCCAAAAAAATGTTCAGAAATTTATTTTGGGAACAAAGGGACTCAGAATCACATGCCTTCAATTTTCACAGACTCGTAATATTTCCATCTTTTTAAAAAATTACATGGAAAATTCTGGGTCTTTACATTCTTTCCACCTCATGGCTTTGCGTCCCCGAAATCCACAACACAAACTAGGGAAACAAGTGGTTTTACTGAGCTCAAATTTGAGCCTCCCGCTCCCATGTTCTCTCTTGGAGGTTCCCGTGCTGCCAACGAACGTGCACCAGAGGTATTGACCATCCACTAAGGACTCACTCCTGTTGATCCTCAATCTCCACTAGAAACTCTGAAAGCATTTCCCTATTGTCGATGTCCAGCTCACCCAAGTCAATGAAGTATGAAGGATTGTGTACGTATCTCCTCGGCTGGGATATGTGGAAAACTTCAGGCACCAGGTGCAACTAAGGGAGAAGATCTAGGTGGTACACCACCTAGAAAACATTTCTGAGGACCTGGAAGGGTTTGATGAACCTGAGAGATAACTTGCCACCCCGAACAAATCTCTGCAAACCTCATCGAGGTGAAACCCGTAGGAAGAAATGGTCACCGTCATCAAACTAGAGAGGTATCTTTCTCCTATTACCATAAGACTTATTCCTACTTGGTGTTGTCCTCATCCACTCTAGGATGATATGCGCCTTCTGGGTGGTAGCCCGTACCATCTCTGGTCCCATGAGTGCTGAATCCCTAGGGTTAGTCCAGCACAGAGGTGATCTGCAAGGTCGACCGTACAATGCCTCTAATGGTACCATACCAATTATGGAGTGATAACAGTTGTTGTATGTGAGCTACACCAAGGAAAATTGATCCTCCCAGTTGCGGCCAAAATCTAGGATGCACGCATGTAGCATGTCCTCTAGCATCTAGATGGTCTGCTCTATTTGACCATCCGTCTGAGGATGGAAGGCGGTGCTCAACTGAAGCTGTGTCCCAAACAACTCCTAAAACCCCTTCCATAGTCTATAAGTAAAACGTGCATCACAATTGGAGACAATCATCAAAGGCACTCCATGAATCTATACAATCTTTTGCATGTAGAGGTATCTCAAGCCCTCTACTGATCCCTGCTCTCCAATAGGTAGGAAGTGGGCTGACATGGTGAGTCGTTAAATAATCACCCAAATAGAATCATGTCCCCTCGATGTGCGTGGAAGTCCTGTCACAAATTCCATTGAAATTCCATCCCACTTCCACTTTGGAATGTCTAGTGGTTCGACCAAGCCTTTTGGAACCTGGTGCTCTGCCTTCACATGCTGACAAGTAAGGCAATGTGAGAAAAAACTCTGCCACTTCTTTCTTCATTCCTGACCACCAGTGATGATGCCAAAGGTCCTGGTTCGTCTTTTCCACTCCTGGATTTACCGCTAGAGGGGACTTATAGAACTCCCTCAAAACATCCCCCCGTAGTGCCATCGGTACAATAGTACGTCCTTTGAAGAGGATGTTGTGCTCCCCACCTTCCGAAAATCCATCAGGTGCCTGTCCTATAGATATTTGAGCATGTTGCGCCTCGCAGTCAATGTCCCCAAGCTATGCCTCCCTGACTCACTAAGGGAGTGGGGGAGTGACTGTCAGAGACTGAAGATAACCTGATCTATCTCGATCCACATAGGATATGAGTAAAGTTTCAAGCTGCTCTATCTCCTCACTAGGAAACTGTATACCATAACTCGTACAGAGTTCATCTGCTACTACGTTCCCCTTTATATAATTATAGACTATCTCGAAGTCATAGTCCTGGAGGAATTCATGCCAATACCGCTGTCTCAGGTTCAAGTCCTTCTGAGAAAATATATACCTGAGACTCTTGTGATCAGAGTAGACTGTAAAACATTCTCCCATTAAGTAATGTTTCCACATCTTCAAGGATAAGAACACAACTACTAACTCCGGGTCATTGGTATCACAGTTCTACTCTTGTTTTCTTGGCTATCGATAACCATACGTGATCACTACTCTCTTTTTCATCAGGACACATCAAAGCCCGGTCCTTTATGTGTCATAGTAAACTACGTACCCAATTTCCTCCTCTGGTAATATCAATATCGGGGAATCGTCATTCTCTACCTCAGCTCCTAGAAACTCTATTGGCATCTCTCTGACCACACGAAGGGTTGCCCCTTCATTTTCAATGCTAATAAGGGTGTCGTAACTATGGAAAATACAGGCACAATCCTCCGGTAGTAAATGGACAAACCTAAGAAATTTCGCACCTCCGTCACACTCCTAGGTGGCTCCCAAGAAAGAAAAAACTCAATCTTCACTAGATCCACCACAACTCCAACCTCCGAGATGACGTGTCTTAGAAATTGTTACTCTCAGATCCATAACTAGAACTTATAGATCTTAACATAATGCTAGTGCTCTCGAAGTGGGTCAATAATTATCTGTAGATGATAGGCATGATCCTCTTCCATAGTTGAGTAAATCAGGATGTCGTTGATGAAGACTACCACAAAGTGATCGAGGTATGGCTGGTAGATTTTGTTCATGATTCCTATGTACACTGTTGGGGCATTGGTCACACTGAATAGAATAACCAAGAACTCATAATGGCCATAATGACATCTGAAGGTCATATTCTATACATCCTCATCTCATACCCTGAGTTAGTGATAGACTGATACGTGTTCTATCTTCAAAAACCATCATGCTCACTTCAGCTGATCAAAGAAATCATCAATCCTTGGGAGAGGATACTTGTTCTTCACAGTCACCTGGTTCAGGAAGAAATTGTCCACACAGAGTCTCAAACTCCCATCCACCTTCTAGGTGAACAAAATCAAGGATTCCCAAGAAGAAACACTTGGCCTAATGAACCCCTTGCTCTGTAAGTCCTCCAGATCTACTAATAGCTCTCAAAGCTCCACGGGAGCCATATGATATGTTGGGGTAGATATCGGTGCCATCCTGGCGTACATGTTGATATAAAATTTCACCTCTTTGTGAGGTGGTAGACATGGAACATCATCAGGGAATACATTAGCATACTGGTCCACCACTACAGTATAGCTCAGACACTCAACATAAACCACTCCAAGGGTATGGATAGCCAGCTAATGTGTGATCAGCTTCACCCTCCTCTAGGTAAGTCTATCCTATGTTGTAAAGGTTCTCTTATCACTGGTGAAGGAAAAATTGGTCCCATCTTCACAGACACACCGCACATTTCACTAAATACAGTTGATCTGAGCATGAACTGTAGATAACAAGTCAATACCCAAGATGATGTTATAAGGACTCGACACTGCTACTAGAAGATACCAGCCAAAGATCTTGCCTCCAATAGTAAGATCACACTATCAGCACCAGTATCTAATAATCGAATCCTTTCCCATAGGATTCTCTAGTTATAAGGATCAATCCAATGACTCCACCTGAAATCTTTGAGCTCTGAACGAGGGTAGTGGCAATAAAAGAGTGACTAGCACTTGTCTCTATAAGTACTACAACTAAGGTGGATTAGACACAGATCGTACCTCAAATCATTTCTAGAGCGTTGTGGTCATAGTCCTCATCTTCCTAGAGCTAAGATCGTCCATGTCTACCTGTTACCTATGGTTGGGGTGGACCACCTGGAGGTGGTGGAGGTAGAACCTCAAATTTCCGCCCACCACCTGCTACATGGATAGCTCCTCTGCCATGTCCGCCTCCTTCCTGCAGACCTCCTCGATCAAATATTCAACACTTCCCAAGAAGTAGTTCAACCGTCTGATGGTCGCCTGTATGACATTTAGTGAATTCACGAGCCATGTGACCCTACCCGCCGAACGAGTAACACTACATGATCCTCACCTGTCCTGCTCTGTCTCGACAACCCTAGACAACAAAACCAGTATCCTATGGTCATCCACCTGTAGGTCGGGTCCTCTTGGACCTCTGCATCATTTTTATACTGCTAGCTACAGATGACTCTACTACATGACATTCGGTGGTGGTTCATGATGCCGGTGACTATTCAGAAAGGAAACTCTCCACTAAGAGTGCACGCTGTAACACCCCCGCCTGTGTCGGGATTCTAAGAGAAATCATAGAACTTATAATCTCACGTCATGCTACCCTGCTATAAGTGAATATTCTCTTTTATACGCACTAGACGTAAGGTCATTGAGATGAACTCTTCCCTAAAAAGGCTCTCAAAGTCTGCCTAGATGAGAGTGACCTCATCATAAACCTGGAGCATCAAGATCCACTATCTTCTCATTGCTTCCTGAAGAAGACTGGTGACAAGAATTACCATGAGATTAGATGGTGTCCCTACAAGTTGAAAAACTCTAACCACAACCTCCGTCCAGTCATCAATTTCTTGTGGATCCATCTCACCCCGGAACCTCAGTGGCCTATAGCACTAGAAATCATGCAACATTCTCAAGAGGCATCCACCCTTTACTGCTGGGGCTGGTGGCATAGACTACCCAACAGGTAGTGGTGCTTCTTGTACACCACCCTAAGGTACAACTACAGAAAGGGGGCCCTGCACCGAAGCCTCGTCTCTCAGTGGGATGTCATTGCATACTCTACCTAGAACCCTGACTGTCTATCTGTGTGGAGGCATCCTGAAAAGAAACAGATTCACCATCGTCATTAAGTTATACTTGGTGAGCTGACTCAAAGTGATCACAAAGAAAACCTTTCCAAAAACACACACGTATTTAGTTTTTTCATGAACTGAGTCGGAAATAAAAAGTCAGGGTCCTGATGTATGGATATGTTGGTCGTCGTACCAACATTGGATTCCCCAAACTAAAAACCATGCTCATCACACATAACACTATTGTCAAATGAAAATATCAGAGTCCAAGTTCTCTGGTAAAACCGACTCCTCTGATACCAATTTGTCACGACCCATCCCCCGGGGCCCGTGCCTTGACTACCCCAAGCCCATCTTCCATAGGCCAGGGGCTGGAAAGTAGTACTATAAAGGCATATACCTTAAACTTGAAAGGAATTTCCTTTATAACCTTTAAACACACCCAACCAAGAACACAACAAGATATGAGAAAAAAGTACATTTTATAGTAAAAAGAGTGTTTATAGTAAGTAAAGGGGGTCCAGAATACAAGACCAAAATGAAAGTAATAATAAAACTGGAATGCACAAGTAAAACTGAAGAGAGCTCATGTGAACACCCACCATGGATTTTACTTGAAGGGTAGGTACATCTCTCATACAGTCATATCTGCGGTACGCCTCGTCTAAGGTCCACCTCTCGGTAGCCTTATATCCTGGTATCCTCATCCTTAGTCAGCGTTGTCCGTTTTCTACACAATACACAACAAGGTGCACATGTAGCCCGTGTAGGGGTGAGTATAAAAATTCTCAGTAGGGACACTGAGACCCCCAAAGGACTCTAAAAATCCACAAAGGATAAACCACAAAGCATGGAAATAATAATCAACCCTACTTAGGTATATGACCATACATATACATAAGTTATCAAGTATACCCATTGTAACACCCCGAGCTTCCATTATACACTTCTCATTCAATAATGCAATAGCTTGCATTGTACGCAACTTCGAGTTCTAAAACACAACGATTAATCAAAGTAGCCGTTATGAATAGTAATAACCACTTTTTAAAATTATAGAAATTTTATATTTCAAAATGGACTTCATTTTTGGATTCGGAATATCGAAATTAGCCTATGTTGAATTTTTGGTATTTTTTTTGAGAACTTCTAATTTTTTATGAATAGTGAAAAATACTTAAAAACAACTTTTTTAATCAAAATAATTTATAGTGATAATTTATACTATTTAGTGGTTTTAAAGTATAATTAGAATATATTTTTACCATTTTATCCAATGGTGGTCATTAGAATTAATTTAACATTGAAATTGGACATAAACAATTGCCAATCTTTTGATATAAATTGTTTCTTAAAAACACGCTATTTGTTGTGACAGCAGGAATTAATTATAAAATTAATTAATGCAACTTATATGTTTGGAATTTTGTAAAATAGACATCATTCTTGAATTCGGAATATCAATTATAGCTTAGGGTGAAATTTTGGCATTGTTCTGAAAAACTTCAATTTTTGATGAATAGTGAAACCACTAAGTGGTAGTTAAATAACTGATTTTTCGTTTAAATGAAATATTACCACTTCTATGATTTGATTTTCAAAAATCCGACATACATGGTTGTCATTAAGAAGTAAAATGTGGTTCAATGAGATTAAAATAATTTTTTGGTGAATAGTAACTTTTAAGTTCTTAATCGCGATTAGAGGTAATTAGTGTAGTTTAAGGTACAAATAATGTTTTTATAATATGAGATGAGTATGACACTTGTACTAATCCTATTGGATGAGTCATGGCCGACCAAGACAATCCATGGGTCAACTTGGGGACCCCATGGAGCCACTTCAGATTGAAAATGACATAAACACCTTTTATTTAATGTTAAAGTAAAAAAATGACACAAACATAAAATGTTTTACTAAAACAATTTTTAAGTGGGGTTACACAAGTCCAAATTTTGATTATAAATATTCATTAGAAAGATAAAGAGATTTCCTACATCATATTATTTTTTTTATAATTTTTATACATTAAATAAATTAAATTATTTATGACATCATGATGATGCAGCGATGACCTCATTATTTAATGATTTAAATAAAATGGGAAGATAATGAAAAATCCAAGGCTTACACTTGTCCAAAGACTATTGTATGGGTATATTTCAAACCCTTATCACCTTATCCACGAATTATATAAGTGTGGGACCTTTAGAAACCGAAAAGCATTGTATAATTGAATAACATTTCATTACTTTCCAAAAGTTCCCCTCCTCTCCACTTATAAAAGGCCCCCACCTCTACCACCTCATTCACACTTTCAAGCCATTTGGCTCGGCCAACCTCTGCCCAAATACTCTCCAAACATTCCTCCCTTACTCCTAGAAGCCTCACTTTGGGCAGAACTCTTCCCAAGGAAGCCTTTGGCTCAAATCAAAAAGAGTTACCCGATTTTGAGGTAATGTCTTCTTTAAAGTTGTTTTGTTTTATTTTTCTTCTCCAACCCCCTAAACTCTTTTTATTAATTTCTTTTGTAACAACACCAGTATCCTAAATATACTAGGATGTTGTTATAAGAAGGATTCGAGCTACACTTACACACACCTACATCTAATGGTTAAAGAACATACGGTTTCTGTGGATGGCGAATTTCTGCCTCACGAAACGGTGATTGTTCAACACTCATATAACACCTTCAAAGGTGGCCATTAAGATGTCACTATTTTTATATATGATATATAATATGTTTATGTTTTACTTATTATTCTGTATTTCTCATTTATGGCATACTTTATGATTTCCATTATGGGTAAAACGCGATAATTTCATTTTAGGAAGTGCGGACTACCGCCCCCTCAAAGTGATTTGAATCGTTAATGCCATATGTGGGATGTATAAAGGATGGAGTAAATGTTATTATACACTATATTATACTGGAATTATATTATACATTTATATCATTATGATTTCGTTCCATTAAATATGAAATTTAAATGAAAGTAGCTTTCATGCGTACGTACGGCTTACCGTCTCCATGAACGGTGCATTTAATTTCTTACCTCTAAATGTTACGTGACATTATGAATGAATGTATATACTGTATATATATGATATATATGACATCTAAATCATGAATATAATTCTGGAGATAATGGATATTCTACCACATAAACAACTTGTAATTATAAGAAGTTTATTGTTGACTCAAGTACCAAAGATCGACAAAACAACCGTTATTAACTTAAATAATTACATAATGTTCATATCATTGTAATAAGTGATATAATAAGGATAATGAAATTTAAAATGGTTCTTAATAAGGTATATATTAACTCTAGTTTATTATTCAGGAGGTTAAAGAACGGTTGAGTCAAGTCAGACACGAGGTAAGGAAATTTCTTAACCCAACTTCCATTCTCTGGGTTAATCTCCTACTTTCAAATTATGTCATGATATTATTATGTATTATTTTGTATTTTTACTTTCTTTATGTGTACCTATAGTGAATACACATAATAGATCTATTTTATTTTAAAAATGATATTTTTAAGGACTTCGTCTCAATCTCCATTCATTGAGGCATATTTGGTTTTATACACAAATTTCATTTATACGGTGTGTAAACCCCTTTGAATTTTCGTTTATTCAAAAGGAATCTTTTTTATACAAAGTGTTTAGTAAACGACAAAAGGGAATGTTCTTGTCGTACGTATGTGGCGACAACGACTTCTCCACCGCCGTGACAACTATTTGAGTTTCGGCTTCCTCTACAAGCAATCACTTTTTTTAAATGAAAAATAAATACAAAGTTTTAACATTCTTTTATTTTGGTATTGAAAATGGTTTTAAAAGCGTTTTTATTATATCAATGTGTTGTATTGATATCTTGTGATTGAAATGTGGAAATGGTATGTTTCCTTTATGCATGTTTTATGTGATACGATTATGTTATGGTTTATGATATGTTTAAACCTATTCATATGAGGAATTCATTGGACATAATAAGTGACGGGTGGAGCCCGCTATAGCTCCTCGATGCATCGGCAGGTCTCATGAGACAAACTAGTGTCTTGGCACGAGGCCTTGACAAAATCTTATTTGTGGTCTTGGCACAAGGCCTTGGCTACGTGGTTATGATAGTCTGGCATTATGCATTCCATCATTATGAAAGTGGTTATTGATATTGCATGTGATTATTCAACCAGTAGAATATCCATGTGAGGAGGTGAATGGCATTATCTCATTTTACTTTTGCCATATTATGTTGATGTTCAAGTTTAAAAAGGCTTTTGTTTTAGTTATACATTGCCTTAAATGTTAATGATTATTTATGAAAGCTTCCGCAATATTGTTATCCTTACTGAGCATCTGAGCTCACCCCTTTCAATGTTTTAATGTTTTGCAGGATGTGAAGAAGTATTTTATGAATGACCTGCAGGGATAGTCAGAAGAGGATAGAAGTGTGGACTTTGGAGACTATGTTATTATAGTTTTTCACTTTTTGATGTAATGTAACATTTATGAATGTATCTAGTGTTTCCAAGGCTACTAAACTAATCGGTCTTTCGAGACTTGATCTTTTGTGATCATGACAATGTTACGAAGTAATGCACCGACTCTAGGTAGCTGGGGTCAGGGCGTTACAGTTGGTATCAGAGGTAGTTTAGTACTAACCTTGGAAGATAGATTTAGATAAACTCTGATTAGAGCACGTAGACCTAAGATGAACTTTGAGGATTAGTATAGAATAACTTCCTAGAATTATGGTATTGTAGAGATTTTGAGTGTTTTCCTAGAAATACATCCCTGTCTGGATACGAGCAGGTAGAGGCGGCTCTGGAACAGATGTACCTAGGGGTAAAACCCGAAAACACCGCTTTGAGCTAGACTCGAATGAGAACTGGTGCACGACAACGGGCCTTGCTGCACTCTTGGTTACGACACTCCCGGGGGATATGCTTTGGATAATTCTCATTTTCTTTATAACCACTATGAAGGGTTATGAGTATATACTTCCTCAAAGAAAACATTTTTATGGATTATATCCATAAATTGTTCAATTTATGTTAAGTATTTTACAAGTATGGAATTATGTATTTTGATTCATAAACTAATCTAGTTTATGACATTGTTTAGAAATGGCGCCTAGTGGAAGGAATGGAAACCGTATCAATGCACGCACTCCGTGTAGGGATTGCCCTCCTGCTCAAGATAATTATGGTGGAGCTAGTGATACAACTGGTGATGATCAGCTTCTCACCGTACTGGGACAACTCACGCAGGTTATGAATAATAACCTTACTCGTATGGAGCACCCTGATCCACAACGTGGAGGATCAATGTTAGACCGCTTCATGAGGCAACAACCACCAAACTTCAATGGGAGTACAAATCATATAGTAGCTGAGCAATGGATAAATTCCTTAGAGAATATATTCCATGCCTTGGGGAGTAGTGAAAGGGAGAAGGTTGTCATGGCAGTTTACCGCCTCACTGGAGATGCCGATCAGTGGTGGTCGCTGAATCAAAACACAAAGGAAGATGATGACGTATCGAATATGGAATGGAGGGAGTTCAAAGAGCTTTTCTTAGAAAAATAGTTTCCTCGTGACCATCGAGCAGATATGGAAAGGCAATTTCTGAGTCTGAAGCAGAAGGAGGATGAGAATGTCGCAAAGTATGAGGCTAACTTTACAAGGTTAGCGAGGCATGCTTCCGATTATATACGTAACCCAAGGAGTAAGATTGATCGTTTCTTTGATGGGTTAAAACCATTCCTCCGTCGGGCTTTAGTATCACAATCCTTCTCATCAAACGAAGATATTGTCTCGTGTGCTATCAAGACAGAAAATGAATTCTCTAAGTCTTATGACAACAAAGTAAAGCAAGAGAAGAAGAGAATGGTGGAACAAGAGATAGATAAAGGGAAAAAGGGAAAGAAGGATTTTCTATTATGTGATAATTGTGGGAAGAATCACCGTGGTACTTTCCTAAAAGGAATGGGAGTTTGTTATAAATGTGGAGAAAAGGGTCACCAGGCTCGTGATTGCAAGGGAAAGAATGAGGCTGTCAAAGTTGAATGCTACAATTGTAGAGAAATGGGTCATTATGCAAATGAATGTCCTAAGCATCAAGGAAACTTACCTCAGAAAAGGCCAAGGGATCAAGGACAATCTTATGCTGTGACTACAGTTGAAGCAGAATAATTATTGTATTTGTGTTTTTAGACTCAAGAACTAGATTATGGTTATAAGAATAATGTGATATATATAAGGATTGTACTGCAGTACATGTTGTTTTCATTAAGGATTTAATATGATTAAGGTAATCATATTTTTAGTATGTGACAATAAGAGAAACTTTTCTTTGTTTGGGGAATCTGATGTTACAATTGATTTTGGAATTTAGAGACCTTTTAGAGAAAGTCTGGACGGAGGTATTTTGGATAACTATTAAGGTTGGAATGGATTAAGTTGAACCATGGATAGTATTGTTTAAGGATAAATCATTTCTGATGATTATTTTTGGAATATTATAATACTATAGTTTTAGGAAAAGGACAACCTGCAGGGTGGGGCATAACCCGTCGCGTCGGACAAAGCTGCAGGAATCGAACCCACAACCATAGTGTGACAGGCCTTTATTTCCTACCACTAGCCTACAGGAAGTCCCTGGTTATTACAAAATAATTTTACTAATCTAAATGGTATGTGTTAACATTTGGAACCTTATACAATTAGGATAAGTATAATATTTTTGGGTTCTATTATTTTTTTGAGTGAAAGGTGAGTTGAAGGTTGAAACTCTAATTGTCAAGCATAAATATATATATACCTATCTGTTATTCAATGAATAAATTAATTCTTAAACTTTAGTAAAGGGATATTAAAACAAAAAAATGTGTTACCCTAATACCTTATGTCTTGTTGAACTGATGATATTTTAAATCAACATAGATTGAAGGCTTTGAGGCCCTCAATTTGACAGTTGATTGTGATTGATGACCTCAATCACTACCTACAAATATTTACGTTTTTCCTCCAATTATATGTCTCTAATTGCCACCAATGTTCTCCTTATCGAGATCATAATTTGGTGGTGACTTTCTTATTTCCATTTCCCTCTTATTAAGGCTAAATTTTATTAACCTTATTTCCGATGTGGGTTTTCCACAAAGGTATTTTCTATTTTCAACCTTTTATTTTCAAAGAAAAATTTCAAATTGCGAGGACGCAATTTATTGAAGGAGGGGAGAATGTAACACCCCGAGCTTCCATTATAAACTTCTCATTCAATAATGCAATAGCTTGCATTGTACGCAACTTCGAGTTCTAAAACACAACGATTAATCAAAGTAGCCGTTATGAATAGTAATAACCACTTTTTAAAATTATAGAAATTTTATATTTCAAAATGGACTTCATTTTTGGATTCGGAATATCGAAATTAGCCTATGTTGAATTTTTGGTATTTTTTTTTGAGAACTTCTAATTTTTTATGAATAGTGAAAAATACGTAAAAACAACTTTTTTAATCAAAATAATTTATAGTGATAATTTATACTATTTAGTGGTTTTAAAGTATAATTAGAATATATTTTTACCATTTTATCCAATGGTGGTCATTAGAATTAATTTAACATTGAAATTGGACATAAACAATTGCCAATCTTTTGATATAAATTGTTTCTTAAAAACACGCTATTTGTTGTGACAGCAGGAATTAATTATAAAATTAATTAATGCAACTTATATGTTTGGAATTTTGTAAAATAGACATCATTCTTGAATTCGGAATATCAATTATAGCTTAGGGTGAAATTTTGGCATTGTTCTGAAAAACTTCAATTTTTGATGAATAGTGAAACCACTAAGTGGTAGTTAAATAACTGATTTTTCGTTTAAATGAAATATTACCACTTCTATGATTTGATTTTCAAAAATCCGACATACATGGTTGTCATTAAGAAGTAAAATGTGGTTCAATGAGATTAAAATAATTTTTTGGTGAATAGTAACTTTTAAGTTCTTAATCGCGATTAGAGGTAATTAGTGTAGTTTAAGGTACAAATAATGTTTTTATAATATGAGATGAGTATGACACTTGTCCTACTCCTATTGGATGAGTCATGGCCGACCAATACAACCCATGGGTCAACTTGGGGACCCCATGGAGCCACTTTAGATTGAAAATGACATAAACACCTTTTATTTAATGTTAAAGTAAAAAATGACACAAACATAAAATGTTTTACTAAAACAATTTTTAAGTGGGGTTACACAAGTCCAAATTTTGATTATAAATATTCATTAGAAAGGTAAAAAGATTTCCTACATCATATTATTTTTTTTTATAATTTTTAGACATTAAATAAATTAAATTATTTATGACATCATGATGATGCAGCGATGACCTCATTATTTAATGATTTAAATAAAATGGGAAGATAATGCAAAATCCATAGCTTACACTTGTCCAAAGACTATTGTATGGGTATATTTCAAACCCTTATCACCTTATCCACGAATTATATAAGTGTGGGGCCTTTAGAAACCGAAAAGCATTGTATAATTGAATAACATTTCATTACTTTCCAAAAGTGCCCCTCCTCTCCACTTATAAAAGGCCCCCACCTCTACCACCTCATTCACACTTTCAAGCCATTTGGCTCGGCCAACCTCTGCCCAAATACTCTCCCAACATTCCTCCCTTACTCCTAGAAGCCTCACTTTGGGCAGAACTCTTCCCAAGGAAGCCTTTGGCTCAAATCAAAAAGAGTTACCCGATTTTGAGGTAATGTCTTCTCTGAAGTTGTTTTGTTTTATTTTTCTTCTCCAATCCCCTAAACTCTTTTTATTCATTTCTTTTGTAACAACACCAGTATCTTCAATATACTAGGATGTTGTTATAAGAAGGATTCGAGCTACACTTACACACACCTACATATAATGGTTAAAGAACATACTGTTTCTGTGGATGGCGAATTTCTGCCTCACGAAACGATGATTGTTCAACACTCATATAACACCTTCAAAGGTGGCCATTAAGATGTCACTATTTTTATATATGATATATAATATGTTTATGTTTTACTTATGCTTCTGTATTTCTCATTTATGGCATACTTTATGATTTCAATTATGGGTAAAACGCGATAATTTCATTTTAGGAAGTGCGGACTACCGCCCCCTCAAAGTGATTTGAATCGTTAATGCCATATGTGGGATGTATAAAGGATGGAGTAAATGTTATTATACACTATATTATACTGGAATTATATTATACATTTATATCATTATGATTTCGTTCCATTAAATATGAAATTTAAATGAAAGTAGCGTTCATGCGTACGTACGGCTTACCGTCTCCATAAACGGTGCATTTAATTTCTTACCTCTAAATGTTACGTGAAATTATGAATGAATGTATATACTGTATATATATGATATATGTGACATCTCAATCATGAATATAATTCTGGAGATAATGGATATTCTACCACATAAACAACTTGTAATTATAAGAAGTTTATTGTTGACTCAAGTACCAAAGATCGACAAAACAACCGTTATTAACTTAAATAATTACATAATGTTCATATCATTGTAATAAGTGATATAATAAGGATAATGAAATTTAAAATGGTTCTTAATAAAGTATATATTAACTCTAGTTTATTATTCAGGAGGTTAAAGAACGATTGAGTCAAGTCAGACACGAGGTAAGGGAATTTCTTAACCCAACTTCCATTCTCTGGGTTAATCTCCTACTTTCAAATTATGTCATGATATTATTATGTATTATGTATTATTTTTACTTTCTCTATGTGTACCTATAGTGAATACACATAATAGATCTATTTTATTTTAAAAATGATATTTTTAAGGACTTCGTCTCAATCTCCTTTCATTGAGGCATATTTGGTTTTATACACAAATTTCATTTATACGGTGTGTAAACCCCTTTGAATTTTCGTTTATTCAAAAGGAATCTTTTTTATACGAAGTGTTTACTAAACGACAAAAGTGAATGTTCTTGTCGTACGTATGTGGCGACATCGACTTCTCCGCCGCCGTGACCACTATTTGAGTTTTGGCTTCCTCTACAAGCCATCACTTTTTTTAAATGAAAAATAAATACAAAGTTTTAACATTCTTTTATTTTGGTATTGAAAATGGTTTTGAAAGCGTTTTTATTATATCAATGTGTTGTATTGATATCTTGTGATTGAAATGTGGAAATGGTATGTTTACTTTATGCTTGTTTTATGTGATACGATTATGTTATAGTTTATGATATGTTTAAACCTATTCATATGAGGAATGCATTGGACTTAATAAGTGACGGGTGGAGCCCGCTATAGCTCCTCGATGCATCGGCAGGTCTCATGAGACAAACTAGTGTCTTGGCACGAGGCCTTGACAAAATCTTATTTGTGGTCTTGGCATGAGGCCTTGGCTACGTGGTTATGATAGTCTGGCATTATGCATTCCATCATTATTAAAGTGGTTATTGATATTGCATGTGATTATTCGACCAGTAGAATATCCATGTGAGGAGGTGAATGGCATTATCTCATTTTACTTTTGCCATATTATGTTGATGTTCAAGTTTAAAAAGGCTTTTGTTTTAGTTATACATTGCCTTAAATGTTAATGATTATTTATGAAAGCTTCCGCAATATTGTTATCCTCACTGAGCATCTGAGCTCACCCCTTTCAATGTTTTAATGTTTTCCAGGATGTGAAGAAGTATTTTATGAATGACCTGCAGGGATAGTCAGAAGAGGATAGAAGTGTGGACTTTGGAGACTATGTTATTATAGTTTTTCACTTTTTGATGTAATGTAACATTTATGAATGTATCTAGTGTTTCCAAGGCTACTAAACTAATCAGTCTTTCGAGACTTGATCTTTTGTGATCATGCCAATGTTACGAAGTAATGCACCGACTCTGGGTAGCTGGGGTCAGGGCGTTACACCCATCAAATTAATGAGGAATCACAAGCCCCAAAACCTTAAAAAAATCACATTTGTTCCACGAAGGAAAGAATGACAAGAAGGTAACAACACAATGGTAAGTACCACAAAGATAATGCCTCACAGAAGAATACCACATAGGTATCACCATAAAGGTAAGTACCACAAAGGTAACTCCACATAGAAGAATACCACAAAGGATTCACCACAAAAAGTGTTTCACAAAGGTAAAGACTCATTTTACACTAGGTATAACTTAAGTATGGAAGTATAGATGATTAGCTATATTTCTAGATCATCTTACTTCGTCGAAAATATCTGATGTGGACCTGTATAGGATCGAAGATGACCCACACAAGATCTAAAGATGAACCACACAAAATTTAGAGATGACCCACATAGGATCAGTATGCACTGACCCACACAGGATCAATGATAACTAACCCACATAGGATCCAAAGATGACCCACATAGGATCTAAAGACTCCTCAAGTACAACCAACCACATGGTTCTGACACTAAGCATGCTTTATTCCAAGAGGTTTTGTGCCTCAATCCATCGGTCGATACATCAATTTCCAATAAGTCCCATGATGAGGTATCCCAATGTTCTTCAATTTCATAAGGGACTCAATGTAACACATAGTACATCAATCAGATGGTCGATATACAGGTTATTAACATTTCCGTTCCGAGGGCCTGGTTGGATTTGGGTTCGATCCTACCTGGTCATACTCAAACTTTATCCAGAACTCAAGTAGTGTATACCAAAAGGACCATCTCAATACAAGGATTTTGGAACCACAGATGGTTCATCAAACGGACACCCGGTTCTCAAGATATGGCCAAAAATGTGTATCTGGGTCCGGTAGGGCCTCGGTCTAGTCTGAACCGGGCGGACTGACCAGGCCCGATCTAGCATGAGCTGAGACCAGCTCGACCTGTGAAGAGGCAGCCCAACTCACTGGGCATGACCTGGCCCATGGTGCAGCCCGTGGATGGGGTGGCCCCTTGTGGTGGGGTCCGCCCGAGCCGCCACCCGAGACGGGAGGCACCCCCAGGTCACCCAAATGGTCCAATGGACCGTTTAGAAGGGTGTGGTGTTGGATTTGCACACAAGACCCACTAGAGTGGTCCTGATCGACGCTATGCGGCAGGCTGAAATGGTCGGCCCTCCTTCCAGCCACACGAACACGTGTCGCTGCTCCACCACGACCTGCTGGATGTAAGCCACCCTCCGACCTCCACCACTGCCATGTGGTCGTGGTCTCCATCTCTGGCAGCACAGATGCACACCACTACTTCTCCATGTGGATGGCCAGATGTCGGTTGCCTCCCTACTCCACTTTATCCCACAGTCCGCGACCTCCTCTTCCGGTGGTGCGGGCACGCGCCTCCCTCCTTCCCCGCGGCCGGTCGGGTGACGACCACTGCCTTCTTCCACGAGCCCTTGCAGGTTCGATCCAAGCCAAAAAATTATGACATTTTCATATTCAAAAACCTTATGTTGAGTTATATGCGTCCATATGTCGCACTCAATTAATATTTGTGTTTTTAGCGTGCTTAATTATTTGAGCTCAAAGAACGCACAAAGAATGTGCAAAGAATGAATATAAAAGTTTATGGTAAATATGTAGATCGATGGCCATGTTTTTTTGGCCATTATCATTGAGAATCAAGTATATGAAGAATCAAAAAAATTGATTTAATCATACCTCAAATTAAACCCCCTACCTAGATCATTGGGGATGGTGTGAGGAAGAATACGAAGACAAGGAAGACGCCAATGTTCATCGCTCTCGTGACACTCTCTAGATCCGAGCTTGTGCATCATATTATTTAGAGGTTCGCTCTTTGTTGGAGGATTCTCTCCCAAAGGTTCTCCAAATTATTCACTTTTCCAACAAACACCAACCATGAGAGGTTAGGATCCAACTTTAATTGAGTTAAATTAATTATTTCAATTAATGTTGGCTCATTAATTTGGAGAATTCTAAAAGTTAAAATCACATTAAAAGAGGAGTTTGGGTGGTCCCCGTCACTAGGTTTCAAATGGGAGGTTTAAGTTAAATAAATATAAAATTTAATTGTTTTATTTTTATTATTATTTTAACTCTCTCACAAAAAACTAGAAAACCAACTTCCAACCCTGACCTACTATGGTCAAGGTGAAAGTCTCCTTAAGCGAATATTGGCGTTGTGAGTTCAACTCTGTCCTTGGATTTCAATTCTGATCACCAGTTCAAAAGTTACAAAATTCCACTCGCGTGTTTACTGAACTTACCTAAAAAAAGTTCATAAATTTATTCCGGACACACCGGGCCTCAGAATCATGCACAGTCTATTTTCATGGACTCATAATATTTCCATATATTTAAAAAAAATTACATGGAAAATACAGAGTCTTTACAGGGATGTTATGGAAATAGTGATGGTTGATCATGGAATGTGACATAGGTTTGGGAGACTAGCGACAACATGGGAATTTAGGCCCCACCTTGATATTGAGCTCATACTCTAAAATTACTGATCAACCAAGTGAGATGGACCAATTTTCATGGTAGAGACCTAATAGAGGTACATTTCCAATAACGACCCAATATTTTATCAATAGAATTTATCCCTTCTCAAAGTAATTTCATATAGTATGAATCACATAAGATCACTTATAGAACACAATAAAAACTTTATAATTGAATAATTAATGGAATAATAATTATTTAAAAAGTTAAAGAACCAATACCAATGAAATAGTAACTTGACTATAGGAATTGTAATATAACCCCTATGAATAGTAGACTAGCCAAATGAATAGTATCCTCACCCAAGAAATTATAAGTAAAATTTAGTCATCTTATAAATGAATGAATTCTAAAATTATATCATTGTCTATGTAAATAATATTTTTAATAATTGTTATTTATGTGTTTGATTTTTTAAGTCATAAATATTTAATTACAATTTTATGATAAATTTAATAATTTAGAAGAAAATATATTTTCATAAAATTTCTTCTTATAATAATATTTTGATGTATTATGATTTTAATATAATTTTATGAGACCTAATGTAATTTTTTAAAGTGTTCTAAAATCAGTTGTAATTTTAAAATATGTATTTTCCAAGTAAATGATGATTTTAATTAAATATTAAATTACTCATATTTATAAAATTATTTATATAAAATGGAGTTCATTTTTGAATTATATATATTGAAAAATTTTTATGATGAGTTTTTTGGTATTTTTCTAAAATACATGAATTTTTAATGAATAGTAAAGTTCTGTAATTTAGAATAAAAGCTAAATACATGAATTATGGGGTCATAGATGATGTAAGGATGATGTAAGCCCTAAATATAATAATCATCTTCATTATTCTAATATATTTAGAGGTAATTCTAAAATTATTCATATTATTGAGACAAAATATTAAACTAATGAATAAAATAATGAGAAAACACCCTTCTTCTCCACTATAAATACAACCCCTCGCCACCTCTTTTCCTCATACCTCTCTAAATTCTATCATTTTACAAATTCTACCCAATACACTTTTCTAACCCCTCCCCAAATTACAAAGGCTCTTGGACTCATAAAACTACCAAAAACTTATCCATATGGTGGTTCTCATGAAGGATAAGTCCAAGAGGTAAAATCCACTTCCTTTTTATTTTATTTTATTTTCAATTTCATTTCTATTATTCCCTTCTCCTCACCTTATATTATCTGAATTTAATTATATATCTAGTATTTATTATATATTTTAATTATATCATTTTAATTGAATATTAATAATCAATCTCCTTTCTCTCTTCCTTTTATTCTAAAAATGAAATTGTTTCCCATCATGTGTCAATTTAACAACATTGTGGGAGATGCCCTTTCATTTTCCATTAAAACTTTCTTGGATGTTAATAAAATCATTATAATGGATGAAAAATATTGTAAAATGTGTGTTAAAACCAAATATATGTTCTAGAACTAACATATATAAATAATACTAAATGATAAAACAAAATGAGTTCCTTGTGATAGGAAACTGCCAAAATTAACTTAAAACGGTCCTCATTAACTCTTATTTAATTATTCATCCACATAACATATAAACAAATTCTTTATAAGAAAATTTAAAATTTTCTATGATCAATAATAAAATTTAATAACAATTTTGAATATCTATCCTCATTTTACAGGAACATCCATTCATGTGTACAAGTATACCGATAATGAAAACTACGAAAACAAACACTCTTGAATGATGAAAGTTAACTGTATAACTCATAGAAAATACTATAAAAGTGATTATGAAAAACATAATGAATAAAATTAATCTATAAATGTTTATTTATATTTTAAATAATTAATATAATTTAATATATATGATATTAACACGAAGAAATTATTCAGACATAAGATAAGGGGAATTCTCGAACCCAACTCTCTTTATTGGATTTTTTCCTATTTCACCCCATTTTTAGTATTTATATTCTTTAAATATCATGTATTCATCATTATCATACATTTTATGGGATATAAATGTATTCTAATTTATTTTTTCACAAAGAAAATGTTTTCTAATGTAACTCTTCTTTCAAAAAAAAACACACATTTTACTTCTCAAGATGGATTCTTTTCTACTCAAGGATGACGATTCTTATATCAAAAATATTATTTCATCTTTCAATTGGGAAGTCAAATCATATGAAATTAAAATTTATGAAACGAAACCCATTCCTTTACATGGGTTATTTTATGTCCATGATTGATATAGGTTTTATGCTCCATGCATGATATTGTAAATGTTATGATGTGAGGAGTGCACCCAAAATAATGCAGTTCAATGTAAATTTTATGATATGACAGGTTCACTCAAAATAATATATAACTCCAATGAATTTGGTAATGTGATGTATCTCATGGGAAAAGTGAAATATGGATGAACATGATGCTAATTTTTTCACATTAATGTGTTATGGTATACCACTAATACATGATGTTTCATTTCAATACATTTCGGCATTACCTTCTTTATCTAATACTTAATCTATTGACTATAGTCATATTATTATGTTATGGGGATTATTATTCATACCCCATGTAATATTGATTAATTTTCTTATCTATCCTATTAATGGGAGTTTATCTCACCCCTTTATTTGATGTATATCCTCAAGTTATTACTTATAGAAAGGATAATTCAAGGGATAAAAAGAAGCTAGAGAAGAAATAATTAAATAAATGTTTATGTTTTATTATGTAAATGTTATGTAAGGTCCTAATTTTCCCAGGAAACTAAACCTTTGGATCCTGATTTTGTAATACTTTAATGTTGTTATCTTTAAATGATGTAATAATCAGGTAAGAATAAGTAGGGTAAATACAGTTAGTATCAAAGCATGGTTTAGTTAATTTGGGAATTTGGATTAGAGAACCTAAGTGAAAACACATAGTATGAGACTAAGTATAAGTAAGAACCCATGAATCTTTGTTCTAAAAAATCTAAATATAGGGATCCCATAAAGTTATCCTTTATACTAAATTTTATAGAAGACTAAATTATTTATCCATGACTTGATGACTTATGTTATAATATTTTCTATTTTATAAAATGGTTGGAACAAGGAGAAACTAGGTCAACCAGCAATGTGAGGGACAATTCAAAGATTTCCTAAATGAAATACTCAATTCATTGGGAGGTGTAGTTAATAATTTCATGGTGATGCTTACCCAGATGTATTAGGTTATGAACAACAAAATGAATAATATGGAAGACTCTCCTACACATAAGAGCATGAAACTTGATATAGAGTGTTTTATGAAGTAATGACCTCTGACATTTAGTGTATATTCTAATCCACTAGACATGGAATAGTGGTTTAACTCAATGGAGATGATCTTTTCTATTATTCACTATTCTGAGATGTAGAAGGTTACTCTGTCCATTTACCATTTATATGGAGACTCTGATCAATGGTGGAGTTTGATTAAGAACAACAAGCTATTTGTAGAGACGGAGTGGAAAAAATTTTAGTTAATGTTTCTTAACATGTATTTCCCTTTAACTCATTGAAAAAAATAGAGAGAGAATTCATAGAGATGAATCAAAAGGAAATATAATCTTTCATGGACTGTGAAAAAAACATCACAAGTCATGGAAGGTATGATTAGTGTTTTTTATCTACAATGATAGAAAAATTGATAGATTTATTAGTGGATTAAAACCACACATTCAAAAGGCTATAGAAATTCAGGTCTTTTGAGTTATGAAGCAGTTATTCGATGTTCTCTCAAAGTAAAGATGGTGTTTGGATAATGGCCCCATAGCTATGGTGATAAGAAATGAAAGATGGAGTTTCAAGCTTTAAGATCTAATTAGAATGCTTGAAAGAAAACTACTCTAGAGAGATTTCCAAAATGTTGGAAGAAGCATCATGGGAACTACTTCAAAGGGATGAGGAAAAGCTTTATGTGTGGGAGAGAAGGCCACCCGGATCATGAATTTCAAAAATAAATAAGGAAGTAGAAAATTTGGGGGGGTGGGGAGAGCACCAACCATGGTATAATACTAAAAATTTATAGAGAAAGGGAACTAGGAAAGCCAGTGCGCTAATCCTCAAGTGCTCGAGGGTAATCAGTGTCTGCATCCACCATATCCAAAAGACAAAGGAAAGGATTATTCCATCACTATTTATGAAGTGGAGTAAGAAAATTAAGTTATACAAGGTACACTTTCTAGTCACTCGTGAATAGAAAAAGTCTTATTTGATTCTGGTTATACACATCCTTTATATCATGAATTTTTTCAAGAACTATTGAATCAAATATGCAAAACCTTGATGTAGAGATATATATAAAAACACCAACTACTGAAATCATTGCAAACCAAGTGTTGGAGTCTTCTCCTATAATAATATGTGGGGATATTATTCCAATGAATCTGGTTATACTTCCCTTGGTGGAATTTTACTCTCTAATGGGAATGGATTGGCTCTCATTATATAGATCACGTATAAACTATCGAGAAAAGGAAGCATCTTTTCATATTCCAAACCATCCCATGATCCTCTACAAATGAAAGGAATATCATTAATATCCTTCGGAAAATCCTTCAATGGTGTGGGTATTGATTCCCTATGAACAGAAATACCTCATTAAAAAGGTTGAGTCAAAGGAATGTATCAACCTAGGGAAAATTCCCATTGTAATGGAATATATGGATGTATTTCTAGAAGAGTTACTCAAACATCCCCTAAATCATGAGGTAAATTTCTTAATAGAACAAATAAACAGAGATAAACATATCTCAAAGTGTTTCTATAAGATAGAGCCACTCAAATTGGAGGAGTTATAGAAGCATCTATAATAGAATTTATAAAAAGGGTTCATACACCCTGGTGCATCACCTTGGGGTGCACTAGTGATATTTTTCAAGAAGAAGGACCAATCATTTAACATCCTAGGTAAATGAAGAATAAGACATATTTCGTATTTATTAATATTTTTTAATTAAATATTAATTTTACTTTAAAGGGGTTGCTATGTTCGTTTGCGTACCCGATACGCAACAACGGGTTTCGTTGAAATCTTACATTACACACTAATAATATAATATTATTATTCTAAATGGTAGTTAACTCCAAGATTTTGTATTGTTAGGAATGAATGTAACTAACTAAAATAATATTATACATGTTTTTTATATGTATTTACATTTATCCAATAAAATTTAGAGGCTTAAAATGTGAATGAATCTAATTTTAAGCATAATTTACATTAAAAGGCTGATTTACCGCCTTTTAATGGAGAACCCTCTTTAAATATAGTTTTGGTAACTTTAATACATTCTAATTGACCAAATATAATCCTTTTTTAGAATGGGGACATTAGAGTTTACTTTGGGTAATTCTTTGGTATTTTTCTGATAAAGTTCATTTTTTAATGAATAATGAAAAATACTGTATTATAATTCAAAAGTGCATTTTAATCTGATTTATTTATATGGTTATATTATCTTTTTAGTTGTTTTTAAAGTTAAATTGAAATATATTTTTACCATTTAATCCAATGTTGGTCATTGGAATTAATTTCACTTAAAAAATGGACATAAACAAGTATCAAACTTTTGATAGTTATTGTTTCTTAAAAACACGCTATTTGTTTTAACAACGGGAATTAATTTATAAATTAAATAATTCCACTTCAATGTTTTGAATTTTGAAAAATAGACATCAATTTTGAATTTGGAAAATCAAATAATTCTTATGCTGAATTTTTGGTATTTTTCTGAAAAACTTCAATTTTTGATGAATAGTGACACCACTTAGTGGTAGTTAAAAAACCGACATTTTCATTAAAATGAAATTTTACCACTTCTGTGAATTGAATATTGAAAATCCAACATACATGGTTGTCACCAAAAAGTTAAATGGGGTTCAATAAGATGAATTTTTTTTTGGTGAATATAAACTTTTGACTTTTATTTACCAGGGTTAAAGGTAAATAAATTAATTTAAGGTTAAAAGAATATTATAATAATTAAAAATTACAGTAACACTTGTCCAAACATTATTGGATGAGTCATTAACGACCATGGGCATCTTTGTGTCAATTTTGGGACCCCTTTGAGCCACTTGGGAGTGATAATGGAAATTTAGACTAATTAATTTAATGTAAAGGCAAAATCGACATAAACAAAAATATTTTAGTAATTGATTTTTATATGGTTTTATATAAGAAATATTTTTGACTATAATTATTCATTGTAAATATAAAAATATTTCCTACATCATGGTATTTTTTTATAAATTTTAGACAACAAAATAATTAAATTATTTATGACATAATAATGATGTAGTGTTTACCTCATTAATAAATGATTTAAATAAAAAATATTATAATGCTTAAAATATTATCCAAAACATGTCCAATTCTGATTGGATGATTTTATTTCGACCATGAATCATATTATCTTTGACGATAATTATTTTTGGACCATTAGAAATCGAATATCATTATATTATAAAATAATACATTCACACTTTCCTAAAGATCCCCTCCTATCCCTTATAAAAGGAGACCACTTCTTACCAATTCCTCAAACCTTTCAAGCCATTTGGCTCAACCAAACTCTGCCCAATTAAGCTCTCAACATCCCTCTCCTCCCCCTATAAGCCTTACTTTTGGAAGAAGACACTTCAAGAAGTCCTTTTGGTTCAAACCAAAGGAGTTATCCAAATTAAAGGTAACGATTTTCTCTTAAATTGTTTTTATTTATTTTACTTCTCCAACCCCTATAATCTTTTTATTTACATTATTTTGTAACAACACCAGTATCCTCAGTATACAATAATTTTTTTATGATAATTATTAGAACTACACATATACACACCTCCATCTAATTGGTGAAGAACATAATGTTTCTGTGGATGGAAAACTAACGCCCTACGAAACGATGATTGTTCGATTATCTCCAAACCCCTCTCATGGTGGACATTATGATGGCACTGTATTTATATATGATATATATTATGTTTATGTTTTCTTTATGCTTCTGTATTTTCCATTTATAGCATGCCTTTATGGTTTCCATAGTGGGTAAATACGATAATCTCATTTGAGGAAGTGCGGACTACCGCCCCCTCAAAGTGATTTGATTTTTTAATGACATATGTGGGATGTATAAATGATGGTGTTAATGATATTATATATGATATTATACTATAATTATAATATACCTATGTATAATTATGTTTTATTTCCATTAAAATAATAAATAGAAATGAAAGTAGCGTTCATGTGTACGCACGACTTACCGTCTCCATGAATGGTGCATTTCATTTATTACCTCTAAATGTTATATAATATTATAAAAACATGTATATATTGGATATATATGATATATATGATATCCAAATCATGAATATAATTCTGGATATAATGAACCTTTGACCACATAGACAAATTGTAAATATAAGGTGTTCATTTTTACTCAAGTACCAAATATTGACAAAATGAACGTTATTAACTTAAATGATTGCATAATGTTTATAACATGGTAATAAGTGAAATAAAAGGAATAATAAACTTGAAAAATGTTATTAAGCAAGTATAAATTAAATTTAGTTTATTATTCATGAGATTAAGGAACGATCGAGTCAAGTCAAATGCGAGGTAAGGGACTTCATCTCAATCTCCATTCATTGAGGCATTTTTAGTTTTATACACGACTTTATTTTATACGATGTATAATCCCCTTTGAATTTTCATTTTATTCAGTGGGAATCTTATTATATGAATATTTTTACTAAACAACAAAAAGAAATGTTTTTTTAACGTATGCGGTGACAACGACCTTTTCGCCGCCATGAGTATTATTTGATATTTGGCTTCCTTAACAAGCCAGAATGTTTTTAAACAGAAAAATAAATACCATATATTCTTTCAATGTATTTTGGTATTGAAAATTATTTTGAAAATGGATTTATTATTTCACTATCTTGAAATGATATTTTATTATTGTAATGTGTAAATGTTATCTTTTCTTTTATGCTTATGTTATGTGTTATGATCATGTTATGGTTCTTGGGCATTATTTACATATATGAGTGGTTCTGTGATAAACCTAGGGCGGGTGAGCCCGAGATAGCTCTCTAATGCATTGGGTAACATGACGGAGGTAAACATGAATGTTTCTACTAAGATATTTTAGGGAATATACTGTGATGGGTATTCCAAAGTAACTCCCTATGTAGTTGTGATAGCTACAATGTAAGTATGATATGGATGCCAAAAGTTTCCTTTATGATTAATGATTTCTATGCGTCATTCATAAATCTTATGATTGCATGAGGTAAGTAAAAGAGTTCATGTTTTGTATGTATTTATGAACAAATGTTTTCATTCATTGTTTTATAACCCTTACTAAGATTTTTATGCTCATCCCAAGTTTTGAAATGTTTTCACAGGACTTAAAGATGAATAAGGTTAAGGATGGGATCAAGGAAAAGTCATGCTGTCTAAAACATGGAACTAGACATGACTCTTTTTTGTCAAGGGTTTTTATTTTAGGAAAAAAATGGAAACTATGTAGATATGTATACCTTGTAATCTTTTGAGATATAATAGTTATGTCCTAATTCCCTAAAACCCTAAACCTGAAAAGATCCTCAATGTGAATTATTCATTTAATTCAATATTATGTAATGTTTAAGGTCGGGTACTTATAGTGGGTATCAAAGAAAAAAGAGGTAGTAATGAATCTAATCCTTGGGAACTCTCACCTGTGAGCATTGGACGAAGCATAGCTCTCCGCCGAAGGGCTTCATGAGGAAATGGCTGCCGCTGGGGATGGTGGTGTGTCCCACCCAGGGGGTGTAGCCGCCCATGGAGTGCCCTGATAGGTATCAATTATAGTCCACTGGAAGGAATTACAGACCGTTATAGTTAGTATCATAGGTCGGTTTAGACAACTTTAGGAGTTAGGGTATTGTTAAATTAATATCCATAATGTAATTTATGATATCATATAGCATTTACAGATTACCATGTTGCTTCGCCTAAGATATTTCTGTGTTAAGAATGTTTTTTCGTAGAGGAAACATAGTAACTTTTCTGGGAAGGCATACAGAGGGAAATGAGCATTCAAATCAGTATCCTGAGATGGACAGAATCAAAATTGAACAGTTTATTGTAGTGATGGATCAGTTGACTCAGGTGAAAAATGTTGGTTGTTTTTTTGATGATATTTTGGTTTATTCCAAAATTAAAGAGGAACATGAAAGTCATTTAGGGGTTGTCTTGAAAACCTTAAAATAAAAGAAACTTTATGTGAAATTCAGCAAGTGTGAGTTTTGGTTACAAATTTTTTTTTTCCTTGGTCACATTGTTTCAAAAAATTTCATAACTATTGATCCTACTGAAATAAAAGTTGTTGAAGAATGGCCAAGAACCACAAATATAACCGAGATTCGTATTTTTCTTGGTTTGGCTGGTTATTTCTGGAGGCTTGTTGAATTTTTTTTACTGTTATGTAATCCAATGACTAAGTTAACACGAAAAGGTGTTAAGTTCATCTGGAAAAAAGAATGTGTTGATTGTTTTCTAGAATTGAAAGGAAGATTGGTAAATGATCTAGTTTTGGCACTACCTTCCAGAAATTGTGAGTTTGTTATCTACAACGATTCTTCATTAAAAGGATTGGGTTGTGTCCTAATGAAAAATGATCAGGTAATTGCTTATGATTCACATCAGTTAAAACCACATGAGTTAAATTACCCTACACATGATTTGGAATTAGCTGCAGTTGTTTTTTCTTTTAAAATTTAGAGGCATCATTTGTATAGAGTGAAATTTGAAATATATATTGATCAAAAAATTTTGAATTATATATTCACTCAAATAGAATTGAACATGAGACAGAGGGGATGGTTAGAATTAATCAAGGATTATGATTTCATGATCCTTTACCATCCAGGAAAAGCAAATAAAGTGGATGATGCTTTGAGTCGAAAATGTAATACTTCATTAACCATGTTACGTTTGGAATGAGATCCTTCGGTTTTTGATTTGATGAACTTTGGCATAGATTTTTTTGTTGCAGGAAATTCTTCTGTTTTGTTTTAGGTGTCAATGAAATCATCTCTATCAGATAGAATTAAGCAAGTGCATAAGGAAGACAGTGAGGTACAGGAAAATGTTGTGTTGGTTCAGAAGGGTAAGTTTCCTGATTTTAACATTGAAAATGATTGTGTTTTGAGATTTGGAAAGAGATTATGTTTTCCTTTTGATTCACAGTTGAAGAATGAGTTGTTATGTGAAGCTCATAGTTCCTCGTTTTCGGTTCATCTTGGTAGTACTAAGATGTACAGAGATTTTTGGGAGTATTACTGGTGGAATGGAATGAAAAGAGATATTGCTGATTTTACTATGAAGTGTTTGACTTGTCAGTAGGTTAAAGTAGAGCCGCAGTTATCAAAAGGATAGCTTCATCCTCTACCGGTGCCAGAGTGGAAATGGAAAAATATATCCATGGACTTCATTGTGGGATTACCAAAGACATCTTGAGGTAATAATGGAAACTGGGTTATAGTTGACTGATTGACTAAATATGCTCATTTTATTCCTATTAGAGATACGTTTTCCCTAGATCAGCTTGCTCGGTTTTATATTAAAGATATAGTCAAGTTTCATTGAGTATCCCTCTCCATTGTATCTGATCGTGATCACAAGTTCACTTATAACTTTTGGAAAGGCCTTCAGAAGTCATTGGGTACTGAATTAAATTTTAATACAACTTTTCATCCTCAATCAGATGGGCAGTTAGAACGAACAATTCAGACATTGGAGGATATGTTACGTGCTTTCTCGAAGTATTATCTGGTAATTTGGTACCAACATCTTTCTTTGGTTGAATTTTCATATAATAACAGTTTTCATTCCAGTATACAGATGGCTCCATTTGAGGCATTATATGGAAAGCGTTGTCGAACTCCAGTATTCTAGTATGAAGTAGGTGAAAGGAAGCTGATGGGACCAGAATTGGTAGAAGAGTTGGCAGAGAAAGTTCAGTTGATTCAGAAGCACATGAGAATCGCTCAGAGGAGATAGAAAAGTTATGTAGATAACCAGAGGAAGGATGTTTCCTTTTAGGTAGGTGATCATGTCTTTCTCAAAGTTTCTCCATGGAAAAGTGTGATGAATTTTGGTAACATGGGAAAGTTGAGTCTGAGGTTCTTTGAACCTTATGAAATTCTAGAAAAAGTTGGATCAGTTTCATACAGAGTGGATTTACCCCCAAGTATATCCCAGGTACACAATGTTTTTCATGTTTTGATGTTTAGAAAGTATATGCCAGATTCATATCATGTTTTGAGCCTAGAGGTAGTTCAGTTGAAAGAGAATCTCTCTTATGAAGAACAACCAGTTTAGATTCTTGATCATAGAGAACAGGTGTTGCGGAATAAGGTAATTCACCAGGTAAAGGTTTTGTGGAAAAACCACATGGTTGAAGAGGCAAAGTGGGAATCTGAAAATGCTATGAGGGATAAATACCCCCCACTTATTTTGATAAGTGAATAAAAATTATGAGGACACAATTTCCAAAAGGGGGAAAGGATGTAACATCCCAGGTAAATGATGAATAAGACATATTTCATATTTATTAATATTTGTGAATTAAATATTAATTTTACTTTAAAGGGGAAGCTATGTTCGATAGCGTACCCAATACGCAACAGCGGGTTTCGTTGAAATCTTACGTTGCACACTACTAATATAATATTATTATTTTAAATGGTAGTTAACTCCTAGACATTGTATTGGCAGGAATTAATGAAACTAACTACAATATTATTATACATGTTTGTTAGATGTATTTATATTTATCTAATAAAAGTTAGAGGCTTAAAATGAGAATGAATCTAATTTTAAGCATAATTTACATTAAAAGGTCGATTTAAAGCCTTTTAATGGAGAAACCTCTTTAAATATAGTTTTGGTCACTTTAATAAATTATAATTGAATAAATATAATCCTTATTTAGAATGGGGAAATCATATTTTACTTTGGGTAATTTTTTGGAATTTTTCTGATAAAGTACATTTTTTAATGAATAGTGAAAAATACTGTATTTTAATTCATAAGTTCCTTTTAATCTAATTTATTTATATGGTTAGATTATCTTTTTAGTTGATTTTAAAGTTAAATTTAAATATATTTTTACCATTTAATCCAATGTTGGTCATTGGAATTAATTTCACTTTGAAATTGGACATAAACAGGTATCAATTTTTTGATAGTTATTATTTCTTAAAAACACGCAATTTGTTTTTACAACAGGAATTAATTTCTAAATTAATTAATGCAACTTCAATGTTTTTAATTTGAAAAAATAGAAATCAATTTTCAATTAGGAATATCAAATAATTCTTAGGCTGATTTTTTGTATTTTTCTGAAAAACTTCAATTTTTGATGAATAGTGACACCACTTAGTGATAGTTAAAAAATGACTTTTTCATTAAAATGAAATTTTACCACTTCTGTGAATTGAATTTTGAAAATCCGAAATACATGGTTGTTATCAAGAAGTAAAATGGGGTTCAGTAAGAAGAAAATAATTCTTGGTGAATAATAACTTTTGACTTTTATTTACCGCAATTAAAGGTAAATAAGGTAATTCAAGGTTAAAAGAATATTATAATAATTAAAAATTACTTTAACACTTGTACAAACATTATTGTATGAGTAATTATCCACCATGGGCATCTTTGGGTCGATTTGGGGACCCCTTTGAGCCACTTGACAGTGATAATGACAATTAAGACTAATTAATTTAATGTGAAGGCAAAATAGGCATAAAAACAATCTTTTAGTAATTAATTTTTGTATGGTGTTATATAAAAAATATTTTTGACTATAAATATTCATTGGAAAGATAAAACTATTTCCAACATCATGGTATTTTTCATATAACATTTAGACAACAAATAAATTAAATTATTTATGACATAATAATGATGCACTGTTTACCTCATTAATAAATTATTTAAATAAATAAGATTATAATGATTAAAATATTATACAAAAACATGTCCAATTCGGATTGGATGATTTTATTTCAACCATTACTCATCTTATCTTCTACTATAATGATTTTTGGACCATTAGAAACCGAATATAATTATATTATAAAATAATACTTTCACACTTTCCTAAAGAGCCCCTCCTCTCCCTTATAAAAGGAGACCACTTCTAACAAATTCCTAACACCTTTCAAGCCATTTGGCTCCTCCAAACTCTCCCCAATTAAGCTAGAAACATCACTCTACTCCCCCCTAGAAGCCTTACTTTAGGAATAAGGCACTTCAATAACACTTTTTGGTTTAAACCAAAGGAGTTACCCAAATTAAAGGTAACGGTTTCTCTTAAATTGTTTTCTTTTATTTTACTTCTCCAACCCCTATACTCTTTTCATTTCCTTTCTTTTGTAACAACACTAGTATCCTCAATATAAAAGAATGTTTTTATGAGATTTATTCGAACTACACATACACACACCTCCATCTAATGGGTGAAGAACATAATGTTTCTGTGGATGGAAAACTAACGCCTCACGAAACGATGATTGTTTAATTATCTCCTACCGCCTCTCATGGTGGACATTATGATGGAACTGTTTTAATATATGATATATATTATGTTTATTTTTTCTTTACTCTTCTGTATTTTCCATTTATATCATGCCTTTATGGTTTCCATAGTGGGTAAATGCCATAATCTCATTTGAGGAAGTGCGGACTACCGCCCCCTCAAAGTGATTTGATTCGTTAATGCCTTATGTGGGATGTATAAAGGATGATGTTAATGATATTATATATGATATTATAATTTAATTATAATATAACTATGTATCATTATGTTTCATTTCCATTAAAATAAGAAATATAAATGAATGTAGAATTCATGCGTATGTACGGCTTACCGTCTCCATGAACGGTGCATTTCATTTCTTACCTCTAAATGTTATGAACTATTATAATGACATGTATATATTAGATATAGATGATATATATGATATCCAAACCATGAATATAATTCTGGATATAATGAACCTTTTACCGCATGGACAACTTGTAAATATAAGGTGTTCATTTTTACTCAAGCACCAAATATCGACAAAATGAACGTTATTAACATAAACGATTGCATAATATTTATAACATGGTAATAAGTGATATAAAAGGAATAATAATCTTGAAAAATGTTCTTAAGCAAGTAGAAATTAACTTTAGTTTA
Organism: Viscum album; assembly: GCA_963277665.1. Classification (NCBI taxonomy): domain Eukaryota; kingdom Viridiplantae; phylum Streptophyta; class Magnoliopsida; order Santalales; family Viscaceae; genus Viscum; species Viscum album. Next base: position 400,698,761 of record OY728126.1, read on the forward strand.
TTATTCAGGAGATTAAAGAACGGTCGAGTCAAGTCAGACGTGAGGTAAGGAACTTTGTCTCAATCTCCTTTCATTGAGGCATTTTTTGTTTTATACATGACTTTATTTTATATGGTGTATAAACCCCTTTGAATTTTAATTTTATTCAAAGGTAATCTTGTTATATGAAGCATTTTACTAAACAACAAAAAGGAATGTTTTTTAACATAAGTGGTGACAATGACCTTTCCGCTGCCACGAGTATTATTTGATCTTTGGCTTCCTTAACAAGATGAAATGTTTTTAAAAGGAAAAATAAACACCATATATTATTTTTATGTATTTTGGTATTGAGAATTATTTTGACAATGGATTTATTATTTCACTATCTTGAAATGATATTTTATTATTGCAATGTGGAAATTTTATCTTTCCTTTATTCTTTTGTTTTGTGTAATGATCATGTTACGGTTCATGGAAATTATTTATGTATATGGGTGGTTCCGTGATAAACCTAGGGCGGGTGAGCCCGAGATAGCTCTCCAATGCATTGAGTAATGTGAAGGAGGTAAATGTGAATGTTTCTCCTAAGAGATTTTAGGGAATATACTATTATTGGTATTCAAAAGTAACTCCCTATGTAGCTGTGATAGCTACAATGTAAGTATGATATGGATTCCACAAGTTACCTTTATGATTAATGATTTCTATGTGTCTTACATAAATCTTATGATTTCACGAGTTAAGTAAAAGTGTTCATGTTTTGTATGTATTTATGGAAAAATGTTTTCATTATTTTTTTATAACCCTTATTAATCTTTTTATGCTCATCCCATGTTTTGAAATGTTTTCACAGGACTTAAAGATGAATAAGGTCAAGGATGGGATCAAGGGAAAGTCATGCTGTCTAAAGCATGGAAGTAGACATGACTCTTTTTTTTCAATAGTTTTTATTTTATGAAAAAATGTAAACTATGTAGATATGTATACCTTTTAATCTCTTGAGATGTAATAGTTATGTCCTAATTCCCTAAAACTCTAAACCTAAAAAGATCCTCAATTTGAATTATTCATTTAATTCAATATTATGTAATGTTTAAGGCTGAGTCCTTATAGTTGGAATCAAAGGCAAAGGAAGTAGGAATGAATCCGATCCTTGGGAACTCTCACATGTGAGCGTTGGACGAAGAATGGCTCTCTGCCCAAGGGTTTCATGAGGAAATGGATTCCACTAGGGATGGTGGTGTGTCCCGCACATGGGGTATATCCGTCCATGGAGTGCCCTGATATGTATCAATTATAGTCCACTGGAAGTAATTCCAGACCGTTATAGCTGGAATCAGAGGCCAGTTTAGACAAATTTAGGAGTTAGCGTATTGTTAAATTAATATACAAAAAGTAATTTATGATATCATATAGCATTTAGAGATTACCATGTTGCTTAGCCTAAGATATTTCTGTGTTAAGAATGTTTTTTGTAGAGGAAACAGAGAAACTTTTCTGGGAAGGAATACAGAAGGAAACGAACTTCCAAATCAGTATCCTGAGATGGTCAGAATCAGAATTGAACAGTTGGTTGCAGTGATGTCTTAGTTGACTCAGGTGAAAAATGTTGGTTGTCTTTATTGATGATATTTTGGTTTATTCCAAAAGTAAAGAGGAACATGAAATTCATTTAAGGGTTATATTAAAAACCTTAAAATAAAGGAAACTTTATGTGAAATTCAGTAAGTGTGAGTTTTGGTTATAAGAAATTTCATTCCTTGGTCAAATTGTTTCAGAAAATGGCATAACTGTTGATCCTGCTAAAACAAAAGTTGTTGAAGAATGGCCAAGACCCCCAAATATAACCGAGATTCGTAGTTTTCTTGGTTTGTCTAGTTATTACCGGAGGTTTGTTGAAAATTTTGTACGGTTATCTAGTCCAATTACTAAGTTAACTCGAAAAGGTGTTAATTTCATCTGGACAAAAGTATATGATGATTTTTTTCAAGAATTGAAAAGAAGATTGGTGAATGCTCCAGTTTTGGCGCTGCCTTCCAGAAATGGTGAGATTTTTATTTACAGTGATTCTTCGTGGAAAGGATTGGGTTGTGTCCTAATGAAAAATGATCAAGTAATTTCTTATTCTTCACGTCAGTTCAAACCACATGAGTTAAATTACCCTACACATGATTTGGAATCAGATGCTGTTGTTTTTGTTTTAAAAATTTGGAGGTATCCTTTGTATCGAGTGAAATGTGAAATATATATTGATCACAAAAGTTTGAAGTATATATTCACTCAAAAATAATTGAACATAAGACAAAGGAGATGGCTGGAATTAATCGAGGATTATTAGTGCATGATCCTTTACCATTCGGGAAAAGAAAATAAAGTGGCTGATGCTTTGAGTCGAAAAAGTAATACTTCATTAACCATATTACATTTGGAATGAGATCCTTTGGTTTTTGATTTGATGATCTTTGGCATAGATGTTTTTCTTGTAGGAAATTATTCTGTTTTGTTTCAGGTGTCAATGAAATCATCTCTATCAGATAGAATTAAGCAAGCACAGAAGGAAGATAGTGAGTTACAGGAAAAGGTTGTGTTGGTTCGGAATGGTATGTTGCCTGATTTTAATGTTGATAATGATTGTGTTTTGAGATTTGGAAAGAGATTAGGTTTCCCTTGTGATTCACAGTTGAAGAATGAGTTGTTATGTGAATCTCATAGTTCCTCATTTTCAGTTCATCCTGGTTGTACTAAGATGTACAGAGATCTTTAAATGTATTACCGGTGGGATGGAATGAAAAGAGATATTGCTGATTTTACTATGAAGTGTTTGAGTTGTCAGCAGGTTAAAGTAGAGTAGCAGTTACCAAAAGTAATGCTTCAGCCTCTACTGGTGCCCGAGTGGAAATGGGAAAATATATCCATGGACTTCGTTGTGGGATTACCAAAGACATCTCTATGTAATAATGCAATCTGGGTTATAGTTGACCGATTGACTAAATCTGCTCATTTCCTTCCTATTAGAGATACTTTGTCTCTAGATCAACATTCTCAGTTGTATGTTAAAGAGTTATTCAAGATGCATGTAGTTCCCCTCTACATTGTATCTGATCATGATCTCAGGTTCACTTATAACTTTTGGAAAGGCCTTCAGATGTCATTGGGTACTGAATTAAATTTTAGTACATCTTTTCATCCTTAATCAGATGGGCAGTTAGAATGAACAATTCAGAACTTGGAGGATATGTTATGTGCTTTCTCGATGGATTATCAGGGAAGTTAAGACCAATAGATTTCTTTGGTTGAATTTTCATATAATAATAGTTTTCATTCCAGTATACAGATGGCTCCATTTGAGGCATTATATGGAAAGCATTGTCGAACTCCAGCATTTTGGGATGAAGTAGGTGAAAGGAAGCTGATGGGACTAGAATTGGTAGAAGAGATGGCATAGAAAGTTCAGTTTATTCAGAAGCACATGAGAATAGCTCCGAGGAGATAGAAAAGTTATGTAGATAACTGGAGGAAGGATGTTTCCTTTGAAGTAGGTGATCATGTCTTCTCAATGTTTCTCCATGGAAAAGTGTGATGTGTTTTGGTAAGATGGGAAAGTTGAGTCCGAGGTTCATTGGGCCTTATGAAATTATGGAAAAATTTGGATCAGTTGCATACAAAGTGGCTTTACCACCATGTTTATCTTAGGTACACAATGTTTTTCATGCTTCGATGTTGAGAAATTATATTCGAGATTCATCTCATGTTTTGAGCCCAGAGGTAGTTCAGTTGGAAGAGAATCTCTCTTATGAAGAACAACTAGTCCAGATTCATGACCATAGAGAGGAGGTGTTGCGGAATAAGGTAATTCACATGGTAAAGGTTTTTTGGAAAAACCACATGGTTGAAGAGGCTACCTGGAAATCTGAAAATGCTATGAGGGATAAATACCCCCACTTATTTTGATAAGTGAATAAAAATTGCAAGGACAAAATTTCCAAAAGGGGGGAAGGATGTAACATCCCAGGTGAATGAAGAATAAGACATATTTCATATTTATTAATATTAGTGAATTAAATATTAATTTTACTTTAAATAGGTAGCTATGTTCGATAGCGTACCCAATACGCAACAGCGGGTTTTGTTGAAATCTTACATTGCACACAAATAATATAATATTATTATTTTAAATGGTAGTTAAATCCTAGTCGTTGTATCGGCATGAATGAATGAAACTTACTACAAAGTGATTATACATGTTTTTTAGATGTATTAAAATTTATCCAATAAAAGTTATAGGCTTAAAATGTGAATGAATCTAATTTTAAGCATAATTTACATTCAAAGGCCGATTTACCGCATTTTAATGGAGAACCCTCTTTAAATATAGTTTTCGTCACTTTAATACATTATAATTGACAAAATATAATCCTTCTTTATAATGGGGACATCAAATTTTACTTTGGGTAATTTTTTGGTATTTTTCTGATAATGTTCATTTTTTAATGAATAGTGAAAAATACTGTATTTTAATTCAAAAGTGCGTTTTAATCTAATCTATTTATAGGGTTATATTATCTTTTTAGTTGGTTTTAAAGTGAAATTGAAATATATTTTTACCATTTAATCCAATTTTGTTCATTGGAATTAATTTTACTTTGAAATTGGACATAAACAGGTATCAATCTTTTGATAGTTATTGTTTCTTAAAAACACGCTATTTGTTTTAACAATGGGAATTAATTTTTAAATTAATTAATGCCACTTCTATGTTTTGAATTTGAAAAAATATACATAAATTTTGAATTCTGAGTATTAAATAATGCTTAGGTTTAATTTTTGGTATTTTTCTGAAAAACATCAATTTTTGATGAATAGTGACACCACTTTGTGGTAGTTAAAAAACTGACTTTTTCATTTAAATGAAATTTTACCAATTCTGTGAATTGAATTTTGAAAATCCGATATACATGGTTGTTATCAAGAATTAAAATGCGGTTCAATAAGATGAAAATAATTTTTGGTGAATTTAAACTTTTGACTTTTATTTACCTCGGTTAAAGGTAAATAAGGTAATTCAAGGTTAAAAGAATATTATAATAATTTAAAATTACATTAAAACTTGTCCAAACCTTATTGGTTGAGTCATTAACGACCATGGGCATCTTTGGGTCGATTTTGGGACCCCTTTGAGCCACATGGGAGTGATAATGACAATTTAGACTAATTAATTTAATGTAAAGGCAAAATAGACATAAACAAAAATCTTTTAGTAATTAATTTTTATATGGTGTGATATAAAAAATATTTTTGACTGTAAATATTTATTGTAAATATAAAAATATTTACTACATCATGGTATTTTTTTTATAATTTTTAGACAACAAATAAATTCAATTATTTATGAAATAATAATGATGCAGTGTTTACCTCATTAATAAATGATTTAAATAAATAAGATTATAAGGCTTAAAAAATTATCCAAAACATGTCCAATTATGAGTGGATGATTATATTTCGACTATTACTCATCTTATCTTCTACTATAATTATTTTCGGACCATTAGAAACCGAATAACATTATATTATAAAAACATACTTTCACACTTTCCTAAATTTCCCCTCCTCTGCCTTATAAAAAGAGACCACTTATAACCAATTCCTCAAACCTCTCAATCCATTTGGATCATCCAAAATCTTCCCAATTAATCTCTCAACATACCTCTCCTCCCCTAGAAGCCTTACTTTAAGCAGAAGTCACTTCAAGAAGTCCTTTTGGTTCAATCCAAAGTAGTTACCCAAATTAAAGGTAACAATTTCTCTTAAATTGTTTTCTTTTATTTTACTTCTCCAACCCCTATACTATTTTTATTTCCTTTATTTTGTAACAACACCTGTATCATCAATATACAAGGATGTTTTTATGAGAAGTATTTGAACTAAACATACACACACCTCCATCTAATGGGTGAAGAACATAATGTTTCTGTGGATGGAAAACTAACGCCTCACGAAACGATGATTGTTTGATTATCTCTTACCGCCTCTCATGGTGGCCATTATGATAGAATTGTATTTATATATGATATATATTATGTTTATGTTTATTTATGATTCTGTATTTTCCATTTATATCTTGCCTTTATGGTTTCCATAGTGGGTAAATAAGATAATCTCATTTGAGGAAGTGCGGACTACCTCCCCCTCAAAGTGATTTGATTCGTTAATGACTTATGTGGGATGTATAAAGGATGGAGTTAACGATATTTTATATGATATTATAATGGAATTATAATATACCTATGTATCATTATGTTTTATTTCCATTAAAATAAGTAATAGAAATGAAGGTAGCATTCATGCGTACATACGGCTTACCGTCTCCATGAACGGTGCATTTCATTTCTTACCTCTAAATGTTATGTACTTTTATAAAAACATGTATATACTGGATATATATTATATATATGATATCCAAATCATTAATACAATTCTGGATATAATGATCCTTTGACCACATGGAAAACTTGTAAATATAAGGTGTTCATTTTTACTCAAGTATCAAATATCGACAAAATGAACATTATTAACAGAAATGATTGAATAATGTTTATAACACGGTAATAAGTGATATAAAAGGAATAATAAACTTGAAAAAGTTTCTTAAAAAATTAGAAATTAACATTATTTTATTATTCTGGAGATTAAAGAATGATCGAATCAAGTCGGACGTGAGGTAAAGGACTTCGTCTCAATCTCCTTTCATTAAGGATTTTTTAGTTTTATACATGACTTTATTTTATACGGTGTATAAAACCCTTTGACTTTTCATTTTATTCAAAGGGAATCTTCTTATACGAAGCGTTTTACTAAACAACAAAAAGGAATGATTTTTAGCATAAGCGGTGACAACAACCTTTCCGCTATCACGAGTATTATTTGATATTTGGCATCCTTAACAAGCTTGAATGTTTTTAAAAGAAAAAATAAATATCATATACTCTTTTAATGTATTTTGGCATTCAGAATTATTTTGGAAATGGATTTATTATTTCACTATCTTGAAATGATATCTTATTATTGCAATGTGGAAATGTTATCTTTCCTTTATGCTTATGTTATGTGTTATGATCATGTTATGGTTCTTGGGCATTATTTAAGTATATGGGTGGTTCCATGATAAACCTTGGGCAGGTGAGCTCGAGATACCTCTCCAATAAATTGGGTAACGTGACAGAGGTAAACGTGGATGTTTCTCATAAGATATTTTAGGGAATATACTGTGATGGGTATTCCAAAGTTACTCCCTATGTAGTTGTGATAGCTACAATGTATGTATGATATGGATGCCACAAGTTACCTTTATGATTAATGATTTCTATGTATCTTTCATAAATCTTATGATTTCATGAGGTAAGTAAAAGAGTTATTGTTTTGAATGTATTTATGAACAAATTTTTTCATTCTTTGTTTTATAATTGTTACTGAGCTTTTTATGCTCATCCCAAGTTTTGAAATGTTTTCACAAGACATAAAGATGAATAAGGTCAAGGATGTGATCAAGGAAAAGTCATGCTGTCTAAAACATGGAACTAGACATGACACTTTTTTTCAAGAGTATTTATTTTATGAAAAAATGGAAACTATGTAGATATGTATACCTTGTAATCTTTTGAGATGTAATAGTTATGTCCTAATTCCCTAAAACTCTAATCCTTATAAAATCCTCATTGTGATTTATTCATTTAACTCAATATTATGTAATGTTTAAGGATGGATCCTTATAGTTGGTATCAAAGGAAAAGGAGGTAGGAATGAATCTAATCCTTGGGAACTCTCATATTTGAGCATTGGAAGAAGCATTACTCTCCGCCCAAGGGCTTCATGAGGAAATGGCTGCCACTGGGGATGGTGGTGTGTCCCGCTCAGGGGGTGTAGCCACCCATGGAGTGCCCTGATAGGTATCAATTATAGTCCACATGAAGTAATTCCAGGCCATTATAGTTGGTATCAGAGGTCAGTTTAGACAACTTTAGGAGTTAAGGTATTGTTAAATTAATATCCATAAAGTAATTTATGATATCATATATCATTTACAGATTACTATGTTGTTTCACCTAAGATATTTTTGTGTTATGAACGGTTTTTCGTAGAGGAAACAGAGCAACTTTTCTAGGAAGGCATACAAAGGGAAATGACCTATCAAATCAGTATCCTAAGATGGTCAGAATCAGAATTGAACATTTTGTTGCAGTGATGGCTCAGTTGACTCAGGTGAAAAATTTTGGTTGTTTCTATTGATGATATTTTAGTTTATTAAAAAAGTAAAGAGGAACATGAATGTCATTTAAGGGTTGTCTTCAAAACCTTTAAAATATAAGAAACTTTATTTGAAATTCATCAAGTGTGAGTTTTGGTTACCACAAATTTCTTTCCTTGGTCACATTGTTTCAAAAAATGGCATAACTGTTGATCCTGCTAAAACAAAAGTTGTTGAAGAATGGCCAAGACCAACAAATATAACCGAGATTCATAGTTTTCTTGGTTTGGATGGTTATTACCGGAGGTTTATTGAAGATTTTTCGCTGTTTTCTAGTCCAATGACTAAGTTAACTCGAAAATGTGTTATGTTCATCTGGACAAAAGAATGTGATGATTGTTTTCAAAAATTGAAAAGAAGATTGGTGAGTGCTCTAGTTTTGGCACCTCCTTCCAGATATGGTGAGTTTGTTATCTACAGTGATGATTCGTTGAAAGGATTGGTTTGTGTACTAATGAAAAATGATCAGGTAATTGCTTATGCTTCACGTCAGTTGAAACCACATGAGTTAAATTACCCTACACAAGATTTGGAATTAGCTGCTGTTGTTTTTACTGTAAAACATTGAAGGCATCATTTGTATGGAGTGAAGTGTAAAATATATATTGATTACAAAAGTTTGAAGTATATATTCACTCAAAAAGAATTGAACCTGAGATATAAGAGATAGTTGGATTTAATCAAGGATTATGATTGCACAACCCTTTACCATCCAGGAAAATCAAATAAAATGGATGATGGTTTGAGTTGAAAAAGTAATACTTCATTAAACATGTTCCATTTGGAATGAGATCCTTTGGTTTTTGATTTGATGAACTATAGCATAGAAGTTGTTGTTGTAGGAAATTCTTCTGTTTTGTTTCAGGTGTCAATGAAATCATCTCTATCATATATAATTAAGAAAGCATGGAAGTAAGACAGTGAGTTACTGGAAAAGGTTGTGTTTGTTCATAAGGGTAAGATGCCTGATTTTTACGTTGATAATGATTGTGTTTTGGGATTTGGAAAGAGGTTATGTTTGCCTTGTGATTCAAAGTTGAAGAATGAGTTGTTATTTGAAGCTTATAGTTCCTCGTTTTCAGTTCATCCTGGTAGTACTAAGATGTACTGAGATCTTCGGGAGTATTACTGGTTGGATGGAATGAAAAGAGATATTTTTGTTTTTACTGTGAAGTGTTTGACTTGTCAGCAGGTTAAAGGAGAGTGGCAGTTACCGAAAGGAATACTTTAGACTCTACCGGTGCTAGAGTGGAAATGGGAAAATATACCCATGGACTTCGTTGTGGGATTACCAAAGACATCTCGAGGTAATAATGCAATTTGGGTTATAGTTGACCGATTGAATAAATCAACTCATTTCCTTCCAATTAGAGATACTTTGTCTCTAGATCAATTTTCTCTGTTGTATGTTAAAGAGATAGTCAGGTTTCATGGATTTCCCCTATCCATTGTATCTGATAGTGATCCCAGGTTCACTTCTAACATTTGGAAAGGCCTTTAGAAGTCATTGGGTACTGAATTAAATTTTAGTACAGACTTTCATCCTCAATCAGATGGGAAGTCAAAACGAACAATTTAGACCTTGGAGGATATATTAAGTGCTTGCTCGATTTATTATCAGGGAATTTGGGACCAACATCTTTTTTTGGTTGAATTTTCATATAATAACAGTTTTCATTTCAGTATACAGATGGCTTCAGTTGAGGCATTATATGGAAAGCATTGTTGAACTCCAGTATTCTAGGATGAAGTAGGTGAAAGGAATCTGATGAGACCATAATTGGTAGAAGAGATGGCAGAGAAAGTTCAGTTGATTCAGAAGCACATGAGAGCAGCTCAGAGCAGACAGAAAAGTTATATAGATAATCGGAGGAAGGATGTTTCCTTTGAGGTAGGTGATCATGTCTTTCTCAATGTCTCTTCATGGAAAAGTGTGATGCGTTTTGGTAAGATAGAAAAGTTGAGTCCGAGGTTCATTGGACCTTATGAAATTCTGGAAAAATTTGGATCAGTTGCATACAGAGTGGATTTACCCCCATATTTATCCCAGGTACACAATATTTTTCATGTTTCGATGTTGAGAAAGTATATGCCAGATTCATCTCATGTTTTGAGCCCAAAGGTAGTTCAGTTGGAATAGAATCTCTCTTATGAAGAATAACAAGTATAGATTCTTGACCATAGAGAGCAGGTGTTGTTGAATAAGGTAATTCACCGGGTAAAGGTTTTTGGAAAAACCACATGGTTGAAGAGGCAATGTGGGAATCTGAAAATGCTATGAGGGATAAATACCCCCATTTATTTTGATAAGTGAGTAAAAATTGTGAGGATGCAATTTACAAAAGGGGGGAAGGATGTAACATCCCAGGTAAATGAAGAATAATATATATTTCTTATTTATTAATATTTTTGAGTTAAATATTAATTTTACATTAAATGGGTATCTATGTTCAATAGCGTACCCGATACACAACAGCGGGTTTCGTTGAAATCTTACGTTGCACACTAATTGTATAATATTATTCTTTTAAATTGTATTTAACTCCTAGACACTGTATTGGCGGGAATGAATGAAACTAACTACAATATTATTATACATGTTTGTTAGATATATTTACACTCATCCAATAAAACGTAGAGGCTTAAAATGTGAATGAATCTAAGTTTAAGCATTATTTACATTAAAAGGCCGATTTACCTCCTTTTAATGGAGAACCCTCTTTAAATATAGTTTTGGTCACTTTAATACATTATAATTGACCAAATATAATCCTTCTTTAGAATGGAGACATCAATTTTTACTTTGGGTAATTTTTTGGTATTTTTCTGATAAAGTTCATTTTTTTAATGAATAGTGAAAAATACAGTATTTTAATTCAAAAGTTCCTTTTAATCTAATTTATTTATATATTTAGATTATATTTTTAGTTGGTTTTAATGTGAAATTGAAATATATTTTTATCATTTAATCCAATTTTGGTCATTGGAATTAAATTCACTTGGAAATTGGACATAAACAGGTATCAATCTTTTGATAGTTATTATTTCATAAAAACACGCTATTTGTTTTAACAATGGGAATAAATTTTTAAATTAACTAATGCCACTTCTATGTTTTGAATTTGGAAAAATAGAAATCAATTTTGAATTCGGAATATCAAATAATTCTTAGGCTGAATTTTTGGTATTTTTCTGAAAAACGTCAATTTTTTATGAATAGTGACACCACTTAGTGGTAGTTAAAAAACCGAATTTTTCATTTATATGAAATTTTACCAGTTTTGTGAATTGAATTTTGAAAATTTGACATACATGGTTGTTATCAAGAAGTAAAATGGGGATCAATAAGATGAAAATAATTTTTGGTGAATAGTAACTTTTGACTTTTATTTACCGCGATTAAAGGTAAATAAGGTAATTCAAGTTTAAAGAATATTATAATAATTCAAAATTATATTAACACTTGTCCAAACCTTATTGGTTGAGTCATTAACGACCATGGGCATCTTTGGGTCGATTTTGGGACCCCTTTGAGCCACATGGGAGTGATAATGACAATTTAGACTAATTAATTTAATGTAAAGGCAAAATAGACATAAACAAAAATATTTTAGTAATTAACTGTTATATGGTGTTATATAAAAAATATTTTTTACTATAAATATTCATTGGAAAAATAAAAATATTTCCTATATCATGATATTTTTTTATAATTTTTAGACAACAAATAAATTAAATTATTTATGACATAATAATGATGCAGTGTTTACCTCATTAATAAATGATTTAAATAAATAATATTATAATGCTTAAAATATTATCCAAAAAATGTAAAATTCTGATTGGATGATTTTATTTCGAACATGACTCATCTTATCTTCGACTATAATTATTTTTGGACCATTAGAAACTGAATATCATTATATTATAAAATAATGCTTTCACACTTTCATAAAGAGCCTCTCCTCTCCCTAATAAAAGGAGACCACTTCTCACCAATTCCTCACACCTTACAAGCCATTTGGATCATATAAAATCTGCCCAATTAATCTCTCAACATCCCTCTCCTCCCCCTAGAAGCCTTACTTTATGCATAAGGCACTTCAGGAAGTCCTTTTAGATCAAACCAAAGGAGTTACCCAAATTAAAGGTAACAGTTTCTCTTAAATTGTTTCCTTTTATTTTACTTATCCAACCCCTATAATCTTTTTATTTACTTTTTTTAACAACACCAGTATCCTAAATATACAAGGATGTTGTTATGATAAGGATTGAAACTACACATACACACACCTCCATCTAATGGGTGAAGAACATAATGTTTCTGTGGATGACAAACTAACGCCTCACGAAATGATGATTGTTCGATTATCTCCTACCGACTCTCATGGTGGCCATTATGATGGCACTGTATTTATATATGATATATTTTATGTTTATTTTTTCTTTATGCTTCTGTATTTTCCATTTATAGCATGCCTTTATGGTTTCCATAGTGGGTAAATACGATAATCTTATTTGAGGAAGTGCGGACTACCGCCCCCTCAAAGGGATTTGATTCATTAATGCCTTATGTGGGATGTATAAAGGAAGGAGTTAATGATATTATATATGATATTATACTGGAATTATAATATACTTATGTATCATTATGTTTTATTTCCATTAAAATAAAAAATAGAAATGAAAGTAGTGTTCATGCGTACGTACGGCTTACCATCTCCATGTACGGTGCATTTCATTTATTACTTCTAAATGTTATGTACTATTATAAAAAAATGTATATACTAGATATATATGATATATATGATATACAAATCATAAATATAATTCTGGATATAATGAACCTTTGACCACATGGACAACTTGTAAATATAAGATGTTCATTTTTACTAAAGTACCAAATATCGACAAAATAAATGTTATTAACTTAAATGATTGCATAATGTTTATAACACGGTAATAAGTGATATAAAAGGAATAAAAAATTTGAAAAAGTTTTTTAAGACAATATAAATTAACATTAGTTTATTATTCAGGAGATTAAAGAATGATCGAGTCAAGTCAGACGTGAGGTAAGGGACTTCATCTCAATCTCCTTTCATTGATGCATTCTTAGTTTTATAAATGACTTTATTTTATACTGTGTATAAACCCCATTTACTTTTCATTTTATTCAAATGGAATCTTCTTATACTAAGCGTTTTACTAAACTTTAAAAAGGAATGTTTTTTTTAACGTAAGCAGTGAAAATGACCTTTCCGCCGCCGTGAGTATTATTTGATCTCTGGCTTCCTTAACAAGACAAAATGTTTTTAAAAGGAAAAATAAATACCATATACTCCTTTTATGTATTTTGGTATTGAAAATGATTTTGAAAATGGATTTATTATTTCACTATCTTGAAATGATATTTTTTTATTCCAATGTGGAAATGTTATCTTTCCTTTATGCTTATGTTATGTGTTATGATCATGTTATGGTTCTTGGGCTTTATTTACGTATACGAGTGGTTCTATGATAAACCTAGGGCAGGAGAGCCTAAGATAGATCTCCAATTCATTGGGTAACGTGACGGAGGTAAATGTTAATGTTTCTCCTAAGATATTTTAGGGAATATACTGTGATGAGTTTTCCAAAGTAACTCACTATGTATTTGTGATAGCTACAATTTAAGTATGATATGGATGCCACAAGTTACCTTTATGATTAATGATTTCTATGTGTCTTTCATAAATCATATGATTTAATGAGGTAAGTAAAAGAGTTCATGTTTTGTATGAATTTATGAACAAATGTTTTCTGTCTTTGTTTTATAACCCTTACTGAGATTTTTATGCTCATCCCACGTTTTGAAATGTTTTCACAGGACTTAAAGTTGAATAAGGTCAAGGAAGAGATCAAGGAAAAGTCATGCTGTCTAAAACATGGAACCGTACAAGAATATTTTTTTCAAGAGTTTTTATTTTATGAAAAAAAGGAAACTATGTAGATATGTATACCTTATAATCTTTTTAGATTTAATAGTTATGTTCTAATTCCCTAAAACTCTAAACCTGAAAAGATCCTCAATGGGAATTGTTCAATTAATTCAATATTTTCTAATGTTTAAGACTGGGTCCTTATAAATCAATGTAGTTGTGTATCTTTTATGAAGAACTCAAAAATGTCACCATAAAGAACAAGTATCCTCTTACAAGGATTGATGACCTATTCAATCAGCTACATGGAGCACAACACTACTAAAAGGTGGATATCTATTCTGGATATATTTAGAAAAAGATAACTAAGTGAAATATTCGTAGGATTGCCTTCCATAAAAGTTATGGGAACTTTGTGTTTTTTTGTGATTCCCTTAAGATAAAATAATTCCCCTACAATATTCTTGGATTTGATGAATATAGTCATTAGAAATTACCTTGAAATTTTTTTGTAGTGCTTCTCGATGATATTATCATCTACTAAAAGAGAAATGAGGAGCATGAAGAACATATAAGGCCTCTTTTGGAGACATTAAGGAAGGATAAATTGTACAACATGTTAAGAAAGTGTGACTTTTGGATGCAGCAAGTCACATTCTTGGGGCATGTGATCACAAGTGAGGGAATTTCTATGGACCCTTAAAATAGGAAATTGAGGAATGTCCCATACCATCAGTGTTAGAGAAATTAACAAATTTCATGGATTAGTTGGGTACTACCAACGTTTTGTGATAAATTTCTCTTGTTTATTAATCTGACTAACTTTGTTAATAAGGAAATGAGTAAATTATGTCTGGATGGAAGAATGTAAAGAATGAGTCAAGGAGTTAAATAAATGGTTGATCACTACACCTACACTCACATTACCAAAAATTGTAGAAATTTTTGTGATATATAGTGACACTTAAAAAAATTCTTGGTTTGTGTTCTCATGAAGAATGATAATGTGATATCCTATGACTCATGATAGATGACAATCCATGAGAAGAATTTCCTAATGCATGATCTAGAGTTTGCAGCTATGACTTTTACTTGAAAATCTAGTGGCACTACCTCTATAGTGAGAAGTGTGAAATATATACTAATCAAAAGAACCTAAAGTACATATTCAAAATAAAGGATATCAATATGTATTAAAGAAGATGGTTGTAGCTAACCAATTACTATGACTTCTCTATTAAATATCATCCTAGTAAGGTGAGAAAGGTAGTTGATTCTCTTAGCATAAAAAACTGCTACTATATCCAGGTTTTGTTTTTAGAAAGACCCTATCTTCATGGACATGCAAATGATAGATTTGGAAATAATAATGGTTGGAAATATATCTTATGTTTCCCAAAGTATTTCCAAACCATCTATCGAAGAGAATATTAAGGAGGCATAAATTGATGATCCATATTTACAAAAGAATGTTAATGTAGTAATGGAAGAAAAAAAAGAGGTCTATATCAATGATGAAGGTGATATATTTTTTTGGAATGAGGATTTTTATTCCTTCATCACCTAGGATAAATACGAAGCTATTGGATAATTAACATATCTCAACATTTTCTATCCATTCTATTAGTACAAGATGTACCATGATATCCAAGAAAACTTCTTGTGGGATAACATGAAGAATGAGATTGTGGAATATATCTCAAGGTGATTGATATGTTATCAAGTTAAATAAGAGTAATATAAGTACAAATGGATGTTTCAACCATTACCTATACCCATGTGTAAATGGGATAATGTCACTATGGGATTTTTCATGGGTCTCTTGAATACACCCAAAGAAAATAATGTTATATGGATTGTGGTGGATCCACTCACCATGTCTTCCTACTTTATCGTTTTTCAGGAAGATCTCATGCTTGAACAAATTACAATGATATTTGTGAATGAAGTTGAGAGACTACATGGGTTTCGAATCTTGATTTTATTTGATCTTGATACCTGGTTCACAACTAAATTCTGGAGGAGTCTTCAACATTCTTTGAGTACTGAATTAAATTTCATCATGTCCTATCACCCCAAAACTAATGGACAATATGAATGGAATATTCAGAAGCTTCAAGTTTTCATAAGATCCTGATCATTAGAATTAAAATGTGGATGGTATAAACATCTCTTTTTATATGAGTTCTCATAAAATAATAACTTAAACTTGAGTATTCAGATGGCTCCATATGACACTTTGTATAGAATGAAATGTAGAACACCAACCTGTTGGGAATAAGTAAATGAAAGAATGCTACATGGACTTGATATTGTGAACGATATAATATTTAAGGTTCAATACATCTAAAAATATATCCAAGATACTTAGATTTGGAAAAAAGATATATCCTAACATTCGCTGAAGAGACATGGAGTTCGACATTAGAGATAAATTCTTCTATCGAATATCACTATAGAAGAGTCATGTGGTATAGAAAGAAGGGGAATATAATCCCAAGGTTGATTTTCCCCTTTTATATCCTTCATTTTATAGGATCTATGGCCTATTGGACTAAACGTCCATTGAATATGGCTCATGTTCATGATGTGTTCGATGTATCACTCTTGACGAAGTACATACCAGATTCCTTACATGTATTGAACTCAGATTTTGTACATTTAGAAGATGATATCTATTATGAAGAGCATCCAGAAAAGACTCTAGACTTTAGATATAAGGTTCAATGAAACAATACAACATCCTTGTCCATGTTTTATGGAGGAAAAATAAGATATAAGAACCAAATTGGGAACCAAAATAGGAGATGAAGGAGAAGTTCCCTCACCTATTTATTTAAAAAAACATTTAGAGAGTGCAGTTTCAAAAGGGGAAGAATGTAAAGACACAAAATATTATCAGTGGAATGTATCCCTTCTTATAGTAATTTAATATAGCATAAATCACACAAAAACACTTATATTACATGATAAAAACTTTATAAATGAATAATTAATTAAATAAATGTGTTTATAGAGGTTAAGGAAAAAATACTGATGAAATAGTAACTTGAACATAGGAATATTAATATGATCTATATGAATAGTAAATTGGCCAAATGAATAGTATCCTCACCCATGAATGTATATATAAAATTTAGGCATCTTATAAATTAATATATGGTATAACATATTCTATGTAAATAAATGTTTTAAAAATTATTAATTAAGTATTGGCATTTTTGTAATCCATAAATATTTAATTTAAATTTTAATATTAATTTAATAATTAAAAAAATTATTTTCATAAAATTTATTCACAAATTAATATTTTGATGTCTTATGATTTTAAGATAACTTTATGAGTCCTGAAGTACTTTTCCAAAGTGTTATAAAAGGAGTTATAATTTTAAAATCTATATTTTCCATGTAAATGATGATTTTAATTTAAAATTAAATTACTAATATTTAATAAAATACATCCAAAAAATTGATTTCATTTTTTTATTTTTCAGATCAAAAAATGGTTTGGGTGAATTTTGGGTATTTTTTAAAAATACTTGAATATTTTTTGAATAGTAAAATATGACAATTTACAATAAAAGATAAATACATGAATTATGGAGTAATATATGATTTAAGGATAATGTAAGCCCAAAATATTGATCTACCCTCATTTTTTTAATATATTTAGAAATAATTCATATGTTATTTATATTCTTGGGCCAAAATATTAAACTAATGTATAAAATAATGAGAAAACACCCCTCTTCTCTATTATAAATACCAACCCTTACCACCTCTTTTCCTCATACCTCTCAAGATTTTATCATTTTCCATATTCTACCCAAAATTCTTCCCTATTCCCATCCCCAATTCTAGAAGAACTTGGTCTCATCAAAATATCAAAACCTTTTCCATAAGGAGGTTTTCAAGGAGGATAAATCCAAGAGGTAAAATCCACTTTCTTTTTCTTTTTAATTTCTTTTTAATTTCATTTCAATTCTTCTATTATCCTCTACCTATCTTATCCAAATGTCATGGTAAATCAATGATTTTTTATATAATTTAATTATATAATAATAATGGAAGATCCATAATCTAACTCCTTTCTCTCTTTTATTTATTCTAAAAATGAAATTGTCGCTAGTGATGTGTCAACTTTCCAAAATCATGGGAGATGCACTTTAGTTTTAATTTAACTGCATCAAGGAAATTAATAAAACCTATATAATAAATTAAAAATATTTTTAAATTTTTTTAAAACCCTATTTATGTTCTGGAACAAACATACATACATAATACTAAATTATATAACTAAACAAGTTCATCATGATTGAAAAACTGCCCAAAATTTAACTTAAAATGATCATCATTAACTTTTATCTAATGATTCATCTTCATACCATTAACCAAATTCTTTATAATACTATTTTAAAATTTTCAATATCATTAATAACAAATAATAAAAAATTTCTATATATATTCGAATTTTACACGAACTTCCATTCATGTATACAAGTGAACCTATCATTAAAACTACAAAAACAAGAACCCATGAATAATGAAATTAAACTCTATAACTCATAAAAAACACATAAATGAACATAATGAATCCATAATGAATAAAATTCATGCATAAAAGTTTCTTTATTTTTTAATTAAGAAATATAATTTTATTACATAGGATATTAATGTGACTAGTGAATTTATACATAAGGTAAGGGGAATTCTTGAACCCATCTCTCTTTCTTTGGGTTTTCCTCTTTCACCCCATTTTCAGTGTGTATATTCTTTAAATATAATTTCTTCATAAATTTCATACATTTCCTTTGATCTAAATGTTTTATACTTTATTTTATGACAAACAAAATATTTTTTAGAAGAATGATTCTTTCAAAAAAAACACACATTTTACTTCTCAATATTGTTTCTTCTTCACTCAAGGTTGATGATTCTTATAGCATGTATGTTATACCCTCTTTAATTTGGGAACCAATGGTTTATTAATTTATGCTTTATGAAATTAAACCCATTATTTTCCATGTGTTCATTTATTTCCAATATTGATATTTTTTCTATGTGGCATGCATGATAATTTAAATGTTATGATGTGATGGGTGCACTAGGAATTATATAGCACAATGTTAATATTATGGTGTGAAGGGTGAACCCAGAATTATATAGCACTCTAATGCATTGGATAATGTGATGCATCTAATGGGAAAAGTAAAATATTCATGAACATGATTCAAACATTGTTCATAATTATGTGTGGTGGTTGGACAATGAGATATGATGTTCCATTTTTATGCACGCCACATTCTATGACTTTATCTAATACATACTCTCATTTTTATGATCCTATTATTGTGTAATTATGATGATGATTATGCTCAACCTATGTTATATTGGTTAATTTTTTATCTTTCCACCTAATGGGATTTTAGATCACCCCTTTATTTGATGCATATATTCGGGTGATTACTTATACTAAAGATAATTCAAGGGCTAATAATAATCTAAAGAAGAATGAATTTAATATATTTTTTTTATTTTGTAAATTTAATGTACAGTTCAAATTTTACCATGAAACTAAACCTTTGGATACTAGTTTTTTATGGATTTTATGTTGCTATCTTGAAATGATTTAATAATCATGTATTAATAACCAGGGTTTCTAAATTCCCCATGATTGATTGTGTTTATGTTTGAATTGGGTAATTTAGGGAAAATAAAATGAATTAAATAAATAATGTTTGATTAAATTCCATGATACTGTGATTAATAAGACCACCTTTATTTTCAAGAATGGTTCTTATTCCTCATTCATGAGTAGATCGGGGTGTTGATGTTCATTAGGTTGATCTAGTCAATCGTCATATGGTTGAACTGCTAGAGGAGGATAGGGCTTAGAAGAGGGACTTTCATGATTTCTAGTGGTAGATTTTGGGAAATTACAAGGGAAATGTTTTTGATATGGAGATAGAGAGTTGGCTAGAAGATATAGAGATTGATTTCAGTAAGATCAAAGTACTAGATGAGTTTGGGGTTTCATAAGTTTCTAGTTAGTTGTGGGGAGATTCACTTTAGTGGTGGACATTTTTTCTTAGTGACTGTATGTAAGAAGTTGTGTTGTGGATAGAATTTCAGAGGGAGTCCTAGGAAAAGATACAGTCATTTGCAATGAGGGTAGCTAATAGGAAACAATATATGTCCCTTTAATAAGGGAGCTTGAGTATGTGGGATCCTGGTATCAAGTTCATGAACCTCTTACACTTTTCTCCAAATTTATTTCTAGATGTAGAGTCTCGAGTGTGACATATAAAGGAGGCTTCCACCCAATGATCAGGTATATGGTCACCTCATTCATACTTCCTATGTATTTGGAGGTGTATAAAGAGGATAAGGTTTTTAATAAGATGTTTTGTCTGGGAGGTGATACATGAGAGTGTAGCCAACATTTCATATTGGTGAGGTGTTGTATACATTGTCATTTCCACCATAGATGGAGAGGGTACATGATGACTTTAATGTATCTTATCTTCAATAGTATCTTCAAGATGACTCCCACATCATTGATCGGTGAGAGTCAGATATCAAGGATGAAATGAATTTCCTGGAGTGGTCAGTAGAGATCCAGGATCATTGAGGGAAGGTGATTCATAAATGAACCATTCACTTATATATTGTGTTGTGGAGGCATGGTGTCCAAGAGGAGAGTACATGGGAGAGAGAAACACATATGTATTCCTAATACCCAATGTTTCTTTGGGATTTTATTATCCATTTTTTTGATGATGGGATTTTAAATCTTATTATGATATAATATGTGAAATTTTCTTGTTGTGTGATGAGTGATGTGTGGTAAAACATATAATGTGTGAAAAAGGTGAGGAACTAAATCATAATCAAGAGGAATTATAATTCAACGTGATTAAAATCATGTGGGAGATTCAATTCCACACAAATGGGATAATATTCTGACTTTGAAGGTGATATTCCATGATTTTGGTGTTCGTTTGGGGTAGTGCTATGTGTTAAATATGGAAGTTATTGTTTTGGGATATGTGAAGGTTGTAAGGTGGTTTTATGGAAATGTGGTGTTTTTTGGATGATATGGGATAATGTGTTGTTGTTATCTGTGAGAGGTGGTGATGTTGTTATGTGATTTGTTTTATGGGTGCTTTTTTTTCCTTGTTTTGCTCATGGTATTGTTTGAGGTGTAAAGAGAACACTGAGATGTATCTCATGTGGTGGTTGTTCAGACCCTTTCATCTAGTTAGGCTTGGTTTTTATTCTCTAGGAAGATAATAGATTGATAGGTATCTAATGTAATGTCTTGTGTCTTGCTTACAAGTTACTTTGATGATTATTTGGTTAGAGGGTGTTCACAGGATTTGGAGGATGTTATGTAGAGGTTAAAGATGCAACAAAACCATAGAAGAATTTTTACACTATAAAATAGGGGTTTGAAGCATAAGGTGGTGGTTTATAGTTTGTGTGGTCAGTCATTTTATGGCTTGTGTTCAGCAGAGGAGTGGCCATGAAAAGGTTGTTACACTGTAAGAAAGGTATTTATGGCGTTAGTTTATTATAGCTTGAGGATCAATGAGTTTCAGTGGGTGTTCAGGTTTTAAAGGTTTTATTACCTAAGGGTAGGTCTTATAGTGGATCTTTTGTAGACTTATATAGTTTACAACATACATATTAGTTTTGCATTGTTAAAAATGTAACATACAACTTCATTATAAGTTTTATTCGGCTAAAATTATCCTCATTAGAACATCATTCTCTCTGGTATTTGGTGAACCCTAGGTTCATTTCAGAAGATTTTACAGCCCCTTATTTATATCTAGATCAATTGATTTCAATGGTGGTGTTTTACCAATCAATGGAAATACCTTCTCTATTTATTGGTAGTTTCTCTCATTCTCTTATCATAGATACATTTTGGTGGAATGGTTTTGCTGTGGGGGTAATTTGGGGTTTGTTTTTATGATCCTTTGGTGCATCATAGGTTGATTCATCATTTACTTGTGTATTTTTGGATTGTAAGATGATTATTTTTCACCCTGTGGTATACATTAATATCAAAAATTGCCTCTTGAGGTAGTGGATCCTTGATCTCAGTCATTTTAAATTCTATGTGAGAGATGGTCATGGATTTTCTTTACTTTTCATGGATATTAATGGTTATAATGACAATATTAATCATTATAATAAATTAATTTAATGAGAAGGGAAATTTAATGAACGCACTACTTCTTTGATATATGTTGTTGATGATATTGAGCATGCATGTTTCCGACACTATAAAACAGCTGTTGGGGACCTTTTTTGCATTATAGTCTTTATACTATGATGATCCTGGATATGTTTTTGTGTGATCTCACACTAAATAAAAGGATAAATATTGAATATTTTTCAAAATAAATAGTTTCTAATGGAATATGTTTATTTTGATAATAATAATAATAATAAATAAATAATGTGATAAATCCCTTTAATAAATGTGAAGCTAGTTTTGTTGTTGTTTTGTGTCTGGTTTTGTTGTTCTTCCTTACGTGGTTAGGATGTTTTGAGATAGTGGTAGTGACCAGCTGGGTTGTTTGATGTCAATGGTTATGATGCCGTAGTTGGTTGGAATGAATGTAATGTGGGAAGTTGGATGATGATAGAAATCTAATAATATGTGGTGCATGATGTGGTTGTGATGCGTAGTTGTAGTGGCATCGTGGTAGTGAAATGTGGTAGTGATGTGAAGTGTTGGGACCACTTTGTGTGTTAATATTGTATTTGTTGTCAATAATTGTCAAAGCTGGTCAAAAGAAAGAAGGATATAAAGAATGAATCCAAAGTTAATGGAGATCGGCTGAAGTGAGGATGCTTGGAGAATTATTATGAAATTATAGCATTGGATATCATACTTGAGTAATTCTCTAAGAAGATTAATTTAGAATATTTTTGAACTAATCCTAAGTTCAAAGAACTTGTGTCAAAGGTGACACATTGTTTACAACAATGAAGAATGGAGAAGTATCATCCATTTGAGGATGATTGGAGCATAATGGTGAAGTATAATCTATATAAGGATGGTTAAAGAAGAATTGAAGATTTGAAGTGAGGATGAAAGAAGTAATTTGGAATTCATATTCCAAAAATAATGGAGAAACCAGATGATGCTTTGATGATTTGTATTTCAAAAATATCATAAGTTTGGAGAACTTGTGATGCAAGCCTTATGAAGGAAAGGGAGTGACAAAGAAGTGTTTTTGGCAAAGTCATATCACAAATATCATCAGATCAAAAATATGTCAAAGGAAAGAAAGTGGCGTGCAAGTCAATATTGGTGCGCAAGTCAAAAAGTGGCATGCAAGTATAAGTGGCGCGCAAGTGGTGGTGCGCAAGTGGAGGTGCACAAGTGTCAGCACGCAAGTGTTGAATAGGCGCACAAGTCATATTTCAAATTGCATTATTTTAGAAATATGGAAAAGGAAAGAAAGTGGTGTGCAAGTCGTGGCGTGCAAGTGGTGGCATGCAAGTGGTGGCACACAAGTGGTGGCACGCAAGTGTTGACGCTCAAGTGTAAGTGGCGTGAAAGTCCTATTTCAAAGATCATCCAATCAAAATATGACAAAAGAAATAAATTGGTGCACAAGTTTGAAAGTGTCACGCAAGTCAAGAGTGTCGTGCAAGTATTTGCGCGCAAGTCTTGGTGCGCAAGTCTTGGGGCGCAAGTGTATGGTCTCTCAAGTCACCAAATTGCCTATAAATAGATGAATCGCCTCCTAATTTGTTAAGGCTCAACACTTAAGATAAAAATTTGAGCTCTGAATGTGCATGTTTAGAAAGTGGCACGCAAGCTGAAGTGGTGTGCAAGGTGAGTGTTATTTATACAGCGCGCAAGTTTTTCCACGCAAGTGTTGTCGCGCAAGTCTGTCGCGCAAGTCTTTTGGGCAAGTCTTTCCGCACAAGTAGTGGCGCGCAAGTAGCAGCGTGCAAGAAGAGGGGTGCAAGTTATTTTCGTGCAAGTATAGGGCGCACAAGTGGAAGTGGGCACGCAAGCTGTTTTGTTCCAGGAGTTCCTGCCATCTTTTAGAGAGGAAAGAAGAACAAGGAAAAGAGTTCAACTACATTCCATATGCATGATCACATGCATTTATGAACAAGATGAGAAATCACTCTGATGATGCCAAGTAAGCTGGTCTTCGTTGCCTAATTAATCACATTGGTATATGTGATTCTTGCTAAGAAAGAAGGAGTCCTAGTGCATTTTGTTATTGCACCAAAGAAGAAGAAGAAGTCCTAGTGCAGCTGGTTTTGCACTAGTGAAGAAGAAAAGAAGAAGACATGAATAATTGCTTGCCTACTTCTTTTCAAGTAATCATGTGAAGAGCACTGAAGAAGATCAAGAGCAGAACCTACCTTTTGAAGAAGGAAGAAGACTGTCTCCATAGGCAGTATAAAGAACCAGCTAGACGCTGCAAGTTGGGCTAGGTCATCACTAGTGTAGGGAAGAGGATTGTTTCCCACCCCCCTCTAAAGTGTAGGGACTCACATGGGATAGATTATTGCTTTCCTAGCCACTCCATTGTAAAATCATATCACATTATAATGGAGAATCCATGCAGTGGTCATACCCATGCATGGCAAGGACGTAGCTACTCTTATTGAGTGGTGAACCTTGTAAAAATATCGTGTGCATATTTTTACGGCTTTCTATTATTGCATGCGATAGGGAAAAGGGAATAAGAGAATCAAGATCCTAACATGTCACGACGTACAGGTATAAAAGTTGGAATTTGTTCAAAAAGTCCCCAACACTGATTCACCCCCCTCCCCCTCTCAGTGTTAGACATATCCCAAACTGGTCCTATCATGAAGTTTGTGTGTTTGGTGGTTAGGTTGTGAGATAGAGTTGGGTTGTGTGTTTCTTGGTTATTTTGGTAAGATGCCTTGGGTGATTTGGCATGGAAATGATGGTGTATGGGTGGTGTTGTAGAAATGGATGTAGGATTTGGTCGAATTCTTTTGTGGTGTGATTTTTTTAGTTTCATGGTTATCAACCAAATAAATTATAATTCTGAATAAAATGAATTATAATGGAATATAATGGGTTGGTAAATTAAAGAGAATTTAATGGAACATGATATATATCATTATCTTAATTAATTGAATAATGTGTGGGATTTAAAATGTGAATGAAGTGGCTTAGTATTTAAATTTTGTGGAAACTTGTTATATCTAGAGAGTGGTTAACTTTAAATGAATGTGGGAAATGTTGTATGGCCTGTGTGGTGATTTTTTGGTTCTGTATATAGTCATGTATGTGGTTGTGACAGTTGATGTGTGGTGTGTTGGTGTTGATGTGTGAGAGATAGTTTAGTTGATATGAACCCGTAGGTTAGGAAGTGTTTACTCTCTCTATATATCATATATTTTATATTATTTCATTACACACCCCACCCAAGTTGTATAACATTACCAACACTCAGTGGTTCTGGGTTCTGAGTGTTTTCCCCGATATCCTTGGTGGTGGTAATGCAAATGGATGGGTACCCCCTTCTTTACTACTCTTTATTCAATAGTGATCACCCAAGTGTCTTTGGGTGATATGTGATGTGATAGCCCAGGTTTCTTTAGGAAAGATGTGATGTGATGTGTCGATAATGAGATGTGATATACGTTGGGGGTTATGCATGGTAGGAGTAGTGTGTGAGGTTTATGTCCTTAATATTCTTAATACCTTAATATTTTTGTTATTTGACTGAGATGTTCTATGTTGGTCTAAGTGTTATCAGGAAATATGTGATGTGATATGATGGATCAGGTGTCTGCAGGGAAGATGTAAAGTGATGGTACCTAATGAAATCACCGAATTCTATAACTTATAAGGGTGGGGTATGTATGGATTCATCATGACCCACAATATATATGGTTGGTATGCGAGGAGATGTGATGGACCATGGGTATTCAGGTGATATTTGATGTGATATATGTAGAAGGATTGGAGTATAATACAATCTACATTAAGGTGTAAAAGTGGAAAATCATTGGGAAAGAGTAAGTGTGGTGCCTTTAATGGTTAGGATCTTGATTCTAAATTATTATATTACATACATGATTTGGTGAGTTAGCTATGTGAGGTTTGGATTGGTTAGATGACCTGTTTAGGTGCTTGGTGGTCCTCTGTTTGTTCACTAGTGCACTAGCATGATCTTTTTACATGTGCACTTGTGACCTTGGTTAGGCCCTTACTAAGCATACCTATTATGATCAACCTATGTATATAAACTATTTTTATATTTCCATAAGGAATTTGAGGACTGAAGTAGATGTTACTATATTGGTTTTGGGAGCTGTTGTTGAGTCACTACCAAAGACTTATCTTTTGATATTTTTTTGATACTTTAATATTGTATTGTTTTACATTCTATGTAAATCATGGGATGGTTTGGGATTTTTTTATATTATTTAATGGATTTATTTGGTGATTTTTTATTCTATCTCTTGATCCTATTTTATATTATAGACTATATTTCCTATCACATTGTATTATTTTTATATCATAAGTGCTAGAACCATCCCTAGGCCTACTAGAGGGGGGACTTAGGGGACTTTATCTCTCTCCCCTCATTGTGGTATATTTATTGGTATGGGTTCATGATAAGAGTGTGTCCCTAGTAATTCATAATATTCACCAATTAATGTAACCATTGATGAATATACTTTAAATGGTCACTAGAATATTTCTTGAGGAAAACATTCTGTTTCACTATTAAATCACTTATATAAAATTTAACAATTTACTAAATATTAAAGAAATAATTTTTTTAATATAACATCATAAAATTTTAAATTAAAATTTGAATCCATTAAAATTCATGAATATGTTAAATTATTTTCATACCGAATAGGTTAGAAATAATTACCTTCACACATTTGTAAAAAGGTTAAAATAACATCATTTAGAAAATGACATGAAGTTCCATTTTTGTTAAAAAAAGTAAAATATCAGTAAATATTTCGTTAACTAATAATATTATAATTTTAAAATCATCATTTTATACATTTGAAGTAAAATATTGACACAGAAGATGGATACTCCGGACCGAGTAGAAAAAAATTACCTATATTTATAAACACTATTTTGAAATATTGAGTACATAAAGAGTGTAAAATTAAAGGAAAACATGAAATTTCAATAAATATAATGATTAGAAGAAAATATATTGTGTCTGAGATATAAATATTAAATTTTTCTCCCGGTGGAGACATTAACATATATATTGTGGTTCAGTAGATTTTTCCCTTGTACTTTGATCATGGTTTCTTCATATCCATAATGTTATTAATTATTGAAATATAATATATATTCATTATATGTATATATTTATAGTCGTCCATAAATGGTAGATATGGAAAACAGAATTGCACCGTTATGGAGATGGTAGACAGTACGTACTCTTCAACACTATTTTCACTTTTCAAAAGATAGAAAAAATAAAGGTAAATAAAAATTAAAAATTTACTAATTGTTATTAAATTTTATATATTAAATAAATATATCTTTTTTACCATCTAATAAAAACCTAAATGAAAAATAAATCACATCGTTTTATAGAGGTGGGTCATCCACACGTATGCATGAGCGACGTTATTGGTTTTCAGTAAGTTGGAAGGTAAGAAGGAATATGTGATATTGTAATTTCAAAAGAATATTTATGTAATAATTATAATATATTAACATTAAACTCATCGTTATAAAAAAACTATGAAATAAACTGATGGAAACTGAATTGTATCACTGCGTGGATATGGTAAGTCATACGTATACAAGAGTGACACTTTCCCTTCCCATTTGATGGAAAAGTTAGTGGGAAATTATGATTTAATAATTATAATTAAATTTTATTATATTTAGGATACTTTAGTTAATATTTTTTGATAAATATAATATTTTAAGATAATGTAAATTATAAGTAAACGAAGAAAGTTATCGGTTAAGGTTATTACTTCTTCCTTGAATAAACTCCTTCATATCTATTCTTAAGGATCCTAAGGTTAGTCTTTTTGTGAGGCTAAACCCTATAAAATATTTCTATGAAAATTTAGAATGTATTTTTTAATGGGTTGGTATAGATAGATTCCTAAAAGTGTAGTAATGTGACCTAAACCGTCATTGAAATCAGTCAAAGTTTAAAATTTATATTCCTACTAACTACTGTATATGTGGCAAGCAGGGTCGAACCCACAGGGAAGGTAAAATTGGCCACTAATAACTAAAAAACTTGGAAAGCTCCACTGTTGTCAGCAGCAGAGTGTTTTTCTTTTCTAATTTTCACTTTTTAATTTTTTATATCTTTTGATTTCCTTATGGTTTTATGTACTGAGAAACTTCAATTTTATAGTAAAATTGTTTTAACAATACTAAAACAAAGTACAGCTGGGAGCAAGGTGCAACAACAGATACAAAATGATGATAAAAGACAACAGTAAAGAATATTCGGGTTCATTCTAGTCTACTGGCTAGAATTGATTCTCCTTTTCATGTAAAGTACTGCTTCATACCGCTGGATTAAAGAGATGACTTACTTACTTCGCCAGGAGTTAAGTCGTAGAAATTGTACAACTAGAGTTCACCACTCAGAGAAGTACAATTCCAGAAAGATGTCTTAAGATGAACAACAGTAAAAACTCGCCGTAAGTACTGATGTTTTCATTATGATTTTTTTACTAAAAAGATAACTCCATAACCAAACTCGCCGAATGATTACAGAGTCTAGAATATTTCAGTGCTTGTGGTACAAAGCAGATAAATGAAATTAGATTTGATCTCGCCGATCAATTCTAATCACAGAAGAATTGGTTAATGAGAAGGATGAAAAAGATGCCAATAGAGCTAGAACTCTCCCCGAACTAAGAGACTTAGCTAACTATACTATTCATTATTACTGCAGTAATAGGAAACATTAAAGAAACAGAGTACAAAAGTTTAAATCATGAGGTAGAAGGAACTCCCTAAAAATGCTCTGCTCCTAAGTTCCTGGACTGCACTGCTCAGCATCGTATCCTGATCGTCTCCCCCCGGGTAAATGTATGAATGTCTCCGTCAATGAATGTGTCACCCGCTAAAAAAACGCTGCTTGTTCTGCTTAAGTACTCTCTGTCATCCACTACACGTCACCGCTCAATCTCCGCCGACTTCAAAAGTTCTTTACCCACGCACTGCAAAATGTGCATTTTTTCGTGACCGGCACGTCGCGCAATCTTTTCTCACGTAACTAACTTCTGTAAAGTTAGTTGTAAGTACCTGGACATGTCTACAACTTTGGTATGAACCTGCACAAATAAATAAATAAATAAAAAGGGTAAATAAATAAGGACCCAAAGAAAGAAAACGTGGTTATTTTTAAAGTCGAGTGTTATATTACTCTTTGAAAGTTAGTCATAAGTTAATTGTTAATTATTATTTACTTTTAATTCATTTATAAAATTATCCATTAAATAATACTATGGTAAAACATAATTTATTAAAAAGTTATTAATTTAACTAAGTTTATAAATAAGATTACTAAGTTATTAAAAGTAAATAAATCATTAAAATTATATTTAAGATTATATTGATAATTTAGTTATTACTATTAAATAAATTAAATTGCTAAATTAATCTATTATTTAGTTAATTTTAATTTAATAATTAAAATTAATACTTAAGTTTTAAATATTATAAAATTAACAAGTATATTTTATAGATTAATTATAATTATTATAAATTATATAATTTTATACTATAATCAATAAATTAATTTATTATTAACATTAATTATAAATTTAGTTTTAATATTTTAATTTACAATTTATTTATTAAAATTTTAATTGTTTTAAAATCAAAACTCTTATAAGTTAAATTATATTAATTTGACTTAGTTAATTTTACTTTTATGAAAAGTAAACTTTAATTTAACTTTACTTTACTTTAGACTTGTGCTTTTCGTTTTTTTCCTTTTGACTTTACTTTAATTATAAAATTTTTACCTATTTATTATTATTTTTTTAATATGTCTTCCTTCCTCCCCCAAGTTCGGCGCACAGGGGAGCGTTTCTTCCTCCTTTGAAGACGGCGCAGCAACAGGTCCACAACACCATTGCGGCTTCAGCGCCTGGACAGCAGCTTCAATCGAGAACCAGCGCGGCATGCCATATCTTTGTCTCTTCATCCGCGGCTGAACAGGGTGCGGCGGATCTCCTCAGCCTACAGCGCGGCGACGGCTTTGCAGCAGATCCCAGCTTCAGCCTCCAGCGACACACAGCAGCGGCGCTCACTGCTCGGCTCAAGCGACGGACAGGCGGCAACCAGCAGGTAGTGCGGATCTTCTGCTCAAGGCAGCACCTAACAATCTGCTAATAAAGCAACGGCGCGACCCCCCTTTAGCGCAGCAGAACCACGACTTCCCTCCTTTCCAACTCAATAGACCCGCGGCGACCCTCTTCCACTTGAGCAGCAGCATCTCGACTCCTCTAGCGAGTGGCGCGGTGGACATCAAAAGGTGCGGCTACCCTCTAGTCCGAGCAAGGTAGTGGGGTGGCAGATTCGGCGCCTCTCCCGACTCAGCTCAACTCTAGCGGACAGTGGAACAGGAGCCTTTGGGTGCTGGATTTGCTGTGTGGTTTATTTCTTTGCATCTGCTTCATTTCGATTTTCATCTGTTTTTGATTGATTATGCGTGATGTTGTTTCAATTTACTGCTACTGTGGATGAAGGTAAGAAGATGGAAAATGGGTGCCCGCAGAGTTTGTGAAGTGAGGATGTAGGCGAAGCATGGGTAAAGTCACTGATTATCAGTGAGGTAAAAAAAACGATGAGGTGATTGAGTTGGGTATCGGTGAGGGTAAGTCTATCAGTGAGGACGGAAAGCTACAAAAAGGGCTATCGGTAGCAGAGGAAAAAGTGACAGGAGGAAAATTAGAAAAAGGGTGTATCGGTGAGAAGGAGCTACCGATGCATCGATAGCTAAAAGGCAGGAGAGGATCAGTGACTTGGGGGTTTTAAAAAAAACAAAGGCAGTATCGGTGAGGTTGGAAATTCCACGTGAGGGTCACCGATACACTAAACAAAATGTGCAGCCACGCGGGGTCACCGATAGATCAAAAAAAAGGGCTACCGGTAGGCAGCAGGGTAACAGTGAGGATTAAGGTGAAAGAAGTCCACCGATAGAAAAGAGTCACCGTTACGCAACATTGAACTTTTAAAAATAACACACAAATAAATCATAAAATTAAAACTAAATTAAACTAAATAAAAAAACTTAAAATAAATAATTAAAATAACGCTAAATACCATGAATTCAAAACAGAATTTTAAGTTAACCATTAAAACATTAAAATAATTAATTGACAACACTTAATTTATTAACTCAATAATTATTAAACTAAGTTAAAAAAATCTTAAATTAAAATAACTATATAAATTAATTAAAGAGTAGTAGCGAATAAAATAGAAGAGTATCGGTGACTTGGTTCACCGCAAACACTTAGACTAAAACAATTATAAAATGAATTAAAATTCAATCCGCATACATAAAATAATATAATTAATGTTTAAAAACTATTAATTAATTATTTAATTTTCTAATTGAACTAATAAAATTAAGGGCGAACCAATTTAATTAATTTTAAAAAAACATATTATTTACTTAAATGACTAGCAGGTGATTAAACACATAAAATAATAAAATTAACCTATTTTAACATAACTTAATTGAAAGAATAATTAATAAAATTAAGTCTAAATTAATTAATTAGAATTATGTTAATTAAATAATTTTTTAAATAGGAATTAACTTATTAAGAAGCCAAGCCAAATTAAATTAACCTAACTAAATACTCACCGTTGTTAATAAAATTGAAG
Source organism: Viscum album (assembly GCA_963277665.1). Classification (NCBI taxonomy): domain Eukaryota; kingdom Viridiplantae; phylum Streptophyta; class Magnoliopsida; order Santalales; family Viscaceae; genus Viscum; species Viscum album. The sequence goes on from OY728126.1 coordinate 400,730,862, forward strand.
GGCTCACTGGTAGAAATCAATGTCTACCAATAAGATATGAAAAAGATCTACCGGTAGGAAAGAGTATCGGTGACAATGGTCACCGATAAACAGAACCAGTAACCTGACTACCAGTAGAGAAAAAGGACCCCTGCTATCGGTAGCTTAGCTACCGGTAGTCTGGCAAGCCGCGACTAAATTATATAAACATAAAAATTTAAAAGTAAATTAATTATCAAGCACAATAATTATTAACAATGACAAATTAAATAAAATAAACAAATAAAGATTAAATAAACAAATTGAAAATTTATTACATTAAAAATAATGAAGGTATAAATTAACTATTTATTGTTCAAAAATTAAATAAAATGTTATAAAAAGTGAATAATTGACAAATTTATTTATAAAAATACAAAAGTGCATTTATTTATTAAAAAGTGTTAAAATAGTTAAATAAATTGTATAAAATGTAATAAAAAGATGTGGCAAACTGGGTAAAAATAAGGCCCCATCAAATTCCCCCACACTTAAACATTGTTTTTCCTCAAACAATCTCATGTTTTATCATCTTTGAAAGAAATGTGAATTATAAAAATCAGAAATGTTCAGAGAAGTTTCAACAGAGGACTCAAAAAAATGTGCTTAGGCTATTGAAAACATAGCCTCAAATAATGTCTCTCCTAGAACCACTACTCAAAGGGAAATCAAGTAAACCACGAATCATCCATAAATGAAGGTGTCCTGCTTCATATATGACTCTACCTAGTGACTCACTTCAATTCAAGCTCAATTTCTAAATTCAAGAGTGATAATAGGATAAAAAATGTGGAATTAAAATCTTAATAAAAGGAACTTTCTACTTTGACTCATCACCTTGGTACCAGAAAATACATAAAAATATATAATTTTTAGCCACTTTATTGAGTCAGCCCAAATGAATCCCATACAAACCCGTTGTCCCCTTCTTCATCTGGAGTTCATCATTCCCCTCACCTTAATGAATTCATTTTTGACCCTAGACACTTTATTTATTTTTCCCAAGCCATGTAATTTGTGCCAAGCACTGTGCAATGCACTTATTCAGAGTGTACAGAGGGCTTATAGTAAACAGAAACGCACCCAGCATCTAAGGTCTCAGTGATTCGCCGTGGGATCCCAGATGCCCAGTATTACTCCAGTTACAAAGGATTTATATAAAAACCATTTACATTGACTCAATAAAAATGATCATTTTTATAAATTAAAAGAATGAAAAGGCTCCTCGGATAAAAGTCAAACTTCCAGTACCTAAAATTATGATCTTAAATCCACTAAAAGGTTTCCCATATTACTCTCAAAAGAAGTTCCTAAGAAAAATTCATTAAACCACTAAACAATTCCACTCAGCAATCATCCACTACCACTCATTTCAGACTCAACACAAGACTCAACTTCCAATCAAGCACCATCCTAAGGCAAGACTCATTTGAGTGTAGTGTAAAGCCTAAAATTGTGACGATGTTTTGAAAACTTTTGACCAATTTTTTGACAAAAAGTTTAAAAAGCAGTGGGAATTGATGAGCATTACAATTAAACACAGTTTAGCACAGTCAAGAATTGACCCCCTCCCCCACACTTAAGACCCAACTTTCTCCCCAAAGTTGACTTCTAAATATGGAGAAGAACAGTTAATCAATTATGGTTCAAAACAGATTTTCAATTTAGTAGATATATGACATGTATAAAGGGTCTCAATGAAGTTCAAAAATAGTGTTTGCCACAATAGTTAAATAAAAGCAGGTTCATTTCAGACACACACATGCTTTAACATTCAGTCCAGTGACAAAGATTTTCATTAAAGCACAAAAGATGTATATAATATGTGGGTGCACAATAAACTGGGTGTAAGCATTTTAAACAAAAATTTCAATAATATGTTCAATATAGTAGACAAAGTTCGTGCTAAAAACCTCAACGAAACAAGTAGATTCAAATGACCAGTAGCATGTACTCTCCCCCCCCCCCCACACTTAGTTTCATGCAGTGAAAAGGTTTTATCACAATAGTGAAATTCAATTTTTTAAAGCATGGATGCTCAAGAAGATTTTTAATTCATTAGTGACACAACATGTAGCAGAATCTTATAATACAAGCAGAATTTTAAGCAAGTAGATTTCTATTTACAAAAATAGGAGCAGAAAAATAAGTGCAGCAAGTTGAAGTACTTCCCTGACTAAGCTCTTGTCCAAAAATGACCATGGGAATTCCGCTCCTTAGATGACAGAAGCAGCATTCCTAAAAACACAGAGTATATAGACCAGGAACAATTATCCAGCAAAAACAGAGCATATATAAGCATACAAAGCAGCACTTTATTCAAAGTAAAATAAGAACAGAACAAAAGTAAAAACAAAGAAAGAGCATGGGTTGACTCCCATGAAGCACTGAATTTAAAGTCTTCAGTTAGACTTTATTTAATTACAATTTTTTATTTATTAACAAAACACAAACCATGGGTTGCCTCCCATGCAGTGCTAGGTTTAAAGTCCCCAGCCATACTTCATTCAAGAACAGTGAAAACAGCCAAACCCTTTGGCTGCCCCTCAAAATAGAGTTTCAGTCTTTGCCCATTAACCAACATGGGTTTATTCTCTTCACCAACTATTTCCAAAGATCCATTCTTCAGAACTCTCACAAAAGTAAATGGTCCAGACCACTTGGACTTCAGCTTCCCAGGAAAAAGTTTAAGTCTAGAATTAAAGAGGAGAACCTTCTGTCCAGATTTGAACTCTTTAGTTTGAATGATAGAATCATGAAAAAATTTAGTCCTTTCTTTGTAAATCCTTGAATTATCATAACTCTCTCTCCTAATCTCATCAAGTTCACTCAACTCAAGCAATCTTCTCTCACCAGCACTATTAAATTCAAAGTTCAAAGCCTTAACTGCCCAATATGACTTATGTTGCAACTCCACAGGTAAATGACAGCATTTCCCAAACAACAGCCTGTAAGGAGACATACCTATTGGGGTCTTGAAAGCATTTATATATGCCCATAAAGCTTCATCCAGTTTAAGAGACCAGTCTTTCCTAGAGTTTGACACAGTTTTCTCAAGAATTTGTTTTAGTTCTCTGTTAGAAATTTCTACTTGTCCACTGGACTGTGGATGATATGGAGTACCAGTTTTGTGAACACAACCATATTTTTCCATCAAAGTTTTAAACTTGTAATTCTTAAAATGTGTTCCATTATCAGTAATAAAAGCTCTTGGTACTCCAAATCGTGTAAAGATATTCTTTTTTACAAATTTTATCACACTATTTGCTTGATTGTTGGGCAGATCTACTGCCTCAACCCACTTTGATACATAATCCACAGCAACAAGAATATACTCATTCCCATGAGATGATGGAAATGGACCCATGAAATCTAATCCCCAAACATCAAAAATTTCTACCTCCAAAATACCCTTTTGGGGTAACTCCTGTTTCCTACCCACATTACCCAGCCTCTGACACCTATCACACCCGACCACAAAACTCCTAGAATCCTTAAAGAGGGTAGGCCAATAGAAACCAGATTGCAGGACTTTTTGAGCGGTCCTCTCACCCCCATGGTGACCTCCCCAAGGTGAAGAGTGACAAATTTCAAGAATAGAAAACATCTCTTCCTCAGGTACACATCTCCTAAGAATACCATCAGCACACCTCCTAAACAGCAAGGGATCATCCCACAGATAATATTTAAGCTCAGAAATGAATTTTTTTCTTTGATTATTAGACATATTTATAAGAATGACACCTACTGCCAAGAAGTTGTCAAAATCTTCATACCAAGAAGATTGCCTGACTGAAACAGTGAGCAGTTTTTCATCAGAAAAGGAAGAGTTAATCTCCCTATAATTTTCAGATTCAAGTTGAGTAACAGGAATCCTAGATAAATGATCAGCAACTAAGTTTTCAGCTCCCTGCTTATCCCTAATCTCTAAGTCAAACTCTTGTAACAATAAGATCCATCTAATCAGCCAGGGTTTAGTTTCTTTTTTAGACAACAAGTATTTTAAAGCAGAATGATCAGTGAAAATTATGACTTTTGAACCTAATAAGTACTGTCTAAACTTTTCTAGAGAAAAAACAACAGCTAACAACTCTTTTTCAGTGGTGGTATAATTCTTTTGATCATCATCTAGCAATATAATAGCATAGTATACCACATGCAATATCTTATCCCTCCTCTGTCCAAGGACAGCACCTACAGCCATGTCACAAGCATCACACATAAGTTTGAATGGTAGTTTCCAATCAGGTGAAGTGATGATAGGTGATGTAGTGAGTTTCTCTTTAAGCAGATTAAATGATTTCAAGTACATTTCATCAAAATTGAAAGGCGCATCCTTTACCAACAAAGAACACAAGGGCTTAGTGATTTTAGAAAAATCCTTTAGGAATCTCCAGTAGAAACCAGCGTGCCCTAGAAAACTTCTAACACCCTTAACATTAACAGGAGGCGGCAGTTTTTGAATAACTTCTATCTTCGCAGTATCAACTTCTAAACCTCTCTTTGACACTTTATAACTTAGCACAATACCTTCAGTAACCATGAATTGGCATTTATCCCAATTAAGAACAAGGTTGGTTTCAATACATCTCTCTAAGACTAACTCAAGATTTCCTAAGAAAGTATCAAAAGTACTCCCCACTATAGAAAAGTCATCCATGAAAACTTCAATGATTCTCTCGATCATATCCGAAAAGATAGCCATCATACACCTTTGAAAGGTAGATGGAGCTCCACACAACCCAAAGGGCATCCGTCGGTAGGCAAATGTTCCAAAGGGGCATGTGAAAGTAGTCTTCTCTTGATCCTCTAGATCAACAGGAATCTGGTTGTAACCAGAATACCCATCCAGAAAACAGAAAAATTCAATTCCAGCAAGCCTCTCAAGCATATGATCAAGGAAGGGAATAGGAAAATGGTCCTTCCTAGTGGCTGCATTAAGCTTCCTATAATCAATACAGACTCTCCATTTTGTGGCTTTCCTAACTTGGACTTCTTCATTTTTTTCATTCTTTACTACAGTGAAACCTCCCCTCTTGGGGACAACCTGGACAGGGTTGACCCAAGCACAATCTGAGATGGGATATATCATTCTAGTATCTAACAGCTTGATTACTTCCTCTCTCACAACTTCTTTCATGTTTGGATTTAATCTTCTTTGACATTCTACCCTAGGCTTATGATCAGGTTCCATAGGAATTTTGTGCATACAGAATGAAGAACTAATTCCCTTGATATCAGCTATCGTCCAGCCTATGGCAGATTTAAAATTTTTCAAAACATTCAACAGTTTTTTTTCATGGGTTTCATTTAGTTCAGCAGAGATTATTATAGGCAAAGTAGAGTTCTCACCTAAAAATGAATATTTAAGATGGGCAGGGATGGGCTTCAGTTCAAGATCAGGTGGTACTACACTCGAAGGAAGACTCTTAGGCCTGGGAGGTCCAAGATCTTCAACATATTTCTTGTAAGGAGTATTAATAGATTAAAGATTTACAATTTCCAGTTCAGATTCATAGATAACAGTGCTACTGTCCAAGGTAGGCAGTACACTGTCCAGATTTTCCAAATTTGAATTCAGCAGGTTAATCAAAGAAGAATCATCTAATTGTCTTAACAGTTCTCCCTCAGTATCATCAAAGTATTCAGAAGTGTTGGTGTTAACAGAAACACCCTCAATTTCACTAAGAAAACTCCTAAGTTCAGAAACATAAGAATCTCCTACAACAGAAACTGGACATTTGTCCAGTTCTGGAAGATTTTCCAATTTGGCTGTTACAACAGAATTTTCAGCTTCTAGAACAGATTCACAAAGATTTTCAGCTTCACAAATTCTTTCTTCAACATAAGAAAGATTTTCAGATTTTTCAATGAGTTCAAGTTGATTCTTATAAGAACATTCAGCTTCAAAAGACTCAATTTTTGAACAATTTTCAGAGTAAGTTGGTTCCTTAATATTTTTAAAAACATTGAACTCTTCTTCTTGTTCACCAATTTTGAAGATCAGTTGACCCTTAGACACATCAATGACAGCTCCACCTGTTTCCAAGAAGGGCCTACCCAAGATGATAGGTACCTCTTGATCACACTCCATATCTAGAACAAGAAAATCAGCAGGTAAGAACAATTTCCCAAATCCAACTAGTAAGTCATCTACTCAACCTATAGGATGAGTAAAGGATCTATCAGCCAACTGGAGAATGACTGTGGTGGGCTGAAGATCACCCAACCTCAACTGTCGAAACAGTGAGTATGGGAGTAGATTAATACTGGCACCTAGATCACACAAATATTTCAGCTGACCTGAGTTACCTAGAGTATAGGGGATGACAAAGTTACCTGGGTCTTTCAATTTTGGTAGGATTTTCTTTTGAAGCATAGCACTGCACTCCTCAGTGAGGCTGTAGGTAGCAAATTCTTCAAGGGTATTTTTATTTGAAACAATTTTCTTTAAAGATTTCAGATAGGATGGGATTTGAATTAAGGCTTGGATAAAAGGGATGTTCACTTGAAGATTAGAAAGAAGACCAAGGAACTGAAGAAGTTCAGCCTTGGTATTACTTTGAGGTTTCAGTTTTTCAGGGAAAGGGATGGGTGGGGAAAAAATTTTCAGAACAGTAGGCATGTCCATCACCTCTTCAACAAACTTTTCTTTTCCTTTATTTTTTTGATTTTTAAAACAATATTCATCTTGATTTCCAGGTGAAAGATTCAGATTGTCATCATTTTCGACATGTTTCTGTGAATTTCCAGATTGTGAACAAAGCAGATTTTCATTTGCAGATTCAAACAGTTTCTCATTTTGAGCATTTTTTACAGTTTTTTCAGCAATATTTTGAGTATTCATCCCACTCCTAGTAACAACAGCCATGATATTCTCCCTAGGATTTAGTTCAGTGGTACTAGGCAACCTACCTTTATCCCTAGAAGTCAAATCTCTAGCTAATTGGCCAAGCTGTGTTTCCATATTCTGCATTCTCACATCAGTTTTCATCTTGTCTGACTCATATTGACTTTTCTGTTTATTAAGTTGAGACATGTACCTTTGCTCTTGTGAGTTTATTTTATTCAAGATCTGATCCAATTTAGAAAACATTTGATTATCATTACTTCCCTGAACATTTGAAGACTCTTCCCTTTGTTGACTTTGAAAATTTGGTCTTGGTTGGTTCTGATAATTAGGGGCAGTTGGTTGCTTAATGACTCCTTGATCTTTCCATGACAAATTTGGATGGTTCCTATAGCCTTGATTGTAATTATTAGAAAATGGATCTTCTTTTTGAGGCATCCTAGGACTGTAATTAACAAAGTTTGAGGTTTCAGATTGTTGGGCAGTTAGATCAACATTAGGACAAAAACATTCAGAGTGCCCAAACATACCACATTGAGTGCACTGTTGCCTAAGAGATTGATACTGATTCTGGTTTTCAACTTGGTTAACAGATTGTTTTGAATTATGGTTCATTAATGTTTGAAGTTGGTTAGTGATTTCAGCTAGTTGAGCTTGAGTTTCATTCATTGAACTAGTATTTGAATAGACAGTTCTATTAACTCTTTTTCTTCTTGAATTCTTATGTTGAGAATTTAGGGCCATATTATTGAAAATTTGTCTCAACTCTTAATCAGTCTTATCATTGTAATTACCCCCAGCAGCTTGATCCACTAAATTCTGACCAGAGGAGGAAAGCCCTTCATAGAAGGTGTCCATAAGGAGATGTGAAGGGAGTTGATGATGGGGACACTGCCTAAGAAGATCCCTGAATCTATCCCAAGCTTCATGGAAGGCTTCTCCATCCTCTTGATAAAAACTAGTGATTTTAGATATAAGTTCTCCTTTTATTCATTAGGGATAGAATTTCATAATGAATGAGTTATACACTTGATCCCAATTCTCAAAAATATTTTCATCTAGACTTAAAAACCAATTTCTCGCATTCCCTTTAAGGAAAAAGGGAAAAACTCTCATCCTTAGTTCATTTTCAGTGAGTCCTAAAAGTGGAAGTTGCTGCATAGTATTGTAGAAGTCTCTAATGAAGGCCAAAGATTCCTCATTAGAGAGCCCATTTAATGCAGGCAGCAGAGAAATGTGTGATTGTTTCAGCTCATAATTTCTGGCTCTAGGACTTAATCTAATGGATGATGGGTTGCTTGAAACTTGAGGGAGTTGAAACACCCTCATCCTAGGCCTTTCGTGTTCATCTAAGAGTTCTGGATGGTTATTTCGAAAGTTATTATTCTCAGGGATTCTATTTTCTGGATTTTCCATTTCAATTTTGTTTTTCCTTCTTAGAGCAGCTAAGTGTTTATCGAGTTCAGGGTTTAGAGGTTCTAATATAACAACAGATGTTCTCGTGCTCATACAAACAGTTGTAGACAGTTTCTAACAGTAACCACGCAGAAAGAAAATTAATTAATTTTTTTTTACAGTTTTTTAAAATTTTCAATTTTTAAGGATTTTTTTATATATGTGTTTTTTAAGAGTTTTTTTTAGCAATGGCTCATGCCCTCCCTGGAAATGGCGCCAAAAACTTGACCTAAACTGTCGTTGAAATTGGTCAAAGTTTAAAATTTATATTCCTACTAACTACTGTATGTGTGGAAAGCAGGGTCGAACCCACAGGGAAAGTAAAATTGGCCACTACTAACTAAAAAACTTGGAAGGCTCCACTGTTGTCAGCAGCGGAGTGTTTTTCTTTTCTAATTTTCACCTTTTAAAGTTTTATATCTTTTGATTTCCTTATGGTTTTATGTACTGAGAAACTTCAATTTTATAGTAAAATTGTTTGAACAGTACTAAAACAAAGTACAGCTTGGAGCAAGGTGCAACAACAGATACAAAATGATGATAAAAGACAAAAGTAAAGAATATTCGGGTTCATTCTAGTCTACTGGCTTGAATTGATTCTCCTTTTCATGTAATGTACTACTTCATACCACTGGATTAAAGAGACGACTTACTTCCTTCGCCATGAGTTAAGTCGTAGAAATTGTACAATTAGAGTTCACCACTCAGAGAAATACAATTCCAGAAAGATGTCTTAAGATGAACAACAGTACAAACTCACCGTATGTACTGAAGTTTTCATTATGATTTGTTTACTAAAAAGATAACTCCATAACCAAACTCGCCTAATGATTACAGAGTCTATAATATTGCAGTGCTTGTGGTACAAAGCAGATAAATGAAATTAGATTTGATCTCGCCGATAAATTCTAATCACAGAAGAATTGGTTAATGAGAAGGATGAAAAAGATGCCAATAGAGCTAGAACTCTCCCCGAACTAAGAGACTTAGCTAACAATACTATTCATTATTACAGCAGTAATAGGAAACATTACAGAAACAGAGTACAAAAGTTTAAATCGTGAGGGAGAAGGAACTCCCTAAAAATGTTCTGCTCCTATGTTCCTGGACTGCACTGCTCAGCATCATCTCCTGATCGTCTCCCCCCGGGTAAATGTATGAATGTCTCCGTCAATGAATGTATCACCCGCTAAAAAAACGCTGCTTGTTCTGCTTAAGTACTCTCTGTCATCCACTACACGTCACTGCTCAATCTCCGCTGACTTCAAAAGTTCTTTACCCACGCACTGCAAAATGTTCATTTTTTCCTGACCGGCACGTCGCGCAATCTTTTCTCACGTAACTAACTTCGGTAAAGTTAGTTGTAAGTACATGGACGTGTCTACAACTTTGGTATGAACCTGCACAAATAAATAAATAAATAAAAAGGGTAAATAAATAAGGACCCAAAGAAAGAAAACGTGGTTATTTTTAAAGTCAAGTGTTATATTACTCTTTGAAAGTTAGTCATAAGTTATTTGTTAATTATTATTTACTTTTAATTCATTTATAAAATTATCCATTAAATAATACTATGGTAAAACATAATTTATTAAAAAGTTATTAATTTAACTAAGTTTATAAATAAGATTACTAAGTTATTAAAAGTAAATAAATAATTAAAATTATATTTAAGATTATATTGATAATTTAGTTATTACTATTAAATAAATTAAATTGCTAAATTAATCTATTATTTAGTTAATTTTAATTTAATAATTAAAATTAATACATTAGTTTTAAATATTATAAAATTAACAAGTATATTTTATAGCTTAATTATAATTATTATAAATTATATAATTTTATACTATAATCAATAAATTAATTTATTATTAACATTTAATATAAATTTAGTTTTAATATTTTAATTTACAATTTATTTATTAAAATTTTAATTGTTTTAAAATCATAACTTTTATAAGTTAAATTATATTAATTTTACTTAGTTAATTTTACTTTTATGAAAAGTAAACTTTAATTTAACTTTACTTTACTTTAGACTTTTGCTTTTCGTTTTTTTCCTTTTTACTTTACTTTAATTATAAAATTTTTATCTATTTATTATTATTTTTTTAGTATGTCTTCCTTCCTCCCCCAAGTTCGGCGCACATGGGAGGGTTTCTTCCTCCTTTGAAGACGGCGCAACAACAGGTCCACAGCACCATTGCGGCTTCAGCGCCTGGACAGCAGCTTCAATCGAGAACCAGCGCGACATGCCATATCTTTGTCTCTTCATCCGCGGTTGAACAGGGTGCGGCGGATCTCCTCAGCCTAAAGCGCGGTGGCGGCTTTGCAGCAGATCCCAGCTTCAGCCTCCAGCGACACACAGCAGTGGCGCTCACTGCTCGGCTCAAGCGACGGACCAGCGGCAACCAGCAGGTAGTGCAGATCTCATGCTCAAGGCGGAACCTAGCAATCTGCTAACAAAGCAGCGGCGCGACCCCCCTTCAGCGCAGCAGAACCACGGCTTCCCTCCTTTCCAACTCAATAGACCAGCGGCGGCCCTCTTCCACTTGAGCAGCAGCATCTCGACTCCTCTAGCGAGTGGCGCGGTGGACATCAAAAGGTGCGGCTACCCTCTGGTCCGAGCAAGGCAGTGGGGTGGCAGCTTCGGCGCCTCTCTTGACTCAGCTCAACTCCAGCGGATAGTGGAACAGGAGCCTTTGGGTGCTGGATTTGCTGTGTGGTTTATTTCTTTGCATCTGCTTCATTTCGATTTTAATCTGTTTTTTGATTGATTATGCGTGATGTTGTTTCAATTTACTGCTACTGGGGATGAAGGTAAGAAGATGGAAAATGGGTGCCCTCAGAGTTTGTGAAGTGAGGATGTAGGCGAAGCATGGGTAAAGTCACTGATTATCAGTGAGGTAAAAAAAACGGTGAGGTGATTGAGTTGGGTATCGGTGAGGGTAAGTCAATCAGTGAGGATGGAAAGCTACAAAAAGGGCTATCGGTAGCAGAGGAAAAAGTGACAGGAGGAAAATTAGAAAAAGGGTGTATCGGTGAGAAGGAGCTACCGATGCATCGGTAGCTGAAAGGCAGAAGAGGATCAGTGACTTGGGGGTTTTAAATAAAACAAAGGCAGTATCGGTGAGGTTGGAAATTCCACATGAGGGTCACCGATACACTAAACAAAATGTGCAGCCACGCGGGGTCACCGATAGATCAAAAAAAAGGACTACCGGTAGGCAGCAGGGTAACAGTGAGGATTAAGGTGAATGAAGTCCACCGATAGAAAAGAGTCACCATTACGCAACATTGAACTTTTAAAAATAACACACAAATAAATCATAAAATTAAAACTAAAATAAACTAAATAAAAAAAACTTAAAATAAATAATTAAAATAACGCTAAATACCATGAATTCAAAACAGAATTTTAAGTTAACCATTAAAACATTAAAATAATAAATTGACAACACTTAATTTATTAACTCAATAATTATTAAACTAAGATAAAAAAACTTAAATTAAAATAACTATATAAATTAATTAAAGAGTAGTAGCGAATAAAATAGAAGAGCATCGGTGACTTGGGTCACCGCAAACACTTAGACTAAAACAATTATAAAATGAATTAAAATTCAATATGCATACATAAACTAATATAATTAAAGTTTAAAAACTATTAATTAATTATTTAATTAACTAATTGAACTAATAAAATTAAGGGCGAACCAATTTAATTAATTTAAAAAAACATATTATTTACTTAAATGACTAGCAGGTGATTAAACACATAAAATAATAAAATTAACCTATTTTATCATAACTTAATTGAAAGAATAATTAATAAAATTAAGTCTAAATTAATTAATTAGAATTATGTTAATTAAATAATTGTTTAAATAGAAATTAACTTATTAAGAAACCAAGCCAAATTAAATTAACCTAACTAAATACTCACCGTTGTTAATAAAATTGAAGGGCTCACTGGTAGAAATCAAAGTCTACCGATAAGATATGAAAAAGAGCTACCGGTAGGATAGAGTGTCGGTGACAATGGTCACCGATAAACAGCACCGGTAACCTGACTACCGGTAGAGAAAAAGGACCCCTGCTATCAGTAGCTTAGCTACCGGTAGTCTGGTAAGCCGCGATTAAATTATATAAACATAAAAATTTAAAAGTAAATTAATTATCAAACGCAATAATTATTAACAATGACAAATAAAATAAAATAAACAAGTAAAGATTAAATAAACAAATTGAAAATTAATTACATTAAAAATAAAGAAGGTATAAATTAACTATTTATTGTTCAAAAATTAAATAAAATGTTATAAAAAGTGAATAATTGACAAATTTATTTATAAAAATACAAAAGTGCATTTATTTATTAAAAAGTGTTAAAATAGTTAAATAAATTGTATAAGATGTAATAAAAAGATGTGGCAAACTGGGTAAAAATAAGGCCACATCATAATGAATAGGAATGATAGGTTTCCTTTTATAGGGGATGGTGAGGTTGAACTTGTAATTTCTTAAAATATTAAAATATAATAAATCCATTACAAAAAAGATACTTCCAAATGAACATAGATTCAACGAAATACTTTATAGGGTTTAAATAATATCATAAAAATGAAATTTAGATAGGATTTGGTGTCATTATAAACCTTATATTTTTTATTAATATCATTGATGGTTATTTTTAACCTTAGTTGGAGTAACAAATATTTTAATTATAAAAGTTTGAGAATGTTACCATAAATGAAAAAATGAAACAAAATGGAAAATAAATGATTGTTTCCACCATATTATATTCACATGACCAAATATTATTTTTTAAATTTTAAATTATTTAATAAAAAATTATTTACTATAAATTATCATTGACTTAAATTATGGAACCATTTATTTAAATTGAATTTAAAATACCAAGAAAAAGCTGAAATTAGAATCGAATAGTTTTAAAAATAACTAAGATGTTTTATTTATCTAAATAAGACATGAAACAATTGATGAATTGGATTTATTTATTTTACCTTATTGAATAATTTATTTGCCTAAGTACACAATATAGTGTGCACAGAGTGGTTGATATCTCGAGGAGGGAACTTACAACACATTATCTTCCTATTGGAACTATTATATTCTAACTAATATAATATTATTAAACTAATATAGATGGTGGTGATTTCAAATGAATAAAATATAAAATAATGTATATATAATTTCAATGAAAAACATTAAGAAGTTAAAATAAATAAGGAAGTTGATTTTTCATGGGAGTTTATGGTTATTGATATCATTGTTCAGAAGAATCTCAATAATCAATTCAATATAGTGGTCATGACCAGTCACACTACACACTCTTGTTTGAAATGTGATTACCCATACCAAGACCTCTAAATATGGTGTAATACTTTTCCAAACATCATCTAAGAGACCCCTTTTTTTACCATCACTACCAAATCCAAAATCCATTATATGAATGACTTAGATTGTGATGGAAAGGATGATTGATAAATGACAAGAAAAATTTAGATGATAGAGAAAATTGGGTGACCGCCCAATGTAATCATTTTAATCATAACTAAAACTCTAAAAATTGAATAAATAGAAGAAATAAAATAACATGAAACTCAATCATACCATTATTCCTTCCCCTGAACAAGCATCGATGTTAGATCTCTATTTTTATTGGAGTTGAGATGGGAACACGATGGGAGAAACACATAAAAACAAAAATAAAAGAAAGAAATGAATGCAGAAGAAGACTAATTTATTAAAAGAAAAACAAAATTATAGAAATTATAAATCTATAAATATATTTTAAATTTCCATCAAAGGATACCCCCTAGTTTCGAGCGACATGAAAATGGGACTAGACACTCTTTTATTGGGATGGGTAACTTTTGGATCCAAAATCATATTTTGGAAGTCACCATATGTTATCACCATTAAATAGAATAATTTTCTAAATAATTATTCATTAAAATTGTTCAATTATTCCTCCCTCATTATCCCTAAAAAATTTAGCCTTATTGGAGATCTTATGAAATAGTAATGGCTATTTCAGTTTGGAACATTTATTATGTCCAAATAACTCTTCGTATTCCAAAACTCAAAATTACCATGCCATTTTTTCCTTGAACTAGAGGATTTTGGCATGAAAAACTGTATGAAATATGCTCATTAATTTTATATCCAGATCCATGTATAATTTAGGCTTCGATGGCTAGTACCAATTCAATATATATGCCCATATTCAAATGTGTTCGGATATGTTCATAGTTTTGGAGGCCTGAATTTTGAGATAGTTTTGGGGATCCAAATGACAGATTGATATTGGGGTCCAAAAAAATAAAATCAATCCCAAGATGTCTAAAAACATAAAAGATTAATTTTAAAATTTGATTTAGTTTATAATAATTTATGGCAGAAATAAAGAATAAAATTTGGTAAAATTCCCAAATTAGGCCATTTTTTATTTAAGCTCAAAATACTACAAAAACATAAAAATGTGAAAATTAACCACAAAATAAAACATTGTTGTGTTTATAAACATTGAATTATTGTAAAACATTTATGATAATATTAGACTCTTCAACACTAATAATCACTCAAATTATATTTCATTAAATATTTTTAAATTCAGTTTTTCATTTTTTTTATTAATTGAATAAATATTATATTAGTGTTACGCAAGAATTTAAGGTAATTATTTAATCACAAAAAAAGTAGGAATAAATTACCATTATTAAGAAAAATTCATTATTCAAAAAATGACCATTAATATTTTTTCATAATGTGTTTTTATCTTTTTGTCAACACATAAGAGATATTTAAAATTTAGAGAGTGATATATTGGATTTCATTACATTAAATATTATATTGGTAATTTTTGGGGAAATATTACACTTAAAAAATTAAATTAAAATATTATATTAATAATTCTCTAATTACTATCATAAAATAATAATTTAGATGAAAAATTGTCTCATTAGCAATTAGTTTTAACCTAGTTTAACCTATTTATCTTTTACTGTGGTGATAAATTTTACCATGGTTACTATTCATAATTACTAAAAAGAAAAGGGACCTATTTACCAAATTTGAACCTCGTGATTCCAAATATTGAATCCATTTTATCAAATTCAATAATAATTAGTTTTAGAAATTGCTTTTATAATAAGGGGATAAAATATGATGAAAATTGTTTTTTGAACAAATAATGTTTTTAAGTAGAAAACTGGATTTATTATTTTCTCATTCCTAGAAAAAATATCATTATAGAAATAAAAAATTTCATAAACTCATAATATAAAAATTTCATTAAAATATTTCACTAATAGTAGTTAATTTAATTTATTATGGAAAAATCACATTTCTCATAAAAATAGTTTTTCAGGAGAACATTTCTCTACTTTCAAACGATTTTTATTTTTATTTCACTTCAATTAATGACCAATAAATTATTTTTATACATGTGTGACCTTATAATATCCATAATTTATTAATTAAAATTCATACCCACCAATTTTATAGCTGGTTTATATTGGTATACTATTTTACATCTCATTTATACTTGAGTTTGTGTTCATCACAAGCTGTCGAATAGATCACATTTATTTAATATATCATAAAATCAAAATCTATTTATAATTTTTACTCATAATGTACACAAAATATACTACCTCTTTGAAAACATATGTCAATATGGGTTTTTTAAATAAATCAAATTACATGACCAATGATATATATTAATAATATTCTTAAAGTCTAATGATTAAACACTTGTCTATAGATAGGAAAATACAATCATACTTGTAAATGTGGATTTCCTATTAGTGGGTATCATTATCAAAATATCCTAAGCTAGAAATTAATAGGGGAGTACAATAGGATAAGGTGCCTCAACGTCCTATGAATATCCACCCCTAATATCCTGTATTATTTTTGTCTCTCAAATTATTTTTTCTGAATATATAACATATATTTAAAAATATTATTGTGGTACTTATGGGTTCTCATCATATTAGGAAAATATTATTACCATTTAATTTCATAGTTACTCTTAGAAAATTGTCGCATACTATTTAATGAATAACAATCATCATGATGTGAAAATTAGTTTATGAATATTAAAAATTATGAATACATGTAATCGTAATGCACATAGAAGTTAGTTCTATGGAGCCAACTCCAACAACCCTGGTTGTTTGTGAGAATTGGTGAATGGATGATGATTTTTATAACTTAGTTTATGGTGATAGACACATGTACATTGGATAAGAGGACCTCCTTCACTTATTATAAAGGTTTATATTTGGGATAAGTCTTCTAGAGACTTAGTAATTTTATTGATTCAGGTGATAAATAACACTTGTATCTAGTTGGTGTTGGGGTAATAAAGAGATCAGGTTGTGCTCATGGTTCATCGTCCAACCTAGATGGGGGTGGGTTCTTTTTTAGCTTGGATGGTTGGTGTAGGATAAAGGAGTCATGGAAAAATAATTTAAAACACCGTATTCTATGTGAAAGATGACAGTTTAATTAGATAATATTAATATGATTCTACACACACATGAGACATGTATATTATAAAAATAAAATGATTGGTCTTATTTTTAATGATATTTTTAATAAAAATTATAAAATTGTTATTGTACTCACATATATACATGCATGTGTGTGTGAATGTATATTTATGGTGAAAAAAATCACATATCTTATTAGTTGTTCGATTCTGGAAACAATTTAGTCTAAATCACTCATTTTCCCACATATAATACAATTGTGATGTTATCAAGGACGTTTGGAGTCATTTAAGGGGTGATTTTTCATTTTTTAAATAACAATCAGGTGATGAAAATATAATTTCTTAAATAAAAAATTTACAAGGACACTACCTAAATCAATTTCATGCGTAGAATATGATGGCACCCTCCTATTAATAATTTTAATCTCCAAAGATAATGAAATATATAAAATATTTTTTTAGTATTGAACACACTCATGAGTCGTTAAATAATTATTTTGATGATTACTTTTCTTTAATGACTCTCAGTGAGTCATCAAACCCTTAAATATTGGAACATGTGATCTCAAAATGAATTTAAAATCTGGTGATATGGGTTTTGTTGATTATGACAATGTGGATATTTGAATTTTTTAGTAAAATTATGTTTTGATGACATGATTATAGGATTATTGATGATATGATCAAATTATAAATTATGTAATAGTTATGCTAGGAATGTATTCATATTATACATTACTAGCTTGTTTCTGAGAGATTCAGTATCCCTAGACCTTATTCTTATTTAATAGTTAACATAGTTATTGAGATTTCCTTTTATAGGAACAACAAAAACGTTATCATACAACCACATTAAGGTTTTGGGAATGGGTATAAATCCCATTATGTGGGTTTACTATTCATGATTCAAGTGGGAGAGCAACTGATGGGGATGAAAACTGTGATATATATATTGAGTAATTACTTTCACATGTTGTTATTTCATGTTATTAGAGTTTTTATCTCTACAAAAATACCACATGAGGTTGGTTCTATAAGGTGTACTCTAAACTAAGTTGAGAGAGTGGGCTCATGTGATTACCAACCAGTAGAACTAGTACCCATTCTACATATCCCATGGTGTGGAAGTATCATAAAGTTTTTCTTGATATGGGAATATCATACAAGATGTTGTGATGTGGAAATGTTGATATACATACCCATATTATTCTTACGGGATTTGGAAGTGGAGTTGAGTAATGGTATCTCATAGTTCATAGTTGGAACTCTTCTGTTGACCATAGTAAATGATTGAGAAACATGGGTATTGGAGTTTATTTTATTTTAATGGGAAATATTTCCCTGGTTTATCCATTTAAGAGTTTTAGATATTTCATTTTGATTAATTCATGACATTCATAAATTTTAATTATTGATTTTACTATTTTGGTTCATGGTGTTATATTTTTATATTTTTATGTCACATTTTCATTTTCATGTTTCTCTATATTCCTAGTTGGTAATCCTCTAATATGGTGTGTTTATACCCTTGATTCTAGTATTAAACGAGAGGCCTTTCAAGGTGTACTTTAAGGGTCATACTAATTTTCACTATCACTCTTAGAGTGTTTATTGTGTAATCATCTCATGAAATCTCTAATGGTTGGTGAATATGACCAATAGTAAAATGAATCATTATTTTAGGGAGTGATTTACCATCTAACAGATCATAAAAACAATGTAAATAAAAATCAAAGAAATATATATCTATAATAAAAACTAATACTAAACATCATCAATAAAAATATAAAAAAATCCTAATAATATACCACATATCATACATCTAAAACTGATATAATTCCTATATTCACAATAAATATCTTAATGAAATATTACTAAAATAAAAAATATATATAATGAAAATTAACCTCTCTTTATCAGCTATAAATATATACCAGACACTATCATATTGATTCTCATCACTATCATCCATCTATATCGGGTCTTTTCTCCTTACTTCATGAACACTTGTAATGTTTTAACAATAATGAGATGTGAATTTCGTGTTCTGGTAAGTACATATCCAAAATATTCCACCCAATATCTCAAATATTTCATGGATCATAACATGGTCATATGTGAACTATTCTATTACAGGATACAGATTTAGTATATTCAAATAAAACACATCGAATGACTTTAATTTTATACTAACCTACCTTGACTAAATGTTTTATTTGAATCATCCAATGTCACTAGAAATATAATGTATCAGTCAATAATTCATATCCAAATGCATGGATTTATTATTTCATGGTTAAACATAGGACCTTTTAAACTCATGGAATATATCAAGAATATGGTCAGACATATGACCTTCAACCTCATGGCATAAATTAATATAATGGAAAAATTCTTATCCTACTAAACACACAGAGTATATATTTTATAATAGAACTCATGGAATATCCAAAAGAATAGTTAATTATTTTATAGACAAAATAAAATAATATAAATACAAATATATCATCCAATCAAAGCCTACATAATACATAACCAAACACATGGATTAACCATGTCACAACCAAAAAAACGAATTTTAAAAACATGTGGATCAATCTCATAACATCCAAATGCAAGGCTCACCCACATCATACCAAAAAAATTTCCATATCAATACATAAATTAAATATTTACTTGTAATTCATATAAAAACAGTGTCTATGGTAATAATAATAAATATGTCATGATGTTATAAAATCACATGAATAATATTTTCTATATAAAATAATGATATCATAATAATTGACTCATCATGTAGTAGTTAAGGGTCCATTTTAATGTTAATAAAAAATTATTTATAATACAACTCAAAGATTTTCCATTATATTTCTCATAATATTGGAATAAAACATTTATTTGAAACCTCTCTATAAATACACCAACCCATTTTCCAAAAAGAAAATATTATTCAAAAATCATGAAATAAACCCACATTCAATAAAAATTATTTAAACCATTTTCATCATATATTATCATTTCCCACATGTGAAATTTGATTTATATTCATTAATAATTCCATAAAATTAAAAATACCCTATTATAAATAAAAAATGTTGAATAAATCCTTATGGAATAATCATTCCTTATTTTCAAGTACAAATGGTAATATTTCCCATGAAAATCCTATTTACATGACCCTTTTCTTATTTAAAATTACTATAAAACATTATAAATCAATAATGGTTATTTATCACCAAATCATCACATACCAATATCAAATTTTAGCATAAAAAATATTATTTTATCATAAAAATTCAACAATTAATATTCTCTTTCATTCTGAAATTTTAATCCATCACTAAAACCATATTACGACAAGTAATTTTTATCTCTTAATCAATAAACACATATTTTAATTTTCAAATCATGTGTAATTTACTTAATTAAATTCTATTAATTTACCAAATAAATTCCCATTTGAATTGAATTCCATTTTCCTGACCTATGACCCTCCCCCATTCAAATAAATGAATCACACTAGCTAAAATACATAATCAATAATTAATAAAAATCCTAGAGAGGATTAATATCACAATAAAAGTGATCGATAAAAAATACACATATGAATCAAACTTGTAATTCCTCCTCAGACACCAGAAGTCAATGTTTTATGAAAACTAAAATGAATAAATTTTAATTATATCAAATTATAATGTAAAACGCCACCACCTTCAAAATTAACTATGTGGATTTTGATATACTCTCCATCTCATGCTCAATCAAATCAAAGAATATTGACTACAACAATAATAAAATTAGTTATCATAAACTTTAGAGAGTAATAATAATGATAAATAGATAGTTTCTACATGATAACTATTTAATCGAAGCTCAAATTAAATATGTAATCTATAAACCATTACAAAAATGAAAAAAAAACATTAGTTAGAAAGAAGGTAGAGAATAACCATTGGGATCCTAGTAGATAATCATAAACCACCTGATTAATATTGACCAGATACTGTCAGTTATCGACCTACCAGGGGTTGGTCTATAACCAACCTCATCCTCTACCGTGGATATTAGGTAGAAGTTACACCCCCACCATGTACATGATGATATTTTTTTTATTTTCATTTGAATCAAAAAACACAAAATTTCCTTCCAAAACACTTTTAAAATGTATTCTTAAAATAAATATTTTATTAATAAGGACACATTAAAAGGAGGATATATTTGAAAATTTCTTGAAATAGATTTATATTATTATATTTTTTATAAATTTTTATACTTATATATCATTATTTAGTGATAAATATCAATTATTCATTTATAATACCATGTAGTTAATTTTAATAAATTAAGAGACATGTAAATGAGCTTTTACATGGGAATTACTGTAGTATATATTAGAATATAATGATAAATTATTTCATGGGAAAGTATTTAATAATTAAGATAAATATAAACTAGTTTGTTGAATATGCACTTGGTATACCAAAATGAATGAATCTGCCCCAAATATAGATCATAATAATGAATCACATGAGATAGATCTAGTTCATTGTCTTCAGTTTTGTTCAATGTAATAATTCATGAAATCTACTATACTGTAGAAAAATATATAACTAATATAAAATTACTCAAATTCACTCAAGAAACATAAATATAATTATAAAATGATGCAGTAATTTTCCTTACATTCTTATACTACTCAATCCTAACAATTGTTAAACAAAAAAGGAACAAATAATCCAACACATGGAACTTTAAAGTTAACCATATCCAATCCAAAAAATAATTTCCACATACTTTGATCCATAACTAACTTTTTCCTAGTAAGATAATTTATATCAGTAGACTTCTACACATTGATAGGAATGTGTAGTGATGATTCACCATCATCCATCCCACATAATAGAGATTTTTTACTTTCTCCCATACAATTTTTTGAATAGTTCTCTTTTAATTAGTGCATAATATATGATATTATATGTGAAATATAATAAATAAAAATTATTTTCCCATGAACCATCCATCCAATGGCCCGAAGGCCTCCATTTTTTATTGATTTTGATAATACACCTTTCAAGGGGTGAGTTGGAACCCTTACAAGGCCCGTAGGTGTAAGTATCACATGGCACATAGGTCATAGAGGAATTCATTTCCTATAGGCTTCAAACATTACATAAAACCCAGACTAACTACTTGGAACTGCTCCTCCCCAGAATCTTCATCCTGAAATTAGCTCTCCACCTTCACATAACTATTCATCTAGGCTATTCCATGCAAGAAAATGCTTGTCTCGATGGCAGGTTCCATGCCCTCTCATTCTTGCAATCTGTGTAGCTTCTATTGTGGTCAAATCTAATTGCCCATCCTCCTTATAGAGCTTGTTCCTTGTAGGTTTTCTGGTTTTCATCAGCACTTAAGGTGGCCCGAAGGCCTTGAGGTGGCCCAAAGGTCATACTGGCCCAAAGGCTTGGGTGGCCCGAAGGCCTTAAAGGATTCTTGGACCAAATAGGTGGCCTGAAGGCCCAAACAAGGGAAAATTCCTGGCTATTACAGTGCCAAACAGTGTCAAATACAGCTCCCACTACAGTACCTGCTATAGTACTGCACAATTCCCCCTACAGTGCCTACTACATTACTGCACAGTACCTACTACAGTTCTGCTACAGTACCCAGAAATTATGCCTCCACCTAGATTTTATCCTGGGTCACCTGGATGCACTTAAGAGTCTTCACCAACTGGGTTGAGGCTCATGTGCTTCTCTCATGAACCATTGAAATCAAGAATACACATATACAGCATATTCTCTAAAATTGGGATATTGTTATCAGACTACCCCTTAGTCTATGGATAATATGCAGTACTCAACTTCACTTGAGTGCCCAAATTCCAAAGATACCAATACTATATATGATAAGTTAATCTCATATACCAATCATACATGATAATACAAGGGAACCCACATAGTATGGAATCTTCACACACATACATATTTCCTAGAACATAAACATTTAGCATCTCTTAAATTATATGGAAATGAAAAACATTCATAATTAGATAAAATTCCACTCAAACTACGCCTCTAACATGAAATTATTATGAAAAATAAGAATAAAATCTATCATATCCTTAAAACCTTTACTTAAAAAAGAAATTATTATGACATTATAGTATGAATATGATTCCTCGAATTTACCAGAGTACAGGTAAGACATCATGAGATATGTTCATAACATCCCTTTTCATCATTGTCTATAAATAATGTTGTCAAAGACATTTATACATCTTATTCAAATTGTGAAGAACTACCAAAAGATGTATATGAAAATGATTCATCACTTTTTATCACATATGAAATGGAATTGTAATATATTTTTTCATATAACAACATGGATAGATAATTAATATCTATCTAGGATCCTTCTCTACACCATATATATTTTAAAAAATGACCTTTCACTTTGAGTCTGAACTTTTAATATTTTTTAGCCACTCTATCAAGGATAATATAATACTCAAAAGTTGAAAATCCACACTTCTCTACTCATATGAAATATCCAAACAGAAATTTTATAAAAGACTCATGATCTTTCATTTATATTTAAATTCTAGAATAACCTCCAACTATGATTTAAAACTATACACATCCACTATAACATTCCACTTTAAATGAGTATAAATTAACTCAATGTAAATTTCATATAAAATTTTCACTCACTTCTACTAAGTGAGTTCAATACTATACTAAGAGAATATATACATTAAAATCAAGTGGTAAGTATAAATAAAAAAATACCTCCCCAAAAAATATAATTTTTTAAGATTTTCAAATCATATACGACTATCTCCAAATAAAAATCATGGGTTAAATAATTCATTCCATGAGGCATAACCTATTGTGATCTATAATCCATAACATCCCCATATTCTATTACCACACTACCAAAAACCACTCCTAAATCATTATTATATATGGAAAACTCATATTTAGTTTAACAAGAATGGGTGTTCATGTAAACCTCCTCCTTAACTCTTGAAATTCCATATCACATTTATCATTATATAGTTATTTTATCCCTTTCTATGTTGAATCTAATAGCTTCACTTATAAATAGAATAAATCTGGAATAAACCACCAATAATACCCTGTTTTTTCTATAAAACTACATTTTAAAGAGATATTATTGGGTAATCCCAAGGATTTAATGATCATATCTTTCAAATTATCACAAGAAATACCAATTATGATACAATATTCGAAAAGAATCTCATATCTGTAATATATAAGTAAAATCTTAACAACATGGGATAATGTGTATTATTTTTTAGCATCTACAAGAATATAACTAAATGATCACCATACTCCTCACAAGATCAATAATATATAAATTTGTTTTCAATAAACATAGTTATGAATGATTACAAATTAGGATGAAAAATATTGATCTTCAATAAAGTATACATAGTTGATGTGTTCATCAAACTAAATAAGACTTCAAAAAATTTAAAATTCCCATATTCACACTAAAATGATATCTTTGATATATCCTCATCAAATACCATAAGCTTAAAATAACTCAAGTGGTGATAAATCATAGAAAAATAATTTTCTCACTTTAACTAATAAATTAGATCATATATATAAGGAAAATAATATTAATATTTATTCACAACTAAATTTATATTCTAATAGTTTCTAAAAACCCCAAAAATCCCATTATTTTTCATATAATAAAGCATTTAATTAGACCAAGGTGAGATTATCTTTTGAAAAAACCTTTACTCTCATTATCTTCCAATTGAATCTCAAACTTCTATAAATCAAATAGAGTTATAAAATACTATGGGATAAATATTGGATCTATACAAGGTAATAATTCTTTCATAAACATCACATATCTCTGTATAGGTTACATTTTTAAATTTTCATGGAACATATCCTTGAAGAAATAAAAGGTGGTGAAAAAAACACACATCCCTCTTAATCATAAAGGAAACTAAAATTTACATGTTTTAAGTAATATTCTTCAATAGTCTCAAAAAAATATTTCAATAGGCTTCAATATCACATTCACTAATAAATGTAAAATAAGAATCATCAAAATGAAACAATTTCACTCACCTCCTATAAAAATATAACCAAAACCTAAAACACACCATCCAATTCAGTCTCAAAATCCCCTCAAATGTCAAAGTCTATAAGGTATTGAAATTATAAAGATTTCTATACACAATGAAGTTGATCACATAAGTATAACATATCTTGATCATATTATAATTCATTACCAGTAGAGTATCAGTGGTCATCATCCATGATAACAACATCATTTGAAAACCAAAAATCATAGAAAATTAATAGTAATAAAAGAATTACATCACACATATGAAATATAACACTAGTTAATGTAGAGTTGGATATCCCTATTAATTGGACTATCAATGATCAATTATCAACTATTGTAAATATACAATAAAATAATAACCATATGTGATTATTTAGAACATGTCATGGTTTATTCTAGGTTAGAACACATTGAGGTGAATATCACTACATATTGGTTCTGTGTATTACAATATACATATTATGTTATAACCTATAATATTGTCTCTATCTATTGCCTTAAGTTATTAGGATCAGTATGATAATTATTTGATTATTATTTGAGTAGTTTTAAAACCAAAATTAATATTTTACATGTTATAGTATTAATCACAAAAGAAGAATCAAGGGTTAAAATTTTTGTAACTAAAGAAATCATATAACCAATAGGCTAAACATTTATGAGAATTTTATCATCCATTAATTTCTATATAAAAATTATCATGGTTTTTTATTTGAAGATATGAGATCACTATAGAACTATTTAGGAATGAATAATTTAGATACATTTATTTTAATCATTTAATATCATGGTTCTGGAAGATTTTGGATAGAAGAGAATCATTTTCAACCATTGGTAGATTCAAACTTCATATGGATACCGTTATAAGGATTAAATAGGATTATTCTTAGTGATATCTATCAAGATCATATGAATAATCGTGGATTGTTTTAGATCTTTAGAACCAATTTATTACCATTATTCCGTATTCATCTATTCAAAATAAACAGAGATATATTATTATGTAATAGGGTTTTTTTATGTTTTTAGCTAATTTGGATAAGTTTAATCCCCCAAAAAAACCCAAAATGAACTTCTACTGACACCTAGTCAAAATCAACGAATTATACTAAATTTTGATCTTAGTATTTTCCCTGATTCACTTGGTTAGATTTATCTATGTCACCTTGGTGAGATTGGATTTGTGAACCTTACCCACCACCCAACTCGATTTAGAAATTCAAATCTAATTATCACTATATTAATCCTCTTTAGTCACAAAACAGGATGATTTTTGAAAATTAATCCCATATATTCCACTAAGTGTACCAAAATTTCATTAAATATGATGAAGATATTTGATCTTCCTATAAGATCTACACTCTTCTGATTCACTAGGACATAGAGATCGAGTAAGAAAAGTGCAACCACATTTATAATACTCTATATAATATCTCCCTTGAAAAGATAGATAAGATAAATACCTCCAATTGCTACCTAATCGATTACCTCCCTAACAAAATCATAAAATATATATTTCCTTTCCATTTTGATCCACCAACACTCACTATTATCCATAGGATAACACCCTTTTCCTTCTCTATGGCATCCCACCTTTTTATTACATAACATTTCATTACATTTTACAAATAGATTATCTTTAATGTATAGTGTTTTAGAAATCAGTAACATAATAAATGAAATCATAAAAATTTATTATAAATAATCATTAAATGATTCTTCATAGTTTCATCCTAATTAAAATTACTATATCTCATAACCTGGAGACATACATCAAATGAAAGGGTGAGATGAAGTCCCGGTAAGGGAAAATAAGTGAAACAGTTTACATGTGAACTTGAGCGATATCAATAAGAACATGAGGGATATCGTAAATGAATGATAAAGAGTCATATCATAAAAAAATAACAAGTCTCATAACATGAATATGTGGCTAAAAATTTAATTTATATATTTATGATCATATCACCAAGGTTTATCTTCAAGGCGTTGTAAAAATTACCAGGGTTATTCACCAAGGTATGATGAAAATTTTCATCTCTAGAGATTAAATTCCTTAACCAGTGCATTGGAGCTCTATTAGGGTGCACCCATAATATATATTTATTTTTATGTGAGACAGATAGATCATAAAAAATCCTTTCATATATAACCCAAAAATAATAAAATAAATCGGTTTCATTTCAAAATCATGACGTTTTAAAAGTGCTTAAAAAATAAGATCATTATTTCATTTATAAACCATGGAAAGAGAGTGAGGTTTATATGTATGTCAATTCCTTAATAAAATATATCATTTTTATGCCTTTATGAATACCACTTGAAATGAAATAGGTTTGGCTATTCATATAAATAAAATAACTAAATTTCTTGAGAAAAAGAGATATATATTCTGAGACAAAATTTATGCAACATAATAGCTATATTACATGGTTTTAGAAAATATTAAAAAGAGAGTTGAAAAGGGTAACTCACTCATAAATAACTCATAATACAGTATGGGTATATAATAAAATTAAATAAGATCATGGCATGGATATTTGAATGACATACCACATGAAAAGGAAAACTTTAAAGAAAAGAGAAGATGTGATTTCTTCAATAAAGAATTCGACAGCCTAACGGTGTCACTTAAAATTAAGAAAAATAATTTTATGATACTGGAAAGGGTCTCTTATCAATTTTTCATGAAATTTATAGTAATAAGGATATAGATAACATACCCCAACATAAGAATATGGAAACTGGAAGACATAACATTAATGAAGTCGTGATTTAAAAGAGGAGGGTGAAAGGTTCCCTTACCTTGAAGAGTCACTTCAAAAGCATGATCATTGGGACCTTGGGGGGCTTGTGGGAACCATAGGAGGACTCCATGGGTGGTAAAATGACTACAAAATTTCTATGGATGAATTTTTAACGAAAGTAATGAAGGATTGGGTTGGTATTTATAGAAAAAGTGAGAGAATATCTTATTAATTTCCAAGGGAAACCTCATCGATGGTATTTGAAAAACCATTGGCTTTCCCAGGGTATTGGACACTTGGGACACCTCATAACATATCTAACTATTCACATGTTAACCATAATTATTACATAATTTTTAAATCATTAATGATTTCATTGATCACATTGAAACTCAAAACTGTAAATTTACTATTCACCGAAAAAACAAAACAATTTTTTAAAATCTCATAAATTCACCCTAAATTAATATCAATGCTCTGAAATCCAAAATGAACTCTATTTTATAAAAATAATTGTCTAAATATTGTTAATTAAATTTTTAAATGAAATCATTATTTATTTAAAAAACAACTATAAAAATATAACTCATTTTGTAACACCTTGAAAAAGTAATCAAGGTCCCATAAAATTATCATATAACCATAATAAGGTAAAGTAATAATTTATGATTATATTTTATTAAAATTAATTTCCATTTTATTTTATTAAATTAATTTTAAAATTGTAAATAAAATAATTATGACATAAAAAAATACCAAAACATATACTATGATTGATTTTTCAATTTTAAGATGTCTAAATTATATTTATACATTCAAGAGTGAAGTTTATATTAATTTTGGACAATATAATATTTATTAATATTCAATACGGGTAATTTTCTATTAATAAGGGTCATGTTACTATTCACCAAAAAATAGGTTTACCCTATTAGACTCTAAATATTTCACTGATCGCAATCGTCTATGACCATTTTTTGAAAATCATTTCGCAGAAAAATTAATTTAATAATAAAATAAAATTTTCACTATTCAAAAAAACACTATTCATACAATACATTTCATCAAAAAAATATTATTCATTGAAAAATTGAGACTTCTTAGAAAACTGCTAAAAATTCACCCAAGATTATTTTTAACATTGGAATTCAACAATGATTTTTATTTAACCATAATAATTATCTAAGTATTAGAAATTTAACTTACTAATATAAAAATAATTAGTGGTTAAAAAAATAATGGATAGAAAATGAATAGTGATACTACATAGTGAAATTTCTGAAACATAAAAAATAAAATTATTTTATCACTTACATATTAAAAGTGGTGTTTTAATCATACTATCAAATTAAAATAATCATTATTCAATATAACTTATTTTTTTTAATAATTATATCATTTATGAAAACCAAAATTTGAGTCTGAAGTAAGTTGATGTTCTTTTATTATAAAACATAATAAAAATTTATTTAGAGGAAAGAGATCCATAAATAAAAGAAGTACATTTTTTCGGGTCGTTATATTTCCCCCCTTTAATGAAATTGTATCCTCGCAATTTTCTCTTATTATAAATTTATTATCATTAAAAAAATTATAATTATAAAGTAATTTCATTTCATAAAAAATTATTCATTAACTACAATTATATTTCTCTATGAATCCTTAATAATGATTCATAAAAATCTTGTGATTAACCAAACATATCCCATGGGAGTGTCAAACCAGGAGTGCAGCAAGGCTTATTGTCATGCACCTGTTCTTGTTAGAGTCTATTTCAAAGCATGGTTTTTGGTTTTTACCCCTAGTTACATCGGTGCCAGAGCAACATCAACTTGTTCGTATCCAGACAAGGATTTATTTTTTTAGAAACCACTTACATAATATTTCACCAAAATACCAAGAATTTTTATTATATATAAAAATTTCTATAGGGTTCTTACTAATGTTTTAAAATCCTAATTTTCACAAATAACTAAATTACCATTTGATACCATATATGGAATCCTGCCTTTTTATTACATAATTTTTTTTTACATTTTACAAAAAGATGATTTTTAAAGTCTAGTGTCTTGGAAATGAGAAACATAATACATGTAAACAAAAATAATTCTTCCAAATAAACTTGAAAGGATATTTCATAGTTTAATCCTAAGTAAAATTACTACATCTCATAACCCGGAGACATACATCAAAGAAAATGGTGAGAGAAGTCCTATTAAAGGAAACCAAGTGAAAGTGTTTACATGTGAACTTGAGCGATATCAATCTGAACATGAGGGATATTGTAAATCAATGATAAATAATCATATAATAACAAAATTAACATGAATAATAACTTTAATATGTGTATAAAATATTTAATTTATACATTCATGAACATATCTCCAAGGTTTATCCCCAAGGTATCATAAAAATTTCTAGGGTTATTCACCAAGGTATCATGAAACTTTTCATATCTAGAGATTAAATTATTTACCTAATGCATTGGAGTTCTATTAGGGTGCACCCTTAATATGTATTTTTTTTCATATTATCCACATAGATCATAAACAATCATTTCATTAATAACATAAAAAAATAAAATAAATGTGTATTATTTCAAAATCATGACATTTTAAAAGTACTTAAAACTAAGATCATTATGTCCTTTATAACCCATGGAAAAGGGGTAAGGGTTATATGTTTGTAAATTAAAGAATAAAATAAATCATTTTTATGTCCTTATTAATACCCATAGAAACGAATTTTTTTTGGTATTCATATAAATAAAATAATATAATTTTTTTGAGAAAAAACAGAGAGAGATTTTGAGATGAAATTTCTACAACATAATGGCTATAAAACATGGGTTTAGAAAAAATTTAAAAGAGAGGGTACAAGGGTAAATCACCCATAGATAACTCATAATACATTATGAGCATAGAATAAAAAGAAATAATATCATAGTATGGATATTTGAATGACATACCACATGAAATGGAAATCTGGAAGAAAAGAGAATATGATGTTTCTTTTATGAAAAATTCGACAGCCTAACAGTGTCGCTTAAAATTCAGAATTTTTTTTTGATGAGGGTGGAAAGGTTCACTCATAAATTGGACATGAAATTCACATTAAAAAGGATATAGAAGAAAATTTCCCAATATAACAATATGGAAACTGGAAGACATAACATAAAGGAAGTCATGATTTAAAAGGGGACGGTGAAGAAACTATTCACCAAAAAAATAATTTGACCATATTAGACTCTAAATATCTCCATTATTACAATCATGTATGTCCATTTTTCGAAATTCATTACACATAAAAATTTATTTAATATTAGAATATTTTTTACTATTTATAAAAAAACACTATTCTTCTAGTATTATCCATAAAGAAATTATATTCATCAAAAAAATTGAAACTTCTTAGAAAACTACTAAAATTTTACCCTAGATTAATTTTGACATTTGGAATTAAAAAAATTTCATTTAATTAACCATAATAATTCTCTATGTATGAGAAATTTAACTTCTTAATATAAAAATCATAAGTTGTTAAAAATAATAGTGGATATAAAATGAATAGTGAAATTACATAGTGAAATTTATGACACTTAAAAAAATAAATTTATTTTATCACTTACATATTAAAAGAGTTGTTTTAATCAAATTATTTAATTAACATAATCTCTATTCTATATAACTGAATTTATTATAATAATTTTATCATTTCTGAAAACTACAATTTGGGTTCAAAGTAATTCGATGTTCTTCCATTATAAAACATAATACTAATTTATTAGGAGGAAAGAGATCCATAAATAAAAGAAGTAAATTTTTGACATGTCATTACATTCTTCCCCCTTAAGGAAATTGCATCCTCACAATTTTCTCTTTTTAGAAATTTATTGTTGTTAAAAAAATTATAATTATAAAGTAATTTAATGTCTTTAATAAATTATTCTTTAACTACAATTTAATTTCTCTATAAATATTTCATAATAATTCATAAAAATATTGTGATTAACCAAACATATCCCCCAGGAGTGTCAAACTAGGATTGTAGCAAGGCCCATTGTTGTGCAGCAGTTCCCATTCGAGTTTAGGTCAAAGCGTTGTTTTTGGGTATTACCCCAAGGTACATCTTTTCTAGGGCCACATAAACTTGTTCATATCCAGATAGGGATTTATTTTTTCAGAAACCAAATTCTTAATATTTCACAAAAATACCCATAATTTTTCCAATATGTAAAAATTTCTATAGGGTTTTTCATAATGTTTTCAAATCCTAATTTCCACAAATAAATAAAATATCCTTTGATACCAACATAATACATGAAAACATAAAAAATTCTTCTAAATACACTTTAAATTATTCGTCATAGGTTAATCATATGTACAATTACTAAATCTCATAACCTAGATTCATGCATCAAAAGAAAGGGTGAGAAGAAGGCCCGGTAAGGGAAAATAAGTGAAACAGTTTACTTGTAAACTTGAGTGATATCAATAAGAACATGGGGGATATCATAAAGTAATTATAAAAGGAAATATAAGAACAAAAAAACATGAATCATAACTTTAATATTTGGCTAAAACATTTTCTTTAGACATTATTGAACATATCACCAAGGTTCATCCCCAAGCTGTCATAAAAATTACAAGGGTTATTCACCACGGTATGATAAAACTTATCATCTCTAAAGATTAAATTCTTTACGCAATGAATTAGAGAGATATAAGGGATCACCCTTAATATGTATCTATTTTTATGTGATCTACAAAGATCATAAATAATCAATTCATAAATAACCAAATAATAATAAAAGTAATGGGTTTCATTTGAAAATCATGATGTTTTAAAAGTGCTTAAAAATAAGATCATTATGCCATTTATAACCCATGGAAATGGAGTTAGGGTTATATGTATTTAAATTATAGTATAAAATATATCAATTTTACATCTTTATGAATACCCCTAGACATGAAATAGTTTTGGGTATTCATATAAATAAAATAAAAGAATTTATTGAGAAAAAGAGAGTGAGATTTTGAGATGAAATTTCTACAGCATAAAGGCTATATAACATGGTTTTAGAAAACATTGAAAAAAAGGGGAGAAGGGTAAATCACTCATAAATAACTCATAATATAGTATGGGTACATAATAAAAATAAATAAGATCATATTAAGTATATTTTAATGACATACCACATGAAAAGTAAACATGAAAGAAAAGAGAAGATGTGATTTCTTTTACAAAACATTCGACAGCCTAACAACGTCTCTTAAAATTTAGAAAAATAAGTTTATGAGATAGGAAAGGGTATATCATCATTTCAACATTAAATTTACTCTAAAAAAGATATATAAGAAGATAACCCAACATAAGAAGATGGAAACTATAAGACATAACATAAAGGAAGTCCTGACTTAAAAGAGGAGGGTGAAAGGTTCCCTTACTATGAAGAGTAACTTTAAAATATCAATGGTTGGGACCTTGGAAGGCTTTATGGAACCTCTAGAGGACTCCTTGGGAGGTAATAAGACCTTATCTTTTTTGAGGATGAATTTTTAAGGAAAGGGATGAAGGAATGGGTTGGTATTTATAGCAGTAGTGAGGGAATATTTTATTAATTTCCAAGGGACACCTCATCTGTTGTATTGGAAAAACCATGGGCTTACCCATAGTATTTTACCATGGTATTGGCCACATGGGACACCTCATAAAATATATCATGATTTAATATTCTACCAGAATTAATACGTCATTATTACATCATCAATGATATCATTAATCACACCAAAACTCAAAACTGTAACTTTACTATTCACTAAAAAACAAAATATTTTATAAAAATCAAATAAATTCACCCTAACCTAATAGAGATACTATTAATTGAAAAATTAACTCCATTTTATGAAAATAATTTTCTAAATATTTTTAATTTAATTTTTAAATAAAATCGTTATTTATTTTAACAAAACAACACTAAAACTAGAACTTGTTTTGTAGCACCTTCATAAAATAATTGAAGTCCCATAAAATTATCGTATAACCATAAGAAAGTAAAGTAAGAATTTATGATTATTTTTTATGAAAAAAAAATTCCATTTTAAATTATTAAATTAATTATAAAATTCTGAATAAAATATTTATGACATATAAAAGTATGAAAACTTATACTGTGATCGTTTTTTCACTTTGAAGATGTCTAAATTTCATTTATACATTCATAGGTGAAGCTTATTTTTTTTGGCCAATTTACTATTCATTACTATTCAATAAGGGTATGTTACAATTCATAAGGGTCAAGTTACTATTTACCAAAAAAATAAGTTGAATCTATTATACTCTAAATATCTCCATAATCGCAATCGTGTGTGTCCATTTTTCGAAAATCATTTCACAGAAAAAGTTATTTAATAAAAAATATATTTTTACTATTCATAAAAAACACTATTCATCCAATACTATTAATCAAAAAATACTATTCATCAAGAAATAGAAACATCATAGAAAACTACTAAAAAAACACCCAAGAATAATTTTGACATTTGAAATTAAAAAATGATTTTCATTTAACCCTAATAATTCTCTATGTTTGTGAAATTTATCATTTTAAAATAAAAATAATTAGTTGTTAAATATAAGAGCGGATATAAAATGAATTGTGAAATTTATAACACATAAAGACAATAAAATTATTTTATCACTTACATTTTAAAAGTGGTGTTTTAATCATAATATTTAATTAAAATAATCATTATTCCAAATAACTTAATTTGTCATAAAAAATATATCATTTATAAAAACTAAGGTTTGGATCTGAAGTAATTTGATGTTCTTCCTTTGAAAAAAATAATGAAAATTTATTAGGATCAAAGAGATCAAAAAATAAAATAAGTAATTTTTTCGGGTCGTGACATTCTATACTATCAAATATTTGATTACCACCTCTATATATGTATGTAAATAAAAAATCCCCACATGATCCAAAAATTATTTTTTCATGAAACATTTAAATTGTCAAGAATTTAATTCCATTTCACCTCCCATTGTAGAGGAAATTTTAGGAATATTAAATATTTAATTATATACTCAATAATAGTTAGGTCCCCTTCTTCAAATCTATAATATCTTGAACATGATTTATTTTAAGGGTCTCACGATAAATATTATCATATAAAAATTCATTAAATACCCATTAATTAATATCTTATTCTATTATCATCTATTAAAGGATATACTAACATTTTCATAATGTGCCCTCTAGTATATATATTTCTAGCATGAAATTCCCAAACATAGGAGTATCAATTAACTCAATCACAAAAAAATCAAAATATCAATTAACATAAAACACCATAAATTTTCCATTAATCAGGAAAGTAATTAATAATTTACTAGATATATACATAAAGTAATAAATCAAATCATATCAACAAGATCAAATATTAAATCAAAGATGAGTAATATTCGCTAGTTAATTTATTATCAAATATTTATTCAAAAATACACTAACGAGTTTATCAAAAAAATAATTAATTATAAAAATTTAGTATCTAAAATTAATTCACATTCATGAATAAAGAAATTCATACACTCAAATTTAACGTCCCTGTATGTTGAAATGATAAATTAGAACCCCATTATTCAACCTCAATCAAGGTTAAATTAATAACCACAAAACTCATTTCATTGAAATAACAATATCAAAACTCATAAAAATCAATTAATTTAATATCACACTACACTCTCTACATGAATTTTATAGTGGTTGTTTTAGCCAGGTACACACACACAATTTCTATAACTAAGAATCTTGGGTGAACCTCGCATGTCACACAAGTCATCCCACCATAAGATTGAAAATGAATTCCTCACATCCATGGGATATAGACAAGTACTAACGGTATCAAATAAAACCTTGTGAGAATTATTTAATTCTCAAATATTGTTAAATAAGTCATAAAATCCTACAAATAATTTATCATGGTGTGTTGATACATTTGACTACCACGTATATAAAATAAACAATTTCATGTAGAATTTAAAACCAACCAAATTATTATAAGTAAAAAACATGAAAACCTAATTTATAATGAAAATAATAACACAAAAAAAATAAATGAAACCAACATACAAAATTATGGATGAATTTATTGATTCATAAATAACCCATGGTAAACCAAGAACCCTGATACCTAACATAAACATCTCCATGTCACCCTAGGTCACATACACATTACAAAATATCTATCAAATAGAACAACAAGCATACCATCCAACATTAAATCACACACTTAATACATTTATGAGAGCATAAGAACAATATACACACTAAGGCGTGTATATAGATTTTGATCTACAAAAGCCTAATAGGATTTCAACAAAGAGTTTATGCAATTTATTTTTCAAGAAAATTCATAAATTTTATTTTTCACTTAAATTAGAATATAATTTTTATCCTGTGAGGGTACATAATGAAGAAAAATAACATACAAAAATATTTTGGAAGAAGGTTCCTACCATTATTATTAAACTCAAAGAGATATAATTATTTATAAATAATACAATGTAACCTTTGAAAAAATATACCTAGGTTCATTAAAAATTAAAAAAACATTAATTCACTTTATTTTAAAAAAAATTATTTTGAAATTAATCAATAAATACTTATTGGAATGTAAAATAAATTTTAAAATAATATAATATGAAATAGAATTTATAACTAAAAATTACATGGAAATGTGGTCTAAGTGATGTAATATTATTCAATAGTAAGAAAAGTAATCAAATAAAATTAAGGGGAGTAGAAAGGGATATACAGAACTTCATATTACAGAAATTCTCAAATAAAATATATCTTAAATATTAAGAAAAATGGAAAAATCACTAAGTAAAAATGGTATAATCTTAAACATAACAGATTGGAACCAACTACTAGCCTGTGATGCATTTCAAGAGAAATTATCTCTAAACTTACTCTCAACTAGCCTCATCGAGGGTATTCCCCTATAGAGACAAAAATGCTAACTAAGGGACATTATCTAATGCATAATCTAAAATAGTATAGAATTATTCTTGATCTCCCACTTAGTTACCCATGTATCCCATGATATAAACCATTTTAAGGCGAGGATAAAAGAAATCAATTCATAAAAACATATCATTATAGAACATATAAATAAATCCCTCATATAACATCTAAGAACCCTTCAGAGAAAAACCCCCTTCACACATAAATATATATAAAAAATAATTTAATTCATCATATATAATTCACAACGTCATATAAATCCCAACATTAAGGGACTCAATACCATGTCCGTAGAACACGTCAAAAAATATTTATCCAAATGGTATTTAGAATAAACCTGTAAAAATAAAACTAAAAAAACTTTTGGAAATTATTTTGAATTCATTGAATCTCAAAAAACATCATCCAATTAAAAATAAATCTAACCAACACATATTTATCAGAAAATAAATATAATAAATAATCAGTAAAAACTCAAGATAATTTTATAAATTCAAAACACATCGATAGATTGAAAATAATTATTTGAAAAAATAAATAACTCACCTTTTTATAAAAAAAATATAAATTTAAACCTGAATATTTTCAAATCACTTGTATAATACCTCATTTTTATTTATTCACATATATAGAGTATATAGATTTTATATTTAGAAATAAATAACCAAGAACCTATGAAATCAATTTTTTATGTAAAGCATGTAAAAAATTGGAAACTCTGTAAAACATTAATAATTTCTGAAAATATATCACTTATAAGAATGTACATTCTAAAAAATGAGCTTATAAATCTCAAACATCGCATGAAATTTAAAATAATTGTGATTTTACAAAAAAAATACACCTTCAGTTATCTAAATGACTTTTTCTTCAACATCATAAGGGAGGTAAAAGAATAAGATGGCCTCTTAAATCTGCAAACAACCAAATATTCAATATTATAAAAACCCTGGGATAGGTTTCATCCCATAAAAAGGTTTGAAGGGGATGATATATAAATGTGAAATAGATGAACAAGGGTAATAATAAAATCAAGAGTAAGGAAAAGAGGGGATTAAATGGAAAAAGGGCATTATAATCTTGAGTAGGGAGCCTTGGACCCATGAAAAGATGAGGTATATCACCTAAGAATACCACTGAGTGTTTCAAATAAAATAATGAGTATATGAGGCCAAATAGGTATACAATTGATTAGGGGTAGAAAGGTAATTTAATAATTTAATTTTTGGGTAGTTCATATAGATTTGTCGTATGGTTTAGTAAACTATATACCAACAATGTATCATATATTATACTTGATTTTCATCACTCAGACTATTGAGTTATAGGGTTCTCCAAACATTTCATCAACTATTCATTTTCCACTAATCAATGGTTTAAGAC
Source organism: Viscum album (assembly GCA_963277665.1). Taxonomy (NCBI): domain Eukaryota; kingdom Viridiplantae; phylum Streptophyta; class Magnoliopsida; order Santalales; family Viscaceae; genus Viscum; species Viscum album. The sequence continues at coordinate 400,768,991 of OY728126.1, forward strand.
TATTCACAATTAGGATTCATATTTACTTATAATATTTTACCAACCATTCAAACATACAATCCTTCAAAATTTTGAAAATTTCAAAACCAAGATTCACCAAATATAATAAAATCAATAATTAGAAAAAAAATATAACAAAAAATTGACCATGGCGGTGCCATAGTTTTCATATAAATTTTTGAAACACTTGTACTATTTAACTTATTTTTACAAAGTATCAAAATCATACAAATGAAAAGAAATATTGGATAACATTCTGTAACATCCTTTATTTAAATAATAATTCCATCAAGGGAGAGTACCACATCATCTTAAGTATACTCCCCGATCACTAGAGGATAGTGACAAGAATTCAGGGCCTAATGTTTCTTCTAAGAAAAAATTTACCCTCTAAAGGGATCTCATAATAATTTAAATAAAAATATATAAATAAAAGTCCATATCAAAAATAGATACAAAACAAAATTAATAAAAAATAAAAAACCCCAATAATGCCTTAGATGTGATACATCCAAAAAAGATATATATAATAACCCTAATATAAGTATCTTCATTTAATATATACAAAATAAAAAAATGATGAATATAAACCCATCTATATAACACCTAAAGTCGACTAAACATCATCATAATGATTTCGGTCACCACTACCAAAATATATTAGGTCATTTCCCTTTCATTCCATAATATGTGAAATGTTGTCACATTTACAACATGTGAATGTATAGGGTAGTGTAAATTTATATAAATTTTGGATTCCATAATAGATACCAAACAACTCATGTATCTAAATGTGCTCATATATGAGTTTTAGAAATCTATTATACAGATTAAATATAAAAAAATATCACACATCAAACACCAATATAATCTTACCAAGCCTCCTTGACACCATTTTTTCCTACTTTTATTAATTTTAGTAAAAACATAATTTCTTGGTCAAAAATTCATATTCAAATGAATGACTTTATTTTTTTAAATAGTCAAACACACGACCTTTGAAACTTATAGAATAAATAAAGATAATTTTCCAACATAAAACCTTCCAAAATCATGGAGTAATATAAATAATGTTCTACAAGAATATATAGTAAATGCAAGGAATATCTTATATATATATCCAAACTCAGGTAATAGAAAAACACATGTAACATATTTTTATTGTTTAATACATGATATATACAAACACACAAATCATCTTTTCATAGATTAACATGATTCCTAACAAAATACATGGCTCAATCACATCAAAACAAAATACGAGGATTCTACAAACACATGGATTGATATTGTTTTAACTAAACCCAATTCTAATAACACATTATAACCCAAAACATGATCATATAATTTCCTTGCTCATGTATTTCATGAAAAAAATAACAAAACACATGGTCAATGAAAAAAACACCATTATTATAATAACTTGTCATTAATTATCCTTGCATAAAAATATGATAATAATATAATTTCATAATCACATATTAGCTAAGAACCTCAATACATTTTACAATATTGGTTAAAAAATACAATTTATGTTTTCTAATATATTTCACATTTTTTCATATTGAAACGCATATCATAAACCCCAATTTAAATAGCCCAAAACATTTTTTGAAAATCACATTTTATATCAAAGTCATGAAATAAATCTATAATCAATCACAAGTATTTAAACCATATTCAATATATAAAATAATTTCCCCATTATAAAATAAAATTTACACGAATTAAAATTTTAATAAAATTCACATTACATAATTATAAAACAATAATGGTTCAACACCTCCTAACATAATTCTCCCTTCATTCTTGTATATAAAATAATATTTTCCATATTGAAGAACATTTCCATGTCTCTTAATTACTTTAATATTACTATGAAATATAATAAGTAAATAATTATTTTTTATCAATTATTCATCACATAGAAATATCTAAATTAAATACATAAATAAAAGTTTTTATCACCAAAAAACATCAATTATTATTCTATTTTATTCTGAAATATTCATTTTTCACTAAACTAATTTTATCAAATTGCATGCAAATCACCTAATCAGTTAATGGATAGTTTTATAATTAAATCATGTGTAATTTAATAAATTAAAAAATAATAATTCATCTAATAAATTTTTATGTTAATATATTTCTATTTTAATTCTATTCATCCACCCAACATTTAAATACACACATAAAGTGAGATAAAATACCCAAGTAGCAATTAATTAAAATTTTTAATAGGTACTAGATCACCTACCTAGTGACCAAACAAGAATAAACACGAGAATAATATGTGTAATTCCTCATAAAAAACTAAATTTAAACTTTTCATATAAAATATATGGAAATAATTATATTAGATATTATTAGAGAATAAAAGATCACTTATTTCAAAGATAACAATTTGGGAGTCCGTATATAATCACAGTACCAGGTTCCACACCCTTTATAAATCATGATTCCAAAAATATTTAAAGAAGTGATCACAAATATAATAAAGGGATATTAAGAGATATTTTTATTATTTCTTGTGGATGATTATTTATATATAGAATAAATTCAATATTAAATCTCTAGGTTTACAAATATAAATGATAAAAATTTACCCTATTAAAAATTAGGTCAAACTGCTCCAATAGTACTTAGTGTACAACCACTAGACACATGATGTAATACCCTCATCCTCCATGTGTTGAATCTAAAAAGAAACTAAAATTTTAACTCATCTATCAAGTACACAATACACTCACACTAGGTACCTAGTGGTATATTTTTCTTTATAGTAGCACCACCACACTCCAAATATCCTTTAAAACTATTTTTTCATCCCAAAACAAAAAAAAATTAACAATAAACATTTACACTATTCCAATGCACTAATAAATATATACAAATATCTATATAAAAATATCGATTCATTATTATTACCTTTTTTCCAATTTTTGATAAGTAACATGGTTCAAATTTTTAATTTATTCTTCTTTAACTCCACTAACAATATACCTCAATCATACTCTTATCATTACGCAAAATTTTATTTTTCTATAGTTTTATTAAAAGGTTCATTACCATGACTTCAATTTATGAATATTATTATAGTATGATATTCATAATAATCTAATTATTGTCTCATTATACCATCATTTCCTACTAATTAATATCAAATTATTCATGAATAAATCTATACATTCCCAAATTATCTATACTATAGATCCCATATAAAATTTATACATATCATCCAAATTAAAAAAAATGAAATTTAATAAATTGAAATACCTTACCCATGATATAACCTCCTCACATGTGAAATATGACAACCCATATCTTTAATACACTTAATTTCAAGATTTATTACACAAATGTACACTTAATACAATCCCAGAATATCAAGAGGCATAATGTATTTGTGAAATTAAGTATATATAACATCAAATTGATATATGGATACTAAAAAATTATTGAAAACTTCTATAAAATTTTCTTATAATCTCATCATTCTTTTAAAACTGCACTGGATATCCTGGGAGAATAAATAAGAAAGGGGTGATATATTAATTCTATTATGGGAAAAATCATAGTTTAGGGTAAAGAAATAAATGTGATCCAAGAGTCATATCAATGTAAGATAAGAAGTTGGGAATCATAATCTTCAACAATGATGCATGATATGACATGATAGCTTAAACAAAACATGGGAATGTGTTAGTATCATAAAATATGTAATCATAAACCTATGTCAAGGATAAACTCCAAGAAGACAAAACATAGTGTGATTTGAATAAATTCCCTCACACCATACATGGAATCTCTTGAGAGAAACATTACCCCCTGCACAAGCTCACCTTGGTTTCCCACTTCGATCGCCAGAGGACTTGTGTTGATGTTGTCGATAGGCTCGTCAACACTCAGTGTGGTCTTGGTCAATGAGTCGTGGTTGGGTTGCGCGATTCTCGACAAATGATTATTCACATCTCTTCTGAAGAAGACCTGGATCTTTCTTGGTTCAGTGGATTGCACTCCATCAACTGGTTTCATTTTATCCTCCTTAAATGTCCCTTTTCTCTTCACAAGAATCAAGATCCATATACCTCCATGATTTGGATCCGCCTTCCAGGTTTTCCTCTCTCTTTCCAAAATACTTCAATTTTTAAGATGATAGTAAATCTTGTTGGATGCTTCCTGATTATGGATCACAGAATCCAAGCGGTCTTTCATCCCATCGAACCATGGATTTGTGTTGAGGTTGATATATAAAAAACTTCTTTGGACTTCATTTGGATATAGATTGAGGGAGAGTAAAAATATAAACAGATGATTATGTATGAGTCGTGGACTCACTATTGCGCCTCATGCTTCCTTCAAGGAAATTCAGCACCGTGATGTCATCATGGGGGGGCAGTTACGCATGAATCAAATCCGTTGTATGAGGATTTCACTCATCCGAAATAGGCTTCTAGAAGAATGGGGGGTGGTTCCAATGAGAAATGAAGGCAATCCTCCTTCTTATGTGGAAGATGTGATTCAATTTCTCCCCTCAACTATGAGACTAGAAGCCAATTTGACTGATACCAGACTTGAAAGGTCGATGGAATATATACATGTGGCCGGATTGAGTTTTTCTGATTGTAAGGATAGGGGGAATGAGGGCATGTCCACTTTGAAGATAGACATGTGTCAATCCAGCAAGCAACTCAATGGAACTGGATGTAACCTAAAAAGGTTTTCAGTATTGCGTGATGGAGACCTAATTCTATTTGAAGGAGAGAATTTTTAGGTTTTAGTACATAAAAGGGTTATTTATCAGGGAGGGAATACTGATGGATTTCAATTTGATATGGATTCCGACATTTATACATGGTCAACCGAGTGTAAGGAATATGAACTAGAGGTAGTTTACATTTGGTCCTCTTCCTGGAAGGGAAAAAGACCATCATGGACTCAGAGGGCTTCACCAAACATGTTAAGAGGTCACATCCTCGGAAATACTACACTAATTTACCCAAACCACTAGTTACCAGATCTACTAGTAAGGATCTCTCATGAAAAATAAATCTCTTCATGACATGAATATAGTTTTGAAATGTGAAATAGAAAAAGATATGCCTACTCTGCAAGAGGAACAAGTTTCTCCTCCTAGTGAAGAGGTTGTGGGATCTCAGGCCGATGCGGATTCCAATCAGAAGCTGGATCCTATGGTTGCTCTGGATTCAAAGTGTCTCGAGAGGCAATCTTCCCATGTTCCTTCTCCTCTTCTTGTGCAACAGGGTTCAAGGGACCAAGAGACAAAGAAAAAAAGTCAATACCCAACTACCCTCCAAATGGATTCTTCAGTGGTCCCAGTACTGGCTAATAAATAGGATCAGGTGACTCTTAAAATCCCAGATCTAAGCCTCTTCTCCTTACCCCCACACTTCTCTGATCAAGTGAAGAAGGATCTTATTACACATGATCTATCATGTAAATATCGCTGGGCTTCCTTGGGTTAGTGTCCAACTCTTTCCTTGTTTTTAAAGGGATTGAAGGTAGTGTATGCTCATTTAATTCTTGTTCTGCTTTTTTTTCTGGTTTCCTTGTATTTGGGTAGTCTGTTTTGATTGGTGTCATATTTTCCTAATGATTTTCTGTACGGTTCCCACTCTCCCACAAAGTGGTTTCGTCTTGAAAAAAATGGATTAGGATACAAAGATTCATGATAGGTATTAATGTGATTGAAATGGGTATATCATCACTTTTAAATCATAAGGCTCGTAAGATATATGTTTAAAAACATATCCCAACAAGAAAAATTAGAAAGATAAAGGTAAAATATGAACGTGCTTCTTGAATCAATATGAGAATCATAAGATCCTTTACCTTTAGGAGTGCTTATAAAACATTAGGTAGAGCATCATGAGATCATGGATACACCTTGTGAGAGATTAAAGGGAAGATTAAATTCATGATTTAATGATTTTTAGTGAATATAAATTAAATTTTTGGAGGGTTTATATAAGAATAGAGAGGGGAGTACTTTATTATTTACTAAACAAAGGTTTTGGACTGTATACAATAAAGATATCCAAAACAAAAACCACACAATGGTTATTTCCAATTGGTTTTACCAAAGAGGAGAGGTTTTATTTATTTAATAAATTTGTTTACTAATCAAATAAAAATATTACCCATGGGGTGTGAAAGTAATTCATTTTTATAAATAATTGATTTTAAAAGGTTAAAACATAATATAGGTTCTGGTGGATCCTTTAAGGGTTTAAAAATAAATAAAAGAACATAAAAACACATTATTTTAATGGAAAAATATATAATTTCTCATTAATACCTTTTAATGGAATATATTACTTCACTTTTGGGTCATTATGATGACATAATACATATTTTATACCGTATTTTATTTTTATTCAAAAATTCAACTATCTCAGAAAATTATGAAAAATTCACTGTTTTATAATTTTGCTGTGATGATTCCAAAAAAATAATTTTTTTAGAAAAATAATTCTATAAATATGATAAATTTTTATTTTAATTTCAAATCCCCATTTATTTAACAATACTATATTTTTTTGACAATGGTATCTTTCTGACCCTTTCGAAATTACATTTTCAATTCATATAATTATATAATAATTTATATTGAATATATAATATTTATTTATAATTTTTAATTAAAATATAAATTATTGAAATATATTTTTAATTAATTAAAAAACATGTCTTTATTGAACCTATATATTATCCAAAATACAATTTTTTTTATCATTTCAAAATCAATTTTTTTCAAAATCATTACTTAATCATTTAAAATGTAATAAAAATAAAAAATATATATAATAATTATTTTATTGAGGATAAAATATAAATATAAATTCTATTAGGTTTGAGATACATAGCTTATTATTACACCATCGAACTCCAAAAGGTTAATGTGCACGATGTTGATATTTTCGTGTAGTGGTTTGATGATCACTTTTTGGCTCACGATATTGATAAACATGAACTTCTTATATAAATGATTTATATCATGATTTAGTTGTCAAATACATCTTGTTTGTGGTCATGGAAAATTCCCCGTGATGATATATCCCTTATAAGCTCTAATAATTGGGATTCATAGGGTACAATCCTATTGGTCAGGGCTATCGCTTATTTTTTCTATATTAATTGGATTTATCATAACCCTTAATGTATACTAATAATTTGATAACTATTAAATAGATATATTCTAAAACTTGTGATGTATAATAGTATCTAAAATATGATATGATGTAATATTCTAAAAATAACCATAGTAGTTCATGTGTTTTTATAACTTCATTGCTTAGTATTGCATTTATTTGTCCAAAGAAAAGGAATTTCATTTATAAAAGTTTAGGTTGTTACATGAGACAATTATTTATACATTAATTTAACATTAGTAAATTACTTACCTACATTAATTTCATTCTTTGATATTTTTATTATTATTATTATTATGAATAAACGGCTTGACGTAAAATTGAAATCCTTTTATTATCATACTATGTTATTTATTTCCTTGCAATTATAATCATATGTTTCTATTAGTGTAAAAATTATTGACCCTCTATGTTATGGGTAGTTCATACTCATTATTATACTATTATAGATGTTTTATCTATTTATATTCACAATATTATCATCTTCATCAGGGTATACCCAACCATATATCTTCATTTCATGATTCTAATTCATTATGTTAAATACAAAATTATATTATCATTTTATTATTATCTTCATCAGGTTTGATCTAACCAATAAAAGATCATTACATGTTTACTTCATCACTAGTACATCCCAGTCTTCACTAGTTGATATTTGTATCACTATTCAAAAATCATATAAATTAATAATTGACATAAAATTAAAGAAATTTTAATTATTTAGGTCCATAAAATTATCATTAAAATTTAAAAAATCAATATTTTGAGTACTTAAAATGTTAATGGAGTGGTGGTATAAAATATAATTCTCGAAAATGAAAATTTATGGTAATTTATTTTGAAAATAAAGAAGAAAATAAAGAAAAGATAATGATGGACTTATTAAAAAAACAGAATAAAATTAATTTAAATTAAGAATAAGAACTATTTTCTATTCATTTTGATATAAATATTCAAGAAAATAGAGTATGTGTAACCAGAAAAAAATTTCACACTAATTATAATTTTTCAGAAAAGGATATTGTAATTCATGATGAATCATATCAAAATACATAGAAAGGTTTAGTTTTAATTTTGGATCTCAAAATCATTCTATTTAATGGGAAAAATAAAAACATATTCAATGATATTTATGAGATTGTTCACATGTTAAAGGATCTCAAATAATAAAACACATGTTTAACTAGTTTAACATTATGATTATACTAGGAAACATATGAGTGTCTATAATAAAAACCTTTCCATGACAAATACTCATTTAGGTGAGTTAATTTTTTAGATTCCCTATTTCTAAATTCATTACATGTTATTAATTTATTAATTTTATATTTCTTGAATAATCTATTCAATATCATTTCTAGTGGAAAGTAATAATTTTTTTCGAAGATCTATTTCTAGCAGTGAAAGTCCCTAAAATTAATAATATTGTGGATATGAATAAATTCATTATAAATACACCAAACTTAGTTATATATAACATAATTAGTGAGTATTCATTTTATTTAAAAAAAACATATACGTTTTGGTCTAGTAAATAATGGTTTAACTTCTGAAACTTATGTTCTAGGCTTAACTACATTCATGATAATACTGCTCCAATATTTTCCTCAAATAGGGATTCCTTCTATATTAACTCAAGAGAAATATAAAAAATGTGTTTATCTACAAATTAAAAGACTAAAAGTGTAACAACTCAATGATAAATTGCATCTTTTTAATTTTAGGCATCCATGATGTAATTTAGTGGGTGTATCATCAATAATTTCAAATAATTTAAATCATTCTCCCTCAATACCAGAATAGATATTTCTGACCCCATTAGCACCATTCATAATATTGATCCCTTTTTGATAAAACTAGTCTATCATGTCATTTATAATAAATTTCATTAGAAAAGCTATTATTTGGTCAACGTTCATCTCAAAACATTGTTACATAATGACAGGAGATATAAGATTCCCAATGACATACCCAATTCTTATCATTCCTATAAAATATTAAAGAAAACATATTACCTAATAAATTATCCTTTCAAAATATTTTTATTTTTTGAATTTTTTCTTTTGGAAACTAAAAAAATTACATTGAAATCCACTGGTTGAATCCATAAGCTACAATATAGCTCCAAAATACATTATAGAAAATATATTCAACTGGTTATTCCAACTCTTATGCATATCAATTCCTATGTAATGTTAAATAATGTACATATAAAAACTAAGTTTATAAATAAAATATATTACCAAATATTCTATATTATATATGAAACTTATCTATTACAATTGTCACACCCGCTTATATTTACTTGCCTTTATTTTTATTTTGCTGGATTCCGGGTGTTCGTGCCACGATCCGAGATGAGCCCGGATTAAACCTTTTTGTCGTTTTATGCCTTTTTGGGTTTCAGACCTGTGCGCGGTCGCTGCATGGTTGGCGGTCACCGCGCAGTCGGCCCGAGTATCGTTTAATTGTTGTTTTATTGCTTTTTTTACCCTTTTTATTTTATTGATATCATCTGTGGCTTTATTGTTATTATTATTATAGTTGCGATACTAATATTATTATTATGATGTTTATTATTATTATTATTATTACTATTATTTTTATTATTGTTATTATTATTATCATATACACATATATATATATATATATTGTAACCCTAATCTAACCCCCTAACCCTAACCCCGTCCTTTGCTGTGCGGCGCCCCCTCCCCCCTATCTCCTCTCTCTCTTCTTTCCCCTTCCTCTGCGCACCAGCATCCCGGCGGCTCCCTCCTCATGTCCGACCCGCCATCCCGGACCTCCGGCACCCCAGATCTGCACGACCACCAGCACCGACGTTGTACCCCTCCTATTCACGGCCCCCGCTCACCCCAGCTCCGCGCGAGCCCTCCTGCGCGCTCCCCCTCTCCCGCAGCCGGCGCCCAGCCTCCGCTTCGCCGACCGACGCCTCGCCAGCCATCGCCTCGCCGGCCTCCACCTCGCCGGCCGCCTTGTCCCTATCTCCAGCCCGAGCCACCCCACCTCCCTCTGTCCGCCTCGCTACTGCCGGCTTCCCTCGCCGCGCCGACCCCGCTCCCGCACACTGGTTTCCGCCTCCAACCAATCGGCCTGCACCCCTGCCCTCCTTCCCTGCCGGTGGCCCCCTTCGGTGCCGCTCCCTCATGCAGCACCCCGGCGACTCCCCTGTTCCCCCTCGCCCAGGCGGCGCTGCCTGCGCGACCCCCCCTGACCTCCGGTTCTCCTCCGCCCATGCGGCCTCCGGCTTCCGCAACCGGCCCCTCCGGCGTCCTCCTACACCCCCGCTCTGTCCGGCTTCCATTCCGGCCGCCACACCACATCTCCTGCTCATGACCTCCGTCCTGCTTTCCTTCGCCAGCCCGCCGCCGTGCGAACCGCCGCCCGCGCCGACCTCCTATGACGGTGCACCCAGCCGCCGCGCATCCTCCTACTAGCTGCGCCGGCCTCGACGTGCCCCGCCCGCCTTGCAGTAGCCTCCAGTTGTCGTCCAACCTCCTGCCAGTGTTGCCCTTGCCGGCTCCGCCCCTACTGGCGCCACCCATTCCAGCGCCGCCCCTTCCGGTGCTGTTCCAGTTTTCCCCGCACCCTATCGGTGTTTTTTTGGCTGTCGCATGGCCTGCCGGTGTCGTTCTGACCCGCCCGCACCTTGCCGACATTGTTCCGACATTATCGCACCCCTCGCCGATGTCTTTGCTGGACGTTCCTCCTTTCGCATAACTCATCCATTGAGCACTCCTTCGCACCGAGGTGAGGGTTGCGCTATTCTTTTGTTTTGGTTATTTTACTTTTTTATTTATTTATTTATTTTCATCTATGTTTATTTATTTTGGGTCCTCTCGTTTCACCCGCACCGATGTCGAGGTGGTTCGGATCGCGTCAGACCGCCTGTCGTTATTCGCGGGATGCGCTTGGTCTGGCTCGCCATCGCCATTGAATCTGTGAGGTTTATTATCATGTGTTTTTTTTAGTTTTTTTTAATTGTGTTTGGGTTTCCCTAATAGTGTTTTGAGCGGTGTTGGTTCTCGCCACAATTGTTTCAGTGTCCGCCACTGAAGGTGGGTCGTTTGGGGTTGTTCTGGTCTGCTTGCCGCTGTGTCGAGCTATTTGCGCGCAAGCGCGAAGCGGATCACGTCGTCATGCTTGGACTGCAAGTTGAGGTAGGTCCTCCATTGCACTCACCTTTAAATTTAGAATTTATTAATTGCTTTATGTTTTGTTAATTTTAATGAATGATAAATAATATTAGATAATAAAATTTTAAATGACTATTTAGTGTGAGAAGAGCCGTTTATTTTATACCGAACACTTGGAACATTTTCTTGACGGGCGGACACCCTATTTTGAAAGAATGCTCGTTTGGCCTTTAAAAATAATTCACAGAATTTCAAATGTACTTCTAGTTTTAAAGATAAGTGATTTCTTCTGAACAAGTGTTTTGGGGTTTCTCGAGAAATGAGGTTTTGTTCTAAAATTTGTGAAGGCCCGTTTGGCACTTTAATAGAATAAATTATTTTGGAAAACCTATTCAGGGGTGATCTTTTGTGTGTGTTGATTGCATGAGTTGTATGTTATGTTAGTGCATTGTGACTGCTTGATTTACATTGTAGACGCACCCCCTTTTTATTGCTTGTGTTGACATGGGAACCTGGCATATTGAGTGAATTTTCTGAGAACGATTGCTGCACTAGTTTAGACCACGCGCTGGCTAGTGGCCCCATAGTAGGGGAATACTGAGTTATTGCTGCTATGGGGATTGGGCCCCTCGGTTAGGCCATGCAGGGCTATGCCGGGTTGTATTATGGGCGTTATGACGTCATCGAGTTATGGCATGCCTTCAGGATGAGTCACATGTATAGTACGTTCTGGATTGTTCACGATCTCCTAGGTTCGACCCATGTTTCTTTTAGTGTTTATTTGTGTGGCGGATGATTGAGAGGTCGAGTTCGGTTGCTGACCCATGTGTGCCACTTTTTACCATTTCCCTTAGTGTGTGTTGTGTGTGATTCTCCTTTTGACAAAAAAAAAACTAAAGTTTGGATTTCTAAATTGTTCGCAAAATGTTTTAAAAATGCAATGCACCTGTTTCTTTCAACATTAAACTTGTTCTAAATTAAAAAGGGCAATGGACTGTTACTTGTTTTAGAAATGAATGTGTGTGGAAACCATATTTTATATAATTTAGTTCAATCCTGGAATTGATAAAATCTTTATTTATTGGTATGTGCATTGGGAATAGAATTAGTCGAGCCTACCTACTGAGTTTTAATACTCACGCCTATAGTGTTTTCTTGTTTTTAGTTCTGTTGCAGGTTCTAGATTCCGTTGTTCGCCTTGAGCGATGTTGGCTGTGGTATTGGAGAGTGACCCATGGGGTTACCTGGAGTTTGGATCGTGGTCAGGTTAGTAGTGTGTTGGTTGCTCTTTCTTTATTTTTTTTTGTTCTATTTTATTTTCCGCTGTTTAGTTTATTTTCCTTTGGGCCAAATCGTTCCCACATGCTTAATTTTGATGCCCGACACTAGTTTCCAGCCCGTGGGGATCGGGAACGCCCTTCGGGCCATGTTGCGGGCCAGATCGGGTGACCGGTTCAGGGTCGACTCGGGTTGGTTCGTGACAAAATGGTATCAGAGCAGGCCCTTGTTATTTGGGATGTCTGGTAGATGGAGATTAGGATTGTCGGGACTTGAGAGGTAGGTACGGGAAGGACGTCATGAACCCTCGCCCGTTCTGCACCTCGAGTCGCCAGGGATAGTCTGGGAATCGAGTCTTTGTTTCATTTTGGATTGTTTTGGATTAAGGGATGACAACAGAGGTAAGCCGATGTTACATCGTGATTTCACATGGAGTAGTGACCCATGTGGATTCTAGGTACATGGTTTGAATTTCTCCTAGTGGTCGACGCCTACTTGGGACATGGCCCACTACCATGTCACCAGGTTATGCATGACTACTAGTCCCTCACTGCGGTGTTTGATGCAATTTAAGTGTCGTTTTTGTTCTGGTTGGTGTTAGTGCTTTTTTTTGTAATGGAAACAAAAAGGGGGTTTTGAAAATGAGACTGATTTCTTTTAAAGGACTTTAAATTTATGAAATGGGTTTTAAAAACTAAAAGCATTTGGTTTGGAAAACTGATGTTTTCTTTGAAATTGGTCGAGATCGGTTTGGGGTGAAACCTCAGGTACTCCTTATGGACGTTTGCACATGTGAGAAGATGCGTGGAAAGTGTGCGTTGGTGCGTATGAATGAAAGTGGATGAATACATGTGCAACAGTTCATGAGATTACCTGGGTGTGTTTGAAATTCAAGGCTTGACCTGGTTTTGTAAATTGGCTTTTAAAGAGGAAAATGGTTTTGGAGAGCAGTTTTGGTTTAAAAAGTGGAGTCGGTATTTGGAAAGTAGCCTTGAAAGAAGGTGGTTTTGAAATATAATGTGAAAAGTGGTTTTGGGGTTGTGTTTTTTTTTGTTTGGTTTTGAGCTTGTTGTTTTTGGACGAGGGTGCTTTATTGACGTTGCTTTGATTGATATCAGTTTCATCTCGGTGTTATATATGTTTTTCAAAAATGCTGCCCAGAAAGGTCCCTAGAGTTTTGATGAGTCATGCCCAGTTTTTTGTCCTTCTTGGACATTGTTCGTACTTCGTGGTGATCAGAGTCTGTTAGAGACAGTGCAGTGGCTTGAAGAGGTCGAGCGCATCTCCAGGGTATTGGGAACTCCCGAAGCGGTTAAAGTGCATGTGTTTTGGGTCTGTTCGAAGGACCAGCTCTGGACGAGTAGGAGTTGTACGCCCGCCGTTTCTGCAATTTGGGATGATGTGGCATTTCTTTAATGTCGTATTCATTCAATGGTTTATACTTGTGGGGGGTGAGGATGAAGGAAACAGAAGAGCTCATGCGTGCTCAACATGGCCAGCAGATGGTGAAAGCGTATGTCGACCATTTCAAGGATCTTGGGTCTCTTTTTCCAGGGGTAGTGTTGCAGGACTGGGTGAAGACTCATCCCTTCATCAGGGGTCTTCTTCCAGAGATCAAGGAGTGAGTCCTCCCTTTTTGGAGCATCACCTTTGAGAAGCTGGTGGATGAGGCATTCTTAGTTGAGTTGGTCGTTGGAGTGGAGATGGTTGACAATCCAGCGTATCCACTTGCTCGTCAAGGTTCCCCATCTGGCGAGTAGTGTGTGCCAGAGGGACCTATTCCTAAAACATTCTCTTCAGTGGCTCTAACTTCCAGTTTTTCGGACCTTCTAATGGTTTACCGTCAGTATGGACGTTTGGGGCATGCAATCCGTCATGTCACACCCCTCCGAAGACGTGCCATCATTGCAGGTGTCTAGATCACCTCGATAAGCTTTGTCAGGAGTATCGCATGAGGGAGGCACTGTGACTTGAAGATTTCTGGTGCCTGACTGTGAGGCAGGAGATGATTCAGCCATCAGAGCCCCAGCCAAAGGTCTTGGGGTGAAGCTCGCGCGCAGTCAGGAGTCGTCGGGGGTGTGACGCCTCAGTTCGGGTTTCGTGATCCGTGTTAGCAACAGAACATTTAAAGCCCTTTGGTTCTCGTCTTTCCACTGTTAAAGTGTTGGCGTTATTACAGGTTCTTTGATTTGTCGTGCGGTTGGGATGAACGTGTTCGTTTGGAATCCAAACAGTCTTGTTTGTCGGATTATGGTGTTTAGGATCGTGCGTTTTTCTTAGAGGTATGTTTGGACCTTGCATGGGTTAACCTTGGTTTGGCGATGTTCGTTTGGAGATATAAGTGCCCGCGGTGGAGTCCAGGCTTGCTGTTATACTCGGGATTACTGCTTGGATTAAGTTCTACTTGGAGATTTTTCTATCGTCTTCGGGCTTTCTTTGGTCTGAGTCGAGAGTTCCAAGTTTTGGCGGAGGTGTTGTTTCACTCGTGCTATAAGAGTTAGTTTAAACCAGTTGGGAGTTCCCAAATCGACTCCCCCTTTCCTAGGATTTTCTATTTAGATGGTCAAACTTTTCTGCACTAGTTAAGTTCTTGTGGTGGGGAGAACCCCTTTGTGTTCTCCCCTCAACCTCGGACCTCAGTTTTCTCTTGAATGGGTCGGGCGTGACCTGTGTAGAGTAAGGTCCTCCCCGAGATTCTTAGTTTTCTTCGGTTCCATTAGTTCTGTTTGGGCATATACCTGAATCTTGACCGACTTTTGGCCTGGTGACTTTCTGGGGGCAGAAAGTGTCTGTGGTGGGGAGAATTGTCACACCCGCTTATATTTACTTGCCTTTATTTTTATTTTGCTGGATTCCGGGTGTTCGTGCCACGATCCGAGATGAGCCCAGATTAAACCTTTTTGTCGTTTTATGCCTTTTTGGGTTTCAGACCTGTGCGCGGTCGCCGCATGGTTGGCGGTCACCGCGCAGTCGGCCCGAGTATCGTTTAATTGTTGTTTTATTGATTTTTTTACCCTTTTTATTTTATTGATATCATCTGTGGCTTTATTGTTATTATTATTATAGTTGCGATACTAATATTATTATTATGATGTTTATTATTATTATTATTATTACTATTTTTTTTTATTATTGTTATTATTATTATCATATACAAATATATATATATATATATATATTGTAACCCTAATCTAACCCCCTAACCCTAACCCCGTCCTTTGCTGTGCGGCGCCCCCTCCCCCCTATCTCCTCTCTCTCTTCTTTCCCCTTCCTCTGCGCACCAGCATCCCGGCGGCTCCCTCCTCATGTCCGACCCGCCATCCCGGACCTCCGGCACCCCAGATCTGCACGACCACCAGCGCCGACGTTGTACCCCTCCTATTCACGGCCCCCGCTCACCCCAGCTCCGCGCGAGCCCTCTTGCGCGCTCCCCCTCTCCCGCAGCTGGCGCCCAGCCTCCGCTTCGCCGACCGACGCCCCGCCGGCCATCGCCTCGCCGGCCTCCACCTCGCCAGCCGCCTTGTCCCTATATCCAGCCCGAGCCACCCCACCTCCCTCTGTCCGCCTCGCTACTGCTGGCTTCCCTCGCCGCGCCGACCCCGCTCCCGCACACTGGTTTCCGCCTCCAACCAATCGGCCTGCACCCCTGCCCTCCTTCCCTGCCGGTGGCCCCCTTCGGTGCCGCTCCCTCATGCAGCACCCCGGCGACTCCCCTGTTCCCCCTCGCCCAGGCGGCGCTGCCTGCGCGACCCCCCCTGACCTCCGGTTCTCCTCCACCCATGCGGCCTCCGACGTCCGCAACCGGCCCCTCCGGCGTCCTCCTACACCCCCGCTCTGTCCGGCTTCCATTCCGGCCGCCACACCACGTCTCCTGCTCATGACCTCCGTCCTGCTTTCCTTCGCCAGCCCGCCACCGTGCGAACCGCCGCCTGCGCCGGCCTCCTATGACGGTGCACCCAGCCGCCGCGCATCCTCCTACTAGCTGCGCCGGCCTCGACGTGCCCCGCCCGCCTTGCAGTAGCCTCCAGTTGTCGTCCAACCTCCTGCCAGTGTTGCCCTTGCCGGCTCCGCCCCTACTGGCGCCACCCATTCCAGCGCCGCCCCTTCCGGCGCTCTTCTAGTTTTCCCCGCACCCTATCGGTGTTTTTTTTGGCTGTCGCATGGCCTGCCGGTGTCGTTCTGACCAGCCCGCACCTTGCCGACGTTGTTCCGACATTATCGCACCCCTCGCCGATGTCTTTGCTGGACGTTCCTCCTTTCGCATAACTCATCCATTGAGCACTCCTTCGCACCGAGGTGAGGGTTGCGCTATTCTTTTGTTTTGGTTATTTTACTTTTTTATTTATTTATTTATTTTCATCTACGTTTATTTATTTTGGGTCCTCTCGTTTCACCCGCACCGATGTCGAGGTGGTTCGGATCGCGTCAGACCGCCTGTCGTTATTCGCGGGATGCGCTTGGTCTGGCTCGCCATCGCCATTGAATCTGTGAGGTTTATTATCATGTGTTTTTTTAATTGTGTTTGGGTTTCCCTGATAGTGTTTTGAGCGGTGTTGGTTCTCGCCACAATTGTTTCAGTGTCCGCCGCTGAAGGTGGGTCGTTTGGGGTTGTTCTGGTCTGCTTGCCGCTGTGTCGAGATATTTGCGCGCAAGCGCGAAGCGGATCACGTCGTCATGCTTGGACTGCAAGTTGAGGTAGGTCCCCCATTGCACTCACCTTTAAATTTAGAATTTATTAATTGCTTGATGTTTTGTTAATTTTAATGAATGATAAATAATATTAGATAATAAAATTTTAAATGACTATTTAGTGTGAGAAGAGCCGTTTATTTTATACCGAACACTTGGAACATTTTCTTGACGGGCGGACACCCAATTTTGAAAGAATGCCCGTTTGGCCTTTAAAAATAATTCACAGAATTTCAAACGTACTTCTAGTTTTAAAGATAAGTGATTTCTTCTGAACAAGTGTTTTGGGTTTTCTCAAGAAATGAGGTTTTGTTCTAAAATTTGTGAAGGCCCGTTTGGCACTTTAATAGAATAAATTATTTTGGAAAACCTATTCAGGGGTGATCTTTTGTGTGTGTTTATTGCATGAGTTGTATGTTATGTTAGTGCATTGTGACTGCTTGATTTACATTGTAGACGCACCCCCTTTTTATTGCTTGTGTTGACATGGGAACCTGGCATATTGAGTGAATTTTCTGAGAACGATTGCTGCACTAGTTTAGACCACACACTGGCTAGTGGCCCCATAGTAGTGGAATACTGAGTTATTGCTGCTATGGGGATTGGGCCCCTCGGTTAGGCCATGCAGGGCTATGCCGGGTAGTATTATGGGCGTTATGACGTCATCGAGTTATGGCATGCCTTCAGGATGAGTCACATGTATAGTACGTTTTGGATTGTTCACGATCTCCTAGGTTCGACCCATGTTTCTTTTAGTGTTTATTTGTGTGGTAGATGATTGAGAGGTCGAGTTCGGTTGCTGACCCATGTGTGCCACTTTTTTCCATTGCCCTTAGTGTGTGTTGTGTGTGATTCTCCTTTTGACAAAAAAAACTAAAGTTTGGATTTCTAAATTGTTCCCAAAATGTTTTAAAAATGCAATGCACCTGTTTCTTTCAACATTAAACTTGTTCTAAATTAAAAAGGGAAATGGACTGTTACTTGTTTTAGAAATGAATGTGTGTGGAAACCATATTTTATATAATTTAGTTCAAACCTGGAATTGATAAATTCTTTATTTATTGGTATGTGCATTGGGAATAGAATTAGTCGGGCCTACCTACTGAGTTTTAATACTCACGCCTATAGTGTTTTCTTGTTTTTAGTTCTGTTGCAGGTTCCAGATTCCATTGTTCGCCTTGAGCGATGTTGGTTGTGGTATTGGAGAGTGACCCATGGGGTTACCTGGAGTTTGGATCGTGGTCAGGTTAGTAGTGTGTTGGTTGCTCTTTCTTTATTCTTTTTTGTTCTATTTTATTTTCCGCTGTTTAGTTTATTTTCCTTTGGGCCAAATCGTTCCCACCTGCTTAATTTTGATGCCCGGCACTAGTTTCCAGCCCGTGGGGATCGGGAACGCCCTTCGGGCCATGTCGCAGGCCGGCTCGGGTGACCGGTTCAGGGTCGACCCGGGTTGGTTCGTGACAACAATGATTTACCCAGAACATTTTCCAGAGACAACTAAATTTAGATGAGTAAATTCATGGAAGTTCATTATTGTATATAAAAGTATAACTTATGTTATAATGTTATTATTTCTTTCATTAAATAATAATATAAAACCCATTTTCATCTCTTAAAAATATTAATATAAAACTATTTTTATATTATTTACATTCTTTATTATTATCTAATGAAACCATCATTTTAGGTTGATTTTATTTTTATTTATTAGTGTTTTTCTCATAAATTAATGATCATAGGAGTTATAGAAAGAAGATAGTATAACATAAGGAAATTGGTTGGAAATTTAGTTTTTATTGGTGTTGGTATAGCATTAGATAACTGATTTTTGGAGATCAGGTTGCTGGTAATATTTGGAGGCATTTGGTTATTATTGGTGTAGCCACGAGTTACTTAGTGACCTCATGTTAGGTACCTGGAAATTTTTTTATATAAAGCTTATAATATAATTAATCTAATAAAAAATAATTCCATATATTCCCAAACACAATAAATTTACCACATTTCATAATCATAGTTCCTTTGAGATATCATTCCTCTATCCCTCTAAATATCCATTCCATTTGAGAATAATTATTTAACCAAATTAAACACTTAGTACATGGTTCATTATGAGGATATGGTTGGGATTTTATGTCTCTTGATATTCCAATATCCCTTAATGTGATATTTTATCCTATTTTTGTTTTATAGTAACTCAATATGGGGGTGAATTTATTTCTTTGACATTTACCCAAAATAAATATAACCCTCTCACAAACTTTTTGTGGCTATGCCACTCTCTTTTCAAACATATATGTATTGGAAATAATCTAAAAATATAGGGAATGAGAAAAATATTTTTATAGTGGTTTAGGAGAATAAGAACAACCCCTAATCCAGTACACCGATAATCAATATGATTTTCATGTTTTTTAATAGGCGAGTCCTTTTCTGTGGGACTACCCAGTGGAGTGAATGTAACTATCAAACATAACAAAGAATCCAAGATCCTCTTCTCAGGGTTGTCCCTTTACTAGACTTGTCCACATACATGACACAACACATATAACAAGAAGTTATAATTTTTTAAATAATTAGATATGTTTAAGATAGAACATTTTTAGTACACACATGAAAAAAACAACTAAAAGAAAAAGAAGAACTTTCAGATAATTGATATCTAATAAAATTATATATCTGAAGGCTCCTTGATGAAGCTATATGTATAACAATCAATTAATATCAATAATTAATTTTTATTACTTTTCATGGAAAAATTGTTTTGGTTTGAATTCATAAAATGAATAAAATGGATCCTTCAAAAATGTTATAGAATGTGGCGCACACTCTATCTGCTTGTTATATTAAATGTTTTTTGTTTTCCATACTCTTATCTTCAAAGAAAAAAGATTCCCTATATATATCTGGTGATATTTGTTGGCATGTTTAATTTTTTTCTCAATGTTTTTGTAATGTTATATGATCTAACACTCTCTCACATGTCTAGGTTAGGTTGGTCATGAGTCCTCAAGAATGCCTCAACATATTCTAGAGGCTACCGGCTAGAAGTGGGGGTGTGATGGATATAGTGGGGAGATTGTACCCCCAGTTTCATTATTTCAATACAACGAAATTGAAATATATATACATATATATATATATATATATATTAGGGTAACATATTCATATAAAAAAATTATACAATGAACAACTGGGAAAATAACGAAGAATCAATAAACCAAATAATAGTGAACCATGTAATGATTGGATGAAATGTATCTAAATGTAAAAATGAAAGTAATAAAAATAATGTAATCATATAACATAATTAAAACCAAAATACCTTGGTCTTGAACCCAAAGTCAGTCTGATATACAAAATCTGGCCCATCCATAAAGCCATAATGAGCAACAATGGCTCTTTCCCTTATCGAAACTTGCATCCATGTAATCTGTTCTAGAAAAAAATGGATGCCTTACTAGGATTTGGGTAAAAATTAGTAGTTTGACACCCCCATATCTAAAATAGACCTATATGATCATGATTCCATGTAATAAAGAAATAAAAGGGTGTATCAATTTTTCAATTAATATAGTATAATAATCAACATGATTTGGAACCATGATAGAATATCTCTAATATTGTTGCATAACTCAAGCTAACAATAACCATATGACCGTGGAATAAGATAACTTGCATCATCCCCATGTCGGGATATAATTAAAAATGAAACAAAACGATGATAACCATAACCATTTATCTATATTAAAATAACATAAATCTAGTTAAAGCCTATTATATAATAATTTCAGTGTGGGACTATGTAGAACCCACTCAGTATAAGTATTACAACATAGGACTAATTAGAGCCCTCTCAATATAATCATTACAGCATATGATTGGTAAGAATCCTCTCAATATATACATTACAACATGGGGATAGGTAGAGCCAGCACAATATAATCATTATAACCTAAGACTAGGTAGATCCCAATCAATATAATACTTACAACATAGGAATGGGTAGAGCCTGATAATATAAGAATTGCAGTACTAATCACAACACCTGTCCTGGTAATAAGGATATCACAACATCACATAATAAGCCTTAATGGTTAATTGTATAAAATACCAATTATTTTTCCATTACATATATAATTTATCAATTTGGTCTTAAACCATCATCATGTTAGAAATTTTAATAAACAAATCCATTTCCATGGTGAATCTATATAAAAAAGTCACCATAAATTTCATGTCATGAGAAAAAACATTAAGACAATATTAAATTCATACATATATATTCAATGGTTTTCTCACCCAAAATATACCCATAATCTTGGTTGTTATCAATTGGATACAAAAGAATTTGATGACTAATCCACTTCATTATACAATTAATTAACACGCATGTTATGTTGGTATAATCACAAAACTTCACATATAGGAAAATTTAGAAGATCATAGGTTTAGGATTTAGACTCCCTACTTTATCTACTGATCAACCAATGATTTCAGTATTCTACAATAATAAGAATTAATACGAAAAATATCAATGAAGAAATCATTGATCAAACCAGATCTATATTAAAACCTAAAAAAACCATGGTCAATATTTTTACACTACAATTACTAGAGAACAATAAAATATAACTGAGAACGGAATAAAAACTACTCACTGAGGATCAGATGCATAAAATAGATGTTAAGAATAGAGGAAGGTGATCCAGAATTACTTCTAAATAACTATAGATCTAAGTAGGAGAGGCTTAACTAAGGAAATGAAATAAACCATACACATTGTAGGATTAAGACCACAAATGATGAGAATTACACAGCATGTAACCCCTTTAAACATCATGTATTTCTTCATAAAGGGTTATGTTGAAATCCCCATAACATTGGTCTAATATTTATCTCAATAAACTATTACAAATTATGTAATTAGATTTAATAACACATATTCTTTTCCGGTCATGAACCCATTCACAACCAGAAACTATTCATAGCATGTGTCTGGTAAAATTTACACATTGTGTAATACATTTAAATGGCGTGTATATATTATGTAGATAGTTTTCATCTCGGTTCCTAAACAAAATATCTACACCACCTTAAAAGCCTTAAAAACCATTAAAACCCACATAAACACATTTCTCATGGCTATACCCATACTCCATCAATTAAAACAAATATTCATTCCCAAACTCTAGGTGATTATCTCTGACAAATGCTCTCCATATCTGAATGAGACTCAACATCCAAGAATCATTGTGGGGGTCTCGATGAACATGTCTAGACACAATGCTTTTATATCTGACTCCCTCTCCTCGGTCTCCTCCTAAACAAACACATTAGTTTACTACACTTGAACTAGAGGAATAATCCTACCTTGGAAATATTTATAACTACATTCCACAATCCATATCGAATTCTCCTAAAAGGGTGAATCAACACCAAGATCTATGTTCTATACATCTATTATATGATAAGTATTAGGATAATATCTCTAAAATGTTAAAATTTGAATCACATCATTCATGGAACTGTAATTTTATGGAAGTTATGATCGGTATGACACTATACTAACCCTCTTTACTATCTCAAATAGTCCAAAAAACCTTGGCTCTAACATTCATTGTTTCCTGATATGATGCTTCCCCAAACTAGGTGACACCCAATCAAAAACACAATGAACACCCTTGAAAAAAATAGGTCATCTCCACTAGTGATCGTATGATTTATGCATGACCTGTATGGTCACTAACCACCTCTTGATAAATTGAACCTTCTTATATGTATCATGCATGAGACTAGTCACAACAATCACTAACTCACACACCTCCAATCAATGAAGAGGAAAACATATTGGCCATCCATACAAAGCCTCAAAATAATATATTTGGATCTATTCCTTGAATATATTATTTTATGTAATCTCCACAAGTGACATATACTTCACCTACAAACTACCAAAATAAAAAACATATGCTTGTAACATATCCTCCAGAATCTGAATTGTCTTCTTGGATTGAACGTCAATCTGTGGAGGATATGTCGTACTCAAAAAACCTAAAATCCTACAGCCTTCTAAAGACCCTAACAAATCCATGATGTGAAATGATGATCTCTATTATAAACAATACTTCAATGTAAACTGTGAAACTGAACTATCCCATGAACATAATGACTACGAAAATCATCAATGATGAAGGTCTCCATGATAGGGAAGGATTTGTATTCCTTCTTCAGTCAATACATGATCACCTATATTGCATCATTCTTATGAGGTTCACTTTGTAATCCAGTCAAAAATTACATTATGAAATAATCCCATTTCCACATTAGAATGGGTATCTATTATAATAACCAAGCTATCCTATGAGGCTCAAGTTTCACCTACTAACAAGTGAAAATATCACTATTAATCTCATTATCTCCTTCATCATTCCTGACCACCAGTACTATATACATAGATTATGATACATTTTTATCAAACTAGAATGTGATTCCCATCTAGAAGAATGAAAATCTCTCATCATATCCTCACACAAGATCATATGAACCCATACTTGGTATTATAATAGAATATATTTTTCACTTCCAAGAGATAATCCTGATAGTATCTCCCCACCATATATGTTTTATCTCAGAACTAAGCCATCCATATCAGATAAAAACTCTATCTTGATCTGGTCCAAAATCATGGGAATAACTAATGTCAAAGTCAAGGTTATGAATCCCTTAGACTCCTAAACATCTAGATGAATGTCTAAAAAGAGTTCCATTATCCACCACTCACCACAAGTATCTTTCATTACCTCTATCTTCATATTTTTTTTCATAGAATCAGTAATGATGTTGAAATTTCCCAATGTATAAGCTAGATAGATGTTGATAGATTTCGGATACACAACCCATATCCTATGATGAAGGTTTAGTTCTCACTGAAAAAATATGTTATCAATGATTTTGTAGTCTATGTACACCACAACCCTATTTTCCCACATATAGTGCCTCCAAATCCTCAAAGAATTTACCACTAATGATAACTCTAGATCATGAGAGGGATAATTTCTCTCATGGAGTCTCTGTTATTGAGATCCATAAGCAACCACTCAATTTGCATACATTATAATTACTTTGAGTCCAACTCTGAATGCTTCATAGTACACATTATACACTTTATGTCATACTAGTAATGTGTGGATCTGTGTTGAGGTATGTCTACTTTTCATATCGCAAAAATCACCCTCACAACCACTTGACAAATAAAACATCACCCCTTCCTTGTTCATCTTGAACATTAGTGCTTCCAGATTGGATATGTCCTAGATAAAATTACATTAATAACTTTTTAAACACAAAAAGCTCTGAATCTCAAAGAAATTATTAGGCTAATCCTAAGATATCACATCTGCAGAGTTTTCTGTGCCCGCTGAGACTCTATCCTCTATGATGAAATGACATAATAAGTTCACTTTATCAAAATAGAAATTTTATTTGGATATCATAGAATAAATTTGAGGCTCTCTTACTGTAATCAAGAATATTTCAATATGATGTTCATGATAATCTATTTACTGGGTATATACTAATATTTTGTCGATGAAAACCACCCCAAACTATACAAGAAAAGGACGAAAGATACAATTAATCAATGCCATGAATACATCTTTAGTTTCTTTCAACCCAAGAGGCATCAATATAAAATCACAAAATCTAAAAGGATATATTGGTTCTTAACCATCATGTGGTTCATTAACTAATAATCCACACTTATGTGCAATGTATAATCAGCATTATTAGAGAAAGAAACTGGAGATCACCACAATGATGTACTAGGATGTTAAAAAACATTTTATTATATATCTTCCAACTAAATATTCAACTCCCAAATCTCTATCAGTGCCATCTTGTAAGATGAGGTAGTAACTGGCTCAACTCCATGCATAATCTTGATTATGAAATCGATCTCCCATTCAAGGGGTAATATGTAAAAATTGACAATAAATACATCTTGAAAATTGACTACCACTTGCGAAAAAAGTATCCTACTACATTCTATTATCATCTCTAGAAAGTACCACTATCTGATCCTTGAGGAAATCCAATTTTCATTGAATTGGTCTATCATGATGAACCTAATGATCCCACTAACCCTAGTGAAAAAAGCTTCCACCTTTTAGATATATAAGGGTAACTATCCTCTAGTAACTGTTGATAGGATCTTGATATATAACTATCCAATATATACAAAGAATAAATTAAAATCCTATAATTTCTGACAAAAATTATTCTGAAAATAAATAGTAACCACCAATAAATAGATACAACACATTTCATCATCTAAAATCCATTGACCACACTCTAAAAGGTGTATTGATGGTTAAAACACCATCCAAGCATTACACATTAAATCCCATAACATTTTCGAAAAGATAATATTAAAAGTAATGTGTTTATTATATATAAAACAAAACAAAGGAAAGGAAAGATGATATAAGAATAATACCACTAACAGTAGAAGGTTATGCATCCACATTATCTAGAGCAGACTACATAGTGTCTAGAGGACCAACCCCTCTACCTTGGGCTCCATCCTAAATCCCATGTATTGTTCCATATACCTAAAACTAATGCTGTTTCACTTGGATAACACGTCCCTTGCCTCAGCCTAAACATCCATTGGAACCGAGGCTACTATTTTTTTAGGAATATTTTTTCCCTTTCCAAAATTTGTTACATATTGTAATCCACTTCCACTGATTTTCTATTGTATTCCCCTAAAATTCTTATACAGGTGGCCCATCTATCTATAAACATGAAAATCTAATGAAATGTATGGACATTGAGCCCTCTTATTTACTAACATGAAAAACAGAAAGATCTAAAATAGAACACAATTCTAAGATGGTTTCCAACTTCCTTGGCTACTCTATTCATTGTTTCCTTGGTGATCACTATCTTAGGGATGGTTTTTTTCAACTAGGAGAATACTTCTTAGAGCACCATGCTGAAACAGCCTATCCACTACTTTGGGTCCCTCTCAAATTTCCTTCCATAGTGAGTTCTTAATTAATTATTTTCTCAAAACTACTCATATGTAATATTTTCACTTGTAACTTAATATCATATATAATCCCATATAAAAAAATTATCCCTCTAGATATCAACAGCTGCTAAAGATGGTGAAAAGTGATGCAAGTTGGTGAAAAGTCCAGTGTATTCTAGCATTGACATTCCCTCCTGCATGAAGTGCATGAACTCATGAGCCTTCATATCCTTCAATATCTATAGACATATGTGAATCATTATATTTTCATCAGATTCCTTCCATGATAACTCCTCTTACTTCCCTTATATCCTAATAATATCCCAACAACGCTTGGAATGCCTATGAAGCATATATGTATCATGATACACAGTCCTATCAGTGGGTGTCATGAGGTTCTTGATGATCATCTGTACTAACTCAATATAGAACACATATGGTTGGGGAAATCCCTCAATAGTAAACATCGATAGATAATGCAGTTGAAACTCTCTAATAAACTCATACATGGAAGAAATGGTGTAAATATTCTCCCTTTCTATGGGTCTCATGAACAACATGAAGACCTAATGAAGCTAAAAGTCCATCTCATACATAGGTTAAATAAGAATATAAAGATCAGTTATGTTATGAGAGTGTTTATTTATTCCCTCTTGATGCTCAAATTGAAGATGATGAGGATATATCTTCTCTATAATACAAATGAACTCCCAAGAACACTGGATAGAAACAAGGTCATCCTCAATAGGTGACAACAATAGAGAACCACTGGCTCATAGACTCACACTACATATGCATTAACAACTTTTTTATTATTATATAACACTTATTTCATTTCCATTTATCATATATAATATGTATCTCATTTCAAAGTTATACAAGAAAATGTACCACATGCCATAAATATGTCCCTATCATGAACAATTTATGTCAATGTATATCCCTATGTTCCTGTCATGATGGATGCATAATCATCTGATTCCATATTAGTAAATGAGTATAAATCTCAAAAAAAAATAACATCACACAACATGCGAAACACACAATGTGAAATATCATCTACTTCAACAAGTGAACATCATGAACAACAATCTCATCCTTTGACACTCAGATTCTCCCTCATACAAAGGTGATCTACACCCATGAACAATATCATGCCCAAGTCTTCACACATCCTAGTATCCTTATTAACTTTTCACAAATAGTAAATAAATAGAAAAGAATAAACCTCACCTCTGATACCAATTTTTAACATCCCCTTATCCATCACTCTATCACTTGGCCAGATCAAGTAGGTCATTGGACCTCAAGCATGCCTCCCCATACGCCAGAGGCTACTGTCTAGGATTGGGGGTGTGATGAATATATTATAGATACTATACCCCCAATTTCAGTGTTTCAATAAAGTTTATATCAATAATATAAATAAATATCACTGTAACAGAAATATAACATAAATAGTACATTATAGAACATGAAAAATAAAGAAGAATAAATAATACAAATAATATTGAACCATGTATTAATAGTATAAAATGTATCTAAATGTCAAAATGAAAGTGATATAAATAAAGTAATGAGATAACACGATTAAATAAAAAATACCCTAGTCTTGAATCCAAAGTCAGTCCTATGTTCAAACTTCAACCCATCTAGATAGACACAATCAATAACAAGGTCTCTTTCCCACATCCAAAATTGTATCCATTGAATCTACTAGAGTACGAAAAAGTGGCCTCAATAGGTGTGAGTAATACATAGTAGGTCAACACTACTATGCCTAAAAATATACCAGTCTGATAATCAATGCAAGAAATAAAAAAATAGGTGTATTAATTAATAAATTTATATTATATAATAATAAACCTGCTTCATAACCATCCATAATATATTTGAGCATGTAGCAGAACCATGCCTACAAATAACCATATATTAATGTAATAAAATAATCTACATCGGCCCCATGGTGGGATTTATTTGGGAATATAGAACAAACATTCCAACCATAACAATATATTGATCATAAAATCATAAAAATATAAGAAAGGACCTCTATATAATAATTTCAGAATGTTACTCGGATGATCCCTATCAATATAATAATTACAACATGGAACTCGGTAGAGCCTTCTCAATATAATAATTATAGCATGGGACAGGACAGAGCTCACTCAATATAATCATTATAGTATAGGATTGGGTAGATCCCACTCAATATAATCATTAAAACATGGTAATGGGAAGACCCAACTCAATATAATCATTACATCATAGGACATAGCAGAGACCAGTAAATATAATAATTACATCATAAGACTGAGTAGATCCTACTCAATATAATCATTGCAACATAAATAACAACACATGCCATAGTAACAAAGAAATCACAATATACATCATAATGCTTAATGGTTAATTCTAAAAATTTCCATTAATATTTCCATTGCATGTTTAATTTATTAGTTAGGACTTAAACCATCACAATGATAGCCAATTCAAAAATCAATCCATTTCCAAGGTGAATCTATATCAATCAGTCACCTGAAATCTCATGTCAAGCTAAACACACTTTAAACCAACAACAAATTCCTACATATATATTCAAGGGTTTTATCACCCAATGGTTATCAATAATCTAGGTCACTATTAATTAGATCTAAAGGGATAAAAGGAACAATCAAATTCATCATTATATTAATTAATCCACATATTATGTAGTTGCAGTCACAATATTTCACATACATGATAATTAAGCATGTCATAGGGTCAGGTTTTAGACCCCCTACTGTTATGTAGCAATAAACCAACACTTCCAATATACCACACAAACAAGAAAAAATATATATAAGATAAAAATATATATATATCAATTTAGATCCAGATTAAAACCCAAAACAACTATAGTCAAGAGATTTACGTCATGATGACTTGGGAATACGTGAAGGGAGGAGAGAACTAAATAACAAATTCATTGGGGATCAAATACCTAAAAGGTACATCTTTAATAGAGGAAAGGGATTAAAAATACCCTAGAAATCACCCTAGATTTGAGAGGGAAAGGATTAACTAGAGGAATGAAATAAAATATATACACAGTAGGCTTAAGACCACACCTCCATATAATTACATAGCATGTAAACCATATACACGATGTTTATTTCTTCAAAAAGGGTTATTCTAAAAAAAACTTTTCTCCTCAGTTTAATATTTATCCTAATCTATTATTAAATGTAGTGTAATTATATTTAACATAGTATATTATTTTAAAGTATGGAACATGTTTAGGGCCTAAAATCATTCACAACATGTGTGTGGTGACATTTACAAGTCATGTAATGCATTTACATGTTGTGTAAATCATTTACAGATAGTTTATATCCAGGTTCTAGTATAATATATCTGAACAACTCCAAATAATTCCAAGTCACAGAAAACCCTCATAAACCACAAATTCACATTTATACACAGACTCAATGAATTTAAAAATCATATATCCTATAAAAATTTGGTCATTTTCCCACCAAAAAAACACACTCTCGCTAAACGATACTTGATCTCCATGGTCCAATACAAAGAAACCCATAAAAAAGAGGTTCAATGAAAAACTCAAAGAGGGACATACTTGGATAAATATGGGATCT
Source organism: Viscum album (assembly GCA_963277665.1). Classification (NCBI taxonomy): domain Eukaryota; kingdom Viridiplantae; phylum Streptophyta; class Magnoliopsida; order Santalales; family Viscaceae; genus Viscum; species Viscum album. Next base: position 400,798,965 of record OY728126.1, read on the forward strand.
TACATTTTTTTTCTTACTAAAACAAATAAAGGATTCAACCATTCTAGATAGAGGAAAATCTTGTAAATAGCAGTTTTAAACAAATATCACATACCTTCTTTAACAATGTAGAATATTCATTAAAATAAAGGAGTACTACTACATTCCATAAATTAAAATTTTAAATAACTTCTTCAAAAGTATTTGTTCTTTATAATATTCAAAAAGGAAAAACTTCATAAGGATCTTTAGACCATAAGTATCATTTTGAATAACCATGAAATTTTTAATAACCATCATATTTATGGGGATAAAATTTATAAACACTATCTTCTGTAAAATATTTATTTTCTTCACTGTATAAGAGTCATCTGTTCTTTGTGTAACTATCATATGATCCTCACATAACCATCATTTTTTTCATAACCATTATATTGTATGTGTAATAGTCAATATTCTCTATGTAAACATCACTTTTTCTATGTTTTCATCAATATTATCATTATAACAATGAATTGTATCTATATATCCATCATCATGAACATAAATAAACATTATACTGACATGCATAAACATAATTACTTTGTAAAAACTTCACATCAAAATTGAATAATCATTACATATAAAAAATATAGAAAAAATAATATAAATCCATTTAAATCTATTAAACACACTTAAATCAAATTATTAGTAAAACATAAAATGGATTTTGTGAGAATTAAATATTATAATTAATTAGATATTATATAATAACATTACTGTTTCCAATAATTTTTACCTTTCTATGATTAAAAAATCTGTTAAAATCAAATCAAAAATTTTATATATTATTTATAATAATTTTAATATGTTAAATAATTTTATTATAATTAATATGTAGTAGAATATAATATTTTTTTATTTTTTAAAAAAAATTGACTTCATTGAATATTTTATGTCAAAATCAAAATAATCATTTGAATACAATTATATGTAGAGTTTAACTAGAATTAATATTTTGTGATTACTTATATATTATACCCATTTTTTCAAAATCAATCTCAATGATAATGTAGTGAGATAATGCTCATAAACTATATCCCACTAAATTAATAAATCAATATAATATATAACACTAAAAAAATAAATTGATAGAACAAAATTATAATAACTGAATAAAAAAATAAATTTATTATAGGAATAAAACCGTAAAAATAAATAGAAAACCAAAATATAATATAATATCAATATTTTGGATTTATTTTAGTATTTTCTATGGTATAATTTTTTGGTTAGATTTTGGATGTGGATGATATTTCATAAAAGAGATTGGTGAGGAAGCAGTCATTTGATGAGAAATAGGGTTATTATGATTTCAAGGGGAAATATCATAAAAGGGGTATAATAAAAGTAAATATATAATCCATGTATAGTTGTTACTTGTATAAAAACCTTCCCTATACTAGCCAAAATGTTGGAACTGATTTCCATACCTTTATACTAATCATAATTTCTTGTATATTATAATGGAACCTTGTAAGATAAATTGAGTGGAGTATTTATTATGAATTCTTCATCTGCCTTATAATTTATTTTTTCATAGAACTTGGTATGTTGACAGTTTTTCAAGAGTTTTATCTTAGTATCTAGGAATTGTTCAATTGGATTATTACCAAGATATTTTCTACCTCTGAAATGAAAAAATGGCAGCATCACACATATTGATCCAATTTTCTTTTTCAAAATGGAATCCCCAGGTGTGGCCTTTTTTAACCCTATACATAAGGGAACCCCCCTCTCGCTGAAGAGATAACCCCAGAGAGAGCCCCAACTAGGAAAGAACCATTTCTATATGAGATGTAGGAGCGTCCTAGAGGTTGGAAACTCATATAGAGATGGTTAGACTCAATAATATGTCATCACATTTGGGTCACACCTCATTTACACTGACCCATCCAAGACTGAGTTACCCACCCAGATGAGTGGATCCATAAGAGAGATTCACCCCAAGAGTGGACCCCCAAGAATCAAACCTTGTACCTCCCTAAAACATCATTTTTTATCTACAAACCATCCCCACTACACCACCAACGAAATGGAACACATTTTGATCTTATTGATAATATCTTCTCTATAAATAAACCAATGTGATAGAAAACACTTACCAATGTATTATTCAAAATATATTTAGAGATTCCTTAATATCTTACTAGTGGTAATAACATAAAATCTAACTTTTAAACACTTCTATCTAAACATTTGAAATTTATGAAGTATCGACAAGGGTTTCGGAGAAAACAAGAATAGCCAGAGACTCTTTGTGAACAAATATTTCATTTATGTAGAAGTAACCCTATAAAATTAAAAAAAAAATATTTGACCAAAATCCTATAAATATACCTCAAAATAAGAAGTAATAACTTCTTAAAGAGTATATTGTATTCTTATTGGCATAGCTTTCAATATCTTGAATTTCATATCTATGAAAGATTTCAAATTTTATTAGCCTTTACTAATAAATTTAGATTCTTTAAGATTATTTTCTAACGTATCCTTCAATGAGAGTAAATTTTCCATAAAAATGCACTAAGATAATTTAGAGTTTTTTAATGAAATTTTACATTCAGAGAACCAAAAGAAGGATCATTAAAACCAATAATCTAATTCACAATTCATTTAATACCATTAATAACAATTCCAAACAATAGTATATAAACCCCTTTGGAATTAATTAAGAGTATATACTGAAAAATTCAATCTATAAGAAATTAACTCTCTAACTTATCTAACTCAAATATGAGGAAAATGTCTGGAGTTAATTTAACACTATTTCTATTTCTCTTACAATAGGAGTTATAGCATTTATCTAAATAGAGTGAGAAGTTATAAATTTATTAGACAATTAAAACTATGAAAATACAATTTTCTTCATCTTATAAAAGTATGGAATTAATTCTTTTTTGATCACCTTTAGTTTCCTCTAGTAATGAAGAATAAATATAGGGTTGTAGAATGATAAAATTATTTGTCATATAAGAAAAAACATTCATGATCTCTTTTATCTCATGAAAATAAAATAGGGAGACCAAATTATCCTTTAAATGTTTCATATATTCTTTATATTACTTAATATTCAATATTAGACTAGAAATCACCCATTAAAAATTTGAAAACACATTTAATACTCCACTAGATAAAGTCTTAATATTTTATTTAAAATCATAATGTGGTTCATTCTTATTAACTATAGGTATACATTCATATCATTCAATAATAAGAGAGGTAAAATTTTTAGTATCAATAGATTTTAAGTTCTCAAGGACTTATATATGACCTAGATCATTCTCAAACCCAGTATCCTAATGGGATTCTCTAGCCACCACTTCTTCAATAAATGGAATCTTCTCACTAAAAATTCCATGTCTATGATTTTTTCTACTAAACGAGCTTCGCCTTTTGTTGTAGACTCATCTTCAGAAACCTTAACCAATTTAGTAACCACAATAAAAGGATTATCACCAGTATATATTTACATTATATATACATATCTTTTATTTTATTCCCTTATAAAATATAAGTATTCTCTTATATTAGTATCAACCAAGACTTTAGTCCTTTAGAAATCAGTAAGAAAATTTATAAGAGATTGATTCCAAACATCCAAATCATACATGTATCCACCAATATATTATATAGGTAGATCAATGAATTCTTACCTTGGATTATACCACTAAATATGATCATGGATAAAATCAACTCCTCCAGGATGACCCTCCTTAAGAATTTATAGTGTTCTTATTATCATCATCTTCCTCTGTATTTTTCTTAATCAATAGAAGATTTTTTATTGAATAATTATACTTAAAAAAAATTCATAGTTGTTCAGTTGATAAAATTGTGTTTTTAGGGAATTTCATAGCTTCCAATATAGCTATATTATCATAATTTTTATCGAGAACCAGAGAAAAAAATGACCATAATGTCAGCATTTTTGCTTTTCTACCTTTGAAATAAATGATATATGTACCTTAACATACATTGTAATAGGTTAACCATCTCCAATTTCTAAAATAGGGATTATAAGTACATATATTTAAAATATACCATATCATAATCTCCAAATATAGGATCAATCCCAGTGCCAATGAACTTTACATGAACTATCCTTTCAGGATCCAATTCCTTCATAAGAAGTTTCATCACATAGAAAGCTCCAAATAGATAGAGAATTGTGTATTTTAGACTAAATAATGCATTATATTAAAATTTTGGATGGAATAAATATCATCCTTAATGAGGGTAATGCAGTATCTTTTCCATTTTCAAAAAAGAAATAAAAAATTTATTTTCACTCACCTTCATTGAAATCATATTTTGGATATGAGCTAATTAAAAGTGACAATTCTCATAGAAATCAAAAACCTAATTTTAAATGAAAACCTTGATTTATTCCCACCAAACGTATTCTCCAACCCATATAGTGTTAGAAAATTCATCAGAAATATATCAGTATAATTGAAATAAATAAGGCCTATGGATTTATTAGGAATATTATTATGCTCAACAATAAAAGATATTGCTTTCATAGAGACACGTGAGGCACCTTCCTCAGTTCACATTGTATTTCCAATAATCAAATATGGTTGAAGTCTCAAATATTATAAGGATTTGAGTTTTGGATTCAAGAGAGAGAGAGTAAAAATGAGCTCTGAAGGAATAAAAATTAGTTATTTCATACTAATAAATTCCTAATCATAAAATAAAATAAATTAGATATTTTATTTTGAGAAAAAAAATTAATTAAATTTAAAAAATTAAAAAAATTTATATTCAAACAAACCAAATTCACTTTTATTGAAATCAAAATTATTATTAAGAAGATGTTTTGTAAAAATTTCATTTAATTGATTATAAATATTTATGAACTCTAGTGAAATATCACTATTTTTTGGGTGATATCCTAAAAATTGATTTCTTAAATCTATGTGATTCTTTTGAGAATGTCATATATGATTTTTAGAATTTTTGGGAGATCTTTTTTTATTTCATTTGATTGGAAAATGATCAAAATTAAATCCAAAATCCAAAACTGTCTGCTTCATAAAAAACACATATACACTACAAACTCCATCTTTTTTGTATTCTACTTTAGAAATTGACAATTAAAAAGAGTATTTCTTTTTACTCAATCAAGTTACAAAATATTTTTCTATAAATTAATAGGTCCTTGAGGTACTTTTTATATAAAATCAAAACCACTTAATGTCAAAATGTAAATATGAAATTAAATCAATACTATAATGTTTTTTAAAATTAAAATAATGAAATAAATCCTTTCAAATATCTTAAAATCATTTTGGAAACAATTATATGGGATTACTTGGTATTTTCCTGAAATCTATCAAAAAACATATTAGAAAAATAATGTCTACCATAATTGTATTTATATATAATAAACTAAAATCAATCCCTTAAAAAAATAGTTTTCCTCTGGTTTCATAAATTCATCCAACTATAAATTTATATTATAACTCATAAGAGTTGGTAACACCTTACTATATTCAAGCGCATTTTTTTAGTAAGTGCAGTCTGTATATATGTTAATTTAAAACATTACCAAAATATTGTAATAAAACATTGAAATATAAGAAAAAAAATTATTCACCCATCATGATCATTTAAAGTTCCTTTTTAATGAGTTTTTAAGATTTACTACACATTTTTTGGTTATTTGAACAAAAAATCACCCCATCCATATACATTTAAACTAAAATAATGTCATAGAATGATGTCTTCTTAAATATAGTGGGGGTCTACAAGAACTATAGTAATACCATTTGATAAAAGAGGTGATATTAACCTTCCCCACCAAGTCCTTAGTACTTATTTAAGATTATATAGAAATATAGAAGGATAAAAAAAAGAATTTGGAAAATGTGGATTTTGAATGATAGGAGATTACACAACATAAATTTCATCCATTAAAGAATCTATTTTGGAAATCGTATTTTACATTCTTCTAGAATAACCTAAAACTCCAAAATGATGCATAGGCTAAAAAATCCTAATCGTTTCTATCCATCAAATGATGGAAATTTTTTCCTCATAACCAATTCCTTCTTCTTTATTATATCATTTTGCAATAAATATTGCATTATTTCTAATTATTTTACCTTGATCATATTTTTTATTCTTAAATACACATTTATTACCAATGACTACATAATCTAAGGGTCTATCTACTAATTCCAAAACTTTTTTCCTTTTAAACCAATTTAACTCTTCCTTATTGGATAATAATCAACTATCATTAATCAATTCTTTCTAAAAATTTTGGGGATTAAATTCGATAAAAAATAAAAAATATAGTAAGGAAACCTATACTTATCCAAGTTTTAACTTCATTATCTATGATTCCTATAAAATATTGTACAGGTTCTCTTTCTAATTTTATTATTTTTATAGCCAGAACACTCTCAGGTTCACTAAATTCCTACCTTTTTAGACTGGATTATTCATTATCATGTTCTAAATCCCCATTTTTTTTAATCAAAATCATGTTCAAGACTCAATTTATCTATATAATCAATGATATCATCAGCATGATTTTTTCTTATGATCAAAGGGATCACTCAAATAAAATTTTACATATTTATATTCTTCAGTAATCCATGAATATTTTTTAAAACTCAATAGGAATTATAAGTAGTAGAATAACCTAGGATGATTCATTCATCATTATATGAATCAAACATAAAAATATTATCTTTTTTATTCAATATATAAACCTTTAATAAAAAAACATTGATGTATCCAAACATTGGTTTTTTATTTTTTTTCATGGATCATATTGTGTTTTATTTAAAATAGATATTATTTTATCTCTAATTATGATATATAATGTTGTGTAAATAGATTTATCCTAACATTGAGTATGCATGATATACTAATAAAAAATATTTCTATTAAGAAAAGTACTATTCCACCATTCCACAACACCATTCTCTTGAGGTGTACTAATGGTAGTGAATATATGTTTAATTTTATGTTTTAAAAAAATGAATTAAATTCATGATTCTAAAAATATTCCCTATGTTCGATTCATAAGGATATAATTTTATTATATCATTTTTTCCAAACAAGATTCCAAAAATTAGTAAAAATATTATAAGGTTCACTATTAAATATTAAAAAATAAACCCATGAAATTCTATAAAAATAATTAACCAATACATAAAATATATATTTTTCATTAAAGATTTCTATCCTAGAGGGTCTAAATAGATCTATTGTCATGAACCGTCCCTCAGGGCCCATGTTGTGACTACCCGAAGCCCGCCTTCCATAGGCCAGGGGTTGGCGACTAGAATTTGAATAAAGTATCCCAAAAACAAAAGGTGTTGACCATATACCTATACAAAAACCCAGATTAGGTAAACAACAAAATTAAACCACTTAGTAAAATAGCTGACGTAAAAGTGTGTATTGAAAGAAAATGGTCTAGAATACAAGCCCAACAAAAAATATACAACTACAAATGAATACAACAAAGAACTCCTGGGATCATCCACCAAGGATCCTGTCTAAAGGGTAGGTACATCTTGTCACCATAGCTTTCTATGTCAACTATCACCATCGTTTGCCTCCAGGTCTGGGATCCTATAGTCTCGGCCGAGCTTCTGGTCGTCTGCAAAAGACACAATAAGGTGTGGGTGAAGTCTGTGCAGGGGTGAGTATAAAAATACCCAGTAGGAACCCTGGAACCCACAAAGGTGTCACAAAAGTCCACAAAGGAAAACCAAAAAACATGATCTGAATAACAAGCACAAATAAAAAGACTCAGCTCAAACAAGATATAACATAATTAAAAAATTACAGTTGATTAGTCGTAAGGCTAGATCATCTTATTCTATTAAGAGGAACAACTACTGACCCAGACAGAATCGAAAGGTACTAACCCCCACTAACCCACATAGGATCCATCCCACCCTGGATCAATAGGTACTAACCCTCGCTGACCCACACAGGATCTGACCCACTTAAGATTAATAGGTACTAACCCCCGCTGACCCACACAGGATTTGACCCACACAAAATTGATAGTTACTAACCCCCACTGACCCACACAAGATAGGTATATTATAACCGACATAATATCATTGAGCACTATCCCACATAGGATCCAATCCACACAGGATCAGTAGGCACTGACCCGCACAGGATCGTTGAATGCTAACCCACACAGGATCAGTAGGTGATGATCTACACATGATTTCTAGGTGATGACCCACCCAGGATTGCTAGGTGTTGATCCACACAGGATCACTAGGGGATGATACACAAAGGATCTCTAGGTGAGGATCCACACTGGATCGCTAAGTGTTGATCCACACAGGATCACTATTCATTCTATACGTCTCAGCTTGCCATAGGATTCCCAAACTCAGTACACTAGATTCTAGGAGGATCCTCTCCTCAAGCTGTTGGTCATACATCAACTAGAATGAAGCCTCTTGAAGAAGTAACCCAATGATCTCTCATTCCATAAGGGTACCAACTCAATTGATAGTGCGTCAATCAGACGCCTGGTCTGAGAGTTATAGGCATTTTATTGTTGAGGGCCCAGTTGGATTTGGGTACGATCCAACTCGACCATAATCCAACTTTCTCCAAAACTTAGGTGGAGTATCGTAAAAGTATTGTCTCTTTCCATGGATTCAAGTGCTCTAGATGGTTCATCAAACAGATGTCTGGTTTTTGAGATATGACCTTTTAAGCGTAACTATGTTGAAGTGGGTCTGGGCCCAGTCCAACCCGATCGGACCGACCTGGCCTTGGCGCGGACCAGCCCAGCCCAAATCGTCTTGGCCATAGTGGGATCGACCTACTTAGAAGTGGACTGGCCAAGCCCACCAGCTGGCACGACCCACACGAGGGGTCGCACAACCCATCAATCCCAAAATGGATCAAAGAGCCATTCGTCTCTTTTAACCAGAGGCACCATGTGGTGCTCCCTAGGCTGGCAGCGGGACCTACAAAGCACGAGTCCCCTTTGCGGTAGTTTTGATGTCACGGCCGCATCCCGTGGCACCGAACAACACTGGGCAGTTCCACCTTTTTCGTGGTCACCGAGCGTCGGCCACCGCCCTCTCCCACCGGTGTCGGTCGCCGATGCTTCTTCTCTAGGGCTCTGGTGATGCTCCATAGCTCCATTTCCACTTCTGTCTGCGCCTACAGGCCTCCCGAGATTCTTTCGTCCCTGCGTGACCCTCTAATTTTCATTTTAGTCTAATTCAAAATTCATCCACAGAGAATGCAATAATAAAACAAGTAGTGGAGAGTTATGGCCTTGTTCGTTTGGCCCTTTCCCTCTATGGTAGAATCATAACAACGGTGAGTAATTGACTAAAAAAAACTCTTATAATTAATCAAGACAAAACTCAAGAGTTAATCAAGAAAAAACCCCATACCTCAAGAATCGTTGGTGGTGTCATGGTTGTGGTGGGAGAAAAGTCCACGATGGATGAAGTCACAAACATTCATCAATCATGGAACGTTGCTGCCCATGCTTCCATCCTCCATCGGTGGAAGTTGTCACGGTACTTCTCCAGTGGTTTCTCTTTTGATGAAGCTATGTCAAAAACCCCAACCCAAGATCCATTTAAAATGTGGGGGAGGGTGAGTAACTAATCAATATAAGTAAGGAGGTTCATTAATTAATGAACCACTTAATTCCCAACTAAGGGGTTACACAACTAAATAGAAAAGGAATTAAATGGATTTACAACCCATCAGTCCCACCACCGCTGCTCAACTAGTGGTAGGAATAAATAAAATAACAATATTTTTATATTATTTATTCTTTAAAAGTCTAAAAAACTTACTTTTTTACCCAACCTATTATGGCTGACATTAAGCCTCCTGTAAGAAAATCTCATCATTGCAGATTCAATAGTTCCTTCATATTTTTAATTCGAACATCGATTAAAAATATAGAAAATGCCTCCTGTGTGTTTATTGAACATCCCTAAAAGCTACAACAAAATATGAGAAAAAAATGGTGGTATTGAATACGTATCTGATCCTCCCACTCCTAGGCGCTCTTCTGGAGGTTCTCGTGCTGCCAACGAACTCAAACTAAATGAATCGATCGGCCTCAAAGGAACTGGTTCTATCAATTATCTACCTCCACTGGGAACTCCACAAACGTCACCCCATTGTTAATGTTCAGTTCTCCCCAGTCGATAACAGGCGATGGATTGTGCATGTACCTCCTCAACTGTAACATATAGAAAACATTATGCACCAGGTGCTTCTATGGGGGAAGAGACAGATAGTATGCCACCTCGCATGCTCTACTGATGATTTGGAATGGTTCGATGAACATCATAGGTTGATTTCCACCCTGGCCAAACCTCTGTAATCCTCATCAGGGTGATACCCATAGAAAGACATGGTCTTCCTCCTCAAACTCTAAGGGTCTCCATTTCCTGTCAGCATACGACTTCTGCCTGCTCTGTATAGTCTTCATCTACACTTGGATGATTTTCACCTTCTCCGTAGTAGCATGTACCAACTCTAGACCCAAATGTGATGACTCCCCTGGGTTTTTCCGGCATAGAGGTTATCTACATGGTCACCAGTATAGGGACTTAAATAAGGCCATGTCGATGGTGGAGTGGTATTTATTGTTGTAGGAAAAATCCACCAGTTGCATATATGGTAGCCTAGTCACAAAGTCCATGGATATACCATCCCACTTCTACTCTTGTACCTCAAGTGGCTGAGCAAAGCTTGTTGGTACCTGATGATAGGCCTTCACTTGCTGACAAGTTAGGCATCACAATATGAACTTGACCAATACATTCTTAAAACCTAGCCACCAGTACTAATGTCGGAGGTCCTGGTACATCTTCACCACTCTATGATGTACTACCAAAGGGGATGTGTGGAAATCCCTCAACACCTCCTCCCATAGCATCACTCGTACCATAGTGCATCTGCTAAAGAGAACGATGTGCTCCCCACCTTCAGGAAATCCTTCAAGAGACTGTCCTGTGGATATATGAGCACCCTGGGCCTTGTAGTTTACATCCCCAAGTTGTGGATCCCTGGCTCATTGAAGTAGTGTGGGAGTAACTGTCATAGACTAGAGGTAAGCTGCTCCATCTTTATCCATGAAGGATATATGTAATCCAGCTAACTTCTTTTTCACCTCACTCAGAAACTACAGACCAGAATTTCTAATGAGTTCATATTATACTATGTTCCCCTTCCAAAGAGTGTAGACTATCTCAATTTCATAGTCCTAGAGGATCTCAATCCATCACCACTGTCTCAAGTTCAATTCCTTATGTGAGAAGATATACCTGAGGCCCTTGTGATCAGAGTAAATAGAAAACTGTTCACCCATCAAGTAGTTCTGCCACATCTTTAGTGCAATGACAATGGCTAATAACTATAGGTCATGGGTAGAATAGTTCTTCTCATGTTGTCTCAAGTGTCGTGAGCCATAGGCGATCACTTCTCACTCCTGTATCAGGACACAACCTAGTCCGGTCCCTGATGTGTCACATTAAACTACAAACCCAATACCCTCTTTTGGTATCCTCAAGATGGGGGAACTTGTTAGTCTTTATTTTTTCTCCTGAAAACTCTGTAGGAATCTCTATGTCCACACAAAGGTCTTTCCCTTGTTTTTCATAGCTGAAAATGGTGTCGCAAATCTGGAAAATATGGGTAAAAATCTATGGTAGTACCAAGACAATCTGAGGAAACTCCGAACCTCAGTCACAATCTTGGGTGGTTCCCAAGAAATCACTACCTCTATCTTCACAGGATCCACAACCACTGGAGCCTCTAAGATAACATTCCCCAAGAATCAGACTTCTCGTATCCAGAACTGGAACTTAAAGAGATTTACATAAAGCAAGAGATCTCATAGTGTATCCAGAACTATTTGTAGGTGAGTGGCATACTCCTCCTTCGATGCTGAGTATATCCAGATGTCATCAATACAGACCACCACGAAGCGATTGAGGTAAGGGTGGAATATATAGTTCCTGAGCCCCATGAACACTGGAAGAGTTTTGGTCATGCCAAAGGGCATCACCATGATCTCTTAATGGTTATACTGACATCTGAAGGCCATATTCAGTATGTCCTCATCTCGTACTCTTAGTTGATGATATCCTGATCTGAGGTCTACCTTCAAAAATCATCGAGCTCCCTTTAGCTACTCGAACAGATCATAATTTTTCATAAGTGGATACATGTTCTTCATAGTCACCTGGTTTAGGTACTGACTGTCCACACAAAGCTACAAACTCCCATCCGACTTATTGGCAAATAAAATCAGGGATTCCCATGGAGAAACACAGGGACTTATAAACCCCTTCCCCTGCAAGTCATCAAACTGTATCTGCAACTCATGAATCTCCATGAGGGACATTAGATATGATGGCATATATATTGGTGTCATCCCATTGTACAAGTCGATGTAGAAGTCTAACTCTCTATGGGTAGGTAGTCCTTGAAGATCATTAGGAAAAACATCAGAATATTGGTCCACCACTATACGATAACTAGGACTCCTCACGTCAACTACTCTGAGGGTGAGGATATCCAACTGATGTGTGAATGGATGTACCCTCCTCTGAGCATGTACATCTTGTGCTAAAAAGTTTCCCTTCTCATCGGTGAAGGTAAACTGGATCCCAACCTCACGGACACACCGCACTCTGCATGTAAAAAATTTGATCTGAGCCTGGATTGTGGATAACCATTCCACACCCAAGATAAAGTCGTAAGGCATTGACGCTGCTACTTGTAGATTTAAGGAAAATTTATCACCTTCTAGAGAGATATCACACTATATTCACTAGTGTGTAATCGTTGAAGATTCTCTCTTAGGAGTCTCTAATTGTAAGGATCGAGCCAACGACTCCCTTGGAATCTCCGAGCTCTGGATGAGTGTCAGGGAAATAAAAAAATTGATTAGAACCAGTGTCTATAAGAAAAACATATAGGCTGTAATATACATAGATCATACCTCTAATCATCTTTGGAGTGCTGTGGTCGTAGGCCTCTGCTGCCTGAAGCAGAACTCACCCCTATCCACCTACTTCTTGTGTTCATTGTGGACCACCTAGGGGTGGTGTTGGAAAAACCTCAAACTTTTTTCCACCACATGCTACATGAACTACTACTAAACTTTGTCCAAAACCCTATAGACCCTCCCCCCCCACTCAAAAATTAGTCATTTCATCGGTGGTCCCTTAATCATTTGATGATCATTAGTACAACGGTTCAGGCAGTTACAAGCCATGTGGCCCTGCCCACCGCACATGAAGCACAAGTTACTCCTCTGTTGGCCTGCTCTACCACGTGAGCTCTGCACCTCTGACCCTACATCTAAGGGATTCCTCTGGAAGGTATGGACTGCTTGGAACTTTGCATCATCTACCTACTATCTTCTACAGATGACTCGGCTACTCGTTTTCAGGTGGTGGCTCTCATTGTCAGTGCCTGCTCAGCTAATATTCTCTCCATTAATAATTCTCACTTGAGCAACCAATCCTATGTCAGAATATTGACTGATATCATCGACACTATTATCTCTTGCTGGTGACCTTGCTCAAAGGTCTAGGCCATGAAGAATGGGTCCTTTACCATGTTAGTGTAGTAGCATGATAGGTCAGTTAATCTCACCATGTATTTGGCCATTGATAGGATTCCCTATTGTAAGTGCAGTAGATCCTAGATACACACTGAGCGTACATTTTCTAGTATGAAATTTTCCTTGAAGAGGGTCTCAAAGTCCAACCAAGAGAGTTTCACCTCCTCATGCTTATGGAGCATTAGACTCCAACATCTCCCTAATGTTCCCTAGATTAGGCTAGCAGCTATGATCACCATCTGATCTGCTGGCATCTCAACTAAGAGAAAATCTCATGCTACAACCTCCATCTAGTCCTCATCTTCCTCGGGATTTGTCTCACTTCAAAACCTAAGAGGTCTCTGCCCCTAGAACTCATGAAATGAACTCAGTCGGTGTACATAGTCTTCCAGTATGGCTGGTGATAACTGCTACCCACTGAGTGGTGGTTCTATTGGTTCACCACCCGAAGGTGCCAACATAGTAAGAGGTCCCTACACCGAAGCCTCATCGGTCGGTGGGCCATCGCCTTGTACTATCTCTCGAATCCTGGATTTCTATCTCCGTGGTGGGATCCTGAAAAAAAGTGCACGATGGTCAATAAGTTATACCTGATGAGATGACTCAAAAGAGGTCAAAAGTAAAACATTTCCAAAACACACACAATTAGTGTTTTTGTGCACCAAGTTGGAAATAAGAATTTAGGGTCCCAATGTATGGATACGTCGGCTACCTCACCAACACTAGACTCCCTGAACTAAAAACCACTCTATAAACACCTAACACTATTACTTCATTGGAAATATTAGAGTCCAAGTTGGTTGGTTGAACCTACTCCTATGATACCACATTGTCTTGAACCATCCCTTGGGGCTCGTGTTGTGACTACCCCTAGCCCACCTTCCAAAGGCAATGGGTTGGAGACTATAACCAGAATGGCTTATCCCTAAAACAAGAATGTGTTTCCTTTAATCCAATACAAACACACATTCTTGGAACACGACAAAAGTAAACCGCATTGTAAAACAACTAAAGTAAAAGTGTTTATTGGAAGTAAAGTGTCCAGAATACAACCCCAACTGAAAATATTCAACTACAATAGAAAAAAGAAAACATCACCCTGGATCATCCACTATGGATCCTACCAGAAATGTAGGTACAACTCATTTCAACAGCTCCCCACATCAACCGTCACCATCGTGTACCACCTGGTCCTGGCTCCTATAGTCTCAGTCGAGCTTCTCATCCTATTTCACATGACACAACAAGGTACATCTGAAGCCCATGCAAGGGTGATTATAACAATACTTAGTAGGGACCCTAAGACCCCTGAAGGTCTCTAATAATTCCAGAAAGGAACACCACAAATCATGATCTCAATCACAATGCACAAAGTCAAATACTCAACTCAATCCTGGTATAACATAAGTAAGAAAGTACAGATGATTATTTGTAAGGCTAGATCATCTAATTCTGTTAAGATAGACTATTTTGACCAACATAGGATCGATATGTACTAACTCCCACTAACACACATAAGATCCGACCCACCTCGGATCGATAGGTGCTAACCCCCACTAACCCACATCGGATCCGACCCACCCATGATCAATAGGTAAAAAACCCTGACTGACAAAGGATCTGACCCACACAGAATCGATATGTGCTGACCCACACAGGATCGCTGAGCGCTGACCCAAATAGGATTTTACCCACAAAGGATTAGTATAATCTCACCCACATAGGATTGTAAAGCGCTGACCCACACAGGATCTAACCTACATAGGATTGGTTGGTGCTGACCCACACAAGATCTCTAGGAGATGATCCACACAATATTGATTGGTGTTGATACACATAGTATCGCTAGGTGCTGATTCAGACAGGACTGATATTCATTCTTCGTGTCTCAGCCAGCAATTGGATTTCCATACATAGTACGCTTGATTCTGGGAGGATCCACTCCTCAAGCGATTAGTGGAACATCCACTAGAATGAAATATCATGAAGAAGTAACCCAATGATCTATCATGTCATAAGGGTTTCAATGAAAAAGGTGGTGCATCAATCGGATGCACGGTCTGAGTGTTATAGGCCTTTTAGTGCCAAGAGCCCAATTGGATTCAGGTACGACCCAACCCGAATATACTAAAACTTTTGGAAAGACATGGGTGGGGTATCTCACAAAGATTGCCTTGTTCTAAGGATTTATGTGCTACAGAAAGTTCTTCAAATGTACATTTGGTTTCTAAGATATGGCATTTAAAGTGTAACTGGGCCAAAGTGGGTCTGGGTCTGGTCCAACCCAGCCAAGGCCAACCTGACCCAGTTTTGGTTGACCTGACCTGGCCTGGTTTGGACCCATCCCAGCCCAAACTGGTTGGGCCGTAGACCGGCCAATCCCAAACTGGCTAGGATAGGCTACGGCGGGCTAGGCCCATCGACTGGCGTGACCCGCGCGAGTGGTCGCACAACCCCTCGACCCCGAATGGCATAAAGAGGCATTCAGCTCCTTAAACAGTGGAACCAAGTGGCACTACCTTGGATGGAAGCAGGACCTTGGGGGGGGGGGCAGATCCACTTCGCTATGGCTTCCATGCAGTGACCGCCTCCTACGGTGCGCAATGGGGTGCTGCTCTCCGCCAATGCGGCCATCCAAGGGTTGGCCTCCCGTGTGGTCCGTCGTGGCGCAGAGTGGGGCCACATCCTTTTGCGGCAGGCAAGGGCCAGCAGCTGCCCTCATTCACTGGTGCCAGTCACTTGGGCTTCTTCCATGGGGCTTCGGCGATGCTCCGGATCTCTGTTTCCACTCCCATATACTCTTACGGACCTCCTATGATGTCTTCGTCTCTGCATGACCCTATTATTCACATTATCGTCGAATTCAAAATTCTTCTACGAAGAATGCAATAATAAAACAAGTAGCGGAGGGTCTGAGCCTTTTTCGTTTGTCATGTTCCATCCGCATTAGCATCATATCAATGGGGAGTGATTGATTCAAAAAACTCTTATAATTAATCAAGACAAAACTCAAGAGTAAATCCAAACAAAATTCCCAACCATGAGAATCATTGGAGGTGTCGCGGTTGTGGTGGGAGAAGACACCTTGATGGATGAATTCATCAGCGTTAATTGATCCTGGGTCTTTTCCACCCATGCTTCTATCCTCCTTCGGAGGAAGTTATTGTAGTAATCTACTAGAGGTTCCTTTCTTGATAAATCCATGTAAAAAACCCCAACCCTAGATTCATTTAAAAAGAGGGGGAGGGTGAGTAACGTATCGACCGAATTAATGAGGTTCATTAATTAATGATCCTCTTAATTTACAATGGTGTGGTCACACAACAGAAGAGTCAATCCATTAAATAGCTTGAAAACTCATCAGTCCCACCACCACTGCTCACCAGGTGGTAGGAAAAATAAAACAACAGTTTTTTTATTTTATTAATTCTTTAGAAGTTTCAAAAACAAACATTTTCACGCGACCTACTAGGAACGAAGTTAATCATCCTTTAAGTGAATCCTAATGCTATAGATTCAATGGTTCCATTGGATTTTTAATATGAGAACTGGTTCAAAAGATAGAAAACATCACCTGCATGTTTATTGAATGCACTTTTAAAATTTTCAAAATTCTGTTCTGGGAAAATTGGGGCTCAGAATCAAGAGCTGTCAATTTTACAATTACACATAATATTCCAAAATAATTTAAAAAAATTATATAGAATTTACCAATCTTTACATCTATGGGATAGGTTCTAGGTTTTTATAAGTTGCAATATCTTATAATGTTTTAAAATATGATTTTTGTTTATTTCTCATTTGGAATGAAACAAATAATTTCTTCTTATTCTATAAAAGTTATGGGAAATATTCAATTGGATTCTCTTTAAAAATATTTATTAAAGAAGAAATATTACATTTTATAATAATTATATTACCAATCTACAATTCATTTATTTTATCATAAAATAGTGTATATTTTGATTACAAAAAGAGTTAATATCTAAGGTATATATTTTTAGTTCTCATTGATCTAAATTTAAGCATTTTATCTTCAAAAAGACAATAAATGTTTATATAAGAATTAACTAAAATTAAATAATCAAAATATTGACATATTTATATATATACTATTTTAATTTAATCCTTATACATAAAGAAATTTATTAATAACCATATATTTTGGATCTCTGACTTGACCAAATATAAAAAACATTTCCCATAGTATTTCCATAAAATGTGATATAGCCTCCAAAAAACATTGAAAATTAATAGAAGTTTGATAATTCACAACTGATGTTCCAAAACTAGCAACTATCCATATACCTTTTACATTTTAGGCTTTTATGGACTTTTCCCTATAGAAAATAAAAAATAAGATTGTTTGGAACACAAATTCTCTTCACTCTAGTGGTGTTACCTATTAATGATTTTAGAAAAGATATTTGTTCACTATGTCTATAAATTCTATATTTAATATTTTACATATTGTTAGAGATACAAAAATTTTAATATAAAAAATTTGAATTTTTAAGATTAAAATTATTTTAATAATTTCTATTTATTCACTAGTGAAAATAAAAAACATTGGAAAAGTTTTTATTAATTTTTATATAAAATAAATATTTCAATAAAATTTTGTTTTCTCTCTCTTACTACTTATAAATTGTTTCCCATTATTGGATATTTTATTTCCAAGTATCTAGTTGAGATAATCATCCCCTTTGTAAATAAAATTTTAGTATATTTAATGGGTTTTTCCTCTTCTATTGATTAATTAACTTTTTTATCCTGCACAAAAAAACGTAGAGAAATATGTATCCAATTTTTGATTTAATTCTAAAATAGAAATTGTTAAATATTCATTTTTTAGCTAATAGAATAAAATTATTTTTTATGTTTTTTTATTCATTTGAAGATATTCATATTTTCTTCCACTATGGAGAAAGACTCATTTAATTACTTATTATATAAGTATAAATATTCAAATCTAGAAGTATAATAATAAACATGCTTCAACTCTTTCGTCTAATACATGAATCAGATGTTGTCTTTATAGCTATATTTATCAGTATTTGGGTCAAAAAAAGACATTTCACTGGAATCATATGAAGCTCACCTAGTGGATTTAGTAAATTTATTTTCCATCTCATTGTAATTTTATATTCTGTGAAACATCTTATTAAGATTTTTACTTTCTTTAAACTGTGGATAACCAGGTTTGAGCCAATGAGCATGTACTTGAGTAGTAGAGGCTCCTACTTGGCATCCAAGAGACCTAAAATCAAATATGGGTGACGGGGAATTTTCAGGTTACTTTAGCAGCACTGTAGTAGGTATTGTTCAGTACTATAGCAGCTAGAACTATTCATCTTCTTTGGTCCTTTGGGCTAGCGGTATGAGCCTATGGGTCTGAGGGAATTCGGGCCACCAAAGGACTTCAGGCCATGGGGTCTTTGGGATATAAGGAACTTTGGACCACAGGGATTTTGAGCCACAGAAATAATTCCAAGGAATGGAAGACCACAACAGAGAAGATTCAAATGAGGATTATGAGAGAAAATAGCAACCACCAGAGCAGAGCTAACTAGATTGGAATAATGAAAGGTTATGGAAACTATCATTGGGACCAGGTACTATGTAGCTCTGCATAGGGTAATTCCAGCTGATCATCCATGCAAGGTGTGGAACTAGGATATTTGAAGATACAAATGCTAGGGTAGGGTCATTTCAAGTTTTTCAGGTTTTGGGCCTTTAAGGTCATGTATTTGTCTGTGTATGGGCCTTGTTCCTTGGGCCTATGGTTCATGTAAGGGTTCCCCTTAAACCCTTAAAAGGGGGATTATCAGAAAAATAAAATAAAAAGAAGGCCTTCGTGGCTTTTAGGTGATAACCAGGTTTGATAAGTCTTATATTTTTATAGTCATAGAACCTCATCTCATTTATATTTATATTATACTTTTTATATTTATTAGAGTATTTCTTGAAATCTCTCCTATTATTATGAAAAATTAATCTTTTTTTCTAACTAAAAAAGGTCATCATTGGGATCTGAATAACATGACTTTACTTCAAAAGATAATAATATATCAATTATTTTCTTCTCATATAGTGAATTGGAAAATTTTGAAGTAGTATTATCCTTTTTGATATGCTTTTGATCATAAACTTTTTCCTATATATATACTTGATACATCATTAGTGTCCAAATGAGAAATTTTATTTTTTAATCCTTGATAATAATATAATGTCTAATAGTAATTGAGACCTCATTCCACTTTAAGGATAAAAATATAAAACCTTTTAGGGATGATATGTTCTATAAATGGAAGTTCCAAAAGAAGAAACATTATTAACAATTGTTTTTATATTTTAATTTATTTGAGTGATTCTTTCACTATTAATCATCCCGAAAATTTCAAACATTATTTTAGAATAATCTTATCTTATTTTTATGACAATATCAGTTCTTTAATAAAGAACTGAGATGGTCTATCACATATCATGGGTATTAACTCATTGAGAGACTCTGTTAAACTCATCTGGGACAAGGCCACATATTTTCACATTCATTGCTCTAGAGTTTAAATGATGATAATCCTATTGATATCCACACTATATTTAAGGTTACTTAGTATTAATTTCATATGATTTAATAAAATTCATCATAACCTTTAATCCAAAATTGTTTAAATAGATAATGATCACTTATTTGTAAAAACTGTAGTTCTCTCCATTAAAGTATATATATCTAACTATAGGGATACCTCCCTTCTTGAAAACCATTTTGGAAACATAGATATGATCTTCAGAATTAAACTGGTAAGAGTTGAAAAATCAAAATTGACTTCTTTATTGCATATTTTTATCCAAGTTGTGTTTTTCAATAACACAAGATTGGGTGAATTCTATTATTTGAATTTTACCTTGAATAAAAATAGCCCTCTTACAAACTATTAAATAATATACCACTTTGTTTTAAAATAGATATGTAATTAAAATAAGCCATAAATAATTATAGAAAACAAATATATTTTTTTGTGGCTCAAGGAAATAGGAACTGCCCATAATTCATTTCATAAATAATCGACGTGAGGTTGGTGACTTTTAATAAAATAATGAGTTCATTGGGGACTTCCTAGATGAGTGAAATCAACTTTCATATGGTATAAGGGATCCAAAATTCTTTTTCTAGGTATTTAACTTAACAATACCTATCTATAGTCTTCATAAAATTCTTTTTATAATATGTTTCCACTTTATAATAAATGACAGATATTGAAGAGATGGAAAATTGAATACACTATTATGAACAACAAATGACATCTAAGAAGAAATTATCAAGAATAAATATGTCTCCAAAGTTTAGATATAAAGGTTTCTAACCAGTAGTTGATATATAGGAATCACATAAATAGTAGTACTGAGTTTCAATTTTTCTTCATGAAAAATATAGATTGATTAAATGCATGAAATACAGTAAACAACAGCTTATAAAGAGTTATTGAATGTTGATAACACAATATCTTCTTATTATTTTTAATGATTTATATTTTTCATACTTATATATACAATTCATGAATATTTTTTTTATATTTTAATACACATATCATTGTGATTAAATTGATATTATTTCCCAAATTTGAACAATTTAATTTTTGTGTGCTTTGTGTCATGATTCAATCAATATTTGGAAAATGAAGAAAAAATGATGAATATTGTGAGATGAAGATGCTTCATGCCACATAATTTCACACCACAACACGACATTTATTAATTGAAGCCATAAAAGATGTTTAAGATGGATTTATGCTACAAATGAATCTAGAAAAGACACATTTATGGCCCAAAACCCAGTTTATCTGGTAATATTATTGAAGGATATAAAAGGTCCTAGAATGTTTTATGTTGTAAAAAATATTTGGTTTATAATATTTGTGAATAAGGAACATGATTTAAACCATAAATATCCAACTTACATTATGAGTTCATCGGTGGAGAGAATTCAAAAGTCTGTGCTGCACTTATTACATAATAAAATTCTTATTTATGGTGTGAACACAAAGAAAATTTTGAAGATGTATTATTGCATATGAAGGGATTTAATGTTGAATATTATTTATTCAAGGATACAACTCCTTGAATTGTGTATGATATATGAGACTAGATTCCAAAACTAGGATGACAGATGACTAGATCATCTACCACCTCAAATCCCTACTACTACTGTCATTCTTTTTCAAGTAAACATGATGCTCTTCCTCCTCATGATGAGAAAGAGAAAGTAGTTCCTTTTTTCCATGTAACATGATTGTAGGGGGAGTGTTGTTTGGGGATTATCTTTATTTTTCTATTCTTATTTTGGATTTTTGGATCTCTATTTATCAATTCTGAATCTTCTTCTAATCATATTCCATGATCATTTTATGCACTCTATGGAGTTTAATTTTATTACAGCATTTACTCACCCTAGATTGTAAATTACCATTATTAAATCTAGGTTGATCATATTTAAATAATGTTTTGGGTCACTTAATCCTATACCCAAATCTAGTACTTGTCAATTCCGATGGTTTTATTATCGGATTATGGAATTTTACCCAAACTAAGGATCCCTAAATAATGAATCTAAAAACAAATATGAATTAATGTATAATTAATTTAATCCTTATAACATGATCCAAAAATTAACAGAACCTATAATGATCCATGTAATGTCTGGACCCAGATTCCAATAAACCAATGCTCTGATATGGGTTTCCAAATGGTCTCAAGTTAACCTCTACATACACAAATATTTCTAAATAGAAGTAAGTTCCATGTATTTTTTTCATGGAGAGACTATTCCCCCATATCAGATAAAACCAAGATGACTATAACTACATATCATCCAAATATATAAATAAACAGAGTGTGGAAACAACAAATAAATAGAAATAAAAGAATGTTGTAATAATAAATTAAATGCTATTAATTCATGAATATCAATCTCATACATAGAGAACTGGTCATCCACTAGGAAGACCATACATACATGAGTAAATAAACTAAACTAAAATAAAAATACTGTGATCTACTACAAACTCTAATCCATTCCATATACCCAATCTCCAAGACACTACTAGGATGAGTTGGACCAATCTAAATAATCAACATTAGTATATTATCTCAATCATAAAATCCCTAGGACGTATTCCTATCCATCATGTGGTATGTTCTCAATCTAAAAAGAAGTCATAAGGTCTGCACACACACTTAGGAGCATGTATAGGGGTGCTAAATAATCTCATTATGCCACCCCAATGAAAGAACAAAAAATGTTATTCCATAAGTTATTTCTAATTAAATATTATTAGTTTATAATAGAAATAACTAGAATAATAAAGATAAAAATATCATAAAAAGTAATATAGACGATCCTCAAGTTTGTAATCATTTTTATAAAAAATTTCTTCTACCTAAGTTGGAATGTTCCTAAGCCTATTCCATCACATATATCTATAAATATATATATAAACACCCATATATATATATATATGTATATATGTATGTATGTATGTATGTATATGTATATGTTGACTTCCTCTTTTGAATTCTCATATTAATTTAGTTTTGATAATTACTTCAACCTATAATTATTTGGTTTCAAATAATTTTGTTTAAGTTTTTTAGATTTAATATGTCACATTATTTATATTATAGACAAATAAATATTGATATTATTCATATGAATTTTGTTCTATTAAAAATATAAAAATATTATATTCATGTAACATGTTAATGATAAAAATCCAATTCAGTTGATTCGATGGTGAAAAAATTCATCAAAACAGTTACAAGATATAATGTGACATTATGGTTTTTATCTTAAAGTAACTTTTTAATTTAGATTACATATCATGATAAATTGAATAGTTTCACATTATATATATACAATTGGATATATAATATATTTATCTAAAAATTACTGTATTATTAAGATGTCTGAAAAGGATATTTTGGTAACCAAATAAATCAATTAAGTTGATACAGTAGTTTCACAACACTATAATGAAAAGATTTGGAAACATACTATATTTGATATACTACATGTTCTAAAAATATTGGAATCACTTGAAAATGGTGATATATAAATCCAATAAGTTTATCTACATTTAATCAATTTACAATGAAGTCAAAAAATATCATTTAGATGGTAAATAAATTTTTTTAGTTTCTGCGATGAGTTTTCATAACTGTAGTTTTTTCATATTGCTATTGGTTTTGTTTATTAATGATTTCAAAAGCTATAGAAGTTATATTGATTTGATTCATAATCCACTATAAATCTAGTTATATTTCATAAATATAATTCTTCTTAGAATATGGATAAATATTATATTAAATGGCTGTAAAAATTCATTGAAGTCTCTAAATGTAAGTTGTCCATATTTCTAAAGGATTTTTTGAACTATACTTTCAGAACAGTGAAACCCTAAATTCAGAATAGTGCAACCCTAATTTTAATAAAAATTTACGGTCAATAAACATATTTTTTTTTAAAAACCATTTTTTCGACACTAATTTTGATATAAAAGTAGGGTTCAAGAACTATACATTGGTAATGAACCCTACGTTCATGAACCATACTTTTAGTGAACCCTACTTTCTTGAACCCATTGTTTTGGTGAGAATTTACCCTACTTTTATACTACTCCCATATGTTAGTTTGACGAAATCCTAAAAAAATCCTTATATGAATCTCTTTACAAGATGAAACACTGCTTCCAAAGAGATTAAATTAACTACAAAATTCTCTAACTAAAATTCTAAATCAATACGGCTATGATTTTAAGAGTGTTTACAGAAAATTTTATTGATAGTCAACCTGTTGTATATTAAAGAAATTATATTAATGTCGATACATCATCTAATGATATGACGATATGTTATGTTCTAAAAAAATGGAGTTTTTTATCCACTATATGATGCTATAATCTGGATTTTTTCCTGTCATGTTTACACAATGAAACACCACATGATGAAATTTTATTTTCTTCGACATGTAGAGGATCATATCTGATATTTATCATGATGATTTTTTTTAATAAATTCATGTTTTGGATAAATATTTTATGACTATGTCTCATGAACATGAA
This sequence comes from Viscum album, assembly GCA_963277665.1. Lineage (NCBI taxonomy): Eukaryota > Viridiplantae > Streptophyta > Magnoliopsida > Santalales > Viscaceae > Viscum > Viscum album. Next base: position 400,823,721 of record OY728126.1, read on the forward strand.
CTCAATCAAGGAGGATAATACCATTACCTCTACACATCTTTCAAAGTTTCGTCATGTTGAACTACCTTTAATTCACAACCATAATTAGTGGTGGTTTTTACAAGAAAAAAAAATCATACTAACACTAATTTTTTGGATGGAATAAAAATTTTAATGGTGAAATATAATAAAATAAAATCATGAAGTTTGATCAAGTTATCCTACTCTATTTTAAATGGTTTTTAGTATTTTAAATTGATACGTTTTTATCCTCCTAAATATTAGTGTTTTTTCAGATGGATAAATTCTAAAAAAACTAAAGTATTATAGTCTAAGATATTTAAAAATGTTTGGTCTAGTATTTAGAGTAAAAATTGGATATTATATAATAACTTCATTTTTTCAGCAATGTTAGAGGTCACAATGTTATTCATATTCACATTTTTTAATTTATGTTTTGATTGCTTCTTGTTTTGAGGATTTTTTTTCGAAATATTTTAAGATGTTTGAATTTATTTAAATATGAGTTTTAAATAATAAAATGGATATATTATTATATATGTTCTACCACAAGGCTTATTCAACTTATATTAAATGTTTTTATTAGAGATTTATTCTATAGGAATAAAAAAGCCAATGATTTTATGTTATTCATGGGATATATATAAAGGCATTTAATTATCTAGAGGAAGAGGAATGATGTAGTTACTAATGGATATTTACTCCCTCTATATATCTATCTTTGGAAGAAAAATAGATATGAAAAATAGTGGAGACATGTAAACTCTAACGAAAATAATGTTCTTAAATATTATGTTGCTAATCATTTTAAATAATAGATAAATATTCTATGTATATTATTATTATCTAAATATTTAATGATGAAGGATGTTGGAGAAATATTTTATAATATATTTTCTACAATTTAATGAAAAAGAGGAATCATGTGCAATACTGAAAATTATTTTTTTACTGTTGTGCATTATTGATGATCATCTACATCATTCAGTAGTTGTTGTACCTATGAGCTAAACCTATTTCACATAAAAATTCATCTCATATATTTTTTTGGGAGTGTTAACTTCTCGGACTCAGTCATGGTGGAGTTTCAACTTTTCAACCAAAGCTGGGTTCCCTATAAAAGAACTATAAGTCCTTGTAAAATCCTTTTAACATTTAAACTACATGTACTTAATTGTAGAGGTATTTAGATAAGAGGGCCTACAATTCAAAAATTTACAAGCTTGTGAAGTAGAGTGTTGGTGGAGTGGACTAATGGATTTATGTGCCCTAAAACACTATACATCATTTTTTTCTTTTCATTTATTTATTTATGTTTCTTGTCATCTATAAGAGATAATGAAAGGATCGTTACATTTCAAGAGGTACATTTTGATTTTGTCAATATTTTTAAAAGGAAATAATTTACACCCCCCCTTCTTATGTATTCATCATCACCATTATGACTAAATAAGTCATATCAAAGGTTGGACGTAATAGAGATATTTCTTATACTAGATATATGTTTCGACTCAATAACAATAAATGGTATTAGAGGAAGTTCTCTATTTCTATTTTTCTGTTTTTTGAAATCCTTGTAAATATTTTGTGTCTATCTGATACCTAACTAGTAATATCAATGGTTGGGCTATTTTATAATATTAAAAATTTTATTTAGAAATAACAATCCTGAGTTAATGATTCAGACAAAGACAAATCACAATGGTTTATCTTATAGAATATTTGTCGATAATATGTCATCCTTATTTTAATAGAGATAATTATGGATGCTGGGAATCTCGGATGAATATCTATTTGAAAACTGTTGGTTTCAAAGTTTACTTGAATATTTTCAAACCTTATGAAATTCTTGGAGAACCTAATGCATGGGAAGATTATAAAAAATATGAATATGATATTAATTCAAGAATGCTGAATTCTAGTATATGTGGTCTTCATCCTGATATATTTAACTGTGTTTCTCAATGTGTTATTCCCTATAGGATGTGGAAGAAAACCATAGTTTCTTATGAAGGAACCAATAAATTGAAAGACGTTTTCAATTTTGTTTCTTCATTGGGAAATCCAATTTCAGAAACAAATCAGACATCAAAGGAGTTGATTAAGGTGTGCGAAGCTGATATTAAAGTAGATAGTAAAAATCATATTTTATCAAAGTGTAAAATGTTTCACTCAATGTTTTGATTGATTAATTTTATGATTATAGTCATTTGGATTTAAGAAATGAATATAATACAAACTCTGATGTTTGGAAAGAAAATAAAAAGGTAAAAATATGTATCTTGGATTACGCTAATGAGGTAAAATCAACTTACTCTAAAAATTATGATTTATAAAATTTTTCTCATGATAAATGTAATAAATATTGCTTTCTTATTCAAGAGAAATTTTAATCCTTAAAAAATATCATAGAAAACATCTAATATCTTATTATGCTATTTGAATTGATAATGAATCGTTTTCAAAATAGATTACATATTTCATACTAAATTCTTCCATAATTATTATGCTCTGAATTAAATTAAAATAAAATAATTGTTGGGTGAAGTTGGTAATTTGAATAAATATTCTAGTATGATTATTATGGAAGATAATTATTTTAATTTATTTATTGCTAAAAATTTCACAAAAGAAAATTTTGTATTGGTAGCTGTGGATAAAAACCAAAATTATACAAGAATTATTTTGTTCCTGGTTTAAAAAACATGTCTATTGTTAAATGTTTTTATTATGGTTTTAATGGACATTATGTTAGGGACTATTCTTTTTAAATTCCTCATATTTGTGGTCAAGAATTTTCATTATTCAGAGGTGTTATATATAATTGATTATAAAATGTTTCATCAAAATAAACATGTTTGGTTACCTAAGTCTTTAATTCATAACAGTACCAGAATCAATAGAATATGGGTACCAAAAGGAACCTGTATATGATATTTTGTAGGTATGCACCAATGGAATTCATTTTTACATCCTTTAGAGGCTACATGAAAATTATGGAAATTTATTATATTTCTATTTCTTATTCCTTGATATGAAGATTTCATAGATCTAGAACTATTAAATCTAGGAAGTATTTCATTTCTATTTTAATATTTGATTTAAAATAGCTAACTCTTTTATATAGTGGGAGTGAAAGGTTTAATTTTTTATCTTCTTTCTCCTTTATATTTAATTACTCTTTTTATTAAACTTTCAAACTATCTTCTCACTCTATTGTTTTAAGAATTAATTTTAAGAATTAATTTATTAACCAATGATCATGAAACCTACTCTTGATATTTCCAATAAATTGTTATCTTTAATGAAAGAATGTTTTTACATTTTTTAATTTTATGGAATTAAGTAAATGGTTTAATAATTCATTTAAAATCATTGTTATTCATTAAATAATATTATATATATTTTCAAGGATCATTGATTATATCTTTTTTAATTAATAATGAATATCATGATAGTTTATATTACTACATGTATTCAGAATATATTTTTGATATCTTTCTCATTAACTCAACGTTTTTCAAAAATGGTGAGGAATTTTGTTTTTCAAAATTTCAACATATTTTTTATTATACTTCTGAAATTTTAAATTCCAATTATTTATAAAAAGGTGGAAATATATTGTATTATTTAATATACACTTGTTCTTATCTTTTTTATTCTTATAAGAAATGGGAGAAAAGGAATTTATAGAGTTAGGGTTTTCTAATTTTCAAAAGCTATATAATTTTTCATGTATTATTTTCATTCTCATAATAATTTAGTTTTGATAATTACTCCAACCCATAATTCTTTGTTTTCTAGTAGTTTTTATATGTGTTTTAGATTTAGAATGTCACAATATGTATTTTATATATAAATAAATAGTAATTTAATTCTGATTTAGTATATTCAATTAGAAAGTTAAAAAATAATATTCATTTAATTTATTAACATCATAGACCAGTTTAGTTGTTTTTATGGTGAAAAAATGCACTAAAGAAGTTTCTATCTATTCAAGTGGCATTGCGGGTTTTAGCTTAAAGTCACCTATGAATTTTGATTATATATGAAGATAAATTGAGTGGTTTCATGTGTTACTTGTATAATTTGATAGATAATATAATTATATAATCATTATTAGTTTATTAGGAAGTCTGAGAAGACTATTTTGGTACTCAAAAAAATCATTGAAGTTACTATAGTAGTTTGACAAATCTAAAGTGAAATGATTTTAAAACATTCTGTATTTGATTTAATACATGTTCTAAATATATTGGAATCACAAAAAACTAGAGAGAATGAAATCCAAAAAGTTTATCATGATTTCACCAGTTTACATTAAAGTCTAAAAGGGTAATTTTTATGGTGAATAAATTGTCTAATGTTCTGAGATGATTTTTCAGATTTGTAATTTTTTCATAATGTTATTGCTTTTATTTTTTAAAGATATCTAGAGTTGTAGAAGTTGGATTGATTCTCTTTTTGATTCTAAATAAATCTATTTATATTTCCCAATTATAAATTTTCTAGTAATAATAATGAATATTTTATTAAATGTATCTAAAAAAACATTTAATTCTCTAAATTTAAGTTTTCAAGTTGTCTAAAGGATTATTTGAACCCTATATTCAGAAAACTGAAACACTAATTTCAGAATTGTTTAACACTACATTTTATACAAAAGCATGGTTAATAACCCATACATTTCTGTTTTAAACCCTTATTTTGATACAAAAGTATGGTTCATAAACCAAAAGTTGGTAATGAACCCTACGTTCATGAATCCTACTTTCATTGAACCCTGCTTTCATGAACACCTCATTATGGTGAGAATGTAACCATCTTTTTTGTTTTTTCCATATGTTATTTTTCTGAAAAAATAAATGAAGGCTATTGTGCATCTCTTTATAAGCAAAAATAGTTCATCCAAAGAGATTAAATTCACAACATAATTCTACAACTAAAATTCAAAATCATGACATGTTGTACGCTATGATTTTAAGAGTGATTACTAGAACTTTTGATGAAACAAAATTTTTTGTATATTACATTAGATCTCTTCATGTAGATACCTGAGCTGATGAAATAATGATCTATTATGTGCTGAAAAAAAAGGAGGTTTTGATCCATTGTTTCTTGTTGGAAATAGAAGTTTTGTTTCCTCCATGTCTACACGATGAAACACTACATGAAAAAAGTTGATTTGATGCGTCATGTGGAGGATCAGATCAAATATTTATCATGAAAAACACTCTAAAAATAAGGATATGTTGAGGAAAACTATTTTACATTGATGTCGGGTGAACATGAACTTGATCATGGTAGAGAATATCATTAGATCACGACATCTTGTTGAGTTTCATCATGATGAACTATTGTGCATTCACAACCATAACTGTATATGGTTTTTTCATGGAAAAAATAAAAACACCATTGAATATTTGGATGGAATAAATATTTAAATGGTAAAATATATAGAAATAAATGAATGAATTTTGATATAGTTATGTACTCTTTTTACATGGTTCTTGGTATTTTAAATTGTTGTGTTTTTATTTGGATGGATATCATTGGTTTATAAACTAGATAAATTATACTAATTTTAAAGGATTATAGTTAAATATATTCAAATGGTTTTGGTTCAGTATTTAGTGGAAAAAAATTTCCAATTTTTTGTAACATAATTTTCGTATCAAATTCCGAGGACACAAAGTTATTTAAATTGAAATATTTTAATTTACATATAGATTGTGATTCAAGTTTTCATGAACTATTTTAACTATATTTAAATAGGTTTTAATTGATTTAAATGGGAGTTTTAATTCATTAAATTATACTTTTGTCTTGTATATTTTACCTAAAGATTTATTTATCTTATATTGAATGATGTTATAAGAGATTTATTCTTTGGGAATGATGAAACCAATAGTGCTGGGCTATTATTGGGAGATTTATAACAAATTTTAAGTATTTGAAGGAAGAGTAATGATTTAGTTACTTCTAGATATATATATATATATATATATCAAGAAGAAAAATAAATATGAAGAAGAGCAGAGATGTGAATAATCTAATGAAAATAATGTTCTGAAATATTCTTCTTCTCATCTTTTTAAAGATGAGATAAATATTATTTGTACAAACTTATTATCTCATAATGTAAAGAAGGAGAAAGCTAGATAAACATTATATAATATATTTACTTTTGTTTAAATAATAAGAGGATGTATGTGAAACATTGAAGAATATTTTGATACTTTTGTTTATTACTGAAAATCATCTACATTTTTGAGTGGTTACTGTAACTATGAGATAAACCTATTTCACAAAAAAATTCATCTCAAATATTTTCTATGAAGTATCATCTGATCAAACATACATGTGGAGAATTGTATGATTCTATGACTAAATTAGGTTCCCTATAAAATAACTATAAGGTACCTTAAAATAATTCTAAGGTTTCAACTGTATGTACTCATTTGTAAAGGTATCCAAATAAGAGGACATACTAGTGAAAATCACTAAGCTCATGTAGTAGAGATTTGGTGGAGTGGTCTAGAGGATTTATGTCCCCTGAACCACTCTATATTTATTTTTTATATTGTTTTATTTATTTCTTCTACTCGTTCATCTATAAGGGAGAAATAAAGGATCGCTCCATTTCAAAATGGATGTTTTGATTTTCTCAATATTTTTAAAAGGAAAAAATTGACCCTGCTCTTGTGCCTTTGTCAGCTCCATTCCAAACTAGCAATATTTACATGAAAATGAAATTAACATAAGATATAAGACTAAGGTGTCCTAGAATAATATCAAAATAAACTCAATACATAGTAGATAATAGGATCCTAGATCAGGTCAACTATGAATCCTATTGCTAGGGATCTAAGATATTTTTTATACCACTCAAGTTGTGTGTCATTAAGTCAATCTTTTAGTCCATAATACCTATTGATAAAATATACTTCATCCAGCATTAGAATTTCTCTGAACAAGTAGTGTCACCATAGGGGGGAACATTTCCAATCCTTAGGTTCACTTGTATTTATCTTTAACAACTAAGATGAAGGATTCTAAGTATAAACTAGGAAATCATGCAAATTTTCATTGTTCTAGATTCCATAAAATGAGATCCACATGTAATCTAGTCCAATGTATGATTCCTAGGACTTAGTTCATAGGAAATGACAATATCATAACTAAGATAATCCCTAATGCAGATGAACCTTAGGTGATATTTAAGGAATAATCTCCTCATATGGTATTTTAACAAGTAATCATTCAATAACTGGCTCAACAAAATCATCCCCAAACAATCCTAGGCATCACAATAATGGTGTATCCACTGATACCAGGGAGTATCATAGGCATCAAATGAGGATTTAATGTCCATCCATGGGGAGTTCATCAACATCCCACTACTACGGGGGAATTTACCCACCTGGAAACCTTTAGCATCACATAGAATGATTTTAAACTATATATTCCTATAATGACTCAATATAAGAGGTTTTTTAAAAAAATCTCAACAACCTACCTATGTGTCCCTAAACAAGGATTAATCAATTTAAGAAATGGGACTTATCGTAATATTAAAGGTAAAATTCAAATAAGTAAGTATTGAAAGTTAGACACTATAAATTTCATCAAGAAATCCTAATAGAATAATACTTAGAAGTAATATTCCATGTACTATATCTAGAAATCATACAAGCATGATTCTCAACTATCAGATCATAGGAATTGAATTTGTTAATATTAATAGAATAATCCTTAGAAGATAAATTATAAGTAGTACATCTAGAAATCCTAAAATATTAAGTATCAATAGTCATAAACCATGAAGTTTGTAAGGGTATCACGATAAAAGAATAGTAACTAGTGAGGTCTTTCCATCTGGGTTCTGCGAAGTATGTTGGGGAAAATCCAGAAATAAATGGGAAAATAAGATGGATACCAAGGAGTATGTCTAAGTATCCCAATATTGCATCTCTTTAGACACATTAGCCACATACTAGGAAGCACATTTGGTTATACTAGTTTCATCATCAATTACCTAGTGAATTCATAAATAAAGACTGACGGTGGTCAAATTCCTAAACACACCACTATCGACATAGCCTCTAGATCTTACCTATTCGGTACAGGTTCTAAGGTGACACCCACTACCATCTCTATCCAAACCACCAATGCACGAGAATAGGGTTGGTCAAACACCAGGTAACCCATTGGGTTCCTCATATCAAAACACAGGTAGGGAATAATACTTGCAATCCCTTAACACTACACATAAGTGAAGGTATCCTACTCAAGATCCTCACATGTGAAGGTAAAATGGGGAATCCTACATCAAAACCTCAATGGTAAGTTAATGAGGGAGTCCTACATGGGATCCTCAGAATGTTACATGAGAAGGGGTGTCTTACATTAGAACCTAAATAAAATTTTACTTAGGAAGATGCATCCTATATGGGATCCTAAGAAATAGAAAATCGGTATAGTTATCCTACAACGGATTCCCTATGTCAACGTGTAAGCGAAGTAAACCAATAGGGGGTCCTTGGTAATAGTTATAATATAGAGGAAACCTACATGGGATCCTCTAGGTTAACATATAATATGGAATATTTTCTTAAAATGGAAATTCCTTGAATACTAGTATATAGATATGGATTATGGACCACCTTAGATCAAAGTTCTCACTCTTAATAGATTGATGAATTTGATTGTCGGTGGAAGAACCTATTTCTTTAAGAAAATTCTTAAAACACCTTTTATGAGTGATAAAATAACCTCAACGGATTATAATCATGATATACATGATAAAATTCTTAAGATTTAATATTCATGTGTATAATTCCATCTCTAGGGTGAAAAATATAACAAACCCTCAAAAGGGTAACAAAGGAGAATTACACGATGTGTATACCTTGGTACAAAACATGTACCCTAGAAGCTCCACCTACTCGTGTAATTGAAATAAAAATGGAATGGAAAACACAAGTACACAGTGTGTGAGAAATGTAAAAAAATTTAACCCTTAAAGGGCATTTTCCCATGTACCTCACATGTCTAAGAGATGTAAGTTTTCGATTCATGTTCCTCTACACTGTAAGTGATCCACATTGGGTTTGGTCAAGTACTCTACATGGCCATGTGCCCCTATATGTTTTGTATGGATGGGTACTCAGCTACATGAACAAGTTGTAGAGACCCGAAACATGACATACATGGACAATACATTATTTTTTAGGAATACTTAATACATAACAAAAACATACACACAAGGACCGTAATAGTTTAGTGTCTTTGGAAACTCGGAATATAATCTTCTAATCCTATTGAAAGATCTTCAACAACTCCCATAACGATCTTCCCCTTTTTGTTTCCTTACCTAAAACCTTTCTTTATTTCTTGGGGAAAACAAAACATAAAAATGGTGAGCTCAAATGCTCAGTAATGGCAAACATAGAGAACATAAAACAATCCATAAACATTTGAAAGCAAAAACTTGAACATGAAATTTAAACATCAAAATCTTGAGCAAAGACATAAATCGTGGAAGTACGTAAGGCATAAATCATAATGGAACATAAACCATGATAAAATATAATGGGAATAAAACATGTAATTGTGGAAACCATTCAGCACAAGTTATTATTTCCAAAGTATCCAAGGCATTGCTGCCAAGACCATCTTAGTGGACAAAGTCCCTTTCTGAATCGAGTTCACTCCTCATTTCAGTCCTGTAACACTGAACCGGATTAACTTACTGTTCCATCCATGTCTATCTCATGATATATAAATCTTTAACCAATGCATTGGTGGGAGATATAGGTCACACCCATCTCATAATGAAATCATTCCTACTTGTGCCACAAAATAAACTTAAAATATTCATCATAACCCAAAGAATAAAATGGGTTTCATAAACATCATCCCATTATCACATAATCCATATAAAACAAATGGATATTTCATCATAAGAAAAGTGAAACCATGTAAATCATAGACACATTATACATGAAACATACACATATGAAATAATTTCATCTTAGATGGAAAATGGTTTTGAGAAAACACATGAAATGAATTCTTGAGGAAAATATCCTTTCTTTTCAAAATCATTTTCTTTTCAAAAAATTCCATGTAATTTTAAAAGAAAAGGAATTTTATTGAAAATAATCATGAAATATTGTAAAGTATGATTTATGAAAATTAGCCATTATGAAACCGTAAAAAACCGTTCATGTCGTATAAGTTAAAAAAACATTCTTCTCATACTTTTGCCCGAAAAGTCAAAAAAGTACCTCGTAATGTAAACAAAAGAAATATTCCTTACATACCATGTAGTAAAAGTCAAAAATGGGTAAAAAGGACATTAAACATACATGAAAACACTTTTATAAAACATGGACATGGATGATAGAAATAACCCCAGTAAATACTTACGAATAAGCAATCTCGGATAAAAATGAGATTCGCAAAATTATCCCATACCTTAGGTTCGATATGCTTCATATGGATCTGAACCTCCTATATATTGATTTAAATAATGTCATTGTCTTATTAAATAATCATATTCATTGTTATGATATCATATATGTTTCACTTATGACTTTATATTTCCCGATCTTTTGTAAATTCCATGTTAAATCAGCGTTTTGGGTAAAATCATTTCATTTATTGTATGTGTTTCGACTTGTCGTTCTTGATATTATTACTTATATCTTGATTTAAATAATTCCAGAATGTAAAACATGATTTATATATAATATATATTCATCATATACATATATATTATAGATCGATAAAAGGAATGAAATACATCGTTCAGGGAGACGGTAGGTTGTACGTACGCATGAACGCTGTTTTCGTTTCCTTATTGAATTGAATGAAATTAATTAGATGACATAAATATATATACACATAAATCCAGTATCATTATTATGTCATATATTTCATTATTACTTATTGTATATACTTTATAATAATTCATGAATGGTTAACATGGAGAATGAATCTCATCGCGTCGTGGAGATGGTAGTCTGTATGTACGCACAAGCGATGATATCATTTCCATGATCATGGAATTGCATTTAAGTGTATGTATAACATTTAAGAATAAATATCAGTTTGAAATAATCATATATAGTTATTTATTTACACCATTATACCCATCCAAGTACGGTGGTGGTCGAAAACAGATTACACCACGGCGTGGAGACGGTATTCCGTACGTACGCACGCGCGGTGATTTCGTTTTACATAGGATAGATAGATGGTGAAATAGGGTTGTTTTATACTTATAATAACATATCATTATATGAGTGATACTTATGTTATTACTTTATAATGAAAAAACTAAATAAGAAGAAGTTGAAGAATAAATAATGTTGAAAGAATCGGTAATGGATATTACCTCTTCTTTCCACATGCCTTTATGAAACCCCCTCTTAGGGCAATAAGATTGGACTTTGAAGAAGACCACAACCTCAAGGATGTTTCTAGGGAAGTGGAGAAGAGAAATTGGCAGGGGTTTTCCGAGCTTGAAGGCTCAAAGTGGTGTGAGGAAGAGAGGGAGGAGGTGTCCTTTAATAAGGGAGGAGAGGGGCACCTTTGGAATAACTAAATATATTATTTTATTAAAAAGTCATATTCGGTTTTTAATAGATCCAAATTGAGTTATTTAGAATAAAAGGTGGGGATGGGTCAAAATCCCCTCATCCAATATAATTTAGACAAGTTTAGGGTTCTATTTTAACCTTATCATTTAGATTTAACTTTATGTTAAATAATTTTTCTTTTACCGTGTCTTCTTATTTTCTTACAATATAAGGTTAATAAACATACTATAACAAGAAAAAAGAACCCCAAGTTGTTTATTATTAATATATATAACTTTATCTAAGTCATTTAGCCGAACCTTATATTTTTAGGAATAAAATAACAATTAATAATATAATATTTGTTTGATAAACAATTTTATGTCAATTTTGACACTATTTGGTAATTCATTTTTGTGAAAATCATAACAGAATGATTAGTTCTAAAAATGTTAACTTAATCAATACTAACATGTCATATTAACCTAGAAAATTAGTGGAATTCATAAAAAGTCTCAAATTACATTTATTTGGGTATTTATAACATCAATTATGTCAATATTTCATTAATAAGATAATTTCTGCATCATCATTGTGTCATAAATAAATTAAATTAGTTAATGTCTAAAAATTACAAATAAAATACCATTATGTATGAAATCGTTTTATATTTCTAATTAATATTTATTGTGGAATTTATCTTATTTATAACCCTATATTAAAAATGATTTAGTTATTAAACATTGATTTTTACTATTTTAACCCTTTTTTAAATAAATTAAAAATTAATGTCCTAATCTAATTCAAGTGGGTCTAAATAGTCATATTTTATGCCTAAGGTTATTTTTGGTCGAATTAAACTTATCCAATAGAATTAGGACATGTGTTAGGGTAATAATAATATCATTTTTACCCTTAATTATCCTATATACTTTTAACCGTGGTAAATAAAAGTAAAAAAGTTACTATTCACCAAAAATTATATTTATCTCATTGAACAACATTTTACTTACTAACATCAACCGTGTCTCTCAGATTTTTGAAATTCCATTCACAGAAGCGGTAAAATTAAGTTTTATGTAAATTTGTAAATTCTCCTAGGAGGTGGGTAAAAGACGGTGAAAAGTTCTATAAATTTTTTTTATATCTAAAATTATTATAAAATGACTCCAATGAATTACATTGAACTTATATTGGTATTATGTAACAGTTTTTACCTAAAATAAAGTTAAATAAAATAAATAATTATTTAAATAAAAAGTCGTTTTTTAAATAGTATCCCAGTGTTTTCACTATTCATTAAAAATTGAAATTTTTCATATAAATATCGAAATTTCACCCTAAGCTAATTTTGATATTCCGAATCAAAAAATGAAGTCCATTTTGAAGGATAAAATTTCAATAAGTGGGTATTACTATTCATAATGGCCAGTTCATAATAATTTTATAATAATATCTCGTTTAGTGAAACTTGGTATTGCGTACTACACACGCTATCGAAGAAGGTCTTGATTGCGTGTAATGCAAGCCAAGTCAGGGCTGCGTGTGGTGAAATCTCTGTTTGGTGTTGTGTATAAATTAATGAAAACTTATTTCATTTATACATTAAAGAAAATCTATACTTAATGTTGCGTAGAATAATTTCCACAAAACAAACTTCAAATAGTGTGTAACACTAGCCAAGAATAGTGTTGCATATACTGTAAGCTAATACGGTGTTGCATATAGTACAAGATAATCTTGGTGTAGCGTACAACACAAGACATCAAAGTAATTAAAAATAATATTTCTCATAAAATCTCAAGCTGTTACATTCTACCCCCTTTAAAATGAATTTCACCCTCAAAATTTGTCGGGGTTGTAAATGGTTTACTACTTGAAAGTTTCTTTCATAGAAACCCACATCGTAAAAAAATAATACTAAAACTTCATTTTAAAATGGAAAGTTAGAAATGTAATTGTTACCCAGAGTAACTCATCACTGGGTTTCCACATAAGAGAACATAGGTGAAAATATGGATATGGAAGAGAAATCTAACCATCATGTTCTGATGGAGAGTGGTAGAGAACATGGCTATGAAATAGCCAACAATCACAAAGCCATAGATTTGTGATGATCTATGGTACCATCTGATTCGTTGGATATAAGAGCACTAGGACAACATTTTTGGTTTTCAATATAATTTCCCTAAAGTTGAAAATTTTGAATTAGAAGAAATACTTGCTTGATTTGGTATAATCTCACTATTGTTCATGCTTTGAACAATTTCCACTTCATCTCTTAAAGAAATGAAGTTGAATTTATTTGTGAAGTGCTAACAGATCATTTGATATAATGATGGGTCATTCCATCTATCTCAAATAAAAGGTTAGAAAAAGTTATCGAATACATAAGTCCATGTATGGTGAGGTTAATCAGATATGATACCAAACATGGACTTATACATCATCTATCATACTGCTAAATAAAATAAAACTAGTTTCTACTTACCAGGGACTTCCTGTAGGCCAGTGGTATGCGATAAAGGCCAGCCACACTTTGGTTGTGGGTTCGATTCCCATAGCCTTGTCTGACGTGATGGGTTGTCGCTCATCCTGCAGGTTGTCCTTTTTCTAAAATTACATCATTATGACATTCCATCGATAATATCAAAAACAGTTCTATCCTTAAACTAACTTATGTTCAACATAATCCCTTTCAAATATTTAGGCTTATCCAAAATACTTTTGTCCAAGCTTATAGTATAAAAAATACAATTACTGGAAATGTCATCTACCGAGCATGTGAATACCATTATTTATCCCCGATATATCCTGTTGATCACATTCCAATCATGTGAATACCTTAATAATGTATTCTCTTGAAAAATGAATACCCATTTAACCTTAGTGAAAACATGAATTCTGTCAAAAGTTAACTATTTCCACATACCAAAATTATAACGACCCATACTTTACATACATTGTTAATACTTCAAAATTGAAGCACACTTATTACAACATATGACAAAACCACAAAGGACCGTATAGGTATAGTGTCTTTTGAAACTGGGAAACATAAACAACTGGTTCATAAATCTTCTACAGTGTCTCCCATTTATTTCATCATATCTAGGGTCCCTTTTAGCATATTCTACTTAATATCCATCTTCCTGACCTGGGGAAAAGAAAACATAAAAGGGTGAGCTCAAATGCTCAACAAGGGCAAATAAAGGAAATAAAAATCATATCATATCTTTTTGAAAATCAAAACCTGCAAAAGAGATCATAATATCTTAACATGGAATAAATCATAGAAGTGAAAATGAGATCCCCATAATCATAACATAAAGCTTGAAACTTTGTGGCATGCACACATAATCATGGAAAATCATTTCTTGTTAGTCATGACTTATTGCCAAGACTATCTTAGTGGACAAAGTCCCTTTCTGAACCGAGTTCACTCCTCGTTTCAGTCCTGTATCACTGAACCGAAATAACCTTCCGTTCCAGCCATGTCTATCTCATGAGATATAAAATCTTTACCCAATGCATTGGAGGGAGATATAGGTCCCACCCATCTTATAATGAATCCTTTCTTATGTGTGCCACATAATCATAAAACATACATCATCACATAACACATGTAACAAAAATGGGATTCTTGAAACATCATGACATCATAAATCAATTCATATAAGATAAAGGAATTCATAAAAATAATTCCATCACAACATGATCAAATCAATTTAATAATAGGGATAAAAACAGAACCCTTTATTATCTTAGATGGAAAATAATTTTGATAAAACACTTGAACTCCATTCTTGAGGAAAATATCCTTTATTCTTCAAAAACATTTTTTCCTTTCATAACATGTCATACGACTTTAAAATAATGAAGTTGATTAAAAATAAACTTGAAAACTTGTAAAGGAAGATTCTTGGAAATTTTGTTTTAAAAATCCATTCATGCCATATAAGTTAAAAAAAACATTCTTCGTACTTTTGTCGGAAAAGTCAAAAAGTACCTCGTACGAAAAACGACAAAAGATTCCTTTCATATCTTTTACTAAAAACTCACCGAAGGGTAAAATTGGACTTAAACAATTGTAGGTGGATAGAAATAATATTACATATTGATGAAACATGGATGTGGATGATAAAATACACCCCAGTAAATACTTACGAATAAACAATCTCGGATAAAAATGAGATTGTGATATTTTCCCTTACCTTAGGTCCAATTTGCTTTGTACGTGTCCGAAGCTCCTGTATAATGGTTAAATAATGTTATTGACTTATTCCAGAATCATACATATTGATATGATATCATATATGGTCATATTCTTAGCTTCTTGATAGTAATATTTCATTGTTACTTGTTACTCTGGTCTTTATTGCCTTTTGTTCTTATGCGTGTTTTGCCGAATACATTCTTATTCTTCTTTTAAGGTTATAGATACCTTATATCCAGAATGGTATTAGTGTAACATATATCATATTTATTCATTCAATTCATTTATATAATTACTATGTAATGATGATCATGTAGAACGAGTCGCATCACATCGTGGAGACGGTATTCCGTACGTACGCACGAGTGATGATATCGTTCCTATGATCGTGGAAATGTATTGGAGTATATATATATTATTTCAGTATCAATATTACTTTATAATAATCATAAATAGTTACTCATTACACCATTATACCTATCCTTGTAAAGTGATGGTGGAAAAATAGATTACACCACGGCGTGGAGACGGTATTCCGTACGTACGCACGCGCGGTGATTTCATTTTTCCGTAGGATGGATAGAAGGTGAATTAGGGTTGTTTCATATTTATAATAACATATCAGTATGTAAGTAATACTGATGTTATTACTTCATCATGAAACAACTAAAGAAGAAGAAGTTGAAGAAGAAAGAAATTGAAAAGATCGGTAATGGATATTACCTCTTCTTTGGAACGCCTCTTTGAATCCTCTACTTAAGGAACTAAGAGTGGTCTTTGGAGAAGAACAGGACCTCTAGGACTATTCTAGGGAAGTGGAGAGGAGAAAAATGGCAGGGGTTGGCCGAGCTTGATTGCTCAATTTGGTGTGAGGAGGAGGGGGAGGAGGTGCCCTTTTATAAGGGAGGAGAGGGGCACCTTAGGAATATCTCAAAATATTATTTTATATTAAAGTCAAAATCGGTTTATAATGGTTCCAAAGGGTCTTATTTCGAAGATAAAGTGGGGAAGGGTCGAAATCCTATCAACCAATAGGATTTAGACAAGTTTAGGGCATTATTTTAACCTTATCAATTAGATTTAACTCTAAGTTAAATAATTTAACTTTTACCATGTCTTTTTGTTTTCTTTCACTATATGGTTAATACACTTACTATAACATGCCAAACGAACCCCAAATTGTTTATTATTAAAATATATATCCTTATCTAAGTCATTTGGCTGACCCTTATATTTTTAGGAATACAATAACAATTAATAATATAATATTTGATTTAAAAACTATTTTGTGTCAATTTTGACACTATTTGATATATGATTTTTGTGAAAGTCATAACAGAATTATATGTTCGAACCAAGTTGATTAAATCAACACTAATATATCATAGTAACCTATAAAATTAGTGGAATTCATAAAAAGTCTTAAATTACATTTATTTTTGTGTTTATAACATCAATTATGTCAATATTTCATTAATAAGAAAATTACTGCATCATCATTGTGTCATAAATAAATTAAATTATTTAAAGTCTAAAAATTACAAATAAAATACCATTATGTAGGAAATATTTTTATCTTTCTAATGAATATTTATAATCTAAAATCCAACATATATAACCCTATGTAACAATTGTTTTGCTAAAAGATATATGCTTGTGTCATTTTTGTATTCATTTTAACTTAATTAAAATAAAGTGTCATTATCACTTACAAGTGGATCAATGGGGTCCCAAAATCGACCCAAAGATGACCATGGTCGACCATGAATCAACCAATAGGTTTAAGACACGTTTTAGGGTAATTTAATATTATTATAATATTATTTTTTAACCCTTATTTACCGGATTTACCCTTAACCATGGTAAATAAAATATTTACCGCATTAATTATTCAAAATGTCTAAAAATAAAAGTTACCTATTTACACAATTTGAACATCCTGATTCCAAATATGGAATCCATTTTTCTAAATTCAAAACACAGAAGTGGCAGAAATTAATTTAAAATTAATTCCCGCTGTCAAAACAAAAAGCGTGTTTTTAAGAGATAATAACTATCAAAAGATTGACACTTGTTTATGTTCGGTTTAATTGTAACATTGTGTCCAATGACCAACATTATATTAAGTGGTAAAAATATATTCTAAATATACTTTAAAACCACTCAAATTCATAATTTATCACTATTAAATGTTTTGATTAAAAAAGTTTTTTTTAATTAAAATTTAGTAATTTTCACTATTCATCAAAATATTAAAGTTATCCGAAAAGTACCAAAATTTCACCTTAGGCTAAATTTGATATTCTGAGTCAAAAAATGAAGTCCATTTTGAAAAATAAAATTTATAAAATTTCAAAAAGTGGTTATTACTATTCATAACGGCTAGTTTTAATAGCATATTGTTATTTAGTGAAACTCGGTATTGCGTACGACGAAAGCTATCGAGGAAGGTCGCGATTGCGTGTAAAGCAAGCCAAGCAAGTGTTGTGTAGAAAAAGATTCCTTTGATGATTTATATAACATAAAAGTCTCGGGTGTAACATTCTACCCCCCTTAAAAAGAATTTCGCCCTCGAAATTCGTCACTTTGTAACAAACAGATGAGGATACTTCTCCCTCATCATATCCTCAAGCTCCCAAGTAGCTTCTTCAAGTTGGTGGTTCCTCCATAAAACTTTCACCAATCGAGTGGTCTTATTTCGTAGAAATTTTTCGCTACGATCCAGAATCTCTATCGGCTGTTCTTCATAAGAAAGATCTTGCTCCAGCGGTACAACTTCTGAGCTGAGTACATGTGAAGGATCAGGTATGTACTTTCTCAGGAGAGATACATGGAACACATCGTGAACTTGAGAGAGATTCGGTGGAAGCGCCAATCGGTAAGCTACCTTCCCAACACGATCCAGTATTTCGAAAGGACCGATATATCTAGGGCTCAACTTCCCCTTCTTTCCAAATCTCATAACCCTCTTCCAGGGAGATATTCGTAAGAACACTTTATCGCCCACTTCAAACTCCAGGTCTTTTCTTCGGTTGTCGGCATAACTTTTCTGTCGACTCTGAGCTGCTCTTATGTGTTGTTGAATAGTTCTGACCTTTTCTGCCATTTCATCAACGAGATCAGGTCCTAACAGCTTTCTTTCCCCAACTTCATCCCAGCAAGTTGGAGTCCTGCATTTCTTTCCATAGAGAGCTTCATAAGGAGCCATCTGAATACTGGAGTGAAAGCTATTATTATAAGAAAATTCCACCAAAGGTAGGTGTTAATCCCAACCTCCTTTGAAATCCATAGAGCAAGCTCTCAACATATCTTCTAGGGTTTGAATTGTTCTCTCAGACTGACCGTCTATCTGGGGATGATAAGCAGTGCTGAAACTCAACTCTGTATCCAGAGTATGCTGAAGACTTCGCCAGAACTTCGAGGTAAATCTCGGATCCCGATCAGATATAATAGAAAGTGGTACTCCATGCAATCTTACCACTTCCTTTACATATATCCTGGCAAGCTGATCTAGAGAGAAATCCTCTCTAATAGCAATGAAGTGTGCGGACTTTGTAAGACGATCAACTATGACCCAGATAGCATTATTGCCTTTGGATGTTTTAGGAAGTCCTGTGACAAAGTCCATAGTGATGTTTTCCCATTTTCATTCGGGTATGGGTAATGGTTGTAACATCCCCTTAGACTTTTGTCTCTTAGCTTTAACTTGTTGACAAACCAAGCATCGAGAGACATATTCAGCAACATCTCTTTTCATGCCATCCCACCAGAAGTACTCTTTCAGGTCCCTATACATCTTCGTGCTTCCAGGATGAATAGAGAATAAAGAACTATGAGCCTCATCCAGCAGCTCCTTCTTTAATTCGGGGATGGAAGGAACACAAACCCGATTCCTGAACTTTATTATCCCAACACAATCAAGGTTGAATTCAGAAACATTTCTCACCTTCTTTTGTAACTCGACATCTTCTTTCTGTGCCTCTTTAATCTTCACATGTATAGATGGTTGAACATTCATTTGAGAAAGATAAGATTTTTCCCCTTCCATTATAATTCCAAGATCCATCCTTTGTAAATCCATAAATATTGGATCTTTTGTGATCCTCATCATGGATAAACTAGCATGGTCTTGTCGACTTAATGCATCTGCCACCTTGTTTGCTTTCCCAGGGTGGTAATGGATTGAGCAGTCATAATCCTTAATCAGATCCAACCATCTTCTTTGACGCATATTCAACTCCTTTTGTGTGAAAATATACTTTAAACTTTTATGATCAGTATAAATATCACACCTTTCACCATAAAGGTAATGCCTCCAAATCTTTAATGCAAAGATTACCGCAGCCAACTCCAAATCATGTGTTGGGTAATTTTGCTCATGGATTTTCAACTGTCGTGAGGCATAAGATATCACCATATCATTTTGCATAAGAACACACCCCAATCCCTTCTTGGACGCATCACTGTAGATCACAAACCTTTCTCCACTACAGGGCAGTGTGAGCACAGGTGCACTGGATAACCTTCTTTTCAACTCCTTGAAATTCTCTTCACATTCCTCTGTCCAGACAAACTTAACTCCTTTCCGAGTCAACTTGGTGATTGGATTAGATAATCGTGAAAAAATCTTTTACAAAACGTCGATAATATCCAGCCAAACAAAGAAAACTTCGGATCTCAGTTACTGTTGTTGGTCTCGACCATCTTTCGATAACCTCTGTTTTTGCTGGATCCACAGATATCCCCTCTTTTGAGATTATGTGACCCAAAAATGCAACTTTTTGAAGCCAAAATTCACACTTGGTAAATTTGGCATAAAGCTTCTCCTTTCTCAGGGTCTTCAATATAATTCTCAAGTGATCTTCATGTTCTTCCTTGCTCTTTGAATAGACAAGAATATCGTCTATAAAGACTACCACAAATTGATCAAGATAGTCTCTAAAGACTCTATTCATTAGATCCATGAAGATAGCAGGGGCATTAGTAAGACCAAATGGCATCACTATAAATTCATAGTGTCCATACCTTGTACGGAAAGCCGTCTTTGGTATATCCTCTCTTTTGACCCTTAATTGATGATACCCTGAACGAAGATCAATCTTGGAAAAGTATTGAGCTCGACGTAGTTGGTCAAATAAGTCATCAATGCGTGGGAGAGGATATTTGTTCTTGATAGTGATCTTGTTAAGTTCTCGATAATCAATGCAGAGTCTCATTGATCCATCTTTCTTCTTAACAAATAGAACAGGTGCTCCCCAAGGTGACGCACTAGGGCGTATGAATCCCTTATCAAGATTCTGTTGGAGTTGCTTCTTCAATTCCTGCAACTCAATTGGGGCCATTCTATAAGGTGTCTTTGAAATTGGCAAAGCGCCCGGTACGAGTTCTATTGAAAACTCAACTTCACGATTTGGTGGGAGACCCGGTAATTCCTCCGGAAATACATCATCAAACTCCCGTACAATGGGCATATTCTTAATCGTAAGTTTCTCACCAACCATTTGAGATAAATAACCTTCATTTAGTGGAATCATGACCCATAAGATGGAAGGAATTTCCACTGGAAGGTTATGTTCATCCTTGCATTGATAGACGATCGTAGATTGATCTGGAATATGAAATGTGACTTCCCTTCTTTGGCAATTGATATGAGCTCCATGTAGAGAAAGCCAATCCATGCCAAGAATCACATCAAATTCCACTAAAGGAAGGATCATAAGATTTGCAGGAAGCACTTTCCCACAAACTTCGATCGGAGAAGAATTATAAACTTTTGATGCGATTGATGTGCCATTAGGTGTTGTCACAGCTAACTCAACATCTAATTGTTGAGGTAATACGGTGATACCCTTAGAAAAGTCTTTAGAAATAAAAGAGTGGGTGGATCCAGAATCAAATAAAACATTTGCTACTTTAGAGTGGATGGTAAGTGTACCTTTCACCACATCGTTATCGTACTCCACATCGCTGATAGAAATTGCATGTGACTTTCCTTTGTCTTTAGCCTTAAGAGTTTGTTGACGTCGACCATCATAATCAACCCTTGGATTTGGGCATTGATTGGCATAATGCCCCATCTCCTTGCACTTGAAACATTGAAGTGTAGTAGGTTCATTCTGTGTATCCCTTCCTTTGTTTGTGTCATTAGACATCTTCTTCCCATTATCACGGCATTCAAATGCCCGATGACCTTCCTTTCCACATTTAAAACATTTACTTGTCCCTTTAAGACAACTCCCTCCATGTTTCTTTCCACACTTTGAGCATAAGGGAAAGTTCATCTTCTTTTCAGTGTGCTCTTTAGAGTTTCCTTTGAATTCCATCTTCCTCTTCTTATCAAACCCATGTGACTGATGGGTTACTCCAATCTCCATCTCGACTTTGAGAGCACATCGAACGATTCGTAGCTATTGAAGTCCCTTATGGCTAACGCCCTTCGAAGACTTGGTTTTAAGCCACTAAAGAATCGATCGATCTTACTCTTAGGTTGGATAATAATACCAGAAGCGTACCTTGCAAGTCTTGTAAAATTTGCTTCATAGGTACTAACAGATTCATCATCCCTTTGCTTCAGTTCAAGGAACTCTTTCTCCATCTTTGTTCGGAGAATACGAGGGAAGTACTTATTGAAAAATAAGTTCTTGAACTCGTCCCATTCCATAGACTCAATTTCATCCCTTTGCCTCGTATTCTTAATAAGATTCCACCATTGATCAGCATCTCCTTCAAAACGATACACTGCTAGGATGACTTTATCATGTTCAGAACATTGAAGAACTGAAAATATCTTTTCAGTAGTACTAATCCATTGTTCAGCAACTAATGGATCAGTAGACCCACTGAAAGAAGGTGGACGCTGCCTCATGAAGGATTCAACAGAATGTTGCTCCCTCCTTTGCTCGTTTGGAAATCCTGCATGATTCATAGCTTGAGAAAGTTGTGTGAGCATGGCTACAAGATTTTGCATTCCAGCTCCCATATCATTTGGTTGCTCAGGGGGACAATCATTGCATTGCCCATCGCATTCCGCATTAACACGGTTCCTTCGGGTTCCAGCCATTGACTTAGGTCCAAGAAGAATAGTGTGAGCAACACTAATTATAATAGAAAACCACATAATTCAAGAATAAAATTTTCATGCTTAAGGTCTTATCCTAGGTTATTCAAGGACATTTCTAAAACACTAAGATTGTGTTCTATGCTTAGACTTATCCTTAGGGTTCTTACTAAGGCTTTCACATCCTAGTTTCCAAAGGTTGACTATACCTTTCCTCTGATACCAACTATAACGACCCATACTTTACATACATTGTTAATACTTCAAAATTGAAGCACACTTATTACAACATATGACAAAACCACAAAGGACCGTATAGGTATAGTGTCTTTAGAAACTGGGAAACATAAACAACTGGTTCATAAATCTTCTACAGTGTCTCCCATTTATTTCATCATATCTAGGGTCCCTTTTAGCATATTCTACTTAATATCCATCTTCCTGACCTGGGGAAAAGAAAACATAAAAGGGTGAGCTCAAATGCTCAGCAAGGGCAAATAAAGGAAATAAAATTCATATCATATCTTTTTGAAAATCAAAACCTGCAAAAGAGATCATAATATCTTAACATGGAATAAATCATAGAAGTGAAAATGAGATCCCCATAATCATAACATAAAGCTTGAAACTTTGTGGCATGCACACATAATCATGGAAAATCATTTCTTGTTAGTCATGACTTATTTCCAAGACTATCTTAGTGGACAAAGTCCCTTTCTGAACCGAGTTCACTCCTCGTTTCAGTCCTGTATCACTGAACCGAAATAACCTTCCGTTCCAGCCATGTCTATCTCATGAGATATAAAATCTTTACCCAATGAATTGGAGGGAGATATAGGTCCCACCCATCTTATAATGAATCCTTTCTTATGTGTGCCACATAATCATAAAACATACATCATCACATAACACATGTAACAAAAATGGGATTCTTGAAACATCATGACATCATAAATCAATTCATATAAGATAAAGGAATTCATAAAAATAATTCCATCACAACATGATCAAATCAATTTAATAATAGGGATAAAAACAGAACCCTTTATTATCTTAGATGGAAAATAATTTTGATAAAACACTTGAACTCCATTCTTGAGGAAAATATCCTTTATTCTTCAAAAACATTTTTTCCTTTCATAACATGTCATACGACTTTAAAATAAAGAAGTTGATTAAAAATAAACTTGAAAACTTGTAAAGGAAGATTCTTGGAAATTTTGTTTTAAAAATCCATTCATGCCATATAAGTTAAAAAAAACATTCTTCGTACTTTTGTCGGAAAAGTCAAAAAGTACCTCGTACGAAAAACGACAAAAGATTCCTTTCATATCTTTTACTAAAAACTCACCGAAGGGTAAAATTGGACTTAAACAATTGTAGGTGGATAGAAATAATATTACATATTGATGAAACATGTATGTGGATGATAAAATACACCCCAGTAAATACTTACGAATAAACAATCTCGGATAAAAATGAGATTGTGATATTTTCCCTTACCTTAGGTCCAATTTGCTTTGTACGTGTCCGAAGCTCCTGTATAATGGTTAAATAATGTTATTGACTTATTCCAGAATCATACATATTGATATGATATCATATATGGTCATATTCTTAGCTTCTTGATAGTAATATTTCATTGTTACTTGTTACTCGGGTCTTTATTGCCTTTTGTTCTTATGCGTGTTTTGCCGAATACATTCTTATTCTTCTTTTAAGGTTATAGATACCTTATATCCAGAATGGTATTAGTGTAACATATATCATATTTATTCATTCAATTCATTTATATAATTACTATGTAATGATGATCATGTAGAACGAGTCGCATCACATCGTGGAGACGGTATTCCGTACGTACGCACGAGTGATGATATCGTTCCTATGATCGTGGAAATGTATTGGAGTATATATATATTATTTCAGTATCAATATTACTTTATAATAATCATAAATAGTTACTCATTACACCATTATACCTATCCTTGTAAAGTGATGGTGGAAAAATAGATTACACCACGGCGTGGAGACGGTATTCCGTACGTACGCACGCGCGGTGATTTCATTTTTCCGTAGGATGGATAGAAGGTGAATTAGGGTTGTTTCATATTTATAATAACATATCAGTATGTAAGTAATACTGATGTTATTACTTCATCATGAAACAACTAAAGAAGAAGAATTTGAAGAAGAAAGAAATTGAAAAGATCGGTAATGGATATTACCTCTTCTTTGGAACGCCTCTTTGAATCCTCTACTTAAGGAACTAAGAGTGGTCTTTGGAGAAGAACAGGACCTCTAGGACTATTCTAGGGAAGTGGAGAGGAGAAAAATGGCAGGGGTTGGCCGAGCTTGAGTGCTCAATTTGGTGTGAGGAGGAGGGGGAGGAGGTGCCCTTTTATAAGGGAGGAGAGGGGCACCTTAGGAATATCTCAAAATATTATTTTATATTAAAGTCAAAATCGGTTTATAATGGTTCCAAAGGGTCTTATTTCGAAGATAAAGTGGGGAAGGGTCGAAATCCTATCAACAAATAGGATTTAGACAAGTTTAGGGCATAGTTTAACCTTATCAATTAGATTTAACTCTAAGTTAAATAATTTAACTTTTACCATGTCTTTTTGTTTTCTTTCACTATATGGTTAATACACTTACTATAACATGCCAAACGAACCCCAAATTGTTTATTATTAAAATATATATCCTTATCTAAGTCATTTGGCCGAACCTTAGATTTTTAGGAATACAATAACAATTAATAATATAATATTTGATTTAAAAACTATTTTGTGTCAATTTTGACACTATTTGATATATGATTTTTGTGAAAGTCATAACAGAATTATATGTTCGAAACAAGTTGATTAAATCAACACTAATATATCATAGTAACCTATAAAATTAGTGGAATTCATAAAAAGTCTTAAATTACATTTATTTTGGTGTTTATAACATCAATTATGTCAATATTTCATTAATAAGATAATTACTGCATCATCATTGTGTCATAAATAAATTAAATTATTTAAAGTCTAAAAATTACAAATAAAATACCATTATGTAGGAAATATTTGTATCTTTCTAATGAATATTTATAATCTAAAATCCAACATATATAACCCTATGTAACAATTGTTTTGCTAAAAGATATATGCTTGTGTCATTTTTGTATTCATTTTAACTTAATTAAAATAAAGTGTCATTATCACTTACAAGTGGATCAATGGGGTCCCAAAATCGACCCAAAGATGCCCATGGTCGACCATGAATCGACCAATAGGTTTAAGACACGTTTTAGGGTAATTTAATATTATTATAATATTATTTTTTAACCCTTATTTACCGGATTTACCCTTAACCATGGTAAATAAAATATTTACCGCAGTAATTATTCAAAATGTCTAAAAATAAAAGTTACCTATTTACACAATTTGAACATCCTGATTCCAAATATGGAATCCATTTTTCTAAATTCAAAACACAGAAGTGGCAGAAATTAATTTAAAATTAATTCCCGCTGTCAAAACAAAAAGCGTGTTTTTAAGAGATAATAACTATCAAAAGATTGACACTTGTTTATGTTCGGTTTAATTGAAACATTGTGTCCAATGACCAACATTATATTAAGTGGTAAAAATATATTCTAAATATACTTTAAAACCACTCAAATTCATAATTTATCACTATTATATGTTTTGATTAAAAAAGTTGTTTTTAATTAAAATTTAGTAATTTTCACTATTCATCAAAATATTAAAGTTATCCGAAAAGTACCAAAATTTCACCTTAGGATAAATTTGATATTCTGAGTCAAAAAATGAAGTCCATTTTGAAAAATAAAATTTATAAAATTTCAAAAAGTGGTTATTACTATTCATAACGGCTAGTTTTAATAGCATATTGTTATTTAGTGAAACTCGGTATTGCGTACGACGAAAGCTATCGAGGAAGGTCGCGATTGCGTGTAAAGCAAGCCAAGCAAGTGTTGTGTAGAAAAAGATTCCTTTGATGATTTATATAACATAAAAGTATCGGGTGTTACAAAAATCCCAAAATTTCTATATACTCAAACCATGATATCACTTTGTTCTTATTTTAGTCATGAGCTCATGATTACTATCATATTATTTTCTCCTTATCCCTTCCATATGTGCATTTCATCTGCTTTGAAAAAATATTTCAATCACTTTTTCATGGTTACCAGTACCATATAATAATTGAAAACCAATACATAGATATTCCAAAATTCCACAATACCATAAATGAGATTCCAAGATACTATTTTGAAATACCATTACATAAACACTTAATCATTACACAACATCATTTTTATACTCATCATCACAAATAGTGATCGCATGAGACTTCCCATTATCCTTTGCATTAAGTGGTTGCTTACATTGATCATCATTAACCCGTGGATTAGAGAATTTATTAGTATAATGCCCCATTTCCTTGCACATGAAGCATTGAAGTGTTGGTGGAGTGTTCTCTGTAGTCTTTTCTCTATTGACATTATTATCAACCTTTTTCCCATTACTTCGACAATAAAATGCTCGATGAACTTCTTTTCCACACTTAAAGCATTTTCTAGTACCTTTTAGACAATCTCCACCATGTTTCTTTCCACACTTTGAGCATAAAGAATCATTCATCTTTTTTTCACCATCTTTCTGAGATTTCTCCTTAAACTGCATCTTTCGTTTCTTTTCAAAACCATGAGATGGATATGTAACACCAACTTCCATTTCTACCTTGATCTCATAAAGCACAATTTTTTCATTGCTACTAAAGTCTCTTATAGCTAATGCCCTTCGAATATTTGGTTTTAAGCTACTAAAGAATCGATCAACTTTACTTTCAAGTTGGATGATAAATCTAGATGCATACCTTGTAAGCCTTGTAAAATTCTCTTCGTATATACGAACAGATTCATCATATTTTTTCTTTAGTTCAAGAAAATCCTTCTCTATATTTGTTCGAATAATACGAGGGAAGTACTTATGGAAAAATAAGTTCTTGAACTCATCCCATTCCATGGACAAAATTTCATCTCTTGGCCTTGTATTCTTGATAAGATTCCACCATTGATCAGCTTCACCTTCCAAACGATATAATTCTAAGATGACTTTATCATGTTTAGAACATTGAAGAACTAAACATATCTTTTCAGTGGTACTGATCCATTGTTCAGAAACAAGTGGATCATAAGACCCACTGAAAGAAGGTGGACATTTCCTCATAAAGGACTCAATAAAATATTGTTCCCTTCTCTGCTCATTTGGAAGTTTAGAATGACTCATGGCTTGTGTAAGTATAGAAAAAAGATTTTTCACTCCATCTCCCATAAGATTTGTTTGTTCAGGAGGGCAATCATTACATTTTCCATTACATTGATCAACACGGTTCCTTCGGGTTCCAGCCATCATCTAAAACCCAAAAAGAACAGTATGAGAGGAAAAAATCATGTTAGGGAAAAAAACAAAATAAAGGGGGAGTAACTTCAATATCTAACATCTTAGGTTTAATTATAAGATCTTTAGCGCAATTCTAGAACTGTAACCTATACGTATACTTAACCTTAGGGACATCCCTAGACATACCATAGAAATATCTCTAGGGATCTCACTAAAGTTATTGCATCCTAGTTTCCAAAGGTTTACTAAACCTTCCTCTGATACCAACTGTAGAGACCCGAAACTTGACGTACATGGAAAATACATTACTTTTACGGAATACTTAATACATAACAAAAACAGACACACAAGGACCATAATAGTTTAGTGTCTTTGGAAACTCAGAATATAATCTTCTAATCCTATTGAAAGATCTTCGACAACTCCCATAACGATCTTCCCCTTTTTGTTTCCTTACCTAAAACCTTTCTTTATTTCCGGGGGAAAACAAATCATAAAAAGGGTGATCTCAAATGCTCAGTAAGGGAAAACATAGAGAACATAAAACAATCCATAAACATTTGAAAGCAAAAATGTGAACATGAAATTTAAACATCAAAATCTTGAGGAAAGACATAAATCGTGGAATACGTAAGGAATATATCATAATGGAACATAAACCATCATAAAATATAATGTGAATAAAACATGTAATTGTGGAAACCATTCAGCACATGTTATTATTTCCATAGTATCCAAGGCATTTCTTCCAAGACCATCTTAGTTGAAAAATTCCCTTTCTGAATCGAGTCCACTCCTCGTTTCAGTCTTGTAACACTGAACCAGATTAACTTACCGTTCCATCCATGTCTATATAATGAGATATAAATCTTTACCCAATGAATTGGAGGGATATATAGGTCCCACCCATCTCAAAATGAAATCATTTTTACTTGTGCCACAAAATAAACTTAAAACATTCATCATAACCCAAAGAATAAAATGGGTTTCATAAACATCATCCCATCATCACATAATCCATATAAAACAAATGGATATTTCATCATAAGAAAATTAAAAACATGTAAATCATAGATACATTATACATGAAACATACAAATATGAAATAATGTCATCTTAGATGGAAAATGGTTTTGATAAAACACTTGAAATGAATTCTTGAGGAAAATATCCTTTCTTTTAAAAATAATTTTCTTTTCACAAAATGCCATGTAATTTTGAAATAAAAGGACTTTTGTTGAAAATAATCATGAAATCTTGTAAAGACATATTTATTAAAATTAGGTGTTATGAAACCATAAAAATCCATTTGTGCCGTATAAGTGAAAAAACATTCTTCTCGTACTTTTGCTAGAAAAGTCAAAAAAGTACCTTGTAACGTAAACAAAATAAAGATCCCTTAAATAACATGTAGTAAAAGTCAAAAATGGGTAAAAAGGACTTTAAAAATACATGAAAACTCTTTTATAAAACATGGACATGGATGATAGAAATAACCTCAGTAAATACTTACGAATAAACAATCTCGTATAAAAATGAGATTTGCAAAATTATCCCTTACCTTAGGTCTGATATGCTTCGTATGGATCCGAACCTCATGTATATTGATTTAAATAATGTCAGTGACTTATTAAATAATCATATTCATTGTTATTATATCATATATGTTTCACTTATGACTTTATATTACCCATTCTTTTGTAAACTCAATGTTAAAGCAGCATTTTGGGTAAAATCATTTCATTTATTGAATGTGTTTCGACTTGTCATTCTTGATATTATTACTTATATCCTGATTTAAATAATTATAGAATGTAAAACATGATTTATATATAATATATAATCATCATATACATATATATTATAGATCGATAAAATGAATGAAATACACCGTTCATGGAGACGGTAGGCCGTACGGACGCATGAACGCTGTTTTCGTTTCCTTATTGAATTGAATGAAATTAAATAGATGACATAAATATATATACACATAAATCAAGTATCATTATTATTTCATATATTTCATGGTTACTTATTGTATATACTTTATAATCATTCATGAATGGTTAACATGGAGAATGAATCTCATCGCGTCGTGGAGACGGTAGTCCGTACGTACGCACGAGCGATGATATCATTTCCATGATCGTGGAATTGCATTTAAGTGTATGTATAATATTTCAGAATCAATATCACTTCGAAATAATCATATATATATTTATTTACACCATTATACCCATCCAAGTAAGGTGGTGGTCGAAAACAGATTACACCACGGCATGGAGACGGTATTCTGTACGTACGCACGCGCGGTGATTTCGTTTTCCGTAGGATGGATAAATGGTGAAATAGGGTTGTTTCATACTTATAATAACATATCAGTATATGAGTGATACTTATGTTATTACTTCATAATGAAACAACTAAAGAAGAAGAAGTCAAAGAAGAAATAAAGTTGAAAGAATCGGTAACGGATATTACCTCTTCTTTCGACACCCCTTTTTGAAACCGCCTCTTAGGGAACTAAGATTGGTCTTTCAAGAAGACCAGAACCTCTATGATGTTTCTATTAAAGTGTAGAAGAGACCTTTTAAGAGGTTTTCCGAGATTTAAGGCTCAATGTGGTGTGAGGAAGAGAGGGAGGAGGTGTCCTTTTATAAGGGAGGAGAGGGGCACCTTTGGAATAACTAAAAATATTATTTTATTATAAAGTCATATTCAGTTTTTAATAGCTCCAAATTGAGAAATTTCTAAGCTAAGATGGGGATGGGTCTAAATAATCTCATCCAATATAATTTAGACATGTTTAGGGTTCTATTTTAACCTTATCATTTAGATTTAACTTTAAGTTAAATAATTTTTCTTTTCCCGTGTCTTCTTGTTTTCTTGCACTATAAGGTTAATAAACTTACTATAACTAGCCAAACGAACCCCAAGTTGTTTATTATTAATATATATAACCTTATCTAAGTCCTTTTTCCGAAAATTAGATTTTTAGGAATAAAATAACAATTAATAATATAATATTTGTTTTAAAAACAATTTTATGTTAATTTTGACATTATTTGGTAATTGATTTTTGTGAAAATCGTAACAGAATGATTAGTTCTAACAAAGTTAACTTAATAAATACTAACATGTCATATTAACATATAAAATTAGTGGAATTCAAAAAAAGTCTCAAATTAAATTTATTTGGGTTTTTATAACATCAATTATGTCAATATATCATCAATTAGATAATTACTGCATCATCATTGTGTCATAAATAAATTAAATTAGTTAATGTCTAAATATTAAAAATAAAATACCATTATGTAGGAAATCTTTTTATCGTTCTAATTAATACTAATAGCCGAATGTGTCTTATGTATAACCCTATATTAAAAATTATTTTGTTATTAAACATTGATTTTAACTATTTTAACCCATCTTTAAATAAATTAATAATAAATGTCCTAATCTAATCTAATTGGGCCTAAATGGTCATATTTTATATCTAAGGTTGTTTTTTGTTGAATTAAACTTTTCCAATAGAATTATAACATGTGTTAGGGTAATAATAATATCATTTTTACCCTTAATTATCCTATTTACTTTTAACCGTCGTAAATAAAAGTAAAAAGTTACTATTCACCAAAAATTATTTTTATCTCATTGAACCACATTTTACTTACTAACATCAACCGTTTCTCTCGAATTTCTGAAATTATATTCACAGAAGCGGTAAAATTATGTTTTATATAAATTTTCAAATTCTCCTAGGAGGTGGGTAAAAGACGGTGAAAAGTTCAATAAAATTTTTATATATCTAAAATTATTATAAAATGACTCCAATGAATTACATTGAACTTATATTGGTATTATGTATCAATTTTTACGTAAATTAATGTTAAATAGAATAAATAATTATTTAAATAAAAAGTCGGCTTTTAAATTGTAACCCAGTGTTTTCACTATTCATCATAAATTGAAAGTTTTCAGAAAAATACCAAAATTTCACCCTAAGATAATTTCGATATTCCGAATCCAAAAATGAAGTCCATTTTGAAAGATAAAATTTAAAAAAGTGGGTATTACTATTCATAATTGCTAGTTCATAATAATATTATAATAATATCTCATTTAGTGAAACTTGGTATTGCGTATTACACACGTTATCGTAGATGGTCTTGATTGTGTGTAACGCAAGCCAAGTCGGGGCTGCGTGTGGTGAAATCTTCATTTGTTGTTGCGTATAACATAATCAAAACTTATTTCATTTATACATTAAACAAAATCTATAATTAATGTTGTGTAGAATAATTTCCACAGAACGAACTTCAAATAGTGTGTAACACTATCCAAGAATAGTGTTGCGTATACTGCAAGCTAATACGGTGTTGCGTATAGTACAAGGTAATCTTGGTGTAGCGTACAACACAATACATCAAAGTAATTAAAAATAATATTTCTCATAAAATCTCGGGCTGTTACACAGGTTCTAGTACACAATGTGTATATCATACACATAACATGTACATCGAAAAGATCATATTCCATGAATGGGAAGAATACACAGTGCATGTTCCTATACTACACTCGGTGTGATCTAGATTTCTGAATGGGAAACCCTCAAATTGGCACTAAACCCTATTTTTCTTCCCAAAAACTATAGATTGAAAATAAAGGGGGCCTAAAAAGTGATAAAAGGTGTTTAAAACATTAAAATGATAAATATAATGGGGTTTAAGGAAAACAAAAAATAGAACACCTTTGGGTGGAGTCCTCAACAGCTTCACACGTTTCCGTGATCCATGGTTATCACATGATGATCTGGATCCTCCATATATCTAGGGAAATACCTCCCTTCCTCTATCTCTATATCTATTTATCTTTCTCTATTTACCTCTTCGAACATGGTCATGGTGATGGAATCCTAAAAGAGGTTGAGAATCCAGGGGATAATTAACAACAAAAAGTAAAAATGAAATGAAGAAAAATAAAATAAAAAGAAAAAGGGGCCCGACCCAGTCCCAATTCCCTACATGATTCTATGCCCCATCTAGGAAAAACTCCCCACTCTAAAATCAATGGAGGATATAGCATATTTATTTGACACTCCATTTAAAAGATATATTCAAATGAACACATGTGAATAAATTAATATTCAACTAAATATATATTAAATATTAATAATTCAACCCAAATTTTAATAGTTAAAAATTCCACCAAACTAATATAATAGGGTAAACACCATATTCTAGGACAAATAGAGTGGTCATAAAAATTATTCAATATCATATTTCATGGGAAAATGACCATTTTACCCAACACAATCATCCAAAAGAAAACAACTAAAATTTTTACTCAAAATTATAGTTCAAAATAACATGGGTTGTTATAGTCACCCCACTATAAACCTTCTCATTATAGAGAATACATGTTGGTAAAAATAGTAGACATGCTCTCATCTCGAAAATGTTCAAAACTATGCTATCTTGATTATCCAATGAATCATCTCATAGCATCAAAAATTGTCTACTATATAGAAGATGCTTAACTACAACCAGTCTGATACTCCCCACCATATGAATATCCTTATCATTTCCTCATGTATGAGTTCCAAGCTCAACATCAAGGTTGAATTTCAACTAAAAATGAGTGTTTCCACCACAAAATGGACAATGGTACACTCCCCACTATAGGTCTTATCATATACCGCTCTTCAAGTGCATCCTCAATAGGCTTCATTACCTAACCAGAAAAGATATTTGAAAAGAAAAATGCTCATCGTATGGGAAACATTCTCTCAGCACACTCAAAAAAATTTCAAGATAGAACACATTCATCTTTAACAAGGAGTACAGTAAAATTCCTTCAAAGGGTGTGTATAGCTCCCTCCCCCCAAGACATTTTCACATCAAAATATGCTAACATAACTTTAAGAAACACCTGACACCATGTCTTCTAAAAATACGTGTCTTGGTCTAAAGACAGACCAACCATCTCATGGCATCTAGCCTATTCTTGATGTCTCTTCTACCATGAAGATACATTTATTATTTAATAAAAACTACTAAGAAACCATTCCTATGGAAACTTATTAAAACCATAAATCCTCATATTTCATCCATCCGCACACTTATTTATGATTTAAACGGTACCAATGGTAATAGGTGTGTACATTTTATCACCTGAATCATTCACCTAAAATTAATCTACAACAAAAAAATGACCATTCTACATAGAATGTAAACCCGAAATTGTCATAATCTCTCTTATAACATCTATTTGAAATCATTCAACTCACACATACCATGATTTAAACCGTAACCACCTACCACACGGTGTTTTTTAAGAGATCTAAACATTAAATGTGCAACTACTAGTTGACTGGGATAGGCACCCGAATAGTTCTACCCATTGAATCCAGTCATGAAAAATAATCACCCTAGATGCTTCATCAACATCCCATGGAATCATTATTCCTATATGAAAAAAATCTACCGCCAACTTTGTAATGATCACAAATGAGTGTATAACATACCTCAAAGACTAGAAAGGCATCCATAAACTTGTTCCAACCTCACTAATGCCGGTTTCCCTCTATTAAAATGAACATCAACCCATAAGTGTCTAAGTTGCATCTAAGGGACTCTAGGTCTTCCACCAAGACCTATCGATCAATTCTCATAATTGTGTCATAATATCCTACCACCTAGCCAAAAGAGCAAACCCTTATAGGGGATTTAGGGATAACAACAACATATGAGGGTAAAAATATTAAAATGTCCTACAAGGTCTTGATCCTCTACATGAATATTCATAAGGAACCACTCCATGGATATCACAATACCAATATATAATTGATACTAAACTAATACTCATCTGGTATCTATATATGGTAATAACCCCATTGAGGTCTAATTCACTAGAAACCTCCTAGTACCTATCAGCATCATACTCAGAAATAAGACTTGATAACCACAATAGAAATTCAGTTAATTATAATTTCATTTCAAGATATGAAAGAAAACATTGTATATGTTATTACTAAGACATTAAATCACCAAATATAAGAAACAAAACCTTCAAAGTGGTCCATCATTGGGGAATCATTTTCTCTAACAACTTAATAGGATCACTACACCTTCTATGCATGATGGCTAAGTCATCAACCTCACCATCAAACACCTCACCATGGATCCATGTAGCCTTCAATCAAAAGGAAATCTATATACAAGTCAACCCAATTGGGTATAATTCCTCCCAAAACATATACAGTAAAACACCATTTAAATTTTAAAAACATTAACAAAATTTACCTTTATCATTAATAATAATCACACACTAGTAGGCTTATAACATTTAAAACATAAATTCCAAATCTATTGCATGGGAAACCTATTTCCTTTTTTATCTAAGTTTCAAAATCATTCATTGTCTTCGTGACAATGGACAAGAGATATAAATCCATCAATAAATCACAAACTCCACAAAAAATGTGTGTCACTCAAATACAGTCATATTAAAATATAACATCTACTATTAAGAATAGTAATCTCATATCCCTTATAACTAGTCATTCTCACCAAAATAGGGGTTCTCAACCACCATTCTAATACCATCATTGGTTCTGAAACATTTTTAATAATCCTTTCTACCATATCCCAAATAGTAAGAAAAAGTAAAGGAATTTTTCTAAGACTAATTTGTAACATCCTTACCCACATACCACTAAACTGGTTCTCTAAGATAGTTCACCACATGAACAAAGTCATGATTACCCATATTACAGAGGCCACTGACTAGTCATGAGGGCATGGGGTATGTCTTTGCAGAGACTTAACCCTCATATCAGAGTAAACAACAATAAAAATAACTACATATCATCCAAATAAGTAAATAAACAAAGTGTATAAAAATAGATAAATAGAAAAATAATAATACTAAAAAAATAAATGAAATTATATAAAATCCCAAATAGGAATGTCATTCATACAATACTAATAAATCACTGGGTTGACCATACATATAAGAGTACATAAAAGAAACTAAAATAAAAGCACAAGGATCTACTACTAAATCAAATCTAGGCCACATACCTAGTCTTCAAGACACCACTAAGGTGCTCTACTCAGATCAAAATAATCCCCACAATTTGATTCACATGAACATAAAATGACTGAGACTTATCTCTATCAATCATTTGATCCATTCTCAACATGAAAACTAAACATAAGGACTGTGTACACACTAAGGTGAATACAAAAGGATGATAAATAATCTCAGTAGTCCACACCAATCATGAAAATATAAATCTAGGTTTATATGTTCATGACCATTTAAAATTGTCATTCTAGCTGAGACACAACTAGAATAATAATGATAGAAATATCATAAAAATTAATTTATTCAGTCCTTTGGTATGTACTCCCTATCCACCATATCTACTTCTACCTAATTCGGAAAGTTCCTCAGCATATTTCATCACACACAAACACACACACACACATATATTCATATACATATATATATTTGTATGTAGATACATGAAAATAAAATTTACCTAATACATCATTTTAAGGTGTCCATGAAAAATATCATAATAAACTCATTTCATTGTCGATCCTAGGATCAAATATCTGATTTATTGGATGTTTTGTGAATAGGGATTTGGGTTGGTTTACATAACACAATTTTTTTATCATTAATTTAATCCTTGAGTTTGTAATACAACTAAAAATTACTTACTCCAGGTAGTGTCAAAATGTCTCTAAGTAAGAAATGTCACCATGGGGGATACATGTCCTAGCCCTGGGTTCACCCATATTCACCTCCAATATCTAAGATGAATAGTTCCATTAATCCAATGTTTTATCCTATAAATATGGCATTGATCTATATTCCATACTACTCTATCCACATTTAGTTCAATATTATGTCTAATTCCTAGGTCCTGGTCCATAGGAAATCATGGAATTGCAACATATATAATCCCTAAGGGGGGTGAACCATAAGCTATATGTATAGAATAATCTCAAGATCTTTTATAAAAACATAGAATAATTCAATAAACAGATCAAAATCCTCATCCACAAACAAGTCTAGTAAATACTATAATGTTGAATCTATAGTTCTTATGGGGTATTCTAGGTATTAAATTAGGAGATCAAGTCCATCCTTAGGGATCTTATCAACATCCTGCTACTTAGTGATAATAAACCCACCTTCCAACCTTTCACAACCTCCAAAATGATAGAAGACTACAAATTTCAAGAGAGTCCAAGTATAATATGCATTCCAAAAAACTCTCATAAATATACCTCTGCATCCCAAAATAGGGATAAATTCTAGGGAAAATGGGAAACCTAATAATAGAAATAGTAACATTCAAAAAACTACGTCTTAGAAGCCGGACCAAAGAAATTACATTGGGAAATCCAAATATAACATGGATAAGAATCCACATTCAAGGTATTATATAATTAAATACAAAAACATTATTGATCTATATATGGGTTGTAGGAAGTATGTCTTAAAATCCAAATAGAATAATTATTAGAATCTGTATTCTAGGAAGTACATCTAGAAATACTAAAACAATAAGTATCAACTATCAGATCATTATAAAGTAATAGTTATTAGAAAGGGATCAACAATAAAGTTATAGGTATTATGTTTGAGCACCCCATGAAATGAATAAGTGCATAAGACAGATCCAAGGGTTTATGTTTGGGCATCGTAATATCTTATTAAATTAGACACATCGACCACAATATATGAATTACCATTGGTGATCATAGTTTGAAAATTAGTTACCATGTGAATTCATAAATAAATATTGAGGGATTATGAACACCTAAACTCACCAAAAATTCCATAGCCTCATGGGATTTCCTATTTGGTATTATTTCTAATGTGAATCTTGATACTATCTCTACCCAAACCCGAAACGTACTAACTCAGGTTCACCAAACACTAGGGCATTGATTGGGTCAATTAGATCAAAAAAATAGAGAGGAATCCAATTTGGGACCCTTGAAGCCTATACATAAAAGAAGGAATCCTACTATGGTTCCTCATGTGTGATGATAAAAGGAGGAAACCTACATGGAATCCTTCATGTTAAGAAAACAATTTCATCCTATATGGGATCTTCATAATAGTATATCAGAAGAGGAATCTTGTATGGGAACCTCAATAGAAGTTTTCATAGGAAAATGCATCCTACCTAGGATCCTTAGAATGATTAAATAGGTTGAGGTATCCTACCATGGATTCCCTAGGACAACATGTAAGAAAAGGCATCCCATATGGGACCCTCATAAATAGTAATAAGATAGAGGCATCCTACACAACATCCTCCATGTAAAAATATAAGACTTCCTATTGGAATAAAATGGAAATTACATGAATAATAGTCTAGAGAGATATCTCATGGCCCACCTCAGATCAAGGGTTTCACTCCTAGTAGATAATTAAATTTGATTACCAGAGGAAGAACCTCTCTATTTAAGAAAACTTTTAAAATTCCTCCTAGGAGTTCTCAAATAACCGCGAGGATAGTACCATAATGATTCAAATATAAAAATACTCAAAATGAAATCTTCTTGTGTCTAATTATGTCTCTAATGTGTAATGATATGATAAACCCTAAAAAAGGTAGCAAGGGAGGAGTACACAACATGTATACCCCGGTACACGGTGTGTACCCTTGAAGCTCTACTTGGGCATGTAATCCAACTAGACTTGGTGTGTAAAACCTAAGTACCTAGCATGTGATTCATGTACATAGTGTAGAGACCCAAAGCTTGATGTAAATGGAAATTACATTACTTTTTCGGAATACTTAATACATAACAAAAACAGACACCAAAATACCGTAATAGTTTAGCGTCTTTGGAAACTCAGAATATAATCTTCTAATCATGGTGAAAGATCTTCAATATCTCCCACAAAGATCTTCCCCTTTTGTTTCCTTACCTAAAACCTTTATTTATATCCTAGTGAAAAGTAAACATATAAAGGGTGAGTTCAAATGCTCAGTAAGGGTAATCATTGAGAAAATAAAACAAACCATATAAATTTGAACATAAAAACATGAACATAATGTTTAAACATCGAAATATTGAGCAGTGACATAAAACATGGAAGTACGTAAGGCATAGATCATAATGGAACATCAATCATGATAAAATAGATTGGAAATAAAACTTGTAATTGTGGTAAAACATTAAGAACATGATATGATTTCCATAGTAGTCAAGGCATTGTTGCCAAGACCATCTTAGTGGACAAAGTCCCTTACTGAACCGAGTTCACTCCTCGTTCCAGTCCTGTATCACTGAACCAGATTAACTTGCCATTCTATCCATGTCTATCTCACGTGATATAAATATTTACCCAATGCATTGGAGGGAGATATAGGTCCCACCCATATCATAATGAAATCATTCTTACTTATGCCACAAAATAAACACAAATCATTCATAATAACCCAACGAATAAAATGGGTTTCATAAACATCATTCCATCATAACATAATCCATATAAAACAAATGGATATCATTTCATCATAAGAGAAGTGAAATCATGTAAATCATAGATACATTATACTTTAAACATACACAGATGAAATAATGTCATCTTAGATGGAAAATGGTTTTGATAAAGCACTTGAAATGAATTGTTGAGGAAAATATCCTTTCTTCTTGAAAATCATTTTCTTTTCACAAAATACCATTCAATTTTAAAAGAAATGTATTTTTTTTGAAAATATTCATTAAATCTTGTAAAGTAATCTTCATGAAAATAAGCAGCTATGATATCGTAAAAATCCGTTCATGCCTTATAAGTTAAAAAAACATTCTTCTCATACTTTTTCCGGAAAAGTAAAAAAGTACCTCGTATGGTAAAAAAATGATTCCTTACATACCATGTAGTAAAAGTCAAAAATGGGTAAAAAGAAATTTAA
The DNA here is from genome assembly GCA_963277665.1 of Viscum album. Taxonomy (NCBI): domain Eukaryota; kingdom Viridiplantae; phylum Streptophyta; class Magnoliopsida; order Santalales; family Viscaceae; genus Viscum; species Viscum album. The sequence goes on from OY728126.1 coordinate 400,863,961, forward strand.
ACATACATGAAAACATTTTTATAAGACATAGACATGGATGATAAATATAACCCTAGTAAATACTTACATATAAGAAATCTCGGAAAGAAAACAATTGAGATTGCATCATTATCCCTTACCTTAGGTCTGATATGCTTCGTACATATCCGAACCTCCTGTATAATGATTTATATAAAATCATTGACTTATTATAGAATCATATTCATTGTTATGATACATATATGGTTCACTTATGACTTTATATTACCCTTTCTTTTGTAAATCCATGTTAAAGCGGCATTTTGGGTAAAATCGTTTCATTTATCGTACGTGTTTGGACTTGTTGTTCATGATATTATTGCTTATATCCTGATTTCCTTAATTTAAGAATGTAAAACAAGATTTATATATAATAAATATTTGTCATATACATATATATGATATATTGATAAATGGAATGAAATACAACGTTCATGGAGACGGTAGGTCGTACGTACGCATGAACGCTGTTAACATTTCCTTATTGAATTGAATTGAATTAAATAAATGACATATATATATATATATACATAAATACAGTAGAATTATTATTTCATATATTTAATTATTATTCATTATATATAATTTATAATCTTTCATGAATGGTTAACATGAATAATGAATCTTATCGTGTTCGTGGAGACGGTAGTCCGTACGTACGCACGAGCGATGATATCATTCCCGTGATCAAGAAATTGTATTAAAGGGTATGTATACTATTTCAGAATAAATATCACATTAAAATAATCACATATAGTTATTATTTACACCATTATACCCATCCAAGTATGGTGGTGGTGGAAAACAGATTACACCATGGCGTAGAGATGATATTCCGTTCGTACGCACGCGCGGTGATTTCGTTTTCCGTAGGATGGATAAAAGGTGGAATAGGGTTGTTTAATATTTATAATAACATATCATTATATGATTGATACTGATGTTATTACTTCATAATGAAACAACTAATTAAGAGGAAGTAGAAGATGAAATAAATTTGAAAGAATCGGTAACGGATATTACCTCTTCTTCGACACGCCTCTTTGAAACCTCCTCTTAGGGCACTAAAATTGGTCTTTAAAGAAGACCAGGACCTCTAGAATATTTATAGGGAAGTTTATAAGGGAAATTGGAAGGGGATGTCCGATCTTGAAGGCTCAAAGTAGTGTAAATATGAGAGGGAAAAGGTGCCCTTTTTATAAGGGAGGAGAGGGGCACCTTTAGAATCCTCAAAAATATTAGTTTAATATAAATTCAAACCCCACAAAAAACCCCCCAAAAATTACTCAATTAGAAGATTAGATGAGGTAGGGTTTTAATCGCATCAACCAATAAAATTTAGACATGTTTTGATCTTATTTTAAACCTTATCATTTTGATTTATCCTTTTTTAATCTATTTAATTTTATTTTTGGTAATAAAATTAAAATTTTAAATGGTTATAAATAATCACTTATGTGTTTTTAATTTTCCATAATTGTATAAGTTATAAAAATTTCGACTATATAAATTCTAATTTATATTTTTTAAATATTTTGGTGATTTTAAACAATTTAATAATATGTTATTTTTATAAAATAACAATAGTGTCAATTTTGACACTATTCATTTATTTGAATTTAAATAAAATCCACATAGAGGATATATTCAAAATAAAATATTTATTAGGTTTCTAAAATTTTATATTCATCTATAAAATTAGTGGATCACATTAAATAGTTCATATAATATTTATTTTATTATTTGTAAAACCATTTATTTGATACTTTTCTTAATAAAATAATTTCTACAACATTTTTGTATAATTATTAAATATATCTATTTGTTGCATAAAAATTATAAATAAAATACTAAAATGAAGATAAATATTATAGATTTTATAATAATACTTTTAGTCAGATTTATACTCTAAAACACACAACTTTTAAAATGTTATATTTATTAAATTATGAAGGTGACAACTTTGACACCATTTAAAATAAAATAATATAAGTGTCATAATCTCTATTATAGGACTCCAAACGGTCTGATATTCGGTCATTGGATGATTATGGTGTATATATACACTAAAAATATGTTTTTGTCAGGTTTTGAGCTTTTTAATGGGTATTATTATATCAATAAAAACTACATTACTTATTTTTCACTAAATAAATAATTTCTGCAACATTAATGTATAAGCTATTAAGGTAATTAAATATCTCTTAAAAATTATAAATAAATTACCATGATAAATAAAAGAATTTTATATTTCAAATTATTATTTATAACCAAATTTATATTTTGTATAAACTTATATTAAAAATACTTTAATTATTAAAGTTGAGTGAGACATATTTGACTTTCCTTTAAATAAAATAAACTAAAGGTCTAAATCACCTCCAAGTGGGTTACAATGGATTCCATTTCGACCCAAATATTCCTTAGGACAAAATATAATCATCAAATTATATTAATACAAGTGTTATGATAATTATATAATATTATATTTGCCCTTAATTACCCGATTTACCTTTTAATATGTTAAATAAAATTTTCCGTAGTTACTTTTCATAATGCCCAAAAATAAAAAGTATCATATTAACATAATTTGGACCCACTGAATCCAAATATGGAATCCATTTTTCTAAATTCAATACAAAAAAGTTGCAGAAATTAATTTAAAATTAATCTCATTGTTAATAAAACGGGTTTTAAAAGTTAAAACATTGCAAAATATTGAAATGATTTTACCTATGAATTCAATGTAAAATCAATGCTAATGACATAAATTATATTAAATATTAAAAATTTATTATATTTATACTTTAAAATCATAAATTTTTTTAATTTAACCATATAAATTATTATGAAGAAAAAAGTTGTTTTTAATTAAAATACAATGTGTTTTTACTATTCATTAAAATATGAAAGTTATCAGAATAATATGAAAAATTTATCCAAAGTAAATTTTTATATCCTGATTTCAAAGAATAATTTTATTTTTTCAAATTGAACTTATAAACATGTCAAAAACTATATTTAAGGTGGGTGCGCCATCAAAAGGCGGCAAAACTGCATTTTTTTTAAAAATACTCATTTTACCCAAAAAATTTATTTTGTTCACATACCATGTTCTAGAAAATGTGTAAGATGAAATAATAATGTTATAACATTCAAAATTTAGTTAATAATATTCATAATGGCTAGTTAATAACAATATTATAACCATATATCGTTGTTTAGTGAAACCTGGTATTGCGTACAACACACGCTATCGAGGAAGGTCGTGATTGCATGTAATGTAAGCCAAATCAGTGTTTCGTGTAGTGCAAGACTCTTTTGTTGTTGCGTATAACAAAATACAACCATATTTAATTTATACATTGAATATATATATATATATACACTCAATATTGCGTAGAATGACTACTATCAAACAAACTTGAAATTGTGTGTAACACAATTCAAGATTAGTGTTGCGTATACTGCAAGCTAATACGGTGTTGCATATAGCACAAGATAATCTTGGTGTAGCGTACAACAGAAGATATAAAAGAAATTAAAAATAATATATCTTATAAAATCTCAGGTTGTTACACATAGTATGTACCCTATATGGGGTACCATTCCGTTTACAACACATGGCCAATCTATGTATTTTATCTACACATGTACCTATACATGGCATGTGATCCACATGGGTTATGATCATGTACTCTACACGGCCATATTCCCCTACACAGACTTTCTGGCTAGGTACTCAGCTAAATCTTCAAGTCCTAGTACACTGAATTTATATCTTATAAATAGTGTGTACTTTTAAAAGATCACATCTCCCAAATGGGATTAATGCACAGTGCGTGTTCTTGAACAACACGTTGTGTGATCTGGATTTTCGAATGAGAAACCCTCAAATCCACCTGAAACCCCATTTTCTTCCCAAATGCTATAGAACAACACTCATGGGGTAATAATAAGTGATAACGGATTTTTTAAAACATGAAAATGGTAAATATATGAGGATTTTTGAAAAAACATAAAAACATACTACCTTTGGACAAAATCTGTAGAAGATTCACCCATTTCATTGATCCATTGTTGTCGCATGACGATTCAGAACCTTCAAAGCTCTGTGGTTGCACCTCCCTTTCTATCACCCAATTTTTCTTTCTCCCTCTCCATATTTTATCTCAATCATAATTGATGAGTACCATGGGGCTGTATGTGAGAATCTACAGGAGAAATATGAAATGAAAATGGAAAAATAAAATGAAAAAAAAAATTACAATAAAAAGGGGCCCAACCTGGCCCGGTCATGGTGCCCAACATGATTTTATGCCACACCTAGTTAAAAATCACCATTCTAGAGTCAAAGGTGGTGAAATAATCTCAATTTAAATCTCTATTCAAAAAATATATTCAAATGAATGCATATGATAAATTAATACGTAATTATATGTATATTAATTATTAATTATTCCACATAAATTTGAATTGTTGAAATTCTACCTAATTTTTATTCTATGAATAACACCATATTATGAGAACAATATAGTGGTAAAAAATATCCATGATCATATTCATGGTTAAATGACTATTTTATCCCTTATAATCATTAGAAAGAAAAAAATTAAAAATATTCCCAAAATTTCATTCAAAAAAAACATCGATTTATAAACTCCATATATTGATTTGAAAACAAAAACATTAATTATATAACTCAAAATAATTGATCATTTTTGTAAATCCATTTTGAGGATTTTGGATTATCCTTGAGGGTTTAACACTCAAGAATTCAAATTACTATAGTAAGATTGTGTGAGTGTTATTAATTATTAAATTTTGGTATCACTGAAGGAAATTGATGATTCCCTATAAGATGTTACATGATCTTATCATCAATGAAAAAAGTTTTATATATATTTGGTTAAATTTTTATGTGGGATTAAAATCTATTTTAATATTTTTATTTTTTAAAACCATAAGGGATTCGACTGATTGATTTGGTAAAAATACTTAAAATAAAACCATTAAACAAATCACCCACTCCTTATATAAACATTTTTAATTTCAATAAGAAGAACAAAGAACTAAAATTTTCTATAAATTATCAATAGTAATAAATTAATCAAAAGTGGATATTTTTTAAATAAATTCCAAAGGGTTGACTTTGTAGGGATCCTTGGAACAATAAATATTATTCTATGTAATCATGAAATCTTTTGTATACATCATCTCTATAGAGATCAACTTTTATAAACATGATCTTTTGTGAAAGAATAATTTTATGCTTAGTGTAAGAATAATTTTTTCCTTGTACTATCATCATCCATTTCTTTCATACCCATTATTTGGTCCTCACATAACCATTATCTTGTCATTGTGTTACCATTATATGATTTTCAAATAAAAAATATCTAATCATTGTCTACCCATCATCTGGTTTTCATAACCATCAATATCATCTATGAAAACATAATTATGTCTATGTAAGCATCAATCATATCCGAGTAACCATGAATAATATATATGTAACCATATTCTTTTTTGTTCCTAAACACTAACATGACTTCTATAAACATTAATACTTAATAAAATTTCACTTTAGAATAGAAAAAATTAAATTATCTTAAAAAATAAAAATTCTAATAAATCAATTTAAACCTATTATACACACATAAATAAACTTATTAGAATAACATACAAGGGTTTATATAGGAATTAGAAATTATAATTAATCGGTAATGTTAAAGGATTATTAGTTTTCCAATAATCTTCGAATTTTTTATAATCAAATTACCCTTACAAAATAAAAAAATTGTAGACTTTTTATAATATTTTTTATTTGTTATACAGTCAAAGAATAAGAAATCTACAATAGAAAATATGATATTTAATTTTCATAAAAAAATTATTCATTGACTATTTGTTATTGAAATCTAAATAATTAGTAGAATAAAAATATAGGTAGACAGTAATTAGAAGTTAAATTTTGTGTTTAATCATATCTTTTTCCCCCTTTTGTGATATAAAAAAGAGAGATAAGGTACTAAGGTAAAACACATGCACTATATAATTCTAAATTAATAAACAAAGAGAATATTGATCAATGAAATGAGTAAATATGTGGCACAAAATTTGAATTAACTAAATAACAACATAAATTTACTATATGAATTAAACATTAAAATTTATAATAGACAACTAAAATACAAAAGTATATATGTCTTTGGGTTTTGTTTTTGTCTTGTATAATTGTAGAACGTTTTAATGAGTAGGTTTAGGATTAGGAATAGGTTTGTTAGAAAGGATATGCTATAAATACATTTGTTGAGGGGCAACTGGGTCATTAGTATTTTGAGGGAAAATCTCATAAAGGGGTACAACTAAACTAATATCATCTTCAGTGCCACCTTTATATCATTTATAAACCATTCCTAGCTGAGAAAAAAATCTTGACATTGATTTCCTTATATTTATTTTCATCATACCTTGTTATAGTAGAGAAAGGAAGAATGCTATATGTAGTAGACAGAGTGTCTATTCGGAATTATTTACCAGATTTATAATGTTGTTTAAGATATAAAGTGGTACAATCAAAGGTTTATGAGAGTTTACACATAAAATATGGAATTTATAGATTTTTTTGGGACCATGATATCTTCTACCTCAATGATAAAAAATAGAATTAATACACATATAATCTTACATGATAATTGATTCCTTGCAAAAAATACAAAATTAAATAACATAATTTCAAAAGTTTCTATTCATATATATTTTGAGATTATATAATGTTTGATTTATGGTAATATCTTGAAATAAGACTTTACAACACTACTATTTAAGCAACTAAAATTCCCAAATTACGAACATTGGCTGAAGACGTAATAGGTATAGCTTGAGACACTATGAACAATGGATTCCTTTCCTTTTGAATAATCCCTCAGAACTTCATCTTCTTTTTGACTATCCTCTTTTTAAGACACCTTTAAATCATAAGTAATAACATCCAAAATAATATCTTGTAAACCAATTGATTTAGATTCCAAAAAATATAGAGTTCAAATCTATAGAATCTTTCAAATCCTTAAGACCTTTAACAATAGTTTGAGATCTTTCAAGATTATTTACAAAATTATCATGATTATTTACTAAAGTATTTTCATAGGGATAAATTATCCTAAAATAATGCACTAAAATTATTTATAATTTTTTGATGAATTTTTCTATTGATGGAACCAAATGAATCATTTAAAATCTAGGAATCTAATTTAGAAATCTATAAATACCATTAATAATCATTCAAAAAAATACCTTATAATACTAAACCTAAGTAGATTAAACCCACATAAATTCAAGACGATTTTCTATTCAAATATAGTTTCTCTATATGAATTTAAATATTTTACTCTACATAATCCAATCAAGGGAAATTTCATTGAGTTCTTCAATCACTAATTTTGTTTCTCTTACAAAATTAGTGGTACAACCTTACTAAAAAAAACTGATATGGTAAATATTTTCTAATGAATTATAACTATAAAAACATCTTTTTCCTCATCATACCAAAAAAATAATTTAATTATTTTCAAATAGATTTAGTTTAATCTAATACTTAATAATAAATATTTGATTGTACAGTGGGAAAATTGTTTATAATGTGGGACAAATATATCATGATTTTTTCTAGTTAACAAAAATTAGATTTGGAGGATTAATTATCCTTAAAATATTTTTGTTCTTTTTTATTTTCCTGAATCTTTAATCTAAAACAAAAAATATTCCATTTTAAATTTGAAAACTCATTGAATAATATAGTAGAAAAATTTGAAACTAGTTCTTCAAAATAAAAATGAGATGTATTCTTATTAGATTAAGAAATATCTTATTCACATTTAGTATCAAGAGTGGGATTTTTTTAGTGTATATATCTTTTAAGACCACAAGAAATTCAGTTTGACATGGATAATGCACAAATCCAGTCTCATGATGTGATTTTACATTCACTACATCTTCAACAATTTTACACTCCTTACTAACTAGTATACCTCTGTGAAATTTTCCCACTTAATTAGATTCCACTTCATTTATAGCCTCAGCCTCAGCAACCTAAACATGCTCATTGACCATATTATAAGTATTATCTTCATAATAAGTTTCCATTACAACTATATATCTTTCATTATAAGGCCCCTGAACATATATAGAATCACATAGTATTTTATTACCATCATCTATAGTACTTAGAATATCATCAAAAACATCTATCAAAACCTAATCCCTAGTATCCATATCAGGTCTTCCTCTAACAAAATATGAAGTAGGTAGATCAAAAACCACTTTTATAAGATTATTCCCCTTAGTATGAGAAAATATGATCCCATCTATTACAAGATGTGACACCCTATCATTTATAAGGTTCGCATTATCATCATGTTCCCCCTTTCTTCTTAATCAATAAAATCTTTTCCAATGAATCATTACACTTATAAACAAAATGTTATCACATTCAAAGTAGAGATAATAGATTTGTAATTGAATTTCACTACCTCCTACTCAACTATATCATCATCATTATTGAATATAATTATAGGTAGAAGAAAAATATGTGGATTGAATTTGATATTCTTTGACCTTTGAGATAAATGATACATTCACCTTAACATGTATATCAACAAGTTCATTTTTCCTTTTTCAATAAAAAATCTTATTTCAAGTACATATATTGAAAATTATTTTTTCAACTCTGTTTGCCTTGGATATATACTAGTTGGAAATTAATTTAAAAGCATTTTACTTTTAGTAAAAAAAATCCTTCAATAGAATTTTATTTACATTACTATATCCAAAAATATAGTACATTATATTTTATAGATTAAATGATTACTCAAATTATAATGTTATATAGAATAAATACCATCCTTCATGAGGGAAATTAATTATCTCATAAATTTCTATAGAATAAATAAAAATTTAGTTTCCCATCACCTTTATCAAAATCTAATCGTTATTTTGAGAAAATTGGAAGGGACAATTTTTTGGACTGGAGTAGCCCGATCCTTAGATTAATTTGGACAAAATATTATTATCCTGTACTAAATACCATGCCTTAACTCCCTTGATTTGATATTATATCCATTATGAATCACTTTAGTTGAGTCATTTGGTGGCGTAGATAGGGAATTATAATAGTGTGGACTTGCTTTTACATCATGTGATAGGACAGAGTAGCAGTGTGAACTTTGACATGGCACTATAGAATCAATTAAGTGGAGTTAATTATTGGTAACTATATATCCATGGACTTCCAAACACTAGTTACAGAAGCATATTGAACTTACTATGTGGTTGGTGGAATATTTTTGTCATATTCTTAATGATATCATTAGAGTTACGTTTTCTAGGTGTGTGAGACCATGATTTTTACCGAGTAATTATTCTCCTCAATATACTAATAAGTATACATCTCAATGGGTGTAGGAATCATTTTCCAAACCGTTAAAATATATGTGTCGCGTGATCTTCATCTTGTTCTTTAGTTATTTCCCCTTACTATTCTACTATGAAGGATGATCATTTATTGATCCACACATATCTACAACAAAATTCGCATTGAAATCATGAGCCTATATTTCAATAAAGACTTATTTTTTCTTCTTATTAAACATATAATTCAACCCTTGAGGTTTTATAACCATCATCAATAACATATTAGTACGATTTAACCAAACTAAGAATATGCCTTTACCTAGGGATCATGTAATGATCAAACTTCAAATATTTAGCTTTCATTGAGCTACATGATCCACCTTTTTAGTTACCTTTTTCTTTCCCATATTCATATATGGTTTAATTTTATTTGTTTAAGGGATTTAGTATTTGTATTAGAGATAGATAGATAAAGATAGAGGAAAAAATATATATAAACGGTTTTCTATTGAGAGATTGAAAGGTTTTTGAACTAAAAGGTCAGTTTCTTATAACTAGTGAGTTGGGTGTCACTTACAGTGACATAATAAATAAATTAAATTAGTAAAATAGGTTTTTCATAGTCAAGTAAGAAAATTAATTATTTCATAATAATAAATATTAAGAATAAAATTATAGTTTTATAATTTTTGGTTAAATAAATAAAATTTTATTTAGAATAGAATTATTTAAAATCAAACAATCCTAAGTCACTTTAAATAAATTAAAAACATGGAGTAAGAATAGGTTTATTTAAAATGTGTTTCAATTTATTTTAAATATTTATGAATTCAATTAAAATATATTCCTTTTTGTGGTCTCATAATAAGTGATATATTAAACATATGCTTATTGTTCTTGAATGGATTATCAGTTAATTTGTAAATATTTATATAATTAGTGTTATCACATCTAATTAGTACATGATCAAAATTAAATACAAAATATAAAAGGGCATTTTTCATACATAATAAATAAGAAAAACAACTACAATATTCTATATATTTGTCTTTGATAGTTTATAATTCAATAGATTATTTCTTCATATTAGACCAAGAAACCAAATATTTACCTAAAAAGTGACAGGTTCTTATGGTTATTTTTATATATAATATACACCATTTAAATGTTGATTCTAAATATGAAATAAAATAAAAACCAAAATTTAATTGAAAAGTAAATATAAATAAATATATCATTTCAAAAATATTGAAATAATTTTGGCAAAAATTAAATGAGATTATTTTTTTTATTTTCTTGAAATCAATCCCATAAACCTGCCATGAAAATTATAGTTTGTCTACTTGGAGTAAAATTTAATTAATTCTAAATTATTCCTCTATAAAACTTATTTTTCACTAGTTTCCCAACTTCATCCAAGTAATGATTTATATTTTAACTTGTAGGATCTTCATACACCTTACTACATTCAATTCAAAATATTGTCAATAAGTCAAGTTTTTATTTACCTTGATTTATAAAATCCACAAAATCTTCTTGATAAATTTGAAATCCATGAAATAAAGTTAACTCACTAAACAAACTCATTTAAAATTCATTTTGAATGAGTTTATAAAATCCATTAATTTTTTTTGGTTATTTGATCCAAAATTCACATCATCCACATAAATTTGATCTAAGATAAAATCAAATGATTATTTTTTGTTGAATAAAGTATGATCTTATAGGGTTACTATGAAACCATTTGGAGAAATAATACAACAAAACCATTCATAACAATCCATAATTGGTTTTCTAAGATCATATATTGATTTATTAAGAATAAAAAAGAATTTGGAGACTACGCGTTTTAAAAACCTAGAGGTTTCTCAATATAAAATCCATTTTTTAAAAATTTATTTAATAAAAAAGATTGTACATACATCTAGAATAATTTAAAATTCATAAAAGGTGCCTAGGAAAAAATCCTAATGGATTAAAACCTAGAGATCAACATATTGGTTTCCTCATAATCAATTCATTCTTCTATATTACATCATTTTACAACCAATCAATATTAATTTCTAATTATTATAACTTAATAATAATTTTTATTCCTAAGGACACATTTAGTGCCAATGAATGGGTAATATGAGGATCTGTCTATTAATTCCATGGTATTTTTAATTTTGAACTAATTTAATTTTTCATGCATTTATAGTACCAAACTCTCATCAAATAAAGATTCTTTTTTTATTTTGGGTCCAAGATATGATAAAAATGTAGAAAAATCATAAAGGTTAGTTATACATATCCTATTCTTAATTCCTTTATTTATGATTCATGTAATAGTTTCTAATTATGATTTTTCAATGTTATATGGTGTTTTGGCACCACACTCTCTGGTTCACTATTTTCCTCCCTTTTGGGATAAGATTCTTTGTGATCATGTTCTAAATTATCATCCATTTTATTATAAAAAGGATTTTCAAGTTTTAATTTATCCATAGAATCACTAAGATCATCAACATGATTTTTATTTTGATCAAAGGGGTTACTCTCATAAAGTTTAAAATGTTTATATTCTTCAATTATATTTGGATTTTCTTTAATAGCTGATAAGATTTAAAAGTGGTATAATAATCCGGGAAGATTCCATCATCATCCTGTAGACTGAAATTACAAATATCATTATTTTTGTTAAAGATATAAACCTTTCATCCAAGAACATTGAAGTATACAAACATTTATTTTATATTTTTTCAAAGATCTTATTGTATTTTCTTCAAAATACATCTTATTTGAACTTTTTTATGTCATAGAATAATGTGTTAACACCTTAATCCTAAAAATGAGATGGTATGATTTAACCACATTACATATTTTAGTAATTTATTTTAAATTATTATTCCTCCATTCAATAACACCATTTTTAGGTGTTACAGGGGAATAGAATGCAATTTTAATACCATTTTTGAGAAAAATGAACTAAATTTCTTATTCTAAAACTCACCCCCATGGTCACTTATTAATGAAATTGTTTCAGGATAATATTTATTTTGAACCAGATTATCATAATTAATAATAACATAACATTAATGTCACTTATTTTTTGTGTATTATTTTTAAATATTATATGGAAATATATCGAGACCACACACTAAGAAGTCATGCGATTTCAAGACCTAGTGTTCTCATAACAAATGTTTGAAATATAATAATAATTAAATGTAATACATGAGCGTCTTCTCTAAAATAGTTTAATAACATCCAAACAGGTACCTTGAATAGAAATTTAAGGACACCATTTCATTCTAAGAAGCATGTCTACCCTAAGCATGACCCAATGCTGGTAGGCGTAGGAAAATGGTGAAAAGTAGTTTTTGGGAATTTTAATGGATAAAAAATGGATGAATTTATTTTATTTTGACACATAAATTTTTTCTTTCAAATATGAATTTTTCAGGGAATTTAGGTTATCACCAAAACTATATAATTCTTATGAGACATGGTAAGGAACCCACTCAACAAACGACAATGACAGATCGAGCAGATCATGGATTATCACAGAAATGAAGTTGGAGGATCTCATCAATGAAGGAAACACAACTGTTCTTCATCAAAGATTGATCTAAACTCCAGTTAAGTCATTTTTTATGATTTTACATCCCTTTACTATTCTTGGATGAATATAGATCAATGAAATTAATAAGGATTGATATGTGTGTCATTGGTAGGGTTTAATTAGATGAAATTTATTTCTCTTCATTCTTCGTTCTAACTTGAACGAATCAAGGCCGACAAGAAAAATGGACAAGGTTCATTCTTCAGGAATTCTTGTGATTTTATCCCCCTCGTTCTTCGCACTATCACTATTGGATCCCTTTGGTCATGACTCAACTGTTCAGGTGGTTCCAAATATGATCTGACCCTCGGAGTGGTGGAAACCAAATAGTAGATGATAGATTTGTGTAGATCGGGTCTCAAGGACCCCAAATCTGAAACTATTTTAAATTATAGATAGTATAGGTATCCTGGTGGTCTGTGGGAGAGACCCCCATCATGGGGCTAGTATGGAAATGTGGTGATGATAGGCGGAGGGGGTTTGGTAGCCATAATAGGTGGTAGGGGGCATGGATCGGTGGCGGGAGGTAGTGGATAGTGTCATGGGTGGTGGAGCCATGTAGATGTCGTGGTGGGACATGTGGGAGCCTCTAGACACATGGGATCCACAATATGTGGAGCTGGAAGGATGTGCGGAATCTGTATGATGTAGAAGCGACCAGTCAGTAGGGCCAAGTGAATGTGGAGGGCAGGAGCAGGCGAATAGGGAGTGACCAGATGGGCCAATGAGCTTTGTGGGTCAAAGTAGTCCAGAGTGGGCCAGTAGGCTAAGCATCCTAGAGTGGTCCAGATCAATCAAGAGTGGTATGGTCTAGAGAAGGGCTGTCTAGGAAGACTGGGTCAGGCCTAACAGGTTGGAACCATGTTGGTCACGACCGAGTAAACCCCCTTCTGAAACTCCAAACCCCCATAATATTAAAATGGTGCATCTATTTGACGAACCGTCTACGGTGTTGGTACCATTACATTGACATTGTAATTTTTAGAACTATGGATGGTTTTAACTTATAAATAAATATAGGGACACTTTCCATTTATATGGGCAGTATCTGGGGTTAAGGGATGGGGATGGTGTGACTACTACTCACTATGACACCTCCATTTCTATGTAGGATGATTATCTAATCCATCATGTCACGGATGAGTTTGTTATGTATTGTTCCCTTTATCTCTTACCTAAAGGTTTTTTGTTATTGGTTCCTACTCATAGGAGAATGATCACTTTAATAGGACTTCAAGGATAGAGTATTTGGAGTCCCCTGAGATACCTGGAACATATCCTCTATTCATTCTTTATGCCCTAGGTAGAGTATTTGGTATTGACATGACCACCCTCATTGAGTGTCAATCTTTTACTTAACAGCTTAATCTAGATGGAGTTTTTGGTATCACCCCATGGCCATGGTTATGATCCTCATATGATGTATTGTATTTCTTTTTATGTCTTTCATCATATCTCTCTCTCATGACAGTTCCCAGCAAATGGTACTTCTTAGATGGACATCATCAATGCTATCAGAATCAGTAGTGCGTACACTCGGATGAGTGCTTCGTGGAATCTTAGAGCTAAATTCTAAGATGTGGTATGCAATAGTTGTAGGTTATCTCTTGACTGTGTGTCTTGGTTTGGGTAAATATTGGTATTCACGTTATTTATTTTATAGGCATATAATTGTGTATAGATAACTATATCGTTTCTTTTTGTATTTATTTAGGGATTCTAGGTGTCTTAAAGAGTATTGTTATACCCAACCTTGCACAAAAGTTTCCTACACGTGTCATTTCACGTGAAGATGAGTGACCTTTTGATAGAATTTATGGTGGACTAGGACTGGACGAAGCCCAATGAGATCGGATAGGTCGATGTCTTCCAACAATTTCAAACAATTATCCTAGAACCTTGCTTTCAGGTTGGATTGGGTAAGAGTTTTTGTATATGAGTTTCAAGAAATTTTTTACGGACTTACTTTTAGTGGGATTTTTATTATATCCCAATTTACATTTATGTTCATTAATTTCTTATCTACATTTTTTAGAGAATAGTGGTATGCTTGAATTTTTTTCGTAACAGTTTTTATCATTTCAAAAAAATTATCTTGGAGATGTGTGTGTGCATATAGGTACATCGACAATGCCTCCCATGTTAGTGATATGCCTACTCGGTGCTGATAACCATCCCCTAACCTATTGGGTGCAGGCTTGGGGAGTTGTGGCATGGGCCCCACTAGGATGGGTCGTGACATAGTGGTATCAATGGTGGTAGGTTATATCTTAGGAATGAAATTCTGCGATATTGGTTTGGGGCTACAGTGTGAAGTGTTTCAAGATTGGATTTCAAGATAGGGATTTTGTGTTGGTCTGGAAGCCAAAATATCCATACACCACGACTCTGATAACCTTATTTTCATCTCAAGACATGATGAAACTAGTTTTATGGAATAGAATGGTACATTAATCATATAGTATTGGGTTTTGGTTTCCATGTCCTTCATGAGCCATCTATCCAGATATACTAACTGACTATGGTACATCTTTTTTTCTTACAGGATGCCTTCATGACACATAACAGCTAATATTCAGTAGCTCAATAACAAGGATGACCAAATTAATGATGTGGATTCAGTGCAGGGACTAGTTTTCTAGATGTTGTCTCAAGGTGGTGCACCATCCATACCCCCACCTGGGGAGCTGCCCATGGTACCAAAAGACAAAGAGCACAGGTTGATCGCACTTCATGAGTTTTATATATAGAGACCTTTGAGGTTCTGATGGGAACCTGGCCCTTAAGAGGTTGAGGACTAGCTTGAGGTGGTGACCCAAGTTTTCGATCTAGTAAGGACACCAGCGGATCTGATGGTTATCCTGGCAGTGATCCTTTTATAGGGCTCAATAAGAAGATGGCAGAGTTTAGCTATCCATACTCATGATGATGAAACTATGCAGTGGATAGAGTTTGAGCACCTCTTAAAAGAGGAGTTCTCCCCTATTACACTGAGATATGTGCATATATAAGAGTTTCTTCAGCTTCAATAGTGTAACATGATCATAGATGATTATTCATCGAGGTTCACCAACCATTCTTAGTACTCGAGTGATATGTTCAGGGATCAGTACATCCAATATTGGACTTTTGAGTGAGGTCTTCATAGATACATCTGATCTAGTATTATTCCTCTCATAATTTCTACTTATTTTGGGGTTCTTGAGTGGGATTTGGTGGTCAAGAGATTCTTGAATGTGTAGAGAATACCGGTGACAGTTAGTAGTGGATAGGCAGGTGCAGAGAGATCGGTAGCAAGGAGATGATATCCTCCTCAGGGATCTAGACATGGGAGAAATTTTAGGAAGAGGTCCTAGGAAAGAGGCTATGAAGTTTATGGATCTCAACCTAAGTCCAACCATCCTAGGGAGTGGTAATTCTACTCAGGTGATGGTAGGGGGAATCTAACTTGAGATTTTCCTACCCACCGTGTTGTTGACAGGGAGATAGAGGTAAGACCACATAGGCATCAGAAAATAAATATTCAAGCAGATCCACAGGGTAGAGGTCATGGCAGAGGAGCATGAAGAGAAGTAGGAGGTGTTTGATGTTTGACTTGATACCACCACCACCACCAGGTGGTCCGCACCAGGCTCAGGGAGATAGAGGATAGGGGTGGGGACTGCTATATACGGTCGAGGCATAATACCAAGGGTCTCTAGGTATGAATCAAGGTATGACCTATGTCTTTTCTACTCTATCTTTTATACATATAGACTCAGGTTCTATTCCTTCCCTCCTCACCACATATCTTTTTGGAGAACATTAGATTCTAGTAGAAGTATTGACTCGACATTTACTCTTGGAGATACCTATTGGAGGAGACTCGATGATCACACCTCTGTATTGATAGTGCGACATGACCCTTGTAGGTGAGAGTATCAGTTGGAACCTCTTGGTGGTATCATCAAGGCCTTACAACATCATTCTTGGTATAGATTTCTTATAGTCAATCCATGTCGAGATTGAATATTTTAGGTGAAGGGTGTTGTGTGTCCATAGTGATGGGATGAGTTTTTCCTTTTTTTAGTGAAATGGAAACCCATGTAGCACATGATGGACTCATGGATAAGAGGGCACACCCGATCACTAACCAATTGGACAGCCTAACCCTTGGGGTAGCTAATTTCATAAGCTTCCAGTTTACGGTAGTGGTGGTAGAGTACGAGGACATCTTTCTTGAATATGTTCTATGACCACCTTTCCATCAAGAGATATAATTATACATTGAAATACACCCCAAAACAGCATAGATATCCGCACTATCATATCAAATTTTTTCTATAGAGCTTCACGAGATAAGGGTGTAGTTGTAGTATTTGTAGGGGAATGGCTTTGTGAGACCCATCATTTCACCCTGGGTGACCCCAGTTTTATTTTCCAAAAATGAACATGGGAGCTTGAGGCTATGTGTGGATTACTGGAACTTAAACTTGGAAATGGTTTTGAACAAGTATCCACCTACAAGGATCAATGTCCTTTTATATTATTTTAGAGGGTATCTACGGTTCTCTAAGGTTGATCTTAGATCAGGCTATCACCAAATGCGATTATAGGATGTGGTTACACTAAACAAGGATTTCAGGTGTTGCTATAGTAATTATTAGTACATGGTGATTCCCGTTGGAATTAAAAAAACCCCAGAAGTGTTCATGGGACTTATGAACCAAATCAACTATCCATACATAGACTGGTTCCTGGTGGTCTTCATTGATGATATCCGTGTGTACTTGTCATCTGAGGAGGAGCACCCGAGTCACTTAAGGATAGTTCTGCATATACTCCGATATCATTAGATTTATGGAAAACCCTCAAAGTTCTAGTTCTTGATTCAAGTAGTCCACTTTCTAGGACATGTTATCTCCATAGATGGAGTGCCAGTGTACTTGGAAAAGGTCTATATAGTGTTAGAACAGGAGCCACCTAGGATCACGATGGAGGTGTGGACCTTCCTTGGGATGGAATTCTATTGCCAAATATTCATACCTAATTTCTTCAATGTATCACCACCTATGATGTCTTTCAACTGAATGGGTAACCTTTTGTGGTTGTAGAAGTTCCAGTATGACTTTAAAAAGTTAACGTAGAGTTTGACGAGTGTCTTGATATTGAGATTTTCGGAGGAGGGTGTTGAGTACAGAGTGTTCTATTATGCATTGGGGACCAGACTTAGTTGTTTCCTGATGCAGAGGTAGTAAGTGATTTTCTAGGGATAACTCTATTTGAGACCACATGAATAGAACTTCACGACCCATGATCTTGAGAAAGAAGTAGTAGTATTCGCATTGAAGATGTGGCAACAATACCTGATGGGTTATCAATTTATTATCTAATTTGATCATAAGATTATCAAGTATATCTTCTATTAGAAGAATCTAAACATTAGATAGAGATAGTGGATAGAGTTCCTCTAGGCTTATTACTTTGATATCATCTATACTCATTGGAAGGGGAAAATGGTGGTATATTTTCTCATTATGAGATTGAGATTGTAGTTGTTGGATGAGGCATAAAATAAGTTGGCATCATTGTAGATATCCTTTGTGGATAGATATGTGGGAGCTTACCTCCAGCCGATGGTTTTTATCCCTACACTCTAACATCGAGTCAGGGAGGCACAATTTGGGGATACCTTCTATGAGAATCTATATGTTCAGTTATCCCCAATTCATTATCCTAATGGATTTTTGAATGGTGGGGATCAAATCTTTCTTTTCACAGGGTGAACAGTTTTACCAGTGGTATTGCAGGAGGAGGTTTTGACGGAGTTCCACACATCTCCATTTATAGTGCATCCAGGTGTGGATAAAATTTACCAGGACCTTTGACATCAGTTTTGATGGCCTGGAATAAATATTAGAGTTGAAGACTTTGTTTCTAAATGCCTCACTTTTCATCAAGTGAAGCCTGAAAACCATGTTCCAGTGGGATTGGATCAACCCCTTGAGGTTCTAGAGAGGAAGTTGGATGTGATATCCATGTACTTTGTGATATGCTTACCACATATGTCTAGGGGGAAAATTTTCATCTAGGTGATAGTTGATTGACTCACCAAGTCATCCCACTTCCTACCTATCTAGAATCAGATTTTATTAGAGGGATTGGGTTTCCACTATGTGTAATAGATAGTTCAGCTTCATATAGTTCCATAGAAGATTGTTTTGTATTGTGATTCTTGTTTCATATCCTGATTATGGAAGGGATTATAGGAGTCATTTGGGACATAGTTATGCTTGATAATGGTGTTTCATCCCCAAATGGATGGCTAGATGAAGAGGACTATTCAGGTTCTAGAGTATATGTTGCAGGACTACATCTTCAACTTTAGTCATAGTTAGGAGGACCACCTATCACTATTGGAGTTTGCATAAAACAAAAGCTACCACTCCACCATAGGTATATAATCATTCGAGGATTTGTATGGGTGACCCTGTAGGTCACCATGTTTCTAGACTATCCCTTGAGAATCAACACTCATGGGCCCAAAGTTTGTGTAAGATTTCATTGAGAATGTGGAGATCATCCAGGAGTGAATGAATATTGAACATAGCCTATAGAAGTCATTTTTCGACATGAGGAGGATACCATTATAGTTTAAGGAGGGAGACCTTGTGTTCCTTTCAATATCACCTCAATGTGGGTTACAATGATTTTTCTAGGGTAGAAAGTTATCTCTGAGGTTTATCGGACCATTTCAGATACTACATAGAGTTGGAAAGGTGGATTACCACCTTTCTCTACCCCAGCAATTGCACTGGGTACATTATGTCTTCCACCTTTAAATTCTAAGGAGGTACGTGCATGATCCATTGTATTTCATAGAATGGGGTGAGATGGACATCAAGGATAGAGAGACTTTTTCTGAGTACCTAGTGGAGATCTAGGATCAGCACAATATGATCCTTTGTGGGTGATTGATTCCCTTGGTGTGTGTCTAATGGAATCATGAAAATCTCCAAGAGAGAAAATAGGAGTTGGAGGCTCAGATCTGTGCACAGTATAGAAAACTTTTTGTGTATAATTTTTTTCCCTCTTTGGGGATGTAAGTCCCACATATGGGTATAATGTAATGTCTAGAAATTTTCTATGTATTATTTTTAAATATTATATAGAATTTTTTAGAGACCAGGAACTAAGATGGTGTGCAACTACAAGACTCGGTATGACCAAAACAAATGTTAGAAATATATTAATATCTAAATATCACATGTGAGAGGTTGCCCTAAAAATGTGGAATAACATCCAAATGGGTGCCCAAATCATAAATTCAAGGGCACTATTGTGTTCAATGCAACGATTTTACCCTAGGCACGACCTAAAATTGGTGATCACATGTCAACTATCAAAAGTAGTTTTAGGGAATTTAAATGTATGAAATAAATGGAATATTTTGATTTATTTTGATGCAACGATGTTTTCATTAATATAATAAATTTTCATGGAATTCAAGGTTATCCCTATAACCCTATAATTCCAATGATACATAGTGAGGAACCTTATCGAAAATTGGTAATGACGGATCAAGCAGATAGTGGATTGTCGTCCGAACAAATTTGGTGGATCTCATCAACAACTATACTAAAATTTTTATTCATAAATGATCAATCCAAACTATAGGTAGGATGATTGTTTTATGATTTTTCATCCCTTTATTAATATGGGATGACCATGAATCAATTCAACGAATAATAATTGATATTAATGTTGTAATTAGGATTAAATTAAATGGAATTTGATTCTCTTCATACTTTATTATAACGTGAACGAATCAAGGTCAGCATTAACAGAGGTAAAGGATTTGTCTTTGAGTGTTCTTGTGATTTTCTATGCCCTGTTCTTTACACTTTCTCCATTGGAACCCTGTGTTCACAGATTGACTTTCTGGTTTCATCTGAATGCTATCAGACCCATGGAGTGGTGGAAAAGTGAAAAAAGATGTTGTATCTGTGTATATCGGGTCCTAAAAAACCTAGTTCTGGATGAGTTGGTAATTTCACACACCATAGGTTTCTCTGAGGTCTATAAAAGGGACCACCAATGTGGGTTAGTAACGGTGGTCCAACAAGGTGAGGTGGTGGCGGTGTGGTGGCCAAAGGTATATTTTATCATCATTTGGAGGTGGTAGTGACTAGTGACGGTGGATAGTGATATAGGTGGATGACTATGTGGGACCCACAAGATGTGGTGATAGGCCCCGTGGGAGCCTTGAGATGTGGAGGTGGCTGGCCAAATGGAAGCTTTGGGACACTAAGGTGGCGAGCCGAGCAAACATAGAGTGCTAGAGTCGTCCAACATTCTAGAGTGGACCAAAGTAGGCTAGAGAAGGCTACAGCAGGATGGGACATATTAGTCCAAGACTGACTTACTGGGCTGGGATGAATAGGTCAGACCTGGGTCAGTCCACGACTGAGTAAAATACACCTTCTAAACCTTCAAACCCCCATAACATTCAAATTGTTCTTCTATTTTATGAACCATCTACAACATTGAGACCTTGAGGATGAGATGGACCTTTTGATACCTATGGTAGATTTTATCTTTGAAATAATTTGAGTGACATGGGATGTTTACACATGTTGTATATGGGGTCAAGAAACACAATGTGTGTGACTACTAGTTTTCGGCTACCTCTTTTTCTTTGGTGGTTGATTCTCTCATCAACTATGTCCTAGACGAGTTTCAATTATGGATTTTTCTCTTTATTTCATACCAAAATGGTTTTTGGTATCGTTTCCTACTCATAAGAGAATTATCCCTTCAATAGGACTTCCAAAAAGGGTTATTGGAATCTCCTCAGGGTCCTGGAGTAGACCCTCCATTCCTTTTTCATGCCCAATGTAGAGTCTTTGGTATTGACATGACCAAATTAACCAGGCATCAAACCTATAAATAGTAGTCTAATCCAGATGGTGTTTTTGGTATCACCACAAGGACCAAGATTTGATCATCATATTCTATATTGTGACGCTATTTAGATCGTTTATAATAACTCTCTCTCTCTCATAATGATTCCCAATGAATGACACTTCTTGGAAAGACATTATCGGTGCTATCAGACTCAAGACTTCATACTCCTGGATGAGTGCTCCATGGAATCTTTGAGATGAATCCCTAGGGTTGTTATTTGGTAGTTTTGTCATATCTCTTGATTATGTGTCTTGGTTTGGGGGTATCTAGTCATTCTCTATAATTGTTTTGTTGACATATACTAGTGTATAGCTGTGAGAATCTTTCTTTGGGTATTACTTTGTGATTTAGGGGTGTCTTTCTGTGTATTGTTATACTCACCCCTATACAGGATTTTCTTGAACGTACTGGGTCATCTATTGATGAGCAACCTTTTGATGAAGTCTAGGGTATACTAGGACTAAATAGATCGTTATGATATTATACTGGTTGATGTATTCTTACATCTTCATACAATAGTCCTAGGACCTTACTTTCAAGTTAAATCAGGTAGGGTCTTCTGAATATGAGTTTCAGGAACTTTTTTATGGACATTCTTTTAGTGAGCTTGTATTCTAGCCTGGTATATGTTTCTATACTTCAATTTATTATCATACTTTGGATGGTGCATAGTGGTATGCATGCATTTGTTTTATAGTGGTTTTATTCATTTCAATATTATGGTCTTAGAGATGTGTGTGTGCGTGTGAACATATGCATAGACAATTCCTCCCATGTTAGTGATATGCCTACTCAATTCTTGTCACTACCCCATGTCCTATTAGAGGCAGGCTTGGAGAGTTATGGCATGATCCCCACTAGGACTGGTCGTGACAATAACAAGCTCCACTCTTAATAATTAAAAGTTCAACCCATGTGAATCTTGAAAAATCATCGACTAATATAACAAAATATTTTCTACCAAGTCTTGTTTTCCTAGAGGGACTAAATAGATCCATGTGGATAAATTCTTAGGGTAGAGAAGTAGAATCTTATTTGATTGTCCTTACAATATGATTTTTGTTTCTTATCCATTTGTAATGCATCACATAACTTAATTTTACCCAATATAAGTATATGAAAAATTAAAATAGGATTATTTTTAGAGAGGTTTCTTAATGAAGATATTAAAATATCCAATCCTTATGTGTTAAAATCAAGATTTATTTATTTAATGTATTAAAATAGTTTATATTTTGTTTTCACATGGAGTGAAGATCTAATTTGTAAACTTTTTGAGTTCTAGTTTCTCTAAATTTAACCATTTATCTTCTAAAATTGAAAATGAATTGTAATAAAAATAAAATTAGAATCCTTGATCATGAAGTTTAGATGTACTAAACAATTTGTGAGCTAAGACTTCAATGTAAATAACTTTTTTTTGACAAAGACTAATTTTGAATATCTAGCTAATTCAACATGAATAATTTTTTCCTTTATTATTATCACAAAATGTTTCATAACCACTATCAACCTTTTATAATTAGTGAAAGTTTGAGAAGTCTCCAATCATGTTCCTTAATGATTCACTATCCATATATAATTTTTCTTTTCTATCCTTGTGTGTTTCTCCTTAAAAAGAAATTAAAAAATAATAATTCTTTGTACCCAAGGGTTATTGGGTCTAATAATGTTATCAATTATAGATTTGGGAAGAAAAATATATTAATGGTGTCAAGAAATTAAAGCTTGAAATTAATATAGATTTTTTGAGATAAAATCATGTTTAACAATATAAAATTGGGAGTTTTTAAGACTCTAATAATTATCATAATGACCATTTATAATACATTTAAAATAGAAAATATTAGACACTTTTTTATTACTTTTTCTATTCCAAAAATAATTTATATATGGTTTTGGATTCTCTGCATTATATCCAATACAATTTTTTCCTTTGTAATATTTATTTTTACCAAGTATTTGGTTGATATAATCCTCCATATGGAAATTATACTTGCTGAATTTATCTAGATTTATATCTCTTCTTGTAATTATTTAATTTTTCTATCATGTACATCACAAGTAGGTACATTTCTATCAATATTTTCTTTAAATTATAAAATATATATTGGAAAATATTATTTTTCATATCTAATATAATTAAGATATTTTTTAGAGTATTATTATGATTTTAAAGAGATTAATATTTTTATTTTAGTATAGTGTTGTACTCATTTAATTCCTCACAAGTGCAATGTTCATAATTAAATGAAAAAGAATAATATTAAATTGGTTGTACCAATTCTATTTGATCCATGAATCACATATTGGATTTCTGGTTAGATTTCTCAACATCTGAGTTGGATAAGATTTTTCATTGGAGTTCTCTGTAGCACTCCAATTGGATTTGATTATTTATTTACCTTTTTATAATCTAAATTTCATGGAAACTATTTAATATATTTTTTCCTATATTTAAGTTGTGAAAAATAGTTTTGATATATCGAAATTTTTTATATTCATAACATCTAAACTATTTTGTATTTCCATCAAAAATATATATTTAATGGGAGTTTTTTTAAATTAAATACTATTTTGAAATAAATTGTTCATCTTTCTTAGTAACCAAGTTCATCATTTCAATATAAATCACATGAATTTAATTCATCAGATTAATTAGATAATAATAATTCTTTTTCTTTCTATTCATCTTATAAATTATAAACATTCAAAGAAATATTCCATTTTTTGATCAGCTTGTGATCAATAAATCTACCCCCCATTATTGCATAAAAAATCATTAGAATCCCATTGTGATCTTTCATTTTTAAATAATTGATAGTATTAAACTATCTTATATTAGCTAATATCCATTCCACTTTGAGAATAAAACTCTAATAACATTTAAGGCTTGCTATGGTTTAGAATAATAATTCCTAAAGTACAAATATTGTTAACGATTTTTTACAGTATTCCATTAATTTGAGTGATGTCATCACCATTAATAATCCTGCAATTTTCAAACATTAGTTTGGAAGTATTGTACCTTAAATATATGACATTTTCATTTCCCTCAAAAGTAATATATATTGTCACCCACATCTCAGGCGCAACAGTATATTGAAAGACTCCACTAAAATCCACTAGACCAATACCATAGATGACAGTATTTATAGCATTAAAGTGTTTCTTTTGATCGTACTTCTCTGGAGTGTTCATGGGGGGTTTATACTAAAGATCATGAGGTGAAACTACTTCTTTATTCCTCAAATTATTATTTTTTATTATTTTATTAGGTTAAAGCCTCAAATTCCATTAAACTAGTTTTAGAATTCTATCATATAGTGTTCTATATACCTTCTATAGGAATAAGGATTTGGTTTTTTATTGGATATGATAGGTGATGCAACTATTATTTGTTATATTCACAATTTTGATGATATCAACAGCATGAGGAAGAGTATGCTATAAGTAAGTAAATATTTGTTTCCTTAAGAATTATTTGTAAATATGGTATACTATTATTTCAAAAAAAATGTTTTGTTTTTCCATCATGAATAGTTAATAATTATGTATTGTTTATGTTATTTTATTTTATCCATGCCTATTAGTTATGGTAAATTCATTTTATAGTATATTATACATGTTTAGTACTAATTATTTCATGCATAGAAGCTTTCATTCATGTTATTCAGTACTTAGTACATGTTTATATTTTTCAATGTGTAATTGTTTCTATTTATGCCATGTTTATAGGTTTTCATGTGTGATTATGGTTTTTCATATGTGGTTGAAGTTACCCAATATTAAAAATTATATCATTGATATTTTATGAGGCTATATAACATAATTGGTGTTACAATATATGTTTACCATTCTTTGTGTTATTTAGTCACAGTTTTCTATGGAATGAGAAATGTAGAGACTTAGTTGTTTTATATATTTCAAATACATTTATGTCAAGCCTTCTTATGTAGTTTCTGTAAAATATATGTATATTATCAAAACATGGAGATATATGTATATTTTATTATATTACTACCTATGAGAATATATACCTCTTGTGTGTAGATGGATATGCATAGATACATCTATATACATCCCTTATAATGATAAGAAGTTCCATAGAAATTCCAGACACGGTTCACTAATTTTTAATTCAAGCATAGATCAAATTAGGGTTTAGTGATTTATAATAAGACTCATTCCAATGATAATAAAGCATGATAGATATTAATATCTAGATTATATATTAATCACTTTACTTAATAAATTGTATCTTTTTTCTATGATTACTTCTAGATTTATATTACTGTTATACACAGTTACTGTTATTGGTGTTTGGTTCGGAATTTGTTGTGATAACCTACTGGGTATGACTTAATCACCCCAAAGATGCTTGTTTACCCTAGGTGTGACCTAACTTTGGTCGGCACTGGTCAACTGTGAAAAGTAGTTGTCAGGTGTTTACATGAACAAAATAAATAGAGGAATTTATTTTATTTTGACACAGAAATTTTTTCTTTTAAATTATAATTTTTCCAGGAATTTTGGGTTACCACCATAACCCTAGAATTCCTCTGAGATGTGTCGAGGAACCCTCTAGATAAATTGAAATGAAGGATTGATCCGATAGTGGATATTCTCACCAATGGAGTTGGAGGATCTCATCAGTGAAGGAAACACAACCGTTATTCACCAACGATCAATTGAAACTCTAGGTAGGATTTTTTTTATTTTCTATCCCATTCATAATCTAGGATGAACATGGATCAATTCAATTAACAAGAATTTATATGCGTGTTATCGGTAGAATTAAATTAGGTGCAATTTGTTTCTCTTTGTTCATTGTTCTAATGTGAATGAATCAAGGATGACATGAACAAAGGTTGATGTTTTTTCTTCAAGTGTTCTTGTTATTTTATCTCTCTAGTTATTTACACCATCACCATTGGACCCATGTGGTTTTGGATCGACATTCTGAGTGGTTCTGACCACTATTTGTCACCCAGAGTGGTGGCAAACTAAGAGCAGAGGATAGATCTGTTTAGATCGAATGTTGAGGAACCCATATTTGTAACCGTTTTGAATTCCAGACACTAGAGGTGGCTCAATGATCTATATATGATACCACCAACATTGGTCTGGTGCATTGGTCCAGTAAAGCGAGGTGGCAGCAGTGCAACGACCAAATGTGGAGTAAGCCGATGGCTTGTTTCATAGGTGGTGGAGCCTCATGGATGTGTCAAAGCCATGTGGATGTATCGGTGGGACACGAGGGAGTTGTGGGATGTGAAAACAAGTCATGTGGGAGCCATAGGATTTAGGGGTGGTAGCCCGTGTGGAAGTCACGGGACACAGAGGTGGCAGGCTAGCGGATCGAGTTGACGTGGAGGACCGCAGTGGGCCAGCTGGGTGTGACTGGGAGGGCCAGTAGGCCAGGTTGGACGAAGGGGGATGGAGCATCCCTGCAGTCTTGAGCGGGCCGTAGTAGGCTGGAAAAGGCCAGAGAAGACTAGACCAGATTAGGCCAGGCCAGAATGACTAGGTCGTGTCAAACAGGTTTGACTCGGGTCGGTCCATAGCCTAGTA
Organism: Viscum album; assembly: GCA_963277665.1. Taxonomy (NCBI): domain Eukaryota; kingdom Viridiplantae; phylum Streptophyta; class Magnoliopsida; order Santalales; family Viscaceae; genus Viscum; species Viscum album. The sequence goes on from OY728126.1 coordinate 400,891,517, forward strand.
AAATCCCCCTTCTAAACCTTCAAACACCCATAACATTCACGTAGAGATTTCGTTTGAAGAACCTTCTATGGAATTTCAACCCTGAAGTTGAGTTAGAACATTTGAGGACTATGGTGGGTTTTATCTTGGACATAAATCCAATGACAAAGGCCAATTAGACGGGCAATACTCAGGGTCAAGGGACAATATGGTAGTGACTATTACTCAATGTGCACCCTCCTTTTCTGCATTAGTTGATTCTCTCATCAACCATGTCTTGGAAGAGTTTCATTAGGTACTATTACCTTTAACACTTACCTAAAGTTTTGTTGGAATTTTTTCCTATTCATAAGTGAATTATACCTTCAGTAGGGCTTCCAGTATAGTGTTTTGGAATCCCCCAAGAGGCCCGGAAAAGAACCTATTTTCCTTCTTCATGCCCTAGGTAGTGTCTTCGGTATTGATTTGGCCAACTTCATGGGCATCAAACCTCTACGTAACGGGTTAATATTGATTGAATTATTGGTATCACCTCATGGCCCTGGATGTGATCCTCATCTGATGTATCATGCCTCTCTTTAGATAATTCATCATATCTCTCTCTCATAATGGTTCCTGACGAATGAAAATTCTCAGACGGACGTTATTGGAGCTATTATACTCAGAAATACGTACTCCAAGATGAGTGCTTTGTGGAATATTTGAGTTGAATCCCTAGGGATGGTATTCAGTAGTTTTGGATTATCTCTCAACTACGTGTCTTGGTTTGGTTATATCAGGATACTCCCTTTATATGTTATGTAGACATATATTTGTGTAGAGATGACTGTATCTTTCTTTTGTGTATTTATTTGTGGTTTTGAGGTTCCTACTGAGTATTGTTATACTCAACCCTACATGATCATTGCATGCACATGTTGGGTCATGTGAAGATGAATGACCTTTTGATGGAGTAAAGGGTAGACTAGGACAAGATGGAGCATTGTGATATTAGATAGGTCGAGGTGTTCCTATGTCTTCAAAGAGTAGTCATAGCGCCTTGCCTTCAGGTTGGATATATTAGGGTTTTCTGTAGATGAGTTTTAGGAACTTGTGTATGGAATTTATTTTTGTGGGCTTGTATTATGGTCCAGTTTACATTTATGTACTTTACTTTCCTATCATAATTCGGGGGGGACATAGTGGTATGCATACATTTGTTTCATAGTGGTTTCCTCCATTTCAAAATTATGGGCTTGGAGATGTGTGTGTGTGTGTGTGGAGATACATAGACTATGCATCTAATGTTAGTGATATTTCTACTCAGTGTTAGTCACCATCCCATAGCCTATTGGTGGTAGGCTTGGGGAGTCATGGAACGGGCCCCACTAGGATGAGTCATGATAATAAAAAGCTCTACTCTTAATAATTAAAAGTTCATCCCATGTAAATATTGAAAATTCATCAACCAAAATAATAAAAGATTTTCTACCAAGTATTTTTTTTATTATAGGGACTAAATATATCCATGTAGATAAATTCTTGGGGTAGAAAAGTAAAATATTATTTGATTGGTTTACAATATGATTTTTTTCTTAACCATTTAGAATGCATCACATAACTTATTTTTAGCCAATTTTAGTATAAGAAAATTTAAAATAATATTATTCTTACAAAAGTTTCATAAATAATAGATATTACAATTTCCAAGTCTTATGTGTTAAATTCAAGATTCATTTATTTAAAAGTATTAAAATGGTTTATATTTTGTCTATATAAAGAGTGAATATTGAAGATGTAAACATTTGTAGTTCTAGATTCTCTATGTTTAAGAATTTATCCTTGAAAATTGAAAATGAATTGTAAGAAAAATCAAATGAGTATCCTTTATCTCAAGTTGATAGATACATATCAATTTGTTCTCTAATATTTGAACATAAATAACATTGTTGATAAAGACTAATTTTAAATATATAGTTAATTCAGCATAAATAATTGTTTCCTTTAGAAGTATAACCAGATGTTTCATACCCTCAATCATCTTTTGATAAATAGTTGATGTTTGAAAATTTACCGCTCATGTTCCTTAAATATTCACTATCCATATACAAATTTATCTTTTCTATATTTGTGTATTTTTCCTTACAAATTTCATTAAACCAGAATAATTTTTGGTAGCCAATGGATCTTGGGTACAATAATGTTATCAATTATAGAGTTGGGAAGAAAAATCAATTAATGGTGTCAAGAAATTATAGCTTTAAATTTTTATAGCTTTATAGAGATAAAATAATGTTTAACATTATAAAATTGGGATTTTTAAGGATTTTAATTATTTTTGTAGTTACCATTTATTAAACAGTGAAAATAAACAATATTCGATAAGTTTTTTATTACTTTTTATAGGTTGAAAATAATTTTTATACGGTTTTGGTTTCTCTAAATTATAACCTATAACATTTCCTCCTTTGTAAGATGGGTTTTTACAACTTATTTGGTTTATATAATCCTTCCTATGATAATTAAACATTATGAATTTATCTAGGATTATATCTATTATAGTAATTATTTAATTTTTCTATCATGTACAACAGAATTTGGGACATATATATCCATATTTTGATTAAATTATAAAATTTATTTTAAAAAATCTTATTTTTAGTGGATAATATAATTAAGGTAGTTTTTTATGAGTATTATTATTATTTTCTAGAGATTTATATTTTTCTTTCAATATTGTGTAGTACTCATTTAATTCTTCATATGATTAATGTTAATAATTAAATGAAAAATAATGATAGTAAATGGATTATACCACTTATATTTGAACCATGAAGCACATATTGTATTTCTGTTTAGATTTCTCATCTTATGAGTTAGATATAAGTTTTCACTAAATTTTTTTATGCACTCCGGTTGGATATCATTTTCGTTTTACCTTATTGTAATCTAACATTGTTTGAAACTATTTCATATAATTTTTATTTTATTTATTTTGTGGAAAATTAGGTTTGATATATCTCATTTTTTTATCATCATAACATCTAAAATCTTTTGTATTTCCATCAAAAAAATACATTTATTGAGAGATTTCTTGAATTCTATCACATTTTGAAGTAATTTTTTGAACTTTATTACTAACCAAGTTAATCATTACAATAAAAATCTCTTGAATTTACTTCATTGTATGAATTAGATAATATTAGTTAATTTTCTTTCTTCTCATCATTTAAATTTTAAACTTTCAAAGAAATATTTTATTTTTTGATCATCTTGTGATCATTAACTCCATCCTCCATTATTCCCTCATGAATCATATTATTCCCATTGTGATATTTTAGTTTTAATTATTTTATAGGATTAAACGAAATTATAAGATCACATATCCCATTCCACATTGAAAATAAAACTCTATGAATGTTAAGGCTTGATCTGGTTCAGAATAATATTTTTCAAAGTACCAATATTATTAATAATTGTTTTTAGAATTCCATTTGTTTGAGTGAAGTTATCACCATTAATAATCATAAAATTTTCAATAATTAATTTTTACGTATTTTATCTTAATTATATTTCATTTCCATTTCCTTTATAATTAATAGAGATGGTCACCCACATCTTCGGGGTAGTAGTATATGGGAAGAATCTGTTAAAATCAACTAGACCAATACTAAAGATGATATCATTCATAACATTATAGTGTTTCTTTGGATCATATTTCCCTTGAGTTTCCATGAGAAGTTTCTATTAAAGATCATGGGGTGAAATTGCTTCTTTATTCCATGAATTTTTATTTTTAATTATATCAGGGGGTTAAAACATCAATTTTCATTAAACTCGTTTTAGAATTATCTCATATAGGGTCATATATACCTTCTCTGGGAATAAGGATTTGGTATGTTATTGGTTATGATAGGTGAACCCTCGTTTTATTTTATATACTGGAAATGTTTATGATATTAGTGATATGAGGAAGAGTAAGGGATAACTAGTTAAATATTAATTTCCTTAATAATTCTTTCTAAATAAGGTTTTCTATTCAATCAAAAATAATAATTTCCGGTTTTTTCTATCAGGGATGGTCTAAAATTATGTATTTATTTAGTTTTTTAATTATATACATGCCTATTAGTGATGTGAAATTTAGGTTATTGTATACTATACATGTTTAGTATTAATTATTCCATGCATTAAAAATTCAATGCATGTTATTCGGTGCTTAGGACATGTTTAGATTTTTCTACATGTCATTTTTTCTAGTTATGCCATTTTTATAGGTTTTCATGTGTGATTTTAGTTTTTAGGATGTGGTTTAAGTTACCCAAAATTCATAATTATATCATTGGTATTTCTTAAGGATACTTACCATGTTTGGTGTTACTATATATTTTTACCATTCTTTATGTTTTTTAGTTACTATTTTCTATGGAATGAGATATGTAGAGCCTTAGTTTTTTGGTATATTTCATATACAGTTATTTCAATCCTTCTTATATAGGTTATGAAAAATATATGTATACTATCATCACATGAATATATATCTATATGTGATTATATTTCTACCTATGATAATATATGTCTCTTGTGTTATGATAGATATACATAGATATATCTATATATATCCCTCACAATGATAAGAGGTTCCTCATAGATGCCTCAATTTGTTCCTTAGTTTGGATTTCAAGCAAGGATCAAATTAGGGTTTAGTGATTTTAAATACGATTCATTAGAATGATAATAAAGCATGATATATAAATTTTCCACCATGATAGATATAAATATATAGGTTTTATATTTATCACATTACTTAATAAATTGTATCTTGTTTTCTTTGATTCCTTCTAGATTTATATTACTCCTATACACACTTAGTTTTATGAGAGTTTGGTCAGGATTGTGTTGTTATCACCTACTAGGTATGACTAACTCTCACCAAACACTTGTTCCATCAGAATTCATGTAGTAATTTTTATGAATTATTTGAGAAAAGAGTAAGTTTGTGTACACAAGGGATGCTGAATATAGGGCTCAGGAGACATGATGTTTTGGATTTTTTGGTTTTTATCTTGTTTGGATATGGATTTAGATTACTTTTGATGATTCATTTAATGAAATAGCTAGGGATTCCATACTTTTACGTAGTTTGGTTTACTTTTATCCTTTTTGGACTATTTATCAATTATGGTTCATCCTTTGTTTATTGGTTATATATATTTTTGAGGTTATATCTATTTGTAATTAAATATATGTAGAAGTTAGTAAATTTCATTTTCCAAGTAAAATAGGCATCTTCAATGTTAAAATGTTCACTTTTGAAAATCGTTTTTATTTTTCATTGTGTTCAGAGTATTCAAATTTCATTTTGGATTTTTTATATATTGTATCTAATTTTTATTTAACTACTTGAATTTGTAAATATATTCCCATTTTTTTCCTATTTATCCACTTCTCTATTACTGCTTCTAAAAATATGGAATCACACATAAGGTCATATTTTGGTCTGGAATGTGTCCATCAGTGATCTACGTTAGGTCATTACAAAATGTTATCAAAGTGAATCAAATGCTTATATAATTGAGAGTATCCAAAATATAGGACTATTGAGACTCAATAGGTAACCCCAATATATGTCAATATGATATAATTATGCTGAAATAGTTAGTTATTTGGGGTAGTTCGTGTTCAAATTTGAGTCATTCCTATTTTTCAAGTCTCATCCAACATGAGTAGGATTATATTGGTAGAAACATATAAGATGTCATGAAAATACATGCTAATTTCTATGTTTTCTTAAATTAGTATTAGAAAAAATTGATTATCCATATTAATTAAAATATAAATAATAAATAATTCATGTTTTCATACATATTTATTAGTTATGAGTAGGTTAATATAAATTATTCAATTAATTAGTTTGACTTATAATCTCTTGTTAATATTTTTGTTACCTTTATTATTCATTCTTACAATTAAAGTATGTTTTTAGAATTATTCAGACTATATTAAAGTCTAATACAATTTTTTAGAAAGTAATAAAGGAGAGAGGATAAGGGGTTAGGATTTCATAACTACTATTTTGTTCTGAAATTTTAAATTGATCATTATTGGAAATAAATAAAATGAGATTTTATACTTAAATATATAATATTTAGATACAACAACCTCCATCTACTATATAGGATGGAGTGGAAAAACTTTCTTTTCCAGATAGACCTTTTATTGATCATAAATTCAATAAAGGGGTACTTTAATTTCTACAAGGAAGTGTTGTGATGAGAACACATAACTACAGATCTTATATGAGGCTTTGAGTTCCATCACATCCCATCCTTTTGGGGTGTTGTTTTTTTATTGGAATAAATTTTGAAGGATAATTTTATACCCCACATATTTTGGAGATTAAATGATCTAAATTAGTATCATGTTTTCTTATTCACATTTATTCTTAAATAAGTTATAATTTAGTGGTGGGATGTAATGGTAGAAGAAAAAATGTATTAGTAACTCACTTAGAATCATTTTAACAAATATATTTACGAAAACATCTATCCATATAATCATTTTTGATTTAACTCATATTAATTAATGGATCATAGGTATAGAATTATGTTAGCAATAGGGTACATGGACAAATATTCTAATATTATTATCTTTACACCATACCTAAGTGGGTATGAAGAATCTAAATATAGGAAATTATAAATGGGTTTGATGGAACCATTGTAGAAATAGGTAATTTTGTTCAACCTTTTTACATTCCTTAACATTATGTAAAAAATAATTTTATATGGGACTAGTTATAAAAATAGTTTATGAATAGCTGATCCATTTCCATGTCATACTGTAGGTTAGGGATCTTCTAGTGGGTGGAGGAGACACCAAAAATAAGAAACTAATTTTTATCTATGTAGGGTAGTTAAGGATGAAGTTCTCCTCCTATAATCTCTATAAGACCCCAAAATCTAAGTATTTATTATGACTATTCAAGACACACAATGACTAGTTATCACCTTGAACATTCCTATTGCTATCAGTGTTGATTATAGGGTTATGACTATAGATTCTATATATATAATCCTTTAAATATTGAAGTATATCCACCTAAAATAGTAAAAAATTACATGATCATCATGTTGGGAAAGTGACTGTAGGAATCGACATTCTTCTGGTAAATCTAGTAAGTGAAACTTCAAAGAAGGGTAGAGTTAGTCATCAGTGGTGGCTCATTTTAGAAATGGAGTTCTACAATTGGGTCATCATAATTCCTCAAGTATAGTCATTATAATTTATTAGACCATAAAAGATCTTGGGGGTAGACCTTTGATAGTGAATGAGACTATTACTATACCTTTTACTCTTCTACTATTTTTTATATAGGATCTTCACAGTCTTTTATTTTTTTTATCAAATTTTATATAACACGGTATTAAGGAAAGATTTATATAAAAAATTCATAATAATTAGTAATTTTTGGGTAAGAAGCTAGAAATAAGTAAGAGGTATCTTTATTGTACTCTTATTGTGGGATTATTATTACATATCAATGATATTTCACCCATAATATGAGGATGTTTGATATAATATTAGGTATATACTGGTTGAACTAGTTCAAAAAAATTGATTTCTATAGTAGGATAATAACATTCTCTTATATTGATGGTATTCAGTATACACTTATCAGTTAGAAATAATTCTAAAAAATCTAAATTGTATTGGATTGGGAAATATTGGAATAATCTCCTCCAAGATGGTAAATTTGGTACTTGATGTTGCTGAAGTATCAAAACTGAAGGCATTAACTCATATATTAGGATTTTTTCTTAAGGTATTTCTAGATGACATTTTCAGTATTTCATCATAAATATGAGTTGGAATTATTGATCAGACTAGTACCAATAAAAATTCATATACTTATTACAACATATTATATACAACAAATATTTCTGAGAGAGTTGAAAATTCATCTTGTGGTGTTTGATTCTAATGGTTTTATCCAACCTAGTAAGTATCCTTTGAGTTATTATATTGCTTTTACCAGGAAGGTAGATGAAAATTTTGGGTTATTGTGGATTATCACATGTTGAACTATAAAACTATAAATAATTTATATCTATTTACTTAAATAAATTATTTATATGATCAATAGAAAGTTTCTAACAAATTTTCTGTTATTTTATTTTGATTGGGGTATCATAAAATCCAAGTAAGAACTATAGATATCATCATTTTGTATTTTTAATGTCAGTATAGTAATTTTGTGTACTGATTCATGTAATTTGTGTAGAATAATGCAACCACTATTTTCATATCATTGATTAAAAAATCAACCATTTTGTTAGTATTTAATTTTTTTTCTTTATATATTATATCCTTGAATTCCTAGGGACTCAAGAAGTGCTTAGAAAGAATATACAGTTGGTACTAAAAACCTAACAAGGTCATAATTTTTATGTATATATGTATAAATGTTGATTATATATTCATGAGGTTAAATTCTTCAATAATGTATTGTTAAAAACTACAAAAGTTTTGTACCCATAGTACATAGACGTGGTGATGTTATGAGAAGCACCCAATAACATTTTTAGGATTTGAAGTTTCTCAGGACAGTTAAGGTATTTTCGTCACCTTATCCATGATTTATATTATATAAAATCATATAAGACTTCTCCAATGAAGAAAGTATAGAAATTTATTTTTTCATAACAATTTAATTTGGTTTTTAAGAAACTAATGATTTGGATTTATATATCTTATATCTAGATTTTTCTAGAGTTATTTAATAGATTTGAAGTTTATTGTGATACCTCTTATATGGGTCTTATATATGTATTAATAAAATTAAATCCTGAGGTAGTTTATAGTTCTATTTAATTGTGAAATCATAAAAATAATTATCTAATTAATGTTATAGAGGTTTTCATTATGGTTAATTCATTGATGTTTTGGAGGAATTACTTATTTCATGATCATTTTATGGTATATATAGACCATAACTTCTTAAATTATATTTATGGAATTTATGTTTTTAAGAGATATTGATGGGCTTAGTACTTATAATCATTTATCTTTGAAATTATCTATTCACCTAGAAAGGTAAATGTTGTTTTCGATTCCCTTAGAAGGATGTCTCAACCTCTGAAAGAATTGGTAGCTAAAGGTGAATGGAAGTTAATGTATGTGCTAGATAAATTCTATCTAGATATCTCTAAGTATTTCAGTGTTATATGTTTTTATCCTATTGATATTGTATCATCAATTATGGAATATATAAAGGAAACTTATATTTATGTTCATGATTGTAATTCCATTTGGAAAATACTTAATTGGGGAGATATCCATGACTGGTGATCTCAAGATTTAAATTTATTTCATTATGTTCATAGACTATTTTTGGTTCCTAAAAGTATTCATTAAGATATTATGAGTGAATATCATCCATTTCATTAGGTCTTTCACCCAATTATATCTAAAATTTGTCAGGATATGTGTTGGAAACTCTAGTTTCATTTCATGAAATAAGAAATCAATGGATCCATTTCTCAATTTCTTATTATTCAATAGGTAAATTTAGAACATCATTGGTATGAAAGTCAGTTATATCCACTTTTAAAACACATATAGCTATCATATTATATCATAATAAATTAAATTATGATTTTACCTTGATCTTTAAGAGTTGAAGATATATATTGCGTGATTTTAAATCACTTAACCAATAACACTCATTTTATTCTTATTAAAATTTAAATTCTATTAAACAGCTATGGGAGTTATATATCTAAGAAATTATAATGCTTCAGGGGGTTCTAAATAGTATTGTTTTGGATTTTGACTTAAGTTTTACCTCTAGATTTTAGTAAGGATTATAATTTTATCTTAGTACTTAGGACTAAGTATGAAAATCATGTCTTCATATAACATATTTTTATTCAAATAAGAACAATCATATAATATAATATATTCTTAGGGATTTTAACCTTTATCTAAATTTATTATGGGGGCATCATTTACCACTTATTTATTTTTCCTCTAATGACATTTATCAATCATCTTTCTAGATAGCTCTATGTGAATCACCCAATTTTAGGGAATTTAATTCTCTGTTATGATGGGTAATGATTGTTCATTCATTGCTTATTTTTACTAGTATAGTTTATGTTACAAATAAATAGGTTATCTTAACCCAATATCAGATGTTTTTTTCAAAGTCAAAAGAAATATTTTGTTTATTAGAAATGATGACCATCATAATTATTAGATAGTTCTCTTGTATTTCCTTGAGTTTTTCTCAGTTATCTCATCAATTAATTGGATGGAAATTATAATATACTCTTGATTTATTGAATTCTTCATGATTTTAGACCACATTAGAGAAATGGATTATATATTTCCCTTACCTTCTGTGTTTAGTACAATGAATAATGTTTTCTATTATTCATAAATGAGTAAATATATATGAAATCCTAATTATATTATTTTTTACAATGATATGAGAGTATAAGATGATGGTTCAATTATAAATAATCATATCCACATAATCAAATTGAATAAAAACATCCATTATGGGAAGATTATTCATTTTGTTTGGGTATGATGAAAACATTGTTAACATTCATGTTGCAACCACAGGTTAATAAGTAGGATTTTTTCAACTAAAATAAATTTTTATAATTCATTAGAAGTTGTTTGAGAAGAATAAAGAAATATGAGTTAAATAATTTTGGTAAAGATGAAATGATTTAATGTTATTGAGTTTTTAGGAACTAATCACTTCGTAAGATCTTATTCCACACTCTGAATAGATCTAGAATAAAAAAAGTAAAAGTAAATTACACATTCCTAAGGATAAGTAAAATGATACATAAGTGTAACCTAGTGGAAACATAATTTTTATTAGTTATAAAATATATAGGCAAATTGTGTCACACTATAACATAATAGTCACATAGTGAAGTAGACATGGGAGAGTTTAGTGGTTCTACAACTATGAATCCTCTTTCTTTGTGGATAAGTATTAATCCTTCAATAATCTCAATCATAAAATATTATTAAATGGTTTATTAATGTTTGTCTCCCATAAAAACTATTAATTTTTGGTTCATAATATTTTAGTTGTCTTTTAATACATAATGTGATCACCCCATCATTCATAAAAACATTTCACAACCTATTAAAGGAATAAATAAATATTTAAGGGACTAAACCATGAAATTTTACCATAGAAACATAATATAATACATGAATATTAATCATTGGACTATTTGGGTACACAAATAAAAATAACTTTTTAAAGCCTTATATTGTGTCATGATAGATCTGGTAGTTGAAGATTCTTGGGGAATAAACCAACAAATCATGTAATGTAGTAGATGTCACATTGTGATTTATGGAAACTATTTAATTTGAATAAATTGGATGTATTGGATGACTCAAAAAGGTTTAATAGTTATTAAAACTTCTATTAACTACTTTATTGAAGTTATAATGTGGATATTAATTAGGTAACAATCTATTGGTTGGAATTGAATTAAGGGGATTTTTAATTTTATTATAGTTCAAATTTTGAATTTAAAATTCAAATATTATCTGTATATGTTGTTATTATTAGTTTAAAAGAAAAATATGATAGGGTATTGAGGGATATTATTGGTTACAGAATAAGGGAAGTCTAGTGAAATAGTGTGGACTTAATTGAATATCTAAAATTTATAGGAGAGGTTTAATAGACTAAATTAATTTGAAGATCGTGCTTGGAATAAAGAGTTGTTGCATATAACAATGAAATATTGAAGCTAAAGAAGATTGAATCATATCGAACACCCATTGTAATTCTATATTATATGATTTATAAATAACCTTATGAGTTTAAATTGTGCATGTTAACATAATCATTTGTAAACGTCATGAAAATCATTGTGTGGCGAAGAGGAAGTGAACATGGGACTTTGATGAGTAGTGAGATTATTCCAAATTTTATAATCACAAAATATTGAAGTAGTGATGTTTTGGAATATGAAAACACTGTTTATATGTTCCACTAGAATATATCCCATTGTAGGGGATCCAAGTAAAAATAATTGTTTACATGCTTCTTTATTATTCTATATTTTTTGTGCTTTTGTGTGATAATCAAGTTATATTTAAAGTGTATTTTCCAATGCGAGGATAATATCTAGTTGACCTTCAGAAAATAATAAATTTAATTTTTCTATAATTCACACCCCCACGCTGAGGGGGTATATAGTGTAATGGATTGAACTATTACAAATGAAATTATCTTTTGAATTACTGATGTTTTTATTATGTAATGTAATTATAGAAAACACATGCACTTAATTGGTTATTTCATACTTATATATAATCTTTCAATCTAAAATAATGTTAAGAATCATATTTTTTTTTTCATATATCCATTCTACAGTTATTACATGATTATTATATATGAAGGGTTCAGATAAAGTCTAATTGATGTAAAAGTAAGAATAGATGTCCTTGACCACTAAGATCATACACTATAAAACCCATTTATCGATGATTCCAAGGGAGATAGGACCACTAGTATTTTCCATTGACCAAGACCAATCCTAGATTCACAAATAAATAATGATAAAATCTGTTTACTATAGAAGTTCAAGCTCATCAAAATCATGACCCAAACAATTTTTCTCACACCACAAATGAAAATATCACCATTGCGCACCTTCCCCTTCAGGGGTTTACTAGTGTAATAAGGGGTTATGTATCTTGACTAAAAAATATGAATTTATATATTTTTATGTTTTTAATTATTATATTTATTTATTGTTAATATTACTTTATATATTATTCGATAATGAGATTGATAAAAATTATATTTTGATATGATGAAACAAAAAATGAATTTTTGAGAAATGTATAGATTTACTAAAGACACTTTATTTTAATGAATTAATTTTTTTAAAATAAATTACCTTTTAATATAATTATTTAATAATATATATTATGTATAAATGATAATATAATTTTTCAAAATCAAAAATAAATTTGATAAGGGTTAGAAAATTTTGTTGTAAAAACCCATTATTTTTTAATAAACAGAGTTTCTGATTTAAAATTATAATTTATCATATTTAAAAAAAATATTTTGATAAATAAAAATATTATTTTTTTAAACTTAATTTCAAAATTAGACTATGTTTATTTTTCCATAATTTTTAAAGATATTAGAAATTTAAGGTAAAAATTAAATACAGTAAAAATAGGCAATATGTATTATGATATCATAATGACCCACAAGTGATGAAATATGTGTCATAAAGGATATCCACATCAAAATATATATTTTCACTATAAAATAAACTGTTTTATTTTATTTTATTAATTTTATAAATCCTTTATGTATCCTGCAAAACCTCTATAATATTTTTGTGGTTTTAAAAACATTTATTTATACACATGACTCGCTTCCACATCACTAAGGGTTTTATTTTAATTATTTAGGTTCTCTTACTTAAAAAATAAATAATAATAATCATATTTTATAGAAACCATGGGGGTAAACCATAGAAAGTTTTGTGTTTTTTTACATTATCATATACATTCCGAAACCTATGTTCAAAAAATAATAAAGAACCTCCTTCTCTTTTACTATATAAACTAACCCAAGATTCCATTTATATTCACATAAAAACCTTAGATAATATAATTATTCTACACTTTCCTTTCTATATCCTTCAAATGGTTCCCTTAATCTATGAAGAAGATACTCCCAATCTTTTAGAAGTATCCTTTTAAGGTAAGGATTCATCTCATTTTCCTCTTTATTTAAGAACTTCCATTATGTTATGCCTTTTGTTTTCCATTTTCCATTTTTGGATTTCTTATCACACATACCTCATATTTCCATCATGAATTAAAAGTGATGAGAGACCCATTTCACACTAATTAATCACTTCCATGAACCTTTATGTAACCCTATTATGTTTTCGAAATTATCACAAAATTTTCCATACCAACCATTTCAATTGTGAATACCCATCCCCATTTCCACTCAAGGATATTAACCTAGATGAACCTATAATTACATAAATTGGTAATTACATGTATCTAACCCACACTATTTAATCATGGGATTTCGTTTGAGGAAATATGTCTGTATGTTGAATGATCTATGTGGCACACATGATCATGTACATATTTTGATAGGTGCACCCAGATAGCGCTCCAATGCATTGGGCAGTGTTTTATTCTCACGAGACTTCATTTATAGTATTCGGGGTGAAAATAATACATTATAGGACTTTTTCACCATGTTATTATGTATTTTTGTTTATCATTGACATATGTAAATGATGTCTTGTTTAATGTAGTTGCCATCGTCCCATGTTGCCATAATGTTATCATCATATATCATGATTTGATGTTATTTTTTATGATTATCACCTATTTTATGTCGAATTGAAATTACTATTGACTAGATTTTAATAAATTAATCATGTTGTTCTTTGTTAATTCCCTTACTGGGATTTATAGATCACCCCTTTCTTATATCTATCTTCAGGTTATCCCATATAGTTTTAAGAGAAAATAATTTTTATAGAATTTTAAGGAAACATTCAATAAATTTATTATATCCATGTATCATGTTAATTTTATATGTACCTAATTTCCTAATGAAGCTTTTATTTATTGTATTTTGGGATTACTTTATGTCTACCTATGTGTAATAAATCATGAAATAAAGTTCATTAAAAATATGGGTTTTCATGGTTGGTATCAAAGTAAAGTCTAATTATTTTTAGGATTTATATTAGTGAACTCTAGTGAAATTATTAAGTATAAGAATAAACATAGTAAAACGTCCCTAAATGTTGGTAAATTATTTATTAAGTGTTTTTCAAGAAAATAAACCCCTCTCTGGATACAACAAGGGGATGTGGTTCTACCACAGATGTACCTAGCGGTTATAACCCTGAAAATGAAATTTGAGCTATACTCAATAGTATATTGGTGAATGATAATTATCCTTTATGAACAACTAGTTTAACACTCTTGAGGGATATTATTTGGTAAATTCACAAGATCTTTATGAAACATTATTAACGAAATAAAAATTTTCATGAGATTTTATGTTAGTAAATTGATCACGGATAACTTAAATTAAATCCTATAAATTCATAGGCTAATGAATATAAATGAATTATGATTTATCCCATTATTATTCATGGTTACCCATTTATGTGTTAAATAGTTTAATAATACTCATCCATAGTTTTCAATTTATTTTGATCAATGGATAGAAATAATTAGAGCTCAGTCGACAACCTATGTTAGGGGAAATGTGATGACTGCCCAAATGAGATGCCCAACTCAATGGGAGTAGGAATCATGAATGATAATAATTTATCAATTGAATTATGTTTTTAGATGAATATTAAATTAGTGTGAATCCCCAAATCCCCCTTATAAAGTTTAAGTTTCGATTGAGACCCTTATGAGATAATGTTATCTAACTTTATGTGGATCTTCTAATATCTTAATCATGGATAAATGGATCAAATCCATTGAAAATATCTTCTCCATCCTTCATAACTCTAAATAGGATAAGTTCACCCTAGTTGTTTCTTATATTGAGGTATAATCTAATCAATGGTGGATATTGATAAAAAATACCAATCCTAAGGAAGATATGGAAATGATAGAGATGAATGAATTTTTGAAAAAAAAAATTAGTGAATATTTTATTCATTCTATCTTACTAAAAATGGATAGGAACATCATTCACCTCATGGAAAATTATGAACAATTTGTTTTAGTGTATGAAGAAAAAATCAAAAGACTTTCACAATATGCCTACAACTTTTTTATTTCCCCATAATTTAATGTTGACCACTTCTTTGGTAGAATTAATTTGAATATATGAAATCCTTGCTAATAATAGACATTTATAACTATATAGAAATTGTATAATGTGACCTCAAATTTGGAATAGATATCAAAAAATAACATTTGTACCTATGGATAAGAAGTGGAAAGTTGATTTTTATTCTACAGATATGATAGAGAAATCCAATTGGGTAAAGAAAATCTAACATCCCAATTATCAAATGTATGGGAAGAATCATCCAAGAAATTTCCTAATGGAGACGAGTAAATGTTCTAGTTGTGTGAAGGAAGGGAACCTAGCTCTTGATTTTCAATAGAATAAACCCACCAATTTTTTGGAGTAATGGAACACTCCTATCAACCCTAATCCAGTTTTACAATGTTTAAATTTAAAATAACATGATAATTATACAAAGAAATGACCAAAGCCAAGGGTTTTTTGAGATAATCAACGCCAAGAACCTCTAAGGAAGTAAGAGAGATCTTATGCCAACACAACTACTGAGTTGGATCCTGCAAATGAAGTGGTAAAAGGTATGCTAGTTAGTGAGTCCATAATATAAAAATCACCTTTTGATTCTAGTTCTACACATGCTTTTATATTTAGAATGTTTAGTATTATTATTCAAACTCTCTATGATATGTTAATATCATTTTCAATAGATTTCCAAGGATTTTGGGATCATCACCATCCCCTATCAAAGTTCTAATATAAAAATAATTTCTATTATAGATTTGAAATGGAATATTATGTGGCTCTTTATGGGAACATGTTTTAGACCCTGATATGATGGGATTAAGTTATAGAGTGGAAAGTGATGGAACCAAATCATATCCAAGAGATGACTGAGAAGGATAAAGACATTTAGCATCATATGAAATATATACCAAGTCTAGTAAAAATATATGAAGTAAATCATCAACAATACTTAGAGTTTAAGGTCCAAGATAATTTTTTCCTTTGAATACACCAATGGAATAATGCCATGATGTTTGCAAAAAAGAGAGATCATAATCCATGATATATCTTTCATTTTTAGATCTTTAATCTCATCGGAGCTATGGCCTGTAGACTTGAACTCCCACTTAATTTATATCAAGTACAAGATGTGTTATATGTATCCCTCTTATAGAAGTAAGTACTAGAACCCTCACATGTATTGAATCCAGAGGTGGTACCATTGTAAAATTATCTTTCATGGAAGGATTAGTTGGTGAAGATCTTATATCATAGAGAAGAAATTATACAAAACAATACAACTCACCTGGTCAATGTTATTTGGTGGAACTATAAGTTTGGTGAAGAATCTTGGGAAGTAGAAGAGGAAATGAAATATAAGTACCATCATATTTTATAGTGTATGAAATGAAAAATTTCATGGGTGAAGTATCTAAAGGGGGTATAATGTAACAACCCAATATTTTATATATGAAATTTCCTTGTGAATGAATTAAGTTTTTATTAAGTAATATAATTATATAAAATACATGAACTTCATTAGTTATTTCAAACCAGTAAGGAGTATATAAAATATAAAAGACTATTAATCATCATAAACATCCATAATATAACCCTTTTATAGTAATCATATGATTATTATATAGTAAGGTTTAAGATTGTAACACACCCAAATGATAAAGGGTTAAATGGATAAATGATATGACTCATGTCAACAAGGTGCACCTTCTTTTTCGGGAGCCTATCTGATTAGAACACCAAAGTTAAGTGTGCTAGGTCTGGAGTAGTGATCAGGATGGGTGACCTTCTGGGAAGTTTCCCAAGGTGTGTGTGGGTGAGGACAAAGAACACAGGAAAAGGCATGTGTTGGCCTATGGGAACTATCATTAGTCAGATGACCCGTTTAGGCATGTGGGTGGACCCTGGGGTGGGCCCCACATGTTTGTGGGGGCAATTGGTGGTACCTGGTAGGCCAGGACCCGACGACCTTATTAAGGCAGGGTTTCTGTGATATCACCGGGACCCGGTTGTCACATTTGGTATTATAGAAGGAGCCTAGCCTTAGGTGTGGTACATTACCTGGGTTGTGATGTAGGTCCCACAATGGGGGCGTTGTGCACTAAAGGGGGGGTGATTGTAACACCCCCAAATGATAAAGGGTTAAATTGTTACATGATATGACTCATGCCAACAAGGTGCACCTTCCTTTTCAGGAGCCTGTCTGATTAGAACTCTACTATTAAGCGTGCTTGGCCTTGAGTAGTGATCAGTATGGGTGACCTTCTAGAAAGTTTCCCATGGTATGTGGGAGTGAGTACAAAGCACACTGGAAAGGACATGTGTTGGCCTGTGAAGACTGTCATTAGTTAGATGACCCATTTAGGCATGTGGGTGGACCCTAGGGTGGTCCCTACATGTCTACGGAGGCAACTGGTGGTACCTGGTAGGCCAGGACCCGACGGCCTTGTTAAGGCGGGGTGTCTGTGCTATCACCGAGACCCGGTTGTCAGGCGTTGTGCTCTAAAGGGGTGGGGGTGATTATAACACCCCCAAATGATAAAGGTTTGAATGACTAAATGATATGACTTATGTCAACAAGGTGCACCTTCTTTTTCAGGATCCTATCTGATTAGAACTCCACAGTTAAGCGTGATTGGCCTCGAGTAGTGATCAGGATTACCTTTTGGAAAGTTACACATGGTGTGTGTGAGTGAGGACAAAGAACACTGGAAAGGACATGTGTTGGACTATGGGGACTTTCCTTAGTCAGATGACCCATTTAGGCATATGGGTGGACCCTGGGGTGGGCCCCACATGTCTGCGGGGGATACTGGTGGTACCTGGTAGGCCAGGACCCAACGGTCTTGTTAAGGAGGGGTGTTTGTGCTATCACTGGGACCTGGTTTCCAGGCATTGTGCTCGAAAGGGGGGGTGATTATAACACCCCCAAATTATAAGACTCATGCCAACAAGGTTCACCTTCCTTTTTGGGAGCCTGTCTGATTAGAACTCTACTGTTAAGCGTGCTTGGCTTGGAGTAGTGATCAGGATGGGTGACCTTCTAGAAAGTTTCCCATGGTATGTGTGATTGAGGACAAAGCACACTGGAAAGGACATGTGTTGGCCTATGAAGACTTTCATTAGTCAGATGACCCATTTAGGCATGTGGGTGGACCCTGGGGTGGGCCCCACATGTCTGCGGGGGTAACTGGTGGTACCTGGTAGGCCAGCACCCGATGGCCTTGTTAAGGCAGGGTGTCTGTGATCTCACCGGGACCCGGTTGTCAGACGTTGTGCTCTAAAGGGGTGGGGGTGATTATAACACCCACAAATGATAAAGGTTTGAATGATTAAATGATATGACTTATGTCAACAAGGTGCACCTTCCTTTTCAGGATCCTGTCTGATTAGAACTCCACATTTAAGCGTGCTTGTCCTGGAGTAGTGATCAGGATTACCTTCTGGAATGTTTCACATGGTGTGTGTGAGTGAGGACAAAGCACACTAGAAAGGACATGTGTTGGCCTGTGGGGACTATCATTAGTCAGATGACCCATTTAGGCATGTGGGTGGACCCTGGGGTGGGCCCCACGTGTCTGCGGCGGCAACTGGTGGTACCTGGTAGGCCAGGACCCGACGGCCTTGTTAAGGCAGGGTGTCTCTGCTATCACTGTGACCTGGTTTCCAGGCGTTGTGCTCTAAAGGGGGGGTGATTATAACACCCCCAAATGATAAATGGTTGAATTACTAAATGATATTACTCATGTCAATAAGGTGCACCTTCCTTTCCAGGAGCCTGTCTGATTAGAACTCCACAGTTAAGCGTGCTTGTCCTGAATTAGTGATCAGAATTACCTTCTGGAAAGTTTCCCATGGTGTGTGTTAGTGAGGACAAAGCACACTTAAAAGGACATGTGTTGGCCTGTGGGGACTTTCATTAGTTATTTGACCCATTTAGGCATGTGGTTGGACCCTGGGGTGGGCCCCACATGTCAGCAGGGGCAACTGGTGGTACCTGGTAGGCTAGGACCCGATGACCTTGTTAAGGTGGGGTGTTTGTGCTATCACCGGGACCTGTTTGTCACATTACAATACTCAGCAAGTTTTAACGACCTCTCGCGCTACTCCGCGTACATGGTACGAGACCCATTCTTCTGGGACCGGACCTTCGAGCAGGGGCTGAGGCATGGGATTAGAGCTTCGATGATTTCCCTCAGGATTCCGACGCAGGCGGGGGTGCTGGAGCGAGCCCTGCTAGTGGAGATCTTTCTCGCCGAGCAGCCATCTGTAGCGAGACCCACCGCAGGATGACACGGAGTGGATTCTTCTGTAGCTGGCAGTCGACAGATGACGTAGGGGTCCAAGCGGACCAGGACGTATGGTGGGAGACCTCAGGACACAGGTTTGGTTGTGCGGGTCACATGGTGTAGAGACAGCCTTACGAGGAGCAAACAATGTTATGAATGCGGCGGGCAGGGACACATGGCTCGTGACTGCCTGACCCACCCTGCAGACGAGCAGCTGATAGTGGAGGTACCTCCCAGTCAGAGGCAGAGGTTTGACCGTGGCGGTCCACAAGGAGTAGGAGGACGAGGCAGAGGAGTCAGCCGAGTAGCGTGTTGTGGACGATGCTTCGAGGCTCTACCACCACCACCCCCAGGAGGTCCACCCTGGCCACAGGGAGTTAGTGGGCAGAGGCAGGCTCAGCTCCAAGAAGCAGAGGCTTATGACCACGGCACACCCAAGATGATTCGACGTACTATCTATGTCTACTCCACCCTTTCTGCAATTCTTATAGTCACATGTGCGAGTCATTATTTTATTTTCTCTGCCCTTGTTCGGAGCATGGAGATTCCGACGGAGCCGTTTGCTCGATCCTTGCAACTAAAGACTTCTGCGGGAGCAGACTCGATGATTACGCACTGGTTCCAGCAGTGTGAGTTTACTCTGGGAGGCGAGAGCTTTGGCTGGGATCTTCTTGTAGTGGCGTTGCGGCCTTACGACGTCATCTTGGGTATAGAATGGTTATCTATAGTTCATTCTCAGATTGACTGTATTAGGCGCAAGGTGCGGTGTGTCCGCATGGATGGGACCAGGTTCACCTTCACCGGTGAGAAGGTAACCTTCGTAGCACAGGATGGACTCACGCAGAGGAGAGGTTATCTGATCACACATCAGTTGGCTAGTCTCATCCTCGGAGCAGTTGACGTGTGGAGTCTGAGTTTTCCTGTAGTGGTGGATCAGTATGTGGACATTTTTCCCTACGATGTTCCAGGACTACCTCCTTGCAGGGAGCTATCTTTCTATATAGACCTATACCCCGGGACATCACTAATATCCACTCCAGCATATCAGATGGCTCCCGCCGAGCTTCATGAGCTGCGGGTATAGCTGGAGGACTTATAGGGGAAAGAATTCATCTGACCCAGTGTTTCACCCTGGGCTTCTCCTGTCCTATTCACCAAGAAGGCGGATGGGGGCTTGTGACTATGTGTTGATTACCATCACCTAAACCAGGTGACCATGAGTACAAAGTATCTTCTTCTATTGATTGATGAACTCTTTGATCAGCTCAATGGATCACGTTGGTTCTCGACGATAGAGCTCAGGTCAGGCTATCATCAACTCTAAGTTCAGGATGAGGATGTGCAGAAGACAGCCTTAAGGTGTAGGTATGGACACTATGAGTTCTTGGTCATGCCCTTCGGTGTGACCAACACTCCATCATTGTTAATGAGTCTCATGAACATGATCTTCTAGCCCTACCTCGATCGGTTTGTCGTAGTCTTCATTGACGACATACTGATTTACTTGACTACTGAGGAGGAGCATGCCTACCACTTACAGGTTGTACTGGATACACTACGAGAGCACCAGCTTTATGGTAAGCTCTTGAAGTGCCAGTTATTGCTTCAATAGTTTCACTTCTTTGCGCACGTCATCTCAAAGGCGGGAGTTACAGTGGATCTCGCGAAGGTCGAGGCGGTACTTATTGGGGAGCCACCCAAGAGCGTGACAGAGGTGTGGAGTTTCCTATGTCTGGCTGGGTACTATCGAAGATTTGTGATAGACTTCTCCAGAGTTGCAGCACCGCTTACAGCTTTGAAAAAGAAGGGGAAACCCTTCGTGTGGAGGGATAGATGTCAGTAGAGCTTTCAGGATCTGAGGTAGAGATTGACCAGTGCGCCCATATTGAGGCTACCAGAGGAGGTCATAGGGTACGTAGTATACTATGACACATCAGGGATCAGACTCTGGTGTTTTCTAATGCAGGAGCATGTAGTGATCTCTTATGGTTCACGGAAGTTGAGGCCGCATGAGCATAACTACGCTACCCATGACCTGGAGTTAGCAGCAGTGGTCTTCGCCCTGAAGATGTGGTGACACTATATCATGGGTGAGTGCCTTATAATCTACTCTGACCACCAGAGTCTCAGGTACATTTTCTCGCAAAAGGACCTAAACTTGAGATAGCGGCGATGACTCGAGTTACTCCAGGATTATGAATTTGAGATTTTCTATACTCTTGGGAATGGGAACTTTGTGGTTGATGCTCTCAGCAGCAGATTGGGCATTCAACTACTTGGAGAGGCGACAAAGCAGTTAGCCGCTCTGCAGATATCCTTCATGGATAGAGATGGGGCAGCATATCTTCATTCCCTCACAGTCACTCATCCATTGCTTCAGCGGGTCAGAGAGGCACAGTGTGGGGACATTGACTGTAAGGCACGACGTGCTCAGATATCCTCAGGGCTGACACCCGATGGATTTTTTGAAGGTGGGGAGAACGTCATCCTCTTCCGGGTATGTACCATGGTACCTGTTTCACTACTGGAGGAGGTGCTCAGGGAGTTCCACACTTCCCCTCTAGCGGTACATCCTGGAGTATTGAAGATGTATCAGGACCTTAGAAGGCAGTACTAGTGGTCGGGTATGAAGAAGGTTGTGGCAGAGTTCATTTCTCGATGCCTCACTTGTTAGCAAGTGAAGGCAGAGCACCAGGTACCAGCAGGCTTGGTACAACCCTTAGAGGTCCCAGAGTGGAAGTGGGACGATATATCCATGGATTTCATGACGGGGCTTCCACGTACTTCCAGAGGACATGACACCATCTGGGTGATCGTAGATCGACTCACCATGTCGGCCCACTTCCTACCGATAAGAGAGTATGGCTTAGTAGAGACCTTGGGACGCCAATATGTTCAGGAGATCATATGGCTTCATGGTGTGCCATCATCTATCATCTCCAATAGAGATGCTCGATTTATTTCTCAGCTTTGGAAGGGTTTGCAGGAGGCTTTCGGGACACAGCTATGCTTGAGCACTTCCTTTCACCCTCAGACGGATGGCCAGATGGAGAGGACCATTCAGACACTCAAGGACATGCTTCATGCATGTGTCCTTGACATTGGTCACAAGTGGGAGGATCACCTACCCTTGTTAGAGTTTGCATACAACAACACCTACCACTCCACAATCGGGATGGCACCTTACGAGGCACTATACGACCGACCATGCAGATCACCTCTGTGCTGGACTAACCCTGGGGAGTCTGCACTCATAGGACCAGAGATGGTTCGGGCTATGACGGAGAAAGTGCAGGTCATCCAGGAGCAGATGAGGACTGAACAGAGCAGAAATAAGTCCTGTGATGATAGGAGGAGGAGACCACTGGAGTTCTAGTATGGCGACCACATTTTCTTACAGGTCTCACCTCGATGTGGATTGCGGAGATTTGGTCGGGGCGAAAAGTTATCTCCATTCTTCATCGGACCATTTCAGGTCCTCAGCAGGGTAGGTGAGGTGGCTTACCGCCTGGCCGTTCCACCTTAGTTGCACCGAGTGCACGACGTCTTCCACGTATCTCAGCTGAGGAGATACATGCACGACCTGACGCATATCATCGACCACGGGGAACTGTACATCGATGACGGGGTGAATTTTGTGGAGGTCCCAATGGAGATCGAGGATCGACAGGAGCGGGTCCTACGTGGACAGTCGATACCTCGGGTGCGCATTCATTGGTAGAACGGGAACCTCCAGGAGAGCACATGGGAGTAGGAGACTCAGATATGTGCTCAGCACCCTCATTTGTTCCCCTAGTTTATGTTGTAGCTTTATGGGGATGCAAAGACCTATATTGGGAGTGATGTAAAGACCAGGAATTTTCAAGGAATTTTTTTTAAATACTTTGGAATTTTACGAGTCTGTGGCTTCTATGACTATCTACACCGACCCTTCAGGTGGGATTTCTGGAGGACGACTCATTGTTGCTGTTTTACTTACTGCTGTTGTAATTTCCTTTCAGTTATACTATACTTTCAGTTGGGCTTATATACTAGCCCATTTACTTTCAGCACTTACCTTGTACTCAGTTTTTCTTAGTGCTTACTTCACTTGCATACTCTGTAGTGTATGTTACTTCATAAAGGAAATGCCTTCCCTTCTTATGGGTTTTACGCCTTTGGTTCTTATCGCCAGCCCTTGGCCTATGGAAGGTAGGCTTGGGGTAGTCACAGCACGGGCCCCGTGGATAGGTCGTGACAAAGATAAATTCCAATTTATACAGATGAAATGAGTGATGAACTTAACCATTAAGATTGTACCATATGAATCCCATTTGTAGGAGCTTATGAGAGAGATAGGATCATTGGGTTTTTCCCTTTACTACTAACATGCTGAGATTCAATAACAAAATGATGAGAAAACTATTTATGAAATAAGTTCAAACTCATAGAGATCAAGACTCAGACCATGTTCATTGAACCACACCTTAAAAATCTCACCATTGCACAACTTACCCTGAAGTTGTGTGCTGTTGTAAATAGGGATTATGTATCTTGACCCTAAAAGGATGAATTTTTATATATATTTTTTAATGGTGATATTTATTTATTTTTAGAAATTCTTTTTTTAAGTATTAGATAATGATTTTGATAAAAAAAATTATATTTTGGATACGATGAAACTGAAATTGTATTTTTGGGATGTGTATAGTTTAAATCAAGACACTCTATTTTAATGAATTAAATAATTATTTAAATAAATTATATTTTAATATTATTAAAAAATAATATTTATTAAATAAAAATTATAATATAATTTTAATAAGTAAATAATAATTTTTATATGGGTAAGAAA
The DNA here is from genome assembly GCA_963277665.1 of Viscum album. Lineage (NCBI taxonomy): Eukaryota > Viridiplantae > Streptophyta > Magnoliopsida > Santalales > Viscaceae > Viscum > Viscum album. The sequence continues at coordinate 400,916,442 of OY728126.1, forward strand.
ACTATTATTTTAAAAAACTAGTATTTCTCAATAAATGAGGCTTTTATTTAAAAGTGTAATTTCTTATTATGACACGACCCACATAGGCTCACTTTACTAGTTGAATACCATGACTCCAAAATACAAAGACTTCATCTATATTCCAAGATCTAGTGATAAGAACTGATAATGAATATGTAAAATGGGAGGCCTTTTCCTAAAGTACCTATACACACACACCCAACCATATCCATGTAGAAGTGTAGATGAATGATAATAAAAGATATTAACATATAAAGTAAAAACCAAGCATGTAACAACCTATAGGGAATACAAAAATTTGTTATAGATAAATCCAAAATTAAAATGGAAAAAATACTTTCCCACCCAGAAAATTTGGACCGACCAGATAACAACTAGAAAGGAAAATATTTGAGAGATCTAGATCTGGATCTGTAATTATCGACTAACACACATGGTAAGTGCACCTTATTATCCCTATGATTCTTTTAAATAATTACCAACATATCCATAATTATCATAATACATGACACATGTGGGAAAATCCAATGTAGGGGTGAGTATTTACATACCCAGTAGGACACCCCGAAAACTAAAGAGAGAGCAATAGAAGTCATGTTATAAGTATTTAGCTCAACCCAAAGCAAGAGGTATATGAACCCAAAAACATAGATATATATATAATCATATAAGAACCCCAGATAAGAGAGAAAGGGGACCTCCATCTCATATCCTAGACTAGGACAATGAGTTGACCTGCAGATCCAAAGGTCCATCAACAATGCCCATCTTCTAACATATATGTCTAAGAAAACCATGTGGAGCTCCCGCACCAAGACATTATTCCAAATAGTTGAAGGAACACAATATCTATGTAGATTACCCATTTACTATTATGAAAGGTCTTGTCATTCATTAAGTAGAGAACAAATTCCGAAGTACAATAGTGTGATGCCTATAACGACCCATACTTTACATACATTGTTAATACTTCAAAATTGAAGCACACTTATTACAACATATGATAAAACCACAAAGGACCGTATAGGTATAGTGTCTTTAGAAACTGGGAAACATAAACAACTGGTTCATAAATCTTCTACAGTGTCTCCCATTTATTTCATCATATCTAGGGTCCCTTTTAGCATATTCTACTTAATATCCATCTTCCTGACCTGGGGAAAAGAAAACATAAAAGGGTGAGCTCAAATGCTCAGCAAGGGCAAATAAAGGAAATAAAAATCATATCATATCTTTATGAAAATCAAAACCTGCAAAAGAGATCATAATATCTTAACATGGAATAAATCATAGAAGTGAAAATGAGATCCCCATAATCATAACATAAAACTTGAAACTTTGTGGCATGCACACATAATCATGGAAAATCATTTCTTGTTAGTCATGACTTATTGCCAAGACTATCTTAGTGGACAAAGTCCCTTTCTGAACCGAGTTCACTCCTCGTTTCAGTCCTGTATCACTGAACCGAAATAACCTTCCGTTCCAGCCATGTCTATCTCATGAGATATAAAATCTTTACCCAATGCATTGGAGGGAGATATAGGTCCCACCCATCTTATAATGAATCCTTTCTTATGTGTGCCACATAATCATAAACCATACATCATAACGTAACCCATGTAATAAAAATGGGATTCTTAAACAACATGACATCATAAAACAATTCATATAAGATAAATGAATTCATAAAAAAAATATTTCCATCACAACATAATCAAATCCATGTAATAATAGGGATAAAAACAGAACCCTTTTATTATCTTAGATGGAAAATAATTTTGATAAAATACTTGAACTTCATTCTTGAGGAAAATATCCTTTCTTCTTTAAAAATACATTTCCTTTCTTAACATGATGTACAATTATAAAATAAAAGAAGTTGATTAAAAATAAACTTAAAAACTTGTAAAGGAAACTTCTTGGAAATAATGTTTTAGAAATCCATTCATGCCGTATAAGTTAAAAAAAACATTCTTCGCACTTTTGTCGGAAAAGTCAAAAAGTACCTCGTACGAAAAACGACAAAAGATTCCTTTCATACATATTACTAAAAACTCACCGAAGGGTAAAAATGGATTTAAACAATTGTAGGTGGACAGAAATAATATTACATATTGATGAAACATGGATGTGGATGATAAAATACACCCCAGTAAATACTTACGAATAAACAATCTCGGATAAAAATGAGATTGTGATATTTCCCTTACCTTAGGTCCGATTTGCTTTGTACGTGTCCGAAGCTCCTATATAATGGTTTAAATAATGTTATTGACTTATTCCAGAATCATACATGTTGATATGATATCATATATGGTCATATTATTAGCTTTTTGTTAGTAATATTTCATTGTTACTTGTTACTCGGGTCTTTATAACTTTTCGTTCTTATGCGTGTTTTGTCGAATAAATTCTTATTCTTATCTTTAGGTTATAGATAATTCATTTACAGAATGGTATTAGTGCAGTATATACCATATTCATTCATTCAATTCATTTATATAATCATTATGAAATGAAGATCATGTAGAACGAGTCGCATCACATCGTGGAGACGGTATTCCGTACGTACGCACGAGTGATGATATCGTTCCTATGATCGTGGAATTGTATTGGAGTATATATATATATTATTTCAGTATCAATATTACTTCATAATAATCATATATAGTTACTTATTACACCATTATAACCATCCTTGTAAGGTGATGGTGGAAAAATAGATTACACCACGGCGTGGAGACGGTATTCCGTACGTACGCACGCGCGGTGATTTCATTTTTCCGTAGGATGGATAGAAGGTGAATTATGGTTGTTTCATATTTATAATAACATATCAGTATGTAAGTAATACTGATGTTATTACTTTATCATGAAACAACTAAAGAAGAAGAAGTTGAAGAAGAAAGAAATTGAAAAGATCGGTAATGGATATTACCTCTTCTTTGGAACGCCTCTTTGAATACCCCACTTAAGGAACTAAGATTGGTCTTTGGAGAAGACCAGGACCTCTAGGATTATTCTAGGGAAGTGGAGAGGATAAAATGGCAGGGGTTGGCCGAGCTTGAGTGCTCAATTTGGTGTGAGGAGGAGGGGGAGGAGGTGCCCTTTTATAAGGGAGGAGAGGGGCACCTTAGGAATTTCTCAAAATATTATTTTATATTAAAGTCAAAATCGGTTTATAATGGTTCCAAAGGGTCTTATTTCGAAGCTAAAGTGGGGAAGGGTCGAAATCCCATCAACCAATAGGATTTAGACAAGTTTAGGGTATTATTTTAACCTTATCAATTAGATTTAACTCTAAGTTAAATAATTTAACTTTTACCGTGTCTTTTTGTTTTCTTTCACTATATGGTTAATACACTTACTATAACATGCCAAACGAACCCCAAATTGTTTATTATTAATATATATATCCTTATCTAAGTCATTTGGCCGAACCTTAGATTTTTAGGAATAAAATAACAATTAGTAATATAATATTTGATTTAAAAACTATTTTGTGTCAATTTTGACACTATTTGATATATGATTTTTGTGAAAGTCATAACAGAATTATATGTTCGAACCAAGTTGATTAAATCAACATTAATATATCATAGTAACCTAGAAAATTAGTGGAATTCATAAAAACTGTCAAATTACATTTATTTTGGTGTTTATAACATCAATTTTGTCAATATTTTGTTAACAAGATAATTACTGCATCATCTTTGTGTCATAAATAAATTAAATTATTTGATGTCTAAAAATTACAAATAAAATACCATCATGTAGGAAATCGTTTTAGCTTTCTAATGAATATTTGCAATCAAATTTATCTTATGTATAACCCCATATTAAAAATGATTTACTTATTAAACTTTGATTTTAACTATTTTAACCCTTCTTAAAATAAATTAATAATAAATGTCCTAATCTAATCCAAGTGGGCCTAAATGGTCATATTTTATTCCTAAGTTTGTTTTTGGTCGAATTACACTTGTCCAATAGAATTAGGACATGTGTTAGGGTAATATTGATATCATATTTACCCTTAGTTACCCTATTTACTATTAACCGCGGTAAAAAAATAGTAAAAAGTTACTATTCACCAAAAATTATTTTGATCTCATTGAACCACATTTTAGTCCTTGATATTAACCGTGTCTCTCGGATTTTTGAAATTCCATTCACAGAAGCGGTAAAATTAAGTTTTATGCAAAATTCGGTTTTTAACCTACCACTTAGTGGTTTCACTATTCATCAAAAATTGAAAGTTTTCAGAAAAATACCAAAATTTCACCCTATGCTAATTTCGATATTCTGAGTCCAAAAATGAAGTCCATTTTGAAAAATAAAATTTGTAAAATTTCAAAAAGTGGTTATTACTATTCATAACGGCTAGTTTTAATAGCATATTGTTATTTAGTGAAACTCGGTATTGCGTACGACGAAAGCTATCGAGGAAGGTCGCGATTGCGTGTAAAGCAAGCCAAGCAAGTGCTATGTAGAAAAAGATTCCTTTGATGATTTATATAACATAAAAGTCTCGGGTGTTACATTCTACCCCCCTTAAAAAGAATTTCGCCCTCGAAATTCGTCACTTTGTAACAAACAGATGAGGATACTTCTCCTTCATCATATCCTCAAGCTCCCATGTAGCTTCTTCAAGTTGGTGGTTCCTCCATAAAACTTTCACCAAGCGAGTGGTCTTGTTTCGTAGGACTTTTTCGCTACGATCCAGAATCTCTATCGGCTGTTCTTCATAAGAAAGATCTTGCTCCAGCGGTACAACTTCTGAGCTGAGTACATGTGAAGGATCTGGTATGTACTTTCTCAGGAGAGATACATGGAACACATCGTGAACTTGAGAGAGATTCGGTGGAAGCGCCAATCGGTAAGCTACCTTCCCAACACGATCCAGTATTTCAAAAGGACCGATATATCTAGGGCTCAACTTCCCCTTCTTTCCAAATCTCATAACCCTCTTCCAGGGAGATATTCGTAAGAACACTTTATCGCCCACTTCAAACTCTAGGTCTTTTCTTCGGTTGTCGGCATAACTTTTCTGTCGACTCTGAGCTGCTCTTATGTGTTGTTGAATAGATCTGACCTTTTCTGCCATTTCATCAACGAGATCAGGTCCTAATAGCTTTCTTTCCCCAACTTCATCCCAGCAAGTTGGAGTCCTGCATTTCTTTCCATAGAGAGCTTCATAAGGAGCCATCTGAATACTGGAGTGAAAGCTATTATTATAAGAAAATTCCACCAAAAGGTAGGTGTTGATCCCAACCTCCTTTGAAATCCATAGAGCAAGATCTCAACATATCTTCTAGGGTTTGAATTGTTCTCTCAGACTGACCGTCTGTCTGGGGATGATAAGCAGTGCTGAAACTCAACTCTGTATCCAGAGTATGCTAAAGACTTCGCCAGAACTTCGAGGTAAATCTCGGATCCCGATCAGATATAATAGAAAGTGGTACTCCATGCAATCTTACCACTTCCTTTACATATATCCTGGCAAGCTGATCTAGAGAGAAATCCTCTCTAATAGGAATGAAGTGTGCAGACTTTGTAAGACGATCAACTATGACCCAGATAGCATTATTGCCTTTGGATGTTTTAGGAAGTCCTGTGACAAAGTCCATAGTGATGTTTTCCCATTTCCATTCGGGTATGGGTAATGGTTGTAACATCCCCTTAGACTTCTGTCTCTCAGCTTTAACTTGTTGACAAACCAAGCATCGAGATACATATTCAGCAACATCTCTTTTCATGCCATCCCACCAGAAGTACTCTTTCAGGTCCCTATACATCTTCGTACTTCCAGGATGAATAGAGAATGATGAACTATGAGCCTCATCCAGCAGCTCCTTCTTTAATTCGGGGATGGGAGGAACACAAACCCGATTCCTGAACTTTATTATCCCATCACAATCAAGGTTGAATTCAGGAACATTTCTCACCTTCTTTTGTAACTCGACATCTTCTTTCTGTGCCTCCTTAATCTTCACATGTATAGATGGTTGAACATTCATTTGAGAAAGATAAGATTTTTCCCCTTCCATTATAATTCCAAGATCCATCCTTTGTAAATCCATAAATATTGGATCTTTTGTGATCCTCATCATGGATAAACTAGCATGGTCTTGTCGACTTAATGCATCTGCCACCTTGTTTGCTTTCCCAGGGTGGTAATGGATTGAGCAGTCGTAATCCTTAATCAGCTCCAACCATCTTCTTTGACGCATATTCAGCTCCTTTTGTGTGAAAATATACTTTAAACTTTTATGATCAGTATAAATATCACACCTTTCACCATAAAGGTAATGCCTCCAAATCTTTAATGCAAAGATTACCGCAGCCAACTCCAAATCATGTGTTGGGTAATTTTGCTCATGGATTTTCAACTGTCGTGAGGCATAAGCTATCACCATATCATTTTGCATAAGAACACACCCCAATCCCTTCTTGGATGCATCACTGTAGATCACAAACCTTTCTCCACTACAAGGCAGTGTGAGCACAGGTGCACTGGATAACCTTCTTTTCAACTCCTTGAAATTCTCTTCACATTCCTCTGTCCAGACAAACTTGACTCCTTTCCGAGTCAACTTGGTGAGTGGATTAGATAATCGTGAAAAATCTTTTTCAAAACGTCGATAATATCCAGCCAAACCAAGAAAACTTCGGATCTCAGTTACTGTTATAACGACCCATACTTTACATACATTGTTAATACTTCAAAATTGAAGCACACTTATTACAACATATGATAAAACCACAAAGGACCGTATAGGTATAGTGTCTTTAGAAACTGGGAAACATAAACAACTTGTTCATAAATCTTCTACAGTGCCTCCCATTTATTTCATCATATCTAGGGTCCCTTTTAGCATATTCTACTTAATATCCATCTTCCTGACCTGGGGAAAAGAAAACATAAAAGGGTGAGCTCAAATGCTCAGCAAGGGCAATAAAGGAAATAAAAATCATATCATATCTTTATATCCTGCAAAAGAGATCATAAAATCTTAATAAATCATAGAAGTGAAAATGAGATCCCCATAATCATAACATGAAACTTGAAACTTTGTGGCATGCACACATAATCATGGAAAATCATTTCTTGTTAGTCATGACTTATTGCCAAGACTATCTTAGTGGACAAAGTCCCTTTCTGAACCGAGTTCACTCCTCGTTTCAGTCCTGTATCACTGAACCGAAATAACCTTCCGTTCCAGCCATGTCTATCTCATGAGATATAAAATCTTTACCCAATGCATTGGAGGGAGATATAGGTCCCACCCATCTTATAATGAATCCTTTCTTATGTGTGCCACATAATCATAAAACATACATCATAGCATAACCCATGTAATAAAAATGGGATTCTTAAACGACATGACATCATAAAACAACTCATATAAGATAAAGGAATTCATAAAAATAATTTCATCACAACATGATCAAATCAATTTAATAATAGGGATAAAAACAGAACCCTTTATTATCTTAGATGGAAAATAATTTTGATAAAATACTTGAACTTCATTCTTGAGGAAAATATCCTTTCTGCTTCAAAAATACTTTTCCTTTCTTAACATGTCGTACAATTATAAACTAAAAGAAGTTCATTAAAAATAAACTTAAAAACATGAAAAGGAAACTTCTTGGAAATAATGTTTTATAAATCCATTCATGCCGTATAAGTTAAAAAAAACATTCTTCGTACTTTTGTCGGAAAAGTCAAAAAAGTACCTCGTACGGAAAAACGACAAAAGATTCCTTTCATATTCTTTACTAAAAACTCACCTAAGGGTAAAATTGGATTTAAACTATTGCAAGTGGATGGAAACAATATTACATATTGAGGGAACATGGATGTGGATGATAAAATACACCCCAGTAAATACTTACGAATAAACAATCTCGGATAAAAATGAGATTGTGATATTTCCCTTACCTTAGGTCCGATTTGCTTTGTACGTGTCCGAAGCTCCTGTATAATGGTTTAAATAATGTTATTGACTTATTCCAGAATCATACATGTTGATATGATATCATATATGGTCATATTATTAGCTTCTTGTTAGTAATATTTCATTGTTACTTGTTACTCGGGTCTTTATAACTTTTTGTTCTTATGCGTGTTTTGTCGAATAAATTCTTATTCTTATTTCAAGGTTATAGATACCTTATATCCAGAATGGTATTAGTGTAACATATATCATATTTATTCATTCAATTCATTTATATAATTACTATGTAATGATGATCATGTAGAACGAGTCGCATCACATCGTGGAGACGGTATTCCGTACGTACGCACGAGTGATGATATCGTTCCTATGATCGTGGAAATGTATTGGAGTATATATATATTATTTCAGTATCAATATTACTTTATAATAATCATATATAGTTACTTATTACACCATTATAACCATCCTTGTAAGGTGATGGTGGAAAAACTAGATTACACCACGGCGTGGAGACGGTATTCCGTACGTACGCACGCGCGGTGATTTCATTTTTCTGTAGGATGGATAGAAGGTGAATTAGGGTTGTTTCATATTTATAATAACATATCAGTATGTAAGTAATACTGATGTTATTACTTTGTCATGAAACAACTAAAGAAGAAGAAGTTGAAGACGAAAGAAATTGAAAAGATCGGTAATCGATATTACATCTTCTTTGGAACGCCTCTTTGAATCCTCCACTTAAGTAACTAAGATTGGTCTTTGGAGAAAAACAGGACCTCTAGGACTATTCTAGGGAAGTGGAGAGGAGAAAATGGCAGGGGTTGGCCGAGCTTGAGTGCTCAATTTGGTGTGAGGAGGAGGGGGAGGAGGTGCCCTTTTATAAGGGAGGAGAGGGGCACCTTAGGAATATCTCAAAATATTATTTTATATTAAAGTCAAAATCGGTTTATAATGGTTCCAAAGGGTCTTATTTCGAAGCTAAAGTGGGGATGGGTCGAAATCCCATCAACCAATAGAATTTAGACAAGTTTAGGATATTATTTTAACCTTATCAATTAGATTTAACTCTAAGTTAAATAATTTAACATTTACCGTGTCTTTTTGTTTTCTTTCACTATATGGTTAATACACTTACTATAACATGCCAAACGAACCCCAAATTGTTTATTATTAATATATATATCCTTATATAAGTCATTTGCCCGAACCTTAGATTTTTAGGAATAAAATAACAATTAGTAATATAATATTTGATTTAAAAACTATTTTGTGTCAATTTTGACACTATTTGATATATGATTTTTGTGAAAGTCATAACAGAATTATATGTTCAAACCAAGTTGATTAAAGCAACATTAATATATAATAGTAACCTAGAAAATTAATGGAATTCATAAAAAGTGTCAAATTACATTTATTTTGGTGTTTATAACATTAATTTTGTCAATATTTTGTTAACAAGATAATTACTGCATCATCTTTGTGTCATAAATAAATTAAATTATTTGATGTCTAAAAATTACAAATAAAATACCATCATGTAGGAAATCTTTTTAGCTTTCTAATGAATATTTACAATCGAATTTATCTTATGTATAACCCCATATTAAAAATGATTTACTTATTAAACTTTGATTTTAACTATTTTAACCCTTCTTTAAATAAATTAATAATAAATGTCCTAATCTAATCCAAGTGGGCCTAAATGGTCATATTTTATTCCTAAGTTTGTTTTTGGTCGAATTACACTTGTCCAATAGAATTAGGACATGTGTTAGGGTAATATTGATATCATATTTACCCTTAGTTACCCTATTTACTATTAACCGCGGTAAAAATAGTAAAAAGTTACTATTCACCAAAAAATTATTTTCATCTCATTGAACCACATTTTAGTCCTTGATATTAACCGTGTCTCTCGGATTTTTGAAATTCCAATCACAGAAGTGGTAAAATTAAGTTTTATGCAAAATTCGGTTTTTAACCTACCACTTAGTGGTTTCACTATTCATCAAAAATTGAAAGTTTTCAGAAAAATACCAAAATTTCACCCTAGGCTAATTTCGATATTCTGAGTCCAAAAATGAAGTCCATTTTGAAAAATAAAATTTATAAAATTTCAAAAAGTGGTTATTACTATTTATAACGGCTAGTTTTAATAGTATATTGTTGTTTAGTGAAACTCGGTATTGCGTACGACGCAAGCTATCGAGGAAGGTCGCGATTGCGTGTAAAGCAAGCCAAGTAAGTGTTGTGTAGAAAAAGATTCCTTTGATGATTTATATAACATAAAAGTCTCGGGTGTTACATTCTACCCCCCTTAAAAAGAATTTCGCCCTCGAAATTCGTCACTTTGTAACAAACAGATGAGGATACTTCTCCTTCATCATATCCTCAAGCTCCCATGTAGCTTCTTCAAGTTGGTGGTTCCTCCATAAAACTTTCACCAAGCGAGTGGTCTTGTTTCGTAGGACTTTTTCACTACGATCCAGAATCTCTATCGGCTGTTCTTCATAAGAAAGATCTTGCTCCAGCGGTACAACTTCTGAGCTGAGTACATGTGAAGGATCTGGTATGTACTTTCTCAGGAGAGATACATGGAACACATCGTGAACTTGAGAGAGATTCGGTGGAAGCGCCAATCGGTAAGCTACCTTCCCAACACGATCCAGTATTTCAAAAGGACCGATATATCTAGGGCTCAACTTCCCCTTCTTTCCAAATCTCATAACCCTCTTCCATGGAGATATTCGTAAGAACACTTTATCGCCCACTTCAAACTCTAGGTCTTTTCTTCGGTTGTCGGCATAACTTTTCTGTCGACTCTGAGCTGCTCTTATGTGTTGTTGAATAGATCTGACCTTTTCTACCATTTCATCAACGAGATCAGGTCCTAATAGCTTTCTTTCCCCAACTTCATCCCAGCAAGTTGGAGTCCTGCATTTCTTTCCATAGAGAGCTTCATAAGGAGCCATCTGAATACTGGAGTGAAAGCTATTATTATAAGAAAATTCCACCAAAGGTAGGTGTTGATCCCAACCTCCTTTGAAATCCATAGAGCAAGCTCTCAACATATCTTCTAGGGTTTGAATTGTTCTCTCAGACTGACCGTCTGTCTGGGGATGATAAGCAGTGCTGAAACTCAACTCTGTATCCAGAGTATGCTGAAGACTTCGCCAGAACTTCAAGGTAAATCTCGGATCCCGATCAGATATAATAGAAAGTGGTACTCCATGCAATCTTACCACTTCCTTTACATATATCCTGGCAAGCTGATCTAGAGAGAAATCCTCTCTAATAGGAATTAAGTGTGCAGACTTTGTAAGACGATCAACTATGACCCAGATAGCATTATTGCCTTTGGATGTTTTAGGAAGTCCTGTGACAAAGTCCATAGTGATGTTTTCCCATTTCCATTCGGGTATGGGTAATGGTTGTAACATCCCCTTAGACTTTTGTCTCTCAGCTTTAACTTGTTGACAAACCAAGCATCGAGAGACATATTCAGCAACATCTCTTTTCATGCCATCCCACCAGAAGTACTCTTTCAGGTCCCTATACATCTTCGTACTTCCAGGATGAATAGAGAATGATGAACTATGTGCCTCATCCAGCAGCTCCTTCTTTAATTCGGGGATGGAAGGAACACAAACCCGATTCCTGAACTTTATTATCCCATCACAATCAAGGTTGAATTCAGGAACATTTCTCACCTTCTTTTGTAACTCGACATCTTCTTTCTGTGCCTCTTTAATCTTCACATGTATAGATGGTTGAACATTCATTTGAGAAAGATAAGATTTTTCCCCTTCCGTTATAATTCCAAGATCCATCCTTTGTAAATCCATAAATATTGGATCTTTTGTGATCCTCATCATGGATAAACTAGCATGGTCTTGTCGACTTAATGCATCTGCCACCTTGTTTGCTTTCCCAGGGTGGTAATGGATTGAGCAGTCATAATCCTTAATCAGCTCCAACCATCTTCTTTGACGCATATTCAACTCCTTTTGTGTGAAAATATACTTTAAACTTTTATGATCAGTATAAATATCACACCTTTCACCATAAAGGTATTGCCTCCAGATCTTTAATGCAAAGATTACCGCAGCCAACTCCAAATCATGTGTTGGGTAATTTTGCTCATGGATTTTCAACTGTCGTGAGGCATAAGCTATCACCATATCATTTTGCATAAGAACACACCCCAGTCCCTTCTTGGATGCATCACTGTAGATCACAAACCTTTCTCCACTACAAGGCAGTGTGAGCACAGGTGCACTGGATAACCTTCTTTTCAACTCCTTGAAATTCTCTTCACATTCCTCTGTCCAGACAAACTTGACTCCTTTCCGAGTCAACTTGGTGATTGGATTAGATAATCGTGAAAAATCTTTTACAAAACGTCGATAATATCCAGCCAAACCAAGAAAACTTCGGATCTCAGTTACTGTTGTTGGTCTTGACCATCTTTCGATAACCTCTGTTTTTGCTGGATCCACAGATATCCCCTCTTTTGAGATTATGTGACCCAAAAATGCAACTTTTTGAAGCCAAAATTCACACTTAGTAAATTTGGCATAAAGCTTCTCCTTTCTCAGGGTCTTCAATATAATTCTCAAGTGATCTTCATGTTCTTCCTTGCTTTTTGAATAGACAAGAATATCGTCTATAAATACTACCACAAATTGATCAAGATAGTCTCTAAAGACTCTATTCATTAGATCCATGAAGATAGCAGGGGCATTAGTAAGACCAAATGGCATCACTATAAATTCATAGTGTCCATACCTTGTACGGAAAGCCGTCTTTGGTATATCCTCCCTTTTGACCCTTAATTGATGATACCCTGAACGAAGATCAATCTTGGAAAAGTATTGAGCTCCGCGTAGTTGGTCAAACAAGTCATCAATGCGTGGGAGAGGATATTTGTTCTTGATAGTGATCTTGTTAAGTTCTCGATAATCAATGCAGAGTCTCATTGATCCATCTTTCTTCTTAACAAATAGAACAGGTGCTCCCCAAGGTGACGCACTAGGGCGTATGAATCCCTTATCAAGATTCTCTTGGAGTTGCTTCTTCAATTCCTGCAACTCAATTGGAGCCATTCTATAAGGTGTCTTTGAAATAGGCAAAGCACCCGGTACGAGTTCTATTGAAAACTCAACTTCACGATTTGGTGGAAGACCTGGTAATTCCTCCGGAAAGACATCATCAAACTCCCGTACAATGGGCATATTCTTAATCGTAAGTTTCTCTCCAACCATTTGAGATAAATAACCTTCATTTAGTGGAATCATGACCCATAAGATGGAAGGAATTTCCACTGGAAGGTTATGTTCATCCTTGCATTGATAGACGATCATAGATTGATCTGGAATATGAAATGTGACTTCCCTTCTTTGGCAATTGATATGAGCTCCGTATAAAGAAAGCCAATCCATGCCAAGAATCACATCAAATTCCACTATAGGAAGGATCACAAGATTTGCAGGAAGCACTTTCCCACAAACTTTGATCGGAGAAGAATTATAAACTTTTGATGCGATTGATGTGCCATTAGGTGTTGTCACAGCTAACTCAACATCTAATTGTTGAGGTAATACGGTGATACTCTTAGAAAAGTCTTCAGAAATAAAAGAGTGGGTGGATCCAGAATCAAATAAAACATTTGCTACTTTAGAGTGGATGGTAAGTGTACCTTTCACCACATCGTTATCGTACTCCACATCGCTGATAGAAATTGCATGTGACTTTCCTTTGTCTTTAGCCTTAAGAGTTTGTTGACGTCGACCATCATCATCAACCCTTGGATTTGGGCATTGATTGGCATAATGCCCCATCTCCTTGCACTTGAAACATTGAAGTGTAGTAGGATCATTCTGTGTATCCCTTCCTTTGTTTGCATCATTAGACATCTTCTTCCCATTATCATGGCATTCAAATGCCCGATGACCTTCTTTTCCACATTTAAAACATTTACTTGTCCCTTTAAGACAACTCCCTCCATGTTTCTTTCCACACTTTGAGCATAAGGGAAAGTTCATCTTCTTTTCAGTGTGCTCTTTAGAGTTTCCTTTGAATTCCATCTTCCTCTTCTTATCAAACCCATGTGACTGATGGGTTACTCCAATCTCCATCTCGACTTTGAGAGCACATCGAACGATTTCCTCGTAGCTATTGAAGTCCCTTATGGCTAACGCCCTTCGAAGACTTGGTTTTAAGCCACTAAAGAATCGATCGATCTTACTCTCAGGTTGGATAATAATGCCAGAAGCGTACCTTGCAAGTCTTGTAAAATTTGCTTCATAGGTACTAACAGATTCATCATCCCTTTGCTTCAGTTCAAGGAACTCTTTCTCCATCTTTGTTCGGAGAATACGAGGGAAGTACTTATTGAAAAATAAGTTCTTGAACTCGTCCCATTCCATAGACTCAATTTCATCCCTTTGCCTCGTATTCTTAACAAGATTCCACCATTGATCAGCATCTCCTTCTAAACGATACACTGCTAGGATGACTTTATCATGTTCAGAACATTGAAGAACTGAAAATATCTTTTCAGTAGTACTAATCCATTGTTCAGCAACTAATGGATCAGTAGACCCACTGAAAGAAGGTGGACGTTGCCTCATGAAGGATTCAACAGAATGTTGCTCCCTCCTTTGCTCGTTTGGAAATCCTGCATGATTCATAGCTTGAGAAAGTTGTGTGAGCATGGCTACAAGATTTTTCATTCCATCTCCCATATTGTTTGGTTGCTCAGGGGGACAATCATTGCATTGCCCATCGCATTCCGCATTAACACGGTTCCTTCGGGTTCCAGCCATTGACTAAAACCAAGAAGAATAGTGTGAGCAACACTAATTATAATAGGAAACCACATAATTCAAGAATAAAATTTTCATGCTTAAGTTCTTATCCTAGGTTATTCAAGGCCATTTCTAAAACACTAAGATTGTGTTCTATGCTTAGACTTATCCTTAGGCTTCCTACTAAGGCTTTCACATCCTAGTTTCCAAAGGTTGACTATACCTTTCCTCTGATACCAACTATAACGACCCATACTTTACATACATTGTTAATACTTCAAAATTGAAGCACACTTATTACAACATATGATAAAACCACAAAGGACCGTATAGGTATAGTGTCTTTAGAAACTGGGAAACATAAACAACTTGTTCATAAATCTTTTACAGTGCCTCCCATTTATTTCATCATATCTAGGGTCCCTTTTAGCATATTCTACTTAATATCCATCTTCCTGACCTGGGGAAAAGAAAACATAAAAGGGTGAGCTCAAATGCTCAGCAAGGGCAATAAAGGAAATAAAAATCATATCATATCTTTATATCCTACAAAAGAGATCATAAAATCTTAATAAATCATAGAAGTGAAAATGAGATCCCCATAATCATAACATGAAACTTGAAACTTTGTGGCATGCACACATAATCATGGAAAATCATTTCTTGTTAGTCATGACTTATTGCCAAGACTATCTTAGTGGACAAAGTCCCTTTCTGAACCGAGTTCACTCCTCGTTTCAGTCCTGTATCACTGAACCGAAATAACCTTCCGTTCCAGCCATGTCTATCTCATGAGATATAAAATCTTTACCCAATGCATTGGAGGGAGATATAGGTCCCACCCATCTTATAATGAATCCTTTCTTATGTGTGCCACATAATCATAAAACATACATCATAGCATAACCCATGTAATAAAAATGGGATTCTTAAACGACATGACATCATAAAACAACTCATATAAGATAAAGGAATTCATAAAAATAATTTCATCACAACATGATCAAATCAATTTAATAATAGGGATAAAAACAGAACCCTTTATTATCTTAGATGGAAAATAATTTTGATAAAATACTTGAACTTCATTCTTGAGGAAAATATCCTTTCTGCTTCAAAAATACTTTTCCTTTCTTAACATGTCGTACAATTATAAACTAAAAGAAGTTCATTAAAAATAAACTTAAAAACATGAAAAGGAAACTTCTTGGAAATAATGTTTTATAAATCCATTCATGCCGTATAAGTTAAAAAAAACATTCTTCGTACTTTTGTCGGAAAAGTCAAAAAAGTACCTCGTACGGAAAAACGACAAAAGATTCCTTTCATATTCTTTACTAAAAACTCACCTAAGGGTAAAATTGGATTTAAACTATTGCAAGTGGATGGAAACAATATTACATATTGAGGGAACATGGATGTGGATGATAAAATACACCCCAGTAAATACTTACGAATAAACAATCTCGGATAAAAATGAGATTGTGATATTTCCCTTACCTTAGGTCCGATTTGCTTTGTACGTGTCCGAAGCTCCTGTATAATGGTTTAAATAATGTTATTGACTTATTCCAGAATCATACATGTTGATATGATATCATATATGGTCATATTATTAGCTTCTTGTTAGTAATATTTCATTGTTACTTGTTACTCGGGTCTTTATAACTTTTTGTTCTTATGCGTGTTTTGTCGAATAAATTCTTATTCTTATTTCAAGGTTATAGATACCTTATATCCAGAATGGTATTAGTGTAACATATATCATATTTATTCATTCAATTCATTTATATAATTACTATGTAATGATGATCATGTAGAACGAGTCGCATCACATCGTGGAGACGGTATTCCGTACGTACGCACGAGTGATGATATCGTTCCTATGATCGTGGAAATGTATTGGAGTATATATATATTATTTCAGTATCAATATTACTTTATAATAATCATATATAGTTACTTATTACACCATTATAACCATCCTTGTAAGGTGATGGTGGAAAAACTAGATTACACCACGGCGTGGAGACGGTATTCCGTACGTACGCACGCGCAGTGATTTCATTTTTCTGTAGGATGGATAGAAGGTGAATTAGGGTTGTTTAATATTTATAATAACATATCAGTATGTAAGTAATACTGATGTTATTACTTTGTCATGAAACAACTAAAGAAGAAGAAGTTGAAGACGAAAGAAATTGAAAAGATCGGTAATCGATATTACCTCTTCTTTGGAACGCCTCTTTGAATCCTCCACTTAAGGAACTAAGATTGGTCTTTGGAAAAGAACAGGACCTCTAGGACTATTCTAGGGAAGTGGAGAGGAGAAAATGGCAGGGGTTGGCCGAGCTTGAGTGCTCAATTTGGTGTGAGGAGGAGGGGGAGGAGGTGCCCTTTTATAAGGGAGGAGAGGGGCACCTTAGGAATATCTCAAAATATTATTTTATATTAAAGTCAAAATCGGTTTATAATGGTTCCAAAGGGTCTTATTTCGAAGCTAAAGTGGGGATGGGTCGAAATCCCATCAACCAATAGAATTTAGACAAGTTTAGGATATTATTTTAACCTTATCAATTAGATTTAACTCTAAGTTAAATAATTTAACATTTACCGTGTCTTTTTGTTTTCTTTCACTATATGGTTAATACACTTACTATAACATGCCAAACGAACCCCAAATTGTTTATTATTAATATATATATCCTTATATAAGTCATTTGGCCGAACCTTAGATTTTTAGGAATAAAATAACAATTAGTAATATAATATTTGATTTAAAAACTATTTTGTGTCAATTTTGACACTATTTGATATATGATTTTTGTGAAAGTCATAACAGAATTATATGTTCGAACCAAGTTGATTAAAGCAACATTAATATATAATAGTAACCTAGAAAATTAATGGAATTCATAAAAAGTGTCAAATTACATTTATTTTGGTGTTTATAACATCAATTTTGTCAATGTTTTGTTAACAAGATAATTACTGCATCATCTTTGTGTCATAAATAAATTAAATTATTGGATGTCTAAAAATTACAAATAAAATACCATCATGTAGGAAATCTTTTTAGCTTTCTAATGAATATTTACAATCGAATTTATCTTATGTATAACCCCATATTAAAAATGATTTACTTATTAAACTTTGATTTTAACTATTTTAACCCTTCTTTAAATAAATTAATAATAAATGTCCTAATCTAATCCAAGTGGGCCTAAATGGTCATATTTTATTCCTAAGTTTGTTTTTGGTCGAATTACACTTGTCCAATAGAATTAGGACATGTGTTAGGGTAATATTGATATCATATTTACCCTTAGTTACCCTATTTACTATTAACCGCGGTAAAAATAGTAAAAAGTTACTATTCACCAAAAAATTATTTTCATCTCATTGAACCACATTTTAGTCCTTGATATTAACCGTGTCTCTCGGATTTTTGAAATTCCAATCACAGAAGCGGTAAAATTAAGTTTTATGCAAAATTCGGTTTTTAACCTACCACTTAGTGGTTTCACTATTCATCAAAAATTGAAAGTTTTCAGAAAAATACCAAAATTTCACCCTAGGCTAATTTCGATATTCTGAGTCCAAAAATGAAGTCCATTTTGAAAAATAAAATTTATAAAATTTCAAAAAGTGGTTATTACTATTTATAACGGCTAGTTTTAATAGTATATTGTTGTTTAGTGAAACTCGGTATTGCGTACGACGCAAGCTATCGAGGAAGGTCGCGATTGCGTGTAAAGCAAGCCAAGTAAGTGTTGTGTAGAAAAAGATTCCTTTGATGATTTATATAACATAAAAGTCTCGGGTGTTACAACTGTTGTTGGTCTCGACCATCTTTCGATAACCTCTGTTTTTGCTGGATCCACAGATATCCCCTCTTTTGAGATTATGTGACCCAAAAATGCAACTTTTTGAAGCCAAAATTCACACTTGGTAAATTTGGCATAAAGCTTCTCCTTTCTCAGGGTCTTCAATATAATTCTCAAGTGATCTTCATGTTCTTCCTTGCTCTTTGAATAGACAAGAATATCGTCTATAAAGACTACCACAAATTGATCAAGATAGTCTCTAAAGACTCTATTCATTAGATCCATGAAGATAGCAGGGGCATTAGTAAGACCAAATGGCATCACTATAAATTCATAGTGTCCATACCTTGTACGGAATGCCGTCTTTGGTATATCCTCCCTTTTGACCCTTAATTGATGATACCCTGAACGAAGATCAATCTTGGAAAAGTATTGAGCTCCGCGTAGTTGGTCAAACAAGTCATCAATGCGTGGGAGAGGATATTTGTTCTTGATAGTGATCTTGTTAAGTTCTCGATAATCAATGCAGAGTCTCATTGATCCATCTTTCTTCTTAACAAATAGAACAGGTGCTCCCCAAGGTGACGCACTAGGGCGTATGAATCCCTTATCAAGATTCTCTTGGAGTTGCTTCTTCAATTCCTGCAACTCAATTGGGGCCATTCTATAAGGTGTCTTTGAAATAGGCAAAGCACCCGGTACGAGTTCTATTGAAAATTCAACTTCACGATTTGGTGGAAGACCCGGTAATTCCTCCGGAAAGACATCATCAAACTCCCGTACAATGGGCATATTCTTAATCGTAAGTTTCTCTCCAACCATTTGAGATAAATAACCTTCATTTAGTGGAATCAATACCCATAAAATGGAAGAAATTTCCACTGGAAGGTTATGTTCATCCTTGCATTGATAGACGATCATAGATTGATCTGGAATATGAAATGTGACTTCCCTTCTTTGGCAATTGATATGAGCTCCGTATAAAGAAAGCCAATCCATGCCAAGAATCACATCAAATTCCACTATAGGAAGGATCACAAGATTTGAAGGAAGCACTTTCCCACAAACTTCGATCGGAGAAGAATTATAAACTTTTGATGCGATTGATGTGCCATTAGGTGTTGTCACAGCTAACTCAACATCTAATTGTTGAGGTAATACGGTGATACTCTTAGAAAAGTCTTCAGAAATAAAAGAGTGGGTGGATCCAGAATCAAATAAAACATTTGCTACTTTAGAGTGGATGGTAAGTGTACCTTTCACCACATCGTTATCGTACTCCACATCGCTGATAGAAATTGCATGTGACTTTCCTTTGTCTTTAGCCTTAAGAGTTTGTTGACGTCGACCATCATCATCATCCCTTGGATTTGGGCATTGATTGGCATAATGCCCCATCTCCTTGCACTTGAAACATTGAAGTGTAGTAGGATCATTCTGTGTATCCCTTCCTTTGTTTGCGTCATTAGACATCTTCTTCCCATTATCACGGCATTCAAATGCCCGATGACCTTCCTTTCCACATTTAAAACATTTACTTGTCCCTTTAAGACAACTCCCTCCATGTTTCTTTCCACACTTTGAGCATAAGGAAAAGCTCATCTTCTTTTCCGTGTGCTCTTTAGATTTTTATTTGAATTCCATCTTCCTCTTCTTATCAAACCCATGTGACTGATGGGTTACTCCAATCTCCATCTCGACTTTGAGAGCACATCGAACGATTTCCTCGTAGCTATTGAAGTCCCTTATGGCTAACGCCCTTCGAAGACTTGGTTTTAAGCCACTAAAGAATCGATCGATCTTACTCTCAGGTTGGATAATAATACCAGAAGCGTACCTTGCAAGTCTTGTAAAATTTGCTTCATAGGTACTAACAGATTCATCATCCCTTTGCTTCAGTTCAAGGAACTCTTTCTCCATCTTTGTTCGGAGAATACGAGGGAAGTACTTATTGAAAAATAAGTTCTTGAACTCGTCCCATTCCATAGACTCAATTTCATCCCTTTGCCTCGTATTCTTAACAAGATTCCACCATTGATCAGCATCTCCTTCTAAACGATACACTGCTAGGATGACTTTATCATGTTCAGAACATTGAAGAACTGAAAATATCTTTTCAGTAGTACTAATCCATTGTTCAGCAACTAATGGATCAGTAGACCCACTGAAAGAAGGTGGACGCTGCCTCATGAAGGATTCAACAGAATGTTGCTCCCTCCTTTGCTCGTTTGGAAATCCTGCATGATTCATAGCTTGAGAAAGTTGTGTGAGCATGGCTACAAGATTTTGCATTCCATCTCCCAAATTGTTTGGTTGCTCAGGGGGACAATCATTGCATTGCCCATCGCATTCCGCATTAACACGGTTCCTTCGGGTTCCAGCCATTGACTAAAACCAAGAAGAATAGTGTGAGCAACACTAATTATAATAGGAAACCACATAATTGAAGAATAAAATTTTCATGCTTATGGTCTTATCCTAGGTTATTCAAGGCCATTTCTAAAACACTAAGATTGTGTTCTATGCTTAGACTTATCCTTAGGGTTCTTACTAAGGCTTTCACATCCTAGTTTCCAAAGGTTGACTATACCTTTCCTCTGATACCAACTATAATGACCCATACTTTACATACATTGTTAATACTTCAAAATTGAAGCACACTTATTACAACATATGATAAAACCACAAAGTACCGTATAGGTATAGTGTCTTTAGAAACTGGGAAACATAAACAACTGGTTCATAAATCTTCTACAGTGTCTCCCATTTATTTCATCATATCTAGGGTCCCTTTTAGCATATTCTACTTAATATCCATCTTCCTGACCTGGGGAAAAGAAAACATAAAAGGGTGAGCTCAAATGCTCAGCAAGGGCAAATAAAGGAAATAAAAATCATATCATATCTTTATGAAAATCAAAACCTGCAAAAGAGATCATAATATCTTAACATGGAATAAATCATAGAAGTGAAAATGAGATCCCCATAATCATAACATAAAACTTGAAACTTTGTGGCATGTACACATAATCATGGAAAATCATTTCTTGTTAGTCATGACTTATTGCCATGACTATCTTAGTGGACAAAGTCCCTTTCTGAACCGAGTTCACTCCTCGTTTCAGTCCTGTATCACTGAACCGAAATAACCTTCCGTTCCAGCCATGTCTATCTCATGAGATATAAAATCTTTACCCAATGCATTGGAGGGAGATATAGGTCCCACCCATCTTATAATGAATCCTTTCTTATGTGTGCCACATAATCATAAACCATACATCATAACGTAACCCATGTAATAAAAATGGGATTCTTAAACAACATGACATCATAAAACAATTCATATAAGATAAAGGAATTCATAAAAAAAATATTTCCATCACAACATAATCAAATCCATGTAATAATAGGGATAAAAACAGAACCCTTTTATTATCTTAGATGGAAAATAATTTTGATAAAATACTTGAACTTCATTCTTGAGGAAAATATCCTTTCTTCTTTAAAAATACATTTCCTTTCTTAACATGATGTACAATTATAAAATAAAAGAAGTTGATTAAAAATAAACTTAAAAACTTGTAAAGGAAACTTCTTGGAAATAATGTTTTAGAAATCCATTCATGCCGTATAAGTTAAAAAAAACATTCTTCGCACTTTTGTCGGAAAAGTCAAAAAGTACCTCGTACGAAAAACGACAAAAGATTCCTTTCATACATATTACTAAAAACTCACCGAAGGGTAAAAATGGATTTAAACAATTGTAGGTGGACAGAAATAATATTACATATTGATGAAACATGGATGTGGATGATAAAATACACCCCAGTAAATACTTACGAATAAACAATCTCGGATAAAAATGAGATTGTGATATTTCCCTTACCTTAGGTCCGATTTGCTTTGTACGTGTCCGAAGCTCCTGTATAATGGTTTAAATAATGTTATTGACTTATTCCAGAATCATACATGTTGATATGATATCATATATGGTCATATTATTAGCTTTTTGTTAGTAATATTTCATTGTTACTTGTTACTCGGGTCTTTATAACTTTTCGTTCTTATGCGTGTTTTGTCGAATAAATTCTTATTCTTATCTTTAGGTTATAGATAATTCATTTACAGAATGGTATTAGTGTAGTATATACCATATTCATTCATTCAATTCATTTATATAATCATTATGAAATGAAGATCATGTAGAACGAGTCGCATCACATCGTGGAGACGGTATTCCGTACGTACGCACGAGTGATGATATCGTTCCTATGATCGTGGAATTGTATTGGAGTATATATATATATTATTTCAGTATCAATATTACTTCATAATAATCATATATAGTTACTTATTACACCATTATAACCATCCTTGTAAGGTGATGGTGGAAAAATAGATTACACCACGGCGTGGAGACGGTATTCCGTACGTACGCACGCGCGGTGATTTCATTTTTCCGTAGGATGGATAGAAGGTGAATTATGGTTGTTTCATATTTATAATAACATATCAGTATGTAAGTAATACTGATGTTATTACTTTATCATGAAACAACTAAAGAAGAAGTTGAAGAAGAAAGAAATTGAAAAGATCGGTAATGGATATTACCTCTTCTTTGGAACGCCTCTTTGAATCCCCCACTTAAGGAACTAAGATTGGTCTTTGGAGAATACCAGGACCTCTAGGATTATTCTAGGGAAGTGGAGAGGATAAAATGGCAGGGGTTGGCCGAGCTTGAGTGCTCAATTTGGTGTGAGGAGGAGGGGGAGGAGGTGCCCTTTTATAAGGGAGGAGAGGGGCACCTTAGGAATTTCTCAAAATATTATTTTATATTAAAGTCAAAATCGGTTTATAATGGTTCCAAAGGGTCTTATTTCGAAGCTAAAGTGGGGAAGGGTCGAAATCCCATCAACCAATAGGATTTAGACAAGTTTAGGGTATTATTTTAACCTTATCAATTAGATTTAACTCTAAGTTAAATAATTTAACTTTTACCGTGTCTTTTTGTTTTCTTTCACTATATGGTTAATACACTTACTATAACATGCCAAACGAACCCCAAATTGTTTATTAATAATATATATATCCTTATCTAAGTCATTTGGCCGAACCTTAGATTTTTAGGAATAAAATAACAATTAGTAATATAATATTTGATTTAAAAACTATTTTGTGTCAATTTTGACACTATTTGATATATGATTTTTGTGAAAGTCATAACAGAATTATATGTTCGAACCAAGTTGATTAAATCAATATTAATATATCATAGTAACCTAGAAAATTAGTGGAATTCATAAAAAGTGTCAAATTACATTTATTTTGGTGTTTATAACATCAATTTTGTCAATATTTTGTTAACAAGATAATTACTGCATCATCTTTGTGTCATAAATAAATTAAATTATTTGATGTCTAAAAATTACAAATAAAATACCATCATGTAGGAAATCTTTTTAGCTTTCTAATGAATATTTACAATCAAATTTATCTTATGTATAACCCCATATTAAAAATGATTTACTTATTAAACTTTGATTTTAACTATTTTAACCCTTCTTAAAATAAATTAATAATAAATGTCCTAATCTAATCCAAGTGGGCCTAAATGGTCATATTTTATTCCTAAGTTTGTTTTTGGTCGAATTACACTTGTCCAATAGAATTAGGACATGTGTTAGGGTAATATTGATATCATATTTACCCTTAGTTACCCTATTTACTATTAACCGCGGTAAAAAAATAGTAAAAAGTTACTATTCACCAAAAATTATTTTCATCTCATTGAACCACATTTTAGTCCTTGATATTAACCGTGTCTCTCGGATTTTTGAAATTCCATTCACAGAAGCGGTAAAATTAAGTTTTATGCAAAATTCGGTTTTTAACCTACCACTTAGTGGTTTCACTATTCATCAAAAATTGAAAGTTTTCAGAAAAATACCAAAATTTCACCCTAGGCTAATTTCGATATTCTGAGTCCAAAAATGAAGTCCATTTTGAAAAATAAAATTTATAAAATTTCAAAAAGTGGTTATTACTATTCATAACGGCTAGTTTTAATAGCATATTGTTATTTAGTGAAACTCGGTATTGCGTACGACGAAAGCTATCGAGGAAGGTCGCGATTGCGTGTAAAGCAAGCCAAGCAAGTGCTATGTAGAAAAAGATTCCTTTGATGATTTATATAACATAAAAGTCTCGGGTGTTACAATGCCACTCAAAGTATAGAGGTCACATGCCTTATCACGGTAGGGGTTTCCTCATATTAGATATATAGAGGACCCATGCCCTATTATAATAGGGAAAGTTCACTCAAAGTATAGAGGACCCTCACCCATTAATATTAGGGGGTTCCACTCTGTATTCATCGATAGAGAAATTGTCCCATAATGCGTTAGGGGGGTGAAACTCTTTGAAAAAAAGAACAAAACCTAGTACTATAGGGGTTACACTCAGTAGGTAGAGGATACTTTCAATAAAACAATTGGAGGATTCCACTCAATCTAGTGTAAGGATTATGTGAGACCAACAACCTGGTACGACATGGGGGTTTCCAACTCTAGCCTCTACAACGATCCTACCTGGTCACTATCATCGGCTAACATTACCTAAAGAAGTGTCACACATGGAACATTTCACATAAAATATCAAAATCCACCACAAAGGATACAATCACATTCTACGTAGAAAACTATTCAAGATAATCCACTCATAGTCCAAAATTTGATTCTAGATGAAGGGGATATGAAAGGTGGAAGTTTCTCCAAATTTGGGGGGGGTACATTATAACGACCCATACTTTACATACATTGTTAATACTTCAAAATTGAAGCACACTTATTACAACATATGATAAAACCACAAAGGACCGTATAGGTATAGTGTCTTTAGAAACTGGGAAACATAAACAACTGGTTCATAAATCTTCTACAGTGTCTCCCATTTATTTCATCATATCTAGGGTCCCTTTTAGCATATTCTACTTAATATCCATCTTCCTGACCTGGGGAAAAGAAACCATAAAAGGGTGAGCTCAAATGCTCAGCAAGGGAAATAAAGGAAATAAAAATCATATCATATCTTTTTTGAAAATCATAACCTGCAAAAGAGATCATAAAATCTTAAAAAATCATAGAAGTGAAAATGAGATCCCCATAATCATAACATGAAACTTGAAACTTTGTGGCATGCACACATAATCATGGAAAATCATTTCTTGTTAGTCATGACTTATTGCCAAGACTATCTTAGTGGACAAAGTCCCTTTCTGAACCAAGTTCACTCCTCGTTTCAGTCCTGTATCACTGAACCGAAATAACCTTCCGTTCCAGCCATGTCTATCTCATGAGATATAAAATCTTTACCCAATGCATTGGAGGGAGATATAGGTCCCACCCATCTTATAATGAATCCTTTCTTATGTGTGCCACATAATCATAAAACATACATCATAGCATAACCCATGTAATAAAAATGGGATTCCTAAACGACATGACATCATAAAACAACTCATATAAGATAAAGGAATTCATAAAAATAATTCCATCACAACATGATCAAATCAATTTAACAATAGGGATAAAAACAGACCCCTTTATTATCTTAGATGGAAAATAATTTTGATAAAACACTTGAACTCCATTCTTGAGGAAAATATCCTTTCTTCTTCAAAAACATTTTTTCTTTCATAACATGCCATACAACTTTAAAATAAAATAAGTTGATTAAAAATAAACTTGAAAACTTGTAAAGGAAGATTCTTGGAAATTTTGTTTTAAAAATCCATTCATGCCATATAAGTTAAAAAAAACATTCTTCGTACTTTTGTCGGAAAAGTCAAAAAGTACCTCGTACGAAAAACGACAAAGGATTCCTTTCGTACATATTACTAAAAACTCACCGAAGGGTAAAAATGGATTTAAACAATTGTAGGTGGATGGAAATAATATTACATATTGAGGGAACATGGATGTGGATGATAAAATACACCCCAGTAAATACCAAAGTATAAAAAATCTCGGATAAAAATGAGATTGTGATATTTCCCTTACCTTAGGTCCGATTTGCTTTGTTCGTGTCCGAAGCTCCTGTATAATGGTTTAAATAATGTTATTGACTTATTCCAGAATCATACATATTGATATGATATCATATATTATTAGCTTCTTGTTAGTAATATTTCATTGTTACTTGTTACTCGGGTCTTTATAACTTTTTGTTCTTATGCGTGTTTTGTTGAATAAATTCTTATTCTTATCTTTTGGTTATAGATAATTCATTTCCAGAATGGTATTAGTGTAGTATATACCATATTCATTCATTCAATTCATTTATATAATCATTATGAAATGAAGATCATGTAGAACGAGTCGCATCACATCGTGGAGACGGTATTCCGTTCGTACGCGCGAGTGATGATATCGTTCCTATGATCGTGGAATTGTATTGGAGTATATATATATATATTATTTCAGTATCAATACTACTTCATAATAATCATATATAGTTACTCATTACACCATTATACCCATCCTTGTAAGGTGATGGTGGAAAATAGATTACACCACGGCGTGGAGACGGTATTCCGTACGTACGCACGCGCGGTGATTTCATTTTTCCGTAGGATGGATAGAAGGTGAATTAGGGTTGTTTCATATTTATAATAACATATCAGTATGTAAGTAATACTGATGTTATTACTTTATCATGAAACAACTAAAGAAGAAGAAGTTGAAGAAGAAAGAAATTGAAAAGATCGGTAATGGATATTACCTTTTCTTTGGAACGCCTCTTTGAATCCTCCACTTAAGGAACTAAGATTGGTCTTTGGAGAAGACCAGGACCTCTAGGATTATTCTAGGGAAGTGGAGAGGAGAAAATGGCAGGGGTTGGCCGAGCTTGAGTGCTCAATTTGGTGTGAGGAGGAGGGGGAGGAGGTGCCCTTTTATAAGGGAGGAGAGGGGCACCTTAGGAATATCTCAAAATATTATTTTATATTAAAGTCAAAATCGGTTTATAATGGTTCCAAAGGGTCTTATTTTGAAGCTAAAGTGGGGATGGGTCGAAATCCTATCAACCAATAGAATTTAGACAAGTTTAGGATATTATTTTAACCTTATCAATTAGATTTAACTCTAAGTTAAATAATTTAACTTTTACCATGTCTTTTTGTTTTCTTTCACTATATGGTTAATACACTTACAATAACATGCCAAACGAACCCCAAATTGTTTATTATTAATATATATATCCTTATCTAAGTCATTTGGCCGAACCTTAGATTTTTAGGAATAAAATAACAATTAATAATATAATATTTGATTTAAAAACTATTTTGTGTCAATGTTGACACTATTTGATATATGATTTTTTGTAAAAGTCATAACAGAATTATATGTTCGAACAAAGTTGATTAAATCAACACTAATATATCATACTAACCTATAAAATTAGTGGAATTCATAAAAAGTCTCAAATTACATTTATTTTGGTGTTTATAACATCAATTATGTCAATATTTCGTTAACAAGATAATTACTGCATCATCTTTGTGTCATAAATAAATTAAATTATTTGATGTCTAAAAATTACAAATAAAATACCATCATGTAGGAAATCCTTTTAGCTTTCTAATGAATATTTACAATCGAATTTATCTTATGTATAACCCCATATTAAAAATGTTTTAGTAAATAAACATTGATTTTAACTCTTTTAACCCTTCTTTAAATAAATTAATAATAAATATCCTAATCTAACCCAAGTGGGCCTAAATGGTCATATTTTATTCCTAAGTGTGTTTTTGGTCAAAATACACTTGTCCAATAGGATTAGGACACGTGTTAGGGTAATAGTAATATCATATTTACCCTTAGTTACCCTATTTACTATTAACCGTGGTAAAAAAAAGTAAAAAGTTACTATTCACCAAAAATTATTTTCATCTCATTGAACCACATTTTAGTCCTTGATATTAACCGTGTCTGTCGGATTTTTGAAATTCCATTCACAGAAGCGGTAAAATTAAGTTTTATGCAAAATTCAGTTTTTAACCTACCACTTAGTGGTTTCACTATTCATCAAAAATTGAAAGTTTTCAGAAAATACCAAAATTTCACCCTAGGCTAATTTCGATATTCTGAGTCCAAAAATGAAGTCCATTTTGAAAAATAAAATTTATAAAATTTCAAAAAGTGGTTATTACTATTCATAACGGCTAGTTTTAATAGCATATTGTTGTTTAGTGAAACTCGGTATTGCGTACGACGCAAGCTATCGAGGAAGGCCGCGATTGCGTGTAAAGCAAGCCAAGTAAGTGTTGTGTAGAAAAATATTCCTGTGATGATTTATATAACATAAAAGTCTCGGGTGTTACATTCTACCCCCCTTAAAAAGAATTTCGCCCTCGAAATTCGTCACTTTGTAACAAACAGATGAGGATACTTCTCCCTCATCATATCCTCAAGCTCCCATGTAGCTTCTTCAAGTTGGTGGTTCCTCCATAAAACTTTCACCAAGCGAGTGGTCTTGTTTCATAGGACTTTTTCGCTACGATCTAGAATCTCTATCGGCTGTTCTTCATAAGAAAGATCTTGCTCCAGCGGTACAACTTCTGAGCTGAGTACATGTGAAGGATCTGGTATGTACTTTCTCAGGAGAGATACATGGAACACATCGTGAACTTGAGAGAGATTCGGTGGAAGCACCAATCGGTAAGCTACCTTCCCAACACGATCCAGTATTTCGAAAGGACCGATATATCTAGGACTCAACTTCCCCTTCTTTCCAAATCTCATAACCCTCTTCCAGGGAGATATTCGTAAGAACACTTTATCGCCCACTTCAAACTCTAGGTCTTTTCTTCGGTTGTCGGCATAACTTTTCTGTCGACTCTGAGCTGCTCTTATGTGTTGTTGAATAGTTCTGACCTTTTCTGCCATTTCATTAACGAGATCAGGTCCTAACAGCTTTCTTTCCCCAACTTCATCCCAGCAAGTTGGAGTCCTGCATTTCTTTCCATAGAGAGCTTCATAAGGAGCCATCTGAATACGAGAGTGAAAGCTATTATTATAAGAAAATTCCACCAAAGGTAGGTGTTGATCCCAACCTCCTTTGAAATCCATAGAGCAAGCTCTCAACATATCTTCTAGGGTTTGAATTGTTCTCTCAGACTGACCGTCTGTCTGGGGATGATAAGTAGTGCTGAAACTCAACTCTGTATCCAGAGTATGCTGAAGACTTCGCCAGAACTTCGAGGTAAATCTCGGATCCCGATCAGATATAATAGAAAGTGGTACTCCATGCAATCTTACCACTTCCTTTACATATATCCTGGCAAGCTGATCTAGAGGGAAATCCTCTCTAATAGCAATGAAGTGTGCGGACTTTGTAAGACGATCAACTATGACCCAGATAGCATTATTGACTTTGGATGTTTTAGGAAGTCCTGTGACAAAGTCCATAGTGATGTTTTCCCATTTCCATTCGGGTATGGGTAATGGTTGTAACATCCCCTTAGACTTTTGTCTCTCAGCTTTAACTTGTTGACAAACTAAGCATCGAGAGACATATTCAGCAACATCTCTTTTCATGCCATCCCACCAGAAGTACTCTTTCAGGTCCCTATACATCTTCGTACTTCCAGGATGAATAGAGAATGATGAACTATGAGCCTCATCCAGCAGCTCCTTCTTTAATTCGGGGATGGGAGGAACAAAAACCCGATTCCTGAACTTTATTATCCCATCACAATCAAGGTTGAATTCAGGAACATTTCTCACCTTCTTTTGTAACTCGACATTTTCTTTCTGTGCCTCTTTAATCTTCACATGTATAGATGGTTGAACATTCATTTGAGAAAGATAAGATTTTTCCCCTTCCATTATAACTCCAAGATCCATCCTTTGTAAATCCATAAATATTGGATCTTTTGTTATCCTCATCATGGATAAACTAGCATGGTCTTGTCGACTTAATGCATCTGCCACCTTGTTTGCTTTCCCAGGGTGGTAATGGATTGAGCAGTCGTAATCCTTAATCAGCTCCAACCATCTTCTTTGACGCATATTCAGCTCCTTTTGTGTGAAAATATACTTTAAACTTTTATGATCAGTATAAATATCACACCTTTCACCATAAAGGTAATGCCTCCAAATCTTTAATGCAAAGATTACCGCAGCCAACTCCAAATCATGTGTTGGGTAATTTTGCTCATGGATTTTCAACTGTCGTGAGGCATAAGCTATCACCATATCATTTTGCATAAGAACACACCCCAATCCCTTCTTGGATGCATCACTGTAGATCACAAACCTTTCTCCACTACAAGGCAGTGTGAGCACAGGTGCACTGGATAACCTTCTTTTCAACTCCTTGAAATTCTCTTCACATTCCTCTGTCCAAACAAACTTAACTCCTTTCCGAGTCAACTTGGTGAGTGGATTAGATAATCGTGAAAAATCTTTTACAAAACGTCGATAATATCCAGCCAAACCAAGAAAACTTCGGATCTCAGTTAATGTTGTTGGTCTCGACCATCTTTCGATAACCTCTGTTTTTGCTGGATCCACAGATATCCCCTCTTTTGAGATTATGTGACCCAAAAATGCAACTTTTTGAAGCCAAAATTCACACTTAGTAAATTTGGCATAAATCTTCTCCTTTCTCAGGGTCTTCAATATAATTCTCAAGTGATCTTCATGCTCTTCCTTGCTATTTGAATAGACAAGAATATCGTCTATAAAGACTACCACAAATTGATCAAGATAGTCTCTAAAGACCCTATTCATTAGATCCATGAAGATAGCAGGGGCATTAGTAAGACCAAATGGCATAACTATAAATTCATAGTGTCCATACCTTGTACGGAAAGCCGTCTTTGGTATATCCTCCCTTTTGACCCTTAATTGATGATACCCTGAACGAAGATCAATCTTGGAAAAGTATTGAGCTCCGCGTAGTTGGTCAAATAAGTCATCAATGCGTGGGAGAGGATATTTGTTCTTGATAGTGATCTTGTTAAGTTCTCGATAATCAATGCAGAGTCTCATTGATCCATCTTTCTTCTTAACAAATAGAACAGGTGCTCCCCAAGGTGACGCACTAGGGCGTATGAATCCCTTATCAAGATTCTCTTGGAGTTGCTTCTTCAATTCCTGCAACTCAATTGGGGCCATTCTGTAAGGTGTCTTTGAAATAGGCAAAGCACCCGGTACGAGTTCTATTGAAAACTCAACTTCACGATTTGGTGGAAGACCCGGTAATTCCTCTGGAAAGACATCATCAAACTCCCATACAAGGGGCATATTCTTAATCGTAAGTTTCTCTCCAACCATTTGAGATAAATAACCTTCATTTAGTGGAATCATGAACCATAAGATGGAAGGAATTTCCACTGGAAGGTTATGTTCATCCTTGCATTGATAGATGATCGTAGAATGATCTGGATTATGAAATGTGACTTCCCTTCTTTGGCAATTGATATGAGCTCCATGTATAGAAAGCCAATCCATACCAAGAATCACATCAAATTCCACTAAAGGAAGGATCACAAGATTTGCAGGAAGCACTTTCCCACAAACTTCGATCGGAGAAGAATTATAAACTTTTGATGCGATTGATGTGCCATTAGGTGTTTTCACAGCTAACTCAACATCTAATTGTTGAGGTAATACGGTGATACCCTTAGAAAAGTCTTCAGAAATAAAAGAGTGGGTGGATCCATAATCAAATAAAACATTTGCTACTTTAGAGTGGATGGTAAGTGTACCTTTCACCACATCGTTATCGTACTCCACATCGCTGATAGAAATTGCATGTGACTTTCCTTTGTCTTTAGCCTTAAGAGTTTGTTGACGTCGACCATCATCATCAACCCTTGGATTTGGGCATTGATTGGCATAATGCCCCATCTCCTTGCACTTGAAACATTGAAGTGTAGTAGGATCATTCTGTGTATCCCTTCCTTTGTTTGCAGCATTAGACATCTTCTTCCCATTATCACGGCATTCAAATGCCCGATGACCTTCTTTTCCACATTTAAAACATTTACTTGTCCCTTTAAGACAACTCCCTCCATGTTTCTTTCCACACTTTGAGCATAAGGAAAAGATCATCTTCTTTTCCGTGTGCTCTTTAGATTTTTCTTTGAATTCCATCTTCCTCTTCTTATCAAACCCATGTGACTGATGGGTTACTCCAATCTCCATCTCGACTTTGAGAGCACATCGAACGATTTCCTCGTAGCTATTGAAGTCCCTTATGGCTAACGCCCTTCGAAGACTTGGTTTTAAGCCACTAAAGAATCGATCGATCTTACTCTCAGGTTGGATAATAATACCAGAAGCGTACCTTGCAAGTCTTGTAAAATTTGCTTCATAGGTACTAACAGATTCATCATCCCTTTGCTTCAGTTCAAGGAACTCTTTCTCCATCTTTGTTCGGAGAATACGAGGGAAGTACTTATTGAAAAATAAGTTCTTGAACTCGTCCCATTCCATAGACTCAATTTCATCCCTTTGCCTCGTATTCTTAACAAGATTCCACCATTGATCAGCATCTCCTTCTAAACGATACACTGCTAGGATGACTTTATCATGTTCAGAACATTGAAGAACTGAAAATATCTTTTCAGTAGTACTAATCCATTGTTCAGCAACTAATGGATCAGTAGACCCACTGAAAGAAGGTGGACGCTGCCTCATGAAGGATTCAACAGAATGTTGCTCCCTCCTTTGCTCGTTTGGAAATCCTGCATGATTCATAGCTTGAGAAAGTTGTGTGAGCATGGCTACAAGATTTTGCATTCCATCTCCCATATTGTTTGGTTGCTCAGGGGGACAATCATTGCATTGCCCATCGCATTCCGCATTAACACGGTTCCTTCGGGTTCCAGCCATTGACTAAAACCAAGAAGAATAGTGTGAGCAACACTAATTATAATAGGAAACCACATAATTCAAGAATAAAATTTTCATGCTTATGGTCTTATCCTAGGTTATTCAAGGCCATTTCTAAAACACTAAGATTGTGTTCTATGCTTAGACTTATCCTTAGGGTTCTTACTAAGGCTTTCACATCCTAGTTTCCAAAGGTTGACTATACCTTTCCTTTGATACCAACTATAACGACCCATACTTTACATACATTGTTAATACTTCAAAATTGAAGCACACTTATTACAACATATGATAAAACCACAAAGGACCGTATAGGTATAGTGTCTTTAGAAACTGGGAAACATAAACAACTGGTTCATAAATCTTCTACAGTGTCTCCCATTTATTTCATCATATCTAGGGTCCCTTTTAGCATATTCTACTTAATATCCATCTTCCTGACCTGGGGAAAAGAAAACATAAAAGGGTGAGCTCAAATGCTCAGCAAGGGCAATAAAGGAAATAAAAATCATATCATATCTTTTTTGAAAATCATAACCTGCAAAAAAGATCATAAAATCTTAATAAATCATAGAAGTGAAAATGAGATCCCCATAATCATAACATGAAACTTGAAACTTTGTGGCATGCACACATAATCATGGAAAATCATTTCTTGTTAGTCATGACTTATTGCCAAGACTATCTTAGTGGACAAAGTCCCTTTCTGAACCGAGTTCACTCCTCGTTTCAGTCCTGTATCACTGAACCGAAATAACCTTCCGTTCTAGCCATGTCTATCTCATGAGATATAAAATCTTTACCCAATGCATTGGAGGGAGATATAGGTCCCACCCATCTTATAATGAATCCTTTCTTATGTGTGCCACATAATCATAAAACATACATCATATCATAACCCATGTAATAAAAATGGGATTCTTAAACGACATGACATCATAAAACAACTCATATAAGATAAAGGAATTCATAAAAATAATTCCATCACAACATGATCAAATCAATTTAATAATAGGGATAAAAACAGAACCCTTTATTATCTTAGATGGAAAATAATTTTGATAAAACACTTGAACTCCATTCTTGAGGAAAATATCCTTTCTTCTTCAAAAACATTTTTTCTTTCATAACATGCCATACAACTTTAAAATAAAAGAAGTTGATTAAAAATAAACTTGAAAACTTGTAAAGGAAGATTCTTGGAAATTTTGTTTTAAAAATCCATTCATGCCATATAAGTTAAAAAAACATTCTTCGTACTTTTGTCGGAAAAGTCAAAAAGTACCTCGTACGAAAAACGACAAAGGATTCCTTTCGTACATATTACTAAAAACTCACCGAAGGGTAAAAATGGATTTAAACAATTTTAGGTGGATGGAAATAATATTACATATTGAGGGAACATGGATGTGGATGATAAAATACACCCCAGTAAATACCAAAGTATAAACAATCTCGGATAAAAATGAGATTGTGATATTTCCCTTACCTTAGGTCCGATTTGCTTTGTTCGTGTCCGAAGCTCCTGTATAATGGTTTAAATAATGTTATTGACTTATTCCAGAATCATACATATTGATATGATATCATATATTATTAGCTTCTTGTTAGTAATATTTCATTGTTACTTGTTACTCGGGTCTTTATAACTTTTTATTCTTATGCGTGTTTTGTTGAATAAATTCTTATTCTTATCTTTAGGTTATAGATAATTCATTTCCATAATGGTATTAGTGTAGTATATACCATATTCATTCATTCAATTCATTTATATAATCATTATGAAATAAAGATCATGTAGAACGAGTCGCATCACATCGTGGAGACGGTATTCCGTTCGTACGCGCGAGTGATGATATCGTTCCTATGATCGTGGAATTGTATTAGAGTATATATATATATATTATTTCAGTATCAATACTACTTCATAATAATCATATATAGTTACTCATTACACCATTATACCCTTCCTTGTAAGGTGATGGTGGAAAATAGATTACACCACGGCGTGGAGACGGTATTCCGTACGTACGCACGCGCGGTGATTTCATTTTTCCATAGGATGGATAGAAGGTGAATTAGGGTTGTTTCATATTTATAATAACATATTAGTATGTAAGTAATACTGATGTTATTACTTTATCATGAAACAACTAAAGAAGAAGAAGTTGAAGAAGAAAGAAATTGAAAAGATCGGTAATGGATATTACCTTTTCTTTGGAACGCCTCTTTGAATCCTCCACTTAAGGAAATAAGATTGGTCTTTGGAGAAGACCAGGACCTCTAGGATTATTCTAGGGAAGTGGAGAGGAGAAAATGGCAGGGGTTGGCCGAGCTTGAGTGCTCAATTTGGTGTGAGGAGGAGGGGGAGGAGGTGCCCTTTTATAAGGGAGGAGAGGGGCACCTTAGGAATATCTCAAAATATTATTTTATATTAAAGTCAAAATCGGTTTATAATGGTTCCAAAGGGTCTTATTTCGAAGCTAAAGTGGGGATGGGTAGAAATCCTATCAACCAATAGAATTTAGACAAGTTTAGGATATTATTTTAACCTTATCAATTAGATTTAACTCTAAGTTAAATAATTTAACTTTTACCATGTCTTTTTGTTTTCTTTCACTATATGGTTAATACACTTACTATAACATGCCAAACGAACCCCAAATTGTTTATTATTAATATATATATCCTTATCTAAGTCATTTGGCCGAACCTTAGATTTTTAGGAATAAAATAACAATTAATAATATAATATTTGATTTAAAAACTATTTTGTGTCAATGTTGACACTATTTGATATATGATTTTTTTTAAAAGTCATAACAGAATTATATGTTCGAACCAAGTTGATTAAATCAACACTAATATATCATAGTAACCTATAAAATTAGTGGAATTCATAAAAAGTCTATAATTACATTTATTTTGGTGTTTATAACATCAATTATGTCAATATTTCGTTAACAAGATAATTACTGCATCATCTTTGTGTCATAAATAAATTAAATTATTTGATGTCTAAAAATTACAAATAAAATACCATCATGTAGGAAATACTTTTAGCTTTCTAATGAATATTTACAATCGAATTTATCTTATGTATAACCCCATATTAAAAATGTTTTAGTAAATAAACTTTGATTTTAACTCTTTTAACCCTTCTTTAAATAAATTAATAATAAATGTCCTAATCTAACCCAAGTGGGGCTAAATGGTCATATTTTATTCCTAAGTTTGTTTTTGGTCGAAATACACTTGTCCAATAGGATTAGGACACGTGTTAGGGTAATAGTAATATCATATTTACCCTTAGTTACCCTATTTACTATTAACTGTGGTAAAAAAAAGTAAAAAGTTACTATTCACCAAAAATTATTTTCATCTCATTGAACCACATTTTAGTCCTTGATATTAACCGTGTCTGTCGGATTTTTGAAATTCCATTCACAGAAGCGGTAAAATTAAGTTTTATGCAAAATTCAGTTTTTAACCTACCACTTAGTGGTTTCACTATTCATCAAAAATTGAAAGTTTTCAGAAAAATACCAAAATTTCACCCTAGGCTAATTTCGATATTCTAAGTCCAAAAATGAAGTCCATTTTGAAAAATAAAATTTATAAAATTTCAAAAAGTGGTTATTACTATTCATAACGGCTAGTTTTAATAGCATATTGTTGTTTAGTGAAACTCGGTATTGCGTACGACGCAAGCTATCGAGGAAGGTCGCGATTGCGTGTAAAGCAAGCCAAGTAAGTGTTGTGTAGAAAAAGATTCCTGTGATGATTTATATAACATAAAAGTCTCGGGTGTTACATACATGGTGTGTATGGCAACCATGTGACATGTTGTCCCGCTCTTCTTCGAAAGTTGTGTTCTATTATGTACATGATTTTTAGCCATGTAACTATACATTGTGTGCATGAAGCCCACATGGCATATCTTGGCCACCCCGAGCCTACTTCCATGCTTCTGTTTATGCCCATATCTTTTGGGCCATGAATGAGTAATTATGGTCATTACCATATCTTTTAGGTCATTCCCTTGTACTTGGTCATGTACATGGTCATGCTCAAGTACCATCCTATGTATGGGTATTCCCAGAGTACTTGGAATGTCCTCCTAATGGGGTCCTAGGTGAATACCTATTTGAACATAGCCTATCTACCCAGGGAGGGTCACATGTTGTGTGTCCCATCCACAAGGCGTATGACCCTTATCTTCCACAGAACCCAAGCTACCATAGGTTGTTGGGGCTAAAAGGTGTGCCTTCTTTAGAATACTTATCATTTAGTCATGATTTTCATAGAAACTCTAGGTTATTAATGTGTTTTTTAGATCCGACTATCTCACATCTATTTCTATCATTTTACCACTCAAAAACAATGTGGGTGACATCTAACAATTGTTTCTTATCCTATGATGGTAGAAAAATTGATTCAATCCATTATCCTAAATCCCACACATGTACATTTCCCCTCTAGTTTCTGTCAACTGGTCTTTAATATTTGATCTTTTGGAATCATCACTTTTATCGTACAATGGAACCAGATCAGTCCTCTAATTGAAAACCCATTCATCATTCACGAATCTTCCACAAATTTGTGGGTTTTATCTCACTTGATCCCACCCCATAAATGTTGAACTATAACCCCATGGATAATGGTGATGAACGTGAAGATTGGTTTGCGAAACAAATATAAGAAAAGTCAATCCATAATTATGTGAGCATACATATCTAATGATCAAAAGATTGGGATATCTAAGGTAAAAGAAGGTGGAGTTTAAGAATTAGATATGATATCATAATAAAAAAATTCACAAGGCTCAAGAGAAGAACAAATAAATTGTATATTAAATAATGTATATCAAATACCTGATTTAATAATTTAATCAATAAGGATAAACCCACACTTGACAATCCCTACTTCAATATTAGATCAGTCGTTGGTGGAGAATATGTTCTCTAACAATGTGAAAACCCCACCGTGTTTGTTTCCTATTGATCCCCTTGATCTACTCATATTTCAACATTCTATGTGGATCTGCCAACAAATAATGCTCTCCTCCATTCTCCCAGATATAGAAAGGGTTATGTAGATAACCCTTGGAAAATCATTATATGATAGTAGTTATATATGATTTAATTATGTTTTTTAATAAACCAAGTAATCATATTTATTTATTTATTTTAATTAAACACACCCTCTAATGGCTGCATAAACAATACATTTGGCTCTAACTAACCTTAGGTCGCATGTTGGGTAATCCCAGCACTCTGGATTCAAATATAGTCATATATTTTTAATTCAAGGCTTTATTCGGAAGATGTTTCCTTATTTCTGAAAAACTGTGCACATGAGATGTTAGAATATTTAATATTTTTATAATATTAATTCGAGTCTCACCAGGTCTCAAAATCTCTATTCATATTAGCACCTAGATTTTAAAATATTCCTTAAAATTCTTTAATGTATTCTAATGAAAAAATATAATCTCTACATTATTTACTCTTTAATATGTTTTCATCCCCAAAAATCATAAAATAAAAAAATGTGGGGATACAAAGCCTACATTTAGATCTCCCACTCCCATGATACCTCTCTTATACTCCCATGCTGCCATAGCACATGAAACAATGGAATGGTACAACCTTGTAGAGTTATCTACTATTGATCCTCAATCACCATCCGGTACTTCAAGAAGGTGGCTCCATACGTGATGTCTATCTTTCCCCAATCAAAAATGTGTATAATATCATGCACATACCTCCTAATTTATTACACATGGAAGACACCAGGCACCCACTCCTACAATGGGGGTAAGGATAGGTGGTATGAAACCTCACCAACCATCTGCAAGATCTCGAATGGCCCAATGAACCATGGGGATATATTTCTTCCCTAGAAAAATATCTCCAATACTCATCGTGCGAAGAATCTCTAAAAAATATGGTCTCCATTCTCAAAATCCAAATCCCTATGTCATCGTTCTATATAATATTTCTTCATTCTCTGATCTATCCTCATCCACTCATGGATCACTTGGACATTCTCTGTCATTTCCTACACCAACTCTATCCTAACTAGAGATGCCTCACCAATCATGGTCTAGCACATGGGTGACTTTCATGTTATCCTATAAAATT
Source organism: Viscum album (assembly GCA_963277665.1). Classification (NCBI taxonomy): domain Eukaryota; kingdom Viridiplantae; phylum Streptophyta; class Magnoliopsida; order Santalales; family Viscaceae; genus Viscum; species Viscum album. Next base: position 400,956,124 of record OY728126.1, read on the forward strand.
CATTAAATGGAGCTTTGTTAATCATAGAGTGATATTTGTTATTATAATAAAACTATACCAATGTAAAGTGATCCTATCAAATTTGGACAATGTCTAAAATGAAATCCCATAACAAATCCTCCATTGCCTAGATATTATTCCTAGTCTACCCATCTGTTTGTGGCTGAAAATTTGTACTCATCCTCAACTAGGTCTCTAATGCCTCCTGCAGACCTATCCAAAACCATGGACTGAACCATATTTTATTATTAGATACAATCATCGAGATAATCCCATGGAGGCAGAAAATATCCTACATATACAACTAGCCCAAACACTCTACTGAAATCTGCTTCCTAATAGAATGGAAGTTTTCCAACTTGTTAAGTGGGTTAACTATGAACCAAATTTCTTTATATCATCTCATTATCCAGAGAAATGCTTTAAAAAATTCAAGGGATATGGTGTCTTATTTTCACTCTGGAATCTCAAGAGGCTACAAAAAACTTTTTGAAACCTGCAGATCATATTTCACCTACTAAACTGTGAGATGCTAAGAGATGAACTCAACAATAATCAACCTCATTCCAACCCACAAAAACAACCACTAATGGCCGCTTTAAATCTTCTCTCCTTCTGTAGGTACAGCTAATGGAGATGTTTTAAAATTCCTTATCATCACCTCTCCCAACGTGACCAAAACCATCATCTATACCTAAAACATTTAAGTGATTTCATATTTAAAAGAATCTATCTGGGAATCTCCTGAAAATACCTCATAACATATGACCAAATGGTTGATGTCTCCTAATTGATCCTCCATCATACAATAAAGAAGACGAATAATCAATACCATTGACAGAAGATAGTATGCACCCCTCTCCTCTACCAGGTTCATCTATAAATAATCCAACTACTTAGATGCTTAGTCCACTATACAAGAATAAAAAATCCTTCTAAGGGAATCTTCTACCATATTTCCCTTCCCAAAGGTATAAAATCTCTCAAATTCGTAGTCATGTAGGTACTCCAACTAGATATTCTATATTTGGTTCAAATCTACTTGTGTGAAGACATAAATTTGACTCTAATGTATAAGGAAACAAAAAATCACACTCCCAGAAGATAGTGCATCCATATCCTTAGAGCGAAGACTACCGCTAGCAACTCTAGGTCGTGTGTCTTATAGTTCTTATTATGAGTTCTCAACTGCCTCAACCCATATACAGTCACATAAAAACTAGGCATCAACACACATTTGATCTTATATATAGAGGAATATCAATACATTAGGTACTTCATGCCCTCCTCTAGTAGTCTCAAAAGAGGAGTACCAGTAAGCCTTGGTCTCAAATCCTATAACGATCTCTCACACTTATTAGTCTAGGTAAAGGGATATCCTTTCAGAATCAGGGTGGAAAAAGGGTCTAGAGTCCTTAAAAAGTATACCAAAAACCTCCTATAATACCATTCCAATCTAAGAAAACTTTAAACCTATGAAGCTCTCTTGGGTTGATCCCAAGAATGAACTACATCAATCTTCATCGGGACCATAGCTCCTTGATCAAATGAAATTCCATATAATGTTAACCTCGCATTTCTAGGACTGAAACATTAAGAGTTTACCCTAAATCATGTGCTCTTGGAGAAGGTCTAGGACCATCCTCAAGTGTTATGTATTCTACTCCTCTGAATTAGAGTATATTAGTATTCCATCGATGTAGACAACCACAAATCAGTCCAAGTAAGGATGGAATATTTAGTCCATCAAATCCAGAAACACATTGGTGGAATTCAAAACACCAAAAGGAATAACCCAAAACTCATAGTGTCTATAGAAACATTGTAATAATAGATTTATAATATCATCCTCATGAACCCTTAAATTTTGGTAGTTGGACCAGAGATCAATCTTTGGGAAACATATCATTCCTCTCAATTGATCAAACGATTCATCAATCCACATCAAGGGGTGATTTTTCATTATCATTTCTAGATCCGGGATATGATAATTCACAAAATGTTGAATGCAATTGTCTACCTTTTTTGTAATCAAAATTGGAGTTTCCTAGGAAGCACACAGGGTCTAATAAAACCCTTCTCCTAAATGTCCTTAAACTAAACCATTAGATCCAAGAGCTCCATAGGGTCCATCCAATATGAAAAATAAGACATTTAAGTGGTCCCATGGTAAAATTCTATGGAAAATACATCTTATAACACATAAGTGGTCAAACAATTTCCTCAGGGTGGAAATGTATATAATCATCCTTGACTGGAGGAACCTAGGTATCTAAAGGGCCCGCTACACCAAGGGATAAACACAACAAATGATATAAAATGGGTTTCATTTTACTACATTAAATAGCCAATAACTCCTTCATGATATCTCTCTCTCCAAAAAGAAGAATATTGCCCCATTTTTCTGAAGGCATATGACTCTTATATGGTGATAGTCAATATAGGATCAGACCATGGTTAGCCAGTCTATAACCAAGATGAAATAACATTATGATGACCAATAAGTCCCCTAAAAATCTTTATCCAAAATAATATATCTATTAATTTCCATAGATAAGTGGTATCAAATAAGTATTACCTCTATGAACCTCATGCCCATGCTAATGGGATAATGTCTCAATTGGGAACTTCATCTCTCACATGAGGGGTCTAGAGAAAAGGAATGAATCACAAATGTCTCATTTAGTACTAAAGAAATAGTATAATAGACACTGATCATACCATTTATCAGGTTGTGATTTATTGGGTCATTAGCCACCATAGTCTGTAGATGCCCACTGCCCCAACTGCAAACTCTCTAATCCCGGTGTGGGCCTCATGGTAGTGGTAGTGGTGGAATTATCTTATAACCTCATACACCACCAATATATCCTCTCTCTAGAGATACTCTAACTCCTCCTCCAACAACGCCTCCCTAGGGGCCGCCCAAAACTCTCAAAAGAGGTCTATGATCATGATGTTTTCTTTTCAGTTGAGGTCCTTCTACTATCTACATTTCCTCCACAGCATGTCGGGTTAAAAAATCATGTTCCATGGGACCTCACCCATAACATACATAGTATGACCCCTCTCTAAGATGTCTTGGTCTTTTATGTTGTTCATATATCGCATGACCATGTGCCTGAGACTGCCCATGAGAAATTCTTCTATGTCAAGATCCTGCCTGTTGGTGCCTGCTAGCTGTTGCAGATGACTCAGCCCCATTACATCCACTATCATATCCTATATCAAAAAATACCTCATATTGGAATCTATCTATCACCATTGAATTCTCTATCACTACATTATATTTTTGAATGCATGGGGGTACCACACTAGCAGGGATATCTCTATGGATACCCTTCTCAAAATTTCATTCTTAGAAGTAACTATTTTCAATCATGTCAATGGAGTACTGCATAAGTTCATTGAGCCTCCGAGCATACTTAGATATTATCATAATACCCTACTGCATCTCTGAAAGATCTCAATTCTAAATTGAGTGTAGACACAAGAGGATGTACTACTTAGGAAACTGCTTCTAGAAGTCAAACCATGAGAGTTTCGAATAATCATGTGTTTGTGTGACTATACTCAACTAGATTCAAGCTGCTTCATATAAAATATTGGCTACTAGTGCACACTATTTGATTAGTCAGGGTCAGCACAAGTTATAAAACTCAAATCACAAACTTATGCCTATCCTCTATTAGTTGGGTATCTGGCTCATCATTGTACCTCAACATCCTCTAGAATTGGAACTCATAGAGTGAACTGAGATTGTATGCATCCTTATCTTAATGTACTAGTATAATAGATTTCTCAATAGGTGGGGGTTCTGCAACCTATCCATCTAGAGGAAATACCCTAAGAGATGGCCACTGAATAGATACCTCATCACTCATCAGATCTTCATAAATATCCTAAATCAATAAACTATATGGATGGTTTCCAGAAGGTATCATGAGAGTAATCAAGATGTACCATAGTCATATGACCACATATTTATGGGGATATGACTCAAGAAGGATAGTCAAATTACACAATCTGATATAATTCTTGTACCAATGTTCTCCATAACCAATGTATCAGTATACCAAGTCGATAAGAAGGTAATAAAAGTCTTTTTTAATAGATAAGTCATCCACCACACCAAAAATGGGTTCCCTGTCCAAAATAATGCACTCAATACACTTTGACATTATTTCCCTATCATCCCCTCCAATTCTCATCTTGATTTCAACTCTAAAAATTATTCTTTGGAAATACCACCCCTGATACCACTCTATAATTACCCAATCCACTGGGTACTACCAGTTTGGTGGAAAACTATGCCACCACAACCCTAAGCGTACCACCATATTCTAGGTGGTATCAAAAGGAATCTATAATTAATAACTAAAATGGGAGGCATTTACCCAAAGTACTTTTATGAATTCTCCCAACCATCTCCATGAAGAAGTGTAGAGGAATAATAAAAATATATAATAACATCTTGAGTAAAAACCATGCATGTAACAACCATTATGTAAAACAAAATAGTGAGAACGAGTGATCCAAAATGAAAACAGAATAATACATGACCACCCAAAAAAAAATGTCCCAGCCTGGAAAAAACTAGAAAAGAAAATTATGAAGATACTATGGCTCCGGTTCTCCAAGACTCAACCACTACACATAGTCAATGCACACAAGTATCCCTATAATTCTTTGATATCACCCTCAAAATTTCCATCATTCTTATAATACATGACATGTGTGGGAAATTCCAATGTATTGTGGGTATATACATACCTAGTAGTATGTTCTAAAATCTAGAGAGGGGTAAATAAAATACAAGATATAATTATTCATCTCAATCGAAAGAAAAAGGAAAAAAACCCAACAACAACAACAACACACACACACACATATATTCATATATGAAAAATTCGAAGAGTGATAAATGGGATCTCTATCTCACATCCCATCCTAGGATGATGAGTCAGCCTAAAACTCAAAAGGTTCATTGTGATGCCCAATATCTTGTGTGTTTGTTTGAAAAAACCATATGGAGGACCCACACCTTTCCAATATGTCATCAACTCAAGGGTTCACAATTTCCAAATAGAGTAACCATTCCCAAATTGATCATTGGTTTTCAATTAGTAGGTAGATGACCCATACCCTAGTATAATTGGGGGATGCCACTCAATGTATGGAGGAACTTTTCCCGAACATGATAGGGGGTTCCACTCAATATATAGGTAGATGAACAGGGGGATTCCACTAAAATTATAGAGGACCCTCACTATAGTAGTATAAGTGGGAGCCACTTGATAAGTATCAATAGTGGAAGCATGCCATAGTTCGTTAGGTGCGGTGTCAATCGATTCCAGGAGGACTCGCACCCTAGTATGGTAGGGGTATCTACTAGGTAAATAGAGGATACTCTCCTTTGTGACATAGGGGGGTTCCACACAAAACAATTCATAGAGTATGGGGGACCTACACCCTATAATAGATTGGGGGTTTCCAACCCATGCCTCACTGAAAATCCAACCTAATCATTTTAATTTCTAAGCATCACCTAATGAATTTTCAAACTATGAAAATTAAACTTCATATCTGGAAATACTCCATGAAGGTTGCCATCATATTACATGTGGAAAACTGTTCAGGATAGGCTACCTGTGGGTCAAAATTTTTGTCTTGATTAAGGGGATATAAAAGGCGAATCTTTCTCAAACACGGGGTAGGGTACATCACATGTATGTGACCCAAATGGAATGTGGTACCACTAAATTTCATGGATTTGTTCCCCTTTAGACACTTCTTGAGGTCCATATCAATGTACATGGTGTTTATGGGACCCACATGGCTTGTATCATCCACTTGGGGAGTGCCCTTGTACTTATGACCATTCTCATATCTGTCAGGACTAACCCATGTAATTATGGTCATGCCCATGCCTTTTGATCTATGACCATGTACTTGATAATGCACCTAACCATGCCCAGTTTCTGGCCCATACATATGTATTCCCATAGTACATGACTTATCCACCCACATGAGTTCCTGTTCATGTGCATTCTACCACATGGTGTGTGATCCTTATCTTCCCAAGAACCCTAGAATTTGTATCTGGGTGGGGATACATAGTGTGTGTTCATCAGACTATATGTTGTGTATTAGAATTGTTTTTATATAAACTCCTTTTTCTACATTTTTTACTAAAACCTACTTTTTCAATTCTATTTATACCATTTAGCCACCTAAAATTGGTGGAGCCACCTCTGCCTATAGTTTCCTAGCCTCTGGTGGTTATAAAACACATTCTTTCAGTTTTCATGAAGCCTCCAAGTACGCAACTCTCCTTTGATCATTGTCACTTAAACCTAGATACTAGATCTTTGCTAATCATCACTTACATCCCTCAGTGGAACCTAATCTACCCACAAATCACTAATCCATTCATTGTTCAAGAATACACCAAGAATTTGGGGGTTTTATCATGATCAAACCCACCCCATAAATGTCTAATTGTAACCTTGTGGGGGTAATGATGAATAACATGAAGAATAGAGTGGAAAAATCAAATAATAAAAGTGAATCCATATTTGGATAATAATTACTAGACAATGAATATAATAATAGGTTATCTAATTTAAAATCAATAGGAATAGAATAATTATATTTAGTAGAATAATCAATGAATTTGTGGGGCTCATGTGAAGAAAAAATATATCACAGATTAACTATGTGAATTAACAATTTAATAAAAGGAGTAAAAACCATTATTGATGAGCCCTACTAAAATATTGGATCAATAATTGGTGTATAATATTTTCAACATCAATGTGGGGATCCCGCTATATTCACTTCATACTGATCGACCTTAATCTGATCATCATTTGTCATCCGATATTGATCTACCACAAAGAACACTCCCCTCTCTTCTCTCAGATCACGAAATGTTTATGCATATAACCCTTTTAAAGAAACAATTAGAGGGTATTTATACATTATTAAATTAGGTAATTTAATAAAACAAATGAATAATTTATTTTTCTTATTTTACTTAAACACACTCGTCATATACTACCTCAACCGGACGTCCAGCGCTGACCAATCTAAGGTCACACCTATGGTAATACCCATGATATAGATTCAACCATGGTATGAAATTTTATATTTAATAATATATTCAATAGATAATCCATTATTTATAAAAAGATACATGCTTATTATGTTAATATATTTAAAATTTTAAACAAATTAATTCTGGGCTCACCCGGATTTGGAATCACGTGTTGCCTTAGTGCTTGACTCCAAAATTATTCCTTTATATATTTAAAAGTCTTACAAGGAAAAAATAATTTCTCAAAACATCTCATATTTATAGAATTATTTTTATAAAAAAAAAATTTTAATCAACATTTTGAAATTATCAAAATGTGATCTTTTGTTAATTTTATAAGACATTCAAATTTTAAGGTAAAAATTATATATCATGTAAATATACGGTATTTATTATAACATCATAATGACCAAAATTGATGTAATATATTTTATAATAGGTATCCAATATCAAATATATATTTCCCCTTTAAAATGATGTGTTTTTAGGTAATTTTATTAATTTAATAAAGACTTTATAAATCATCCAAAACCTATATAATATTTTCAGGTTTTAAAATCATTTCTCTATTAACATGACTCGCTACCCCAACACAGTGGGTATTGTTTTAATGAGTCAAGTTCTTTTAATTATAAAATAATGAAAACCAATTCTTCTTGATAGATACAATGATAAAATATCATGGGAATGCATTTGGTTTTTATTACATTATCATATAGCGTCCAAAACCAAAGTTTATAAAATAATTTAGAACTCCACTCTCTTTTCCTATATAATACCACCCAAACTCTCATTTATCTTCACTCAAAAACCATTTTTCAAATAATTAATATTGCATTTTATATATGTATCCCTCTCAATGTTCCCTAATCTCTCAATATTCTCCTCCAAATATTTTAGATGTGTCCTCTCATTGTAAGGCCTACTCTTCTTATCCTTATTATTCAAGTACCTTCTTTATGGTATGCCTTTTGTTTTCTATTTTCTTATATTGTTATATATTCTCAAATATCCCTATTAATACCATCATTATTTACATGTGATCATAGACTCATTTTACTCTCATTAATTCATCACATAAACTTCTAAGTATCCTTGTCATGCTACAAAAATTAACCTTCAATTTTCCTTGCCAAAATTTTAAATTATGAATAGCCATCCTATTTTCCACTCAAGGGTATTCACCTTTATGAACCTATAATTAATTGTTTGGGGAAATACATGTATATAACCCAAACATGTTAATTTTTTTATTAAAGGTGGTGAAATGTTCCTTTATGTTGAATGATCTATGTTGTGAACATGAGCGTGTACATATTATGATGGGTGCGTTGAGATAGCACTTCAATGCATTTAGTAATTTTTTAGTCTTTTGAGAAATCATGTATGCAGTTAGGGAGTGAACCTAATCCATTATTGGACTTGGTCTTCCATTTTATGTTGTTTTATTGGTTATACTTGACCTATTCTAATGATATCATGTTTAATGTTGCTTCGACATTCCAATGATTCCTTTATGTTATAATCATATATCAGGATTTCATGTTCATGTTTATGATTCTCACAAATTTTATGACCCATTGATATTCCTATTTATTAACATGTTATAATTCCATAAAGTTATGATTTATTTATTCCCTAACTAGTCTTTATATCTCACACCTTTATTATGTATGTCCATGGTCTATCATGTAAAATTTTAAGAGCAATAAAATTTAAGGCATGTTAATGAAGTTTTAAATAATGTTTTTGTATCCATGTATCAAGTTGATATTCTATATGAATAATTTCACAAGAACACTAGGATTTAAAATATTTTTGGATTATTTTATGTGTTGCTTTATGTAATAAATAATGAAATGAATTTTATTAAAAATATGGGTTTTCATATACAGTGGGACCTTAGTTTACAAAAAGTGGTATCAAAGCCACATATTTTTCATATTGAATCTATTAGTGGAAGATATAATTATGGATAATAATCTAAATTATAATTGATTACTAATATTTTTGGGTGAAATTATTAGATATAGAAAAAAATGAGATCGTATCTACAATATTTTGGGATTGATTTTTATTATGTGGTTGTTCATGGAATTCATGTAAGTGATCCCATCAGAAATTTGATGATTGAAGAAGATAATAAGTTGTTAAATGATTATATAATGGCTCTAAATAATTTTTCAAGTTCATTAGATAATAATATTTATGTTAAATTGATGGATTTCATAATGGCCAAAGGAATTATCTCTCAATGACTTATAAAAAACTAATTACATATGAGATATGAATGATGCTAGAAATATCTTTAAAACTTTTTTATAAAAAATTTCATCCAAAATAATGGATAATAAAAAGGTTTAAAGGTTTAGAAGGATAAAATTAAGGTAAATTTAAATGAATATTTCTTTTCACTTATAGTAGGGATGTTTTGATATATAAAGGTATATTTGAAGGTAAATTACCTTCATCCTGTTTTCATTGTGGAAATACTGGTCAGGTAACTTCAAATTCTTCAATAAAATTATTATAGAGGACAGTGAGTTTTAATTATTATAAAAGAGGAATAATTTTCCCTTAGGAAGGAAATATTTTTCTAGAATTTATAGTGAAATGAATTATAGAAAGATATTTGAAAGAAAATATGAAGAAGACTAAAAGGTAGAATTATTAAAAGTTGTTGAAAATGATTATATATTAATAATAGAAGATATCATTATGGATACTTCATATAGATATAATTCTAAATAATTAGAGTATGATCAACTAGATAAAGTTTTTCATTGACATGACCTAAACCACTAAGGCCCTTATTGAGTGGAGATAGGACGAGTTTTCCACCCCAATCTTTCCAGAAATTGGACAAGGGTTGGATAATAGTTCTAATAATACATAAAAGTAATATGGTTGGACTTGTTTTAAACATACTATATGAGATAAAAACAACCTACCAAGTAAGAAAGGGCAAAACCATGAAAGATTTAAATAACTATATAATAGGTAAAACATGTATGAAAATACCTAAAAAATTTATGGTGACATTCAAAGAAAAAGATGGTATGTTGGAAATAATATGAGGTGAAAAAAATTGAGTTTCACATTACCATAACAACTATGATAATATGATATGAACATGATTCACTATCCTCTACTTTGACCATCATTAGTAATAAACCATGTGAGACATGTATATACTCTGGCTCCACATGATCCACTACCACTTCTAGCTCCATACCTTAGAAATACATTGCTAACTTTTACATCATCATCATGGACGTACAAAGTTTGGGGAACATATCCCATATAGGGGTGAGTAAAAAAATACCTAGTAGGAAGGTACAAAAACAAAAGGGAAACAAGGTCATAAATCTACACACAAATAGGTCCAAACCATATAACTTACCTAAATAACTCAAGAGAAACCTCATTTTGAAATAAACCATCACAAAAATTCCCTAAAAATCTATATAATAGTGTGACTAGGTAAAACTCCAAATTCTCAGTCATCTATTCCAGGGGAACACTTGAACATGTCCCATGTATCAAGGGAAGCTACCTCCCATCCCATTATCTGTAATAGAGATATCAAACATAATCAACCTAAAAATAAATGACACTACCTCAATAGTTACAACCAACACATCCTCTAGAATTTGGAAAGATCCATAACCAAATAAAGTACACCCAACCCCAAACCACACTTCCCTATATAGAACCACCACAAAATCATAGAGTGATTAACTAAAACAAGATAAATGACACCTCTCCCTAAACAATACCCCACATCACACTAATCTCACCATAGAACACAACTGATAGTGCCCAATGCTCTCAGAATATTGAATAGTGGTCAAAGACCCAAAACAAATGGGGTAAATCCATAATTTAAACAACTAGAGAGAAGAGTCATACCAAAACCAAATATAATACAATTTTTAAACCCAATATCCCAAATGTATTAAAGGGGTAAAAGGAATAATTCTATAAAAGTTAAATACTTCTTGAACCTACTTCCCTCTTGAATGTAGACCAAGAGGGAATGATTTGAATCACCTCAGAATCAATAATTGTCTACATTCATGAACCATCCATAAAGGTAAATCATTTCCATCAGAAATAAAATTATTTTGAAACTATCATGAGAGTCTCATGACTCACTAGTATATGTGTCTTAGTAGAGGAGGTACTAACCTCGAACACTGATCTTCCTTTTTCAAACATCCACTACAAAGATACATCCAATATTATAACCTCATCAGGGATCCAACAAATCCTCATGGGGAGAGATAAGAAACAAATAGTGCTATCATTGAACATGAAAGAACAACTTCTACCTCATGATAAGGGGTTTTTAGAATTCCATATCATATAATGGAGGACCCATTCCCCTCTATGTAGAGGGAGCTGACTCTATCAACTGAAAATAACTTATCACCCCACAACTAAGAAAATAGGCTCATGGATAGTATCTAAATCCAATACAATTTAACTACTATAATATAGGAATAAATTTTAATGTTCTAGGGAAATTGATCATTGGGGATTCTTTTTAAACACTACTTCATCACCTAGAATCATAACCTGGTATATAACATAGAAGAGACATTATATCCTCAATGAGTCTCTCATGTTACTAATAACCACCAAAATGTTCTCCTATGAAGAGGATACCACTCACACCTACCTGAACACCAACATCTCTGAAACCCCATCTTCTAAGAAACCCATAACCACTAGAAACTCTTGAAGGGTATCTATACTTGAAAACATGTAAGGACCCCATGTACAGTTCCCAGTTTCACCATGGGAAATATTGAAATCCCTTGAACTTGTTTTTATCCATCATTTAGGTCTTTTAATTATCACCAGGTTTTTAAGATCCAAAACCAAACCTAAATCATCTCACCATTAGACTCTAATTGTATAGAATATCCCACTATGAATATCTACATGGGAGGATACTCTAAATGAACTCTTTTTAAGATTAAATTTTATTTTAGGGTGATAAAATACACAAAAGTTGGCCGGGGAGTTAGTACATGACATGAACTAGGAGTACACAGTGGGTCTACACAAAGAGTTTCTCTATGAATGTTCCTCATCAGTACTCATTCTCTACTTACCATGTACTAAGTATGTACTATTGTAAAAAATGTGTATGATACATGGAAAACTGGTCAAATACCTTAACTATGTTTGTTTCATGTAACCTCACAATGAGTGTACTCGTATATTCCATGTTCCTAACATGGGTTCCCAGATGTGTACATAGACAAACACTCTATCTAGTAAATAATGGTCCTAGATAGAATGTTCTTATGTCTAATATTCCATGTGTACATCATCTATAACCTAAGATGCATCGACCGATTATATGGCACATATTCTTCAAAACACATGGAGAGTAGTCTATATTTACCTATATAGAAAACCTACAATCTACCCAAATAACCCAAAACACCTCAGATTCAATATCAAACCAAAAGAAATATAATATTTTGGCCATATAGATCACATAAAAAATAAAGGAATAATAATAAAATAAAAATTAGGTCTAATTAAAAATAAATATCCCTACCTAATGGTGGATTTTTGAAGCTTCAAGATCGCATGATTTTGATTCTCGGTCCATGATCATAGCACCCTGATCTACACATCATGTCACCTATGAATAGAATATTCGTGATTTCCTCTCTCTCCATCTCTTAGTTTCAACATGAAATCAGTTAAGGGGATAAGGTTCTCCCATTATCTGTGAATGGGGAGATGAGTAGTATTTGGGTAATTAAAACCTTAATTAATTAAATGGAATATCCATTTAAGCGGCTTGAATTAGGCATGGAACCTAAATGGGGATTATACCCCAATAATTTAAAACCCTTATTCTAGATTCAACTATAGATTTTGAATTCCGATCTAAAGATTCATTCAAGAGACATAATCATTTGAACCCCTAGAAAATAATTAATATTTATTTAATCAATATTAAATACGATAAATAAGTCACTTGATATTGAATGAAACCAAATTCATACCCTAGGTTAAACACCAAATTCTAGAATCAATGGAACTATTCAAAAATATTTTTGTTGTTGTTTTAAAATAGAAAATGGTTGTTTTTACATTTTAAAGGTTTGGGGGTTCTGAAACATCAAATCACACTAAGTATTTTATGTAGAAAAACCAATGTCCCCACATTCTCCCCACCTTAAAGGATTTTCTTCTTAAAAAGGATACAACCACTATGCCATCCCAATATTCCCTCAATCTAACCTCGTATATAAAATATCTACACCACTGAACGCGATCCTCTAGATTCTAAATGTTAATTAAGACATAATGACCTAGAATAAAATTCACTCAAGTATTCACCTATTCGGAAAACACTAATTCGGGATACTATATCCAAGATTCTCTTTCCTATATATCACTAATTTGACTCAACCCCTCATGGGGAAGGATTATAAACCTAGTATAACACAACTTTTAAGAAATAACTAATGCTTCCCACCAACATCCATTTTACTTCATTGGTGGTACAAAAAAAAACAAAATAACATAAATTGATTCCACAAACCAATGAAATTTATCAAATATATTACAATCACCATGTATCTTCCTAGGGTCATCAAACTCCCTACATTAAAATGGGGAAATCCCATGACTATATTTTAGAAATATTAATATTACTTCAATATCCTCTTTCAATAATCTCAATAAGAGTTCCATATGACACCATAATAGACTACCTCAACTCCTAATACAATAGCCAAATGAACACATAATCGATGAGTAGTTAAAGGCATTAGAGAACATCCATCCCCTCATATTTCTACATGAATAACTATACTGGAAAAAAACATTCACAACTAACCTCATTGAGGTCCTCATCCACCATAACTGAATAGATTTTTATAGTCCATAACCAAATTTCAACATCTAATCAGTAATAAACCCTTGTAAAAAAAAATGGAATGGTCGACCACACTCACATCCTCTTAGAGTCCACTAGAAAACTCTACCAAATCCTCATGAAATGGTGAATAATAGGGCACATAATCAAAATGGTTAATGGATAGGGATCTAAATACTCATGACTCCCAAACTCATGTGGTCCAAAATGTCATGATCCATGTATATAGAAAGGTATTGGGATAAGGTAATCAAAGGTTACTATGTATGTGGATCCATTTTAATATAAACACAAAAAAACTAATAGATAAACTCTTACTGTAGATCCTTGAAAATATTATAAGTAGGTTATAGACAATCTCTCCAACCTATAAAGGAAATGGTTACAACCTCCAAGGGTTGATCCCTCCCACCAGTTAGGTCCCACTCCCAATAAATGGACCATGATTTGACCACTAAATTTCTAAAAAAAATCACAACATCATTAACTTATCCTAACATAGTTTAGGGTAACCACCCATCATCACAATAACACCACTAGGTCTCATTATCATATAGAAGAATCTCTAGGGAAGTCATTTCCAACATTGTCTCTCAACTCTGCAATAAATGAGCATAAATTTTCACCTCCAAAAGATGTTTATGACCTCACCTAACTGGTCTAGAAGACCTGGTATGATCTATAGATCCATAATAGACCGTGAAACATCGATAGAAAATAATATTTAGGTTCTAAGGAAAACACGCATCCCAACAAAAATTTGAAGACCATATATGGATCATGTTAGTATATTTCTCATCCATCCATATGTAGACTATGTTAATGGAAAAATATCACAGCGATCATCACTCATCACCTAACAACCATCCTTGAGATTTGGTATCGATACAAAGCATTCCATGAATGGTCAAGGGAAGCACACATCTAGTTTGGGTTCCCAATCCAAAAAATCCAACTCGTAATACTAAATGATATCTAATCTAAAGATCCCATCATAAAACATCAACCTAAATTAAGGGTCATCTCAGATTATGTTCTCTATTAGGGGATCACAACTAAACATCGTGTTGAGCCAAATTCACATTGATTACTAATCTATAATGAAGGAACCCCACCCCACCAATTGTTTATAAACCAGTCGAGGGGATATAGATCTCACCTTTAGGGGATGTCATGCCCCAAATTATGGGGGAAAGTATTATCCATAATGATGAAATTATCACACCTTATGTCACACTGAACACTAGCATCTATGAGTAGAAGACCCTCACATTATCTCCTAGGGGATACAGACTCATATATACAATGAGGGAACCACACCTTATAGAAACCAAGGGGGTACTGACCCCATTACAAAAATGAACCTATAAAAATGGATAACCCGTGCCTTTCCTAGTTGGGGTTACCAATCCAACTACAATATCATTGACTCATAGATTGTCAAGGTTGAGGGGGTTCCAACCCCATGCCCAAATGAAGGACCCATACCCCATGAATGGTATCCCTTGCTCCTATAACTATGGGGGTTCCAAACTCCACAATCTCATTTGGGAGAAAATTACACATCAGATAGCTCCTGATAGATGATGGTGTACTGGATCTAATGGAGGATCCTTGTCATATCTAATCTCTTTAAACTGATAGAATATTAACCCAATAGATATAGGATCTTTCACTACCATGAAAAACTTGGATGGTAAATAGTAACCCTATATAAAGATGGAATTGACTATAGAACATTGAGAACGCTTCTCCAGAAAATCCCACACATATGTGAGTAGTCATGGGGCCCTAATAATCCACATAAGGTCCATTATTCACCTCCATAGAAATTATTTATTTGAAATAAATAAGCATACTTATTACATTACATCAACTTCAGGATTGGAATTCATGTCATGATATCAATAAATGTATAGAACACTATATGATACATGGTCCTACAGAACTGTACCTTGAGACTAATGCTATAATTTCTCCAATTATTCAACAAGATTATCAAATTTCTTATGTCACAATACATTGGCCTCAATACCTTTACTATGTTTCATGGTCTGAAAATTAATCTTAATAAACATAGGAATTTTCTTCCCACATATCCCGAACCAAACATACAATACACCTATCACCAAATTTCATCCCTTGTAAACACATTCTATTGTAACACTCTGACACATCCCTACCCACTAGGTCCCTTATTGGGTGGTGATAAGCTGAGTGTGTCATCCCAATCCCATCTATAATTGGTTAAGGGATTGTGACTAGTAGCAAGAAGGCATAAAAATTATATGGGTAGACATAAATTAAATATCATGAATGAGATAAAAACCACCATTCCAATAAGAAAGAAAACAAACACACGAGATATATATAACTATCCAAAAATTTAAACATGAATAAAAATATATGATAACCGTAAAATGAGATATTATGTAAAATAAGGTATATGGAAAACATTATGAGGCCCAAAAAGATGACGTACACAATTCCATAACCACTATGTGAAGGGGACATCACAATGTCATTCCATCCTCCAATCTGAGAACCATCTATAATGAACAACATCAAATGTTCACTCACTATGGGTCAAGTGGCTTTGCCAACTCCATGCCCTTGGAAGACACCGTCAACCTATACATAATCTTCATAGAGAAACCACGTTTGGGAAAAAAATCCCATGAAAGGATGAGTATATAAATACATAGTAATACACCCAAAAAAACAAAAAGTAAATAGGTTAATATATCAACACATAAGAAGGGATGAACAATACAATTACCCAATGCAACCCAAAAAAACCCTACTCAAAATTAACCCATCATAAAACATACCAATAATAAAATCCAACCTATCTGATCAGGTGATTATGGAAAACTATAACTACCTAATCATATTCATAATGGGGATGCCTAAATGGATACCACACATTTGGGGAAGAAACCTCCATTTATATCATGCACAAAATAAATGGAAATCTTAGTCTAATCAGAAAGAAAGGGTGTTGCCTCAACACTCACCACTAACACACCCTTCAAGAATCTAGTATGATCCATAGACAAAGAATGAATTCCCAATCATGAACCAAACTATCCTCCACAAAACTATCTCTAGACCATAGGTTGATTAACTAAAACCACCATCATTCTATTTTTACCTAAATGAGTCCTTATGTCATACCATTATCACCATAGGACACAACCAATAGTTCCCAGGGATCTTGGAACATTTAATAAAGGTCCAGGACCTAAACTATGGGGATAAAATCCATAATTAATTCAACATAAAGGAATATTTATGCCCCATATAGATAGAATACACGATATGAATGTTTAATACCATATGTAGAAAAAGAGGTAAAGAAATCATTAATCTAAATAGATCCACTTCTTGAATTTGTTCTTCTATAGAAGGAGAACTAAGAGGGAAATAACAGATTCACCCAACACTCTATAGTCCTCTATATAGTTTAACCATTAATGAAGGTTAATCATCACCATCACTAATCTAAGAAATATGAAACTCTCAAGGGTTCCCTACTCCTTACTGGTATACATGACCTAACCCTGGGGGTACCAACCCTTGACACTGATCTCCCTCTGCTAAAAATTTTATGCCAACACTGATCCAACACTCCAACCACATCATGGATTCTACATCACATCAAGGTGTAATATCAACTATTAGAGTATAGTTATAATCCATAAAAGAAAATATTTAACCTCAAAAGAGGGGGTTCTAAGAGATCCATATTCTAGAATAGAGGACATATGCCTCTCCTTGAATTGGGATTGCAACTCCATCAATTGAAAGGAACTTCTTTCTCCTCAAACTAGAATATAATCTAAGGGAGAGTATATAAATCTAAAAATATGCTTCTACCACTATATAACCATCAAATATGATTCTCTACGGAAAGGTAATTTCCAGGATTCTCCACAAACAAATATCTATATCACATAGTCATAACTCATATGCAACAAAGAATAGAAAAGATATATACCATGTAAATGAAGACTAGATACATAGGTTGTAACAAATAAATAGTGAATATTCAACTCCTATATCCTATGAACCCTAAGTGATATGCAATAAAACCAAAAATATAGTACATGGGGAGAAAGATGGATCCCTCTATGATTGTCACACTTAACTTAGACCCACACAACTTCTCCATTATGTTGAGGGTACTACTCATGCTTGAATAAACACTAGAGTATGTGGCCCTCTATCCTTCAATAATCCCATACCCCCCACCCAAAGCACATAGAGGTCTTAAATCACAAAAAAACAGGTGATTAACCCACACCTAGTTCTTGGTTTTTCCATGGGAAAGATCGACAACCCTCACACCTCTTATTCCCAATCAGCTGGGTCTCACCATATTCACTAAGTGATTATCATCTATAATCAAACCCAAATCATCACACTAATATCCTAAAATATCAAAGAGGATACCACCATCACATTCTACATGTAAATTTACTCCTAATGGACACCTTTTATGTATAAATATGGTTCTAGGGTTATAAAACACATAGAATCCATCCAAGGAGTCGGTACACAATGATTACTATGAGTACATGGCTTGTACACCCAAATCCATGATCTGGGAATGTTCCTCAACATAAATGATCATGTAAATTACAACTTTATAGTATATACTATACTACATGGGGTCAAGGATACACAAAAACCATGCCATGTACCTTAACCTAGGTTATGTCCTATAACCCGACATGGCTTGTACTCATACATGCCATGTGCCTCGCATAGGTGTATGGACATGTATCTGGGAACAAACCATGTCATGTATCCAATGGTTATACATGAAATTTTCACATGGATAACATTATAGGTGGAAATCATCTCTAACTAGAGATACATTGACCAACTACGTAACTTTATTTCTTAAGAATATATGGTTTATAGTTAAGATTTCTTGATGAAAAACACTTATGGTATACCCAAATCACCCAAAACACCTAGGATTTGATCCAATGAAAAAGGAAAGACAAAATTTAGACCTTATAAATCAAAAAACAAAAGTAAGGATCAGAAACAAATAAAAATGAGGAATAATTGGAAATAGAGGCCCTACCTTATTGAGAATCATCAGATCTTGAAGATCACACCCCACTAATTCCCAATCTATGATCACGTGACCCAAATTTTTTCCTTTGGTCACCTATAAATAGAAACAAATTGATTTATTATCACTCCTTATATCAGTTCTACTATAGGATCAATTAATGGGATAAGGGTATCATTTCATGCAAGAATTGGGACAGTAATAGGGTTTGGGTAATTTAAACCCCAAATTAACTAAATAGAATACCAATTAAATTGGCCAAAGGTAATATTAGAAATAGAATATAAATTATACCATGCCTGTGTAAAAATATCATTCTGGATTCAACCATGGTATTATTTATGAGATATAAACCTTGAAAACATTAGAGAATAATTAATATCTATTTGACATATATTAAATACTTCAAATAAATCACCTGATATGGAGTCTCACAAAGTTCCTTACCTAAGAGAAAACCCACATTACAAACTCAATGAAACCATAAGAATTTTTTTTATAGTCATTACCATTGGGAAAATGACCATTTTACCCTATACAAAGGCCCAGGGTTCCAAAAATCCAAATTTTGCTAAGGATTTTGCACAGAAAATTGGGGTCACATCATAATTATTTTGGTGGAATTAAAAGAAGATATTAAGTATCTTGATTTATAAAAAAGATTAATACAAATAATAGATTATTTTTAAAATAATGATCAATTTATGTTCAAAAAATTTAAGTATAAATTGAAAAGCATGGGAAAATAGTATTAGAACATGAAAATTATCAATTAAATCCCATAGAAGTGGTGAATTAAAGGTTAATGATTTAGGGATATTGAAATATCATTGATAATCTCAATATATATATTTGGGATGAATTTTAGAAGATTAAAGCACTGAAAGAATAAGTTATATCGTTGAGAAAGAATTTTAAATCTAAAATAAAAAAAGTGATGGTGCGAAGAAGAATTTATAGTTTATAAAAATTAAAGATGATGGTTAGAATAAAAGTGTTGAATGAGGCACAAAAACTTTGTAGGAAGTAATTTGGGGATAGAAAACTAATTTCATGGTTAAAATGGAACTTGGATATGATGTTGAATTTTTAAAGTAAAATTAAAAATAGGTGAAAAAAGGAAAATTGATAAATGGTAAATGTTCTCAATCATAGAGAACTAATCAATAGTCAAGGAGATATTGAATATAAAGGAATACATAGAGAGATAAAATCAACAAGATTTTCCCCTCTAGATTATATATTTCACGACTACAAAATGAGGTTTATCTTGTGTTGTGGCTTTAATAGCACTAGCTAAACATTCTGTTAATACCCCCTTTGTCAATGTTAAAAAATAATTGTAAAAGGAGGTATTTAATAGCACTTTTTTCAAAACTAATATAGGGGTTCCTTAACAGTGCTAAAAGTTGTTGTTAAAGGGGTACCTTTATTATATCTTTTTTATATGTGTAGATAAATGAGGAATTTTATCTGTGATTGTAAAAACACACTGATAACTGGGGGGGGGGGGTTATCAGTGCTTTTTAGAATCCTTGATGAAGACCCCCCTTTATTAGCACTTTTTTACATGCACCGATAAATCTATACTTAAAAAATTATATTTTATTGAAAATAATATATCAATATATAAATAAACTAATATTGAAATAAATATAATATATATTTTTTTAAATATGTTTTGGATAAGGTAGATAGGAATTTACACTTTATATATATTATATTTAATGAAAATGGAATATAAAATAACTAAAAAATATTTTTAATTAATAATTTCTTTATTATTACCAAGTAAGAGTCATTTAATATCAATTTGAAGTTGAAAAAAATCAAAAAAATTAATAAAATATTTAAATTAAGTTGAAAAACAAACTCAAAATTCAAATAGCCATACGTTTTGATTCAGGTGCCTGTTTAGCCTCTACCACATATCAAATCAGGGAATGTGATAAGATCTACACCCTTAGTGACACAGGTAAACCACAGTCGCTTTTTTTAGGCCAAAAAGCCACGAATACACCCAAAACTGAGTTTTTAGTCGAGTACCCCAATTTGTAAACATTTGATTTATTTTCATCATCATTTAAGGGGGTATTTTCTCCTTTCCATAGCGAATAAATTTATACCCAGGTATTACATTTATATTGATATTATGGTTTTAAATTTTTATCATTTTTCTTAACATAATTTTATTTATTATTACATATTTGAATGTTTTCTTATATTTACTTAACATAAATGACTCATATAGATAAATATCAACATATTTATGTAAAAAATGTATATTCTAATATATATAAATAAATCCATATTATAGAAATGTGTTCAAAATAATATCTAACCATTTTTTAAATTATAAAATATATTTATAATGTTTATTTATACATATATGTGTGTATTAATAAACATATATATATATATATATATTATAGAATATGTAAATGAATATAATATATAATATATTTTAATTAATATAAGTATATATATATCACACACACATATATTATATAAATGTGTTGAAAAATAATTATATAAATATTTATATATAGGCATAAATGTCACTAAACATATAAAGAAACAACATGGTGTAGTGGTAAAGGCATTCCATCATTAAAGGAGAGGTAAATGGTTTGAATCCAGGTGGGCACACATGATACTGGAAATCCAAAAACCACTGATAAAAGGGGTGGTGGGTTGAAAAGATAAGATTGAGGGGGTGGAGAACTGTCAAAGGATTCATGGAAGTGCTGATAAAGGGGTTTGGGATATTGGATGCCTAAAAAACCCCTTTAATATTGCTTCTTTTATCATTATTTTAAAATAAATTTTTAGCACATTTAAAGGTATCCTTTAACAGTTCTCTTTTGGTACTGCTAAAAGTTTCGGGATTTTAACCATGCTTTGGTTACCAAATATTTCTTATCACTGATAAATGTCTATTATATAACTGATAAATGCCTTTTTATAGTAGTGTTTTATGGATATTTATGCCACACATTGTTTTATTATGGTGAATCTAAAAGATAAATAAGAGGAGAGGAAATTGGACACAAGAAAAAAAATAAAAAATATCATTCCAATAAAAACTCATTCTATGAGTATTATTTTAGTTGTTTTAACTTTCATGATAAAACTATTAAAAAAATGAGTATAGGTTTTTCCTATAGGATACAAAGAATGGTTGATGGAGGAAAAATAAATTCAGTTCCCCTGAGGAACATTTTTTATCCATTAGAGGAAAAATAATTGGACATGTTTTATTGTGATAAAGAAAAAGAGAGGAGAATGATAAAAATATAAACTCATTCTAAAATTTAATGTAAAAGGAAGTAGTTTAAGATGAAAAATTAATATTTTTTATTATGATATCTTTAAGGGATATGAAGAATTTTAGAAAGTGATTCTTGATAGTGGGTACATATCTCACATGATGGGTAATATGGATCTAATCAAGAATTTGAATGTTAGAGTCGATAGAACTATTCATTTTTAAAATAACGATGATCTAAAGATCAAAGGGAGTGGTTAGACTCAATAATATGGTGATGAATTGAATAGAATTTATAATCTATATATGATGTCTTATGACCAAATATTTTGAGTGTAAGTCAGTTATATGACTTAGGTTTGGATGTCACATTTAATTAGAAGGGTTATAATATCAAATGAAAGGATGAAAAATCTATTATGAAATTCTAGATAACTAATGGGAATTTATATTTGGTGGATAACAGGGATAAAACATATCAAAAAAATATAAGTAGAAAATAGTTTATGGTATTTGAGTCATGGTCACATCAATCATGAGAGTATTGAAAATCAATCAAAAAAGAATATAAGTTTTTATGTAGATTTACTAATGGGGAATAAAGAAAAAAATATTCCTTCTTAATGAGAAATAGAGTGTGGAACCCCTATCATATAAAGAAGAAGAAATAATCACATTTATCTAAATTTTTTCCACATCGTTGTATGCGGTCAAATTATCCCAGTCGAAAAAGTTTGGTAAAGGATATATCATTCTATTTATGGATGACTATAGTATAATGGTATGTATTATGTTTATACAGTCAATTAAATAAGTTATGTATAGAATTAAAAGATTATAAATGAGATAAAAATGATATTGGAATAACAATAATGATTGTGCAGTCAGATTATGGAACGAAATTTACATCGATTAAAGTTTAAAATTATATTGGGATGCATAAAATAATTCATTTCATTAATAAGGACTTATCAATATAATAGATTATTGAAAAGGATTAATTTTATGGTAAATAACATATATAAAGAAATGTTTATATAATGAGGCATATATTGGAACTATTGGAAATAAGTGGTAAAAGTGGTTGTGTACATCAAGAACTATGAATTACATCGTCTTGAAAAAGAAATGACACCATATGAAAAGTGGCATAGAAGGAAATCCTCATTAGAGAATCAGAGAATATTCATAAGGAACTGTTTTATTTAAAATAATGAAGGAAATAAGGTAAAATGTGGTGATTCAATAGATAAATATATATTTATAGGTAACTAATAAAAGAGTAAATGTAACAGCCCGAGATTTTATGAAAAATATTCTTTTTTTATTTCACTAATGTCTTGTGTTGTACGCTACACCAAAAGGATCTTGCACAACACGCATCCTTGACTTGCCTTGCATTACACGCAATCGCAACCTTCCTCGATAGCGTGTGTGGTACGTAATACTGAGTTTCACGAAACAATGATATGCTATTAAAATATTATTAAAACTAGACCTTATGAATAGTAATAACCACTTTTTAAAATTCTGTAAATCTTATTTTTCAAAATGAACTTCATTTTTGGATTCGGAATATCGAATTTAGCCTAAGGTGAAATTTTGGTACTTTTCGGATAACTTTCACATTCTGATGAATAGTGAAAATTACTATATTATAATTAAAAACAACTTTTTTTAATCGAAATAATTAATAGTGATAAATTATTAATTTGAGTGGTTTTAAAGTATATTTAGAATATATTTTTACAATTTAATACAATGTTGGTCATTGGTTGTAATTTCACATTTAAACCAGACATAATCAAGTGTCAATCTTTTGATATATATTGTTTCCTAAAAACACGCTATTTATTTTAACAGCGGTATTTAATTATAAAATTAATTAATACAACTTCTATGTTATGAATTTGGTAAAATAGATTTCATTTTTGAATTCGGAATATGAAATATAGCTTAGGATGAAATTTTGGCATTGTTCTGAAAAACATCAATTTTTGATGAATAGTGAAACTACTAAGTGGTAGGTTAAAAAACTGAATTTTGCATAAAACTTAATTTTACCGCTTCTGTGAATAGAATTTTGAAAATCCGACAGACACGGTTAATATCAAGGACTAAAATGTGGTTCAATGAGATGAAAATAATTTTTGGTGAATAGTAACTTTTTACTTTTTTTACCGCGGTTAGCAGTAAATAGGGTAACTAAGGGTAAATATGATATTAATATTACCCTAACACATGCCCTAATTCTATTGGACAAGTGTAATTCGACCAAAAACAAACTTAGGAATAAAATATGACCATTTAGGCCCACTTGGATTAGATTAGGACATTTATTAGTAATTTATTTAAAGAAAGGTTAAAATAGTTAAAATCAAAGTTTAATAAGTAAATCATTTTTAATATGGGGTTATACATAAGATAAATTCGATTGTAAATATTCATTAGAAAGACAAAAAGCTTTCCTACATGATGGTATTTTATTTGTAATTTTTAGACATCAAATAATTTAATTTATGTATGACACAACGATGATGCAGTAATTATCTTATTAATGAAATATTGACATAATTGATGTTATAAACACCAAAATAAATGTAATTTGAAAATTTTTATGAATTCCACTAATTTTATAGGTTACTATGATATATTAATGTTGATTTAATCAACTTGGTTCGAACATTTAATTCTGTTATGACTTTCACAAAAATCATATATCAAATAGTGTCAAAATTGACACAAAATAGTTTTTAAATCAAATATTATATTATTAATTGTTATTTTATTCCTAAAAATCTAAGGTTCGGCCAAATGACTTAGATAAGGATATATATATTAATAATAAACAATTTGGGGTTCGTTTGGCATGTTATAGTAAGTGTATTAACCATATAGTGAAAGAAAACAAAAAGACATGGTAAAAGTTAAATTATTTAACTTAGAGTTAAATCTAATTGATAAGGTTAAAATAATATCCTAAACTTGTCTAAATTCTATTGGTTGATAGGATTTCGACCCATCCCCACTTTAGCTTCGAAATAAGACCCTTTGGAACCATTATAAACCGATTTTGACTTTAATATAAAATAATATTTTGAGATATTCCTAAGGTGCCCCTCTCCTCCCCTATAAAAGGATACCTCCTCACCCTCCTCCTCACACCAATTTGAGCACTCAAGCTCGGCCAACCCCTGCCAAAATCTCTTCTCCACTTCCCTAGCAACATCATAGTGGTTCTGGTCTTCCTCAAAGACCAATTCTAGTGCCCTAAGAGGAGGTCTCAAAGAGGCACTTCAAAGAAGAGGTAATTACCGTTACCAATTCTTTCATCTTTATTTCTTCTTCCACTTCTTCTTCTTAGGTTGTTTCATTATGAAGTAATAACATCAGTATCACTCATATACTGATATGTTATTATAAGTATGAAACAACCCTATTTCACCATCTATCCATCCTACGGGAAAAGAAATCACCGCGCGTGCGTACGTACGGAATACCGTCTCCACGCCGTGGTGTAATCTATTTTCCACCACCACCTTACATGGATGGGTATAATGGTGTAAAGAATAAATATACATAGTTATTACAACATCATATTGATTCTGATATATTGTATAATCCACTCCAATTCAATTCAGTATTTATGGAAATGATATCATCGCTCGTGCGTACGTACGGAATACCGTCTCCACGACGCGATGAGATTCATTCTCCCTGTTAACCATTTAAGAATGATTATAAAGTATATATAAGAAATAATAATGAAATATATGACATTATAAAGCTACTGGATTTATGTATATATATACATATGTATGTCATCTACTTACTTCCATTTCAAGACAATAAGGAAAGGAAAACAGCGTTCATGCGCACGTACGGACAACCGTCTCCATGAACGGTGTTTTTCATTTTATTTATCTACCTATTATATATATATATATATACTGAATATATATGATATATAAATCATATTTTATATTCTGGAAGTAAGTAAATCATGATATAAGTAATAATGATGTCAAGAACAACAAGTCAAAACACCTACGATAAATGAAACGATTTTACCCAAAACGCTTCTTTAACATGGAATTTACAAAAGAACGGGTAATATAATGTCATAAGTGAACCATATATGATATAATAACAATGAATATGATTCTGGAATAAGTCAATAACATGATTTAAATTATTATACAGGAGGTTCGGACACTTACAAAGCAAGTCGGACCTAAGGTAAGGGAAATATCACAATCTCATTTTTATCCGAGATTATTTATACGTTGGTATTTACTGGGGTGTATTTTATCATCCACATCTATGTTTCCTCAATATGTAATGTTATTTCCATCCACCTACAATTTTTTTAAATCCAATTTTACCCTTTGGTGAGTTTTTAGTAAAAGATATGAAAGGAATCTTTTGTCGTTTTTCGTACGAGGTACTTTTTGACTTTTCCGACAAAAGTATGAGAAGAATGTTTTTTTAACTTAAACGGCACGAACGGATTTGTAGGGTTTTATAAAGCCTTATTTTCATGAAGCTTCCTCCAAAATATTTCATTACTATTTTCAATAAAATCTCTTTCTTTTAAAATTGCATGATGTTTTGTGAAAAGAAATTGATTTTGAAGAAGAAAGGATATTTTCCTCAAGAATTCAATTCAAGTGTTTTATCAAAATTATTTTCCATCTAAGATAATAAAGGGTTCTGTTTCTATACATATTTTTACATTTATTTGACTATGTTGTGATGGAATTATGTTTATGAATTCCTTTATCTTATATGAATGGTTTTATGATGTCATGTTGTTTAAGAATCCCATTTTTATTACATGGGTTATGCAATGATGTATGATTTATGATTTTGTGGCACACATAAGAATGGTATCATTATGAGATGGGTGGGACCTATATCTCCCTCCAATTCATTGGGTAAAGATTTTATATCTCATGAGATAGACATGGCTGAAATGGTAGGTTATACCGGTTCAGTGAAACAGGACTGAAACGAGGGTTACTCGATTCAGAAAGGGACTTTGTCCACTAAGATAGTCTTGGCAATGAGTCTTGACTAACAAGAAATGATTCTCTATGATTATGTGTGTATGCCACAAAGTTTCAAGTTTTATGTTATGATTATGGGGATCTCATTTTCACTTCTATGATTTGTTCCATGTTAAGATATTATGATCTCTTTTGCAGGTTATGATTTTCAAAAAGATATGATATGATTTTTATTTCTTTTGTTTACCCTTACTGAGCATTTGAGCTCACCCTTTTATGTTTTTTTTCCCCAGGATATAAAGAAAGGTTTTAGGTAAAAAAAAGGAAGATCTTTATGGGAGATGTTGAAGATCATTCACTACGATTAGAAGATTTTATTCCGAGTTTCCAAAGACACTAAACTATTACGATCCTTTAGTGTGTGTTTTTGTTATGTACTAAGTATTCCGCAAAAGTAATGTAATGTCCACGTACGTCAGGCTTCAGGTCTCTACAGTTGGTATCAGAGGAAAGGTTTAGTCAACCTTTGGAAACTAGGATGCGAGAACTTTAGTGAGATCCCTAGAGATATTTCTAAGGTATGTCTAGGGATGTCTCTAAGGTTAAGTATACGTATAGGTTATAGTCCTAGAATTGCGCTAACGATCTTAGAATTTAACCTAAGATGTTAGATATTGAGGGTACTCCCCCTTTATAATGTTGTTTTCCCTAGCATGATTTTTGCCTCTCACCGAATTCTTTTTGTGTTTTAGTTAATGGAGGGAACCAGAAGGAATTTGGTTAAGATTGAATCCAATGGACAAATTGGTGACTATGAGCAACAAAATTGGGTAATTCCTAGAGAGAAAGATATTGTGATTATGCCGAATCAGTCATCGCGATATATGATTAACAAGGTGAAATTTAGTGGTATGGCTAATTCATCAAAGAAGAGGAAGATAAACTATTATGCATGTTCACATGTTGAGGAGCATAAAGAAAGGAAGATTGAGATTTCTAAAGAAGGGAAGAAGAACCTTGAGGAATACCTCAAATGGAGGGACCGATGTTATCTGTGTGGAGAAAAGGGTCATAGAGTGACAGATTGTTATGGAGTTCAATGTCTTATTTGTGGAGAACATGGGCATTACCCAACTCAATGCCCTGACCTAAAAAGTTACTTCTAAATCAAGGAAGGAATTATTCCAGGACAATCATTGAAGTGGATGGAATAAAGTGTTTATGTATTGGTATTCAAGAATAATGTTGTTGAGGTACTTTTATGGTGTACTGAAATATTTATGTATTGGTCTATTGTGGTTTTCAATAATTTTAAGGTACCGATAACCATGAAAAGTGATTCAAATATTTTGGAAAGTATATGATATGTGCATCATGAAGGGATAAGGAGAAAATGAAATGTTTGATAGTATTCATGAGCTCATGATTGATATAAGGACTAAGTGATATCATGGTTTGAGTATATAGAATTTTTGGATTTTGGTATGTGGAAAGTGTTAACTTTTAACTGCATTCATGCTTTCATTAAGGTTCAATGGGTATTCAAGAGAATACATGATTAAGGACTTTGAATGTTTGGAATGTGACCAACAAAACATATCTTATGATATATGGGGTTCAACGATGGTATTAAATCTATGGTAATCGTTTTCACTATGAGAGTGGACTCCAGTATTATGGATAAGCCTAAAGATTGGAATGGATTATTGTTTGTTTTTCAATATTATCGATGGATGTTATAGTAATATAGTTTTAGAAAAAGGACAACCTGCAGGACGGGCGACAACCCATCGCTTCGGACAAGGCTGTAGGAATCGAACCCACAACCAAAGTTCGACTGGCCTTTATCACCTACCACTGACCTACAGGAAGTCCCTGTTTAGTAGAAACTAGTGTTATTATATTAAGCAGTATGATATATGAAGTATAAGCCCATTTTAGGAACCATATATGATTAATCCCACTATAGATCGACTTATGTATATAAATTTTGCTAACCTTTTGAGACAGATGGAATGACCTGTCATTCTATCACATGATCTGCTAACACTTCACGAATAACAAATTCAACTTCATTTATTTAAGAGATGAAGTGGAAATTGTTAAAGGCACGAACAACAGTGAGATTGTACCAAAATAAAGTAAGTATTTATTCTAATTCAAATTCTTTAACTTTAGGGAAATGATCTTGAAAACCAAAAATGTTGTCCTAGTTCTCTTATACCTGATGAATCAGATGGTACCTTAGATCGTCACAAATTTATGGATTTGTGATTACTGGCTTTTCCATAGCCATGTTCTCTACCACTCTCCATCAGAACATGATGGTTAGATTTCTCTTCCATATCCATATTTTCACCTATGTGGAAACCCAGTGATTAGTTTATTTGGGTAATCGTTACATTTCATACTTTAGTTTTTAAAGCCTAGTTTTGGTATTCCTTTTTACGATGTGGGTTTCTATTAAAGAAACTTTCGAATAGTAAACCATCTATAACCCCGACGAATTTCGAGGGCGAAATTCATTTTAAGGGGGGTAGAATGTAACAGCCCGAGATTTTATGAAAAATATTCTTTTTTTATTTCACTAATGTCTTGTGTTGTACGCTACACCAAAAGGATCTTGCACAACACGCATCCTTGACTTGCCTTGCATTACACGCAATCGCAACCTTCCTCGATAGCGTGTGTGGTACGTAATACTGAGTTTCACGAAACAATGATATGCTATTAAAATATTATTAAAACTAGCCGTTATGAATAGTAATAACCACTTTTTAAAATTCTGTAAATCTTATTTTTCAAAATGAACTTCATTTTTGGATTCGGAATATCGAATTTAGCCTAAGGTGAAATTTTGGTACTTTTCGGATAACTTTCACATTCTGATGAATAGTGAAAATTACTATATTATAATTAAAAACAACTTTTTTTAATCGAAATAATTAATAGTGATAAATTATTAATTTGAGTGGTTTTAAAGTATATTTAGAATATATTTTTACAATTTAATACAATGTTGGTCATTGGTTGTAATTTCACATTTAAACCAGACATAATCAAGTGTCAATCTTTTGATATATATTGTTTCCTAAAAACACGCTATTTATTTTAACAGCGGTATTTAATTATAAAATTAATTAATACAACTTCTATGTTATGAATTTGGTAAAATAGATTTCATTTTTGAATTCGGAATATGAAATATAGCTTAGGATGAAATTTTGGCATTGTTCTGAAAAACATCAATTTTTCATGAATAGTGAAACTACTAAGTGGTAGGTTAAAAAACTGAATTTTGCATAAAACTTAATTTTACCGCTTCTGTGAATAGAATTTTGAAAATCCGACAGACACGGTTAATATCAAGGACTAAAATGTGGTTCAATGAGATGAAAATAATTTTTGGTGAATAGTAACTTTTTACTTTTTTTACCGCGGTTAGCAGTAAATAGGGTAACTAAGGGTAAATATGATATTAATATTACCCTAACACATGCCCTAATTCTATTGGACAAGTGTAATTCGACCAAAAACAAACTTAGGAATAAAATATGACCATTTAGGCCCACTTGGATTAGATTAGGACATTTATTATTAATTTATTTAAAGAAAGGTTAAAATAGTTAAAATCAAAGTTTAATAAGTAAATCATTTTTAATATGGGGTTATACATAAGATAAATTCGATTGTAAATATTCATTAGAAAGCTAAAAAGCTTTCCTACATGATGGTATTTTATTTGTAATTTTTATACATCAAATAATTTAATTTATGTATGACACAACGATGATGCAGTAATTATCTTATTAATGAAATATTGACATAATTGATGTTATAAACACCAAAATAAATGTAATTTGAAAATTTTTATGAATTCCACTAATTTTCTAGGTTACTATGATATATTAATGTTGATTTAATCAACTTGGTTTGAACATTTAATTCTGTTATGACTTTCACAAAAATCATATATCAAATAGTGTCAAAATTGACACAAAATAGTTTTTAAATCAAATATTATATTATTAATTGTTATTTTATTCCTAAAAATCTAAGGTTCGGCCAAATGACTTAGATAAGGATATATATATTAATAATAAACAATTTGGGGTTCGTTTGGCATGTTATAGTAAGTGTATTAACCATATAGTGATAGAAAACAAAAAGACATGGTAAAAGTTAAATTATTTAACTTAGAGTTAAATCTAATTGATAAGGTTAAAATAATATCCTAAACTTGTCTAAATTCTATTGGTTGATAGGATTTCGACCCATCCCCACTTTAGCTTCGAAATTAGACCCTTTGGAACCATTATAAACCGATTTTGACTTTAATATAAAATAATATTTTGAGATATTCCTAAGGTGCCCCTCTCCTCCCCTATAAAAGGATACCTCCTCCCCCTCCTCCTCACACCAATTTGAGCACTCAAGCTCGGCCAACCCCTGCCAAAATCTCTTCTCCACTTCCCTAGCAACATCATAGTGGTTCTGGTCTTCCTCAAAGACCAATTCTAGTGCCCTAAGAGGAGGACTCAAAGAGGCACTTCAAAGAAGAGGTAATTACCGTTACCAATTCTTTCATCTTTATTTCTTCTTCCACTTCTTCTTCTTAGGTTGTTTCATTATGAAGTAATAACATCAGTATCACTCATATACTGATATGTTATTATAAGTATGAAACAACCCTATTTCACCATCTATCCATCCTACGGAAAAGAAATCACCGCGCGTGCGTACGTACGGAATACCGTCTCCACGCCGTGGTGTAATCTATTTTCCACCACCACCTTACATGGATGGGTATAATGGTGTAAAGAATAAATATACATAGTTATTACAACATCATATTGATTCTGATATATTGTATAATCCACTCCAATTCAATTCAGTATTTATGGAAATGATATCATCGCTCGTGCGTACGTACGGAATACCGTCTCCACGACGCGATGAGATTCATTCTCCCTGTTAACCATTTAAGAATGATTATAAAGTATATATAAGAAATAATAATGAAATATATGACATTATAAAGCTACTGGATTTATGTATATATATACATATGTATGTCATCTACTTACTTCCATTTCAAGACAATAAGGAAAGGAAAACAGCGTTCATGCGCACGTACGGACTACCGTCTCCATGAACGGTGTTTTTCATTTTATTTATCTACCTATTATATATATATATATATACTGAATATATATGATATATAAATCATATTTTATATTCTGGAAGTAAGTAAATCATGATATAAGTAATAATGATGTCAAGAACAACAAGTCAAAACACCTACGATAAATGAAACGATTTTACCCAAAACGCTTCTTTAACATGGAATTTACAAAAGAACGGGTAATATAATGTCATAAGTGAACCATATATGATATAATAACAATGAATATGATTCTGGAATAAGTCAATAACCTGATTTAAATCATTATACAGGAGGTTCGGACACTTACAAAGCAAGTCGGACCTAAGGTAAGGGAAATATCACAATGTCATTTTTATCCGAGATTGTTTATACGTTGGTATTTACTGGGGTGTATTTTATCATCCACATCTATGTTTCCTCAATATGTAATGTTATTTCCATCCACCTACAATTTTTTTAAATCCAATTTTACCCTTTGGTGAGTTTTTAGTAAAAGATATGAAAGGAATCTTTTGTCGTTTTTCGTACGAGGTACTTTTTGACTTTTCCGACAAAAGTATGAGAAGAATGTTTTTTTTAACTTAAACGGCACGAACGGATTTGTAGGGTTTTATAAAGCCTTATTTTCATGAAGCTTCCTCCAAAATATTTCATTACTATTTTCAATAAAATCTCTTTCTTTTAAAATTGCATGATGTTTTGTGAAAAGAAATTGATTTTGAAGAAGAAAGGATATTTTCCTCAAGAATTCAATTCAAGTGTTTTATCAAAATTATTTTCCATCTAAGATAATAAAGGGTTATGTTTCTATACATATTTTTACATTTATTTGACTATGTTGTGATGGAATTATGTTTATGAATTCCTTTATCTTATATGAATGGTTTTATGATGTCATGTTGTTTAAGAATCCCATTTTTATTACATGGGTTATGCAATGATGTATGATTTATGATTTTGTGGCACACATAAGAATGGTATCATTATGAGATGGGTGGGACCTATATCTCCCTCCAATTCATTGGGTAAAGATTTTATATCTCATGAGATAGACATGGCTGAAATGGTAGGTTATACCGGTTCAGTGAAACAGGACTGAAACGAGGGTTACTCGATTCAGAAAGGGACTTTGTCCACTAAGATAGTCTTGGCAATGAGTCTTGACTAACAAGAAATGATTCTCTATGATTATGTGTGTATGCCACAAAGTTTCAAGTTTTATGTTATGATTATGGGGATCTCATTTTCACTTCTATGATTTGTTCCATGTTAAGATATTATGATCTCTTTTGCAGGTTATGATTTTCAAAAAGATATGATATGATTTTTATTTCTTTTGTTTACCCTTACTGAGCATTTGAGCTCACCCTTTTATGTTTTTTTTCCCCAGGATATAAAGAAAGGTTTTAGGTAAAAAAAAAGGAAGATCTTTATGGGAGATGTTGAAGATCATTCACTACGATTAGAAGATTTTATTCCGAGTTTCCAAAGACACTAAACTATTACGATCCTTTAGTGTGTGTTTTTGTTATGTACTAAGTATTCCGCAAAAGTAATGTAATGTCCACGTACGTCAGGCTTCAGGTCTCTACAGTAAAGCCTTTAAATGTTTCAATAAAAGGATCAAAAAACTATTGTGAGAAATGACATGAAGGATTGTAAAAATGAATATAGAAATAATAAAAAAATTCATAAATTACTGAATGAAAAAGAAGAAGAGCGGTTTTGGATTTAGAATAATCATAAAATTCCCAAATTTATGATGATTATAAAGTTGAATTAAATGAATATCACATTGATTATAAGAGAATATGATAGATTTCATTTTACCACATGAGTGAATGTTTCCTCAAAATAAACTCATCTAACCTATGTATACCCTTTATTTTGAGGAAACATTCACTCATGTGGTAAAATGGAATCTATCGTACTCTCTTAATGTTGTTGTTCTATAGATTTATAGATTCTTTTAAATTTATGTAAATACAAAACATGTGAATTTAGTATTAAATAAAAACATACATATTAAATAACTTTTATGATTTCTTATTAAAACTTATGATTTAGTGTTTTAAAAATTGAAAAATTCATTTTATTGATTGAAGTAAGAACCCCACGATTCGTCTACATAGATGGACTCGTATCTATGTAAGTTATAATTCAATAGAGGAGGGGTTGACCAAAACTTCTATATGAAAATATCATAAGTGAATAAATTCTTGTTGATGGTTTATGTTGATGATTTTATATTTTGATGAATCATAAAGAAATATAATGATTATTTCACAATTTATTATTTATAAATTTGGGATTTCAATGATTAGATAATTATATTATTTACTTGGGCTACAAGTTAATTATGATTAATGGAATACTTTCATCTCATGGGTGAAAAATACAAGGGATATATTAAATAAATTTAGAAAAGAAGAATTAAAACCAATTTTAGCATTGATGGATATAATAATGAAATGTGGAAAACATGAGGATAGTTATAGAGTATACACAATATTATATAGAATAATAATTGGATGTTTAATCTATCTTATATCAATCAATACAAATATTTTCTCTTATATGAGCTTTGCAGCATTATTTTAGAGTTTTCCAATGAAAGAAAATCTATTTTTAGTGAAAATAATAATGAGTTATATACAAGTAACCATAATTTTTTTTAGTTTTCATAATTTGAGAATATATGGATTTTTTAGAATATTCTAATACTTAATAGGTCAAAATTGTTATGAGATAAAAATCCACAAATGGAAGAGCATTATTCATTAGAATAAATTTCATTTTTTTGGATGAGTAAGAAACCAGATTGTGTTTCATTAGACAAAGAAAATAGAGAATATATTGTTGATTCAAAAGAATATATTTCAACATATTCTAACCATATTTATAAAATCACAAATTTTTTCTGTCAATTTTTATATTTTAGTAACTCTTATACTTTCCTAGTTATATGTATGTTTTTCTAAAAAAAATATTTTTCCAGATAGATAAATATAAATTTATCAGACGGTAATATTTTTATAATTGTATGCACATGTTTTGTAAAATCTAACAGATGATTACATATTACATTGGAAAAATATTTATAAAATTACAAATGTCAAGGTATAATGAAGTTCACCAAAAAAATTATCAATACTGTCAGATGAAGTTCATTGGATGGAGAGAGACACTTTCTCCAAAAAAATCAATAAATTCATCATATGAAGAAATTACATTTCCCTAAACATACATTTCTTTTCACAAGATGTAATCTAGATACACTATAATGGTGATTAAACTTATGATTATAGAATGAAAAGGATGAGATGATTCTTTCAAGTAGAGTAGTGTCACTTTGAATACATTATAACCACCTACAACATTCATAGAATTTTCCCATTTGGAAATTACATATAAATAGTAGATTATTTCATGGAGAAGGTAGTGTTTGAAAAAAATTTCACAAGATTTTCATTCTCATAACTTAATATATAAGAGTTTATATGAAGGTTTTGTAGAATCTTATTACTTTGTGTGATCGCTTCATTATAATTCTTTAGTGAGTATTTTTTCTAATTAAACTTCAATGAAAACTATTTATAAATACATTATGAATTTATATGTTTGTTATTTTCTATCTATTATTGAGGATTGATAGATTCTTGGGATATTAAAAAAATTCTTTGTTTGATCTTATTGATCAAGGGATTCCAGGGCTATAAAGATAGAGTTGTTCTGATCTTCTTAATCTTGGGATTATTTGTTTCAGAAATATTGATCGATATGGATTGGTTAAATCAATGGATACCTAAATTTTGGATTATTTACTTCCTTAAATATTATGGTTTAATAGTGGATAATTTCTTATAAAATTTATATATCTTTTCTTTACATAATTTTTATAATATTCATTTACTTTTTTATACAAACAGTGTTTTTTAGTTTGAAATATATAGAATAGTTTTATTCATTCTGCTATAAACATTCTACACTCTACAAATTTAACATAAATTTCATCTAATAATCCTATATAAATAAGACTATGAATTTGAAAGATTTATTTTATAAACAACAGTTCACCCCCCCCCCCTTTTAGTCAACTGATTACTCACACAATCCTCCATTTTGTATCAGACAAGGTTCTACAATTTTTCAAGTTTATATTTATTTATAAAACAATACATTTTATGTCATTTCATGCTAACTTTTTCTATAAAGGTTATATTTTTTCTATAAATAAGGCAGGTTTTTATATAAGAACAGTAGAAAATATAAATCCTATAAGAACACAAATCTTTGATGATACTTACCATGAGTATTGAATATATTGATTGAATACATTCATTGTCAATACTGAAGTAGAAATTTT
This sequence comes from Viscum album, assembly GCA_963277665.1. NCBI lineage: Eukaryota > Viridiplantae > Streptophyta > Magnoliopsida > Santalales > Viscaceae > Viscum > Viscum album. Next base: position 400,993,035 of record OY728126.1, read on the forward strand.
TTTTCATATTGATTGGAAAATATAATATTCTTGAAAAAGAAGTTACAAATTTTGAAAATCATGGGAAGTTGGAATATCAACTGAATTATCATGGTAGAAACAATTTTTTGTGTTCAATAGCTAAAAATATCTATAGTAAGATTTAATCTTGTGAATATAAAATAGTATATAGAAAAATATTGAGTTTACTCACTTTGTAACTTCCAATGTTATTGAAACAATAAGATAAATTCTCAAAGGTGACAACCAAGCCTTTGATTTTATTCATAGATAATCTGTTGCCAAGATGCATCAAGAATTTACAAATATTTTGAATATCTTACAATTTGGGTTAATAATTATTTGACTGATGATATCTTGTTATAAAATATATTTGAGATTGTTCCTAGTTAATGGTAATCTAAAAAAGAAATTCTTTTATGAAACTAATTAAAAATAAACTGTATCTTAGATTATATTATTGGAGCTCTCATGTAGTGTGAGGGTAGGATAAAAAGAGATGCTCAAAAAGTAAAAAATAAAAATGGAGTATCTTTTTACTATACTTAAAATGATTTTAAATAAATATAAGTTGATAAATATTTAAATAAGGAGAGAGTTAGAGTTGAGACAAATAGTATTTCATCTTAACAAAGTGAAAAAAAAAACAGGTTAATCATTCTAAGAGGATGAACTAGATAGTTAGAGAGAAGGATTTCCATTAAAAGTATAATAAGAATCTTTAAGAAATTAGGGAGAAGAAATAATACTCAGATATGATATTCTATGACTATAAAAAACAAAGTCATGTCAAACTATATTTTCCATGTTTTAATAGAAAATAAAATAAATAAATAAGTTCAAAAACAATTATACAAGTATAATGGAATGAAATTTATAGAAGTTGTATACACCTATAGTGATAGTAGTAGAGGTATTTCTTCAAATAATTTGTTTTATTATTGTTCTAATAATTATAAGGTTATGGTATTTTATGATATAATTCCAAAGAAAAATAAATTTTTCATGAAAAAGGTATCATCTAAATCTCTTAAAAATTTAACATTAAATGAAAAATATCTTAACTCTAAGGATGAAATGTAATTATACTTATTTGGAAGAAGAGAAATACAGATAACATGAATATGAGGATACATTATCTAGTTTTGAATAATTTTTTCATTTTTCAACTTTGTTAGAAAAAAATTGTAAAATTTATAAAAAATATAAAGATACTAAGGAAGATCTTTCCAAATCCAATTTTAATATTTCAAACATTTCCCATGAAATTACTAATCATACTAAAGAATTATATAATAAATATAGTTTCACTAATAATAATGGGAATAAAGATTTAGTTTGTTAAACTTAATTCTTAAAATTTGAGTTTAAATAAATTACTATCAAAATTTCATTTTAGTAAAGAATATTTTGATAACATCTACAAAAAAATTAGATCTCATAGAAATATTTCTAGGATCAGTTTAAAAAAATCAAAAACTTATTTCAAAAATAATTACTTTATTCCAATGATTTAACCATTTTTAGAAAATTTCATAGTGGAAATTGGAAAAATAAATGTACTTTAAATAGAGTACAATATATTGGCATTAATAGAGCTTATTGTTATAAGGAATTAACAACTATATAACATAGAAATTTAGACAGATGTGGATTCCAAAAACACTTTAATATAAAAATGAAAGTCCCAAGCATGTTTGTGTACCAAAATCCAAACAAGTTATTTTAAAGAAAATGTTAAGAGATCCAAAATCAAAAATATATGGTTCATGAATAGTGGTTGTTTCCATCACATGATTGGAAATGAGAAATTCAACTATATGATTATCAAAATAAAATACAGAAAAGTTAGATTTAATGATAATACTTGAGGATAAATATAGGGAATATGTAATATTGTTCTCATTTTAAAACCATTAATTTAAAATATTTTCTATGTTTTAGGAAATAGGAACAAAATTATTATCATAATCCAATTATGTGATAAGGGTTACCTTGTGAAATTCCAGAACGATAAATTTACTCATCAAATCTCAGAAGCTAAACTTATTCTTCCGACCAATAGGAATGAAACTTTATAAGCACATAACATAGAATAACTTTGAAGCTATGATCTACCTTTCCATAGTTAAATATAGTGTAAATCATGGTTGTGGTGTAGAAGATTAGGAAATTGTAATGTTAAAACATTATAAAAATTTTCTATGAAAGGGATAGTTAGATATCTAAAATATCTTATGTTTATTTCTTATACTATTTGGGATCCTTGTCAATATATAAAGCAACAGAAGCCAATTTTAAAACCAATAAGTGAAGGTTCAACATCTTATAAATTATAGTTAGTGAAAATGGATTTATTTAGTCTAACATAAATTGCATGTATTAGTGTAAATTAATATATATATATATATATATATATATATTTTAGTTTGTTACTAAAGTAGATATTCATGAGTATATTTTAACACTAAAAAAGGAAAAATCCCTCTTATATATTAAAAATTATGTAACTCATTTAAAAAATGATAAAATTATACCATTGGTAACTATTCATAGTCACCATGGTATAGAATTTGTAAATTCTAAATTTGAAACTTTTTTTAGTAATTTTTTTTAATATATATCTTCTAGACTCCAAGAACAGCTCATTAAAATAATTTATTTGAAAGAAAAAATAAATTCTTCAGAATATTACTAGAACCATGTTGAGTGAATACTCAATAGCTAAAAAATTTTGGGCTGATGTAGTGTATAATACATGTTATACTATAAATCGAGTTTTACTTAGATTATTTATTAATAAAACACCTTATGGGTTGTGTATATTAATAAAAATAAAATTTTAATACTTTGAGATTTTTGGATACAAAGTATTAATTTTTTATACGAAATATAATTTACAAAAAAAATCTCCAAAATATGATGAATTAATTTTTTTAGGTTACTCTATAACTATAAAGGATTATAAAGTTTCTAATAATAAACATAAACTATTTAAGAAACATTTCATTTGAAATTTTATGAAATTAGTTATATCATTTTCAAACAACCCAAAACAACATATTCATGTGTTTTTGCCAAAAATATTTTCAACCCATATTAGAAAATTATTCTTATGAGGAAATAACTAGATGAACTATATCTAAATTTTTTCCTTGAGAATAAATACAACATGGTATTTAGAAACAACATTTTATAAACCAAAAAAATGAAAATTTTAAGGAATCATCCAATTAATAATATAATTGATGACGTATATCAACTTATCAAAGCGATAGGTTACTTAAGAAATGAATGAGAACATTGTTCATTTTTTATCAAAATTCCAACCAAATACCCCTTATGAGGATTTAGGTGATTAATATTTGATAAAAGTAATATTGGAAAAAAACAATTTTAGGAAAATAAATTTGAACTTTGGTTTAATTCCCAAAATATTTTCCTATAATTGGTTTAAATGGGTTTTCTATAAGAAATGAGATGAAAATAGATGTCACAACCCATCCCTTGGGGACCGTGTTGGGACTACCCCAAGCCCGCCTTCCATAGGCTAGGGGTTGGCGACTAGCACCGAAGGCGTGTTCCCCAAAACTCGGAAGGCAATGCCTTTATAACTTATAACACACACAACCAATCACACAACAAGATAAGAACTCAAGTAAACTAAACAGTAAATAGAATGAGTACAATAAGTAAAAGAGGCCAGAATACAAGCCCAAATGGAAAGTACAAGGAAATATTGAAAGTACAAGATGGCTGATAGATGAAAAGCAACTCTTGGATCATCTACCATGAATCCTACCTGAAGGGTAGGTACAGCTCATGAATGGTCGTCTCTGTGGTTCGCCTCATCTAACGTCCACCTCCGAGCCACCACCAATCCTGGTACTCTCATCCTCAGTCAGCACTGTCTATCATATTCACCAAACACAACAGGGTGTGGGCATAGCTCGTGAAGGTGTGAATATAACGATACTCAGTATGGACCCTGAGACCCACAAGGTCTCACAAAATCCACCAAGGATTAACCACACAGAATGAAATCAACTGACAACCCTAATTTGGTATATTCCCACACATATACCTAAGTTACCAACTAAACCCATCTCAATCATGAGGAAAACATAGAGTCCAACTCCAAATCCCCAAAGCTCAACTTTTCCACAAAGGAAATAATATCATGAAGTCAAGTACCACATAGGTATTCCACACAGAAGAATACCACCAAGGTATTACCATGAAGGAAAGTACCACACTGGTATGAACTCAAATCACACTAGGTATAACTTAAGTACAGTAGTAGAGATAGTTATATGTAACTACCGAATCATCTTACTTTGTTAAGAGGAAGACCCACACATGATCACTTCGTACTAACCCAAAAAGGATTGTTCAGTGATGACCCACATAGGAATTCTAGGTGCTGACCCACAAATGATCGCTAGGTGCTAAACCATACAGGATTACTAGGTGCTGACCTACACCCAATTTCTGGGTGCTAACCCACACAGGATTACTCGGTGCTGACCCACACAGGATCGCTTGGTGATGACCCAGAAAAGATCGTTCGGTGCTGACCCACACAGGATCTCTCAGTGCTTACCCACAAAGGATCACTCAGTGCTAACCCACACATGATTGATTGGTGGTGAGCCACACAAGATCGCTCTTCATTCTTCATGTCAGAGCCAGCTACAGGGTTCCCGCACTACACTCACTAGTCTCCGGGAGGGTCCTCTCTACAAGCATCTGGTCGATACTCCAACTACATCGAAGTCTCATGAAGAAGTAACTCAAAGGACTGCCATGCCATAGGGGTATCAACGAACCAGATGGTTCATCAATTGGACGCCTAGTCTGTAAGTTATTAGCCTTTTTTCCTAAGGTCCTGGTTGGATTCGTGAAAAATCCAACCACATCGTTCCCTAAATTTATCCAAAACTCTTGTGGGGTATACCAAAGGAAGAGCATCACTCCAAGGTTTCTAGCGCTGCTGATAGTTCGTTAAACATACGTCTAGTGCCGAAGTTATGGCCCAAAGTGCGTAAAGCTCCTAGATAGTCTGATTCCGGTCTAACCCGGTCGGACCGACCCGACCTGGACCGAACCAACACAGTTTCGTTCAACCTGGCCCAATGGGTCTGGCCCGGCCCGCTAGGTGAACCGACCCGCTGGGCGGTCCGGCAGGCCACCGGTTCCATGAGGGACAGTGGTGGCCGCGGAAGGCCGTGTGGGGGGGGGGGGGTCAAAGAGGCCGTGGGTGGCCGCGAAGGGCCGTGGACGGCTACAGATCAGCGCGGTGAGTCCGCGGGCACCACGACACAGCGCGGCGTAGTTGCGGGGCAGCATGATGGGGTAGTAGGGCGGCGCGGTCATAGGGTGGTTCAGCCAGGGGGCAGAGCAACTAGGCCACAGAAGGCGCGGCGGGGCCATGGGGTGGTAGAGCCATGGAGCGCTGTTGTCTTCATCGCGGCCATAAGTGGTGCCAACCGCCCTCTCATGTTCCACCAGTGCCCCATTTCGGCACCATTATCCATCACAATCATGAAGAACAAACAATAGAAGAATGAAGGAGGGGTCGAGCCATTTTTGTTTGGCCCGCACCCTCCGCGTTAGAGCGGTAGAAAGTGGTTCAAAAATTTGAATCAGGAACTTGTATGGACGATATCTAAAAAAAACATCAATCCCCATAACCTTCGTTAATCACTACACCGAATCCCGTAATAGAAAACATCTGTGGATCAACTCATTTAAGAGAGTTGATCTGTGTTCTTAGTTTAGAAGGGAAGAACATGGAAAGTGATAATCACATAAAAAAATAAACCCTTACCTTGAATATTTGTCGGCAGAGGTCACAAAGAAGGAATCAGTGTTGTTGGGAATATACGGACATCGATGATGTCAATGTTTCCTCAATCATCAGTTCATTTTCATTGAAGATGTTCCTTGTTTTCATGATCATTTTTCTTTGGGGAGTGCGTTCTTTAATGGAGAACACGTTCTTCATTGAAAAGAATAATCCTCCAAGCTGTCTCCCAATTCCATTTTGCCAATCCTCTCCCTAATTCCACCAAAAAGAAAAGAAATATCCAACACAAAAATTAAAAAATAAATTAACATTTAAGTTTATGTTGACACACACAATTAATTGATAACTTAACATTTAATTTTATGTGGGCATATAGAATTAATTGGGTGAGTTGAGAGATTTATCCCCCATTAAGAGGGGTTGGGTGGTCCCTGTCCCTAAATTCAAAATTGGGAGGTTTTGAGGACTCAGCTGGTCCCCACCACCATAACCTATGTAGAGGAGGATTCAACTAAAAAAATAAAATATTATTTCTATTTCTATTTCTATTTCCACAGAAAGCCCAATAACTAACTTTCACCCTTGACCAACTATCATTGAGGTGAAAGTCTCATTAAGCAAATACCAACGCTATGAGTTCAACAGTGTCCTCAAGTTTCAATTCTGAGCACTGGTTCAAAAGTTAAAAAACCCTACTCTCACGTTTACTAATCGTACTTGAAAAAAAGTTCATAATATCATTCCGGGCACACCGAGCCTCGGAATCATTCTCCGTCAATTTTCACGGACTCGTAAAATTCCCATATATTAAAAAAAATTACATGGAAACTTCTGGGTTTTTACATTATCCCCACATCATGGATTTTCATCCCTAAAAGACACATCACAAAACTAGGAAAACAAGTGGAGGTACTGATCACATATCTGAGCCTCCTGTTCCCATGTGCTCTCCTAGAGGTTCCTGTGCTGCCAATGAATGCGCACTAGAGGTATCAACCACCCACGAAGGTCCCACTCATGTAAATTCTCAATCTCTACTGTAACCTCTGTAAAAGTCACCCCATAGCCAACGTCCAGCTCTTCGTGGTCAATGATGTGAGAAGGTTCATGCACATATCTCCTCAGCTGGGATATGTGGAAGATGCCATGCACTTGGTGCAACTGAGGTGTAAAATCTAAGAAGTAATCCACCTCGCCAACTCTACTAAGGACCTGAAAGGGTTTGATGAACTTCAGAGATAACTTATTGTCTCGGCCAAATATCCACAAACCTCGTAGAGGTGACACCTATAGAAATACGTGGTCGCCATCCTCAAACTCTAAAGTTATCTTTCTTCTGTCATCATAAGACTTTTTCCTTCTCTATGCAGTCTTCATCTGCTCCTGTATGATCTTCACCTTCTCTGTGGTAGGTCGTACCATTTCTGGTCCCACTAGTGCAGACTCCCCTGGGTTAGTCCTGCATAAAGGTGATCCGCAAGTTCACCCGTACAACACCTCAAAAGGTTTCATCCTAATGGTAGAGTGATATCTGTTGTTGTAGGAAAACTCCATCAAAGGCAATTGATCCTCCTAGTTATGACTGAAGTTGAGGACACAAGCATGCAGTATGTCCTCGAGAGTCTGAATGTTCTACTCAGTCTGGCCATCCATTTGACGATAGAAGGTGGTGCTCAAACGAAGCTACATCCTGAATACCTCATAAAACCCCTTCCATAGTAGAGAAGTGAAATTTGTATCATGATGAGAGACAATCATCTAGGGTACTCTATGTAGCAGCACAATCTCATGCACATAGAGGCATCCCAAGCTCTCTATTGAACCCTTTTCTCTGATTAGTAGGAAGTGGGCCGACTTGGTGAGTCTTTCGACGATCACCTAGATAGAGTCATGACCTTTGGATGTACGTGGTAGTCTAGTCACGAAGTCCATGGATATCCCATACCACTTCCACTATAGGACCTTTAAAGGCTGAACTAAGCCTGCTGGTACCTGATGCTCTGCCTTCACTTGCTGACAAGTGAGGCACTAAAAGATAAACTCTACAACTTCTTTTTTTCATTCCCTGCAACCAGTGCTATTATCAGAGATCCTAGTACATCTTCACCACTCCCAGAAGTACCTCTATAGGGGATTTGTGGAAGTCCCTCAACACTTCCTCCCAAAGTAACATTGGTACTATGGTACGTCCTCTGAAGAGGATGACGTGCTCCCCACATTCATAAAATTCAGTAGTTGACTGCCCTATGGATATCTGAGCATGTCAAGCCTCATAGTCAGCGTCCCCACTCTATGCCTCCCTGACTCACAAAATAAGTGGGGGAGTGGCTATAAGATAAGGAAGGAAAGCTGCCCCATTACGTTCCATGAAGGATATCTGTAAAGCGGCCAACTACTCCATCACCTCACCTAGCAGCTGTATACCAAACATCTGGCTGAGTGCATCTGTTTCAACATCCCCTTTCCAAGGAGTATAGACTATCATGAAGTCATTGTCCTGGAGGAACTCAAACCAACGTCGTTGTATCAGGTTCAGGTCCTTCTAAGAAAAGATATAGCTGAGACTCTTGTGATCATAGTACACTATAAAACACTCTCACATCAAGTAATGTCACCACATCTTCAAGGAAAAGACGATTAATTCTAACTCCAGGTCAGGGGTAGCTTAGTTCTGCTCATTTTGTCTCAGCTGTTGAGAACAATAAGTGATCATTGCTCCCTCCACCATCAGGACACATCCGAGTCTAGTCCCTAGTGTGTCGCAGTAGACTATGTACCCTACGCCCCCGTCTGGAAGCCTTAAGATGAGGGAACTAGTCAGCCTCTGCCTAATGTTTTGAAAACATTGATGGTATCTCTCTGATCACATGAAGGGTTTCCCCTTCTTTTTCAACACTGAAAGTGGTGCTGCAACTCTATATAAATCTAGCAAAAATCTCTAGTAGTATCCATCCAAACCCAAGAAAACTCTATTACCTCCGTCACACTACTGGGTGGCTCCCAAGAAAGTACCACCTCAATCTTCACTGAATCCACTGCAACTCTAGCCTCTGAGATGATGTGTCCTAGAAAGTGAACCTCTCGGATCCAAAAATGGCACTTCAAGATATTATCATAAAGCAGGTGCTCTCAGAGTGTGTCCAATACTACCTGCAAATGATAGGCATGCTCCACCTCAGTAGCCAAGTAGATCAGAATGTTGTCGATGAAGACTACTATCAAGTGATCAAGGTATGGCTGAAATATCCTGTTCATGAGTCCCATGAGCACAGATGGAGCATTGGTTACACTGAATGGCACAAACAAGAACTCGTAATGGACGTACCAACACCTGAAAGTTTTCTTCTAAACTTTCTCATCTCGTACTTTGAGCTGGTGATAGCCTGATCTAAGGTCTATCTTTGAGAACCATAGTGCTCACTTCAGCTGATCAAAGAGTTTTTCCATCCTTAAGAGTGGGTACTTGTTCTTCACGGTCACCTGGTTCAGGCGCCGATAGTCAACACAAATTCCCAATCTCCCATCTTCCTTCTTGGAGAACAAAATCGGGTCTGTCCAAAGAGATAAACTAGGCTGAATGAATCCCTTCCCCTGCAAGTACTCTAATTTTACCCGCTGCACATGAAGCTCCGTGGGACCCATCTGAAATGCTGGGGTAGATATCGGTATCATCCTGGTGTACAAGTCAATGTAAAATTCCACCTCTCTGTGAAGAGTTAAACCCATAACATCATTAGGGAAAACATCCACGTACTAGTCCACCACTATAGGATAGATCAGACTCTCCATATCAACTGCTTTGAGGGTAAGGCTAGCCAACTGATGAGTGATCGGTTTCACTCTCCTCCAGGTAAGTCCATCCTGTGCTGTATAGGTTCCCTTCTCACTGGTGAAGGTAAACATGGTCCCATCCATGTAAACACACCACACATTACGCCTAGTACAATCAATATAAGCATAGACTATAGATAACCAGTCCATACCCAAGATAATGTCGTAAGGCCTCAATGTTGCTACTAAGAGATCCCTACTAAAGCTCTTGTCTCCTAGAGTAAGCTCACGATGCTGGTACTAGTGCATTATCATTGAATCTTCTCCCATAGAAGTCTCTAACCATAAGGATCAAGTCAACAGCTCCATCAGAATCTCTAAGATCTGAATGAGGGCAGTGGAAATAAAAGAATGACTAGAACCTGTGTATATATCTACTGCGGCTAAGGAGGAATAGACATGGATCATACCTCGAATCATCTCCAAAGCACCTTGATGGTAGGCCTTAACTTCCTGAAGCTGAGCTCACCCCTATCCTCCTGCTCCCTATGTTTAGGGTGGACCACATGGTGGTGGTGGCGGTAACATCTCGAATCATCTCCCACCACCAGCTCCATAGACAACTCCTCTACCATGTCCACCTTCTCCCTGCAGACCTCCTCGATCGAATATTTTTCTTTGCCTGGGTGGTCCTTTGACTGTCTGCTGATCATCTGTATGGTGGGTAAGACTATCATGAGCCATGTGACCATGCCCGTCGTATGCTTTACACTACCCACTTGTGGCATGATTGGCTCCGCCTCAAGTGCCCCGCAAAACCGAACCTAAATCATGCTGTCATTCACCTATAGGTCTGGTCCTCTTGGACCTCTGTGACATATTTATACTGTCAGTTGTAGAAGACTCCACTACATGATGTCTAATGGTGGGTATCGCTAATGGTGACTGCTCAGCAAAAAAACTTTCCACTAAAAGGGCTCGATCTAACACCCCTGCCTGCGTCGGGATGATGAGTAAGATCATCAAAGCCCTGATCTCTCACCTAAGTACCTTCTCGAAGGTCCAAGACCTAATGAATGGGTCTCGCACCATATCTGTGGAGTAGCTTGATAGGTCAGTGAACCTTGATATGTACCGAGACACAGTCATGCTGCCTTGGTGCAGATGAAGTAGCTCATGAATTCACATTGCACGAAGAGTCACTGGGACAAACTCTACCTGAAACAAGCTCTCGAATCTACCCAGAGAAGTGTCACCTCATCGTGAACATTGAGCATCAAGCTCCACCATCCTCCTAATGATTCCTATTGAAGACTGGTGGAAAGTATCACCATAATGAGTACAGTAAGTAAAAAGGGGCTAGAATACAAGCCCAACTTGAAAGTACTAGGAAAACTAGAAAGTACAAGATGACTGATAGATGAAAAGCAGCTCATGTATCGTCTACCAAGAATCCTACCTGATTGGTAGGTACATATCACAAACATTTGTCTCTACGATTCTCCTCATCTAACGTACACCTCCGAGCCACCTCCAATCTTGGTACTCTTATCCTCAGTCAGCGATGTCTGTCATGTGCACCCAACACAATATGGTGCGGGCATAGCCTGTGTAGCGGTGAGTATAAAAATACTCATTAGGGACCCCGAGACTCTCAAGGTCTCACAAAATCCACCAAGTATTAACCACACAACATGAAATCAACTGATAACCCTACTTAGGTATATGCCCATACATATACCTAAGTTATCAAGTAAACTCATCTCAGTCATGAGGAAGACACAGAGTCCAACTCCAAATCTACAAAGCTCAACTATTACAAAAAGGAAAGAATACCATGAAGGCAAGTACCAAAAAAGTACGCCACATAGAAGAATAAAACCAAGGTATTACCATAAAGAAAAGTACCACACAGGTATGAACTCAGCTCACATTAAGTATAACTTAAGTATAGTAGTAGATATGATTAGATGTAACTACTGAATCATCTTACTCTATTAAGAAGCAGACCCACACATGATTTCTTGGTGATGACCCGCAAAATATTGCTCAGTGTTGACCCATAGAGGATCACTAGGTGCTGACCCACATAAGATCACTACGTGCTGACCCACACAGGATCGCTTGGTGCTGACCCACACTGGATTTCTCGGTGCTGACCCACACAGGATCGCTCCGTGCTGACCCACACAGGATCAATCGGTGGTGACCCACATAAGATCGCTCGGTGCTTACCCACACAAGATCACTTGGTTCTGACCCACACAAGATCGCTCGGTGCTGACCCACATAGGATCGATCTTCATTCTTCACGTCACAACCAGCTACAGGGTTCCTGCACGACACTCACTTTTCTCCGGGAGGGTCCGCTACACAAGCCTTTATTCGATACTCCAACTGAAAAGAATTGTCATGAGGAAGTATCTCAAAGGACTGCCATGTCATAGGGGTCTCAATGCAACAGATGATGCATCAATCGGACACCCAGTCTGTAATTTACTAGTCAATTTGTCCCGAGGGCACAGTTGGTTTCATGCATGATCCAACCCAACCATTCCACAACTTTATCCAAACCTCTAGTGGGGTATACTAATGGTACCTTCTCACTCCAAGGTTTTTGTCTCCACTGAAAGTTCTTTAAACAGATGTCTGGTGCCGAAGTTATGGCCCAAACAGCGAAAAGCTCATAGCTAGTCTACGTCCAGTCTGACCCGGTCGGACTGACCTGGGCTGACCCGGCCTAGACCGACCCGACCCATTTTGGGTCAACCTGGCCCGCTAGGTCCATCCCAACCTGCTGGGTCCACCCTGGCTCACTGGGTCTGACCCTACCCACGATGGACAGTCTGGCAGTCTACGAGGGTCGTGAGGGACAACAGTGGGTGCAGAAGGCCACGAAGGGGGGGGGGGGTCTGCGGGTGTTTGTGAGGCCACAGATGGCCACGGAGGGCCGCAGGTTAGTGAGACAAGACCGAGGGTGCCGTGAGGGTGACAAGATGACATGGGGAGGCACGGTGGGCCTGCGGGCAGCGTGACAAGACCGCGGGTGCCATGGGGGCGGCGCGGCGGGGCCGCGGACGGTACGGTGGGGCTGCGAGGACGTGCGGATGGGCCACATTGTGGAGGATCTACGGGGAGGTGAGGTAGGTCCGTAGAAAATGAGACGAGGCCACTGAGTGGTGTGATGGGGCCCCAGATGGTGTGGTGTGGCACGGGGCGGCGCGACGGGGCTACGGACGGAGCGGCGAGGCCACGGGGTGGTGGAGCGGCGGGGCGGCACGGCGGGGCTATAGACGGTGCAACTAAGCTGTGGGGCAGTGCGATGGGGCCGCGGATGGTGCGGCGGGGCTCTGGGGTGGCGCGATGGGGCCACAGAAGGTGCGTTGGGGTCGTGCGGTGGTACGATGGGGTCGCGGACGGCGTGACAGAGCCGCAGGGTGTTGTTGTCCTCATCGTGGCCAGTGGTGGTTCTGGTTGCCTCTCTCGTGTTCCACTGGTGCCAAATGCTGGCATCAGTCGCCGTCACCATCACGAAGAATACCCAAAAGAAGAATGACGGAGGGGTCGGGCCATGTTTGTTTGGCCTGCACTTTCCATGTTAGAGCGGTAGCAAGTGGTTCACAAATTTGAATCAAGAAGGTGTATGGAAGATATTTTAAAAAACATCAATCCCCACAACCTTCGTCAATCACTATTCATAAGCCTTCAAAAGAAAACATCCAAGAATAACCTAGTTTAAGATATTTGATCCGCATTCATAGTTTAGAAGGGAAGAACATGGAAATTTATAATCACATAAAAAAATAAACCCCTACTTCAATGATTTTTTGATGGAGGCCGAAAGGAACGAGTCGGTGTCATTGGGAATAGAAGGACGTCAGGGACGTCAGCATTTCCTCGATTGTCAGTTCGTTGTCGTTGAACACATTCCTCCTCAGCGTGTGTGTTTTTCATTGGGGAGTGTGTTCTTCATTTGAGAACGCATTCTTATTTGGAGAGAATAATCCTCCAAGCTCTCTCCCAATTCCCTTTTTCCAATCCTTTCCCCAATTACACCGAAAATAAAATAAATAGCCAATACAAAAATTAAATAATTACATGAAATTTAATATTATGTTAACACATAAAATTAAATTATAACATAACATTTCTTTTTATGTTGACACATAGAATTAATTGGGGGAGTTGGGAGGTTTATCCATCACTAAGAGGGGTTGGGTGGTCCCCGCCCCTAAATTCTAAATTGGGAGGTTTTAAGGACTCAGGTGGTCTCCACCAATATATCCTATGTAGAGGAGGTTTCAAAAAATAAAATAAAATATTTTTTTTCTATTTCCATGGAAAACCCAATAAATAACATTCACCCTCGACCAACTATGGTTAGGGTGAAAGTATCCTAAAGCGAATACTAGTTTTGCGAGTTCAACAGTGTCCTTGGATTTCAATTCCAAGAACTGGTTAAAAAGTTAGAAAAAACCCAATCGCACATTTACTGAACGTACTCGAAAAAATGTTCATAAAATCATTTTGGGCACATCGGGCCTCATAATCATGCGCCGTCAATTTTTGTGGACTCGAAAAATTCCCATATATTAAAAAAATTACATGGAAATTTCCAGGTCTTTACAATAGACTAATAGTTATAAATAAATCAATGATTTTTGTAAAGGTTTTTAATAAAAAAAATGAATATTCTATAAAGAAACATATGCTCTATTATATTGGATTTAATATATTCAAATACTTATATCATATGAATTATTTCTAAATTCACACTTTTTAAAATGGATGTGAAGTGTTCTTTCCTTAATGGATATACATAAGAGGATGTTTACGTAATACAACCAAATTTTTTTAAAAAAAAATCATATGATCATGTTTCTTTTACGTACTAAGGAACATTATAGACATAAACAAGACCCTAGATCCATGTATGATAGATTAAATATATTTATTCTATAAAATTTTTTTGTTAAGGGATAAATAGATCCAACTCTTTTAAAAAAATGTTTTCAAAGATATCAATGTTGTTTAAATTTAGGTTGATGACATTATATTTTCATCAACTCAAAAATATTATTCATATTAATTTTTGGATATTATGAAATATGAGATAGATATGATCATGATGTGTGAATTAACATTTTTCCTTTGTTTTCAAATTTCTCCAAAACCATAATGAGACTTTATATCTCAAAAAAAGTATATAAGGTATTCAATTAAATATTTTGGATACAAAACACTATAATTTTATTGATCTTATGGGATCCTCTAAAACTTTATATCTTTATGAATCTAAGAAACCATTTGATCAAAATTATTTTAGAGGAATTATTGGTGCTTACTATACTTAACTGATAGTCATAAAGACTCAATGGTTTTTTATATTTACATGCGAGAAACCAAGAAAATACAAAATAATTCCATATTAAAGCTTTAAAACTAATTTTTTATTACCATAATTCAACCAAGAATCTTGTTCTATTTTATTCTTTAAGAAATTATTTTTAACTTAAAATTTTTCATATGCTCAATTTTGTTTGTATAAATTAGATCGTAAAAGTACGTCTTGAACTTTTCATTTTATATAAGATACATTTGTTTTTTAGTACTATAAGAAAACAATATGTGTCAATTTCCACTAATGATAAATAATATTTTATAGTTAGAAGTTAATATGCTCAAGTGATGTGGATACAACACACTCATTGAATTTTGGCATGAGTTTTAGTAAAACTCCTATTTTTTGTGATAAAAAAAGTATCACAGATTTAATTAAAACCCATCACATCACTCATGATATAGGAACATATATCTAAGGCACTAATTCATTATGTTTCACAAAAAAATGTGATATTATTTTACAATTTATTAGAACGTAATAATAACTTACTGATTTTTTTATAAAAAACATATATTCTGATAGATTCAGGTGCATTAATCATATTCTAGGAATGCTCAATAAAAATTGATCATTCAAATCTATGTATTCCTTAAAAAAATAATTATAATAAAGAACTACTTAAAAATAGGGAATATATATTTTATTTATTAAATTTTGTTTTAAAAATCAAACAATTTTTTAATGAAAATTTTCAAAAAAAATTACCAATTTTTTTAGAAAAAATAATTTAATGGAAATTTCTAAAAATAAATTCTTTAAAAAATTTCTAGAAAAAAGATATTTTACAAAAATCTGGAACAACTTATTATGGTGGAAATTTTTATATGAATTTATTTTTTTGGAAATAGCTAAGATAAATTTTTTTCTAAAACAAATTCTTCATAAAAATTTTTCAAAACCAAAGAAGTTCATATTAAAATATTCATAAGAAAGTTTAAAAATCATTATTTAAGATATATTCTTAAATATTGTTATAATTATATATATTTTATTTCTTTTAGGTTATTTATACTTCTTATAAATGTTTTAGAAAATTATTATTTTTATTAGGCCGAATGTTTGACCGATAAAACGAATAAAAAAACTAATAAAAATCTAAGAGTTTGGAAATTGTTACTTCAATAATTTTCGGTTTTTCATGAGACATTTTAAATATATTAGTTTTTCATTCTAAACCTTTTTGATCTGATGAATATGAATAGTCTCTCCCTAGAGGCTATATATTTGAGTGGTGGCCCATATTTGTTTTCTTATCTTTCTTCTTTTGAAAATATTTATCACCCTTCCGATTCTCCTCCATCTGAATGTTTTTGGTTTGTCCAATCCACTGCATCAACCAATTCAATGGCTTCATCAAGTGACATATCAAGTAGGATGGTAGTTAATTAAAGGATGATTTAAAGATTTTGGTTTTATAATAATGAATCTATATTGAAATAGGTAATTTTTTTCAGGGTTGGAAATCAATATATTTAGAAAAGGAAAAATTTGAATTACATAACTTTATGTTGGTATTATATTTCAACACTCAATTATATTTATGTGAATAATATAGTCTTAAATTTATATATTTTTAGATGTTTTTAAATTCATAAAAGTTAAATATCAAATTGATTACAAAATTATTTCAAATTCCAATATAAGGAGAAGATAATTTAGGAAAAAATAAATTTCCTAGGAAGCTTTCATATTTTGAGAACATGAAAGATAAAACTTCTTTATTTTCATCATATGAAAAATTCTTGAATATTTTCCATCTTAGAATGGAAAATAAAATTATAAAAATTTGGGTAAATAATTTTATTATTCCAAGAAAAGGATATATAGACACATTAAAATATCAAGATTGTTTTGTCCTATATTTCAAATGTTACATGATAAATTTTAATTTGGTGAATTATTTTTTAATTTTATTAATGAATTCAATGAAATAAAAATAAATGTAATGATTCTCCTCTACCAAAATTCATTCAACAATATTCTAGTGTGTTTTATATAATTTTATAACATTAAGAATGTTGCTACGTCGATTAGAGATAAAATTTTATTATTTAAACAGTAGGCTATAATAAAATTAAGTTTGTGATTTATTTTACTCAAAATAAGTTTTTTGAAAAATTAGAAAAATTGATTTTCAAAAAAGGTATTGGGAAACTCAAATCATAATTTGAGAAGAGAAAGAAAGTTGAGAAATCACCATATTATATGAGTAAGAAACATAAGTAGATATTTGATAGATATTTTTTATTATGTGACGATGAAGAAAGATAAAAATCCAAATGATCCATTATTTGTGTTGGATAAGAAATATTATTTATACATTAAGTAAAAAACTTATAGAAATCTCTATGATGAAGAGAAAAAGAAAATAAAGGTAATAAATAAAGGATAAAGAAGTTTGTGAAGGATTTTATTAAATAGAAAGAAGTGATTAAATCAATAGTTGAATATGATAAAAAGGGGTAGGGTTTTGTGTCCAGTTCTCTGGAAGAATCATTGTCCAACACTTTGGATTTAAAATTAGGTCATATTTTTATTTAACCATTGGAAATGTAAAAAAGTAAATATCTTATTTTTATTACTAAATAAAAGATAGAAAAGAAAAAAATGAATTGGGGAATACTATACTAAAACATATCTAACTCTTTTTCCATGTAAGAAAAGTTTAAATAATAAATATCATATTGTTTAATATTTAAAATAGCAGCTAGATCTTGAAAATTTATTATAAATATCTTTATTATCATTATCAGTAAAATTAGTGAAAACTGTTTCTTTAAGTAATTAAGAAAAAAAACTTCTTAAAAAGAAGAAATTGAATAAAAATATAAAGATAAAACATAATAAAAACCACAATCTATTAATTTTGGTACAAATATTTAAATAATGGAAGTATCTAATGTAAATAAAAATGATTGTTGACCTTCTAGACTAATTGGGTATTCTTAAACATCTGCTTCTTCCAATTCTAAAAAATTTCCACCAAATTATTCTATTTAATTAATGGAAATGAAAATAAATTACCTTAATGAATTAATTAATAATTTGGATGGTATTATTATAAAATTTTATGATAGTCAATCTTGGTGATAATTCCTATAAGGGACAATTTAGTTATTGGAAAACTAATTTTCAGTAAAAAATCTCACTAAGTTAGGTTTTCAAAATGAGGATAAATTTGAATATTTAAAAGGAAAATTTCATTATTATAAAATATATTTGAAATATATTATTCAATTTATGAGGAATATTAAAGGAGATATGAAATTTTTGGACAAAAAATTTGAGGATATTAGAGTATTGTATAAAATACCCTCAATGTTATCTAGAAGTATGATTAGTGAAGTCTAAGAAATCTAAAATGGAAATAATAATCCATAATTTCTTTTATAAGTTAGTATAATAAGTTTAAAAAAATTAAATGATATTAAAGGATTTCTATAATAAGTTCAAAAGTACCCAAAATTGTTTTTTATTCTAGAAGTTAGACAAATAGAATATAGAAATGTTTGGACTTTGGAAGAAAAAGTTGTGAATTTAAATAATATATTGGTACTTATGCAAGAGAATTAGGGTAAAAGTTATAAAGTTCAAGATTTAGAAAAAGAGATCACATGTTTGAAGAGTGACAACATTTGGTTACATGTTTTGGAAGAATAAATTGAAAATATAAAGTCAGTCTTATTAGACTTGGAAAAATATCAACTGAATGTTAATAAAATGAAGATGGTCATCAAAAAACAATATAATAAATATTGATATTAACTATAAAAACTCTTAAAAAACATTTTTTAATAACTCAAGTATATTCATTATAAATATATATATTTTAATGGATGTTATTTGTTAATATTTTTTATGGATGTTTTTAATTTTATGGGTTATGTATTTATATTATATTTTGAAGAATTATAATTTATTTTTTATGAAAATTATGTTTCAAATAGAATTAATTTCCATAAAATTTTAGTTACACTTTGTCTCTAAATTGTTTTTTTTTTGAAAATCACATAGGGGGATAAGGGTATCAAACTTTTGAAGAGAAAATTTATAATGATTTTTTTATAAAGGTGTAGAATTTTTAAATACAAGTTATAAAAGTAATGAAATGAAATTTCATAAAATCTAAAACAAAAGGGAAGAAATAAAAACAAAAAAAATATATAAAATTGAAGATATAAGATACAGAGGTATGTTATTCTTTTCTTATTTTTTCCATTAAATTCTATAGTTTTGTCATTTCAAAAAAGGGGGAGATCATTGAGTCAAAAGAATATCTTTCAATACTATATAATTTTTTTAAAAAAATTAAAAAATTATTTACCTAAAATTTTATATTTTATTAACTTTTATAACTTATTAATTATAATTATTTTTTTCATAAAAACTATTTTTTCAGATATAGAAGTTTCAATTTATCAGATGGTAAAATTTCCATAATCAGACATACATGTTTTAGGACATCAAAGATATTATTCCATATTTCATCTGATTAAAATTTATAGAAGTCCAAAAGTAGACTTACAATAAAGTACACTAAACAAAATTATTTCTAGACAATCAAAAAAATGTTGACCATACTAAGGCATAAATGTTCTCCACATGAAAATTCATTAAATCCATCAAATTAAGGAAATCCATTTCACATGACTTACATTTTTCTATCACTGGATGGAATCTATATATATTGTGATGGTGTATAAACTTGCAAGAATCATATGAACATGCTAATTTGATTAATTAAAGTATAGAATATGGATTCTGAGGTCATTGTAACCACGTCTGAGATTCATGGAATATAATAATTGAGAGATTTTTTTATAAATAAGAGAATCTTTTTAGGAGGTAGTAGTGTTTGTGGGATTTTTACAAGATGGGATTTTTCATCACAAGAAATCTAGGAGTTGTTATGGAAATATTTGTAATATCTTGATACTTTGAGTGATCACCTCATTATAATTATTTAGTTAGTATATTTCTTAAGTCATCCACTATGTGTAATATTTTGTAAATTCATTAATAATTTCTGCATTTTTACTAGTTTTTCCAAGATTTATGATTAAGGGATTCTGAGGATAGGAAGACAGAGTTGTGTCTAATCTTGTTGATTGATGGATTTCAGGGATATAATGTAAAAAAATTTATAATCCTCTTGAATGAGGGATTCCTTATTGTAGGAATATAGACCATTACAATTTGGTTAAAATCATGGATACCTAAAGTAAAGACTACTGACTTCAAAAACTATTAAGTTTAAAGATTTGATACTTTTTTAAAAAAGTTCTATAATTTTTATTTACGTACATTGTATAATATTCATTTACTTCTGTATAAAATTATTAATTTATACCTTCCAAACTATAAAAATATTTTATTTGGTATTTTATAAGGTTTATTATACTCATATAATCAGGATGAAATTAATCTCATAATCCTACATAATGATTTTTATGAACTTTATTGTTTTATTTCATAAATTACAATTACCCCCCCCCCTATTATGGTAAATTGATTTCTCTTACTTATTTATAAAACACTTATTTTTAATTTTTCAATATATAAAAAAGTTTAATTTAGTTCGTTATAATATTTTCTATATTCAGATAATTATACGTAAACATTATCTCATAATCCTAAATAATGATTTTTATGAATTTTTATGTTTTGTTTTATAAACATAAATTCACACTCCCCCCCTGAGTTGTAGTAAATTTATTACTCTTGTGATCCTATATATATTTCATCCACTAGAGATTGTATGTATTTGATGTAGATGAAAAAATGGTTTGGGGAAATTATAGAAGTGGTATACAAAAATGTCAAATCTGTGTGGAAAGAATTTTTTCGTTATGTTAATAAAGAATCCAATTCAACACTCACATATAAATAATATTCATATTCAATACTATTTTACAAGGGGTAAAGTAGAGAAAAATGTTGTGAAACTAGAATTTTTTATAACATAGTAACAAGTGGAAGATGTATTTTCTAAACCACTAACATCACATAAATTCAAAAGGCACTGGTTGAACATAAAATTTTACCTAATATCCTCAATCTATAAAAATTTATACTCCCCTATACTTGTTGTATATAATTTTTAATTTGGTTTATGTTTATTATTATAGGAATTAATTTTTATTTAGGTGTAAGAATATTGGGGTAGACTGTAACACCCCGATATTTTATGAAAAATATTCTTTTTAATTTCATTAATGTCTTGTGTTATACGCTACACCAAAATGAGCTTTCACAACACACATCCTTGACTTGCCATGCATTACGTGCAATCGCGACCGTCCTCGATAGCGTGTGTAGTACGCAATACCGAGTTTCACTAAACAACGATATGTTATTAAAATATTATTAAAACTAGCTGTTATGAATAGTAATAACAACTATTTGAAATTTTGTAAATTTTATTTTTCAAAATGGACTTCATTTTTTGGATTCGGAATATCGAAATTATCTTAGGGTGAAATTTTGGTACTTTTCGGATAACTTTCATTTTCTAATGAATAGTGAAAATTACTAAATTTTAATTAAAAACAACCTTTTTAATCGAAATAATTAATAGTGATAAATTATTAATTTGAGTGGTTTTAATGTATCTTAATAATATATTTTTACAATTTAATACAATTTTGGTCATTGGATGTAATTTCACATTTAAACTAGACATAAACAAGTGTCAATCTTTTGATAGTTATTATCGCTTAACAACACGCTATATGTTTTGACGACGGGAATTAATTTTTAAATTAATTAATGCAACTGATATGTTTTGAATTTGGTAAAATAGAAACCATTTTTGAGTTCATAATATCAAATATATCTTAGGCCTAATTTTTGGTATTTTTCTAAAAACTTTCAATTTTTGATGAATAGTGAAACCACTAAGTGGTAGTTAAAAAAAACTGAATTTTTTATAAAACTTAATTTTACCGCTTCTGTGAGTGGAATATCAAAAATCTGAGAGACAAGGTTGATGTCAGTAAGTAAAATGTAGTTCAATGAGATGAAAATAATTTTTTGTGAATAGTAACTTTTTACTTTTATTTACCACGGTTAAAAGTAAATAGGACAATTAAGGGTAAAAATGATATTATTATTACCCTAACACATGTCCTAATTCTATTGGATAAGTGTAATTCGACCAAAAACAACCTTAGGAATAAAATATGACCATTTAGGCCCACTTGTATTAGATTAGGACATTTATTATTAATTTATTTGAAGAAGGGTTAAAATAGTTAAAATCAATGATTAATAAGAAAATAATTTTTAATATAGGGTTATCCATTAGATAAATTCGACTATAAGTATTCATTAGAAAGCTAAATCGATTTCCTACATAATGATATTTTATTTGTAATTTTTAGACTTTAGAGAAGTTAATTTATTTATGACACAATGATGATGCGGTAATTATCTTATTAATGAAATATTGACATAATTGATGTTATAAATACCCAAATAAATGTAATTTGAGACTTTTTATGAATTCCACTAATTTTATAGGTTAATATGACATGTTAGTACTGATTTAATTAACTTTTTTCGAACTAATCATTCTTTTATGATTTTCACAAAAATCAATTACTAAATAGTGTCAAAATTGACATAAAATAGTTTTTAAAACAAATATTGTATTATTAATTATTATTTTATTCCTAAAAATTTAATGTTCGTCCAAATGACTTATATAGAGTTATATATATTAATAATAAACAACCTGGGGTTATTTTGGCTTGTTATAGTAAGTTTATTAACCTTATAGTATAAGAACACAAGAAGACACGGTAAAAGTAAAATTATATAACTTAATGTTAAATCTAAATGATAAGGTTAAAATAGGACCCTAAACTTGTCTAAATTCTATTGGATGAGAGGATTTCGACCCATCCCCATCTTATATTAGAAATAAATTAATGTGGAGCTATTTAAGACCTTAATTTGGCTTTATAATAAAATAATATTTTTTAGTTTTTCCAAAGGAGCCCCTCTCCTCCCTTATAAAAGGGCACCTCCTCCCACTCTTCCTCACACCACTTTGAGCCTTCAAGCTCATCCAACCTCTGCCACTTTCTCATCTCCACTTCCCTAGAGACATCCTAGAAGTTCTGTTCTTCTTAAAAGACCAATTTAGTGCCCTAAAAGGATGTCTCAAAGAAGCACTTCAAAGAAGAGGTAATGTCTGTTACTGATTATTTCATCTTTATTTCTTCTTCCAGTTCTTCTTAATTAGTTGTTTCGTTATGAAGTAATAACATAAGTATCACTCATATACTGATATGTTATTATATGTATAAAACAACCCTATTTAACCATATATCCATCCTATGGAAAATGAAATCACCGCGCGTGCGTACGTACGGAATACCGTCTCCACACCGTGGTGTAATCTATTTTCCACCACCACATTACTTGGATGGGTATAATGGCGTAAATAATGAATATATATGATTATTGTGAAGTGATATTGATTCTGAAATAGTATACATACACTCCAATACAATTCCACGATCATAGGAACGATATCATCGCTCGTGAGTACGTACGGAATACCGTCTCCACGATGTGATGCGACTCGTTCTACATGATCTTCATTGCATAATGATTATATAAATGAATTGAATGAAATAATATGATATATATTACACTAATACCATTCTGGAAATTAGGTATCTATAACCTAAAAAGAAAAATAATAATTTACTCGACAAAACATGCATAAGAACAAAAAGTAATAAACACCCGAATAACAAGTAGTAATGAAATATTACTAATAAGAAGCTAAGAATATGACCATATCTGATATCATAAATATAATTATGATTATGGAATAAGTAAATAACATTATTCAAATCCTTATACAAGATTTTCGGACACTTACGAAGAAAATCGGACCTAAGTTAAGGGAAAATATCACAATATCATTTTTATCCGAGATTATTTATACTTTGGTATTTACTGGGGTGTATTTTATCATCCACATCCATGTTTCCTCATTATGTAATATTATTTCCATCCACCTACAATTGTTTAAATCCATTTTCACCCTTTGGTGAGTTTTTAGTAAAAGATATGAAAGGAATATTTTGTCGTTTTTCGTACGAGCTACTTTTTGACTTTTTCGACAAAAGTACGAGAAGAATGTTTTTTTGACTTATATGGCATGAATGGATTTTTAAAACATTATTTCCAAGAAGATTCCTTTAAAAATTTTCAAGTTTATATTTAATCAACTTCTTTTAGTTTAGAATTGTATGACATGTTAAGAAAGGAAAAGTGTTTTTGAAGTAGAAAGGATATTTTCCTCAAGAATGGAGTTCAAGTGTTTTATCAAAATTATTTTCCATCTAAGATAATAAAGGGTTCTGTTTCTATCCCTATTATTACATTGATTTGATTATGTTGTGATGGAATTATTTTTATGAATTCCTTTATCTTATATGAATTTTTTTATGATGTCACGATGTTTAAGATTCCCATTTTTATTACATAGGTTATTCTATGATGTATGGTTTATGATTTTGTGGCACACATAAGAATGGTATCATTATGAGATGGGTGGGACCTATATCTCCCTCCAATTAATTGGGTAAATATTTTATATCTCATGAGATAGACATGGCTGGAATGGCAGGTTAAACCGGTTCAGTGAAACAGGACTGAAACGAGGAGTGAACTCAGTTCAGAAATGGACTTTGTCCACTAAGATAGTCTTGGCAATGAGTCTTGACTAATAAGAAATGATTTTCTATGATTATGTGTGTATGACACAAATTTTCATGTTTAAAGTTATGATTATTGGGATTACATTTCACTACTATGATTTATCCCATGTTATGATATTATGATCTCTTTTGCAGGTTAAGATTTCCAAAATGTTATGTTCTTATGAATATGATGTGATTGATATTTCTTTTGTTTACCCTTACTGAGCATTTGAGCTCACCCTTTTGTATGTTTTATTTCCCCAGGTCAGGAAGAAGGTTATTAAGTAAGATATGCCAAAAAGGGACTATAGATATGATGAAATAAATGGGAGACAGTGTAGATGCTTTATGAACCAGTTGTTTATGTTTACCAGTTTCTAAAGACACTATACCTATACAGTCCTTTCATGGTTTTTTTATATGTTGTAATAAGTATGCTTCAATTTTGAAGTATTAACCATGTATGTAAAGTATGGGTCGTTATATTTGGTATCAGAGGAAAGTTTTAGTCAACCTTTGGAAACTAGGATGCGAAAACGTTAGTGTGATCCCTAGAGATATTTCTAAGGTATGTCTAGGGATGTCCTTAAGGATAAGTATACGTATAGGATATAGCCCTAGAAATACGGTAACGATCTTAGAATTTAACCTAAGATGTTATATATTGAGGGTACTCCCCCTTTACTATGTTTTTTTCCCTAGCATGATTTTTGCCTCTCACACTATTCTTTTTGGGTTTTAGAAAATGGATGGAAACAGGAAGATTCATGATAATGGAGGATATGATAGAAAAAGGAATGATATTCTTCATGAGAAACCAAATGAAACGGGATTTGGAAGTCCAAACATCGTTATTATGCCTAATCAGCAATCTCATAGTATGATCAATAATCTCAACATTGGTAAGTTTACCGACTCAGATAATAAGAGAAAGATGTAGTTTCATGATGATCATAGAGGAAAGAAAGTTCAATTTCCCTCATGTAAATCATGTGGTAAGAGGCATCGGGGAGATTGTTTCAAAGGAACTGGAAGATGATTTGGGTGTGGAAAAGAAGGACACAAAGCCAGTAAGTTCAAAGGAAAAGGTTCAGTTAACACCATGGATGAGGATAATGGTATTGCTACGACATCAACAATGGTTAAATGTTTTAAATGTGGACTATACGGGCATTATGCAAACCAATGCCCTAAGGTAAAGTCTCATGAAGAGAATCAGTACGGTCATATGGGTAGTATTTATGTTGATGATGATGAAGAGACTACAAATGATATGTGAGATGAATGAATTTTTGAAGCTCGGTCAATGTTTTAAGAAGGTAGTGGAATGATTACATGTTTATCAAGTGTAATGTTGTATATGTAATCTCATGGTACTATGGAATAAAGAGACATCTAAGGATTGTTACACTATTGTATTTCCTATGTTCTGAAAGTGTATGATTAATTGTATTAGTAACCATGAAAGGTTATTCAGATATTTTTGGAAAATAGATGATATGCGCATAATGAAGGGATAAGGAGAAAATTAAATGTTTGATAGTATTCATGAGCTCATGACTGATATAAGGAGAAGGTTATATCATGGTTTGAGTATATAGAATTTTTGGATTTTGGTATGTGGAAAGAGTTAACTTTTGACAGCATTCATGTTTTCACTAATATTCAATGGGTATTCATTTTTCATGAGAATACATGATTATGGCCTTCAAATGTTTGGAATGTGACCAACAAGACATATCTCATGATATATGGGGATCAACAATGGTATTAACATACTAGTTGTATGAACTCTTTGGTAATCATTTTCACTATAATAGTAGATTAGACATCATTATTTTGGATAAGCCTAAAGATTAGAATGGATTATGTTGTACATAAGTTAGTATTTTTTAAGGATAGAAGTTTTTTTTCGATATTATTTATGGGATGTTATAGTAATGTAGTTTTAGAAAAAGGACAACCTGTAGGATGGGCGACAGCCCATCGCGTTAGACAAGGCTGTGGGAATCGAACCCACAACTGAAGTGCGACAGGCCTTTATTTCCTACCACTGGCCTACAGGAAGTCCCTGTTTAGTAGAAACTAGTTTTATTATATTAATCAATATGATATATGAAGTATAAGTCCATTTTAGGAACCATATATGATTAATCTCACTGTAGATGGACTTATGTATTTTTTGATAACTTTTCTAACCTTTTGTTTGAGACAGATGGAATGACCCATCATTCTATAAAATGATCTGATAACACATCACGAATAACAAATTCAACTTCATTTCTTTAATAGATGAAGTGGAAATTGTCCAAAGAATGACCAACGATGAGACTATACCAAAATCACGAAAGTATTTCCTCTAATTCCGATTTCATCAACTTTAGGGAGATGATCTTGAAAACCAAAAATGTTTTCCTAGTGCTCTTATATCTGATTAATCAGATGGTACCTTAGATCTTCATAAATTTATGGCTTTGTGATTTCTGGATTTTTCATAGCCATGTTCTCTACCACTCTCCATCAGAACATGATGGTTAGATTTCTCTTCCATATCCATATTTTCACCTAGGTGGAAACCCAGTGATTAGTTTATTTGGGTAACCGTTACATTTCATACATTTGTTTTTAAAGATTGGTTTTGGTATTCCTTTTTACGATGTAGGTTTCTATTAAAGAAACTTTCGAGTAGTAAACCATTTATAACCCCGACGAATTTCAAGGGCGAAATTCATTTTAAGCGGGGTAGAATGTAACACCCCGAGATTTTATGAAAAATATTCTTTTTAATTTCATTAATGTCTTGTGTTGTACGCTACACCAAGAGGAGCTTGAAAAACACACATCCTTTACTTTCCTTTCATTACGCGCAATCGCGACCTTCCTCAATAGCGTGTGTAGTACGCAATACCGAGTTTCACTAAACAACGATATGCTATTAAAATATTATTAAAACTAGACGTTATGAATAGTAATAACCACTTTTTGAAATTTTGTAAATTTTATTTTTCAAAATGGACTTCATTTTTTGGATTCAGAATATCAAAATTAGCTTAGGGTGAAATTTTGGTACTTTTCGGATAACTTTCATTTTCTGATGAATAGTGAAAATTACTAAATTTTAATTAAAAACAACCTTTTTAATCGAAATAATTAATAGTGATAAATTATTAATTTGAGTGGTTTTAAAGTATATTTAGAATATATTTTTACAATTTAATACAATTTTGGTCATTGGATGTAATTTCACATTTAAACCAGACATAAACAAGTGTCAATCTTTTGATAGTTATTATCTCTTAAGAACACTCTATATGTTTTGACGATGGGAATTAATTTTTAAATTAATTAATGAAACTGATATGTTTTTAATTTGGTAAAATAGACATCATTTTTGAGTTCATAATATCAAATATATCTTAGGCCTAATTTTTGTATTTTTCTAAAAACTTTCAATTTTTGATGAATAGTGAAACCACTAAGTGGTAGTTAAAAAAAGTGAATTTTTCATAAAACATAATTTTACCGCTTTTTTGAGTGTAATCTCAAAAATCTAAGAGACATGGTTGATATCAGTAAGTAAAATGTGGTTCAATGAGATGAAAATAATTTTTGGTGAATAGTAACTTTTTGCTTTTATTTACCACGGTTAAAAGTAAATAGGATAATTAAGGGTAAAAATTATATTATTATTACCCTAACACATGTCCTAATTCTATTGGATAAGTGTAATTCGACCAAAAACAACCTTAGGAATAAAATATGACCATTTAGGCCCACTTGGATTAGATTAGGACATTTATTATTAATTTATTTAAAGAAGGGTTAAAATAGTTAAAATCAATGTTTAATAAGAAAATCATTTTTAATATAGGGTTATACATAAGATAAATTCGACTATAAATATTCATTATAAATCTAAAACTATTTCCTACATAATGATATTTTATTTTTAATTTTTAGACTTTAAATAAGTTAATTTATTTATGACACAAAGATGATGCAGTAATTATCTTATTAATGAAATATCAACATAATTGATGTTATAAATACCCAAATAAATGTAATTTGAGACTTTTTATGAATTACACTAATTTTATAGGTTAATATGACATGTTAGTATTTATTTAATTAACCTTTTTCTAACTAATCATTCTGTTATGATTTTCACAAAAATCAATTACTAAATAGTGTCAAAATTGACATAAAATAGTTTTTAAAACAAATATTTTATTATTAATTGTTATTTTATTCCTAAAAATCTAAGGTTTAGCCAAATGACTTAGATAAGGTTATATATATTAATAATAAACAACTTGATTTTCGTTTGGCTTGTTATAGTAAGTGTATTAACCTTATTGTATAAGAACACAAGAAGACACGGTAAAAGTAAAATTATTTAACTTAATGTTAAATCTAAATGATAAGGTTAAATTAGGAACCTAAACTTGTATGAATTCTATTGGATGAGAGTATTTCAACCCATACCCACCTTAGCTTTGAAATAAATCAATTTGGATCTATTTAAGACCGAATTTGGCTTTATAATAAAATAATATTTTTTAGTTTTTTCAAAGGATCCCCTCTCCTCCCTTATAAAAGGGCACCTCCTCCCCCTCTTCCTCACACCACATTGAGCCTTCAAGCTCGGCCAACACCTGACACTTTCTCCTCTCCAATTCCCTAGAGACATCCTAGAGGTCCTGGTCTTATTAAAAGACCACTTTTAGTGCCCTAAATGGAGGTCTCAAAAAAGCACTTCAAAGAAGAGGTAATGTCCGTTACCGATTCTTTCATCTTTATTTCTTCTTCCACTTCTTCTTCTTTAGTTGTTTCAATATGAAGTAATAACATCAGTTTCAATAATATACTGATATGTTATTATAAGTATGAAACAACCCTATTTAACCATCTATCCATCCTACAGAAAATGAAATCACCGCGCGTGCGTACGTACGGAATACCGTCTCCACGCCGTGGTGTAATCTATTTTCCACCACCACCTTACTTCGATGGGTATAATGGTGTAAGGAATGAATATATATGATTATTGTAAAGTGATATTGATTCTGAAATAGTATACATACACTCCAATACAATTCCACGATCATAGGAACGATATCATCGCTCGTGCGTACGTACGGAATATTGTCTCCACGATGTGATGCGACTCGTTCTACATGATCTTCATTGAATAATGATTATATAAATGAATTGAATGAATGAATATGATATATATTACACTAATAACATTCTGGAAATGAGTTATCTATAACCTAAAAAAAATAAGAATTTACTCGACAAAACACGCATAAGAACAAAAAGTAATAAACACCCGATTAACAAGTAGTAATGAAATATTACTAATAAGAAGCTAAGAATATGACCATATATGATATCATAAAAATAACTATGATTCTGTAAAAAGTCAATAACATTATTTAAATCATTATACAGGATTTTCTGACACTTAGGAAGCAAATCGGACATAAGGTAAGGGAAAATATCACAATCTCATTTTTATCCGAGATTGTTTATACTTTGGTGTTTACTATGGTGTATTTTATCATCCATATCCGTGTTTCATCAATATGTAATATTATTTCCATCCAACTACAATTGTTTAAATCCATTTTTACCCTTTGGTGAGTTTTTAGTAAAATATATGAAAGGAATCTTTTGTCATTTTTCGTACGAGGTACTTTTTGAATTTTCCGACAAATGTATGAGAAGAATGTTTTTTTAAAATTATACGGAATGAATGGATTTTTAAAACATTATTTCCAAGAAGCTTCCATTACAAATTTTTAAAGTTTATTTTTAATCAACTTATTTTAGTTTAGAATTTGATGACATGTTAAGAAAGGAAAAGTGTTTTTGAAGTAGAAAGGATATTTTCCTCAAGAATGGAGTTCAAGTGTTTTATCAAAATTATTTTCCATCTAAGATAATAAAGGGTTCTATTTCTATCCCTATTATTACATTCATTTGATTATGTTGTGATGGAATTATTTTTATGAATTCCATTATCTTATATGAATTGTTTTATGATGTCACGATGTTTAAGATTCCCATTTTTATTACATAGGTTATGCTATGATGTATGGTTTATTATTATGTGGTAAACATAAGAATGGTATCATTATGAGAAGGGTGAGACCTATATCTCCCTCCAATGCATTGGTTAAAGATTTTATATCTCATGAGATAGACATGGCTGGAATGGCAGGTTAAACCGGTTCAGTGAAACAAGACTGAAATGAGGAGTGAACTCGGTTCAAAAATGGACTTTGTCCACTAAGATAGTCTTGACAATGAGTCTTGACTAATAAGAAATGATTCTCTTTGATTATGTGTGTATGCCACAAAGATTCATGTTTAAAGTTATGATTATTGGGATTACATTTCACTACTATGATTTATCCCATGTTATGATATTATGATCTCTTTTGCAGGTTAAGATTTCTAAAATGTTATGTTCTTATGAATATGATGTGATTGATATTTCTTTTGTTTACCCTTACTGAGCATTTGAGCTCACCCTTTTATGTTTTCTTTTCCCCAGGATATAAAAAAAGGTTTTAGGTAAAAAAAGGAAGATCTTTATGAGAGATGTTGAAGATCTTTCACCATAATTCGAAGATTATATTCTGAGTTTCCAAATACACTAAACTATTATGGTCCTTGTGTGTGTGTGTTTGTTATGTACTAAGTATTCCGAAAAAGTAATGTAATGTCCATGCACGTTAATATTCGGGTCGTTACATAGACACTATCCATGGGGACATAGAAGAAATATAGACATTTCATTAGTAATTATGGATAATATTGTAGTGATTAATTATTTCTAGAAATTTCATTAATACTATTACAATCACTTAGGCTTAGATAATTTATTAAAATAACTTCTTTTGGTTTCTAATGTAGTTGAAGTTTCAAGGATACTTTCTTTTGATATCATTGGAAAATGAGTGTCTGTTAATTTTTATTTTCAAAGGGGGTGAAATAAAGTTCTTAAAATATTTGTATAATATTAAAGAATAACTAACAATGAGTACATAGGGTGATAGTAGTGTAAAATTAAAGGGGATCATATAATCTTGGAAGAATATTTATGTAGGTTTAACATCATAAATTTTACATTGAAAAAAAACCAAAGGGGTATTTTTTTACCACATACTGATAACATAGATTTTTTTAACTAGACGAAATTTTTTGAGGCAATTTTATGTTACATGATAAGATTGAATAAGTCAAATAAGTTTTGTAAAAATGAAATTATTTGAATTATTTTATTTTTTAGGAATAGATCACACCATGATATCATGTATCATTACATGACTGGTGTTGGTATTGGATAAATGAGAAATTCCTTTAATCATTCCAAAATATCAAATCATGATGTTTATATTACACCATGATTTATTGAAACTGGGGAATTAAAATATATTTCATGAATTGTCCATATCAGAATGTTTTACCAGTTATTGGATCTTCCATCAACAAAATTTTTTAAATTCATATGGTGGTGAATCACTAGGTAATAATATTGTGGATGATTTTTATTTAAAGTAATTTGGAAGTTGATTATAGTTTTAATAAAAAAATTAATTTCAAATATTATCTATTTATATCATAATATATATTATATATGAAAAACTATTGAGTATAGAGGGATATTGAAGTTTAAGGAATAGGGTAAGTTGAGTGAAATAGTGTAGGCTTCATTGGACATCTGAAATAGAGAAATGAAACCAATTATAATGAATTACATTAAATATCAGGTATGGAAGAAATATTTATTGTGAATAAAATTAAATTTATAGAACTAAATAACATTGCATTATAAGGAACATGCAATTTTTTTGGTGTTATATCATTGATTGATATTATTATGAGTTCAACCAATGTGTATAGACATAATCCTTTATAACCATAATAAAATTTACTGAGAATAAGACAGTAATAGGTTATAGAACATGGATGATAAATGAGCTTATCGTAATGCTTATAATAAAAACTATTTAAGAAATGTTCTTCCATATCAATACACTATTGGTATGTTCTATTTGTATGAAGATCATTGTGGGTGAACCAAGTAAAAATTTCAATCTCTATACATATTTATTATTATATAATTGGTTGTTCTTATGTGTGATCATCAATACATATTCAAAGTATCTATTCTAGTATGGACACAAGATCCAATTGAACTTAAGGGAAGAATAAATTTCAAGATAACCTGATCTACTCCCTCTACTATTAGGGTATACATTAGGAACTTAGATTACAAAAATTTCTATGAGACATGGGAGACCTAATAGATGGTTCGAGCTCAATGAACAAAACATTTCCCCTTATATGATTGATAAATTTTCTTGGGGAAATAAAACCTGATGGTAGTGAATTTATAATTACTCTCATCATTTCATGTAGTTTTTTTTAAAATTTAGTATTTTATCTCTAAAATTGACAATTAATAGATTTGTATATTCATAGGATGATGAAAAAAGGATGGATAAGAAATAAAGATATATTTTAGGGTTGGTATGTCACTAGGTACCCTATATTTGGGTACTTGGTAACCTATGGTTGGTTAATAGTTACCATATGATGTCTTCTAGATGGAATTGGTTAGTCACTGAGTACCTGGTGGCCTTGTACTAGGTACGCAATATAAATGTCATTTATTTTTTTATGTAAGGGTTAAAATGGTTTTTTTTTAATTAAAACTTAAACACACGTAAAATAATACTTTTAAAATATATTTTAGTTATATATCCATTCAAAAATCCATCCTTTATCCCTCAATATCTTGTTTAAATTTATTTTTTTGTCATCAACTAGATTCAATTCTGTAAAATTTGAAGACTTGGTTCTTGATGATGTTATCATTGGGATTCTCTTTAATCTTTGATTTTAGTTATACTTTGATGTATTGAACTTTAAATACCTAATTTCTATTTACCTAATGTATAAAATCAAGTGTTTCTTTTGATCTTACTTCTTGTGGGTGGTATTAGGAGAATTTGATTGATGATTTTTAGGTGAATCTACTTCATTTTTATCGAATTTGTATTTATACTTAGGTAATTGGGATAAACATTCATTTTCTATTAATCTATTTTTGAAAATATCTTAAATAGTGGCATGTATACCTTCTCTGGGAGTAGAGATTTGGTTTAGCATAGGTTATAGTTAGTAACCCATATTTTTTCACATGTCTTCTCTATGTTTATAATAGTAGTGACATGATATAGTGTGAAGGGTAAATAGAAAAATATTATTTTCCATAATAATTTTTTTATTAATAGTTTTCCTCTAACCCAAAAATTATTATTTAGTTTTCCTTTCATGATTTGTTGAGAATTATGTCTTTATTATGATTCATTGGTTATAGAAATTCCTATTAGGGATAAAAAAACATATATTATAGGATTATAAACATGTTTAGTGTTGATTAAACCATGAATATAGGATTTCATACATGTCATTCAGTTCTTAAAATATATATATATCTTTATATATGTAATTTTCTCTTATTATTCCCTGTTTATAGGCATTCATGTATAATTATTATTACGATATGGTTGAATTTACCAAATATTATTAAAGATATGTTGAATATTGTTAGAGGTCTCTTTCCAAAGTTAGTCTCATTGCTGACATATCATGATGTTAGAACATATTTTTATCATTATTTATGTTTTGGTTAATTACTGTTTTCCATGAAATTAGATATTTGGATCCTTGGTTCTGTTGTATAGTTTATATGTTTATATTTTTTTCCTTTTTATGCATGTTCCAGATGATATGTGTATAAAAACTACACATAAAGATATATGTATAAATAACTATATTCCAACTTATTAATAGTTGATCCTCTTAAATGAGAATGTATATGTCTAAGTATATAGATATGAATATATATATATATATATATAAACATTATAATGATAAGGGTTTCCTCATATATGAGGATATATACACAAATGTACACACACTACCTCTTATAGAGGATAATAGTATACAATCCTCTCCTGGTTTACCGGATTGGATTCTGATCATGGATTAGAGTAGGTTTCACAAATTTCTAATAGAACATCCTATGGTTTATTAACTGAGATTTTATTTTGTTTTTGGTGACTTGGAATTTATTTTTATTTTATCTAGATTTATTTCTGGGATTTTGGGAGGAAGGGATGGGAGTGTAGATTTTGGGTGATACTTGTTGGAATTATATATTAAGAACTGCTAGGTAACTGATGGTAGGGTATCTGGAACCCAATAGAGGTGAGAGTGAGGTAGAGGACATGGGTTTCCAATAGTCACCAATTGGTGGGTGAATAGGTACCCATAATCCTATTGGGATTTTTTAATTAATAAAAAATTTCTTTATGTTGTTAAGGTTTCTGACCATTAAACCAAGATTCCACATTCTAGGGGTCATTTATTAGGATAATTATTCTCCCTAATCTCTCTAAAACACTATTGTTATTATCTCTATGAATTATTATTTATATCATGGGGATTGATGATTATTTTATTTCATTGGAGATATAATGGTTGATAGATTATTTTTTATATAGTTCAAATAGAAAGTGTCAAGGTTTAGTCTTTAATATCATATAATTCTCTATTTTCTTCTAGTTCTTGATATATAATTGATATTTGGAGGTTTGAGAAAGAATTTGGCTTCAAATCCATTTTTTTTGTTTTCATACCTTGAGGTTAGTAGTCTTCAGTTTCTACATCATTCCATTTCAATTCTCTAATGCATATTGAAAAATATGATGCTTGTATTTTGTTTTGTTATGTTGTCTTAACATGAAATTTTTTTAATAATATTATAATAAATTAAAATTAAAATTTAATATTAATTAATAAATTCAATTTTATGAGTAGTTATTTTATAAATAGTGCTTTAATGATTATAAAGTGATTATTTATTAGCATTTAAGGATAATTAAGGGTAAATAATGATTTTCATGAAAAAGAATAATAAAAGATTAATTATTATAATAAAAATTTACAATGAAAAATTAATTAGTATGTGTTTAAAAACTATATTATATGATTTAACTGGATAAATAATTAAAATAATTATTATATATTATGGTGGTATTAATTTTCAAATTAATCCAATTGAATGTTACTATTTGAGTTTTATTTTTTGTAATGGTATTTTGTGTGTGGTAATTGAATGTAAATGATTTTTTTGACTTGTTTAAGTCACCATGTGTCTATTTTACTGGTTAATATAATTTTAATGATTTTTGTTACTTTTTAAGGCTAATAAACCTTTTCTATGTTGTTTGAATTTGTTATTTGCAAGTGGTTTTTGTGTCATTTGGGTAAATAAATCATGTGGGGGTTAAAATGGTTTTTAATGTGGTATAACATACAATGTTTTGTGCTAGAATTCAGGGATTTAAATCTTCTATTAATTTTAGATTCTTAAATTTATTTATGTTTTTAATGGGTTATTTGTTAGTTCAAATTAATGTCAATGATTTTAGAGTGAGTGATTAACTTGGGAAATATAATAGTTAAGGGATAAAAGGATGGTTATAAATTGTTAATAATGTGTCCAAATTAGGGTCTCATGAGGATTAGTCCTTGAGTGATGTATTTGGGTGTTAGGATATAATACAAGACATATTTACATAACCTAAATATGTTTTTGTCTTTGAGTTTGGTAAAACCTTAGGGTTAAGATTTTTGGGATGGGAATCATAAACAAAATTTAAGTGGATGATTTTTCCAATTAAAGTGAGTGTCTATGTGTTAATAATTTTCGTTTTGAAATAGTAGTTTTAAATTGAGGACTAAAATGAGGATTTTTTTGGGAAACATGTCTATGATAGGCTTTATAGATAATGTTGATTTTATTTGAAATTCATGTATGAGGTGAACAAATAAAATTGGGATAAGTTATGGTTGGGTAAAAGGAGTTGATAATATGAGTGATTAGGCACATATTAAATGGATGTTTCTTTATATATTCATATTATTAAATAGTGTAATTTGTTAAATGTGTTTATAAATATTGTTCCATATGAATGATGAATTGGAATAAAGTTTAATGGGTAATTAGTGGGTGTTCGGAACATGTTAGTTTGTAGAAAATTCATTAAATTATTTTTAAATAAACTTGGATTTTAATATCAATTTTATGATATAGGATATATTCAATAGGGTATGTTTATTAAATGTAAAGGGGGATTTAATTATGATTTTAATGTTTAAAATGAATGGTAATAAGTAGGGAAATATATACCTGTGAAAAAAATGATTTTTTGAGTCATAGTGAAATTAAAGGAATATATAGTGTTAATGTATTTATTATATTATAATAATTATATTATTAATTTTCTTATGTTCCAACATAAATTATTTTGGAATTAAAGTGACTTTCATTTGATGAAATGTTGGGTTCATCTTCTTTCACCTAGTATATATGCTAAGCTATTTTTACAGAGGAAATACTTGAGAAATAATATAGGATAAGCATGTGTTTTTTATGATGAAGAATGATCCATATGATAGGGTAGATTGATATATTTCATGGGCTTATAAATTGGTTGATTTTTTCTTATGTTTGGTTATTATGTGAGTTTGGAAACAAGGGGATTATTCCATCTGCTTAGTTAGGTTACTAAGTGATCCATGTGTTTGGAAATATGATGTTATGA
The DNA here is from genome assembly GCA_963277665.1 of Viscum album. Lineage (NCBI taxonomy): Eukaryota > Viridiplantae > Streptophyta > Magnoliopsida > Santalales > Viscaceae > Viscum > Viscum album. The sequence continues at coordinate 401,030,433 of OY728126.1, forward strand.
TATATCCTAGTTTTGTACTATCTATGGTTAAAGATGGTAGGTTATAATCCAAAATATTCTGGTATCATGTGATGATAAGGTTCTAAGCATCTTGATTTAAATTCTAGTGTACATTTTCAATATAAATAAATTAGTATTTTTGAAACTTAGAGCTTTTTTGGGGATTGGTGGTGTCTTATGGGAAAGTATTTCTCACACATTGTATATTCACATCTCAATAAATTGTATTTATACATGTTTTTTAAATGTTTTTAAAAGGATGTGAAGATGTTTACATTGGATCCTAGGATCAACAAGATGATTTTAGAGGATTTTGGAGGTGTTGGTGGATAGTGTTTCTCTATTTTGTATGATTATTTTTATTTTTTTGGTTATAATATTTTATATATCATCTAATTATATTATTTATTGATTTTTTTGGTTTCATAGAAAGTCTTTATTATATAAGATTTATTTTTTAAAATTTTCATTCATTTATTAGTATTACTTTTTCTTATGTTATTTTTCAATGTTTATGTATTATTTTTATGTGATGGTCTATTAAATGGTAAATATATACCTAATATATATTCATAGACCCCTGAATCTATTCACCATCCTCTGGTGATCAGGATTTACACTTAAGGTAATGTGGAATTTCACCTTGACTGTATAGTCATGTTAGAGTGGGACATTAAAAATTATATCAAGGTGGTTCTTTTATAATGGTCTTGAAATTTTTGAATGGGTAGACTGGAGATTAGGAGTAATGAATTGTTATAAAATATATGTTTGTGTGTGTGGTTGTATAACACAACCATATTAGAATTGAATGTTTTCTAGGAAGTATAAGATTGTATTTTTGTAGCTTATAAATTATATTTTATGGTATTCTACTCACTTAGTTGAGGGTGAGTGTTGTGGTGTAAATGAATAATCTTGGAATGTAGGGAGAAGAAATATATGCGGGTGTCAATGTGATTTTGATTTATTTGTGGGTTTATTTAAGTAATTATTTTGAGTTAAATGATTCAATTTTTAAAAAATAAATTGGTGCTTTCATATATAGGTTATTTATATTAAATTTCATAAACAAAATAAATTGGATATTTTTTTAATGTAGTGTGATTTGTTTTGATAATTTTTTGTTTTATGTAAGTCAAAAAAATTTTTAGTTAAATAGAAATGTTATGTATATAATTGTGAAAAGTTAATAATGTGATTAATTGATAATATGGTAATGTAACACAAAGTCTAAATTGAAGTTTTCTTTTTGCATGTTTTGTCTATGAATAAAAGGGAATATTAATTATAGAAATGTGTTCAAATGAAAATGGAAGAAATATTAAGTAAAGTGTTCTCCTTTAGACACTCTTATGATTATATGATTTATTTTTAAATCTTCTAAAATGAGGAAATTCTTTATAAATTATGCGTTTATTAGTAAAAATGAAAGAGTAATCAATATGTAATTGATGCATGTATTTTGTGTTGTGAGTTAAATATAATTTTAAATGAGTTGTTTAAATTGTGATTTAATTTATAAATGTTGTGGTATGACTATATCAGAATTTGATTGAATCAAATGATGTTTTGATTATGTAGAAAGTTTTATTTATTTATTTTCAATTTTGATAAATTCATATATGCATGAAATTAAAAAATTTATTAACCATGATGTCGATTCATAATGGGATATTATGGATTTTTTTAAAAGTTTGATTTTCTTAATAAAATGTTTAATTTATATTTATATAAGGATGATAAATTGTTGTATTTGGTTTTATTAAATATTCAAAGCAATTTTTTTATTCTTTTTTTATGTTGAAGTATTGTTCATGCTTAGTTAACATGAGATCATGATGGTTTTAATTTGGGAAATCTAAAATGTGTTATTCTTAAATTTTATTTTCTAATTAAATGTTCATTATAATGGTATAATTATATTATTAAAGTTCATGCCGATATGAAGTTTTAAATTTGAATATGAAATTTGTCATTAAATTTTTTAAATTATTTTCCAGTGCGTGCTATAAATAATTGTTAAAATTTAATATTAGAATATTGTTATGTTTTTTTTATTTTATGAGAATTTTGGGTGTCTATTGAGTTTCTTTAAAAAAGTATTAGTTGTTAATAGATCACTTGATAAAATGATAAATTTAACTATGAAATCATGTTGATGGAAATTGTTTTATTAATTGCACCAAAAATTGGTAGAATTAATGTCTTGATATATAATGAGTTAATTCTTTATTTAAATTATAAAATTAAAAAAGGATGATTTTTTTAAATTATAGGGATGTTTAAGATCATTTAACCATGGTTAAATGGTTATTTTTGTGGTGTTCATTTTTTGTATGATGGGTTTCTGTAGTGTGGGTCAAAAACATAGAAATGATCAAGGATATACTAGGTTTTCTAACCTTATTGATGAATTCAACTTCCACATTGAATTTTGGTTCTGTGATTATGAAATTAATAGTTTTTTCATGGGGCACTAAAATTCCTTTTTTCATGTGGGAAATGAATATGTTTAAATATTAACTTGGTTATGAGGCTCCTATTGTGGGGTGCCTCATTTAGGTATATTTGGATGTGAGAGGTTTTTTGTGTAGGCATTTGGGAATGAAAAGTGAATTCAAATCATAGTGAAGGAATTTTTAATAGGATAAACTCAAAAATTATTATCTCAGATGAGAAGCATTATAGTGGGTATTTTCTAAATAATTGAGGTTTTTTAGGTGGGATTTGATTTCTAGTTTTGCTGAGTTTGAATTTATTGTGATATATTCTCAATTTTTTTGGAGATTTTAGTGGGAGAAAGGTGATTATAGGATATATTATGTGTGATAATTTCAAGAATTGTATAGTGAGTACCACCAGGTACTCGATTGTAGGGTATCGGGTTCCTTGTGTAATGGTATCAGGTACTTGGTGGAGGTGGTAGTGTGGTCGAGGACCTCAGCTGTAACGGAGTTCCTAGTGGTGGGTGAATGGGTAATAGATAGCTTGTTATGTTATTTTTGGAATATGGGAAATTTTATCTCCATTTTATCATGAATTTGGGACTTTAATCCATGTTTCTACATTTTAAAGATTGTTATTTAATAAAATCCATCACCACAATCTCTATAAACCTCCCTCAATCTTCTCTTGATGATTTATTCTTCATTTATTGGTGGATCAATTATACATTATTTAATGGAATTATAATTGTTAGTATATCATTTTACCTATGGTTTTAAAATAAATTATCATGGTTTTGATTCAAATTTCTCTCCTTATAATTTTTCCCTTGTTCTCAAAATTATATTGTTATATAGTTATATATGGAATAATTAGGTTTTGGATCTACGAAAATATTGTTGAAATACATTAATGTAGGTGGTATAGACCTTATTCGGGCTTCTAATTCAATGTGTTAGTATGCGATGCTTGAATTTACTTGTGTTATGATTTCTTTTCATGAATTTAGTTAAAAAAATATAGGAGGAAATTAATATTTACATTTATTATGAATTAATGAAATGAAATATGTGGGGAATTATACTATAATGGGTTCTTTAATAATGGAAAACTGAGTGAGTGTTAGTGTTTATTGATAATTAGGGAAAATAAGGATACATGATGAAAAATAATAATAAATGATGAATTTTTGTAAGAAAATGTTTCCATTAACACTTGATTATTATGTGTTTAATAATTAATTGATAATATTTAAAGGGGTAATTTAATAAAATGATTATTAGAGATAGTTTAGGTATTAATTGTTCAATTAATATGATTAACTTTTATTATTTAGGCAAGAATATTTATTAAAATAGTGTTTCTTTTGTGGTAAATGATCATAAATTATTATTTTTGACTTATTTAAGTCATAATTTGGCATGTTGACTTTTGAATGGATTTTGACGTGATGTGTCTTGATTTTTTGGGGAAAACCCCTTTTTTCTTCTATTATTTATTAAATTATTATGGTATGGTTTCATTTGGGTAAATAAATCATGTTGGATAAGTTGAGTAAGTGAATAATTAAAGAGTCATAAGGGTGGGTTTAATGAGAGGTTTTATAATAGTAAAACATAATAAATTTGGTGTTGGACTTAAGGCTTCATAAACCTTTGAAACAATTATTATTTTTAAAGTCATTAAAGTATTCAATGTGTGGTTTTTTAGTTCATGTTATACATTTTATTCAAATTATTTATATCCTAGGAGTGAGACTTGGGATCCTTTAGTGGACCACCAAGGGAGGAATCAAATAGAATTGATGTTATACCACACCTAGAGCGGTACCTAGGTTTGTATGAGGATTTCCATGGATGGTCTTGTAAGTTTTTTTGTTCATTTTATACTTTTAGAGATACATGGATTCCAAATAAGGAATTTTAATGATGGTATATTATTATTAATTGAATAATTAATGAAATGATTTATATGACATGTCTAACAAGACAAAGAAAAAGAATATTTTTTAAGGGTATTATACCTTAATGATATCCTAGTCAGTCTTATATTGGGAACATATCATCATGGGGAATGTTGGGAAACTTTCCCAATTATGATGCTTATTTATAAAATTCCAAAGGACTGACTATTACTCAGAGAATTTCCAACTAATACTGAAGCAAGTAGTATAGGACGGGTGTCCATGGGAACCCAAAACTTTATAGGTTTTTTACATAGAGAACTTATTGTACATATTATATTACATCCTTCAAATAGTTGTTGTTATATTTTCACTAACTGGATGGCATTAGACATTGTTGGTGGTGGCCTACTATGATTTTTTCTCACACCCTACTTGGGTCGTCTTTAGTACCTGAGCATATTATATGACTACAGGTATGGATAACGGAAACCTCCATGCTACAAGTTTTTGATTATTTCATAGGATCAGCAGAGTACATGATAGTGATGAGGTTCATGATTCTATCTGGAGATAGATCTTTTCAGACTTTTTAGTTTTTTGATACATTTATTGTACTAATTTTTCTATACCTATTTTGGATGATTTGTAGACAAATAGCATGATAATCATTGCATATCATATTACTTCTGGGATTATTTACATATTTCTACTTATTTATTATTGTGTTTTCACTATAGTAGTTTACTGGCCTTGGCGTCTATTATATCTTATTCTACTATTTTTTTTCTTATTTATATCTTGCTTCCACTATTGTATGTCATTGATATCTTTTGAGCTGCTTTGATATGAGCGTATAGTCTCCCTAATATAACCCCATTTTTACCTTCACTACTAGTCAGTATCCTCTAGATTATGGGGAGGCACACTTGAGTCCATGTGACCCACAGGGTTGGGGAACCATTGAGTGGAACTCGGGTTAGGAGGTTACAAAATTTATACAATCAAGAGTATTTCATAGACTTCTCAAGTGGTGCTCTATAAACCTATTTTTACTTCTCCATGATATAAGAGACATATAATATATTAAATTATTCCATTCACATCACATGATCATCAAATATCATATATGTAAAACCATGTACTTTTGGTTCACTATCATTATGATTTAAATACTAATGCTTTAAAAAGATTCTTGATTATTGAAATTATTTTCTAGGTAATACATTGTATGTGATACTTTATTTATAAAATTATAGTTAAAAATAATTCATATAGAAAATATTCTATAAATAAACTCGTATATCAAATACTTATTATAAAATTTAATTCACTTCACAAAATTGTATCCTTTATGAAAAAACTTCTTTATTTTTAGAACTGAATTGGAGAAAAATATGATATTCTACTCTCGATAATAATATCTCCCAAAAAATAATTCATCACGCATTATCTAAGTGTTAAAAAGGTATTTATAGTCAATTTTATATGTTTTTAACACATAAAATCCCATAAAATGTTCTTATCATGTCAGCTATATGAAACAATAAAAAATATATCACCTCACTCTACAAATAGCTTCACTTATGAATAGAATTTTTCATGTATCACAAATTTCATGTTTATATCCTCAAATTAATCTTTAACTGTGGCTTCACAATATAGTATTCCAGCATGGAATTATACATAATCATCATTTCATATTTCATGAATTCATTAGAAATTTCATGAATCACATATCAGTTATGTCCAAAAATAGTATCCCACTATTTTTATAGCAACAACATCTTCAATGTATCCTCTATTTGGGAAATTTCATACATAGATAATTCTTAATGTTTTTATGATCACCTAGTGATCCTGTATAGTATATGGTATTCTTTATGAAACTAGAGGTGCATCACATACTATTCTTCTCATCCAAAAATCATACTTGTTCAAATTAAATCTTTGCACTAACATTTTCATGGAATTTTGGTTTGTAAACTCATATTCACAAAAACTTTATATTATTTTTGTAAATTCATACTTAAACATCTTCCAAAATCCCATTGATATTCCATTGATCTCACATAACAAGTGATCTATTATTTTATTTATATAAATAAAAACACTCATACATAGAAGTCTTGGGATGTTGGGAGGTTGAATACAATTGCTATTTCAATCAGACGGTACAGATCAACCAAATTAGATTATTGAAATTCTATCTGTATGTTTTCAAATGGGTGAAATGTTACCATGTATGATGAGTCCCAAATTGATCCCAAAAGAGGCCACCCTCCACTTCAATAGTTATCATGTTCCCTTTTCATCTTATAAATGAGTAACATGGTCCACTCTCATCTTCGGTTGGCACTAACTAGTTCTAGAACCCCTCCACCATTGTATTTCCCCACACGGTGGTGACACCAGCTCTTATTCATGCTATATGAATACTCTCCCTTCAATCCCATAAAACATATACTATTTGGGCTTTCCATTATTGGAATATCACTCTTGTGGTCAATATTTCTCCCATATGTGGTTTATTTGGATTTTCTTACATGGCTATGTCTAGCCATATTTTTTACTAAAATCTCATAAATAGAGTTAGTAAAATATCAAACTAATTCCAATGCAATCTCAAAATTATTTATAAAAATATTCTTTCCCATGGTTCTAGAAACATTATCTTCTCAACTAGTCAACATTAAAAATAATATTTTTCATAATCTAGAAATAATTTCAGGAAATTTCAATTAGTACTCAACACATGTTTTCCTTTATGAAAATAAAGTTTATTTTCATGTTAAAAAAATAAACTCTTCATGTGGAAATATAATATTTTCTAAAATTCATTAAAATATATCATAAAATTTTATTCATGAAAAAATATAAATATTTCTTTCCTGAAATTATTTAATTCCCCTTATTCATATTTAATCCATCATCCTCCCATATTCTTATTCAACATGTTGTAAACAATGTTTCATCATTGAAACAATTATTGGACACTGAAAATGGCTCAAAAATACTCAAAAATAATTATTTCTAATATGTAGTGAAATTATTATCATAAATTATTCAAGTTATAAGCCTCACATTCCTTTTTTTTAGGTAATGGTCATACCTGAAAAAACCAATAGACTTACATGTATACTTAATCAATAATGACATCTAATTCCTTAAGCATCATTGTATAACTTGATTCAACCTATGGAATTTTATGGATTGGATATCAAAAATGATATCCAATTTTTTATCCTTATCAAAACCTCATTTAAGTCATCATAGTATATTTATTTTATAATATAATAATAACAAATGAAACATTCATTCCTCAACCATTCACTATTCCATTCAAAAACCTTTAAAATAAATAACTGTATTTTGGTACATGGAATCCATTTTTGATTTCATATAAACATACCAATTTTCCCTTATTTATATTTACTTATTTATGATTGGATAATAATTCATTATTCTTTATGAGTAATATATCACATAAATTAGTGATTATAAAATTTTCTCTCTTTGATTTTATATTTCAAAGCAGAATGTGTCTCAAGAAAAAATCCTCTGATTAAGTTTCATGGATTTTAGGTTCTTATTCTAATTAATGTTCATGTAGATCCTTGAATTTATTAAAGTTAATATTTATCCCTCTATCTCAAATACATATTTTCTTTATTTAGTAATTCCTTTTACTAATAGTTTTCAATCATAGGGATAATAATATCCTTAAAAAATTTGGATATTTAGCTATAATGAGCTTTATGTTTTCATGATGTATGTTTGTTTCTAAAATTTTCCTTAACAAATGTTTTACATGTAAACACATGAGTTTATGAAATAATGGAATTATTTAAATGTATAATTTATAATATATATACTTTTCCTTATAGTATTCATATAGATAAGTGTAAATGTTACTATTTTCAAAGAATGTCTCAAAAGTATTAATGGAATAATTTCAATATTTATAAGACTCTTCATAGGACCTCCATTTAAAAACATCATTACTATGATGTGTATAAGGAAGTGTGAGTTTAATATTAACTTCACTCCACATTTTATGATTAATGAATGCTTTATTAATATATTCTCCAAATAACCCACCATGAGCATCTTATATCTATAACCAAGAAAATTATCTAATTTTATTTACATTATTAAAACATATTTAAGGAATCATAAGTAGTAAATGGATTTAACTTTATCATTTACATAGAATAGTTCATATATATCTTTTTGAAAAAATTCTTTATTTTTTTGTAAATTAACACCTTTTGATGAAAAGGGTTTATTTATTTTAAAACCTTTCAACTTATCTTATAAAATACATGAGATTTTATCTCCAAAAAGTTTAAACACCATTCTAGTTATATCCTTAACAATTTCTTTAGGTTTCTATTGACAAAAAATTATCTCACCACAACTGGGTATGATTAGAGTCTTATATTTTATATTCATTATTAATTTATGATTTTAAATTTCAATGATTTTGTTATAATTAAAATACTAATTAAGTATAATAAATCATATTAAATTTTATTTGATATAGGAAATAATTCTATATTGTGTCTACATTTGTACACTAAGATAATATTATTATTACACATAATACATAAATAAATTTAGAATCAATCCACTTATTAATGTAATTTTGTGATCCTTTATAGGTGATATAAGAGTCAATATCCTTTATAAACTTCAATATCCTCTTCAATCTTGTAATGTTTCTAATTTTAATTGGTCCTTGTATTTGATAAAAATGTTTAAATCTCATATTAAATTTAATAATTATAAGGTTTAATAGAAATATCACATGTAATGATGAATATTCCTGAAATATAAGCCTTTTATTACTTCTTCTTCAATTTTATATATTCATGCTTAAGTGACCTTCATTTCCATATGTACAATAAATGACCTCATGTTCATTTCACTCTCTTTGAATCAACTATTTCTTTAAAGGGAATTTTAAAGGTACCATTAACTTTAAACTTATTATAGGAGTTTGAAATTTTTATTTCACTTAATTCACCATAAGGACTAAAGAACCAAATTCCCCATAATAATTATCTATATGAAAAAATATAGTAAAAAGATTATTCGGAAAATTCTCCATTATATTCATTTTATAATTCTAAATGATAAGGGATATTATATGTGGTAAGGATGAATGGATGAGATTTATGGATAATTTTATATCCACATGGAATCCAAAATTCACTAATTAATCAATGCATTCCAATATCTTTAGTAAATGATCTCTATATAAGTATACATATTTTACTTCACACTTGTATAGTGTAATGTCTATCTCATTTGATTTCCCCTCTCTTTATCCTTTTTATGTTTGTAGAAATGAATCAACATGGATTACGCAACCATAAAATTATGCTACATTCTTAGATCTCAAAATATACTTGATAAAATAAAGTTATAAATATCTGATCCATCCTCTATGTGCCTCCAATATTAATCTTTCACACTCACTCTATCCCTAATGTGGATGATTAAGAATAGGGGTCACTGACATAGAACATCATATTTTCTAACAATAGTTAAAATAATAAGAACCTATGCAACTCTTGGATATTTATTTCGTTGAATTTATTTTCTTTTTATTATAATGATCATAGTGATTCCATAATTTTACTTCCCATTTTCAAAAAAAATGAAATCATATTTTCGTACATTAACATGATTACTAGTTATTATATAATTAAATATTTTGTTAAGTCTTATTATTTTATAAAAACCTAAATTCCCTCACCAATGGATATTTAATATCCAAAAACTCATTTATTATATTGTAAAGCATTAATATTTCCCTTCTCATAACCCATACTATGACCCAAAAAAACATAAATTTATTTAGGCAGGATTTTTTTAACAATTATATTAACCCACAACTTCTTGATATGTTGATTGAACTCCCCAATCCTAAAATCCTAAACATATATTTAATAAAGACATGACTCCAAATTATATTATATAGACTTTAGTTATTTTCCTTAATACCAATTTGGTTCAATAGACCCATTATCATTGTTGAGACTCTCTGATAATTAAATTTTCCCTCAAATATGGATAGACTGAAACTTATGAATGTATCCTAACATGGAAAATAGAAGGAGTTTTTGATGACTTAATATTTTGGGTAGGGTATTTTTTTGACTACTGAGTAAATATTAATTTTATTATTCTATTTTCTCTATGTTTTATATTGAAATTTTATAAATAAATAACCATGATTGATAAAATAATTTAAATTAATTAATTTTATTTGAACAAGATATCCAATTTTAATAATTTTATATTTGTTGATTACGTTATATTAAAATTTATATACTTTTTAATAACTCTGATTTTTCCATGTATTACATTAAAATTTTATACGGATTATTTTTGGAGCTATCCATTGAAATGGTGTGAGATTTTGAGGCTCGGTGTGCCCGTAATTAATTTATGACATATATTAAATATATTACATATCACACTTGAATGTTTTTCTTGAAAAAGTAAAATAACAATTAAAATAATGCATGGATCAGAAATCTTAGGTCTCCATTGAGCTTATACCATAGGATTTACCCTGTGTGTGACATAAAATTTTTCAACATCGGATGTTAGGATAAACGACATTGTAGGAATACAAAATAAAATAAATTTATTTAATTATTTAATTATTTTATTACGTGATGCAGTGAAATAATTAATTCTCTATTTAAATAAACTTATGACCAATTATTAGGGTTAGCCACATAACCCTACAAATTGAGAGGGGGCATTGGAGAGAGATATTTGGTGAATGATAATGATGGATCGAAGATATTTTATGCCAATGAAATTCAAGGCTCAGGAAAATGATAATGGAATAGATTCATTCTTCATCAGTGATCAATCCACCTTTAGATAAGATATTGTTTTATGTGGATTTATCCAAGTTTAATTTTTCCAATGATAAATGTAAATCAATCAAATAATGAATTGATTATTAGATCATGTTTATTTCAAGTATGGGATTGATATTATCCCAGATTTGGGATTTCTTTATCTATTATATTTTTATCTCTTCATTTTTAATTCTAAAGTAAATTAATCAAGGGAAATATGATTATTGGTTGAGATAAATTTATCATTTTTGGGGGTTTTTAATTTATTCCTCTGTTCTTTTTTCATCACAGGTAATTCCCATAGCTCACAGTTTGATGAATACCAGATAATCAATCATTGAACACATGTTTATTAGTGAAAAGGATTAAAACCAAAGATCCATGTTTGGTTTCATGATGATATTGAGATTCGATGGTGATGAAAATGGATTGAGATCAGTTTGAAATTTTACATTCTTCCCGATTGGGCATGCAATAGTGATAAGTCATGACAAAAACTAATTTATATGTGAATCAGATCACCAGATTCTGAAGAGGGGTTACCGAAAGGCTCAATTGGACTAGATCCACAATCTTTGGGAGAGATCAATGGTGAAACCAGAGGTGATGATTGCTTAGGGATATGCAGTTGATGAACTATGGGTTTTGTGAAATCCTATGCTATATGACATGTAATATATAATTACATATCATGTGGGGACTCTAGAGCATCATCTAGGGTTTACGTCTGGAAATAAGGATCACATGTCATGTGGTCCCTACCATACACTATGTGACATAAGCTAGTTAGTTTGGCATGTACATGGTGTAAATTCCTTGGAATTTCTATGGAGGTACATGCCCTATGGGCCATGCCACATTCCATGTACACCCTGGTAGATATCTCAACATATACGGGAATACACACCCAGGAGACCTTGTGTCTCTACATGTCTTGTGGATGGCCACGTGACATGTACTCAAACATGGAAATGGTCATTCGCCATGATACATGGGTAGAACTTGGTCCCAAAGTGACACATCGTGTACTCCCAATAAATTTCATGTACTAATTCAAAAATGGATTATATCCATTATCCTCTTCAGCATTGAAATTTTTCTTAGGTTATGCTCCATTTATCCTTTTCTAAAGGGTTTATTATGTAGCCGTGTTTTATATAATAGGATAGTGACCCACTATGAAAAACACTAGGATTGGATAGAGCTGTTGGAATTCCCTGATGAGGAATACAGTATGATCTTCTATCATGATCCCTTCCCTAGGTGGGGTTATTGGTATCGTCCTGATGAATAGTAAATGGGAATCAATCCCATACTTTTTGGGTTAATCGATTTTGAGTTGTTGTTATAACCCTTGGCCTTAGGTGTAATCTCTATCTAAGTATCAATCTCCTCAAACTTCCAGCATGTACTTCTTAGGGTGAGACCTAACGAGCATGATATCTCGGATGGACACCATCAGTGCTATAAGACTCTTAGAGTGTTCTCTCCCAAACATGTGATATATTGAACCTTTAAGTAGAAATCCTAGGCGATTATTACAGTTGTGACCTTAACTTGAGACCATGTATCTACTTTTTGTATATTTGTAGATTATTGTATTATATTTCATTAACATATACTTGTGATGAGTTTAATTTTTTCCTTGATGTAATAATCTTATTGATTTCTGTGTGTCCTACTAGGTATTGTTACACTCACCCATGTATAGGCTTTTATCGCAACTATCATGACCTATATAAATGATGAAAATTTTGAAAGAGTCCTAGAGGAACTAGAACTAGGAAAATATTAGTTTTCTAGATATACGGAGGTGTGTTCCTTTGGTTACCTTGATAGTGATACCCTTCCATTATTTCAAGTTGGACATGTTATCAGTTTCAATTAGGTGGGCTTGTACATAGCTCATTTAGTTTAATAATACTTATTATTTTAATTTGATGGTGGTATTTCATATATATGCATGCATGGTTAATATTTTTTTACATTTAACATTTTTATGGGCTTACAGGTGTGTGTATGTGTATAGGTACGTTAGGATAAGGCCTCCCATGTTTGTGATATGCCTACCCAGTGCTGGTCACTAGCCCATGAGCTATTAAAGGTGGGATTGGGGTGGTTATAGTTCAGGTCATGTCGGGTTGTTTCATGTAATATTTGTATCAAAGAAGTTAGTTTAACTTAGTAATAGAGTCTATAGTATTGGTTTGGGTTTTATTGAAACCATGTTAATCTTTTTGAGTTTGGATTTCAGGTCATGGAGTCCAGTGTTAGTGTGGTATATGACGTCTCCATACACCAGTACTTTGAAACCCTGCTTGTTGGCTGAGAACATATAGAAATTGGTTATAAGGAAAACATTGTTTCATGCATCATATAATAATGTATTTTGGTTTCCATGTCCTTCTTGGATCATCTCTCCAGATATAATCGTTGACTGTGGTAAATCTTTTTTTTAGGATTATTCCATGATGTTTTCTAGCTAGGATTTAGTATTTGAATCTCCTAGATGATCCCCTTAGTAATAATTCTTTGATATGGGTATATATTCAATATTTGTTACCTCTAGGTGTTGAAGAAACCTTACCTTAATCTATCGAGTAGTATATAGTATTGATAGTACCAGCAGATGAGGTGTGCATGTTGAGTGTGCTTCATGTGTTTCAGTGATAGTGACCCCTTAAGTTTCAAGGTGATATATAACCATAGGCAGTTGAGGAATATCTTGAGGAAGTAACAAGATTCTTCCATCTTTTCATGACACCTATAGACCAAATGGTTGTCCAAATAGTTATCATTCTCCATAGATCTGCAGGATGACGGTGAGGCTTAGTGAACTAGTCATATAATGAGGTGAATCTTTCAATGTTGTATTTGGTCACCTTTTCATAGAGAAGTTTTATTCATATATGTTGAGGGTTGTTTGTATCCAAAATTTTCTAATACTTTAAGAGGGTTGGTGGATGATAGATTTCCTAGTGCCCTAGAGTTGTTCCTTCCTCCTAGGGTTTCAATCCCTTCCCCATTTTTGGGTTTGGTCCCTATTTCTTAATTATTTTTCAGGAGACGGTTTCCAGTGGTGGTTTTCGGTGTTATATATGGTCTTTTTTCTCTTGGAAGTTATGGGGGTTATGTTGGATTATTTTCGATGGTGTGTTGATGGTCGCTGTCATTAGTGTCTGTTTCTAGTTTTTTGTCCATGTTTGGTGAATCGAAGATGGTAGTTTTTGGTTGTCGTGTTTGTAGATGTTCTGTAGCTAGTATATGGTTAGATGATGATGACATGTTTCTATTAAAGGTTTTCTATATTCTGGTGTGGTATTGAATATTGACGATGATTTAATGATGAGGGAGCCTCTGTGAGGCGGTGGTGGTCATAGGTGAAGAGGCTGGTGAGGATGATGAATCTAGTTATGTGATGACACAATGGGGGTGATGGTGATGTGATGATGGATGGTGAGGTGATGATGGAATTGATGTGTCTTCTCAATGGTGGGTTTCTTGGGATGCTCACTTTCCCACATTTTTTTGGGTTTCCTAGAATGAATTTGAATATTAAAATCTTAATCTGGATTTTGGGTTTGGTTTTTTTGTGTAATGGTTTATGTGGGTGATGTTTGAAATTGTATCCATTTTTTGTGAGTTTCCCACTTACCCAACAAGTGGCATTTAAAAAAGACAAAAAATGATTTGGAGGACTTTTTATTCATCAAGGTTCACCAACCTCTCTTGATACATGATGTACATGGTGTGTGATCAGTTCTTTTAGGCTCGTACCTTCATGTGAGGACTACATAGAGACATCTGAGCTAGGGTGATACCTTTAAGTGTTACTTCCTACATCGGGGTATTGGATAATGATTTGGTATTTGATAGTTTCTTGGCTGATCAGACACGAATATTTGGGGCCATCAATGGGAACACAAGAAATGAGACTTCAGTTGTGGGTATCCAATGACAGATGCAGGGACCCATACATGATAGATGTTTTAGGAGGAAATCCCAAGATAGAGGTTCTGTATTTCAGGGCTCATGGGATAGATCTGTTCAGCTTACATAGAGGTGGTTCTACTCTTATAATGGTTGGGGACATATTTCTTGGGATTTTCAGACCCAACTTAGGGCAAATTGATAGATAATGGATGGGTCACCTAGGAAAAGGAATCATAAGGAGAACATAGGTCCACAAGGTGGTGGATGTGAAAAAAGATATGGGAGATTATCTAGAAGTGGTAAACATTTTGACTTTTTAACACCACCACCCTCAGGTGGTTACCAGGCTTAGGGAGTAGGGAGACATGGGTGTGGTAAGTGGTAGGCAGTCGAGAATTATGAACCAAAGACTCCAAGTATGATATAAGGTATGATCTATATTCTCCCGACTTTAGATATAGTATTTGTAGATACGATTCTGAGACATTCCCTTCTTTCCACTACTTTGGTTCGAGAGATAGATATTATGTTTGATATATTGGATAAATTTTTATTCATGGAGACTCCTATAGGGGTGACTCAAGAAACACACACTTCATCATATAGTGTGACCTAACTCTTTGAGGTGTTACTTTTTTTTGGGAACTATTTATATCAATGATGTGGCATTAAAATTTAATCATATTTAAGTACTGGTTATATATAGTTCTTTCCTAGATAGACTATTTCAGATGGAGGATATGGTGTGTCCATAGTGATGGGATTAGGTTTTACTTTTTATATAATTAGGATACCCTAGTGTATCTGGATAAGATCAAGAATAGGAGAGTGCATGATGTTACTCACCAGTTGGAAGGCTTGACTCTTTGAGCAATGGGTGTTATGGGATACCAGTTTCCTACAATGGTGGAGAAGAATGTGGGAGTATTTCCTAAGGATGTTCTAGGCTTACCTCCCACATGGATATAGAATTATACATTTATATATACCTTGGTATGAACATGATATCTTAACTAGCATATCGGATTTATCCTTCAAATATTTAAGAGTTGAGGGTGCAGTTTGTGAACTTGGTGAAGAAGGGTTTTGTCAGACCTAGTATTTCACCCTAGGTAGCCCCTATGTTGTTCTCCAAGAAGGTTGATGGGAGCTTGAGGTTGTGTGTCGATTCATTTTTCCTAAACTAGGTGTCCATAAATAACAAGTAGCCACTATTAATTATCAATAATCTCTTTAATCAGCTGAAATGTTCATGATGGTTCTCAAAGATTGACCTTTGATCAAGCTATCACTAGCTATGATTATGAAATGATGATATACCTAATATGACATTAATATATCACTACAGTCACTATGATTATTTGGTGATGCCCTTCAGAATTATGTACACCCTATAATTGTTCATGGGACTCATGAACTGGGTCTTTCATCCTTTCCACGATAATTTTACGGTGGTCCTTATCGATGATGTACTAGTGTAATCGGTGTTCTAGGAGAAGAACATGAGAAACTTGAGGATGGTCCTAGATTTACGATGAGAGAACAATATTTATGGTAAGATCTCAAAGTTCTAGTTATGGATTAAGGAGGTCTAATTTTTGGGACTTATTATCTTAGTATACATTTTAGAAGTTGACCCAACAAATATTGAAGTAGTTTTAGCTTGGGAACCACCTAAAATCATGATGGGGGTATGGAGCATCCTTGGGTTGGTAGGGTACTATCATATATATATCTTTAACTTCTCTAGGATATCATCTCCCTTGATAACTTTTACTTAAAAGGGGAGCCTTTCATGTGGATAGAGAGTTTTTAGTATACCTTCCAAGAGTTGAGGTTGAGATTGAAGATCACTCCCATAAATAGATTTCCATAAGAGGGTTTCAAGTATGTAGTGTTATATGATGCATTAGGGACCGGTCTTGGTTTTATTTTGATGAATATGATTTTTGGTGATTGCATTTGGTTTATGTTAGTCGAGATTACATGAGAATAAATTTTTGACCTGTGATCTTCAGGTAACAGTGGTAGTCTTTGCAGTGATGATTTTGAAACACTACCTAATGGGGAGCGGTTTATCATATATTCTGACCATAAGAGTTATAAGTTTATGTTCCCTCATAAGGATATTAAATTGAGAGAGGTGATGGCTATATTTCATCAAGGATTATGACATTGAAATTTTCTATACTCTTATGAAGGGGAACTTGATAGCATATTCCCTCAATAAGATATCTTGTTCGCATTTTTTGAGAAAGATGTCAAAGTATTTGGACTCATTATAGTTATCCTTTGTGAATGGGGATAGAGAAACTTACCTCCAATTATTTTTTTTACCCTTACACTTTTATAGTGATTCGATAAGGTGCATATTGGGGATACCGACTGTGATACCCTACGTTCTCATGTATCCACTAGACATGATCTCGATTGATTTTATAAAGGTGGGGTGTATCTTTTTATATTTAGAGTATGAATGGAGGTATAAGTTTCACTAATAGAGGATGAGCTAACTGAGTTATAGAAATCATCATGGTCGATAAATCAATGGGTAGTGAAGTTGTAACAGGACATTCAATAGTAGTTCTGGTAGACAGTGATGAAGAAGGGATTTTTAGAGTTTTTCTCTAGATGCCTTACGTTTTAGAACATAATGGATGATAACAAGGTTCCAATGGGTTTTTTTGAACCCCATGAGGTTCCAGAGTAGAAGTTGAATGGTATATCTATGGACATCATGATGGGTTTACCACATACATCTGTAGTACATGATCCCATCTGGATGATTGTTGACAAACTCACCAATTCAACTCAATTCCTAGCTATCTAAGAGTTGAGTTTAGTTGAGAGCATGCAATTTCTTTATGTAAAGGAGATAGTCCAATTCCAAAGAGTTCCCTCAATTAATGTTTAGTAATATGATTCTCGCTTCATGTCTTGATTATGTAAGGGTTTATAGGAGGCATTTGGGACTCAATTGCATCTGACATTGACATTTCACCCTAGACTAATAGGTAGACTGAGAAAACCATTCATATTCTAGAGTCCATGTTTCAAGCTTTCATGTTATATTTTTGGTGTATTTTGGAGGATCACCTACCATTGGTTAATTTTGTGTACAATAATATCTACCATTCCACCCTTAGAATGGAACCATTCGAGACCTTATACTGGTTAACCTTAAGGTCACAAATACACTAGACTAACCCAGTAGAGTTAGAACTTACAGGCCCAAAGTTAGTGTGAGGCACTACAGAGAAGGTTCCAAATATCCAGGATTTGATGAGTACTACACAAATCCATCATAAGTCATATGTGGACTGATGACGGAGGCCTTTGGAGTTTGAGGAGGGAGACCACGTGTTCCTACGATTCGTACCTTGACATAGATTATGGAGATTTTATAGGGTTGAAATCATTAACTAAGATTCATTATCTATTTCCAAATACTATGTAAAGTTGGTGAGGTGGCCTACTATTTGACTCTACCACAACATTTAGATCAGGTGCATGGTGTCTTCCATATGTCACAACTGATGGCATACATGCATGACCCATCACATATTATCAAATGGGGAAAGTTGGAAAATAATTATGGGGATGATTTTTCATATTACCTGGTAGTGATTGAGGATACATAAGAGAGGGTCCTCTATGGAAGATAAATTCATTTAGTGAATGTTCGGTGGTAGAATGGGAATCTTCAGGAGAGTACTTGGGAGTGGGAGACCCATATGCATTCTCAGTACCCACATCTATTTATGTAGCCTTTTGTTTTGGATTTATGACATGTAAATCCCCAAGTTAGAGAGAATGTAACAACTCTTATTATTTCTTGTATTAATTTAGAATATTATATTGATCATTTTTAGAGCTAGATGCTAAGATGGCATGAGATTTCAAGGCACAGTGTTTCCAGAATTAATTTTAAAATATATTAAATATATTAATTACCATGTCTGCATATTTTTCCTAAAAATTGTAATAACTCTTAAATAGATGCTTGGATAAAAAATGTATGGCCTCTATTGAGCTCAAAGTGTGTTCTTTTACCTAGACATGACATAAAAAAATTCATCGTACATTTGGATAAAATTCATCATGGGTGTAAATAATAAAATAATGAAATTTATTTATTTATTATATTAAGTGACATAAAAACTTAATTATTTCACTATTTAGACATTATTATAAAAAATTAATAGGTTTTCCCAAATAACCCTAAGAACTGATAGATGGATTTGTAGACAAATCTTTGGAAAAAAATGATGACGAATTTAGAATCATTTAAACCAATGAAATTCAAGGAATTCGCCAATGAAAATTATGTAGATTCATTATTCTTCATCGGTTGAACCTCCTTAAGGTAGGACATTTTTTATATGAATTCATCTCTATTTTATTTTTACTATAAAGAACACAAATCAATCAACTGATGAATTGATTGGCAGATTATGCATATTTCGAGTATGTGATAGATATTATCTAGGATTAGGAATTTGTTTTTTGATTTATTATTATCTCTTCATTTGTTATTCTAACAAAAACTAGTCTATCATAACATGAACAATGATTGAGGTTTATTCCTCATGTTTTTGGTTTGTGCATTTCTTCCCCCATTCTTTTTTCATCACGGGTATCTCCCTTGTCTTATAGCTCGATGAATACCTAGTATTCAATAATTGTGTAGCCATTTCATAGTGAAATGGATTGATGCCACATATTTGGGTTCAATTTGAAAATGAGATCGAGCTTCTATGGCGATGACAGTGGATCGAGATTGGTATTTCATTCTCTTTTCTTCCCGATTATGCATGATGACAACTGATTCTTGTGCAAATCGGATGCCTGGATTTCAGTGTGCGGCTATGGTGACGCTCAGTTAGACCAGATCTATGATCTTCGGGAGAGATCAGTGACAAAACCAAAGTCCATGGTGGTAAGGAAGTATGTAGAGGAGCAACCAAGGGTTCTGTGGAAACCTATGTTACATGGTGTGCAACCCATAATAACAAGCCATGTTAAACCACCTAAGTGGTGATGAGGGATTACAAGTGGAAATAAGGATCACACACTATATGGTCCCTACCACATGTCATGTCACCATAAATGGATACCACAATGTGTATTGGGTGTGAACACCTAGAAATATTGGTGTTAGTATATGCCTTGTGTTAAATGCCACATTTCGTGTATACCCTAGTGGACATATTGGCATGTACAAGTGTACACTCCCAAGAGACCATGTGGCTTCACAAACTATGTGGAAATACATATTCAATGTATGCATACATGGACATAGTAATTAGACATGATAAACGATCACAAGACATGATACACTAGTAGAACTCAGTGTTGAATGGACATGTCATGTACTCACAGTACATGTCATGTATTTCATCAAAAATTGATTGTATTCCTTACCCTCTTCTACATAGATATGTTTTATTAGGTTATTTTCCCTTGATAATTTCCCTATAGTTTTAGTATAGATTCATGTTCTATGTAATAGGATTTTAATCCCCTCTAAGGAACTTTTTGTTGGGAAAGAGTTGTTAGAATCCCCTTATGAGGCCCATAGTGAGGTCATCTATCATCATTTCCCAAGGTGGGGTTCTTGGTATCATCATGACCAAAACTACATGGGATCTAATCCCCTACTTAGTGGGTTAATTTGGATTGGTTTATTGGTATGACCCATGTCGTGGGTGTAATCCCCATATGTGTATCAATATCCTAAGACTTCTTATGGTGAGACCCAACGAGCATGGATTCTCAGAGGGACCCCATCAATGCTATCTCACTCATGGAGTCTATTTTCTTGGATGAGTGTTATATGGGACCATCAAGATGGAATCCTAGGCCATATTTATAGTTGTGATCATAACTTGTGACCATGTGTCTACTTTTATTATATCAAGATGATATTGTTATATATTCCATTGGAATATACTTTTGATGATGGGACTTTTATTCATGATGTTATATGCATATTGATTTCAAGGTATCCTCCTAAGTATTGTTATACTCACCCCTACATGGGTTTTTCCTACATGTGTTGTGTCTTATGAAGAGGGCCGACCTTTTTAAGGAGTCCTATAGAGACTTGGACAAGGTAGATCTTAGTGACCGAGATAGATCGTGGTGTGTTTCTACAATTACGTTGATAGAATTTCTCTTTAAACATTTCAGGTTGGACTTGCTCTCAATTTCTATTTTTTGGGATTGTAATTGGACAGTTTTATTTTGATTACTTATTTGCATACTCTAATGGTGGGAGTTTATATATATTCATGCAAGTTAATTAGTGGCTTTAAATTTTAGCATTTTATGGGCTTTCAAATGTGTGTGTGTGTGTGAGAGAGTGCATACAAGTATATTTTTCTATGCCCTCCCATGTGTGTGATATGCCTACCCACAAATAGATTCCATTCCCTATCCAATTGGTGGTGGGCATGGGTTAATTGCGGTTCAGGCCCCATTGGGATAGACCGTGACATAGTTAATTAAATATACTTCATAAAATATATCTTATAAATTTTATTTAATTTTATTTGAGCATACTTTTTAATTTATTTATATTTTTTGCCACATTTAATCATCCAATTAAACTATGCATCATATAACTATATAAATAATCATGCACTAAAAATATAAACTAATATTCTGATATAATCGTGATTTTTTTCTACTGTTTAATTTATCATGTAGTGATAAACTTTCCTTAACACTATAGGAAATAAATTCTTGGGCCTTATCTTTAATTATGTTTTAGAATTTACCATTATTTTGTGTATCTCCTTGGATGAATTTATCTCATAATGAGTCCTAAAACATATCCTCTTACTAAGAACTCCTAATGATTACTCACATTTAGGTGAGTGGTACTAATGGTTTGTGGTTATATTAAATAATTTATGAACATCCATTCTCATACATAATAATGGATGGAGGGATGATATGCATGTAATTTCTTATAAATTTTATAGGTTATTGTATCTGATAGTGTTTGAATGTTTAGTCTTGGAGAAGGGTATATTTTTAGAATTAGGATTGGAATTAGGATTTTTAATGGTTGGAAAATCTCCTAAAGATGTTTTTAGATGTTGAGTGAGACTCAAGTGATATTTTTAGGGCTTCTTCAAGAATCATATAATGATAAAGGGGACCCTATTATGGAATTTTTCAATAATAAATAGACCATGTCACAGCTTTATGGTTTTGGGGGGTGGTGAATATCATGGGAGATTATTTCTAGAGGATTAGAGGATACCACATTTCATTAGGTGGGATGTTATATATAGGGATCCCAAGAGGTAGGGGATTTAGGCACTTCCATGATGAGTGTTTTTCTGTAGATATGGCGTTGGAAAGAAAGGGAGATTGATGTTGAAATGTTTCACTATAATGTGTCGGATATTCTATGGAGGGTGTATGGGATTAAAGACCATTATGATGGTTCCCATAGGATTATTTTTATATAGATACTAGTTTTTCACCACAAAAATTGTCTCAGGGTGTTCCATTATATTATAGCCCATGGAGTTGTTCCTTAAGTCAACCCCATGTGAGGGGATTTTATTTATATACATTATAGCCTCACTATAAATATCAATCTATCCTATTTTTAAAAATGGGTTGACCTACCATTTTAGGGTTGACCCACTCGGGTTTTTGTGTATAAGGGTACTATAGGGGGAACCAATCTTATTTTTCCTCTACCCTTCTTCATCCTCATTAAATCCCCCTTGAAAGTGGTGTATTTTGTGGTGATTTTAGTGGTGATTATAAGAAAATTATTCCCTTTTTCATTCAAATTTTTGTTCCCCTTTTATATACCATGATTTTGGTGATATTTGGGATAGAGGTTTAGTGATTATTTTACTAAATCAGGGAGAAATTATCCTAACTGGATGATTTTTTTCCTAGTATGAAAGTTGGATGCCCCGGAATGATGAATGTATGAGGTTTCATATGGTTTTGGTTGTGTGGTGATGTTCGATGATTTTTTTTTTGAATATGAATCTTTAGATAAAATATAATAATTAAATATTAATTATTGTAATTAATTGTTTTTTTTTATTAGGTAATATAGGTGATTAGGTAGTAGTACAAGCTTAGACGGTCCATCGATGAGCTTGGGAAAGGATGTGCAGTGTATGTCTTGGGTAGAAACACCTATTTGAAGGTAGGTGGTCTCTGTAATACAAACTCATATTACTTTTATACATGAGTTCTTTCCTAAATTTATATTATGTAGGATTGTGTGGAATTTATAGGGACCAAGAGAACCCAAGTGAAGGTAATAAGATAGAGTCAAGCCTCATATTGTTGGAAAAATACTCCTTAACACATGGGTGAATTAGGACCCCCCTAAGATGATGTCGCCTATGGGTAATAGTGTTATTTGAAATGATGAGGGGCCTAGGTTTGATATCATGATGTGAAGTGAGTCATGGGTAATGTGTGTTTGTATAATAGGTCTATTTGGTTGGGTATTATATGATTAATCTAAGAAGGATGGGAAATAAGTTTTTACATCTCACATCATGTAAGTAGCACCCCCTGATTATGGATTGTGATTTAGTTAGTGTTGTGGGTGTGATGTGTCCTTTGGAACTACACAGGGTGTTATGGGGATGGATTTTTCTTGGGTAGTGTTATTGAGAGATATTTCGAGTGAGAAATAATATGGGAGTCGAGTGAGGGTGGTAGTGAGTACTGGATAGAGGAGGTGGAGAAAGGATTAAGGATAGGGTTTTAAAGAGACTACAAACTATGGAAACTCCCCTACAGTGTTAAATTTTTCTTAGTGTCAGTTATAATTGGTTAGTATGGGTCTAGAAAACCCAATTGGATGCCTAGTTAGTGAGGTGAGAATACTAATAGGATCCACATTATGTTCTTGGAATATGGGATGTGTATGATATTATGGGATAGGCCTTGAGTTACTAGTTTCTAGTGAAATGATAGTGATATTATGGGAATATATATATGATATATGTTTTTTTTCATGCATTTTATAATCCTATTATTGTGATACGTGATAGAATATAACATGGATGATGATATATCCCATGTTCGTGCCTCACCTTTAGTGATAAGGTGTGTGTGGGACCCTACCTTGAGTGATAAGGTAGTGGTTTCACTATGATGTTACATTGGACCCCACCTTGTGTGATAAGGTAGCTGTCAAGATAAGGCCTCCCCATGAACGAAAATGTACTAGCTAACCCCTAACTTGAGTGAAAATTTTCTCTCATGATGTGAAGTTTGGTATTTCCTTTAATGAGAATTTAGGGCTTCAAACCTAATTTAAACTCATCTGAGTGAGAAGATGTAGTGATGGATAGACTTGAGTGAGAATGTTGTTCTGGTTGTAATGGAACACAAGACGTGAGGTAGGTTCCTACCTTGTGTTGTAAGGTAGAGGTCAAGGATTGATAGATGACCACCCTTCAGTTATACGGGTCGATCTAGGACTTATATTCAGCACCATACCATTCACCTTCAGCCAGTGATTGAGGATGTGGTGATTTTTCTAACCAAGTATTTTACTATATAATTGTTTCCTTTAAATAAACATAGTGTTGATAGATTATTCTACACAGAACACCAAACTAAAACCATTCAATATATATTAGATAAGTACACTATAACAATAATAAAACATGTGGAAGATAAAAATATTACAATCAATTACAAATTTATACAAAATAGGATTAAGAACACTTAATGTTTTAAAAGGGTGATTTTAAATAAAAATAGTTTTCATTATATATTTTATTTTCATTTAAAATAAAAATTCAAAAAATTTAGAATTTTATTCTAAAAATTAAATTCATTTTGGAATTAAATGTGTCAAAATTTGTTTTGGTTTAATTTTTGATATTTTTCTAAAATAATTTATTTTTAAGTGAATAAAAAAACTGATTTTGTCAATATCATCACCTTTATTACATTATCATAATAAATTTATGAATTAAATCTTTTTTTTAAAAATTTTATATAAAAATATATATATTTAAAGTGTAAAATTATTAATTTAAGAATAATGTGTTAAATTTAGTTAACACATGTGTAACATTTTGGAAACATAATTAATATTTTACTCCAAAAACTATTTTATTCTCTTATATTAAGAAAATTCAAACCTTATATAAATTAAATATATAAAATCAAAATTAATATTTTATATAAAAAACTTCATATTATGTATTGATTTCAATTTCATTTTTAGGTAAAAAATATTGATTACTAATATTAAATTTAATGACCATGATAATTTTATAACTATTATTTTCAAATAATTGTTTTATTAATGTTTTTTAATTTAATCTAATAAAATAAATTAATATATTATAAAAATGAATTCAATATAATTTATAAACCTATATATAATTATATTATCACTCATTCAATTGTTAATCAATACTATATAATATTAAGAACACTTAATGGTAAATACAATATTTTTATACAAAATTGGTTATATATATTAAATGTTCTAATTTAAAAGTTAACTTTACTTATTTATAAATTTAATTGGATTAAATAAAGGCTAAATTTGGGTCATAATACCTAAATTTTTTAATATTGTTTATTTTATATTTTTACTAAAACAAGTATTACTCAGTAAAAACTAGTTAACTGGCTAAAAATGAAAATGGTATAATATAAAAAAACCTAATGGTAAATGACTTGAAACATGTTTAAAAAATATATTAAAAAGACTTTTAGAGGATTTATTTACCCTATAAAATAAAAAAACCATTTTTTCTCACTTTAGTATTCTTTGATCCATTAATATTGTCATTACATTGTTGAAAAATAATGGTGTTCCCAAAAGTATCTTTTCCTTCACTTATAAAAGGGAATATTTCCACCACTTCATGTCACACCTATTCCTTCAAATTTATTCTTAAAACTCTTATCTTTTTTATTCTCCTGTAATCCTACCTCAATTTTATAAGCCTCTAGTCTCATTTATTTTTCCTAATCCCGTAATTTCCAAGGATTCTTTTAAGAGAAAGCCCCAACATGAATATTACTTAATAATTATCCATTTCTTCGTAATATTTATCTTACAAACCTATCATAAAAATATTAATATAATGACCTAAATATAATTAATATAATTATTTTTTTTATATTAATAGAAAACCCATTATTTATTCTTTTCCATCCCCTAAGAAAAAAAATATTGCTGATCCGATATTTATGCTGACTACACCCTCCATAAAGCGACGTTTTCATTTCTCACCACCACCTATATTTACTAGTTATAAGGATGGAAGTGAAGAATAAATACTAAAAATATAATATAAAAATAGTTCTAAATATAAAAATTTTAATCAACCTTCATTTCCTCTTATTCATTATGAAATGAAAGTTTTAACTTTGTGTTGTACGGGCTATTATTTCCACCAAGTTAGATTTTTCATTTTTCATCTTGATTTAAATTATTTATCCAAACTACATAAAATATTATTAAATAATATAAATAATATAAATAATATCATTATTAAAATTGATAATGATATAATAAACTTTATTAACATCGATTTATAGTGTGTTCTTGTTTGGGTTGGTTTAAACACCTATATAAACTATGCTATAATACTCTATCATGGATGATAATAGGAACATAAATACTAATATTATTACAAGTTAACAAACAATTATGAATTTTTATGGAATTTTTATATTAATTATTCAACTTCTTATTAAAATATAATCCTCGATCACAAAAATTACCAAAATAAGCCGTCATCGATTAAATTTTCACACAAAATAACAGACAGAAAAAACTATAGAATAATATAGTAAATGTTCATTAATAAATGAATTATATATGAATAAGGTTTATAATAAAGTATCTAATAAACTTAATTTGATTATTCAGGATGTTAGGCACATGTCTAGATCAAATTAGGACTATAGTAATAGTTTCTTATCTCAATTTTCAATCCATTGAGATGTATTTATTATTATAAACCATGTTTTCTTTGGAATGGTATATCTACTCATGCTTTAATATTTTCTATCATTATCCTATCCTTATTAATTTTATTTAATGTTTTATTTGAAATCAAATCCTTCAAGTGATTTTGATTCGAATGTTACTAACATTATAAGGGTTTGTTCTAACTCAATTTTTTTATTCAGTTACAAACTTTATTATTTTACTCTATTATTTAAATATTGATTTATTCTACCTAATGAATAATTTTTATTGTATTTACACCCTATTTTCATAGTTTTTACAATTATACATTATAAATTCATTATAAAATTATTCTTATTGCATGTATTATGTTACTTTAAAGGTTTTCTTGTTCTTAATTCCTATTTCTTGAGACATACAACTTGTTTTCCCCAATTTAATTTATATGGTGTTTATATTATCTATTCTCTATATTATATCATGAATTATATTTTATTCATTTAATTCTAATTTAAATTTCAACTTATTTATCCTTTAAGGGTTTCTACTTAAATGTTACCCATGCCATAATGTTTTTTTCCAACCTTATTTTAAAATCAAGATCTCTCAAATGTGACATCCCATCTAGGGAATTTGTAATGTATTTCTTTCCAAAGTCATAATAATGTTATCCCCATCAAGTTATCCTTGGTGAGATTTGTTTTCTCTTTACCTTAATTTAAAATTAAAATTTTATAATCTTTTAAAGCGATATATTTTTTCAAATTTTGGGGATGTAAGAACCTAGAGCTCTTTTCAGGTTTGTTTTTTCTTTTTCTAGATTTTTTGAGAAAAGAAGAGTCTATGGGAATTTTTGAAGTACATGCCTTGTACTTTATGATTACACATCATGTACTTCATTGCTGTGTGAGCCTGTGTGCTGGATGTGTAAGCGCCACACACACGGTCGTGTGGGGTGACATGGAAGCCGCCTAAAGCGGAGTACGAAAATAGTAAGTACACGCCATGTATTTTTTTTCATTAAATGCACTGGGGTCACGTCTAATCTGCAGAGGTGTCTTCTTCTATGTCTCGTTTGACCATGCGAATCTGTACGGCGCCAAAACTTCTCTGAGCCCTTGAGCCTTCATTTGTTATCCAAATCGACAGTCGTCGATTGGGTTGGAACCATAGAGGTATGATCTCCCTTCTTCTAGAGCATCATTTTCCAATTCCTCCTCTTTTTCAAGTTATCATGGGTTGAAAATTTTATGAATTTTTTTAGATCTACAACATTATAAGGAGTTTCAATCCTCGTGGTTCAACTATATTGATATCCTAACCCTGAGGTAGCTTGTTTGTGTCTTTCTGTTGAAAGTACTTGAATATTATGTGCAAATAACACCAATACCCCTGAACGGGGTATTGTGTGTTTAATTTTTTACCCCCATTGTATTCCTACCATGCTTGTATGCCTGTGTAGAGGTAAATTGGACATTTTTGGGTAGATTTTTATACCTTGGTTACTCTTCTCATGCTTCATTATATTTACGACTGTTTGGTCCTATTTAGCCTATTTAGTCGTTTACCTGTTTTCCATGCCTTGTGATCATTGGATGGAGTGTTGTTTTCTAAAATGATTGAGATGCAGTAGACTGGTTAGCCAAGTATTTATGTAGGTTTACATTGGACATATATCATTATTATGCATTGACCTACCCGGGGCTATCAGAACTTGATGCTATAGACTAAAAGGGGATAGACCGGGTGAGCTTCCTCAAAGAGTCTTTGGAAAGTAGTAGACTGTAAGGTGATTGAAAGAGTGAGCTTCCTCTGAGAGTCTTTTAGCATTAGGCTATAATGGGGATTGATCGAGTGAGAATCCTCAGAGATCCTAGGATTACTTTGGGCTATAAAGGGATAGACCATGAGAACTTCCTCAGAGATTCCCTGACTGTTTTAGACTATATGAGGATAGACCATGTGAGCTTCCTTAGAGAGTCTCTGTTTTGTTTATTTGAATCACCTAATTACCATAGGCTATATGAGGGATTGACTGTGTGAGCTTTCTCAGAGAGTCTATGAACGACCTGAGCTATAAGGATAATTGACCGAGCATGATTCCTTAAGGTTTCCTTGACCTTGGGGATATAAGGGGAATTTTCTTTCCAAGAATCCTTAGAGAGTTCCTGACTACCCTAGACTATAAGGGGAATTGACTGCATGTGCTTCCTCAGAGAGTCTTTATAATTACGTATGACCAAACCAGAGGGGTTAGGTTGAGTGCACTTCCTAGAGGGTTGTTGGTACTTGTTAGGTAAGACCAGAGGGGATGTCTATGGGTACTTCCCAGAGAGTTACTTTTGTGCTATGTTGCTTCTTAGTTGTTGCTTGTTAGCTACTGCTCGACTTTGTAATTGTGGATTATTTATTTTTCATCATGTTCATGTTTACTGTTTTCTGTACTTTTACCTACCATACATTCAATGACTATTAGGCATAGATCTTTGGGGGGTTTCCTACTGGTATTTAGTCTCACAACCTGTTGGGGTCATGCTTTTTGGCCCAAACAGACTATATTGTTGCAGGTATAGACAAGGGAAAGCACCCTTTGACTTCAGGTACTTGAATTTCTATGGAGCTTGTGTGCATGGGACCAAGCTTAGGCTTGCGATGCTGAAGAGCTATTTATCTTTCTTTTGTACTTTTTTTAGTACTGTTTGTATTTCTAGCATTGTGACTTGTTTTGCTGCTTTCCTAGACAAATGTATCATGCATCAAATATATGTGTTCTCCTGCTGTTCATCATATTTAGTCTTCTGTTGTTCACTTGTGTATGAATGTTTTACTACTTCCACTATTGTTTATTGTTTTCTCTTTCATTTTTTACTCTATCAAGGAGGGAATAGTTTCCCCACAATCACACACAAGGCCCTCGCTGCTAGTCGGCAGCCTCTGGCTTTCAGGGATATGTTCTTGAGGCCATGTGACCAACCAGGTAAGGGGCGCCTCTGAGTGGCTTCCGGAACCGAGGTGTTAAAAAGTGTTTTTAGAGAGTTTTTATTTTCTCTTAACTTATTGTTTGGATCCTATAACTAGGGATAGGATGGAATAGGTACTTGGAAATAAGATGTGCTCAGGAGTAGCTAACCCGTGTACATCGAAAATCCATACTACCTTGTTTATTGCAATTTTACTGGTTTGTACATTTTATGGTTGATCTGATTTTCATCGATGGGTGACTCACATGCTTTGTGTTGTTACCGTTGTTTTTATTGGGGTTCTATTTCTATCCCAACCCGATGAGATGAGGGTATTCCACCCCATTCATCATATAGGCACTTCTTAGAAATCACATGCCATGCATTCCTTTCATGCCATCTAGGATGCATTAGCAATTGCATGTTGTTGTGATAGAAATTGTGTAGATTATGTATGCTATTGTGATATATTCTTTGACTGAATCTTTGCTGTTTGATAGAGAATTTGGTTGTATAGTACTTTGCTTATATGGATGCCAAACTTTGGTTCTTAAGGTGTTATGGGCCCTCATGGAACGGAATTTGGTGGATCATTGTCTGGTTTCCTTGTTATAACTTGTATAAGATCCCAGCGTTGATTCGCGGGGAGTATGGGCCCTCACGGATCATAATTTTGCAACTTAACAATTGTTTTCTGTGTTTTCTGGGCTCCAGAGTAGTTTCTGAGGCTACTGCCCGGAAAAACCCAGAATACACAGCGTGTACTTTATGAATACATGCCGTGTAGTTTTTAACCGTGTCACTGACTATGTGGATAGGGACACAGGGTTGTGAAAAATCCTTTAAGAACATGCCATGTACGGTACGTACATGTCGTGTTGTAGTGACCATGTCTCTACCTGTATGACTAACGACACAGAGGGATGAAACTTTGACTATACATGTCGTGTCCCAATTCTACACGTCGTGTTGTGTAACCTAGGTACCCAGCCGTGTCACGAACAACACGGGTCAAATAAATCCTTCAAGTATATTCCGTGTGCACATAGAGAATGTTGTGTAGAGTGAACCGTGTAGCTGGCCATGTAACTAACAACATGGGTCCGTTGGGACTTCGGTGTACATGCCGTATCCGTTTGGAACATGTCGTGCATTGTAACCTGGGTACACATGTCGTGTCACTAACAACAAAGGACGGTGAAGCTTGTTGAGTACACGTCGTGTCTACCTCTAACACTCCGTGTAGTCTTTTCTTAGGAGATCCATGTGGCTTGACCATGTAGAAAGACTCTGGCAGGGGAAGAGGATTCAAGTACACGCCGTGTATTTTGAGAACACATTGTGTTTTTGGGGTGTTACACGACTAGTTTAAACCGAAGTACACACCCATGTGAATGACCTCAAGGAACATGTCATGTAGGTAGTGTACACACCATGAAGTCATGTTTTATAAAACATGGATGTTTTCTTCCTCTTGTTCTCTTCTTACCCTCCTTGTTTTCAGTCCTTGATAATATTGAATCTAAGGTGTGCGTTTGACCTTGCAGAGTCATGCCACTGAGACGTCCTCCAGTTGACCTCCAGTTGTAGGGTAGTGATCATACGCACGATATGGAGGATTAGGGACTTCCTGTAGATCCTCTTATTGTGCCATATTTGGCACCAACGGTTATACCAGTTTCAGGAACCGATGCATAGTTTAGGGAGGGTTTTCTGGGGATGATGCAGACCTTCCAGAGAGTGTAAAATCCTGCCCCATCGATGGATGATTCGACACGGGTTTTCTAGAAGTAGCATCCTCCCACTATCTCAGGGGAAGGAGGACCTCAAGCTGTAGAGTCATGGTTTGAATCCACACTGACGATCTTCTAGAATCTTGAGGTACCACCAGAGAGGATGGTGAAGCTCATGACCTATATGCTCCAATACACTACCAAGAGGTGGTGGGATGTCATCTCTTAGGAAGGATGCCTCCAGAATATGTCTTGGGAGGAGTTTCAGCGTATCTTTTACGATTACTTCTACCCAGAGACCTTGAGGGCTGACTAAGCCTGGGAGTTCATGAGCTTAGAGTAGGGTAATCTTTCTATGATGGAGTATTCCTCTAATTTCACAGAGTTGCAGTGTTTCACGCCGATTCCAGCAGGTGATGAGTTATTCCTGGATAGGAAGTTTGAGGATGGTCTCAGGTAGGATATTTGTTCCTAGGTGAACATCTTCAGGTTGACTTTGATATCCTCTATCGCCTGCCAGGCGTTGACCACAGAGCGCAATCTGAGGGATTCTGGAGTAGTGAGTTCGGGCGTTTTAACATTAACAGTTAGTGTTCCTCCTACTAATAGCAGCAAGTGTTGTAAGGATCTTTCTCAAGGATATCAGGGTAGGTGGGTTGCACATTCTAGTAGACACATGTTTTGCTAACAGTGAGGGAGGAGCGGGAATATGAGGCCATGTTTCCTGAGAGACCTAATAGAGTGCCGATCTTGTGGCAGGTTGGGCCATCTCTATCATTTCTGTTATTTTTTCCCTCCAGTAGCCGGAGACAGGGGTTCTTATAGGACTCCGCATTCGAGAGCATCACCACCAATTTTTCACCAGTTTGGTAAATGGAGTTCTTATGGTCTTTCAGGCCAAGGTGGGGGTTGTGGAAGGGGTGGTCAGTCACCGGTCTATCAGTGACAGCAAGGAAGATCAGCTCACAGTGTTCAGGCAGGGTCACAGGGCCGTGGAGTAGGCTAGACTTTTGCGTTGGAGTAGACCCAGCAGGAGCAGGATCCTGGACCTTCCATAGTTCAAGGTATGATATTAGAAGCCTCAATTTTATCTTCTACTCTTTTTGATATAGGGGTTTCCCATATCATTATATCTTTCTTTGTTGTAGAGATTCTTGGTCTCTACATATTTTCTTCTACCAACATCTTCACACTAGACACACCGTTCTGGAGTAAAGTGGTTAGTGTACATTAGTGCAGAGAGTGCCATCATGAGGTTGTGGGGTGTCACTTCTTATGGGACCTTTTTTTCCTAGAGATGACGAGCTATGATTTCATTCTTATAATGGACTGGTTATTCCCCTTCCAGGCAGTCGTCTATTGCTATCGTCGTAGGGTGAGTTTCATATCACCATAGGGTGGATCTTTTCTTCATCGGGGTGAGTGGGATGTCTAGGCGAGTTAAGCAGGACCCGAGCATCATGGGTTAGGAGGAGTTACATCTCAGATTTCTAGTCTGTATCTGGATGACCAGGGGACTTCCTAGTTAGACTTCCTCTAATGGTGGATCATTTTAGAGATGTCTTTCCAGAGGACTTTTCAGGTTTTCCTCCACAACATGAGGTAGAATTTTCGATTGATCTTGTGCCAAGAGCAGCACCGGTGTCCATTCCTCCTTATAGGATGGCTACACCTGAGTTTCAGGAGCTCAAGAAGCAATTGGAGGAGTTTCAGGAAAAGGGTTTCATTTGAACCATTACTTCTCCTAGGGGTTCTTCTGTCCTATTTGCGAAGAAGGAAAATGGCACCCTCAGGCATTGTGTGGATTATCATAAGTTGAACCAGTTGATAGTCAAGAACCGATATCCCTTCCCGAGGATCGATTATCTCTTTGATCAGCTTCAAGGAGCCCAAGTGTTCTATAAGATTGAATTGAGGTCCGGTTATCATCAGTTGTGCATTAGACCATCTGATATACCTCTTACAGCCTTCAGGAGCAGGTGTGGTCTATACGAGTATACAGTTATGTCATTCGGTCTCATGAACGTGCCTGCGGTTTTCATGGAACTGATGAACTGAGTGTTCCATCCATACATGGATTCCTTCATGGTGGTTTTTTTGGATGGCATCTTGGTGTACTCTCGCAATCGATACGACCATGCTACCCATCTTGATATCGTTCTAAGTACACTGAGAGATCATCAGTTATATGCTAATCTCTCGAAATGCCACTTTTGGATGGATCAAATTCACTTCTTGGTTCATGTTATCTCAGAGATAGGAGTGTCAGTAGACCTAGAGAAAGTGAGAGCAGTAGTTTCCTAGGAGCATCCAAATAACATCATTGAGGTATGGAGTTTCCTAGGGCTGGTTGGATACTACAGATGCTTCATACAGGACTTTTCATGCTTAGCAGCACCACTGACAGGTCTGAGCACGAAAGGGGATAAGTTATTATGGTAAAATTATTGTGATTCATCCTTTTAGAAGCTGAAAGGGAGGTTGAATTCAGCAACAATACTAGTCATGCCAGATCCGGGCAAGGGCTATACCATTTACTCTAATGCTTCAGGTATCGGGCTAGGAGGTGTGCTGATGAAGAGAGATGGAGTCGTTGCGTACGGGTCTCGGCAGTGGATACCACATGAGAGGAATTACCCAATGCATGATCTGGAGTTAGTAGTCGTTGGTCATGCCTTACGCTGTTGGAGAAATTATCTTCTGGGAGATTATTTTTTGGTTTTCACTTACCACAATAGTCTCAAATACATCTTCACTCAGTGTGATCTAAATCTGAGACAGTGCAGGTGGGTAGAGTATCTTCATTCCTTTGACTTTGAGCTTTCCTATACACCTGGGAAGGGCAACGCAGTGGCTGAGACATTGAGCAGGAGGACTCATATACAGAAAGTTCAGGAGGCCGATAGTGAGTGGAAGCTTATGGCTCTATTCTCTAAGATGCATTTGGAGGTGCATGATAGATAGGGGCAGAATATTCTATCTTCTGTAGTTGTTACCTCTACTCTTCTCGATCTAGTACAGATGAGGCAGCTATCAGACTCTGAAGGCCTAGTCTTGTGGGAGAGTGTGTCAAGAAATAACCCTCTTCCTGGATGGACAGTAGGCGAGGATGAGATCATGCATTTCCAGGGATGTGTATGGGTTCCAATAAACATACACGAGGAGCTGATGTGGGATTTTCATTCCTCAGCTTGGGCAGTTCATCCTAGCATCACCAATATGTATCGTGATCTACACCACCAGTATTGGTGGCCAAGTATAAATAGAGATGTTGTTGGTTTTTTCATGTGGTGTTCCACTTGTCAGCAGGTGAAAGCGTAGCATCAGCGACCAATAAATCTTTTGCAGCAGTTACCCATTCTATAGTGGAAGTGGAAAGATGTCGCGATGGACTTTGTGACTGGTTTTCCAATGTCACCTTAAGGGAATGATGTTGTTTGGGTTATCATCGACAGGCTTAGGAAGGTTTCTCACTTCTTTCCAATCAAGGGGACCTTCGGTTTTGATGAGCTGGAACGATTGTATATCCGAGAGGTTTTATGTCTAAATGGAGTTCCACACTCCATTTTTTCAGACAGGGATGCGTGTTTTACTTCTCGGGTATGGAAGAGGCTTTAGAAGGATTTGGGTACACGGGTGATTTTGAGAACAGCATACCATCCCCAAACATATGTCCAGTCTGAGTGTATGATTCAGGTGCTTGAGGATATGCTCCGAGCTTGCATTCTGGACTTTGGAGGTTCTTGGGAGAAGCATATCCCTCTTGTGGAGTTTGCCTATAATAATAGTTTTCATGAAACTATTTAGATGGAACCTTATGAGGCTTTTTTTGGTAGGCCATTCCGATCACACTTATGTTGTCTGGAGGTAGGAGAGGCAGCTTTGTTGGGTCCTCATCTTGTCCAGGAGACCTTAGAGCAGATAGAGTTGATTCGGAAGAGGGTGGCTATAGAACAGTCTTGACAGAAGTCTTATGATGATCAACGGAGACGACCACTAGAGTTCGTGGTCGGGGATTAGGTTTTCCTACGTGTCGCACCAAGGTTTGGACACAAGAGGATTCGAAGAAAGGGTAAGCTTTCACTGAGGTACGTCGGGCCATTTTAGGTGTTGGAGTGATTTGGTCTGATTGCCTATCGGTTGTAGTTACTTAAGAGGTATCGGGCTATGCATGATGTCTTCCACGTTTCTCATATCCAACGTTACATTTCAGACCTGTCTCATGTCTTTCAACATGAGGATGTTGAGCTTGAAGCGGATGCATCATTTGAGGAGCATCCTATCTGAATTTTCGATCGTAGTACAAAGGTTCTCTATGGCTGATATGTTCCTCTGGTACGAGTGCAATGGTAGCACGGGCGAGTACAGGACGAGACTTGGGAGAGGGAGGCCGATGTATGATCGTAGTGGTTGGAGTTGTTCGGGGTTTCTTCTTCTATGCCTCGCTAGGGAAATTCAGGGACCAATTTTATTAAGGGGGAAGTTTTTAAGAACCTAGACCTTCTTTTCAAGTATGTTTTCACTTTTTCTGAAGATTTTGAGAAAATAGGAGTTTCTAGAATTTTTTGAAGTACACATCGTGTACTTTATGATTACATGTTGTGTACTTCGTTGTCGTGCGAGGCTGTGTGCTGGCCATGTAAGGGCCACAGACACGGTCGTGTGGGGTGACGGGGAGGCCGCCTAAATCGGAGTACAGAAACAGTAATTACACGCCATGTACTCCAAAAGTACATGCCATGTATTCTATTTTTTTATTCATTAAACACACCAGGGTCACGTCTCATCACCAGAGGTGTCTTCTTCTAGGTATTTTTTGACTGAGAGAAGTCGTACGGCGCCGAAACTTCTATGAGCGCCCAAGCCTCTGTCTGTTCTCTGAATTTTCTGTCGTTGATTGCATTGGAACCGTAGACGTAAGCTCTCCCTTTTTCTAGAGAATCATTTTCCAATTCCTCCTCTTTTTTAAGTTATCGTGAGTTGAATGTTTTATGCTTTTTAGTGGATCTATGACGTTCTAAGGAGTTTCAAGCCTTGTGGTTCATGTATATTGATCTCCTAACCTCGATGTAGGTGTTTTGTGCCTTTCTGTTGAATGTACTTGAATATTATGTTCAAATTCCACCAATACCCTTGAACGGGGTATTGTGTGTTTACTGTTTTACCCCCATTGTATGCCTGCCATGCTTGTATGCCTGTGTAGAGGTAAATTGGACATGTTTTGGGTTGTTTTTTATACCTTGGTTGCTCTGTTCTTGTTTTGTTATGTTTACAACCGTTTGGTCCTATTTAGCCTATTTGGTCATTTACATGATTTCCATGCCTTGTGATCGTAGGATGGAGAGTTATTTTTGGACATGCTTGAGATGTTGTAGACTGGTTAGCCAAGTATTTTTATGGATTTAATTTTTACATATAGCATTATTATGCATTGACCTACCCGAGGTCGTGAGAACCTGGTGCTATAGACAAAAAGGGGATAGATCGAGTGAGCTTCCTCAAATAGTCTTTGGACAGTAGTAGACTATAAGGGGTTAGACCGAGTGAGGTTCCTCTGAGAGTCTTTGAGATTTAGTCTATAATGGGGATTGATCTAGTGAGCGTCCTCATAGAGCCTAGTATTACTTTGGGATATAAGGGGATAGACCATCCTCAGAGAGTCCCTGACTGTTTTAGACTATATGAGGATAGACTATGTGATCTTCCTCAGAGAGTCTCTGTTTTGTTTGTTTGAATCACCTGATTACCATAGGCTATAGGAGGGATTGACTGTGTGAGCTTCCTAAGAGAGTTTATGAATGGCATGGGATATAAGGGAAATTGACCAACCATACTTCCTAAGAGAGTCCTTGACCTTAGGGATATAAGGGGAATTGATTGTGCGAGCTTCCTCAGAGAGTTCTTGACTACCCTAGACTATAAAGGGAATTGACTGTGTGTGCTTCCTCAGAGAGTCTTTATAATTACATATGAAGAAACTAGAGGGGTTAGGCTGAGTGCACTACCCAGAGGGTTTTTGGTACTTGTTAGGTGGGACCAGAGGGGATGGCTGTGACTACTTCCCAGAGGGTTACCTGTTGTTCTATGCTGCTTGTTAGTTATTACTTCACTTTGGAATTGTGGATTATTTATTGTTCAGCGTGTTCTTGTTTACTATTTTATGTACTTTTACATTCCATATATTCATTGACTGTTAGGAACATATCTTCGGGTGGTTTCCTACTGGGATTTGGTCTCACACCCTGTTTGGGTCATGCTTTTGGGCCCAAACAGACAATATTGTTGAAGGTATAGACTAGGGAAATCACCCTCCGACTTCAGGTACTTGACTTGTTGTAGAGCTGGAGTGCATGGGTCCAAGCTTACGCTTGCAATGCTGAGGAGCTGTTTGTATTTCTTTTGTACTTTTTTTAGTAATGTTTGTATTTCCAGCATTGTGACTTGTTTGGTAGCATTCCTAGACATATGTATCATGCATCATATATATATGTGCTCCTGTTGTTTATCATATTTATTCTTCCATTGTTCACTTTTGTATGGATTGTTTACTGCTTCCGCTATTATTTATTGTTTTCTCTTCCACTTTGTACTCTGTCAATGAGGGCATAGTTTCCCCACTATCACACCCATGGCCCCCGCCGCTAGTCGACAACCTCTAGTGTTCGGGGAAATGCGCTTGAGTCCATGTGACCAACCGGGTACGGGGTGCCACTGGGTGGCTTTTGGAACCGGGGTGTTACTGTGGATATTCCCTTTATTTAAAAATTTGAAAAGTCACATTTTCATATACCTTGAAGTTATTTGATAATTTTTATATGAAAATAAATGTAATGATTTCTATGTGGTTAATTTTTGATAAAAATAATCTCATTTAATGTTTTCACATGAATGTATATTTTCTCCATCCTTGTCATTTTATATGAAAATTTCTCTCTATATTTTCATGGTTTCTAAAATAAATTATTTTACCTTATTTTTATAAAATATTTCATTTAAAATTATATCAAAAGATCAAGGATATTTATTATTTCCAAAATGATCTTAAGAAACTCCTATTTTTTTCATATAATTCATTATTCTTTGACATGTCTTATTCATGATCAAGGATATTATTATATTTACATCATCCAGCATATTTATCTGTATTGATTGTGTAATTTCCTTCTCTTTTGTAGAAATGATTCATCACTTCCTTTTTCTTTCCTAATTATACTATGTGTATAAATATGATTTTTCATATAATTTTTTTCCTTAGTGAACACTCCATATTTCATACCTCTAATTTAAGGGTGTTCACTTAGATTCCATGCTTCGACCGATATGATAAATTATTAACTTATCCATATAGACTTTATCTATACAATGTAGATACCATATGCTATATTAGATTGATTAAAGTTCATTTACCTAAATAGTTAATGAACATATTTGGATACCCATTTATTTTCCATGTTTTTATCATGTGAGAATTATTGATGGAATTATGAATAATTTCATTATGTGAAATCTATTTTAAAATGATATGAAACCAATTTTATTTTCGCTATTTATTTTTTTATGTGATGAATTAAACTAATTTTAATTCCCTTGGGTTCTATATTTTATGATGAGTGAATGATTTTAAGTGGCACACATAAGAAAGGATTAATGATGTGTGAGGTCCTACATCACCACCACCCCCCCCCCAATGAATTAGTTAAAGTTTTATATCTCACAAGACAAGATAAGTATTTATTAGTATGTATTAGTTTCTCATAAGTATGGGAACTGATGGTATAGATGATGAAATGAATATTCCCTATACTAATGCTTGTTCAATTTTTTTAAGGTATCAGGATGTTACACTCTCATATATCATTTTTATTAACTAATTTTTCCACACTCCTATGATTTGTGAATTTTTCCTATTCTATTATTTATGATCTACACATTATGGGTATAACATTCTTATATATCATGATTATACTCATAGGTTTATCTTATGCCCACTTATGATATTTGATTTTTATCGCTTATGTTTACCCATGTTGAGCATCTGATCTCACCCATTTCTTATGTTTTCATTTCACTAGATTATGAAAATTACTAAAAAATTTGATAATTATATAAATTAGTATATTATATTTTGATTAAAGTGAAATTTCCACAATATTTTTAAAAAAAAATTGACCTATATAACTGGTCTTCAAAGAAACTGAGACAACTCTAGACTAATACACCATGAGCTAGTGATAAAAATGAGTTATTTATTAATTTGATT
Organism: Viscum album; assembly: GCA_963277665.1. NCBI lineage: Eukaryota > Viridiplantae > Streptophyta > Magnoliopsida > Santalales > Viscaceae > Viscum > Viscum album. The sequence continues at coordinate 401,070,504 of OY728126.1, forward strand.
TGATACTAACTGAAATGACTTAATACAAATTATTAATAATTAAAATATATATCCAACATTTATTCACTTAAAAACTCAATATATTTTTAGTTTAGATATTTAAAGAATTATGAAAACCCATTACGTAATAAAACCCATGCCTTTCTCCTGAAATGGAAATTATTTCTTTTCTACCCATATTTTATTTTTCCATATGAATACGTACACATATACACCCAAATTATCCACACATGATACCATTCTAGACTAATCCTACATAATATCATTATTCATAACATGAGGAAAATTGAAATATAAGAAAAGGTGAGATCAGATGCCTAGTATGGGTAAATATGGGAGATATCAATCGATGATCATATACCAGGTTAAGATAAGAATAAGGTTATGATATCATGATCCTAAATTAAAATTTTCAATACCAATTAATCATAGATCATAATTCATGTTTCATGTCATAAATATTTATCATTTCAAAATACTTGAGTCGTAAGAGTGAGTAATAATCATTAATCAATCATGATCCATGATAAAATATCATAAACATTATAACATGTCACATGAATTTTTTGGAACCATAATAATCATAGAATATCATTTCCTTAGTCAATTATTACTTATAATACTATCATGGTGGATTGGGTTCACTACTCATTCCATCATTTCTTTAATCAAGGTTTACTCCCAAAGCTATCATAGTGGATAAAGTCCATTATTGAACTGGGTTCACACCGCATTATAGTAAATGTTAACTCACGAGATATATATATTTACCCAATTGATGATAGGGATATATAATTTTATTTCCACCAATAATAGAATGAAAACCATTCATATATGTTCCATAAAATCATAAAAACATTCATCATTTCATCATAGCGTTACTACTGGAAATGGACGAATTTCATTGAATCATCCTTAAATCATCATCATCATAATATATATAGAGAAATAAATTTTATAGTATCATAATATAATATCCCTGGTGAATCATAAAAATCCTTAAATTATGTTGACATATATAAAAAATACCTTCATAAGATCATTTAAACATTTCTTTGAAAATATGTAAATACCATTTTCTTTCGGAATTTTTAAAATCTAAAAATTCCTAAAATATTATAAAAAAAATTGAAAATAACCATGGAAAATTTTAATGTAATACTCAAAGAAAATAATATTCATGATTTTGGGAAAATTCATTCATGTGGTAAATGTTAAAATAAATTTTATGTTGACACCTTTTATAAAAAGTCATAAAAATGAGTTCATAAAAGATTTTAAAAATTCATTTTGTAAACATTGAAAATAAATTAAAATATGGTTTAAAATACAATTAAACAATAATTGGATCATAAAAAAGGAACATTTTTTAAATTTTTTAAATAAAATTGATGCGTAATAAAAACTTCATCGATGAAAGAAGAAATAAGGTCAAATTTTATTAAAAAATATCAATAATTTTATGTACAAAAGACATGAAATAGTGATATTACTTGAAAATTAAATGAACTACAATATTATAAGAAAATATATTTTGTTTAAATGATAATATCCATATAATTTCCATTAATATAAATTTATAATATAAAATCACAAAAAGTGATGAGATCATAACATAAATCCCTTAGAGCTTTGGAAATCTATGAATCAAAATCTCTTAAAATAAATAAACATAGATGAATTTTTAAATCTCCATAATTTCCATAAAAATAATTCTAAAATAAATTCTTTGAAATTATATACACCATACAAAAGAAACAAGTGGTGAAATTCAAATATATTACCCTAAAATAAAAGTGAGACAATAAACCCTTACCTCATGTCTTATCTTTCTTCTTACGCATTCAAAAATCTTATATAATAAATATGTATTTATTATAAATCCTTTATATAACTATATACATTTATATATATTACTATATATCATTCCCTTGTAATTTTCAAGTATCATTTTATTAAAAATTATTTATTAAAATCATTATTCTAGTGAAAACTGGTTTATTTTTAATGCATGTTTTCATTCAATAGTTATAGTCCATGAAAATTGGTCATCATTTCATAATATAGAGAATAGTAATAATTTAATAACCATAATATTTATTCATAATATAAAATTTTATAATCATACATACAATGTGGTGATGAAAAATGAATTATGCCACTTCATGAAGATGGTAGTCTGTACGTATGTAAAAATTATAATTTCAATTTTTGATGGATGGAAAAAATGAAAGGTAATAATAGGTCAAATCTCAAGAAACATAATTAAATCATTAATATACTATATATTCATTAAATATATCCTTATTACTAGTTATGAAAATAAGAAATGAAAAATTGGTCACATCACTTTGTGGAGGTGGTAGTCCACATGTATGCATGAATGATGTTATCATTTTCCAATAGATGGATTGGAAAGAAGTTGGATAAAATATTATAATTACATAATAATTATTATTTAATTAATATCATATATAAATATTAATTCCATCATAATAATTATCCATGAAATTTGTTATTGGAAAATGAAATACATCGCTTCGTGGAGACTGTAGTCTGCATGTACACACAATAAATGTTTTCATTCCCCATTTGGGATGGAAATGAGATAAAAAGGTTTATTAAATGAACAAAATAAAATTTTATTATATTTAATATACTTATTTCATTATATTATCATGGTTACATAATATTTATAGGATGCTTAAGAATAGATAAACTTGGAAATAGTCAGTTAATTATAATATGTTTACTTTCAAAAACCTCCTTTGTATTACACCTTAATAATTAAAAGGATGTACCTATAATGAAAAAAATAGATTCTAGTACATGTTTATTGAAGTTATTAAGGTATTTTTCTGAATAAATTTCTTAATATGTGTGAATAAGTGAGAAGAGTATGTTCCATTTTATAAGTGAGATGGGTGGAAAATTGGTAAATACATTAAACCTTAATGTATAACATTTTTATAACTAATTTAAAATAGATATTAAGTAAAATATATTATATTATAGTGATTATAAGGTCTTAAAAATAGTCAACTAATCAATTTTATTCAGGTTTAGGTGTCATTTTAAAAAATTACATTTTTTAACCCCCTCATTAGTGTTGTTTAACCTCAATCAGAATAATGAATTTTTCACTCTTTAAAGGTCAAGAAAGTAATTTTAGAAATTTCAAATGAACCATAAATGAAAAATGAATGATATAATATATAATTTCATATCCAATTGAGTTAATTTTTTTTATAATTTTATAAATATTTAAGGAAAATTAAAACATTGAATACCTTTTAAGTACATTTTCGAGATTATTCACATATATTGACTTAAAATGTATAAAAATGATAATTAAATTTGAATATAAACTCTTTTAAAATCACTTATAAATTATAATTATCCAATAAATTCTTGGTAAATAATAATTCATCCAAAAAATTATTACTTTTAATGGTTTATAATCATTTTTTCTACTTCCTGCACAAGCGTTGTGTTGGTGTTGTAAAAGTTTTCTCGATAATTATACTATATCTAAAAAATTAAATATAAAAAAGATTTATTTGAATTTAAAATAACCATTTATAATCATTCATATAATCTTTTTATCCCTATGAAAAAATATTAGAGACATGAAAATAAAGAGAGCGGCATTTTGTAATTTTTCCACACTTAAAATAAAATATTGTACATAATCAATGTAATGTTACACAAAAATGATATATTTTTGATATTTTTATTTTTATTATCAAATTAAAATAACACAATGGAATAAACTCTTGTTTGGGTATGATTTTGATACCTTTTCTTATAGTTTTAATGTATAACCCCAATATTTCATAATATGGTATCTTTTCAACGTAATTCCATAACTTGCACTACACGCAACACCAAGTTCGAGCACATCACGACTTACCAAACTAGCCATTCAAAAAGAATTTATGAACAGTATTAATATAATTTTGAATTTCATATACACCATAAAATTTCAGAATCCATATTATGTGTTTCTTAGCATAATATAAGAAAAAAAAATTATCTTTTTTAAGATCAAAGAAGTATTTTTCAAAAAATGTAAAGTTACCGCATTTTAATAGAGAACCCTTTTTAAAACCAATATTTGACACTTTTATATATTAAATTTAACTAAATTAAATTATTATTTAGAATAAATACATAAAAATTTAGTTTGGATAAATTTTTGGTACATTTTTGATTACTTTCATATTTGGATAAATAGTGAAAAATACAAAATTTTAATTCAAAACAACATTTTTAATTGAAATAATTTATAGCATTAAATTATGAATTTTAATGGTTTGGAAGTATACTTAGATTATATTGTTATAATTTAATACAATATAGGTCATTATAAATAATTTCATATTTAAATTTGACATAAACACATGTCAATCTTTTAATAGTTTTTACTTTTTAAAAACCCACTTTTGGGTTTTGACAACGGGAAATAATATTAAATTAATTAATGAAACTGCAATGTTTTTAATTTGGTATAATAGAATTCATTTTTTATTTTGTAATATCAAAACTATCGTAGGGTTAAATTTTGTTATTTTTTTGAAAACATTGAATTTTTTATGAATAGTGAAAAACACTATGTTATTGTTTAAAACTGACTTTTTAAATAAATATTTATTAAATTTATTTAAATTTAGTTTAAGTAAAAATAGATATATAATACATATATAAGTTCAATTTAATTCATTTGAGTCATTTTATAATAAAATTAGACGTATAAAATTTTATTGAACTTTTCAACATCTTTTACCCACATTCTAGGCACATTTTCAAATTTGCATAAAATGTAATTTTACTGCTTTATTTAATCGAATTTAAAAAATCGAGAGGCACAGTTTACATCAGTAATTAAAATTTGGTTCAATCAGATGAAAATAATTTTTGGTGAATAGTAACTTTTGACTTTTATTTACCACGGTTAAATGTAAATAGGGTAATTAAAGATGAAAATGATATTATAATTACACTAAAACATGTCCAAATTCTATTTGATAAGTGTATTTCGACTAAAAACAACCTTAGGAATAAAATATGATCCTTTTGGTCCACTTATATTAGATTAAGACATTTATTATTATTTTATTTAATGAAGAGTTAAAAGTGTTAAATTCAAAGTTTAATAAGTAAAAAAATTTAATATAGGGTTATACATAAGATAAATTCATCAATAAATATTAATTAGAAATCTAAAAATATTTCCTGCATAATGGTATTTTAATTATTATTTTTTGATATTTTATAATTAAATTTATTTATGACACAATGATGATGCAGTAATCACTTTATCAAAGAAAGATTAAAATAATTGATATTACAAATATAAAAATAAATGTAAATTCAAGATTTTTATGTCATACACGAATCTTATAGTTTAATATGACATTTTATGGTTGATTAAATAATTTTTTGAAGTTATAATGTTGTTATGACTAACAAAAAAACTACCAAATAGTGTCAAAATTGACATAAATGAGTTTTTAAAACAAATACTATATTATTAATTGATATAATATTTTAAAAATTAGAAGGATCAACCAAATTAATTAGATAAGGTTGTATATATCAATAATTAACCACTTGGGGTTCTCTTGGATTTTTATAGTATGTTTATTAACCATTTATTATAAAAATACAAGAGGACATGGTAAAAGTTATACTATTTAACTAAGAGTTAAATCTAAAAGATAGGGTTAATATGGTGACCTAAACTTGTCTAAAACCTATTTATTGAAAGTATTTAGACCCATTACCACCTTATATTAGAAATAAATCAATTTTGAGCCATTAGAAACTGAAAATTATTTTATAATAAAATAATATTTCAAACTTTTCCTAAAGTGGCCTTCACCTCTCTTATAAAAGGGTACTTCCTCTTCCCTCAAAATCACACCTCCAAAGCCATTTGGATCGACCAAAACCTACCCAAATCTCGTTCCAAATTACTTCACTCCAACATATAGTCCTTCTATTGAGAATAAATCCAACTTAAGGATCCCCTTTGTTCAAATCAAAAGGAAACACCCAAAGAAGAGGTAATTATTTTATCACCTCTTTCAAAGTTCTTTTCTTCTTCCACTTTCTCTTTATTTTTATTTCCATACTAAAATAATAACTCAAGTAAATTCTACATAATTTGATTTTATTATAAATATGGTACAACCATACTCATTATTCTATCCATCCTTTGAATTATAATGTCGCCATGTGTGCGTACGTATGACTTACCATCTCCACATCGCGGTATAATTTATTATTCAACACTATGTTATTTGGATGGATATAATGATATGTAATATGTATATAAATAATAAAAATAACATGATAATTTCTCTTTCAAATTAATATACCATCCAATTCAACAAATTTTAATCATAAAGGAAATGATATCATTGCTTGTGTGTATGTACGGCTTATTGTCTGCACGACGCGATGAGATTCATTTCCAGGTTCACCATTCAATGGTGATTATAAAAATATATATTATTAATAAGTATGTAATATATTACATAATAATGCTACTATATATATATAGTTATATATATCTGGTTCATTTACTTCTGTTCAATATGATATGAAGACGGAAAGAGCGTTTATGCGTACGTACAGCCTACTGTCTCCATAAACGGTGCTTTGCATTTCACATATCTATCTATTATACAGAATTATATTCTAAATAAATATTATATATAAATCGTTTTTTATATTCTTGATGTATTTAAATCATGATCAAAATGATACGATTAAGAATAACAAGTTAAAACACGTAAGATAAAGAAAGCGATTATTACACAAAATGTTAATTTAACATGGAAATCATGATTAAATGGGTAGTATAAAGTCATAAATGAATCATGTATGATATAATAAATATTAATATGGATATGGTATAATTTAATAACATAATATGGTCATTATAAAGGAGGTTAAACGTACCCTCGACCAAAGGAAAGTGGAAGGTAAGGGTTATTTTCTCAATCTAATTATTATCCGAGATTGTTTATCTATAAGTATCTATTATGACATATTTATCATCCATGTCCATGTTTCATTAAAATGTTTTAAAAATTAATATTTTAAGTTTTTATGGAAGTGACTCTTCAACTAGATCAAAATTTTAAATGTTTTTAAATATTTATTTTTCTAAATCTTTTAATTAATGTCCATGTTTTTAAAATGATTTTAAGGATTTATTTACATAACATGATTGTTTTAAAGTGTTAATTTCTCTAAAAACATTCAAAGTGTTATGGGAAACTTTTATTCATGAGTATCTTTTAAATTAATTCCTTTACATATTGTGTAACTTTTAAATGATTTCTTGAAAAAGGGTATTTCTATCAAAGAGTTTTACTGATTATTTTCAACTATGTCGACATCTTATATTGGATATTATTCTTGATTGAGGTTTATTTACTATTATACAATATTACATATTTTATTTAATGAGTTATGATATTTTTTTATTGTGTATGTGCTATTTTTATACCATTCATGGTTTATGGTTAAAGTATTAACATTTTTTATGCTAGTTTTAATACAAATGTTTATGTTATGGTTTAACCTTTTCATATGAGGAATGCATTATACTTGTTAAGTGATGGGTGGATCCCAATATAGATCCTCAATGCATTAGTAGGTCTCATGAGAAAAACTAGTTTCTTGGAACAAGGACTTGACAAAATCATTATTTGCAGTCTTGGAACGAGGCCTTGACTATGTGGTTATGATGTCTGATATCATGCATTCCATCATTATGAAATTAGTTGTTGATATTACATGTGATTATTCGAGCAGTAGAATATCTATGTGAATAAGTAAATGGAATTATTTGATTTATCTTTTCCATATTATGCTAAATATTAAGATTAAAAGGCCAATGTTTTAATATTATACATTTCCTTAATTTTTTATGCTTATTTATGATAGTTTATGTTATATTGTTATCCTTACTGAGCAATTGATCTCACCCCTTTTTTATGTTTTATTTTAACCAAGATGCGAAAAATTGTGTTATTATTGATATGCAGGTTTAATCAATATGAATAATGGAGTTCTCAAAAGATTATTTATGTTGTGTTTTATTTTATAAATTTTAATGTAACAGTCATATATGTAATCTATATTCCAAGACTACTAAACCGATCCATCCTTTGTGACTTGATTCCTTGTAATCATGTCAATGTTATGTAATAATGCACCCACTCTAGTTAACTGGGGTCAGGTCATTATAGTTGGTATCATAGGAAGTTTAGTACAAACCATGAAAACTAGATTTAGAAAAATTATGATTATATAACATTACCCTAAGATATAATTTTAGGATTAGTATAGAAGAACTTCCTAAAATTTTGGTAATGTAGAGATTTTGTGTATTTTCCAAAAAATACATCCCTATCTTAATATGAGCAGGTAGAGGCGAATCTGGCATAAATGTACCTAGGAGTGAAAAATCCAACAAGGAGTTTTGGGCTTCACATGGGGTATCCTGGTACACGACAACGGGCTTTGCTGCACTCTTGGTTACGACACTCCTATGGGATATTCTTAGGATCATTCACATTTTCATTACAAGCCATTATGAAGGATTTAGGAGTAAATACTTCCTTAAATAAAACATTTTTTTATGATTATAGATTATATTCATAAACATTTCAATTTATGTTTGGTATTTTATATGTTTGGAATTATGCATTGTGATTCATAAACTAGCCTATTGTATGCCATTTTGTTTAGAAATAGTGCCCAATAGAAGGAATGAGAACTCCAGCAATATGCACTATCTAAAGAGTAAAGAGGATAATATCTTTCATGGTCTTAATCCAATATTTAGAAGATAAATAGTCTCCCATATATTCGCATCATATGAAGAAATAGTATCATTTGTTAATAAGATAAGTAAAGATTTATCTAAGTTATATGGCATTGAAGGGAAGCTATAGAATAAGCATATGATAGAGAGAAAGATGGATAAAAGGAAGAAGGGAAATATGGATTTTCTCACATGTGATAACTGTGGAAATAATTACCATGGTAAATCCATAAAGGGAATGGGAGTATGTTATAATTGTAGAGAAAAAGGACACCATGTTTTTGAGTGCAAGGGTAATAAAGAGGTTTTAAATGTACAATACTTCATCTTCAAGGAGTTGGGACACTACACAAATCAATGTCCAAGTCATCAGAGTATGCCCCAAATGATGCTATTGGATAATAATAAAGTTATGACACTACCACAAATAAAGAGTAATGACTAGTGTTCTTATGTTGTTATTAAAGAATTATGTAATTTGAGTGTTTTATCAATTATGTACTAGTTATATGAATTATGGAAATAAATAAGGATTGTACTGTAGTACTATTTCATTGAGAATTTGAGATTATATTGTTCTAATAAAAGTGACTCAATAGCAAGTTAAACATTTGGAAAAATAGATGGTTTAAGGAAAGATAAATCGTAATATGATTATGATACTAAGGTAGTGAATTTGTAATATTATATGATTGATTTGGATAAATTATATTTGATATTCATGATTGTCTTGAAACTAATTCATTGTTTTTTTATTCCATCATTGTTGGAGTTTAAAACATTTTTGGATATAAGGAGTATATATAGTATTCTATAAGGAATAAGAGATCATGAATGAAATCAATAAGGTTTTATGGTAATTTAGGGTGTTACCATGTTTTCAAAGAATACATGATGAAGGTATTCACATGTTATTACAAGGAAAAAAGATAACTTCATTATGTTTACCTTCCTTATAAATTTGGGAATGTGAGTTTTGAAAAATGTATTTTGGATAAGTCTAAATATTGGAATGGATTAAGTTTGACATTGGATACTATTGTTTAATGTTAAAACATTTCCTAATATTATTTTTGTATTGTTGTAAAAATGACAACCCGGAGGTTGGGTGACAACCTATTGCATCTGGCAAGGCCATGAGACTTGAACCTGCAACCGAAGGGTGAAAAGGGTGCATCACCTACCACTTCCCTACATGATTTTCTAGTTTGTATATTGTAGTTTTTGTAAATGGTCTGACATATGATTTTTAAATTCAATTTTTTTTGTAACCCTATGTGATTATGATAAATAGAGTATTTTTGAATTATATTATCTTTTGGAGTGAAAGATGAGTTTGTGGTAGAGATTAGTTCAAGGATGAAACACTACTTGTCAGGTATATATTTTTTCCCTCTTATTCTATGAATAAATTAATTCTTAATCTTTAGGGAAGGGATATTAAAACCAACAATGTGTTATCCTAATACCTTATGTTTTGTTGAACCGATGATATTTTAAATCATCATAGATTGATGGCTTTGAGGCCCTTAATTTTACACTTGTTAATGATTGTTGACCCCAATCACTCCTTATAAATATTTATGTTTTCCCTCTAATCATGTGCCTCTAATTTCCACCAAATTTCTTCTAATCAAGATCATAATTTGGTGGTGGCTTTTTCATTTTACTTCCCCTCTTATTGAGACTAATTTTTATTAACCTAATTTCCAATGATGGTTTTCACAAATGTATTTTTCTATTTTTAACCTATTATTTTTTAAGAACAATTTTAAATTATGAGGATGAAATTTATTGAAGAATGGGATAATGTAAAACCCTAAGATTTCATAGTATGTTATCTCTTTAAAGTAATTCAATAACTTACATTACACCCAACACCAAGTTCAAGCACACCACGACAAACCAAACTAGTCGTTCAAAAAGTGTTTATGAATAGTATTAACAGAATTTTGAATTTTATATACTCCATATAACTTTATAATACATATTATGTGTTTCTTAAACATAATATAAGAATAAGTTCGCCTTTTTTCAGATAAAAGAAGTATTTTTCAAAAAATGTAATTTTACCACCTTTTTATGGCAAACCCTTTTTAAAACCAATATTTGACACTTTTATATATTCAATTTAATGAAATTAAATTCTTCTTTAGAATTGAGATACAAAATTTTATTTTGGATAAATTTTTGGTACTTTTTTGATAGATTTCATATTTTGATGAATAGTTAAAAATACTAAATTTTATTTGAACACAAATTTTTTAATAAAACCAATTTATAGTGTTAAATTATAACGGTAAATGGTTTTTAAGTATAATTAGATTATATTTTTATCATTTAATACAATTTAGGTCATTATAATTAATTTCATATTTAAATTTGAGATAAACACATGTCAATCTTTTGATAGTTTTTACTTTTTAAAAACCCGTTTTTTTGTTCGATCACGAGAATTAATTTTAAATTAATTAATGAAAATTCTATGATTTTAATTTATTAAAATAGAATTCATTTTTGAATTCAAAATATCAAAACTATCTTAGGGTGAATTTTTGGAATTTTAATGAAAACATTCAATTTTGATGAATAGTGAAAAAAACCCAGTGTTATTGTTTAAACCCGACTTTTTATTAAAACAATTATTTACTTTATTTAAATTTAATTTCACTAAAAATTGATATATAATACCTATATAAGTTCAATTTAATTCATTGGAGTCATTTTATGAAAAAATTATATGTATAAAATTTTATTGAACTTTTTAACTTCTTTTACCCGCATTCTAGGCACATTTGCAAATTTGCATAAAATGTAATTTTACCGCTTCTATGAATTGAATTTCAGAAATCCGAGAAAAATGGTTGAAATAATTAAGTAAAATGTGGTTTAATCATATTAAATAATTTTTTGTGAATATTAACTTTTGACTTTTATTTACCACGGTTAAAAGTGAATAGTGTAATTAAAGGTAAAAATGATATTATAATTACCCTAACACATGTCCTAATTCTATTTGATAAGTTTATTTCGACTAAAACCAGACTTAGGAATAAAATATGATTCTTTTTTTCTAAATGTATTAGATTAGGAAATTTATTATTATTTTATTTAAAGAATAATTAAAAGTGTTAAATTCAAAGTTTAATAACTAATAAGTTTTTAATATAGGGTTATACATAAGATAAATTAAACTATAAATATTAATTAGAAAGATAAAAATCATTCATGCGTAATGGTATTTTATTTATAATTTTTAGTTATTAAATAATTGAATTTATTTATGACGGAATGATGATGCAGTAATTACTTTATTAATGAACGATTAACTTAATTGATATTATAAATATAAAGATAAATGTGAATTGAGGATTTTTATTCTATAAATTAATTTTATAGGTTAATATGAAATTTTATGGTTGATTAAATATTTTTTTTAAGTGATATATTTTTTATGACTTTAACAAAAAAAATACCAAAGAGTGTCAATATTGACATAAATTTGTTTTTAAAACAAATATTATATTATTAATTTATATATTATTACTGAAAATCTAAGGCTCAACCAAAGTACATAGATAAGGTTATATATATAAATAATTAACCAATTGGGGATCTCTTGGATTTTTATTTTATGTTTATCAACCCTTTATTATAATAATACAAGAGGACATAGTAAAAGTAAAACTATTTAACAAAAGGGTTAAATATAAAAGATAGGGTTAATATGTTGACATAAACATTATAAAACCTATTGGTTGAGAGGATTTCAACCCATACTCAACTTATCTTATAAATAAACCAATTTTGACCCATTAGGAACCGAACATTATTTTATAATAAAATAATATTTCATACATTTCCTAAAGTGACCATCACCTCTCTTATAAAAGGGTACTTCCCCTTCTCTCAAAATAACACCTCCAATGTCGTTTGGCTCGGCCACACCCTACCCAAATATCCTTAAAAATTCCCTAAATTTCACATAGAGTCATTCCCTTCAGCATAAATCCAACCTAAGGATCCCTTTTGTTCAAATCAAAAGGAAACACCCAAGGAAGAGATAATTATTTTATCTCCTCTTTCAAAGTTCTTTTCTTCTTCAACTTTATCTTTCTTTGTTATTTACATACCAAAATAATAACTCAAGTACATTATAAATATTTTGATGATATTATAAATATTTTAACACCATACTCTTTTTTCTATCCATCCTATGAATGATAATGACACTATGCATGTGTTCATACGGCTTATCGTCTCAACGTCGTGGTATAATTTGTTATTCAACATTATGTTATTTGGATGCATATAATGATGAGTATTATGTATATAAAAAATGAAAATAACATGATAATTTCTCCTTACAATTAATATACCTTCCAATTCCACACCTTTTAATCATTAAGGAAATGATAGTGTCGCTTGTGTGTACGTACGGCGTATCGTCTCCACGACGCGATGAGATTCATTTTCAGGTTCACCATTCAATGATATTTATAAAAATATATATTATTAATAAGTATGTAATATATGAAATAATAATGCTACTAAAGATATATGTATGTATGTATGTATGTATGTATGTATGTATGTATGTATGTATGTATGTATGTATGTATGTATGTATGTATGTATGTATGTATGTATGTATGTATGTATGTATGTATGTATGTATGTATGTATGTATGTATGTATGTATGTATGTATGTATGTATGTATGTATGTATGTATGTATGTATGTATGTATGTATGTATGTATGTATGTATGTATGTATGTATGTATGTATGTATGTATGTATGTATGTATGTATGTATGTATGTATGTATGTATGTATGTATGTATGTATGGATGTATGTATGTATGTATGTATGTATGTATGTATGTATGTATGTATGTATGTATGTATGTATGTATGTATGTATGTATGTATGTATGTATGTATGTATGTATGTATGTATGTATGTATGTATGTATGTATGTATGTATGTATGTATGTATGTATGTATGTATGTATGTATGTATGTATGCATGTATGCATGTATGTATGTATGTATGTATGTATGTATGTATGTATGTATGTATGTATGTATGTATGTATGTATGTATGTATGTATGTATGTATGTATGTATGTATGTATGTATGTATGTATGTATGTATGTATGTATGTATGTATGTATGTATGTATGTATGTATGTATGTATGTATGGATGTATGTATGTATGTATGTATGTATGTATGTATGTATGTATGTATGTATGTATGTATGTATGTATGTATGTATGTATGTATGTATGTATGTATGGATGTATGTATGTATGTATGTATGGATGTATGTATGTATGTATGTATGTATGCATGTATGGATGTATGCATGTATGTATGTATGTATGCATGTATGTATGTATGTATGTATGTATGCATGTATGTATGTATGTATGTATGTATGTATGTATGTATGTATGTATGTATGTATGTATGTATGTATGTATGTATGTATGTATGTATGTATGTATGTATGTATGTATGTATGTATGTATGTATGTATGTATGTATGTATGTATGTATGTATGTATGTATGTATGTATGTATGTATGTATGGATGTATGTATGTATGTATGTATGTATGCATGTATGTATGTATGCATGTATGTATGTATGTATGCATGTATGTATGTATGTATGTATGTATGCATGTATGTATGTATGCATGCATGTATGTATGTATGGATGTATGTATGTATGTATGTATGTATGTATGTATGTATGTATGTATGTATGTATGTATGTATGTATGTATGTATGTATGTATGTATGTATGTATGTATGTATGTATGTATGTATGTATGTATGTATGTATCTATGTATGCATGGATGTATGTATGTATGTATGTATGTATGTATGCATGGATGTATGTATGTATGTATGTATGTATGTATGTATGTATGTATGTATGTATGTATGTATGTATGTATGTATGTATGTATGTATGTATGTATGTATGTATGTATGTATGTATGTATGTATGTATGTATGTATGTATTTATGTATGTATGTATGTATGTATCTATGTATGTATGTATTTACTTAAATATATCTTATTCATTTACTTACGTTCAATACGATATAGAAACAGAAACAACATTTATGCGTACGTATGACCTACCGTCTCCATAAATGGTGTTTTCCATTTCATGTATCTATCAATTATACAAAATTATATTCAAAATATATTTTATATATATATATCACGTTTTATATTCTGGAATAATTTAAATCATGATCTAAATTATACGATCAAGAATAACAAGTTGAAACATGAATGATAAAGAAAGCGATTATTACCCAAAATGTAAATCTATCATGGAAATCATTATTAAATTGGTTTTATAACGTCATAAATTAATCATTTATGATATAATAAATATGAATATGGTTCTGGTATAATTTAATAACATAATATGGTCATTATACATGAGGTTAAACATACCCTCGACCAAGGGAAAGTGCAAGGTAAGGGTTATTTTCTCAATATCATTATTATCCAAGATTGTTTATCTATAAGTATATACTGGTACATATTTATCATCTATGTCCATGTTTCATAATTTTTTTTTAAAAGTGAATATTTTAAATTTTTATGGAAGGATCACTTTAACTATATCATCATTTTAAATGTTTTTAATGATTTATTTTTCTAAATATTTTAATTAATGTCCATGTTTTCAAAATGATTTTAAGGATTTATTTATGTAGACATGATTGTTTTAAAATGTTAATTTATTTCAAAAAAATTAAATTGGTATGGGACACTTTGATTCATAAATTTATTTTAAATGACTTCCTTTAAAAATTTTGTGACTTTTAAATGATTTCTTGAAAAGGGGTATTTCTCTCAAAGAGTTTTATAGATTATTTTCAACTATGTCAACATATTTTATTTGATATTATTATTTATTGAGTTTGATTTACTATAATACAATATTCAATATTTTTATGAATGAGTTATGATATTATTGACTGTGGATGTAAAATTTTTATACCATTCATGGTTTATGGTTAATGTATTAACATTTCGTATGCTAGTTTTAATATGCATTTTTATGTTATGTTTCAACCTTTTCATATGAGGAATGAATTGTACTTACTAAGTGACAGGTGGAGCCCTCTATATCTCCTAGATGCATCGGTAGGTCTCATGATACTATCTAATGTCTCGTCACAAGGCCATGACAAATTCTTTATTTGTAGTCTTGGCATGAAACCTCGAATATTTGGTTACGGTGTCCGACATTATGTATTCCATCATTATGAAATTAGCTGTTGATATTACATGTGATTATTCAACTAGAATAATATCCATGTGACTAAGTAAATAGAATTATTTGATTTATCTTTTCAATATTATGCTGAAGATTAACTTTAAAAGGCTTTTTTTAGTCTTATACATTACCTTAAATGTTTATTCTTGTTTGCGAAAGTTTCTGCTATATTGTTATCCTTAATGAGCAACTGATCTCACCCCTTTCTTATGTTTTATTTTTCCCTGGATGTAAAAAATAATGTCATGATTGATATGCAGGGTTAAGCTAGGGGAATAATGGAATTCTCAAAAGATTATTTATGTTGTGTTTTATTTTAGAAATTATAATGTAACATTCATATATGTAATCTATTTTACAAGATTGCTAAACTGGTCAGTCCTTCGGGACTTTATTTTTTTTAATCATGACAATGTTATGTAATAATGCACTGACTCTGGGTATTTGGGGTTAGGTCATTACATTTAACCTTAGTTGACTCGTTTTACTTATTACTATAGTGATAAAATTTTACAATGGTTACTATTCATTATGACTAAAATGAAATAGAATTATTTAAAAAAAATTAAAATAATGATTTAAAATATTAACTAAATATTTAAATATTCAATTTTTATAATTTTAAGATATAAATTTTAATATATGTGTGCAAAACACAATGAAAAGCAGTTTTTTGAAAAATGCATTTTTAAGCATAAAATGATTTTATTTTGAATCAAGTATAATATTGATTCTTATGTGATTAATTAGATTATGATTAATAAAATGGATATTATGTTACATTGAAATAAAATAAAAAATATAATGGTAGTTTTAAATTATGTCATTTAAAGAAAATAAATGAGGGTTTTGTAAAAAAATCTACATGTTTCACTATTCACTAAAAAATAAATATATTCAAAAAAACACAAACGTCATCAAAAGACTATTATGAAATTATAATTTCAAAATTATGCATATTTTTTAAAATTAAATTTATAAATTTGTTAAAAACTAAATTTAATATCCCTGTACAAAATATAATTAAAAACATTTTTTGAGGAAAATGTATTTTTTTTCAATCATAGAATGAATTTATTCTCATATATTTCCTAGTAAACATAATTAAATGGACATTAATTCATTAAATTGGATATATAATATAATTATTTCCTTAAAATCATTTATCAATATTGATTAATTTATTCTATTTAGATAAAAATGCATTGCACACATAAAAATAGTTTTATGAAAAATATCTATTTTACCTTAAAAAGATTTTATATTTATTTCTAAATAATTAATAATTAATAAATGATTGATTATTCAATTTACTAAGGGAAAAAATTCTATATATATTTCATTATATGGTTATTCCTATTCATACCCTTTAAACTAAGGGCTAGTTCATAGCATTCATATTTAAATAATAATATTTATATAGTATATCATGGTTAATTCAAGCTTAGTGTTGTGTACATCATAGCTATAAAAACATATATAATATATTAAATTAATAAATATTCTAAAATCTTGGGTTGTTTTATTCTATATCCTTTAATAAATTTTTCCCTCACAATTTTATCACTTGTTTGATGAAAAAGGCTTTAAAACCCTTTCAGAGTCAACTCCAAGGAGTGAACGATTAATCTGTCTAATTAGAAAGATATACATTTTAATTTTTATGGATCGTATTTCTTATTGGAAAATTAATTTAATATCTATGTTAATACTATAAAACATAGAATTTCCTAAATATTTCTTAAACCATATATGGATTTGTTTCCCTTGAATTGACATTCGTGTCTAGATTCATTATTTTTGAAAAGTTTTCACTGGGTTTTTTATGGAACACGAAACACCAAACAGTTCTGTATCCATGGGGAACTTCTTTCAAAAGTCAGGAAATCATGGGGAAGTTTGGCCAATGTTGTTTAAGAACTCACATTTGTCGAGAGGATGGGAGTTCGGGCTCATCACATCCTTTTAGGGGGAATTATTATCTACTCCGGGACTCTATTATAGATTTAAGATATGTTTGTGAATACTTTATTTATTCCCAAGCATGGTGTGGGTCACCCTAGAATTAACAATCAATTATCAACATGCATAGAGTTTATAATCATCTTTATGTATCTAAGGTTCTTCATCAATTGATATATATGTATGTATCCATGGTTCTCCATCAATTATATCCTCTAATACAGTAATTATAGATTATTTGGTCATTATTACAATGACGTTGGTTTTCTAGACACACAGTGGGGAATTCTAGAGTGTATCATCATCGTGGGGGGATGGAATTTGTTTTCTTGTTGGGATTGAACCCATGTGATGTGCTTCATATGTATCCTCATTAAAGGAATAAAAACCCTCATAGTTAGGTGCTACATAATGGGTAACATCATACCTTTCAAGGTCATGTGATATGGACCTAACTGTACATTTTAACATCATGTGGAAAGGATGTCTAGGTAGAAAGTTCCTAGTCAAGGTTTAGTATGGAACATATTCCAAATAATCCTAGGGATCCTGGAAGGAAGATGGATTCTAAGGTTAAACTAAACCCTACCATGAAAGTGGACCAAAGATAATAGGGTTTGTTTGGGATGTTGGGTTTGGACCTTGTGTAGGCTTTATATATATCTCATATGGATGGGAATCAAATCCCACATAGTTAGGTTATGAGGTTTCATGACTATGGGGGTCATCAAGTTTATCTCGCATGGGTTTTTGAACCATTGATATGGTTACTTCATGGTTTATTCTTGATGAGGATGTACTGTGGTGATTTAGGGGTTTTCATTGGGGCTTATTCCTAAGAAGGATGCCCATTGAGATCGAGCCTTGGGTTGGCATCCTACATATCCTGGTTATAATAGGAATCAAAGTTATCATATTTCAATTGATGGTATGAATCATGTAGATTCCATGATCACCATTAACCACTAATCACCCATGAGTCATGTTTATTTTGAGAAATAAGAGGAAGCGGATGACCCAAGATACCACATACTCTAATTTTGTCCATAGGTACACATGGAAAAACCCCCAAAGGGATAGGGATGGGGCACTGAGTGTGCCCACCTATTATTCCTCCTCTTTCATAGATGTAATAGGTTGGGGTATGGTGGAATAGGTCAAGGGTATGAAAATTTACTCTCTTCACATTAACCAAGAATGAGTCCAAGGTATGGAATATTAGGAAGGAAGCAAGATACTGGGGATATGACTCTTGAACACATCCCCTCTCTAACCCAGTGTCCAGGATGAAGAGAGGATCAAGATTGAAGCCTAATGCATGAATCTTTAGGAGAATACATATAGAAGGAATCTCTAAAATTGGTTCTGTAGAGAGGTTGGATGATCTCATTCCATATTGAATGGAAAAAACAAGTGTAATCTATACACTCCTTTCATTGAATTGTATAGTCCATGCCTTAGAGACAAAAAGGGTATGACATGGTCATGGATATTGTATCTGATACCAAGGACTCCTTGAACTATCCCTAGGGTAGGGTACCTCATGACCTTAGGGATACACACTAACATGCACCCAAAGGACCCTAACTAGACAAAAGGGCTAGTGGGGGAATCCTTTGACTTTTGGAATACACACCGAAATGGGGGAGACATTGGTGTGCCACTTTCTATAGTTGTGAATGTCTAGAGGCTTAAGTGGAGGTTTTAACTTGTTCCCTCTCAGAAAATGGAGACAAATGAATATGGTACATGCCATTGGTGGCTTGCAGAAAGGCTCAAAGGGTGATTCACACTAGTCTTGTGTGCAGGTGATTGGCACAGGTCCATTATGCAGGTCCTGTGATTAATTGAATGTGATCCATGTAAAAGGGGTAGTACTACACAAGAAGAATATGCCTTCTAAGTTATAACATTTGTGAAATAACATTTGGGTGAGGCTTAATCCTATGCACCATGCATCTCCTTGGATGTCCCGTTATGGGTTTCACATAGGTCCTTGCTTAAGGAAGGGGGCTCACGTGGGTGGATTCCTATTATGGAAATAGGTCCTTATGAAGGTGTCTTGTGTTATAGACCCTAAAGGAACTTTTATCACAAATTAACCCTCTAATTATCTCTTCTCCCATGTTTTCGAGAGCAACCTAATAAGTTTCAATGGACCTGGGTGAAAGTGTTGTGCAATCATAGCTTTGAGGGTTCTTCTAGTATTTCAGTTGCTCAAATGAGGAGCCCTGGGGTCCTATTTATAGACATGTAGGGTACCCTAGTCAAAGGTGTTTGTCCACCCATGTCCATAGAATAGGTACCCAATATAGGTGTACTGCGTAGGGGTGTCTTGACCTTTGGATCCTTGTAGGGAGGGCTCTATAGGGCTTCCAGTATGTAGGTCTCAAGCATAGGTCTTAGGAATATCCTTTAAGAATAGGTCTTGGGTTTCACCTTTGCAAACATGTCTCTTTAATATTTCTTAGGTCTATTTTCTACTTTAACATACTTAAGATATTTTTAATAATCTCTTTATTTCCTTTGATGAAATGGAGTGTCAAATAAATCCCCACATCGGGATTGGATTTCTTTGAAGGGAGTGGGTCATGTCCTAAAATAGTATAGTGAAAACATTATAAAGGTGATTCTTCCTAACTGCGTAGTTCATCCATTCATCTTGTCCTAATAGGTATGGTGGAAAAGACTAAATCATAGCTTCCTTGTGTAGGTCTCAAGCATAGGCCAATGATGCATATAAATATCGTTTCCCCCCTTTTACATTTTCCTCTTTCCATTCACTAATTTTATTTCTCTCATCATGTTGTTCATTTTACCGACTGTGCTATGTTCCCATGTTTCATGAACGTCTCATGCAAAGTTTCTTTTGGTATTCCTACCTAATCGGTGGTGCTAAACAAAGCCACCTTGGCCGAGGGTTTAAGAGAGAAACCTGGTTAGAATACTTTGTCGATGGACCTAGAAGAGATGGTTGAATGCAGGACCTGACTGAGAGGGCTATGCACCAACCATACTTTTCCAAATTTTTGGGAATTCGTCCAAAATTTTAATTTTTTCTAAGTTAATATTTTATCTTGGAAAACCTGGGATATTCTTGTAGGTGTTCACTAGCTCCTGTAATAACTTTTAATACCAAATCTATCGCACGTTCTTCTGAGGTGACCAAAACCTTTGGGATAAATTAATATGACATTATCATGCTCGCTATGTTAGAACTAGGGAAGAAATTGACACAATATCAGCATGATTACCCATGGAGATACTATCTTTCACTATATAAATATGAAATTTTGAGTGATTCCACCATCCCTAGTCCTCATAGCTACTTTCCAAAGTCATGGTTTATGAAGAACACCGACTTCCCCAATGTCAACATCTCTTACAAGGGTGTCTTTATTAATGAAGGGAAATTCCCTATTGGATGCATCATGCATCAAAGAAAATATACTCCAGATTTAAATTCGCATATCTAGGAGTCGAGGCTTCGATATTACGATTCAACCTTTTGTGCCTCGCATACTGATCAAACATAAGGCTGGAAGAAAGAATGGGACTTTAACTCTTGATGTGATGTTAGGCCTGAGTGGATGTGGGTATATTGGGAGTGTCTAACAAATGAATATTTCAAGAACAAGCTTCAATATTTCCACATTTATGATTTTATCTTGGTCGGATAGACCAATTTCTACAAGAACACAGATATTATCCACAAATTGCTTAGTTAGTGGGTTCTAGAGACAAATGTTTTCTATCTTATGCATGGAAAAGTTATTATTATCCTTTGGGAAATCTACCAGTTTTCTAGGGCCCCTAATCTAGTGGATAGGTATGATTAATTCATTAAACCACATTCAATGTGGGATACTTTCTAAAGGGTGTCGCCTTTCTCCTTTGAGCATTATATGGTGAAGAAGAATCTAACAACAATGTATCCTTACCCCAAGGGTAAAATTCATCCTGAAACATGGATGAATACTATTCTAAAACTCAAAGGGGAAGGTCATATGATTCATCAACCCACAATATGCCCCACTGTAGAGAATCCGGGTTCTATTGTCACGTTCTATCCCACATTAGAGAAGGGTGAGTATAGGTTATGGGGTTATAAGGTTAAACCTGAGATTAATGTCAAAGTTCTCCTAGCTAGATTCCTCACAATTTGGTTGAGTATTTACCTAGTTTTAGTCTATGAGTACAAGGTTTGAATGAGTCTGGGGACTTTTGTTGTCTGGAAAAAATTACATAGGGAACATACATAAGGTTAGGTTTCCAGATCTTGGAAAAAACTACCAGTTCCTATTGCACATATAAAATGAGAAGTCCCCATTTAATATTACAGGTCCATTTCAAGTGTCGTGGGGGTGGTTCACAACACATTTAACTTATATCCATTGTTGAGCCCTATCATAATCCCTAACAGTTGGTTCTGCCCATTCATCCAGGGTGTCTCTAGAATTCAACCCCTGAGCCTAAAGTATAATGATGTTTTGAAGTTTATAAATGTATCAAGATAATTTACCTTCTTATTGCATTGTAATCCACCAATTAGGAAAATTATAAGTGATGGAATGGAACAGAATTATGAGTGGAGGTCGTACATGATAGCCTTCAAAGACAGCGTACTAGTGGATTATATTGATAGCAAGATCATCTATGATTATCATGCTCTGTATCAATTTTCCATTAAATTTAAATGTATTAAATAGTTATACATTATTCCCCCTATGCATTTTAGGTTGGAGAAGTATTTTATGGTAGCCTGAAATCTCTAGATCTTGATGTCCATGGAAGTATCCAAAATGTCAATCATTTTTCCTCCATCGGATGCATTAATTGGGTTAGAGGATTGATATGCAAAATCATGGATCTATTCATACCCCCAATGGGTATTGATGAAAGGAATTTATTGGGTTAAGTCCAATACAACATGTGTTTTTGTCATGTGCAGTAAAAATACTCGGCTGGAGATGACGATGCTGAATCTCTAGAGCCCTAAAAATGATCCTGGTTGAAGACTAAAAAGTAGGGTATAGTTTAGAAGACCATGACCCCTATACCAACATGGTGTATCTATCTCCATCGGGAGGAGAATTATGTTTTTTACCTTCATTATTTTGAAAGAAAAAATGGGCCTAAAGAGGCTTCCCAATCTAAAAGTGTCAAGTCTTCTTCACAACCATCCATATCGGAGTCAGACTATGTGTGACCATTAGTGATACAATTTTGGGAGAACATGACTCACAATGTCAGGGATTCATGGGAGTTTCTCCAAGATAGTTTTTGATTACTAGAGTTGGGAGATATCAGAGAACCATCTGATCTCATCCCTAATAATAATTTGGTTGTAGGTAAAAAAATTGTTTCTAGGAGTTGGAGGCTTTGATATACACAACTGATGATCAAGTCTTATCCTAAAAGTGAGTTTTTGTCATGATAGATTGAGGATTGATTGAAGGGGTAACTTTTCATTATATGTACAAATGGGACATTTACAATAACCCCATTGACATATTTCTCTTTTCTTATTTCTCTTTCCTACTCTTTCACCCACCATCATTAATCTTCAGGGGGTTTTATTTTTCATATTGCAAGATAAGATTAAGGAGGAGGAGGAGATAGATAATCAGTGAAAAAAGATCTTGGGTCACTAAAGTATGGGCCCACTAGTACACCTATTGAAGTAGTGGATGAGCCCCTTGGGTCCCCAGAACTATCCCTAGGTCAGAGGAAAATGTTGGAGGTCATGGTGGTGAGAACTCCTCAGCCATTACCTTTGGTCTTTTCTACCAATAAGGCTAGCATGAGCCTTTCTTTGTCCTAGTAGAATATTTTCAAGTGAGAATTAAAGTTGGTCTGGCACATGCGTTGTAGTAATTAATTTTTGTTATCATCCAATATTATGACTTTCTTGATATACCTATCTAATTATAATTATCTTTTTCTAAATTTTCATCACTTTCCTCCCTTAAATGATCTAGTAATAATCCTTAAAACATTGATGAGGATGCTCCATTGGAGGTACACATTCATAATGATGAATCTATCATATTGAAGGATGAAGAATCAATATATATGGCTGCATATTCCCTTAATTATGAATAGAAGGAAGAGGTTCAAAGTAATTTCAAATGCAACTCATCATACATCATGGGTTGTTTCTTAATTTTCTCTCTTCAAGATATTTTAGATTCCTTTCCCACGCCAGAGGGTCATGTTATTGTCAACATTGGCCCTAATACTGCTTCAGAAGGGGATGATAGGGATCTTTAATGGTCTTACGAGGGTGTTGATATTGGAATTGACTTTGTAGGGACTGATTATGTTATGCCTACTGAGAAATTAGTAGAGGGGATTGATAGATGAGCCAATTTGGGTTTTGAGCAACACACTTTGGATATACATACTAGTGATGATGTTACAATACTTGAGGCTTCAAATCAGGAACTGTTGGAGTTAATTAATCCCAATATTTACATTCCAGGTTCCACTATGTATTTTGGAGATTTAAATGAGGAATTTTAAGGATGTGAGTTTTATTATTCTTTCACTTTTAAATCATGGAATATATTTTTTTCCCTAAACATTCACATCAAAGAATAATTTGTACAGATTTTTCAATAGATAACATCGCCAAATACTATCAAGAAAAGGGTATCCAATCCCATCGTAATCATATTTCCAGAGGAAAAATGGTTGAGAATCTCGAATTGGGGGATTCTATGGAGTCTTTGATTTCAGATGATTGGAAAACTAAAGTGGTTTCTCCTCATCAGGAGGTCCTAACCTTGTGATTTGAGGTTGGGGTGCTTGAGAGGTACGAGTTATGGCAGTTGATCCAACAATAGGTGAGTTTCATAAACTCTTTAGGTCATTTAACTTTCTTTTTTACTATTCATCTTCTATTGTTGATGAAATTGTCACTTTTTTCCAATTCCATCACCGCCATAAAATTGGCCTCAAATAAAAGTTTCCATGCAGTTCCTCCAATATTGATGGCTGGAACTGAGACTTTTTTGGAGGGAAAAAAATAAGGAGGCTCATTGAGCTCATTGATCCCAGATTATGTCTCTCTATCTAAAAGATGCTCTAAGGATAACCTAGAGATGTTTAATTCTTTTTTCTCTAAACATCTTCTTTTATAGTGAGATATATTGATGACAATTAGGGAGACACCTCTTTAGGATATTCCATCACAACATCCATAACTTCTATTCCAGATTTCAATGCTAGAATATGGTGGAATTAATTACTACAAGATACATGATATAGTGAAGGTGATCCTGTGGAAAATGCAAGAGGAGAATGGTTTTCTGTAGGTTGAGGTGCAGCATGCAGGCCAGTTTGAAGAAATAGGGCTATCGTGAAACAATATGATGTCAACTGCTCTAAAAATATGTAATAATGGGATCATATCGATGTGAGGAATCTATGAATAATTCACCTTAAAGAATAATTAAATTATGAATGGTAATAATCAGTTCAACTTCAATGATCCCTGAAAGAGGCTTTAGTAGAAATGATATAAGTCGTCGATGCTAAGAAAGAGAAGCTTCATAAAGATGAGTAGGCTATTATTGCGTAAACAGATGAACATTGAGAAGTTGCACTAGCTGATTAAGGTTCAATCTAACTTCTAAAATATTTTATTGAGAAAAAATATTATAATTTGGAAGATAGGATCTAGCATGTTGAAGTTACCCTATATTTTATAACATAAATGAAAAAGATTATTTTTGTACCAAGATACTTGTGTCTCCATACCTATTTTCTTTTTGTGATTGTAACATAACCTTCAAATTTATTATCATAACAAAATAACTTTGTGCCAACCATTTGTAACCATAGTGACAAGGATATGGAAAATTATCTAATTTTTTCCTAAG
This sequence comes from Viscum album, assembly GCA_963277665.1. NCBI lineage: Eukaryota > Viridiplantae > Streptophyta > Magnoliopsida > Santalales > Viscaceae > Viscum > Viscum album. The sequence goes on from OY728126.1 coordinate 401,096,522, forward strand.
CCAAGGGTCCTAGCGAGTGAGATTTTCTTTTTCTTAGACTGCTCTTTCTGGGTGTTCATCCGAACAAGTTTTGTGCCTATATTATTTTTATTGCTCATTTTTTTTCCTAAACAATATGGAGTGTATTAATAGTAATCTGAGACTCAACATTTTTATAGATTTACCTCTATGTGTTTTAAACTTGGAAAGTACTATGAATATTTTTATGGAACGTTTAAAGTTATTTTGTTTGGTTATATAAAACTAGTGTTTTAGATCAAACATCATTGACCACAACTATTAAAATAATGACCCAAATAGGAATTGCTATCCAAGAATGTTTTGACATTATTCATATATACAATGGGGGATCTTGAGTCACAATTTTTTGGTTCCCATATCTAAAACATGATATTCATAAATATAGAGGCTATCTTTTGAGGATGAAGTTAAAACTAGTTGAAAAAACCCATTTGGTGGGATGTATTATGCAAGGCAAGCTTGGGTGTGTAGAATATAGTGAAATTGTAGTATCCTTAGGCTGTCAAACCCATTTTTTTGTTAAAATTATGAAAATATTACATTGGAATGTTATATAATATTCAAGTAAAGGAGATCTCAAGAATTATGGAATTCTATTACTATTATTTGAAGAGAGTTTGTGGAGATTCAGACTTCTCAAGACCATAATGGGTGGTTTTTTTAAAGGAATGTGTCTTATAATGAAGGTAATATCTGTATTGGTGGTGGGAATTAATGAGAGACCGCTCAAACATGTATTTTCTCATGTAAAGGAGAGTATATCTTGTTATATTATTGATGTTAGGGGAGAAGGATCCTTTCTGAAAAGGGAAAAAAATATTTTACAGTTTATTATTGTGTAATCAGGATATTCACCATGTAGTTTAACACCTCACGATGATGAAATTGTTGTCTAGTTTAATGTATTCTGACTAGGATGTTATACTATGAAAATTTAAAGTTTTACAATAAGTACATTAGGGGGTTTATAATTTAAGGGTGTTACCTTCGACCGAAAGTTTGATGATTATCCCATTATTGGTAATCTGTTTGTAAATATGCTACCATATTCAGGTGTGAGTGGAAAAAATTGTAAGTTGTAACCTAAGGATATTTGGATCTAAAAATGGTATTAACAAAATGGGATTATGGCATTAGAGGAGGCCTCTCCATAGTATGAAGTTACCTCATGTTTAAAATCCATTTTGTGGGTTGCTTTATGCATGTCCAACTTGGATGCATATTTTATATTCAATAGTGGAATCATTTGACTGATAGGCCATAAAATTCATGAGAAACTTATGAAAAACCAACTGGATCATATTATAGCATAGTCAGGAAAATAACTTTTGAATAATTATAACATTCTATCACTAAAATATAATAGAAGATTATAGAGATTTAGTTTTCCCTGAGCACAGTGTTTGGTTTACAAGAGAAATGTACCTGAACACAAAAGGAGAATTTCAAGTAAAAATTTCCCAAGAATGGGGAAAAGAGGTTCCCTATATAGGAATGACACTGGCATAAGGAACACGATGTTTTTATTTCTATGTTGTATGAATAAGACCATAATATTATAGAAATGATAAATGATATGTTTCTTATCGAGCCAAGTTTTTTCTTGCATACTTTGGATATGAGAGAGGAAATTTTAAACCATGGTCTTGGAGGTTATTGGATTGAGAGAGAAGATGTGGGAAAAGTATGTGAGGCAAGGCCACAAACGTTGAATCGCGGTTTCTAGCATATTTTCATCGAATCATATCATGACAGAAGTGTCTTCTCCCAAGTTAGATGTTATGAATATTTCATAAACCCGTTTTTTGGGCTATTTTATGTAAGGCCAACATGGGAGGGTGCTACATAGTCAAATAGTGGCATCCTTTGGCTGACAAATCCATTTTTTGGGATTTTTTATGTAAATACAACTAGGACATATTAAATTATATTTAGTAAAATGAGTCCTCAAGAAGAATACATTTTGTTACTAGAATTTGAAAAAGGATTATAAAGATATGAAAGTATTCACGATTAGAGGTATGACTTGTAGAAGAGAAATGTTTGAGTATAAAGTAACTAGTTGTACTGATATTGTCCATGAGTTTAATTCCCTTACATAGATTTGAATCATATATAGAATGGGAAAATTTTTGTTTCCTTGACGGAACCATTGATGAGGGGTACTAGAATTAAAATCTCATGGATTGATCTTTTTTACATGTAGAAGAGCAGGGATATTTATTTACCCCATGTCTATGACTAGGGAGTAAGGCATATGCATCACTACATATCTCAATGGTATGATAATCAATACACATGTAGTTATTTGGGTACCATACAATATAAATTCAGGCAGAAAATACATTAGCCATGTAGTTTAATGCAATGCTCTAAGGATAAAGGTGTCACAATGTGAAGAGTAATGGAATATCATGGTTGGACAAGGTTATAGGGCCCAATAATCACTACTTATCTTATTAGAGAAATAATCAAGCCACACATAATTCTAAAATAATGGTCCCCCGCTATAACTAAATTCATGAATAGAGGAAAATTTGGGTTTTTTATATGAGTTCATGCTTATGGTGAGGACTCATATTGGGTCTTATCATGTATATATGACTCACACATTAGGGAGTGGGAGTATTTCCCTTATTTCATTATGTCTAGTTCCATGATTGGACATATGGATGTCACTACATATCTAGCTAAATTAACAATCAATCCACATGTTGTTCTTGAAGAAATCATGTAGTTTGTTGTCATGTGACAACGACATCTAGTGTTCCTGTTATGGTCATGTAGTTAGGATCAATATATCCCTATTATGAATTGATATGACTTGCATGTATAGGTTATCTTTTACCATGACCCTTATGTATATGTTATCTATTCTTGGTGTGAAAAAAAGGAGTGGTAAAACTTTATTCTATATAGAAAAGGAAGAACAAGTGAAGGATAACGGGAATTTAGATTTTATAGTGGTTCGTCCAGGAGATATGATCCAGTCATCACTATGTATCTCATTAGGATGAGAATAAATAAATTCATAGTTCTTGAAATCCCATTTATTTTAATGTCATGCGGTGAATAAAAATATTATTTGTCTTGAAAGAATGTAAATGTTGCTTCTCGGCTCGAGGATTGGTCATCCAAGTTTCACTACATATCTTACTAGAGTAAGAATTAAGCCATGCATAGTTATTGAATAGACTATGTAGTTTATCATCATGTCATGAGGTTTTTGGTCATGAATTTATTATCCTGTTGTAATTATATGATAATACTCGTACTTATGCCTATGAAAGGGGCCCATGTGCCAATAATGAGTGATAATGATGCGAGTGAGGCTTATCCATGAGAGCTGATATTTTTTTAGGGATCATGAGGAGTATCTCAGCTCATGATATTTTGGGAGGGTTCATAACATCAAATGTGGGAGACATTAACCATACAATTTAATGACATGTGTTGAGGATTAATGGTGTCCTATAGTTTTTGGTCATATTATTAGGACTTCTTGTCATGTAGTTTATCATCATGTGACAAGGACGATGATGCTACTTAGTTTAACATCATGCAGCGTGGAAGTTATGTCATGCCTTTTATGGTCATGTGACAAATACCAACTGCACAGTTTAATGTCTTGTAGATTCAACTCACATGGTACTATGCAGTTTAACATCCTTCCACTAGGACGTATAACATGTGATTACATGAAATATTTCTTTAGTAACTTTCATTGGTTGGACTCATAATGATCTCTTCATTCATTGATATCAAGGAATAAGTTACATTACTATGGAATTGGTTTATAGAGTAAGGTTCCTCACACTTTGGTTCAAGATTTTAAGGCTTCATTCCTAGTATCATTTGAGTTCTGAGGACCAACACGGGTTCTCCATAGAGGTAAGAATGGAGGCAGGTCATCTTATTAAAATATTGCACTATCGGATTCTGATAAAATTTCAAGGGGTGAAAGGTGTTCAATATATTTTCATCCATACACTCCAATTCATCCTATTGTTTCTAGGATTTCTTACCTACATATATCTGATCACATATGGAAACATTGAGTGATAGAAACTGAACCTCAATGGGTAGGACCACTTCAGTTATGTATACCAATAAGTACGGGGTTGCCCAAGTGGAAGCACAAGTTGTGGTCCAGCAATCCCGTAATTCATGAAAGATCTTATCAGGTCAATAATTTTTATCATTATCCATCATCTTTTTGTATGTTATATAGGTTATTTTTAAAGGCTTCTATATGTCCATTAGCTACTACATGATAGTGGGAAGAATGGTTGGATTTGATATCGTATTCACGGTACAAATTTTCCACTTAATAGGAACAAAAATTGGTTCCATTGTCCATCAATATTTTATGAGGGAAACCAAATCTAGTAATGATGTTCTCTTTTAATAATCTTATAATTATTTTGGTCCCAATTTCCTTGAGATATATTTCCTAAGCCCATTTGGAGAAGAAATCTGTAGCAAATAGGATGTATTTAAATTTCTTGGATGTATTTGGGGGGTATGGCAACACTATATCTATTCCCTATGAAGTGGATGGCTAGGAGTATTTGGATGTATGAAAGAACTCTAGAGGTTTATGGATTATGTTTTCTTGCACTTAACAGGAATGAAATTTCTTGGGGAATTTTATGCAATCCTATGTCATAGTGGGCCAGCAATACCTATGCCTTCGAATTTAATGGGGAATATTGTATCCATACTGATGGGAACCATAGAACATAGTGTGTACCTCATACATAATGGCTGCAGTCTTTACTCTGTCGATACATCTAAGGAGGACCCTATCAAATCCTAGTTTATAGAGAATTTTTTGGTGACTCAGGCCATCCTAGAGGGTGAAGTTAGTCTTTATTCGTCAAATTTTCTCTTTCTCATCTCTATTCGGTGGGAGTAATCCATTTTGGAGGTAATACATGATTGGTTCCATCCTCACAATGGCAAGATCATATTATTTTAGGATATGTCTAAATTCTTTAACATCGTCCACTCTGATTTTAAATTAAGGTGAACCCATTCGGTGATGGGTGCTACTAATGGTTGTTTCATCCCGGTTTAGATGTACTTGGGTTGTAGCTGCATTTTCCAATGTATCTACTTGAGTAGTTTTAGATTGTGGGATGTGATTCTATTTTTGTTCGGAGGGTAAGTCTACCATCATCCCTCAGACACAGTCAATCAGGGGTTTCAGCTCTTTCTTTTTGATGTAGTAAGTCTGTTTAATATGATTGATTACCAACTCTATGTTTCACTACAACTCTAGGTAGCTCATTGGTATTTGGAGTGCCAATTCCTAACCCAGTATGGGGGCCTTGTATTCTACCTCATTATTAGTACAGCCTTATGAAAGTAGAAAGTAGTATAGTAATACTACCTTTTCTTGAAAAATGAGCACAATGTCTAACTCAACTTTGCTGAGGTTAGGGTATTCCATTTTCCTCCCCATTGGGATCCTCAATGCACTATTAAAATAAATATCCCATATTTGGGGGATGTCTTAAATAGAAAATTTCTCCTAATTTATAAATTCAGTATTTAATTAAATTATTTCTACAAATGGGTGTTACTCCAAGAAATTTACCAAGGATTGGCCCTTCACTACTTTTTGAGGCACAAACTGTATATCAAATTGTTAGAGAATAACTGCCCACCATTTCAAACACCCTGCCAACATTGGATGGATGAGAATTTATTTGAGTGGGTTATTATGAGAGGCCAATTAGACCTCGAGGTTCTGAAAGTAGTGCCTTAATGTTTTAACTAGGAATACTAATTCCAAACAACTGTTCATGATATCTGAATAATGAGCCTGAGCATCAAGCATGGTTCTACTAAGATATTAGAGGTTTCTTTCATTCCCAGCATCATTCTTCTATGTATTTAAGGTGCCTAGTAATCATTTCAATGATCTTATATATAAAATGAGTGGTTATCCATTAATAGGTGGAATAAAAACCAGCAGGATCATGAGGTATGTCCTGAGGGTGTCAAATTATTCTTGATAGTCATTGTTCCACTAATACGTGACTCCCTATTTCATTAGTTTAGTGAAGGGAAGACACATACCTATAAAAATGGTTATGAATATTCGGATGTAATAAAAGTGTAATTGAAGTCCTATAAACTATTTAAGGTTTAGAAGATGTGACCTTTTAAGGATATCTTTTTTTTATAGGGTCAACTTTGATTCCATGATGGTGTACAACAAAGATGAGAAACATCCTCAAGGTTACACCAAAAGAGTATTTTAATGGGTTCATATTCAGACTAGGTTTTCACATCTGGTTGAAAATAGTCTCTAGGTCATCTAAGTGGTCAAAACATTTTTAGGACCTGACCACTAGATCATCAAGGTAGCATTAAACAAACTTCCCCATGAACAGTTTGAAGATACGGTGCATAGCACATTGGTATGTGTCATTTGCTTTCTTCAAGCTAAATGGAATTACCCAATAGAAAAATACTACTTTTGGGGATCTGAAGTATGTTTATTATTCATATTCTAGGACCATTTTAATTTAGTTGTACCCCTGAATATCCATCCATGATGTAGAGGTCTTGATAACCAATTTTTGCATCGATCTGTAGTTTTCTAATTAGAGACAGAAATTCATCTTTTGGATAGTGCTAGTTGAGATCTCTGAAGTCTATGAAAACTCTAAATTTCCCATTTTTATTATTCACCAATACTATTTTGGCTAGAAATTTTGGATATTTTACCTCTTGTGTGAATTTATATTTGATGATATCATCCACATCAGCCTCAATTTTGGAGGTGTGAGTTAGGTGAGTCCACCTGGCTACATATTTGTACCCTCGATGGTCTTACTAAAAACCCAAGTTATGGGTGGCCACCACTGGGTCAATTCTTAGAATATCTTTCTAATTATAGGTGAATACATCCTAATATTTTATTAAGGAAGTATATACCTCATGTTCTTTAGAATTCATGGATGCACTAATCATTGTGGGTCATAGATCTTCCTTCACACCCAGATTTATTTCTCAAATCTCATTAAAAGGGGTGGTGAAACCTTCCTCCAAAGTTGGAGGGGAATCCTTGTGGTCATTCACATCTTCTTATTCCTCATGAATTACCTATTTAACTTCTTATTTGGAGGTATGTGATGAATCCAGAATCTTGAAGTTAGAGGATGGGTTGCTATTTGGACATCTGGAAGAAGAAGTGACCATTTTTTGTTCAATTAATGGACTTGGGCTTCTTTAAAGATCTGAAATGGTGAAAGGGGTGAATATGAGAATCAATATCTTCTACCATTGATGTGAAAACTTCATCCTGGCTTTCATTATATATATAATAGTTTATAACTTATCCTATGTTGTTGGGTTCGGTTTCCATAACTGAGATTACAGAAGTTGCCAAATGAGTGCTTGAATTTGGGCTCATTCCTTCAATTTGATTAATATGAATCACATACTCTACACTAAGCTGCTTGAAAGGGTTATCTGGGATCATATTCTAGACATTTGGGGCATTGATCTGTGTTATATTATCAACCTTGGATTGTTTCCCTTCATTATGGTAAAATCCAATGTCTATGTATTGTGACTCATAGGATTTGAATGGGGATTTATAAAAATAAGATGTCCCAATATGACCATTGATACAATATTTGAAACATTGGTGGTATGATGAAGGAATGGACACATGTTGATGTTTCTAAGGTATTCCCAGTAGGACATTGATAGATGTATCCTTTCGAACAACCATGAATCCTATGTTCAACACTACATCCTTGGAAAGGGTTGTAAGTGTCATCTCACCAAGGATATTTTTCATTCTTGTCATAAAACTATAACTTTAGAGTGGAGGGGGAAAAATAAGATTCATTGAGACCCAGTTTCCGAAGTTTACAAATCATAATGAGGTGGACTCCTGGTCCATTTTCAATAAAGGAACATTGGATATCAATGTTATCTATTCTACCAGATATAATGAATGGCCTGAAATGTCCTTATGTTACAACATCTCTATACAAGTATATGAAATAGAGGACCTCATGTTATTCTGTGTGATCATTCAATTTATGATATATATCAGCAGTATCAATCTCCACTTAGAACTCATGAGGACTTGAAAAGGCCTCTATGAGTGCTTCCTAGAGGTCATTTTATAGACTCAAATCATCTAATATTGAAAACTTGGATGACACTTGGGTTAGTTGCTTAAAAAATCATACTTCTCATCCAAAGGACTATGTTTCCCAGTATAAGAATGCTCTTTCTCAAGTTCTTTAGGAGATGATGTTTCTAATATGGATGGACTATCCCTTGGAATAAGATATGAAGGTGCTTACACTCTTGGAGGATTAAGTCGGTTGGGTCTACCTACATGCAAGGGCTGGTTATGTGATGAATGATCCTATAAAAGATCTTCTAAGATGGTCATGTCAGGTAAAAACATGTCAAGTGTGGGGGGATTTATTTTTTCTTTCAGATCTTGTTGAAGAGGTTTCTCGTGAGTTATGTTCGTGTAGATGTTTTGAGCAAGGGCCTGATTAAAGTATTGACTCCTAGCGTGACCACATATTTCCATGTATCCTTGAATCTAACAACACATTCCCCTAGTTCTCCAATTATTAGTAGGGATTTCAGGTTCATTATAAGAATCATCATGTGTGAAGGGATCCATTATGTGAATAAAATTAATGGAATCGAAGATCAACTTTTTTTCTAATGAATATTTCTTCAGGTGGGTCGACTCTTGTTGTACCATTTTGTGGGTAAGTTCTCATGTTTTTGGGATTGTTGGCATGAAGTCTGCTAAGGTAAGGGATAACATTGTCTGTGACACAATTCCATATTCTTTAATTTTATTCTTACCCTTCCAGCCATATCCTTTTATAGAAGACCTTCATAAGACTGAGCTATCATTGAAGTTGGTTGTATTATAGTGGAAGTGTCCAGAATTACAGTTGGTTGCTTCAAATATTTTTAAATAATAGAATGATTCTATTTGATTGTTTTCCTAAACATCTAGTCATTGAACTTATATTTACTCTTTCTCTTAACTTCTTTCCATTCATTTTACTATTTGGTATTAGTAGCAGAAACATACTCAACCTGAGGAGGTATGTTTTTTAGCTTCACTTATCCTAAGTCCACCATCTATTTTCAAAGGCCTATGAAGAAAAAAAATCATGAATGTGGTGCCCCAACATTTTATGAGAGGGGAAATAGTTTTTAAGATCCTTTTCACCTTATTTATTTGGCTTCCTGGTATTTGGAAGCTTGACTAAGCTTTTTCCCAATTTTGAAATGAAGTAACCAGAGACTTGGTCATTTCAAAAATAATAGACTTTTTTTAATCTCCTCAATATTTATCCACCTATGATCCCTCTAATAATCATGATGAGGAGGTAATTTTTACTGATGCTTAGGATGTGGAGCTTCATGATACAACGTGGTATTTTAATTGGGAGTGAGTACAGGGGCTTGCCGAAGTGTAACTATAGCAGCCTCTTCTTTCCCTATTCTCCTTAAATGAGTTGATGGTATTAATTAGGCCTTAGATTTAGTCTCTTTGATCGATTCATCCACCTTTTTAGAAATTTTGTAAATAACTCAAAACCCTTATATGTATTTCATAGGTATTAGCAACACTAATAACTCATTGTGAAGATTCTCTATACATATGGGTAGCATATCATCTGAAGGGAGTGTTAGGTTCAATGAGTTTGTCAATCCTTTCCATTGATTGATGAAATTTGAGACTCTTTCATTCTCCCATTTCTTACAGTTTTTAAGGAATAATTATAATTTCTTCTATAGAGTCAAGATAAACTAGAAGAGAAATTTATGACGGAGGTCCTCCCACCAAGTGATTGACCGAGCATGCAAACTTTTATACCTACAAAGGATGGTCCTTATAGTAATTTCATGAAACATTTGAGTTTTACCACCTCCTGTTGTTAAGGGGTACCCATCATGGGATCACATTGAGAGACAAAAAGCATCAAATGATACTCTGGGTCCCTCAATCCATTAAAAACAAGAAATATTGGATTCTCAAAGTTCAGCATTGGGAGAGTCTGATCTACCCATTTAGGGTAAGGCATGTTTTCTAGTTGTATTAGTGCACATCATTCTTCCATGGATTAAAATAAACCTATTAGTGACTCAATATAGTTTATTTTAATTCACATAATTCATGGTTGAATTGATGTTGGAACAAGTGTGGAAACTATAGCCTTATTAGGTGTGGAGGCTGTCAGGTCCATTAGTGGTGGCATGACTGGAACTTTCCATGGATAGCCTATATGGGTAGTCTTGTAAAGATATGTGTGACTGTGTTATAGCTACATACTGAATAGAGGGAATCCACGATCAGCTACTATGGGATCTAAATTTATTGGTGGTTTCTATCCCATAGTGAGTGGATGTTCCCAATCTTCTTTAATTTCCACAACAAACTCTTTTTTTGTGGTGTTCCAACTAGAATTTCAAGTCGAGAATATTCTTGCAGAACATATCTTGTACAAAGTCTACCTTGAAGTAATTCTATACTAAGTCTTCTTATTTCTTTTATCACTTCCTCTTACTGATCGAATCTCTCTTCCAGTGAAAGGGGTTTAACCTCTCCAGAAGGAGGGTGAGGTATTATTTTTACCCTTTAATTTTTCCTTATTTGGTGCCTATAGAAGTGGTAATGATGGATTGTTTAAGGGGGTTCCTCAATCAAGAGAAATACTATGGTTCTAGGTAATCACACCTCCTTCATTTTTTTGTGTGGCCCACATTATAAACTGGAACATCCACTTCTGACCCCTCTGAATTGGATGCATGTTCTATAGAACCAATGAGCTCATCATTGATCATATTCACTAATGTGAAATTCATTGCATGAATTATTTTAGTGTATTTATGATACATTCTTCTTTTATGACCTCTAAGTGGTATTCTCCTCTCCTTTTTTGATTAACTGGGAACTTCTGTGTAGATAGTGATCTGAGTGGAATAACTATATAGTTTAGTCATACATGTTACAAGTGAAGGTATGAGATCATAGGATGGGACGAATTAGGAGGATTCAACATGTGTAATCTTCCCTAATCGGGAGAAGATTGATTCTTGTTGAGGAAGTGGTTGTTGAGGTGAAAAATCCACAGACCCAAGGGCTAATTCAATTCTTATTATTCTTTCACAACCCTTAAAGTCTAGTTTACTAACCTTGAGGGTTGGGTTAAAAAGGCTCATAGCCTTATGGGATGGGGTTTCTACTAAACATCCTTGGATACTATTGTTGTATCTTCCCTTCTGATTTTACTGACTTTTTCTAAACAACAATTGGGTGAATCATTCTTTATGCACCGAGATCAACCATTCCTGGAGATCATAATGCTACTTCTAACATTTTCACTATCTGATGGTTAAAATCCTCTAAGTGAGAGTCCTTCTTTATATTCTAAAATTATAGATGCAAAATTATGTCAACAACATTCTCTCTCATGGACCGATGTCAGTGAGATTCAGTTGGGGTTGTTTTTGTTCAGCATATCTTCAGTCATGGTCAAGGTTCGTTTGCTAGATTCAGCCTAAGGCTATGATGTTTCAGGATACAACCTTTGGTGGGATTTGTTGATTAAGGAGCACGGTGAAGTGTAATGATCCTTGTGCACGACATCCTATGAGATTAACACCATATAGAGAGTTGGTGATTAGTTTTTTCAACCTCATTGATATGTAGAGGCATGTGCATTGAAGTGATCCTTGCTATTGTTTTATCTTTGGGTGTCGTAAATCTAGGATAGCTACCAAGTCAATTTTTCATTGAAACCCTTCTGTTACCTTGTAGTGAATTTTATATTCGTTTTAGGTTAATAATTTCTCCTTTAAGTGATAATGATTTTTCCATATTTTGAGGTGGATTTTGAGTACACAATGTTCCAACAATGCCTCTAGAATTCTATATTGAAGGGTGGTGAAAGGTCAGAACCTAAAAGGTATGTCATCTTTACCCAAATGTTTCCACATATTTAGCATGTATTATTCTAATTTTACTAGATTATCCTCAATATAATCCAATAAGAGTGGATTCTTTCCTGCCGTTTTATCATAGTTGGTGAGATCAATAGGTATTTCCTCTATTACACTGGATGGTATGTGACCCAAGGGGGGTTCAAAGAATGATTTTCACCTTGGGATGTCTTCTAGTTGATAAAGGATTTCCCCTACTATTGACAACATATCATAAATGATTTTCCTTGTATTCGAAAGTTCCTCACAATAAGGGGGATTTCTCATCACTACATTTCAAATTGGATAATTCTCTTGAAAATGTGAAACACTATTATGAAGAGGAATTTTTTAGTATACACCATCATGGAGAGGAAAACCATGGGAGATTACAACAATGGGAAAAACCCCTTACTCATTTATCTTTTATCCATGTAGAGGGATACCATGGCTCTAATTAAAATATAGAATATCGAGATCTATTAGATTTTGGTCATGATGCAAGCCTTAATGTTAAATTATTCTAAGAGGAACTTAGGAATTACTGATACTGCTCCCATATTTTGGTAACAGGCTAGTAGGACTTGAGCTACCTTAGATAAGATTTTGAGGGATTCATGAACTCTAGTGTTATGTAGAGTGGGATCATAGATTGGATTTTGATTTTCCAATTGTGTTTGATGATGATTATTCTTGGGTGTATTATTACACATGATTGGGGCCACTTTCTGGGAGAAGTGTTTTTTTGGGACAAGTTTTTGTTCATTCCTTAGAGTGGACATTGGGATAGGATAATTATCTTCAGTTGGAGTATGTGTATGTTCCTGATCCTATATTCCGTATATTATGGGGTATTAGTCCCCATGGTCGTCTTAGATGTTGGAAGTGGTGTGTATATTTTCTGGGGTAATACGTTAAATATCCACACCATTTTTGGGGATAGAACTATGTATCAATCCATTTGGCACTACTATTGTCACCATTATGATGTACAGGAAAGTCTTTAGGATGTGGGAAAGGAATTGCATCTACCCTTTAACCATTTATAGGATATTATTGGTGACTTTAGAAATTAAAACATGGATATATGCTCATTATGTATTTGGAGTATGTGTATGTACCTACTCCTTTCCTCTATTTCTGGTCAATTAATACTGATAGTACTCATTTATAGGGAAAAGATTTAAGTCTTTCCTCTACTTGGCATCAATACTTTTCGACTGACTTCCCTAGGTGCTTCCAAATTAGGCTACTGGTGTGCTACATAAGTGAAATATATTATGTGTGCCTACTCACGAATTTCCACCAAACATGGTTTGAAAAATTATTTGGGTGATACCTAATTATTCTTCTTGCAAGCTTGGTGGGTGCAGGTAGGTGTAGTTTTCTACTTACAAGTTTCCACTATATTTTTTTGGATGGCTTCTTTAAATTCCTCCATGCGATTTTGATGGTTGGCTGAATAAAGATGGATGGGTTTGTGTGTGCATGCATGTAATTTTCCACCAAATTGGGTTGGTGGGATTCTCTGAAGGGGGATGAAGTGTGATATTTCCCCCTATTGTATAGTTTTCATCCTTAGCAGGTCATATTTTGTGCCCATGTTTGAAGGACCTAGGCCAGATAGTCGAGTACAACACCCTCATCATGTTGAGTGCTCACTACTGTATGACATTGTCAGTGACAATTGTTGGCAGGATCCCTTGATACGGAACCCGGTGTATTTTGGATGAGTATATATGTGGCCTCTTGATCCAAATACCTATGATATAGGAGGTAATATTTTTCACATTCTAGATAAAGGCTCGTAAAATGGTTGAAGAGAAAATTTAGTTTCGTCTGCTTTAGGACCACTAGTCGTCATTGACCAGAAAATCGGTGGTGTTCATTGAGCTGGAGGGATTGTAGGGTGGCCTATAAGGTTGAGATTGTACCATTATAATGGTACTCGCAGACTAGAAAATTAGATACCCAACATTGAAGATGCTAGTTTTGTGATGGATTCCTTTGTGTGGATGATGATCTGGCTTGAATATTCGTTGGGGCTTGCATCAACGAGAGTTGGTACAACATCATTGGATTAAAGGGATTTCTAAATGTAAGTTCCTGAGATATGAAAAAAATTATTTTAAAAACCTTGTTAAAATAAAATCTCATCTAAATGAACACACTCATGTTTTATTGTCCTGTTTTTTCCTATTTTATTAGGTTAAAGGAACCTGGAAGATTGGTGATATTATCATCTTGGTTAAAGACTCACATTGGGTTAACCATTTTTTTGTTTCCCTTAAAAATATGTTCTTGTTAGGAATCATTATTTTCAAATGGTTTCCAAAAGGTTTCTTTGTGTAACTAGAAACAACCAATGGTTTTGTATCCATGGGTAACTACTTTCCAAATTCATATTCCTATCCATAAGTTTGATCAATCATGCTTAATAACTCCCTTTGGTTGAGATAATGGGAGTTTGGGCTCATCAAACCCTTTGGGGGGGGGGGGATTATTGCCAACTACGGGACTCTCCTATGAATATAATATATGTATATGAATCCTTTATCTATTTCCAATCATGATGTCGGTAACCAAATAATTAACAATCAATTATCATCATGCATAGAATTTAAAATCATTTGTATGTATCTATGGTTCTTCATCAATGAAGATATCTATATGTATCTGAGGTTCTCCATCAATGGTATTGTAATGAACAAAACATTTATGAATAAAATTACCTTCCTTTTAATTAAATTTCTTATGGATATAGAAAACACATGCACTCCTTTTGTTTTATTATATCCAATTTCTGTTAAATGACCATTAATTATCCTTACCATGGATAATATAGTCGTTTAACAATAATCTCATATCTAGTATAAATATAGGGTTATAACAAATCCTATTGGAACAGAAAAACGAAGCGATGACCTCTACTAGTAGGATCATTCCCTATAAATCCTATTTATTGGAGATTCTTATAGAGATAGCATTTCTGGTATTTTCCCTAGACCCCTCCCAAGTCAATATCCAACAACTTAAGCATCATAGAAACTCTTTATAGCATAATTTCAATCTCGTTGAGATTACATCCAAAACCATGTTCATCAAACATCCCCAAGAAAGCCCCACTATCGCAAATCTTAATCTTAGGGTGTATTCTATTGTAATAATGAGATAATTATCAAGACCCTATCATTATTTTTATTTTTTTATAATAATGAATATACTTTAATTCTATTATTGTTACTTTGAAAATTACTTTCTAAAGCACAAATTGTATTTTTGGTTAATATTCACATTTAATTAAGAAATATATTTTGATGAATTGATGTAATTTTGAAATAAATACTATTTTAATAAAATATTTTTATTAAATTACATTTATGAAATATTAATGATCATATAATTCTTATGAAGTCATATGTAATTTTTATTATGGTTTGAAAACTGTTGTTGTCAAAACCTTTCAATTTTCAATAAAAGTCAATTTTTATTTTAAAAGTGAAAATTCAAATATGTAAATAATTATTTAGATAAAATGAATATTATTTTTTGAATTGAGATGTTTAATTTAACCAATATTGAGTTTTTCATAATTTTTTGAGATAGTCGAATTTTTGGGTAAAAATTCAATATCGTATAAATATATAATGTGTTTTATGACATCATAATGACTGAATAATGATGTAATAAAATACAATAAAATTGTTATTAATAAAAATATGTGTTTTTAATTTAAAATAATATAATTTTATCTTTATTTGATTTTTCATAAATACTTGGTGAATCCTCCAAAACATATAATATATTTTAAGATTTTAAAATAATTTCCTTAAAAGTATGACACACCTCCACATAAGAAAAAGAATTATTTTAATAACTTAATCCCTTAGCCTTATTCAATAATTTATATCACTCCACGTTTCTAGAAACCATGGGAAAAACCATCGTATGGTTTGGGGTTTTGAATATTTTAGTGTGTAGTGTTCAAAACCCAAATAATAGAGAATTCTCCCACCTTTCCTATATAAACCCACCAAAACACCCAATTATCTTCACTAAATATCTTTGAAACTCGACCACCCTCTTCCCCGTGCTACCTAAAGCCCTCTTAGGTCACTCCCAAGCTCCCAAGAATCCTCCCCCAATCCATTGGGATCACACATCCAAGGGATTATCACCTTCATCTCCTCCTTTAAATTAAAGAACCATGTTTGAAATTTGTATTTTTAATTTTAATTAGTTATACTTTCATCATTTTATAATAAATTAACTAACATATATTTTATGTTATTTAAATGATGGATCATTTTTCCTTCCCTATTGGATCCCTACCTAAGCCGTTACTATACCAAAATTCTATAAGGGTTCCTTCCTTTCTCATTTTTTTTCTAAGTTTCCTTATATTGTTACACCCTTTTATTTCAAATTAAAAATGACGGGGTATATTTTTGAACCTCCTCCATACTTCCCTTATTATGTTTTATTTCAGAGACACCCATTTCTCTCTCATTAATCCCTCCTGTGTACAATTGTTACCATGATGAAATTCTATGAGGGATTTTACTCTTCTCATTTCAATTCAATAATTTCTTTTACGTTTTGCATGTAAATTTCATTTCATATATTTGGATATTATGTTCTATGATCACCTTAATATCCATTTCATGAATAAATTATGAGAGGTCCCTTTTCACTCTGATTAATCCATTTTAAAATTTTCTATTTGATTTTATTATGCTACCGAAATTGCACCACGGTTTTCAATGCCAAAATCATCATATAGTGAATAATATACCCATTTCTCTATCAGGGTATTAACCTTTATGAACATGTAATTGTTGATTAAAGAATTACATGTCTGTATTCCAAATTATTTGTTAATGTAATAAATTACGATGTTTATGAATACATGTTTTATGATCTTTGTGGCACACTTATACCTGAAAATAAAATGATTATGAAGGGTGCACCCTGATAGCACCCCAATGCATTGGTTAATGTTTGGTATCATGATAATCCATGTGAAATTAGGTTTTACTCCTGATAATTCATGTTAAATGAGGTTTTACTCCTTCTAATACATGTTCAATTAGGATTTACTCAATCTAATCCATGTGCAATGATCCTTCTATCATACTAATATCATGTTTTATGTTATTGCCACATTTCCATGTTACGAATATCATCCTATATCATGGATTTATTTTCCTGTTTATTTTTCACTCCATTGATATTCCTATTGAATAATATGTATTTTATTCCTTAAGTTATGCCATGTTTATTCCCCTACTAGGATTTATAGCTCACATTTTTTTATGTATGTCCTATGGTTATCCCATGAAATGATAAGTACAAAGTAATATTATGGTAATGTAAAATAATCTTTCAATAAATATGTGTTCATGTTTTAAGTTGTTATGTAATGTTATTAAGCCCCAAAGACATTACACCTCTCTATATTATGTGTTGTATTAAGTGAAATTTTATGCAATAATTCTTGATTAAATATTAAATAAAGAGAAAGTTTTTTATAGTGGTATCAGAGGATAGGTTTAGTAATTTTTGGGATTAGGATTAGAAAACTCTAATGAAAGCCTTAGGGATAATTCTATGTATAAGAAAATAATCCTTAAATTTTGGTGAGTATATATTAATTGGTCTATCAATAAAATACATCCCTTTTTATATATGAACAAGTATAGGTGGCTCTATCATAGATTTATCTAGAGATAAAACCCAAAAACACCACTTTGAGCTAAAATCAAACGGGAACTATTGCATGAAAATGGGGCTTGCTACACTCTTGTTTTGACACTCCTAGGGATTATTTTTTGGTAAATTCATAATCATAGTATGATCCATTATCAAGGGAATAAAAAATGGTCCAAAAGAATATATGTAAGGAATTAGATCATGTATAACTTAGATGGAATTCTATAAATTCATAAGTTAAGGATATAAATTTAATTTATATGTTATCCCTTTAATATCATTGGATTCCCCCTTATGTGTTTAACTATTTAATATAATCATCCCTAATTTTTCATTTATTCTAGACAATGACCGATAATAAGGAAAATGTGGTTAACAATTGATGTAAATGACAATTCGATGAATGCCTCAATGAGATTCCCAGTTAGATGGGAATTCAAGTAGGACATATTGTGATTTCGATAAACCAACTATCAAAAATCATGACTAACAATTGCCACATTGTTTAATGCCCAAGTAAGTCAAGGAAAAGGAATATTAATTCTCATGAAATTCCATATAATAAATGTGATAAGAGAATGAATTCCCAATTTCCATTATGCAACAAGTGTGGAATGAGGAACTAAAGGAAATGTCACAAAGGGACTGGTAGATGGCCCTTGAGAACTTTGAGGGGCTGCTGGCATGGACAGCTATGCAAAGAGGTGTTAATTCTGGTTGGGATGAGCATGATGGCAGCTTTTTGGGATCCTTACCACAGCTGATCCTTAGTTATGATAACCACCGACTAGTTTCTTTGCCTGATGTGGACGAGATTAAGATTACTATTTCTATGATGTCCATGGATAGTGCCCCAGGACCGGATAGCTTCCTGACAACCTTCTATTTAGTGGAATGGGAGATTGTGGGAGGGCATCTGGTGGAAGTAGTCTGTGAATTTTTTTGAGGAGGGCTGCTGGCTTGGTGTGTTTGTGCTTCTCATGTGGTTTTGATTCCAAAGGTTAAGGAACATTATCTGCTCACTCATTACATACCAATTTGTTTGTGTAATGTTTCTTACAAAATTCTTGCTAGTCTTATTGCAAGAAGACTTAGCAGTCTCATTCCGAGGTGTGTGTCTAGAGAGAAACATGGGTTTGTTAAAGGGAGAAGCATTCAAGGGGTGATTGTGATCGTGAGTGAGATGGTGCAGGATATTAACAAGAAAGTCGTTGGTTCTAACATCATTGTTTAAGTTGAAATGGATAAAGCCTATGAAAAAATTGAGTGGAGATTCATCCTTAGGGTTATGAGTAAATTTGGGTTTGAGGAATGGTTTTGTGACCTTTGCTTCAGGTGATTCCCTTCCCCATGGAAATCTATCTCTTTAATGGGGAAAATCTTTGGTTTCTTCAAAAGTGTTCGTGGAGTTTGCCAAGGGGATCCTCTTTCTCCCTCCTTATTTATTCTGTCTCAAGATGCTCTCTCTAGAAATATTCATAGTAGAATTAAAGACAGGCACATTTTACCCTTTTCTAATCAGAGGGGAGGAGCTATAGTGTCTCACCTTATGTTTGCCGATGATATTCTTGTTTTTGCTAATGGGATGAAAAGATATGTTCAAGGGTTCTTGGAGGTCATGTCCATCTATGAGGGCTTGAGCGGATAGAGAATTAACTCAAGGAAGAGTCGGGTCTTCATTTCAAATAAATGTTCGGCATGGAATTGCAGGGATATTCAGGATCTCATGGGAATCTAGCAGGGGCACTTTCCTATGACCTACCTTGGCTCCCCTCTTTCATTTGGCTGCATCAAAAAGATCTTCTTTGAGGACATCATCAATAGGATGTTGGGTAGGATTCTCAACTGGAAGAATAAATTTATGTCATTCAAAGGGAGAGTTACACTGATTAACAACATACTTACTTCCATTCCCATGTATATCTTGTCTACCATTACTCTCCCCAAGGGTTGATTGATAGGATGGAGAAAGTCTTGACTGCATTCATGTGGGACGCTAATCATTCTAGACGGTGCCACTAGGATTCTTGGAAATGATTGGTCAGGCCGATTGAGGAAGGTGGGGTGGGCCTTAAGGACATCTCGAAAACCATGCATGGCTTTCAAGGTCGCTTGGCATGGGATATTCTGGAAGGGCACTCTTTATAGACGGCTTTCTTCCGTGCGAGGTATGGGAACTCTTGGGAGGGGGGAGTGCACTTCGGTGGCCAGCCATCCCATCTGGTGTGTTCTATCTTTACTATGCTGGATGATTTGTAGGACCTCGCCAGGTGGATTGTCGGGAAGGGTGACATCAATTTTTGGTCTGCCAACTGGGCGAGTGAGGCCCTTTTTTCTCGGGTTGTCCAGCACCGAGCAGCTCTTTCAAGGAGGCATGTGTCCATCGGGACTCAATTCGACTACTCCTTTCTATGGATCAGTGGGAGTTGTTCGAGTCGATCTCCCTCAACAATGATCTGGATAGATGCTGCTACACTAGGACGAGCTCGGGTTCTTTCTCCTCCAGTGATTTCAGGAGAGTTCATCATACAACAGTGGATCTTGATCAGTGGGGGAACCATCTTTGGTTCAGAGAACATCCTATAAAAATGAACTTTCTTCTTTGGTGTCTGAGAAACTAGGCACTCCCAACGGATGAGAATGTCTGGAGAAGGGGGATTTCTATGGTCTCCTGATGCTACTACTGTAGTTCCCCTATGGAAGAGTCTTCTAACCACCTATTTTTCTAAAGCGAATGGGCTACCTGCCTCTGGTCCGCCTTCAAATAGCAGATCATCATCTCCGCAGGCCAGTTCTCCATGCAGTCCTTCGTCACGACTTGGTTTCATGGCGCAGAATATGTAATGGAGTCCAAGGTTCGGTCGGTCATCTTCACCTCCATATGTTTGAATCTCTAGGATGCCCGCAACCAGGTTCAAATGGGCCACATATGTTCTCGGAACTATATCCTTTTGATAGTTAGATCTTTTATTTCTGAGTTGGGCTCTCTTCTTAAGGGGGGATGTAATCTATTTGTTCCATCTAGTGTGATGAGTAGAATACTTGTGGTTGAACGGAATAGCGGACAGTGGATTGGTTGGTCCCTCCCTTAAAATGGCCTTAAACTCAAAATGGATGGATCATTTATGAATGGGAAGATGAGGGGTGGGGGACTTCTCAGGGATTCCAGGGGCTCTGTTTTGTTAAGTTTTAGTTCCTTATATGGCCATGGTTTCTCACTGGGTGCGGAAGCTAGAGCCCTTCATACGGGTCTTATGTTGTGTAAAAGATTGGACATTCAAGCGACGGAGGTCGAGTCTGACTCTGAGGTTTTGGTTATAATTTTGCAAGGGAAGTGTCTCGCTCCATGGGACTTGATTTACATCACTAGAAGTTGCTCCCTTGATACCAATGGCGGTCAGACGATGAGACACATTTGGCACCAATCCAACTTCTCAGCGGACACTCTTGCTTGGGTTGGCAGTCCGGTTGACCCTCTTATTCTCTTCGACCATGTGGGTTCTCTTCCGTATGAATGTAGAATGGTTGTCTAAGGGGATGCCTCTGGCCTTCATCACTACCAACCACCTTGATACTTCTTTGTGTTTGATGGGACCTTTCCCTCCTTTTTAAAAAAAATTAATTTTCAGTCAGTATTTTATCACATGATGAAGTTTGTGGGAATTTTCTTCTTGAAAATATTATAAGTCCCACCTTGGTGTAATTTGTGGGAAAATAAAACAAATATTTCATACACATCAAGGAAGTTGCACATTCATAATGAAAACTATCCCATTCATGATCGGTATTTGGTAGCTATGATCTTTGCATTGAAAATCTGGCAGCATTACCTTTTTAAAGAGAAGTGTGAAATATATACAGATCAAAAAATTCTCAAATATATATCCACACATAAAGAGATGAATATGAACCAATGAATATGGTTACAGATCATCAAGGACTATGATTTCTCAATCCATTACCACCCTGGGAAATTGAAAAGGGTGGAGGAATCTCTTAGTAGAAAGCACCCAGCAATTCTATCATTGATGATAATTGAAAAGGACCCAATATTCAAATATTTTATAGAGATGGACATGGGAATCATAAATAAAGGAACATAATCAATCCTTTCAAAAATTATTTATCAACTGTGTCTTTGGTAAAGGTTAAAGGATGCTCAAATAGATGATGTGGGAATTCATAAGAAAGTGGAAACTATCAAAAAAGGGAAACCCTTATAGTTCAATGTTAATAAGGAATGAATTATGAGATTTTATTCAAGACTATGTGTTATATAAAATGTTGTTTTAATGAAAGAACTTTTGGATGATGCACAGAGTTTGAATTTCTCCATTCACCTATGAAACATGAAGATGTATTAAGATATCTAAGAGCGCTATTGGTGGGGTAACATGAACAAAGAGATCACTGAATATACATCAAAGTGCTTGGTAGGTAAGAAAGTGAAGTCTAAGAGGAAGAAGTCTAAGGGGATGATGATACCATTACCTATACCAACATGGAAATGGGTAAAATCACCATGTACATTGTCACCAGACTTTTGAATACATCCAAAGGAAACAATTTTAGCTTAGTTTTTTTATCGTCTTACAAAGATTGAATCATTCATTGAAATTCAAGAGGATTTCTCACTTGATCAACTAGAACAGATATAAATCATATAAGTGGTATGGTTGTATGGAGTACCACTATCGATTGTTTCCGATTGAGATCCAAGAGTCACCTCTATGTTCTGGAAGAGTCTCAAATATACTATAAACCCTAAGCTGAACTTCAGAACAACCTATCACCCTCAAAATGATGGCCAATCTCGGCAGACTATCCAAACACTTGAGGACATGTTGAGAACTTTCTCAATGGACTTCAAATCAAAATGGATCCTTATAAAGCCCTTTATGGGAAGAGGTGAAAAAAACTGACATGTTGGGATGATGTTGGGGAATGAAAACTTCTATGTCCAAAAATGGTTGAAGAACTGGTGGAGAAGGTTAAGACCATCCAGCAGTACATCAAAGCTTCCCAGAGTTGACAAAATATATATGATGAAAATCTTTAATGAAACCTAGAGTTTGATAATAGAGACAGCGTATTCCTCTGCATATCTACATGTAATATATTTATAAGATTTGGGAATAATGTAAAGATTAGTCCAAGGTACATCGGCCTTTTTGAGATCCTCGATCACATCAGATCAGTGGTCTATTGACTAGCACTCACACTGAACTAGTATCAAGTACATGGTGTATTCTATGTATCAATCCTGAGAAAGTACATACCTATCCCACCACTTGTACTCAATCTATAAGTGGTACCATTGAAGAATGATGTCTCCTATGATGTCAATCCAATGAAGATATTAGATCATAGATAAAAAGTTATACAAAATAAGATGATGCCCCTTGTAAATGTGTTGTGGTGAAACAACAAGTTTGATGACATAATGTGGTAACCATAGGAAGTGATAAATCAAAGTTACCATCATATGTTTTGATGTGTGAAAAAGACATTTTTATGGAGAACATTCTAATGGGATGAGGTTGTAACAACCCAAACATTTATGAATAAAAATACATTTCTTTTAATTAAATGTATTATAGATATATAAAACACATGCACTCATTTTGTTTTATTATATCTAGTTAGATTTAAATGAATGTTAGGTATCATTACCATTGATAATATAGTCTTTGAACAATGATCACATGACTAGTACAAATAAATGGTTTTAGAAAAATCTTTTCACTGACAAAGGATGTGATCATCTGAACCATTAGGATCATTCCTAAAGAAGCACAATTATCATAGATTCTAAGGGATATATAATTTATTGGCTTTTCCCATGACCAATCTCATGATTATATCCAATAACTTAAGACTTAGTGAAATCATTTACAAGATAAGTTCAAGCTCATCAAGATCACATCCCAAACCATGTTCACCAAATGACCCCAAGAAATCCCCACCATCTCAAACCTTTATCTTAGGGAATATTTTGGTGTAATAAAGGTATATGTATCAAGAAATTATCATTATGATTATTTTTGTATATAATAATGAATATACTTTCTTTCTATTATTATTACTTTGTAAATGATTTTTGAAAGTAGAAATTGTATTTTTGGTTAATATTAGAATTCAATTAAAGAATCTATTTTGATGAATTAATGTATTTCTGAAATAAATAATATTTTAAAAAAATATTATTATTAAATAAAATTTATTAAATATTAATGATCATATAATTTTAATGAAGTCAAATGTAATTTTTATTAAGGTTTGAAAATTGTTTTTGTCAAAACCTATCAATTTTCAAAAAAAATCAGTTTTTATTTTAAAAGTGATAATTCACATATTTATAAAATTATTTAGAAAATTTTAATATTATTTTTGGAATCAGGACATCAAAATTATCCAATGGTGAAATTTTAATAATTTTCTGATACAGTCAAATTTTTGGGTAAAAATTAAATATCTTATAAATATATAATGTGTTTTATGAAATCATAATGACCCAATATTGAAGTAATAAAATACTATAAAAGGTATATTAATAAAAATATATGAATTCGTTTTAAATAAAAGTATTTTATTTTTATTTTATGTATTTTATAAACCCATAGTGAATCATCCAAAATATATAATATATCTTAAGATTTTAAAATCATTTCCTTGAATGTATGACTCACCTCCACATAGAAAAGGAAAATATTTTAATATATTCGGCCCTTATCCACATAAAATAATGTGTACCACTCCCCTTTTTCATAAATCATGGGAAACCCCATGGAATGGTTTGTGGTTTTGAATATTTCAGTGTGTAGTGTCCAAAATCGAAATAATAAAGAATTACAACACCTTTCCTATATAAACCCACCCAAGAACCCATTTATCTTCACTAAAGAACTTTTAATCTCAACAAACCTCTGACCCATTCTCCCAATAGCCCTCCTAGGGCGTCCCCAATCTCCCAAGAATCCCTCCCCCCCCCCCAATCCTTTGGGATCACACATCCATGTAAGGGATTCTTTCCATCCTCTCCTTCTTTCAATTCAATAACCATGTTTGAATTTTTTTTTTATTTCAATTAATTATACTTTCATCCTTATATAATAAATTAAGTACCATCCATTTGATGTTATTTCAATGTGGGATCATTTATCCTCCCCCATTTAGACCCCTGTCTAATCCGTTACATTCCAAGATTCCGTAAGGGTTCCTTCCTTTCTCATTTTTATCCAAGTTTCCTTATATTGTTATACCATATTATTTCCAATTAAAAATGATGGGGTCTATTTTCACACCTCTACCATAAATCCCTTATTAAATTTTAATGATGATATACCCATTTATCTCTCACTAACCCCTCCCACGTACAAATGTTACCATGCTAAAATTCCATAAGGTATTTCTCTCTTCTCATTTCCATTCAAGAATTTCGTTTTTGCTATGAATATAAATTCCATTTCATATGTTGGTATATTATGTTTCGTGATCCTCATACTATCCATTTCAAGGTTAAATGATGAGAGACCATTTTATTTCTTCTCAACCCATTTTATGAATTTTTATTTTTCATCATTATGCTATCGAAATTGCACCCTGATTTTCTAGGCCAAAATCATCATGTTGTGAATACCATTCACATTTCTCTATCAAGGGTATTCACCATTATTATCGTGTACTTATTTATTTGGGAAATAAATGTATTTATTCAACATTTCGTATTCATGGAATAAATTGTGATGTTTAATGAATCCATGGTGTATGATCTATGTGGCACACATATACCCAAAAAAACAAAATTATTATGAAGTGTGTGACCTAATAGTGTTCTAATGCATTGGATAATGTTTAGTATCATGATACACTATTTTCAATGAATGTTTACTCATGCTAACTCATGTGAAATGGGGGTTTACTCATGATAATTCATGTTCAATGAGGGTTTACTCATGTTAATCCATGTGAATGATCCTTGTCTCATGCTAATATCATGTTGTATGTTGTTTCCACATTTCCATGTTATGAATATAATTCTATATCATTCCTTTATGTTCATTTTTCTTTTATTCTCCATTTTTAATACTATTGACTAATATGTATTTTCTTCCTCATGTTAAGCCATGTTTATTCCCTTATTGGGCTTTATAGCTCACCCTTTTCTTATGTATATCCTCAGGATATCCCATGAAGTGCTAAGTAAAAAAGTAATGTTGTGGTCATGTAAAATAAGTTTTCAATAAATACGTATATTTTATGTTATAAGTTTTTATGTAATGTTCTTAATCCACTAAGACATTAGACCTCTCAATATTTTAAGTTTTATTAAGTGAAATTTTATGTAATAAGACATGTTTAAATATGAAATAATGATATGGGTTATTATAGGTATCCTATAACATACTAATTCGAGATTCTTTGGTAATTAGTACGACAATCCTAGTTTCTTATCCACATAGTGGGGCACTCAAGAGTGTATCATCATCTCGGGGATGGAAGCTGTTTTGTTTTTGGGATAAAACCCATGTGATGGGATTTCTATATATCATCATGAAATGAATCAGAAACCATATAGTTCAATGCCACATAATGGGGAACATCATACCTTTTATGGTCATCTGATAAGTACATAACCATATAGTTTAATGTCATGTGTAAATCACGATTTGTATGAAGGTTCCTAGTAAAAGTTTGGTTTGGTACTTATGGCAAAGCAGACCAAGGATCCTAGAAGGAATATGGATTCCCAATTTTAATTAAACCCTGTCAGAAAAGTAGACTAGAGAGGATATATATTGTTTAGCATGTTGGTTTTGTACCTTTTGGAGGCTTCTTATGTATACTATATAGACGGGAATCAAATCCCACATAGTTTGGTTATAAGGATTTGTTCCTATTTGGACCCTATATTTTATCTCACATGGGGGTATGTTCATTTAAGATGGATAATATGGGGTTTATTTATGATGAGGATTCACTATGAGGATTTAGGGGTTTTTATTCATGGTTATTCCTAATAAATATGCTCATTAATCTCAAGGATTAGGTAGGTGTCCTATATATCCTAGTTATAGTAGGAATCAGAGTTATCATAGTTCAATTGATGGCATGGATCTTGAAGATTTCATGATCACCATTAATCTTAAGCCCACATGGGTCATGAGTGTTATGAGAAACAAGAGGAATATGATTATCCAAGATACCACACAATATGATTTTTTCTATAAGTGGACATGAAGACAAAACAAAAAGAGATAGGGATGGAGCGTTGAGTGTCCCCACCTCCACTGCCTCCTCTTCCACTAATGGAAGAGGGTTGGGATATGGTGGAAGATCTCATGGTTATGACACTTAAATCTCTTCACTTTACACTATAATGGTTCTAGGGTATGGAAAATAAAGAAGGAAGGAAGTAGGAGAGAGGCGAGAGAACTCTGGTGCCCATCCCCTCTCTGAACCATTGGCCAAGAGGTAGAGAAGAGTAATAGTGAAATCTCCTGCAATAAAGGCTAGGGGTTACACCAATATTTATTCACTAAATTATGTTTTATTGTGATGGAGGATGATATCATTCTATGTTGAAAGTAAAATAAGGCATAATCCCCCCCCCCCCCGCCTAGAACGGGAGGCTTCAGGACTTAGAGATAATAAGGGTAGGACATGGTCCTAACCCTTGTATCTGATATCGGGAACTATATTACACTATTAATGGGGTAGCGGTCCTCATGAACATAGGTATATATAGTCACATGCACTTTGAGTACCCTGACTAGCCAAATGGAAAAGTGTATAAAATCTAGAACTATAAGAATACACACCCAAATGGGGCACCTGCTAGTATGCCACTTGCCATTTTTGTACAAGTTCAAAGGCATCGGTGGATGTTTAATCTTATTATATCTATAGAAGGGAACCCATGTAATATTTTCCATTCCATTTGTGTCATAGATATGGGATCAAAGGGTGACTCACATAAATCCTATGCACAGGTGATTGGCATAGGTGCTTGGCGCAGGTCCTTTGAGAAGGTCCTTGGAGGAACTGAATTTGCTTGGTATAGGGGGGTAATATGAATAATAGAGATGAATATGCCTTAATAAGTGGACCACCTGGTAAAAAAACTTGGGTGATACTTTTTTCCTACACCTTAGGGGACACCTTGGATGTCCCCTATTTGGTTTCGTGTAGGTTCTTAATTAAGGAAGAGGGCTCACACAGGTGGATTCCTATTATGGAATATGGGTCCTTGGGAATGTGTCTTGTGTTTTAGACCATAAAGGGACTTTAATATCATATATACCCTTTAATTATCTCTTCTATTGGGTTTTGGAGAGCTACCAAAGATTTTTCGAAGGACCTAGGCAAAGGTGATGTGCAATCAGATCTCCAAGGGTTCTTTTGATTTTTCATTTGTTCAAATTAGGAGCCTTAGGGTCCTATTTATAGGCATGTAGGGTACCATGGTTGAAGGGATATGTCCATCCAGTTCCATTGAATTGGTACCCAGCATGGGTGTACCATGTAAGGGTGGCATGTCCTTTGGTGTCTCGTAGAGAGGGTTTCACGGGTCTTCCAGTGTGCACATCTTGGGCGTAGACCTTATACATAGCCTTTGGGTAAAGGTATCTTTGAACATTATTAGGGATATTCATTTTTCAATAAATTTAATATATCATTCATAATATTTTTATTTCATTTTAAGACATGTAGTGTCAAAATTATTGTAAACATCATAATTGTTAATAGATTTCAAAAATCATATCTTAATAGTTATGTGATATTTTCCATATATGGATAAATATATTTATTTACCTATTACATAAGTTTTAAGAATTATTTTAACAATGATATAAATAATGTGAGAAAATATATTTACTTGATTTATTTCATCAATTTCATCTATTTGTTTTGTTTTTATCCATTTTCCACCATCGATTCATGATAAATAACCATAATTAATTTTTTAAGCCTAAATCATTAAAATTAAATTTTAATGGATCATTTGATCTGAAAAATAATGAAAATTAATTTCTCATATCCCTAGATAATTACCAAAAATAAAAATTTTAACAAAAGGTTAGATAATAATTAATATAAATAATCCTTCATATTCAGAAATAAAACACTAATCTTAAAAACCATAATAATAACACCAAAAGTTCTACCTAAGTTATTTTATAAATAACTAATCATAAATATTTTAAAAAATTTCCTAACTAAATTCCAAACCCAAAAAAATGATCACATATTTTTCTAAGACCAACATAAAATGTATCCCCAAATAACATTAATCACCCCTAAAATCACATACAAAAAAAATAAATATAACCTAATAATATATTGTCCAAAATAAACTATTTATTTCCCAAAACAACCAAAAAACACCATAATTCCACAACAAAACCATATATGCTTATAAAATATTACTCAATCTTTCTTCCTAAAATAAATTTTCCTACTAGCCTTAATTTTTTATTCACTTTAATCATATTGTAACACCCCAGGTAAATAAAGAATATGACATTTTTATATTTATCCATATTTGTGAATAAAATATTGATATGACTTTAAAGGGGACGCTATGCTCGATGTCGTACCCAACACGCAACAACGAGTTTTTTGGGAATCTTACGTTGCACTCTAATAACAAAATAATATTATTTTAAAAAGGTAGTTAACATGTAGTCGTTGTAATGGTGGGAATGGATAGAAATAACTAAAATATGATTATATATGTTCTTAAATATTTTTACATTTATACAATAAAATATAAAGGCTTAAAATACGGAAAGAATTCAATTTTTGGCGTATATGCCCTAGTTTTCACTAAAGGTTCACTTATCACCTTTTGATGGAGAACTGTCATTAAATATAGTTTTGTTCACTCTTAAACATTCTTTTGGACCAAATAAAACTCTTATTAAGAATCGGGACATCAAAATTTACTTTGTGTAAATTTTTGGTATCTTTCTGATAAAGTTCATTTTTTTTAATGAATAGTGTAAAATGTTGTATTTTAATTCAAAACCACTTTTTAATCTAATTTATTTATATGATTAGCTTATATTTTGAATTGGTTTTAAAGTGGAATTAGAAAATATTTTTACCATTAAATCCAATAGTGGTCGTTGGAATCAATTTCACTTTGAAATCAGACTTAAACTAGTGTCAATCTTTTGATACTTATTGTTTCATAAAACACGCTATTTGTCATGACAGCGGGAATTAATTATTAAATTAATTAATGTGACTTATATGTTTTGAATTTTGTAAAAAGGAATTCATTTTTGAATTCATAATATCAAATATAGCTTAGGGTGAATTTTTGGTAATTTTCTGAAAAACTTCAATTTTTGATGAATAGTGAAACCACTAAGTGGTAATCAAGCAAACTGATTTTTCAGTTAAATGAAAGTTTACCACTAATGTGTATTGAATTTTGAAAATCCGACATACATGGTTTTCATTAAGAAGTAAAATGTGGTTCAATGTGATTAAAATAATTTTTTGGTGAATAGTAACTTATTAAGTTTTTAATCGCGATTAGTGGTAATTAGTGTAGTATAAGGTATAAATAATGCTTTAATGATATGAAATGACCTAGACACATGTCCCAACCTTATTGGTTGTGTCATGGCCGACCAAGAAAATCCATGGGTCAACTTGGGGACCCCATGGATCCACTTTGGTTGGGAAATGACATAAATAACATTTTATTTAATGTAAAAGTAAAATTGACACAAACATGATATGTTTTACTAAAACAATTTTTAAGTGGGGTTAAACAAGTCATACTTTTGATTATAAATATTCATTGGAAAGATAAAAAGATTTCCTACATCATAGTATTTTTTTTATAATTTTTAGACATTAAATAAATTAAATTATTTATGACATAATTATGATGCAGCGATGATATCATTATTTGACGATTTAAATAAAATGGAAAGATAATGTAAAATCTATGAACTACACATGTACAAAACTTATTGGATGAGTGGATTTCGATACCTTATCACCTTATCCAAGAATTATATCAATGTGGGACCTTTTAAAACCGAAACACATTTTCAAATAAAGTAATATTTCTTTACTTTCCAAAAGTACCCCTCCTCTCCTCTTATAAAAGGCCCCCACCTCTACCTCATTTAACACACTCCTCAAGCCTTTGTCTCGCCCAACCCCTGACAATTTACTCTCTATACATCCCTCTCCTCATCCTAGAGGACTCCCTTTGGGCAGAATCATTTCAAAGAAAGCCTTTAGGCTTAAATCAAAAGGAGTTACACTTTTAAAGGTAATTCATTCTCTCATGTTCATTTGTTTTATTTTGCTTCTCCAACCCCCTAAACTCTTTTTATTTACTTATTTTGTAACAAAACCAGTATCTTCAATATACTAGGATGTTGTTATAAGATTTATTCGAGCTACACTCTCACACAACTACATCAAATGGTTAAAGAACATACGGTTTTTGTGGATGGTGAAATTCTGCCTCCCGAAACGATGATTGTTCAATACTCATTTAACACCTTCAAAGGGGGCCATTATGATGTCACTATTTTTATATATGATATATAATATCTTTATGTTTTATTTATTCTTCTGTATTTTTCATTTTTGTCTTACCTTTATGGCTTCCATTATGGGTATACGCGATATCTTCATTTAAGGAAGTGCGGACTACCGCCCCCTCAAAGTGATTTGATTCGTTAAATACCATATGTGGGATGTATAAAGGATGGAAATATGATATTATATATGATATTATACTGTAATTATAATATACCTTTATATCATTATTATTACATTCTATAAAATACGAAATATAAATGAAAGTAGCGTTCATGCGTACGTACGGCTTACCGTCTCCATGAACGGTGCATTTCATTTCTTACCTCTAAATGATTATGTAATGTTATAAATGCATGCATGTACTGGATATAATAAACATTTGGCCACACGAACAACATGTAATTGTAAGAAGACCACTTTCGACTTAAGAACCAAATATCGGCAAAACAAATATTATTAACTTAAATGATTACATAATGTTTGTGACATGGTAATAAGTGGTATAAAAGTAATAATGAACTTGAAAAAGGGTTCTTAAGGAATTAGAAATTAACTCAAGTTTATTATTCAGGAGATTAAAGAATGATCGAGTCAAGTTGGACCCGAGGTAAGGGATCCTACTCCTCTCTTTTTAAGTATACACTTTTATGTCAATCCTTTTAAAGCTCATCTTTCTTGTTATTGGGATGATCTTTTATATTAAATTTACAGTAATTTTTATGTTCATGTGATGAGAGACCCTATTCTCTCTCATAAATCCATTTTGGGAGTTTTGAGTGGCGCCGTTAGGCTGCCGAACTTTCGTAAGAGATCTAATCTCTCTCTTTCTTTTTAAGTACTCTCCTTTGTGTCACTTCTTCTAAGCTCCTATTTGTTATGTTGGGGGATTTTCTTTTATATTCCTCTTGCTGTAAATTCTATTGTAATATGATGGGATACTCTATTTGATCTCATCAATCCATTTTGGAAGTTTTAAGTGGCGCCGTTAGGCTGCTGAGTTTTCGTAAGGGATTTTTCATCTCACTTTTATTCTCGTGAGATTTATGCTACATTTGCCACAAATTCCATTGAGTGGTGTATGTACTACCCATTATTATACTATTTTTGTAATATAAATTCATTTATGAGTATTTACATCAATTATCTATTGTCCTTCTTTCATGGGGTGTATGTTTTGAAAGATACCCAAGTCGGTAAGGGAACCTTTCACCCTCCTCTTTTTTAAAAGACTTCTTTTGTTGGGTCTTTTAATTTAAATATTGTTATGTTGAGATATGTTCTCATATATCCTTATTGATTTAAATTTGATGTCCAAGTGATGAGATACACTTTTTATCTCTCATCAACTCATTTTTATGTGATGCTGTTAGGCTGTCAAGGGAACTTTTTAACCCAATTTCAATTTCTTTGGGTTCAACATGTAGTCATTGAATATGTCATCCATTGAATATGTGTGAATGACCTTTTATTGTTTTACACTTAATATCCACTTATATTGGGTGTATTCATATTTGTCACACATATTTTTGAGATTGATTTGTCCTTAATTTAAGGATACCTTCTTTATAAGGGATTTCGTCACATTTGACATTTCTATTGAGGGTTCATTGTTGTTATGCACCAATTCACTCTTATATGGTGTATATACTGTCCTTTGCAGTATTATATCATGAATACATTTATTCTCATGATATTATAAAGTTCTGACTAAATTTTATTCCTCAATTATTGTATTCAAGTGTCTCTAATTTTGGTAAAACCCCTTTAACCAAAATATCGTTTGAAATGTTTTAATTATTTGTTCTTATTAATATCCATGTTTTAAAAATGGTTTTAAGGATTTATTTATATGGATATTAATGGTTTAAATTTTTATTCTTCAAGGTGGTATGGGACACATTGATTCAAAAATATCTTTATTAAATGTTTTAAATGGTTTTGAAAATGGTTTCTTTTTGAATGGATTCATTATTTCAATATACTAAAATGTTATATTGTGATTGAATTGTGGAAATGTTATGTTTCCTTTATGCATGTTTTATGTGACACATTTATGTTATGGTTCTTGGGCATTGTTATGAAAACGGGTGGTTCCGTGATAAACTAAGGGCAGGTGAGCCCGATATAGCTCTCCAATGAATTGGGTAACGCGAAGGAGTGAAACGTTAAGGTTTCTCCGAAGAGATTTAGGGAATATGCTGGGATGGGTATTCCAAACGTAACCAAGAGGGTTACTCCCTACGTAAGAATGTTATGAATGCCTCAAGTTACCTTTATGTCTTATGTTTTCTATGATTTATTCATGGTTTGATGAGGTATGGTAAAGTGCCTATGTTTTATGGTTAAAGTATGATTTCATTCTTATGTATATATGAACTCATGTTTCCTTTCCATATTTTTATAACCCTTACTGAGCTTTTTATGCTCATCCCAAGTTTTTGAAATGTTTTTCACAGGTCAAGGGAAAGGTACATGATGTGATGATAGTGTCAAGGATGTTTCAAGAAAGAATCCGTGTTATATTTTAAATATGTTTCCATTGATGGGAAGAATGAATACTGTCTTTTATGTAACCACTTTGTTTAAATGTGGAATGTAATGCAAGTTTCATGATCTAATTCTCTAAAACTCTAAACCTGAAAAGATCCTCAATGTGTAATCTTGTAATAACTCAAGATTAAGTAAGGTTTAAGGCTGGGGCCTTATAGTTGGTATCAAAGGTCGGTTTAGATAACTTTAGAGGTTAGGGTATTCTTTAAGCATAATTGACAATTACCATAATGGTTAGGATTTCAGAAAGAGTATTAGTTTTAGATAAAGTGAATGAGTAAGTATATCTTATTGTCTATCTTACTCATTAGTACATGATGGTTTTTTTGATATACTCACACTGACCTTTTTGGTTTTAGTAAATGGCTGGATCTAGCAGGCACCAAAGTGACAATGGGTTTGAAGGAAACTGTGGTGGTTCTCTGATTAAGATACTCGATGAGATGGGGGATTCAATGAGGAATCTCATGGTTTTTCTAAACCAACTATCAAGGAGTCATGATCAACCACTTGAACCTTGGTGAGTTCTCTAATGCATCATGTACAAGATGGCCAACTCGATGTGGAAATTCAGGTAATAATTATTAAGGTAACCATTAAGGTTTATATGATACTTAATTTTTAGGTAATTATGGGTTACTCTATGATATGATGGAAAATGAAAGGAATGAGATAAACTTGAGGTTAAAATATGTTATGATTATTCTTGAAGATTTTATCTCATTTTGAGGAATGTTTTAAGAATTATATAGTTTTGGAAAAAGGACAACACGCAGACCGTGTGACATCCCGTCGCGTCGGACAAAGCTGCGGGAATCGAACCCACAACCAATGTGCGACTGGTATTTATCGCCTACCACTAGACTACGTGAAGTCCCTGGTTAGTTTGACCGATTCATTCTAGTTATATGATTTTATGAATTAAGAGTAAGTTTATTTTGGGTTATTTTTGAAAATGATTACCCTATCATGGAGGATATGTGGTTAGGTTAATTACTTTTCAAAACGAGACTTTAGGAGCAACTGATATTGTTTGGAGATAAATGTTACGATTTATCTTGGAAGACTATGTGACTAAATCCTTCAAATATTTTGGTTTCAATCTTATATTGGTTTACTTTGAAGAATTTTATGGACAAATTGATTATAGAATGGTCCTCGTTGAACTTTGGGTTTTGTTGGACAAATTTTTGAGATTGAGAATATATTTTCTTTTTATAAAGGGTTATCCTTTTCTGGATTATCTGATCTTGTACTAGCCTTTTTGGTTTTGGATTTGGTTAAAGTCTAAAGACATGGGAAGTATATAGTTCTATTTTTTGGATTAGGTGATTCTCTAGAAGTTGATTATAGTACTCTTAATGTGAACAAGTCTTCCTAAATACTCATCTTTTGGAGAAAATATGAGTTTGTGTAAGGAATCTAATAAAGGTTGAAAGTCAATATGATAAGTGATTATGCTTCCTTATGAATAAATTCCTCAATAAAAAGTAACTTAAAACAAAAATGTTGTCTATTAACTTTTCCTACTGGGGAATCGAAGACCGTTTAACCCATCACAAGTTTGTGATTTTCTCGTGGTTAACTTTCTCCTAAACATGTTTTCTATCACTCTCCATCAGAACATGACCCTTTTTTTTTCCTCCATGTCCATATTTTCATACTTGGAATACTAGTATGGGTTAACTCGGGTGACCTTTGTACTTATCTCTCTTTATTTTAAAGTGTTTGTTTTACCAACTCTTGTTCCAATGTGGGACTTTCAAGGATGTTTCCAAGCGCAATTTTAAAATTGCGAGGACGCAATTCCCAAAAGGGGGGAAGGATGTAACACCCCAGGTAAATAAAGAATATGACATTTTCATATTTATCCATATTTGTGAATAAAATATTGATATGACTTTAAAGGGGACGCTATGATCGATGTCGTACCCAACACGCAACAACGAGTTTTTTGGGAATCTTACGTTGCACTCTAATAACAAAATAATATTATTTTAAAAAGGTAGTTAACATGTAGTCGTTGTAATGGTGGGAATGGATAAAAATAACTAAAATATGATTATATATGTTCTTAAATATTTTTACATTTATACAATAAAAGATAAAGGCTTAAAATACGGAAAGAATTCAATTTTTGGCGTATATGCCCTAGTTTTCACTAAAGGTTCACTTATCACCTTTTGATGGAGAACTGTCATTAAATATAGTTTTGTTCACTCTTAAACATTCTTTTGGACCAAATAAAACTCTTATTAATAATCGGGACATCAAAATTTACTTTGTGTAAATTTTTGGTATCTTTCTGATAAAGTTCATTTTTTTAATGAATAGTGTAAAATGTTGTATTTTAATTCAAAACCACTTTTTAATCTAATTTATTTATATGATTAGATTATATTTTGAATTGGTTTTAAAGCGAAATTAGAAAATATTTTTACCATTAAATCCAATAGTGGTCGTTGGAATCAATTTCACTTTGAAATCTGACTTAAACTAGTGTCAATCTTTTGATACTTATTGTTTCATAAAACACGCTATTTGTCATGACAGCGGGAATTAATTATTAAATTAATTAATGTGACTTATATGTTTTGAATTTTGTAAAAAGGAATTCATTTTTGAATTCAGAATATCAAATATAGCTTAGGGTTAATTTTTTGTAATTTTCTGAAAAACTTCAATTTTTGATGAATAGTGAAACCACTAAGTGGTAATCAAGCAAACTGGTTTTTCAGTTAAATGAAAGTTTACCACTAATGTGTATTGAATTTTGAAAATCCGACATACATGGTTGTCATTAAGAAGTAAAATGTGGTTCAATGAGATTAAAATAATTTTTTGGTGAATAGTAACTTATTAAGTTTTTAATCGCGATTAGTGGTAATTAGTGTAGTTTAAGGTATAAATAATGCTTTAATGATATGAAATGACCTAGACACATGTCCCAACCTTATTGGTTGTGTCATGGCCGACCAAGACAATCCATGGGTCAACTTGGGGACCCCATGGATCCACTTTGGTTGGGAAATGACATAAATAACATTTTATTTAATGTAAAAGTAAAATTGACACAAACATGATATGTTTTACTAAAACATTTTTAAGTGGGGTTACACAAGTCATCCTTTTGATTATAAATATTAATTGGAAAGATAAAAAGCTTTCCTACATCATAGTATTTTTTTTATAATTTTTAGACATTAAATAAATTAAATTATTTATGACATAATTATGATGCAGCGATGATATCATTATTTGACGATTTAAATAAAATGGAAAGATAATGTAAAATCTATGAACTAAACATGTACAAAACTTATTGGATGAGTGGATTTCGAAACCTTATCACCTTATCCACGAATGCTATCAATGTGGGACCTTTTAAAACCGAAACACATTTTCAAATAAAGTAATATTTCTTTACTTTCCAAAAGTACCCCTCCTCTCCTCTTATAAAAGGCCCCCACCTCTACCTCATTTAACACACTCCTCAAGCCTTTGTCTCGGCCAACCCCTGACCATTTACTCTCTACACATCCCTCTCCTCATCCTAGAGGACTCCCTTTGGGCAGAATCCTTTCAAAGGAATCCTTTAGGCTTAAATCAAAAGGAGTTACACTTTTAAAGGTAATTCATTCTCTCATGTTCATTTGTTTTATTTTTCTTCTCCAACCCCCTAAACTCTTTTTATTTACTTATTTTGTAACAAAACCAGTATCTTCAATATACTAGGATGTTGTTATAAGATTTATTCGAGCTACACTCTCACACAACTACATCAAATGGTTAAAGAACATACGGTTTCTGTGGATGGTGAAATTCTGCCTCCCGAAACGATGATTGTTCAATACTCATTTAACACCTTCAAAGGTGGCCATTATGATGTCACTATTTTTATATATGATATATAATATGTTTATGTTTTATTTATGCTTCTGTATTTTTCATTTTTGTCCTACCTTTATGGCTTCATTATGGGTATACGCGATATCTTCATTTAAGGAAGTGCGGACTACCGCCCCCTCAAAGTGATTTGATTCGTTAAATACCATATGTGGGATGTATAAAGGATGGAAATATGATATTATATATGATATTATACTGGAATTATAATATACCTTTATATCATTATTATTACATTCTATAAAAAACGAAATAGAAATGAAAGTAGCGTTCATGCGTACGTACGGCTTACCGTCTCCATGAAGGGTGCATTTCATTTCTTACCTCTAAATGATTATTTAATGTTATAAATGCATGAATGCACTGGATATATATGACATATATGATATCTAAATAATGAATACAATTCTGGATATAATAAACATTTGGCCACACGAACAACTTGTAATTGTAAGAAGACCACTTTCGACTTAAGAACCAAATATCGGCAAAACAAATATTATTAACTTAAATGATTACATAATGTTTGTGACATGGTAATAAGTGGTATAAAATTAATAATGAACTTGAAAAAGGGTTCTTAAGGAATTATAAATTAACTCAAGTTTATTATTCAGGAGATTAAAGAACGATCGAGTCAAGTCGGACCCGAGGTAAGGGATCCTACTCCTCTCTTTTTAAGTATACACTTTTATGTCTATCCTTTTAAAGCTCATCTTTCTTGTTATTGGGATGATCTTTTATATTACATTTACAGTAATTTTTATGTTCATGTGATGAGAGACCCTATTCTCTCTCATAAATCCATTTTGGGAGTTTTGAGTGGCGCCGTTAGGCTGCCGAACTTTCGTAAGAGATCTAATCTCTCTCTTTCTTTTTAAGTACTCTCCTTTGTGTCACTTCTTCAAAGCTCCTATTTGTTATGTTGGGGGATTTTCTTTTATATTCCTCTTGCTGTAAATTCTATTGTAATATGATGGGATACTCTATTTGATCTCATCAATCCATTTTGGAAGTTTTAAGTGGCGCCGTTAGGCTGCTGAGTTTTTGTAAGGGATTTTTCATCTCACTTTTATTCTCGTGAGATTTATGCTACATTTGCCACAAATTCCATTGAGTGGTGTATGTACTGCCCATTATTATACTCTTTTTGTAATATAAATTCATTTATGAGTATTTACATCAATGATCTATTGTCCTTCTTTCATGGGGTGTATGTTTTGAAAGATACCCAAGTCGGTAAGGGAACCTTTCACCCTCCTCTTTTTTAAAAGACTTCTTTTGTTGGGTCTTTTAATTTAAATATTGTTATGTTGGGATATGTTCTCATATATCCTTATTGATTTAAATTTTATGTCCAAGTGATGAGATACACTTTTTATCTCTCATTAACTCATTTTGATGTGATGCCGTTAGGCTGTCAAGGGAACTTTTTAACCCAATTTCGATTTCTTTGGGTTCAACATGTAGTCATTGAATATGTCATCCATTGAATATGTGTGAATGACCTTTTATTGTTTTACACTTAATATCCACTTATATTGGGTGTATTCATATTTGTCACACATATTTTTGAGATTGATTTGTCCTTAATTTAAGGATACCTTCTTTATAAGGGATTTCGTCACATTTGACATTTCTATTGAGGGTTCATTGTTGTTATGCACCAATTCACTCTTATATGGTGTATATACTGTCCTTTGGAGTATTATATCACGAATACATTTATTCTCATGATATTATAAAGTTCTGACTAAATGTTATTCCTCAATTATTGTATTCAAGTGTCTCTAATTTTGGTAAAACCCCTTTAACCAAAATATCGTTTGAAATGTTTTAATTATTTGTTCTTATTAATATCCATGTTTTAAAAATGGTTTTAAGGATTTATTTATATGGATATTAATGGTTTAAATTTTTAATCTTCAAGGTGGTATGGGACACTTTGATTCAAAAATATCTTTATTAAATGTTTTAAATGGTTTTGAAAATGGTTTCTTTTTGAATGGATTCATTATTTCAATATACTAAAATGTTATATTGTGATTGAATTGTGGAAATGTTATGTTTCCTTTATGCATGTTTTATGTGACACATTTATGTTATGGTTCTTGGGCATTGTTATGAAAACGGGTGGTTCCGTGAAAAACTAAGGGCGGGTGAGCCCGATATAGCTCTCCAATGAATTGGGTAACGCGAAGGAGTGAAACGTTAAGGTTTCTCCGAAGAGATTTAGGGAATATACTAGGATGGGTATTCCAAACGTAACCAAGAGGGTTACTCCCTACTTAAGAATGTTATGAATGCCTCAAGTTACCTTTATGTCTTATGTTTTCTATGATTTATTCATGGTTTGATGAGGTATGGTAAAGTGCCTATGTTTTATGGGTAAAGTATGATTTCATTCTTATGTATATATGAACTCATGTTTCCTTTCCATATTTTTATAACCCTTACTGAGCTTTTTATGCTCATCCCAAGTTTTTGAAATGTTTTTCACAGGTCAAGGGAAAGGTACATGATGTGATGATAGTGTCAAGGATTTTTCAAGAAAGAATCTGTGTTATATTTTAAATATGTTTCCGTTGATGGGAAGAATGAAAACTGTCTTTTATGTAACCACTTTGTTTAAATGTGGAATGTAATGCAAGTTTCATGATCTAATTCTCTAAAAGTCTAAACCTGAAAAGATCCTCAATGTGTAATCTTGTAATAACTCAAGATTAAGTAAGGTTTAAGGCTGGGGCCTTATACATATAATGTTTCCAATACATTGAAATTATTCAATAATAACTTTAATAACTTCATGAGAAAATCACTTTTCAATCTTATATATTACCAATATATGAAAACCCATTTTATTCCCATTAACCATAATTACCTCATTATCAAATAACTCATTAAATTTAAACCATATCTTTTTCATTGAACTTATGTCCCCAATAAATTTTTTCTTGGATAACTTCATACTAAATCACATGGTAAAATTAAGGGTTACATATACCTCAATCATATATTAAAAATTAATAAAAATTTCCCAATATATCATCAGTCATTTAAAAATACCATATCATAAAACCTCAAAAGGGTATATATGACATTAAAATTATGATCATCTTTAAACTTATCCAACCATAATGGTATCCAAACACATAAAGTATCCTTATCTAATGACTACCTAACTTATAAAGTTATCTAAACCATTCTCAAATGGTAACTAAGATAGCCTAAGACCCATAGACCAAGATCTTGTCCTAAAAACATATTCTTCACATACTATATTTGATACAAACTCAAATGACCCAATTTTAAACATCCATAATTAAAATATACATATCCGAAATTTATTCACTTACAAAACCAAGAAATTTTTTGTTTAGAGTTTTAGAGAATTAGAGAAAACCCTTTAATAAGGTATTTCATAACAATTTGAGATAGTGAGAGTAGCCTTGATCTGGATAATGTTAAGGATCTATATGGATATGAGTTAGAATACGAACATATAATCCAATTAGTTTACTAGGAGAAGATTTTTTAGAGAAATATATTATGTAGTAAATATAAAACCAAAGATTGATGGTTTCATAATCCATGAGTTAGGAGATATATTATTCATTAATAATAATAAATACTAATCCTATAAGGAAGTGGTAAATGGAAATATGTTAAATTTGTAAAGTTGATATAAACATAGAAAGGTATTCCATTAACCAAAATCCAACTCTATTTTTTAGAGCTTTCTCTAGTTCATATAAATATCATTGGTTGGTATTCAAGAAACTCTATGTGAATGGTAAAGTTTATACTAATAACGTATTAATTTTATACAAAGTTTTCACAAAATTAATTGTATAGACTATGAAATAACCTTT
The DNA here is from genome assembly GCA_963277665.1 of Viscum album. Lineage (NCBI taxonomy): Eukaryota > Viridiplantae > Streptophyta > Magnoliopsida > Santalales > Viscaceae > Viscum > Viscum album. The sequence continues at coordinate 401,138,158 of OY728126.1, forward strand.
TTTTACTAATAATCTTGCTAAAAAATATTAGATTCATATCTTTCATGGTATATTTCCATGATTATGATTTTTTTCAAATGGATTTCAAGACCACTTTTCTTAATGGAGACCTTTTGGAAGATTCCATGTGACATAACCAGAATGTTTTTTGACATAAAAGGATGTTAATTAAGTATATAGGTTTTAGAGAACCATTTATGAGTTGAAGAAACTATCAACAACATGGAATTTTTTTTTGATGAATTCATAAGACTATTCGGTTTTATTAAGAATAAATTTGATTTATGGGAATAAAAGACGATATTGGGAGAATTATAGTTTTATAAGTCACAAATGTTAATAACCTATGTAAAATAGATATTATTCATGATGTTACATATAACTAAGTTAAATTATATTTCATCAAGAATTACTTAAAGTAGAGACCAATGTTATAGAGAAAAAGATCTACTAGGATAGTTTATGGAATTTCTTAGATCATGTCCTAGTACATACACCCAAAAGGTATTGATAAAAATATAAGAAAGAACAATTCAACAAGAAAATTATTTTCTATGTCACATGACATATATCACACCAAGATGATGATTATAACTCTGTACAATTAACTGATTTGATCTATTCCATATTCTAGAATATGTATTGAGATTTGATATTTATTTTTCCTTAATCATAGTGTGAAAATATCAAACAAAACTAGAAGAACTGCATAAGGTAGAAGTCATTACTTTCTAAGTACTTGAGAAATTTTGAAGGATAAGTTTCTTATACTTGGAGAAGTGGGAATTATAGTTCTTAAAGGGATAAAAAACTTGTATTCCATTAGATAAATTTGATATTATATATTAAATAAAGTATTTGTAAAAAAGGAAGTGATCCTCATTAAATTCATTGATATCCAAATCTATAAATACTGAGTATGTCACGATTTCATATATAGCTAAAGAAAAAGTTTAAAATACATAGTGATTTTTTCAAATTTTTGGAATTATAATAAGAAATTAAAGTATTATCACAATATATATTATGGTAATATTATGATCATGGTTCTAGACAAATTTTTTGTTTTATAATAGAGGAAAATGGTAAATACTCATAAATGTGACCTATTATGAGTTTTAATCAAATAGGTGAAGACGAAGTAAGTAGAGTATTCATAATGAAAGGAATAGTAGGACCATCAAATATAGTCATATTTTGGAAAAAGAATCAATATCATGTGAGAGATAAGTATTTGATCAATGTTAATTGTTATCTCTAGTGAAATTGGGAGTCCATTGAAGTTTGTTACCTATAACCAAAAACTTTTTACTTTTGATTAACAGAATATAAATAAATAATATTTTTTAAAAATGATCATTTTTTTGTAACATTAATGTGATAATTTTCTTAGATAACTCTTCACATTAATAACTTATAATAGTTCCCAATTATAATGAGGACCCAAATATTCTATGTTGTTATTCTTAAATAAATTTTCATTATTGTCCATATATCATTTTTTTGATGGGACAATATTTATTTTAAACTATCTACTATTGGTGGTCATAAGACATTGATACTTCATCACATGAAGTTTTCACTTGTTGATCTCTAAAGAGGAAGGTTATGAGGAAAGACCCGCTAATAAGGATTTTTCATGTTTTATGATTCATTGGATATCCTTATCTACAAATGTGTTTATTGGTACTTACACATGATATTATTATTGATTGGTATCATGACTCGCGTACTTAGATGCATGGATGAAAATTGTGATGACGTATGCTTGCAGTAAGGTATCATATATTGGGTGCATCATAAGTGATATGAAATTAATTGAATAGTTCAATAATGATTTTACCTTATATTTTAACAGAATAATTTACCTTTGGACCTTTGATTGAAATTGAAATTTGTGACAAAATCTGTTTCCATGGTATTTCATAAAAGTGCTCATTTTGTAAAATGAAAGAATGATAAATCAAACATATTGGGTGATAACACAATAATTCATCTTAATGAGATATTAATTGATAATGGGATTAAATTACAAGGTAGTGTTAATGAGAAGGTTTGTGAAGTTGCTACATCAAATTATTTCTCTAAGGGTGTCCTTACATGTTACTAAATGTTGTTTGTGGACTTTAGGTAAGTTCACATATTACCATTGAGAAAGGGGTTTAAAGGGTTACAAATTAAGTGTATCCATAATCTCATTGAAATATATTAGATTTAATATTAAATAATAAATTTATTCCGGCTTGTGGAATGTTATCTATTCATGTAAATTTGATAACATATATTCAATCATGAGATATTTGAGTTTATAATATGTGAGTCAGATTTAATCACTTGTTTATTTATTCAAAAGGTGATAAATAAGTATTTATTTATTCATAAAATTAGTGAATGGATTTATTTAAATATTTATTTAGTTACATGAATATTAAAATGAATATTTTATTACAATTTTAGTGAATATAATATTAATTATATTTAATTAAATGGATAATATCTTATATAAAGTTTGATAAATTCTATGGGAGGATATGGGTCGAGATTAATTCCCAGATTAAAACGATATATTTTATTTAATATAATTTAAAAAATATTAATTTATTTAGATAAAAAATTATATTATACACATATCATGAGATATAATAATAATATTATTAATAGTAGTAGTGGAGGTAGCAGTAGCAAACATGGGGTTTTTACTTTGGTAAAATAATTAGATAAAGGCCTTTATGAAATTATTGATATTTAACTTTAAGTATTTATTCTAAACAATATAATTTTCATGTATGAAGTTATTTAAATAATAGAGATACTCATTAAAAATATCTAAATCCCAAAAGATAAAATCCTCTCATTTATCCCTCATAATAACATAGAGAGAATAAGAGATCATTGTTACAGTCAATGGTGAATGATTTTAAGTACTTGATTCCCCAATTCAAGCACCCATAATAATAATAATTTTGACGAGAGATTCATGGGTAATGTGAGGATAAATTTATAGGAATCCTCAATTGGATTCTCTAGTGCAACAAAAAATGCAAAAAGAGTAGTTGAAGGTTCCAGAGTGCAGTGGAAATAGTAGGGTATATTCCCAACAATTTATTTCACTAATTTATTTTGATATATCCTAAAAAATTGTTGACAAAACCCCCCACAATATTTGAAGAGTATTTTTTCACATGTAATTTATAGTAAATTTATACAAATATAATTTCTTTTGATTGTAATTCTTTCTCACTATGAAAAAATGTTATTTAAATTCATTTTTTGTCTTTACACGGTGGTTTAAACCATTGCTAAATGATCTATGATGTTTTGATGAAACTATAATATATACTTATGTCAAGGATTATTTCATGAAACTTTTAAAAAAACCGTTGTGAATCATTTTTTGGGGATTATTATTATTTAAAAGAAGTTTTCCTTTTTAATTTTATTAATGAATATTATAAAAAAATATGATGCATTTTTATTTTTTTATTTTTTTTATTTTTTTAATAAAAAAATATAAATTATTATTTATCATTTATGAACATAAAACTTTCCAAAATAATTAATTATATATGTGTATGGTGATATTTGGAAGCCTAACATCTTGGTTATTTTGCAAAGCATTTACCACTATGTCAAACCCTACACCTGGTGACTAAATAAAATATAATATACTTATATATATATAAATGCATGTAAAAACATATATATATATATATATATATATATGGGTACATATATATATATATATATTGCAAATATATAGATACATATATATAAATATATATAAATATAAATAAATTTATAGAAATATAGAAATATATATATATATATATATATATATAATTAAAGATAAATATATTGTGTATATATATTAGTTATAGGGGATAAAAAATTATATATATATAAACTACTATAAAAATAACTTTTTCCAGCACTAAAAATTACTTTTATTGATGCTTAAAAGTAATAAAAATCTAAGAGATATTAAAAGATCATGACTTTTATCATCAATAGAAATTGTGTTAATAAAGGAACCATCTATCAGCACTTCCAAAAAATTCTCAAAATGGGTTTCTTTATCAGTGCTAGATAAAGAGCTGATAAAGAGACCCTTCATAAATGCTAGATGAAGCATTGATGAAGGAATAATTTATCAGGACCTCTTCTAGCACTAATAATGGTCATATTAGTTGTTATAAAGTTGCATCCCTACAATGACCATCCAAAAACCTATAAAATCAAACCTAATCATAATACAAAAAAGGAATATGAATATCAAGTAAAATAGATTTGAATATAAATAACACATTTCAAAATCATATCAATTCAACATTAACAAAAAAAATATTTATATTAATTTCATATTTACATTTAACCAAAAATATTACAACCCATATACAAAATAAAAACTAGATTACTCTTTTTAATGACCAACCTATGTATAAAAGTTTTTCCCTAAAATAAAATCAATATTTATTTTAATAATATTAAATAAAAAAACAAATTATAATATTAATGTTATGTAATCAATATATAATAAATTATATTGTTAATTATTGTATATATTAATGATATTATCAGTCAGTTGTGTATCATATTGAAGTGTTGTTGATTCCTACACATCATAAATATATTATGGATAATTTCCGTAATTTTTTTTTCAAAAAATATGATCTCATTTTTATGGTTTTGTCTATGTGAGGTGTGTTTCAAACTCAAATATCACTAATATTGAAAACACATACTTCGATTCATACCGACCACATTGTGTGTTGAATTGATGTATGGTCAATTACACATAAAAATGAATTATGTATCATTTCCCTAAATTTTGAAAATAATCCAAGATCGTTTTTACTATTTTGGATATGTGATAATATTTTTAAACTAAAATGACATTTTATATTGAAAACATGCACTTTGAGTCATACCAACCACATTGTCTGTCGGATTGAAATTTGGTTGATTCCTACATGTCACAAATAAACTATGGATCATATTCCCAAATTTTAAAAATAATATGATATTTTTTCTTATTTTAGACTATGTGAGGCACGTTTTGAACTAAAATGACACTTATATTAAAAACACACACTTTGAGTCATATCGACCACATCATGTGTTAGATTGACATGTTGTCAATTGCTATATATCACAAATGAATTATGGATGGTTTAGCTAATTTTTTAAAATAATGTGATATCATTTTCTTGGTTTTTTATATGTGATAAGTGTTTTAAATTAAAATGATGCATCTATATTAAAAACGCATTCTTTGAGTCATACTGACCATATCTTGTGTTGGATTTCTATGAGGTCAATTCCTACATGTCATAAATATATTATGGATAAATTTCTAAAAAATTGAAAATAATACAAGCTCATTTTCTTGTTTTTTTCTATGTGATACACATGTTAAACTAAAATGAGACTTTTATATTGAAAACATGACCTTTGAGTTATACCAACAACATCATGTGTCTGATTGATATGAGGTTGATTAATACATTTCATAAATATATTATGTATCATTTTCCTAAATTTTTACATCAATTTAAACTCATTTTCTTGGATTTGGATATGTGATATGAATTTTAAACTAAAATAACCCTTCTGTATAGAAAACACACACATTGAGTCATATCGAATACATAATGTGTTGGATTGATGTGTGGTTGAATCCTACATGTCATAAATATATTGTGCATTTTTTCCCTAATGTTTGAAACAATATGATCTATTTTTCTCAGTTTTTTCTATGTCAGTTATGTTTTAAACTAAAATGACACTTATATTGAAAACACCCACTTCAAGTCATACCAACCACATCATGAGCCAAATTGACATGCGGTCAATTCCAACATGTCAAAAATGAATTATGGATCGTTTTCCTAATGTTTAAAAACAATAAGAGCTAATTTTCTTGGTTTTGGATATGTGATGCGTGTTTTAAACAAAAATGACACTTTTATATTGAAAACACACACTTTGATCCATACCACATTGTCTTTCAGATTCACATGAGGTTAATTAATACATGTAAAAAATGAGTTATGCATCTTTTTTATAAATTTTAAAAAAAAATATGAGCTTATTTTATCATTTTTTACTATGTGATGTACGTTTTAAACTAAAATGACACATATATTGAAAACACACACTTTGAGTTATATGGTCACATAATTGGTTGGGTTTATGTGTGTTTGATTCCTATAATCGAAAAATATATTATGTATCATTTTCCTAAAGTTTAAAAAAAATATGATCTTTTTTACTCAATTTTTGGTATCTGATATGATTTTAAAACTAAAATGACACTTATATATTGAAAACACATAATTCAATTCATACCAACCGCACCATGTGTCAGATTGATGTTCATTTTATTTCAACATGTCAAAAATATATAATGGATTTTTTCTCAAAAATTTGAAAATAATCTGATCTTATTTGCTTGGTTTTGGTTATGTGATATATGTTTTAAACTAAAATGGAACTTTAATATTGAAAACATTTACTTTGAGACATACCGACTATATCATGTGTTGGATTGATGTGTGATTGATTCCAACCTGTCAAAAATATATTATGGATTGTTTTTCTAATGATTTAAAAGAATCCAATCTTTTTTTATGTTTTTTCTATGTGATATGCATTTTAAACTAAAATTAATCTTCTATATTTAAAACACTCACTTCGAGTCATACCCACCACATCATGTGTCGGATTAACATACGGTCAATTCGTACATGTTAAAAACATATCTTGAATCATTTTCCAAAAATTTTAAAATAAATTTAACTTTTTTATCTATTTTTTCTATGTGATTCATGTTATAAACTAAAATTACACTTACATTTAAAATATACACTTTGAGTCATACGGACCACATCATGCCTTGGATTGACATGCAGTCAATTATTACACATAAAAAATGAATTATGGATCATTTTCCTATAGTTTCAAAACAATATGATCAAATTTTCTCAATTTTGGCTATCTGATATGTGTTTTAAACTAAAATGACACTTATATATTAAAATCATTCACTTCGAGTCCTACCGACCAAATCATATGTCTGATTGACATGAGTTCAATTCCTACACATCAAGAAAATATTATAGATAATTTTTCTAAAATTTGAAAATAATATGAGCTTGCCTTCTTAGTTTTTGATATTTGATGTCTGTTTTAAACTATAATAGAACTTTTGTGTTGAAAACACTCATTTTTTAGATCATATAAACCACATAATGGGTAATATTGATGTATGGTCAATTCCTACAAATGAAAGATTAATTATGAATCTTTTAAAAAAAATTAAAATAATATGAGGTAATTTTATTGGTTTTATCTATTTGATGTGTGTTTTAAACTAAAATGGAACTTTCTTATAGAAAACACGTACTTTGGATCACATCGACCGCATAATGTGTATGATTGATGTGCAGTCAATTCCTATATGTGAAAAATGAATTATGGATATTTTTCTTAAAGATTGAAAATAATTAAATCTCATATTATCATTTTTTTCTATTTGATGTGTGTCATATTTACCACATCATTTCTCAAATTATTTTACAGTCAATTCCTACATGTGAAAAATAAATTGAGGATCATTTTACAAAATTTTGAAAACAATCGGATCTTTTTTTATTGGTTTTTACTATTTCATGTGTGTTTTAAAATAAAATGAAACTTTTTTATTGAACACACATACTTTGAATCATATTGACCACATTTGGTGTCATATAGATGTGTTTTCAATTCCTACACCTGAAAAATTAATTATGCATTATTGTACTAATGTTTGAAAACAATACAAGCTCATTTTTTCAATTTTGGATATTTGACACACATTTCAAAATAAAATGACACTTTTATATTGAAAAGCACATACTTCAGGTCATACAGAACACATAATGTGTTGTATTAGAATGTGTTTAATTTATCCACATGATAAATGAGTTAATGATAATTTTCTTAAGGTTTAAATATAATTTTAGCTCATTTTCCAGGTTTTGAGCATGTGATGTGTGTTTTAAAATAATGTGTAAATTTAAAAAAAATTATCAGATAAAAATAATGAAGAAATGAAAAAAAAAAGTTGATAAAATTATGATAATATTAACTAAATAAGTATTAGGAAGTCACTTATTCATGATGTTGTATACATTTTGACACCATGTATTCTGTCCATTATTTTCTAAATAAATTAACTTCCCCCATTATACTTCTCCTAGACAAACAAATCAAAAATATTATATAAGAATTCTAAAACAAATGCTTCACAAAAATGATATATTTCTAACGTCATAACCCATACTATATCACAAACATAGTAGTTAATCACCTAAATTTTATGTTAAAAAACATTCTCACACCATGTACACTACCCACTCATCTATAAACAAAATTACTTCTTATTTTTATCACGCAGATTATTGGAAATCTTAGTATTACTGGGAAAATATAGACATAAAAATGATTAAGAAATATTTTTTAATAAAATTTTAATTACCTTTCAAAATTACTTGTTTGTGGATGCTAATATTTCGATGGTTATGATATCTTTCAAATTTTAGTAAATATAATATCCACAATTATTGTTGGTGTCTAAATTCAGAAACTACAGAAACATTTTCAAAAATAAGTAAATTGTTTTGAAATATGTTTTGATAGTTAAATATTTCTATATATAACTTAATATGTATCTATTTGAAGTAATCAGTAGGATTATTATATTTAGTCAATGATTATATATGATGATTTATCTTATATTTAGTGATCTCCATATCATAGAAAAAAAATTAAAAAATAGACCAGAACATATAATTAAAATTATATCTATAAGATGTAGATTGTAGTGCATTACAAATTCATAATACAAGTAATGTTTGGTTAGTTTGAGGATGTCCACTAATTGGATCCAAGAAAAAAATACTTGGGGTATTGATGATAATTGTGATAATCATTCAGTGTTTCCTAAAAAACAAAAAAAAATAAGTAATGAAAAAAAGAAAATATATATTTTATATGATTAGATTTTAGTGTTTTATCCTTGTATTGTAGGGATCAAAAATATTCTATCGTCTATTATTTTCTTCTTAAGAGCCTTTTTTAGCTCATCTTTTTTCTTATCAATTTCATTTGAATCCAATTTAATTTCATTCATAGAAATGATATAGATATTAATGAAACCAAAATGTGTTTCATATTTTTACCCCTTTATATAGTACTAATATAAATTCTTATAAAAAATATGAATATTTATTAACCTTAATGAACATATTATATCATTTTTTGGATATATGTATTTTGAAAATGTACCTTATGTATGTAATCATAACTGATACTCCCAGTTATTCATACATGAGAATATCATTTATACTCTCAAGAAAAACCACATATGTAATGGTAGATTCAAATATGTATTCCTCATATGGAATGTAGGGAACATCTCCATCATTTAATGTTATTTATACAAGAAGTTGTAATGATAATATATGTTGCAGTTGAAATGGAGGGAAAAAGATACTCTTGGAAGGTATCTGTATTTTCCTGGTTGATTCAATAGATTGTCTTGATCCAGCATTCTATTTCCCCATCAATTTATCCATCTTTAATATCATAACCCACTTCAGACCTTTTTTCATCAAATGTTATAGGTTTTCATTTGAATAAATGTGTTTAGTACATGCCTTATTCATCTTTATAAGATTAGATGGCCCTGCTATGAATGTTCCAATAGCATCATTGACTGTTGTAATATCTAGATCATCAAGTGGAATAAGAAACACAGTGATTGGATATTAGGCTACCTCAATCCCCACTCCCATGTAATATTTTGGGAGTTCTTTATTCTGTAGTATGTCTCCCAAGATATTGTACATTGTTCCCCTCACAATAAGGAGGTGTGTGAGTGTTGATAGATATAAATCGCATATAACTTTACCCTATAGAATTTTAGTAATATAATGTTATCAAAATTTATTTGATTCACATTTAGGATTAAGGTTCATGAAAAAATTGATTACCTTGGGTAAGGTATGCAGTTTAGGGGAATAACTAGACTCAAACCAAGTAGGTTCATTTTGCGGTTCATGTGTTGATCTTATTTCCAGCACTGGTATGCTTTGATCCTTTCGAAGATATTGGTGTTCCAAACTATATCGAACAATAATATCTTTCAAAACATCTATTTTCACATATAATCCTTTTATAATCTGGAATGCATCTTTTTTGAGTTTTTCTTCTCAAAATATTTTCTAGGAGACACTCTAAAACCTACACCACTAAAGTGACCATATTTTTTCAGTTACATGAAAGCTACTGAAAGTGGTTTTTATTCTAGTACAGTCACTATAAAATTCTGTGTCTAAACCGTATATAAAACATATGAACATAAATAGATATTTTTATGTAATACTATTATAAATCATAATGAAATAATAGTATTCCATACTTCCACATGTTTCTCATATTGGTTTGGTGTTTTCAATAACTAGTTTACCCTCCTTAATTAAATGGACCTCCTTCCATAGCACATGACATAGGATTGAAGTGGCTTTGGATTTTGATTCATTAATATGCATATAGACAAGGGAACATATGTTATTTCATATTACATAAAAATTTTATTATTGATTTAAAATATAGACCAATTTTTTATCTAGAGAAACATAATCCATCTTTGATTTGTGATAGGGGTACATTAGTTTTGATGCATTTTTTTTCAGAAATCCTCTTTTATTTTATAAATTAATATTTTTGAATCAAATTTGATACAATAAATAATTCCAATTAATATAATATTGACTAAAATTCACCTAAAATGATTTATCATTATCATGATTGATGAAATCATTCCATGTTTTCTACTTTATAATTTGTGTATATGTAACTAGTGGTTAGGAATTTACTTTCCCATCAGCATCCCTAATATATAACTCAGTATGATGATTATGGAACACTCTCTAGGCTTTCCCAGTGGCCATTAAGACATATTTATTATGGAAATTTTCTAAAATAAATGAACTCTACAAGGAATAATGAAAATTAAATCAATGATTCAATATATAAATTTTTTGGTAAAATAGAGAAACCATTTTGTAAAATTACCTTTACATCTTCACAAAGGTTTTCCTTCATTGCAGGCTGGACATGGAACCATGAATCTACATCAAATAGGACATTCATCCTTGTTTTGACCCCAACATAGCTATTGAAAATTTACTTGTTAGTGTCAATAGGTTAGCTATGTTGATTTCATCCAACCTCAAATTTTATACCCTTCTTTTTTTCCCTTGATAAATTTAGTCAAAATTGTGTTACTGCATCCTTATTTTTTCATCAACATATTGTTGATCCCTTAATAATTCTATAGTTTTAGCATCAACCGAATGCTCTTCCCAAATATTGGTGACATCATCATGTGCATAAGAAATTATATATATGAGTGTGTGGTCCTAAAAACTATAAAAATTGAAGGAAAAAATTCCCAAAATTTTATAAAGAAATAAGGCACAGGTTCGATTGAAAATTTTAGAATAATATTGAAGAAATCAATTTCAGCAAAGGACCAAAGTGGTTCGTGTACTGTTTTTCAGGAATGGTATGTGGATGGTATTTCTTGAAAATAGAATGGTATGTGGATGGCACATGAAACCCTGGATCATGATGCATTTTTAAGTGAACTAGGTATTTCACATAATAAATGAGGAAGTCCATTGATCCCCCATGAACCACTTCATTGGCGGAATGGAGGAGAAGAAATTTCACATGCGAACTGCGACCCTACGAACTGTGTCATTTGATAAAACTTGACTAAGAGGTATTCCCCCATACACCTTCCCCATAAACTCAGTTTGTGGACAAGGAAAAGTTGGCATCCCCCGAACTATGTTGTTCATGGGATTGAGCTAGTGATTTTTACCACTACAAACTTCAGCCCATAAATTGCGGCTGACCGAGTCAGTCATGGGCCGAATGATTTCCCCATGGGATTTTGCAAAAGGTTTCATGTGACACATATATATAGAATCCTTTAAAATCTATAAAAGGGCAATGAGGGGATCCAATTAAAGGGGAGATAGAGGATTCTATTTGGAGATCTTGGAGTTTACAGACAGAAGACTTTGAAGGAAAATGATTGACAAAGTACAAAACCACTAATGGTTTGTGGTAGGGATAAACACCCTATTAACCATAAAATGGGAATAATAATAGTATGGGAAAAAATTTAATCTAATTGGAAAACTATGAACCACACTCCCTTCATGGATGAACCTACCATGAACTGTAGGACAAATTCCTCTTCTTCAATCTGGTGTAACACATAACACATCTCTACGCAGAAAAAAACCCTTCCTTGCGTAGAGTCCCTCTACATGGATGGGCTCCATCACCACATACCACCATGGTATGAGGATATAATCCTAGGTCATGAATCACTATGGTATGTAGACCTCATCCAGGTCCACATACCACCTCAGTTAGCAAACATCATCCAGGACCATGTACTACCTTGGTACAAGAATGGCCCCTCCACCTGCATAGTGGTATTCCATGTGAAGGGTACCCCACCCCATATGAATAAGTGGTATTTAGAATAAGTTAACTACAGAGTTTCTACCTTCCAGCCCTAATAATTCCCTTCCATTTCCATTTAATCCTTTGAATCCCCTCTACTAACCAGTCTATCAACATCAGGCCAAAGCTACCAGACCCATATGATAAAACCATCAGGTGCATCAGCACATCCTTATGAGTTTACGTATCCATAGTAAGAGAAGTCACTTGGGTAATCTAAGAAAGGGTGTGGACCCCCCAAAATGAATCTACGTTTATATTCCCATGGTAACCCAGATCCCAACCATGGAATAATCATATGAACCTTCCCACTCTATGGATCAAGTGTAATCACTGGTTTTTTTATTCAATGATGGATAGTGATAAGCCAAAGCAATCATGCCTGACTCTCCCTTTGATGAGGAGTGATGATTCTCCCCTTTATCAGGACCAGCTTTAGGGAACTCTCGTTGAGATAAGTCCCTAACCATTCCACAAGAGGTGTCACCCTTTCTCCTCTTAGGCTTATCCCAAGACATTCCCGGATAGATTTACAAATTTTATTATCCTAGATATCAACATAAGATAGAAAATTCACATTCAAAAATCCTCTCTCTATCCCTTCGGGATCCAGTACCATCTACTAGTAGATGATGTAGGACATGTGATCTTCAGATCTAATGCCTCCTCTTGTTTATCACACCACTCATGACTCATGTCGGATTAGATTTTGGTAGTGATAAAGACATCTAACATAGCTCCAAAAGGGTAATCCTCCTAGGTGTAACACCCTACAAAACCATCAAATCAACATGGGTTTATATCCTCCTTATGGTTCCAAAAACATGGGTAGCTTCCATGTGTTAGCCCCAACCATGCCCGAGCTCAAGGTGATCCTTTTCAGAGGATAATACCCAACCATGCCCCCCACAAATAGGGCCTCCTTTACGGTAAAAGGCCCATCTTAAATCAAACTATGAGGGATTTTATTTCTAACTAACTGGGATATGTAAGAAGCCTCTATAAGATCCAAACCCAACACCCAAACCACCATAGTGTTCCTTAGGCCATATCCTTAGTAGGGCCATATCCACCCAGGAGCCCATGCCTCTCTTGAGCATCTTGGGATGCTTCAATGTAAGTCCCACATAAAATCTTGATGACTCATCATCTACCTAGATGTCCATTATACATGATGCTAAAATGCAAGGATGGGTCCATGTCACATGACCTTAAAAGGTGATGTATCTAGTTAAGTGGCACTGAACTATGTGGGTTCTGATTCCTCTCATGAGGAAATGTAGGAAGACCAACTTATAGTTTTGTTCTGATATCGAAGAAAAATCAATCCTCCCTAGATGATGATAAACTCTATATTGCATCATCATAGGGAATAAACTAGTGTTGTCTCAGAAATTCCCAACCCATGTGTATATATGGTTAATCATGCAACCCAGGGGTAACACACTGACATGTTCTTGGGAAAGAACCAGGGCTTCAAAAACATATGAACATTTATTAAATCTATAAGAGAGTCCCAAAGTAGGAAATAATTCCCCCCCCCCAAAGGGTGTGATGAGATAGACCTCCCATCCTCTCAACCTATGGAGTCCTTAAGTGTTTTTGGTCAAATTGTCATCCAATGAGCACCTGCCTTTGGAAAGTAGGCCCATGAATCATGGATATATGGGTTGTTGGGTGTTTATGGCTCCACAAATAAACTCATTAGAGATCATATGAGAACATCATACCTAACGCGGAACACTTCATAATAATGAACAACTGGTTACTTTCCATCAGACCATTTTATCCCCCCCCCCTCCAGGTGCGATGTGAATCGGGTCAAAAAAATGGTGAACCCAACATGAATCCTTAATGAAGGTGGTGGGTAACCCCAACTCAAGCCCCTTTCATATTCAAAAGGAAGAGAGTCGAGCATGATTTTCTATATGCATGTGACCATGACATGATACCTTGAAAGGGTTTCATTCTCTGTGCTTGTTACATGTATTTCATGTTTCACAGAACTCTCTTTAATCCAAATGGTATCTCTAAAAGTTACTTAGAAACACACATCAGCATCCACATAGGTGACTCGATCCCCAATTAATAGGACTCCATCACCTTCCCAGAGTCTTCAAAACTAGGTTTCAAACACGGTAATCAAAGAGTACCACTAAAATGGTACTCTCTCTATGGTGGAGGTGCAAGGAAGGCCCTCCAATAAGTGAAAGCTCACTAGCCTCCTCTTCATCCACAGTGGGCATCCTAGCATAGGACGGACCCAATGGCCATATCCAATAGTTTTAAGAGCCTATCCCCAGAATTTGAAAAACTAATACCTACCTTATCAAGGTCAACACCAATTACTTCATCCTGGCTGCACAGGAACCCTACTCAAGGGATCCTACCAGAGGATGTCACCACCAACGGCGTACAACCCAATATCCTCACTCTAAAGAGGATCCCATGCTGAGGGAACCTATTGAAGTCCAATGAACATGGGTACCTAAGACTACCCACCGAGGGATTAAATGCATAATTAGGAGTAGGTTATCACCCTTGTTCCAGGGGATGAGGTCTGTCTCACAAACACAGTGGCATATAATGGGCAGGCATACAATTCCTCCCCTCCTACTGAAGCTCTCCACAGAAATATGGTGGCAATTTATGAGAGGATGGATATCCATGCTTGATCCTATAAATATGACCACAGAAATAGGGTGGAATAATTCTAGAAAAAACACATTCCTTCTAGTGATCTTTGGTACTATAACATGAACAGAGGGGCGAATTATAGGTAGATGCAAATCTCAGCCAATGCATCGAAATCCCATCAGCCAAATAGGATGGCACCCAACTATATGTAGGCAAAAATACCTACTAATTCACATCAATCCCACCATCCAAATAGGGCATCAAACCATGGGTAGTCATATAACATTGTTGATTCATATGAATCCAACTAGTCAAATATGGTTCCAATCCATAGGCAAATGCAAATTCCTACATACCAAAATAAATATCACTAGTAAAATACTACAGTAAGAAAATATGAGAAGAGTCAAATTCATGTTGATGCATACACATCATACTATTAAAATATTATGGAAACTAGTGAATACATTTGGTGGAAAACTCGTTCCATTTTCCCTACACATGAGAATTTCCAGTACCCACTAGCAACCCATTGAGGATCAGAGCAAGCACAGACTCCTACTCTGACATCGCAATGGTCACTCATACCTATTCCAGTCAAAGATGTGTCTCAAAAAATCTTGGCCATGATGGAGGATCAGACATTTCTTCCATACTATAACCTCCAGATGTGTCAATATTTCACTCAGTTAGTGGAAAAAGTGATGAGTCATGCCCTTAACGCAGTATCCTCGGGCGGGGTGTTTCATCCAAAAAATCAGATAGTCACCTAGGAGAAGACCCACATCTATGCTCTAGTATAAGAGGGTTTCTAGCTATATTTTGTTATACAAGGACAACCTGATTGGGAAACAATACCTATTCCAACTGGGGGACACCAGTCCAATGTGGTGGCCATTCCAGGGAAGGCATATATCCCTTCCAAAATTCAAGATGTCTGTAGGCGTATCCTAGTGGTATCATGGGAACCAACTGAACAGGGACCCATATAAGATGTTTTTTCCCATAGTATCCATCCCTAGTTTCCTACAAGAGAGTGCACAAAAATTAAAGGCACCAAAGGCAAACAAAAAATGAAGAGAATACTCATGATTCTGTTCTACTGGAAGCTGGTGTTCTGGATTCTATAAAACATATATCAATAGATGAACAAGATCATATCATTTCATTACCAAATTATGGATATTCTAGTAGTGGTTGTAATGTTCCTCCCTTAAATGTTTCTACCAGCAGCTTTAAAGGTCCTCCCCAAAGCACCCACAAAGGCTTAATCCGTGGACCAGAAATGATCGATCACGAGAGAATATCATCTGATGCATGTCAGGTTAGCCCTCCCCTTGACCATAAGATAGAATAGAAAGAAGGCCCTCCCATTGTTTTCATGCTCTCTAATGTCCATCCACATGCTTTATGCTATAGATATGTTTCTTCTTGTATTCGAATGTCAAGTTGTGATGGTAGTCCTCTCCATGACGGTAGTCACTACGAAGGCCCTCCCCATAGTGATATCAAGGAACAATAAGATCATCCCATCATTGTAATTAATATTAAAGCCCATCCCTACAATGTACACTTAAAATACTATCCCTTCACCCAGATATATGATGGTAGTCTTCACCATGATAGTATTCCTTGTGAAGGCCCTCCCCTCAATGAGGCCAAGCAGCAAGAAGGCCCACCCTTTGATGTGGTCCACCCTGAAGGTCCTCCCTAGGGAATAAACTGTATAATTCCTCGCTATGGCCAAACACTAAGCAGTGATGGTGGTCCTCACCAGCATGACATTAACTGTAAAGGTCATCTACATAGTCAAAATTTATGTCAATGAGAAATTCCTCCCCTCATTGGGTCAAATGTAAGAAATTCCCCATATGTTCAAGCACTTTGAAAAATGGAGTATGACATTTTAGATACTATCTCCATGATAAGAGATATCCATTATCAACCAGAGGAAATCCCAGGGCCACACACATCTTCTGATCCACCCTCACATCATTCACTTGTCAACACGACTCCAACTAACCCCACCTCTTGGAACGAAATCATTAAGGAGTAGCAAAATTGGGTAGATCAAGAAGAAGAGTCCCTAGCGAAACACAATAAGATATTTTTATTTTGAGAATAAAACTAGATTTTGATGACATACCAGTGATGTATTAGACCATGGCCACTTCTCAAATCAATATACCAAGATAGTTTCTAGAGGAATGTATGCATAACATCGACCTAAATATCTGGAAAACTATCCTCTATTTAAAAGTAATGTTTTCCCTACGATTGGTAAGAAGACCAGGTTAATGTCCTGGGATAGATTCACCATAAAATTGACCTAGAAGCCCTTTCATCTACACAGCGGACACAATTAGAAAGGTGGGAAAAATACCTTGAGTTTTACTACCTCCATGCACTGCACAAGTTGCAATACCTTATAAGTAATTCCTCATCCAGTGTTCATATCTAGGAATAGAGAGAACAAGTATCTCTAAACTTCACACCACATCCTATCTAGAAGGACCCACTATAAGTGAAATCCTACAATTTCTTTATCCCCAAACGGTATCCAAATGAAGTCCCTACTTCAAAAAGGTGGAATGCTCAACAAGAACCGGCCATGAGTAAGTCATAAAAGCATTAGCCTCGAAAAGAGCAGGCCATAGAGAATCCCCTAAAACATGCCACCAAGAACATCCAGATTGTCTCCCACCTAAGGTGATCTGATCTATGAGCACTACTCATATCCTTAGGTGGAAAAAAATCACGTGCAGACCCAGAACCATATCCAACTCACACCCACGTTGGAATGCATGAGATCAAGAAGGCGACAATATTAGTTGCATCTGTCAAAATACATTATCAACCCCATCCTGTAGGGTTGGGGGAATTTTTACCACAAAATTCCTCCGTAAGACTAGAAAATCTAGGATGAGGCGCATCAATAGAAGAATGGGAGAAACCCCAACCCACAAGACTAGGGGTATTTTAACCTTAAATTCATACCCGATGAAATTATGTCTTCTCACAAATGGGGAGATAATGTATATAGTGGTAACCCATTCCATCCCATACTATGACTCACATCCCTCATAATGGAGGCATACTGAAAGGTCCTATTAGGGATCCATTTGAGTCACTCATTGCCAAGAAACATGAAGAGTATCACAGAATGGCCGGAGAAGATCCAATAAAGGATTTAAGAAGATATTATACCATTCAAAATTTGGTATGCCACCCCCAATGTGGTATGCATTGATGAAAATCATGGACATCATCCCCATATACCTAACAGAAAATAATACAAATAATGAGGAAACAGAAGAATAGGGTTCCCACCCAGATATGGTCCACACCGATCTAAGAGGTTTTCGCACCAAAAACCAAAGAGTTGTTTTAAATTTGGGTGCCCCTTTAGTCAATACACCACCACCTCCCATGAAAATACATAACAAGGATAATAATAATAAAAAGGTATCTAACCCACCTCCTCCTCTTCGAGAAAACAATTCCCCAATGCTTGTTGAGAGATTCACTCCATAGGAGGAAGAAATGAAGGAGTTAAGGTGAATCAATGCTAAAATGATAAAACAAAGCCATCCTAATGGGTATTTTCCTCATGTGGAGCATCAAAACACACTTCTATAAGATGTCCCTCTTCCTCACATGCTCATACCGATGGATGATGCAAGGATTAAAAGCTCATTCAAAGCAGAAATAGGACCATCAGTCTACCTGAACCCAATACTAGGAGGATAGTAAGATTTCTCTTCATTAAAGAAGCAACCTGAATAGATTCAAGAAAAACCACAAGGGATTCCCTCAGTTGGGTATCCACCTCAACTTCCAACAATGTCGGCATTTTAGATCTTTCCCCCTACTACACCTGATCATAATCAAGTCCAACATTACATGCATCAATGGCTCCTGAATACCATCCAATAATTGATAACTTGAATAGAATCAATGGAAGTATGGAATGCTTCAATACAATTATAATGGAATCCCTACCCTAATTGGTTAAACGACATCCCTCTATCGCTAAATTTTTGGAATCCCGTATTCCCGGTGTTTAATGGATCATGGGACCCAGAGCATCATCTAATGCACTAATATTATTACAGTGATCCCATAATGAGAACCCAAGAGCAATAAGAAGCTGTGAAGCTTAGATGCTTTGTGTGAACCCTACCAGCCTCAACCTTTGTGTGGTATACCAGTCTACTGGCTAAATCAATCACAGGTTGGGAAGACCTCTGAAGGACTTTCTCTTCCAATTCAGTTCAATATTTCCAAAGACAAAATTGAGTGATCTCATGAATTAAAAAAAGTGATAGAATGAGAGAGTTTCAGACTTAATTTATAGATGAAAGGGTCTGACTTACTCCTTGAACCAGCCACTCCTCTAAGATGAGATGTTGTACATTTTCATCGACAACCTCTTTGTTGAGCTTTGAACGCAACTTATTCTAGTGAAATATACAATTGGGTTTGAGTAAATCTCCACCTTCACTCAAAGGATATAATTTTCCTTGCAATGTACTTATCTCAAGTCTTGGGCAGCCCCAATATCCCCAATACCAAGGGAAGTGAGAGCTGAAGTAGCTTCTATCATGCTTAAGCTACCACATGCTCTAGCTCCAGCTGTGCGGCCTCTACAGAACCCTACAGGACCAACTAGATGCCAATAACCACCCCTGCCTTAGCAACATGAGTGTTAGGGATCCATGAGGAATCAATTTTAGGATTGTAGAAATAAATTTTACTCATTTTGAGATGATCAAATCCATGGATACTTTGTAGCCTCCAAGAATTTCAACATGCTCCTGCTTCTGAACCCAAAGAGGGTTGATGAAGTAGGTCTTGATGACCAGCCAGACTACTGTCCCTTCCACTGGATATTGGGAAACACCATCCAAGAGTTTTTTTTCTTCAAATATATCCTAAAAAAGTTGGTGTATTTTGGACAAGTCAATATGGGACCACCACCAGCACAAGTGGAATATGTTTCCAACACTAACCCGAATAAAGGATGGAATTAGAAACAGTTTGTTAGAAAGAATGAGTAGAATTTCAATAGTTGGATGAATTAGAAGATAGTAAAATGATACCATGGAATAATCAAAACATAGTTAAACCAACCGACTATGCCTCCAAGATCTCATGATGCAATGTGATCAACATCCTCAGCCCCACAATCCACTAAGGTCTAGGAAGACAGGGAACGAGTGAAATAAGATGAGCCTAACCAAAAATAAAATTTGTCTTTGACTCTATCAGATTTTATGCCAATAGAACTAAAGATATGGTCACATCCCTTCCAAAAGGAAACATAGGCATTGCCCCTCCAAATAAAACCATCAGATGAATTCTATCTGGAAGAATTGTTATTAGATTATGAATTGATTTTAGGCTCTATCAATGACATCCACTTCGTGGATCTCTTCTCCGATGATGAGTATGGTTATGAACCCGAGTTCCCCCCACCCAATCAGGGAACCAAATTAAGATTCCTTTGAATTTGATAGTTCCTATGAATACATGGTCTTGATTGAAACTAGATCCCTAACCTCACTCCCTCTCAAACCATCAATGTTACAAAGACTCACAGAAGAGCCCTTCAACATAACCAATGGGAATAGGAAAGCATCCCTACCCCCATCAGAAGAATATCCAACCTGATCATCTTGTAGTAACCTTTAGAAGAGATACATATGTTTAACCTCCCATGACATGCTTACAGACACACTTGTCCAAGTCAAAAAAGTGCAGAAGTACCACCATCTCCTGTTTTAGGTGTTGGACCATCTATATCAAAGCCTCAAGTTCCTAAAGAGCCTATGAAAGAGTACCCCCAAGAAGGAAATCACAATCCTTTATACCAGAAATATGACATTATAAATCAATTAACCATAATTCTAGCCAATATTTTTATCCTGGATGCATTAAATATATAAATAGATCTCAGGGAAGCTCTCATGAAATCTTTTCTAAGTCCCCAAGAATTTAAGGATGAAGTGGCCACTATTAAAGTATATCGGGTAAAGAATGGTCCTCAATAAGACAGTCGGTCATCTACTTCAAATACCAAGATGAATAATCCATTATGAAATGAAACATTAATCCTCATTATGTGTTTATAAAGATAAATGGAATCGATATTCGAAAAATCTTCATCGATAACGACTCTAGAGTTAATCTCAACTCACTGTGGACACTTCATTGGCTAGTCTGCGGTGAAGATATTCTAACACCATGAACCACAACCTTATTGGGGTATAATAAAAGTGATTAGAATCCATTGGGAAAAATCATGCTCAAAACATGGCTGGGTGACATAGTGGCCAACATAGAATTTATGGTGGTCCTAAAAAATATGGCCTTTAATGTCCTTCTAGGAAGGCCCTAGCTCCATCAACACAAGGAAATGCCCTTTCCATACCTTTAATTCATCAAATATAGAATTTATGGAAAAAATGGGATGTTGTACACTGATAAATCCCCATTTGAATATTGAAAATCGCACTTTGTAGATTCAAGATTTAATGATTAAGAAGGGAAGAAGTCTTCAACTGATGGAATTGTTTGGGTCTCTACCCCAAACGGACTGGAAATAGCCCCTACCAACCCTCTTAGGAATCTCAGAGAAGAATACGTACTCTCCATAAATTAGGTGGAGTGCATGGTTCCAAACATGTATGTGGATTAAGCCATCTTCATGATCTCATTCATGGCTACTGAGCCTAATATTGTTGAAAAGTGAATTGGCCCTTGGGATAACAGTGAATTCTCAAACAAAAATGAACCCATCCCATCCTCAGGGTCCCAAAAAATTTGGGCCATTACCACTAAGGCAGAAGAAGATGTCACTCCACTAAATGAAAGTGAGGATGCTCCTCAACCCCTCACTCCATCCCCTATAGAAAATTACCCACAGTCAGGCAGGACATCAGACGTTAATTCAACCCACAAATACTATAATTGTGATTCCTTTCCCAATTCTGAAGAAATCATCTTGAGAATTGTCTCCCCATCAGAAGAGTAAGAGGAGGATGAAGGGGATGTGGAAGAAGAATAAGAATAAGATCTTAGGTATTCCCCTCCCACTTTCAAGGAAGGTGTCTCTACTACCATTGATGAACTCAAGGAAATAAAATTGGGTACTGAAGAGGACCTGTGGCCCACTTTGGTTAGAGTGTCCATGACTTCCAAAGAGAAGGAGGTATACACATATTTAAAAAAGAAGAATCGATATGTTTTCTATTATAATTTTTTAGAAATGTGATGCCTCATTTTTTAGGTGGCCACTCACCACCTAGTCCAACCTGAATATCATCGTGGCTACAAGTATGCTGCCAGAAGGACACACCCAACCCATGCTGCCAAAATAGAGGCTGAAGTTGAAAATATCATCAGATACACCATCATTCGGGAGGTCCAATATCACGTATTTCTAGAAAATATAGTCTATTTTAAAAATAAGAATGGGTAGATCAAGGACTACATTGATGTCATGAACCTCAACTAGCACTACCTGAAGGATGATTTCCCAATCTCGATCACAAAATCAGTGATCAATGCAACTACTAGGTATGCGACTCTCTCTTTTATGGATCGTTATTCAAGTTAAATTGAAATATAGATGGCCCAAGATGTTGAATAATCCACCACCATAAGATCCCCCTAGGGATTATGTTTCTATATGGTAGTTCCCTTGGGTTTGAAGAATGTCATAACCACATACCAACGCACCATGTATCGCATCTTCAAACCCTTCCTTGGAAAATTTATTGAATGATATGTAGATGATTTGGTGGTTAAGTCAATATGGCACTCATAACAACTATCAGATCATGAATCCATTTACATCAAATTATGACAACATAGTTTTTTTAAAATGAACCCCCTGAAATGTGCCTTCGGCATCACCTTAGGGAAATTCCTCAGCTTCATTGTACACCACTGTGGCATCGATGTCGTCCCTAAGAAGAAAAAATCTATTCTTGGAATCTCACCAAAATGTAACCTCACATAGTTGATAGGACTCCAATTACGCCTAGAATACATTCTATTCTTCATAACCAACCTCACCAGAAAATGACAACCCTTCACTAGTTTGATGAATAAAGGGGTAGAATAACAATGGAATGATAATTTTTAGTAATCATTTGAAAATGTCATGAAATATTTCTTGAGTCTATCAGTTCTAATGTCATATTTAAATGAAAGACCACTAATTCTATATGTAACCACCTTGGAGAGATCCCTAGGTTCCTTCCTCACACAGAAGAATGATGACGATAGTGAGAATAGTCTCTCTTACCTCAGCTGAACCATGATCGATGTTGAGACTCATTATTCAAATATCGGGAAGAGATTACTTGAATTAATATTTTCAGTCTATAAGATGAGGCATTACTTGAAGCACCAATAATTTCATTTGGTCTCATGTATAAACCCACTCAAGTATATTCTCATCTTTCCAATGTTAATTGGTTTCCTGTCATGGTGGGTAGTCATCCTATAGTAGTTTGATATACATTTCTTACCCCAGAAGGTTTTCAAAGGTCACGTGTTAGCATAATTACTAGTAGAATACCCCTCAATAGAAGTGACTCCATTGGATGTCTAATTTCCCGATGAAGAGGTTTTATCTATTCAAAAGGATCCTCAGATATAGGAGATGCATTTCGAAAGTGAGTCTAAAAGCTCGACAACAAAAAGTATGGTAGATCCAAAGTTCAAAAAATTTGGGCTGGGAGTCATGCATGTATCCCTAGAAAAGGAAGTCATTATTTATTACTTCATACTATCATAGGGGTGTACAAACATTGAAGTCGGATACTGGGCCCTTATGGTAGGCTTAGAACTACCATTCTAAGTGAAATCCAAAAACCTGAAGATAAAGGGAGATTCTAAACTGGACATCAAGAATGAAAATGGTGATTATGCTATCAAGAAAGAGGATTCGATCACTTTGATGAACCATATTCGAGAATTGAAGGTAGAATTACCATTGGAGCCAAAACTGGCTTATGTCCCTCAGTCATAGAATGTGAAAGCCGATACATTAGCAAATGCAGCCATAGCTCTCATCGATCTGGATCGAAATGAAACTATCATTAGAATTTCCCACCTCTAGATAGTTTTACTATATGTTCAGGCCAAATTGGATGAAATCAATGAGATCAGTCCCATCTCTCAATTGCATGGTCATATCGCTGGCTAGATGGCCCCCATTGTGTATTAACTTAAAAAGGTAGAACCCCCACTAGATAAGGATATAAGGGAATAGATCTAAAGAAGATAAGTCAATTTCCTGCTATAAAATGGCACCAAATGAAAAAAGTTTCTTTATAAGTGAGGCCTTGATGGAGTCATGATCAGGTCCATTGATGGAGAACAGACCACTGCCATCATGAAAGAAGAGCATGCTAGTACTTGTGGGGCACACCAATAAGAACCCAAACTCTCTCACCAAATTTGAATGCTTTGGTACTATTGGCCCATCATGTTGTAGGATTGTGCTGATTTCACTAAAAAGTTTCATTACATTCAAGTTCATGCCAATTTCACCCATCAACCCCAAAAGTTGTTTCACATAGCTAAGTAATCCTGGATATTTTCCATATGGGGAATGGATGTTGTGGGACCAAATCCTCGAGCAATGGCTTTACAATTCAATTTATTCTCATAGCAACTGAATTATTTTCCAAATGGGCAGAAGATATACCCCTTATGGAAGTTGGACCAAAAAGGCATTTTTAACTTTGTGAAAGCCAATATCATCACCATTTTTGGTGCCCCTTACACAATAATAATGGTCAATAGTACCAATTTCTGCTCTCTTGAATTGGAAAAACTCTATCGGGAGTATGGTATCAAATCCAACAATTTATCCCACTACCATATAGCTGCCAAAGGATATATAGAGGATTTCAATAATACCCTCTCCAACATACTCCAAAAATGGTAGAAAAAATGAGAAATTGGGTCCATAAAAGCTCCTATATTCTCTTTGGGATTACCAGACCACAACCCACATCACTGCTCAAGAAACCTCATACTCTTTAGTATATGGGATGGAGGCAGTTCTGCACATTAAAATTAAAATTCCATCACCTTGTGTTGCTTTCTGTGATCAATTATCAATAGATGAGTAATCCCAAAAATGTTTTGATGAGATGGATTAGTTGGATGAGAATATATTTCACACTTTTTACCATTTAAGAGTCTACCATAATCAGATTTTACGAGCCTTTAATAAAAAGACTCTTTACCAGTCCTTCCTAGAAAAAGAAATGGTGTTTGTTCTTAGAACCCTGATGATACTTGGGAAGAAGCCTCAAATGTTGGAGCCAAAATGGGAAGGACCATATGTCATACACAAAGTTTACTCCAATGGAGAATATTCCCTAATTTCAATGGATAGACATCTCCCATCAATGCTTGGTTTCTGAAGAAATATTTCATGTATCCAAAAGCACAATTCTAGGTCCTGATCACATGATGATAAACTTTATGATGAATTTGTCTTTGTCACGCGACATTAAACTGATTAATATCCTTGTCTAAGCTGCAAGAAATTAATCTATATGGTGACATATGTTTCCACACTTTATGTTGTTAAATTTATTTGCATCATCATTCTTACTACAACATGTTAAACTACACGGTGATCATTTTTTCTGGTATAAGGACTTTTTATGCATAAATTATATTTGTGTGAGGGAAAGGTAAATATTCCCCCACTTTCTATGTATGGTTCAAACTGGCACAAAAAGTGTATCTTAGAACTATGTATGGATTGAATCCCATTTTTAATGGGATACATAGTGATTCTTGTATTCTATATCCTCTTCTAGCCACCAGTCAAAATCAACAATGCCCCTCTCCCTGCGTACAGTTCAGAATTGCACAGGGAAATTCATACATCCTTTCCACATGATGTTAAACTACACATAAGCCATCCTAATCACATGATGTTAAACTGTATGATTCAAAATCCTTTACACACTATATTATATAGTATGAAATAATTCATAATCACATGAAAATAAACTGCATGATGAATTCATCCATGTTGTATGATGTTAAACTACTTAGAATCTTCATCTTTACCCCATGACGTTGAACTGCATGGCCCAAACAATGTTCTCACATGAGAGGAAGTTTCATCTGGCATCGATCACCTACCATGCTGCACTATATAACTATGTACAACTTGATTCCCATCTACTAATGGGCTACATATATATGCCTCGATTGTAGATCTTGGTCCAGCCACCACAGGGTAAGAAAATGCCTCTATTGTACTCTCAATTACCTCAGCATCATGAGAGGATACCCTGTCTATTTATTATTTATCACACCGGTCATAGCTCAAGTGATATTAGGAATAGAGGTCAAGTTTTCCCCCTAGAAAAAAAGCATACAGGTATGCTATAATCCCATTAGAAAATGGTAAAAATCCACCCCACCTCCTTGTGTATCACCCAAACCTATATAGGGAAGCAGCTCTAGAACTATGTGTCGCTTGATTCCTTCCCCAATAGGATACATAGTGAATCCCAGATCTTCTATCCTGGTCCAGCTTCCAAAAAACAAATAAAAAATAAAAATTCCCCCTCTCTGTGCCTAGATTCAACTGGAAGAGGGAATTTCTAGAACAATGTGGTGCTTGATTTCTGCTCTCACGGGATATGTAGTGATGCCCAGATTCTTCATTCTGGTCCAGCCGACACCCAAAAAATCCTCCTTTCCCTATACAAATGTTAGACCTATGTAGGTAGTTTCTTCATAAGAACCATATATGGGTTCATTCCTTGCCTTGCAGGATACATAAGAAGCACCTAGATTTTCCAACATAGGTCAGGCTGCATCAAAGTATTAAAGGAAAATTCCCTTTTCCTTATTCTTGATCCCCCTATATGAAAGAGTATTCCTTTTTCATTTCTTGTTTCACGCCCTAAGTACTTCTCATGTGGGATTTGGAGTCTCAGTAGAGGATTCTTCACAGGCATACCAACTCACTACTGGAAAAAGTCATCACCGCAAGACGTAAAACTGCAAGGTGCCCCAAGAACTATGTGTGGAATGATACCTGCAATTATAGAATACGTAGTGACATCTAGATTCATCATCCTAGTCTATCCAACACCTAAAAAAAATCCCCAGTCAATGAGTATGGATCAGAAATATGTAGGTAATTTCCTTAAATAACAACGCACGAGTTGATTCCTTCCCTCAAAGGATATTTAGAGACACTTTGACCCTAAGTCTTGGTCTATCCAACACATGATAAATATTCCCCACTCTCTATTCAAAGGTCATACTAGCTTGAAGGTTTTTCTAGAACTATATATTGATTGATTCTGGACCTCACAGGATACATAGTGATGCCCAAATCCTTCATCCTAGTCTAGCCTCCATTAAAAAAACACTAATTTCTTATGCATGGGCCAGGCTAAAACAAGGAACATATTTATAGAACTATGTGGACTTTAATTATATACTAACTAGGATACATAGTAAGCCTCCATAAGGTTTAAGCCCAGCACTTCAATCACCTCATCCTTTTCATGTCATTTCACTCTCGCCCTTACCATATGATGTTAAACTACATAGGATACCAAAACTACATGTGGATTTATTCCCATCCATCAATGGGACACATAGTGATAACATGGTATTCTTGGGTTTAGCTACTATGAAAAAAATGAGTCCCTCAGTGTATAGGACATACTTTCATATGGAAATTCATGAGTCCTTACCATAAGACATTAAACTGCATGACAAAATAAGTCCTAACCACACAACATTAAAATTTATGGTATCTCAATAACTAAGTGTGTCTTGATTCTCGACAGGATGAGATATGTAGTGAAACATGGTCTTTCCTAGGTCTATCCACAAAAACAATCCCCCGGTCTCTTATATGTGAAATGAAAATAGAGGTAAGAGATTTCAAATGTGGACTCTTACATACAGAAAGTGTCAAAAGAGAATGCTTACTTGTACAAATGAATCAGATCTATGTAGGAGACCCAGTACCTCTGAATTAATCATTGTCTAGATATTTATCATTTAACCATACATCCCCTTTTCATTCATCAAACACCATGGCCCAAGAAATCTTATATCACCATAATAACCCATGGTTATCAGAAACGAATGGCTAGTATCTTTCAAATACCTTCATTTGACCATGCACACAATACCTTAGTAGCTCTGCATGTGTTTCCTACAAAAACAGCCTAATGACTGAAGAAAAACTAATCCCCAGGAGTGGCCTTTCCTACTTCTGTATGCCCATTGGCTAATAATCCTTGCATCATCCCACCTGACTTGAGGGATCTCAGGATCATGGTTTACACCTTCCTCTCCCCTCATTCTTAAGTCATATAAAAAATATCATGGCCTGATTATCTTATATTGACACATGATTCCTTAGATATTATATCCTTGAAACATGATGATTAAACTATGTGGAAGATGTCATAATCACATAGATAATAAAATACATGATGCAATACGACATTAAACTACTTATCATCTATGTCCTCACCGCATGGAATTAAACTGTATAGACCAACAATTCTCTTTTCCTTGATCCTTTCATCCCTAGGTGGTTGAGTGAAAACCTTTCTTCCCATTTTTTCTCACACTGATAATAGCTCATGTGGGATTAGGAATTTTAGAAGGGGACTCCCCACAGAGCTAGGGAGAATCAATCTACAATCACTGACCCTACTGGCATGAAATTAATATAAATATTACTGTTTTCCCCTACATATTGGGAAACCTAAAGTACTAACCGTATGAAATTAAACTGTAAGGTACCCTAGATATAGAAAAAATTCCCCTCCCCTACCTATGAATCAGACCTTGGCAAGGTGTCCAATCTCTGGGTTCCAAGATCTCCAAACCTAGTCCTAGCCCCACTGAGGAAATAAAAATTCCTCACCCCATGTATGAGTCAGATATATGTTGGGGATTTCCCAAATCTATGGGTAAACCACAACCCAAATGCTTCTAATGTATCCAATAACACTCCCACCATGTGTCAAAATCCATGCTCTGGGTGATCTGGGATCATCATAATCATCCACAGCCATTAGAAATGGTTGGTCAGTGTCTTGTAGACACCTTCGATTTACTATGCACAAAAATCACTGGTGGCTTTTAATATGTTGAACACAAAAATGGCATGTCAACCAATGGAAAATTCATCCTCAAGAGAGGATTTTCCTACATCAATTAGCCTAATGGATTCTAAGCCCCATGTCATTCCTCATGATCCAATAACCCTCAAAACCATGGTATACACTTTCTTTCCTACTAGTGTCCTGTACATGTCAGAATAACCTAGCCAGATTATCATCCTGATACATGGGGATTCTCTGTCAACATCCTAATCGCATGACATTTAAACCGCATGATACTCGATACCCGGTATTCACCCTTAGGCCAAGTCATGTCAAAGGGTATTTCCCCTCATGACCATGAACAAGGAATTAATATGTTCAAGAAATTTCGATGCACTCCCCACCTGATTGGTAAATTCATATCAAAAAAAATTTATCCATACACGAGAATCAGATTTACATAGTAATGAATTTTAAAATAACTACGTACATCTTGATTCCTATTATCATAAGATATGTAGTGACATCTGAATCTCAAATTCCAAATCCATCCAAAAAACATAAGTTTCCCCTCTCTTCCTGTACAAGGTTTACACCTAATTTATAAAATAAGACATATGGATAGGATAAAAATCCCTCCCCTTATTCATGGTATTTTTGGTAAATTTCAACCTAAAATTCCCCAATTTCATGATCAGTCACCCTCACCACACACCATACACTATGTTAAGAAGGGTCTAAATCCCTATAACTATCCCTGGACACTATAAATGGATGGCTAGTGTCTTATGAACACCTTTGTTTGACTATTCACACAATACCCTAGCAGCTCTATGTATGTTTCCCACAAAAATGACCTATCAACCAAAGGCAATTAATCCCTAAAGAGAGGATTTTCTTATCTCTATACACCTATATGACATCTGCATATCACCTTATTCCATTATTTCAGACACCCCCCCCCCCGGATTATAGTTTACAACTTTCACCCATCATGCCAGAAAGTGATAGAACATTGCTGACCAAATAGCCAAGAAAATGAAAAATTGTTTTCCCACTTTGGTTAGAGTAAAAAAAGATACTTTATACCATAATCCTCAAATGTCCCAATTGTACGAAGTTAATCTAAACAATTCACTATCCCTCCTTTGAACAAGTAAAATTTATGCGGGAGAGGTTTCTAAACTAGAACCAGTATAAATGACCTCATACTTTTTGACATTGTCCCCTTAAAAGGACTCCCACTGTGGCCCTCAATAGGAAAAAAATTCCAAAATTCTATAGAATTTTTTGGCCATTAGAAATGGAAGGCTAGTGTCTTATAGACACCGTTTGTTGACTATGTACACAATGCCCAAATAGCTCGGCATAGGTTCCCCACAATAATGATTTGTCAACCAAGGGAAATGCATCCTCAGGAGATGAATTTTCCCACTTCCATATAAACCATGTATTTCATGCCCAATATCAATTACTATATCATAAAATCACAAGTTAGGGTATCGAAAAATCCCACATCCTCGTCTAAAAGTTTTTGGGACATTCTCAGTTAATGAGTCCTAAATTGGGACCCTTGCCCCGTAAATCATGGTTAAAGATATTTGACCTAAAACATCAGTAATGATAGTCAAATTTGTAAGACTCTAAACTACCAATGAAAAATACACAACACTGTCTATGGTGAAAACCTGCAAAGGGAACCCTAGAAAAAATTTGATTACCAGCTCGCTAAACCTATACTACATACTGTTTAGGAAAAACATCGAGAAATCAGAAATAATCAAGATACCAAATCTTGTTAGGTCAAAACCCCATAAAGGGTGGAATAATAAAAATTCATGTTATACCTAATAAGAACACACCATAACAAGATTCGGTAAAATTTAGGGTGATAATGAAAAGGGCACAAAGTTTTTAGGGTTTTCCATGTGACCCTAGAAAGAGTCAAACTACGCTGGTTGCGCCCCTCTGGTCAGGAAATAAATAGGGAATTATTTGATTATTTTCCTTTATCTGGTATTATTATTCAAATAAATATCCATATGAGATTATGGTTTTAAATGAAGTTTATCATAAAAGATTTATAATATAGGAAAAAGTAATAATAAATCATTGTAGAGAAAAATCTTTTCATTCTATTACAAATAGGTATGGAGGGATTCCACAACCTAGGGCCTCTCCATGTGGGCAGGACATAACTACTACAAAGATGTTTAGCAAACTCATAGTGTTGTATCAATTCCTGATTCTACTCTTCATTATACTGGAAAAGATTTATAAAATTCATAGTCTCAGCCTCCATACATTCCTACAATGCCTCCACCTCCTAAGCTACCTCAAGGACATCCTTTTCTCCTTCCTCAGCTAGTTTTTTCCCTCATAAACTATATCCATGATGTGGGATCATTCCAATTTGATTCACTCTAGTTTTCTTCTCTATTGTTCTATTTCCTGGTCAAGCTCATGTACCAAGGACCTTTGTTTAGAGATTTTTCTCTATATCCTTGCGACTGATCTATCTTGATCACTAGCTTCATTCACAATAATTTTTATAGCCAGATAAAGATGTGCCCTATACTCTGTAGTAGAAATATGGGACATGAGTGCACCAGCTTTCTCCCTAGACATGACCACCTACCTCCCTATGTCATAAATTCTGTGGTAATCAAATCCTACAAACCCCAGGACCACAAACTGGTGACGTAACATTGGCAGCTTCGTCAATATATTGGTAAGTGGTGTTTGAGAAATCAAACTCCAAATATTCTTCAATTCCCTTTGATGGTTGGGTCAAAGGATGACATGGACCTCTCGATCAGTTGTGGAATCACACCCAAATGATGAAATATATTCAAGAATAAAATTCTCTATGGAGGGACATAATTCAATGGACACATCGGGACAAGATCCCTCAGTAGTCTCACCCCTAACAGTTGAAATAGTGGGCAGAATCAAAGTCTATACCACAATCTCTAGTTCTTGAGCTGGTGATCCTAAAGTTAGAAATGAAGAAAAAAAACACCATCAATCCCTAAAAAAGGGGGGGAGAAAGATTAGAGGTATAAGTGTTGTGAAACGAAACTCCACTTGTTGAAACATTGATGCCCATGACTTCCATGATGGAAAAGTTTCCTGATAAAGATAGTAATTCTTCTTCAATGTGAAATCGAGTTTTAGTGATGTACAAGGTCACCCAAGACTTGGGGCCATGCTCAACTAGACAAACATCCTCTTAAGCAGCTTCTAGAAGATCACTTATTAAAATTAGTCTTGTAGAAATAATCATCCTAGAAAATGGTGTGATATCTAGTTCTAAACCCATTATAAATAGGGTCACAACTGCTCTTGTAGTCACATAAAAAGGTACAATGGACCGTTATAAATTTTTGGGAGCTGAGAAAGTAGCCTCCTCTATGGGTGTGACTTATGAGGAAGCAGGATTAATAATATTCCCTAATAAATCCACCCCAAAATTCATTCACTCTATATGGTAGTGATCCATCTGGCTTGGAGAGGTTGACTCTTAAAAACCTAGAGCCCCTCTTGTATCCTAAGAAAATTGGGTCTCTTCACCTGATTTAGTTGATACTATCTAAGCTTTAATGTCCTTCTCTATGGAAGTGGGATCAACACATTTAGTCATGATTTAATCCTCTAAATTATCCTCCTCTATCGAGCCATAGGTTGTCTGATTTGGGATAGAAATATCCAAAGGGATCAGGATACCCTTGTTCTCCCCATCCAGTTTGGTCTCTCTACCATATTCAACCCTGACTGTTAGTGGTCCTTATTCTACCATAGTAGATACATGAGCTTCAGATGCCTATCCAAATGCTGCCTGATTACTTATTGGTATGACATCAAAATATATATGCAATAAATGGTTAGCAAAATAAAATCCTTTAGTCAAACAACCAGATTTAAAGATATGGAATTTACTTGTAATCCCTTTTCTGATGTGTTTCAACATTTGGGACACTTGATGGAATTTCTTGGTATGCCATGGAGATGGAACCATGATGGGAATATCAAGTGAAGCTGAAGGATGTAATTCCCTGGTTTGATTTTCAATTACTTCCTCCATATGTTCGTCAGCACTAAGAGATCCTTTTCCATCAATCCCCACATCTTAAGGGACATGTTCAATAGGTTCAGTGCCCCTAGGGAGTGTATATTAGAGAAACAACCATCTCTTGAGACTCCTCATATCCCTATAGAAGTAAAATAGGAGAGTTCATAATCCTCAAAACAAATGAAATTAACATCAGGTAAGTAAATAGAACAACCTATCCATCGATATCAAATTTCTCCAAGAGTTCTACCACCCATGCCACCCTATCATACTAGTAAAGTATGTATTTTGAATCATGGAGACACATGTCCATCTTGCTCAGGAATTTGGAAACCTCATTCAACTATTCTTTAGTAAAAATAAATGTAGGGGAAATGGTTGCCCCAAAACCCAGAAGATTGAAGTGACCTCCTTGAAGTAGTTTCCAAATGTCTTCATCTGAAACGTTCTCCCTTGAGTCATACTGGACCCTCTAAGTGCTCAGAAACAGGGTTGTAGTAGGGATTGATAGTGATGAAGGATCGACCGGGGGAAGGAGAGTGGGTTTTATCTGTCACAATTGCTTCTTAAGTTCCCCCACTGTTCTAGTACCCTCACAAACTAAACACTTATGAGGATCCATGTGCGAGAAAGGTTCTTCCCTTACTCCAGCCACAACATGAAAATCATCAATATGGCCACCCTATGAAGATTTATCATCATCATCACCCTATTCATATATCTTTGATCGTAGGATGGAAAGTACTCAATGAGAGTATTTATAATGATTGTTTCAAGAATGAATTATGGATTCAAGGTCTTGAAGTTAATGGTTTACCCTCTCATGCACATCATGTTAAAAAATGTCAGTTGGTTCTGACACACAGCCAATGTTAGTGAGGGAAACCTCTCCCTCTTAGAGGAACTACCACAAGGCATGAAGGGACTGATCACGAAAATATTAGAGATTCTTTAAAAAATCCCATTACCTCTAGGATATTGGAAAGGTAGCATCAGAAGGTATGGGAGGTTGACTCCATGTGGTAGCCTCAACGGGTTTTGAGGTCAAGACCTAATCTCTCAGGACATTCCTTAGGGGGTCAGAACTGAGAGGCTTATGAAGGACTTTCCTTGGTTGGGAATCTCCAGCATCTTCCTTTTGCTTCCCCTTCCACTTAGCCTCAGATGTCTTTGGGATCATAAAAGTTAGAACTACATCTTCTAGATAGATATCTGAATATTATTGATCCTTTACCTCATCATAACCTTTTGTAATAAAGGGTATTGAACCCTCAAAATCTGGAAGCATGGCCTTGCAAATTGTATCCTCTCGAGTAAACATTATTCAAAATGGTCGGGCTATCATAATGTGTTTTTACTGATGTGTGATATTGATGGAAAGGGGACACAGCATTTGGACATAGTTAAACTGACAACCAAATCTTCATGGTTCATATCCTTCCCATATAAGTTTTCCATCAATAGAGTCAACAAAAATACCCTCTCTCAAAGAAAATAGGTATCCTTGGTTGGAAAAGTCTTCTTAATCAGCGTTTACAATGGTTCCAATAGGGGAATTGTAATGACAATAGATAAAGTGGTCATGAAATTTGATTTGAGTCATTAACACTCATTTGTTCTTTTTAGTCCTATCTTCCTACTTATCCTAGGAGGCCTAGCCTGATGCCATAACCCAGTGGTGCTTTGAAGGTACAATCAAAGAATATCATGTGGAATTGGTAATTGATTGATAAATTTTTACCCTCTTATGTGGGATCTTATCCATACCCAGAGAATTTTGAAGGTTCCATTCATCTGATGATGTGGCCTTCCCCCTCTAGCCCAACCTAGTAAGTTCTATATTTTTTCCAAGACCGGAATGATCAGGTTGATGCATTTGCTAGTGGCCAACTAGGACACCATGAAGAAGGTTGTGACTCTCACACTTCCAAAGTATTGCACAAGTAAAATACATAAGCTCAAAAACATGGACAAAAATGATGTCAACCAAAAAAAGTGGTCCACATTATGGATGAGTGCCCATCCCTGTTTGCAGAACTGACCATCCTCAAAGGTAGTCCAGTAGGAATCTGATCACCTTTGAGTTTCCTTGGATGGACAGGACCTGGGTCTCTACACATCAGGCTCTTGACCAATTATATTAGAGAATTCATTCATCCACATCAAGAAATAAATTTCATTCTTTGGGTAGGGGTCAACGTTCTTCAATAGTTTTTTTTCTTGGACAATGAGCATTTTATCCAAAGTAGGAAACCTCTTCTCATTTTCCTAGGTGGAAAAAAGAGCTGGAAACTCTTCATACATATACCTGACAATAGGGACCTCTAAAATCATCCAAAAATCTCATAGAATGATGTTAACCTCTCGGTGGGATAAATTAATGGTATTGGTATCCAAATTCCATCTGCTCAGAAGTTGTTAAATAAGGACACTGGCCTGATAAGCATAGATATGGGATACCCATATAGCCTCATATAACCCCACAACATGCAATTTAACCCAGAATTCTTCACAACTCTAGAAGACACAGAATGACCATCCCCAATTCAAGATAAATTAACCTTTATAGAGAAGGTCCTACTTTAATGACCATTTGTGTCCATTTTTGTGGCCCTTCACGCAATATTATGGTAGCAATGGGCTATTTTATCTAGCTTCTTATGAACTTCCTATGGATTCTGAGGATCATAGTTCAATAAGAACCCAGCAATGGTATCCTTCAGTATAAATCATCCTCTAGATGGGGTAAGGCCCTTAGGAACGGTTCTATTAATTATCCAAGCAGAAGGTCGGTCGGCCACATGTTGTTCTAGAATAGATGTATCAGACAGAAGACCTAACCCATAAATTGATAGTCGGTCTGAGATTGGATACTCCATATGGGTTATAGTAAGAATATTTTCTAAGGATTAATGTAGTGGGGTGACAAGGATTTTTTTATCAATAGATTACTCCATAATCTTCTTACTTTCAAAGGAATCTAAAAGGGTCATGATGGCAGCATCATTAACAACAACATCTTTGGAAGCAGCTTGAGGAAGATCCATCTCCTTTCTGCATTGAAAAGACCATTCAAAAAGGTTTTTCAAACAAAATATTTGGGAAAAGGAATAAAATATGAAAACGGAATATAAGAAGTACACATGGAAAGGATTTTTATACTAAAAACAAAAAATGGTTTACAAAATGCATTCCTCATGAACCAGCAGTTCGCAGAACGCTCCACAAGATGTTGGCCTGTGAAGTGATGGCCTTTGAACTGAATGGTTTTCGGACTAGGCAAGATGTGTACCGATCCTTACTATGTGGTCATATGAAGATAAACCATAAAATTTTATGTTCAAAATATAATATTCAGTTCGCTAAATTGAGGTTAAGTCTGTGGAGCAGGTGAACCATGTAGTGTCCAACAACGATGCATTTCAAACATACATTTTATATTTCATTGTATGGTTCATAGATTCAAAAGTTCGGTTCATGGATGAGAATGACCATGAAGAGTTCAGAGTTCATGGAATGTGAAGCATAGTTTGAAAATAATGGATTTCACAAAGTAAATGGTATGTAGAAGAAGGAAAATATGAGAGAACTTTGAAAAGCACTTTTCATCGAGAATTACGATAAATGACAAATGACCTAGGCCCCTATATATAGGTGTGGTCCCCCTAATGGACCCACCTTTCTACCGTGAACTGGTTTAGTTTAGGACCACTTTCTACATTAGAATAACCTTCTCTTCATCCTGATCAGAACCCATTCTGATGGGGGTATTATTAGGGTCCTTAAAACTCCAAAAAGGGAAGGAAATTACTCCCAAAAGTTTGCTGAAGTAATAAGACACATGTTTGATTGAAAATTTGATAGAATGTTTAATAAATTGAATTCAGAAAAGGA
Source organism: Viscum album (assembly GCA_963277665.1). Taxonomy (NCBI): domain Eukaryota; kingdom Viridiplantae; phylum Streptophyta; class Magnoliopsida; order Santalales; family Viscaceae; genus Viscum; species Viscum album. Next base: position 401,175,487 of record OY728126.1, read on the forward strand.
CCAAAGTGGTCTGCGTTCTGATTTCTAGGAATGGTATGTGTATAGTATTTCCCACAAACCGAATGGTATGCGAACAACTTTCAAAACACTGGCTCGTGAGCCATTGGCCAATGAACTAGGCAGATTATGGAATAAATGAGGAAAAACATAGATCCCCTATGAACCACATTATTGGAAGAATGGAGAATGATAAATTCCACCCACGAACTGCGGCCCCCTGAACTGTGTCATTTGTGGAAACATTATTGAGAGGTACGCCCCCACACACCATCCCCACAAACTCAGTTCACAGACATGGAGAGTCTGGTGGCATCTTGTGAACCACTTCATTCATGGGATTGAGGCGGTGGTTTTCACTATCACAAACATCAACCCTGCAAACCTTGGTTGACCGAGTCATCCAAAGGTTGTATGATTTTACCATGTTCTTCCGAAAAAGGTGTCATGTGATCTCTAGATATATCCTTCATGTCACTCTATAAAAGGACCCCAAGAGGATACGAGAGAAGGGGGGATAGATAATTTTTTCAGAGAGCTTGGAGTTTACTGATGGAAGACTTCAAAGGAAAATGATCGATGAAGTACGAAACTGTGAATGGTTTCTAGTAGGGATAAACATTCCATATACCATAAAAATAAGGAAGGATAATAATATGGGAAAAACCACAAACCAAATTGGAGAACCGCAAACCATACTCCTATCATGAATGAACTTCCCACGAACTACATGAATAATTCCCCTTCTTCAATTTGGCGTACCGCATAGCAAATCTCTAGGGGGAAACCATAAACCACATAGAGTCCCACTACAATGATGGAATCTATCACCATATACCCCTAGGGTATGTGGTTAGAACCCAAGGTCACGTACCACTATGGTACGTGGATGACATCCAGGTCCACATACCACCTCAGTAATTGGAAAAAATCCAGGTCTACGTAAAACCTTGGTACGCGAATGACCCCTCCACCCACATGGTAGTACACCATGTGAAGGGTACCCTACCCCACATGAATAAGTGGTATGTGGAAAGGGGTACCTTGAGGCTTTCTTATTTATGATCCAAACCATTCCCTTTCCTTTTTCTCTCATATTCTGAATCCCCTCTGCTAACTAGTCCATCAACATCATGCCAAAGCCTCTTCCAAATCCACAAGACCCATATGATAAAACCATTAGGCACATCAAAACATCCTTCTGGGTTTACATAACCATGGAAAGGGGGGTCATTTGGGTAATCATAGTAAGTGTGTGGACCTTAGGAATGTATATAAGTTTACAATCCCATGGTAACTCGAGTCCCAACCTTGTAATACTGATGTGAACCTCCCTATTCTTGAGGTCAAGGGTAATAATTGGATTTTCCATTCAATGATGGATAATGATAAGTCAAGGGTATCATGCATGCCTCTTCCTTTAATGAGTAGAGATGATGCTTTCCTTTATAGGAACAAGCTTCATGGAACTCTCCCGGAGGTAAGTCTCTAACCTTTCCATGGGAGTTAGCACCCTTCCTCCTCTTAGGATCTGCCAGAGACATGTCTGGATAGATTTCCAAAAATTACTTTCCTTGATATCAACATGAGAGAGGAAAATGGAAAATTAAAATCCCCTGTCTCTCCCACCCTTTGGTATTTAGTACCATCTATCAGTAGATGATGTATGACATGCAATCTTCAGATCCACTACCTCTTGTTTATCACACTGACAATGACTCACTTGGGATTTAAAGTTGGTGGTGATCATGACATCTAAATATCCCCAAAACATGGGAATACTCCTACGTGTAACACCCAACCAAACCTTTAAATCATAATTAGTCGAGATCCTCCTCATGGTTCCAGAAACATGGGCATCTTCCACGTGTATTCCCCACCTAATGAACTATGAGAACTCTAATTCATGCTCTAACTAGGATACATAGGTTTCTTGTATGAAGGCCCGAGATCAATGGGGTCTTTTCAAAGGTTAATCCTCAAACATTCCCCTAAAAAATAGGGCCTCCTTTATGGTATAATCCCCAACTTAAACTGAACTATGAGGGCTTTGATTCCTGACTAACTGGGATACGTAGTAATCCTTATTAAAATCCAAACCCAGCACCCAAATCACCATAGGGTTCACTAGGCCATATCCCAGGTAGAACCATATCCATCTAGAAGACTATGCCTCTCTTAAGCATCATGGGCCACTTCGTTGTAAGTCACACATGAAATCCTGACTAGGCATCCTTCACCTAGATGTCCTTGTTTCACAATGCTAAACCACATGGATCGGTCTCTTTCACACAACCATAAAAGGTTATGTGTCCAGTTAAGTGGAATCTAACTATATGGGTTCTAGTTCCTCTCATGAGGACATTTAGGAATCCCATATTATGGGTATGATCCCAACATTGAAAAAACCTCTTTCCTCCCTGGATCATGATAAACTCTAAAATGCCTCATCATAGGGCTTAAAATAACATTGTCTTAGTAATTCCCAACCCATGCATATATGTGGTTAATCAGGAAACCCAGGGGTATCCTATGGACACAATCATGGGAAAGAACCAAGGATTCACAAACATAAATACATTTATTAAATCTATGAGAGAGTTCTGAATAATGGGATAATTCCCCCAAAAATTGTATGATGAGCATAACATCCCATCCTCACAACCAATGGAGTCCTTAAATGTCATTAGAAAAATTGACATCCAACGAGCATTTTCCTTGGGAATGAAGGTCCATGAATCATGGATAGAATTTTCATTGGGTGTTTTTGGATCCATGAATAAATGTGTTAGACAACATCCAAGGACATTGTACCCGATGTGGAACCTTTCATAATAATGAACAACTTGTTACTGTCCATCGGACCATTTTACCCCCCCCCCCCCCCGAGTGAGACATGAATCAGATCAAAACAAATAGTAGTAATAAAATTAATTTAGACTATGTTAATAAAATAGAGAATCCATATTATTATAAGAAAATTAATATTATAATAAAAACAATTTAAACTGCTCATTGAACTCTCTATTTTGTTAATGTTTGAAGGGATTTAGCTACTATATCAAGAATCAAAATCCACTCTTTTTGGTCCCCCTGTAATGTAAAATAAATTCTCTAAATTGGAATCACCATGAACTGATTGTAATCTTCTAATGAAAGGGTCATCCTCGATTGAATTTTCATCAGGCCCTATAGTGGTTTCAGTCGTTAGTAGGTTAATTAACAAATTATATTTACTAGATCTTAGACATAAAATACTTGCACTTCTTGTGATTCCATTATGAACAGATCATCTGTTTCCCCTCAAATACATAAATTCACCTTCATGAAACCCATTTCATCAACTTTCACTATTCTCCTATTATCAACCCATTTGTAATAGAAAATCATCACTTAAAATGTTGCATAATATAACTCATATATTTGTTTGATAACACTGAAATATGAAATATTCTAAAAATTGGATATCTATCCTTGGAATTATATCTGTTCATCTCTTTATCCATAAGTATAACTCCATTATTTTTCATCATACTTTAGACATAGTGTTCTTTTCTATAAAATGGACAACCATGAATTAAAAAATAGTGTATGATATAACATTTTAATTTTCTCCTCTAGCTAGCCATCAAAGTAGTTCAACAACTAAATTCATATTTTCAAATAACTCCTTATAAATATGATCTCAAAACTATCCTATAAACTATTGATTATGTGTTTTTAATATTCATACTTCTTCCCTTGAAGGATTCAAATATGAAAGAATTTATTTGTGGGATTCAATATATGAATCAACATATTCACTATTATATAAAAAGTAAAGGTGTGCATGATCTCGTTCTATTACATTAATTGTAACGGTATCTATTCAGAAAGTCCCTTCGCCCATAAGGTTTCCACTATGACGAGACTTTGAGAAAGTTATGCTATCAACATTTTATGGGTAATTAGTATATAATTCAGTAGATCCTTCAACAATATATCATTCTATAATAAACCTTATGTCCAACTTTTATTCATGATATATCCTTTTAAAATAATTATATACCATTCAATGGGGTAAATCTATCTATAATGGATATGACCACATAGTTGAACCTCTCTAAACAAGTAAACCATCAAGTGGACCATTATATCAAAGAACGATGTTGGGAAGAACATCTATAATTAACATGATATTATTGAAACCTCCTTATTCATGATCATAAACTTCATCGGGTCCTTAACTTTAATGCATATGGATTTGAAAAAGAAACAGAGTCTGGTTAATGTATATCGTACTTTTTTAGGTAGAATGCATTGAAAAGTGATGGGCATCATATTTTACATCAAAATATGATATTAATTTGATTTTATTCTCTATAATTTTAAATTAATCATTGACACATCATTCTTGATATTTTATAAATACCCCTCTGGAACATCTACACCATTATGAAAAATGAGAAACTACAATTTTTCTTGTATGGTTAGAGTATAAGCTACTAGAGGAAGAAAATTATTCCCTTTACCCTTTATTAGTGGCAACTCTTCCCTTATCGCCACATCAATCATTTCCAACCTAGACTTTATTCCATCTTATATTTTTTCAAAAACATTTAATAATGTGCCAATAACACTATCAAATAAATTTTTTTAGATGCATGTAGTCATGAAAATATATGACATAAACAAAATCCAGTATGGTAATCAAATAAAATTGATCTCCTTTTACAACATAATTTTATAAGGCTTTTCAAAAATGGTTTACCAAAAATAGTCTTAATATCTTTTACATTATCAAATAGTTGATCACCCATTATTGGAGATGGTGTTGTACATTGTTTAGTATTCCCATAAAATTTTTTCATCCGGGATCAGTATTTATGTCGTCATGGAAAAAATTTCTAATATTCTAAAAACACATTTTTCAAGGAATGTTTCTACAAAATTGAGTGTGTGGATTCATTAAAAATGGGGTTTCCAAACATTTCTTTAATGATATAACCTGAATATTTTCTATAAGCATGAAAGGTAATTATTTTCCAGTACAACATGGCTCTCAATGTGAATTCATCACTTATATGAACATCATACATTGTAACACTTTTATGCCACATCAATTTCAGATCTTTGATCAATGGATCCAAATAGACATCAGAATCGTTACCGGGTTGTTTTGGTCTAGATATAAGTAGAGACCACAAAATGTATTTGTGCTTCATGCATAACCATGGGGGAAAGTTATAATTTACCAACATGAAAGGCCATGTACTATGAGTATTATGTTGTACACAAAAAGGATTCATTCTATCTTTAGATAATGCAAGATGAAAATCATTTCAAAATTCAAGATACTCGTAATCTATTTTTTCCACTGAAGAGAGTCTGCTAGATAACATAGTTTCCCATATTTAATTCTGGTATCTTCATGAAATGTTTATTGTCTCATGGTTTCCTATCATCCATATAGTCTTATAAACTATTAAATTATTGGAAAGTACCTTACATAATTCTAAGTACATTATTCTTCTTTCTTTTAGCAATCCACCCCAAACTTATGGAATTTTTTGAGTGATTCATGGTCCTTGTGAAACAATATGAAATCATTTGGACAAGCATGTATTTTTTTAGAGATAATTCCCATTAAGAATAATAGTTTTTTAGCATCATATGTTCAAAAAGGAATTTCATTTTATTATGGTAGAATGTCAATCAGGAGAGTAGGTAGTTCTTTAAAGCTGGTGTCGCTCCATCTGATGCCAACTTTAAAATTATATAACATCAATACAACTGATAATGTTGTGTATTCAGTACAACCAGTATAAAATGGTCCCTTAGAATAGAAATTTAACTTCTCAAATAACTTTGGATAATCATGAAGGTCGTCTTAAATTTCAATTTTCATTTCTTCCATACAATCACCATCATCATTTAAATTAATATTCATATAAAATGGTCTATAAACCATGGTATCACTCGAATCAATGTACACATTCAGTTTTCCTCAACTTCAGTCCAACATTTATATCTTTAATCTATTTTAAGACAAATAAAATATACTTAAAACTCTTCTGGACTAATTTTTATTGAATAAAAACAATAGAAACATGGAAAAAGGATTTGATAAGCGTCATATAAATGCTCTATTGAAAACATGATGAACTACTTGACTCCATATTCATACTCTTTTGTCATAAGATTAGCGTAAATCTATTTTTTATTCATTTTGATTCTATTTGGTTCTTAAAATATTTATTTTTTTACAAAAAATAAATAAATACATATATGATATTCATAAAAAAGGGGAAAGCTTTAGATAATTCAAATAAGGGTAACCCAACATTTAAATTTTATAAGAGATGATTCCTAACATGTTATCATTTTACACAAGGATAATATGAAATGAAAAAATATGAGGTAAACATATGGATGTTGGTAAAATTTCTCTATTTGATGTTGTGTGGGACCAAAGGGTGATGATTCAAGGAAATTTTACTATAAAAATTCTAGGTGGGAGTTCAACAGGTGGGAGGAGTGAATTTTTATTTATTTCTTTACTTGGTATGTGGTGGTTCAGGTGGTATTTCATTAATAGTCTGAGTGGAGCTTTAAAGGAGTGGTAATGTTAAAGTGGCAGTCACTTATTAGTGGAAAAATTCCATATATGATTAATTAGACAATCCAGAAAAACCAGTGAGTCATTGAAATCATTCAGTACATTTGACTACTGAAAAGTATCAGTTAACCCATGATCCTTCTTTCCTTTAATTATAGATCTTACCAATGATAGGTATCCACATCAATCATAAATTTTTCATCTCTAATTTCTTCCCAATTACCATCTTCTGATACACTTTATACCATAAATTTAGGGATTTAAAATCATTATTTCATGTATAATTATAAAATAACTGATTATAAATGTCACTAAAATGGATTCCCTACTCAACTAAATTAGTTATAGACATATATGAATCTAATAAATAATAATAAATATGTTATAAAAAAATTATATATTATTGGATGGAATAATTCCATTGTAATTTATAGTTCTTTATTTCTATTTAATTGTGGCCTAGATTTCTAAATTTTTGAAAAAATATATTTTCTCAAAACATACAAGGCCATGTAATCACGAGATTTTGACACAGGGTCAAGGAGCATGGAATTTCATGAAACAAACTGATGAAACTATTATTGATGATAGAAGTGAAGTTGGATTCAATGTTACTCACTTTTTCTATAGATTATTCTAGACAATCTATTCCTGGAATACCAACAAATATATTTATACTATATCCTCAAAACGAAATAATGATGAATGAGTGAAAATGAACACAAATGAAAGGTATAGAGTGAACCAATAATGGGTTGAGGAAAGAGAGATTTGATGGAACATGGGAGCTGGATAGATACTTAGAACATGGATCTGATTATGAGTTGTGCACTGAAATAACTCTACCTACTTATCATTTTCAGTCACCACATTACTTGATAAGTGGGAAAAGTTTTTATTGTACAAAGCTATGAGATCGATGTTATCGAAGTGAGAAATAATGATGAAGGAGTGAAAATTTCCATGAAGGTGGGTGGGAGGGTGAACCAAAAATAGCTTGAGGCTATAGATATTGGGTTGAGAATCAGAAAGGTATATTGACGATAAATAAGATCACTTACAAGAACTGTTCATTCTATTTGGGAAAATTAAAAACAAACAAAGATATTATAGGGGAGAAATAGATCACAAATGATCACATACCTTGATTTTTATATATCTTTATAATTTCAAGAAAATAAAATTAGATAAACATTAAACTAATAAAAATATAAGAAAACTTATTTATTTCCAATCAATCCTTTAAAACCAAAGAAACAAAGAAATTTTGAGGTTCAAAATGCTTAAAACCTTTTTATTCTAAATAAAACTTCCCAAACAAGAAATTAAACCCTAAATTTAATTTATAAACACTTCACATCTCATTAAAATACCCCATTAGATAAAAATTTATGTATATATGAAAATAACGTTCAATTTAATATACACAAATGAAACTTTATTCAATAATAATTACTTTACCTCAATTTAAATTGATAATTATAATTAAAATCATGAAACAACCAACTTAAAATCTTTATTTAAGACATTTAATCGCATAAAAAGAATCATTTAATAAATTATTTAAGTATCCATTATACTACAAAACTAATAGTTTTCAAAATCACTATACAAGGAAATCATAAAATTTAGATATATATAGGAAAACTATAAAAAAACATATATATATATATATATAATTATTATAATGCTTTGTTTGAAAAATTTAAAAAATGATATAATTTATAACTCTCTTTTTGAATTGCCAAATAAGTTTTTGGAATTTTTATTAGAAATAAACATTTTAAATACCATTTTATTTAACACCTTTTTTAAAATGAATTTGATTTCGAGAATAAATTGTAAAACCATAAGATGTTTCATTCAATTAAAATTGTATAAAGAATCATAAAAAGTATAAGAATGGTCAAAGCCATAAATTCTAGATAACTAGATATGGAAAACCCATCAAATAAAAACTATAGGATTTTTATATAACCAAAATACAAAATTAAACCACATGTTAACCTTAAAAATACATTGTACTAAATCAAAAAGCAGACTAAACCACTTTCAAATATTCAAAATCATTAAAGTAAACTCTTAAACAATTTAATCATATATATATATAACATACCACCAAATTTAAATTTAATTTAATTGTAGAATATAAAAACCTAACTTTTTAAACAAAACAAACATTCGTAACCTTTTAATTTTCTATGTAACACTAACTATTACTCACAAAATACATATAATTCTTAACGAAAGTTGTGATAAAAAAATCAAGTATCCAAGGTTCATTTTGAAAAATGGATAAACATGGAATCACCTACAAGGAACATGAAAAGATGAAGAAATTCCCAAAAAATGATGATATTAGGCTCTTAAATTGAACCTGAACCCAAATAGGGTTCAGACAATAGCATAAAGTAGTGAGGCGAGATAAACAAGAACATGATGGATGATAAAATAAAGGAGTAGATACCCTAAAAATGGAATCATGAGACCACTGAGCCATGATAACATCGCACTATTGCACACCATTGAAACTAAAAAAGCAAGGAATGATAGAGGAGGCGAAAAGAATAACATTCATTGTATTTGAGGCTAGATTTTTCTGAGAGAAGGTCAAGGGGAAGGGGTGGCAGCACTGGACTTCCATAGGATCTTGAGCAACTTAACAAAAATCAATTTAGTTTGGGTTCTTTTTTGAGGATTTGGGACAATTTTATCAACCCTTCTAAAAAAGAAATGATAAAGATGTGTTTTATTAGTACTAAAAAATTAAGCACTCATAAAAGAACTCTTTATCAGTGCTTATTTAGCATTGATAAAGATTTATAGTTATAATTATAAATAAATATATATATATATAGATATATTTATAAATATTTATATATAATTATAAATGTATTTCTATTATTTTATATATTTATATAATTATATATATAATAAATATATATAAATGTAAATATAAATATATTAAATATATTCATTATTAAAATATATTTATTATATTTTTATAGTCATTTAAAAGTATATTTATTTATTTATAATTATATACATACTTTCTATATATATATATATATAATTATTTAAAATTATAAGTATATAATTTTATAAATATAGTAGATATACATTTATAAATAAATATATTTATATTATTATATATATATATATAATTATATATATATACTTAATCATTATATATAAATATAAATATAAATATAGTATATATATTCAATATTTAAAAATATTTATTCTAATTTTATAATTATAAATATTTATATATCATTATATATTTATATATATATATTAGTATATATATTTATATCATTATATGTATTTATATCATTGGATATATTTTGATAATTATGTATAATAATATAAATATAGTAAATATATTCATTATTTAAATATATTTATTATTATTTTATAATTATTTAAATATATAACTATCGATGTATAATTATATAAATACTTTTTCAAAAATGTTATATTTATTTATTTGTAATTATAATTATATATAATTTTATAAATATAGTAAATAAACATTGATTAATATATTTATTTATAAATATTTTTTTACCATTATTAATGAATATATAATCTTAAATGCACGAATGTGAAAAATGAGAAAAATTGAATAATTAAAAATGATAATACTTTAAAAATATTGAAAAAATGTATAATTTTTATTAATTAAACAAATTATAAAAAAATATGGATATATATTGAAATGAAAAATGAAAAATGAATAAATTACAAAAGTATTAAAAAATATTAAGATTATTAAAGAATAAATAATATTGAAAAATAATAAATTCAAAAAAAATATTAAAAAGTAATTAATAGTATATATTGAATAAAAATATAAAAAATGATAAAATTTAGCAATTAGAAACAAAATATATATTAAATATATCACATTAATAAATATAATTCTAAAATGAATATTAATAATGAATAAATTATGGAAATATTTTATTTGTGTGTTGTATATAAAGATGCATTAATTACATATATGTATGTATGAAATCAATGTAACACACATTTGGTATGTGTTAAATTGAAAAATCAAACGACATTCAATTAAATGTCCATTACTCGATACAATTAGTCAATATTTTTAATTAATATTAATTTTTAATTTTAAACCACTCGTCACTAAATATATGACTCATTTAATGTAAAAATAAAATTTTTTATTATATAAATCATACTTTAAGAAATATTAAATATATTGATATATATATATATATATGAATATATTTCTATATTAAAAAAATTAAATATATTAATGAATGATTCTGTATAAAAATATTAAAATGAATAAGACATTAATATCTTTTAAATTATTACATTTTATTCATTTTTTATATTTATATTTAATATATATATTATTTATTACTATTTATAATTATATATATATATATATATATTAAATTTTTTCATTTATATTAATAATTGTTTCCTTAATAAATTTTTTAATAATTTTTAATTTTTTTATTTTTTAATTTTTTTATCTCAATTTATTTACTTTATATATCTATATTTAATATATACTATTAATTAATATTTATAATTTATATTTATATATATATATATATATATAATTTATTCATTTTTATTTATAGTTTATTACCCTTTGTCAGTGCTACAAATAAAGCACTGATAAATATTGTCTTTATCAATGCTAAAACAAGAGTTGATAAAGGCAACCCTTTATCAGTGAAAAAAACACTAATAAAGGTAACCCTTTTATCAGTTCTTTTTTAGTGTTGATAATTGCTAACACTATATATTACGCATTTTGTAGTAGTGATATGAACACATATAAATATACAAAATATATATATATACACACACACACTCACATTTATATATATATATACCCACATAATATATAAAAATATAAATACATATATATATATATATACATAATTATACATAAATACATATAAATATCTATAAATATATATAATTATATATAATTATAAATAAATTTACATAAATATTTAAAAATTATATATAAATATAAATATAAACACCCACATAATACATATAACTATATATAAATTTTAATACATATAAATATACATACACATAATTTTATATGAATATATATACATGTCTATAAGAGTTTTTATATATATTTATTAACAATTGTACATAAAAATATGGAAATTATATATAAATACAACTATATATATAATTATATATATATATACCTATAATTCCTTTATTGTTTTATTATCTAGAAAATTCTCTTTTTAACTAGGTTGAGAGAGAACCTTAACATGACCTGAATACCCTAAAATTACATGGTTTGAGGGATGAGATGAGTTGCATGTGATCCAAATACCCCAAACAAGAATATCCCCTTCCCACCTTAATATCTTCCACCCATGCCTACCCAACCATTGGAGACTCCATACCGACCATTGAGGCTCACACACCATCTTCTTCCAATGAAGGTCATTATTAAGAACACAATAAAAGCACCTGAAAGACTACCTTGGGGAGTTCCCTTATAAACAGCTACCCATTGAGTGGATTAGGATGCAAGGACCGAGGAAATGCATGAAGATGTCAGAGAAGAGCCCACACCAAATACCGGCCACCACCATCATAGGTCCACCAAACTAAATCTGCTCCAGGACAAGCCCAAGGGCCCAACATTTGATGGTTGAGAGGCCTTGTGGCATGAAGGCCCAATTTGATGGCCCAAAATCCCATTATTATAATAGTTTCACTGCTGTAGCACCCCTCTATAGTACCTTCTATAGTAATCCCACTTTTATAGTGATACAGTACTGCTACAATACCATAGAAATTCATTTCCACTTGGGTTTGATGTAGAATTATAGGGTGAAGTTACTGCTCAAGTAGATCTAAACACATATAAATATAAATTAACATATATATATACATACATATATTTAAATATTTAAATATATATACACACATAATATATTTAAATATATATAAATATACAAAATTATATGTAAATACATAAAAATAACTATATATATATAAATACAATTAACAATAGGTTGTGGTCAGACCCCTTTATTATAAAACAAAAAGGTCAAAGAGAGGAGGAGATGTGGTTAGGAACGAAACTACTCTCAATATAGATAAAAACCAACAATGTCCAAAAATAATATCATGATGATTTTTCTAAAGAGGTAGTCTATGAAAATCTGTATGAATGACAATGATTTTCAGGTACTAGATCTGAAAATATCTGAGATCCATATTGCAATAAGAACCCCCTCCATCCACATGGATGTCTCCCAGGCCTCCAAGTTTTAGGATTTTTTCAAGGATTTCCATTATCATCATACTATTCCTCCTTAAATGAATTATCATTATCTAATGTTTTCTCATCTTTCTTATCCTCAAGATCACTCCCAGTATAATAGATCACATATATGGAAATATTAACTAAGTTAAGTATATCAAATAAATTTTGAGTTTCAAATCTAGTGCTCACCAGTCAGGATGATCCCCTACATTCACTTCCTGGATAAGAATCTATTAAACTGGATCCCTTCTGAGACTTCAATTTCAAATTATCATCCTCTTCGACCTTATTTTTTTATAATATTTTAATATTATTCTCCTGAGAAGGTATTCCAGGTCCATAAGTAGTAATAGGTAAACTCCATGTAACCAATGGAATTGAAATGATAAGAGAATCCATAATCAAGGTCATTACGCTTGGAGGGGAAATAAGCTTGGTAGATTTAGTGAGAATTCATTTAATAGAGATAGAAAATACTTCCTAAAACTCATGTGAATAATTCTTGGGATTAATCCTTAGTGGAGTTTTAGTATCCTATTTTTTTCACCCGTGTAAATCATTGAAGTTATCATTTTTTCCTTCCTTAGTTTTTAGTATGTGAGATCTTGTGCATAAGTTTCAACAATGGATTTTCCTTCCCATGATTTCACATCATGATCATCAAGCCCAATATCTAGAATATAGTGATCATATAAACACCCTATTCTAGATTCAACCCTTTATTCCATTCCCTTTACCAGGTATTCCTTAAAAGAAGTGACATTATCCTTAGGATCATCCTAATATTTACATGGGACCACAACTTGTGTCATTATCCGATTATCAGGTTGTCAAAATTTTCTAGCAAGACCTAATACATATTATGACCCCTTAATAAATCTCCTTCCTAGTTTTCTCCATATTCATATTGATCCAAACTTTTGATCCAACTTTACCCTGATTGTGGGAACTGTAAGTTTGCACATTGATGTCATCTTCACAAACATTGGAACAGAATACCTTAGAGCATGCTCTATAAATTTTCACATGCATAGGATCAACAACTCCAAGTCTAACTCTAGATTCATTAGACACCTTTTTTAATGTATAACCAACAACATCTAGGTTATGAACCATCATGGAAGCCTCAACAGTGTCTGATCCATCCACATGCAAGGGATGTCCAAAGTGCTAATCAAACTGAAGGGTTCCTTCTAGCTCTATCTGGTGACTATGACTGCTAGAACCAGAAATTATATTGTCCTCACTAGAATCATTAGATAAATTATACTATTCTACCTAAATATTTGAAACAAATTCAACAATATCATCATTATCCTTCTTTTTCATCATTCTATAAGCAGTAACATCATACCCATTCCTTGAATAGAAGGAACAAAAAGGATACCATCAAAAAGTGTCTAAGTAATTTCAAATGATCTTGCACACATAATATAATTTCAGTGGTTTATCATAAACAATATACAAATTCAGTTCATTTTTTTCAATCGATAAGAACACCTTACCAGTTAAAGTTGAATTGATGTCCACTTCAATAAGTACTTGAGTGAAGTAACCAAATCTCTCTTCCTCATTCTCCTTATCCATTATTATGGGTACTATTATTGAGCAAGTAATGTCAAATTAGATCTTGGGGTGCCAAAGGATCTAATTTAGACTAAATATCTTAACCCAAACCTATGAAAATGAGTTCCTTACTTTAAGAGAATTTAATCTTGAGTTTCATTCATAAATGATCAATAAACCATGATTTAAGAAGACCATTCCAAAACCCCATGTATTCCTTTTCAACTCTTCATTCAGAAATAGGGTTTGAAAGTAACCCCTGCAGATTGGGATACATTTCCTATTGGTAGAACTCTATATTGAGAAAAGCCTTTGAGTCAAATCTATAGTTTTTCAAACATGTTCATCTTTAGAGATATAAATTATAGAAATAATAGTGTTCCTAAATGACTCTAAATGATCCAAAATTGACTTCCTTTCTTTAAAAAATACAAGTAACACTACCCCTTTTAATGAATCTACCAGACTCTGTACCTTAAAGCAATGAGAATAGCCTATGATTTAGGTAAATACATTTATTCACCTGAGTATGAATCGATGAGTCCTTATCCTCACAATTTTTATCTACCCAAAAAAATCCAACCTCCAACAAGAATTTTTTCAATCTGCACTACATCATCCTTTGGAAATGTCATGAATAAACCCTAAAATCCTCCTCAATCACCATGGAATCTCCAACGAGGACTACTCTTGATCCCCATGCTCCTTATTGATTATAATTAAAAAGAAAAATTTGTATATAAATATATATAAATATACATAAATATATATATATATATTCATATATGTGTATATACACACACACCCTAACATAATATATTTAAATATAAATTCTTAAAAATATTTAGAAATATACAAAAATAAAAATATATATACATATAAATATATATAAATATATATATATATATATATATATATTTAAACACATATAAATATACATAAATATATATATACACCCACATAATATATATAATTATATATAATTAAAAATAAATGTACATTAAATTATATATAATAAAACTATATATAATTAATATAATTAATTATATATATATACATGTAAATATTGACTCATATATATTTATATACTTATATTTATATATATATACACATACCCACATGATGTTTGTATATATATATACAAATACATATAAATATTTATAAATATATAGAAATATACATACATACAGACACACACACACACACATATAAACTCATATGAATATACATAAATATATATATATAACCATATAATATATATAAATATATATACATATTTATAGATATAAACATTTATAAATATATATAAATACATATAAATTTCTATAAATGCATATAAATATTATTAAATTTACATAAATATATATAAATACACATAAATATATACACACACACACACATATATATACATGAATACATAAAAATATATAAATAAATATATAAAAATTGATATATATATACACACACACACACAAACACAAATATATAAATATATATAAATACACACACACAATTCTTAACTTTGAACTTCTAACCATGAAGAATGACCATGACCAGTAAGGTTTAATGATTAATTCCATACAAATTCAATCATTAAAATTTCCTTGAGAGAAGTATCTTAGATTAATTGTTCCAAGGACATCATTGACACATAAGACACATTAAAAAAAAATAAATCACTAAAAGGGGGAAGATCACTTCAATTTCTACCCCATCATGTCAAAAGAAATGTATACCTGGGGAAAAAATTCTTAAAAACCCCAAAAATTAGATTATTACCCTCTTAAATGAAGCATAAATTAAATTTAAAGATCTTAAATTAGATATTATTAACTTAAAACTCAGTTTTGGAGGCCTTTTCTAGCCTCTTGTGACAAAGAAAAATGCCGCACAAGGTTTCCGTGTACCTAAGGTTTTATAGTTCATCATAAGGATTACTTTGAAAAGTTTTGAAGACCAAATAGAAACAAGTATCCAAATTTATATTCATTGGATGTTAAATTATGATTTTATACTTCTCTTATAACTTGATAAACTTTTTATTATTGGATATTACTAAATTGATGTCCAATATGATGATAGTTATTTTTTTAATCTTTCATTTTATAATCCATGAAGTAAAAAAGGACACAAGAATCAAAAATTATAAACATTTTAATCTGAATTATAATTTCCAACTTTTCTTAATTAGTAATTATCATTAATTTGTGGATATTTTTAATAAACCTCCCTGAATTAGTGAAAGTGTTTTTATGAACCGCCAATAAAATTTAATTCATTATAATACAAAATAAAATTTCAAAATTACTAGAAGTTTAACCACCACTAAATGGAATCATTTTTTAGTAATATGATCTAACTTATAAATATTTTTATAAAACAATGATAAGGAAAATAATAACATGAATGATCTTGAGATGATCTTGAAAACCACTACTAAATAATCTTTTTCCTGTATTGTATTCATTGTCAAATAGGTTGACCACAAATATCATAACATCATTGAGATGAAGTATCCAATGGTATAATCCCTCTATATCCAATCCACACATGCTCCATGAACCTTATAACATTAGTGTAGAATCCTTGGGTGCTAGAACAGATGATTTTAATCACTTGTAATTGATCGCGATAAGAATTATTCAAGTTAGAAGAATTATTTATCATGTTCTATGGATCCATTAGAGGGAGTAGGAGGATTACTTCTCTTCATTATTGATATAATTATAGATAATGTTCTATCTTAGGTGGAGATAATTATTGAGGGTGGATTTATTTTGTGCAAAAAAAATTATAACCCTAGAAATGATATAACTGGGTTTATATAGCTAGGTTAGAGAATTAATTTTTTCATGTAGTATCTTATCATATCACTAAATCCTTATAAAACTCCACATTGAATAATATTATTATTATTATTTTGTAAATGTGAGTAAAACATTTGTATAACTTTAAAATCTTTCCAGTTAGACCCTTAACTCACTCAATCAATCCTTCTCAATATTTATCAAACATTAAATAATGACTATTTATTTAATTTAATGAATATCACTAAACTATTAATTCAATAAATAAATATAAAATAAATATAACATGAATAATTATTATTAGTCATAACTTGAGAGTGATAGTTTTTCTAATATTAAATTCAAATAGATTTTAACTGAGGTTCTCAATAATCATAGTGTGTTACCCTCTTGGCTTCCTTCTAAATGCCATTAAGCTTACTCACTTAAATTACAAAATCATCATTCAAAAACATGTAAAGTAAATAGTAGAGAAATACTTTCATCTAAAAATGAAAATAATGTCCTATAAACACTAACTATGTAATATAATCCCCTTGTCTTGATATCTTATCAAACAAGTTGCATTTTATATTACATTAACCTATATTCATGATATATACTTTCTTTGACTTTCCTGAAATGAACTTGTTGATAAAACCTCAATAGACTTGGACTTAATTAGATGAAGATTGTTATTATTATTACAATATGAGTGTTATTATTCATATCATTGATATAATAATTTTCTTAGATTATTTGTTGCATCAAAAAGTCATAGAATATTGTGATAATATCCATGAAGTTTAATTAAGATATTATTAAATATATGTTTTATTGTTAGATGATGTCATCTTACAAGATACATATGATATAGGCTATATAACACCTTCAGATTTTATAAAATATTTTTTTTAATAAATTTAATTTCTTTGATATCTTGTGTTACACATAACACTTAGTTTTAATAAACCTTTATATACCATTAATATTATTATTTAAAAATCAACATGATAACCTATTAGTTAAATTGAGAGTTATGAATAATAATAAATTAATTTTTAAAATTAATTATAAATGTTTTAGGTAAATAAAATATATTTGTAGATAATTTAACACCCCATTATTTTATGGTATGTATCTTTTTAAATTTAATCTCTTCAAAAGCTTATGTTACACGCAACACCAATCTTAAATGAACAATGAAATATTATTATAACCTATCAATTAAGTTGGTGGGAATTAATAGAATTAACCACATTATGAAATTTATATATTATATGTTCAATATAAATTTTATATTTATCATTTTTTTATTTATAGACATGATATAATAATAAATCCACTTTTACTCATAAAAAGCTATATTAGTCTAAAGGTAGTTTTGTCTCTTATTGATGGTGAGCTTGTTTTAAAACAAAATTTTGACACTTTTATAAATTATATTAGAAAAAATAAACTTCATTATTAAAAGTGGAATTTTGAAATTAAATTAGGGTGATTTTTTTGGTATTTTTATGAAAAGATTGATTTTTGGTGAATACTGAAAAATAATGCAATTTAACTAAATATTAACTTTTCATCTAAATAGATTATAATGTTAAATTATTTTTTAATTTTGTTTAAAAGTAATATTAGATAAATTATAAATATATTAATCTAATTTAGTTCATCGGAATCATTTTTATATTTAATTTGGATATAAAAACATTTCAAACCTTTGAATGTTTTCACTTTAAAAACATGTTTTCTCACCCGGTCTATGAGATTAATTTTAAATTAATTGTACCCACTTATGTGTTTTAAATTTTGAAAAATTTATTCTATATTTATAATAATAAGTTAAAATTTTATTAAATAATAATTTTTTTGACAGTATTAATAGTAAATATAGTAATTTTAATTTCCACGGTTAAGGGTAAATTGAGTAATTAAGGGTAGATATAATATTAAAATATTATAAAATTACCCTCACATTTGTGAAAATTTTATTTTATGAGAGATTTATTATTAAAATCATCCTTGGGCCGATTTTATGGCCTCTTGGTTCCACTTGGATGATTTTAATACCTTTATTGTATTTTATTTTAAGAAAAACCAAAATTTTCACACTAATGTTTTAATAAGTATTACATTTTTAATATGTGGTTATTCAGAATATATCTTCGATTATAAATTGTTATTTGAAATATAAAATTATTATATTCATCATGGTAATTTATTTTTAATTTTTAGGAAATAAATAATTAAATTACATAATTTGAAAATGATGATGCTTTAATTGTTCAATTTTTGAAAATATCAAATAAATGATTTTAAAAATATTAAAATAAATATAATTTGAGATAAGTAATGTAATAAATGAATTTTATAGATTAATTTTACTTTTTAGTGATGTGATAAATGATTGATTTTGAAGATATCTTGTTTTATTGATTTTTTGTAAAAGTTAAAGTAATGAATAGTGTCAAATTTTACATTAATGTTATATTAAAATAAATATTATTTTAAAAAAAGATTTAAAATTTATAAAAAATATAAAATAAAGAAAATTGATTGAGATAAGTTTTAAAATTTAATACATGACTCGTTTATGGTTAATTTTTCATGTTATAGTAACAATATTGACCCTCAAAGAGTAAAAAATCATGTTATCCAAATACGAGTTAAAAGGATTAAAGAAGCGTTAAAACCAAAAGATAAGGGTATAACCATGAACTAAACTTTCTAAAAAATTATTATATAAAGATTAATCAACCCTTATCATCTTAATATCAATTTGTTTCAATTTAATACACACTTTTACATGAAAATAACTTATATATTATTTAAATCAATGATAGTTTCAAAATGTCACTCTATTTGTATTTAATATCTTTTATGTGATCACATAGGTAAAAAATCAATATATTAATGAACATAAATATCTATATTTATTTAAATGAAATTATTTTCACTATATAAATTTATTTTCAATTTTTAGAAGTTATATTATTACGTTAAATGCTTGAAAATACTAATTTAATATTTATTTAATTAAGAGAAAAAATAAAATAAATGATTTTAAAAAAATTAATTTTGATATAATTTTAAATATTTAATGTTTGAAATTAATTTTATATATCTATATGAAATATTACACAGGTTTGAAATCACTATATTTTAGTTCCCCTTTTTTGATGTATTTGAAGTAAAATTAAATGAATAGTTTCCAAATTGACATTATTGATAATTTAAAAAAATAATATTTTATTTAATTATATAAAATTCATAAAAATATATTATTAGACCATTTTAATAGAATATAGTTAAAAAATCATCAATTTTCTATTTATGGGTAGTTTTTTCTTTAATAGTAAAATTATTAACCATTTAGGATTAAAATTGTGGATACCATGGTTAAGGTCAAAAATAACTTTTGAAGGGGTATATCAAAATAATAAGTTTTAAAATGAAAAAAAAACTTATATAAATTAAATTGTTTGATGGTATTACAACCCTATGCTATCTTATCTTTAAATTAATTTCCATTTGAGGCATTTTTAATGATAAATTAATTTACTATAATTTAATATTTTTGGAAATTCTAAAAGCACCCATCACCTCAATTATAAAATGGAAACTCCTAATTCACTTATTCTCACCACTTTGAGATTTATATATCAACCAAACCATAACCATTTATCTTAATAACATCCTTATTCATGTTATAGATGTACTTTTCCTTCCAAAATACCAACCCTAGTGTCCTAGAGAGGATATCTAAAGGATGTTTTCCGAAGAAGACGTAATCGTATTTATCAACTCTTTCAAGTTTATTTCTTCATCCACTTCCTATTCATGTGTTTTTTCTATTTTAATGTATTAATTAAATTATAAAATATATTTTGATTTTTTATTATGATTTTGGTATAACTATATTCTATATTTTATCAGTCCTATGAAAAATGAAAACACAGCATGGTGTAATTTGTTTTCATCGTCACTTTACTTGGATGGGTATAATGATGGAAATAATGGATATATATTATAATTATGATATGATATTTATTTTTTAAAATTAATATACCATATAATTCCTTACCATTTTACCCATTAATGGAATAATATCGTCGCTCATGTGTATATACGGCTTACCGTCTCCATGACGCGATGTGATTCATATTCCATGTTCACCATTAAATAATTCTTATAAAAATGTAAATAATGAATAAATATGATATATATGACCATAATATAATTTTATATATTATTTAATTGTATACTATTAATAATAACTAGGGCATACATGACAAAACATGCATAGGAAAATGAAGCATTTAACACCCGAAATAAGGGTAATGCTGAAATATTATTAACAAATGGGGGATAATATGATATAATCGGATCTTATATGATATAATAAATATAAATATAGTTCTGGCATAAATAAATAACAAGATTTAAACCATTATATAGGATTTTAAATCACGTTCAACTTAATAAAGACACAAGGTAAGGGCTTATTTCACAATCTCATTGGTATTCTGGATTTTTTTGTTTAAGTATCCACAAGGGAATATTTCTCCACCATGTCCATTTTTTCTAAAAAATTTTACAATTATTTTTATTCTCCAAATATTTTTGAATTTAAATTTTAAGCCTTTTACACTTTTTTATAAATTATTTAAAAGGTATATTTTTCATTTTTTCAACAAGGTTCTTTGAGTCTTTTCTAGAAAAAATACAGAAGAAATGTTTTTTTAACTTATATGGCCTGATCCTATTTTCCCACCATCATGATGCCTTAGGGATTTAGAAATTAATTTACAATTTTTTCTAATTATTTTCAAATAAATTTTTTAATTATAAAATTGTGCAGCGTTTTTCAAATAATTTATTTCCAAAGTGAGAAAGGGTATTTTCCTCAATAAATTTTCAGTGATTTTTTTTAATTATTCTTATCTACTTCAACACAATCTTTTGAATCTTATGATTAATTGAGTTTGAACTGTAATGATATCATTTACCATATTTTTTTAAATTTTTTATAATCAGTTTGATTGTGAATTTTTTGTTTTGATATTATTCATGGTTTATGGTTAATGTATTCATATTTTATATGCTAGTTTTTAATACGATATTTTATGTTGTTTATGTTACACCCCGTTAAATGCATTGGACTTAGTAATTGAAGGGTGGGACCATTATAGCCCTTAAATGCATCGGTAGGTCTTATGAGACAAACTGGACCGAGTTTTGTCCAAGGCCAAATCCATTTATGTATACCTCTCAGTCAAGGCCTTGATAGTATGTTTTAGACATTTGGAATTATGAATTCCATAATTATGATATTAGTTATTGATATATCAAGTGATTATTCGACTAGTAGAATTTACATGGTTAAGTTTAAATCCCACATGATTATTTATATGGAATTAGTTGATTGCCTTTTATTATTTCCATATTAGGATCAAGTTATTGATTAAATAGAATGTGTTTAATTTATTTACCTTTCTATAATAATTTATACTTATTTATGATAGCTTCTTCTATATGTATACCCTTACTCACCATCAGATATCACCCCTTTCTTATGTTTTATTTTCCCCAAGATGCCAAGAATATTATTATGACTGATATGAAGGGTTAAGCTAGGATAATATTGGTGTTATCAAAAGATTCACCAGATTTTATTTTTTATTTTAAATTGTAATGTAATATTCAATTATGTATCTAGTTTACCAATACTATAAAACTATTCAGTCCTTCGGGATGAAATTCCTTATATCTACACTAATGTAATAAAGAAACCATCAACTCTAGGATACTGGGGTTAGGGTATTTATAGTTTTTATCAAATGGAGTTTTGTATAAACCTTAGAAACTAGATTTAGGTATGAAAACATATGATAGAATTTGGAAATATTCCCAAATTAGAAAGATTAGGATTTAGAGATTAGTTATACATAAATTTTCAATTTATGTTAAGTGTTTCACTAGATTTGAGGTTATATATTATATTTCATAATTTTATTATTTAATCTAGTGTATTAAATCATTAATAAATGGAGCCTATCATTAGGAACAGTAACTACATCAATGTAAACAATCCAAAGAGTAAAAATGGCCGTTTTTATGGGTTTAATCTAATATTTAAAAGGTAAATAGTGTCCCAAATATTCTCCTAATATGAGAAAATAGTATCATTTTATAATAATATGGTTAAAAATTTATAATTATTAACGCTTCGGAAGGAATGATGTGAAGAATATGGAATAAGGGGAAAATATAGATAAAGGGAAGAAGGGAAAGAAATATTTTCCCACATGTGATAATTATAAAAGGAAACACCATGGTACATGATTAAGATGAAAAGTAATTTAGTTTAAATATGGAAACAAGGCCATCATGTTCATGATTGAAATGTAAAGAAATAATTTTCGAATGTTCAATGCTTCAACTATAAGGACATGGGGAACTACGCAAGAGAAATCCCCAGGCACCAAAGGAATATGTCTCAAAATAATTTAATTGATCATGATAAATATTATGATCCTAACATATGTGAAGAGGAATGATTAATGTTATTATTCTTCGATTAATGAATTATTTCATTTGAGTATTTTATCAATGATTTATTTTTCATAAGAACTATGTAATAAATAAGGATTGTATTATAGTGTTTCTTCTATAAGGATATGGAGGCATGATTGTTTTCATTATGGTTTTTAAGGTGATAAAATGTTTGGTATGTGAAAAAATATATACATTATGTTTTGGGGGGAATCTATTATTAATTTTATTTTGGAAATTTAGTGACCTTCCTTCTAAATTTTTGTACTTCTAATTTAGACAGAAGTATTTTGGAAAAGTCTTAAGGTTATCTAATTATGGAAAGGATTAAGTTGAACTTTGGATATTGTTATTTTATATAAAATTATGATTTATCATATTTGATAAAATGTTATAAACATATTTTTTTAATAAATATTTAAAGGTCTATGTAATGACTTATGGATCTCTTGACAAAGGTGCTTCAAGCATAAAATTCATCTTCAATATCCATCTCTTGGTTTTATAAATGAAGTGGAAATAGATCGAAGCATCCCCAAATAATGAGATTATTCTTGGGACATGGAAATAAATAAATTAAGTTTATTTTATAAATTTACTATATATATATAAAGAGAGTCACAATAATTTATGAAAATGATTTTGGAATCAATATATTATCCATTTACCATTCTTTCTAATAAATCAATGGTCTTTTAACCGTTCATAGATTTACAGCTTTGTAAAGGTTGAATTTATAATGATCATGTTATTTATCACTCTCTACCAGAACTTGATAATTTTATTTATATTCCATTTCCATTTTTTCACTTCCCAATAATTTTTTCCAATTCAAAATCTAAATTTTTTTTTTACCTTCTCATTTCCCTTTCCATCTTACTAAGAGGTTGTTTTATTAACCCTATTTACAATTTTGGTTTTCCAAATAGGAATTTTGAAGTGTAATCACTTGATTTTAAAATTTTGAGGTTGAAATTTATTTTATGGATGGGAAAATGTAACTCCCCAATATTGTATGGTATGTCTCTTTTTAAATTTAATCTCTTTGAAAGCTTGCATTGCAAGCAACACCCAACTTAAACAAACAATGAAATATTATTATAAAAAAACTATTAAGTAGGTGAGAATGAATAGTATTAACCATATTATAAAATTTATATATCATATGTTTAATTTAATATATAAAATTCATATTTATGTGATTTATATACATGATATAAAAATAAATTTTCTTTTACACATAAAAAGAAATTTTTTCTAAAGGCAATTTTGTTGCCTGTTGGTGGCGTACTTATTTTAAAACTAAAATTTTAATATTTTATAAATTCTATTTGAAAAAATAATCCTAATTTTTAAAATATTAAAGTCAAAATTATCTTAGAGTTAATTTTTGGTATTTTAATGAAAAGATTCATTTTCCAGTGAATAATGAAAAATACTACATTTTAATTGAAAAAAGAATGTCCATATAAATAATTTATAATATTAAATTATATTTTAATTTAGATTTATATTAAAATTAGATAAATTATAAATTTATTAATCCAATTTAGTTCATTGGAATCATTTTTATATTGAGTTTTGATATAAAACATTTCACAAATGTGAACGTTTTCACTTTAAAACTTATTCTATAACCTCGTCAACTGGATTATTTTTAAATTAATTGTATTTATTTATGTGTTTTTAATTTTTAAAAATGTATTTCATATTTTTAATTCTAATATCCAAATTTATTAAATAAGTCCCTTCAATTTTAAGACAATATGAATAGTAAACATATTAATTTTTATTAACACGATTAAGGTTAAATTGGGTAATTATGGGTAAAAATAATATTATAAATATTTTAAAATTACCCTAAAACATGTTCTAATTTTATTCGATGAATTAGGGTTGACTAAAATAATCTTTGGTCTAATTTTATGGCCTCTTTGAGCCACTTTGATGACTTTAACCACTTTATAGTATTTTATTTTAAGAAAAATAAAACTTATCACACTAATGTTTTAAATAAGTTTTTCATTTTTAATATGTAGTTATTCAGAAGATATATTTTACTATAAATAGTAATTTAATAAATAAAATTTTTATATTAATCATGTTAATTCATTTTTAATTCTTATGAAATAAATAATTACCTTAATGGCATACATAATGATGATGCAGTAATTGTTTAATTAATGGAAATTTCAAATAAATGATATTAAAAATACTAAAATAAATATAAATTGAGATAATTAAATTCATCCAGGAATTTAATAGGTAAAATTTAAATTTTAGTGATTTTTTAAAATAGTTTTTTAAGTATATTGTTTTATTGATTTTTTTAAATGTCAATGTAATGAATATTTTCAAAATTGACAATAATGTTATAATAAAATAAATAATATTTTATTAAATGATATAAAATTTATAAAAGATATAAAATTTCGAGAAAAGATATATATAAGGTTTAAAATTTAATTTGTGATTCATTTATGGATTTTTTTTTTTGTCATTTTATACTAACAATATTGACCCTTAAAGAGTAAATATCCATGTTGTTGCAGTATAAGTTCAAGGGATTAAATAATTGTTAAAACCAAAAGATAATGGTATAACCATGACCTAAACTTGTCCAAAAAATATTTGATGAATATTAATCGACCATTATAACCTTAATATCAAGTTTTAGTTATTTATTAGATACTTTCCCATGGAAATAACTTATATATTATTTAAATCAATGAAAATTACAAAATGTCACTCCCTTTGTATTTAATATCTTTAATGTTTCCACATGGGGAAAATCAATATATAAACAAAAATAAATGTAAATTTTGAACTTTCTGAAATTTTTTTAATTATATAAATTTTTTTTAAATTTTTATATGTTATATAATTACCTTAAATACATGAGAAATACTAATACAATATTTATTTATTTATAGAAAAATAAAATAAATGATTTTAAAAATATTAATTTTGATATAATTTGAAATATTTAATGTGTAAAATGAATTTTATAGATATATATAAAATATTAAAGATGTTTTAAATTATTATATTCTTTTTTTATTTTTTGATGTATTTGAAGTCAAAATAAATGAATAGTTTCAAAATTAACATTAAAGATAATTTATTAAAATAATATATTTCTTAATTATATAAAATTAATTAAAAAAATATTATCTTTGACCATATTAATGGGATACAGTTAAAAATCATAATTTATCCATTTATGAGTCATTTTTTTCATTTATTGTAAAATTATTTACCCTTTATGATTAAAAAAGTTGTTACCACGGTTAAAGTCAAAAATAACTAACCAACGGGTAAATCAAAATGATAAGGTTTATAATGACACCAAAACATGTATAAATAATATTTTTTTATGGTATTAGAAACCTAACCTATATTAACATTTAATTAATTTCCATTTTAGGCATTTGGAATGAAAATTTTATTTATTATAATTTAATCTTATTTGATATTTTAAAATTCCCCTCACCTCAATTATAAAATGGAGCCCCCTACTTCACTTCTTCACACCACTTTTAGATTTATAGATCTACCAAACCTAACCATTTATCTTCCCAACATCCTTATCCAAGTTCTAGATGTTCTGGTCCTTCCAAAATACAAACGTTATTTCTCCTAAGAGGAGATCTAAAGGATGTTTTGTGTAGAATAGGTAATCATCCTTACAGACTCTTTCAAGTTTATTTCTTATTTGACTTCCTCTTAAGGTGTTGTTTACATAATAAAGTAATAAATAAATTATCACATATATTATGAGATGTTATTACGATTATATTACAACCATATTCCATATTTTATCCATCCTATGAGAAATGAAAGCATCACGCGTGCGTATGTACAGCGTACCATCTCCATGTCATGGTTGAATTTTTTTTCATCAACACTTTACCTATATGGGTATAATGATAGAAATAATGGATATATATGAAAATTATGACATGATATTTATTCTTTAAATTTAATATACCATCAACTTCCTTACCATTTTACCCATTAATGGAATGATATTGTCACTCGTGCGTACGTACGACCTGTCGTCTTCATGACTTGATGTGATTCATATTCCATGTTCACCATTCAAGAATGATTATAAAAAATGTATATAATGAATAAATATGATATATATGACCTTAATATATTTTTTTTATATGGCGTAACTATTCCTATTTCATAAGAATCGGGACTTACACTACAAAACATGCATAGGAAAACGAAGTAGTTAACACCTGAAATAAGGGTAATAATGAAATATTATAAACAAAAGGGTGATAAGATGATATAATAGGATAATATATGATATAATAAATAACAATATGGTTCTGATATAAATTTATATCATTATTTAAAACATTATATATGAATTTCAAGAACATTCTACTTAATGAATTCACATATTAAGGGTTTATTTCACAATCTCATCATTATTCAAGATTGTTTTTGTTTAAGTCTCAACTAGGGAAAATTTCTCCTATAAGTACATGTTTTATAAAAATGAATCAAATATTATTTTAATATTCTTCAATGATTTTTTAATGTCATTTTTAACCCTTTTTTATTTTTTTTAATTATTTAAAAGTTATATTTTTCATTTTCTAAATATGTTTATTTGAGACTTTTCTGACAAAAATATGGAAGAAATGTTTTTTAACTTATATGGTTTGAATAGATTTTCCCACTATCATTAATTCATAATTATTTAAAACTTATTTTATATTTTTTATTAAATATTTTCAAAGAAAATGTTTTCTTATATAATTCTGCAGCATTTTAAAAATAATTGATTTTCAAATTGGGAAAGTGTATTTTTATCAATAAATTTTCAATGATTTTATTAGAGTATTTTTATCTATGTCAACACCCTATGTTGAATCTTAATATTAATTTAGTTTTATCTCTTATGATATCATTTAAAAAAATTTATTGAGTGGTTTATGATCAATTTGACTGTGGGTGTGATATTTTGATACCATTCATGCTTTATGGTCAAAGTATTCATATTTTGTATGTTCTTTTTTAATATGAATGTTTATATTGTTTATGTTTTACCACTTTCATATAAGAAATTAATTGGACTTAGTAAGTGATGTTAAGTTCCTATTTTATCCCCTATATTATTTGGTAGGTCTCATTAGAAAAACTAGACTGGGTTTTAGCTGAGGCCTTACACATTTATGCAGACATCTTGGATGAGACCTTGACAGTATGTTTTAAATGTTGGACATTATGCATTCCATCATTGTGAGATTAGTTATTTATATTCCATGTGATTATTTGACTAGAATAATTTTTATTGTTAAGTTTCGATCTTATGTTATTTTTTATATGGAATTATTTGATCACCTATTATTCTTTCCATTTTATGATCAATTTATTGATTAAATGGAACGTGTTTTGGTTTTTTACCTTGACATAATCATTTATGATTATTTATGATAGTTTATGTTGTATGCATACCATTACTAACCATATGATATCATCACATTATTATGTTTTATTTTTCCACAGGATTCCATGAAGTTGATTATGACTGATATACAATGTTAAGCTAAGAGAATAATGGCATTCTCAAAGGATTCACTATGTAGTATTTATTATTTTATATTGTAATGTAAGATTCAAGTATGTATCTAGTTTAACAAGATTACTAAATGATTTGGTCATTCGGTTTGAGATTCCTTATATCGATTTCAATTTAATAACATAACCACTAACTCTGGGCTACTAGGGTTGGGGTCTTTACTAATAAGAATTTATTTTTTTAAAATTCTTCTAAATATATATTTCTAAAAAATGATTTTTATTAATTTTTTTGAACAAGTAATAAAAATATTTTTTTTACCAATTTTATAAAATTTATATGAAAAAATGAACTTAATTTATGAAATCATCATTTCAAAATAATAATAGGTTTGATTTTTTGGATTTTTATAAAAAGCTTAATTTTTTATGAATAGTGAAATATATTGGTTTTTATTGAATTTTTTTTAATAAATATATAGTATTAAATTTTGTTTTGAAATCGGTTTAAAATTAAACATAGTTTAATTATATTTTCAATAATCTAATTTAGGTGATTATAATTAATTTCATATTGAATTTTGATATTAAAACATTCTTTACTTAAGAACATTTTCTCTTTGGAAACCCTTTTTTTCATCTTGTGTACATGTTTAATTTTAAATTAAATTATTAAAATTATGTAAATTTAATTTTTAAAAATGGATTAAATATTTGGAATAATTATAATGTTTATTATATAATAATACCAACTAATTTTTTTACCATAGTGAATAGTGAAATAATAAAAATTATGTTCTGTGGTTAAGGTAAAAATTGGTTTACAGGGGGTTAAACTAAAAAGATAAGGGTTTAAAATGACCTAAAACATGTAGAAAAAAACCCATTGGATAGCCATATTTAGGCCTCTTAACATATATGGTTTGATAATAATCCATTTTAGATCCTTTTTTCATGTGAAAAATGTTGGTATCACTATTATTTTCAAAAATTCCAACTGTGTCCTCTTCCCCAGTTATAAAAGTCCACTCCCTATCCTCTTTTATTAACACTTCCAAAACCATTTGGTTCATAAAATACCAACCTAAATACTTTCATTGATTACCTCTTGTCATCCTATATTTATTTTTGAGATTATAAATCCAATCTAGGAAGGCTTTTGGTTAAACCTAAAGAGGTTGTCTGAAGAAGAGGTAAACTATTTAACGATGTGTTTTTTTAATTCATATTATAACTCCTTAAAATATTCATCAAATACGATAATATATTTAGATAAATATATAATATAAAATTATATTTTATTATTTTAATGTACAAACCTATATCCATCTCCACTTCCATCAAATGGAAAATGAAATCATCGATTGTATGTATGGTGTACTACCGCCTCACGGGCAGATGTAATTTGTTTTCCATGACCACCTTTCAAGGATGTATATAATGAATGATTTAACATATTTATATGATATTTATAAAATTATTATACTTAAATCATTATGATATCATTTATACCTTCTTAATTTACATTCTGTGGGTGATACGATAACATCACTCGTGTGTACAACGAACTACCACCTCACAAAGTGATATGTTTTATTTTTCTCTTATGATTTACATGGATGGTAGTAAGGATAGATTTAATAAATATATGTGATATTTATTAACTAAAAATAATTATATAAATATAACATCATATCTAACTTCTTACATTCTAATACATTGGAAAACAATAATGTCCCTCATGTGTACGTATAAACTACTACCTTCAAATAGTGATGTGAAATGTTTTCCATTTTATTTTTAAATTGATAGTAATAAGTGTGGATTTTATTAACATAAATGATATATATGAAATAATAATGTTTCTCTAAATTTGAATTAATATTTTCTTTTCTTTCATTCCATCCGTCGATGTAATGGAAAAACAACGTTCATGCATACATACAACTTACCTTCTTCATGAATGGTGTAATTAATTTTCTATATTCAAATTATATGTATATATATATATAATTAATATATATTATATTTTATATCATATTTTTCAATCTATATATTATTTACCCATGATAATAGTAAAAAAACTGAATATACCAAATCAAAACACACATGAAAAACCAAGCTATTATTACCTAAAACGTGATTTTAATAATTAATTTTTTAAAAATGGGTAATAAAAGGTCATAAGGAAATAATATATATATTATATAAATGATTATGGTTCTATAATAGATATATAATAAAAATATATTTATTATACATGAGATTTGAATGTTCATGAAGGAATTCGAGACTTAAGGTAAGGGATTTTTGTCTCAATTTGTCTTCTTTGGGAAATAAGTTATGTTATACACCTACCTTATTTTATGATGTGTATATACTACACTTTGAAATATTATATCATTAAAATACTTATTTAAATAATATTTAAAGTTTTAATTGACATTATTATTTCATGGGGATTATGATACAAATGTTACCAAAGTGGTAAAGACTTTAGATTATAATCTCATATTTTATTGGGATTGTTTATGATTATGCTTATAATGATTAAATAGAATTATATATCTTTCAAGAAACCCATGTTTTTTATTATAATATTGTTATTGATTTAATTTTCAATTAATTTTTACATTTTTCATCTCTTTGGAACTTAAAATGATTGAGAAAATGTTTTTATGAGAAATCAACATTATTTATCTCTTCTATCAAAACACATTTTTCCTCCTTGTCCATGTTTTCTAAAAAAATTAAAGAATTTTTTTAATATTCCCAAAATATTTTTAAAAATAATTTGTTCCCTTTTTTATTTTTTAAAAAAAAAATTAAAAGGATTCTTTCTATCATTTTTTGAGATGAGTCGCTTTTGACCTTGTTACTAAAAATGTGAAAGAAATGTTTTCTTTTAACTTGAATGGTATGAATATAATTTCCCACCATCATGACCATTATTTTCTTTAAATATTTTTTATAATTTTACAATATTATTTTCAAATAAAATTATATCTACAATATTTTATGAATTTCTAGTTTTGTGAAATAATAATTTCAAATAGAGGATATTTCTCACAAGATATTTTTCAAGTGATATTTAAAAATAATTTTCCATCTAAGATGATATTTTCAAAAGAAAAAAATATTTTCCACAAGAAATATTCCAAGTGACCTTTCAAAATAATTTTTCATCTAAGATTAAATCCTTTGATGTTACTTAAAATTTACATGGGATATGATCTAATGATACTCTATTTATACTTTCTATACGTGGTTTATATTTATGGTGAAAATATGTTTATGAAACACATTTCTTTTCCATAGGTTATGCTATGATGAAATGTTTATGAAACCCATTTTTTTCATGGGTTATAATTTGTTGAATGTTTAATAAAAACATTTCTTTTCATGGTTTATGATATAATTAATTTCTTATGACCCTATGGAACATAAATGTGGGGATTATGTGATGGGTGGGACCAATATCTCCCTTTAATGCATTGTGTAATGATTAATGGTCTTTGAGATCAAAGGGTACATTGGAGGT
This sequence comes from Viscum album, assembly GCA_963277665.1. Taxonomy (NCBI): domain Eukaryota; kingdom Viridiplantae; phylum Streptophyta; class Magnoliopsida; order Santalales; family Viscaceae; genus Viscum; species Viscum album. The sequence goes on from OY728126.1 coordinate 401,208,363, forward strand.
TATTCCAATCCTAAAACAAGAGGGTGCATAGGAGGTTATCCCAATCCATAAAGAGGGTACATTAGAGGTTATTCTAATCCCAAAGTAAGTACATGGGTGATTATCCCAAGCCTAAAATGTTATGAATGTCTTGGTAGATAACCTTGATGTAGTATTTTCTATGCTAATATGTATGTCACAAATCTATGTCTTATGAAAATTTTATTTTATCAATTCATGTGTACTTTCATTCATTTATGATTCATGTCTTATGAACTACTAAGATTTATGCCACAAATCAAATATATTATCTATGATATGAATGGTATGGTTTTCAAGAATTATTCTCATTTTAATATATCCTTGTGATCATGTTATGTTGATATCTCTCTTGTTTACCCTTACTAAGCATCTTAGCTCACCCTTTCTTATGTTTCCTTTCCCCAGGTTATGAAGTATGGTTTTAAGTAGGGTGATTTTATGAAGAGAACTAAATTAGATGATCTTTATGGGATATGTTGAAGATATTTCCTGAAATAAAGATGATTATATATCAAGTCTTGAAAGACACTAAAAATTTATGTTCCTCATGTGTGTATTTGTAAAATGTAATGAATATTCATCTAGAAATATGTAATATTTATATATGGAAATTCTAGTTATAGGATATTAGGGGTAAGAGGCTCATAAAACATTGATAATTATTCTCATGAATTTTTTAATTGGTAATCTCCAAGAGAGGAGGTTATGAGAACAGACCAACTCATAAGAATCCCACATATTATATGTCTCATTATATATCCTCATATATGGATGTTGGTAATGGTCATTAGACTTGAGATTATTATTAATACATATCATGAATTGCATAATTATATGCATTGTCGATAAATATGATGATATATTCTCACGGTGAAGTGGGATATGTTACGGGTTTCAATAATACATCTAAGTGTGTGATGGATATATCATCACAGTTTTCACCAATACATATAAGTATGAAATTTATTATGTGAATTAATAATTATCTTAAGTATAAGGACCAATACACACATTAATATATGGGGATGTATAATGAAACATATAACATATGGACTTCCTATGAGCGAGTCACTTCTAAAAACATCCACTTTGAGATTACCAAGGGAGAATTTCATAAGAAGATGTATCAATGTATTATGAGCCACCAACACTTGATAGATTGTATCATCTATGTCTAGTTAGATAACACCATCTGAACATATAATATATATTTAAAAATATCATCATAACAATTCAAGGAGAATATCATAGCAGGGAATTTCTATGACCTTTTGATGTATAAAATATTCAAAGGACATTATCAAATTAATGTTATACATAAAAATTCTCATCATGTGATAATATATTTATTAGTAATAAAGACCATGAATATATAGATAATAAAAATTATAATGTATTTGGTTCTAAGGTATGAGCTCCAAAAAACTCTCACTTCTACAAGAACCATTTTCTAATGAATTTTATCCCACTAGCTCTTACTTGATATTCATTATTATACTAATATGAGGCTTTAGCCAATGGGTCCACAATTTTTCTCCCATGGAAACTCTAATAAATAGGTCATTACTCCTTTTTTTAATTTTGAGAATATTTGATACTTTCAAAGTACATGATGCATTCGTTTATGTGACACTACCTCCATGGAGAGGGATACTACTATAATTTTATCATAATACAATGTTATATGGTCTTTACTAATAGGAAAAAAATAAATTTATTATATGATATTTCATATTCATACTACTTATTTAATTGCATTACATTACACGATATACCTAGAATCTAATGTAGAATTACCAACCACTACTTACTTTGAGATCTTCCAACTCGCATCTCCTCTATTTATGGTGAATACATATCGTGACTGTGATTTCTTATCATTTTGATCTATCTAGAAACTAGAATATATATCCATTAATGACTAGATCCTCATCGCTTCCATAAAATAAGAACATATAATTTTTATGTCTCAGATAATTTAGGATAGTATTTAATACAATCCAATGATGGTCTCATGGTTTTGTTAAATATTCACCAATCATGCTCAAGGAATAGGAAATATCAATCTTGGTACATAACATGGTATACATTATTGATCCTATATATTATACATAATGAATTATATTCATCCTCTATCACTCCTATTATGTTTGAGGACACATTTTATTGGATGTATGTATTCCATGTGACATTGGAAAAACCCCAACTTTGGATTATTCCATACTAAATATCTCCATTACCCTATTAATAATGTACCCTTACTTAGTCTCTGAATCCTTTTGGATCTACCATGAATGATCATAATCCATTGAATGTGAGTTGATTCACCGAAGACCTTCATAGAGAAGCATTTATTAAACCATATCTTAAATTACTTTAAAGATGGTATTTCATTTTCAATAAGTAATATTTCATCAATCTAATAGGAAAGTGAATATGATCTCTCTAAAATAGTAATTGACACTCGTTTCATATTTTTTTATAAAAAAAATCATTATGAATTTATAAAATTAAATCTTCTATGATATAGATGATTGATTCAATCCATAAATGGATCTCTGCAACATTCATACATTATTGGAATCTCTTTTATTCACAAACCACATTGATTGTAATATATATACATCATCCATAAGTTTTCCATTAAATAAATATAACATATATTTACCAAATCTTATAATCATGGTAAGATACTATGGTATTCATAATTTCAATGGATTTAAGCATGAAAAATGGTGAAACTTTTTCATCATAGTATATGTATTGACACCTATTAAACCATTTATAACCTAGTCGTGACTTATAGGCTCTAATGTTAACTTCCATGTCTAGTTTCTTTTTTAATATACTTTTTCAAACAATAGGCTTTGCATTTAATGGTGAGTCAACCAAAACCCAAATATAGTTCCAATACATAGAATCTATTTTAGAATTCATGGATTCTTTTCACATTTAAACTTTTAAGACATTTACTTATTCTTTATTGAACATAGGTTCCTTAATCTCTTCTTCTTTATTGGAATACTTTCTACTTTAGTTGGCATAGGGTTTATTTAATATGAAATAGGATTTAATGTATATTTCTAAAAGGATAATGGAATAATGGTATGACTCATTATTGACCTTACCATATCCAATAATGTTTAGTTCATCCTTTCAGTAACACAATTAAATTGTGGTGCATAAAGAGGGGTGAGTTTAGAAATAATCCCAAACTCTGTGAGATATTCAATGAACCCTTTTTTAATATATTTAACAACTCAATACAAACAAAGTTTCATTATCTTCTTACCAAGTTAATTTTCTAATTAATTCTTGAAATACCAAAATTTCTAAAAGGATTCATACTTATACCTCATTAAGTAAAAATTTCCATATCTTCTAAATTAATTGGTAAAAGTTATAAAGTATGGGTATCCACATATAGATTCAACTAGAAAGGGTCCATAAACATTTGTATGATCCAATTCAAGTATCTTTTTATCCCTTTCACCATTTCCACCAAATGGTGGTTTGTTCTATTTTACTTATAAACAAGATTCATATTTTTTAATTGGTTTTAGTTCAAAAGTATCTAAATACTAATCCTGATAAATATCTTTAAAATGATTCTTGTTTACATGAGCATATTAGTGGTGCTACAACTGGATGTGAAATGATTCATGTGAACTTGATTTGTTATCGATTTTCAGCACCTAGTTTTTGTATTCTAGTATATAAAGACCATTATAGGTTCTCACAAACTATGTATTCATAATAATTTTTTTCTTGGCATAGTACAATGCACAAGGGAATGTACCAATCTTAGAAGATACTAATAGTAAGTAGGTTACCTTTCTCTAAAATTAAACATTATGATAATTTCATGGTCATGTTACATTCCATTTTCTATAATTAAAATAAACTTAGTTTTTGTTACATTATCCTAATAACAAAAATGATACATAATAAATTTTATTTATTAGTCTCCCACTATTTGATCAAATATGAATATCCCTCATCATTGGTATTATAATATCCTATTGTGTTGATATATATAAGTGGAAAGTATCCATATTTTCATTCTCATAATCCATACTATGGCCATGAAAATTTCCCAAAGGTATTTAGGTTGGAGAGTATTTTTGATTACATCAACTCATAGTTCCATGATCCATTGAGTGGACTCCCTAATATTAAAATCCTAGAATTATATTTACTCAACACTTTCCTCCAAATGGTATTGAATATAAAATGTCTATTACAGAAAATGAAAACATCGTTAAGTAAACTAATTATCATTGTTAAAACGTTCCAATAGTTGAAATGTGTCCCCAACTATAGTCTGGATGACACATTAACTACGGGTGTGTCCTTAATCAAATAATGAAATATGTTATTGACTAAATATTTCTTTGATGTATTTTTATCTTATTCATTAATTTTTATTTATTTTATCTTTTACATTCTTGTTAATATTTTTTGAATTTAACATAAGTGAGTGACCATGTATTGATAAAATAATTTTACACATAATCAATTTATTTTATTCCATGTTTCATTATTGATAATTTATTTATTTTATGTGATCTTGATTAAGAATTCAACAACATAAATAATTTTTCATGCATTGGACATAAATAAAATAAATATATATGTCATGATCATGAGATTTTCTAATAGTTTATTTTTTAAGTAAACATTAAATTATCCCATGAATCTAGGGTAATAAATCCTTGAACTAAAGAATAGTTTGAGTTGCACTATTCTAACTAGTCTCATATGTATTTTCTTTGTTGGTTTCATGTTGGATTTAAATTTGAACTTCATTCATTCAACTAGAAGATATAACTTTTATATATTATTTACACATACACAAGGGTAGGGAACCATGGGTACAAGTTTACAAAAAAAAGAATAATGGATATGCAATCTCATTCATAATAAAGATGAGGGGATGATACACTGATCACCATTTTAATTTAATAATAATTATTGAAAAAATCAATGAGATAAAATTAAATTAAAATAAATCCAATGCATACATAGTTTGTTCAAGATCATGATCATCCTTGCATTAAATGAGTATGAATATAAAAGTAGTTAGAAATAATTTTAATATGTTATTTAGTAAGATAATTTACTCAAATTAATAAATTAATTGTATTATTAATTCATTAATTTATTTATCTTAACATTCTAGCTAAATAATCCTGAGGATGCCCATAATTTTAATTTTAAATAAATCAAATAATTTAATTTAATTTAAAATTAACTAAGTACACGATGTGTTCCCCTATGAACTAGATAGTGTCTCATATGATACTTTTCATGTATTGTGTACTTACACAATATGCAGTGTACATAATGTTTCATGCTATTACATAACATTTAGTTTTATGAGTCAATCCAAATATTCATCTCAACATTTATGTCACACGACACACATTACTATACACAACATGTACTTATTTTAATGATACAATTTACTTGGTGAGTATGATGATCATACATTTAGTATAGTTCCAAAATTAATGTTAAAATTAATTAAGAATTTTATACTCTATATAACCACATCACACAATATGTATTTAAACTACTTTTCATATGTTTTGGTTTGATGTTGTAATAAATTTACATTCTATGTTTTTAATTTTGTATGGGTATAGCCTGGTTTGATGTGTACTCCACAAAAATGAGTACATGATACACTATATATATAGTTTTTACACATCATGTATCCTTTTTTAAGGTCATCTATAATACACACCTAAGGACTTAGTGTGGAATCGGTATGAATATTTTTTCTGTTTCAGGATGTGTATGATAGCTACATTCTATATAATCACAAATGGAACATATTTCTCATCTTTAAGAAACTACATGATATGTATTAAATTCATGTTTCATACTTTGACCACACAGATTCCATGTTTCTAATGAGTTCAAACCATGTGAGGTTACACAACATTTATGCTAGCTATGTGTCGTGTATCCCCTAAAATCGTGTGTTATATAGTAAGTCAATACATGATTCATAAATGACACCACGTACTAATCTACCATATTATGTTTTTTTTATTTTCAAAACACATCATAATGTAGTGTATATGGGTACACAACATGTACTTTTTAGTTACACATTATGTATCTTTGTTATATGACCAAAATCTTCAACACCTCATAATGGAATCTTTGAGAATTATTAATCTATTTTTGGCATGCTCTTGTTCATATAAAAGTGAATGATTAAAATATCCTGACTTTTATATTAAGTATGAATAAACCAAAAACGAAAAACTAACATAAAATGTGTGAATTAATAAATGATTAAAAAAATATAAATCAAAATATTGTTTCTCTTATGCCACTTGAAGTTTCCAGAGTGCAAAAAAAGTTGTCAATATCATTCCCAAAAATGGATTTCATCAGTAACTTCAAATATATAGTTGTAAATTGATGATATATACCTCATTAAATTTTAATAGAGGGTATCTTTCACATAAAATTTGTATTTAATTTATATAAATAAAAATTTTCTTTTCTTGTAATTATTTTTTCATTGTAAAATCAATTGACCACTCTTATCATACCATAGTTCTGAAAAAGGATCCAAGTGTAAAATATCTCTAGTGTTAATCCACAGATGATTCATGAACCTCTTAACATCGTCATATAATCTTTGAGTACTACTATGAATGATTTTAATCACTTGAATCATTCATCATTTATAGCAATAAGAATTTTTTGAGTTTGAGAAAATATTTATCTTATTTTATTGATCCTTGAAAGGGAGGAGGATGATTGTTACTCTCCATTATAGAGAGTGTTCTATAGAAATTTATCTCTGTGGTGGAGAGAATTATCTAGGATAAATTTGTTGTGCATAATAACATCTAACCTTATAAAATATATATCTGAGTTTATATGGTTAGGTTAGAGAATTGGTGATTTCATATATTCCCTTAGCCAGTCTCTTAATCCTTAGAAAACCCTACACCAAATTATAATATAATTATTATTATCTTGATGTATGCCAAACATGATGAAAAATTTAATATCATTCAAACTAGACCCTTAAATCAATCCATCAACCCTCTCCGAAATTTTTCAAACCATGAATAATTAATATTTATTTAAATAACTAAATATCACTATATTATTCATTCAATAAATAAATATGTGATCAATATGAAAAAAATATTATTCCTTGAAATTTGAGAAAAATATATATCTTAATGCTATATTCAAATATAATTTAATAGAGGTTCAAGATATAATTAGTGTATGGAACTCGAGGACTTTTTCTTAGTTTAATTAGGATAACTCTCTTAATTTCCAAGATCATAAACTAGAAACACATCAAGGAACCCATAAAAAATACATTAATATCAAAACTATAATAACTTCCTATAAATGTTCAATGTGTAATATAATCCCTTTGACTTGATATCTCATCAAGTAGGTTGTATCTCATGTGTTATCATCCTATATGTTTTATATTTTTTTTGGATTTACTAAAATGAAATTGACGATAAAATCACCATCAGAATGGAGTTAATTAGAAAGTTTCATTCAAATCAAAGGGCATGAGATGTCTACTTACACTAAGTTAGTAGGTAAAAATCCTTTCTTGAATTATTTATTAATTACATGTCACTTTTGACACACCCAAAATATCATATTTCATTGAGAGAATATATCATCATAGTTTTCAATAGTATATAAAAGTGTTTGATGCACAATATGTATTATTGATAATATAAATTCTAAATAAAAATACTCATTTTAATAGATAAGAATATCCAATGACACATATAACATATGGAATTCCTATGGGTGGGTTTGTTCATATAACCACCTCTATTGAATATTACCAAGGGAAAGATTCATGAGAATAAAGATAAATGATGGATTATGAGCCTGCTACCTATGATAGCATATATCATTCTTTCTACTCATATGATTTTATCCAACCAAATAAAATATATTTAAGAATATCATCATGGAACTTCAAGGTTCTTATCATAGAAAGATACTTTTATAACCTTTTGATATTATGGATACTCTATAAAAATTATCACATAAATGTTATGAAGAAGAACACTCATTATTTGAAAATATATTAATTAATATTATATACCATGAATATAAAATTATTCAACATTATATAGTTTTCAATTCTAGGTAACCAACTCCAATAGTGGAAACATAATTTGATCAAAGATATTACCAAGAACTAGGTAATTATTTTTATAAATTATTTATAAATTTAATATTTATTATCCTCTATATTGATTCTAGGTTCATTCCATATGTTTTTTGGATATTATCCATTAATATCAATGAACAAACTAAAATTAGGCAGTTTCCAAATTCCTCTATTTCACAATAAAACATTCAAAACCAAGAATTTTATTTTCCTAGTGGGATATAAATGCTTATGTTGGTTATGTATTCTATACTTTCCTAGATAAATTTCATATTTTTTGATTTTTTTGTTTCCTAATTCATATTTTTGTTATGAACATTTAGTTTCATAAAAAATCGATAGGGTTGTGTGGTGACCACTCACTAGGTACAATGTACTCACACCCTACACATGTTCCATCGAAATGTATGCAGACCTTGTTAGGCATTATTCAAGTAAAGTGAAATCTCTTTTACATGAGGGATAATGGATATAATTCCTAGGAGACATGATTTTATAGAGTGGATAGTAATTATATTGTTTAAAGATGAATACATCCTACTTTTGGTGCTTATTTATAAAGTAATACTAGGGATGTTATACTCTTATGTCTAGTGTGGTATAATTTTAACCATTTTGAATCATGTATCTATTATGGATCATCCTTTTTTATTGGTTCTGTGTATTTTGGAGCTTATGTTTATTTGTAATTGAATACATGTGGAAATTAGTAAATTTCATGATCTAGATAAGAAATTATTTCTGGCATATATGTCTTCCCTTTGGTGAATATGTTTTATTTTTCTATATATCCAAAGTGTGTATAGTTCATGTCAAATTTTTGATAGATTCTAAAAATTTGTTATTTAATAACCAAAGAGGATAAATCATGTCCCAATTTTTTCCAAATTAACCCTATACATTTATGTTAGCTGGTAGTGATTGGAGAGAATGCCTAAGGTATTATAGTGATTTATCTTGGGTCAAATGGAAATCTAGGTTCAGTCATTACATAATATATAATAAATATTTTTTAAAAAATTAAAAAATAATATACAAAATATATTTCCTTCTATAGATCAAATATTATATTATAAATTACACATAATATTTCATACAACAATGAATAAACATTTTATGTGTTTGTAAATCTAAATTATCAATCAAATTTAAAAAAAAAATACATTCATAATTGTAATGCCCAGACCCAAACCACTGTATCCAATCTAGAGAGTAACATAACCTCATGTGGGACTCCCCATAAGCAAGAGGCTACTGACTTGTTGTAAGGGTATGAATGTCATCAATGGGGAAAAGATACCCTTAGTATCATGTTATAGCCCAAATAATAATAATAAATAATATAAACAATACAGAATAAAAAAGGTGGAAGAATATAATGTGAGATGGAACACATGTCATATAATGCATAAATAAACAATGATAATACAAACCAAAGTATAAGTACAATAGATAGGTAGAAAAACACATTGATATCCTCTAGAGTCTATCTTGATCTTTCCACCAACTCCATGTTCTATGGATCAACCATCTTCCACCGGCCCCTTTCCCTTGCTTGGATCCCCATACATGATTTCTTCATGTGCATCAAGATTACCATACATGGTGTGAGTAATAAAACTCAGTAGGACACCGAAAATACATCATTAAAAAATGATCACTTGTATAACATGTGTATTATATGATAATAATGAATTCATAAGAAAGCATAACAATAAACATATATCACATGTGTTATAACCAAGCCACCATGATCTCCAGTCATACTTGCTTCGACTCCATGCCAGAAAGAATATCAAGATATCGATAATAACCAAGAACTATCCACTAGGATAGTAAACATACTTCTAGTATTATGTGAACAAGATACATAGAATTCACTACGCATCAAGTTAGTCATGTTCTCAACATCCACTAGCCATCGAGTGATCGTGCTACTTGGAATACACTAAACCTTGATTAAACATCCTACTTAGCATCCACTAGGCATTGAGTGTGTCACACAGCATCCATGAGGTATCTTCATATTCATACTCTATGTACACTTCCATAATTGACATTGTCTCATGGCATTCTCACTCCCCCTCTAGGGGTAACCATGTCACGATGGTCCACCTGTTTTGAGCATAGAGAATAATACCTTACAAATCATGGTAACACACATAAAAGGGAATATCATAAAATAAATCATAGCATATAATCATGAAAAAATAGTAGTGACATACATTACATGTCATCAAGATCAAACATGAACGAACATGCTACAAGCATAGTCAAGGAATCAAGTGCCATAAAGAGGTCTCATAGGCTATGCACACACCCATAAAAAATCACAATCAAACAAAAACATCAAGCTTGATAACAAAATAATTATCCCAAAGAAACAAGTTCATACAAGAGCCTCAAATGGTAAGGAAATTTCTACCTCATGGTCATTGAAGAATAACTCCAAAGTTTTCCAAAAGATCAAATAATAAATCATATTGTGAACCCATAAAGAGATACACTACTACAAAATAGGCCTTTAAAAACTCTATAACAGGCTTTTATTAGTGATACAAAAGTGCTAACTATCACGGTGTAGTTAAAAGGACAAGGCTTTTATTAGTGCTAGAAAAGTACTAATAAAGGGAATCTTTATCAGTGCAAAAAAACATTGATAAATCACACTATTATCAGTACTTTTATAATCACTGATAAAAGACATCATTTATAAATAAATTTAATTAGAACTAGTAAACTGACCCTTTATCAATGCTTCTAAAAGCATTGATAAAGGGAAATATTGCAGTGTGATGGTACAACACACTACGTCACTATAAATGGGGCATGCAGTTTTTTGTAACAACATACTGAATCACCAATAACAACACCAAAAATAGTATTAGAAATTAGAAAAATTAGATAATAATACATAATTTAAATGAAATAAAATTTACAACACAAATACAAGAAAAAAAACTATTATATAGTATGTCAAAAAAATTAATAAAATTAACATCAATTTAGAATAAAAAACATTTAGAGTTATATCAGTCATGCCATGATTTGGATTGAGGTGAGACTAATTTATACCCATTAAAATGATTTATTAATCATTTTCCTAAATTACCAAAATATTATGAATGTGTTTTCTTAGTTTTGAGTATGTTAGTTGTTTTCTTCACTAAAATTAATGTCAGTTTTAAATAAATGGAAGCACTTGGAATCATACCAGTCACACTATGTGTTGGATTAAGGTGAGAATGATTCTGACACATCTCAAATAAATTATGAAACATTTTCCTAAAGTATCAGAATAATCAGAATATGTTTCCTCAATTTTGAGTATGCCACTTGTGTTTTTACTAATATGTCATTTTAAACTAGAAACATGCACTTTTAGTCATACAGGTTGCATCATGTGTGGGTTTGACATTAGAATGATTATTACATGTCATAAATTAATTATGAATCACTTTTCTAAATTATAAATACAATCCCAACATATTTTCATAGTTTTTAGTGAGTGACAGTTTTTTGTACTAAAATGTCAATTTTAAACTGATAATAGATACTTGGAGTCATACCGGTCACACTGTGAGCCAAATTGAGGTGAATCTAATTTTTACATGTGAAAAATGACTTATAGATCATTTTTCTAAGGTACCAAAACAATAATAATGTATATTATTGGTTTTGAGAATGTTAGTTTTTTCCAATAAAATTAATGTCAATTTTGAATAAAAAGATTCACTTGCAGTCATACCAATCACACTATGAATCAGATCGAGGTGTTATTGGTTTTGAAATGTTTTAAATGACTTATGTATTTTTTTTCCTAAAGTATCAAAACAATATTAATGTGTTTCTTTAGTTTTGAGTACACCACTTGTGTTCTTTACTAAAATGTCATTTTAAACTAGAAACATACAGTTATACTAATACAGGTTTCATCGTGTGTGGGTTTGACATGAGACTAATTCATACCAGTTATAAATGAATTATAAATCATTTTCCTAAATTATCAATAAAATATGAGTTTTTTTCTCAGTTTTTAGTAAGTGGCACTTTTTTGTATTAAAATGTCAATTTTAAACTGATAACAAATACTTTGAGTCATACCGGTCACACCATGAGTTAGATTGAGGTATAGATGATTCCTACATGTCACAAATGACTTATGGTTATTTTTTCTAAAGTAACAAAACAATATGAATTTGTTTTCTTAGTTTTGAGTATTTCATTTTTTCACTATGATTAATGCCAATTTTGAATAAAATGATGCACTTAGAGTGATAATGGTCACACCACGCATCATATTGAGGTTCAAATGATTTTTGAATGTCTCAAATGACTTATGGATCATATTTCTATAGTATAAAAACAATACTAATGAATTTAATCTATTTTGAGTATGCCACTTCTATTTTTTATTAAAATGTCATTTTAAAATAGAAACATGCACTTTTAGTCTTATAGGATGTATCATGTTTGGGTTTGATATGATTCTATTTCTTACACATAAAAAAGTAATTATGAATTTTTTTCTAAATTATAAAGACAATAAAAGTGGTCTTTCTTAGTTTATAATTAGTGATACTTTATCTATTAAAATTTCACTTTTAAACTGATAATAGACACTTTGAGTCATATTGGTCACATTGTGAGTCGAATAGAGATTCAGAATATTCATACACATCACAAATTTCTTATGTAATATTTTCCTAAAGTACCAAAAAAATTTAAATGTGTTTTCTTGGTTTTGAGTATGTCAATTTTTTTCTCACTAAAATTAATTTCAATTTCAAATAAAAATATTCATTTAGTTTCATACTGGTAACATTGTGCATCAGATTGAGGTGTGACTAATTTTGAAATGTATCAAATGACCTATGGATATTTTTTCTAAAGTATCTAAACAATATAAATGATTTTCCTTATTTTTGATTATGCCACTTGTATTTTTTACTAAAATGATATTTTAAATTGGAAACATGCACTTTTAGTCATATAGGTTGCATCATGTGTGAGTTTGACATGATACTAATTCCTAAATATAAAAAATGGATTATTAATTTTTATCATAAATTATCAAGGAAATGTTTTCTTGGTTTCAATTGAGTGACACTTTTTGTATTAAAATGTCAATTTTAAACTCATAACAGACACTTTGAGTCATACTGGTCACACCATGAGTCAGATTGAGGTTTTGATGATTCCTACAAGTCTAAAATTACTTATAAATCATTTTACTAAAGTACCAAAAAATACTAATTATTTTTCTCTATTTTGAGTATGTTGGTTATTGGGTTCACTAAAATTAATGACAATTTTTGATATAAAGACATGCTTTGAGTCATACTAGTCACACCATGCTTAGATTGAGGTGTGTCTGATTCTAAAATGTCTCAAATGACATATGAATAGTTTTCCAAAAGTATCAAAACAATCCTAAGTTGTTTCTTCAATTTTTAGTATTCCACTTATGTTTTTTACAAAAAAAATCATTTTAAACTAGAAACAGACACTTTTAGTCATACAGATTTCATCATGAGTGGGTTTAACCTAAGGCCAATTCCTATAAGTCAAAAATGAATTATAAAACATTTTTATAAATTATCAAGAAAATAAAAGTGTGTTTACTTGGTTTTCAGTGAGTGATACTTTTTGTATTAAAATATTGATTTTAAACTGATAACAGACATTTTAAGTCATACTCGTCACACTGTGAGTCATATTGAGGTGAATATGATTCCTACACATCATAAATAACTCATGGATAATTTTTATAAATTAAAAAAACAATATGAATGAATTTTTTTAATTTTGACTATGTTAGTTGTATTTTTCACTAAAATTAATGTCAATTTTGAATAAAAAGACACATTTGAGTTATTATGATCCCACTGTGTGTAGAATTGATGTGAGGATAATTCCAACATGTCTCAAATTACTTATAGATCATTTTATTAAATTATAAAATAATCAAAAAAATCCTTGGTTTTCAATATCCCACTCATGTTTTTTACTAAGATGTCATTTAAAATTGGAAACATTCACTTTTAGTCAAACAAGTTTCATCATGTGTGGGTTTGACATGAGACTCATTACTACAAATAAAAAATTAATTATGAATAAATTTCCTAAATTATCATGGAAAACCATACATGTATTCTTGGTTTTTAGTGAGTGATACTTTTTTATTAAAATGTCGTTTTTAAATTGATAATGAATACTTAGAGTTATACCGGTCACACTGTGAGTCAGATTGAGGTATGGATGATTCTTACACATCACAAATGACTTATGGATCATTTTTATACAGTATAAAAACAGTTTGAATTTTTTTTATCGGTTTTGAGTATGTTGGTTTTTTTCACCAAAAAAATGATGTCAATTTTGAATAAAAAGACACACTCTGAGTCATACTAGTCACACCGTGCATTAGATTGAGGAGATTCTAATTCCAACATGTCTCAAACAAAATTTTGGATCATTAAACTAAATTATAAAAAAATATAAATCTCTTTCCTTAGTTTTGAGTACTCCACTTGTGATTTTTACAAAAGTGCCATTTTAAACTGGAAACATGCACTTTTAGTCATACAGGTTGCATCGTGTGTGGGTTTAATATGAGACAGATTCCAATATGTCACAATTGAATTATGATTCTTTTCTAAATTTTCAAGAAAATATGATTTAGTTTTCTTGGTATTCATTGAGTGGCGCTTTTTCTATTAAAATTTCAATTTTAAACTAATAGTGGACACTTCGACACACCCACTTTTATGACCATGATATATCAATTATTTTTTTCCTCTAATAGTGCTCTCATATATCTACTAACTTCAATGTTTTATTACACACATATTTTTTCAAACATTTAAGTTATATTATATACCTGTTTAATGATTAGGATTTTTATAGATGTTTCTTCAGTAACACTTGTGGAGAAATTTAAGCTTCCAACACAAAATGATATTACAAATAGATTACTACCCACTATAAAATCACTTAAAAATTTGGTGAAAACATAATTTAAATAAGACACCTATAACACTTTAATAATGGATATTATCTTATGTGACAATTATTGTTTTCACTTTTCAACAATTGTTCTCAAACACATTCTTTGTATGATCCTCATTCTACTTCATTTCCCAACAATTTTATTGTTTTCAAGACAAAGCTTTGTATCCTAATCCACCTCAATATCCACCTCGATATTCACCTCTACCTCCTCCACCATGTCAGTATCTGACTCTGACTCTTCCTCCACCTCCACCTCTACCTTCCCCTCTACCTCCTCCTTCACCTCTTCCTCTTTCGTTGTCCATAAATTTTATTGTTTTCAAGTCAATGCTTCTAAAAAATTTGTTTCTTCCATTATACTTTTCCTTGATAAAAATATAAAAAATAAAATATGTGTATTATAACACTAATTATTCACACCCAAATATATTTTTAAGGTAATAAATAGTACCAGATCACAAACATAGCAGTTAATCACCTAAATTTATTGTCTACATACATTTTGATAAAAAGTAAGCTTCACACTCATCTCTAACTGAATTTATCTATTCTTTTTAGTATTTAGGTTGTGGAAATATTGATAGTACTAAGAAAATATATAATAACAAATTATTATTAAATATATTTAATGAAATTTAGTTACCTTTATAAATTAAATGTTGGGGGAAGCTGGTCTTTCTATGCATTATGATCTCTCTCATAAATTTGGAAGCATAATATCTACAATTGATGCCATTGTATTTTTTAAGACATTGTAAAATCATTGACCAAATAAATAAATAATTTTTAACTATTTTTTTAGTTAAATATTTATATATATACCTTAATTTGTATCCAGTTTTCGTAATTCACGGGATTTATCTCTTCAGGCACTAACTTCATGCCATGATTTAGCCTATATTTAGCTATTGTCCTATCATAATAAAATTCTTGTTAAGACATAAACAGAAAAATGTAATTCAGATTTATCTACAAAATATTGATTATAGTGTATTAAAAATTCACAATACACATCATTTTTTATTGGTCGGTTGGATATCCATGCATTGGATCCAAAAAATTAAATATTTGGGGTGTCCGTATTGACTATGATAAGCATCCATTACTCCCTAAAAAACAGAAAAAATTCATTAATGAAAAAATTAAAAATATATTTTATGTGACTATATTTTAGAGTTTTATTTTTTCATTATAATCCTAAAATATTGGCTATCATATGATACTTTTTATTAAACACTTTGAGTAGCTCAACTTTTTTCTTCTTAATTTCTTCATCATCCAAAGTAAGTTTTGTCATTGAAATAATATAGGGATTAATGAATTCAAATCATGATTTGCATGATCTTCCCATAATATAGTTTTAATATAAAATCCTACATAAAATATAAATAGTTAATAAATTTAATAAAAGTATTATCTCTCTACTTGGATAGATGTATTATGAAAATTTACCTTATCTATGTATTCGCAACTGTGATGCCCATCCATTCATGCTTGATAATCTCATTTAGAGTATCGATAAAAATTCCATCTATCAAGGAACTTACATATATTTATTTTTCATATTCATTGTAATAAGTAGATTTATCTTTAATTTTGGTCTCTACATGAACTTTTAATAATAATAAATGTTTCTCTGGAACTAGTGGGGAGAAGATACTCTTGGAAGGTCGTTTTTTTTGGTTTATTAACTAGATTTGTTTAATTTGACATTATGTTTCCCTTCCACATTATCCATATATAATACCACATCTCACACCAATACTTTTATCATCAATAGTTATAGGTTTTTCATATGAAAAAAATTGGTAAATACATACCACATGTATCTTTATAAGATTATATCACCATATTATGAATGCTCCAGTAGAATCATTGACTGTCGTATTATTTAGACCATCAAGTGGAATAGGAAAATCAATAGTTGAATCATGAGATACCAAAATTCCCACTCTCATGTGATCTTTTGGGAGGTCTTGATGGTGTATCTTACCTCTCATAATATTATACATTGTACCCATATCAACACATTAGTACATGGGTGTTGACAAATACAAATCACATAAAATTGTACCCAACATAATTTTAGTAATATAAAGTTATCAGAAGTTATTCTATTCACATTTAGGATAATGAGTAATGAAAAAATTAATTACCATGGGTAAGGTATGTGTTTGGGGGAATTACTAGCCATAAATATAGTAGGATCATTTGGTTTATGTGCGGATCTTTATTCCACTTCTAGTTCGTTTTAATCTTTTCTCATACATCGGTCTACCAAACAAGACAAAAAAATAATATATTACAATATTTCTATTTGTATATAAACTAGTCTCACCATATTATATGTATCCTCGTGTTTTATATCTTCTTGAAATATATTCAAGTAGAGACTTCAAAACCTAATCCGTTAATGTGACCGTATTATTCAAGTCACTTAAAAGATATTAAAGTAGCTTGTATTTTAGTATGGTCATTATATATTATTGTGTCTAAACTATATAGAAAAAATATGAAAATAAATATATATTTTTATGTAATATTGTTATGAATCATAATAAATTACAATTATGTCATACTTACACATGTTTCCCATTTTTTTCTATTTTCATCAACTAATTTACCCCCTTATTTACACGAGCCTCCTTCCATAGCATATGATGTGGGATCGAAGTGGCTTCAAATTTTTATTCGTAAATTAGCATATAATCAAAATAATATATTTTATTTCATATCACATAATTAAACTTTTATTATTGATTTAAAATACATACCAATTTCTTATCTAATGAAGTATACCCCCATCCTTTCTTTGTGATAGGGGTACACTAGTTTTGATGCATGTTATTTATTTTCATCACTCTTTTGATGCATTATAAATTAACAATTTTTAATCAGGTTGGATAAAATAATTAATATAAAATAATATATTATGAATTGAAATTCACTTGAAATGATTTCTCTTTGCGAAAATTGATGAAAACATTCCATGTTTCCTGCTTTATAATGTGTGTGTAACTAACCGGTGGGTGGGGCTTTACTTTCACCTCAAAATCCCTAAGATGTACCTTTATAAGAAGAGTTCAAAAGCCTCTATGGTATTTTCCAGTGGGTATTAAGAAAAATTTAATATGGAAATATTTTAAAACAAACAAACTCTACAAGGAATAATGAAAATTAAATCAATGTTTCATTATATTATTTTTCAATAAAATAGAGAATGTATATCGTAACATTAACATTATATATTTCCAAAGGGTTTCCTTCATTATAAGATGGATGTGGAACCATAAATCAATATAAATCAGAACTTTAATCCTCTTTTTCACCCCAAGATAACTAATGAACATTGACTTGTTGGGGTTAATAGGTTGGGAACATTGATTCCAACCAACCTCAAATTTTATAACCTCACTTATTTCCTTGATAATTTTATTCACCACTATAATATTTCATTATTATTGTTTCTTTTTCATCAACTTGTTTTTGATCCCCTAATAATTATATAGTTACATAATCAATATCATGGTCATCCTTGGGATTGGTAATATCATCATGTGTAGAAGACATCGTCTGCATGAGTAGTCAAATATTTAATTTGTCTTGAATAACAACAATATAATACACTCCATGCATAAAATTCCAAATTTGAATTCATCTTTCATGAAAATTGTTACTGTCTTGAAAAGAGATATAATACTTCAATACTCTAGTACAACTAACCTATACTACCTTTATTTAATATGTCCTTAATCACTTGATTGTATTTTGTCACTTTATGATGGATTGGACTCCCTCTTTTAAACTATCCTTCCTCACATCATTGTGGTTCAAAATTTAATTGATGAAATACCTCCTATATAGTTATTATTGAATTGTGATTCTTAATATCTATCCCCCATATTTTTTGGATATCCACCTATGCTTCTTAAATTACTCTAACTAGAAGTTATCCCATACTAGGTACTGGTGATCATTTTAGAAGACAAATGCTCAGAGTAGTTCAAACAACATAGAAGAGATGGGGGAAGAGTATCAAGAAAAAATAAAATAATAAATGTTTGGGAGATTAAAGTTCCCTGAAACTACCATGACTGCGTCAACTCATCCCTAATGAGTTGAACTGACTCTAACCTATGTTACTAGTCCATTTCCCTCACCTGTATCTCAAATATAAGAGCACTATATTCACTGAGGTTAAAAATAATCTAAATAAAATTTTAATTATGACTTCTAACATATTACATTTCAAAAATTAAGGAATAGACATTAAAACCTACATGACTTCCACTCATAGACATTTACTTCCACTCACTAACATTTATTTTTTTCAAAGTCCTCTAACATTTTTCTTTTTTGGGTAGGGCTTAAAGGAGATACAAACTTGTGGTGGTATTGGTGTGAGGTGGATGAGAGATCTTGAAAACCACACATTTCTCTAATAATCCAAGAGAACGTATCTAGAAGATGAAGACAAAACCAGGTCTGAAGAGCTATGCTCATTGTGGGAGGAATACCTTCAGGAGTTAGATTGGAAGCCTTTTAAATTTATTAATGTTGAAGGGTAATAGAATCAAAAGGTGTGTTTGGTGTGAGTTTTTTTACAAAGAAAATTCAA
Organism: Viscum album; assembly: GCA_963277665.1. Taxonomy (NCBI): domain Eukaryota; kingdom Viridiplantae; phylum Streptophyta; class Magnoliopsida; order Santalales; family Viscaceae; genus Viscum; species Viscum album. The sequence goes on from OY728126.1 coordinate 401,228,207, forward strand.
CATGAGTATTTTCATGAGGTCACCCATAGTCATATTATTCACATTCAAGTATGATTAATTGGGGAGTTCTAATAGGATCCAATGTGACTACAACCAAATTAAATGTATGTTTTGATGAATTGTTGTCAAAAGTAACTGAGTGAGTCATATAATAAAATGAATATCAATAACCTAAACAAATTCATCAATTATATTTGGATTAATTTTTAGGTTTTATTTTTTGTGTTCTTAGGAAGTAGTAAATGAGGAGAATGAATTGCCGAAATAGATGAAGAATGAGTTGAGATATGTGGTAGTGGCCTTGATAGAGATTAATGAATACAATCTAAGTGGGAGTTATGTCATCAAGTAACTTTGGAACCACAATGATGGTAGGAAGGCTAGTTTACATGAGGTAGTTCAAACCATCATCAAGAGATGGAAGGAAATCAAGCATCTGAGGATGAATTAAATAAAGGTAGTAAAGGATAGTTTTACTAGTGTAGTGAAGTATTATATCTCTATTTGATATAGTAACAATTTCATGAAAGATCTATGAAAATGTGTAATTTTATGAATGAAGTGTATTTTATTATATATCTATCTTACCAAAATGAATCCTTGTTTATACAACCTTATTTGTAAAACTCATGGTCATTTTTTATGAAAATTTATTTATGTTTTTTATGACTATTATGTGTTGTATGCTTCTTTCAATTATCATACATTAGGAATATTTTTATAAAAAAAATGAGATACATGATTTTCATGTGGATCAGGGGCATGGAAATTAATCATAGAAAACCTACCTAGTTACTTTATTTTAAACACTCTATGTGAATCTTGGTGCACATGTAGTTGATGTTTCCTCATAGAGGAATTTATTTAAAAAATAATTTGACAGAAAATTAAACTCATGTATAACATCTTTTATAGATGACACCGCATATAGAAACTCTTCTACTGGAATCAAATTGGGTGACTTGTGCTATGACATGTTTTCATTTATAAAATTAAAATAAATTAAAATCATGAAAACTATTTAATATTAGATTATAAAAAATAAAACATTATTTTAACTAATTATAAATTTAAAGGACGTGGGAAATTATTGGAAACCATTCATTGAAAATGGAAATAAATTGGATCTCCTTTAATGATCTCCCTTACCCATTGAATATCACGTTTTCTCATAATTGTAATATTTTAGTGAATGTATTTTTATTAAATTTATGAATATTAAGAACCTATAAATTAATTATAAAAAAACATATAATTTAAAATACATCAAAACATTTGTGATTGTATCAAATAAAAAACTAAAAAAGAATACTTATTTTCATTTCAAGGAAAATTTAAATAGTTTGTTCCTTATTAAATTATATCTCTATAACATATTGATAATTTTAACCAATATAAACTAGAAAATTTGAAATTTAGTTCCCTGAATTAGATTAACCCATTCACATTAAAACAATATGTATATTAACCCACTATATATTATTCATATCAAATAAAATTCCCTCTAAAATTAGTCGAATATAATGTTAAAAAACATTCATCTTCATCTGAATTTCATAATGTGGAAACAAGATTCAAACAATGAAAAACAACACTATCTAAAAGGTAATAAGAAATAATATAACCGAATCATTAAAAAAATCACTATCAGTTGCAACAGCAGATGGAGGTGTAGTTAGCATTGATCTCATATAAAGTTGGAATGAGTTTTCAGATTTGGGGTGGTGCTTTGTAGGTATAGGTAAGTAGAGAGAGAGGGAGGGAGATGTAGTGTTCTTCATTGTTAAGAACATCACAAAAACACAAACTGCAGAACCCAAAAAATCAAACAATGAGAGAGGAAAAGGATAAAATAACATACATTCGGATTATAGTCTTGATTTGTCTAAGAGAACGTAGAGGAGTAGCACCTATAATAGGAGAGTTCCATGAGATATTGAGATTCAAAACTGAATGAGTCACGGTTAGGTCTCTTTTAAATATATATGGGATACATTTATTGGTTATTTTAAAAAATTATTGATAAAGAGACCTTTTATCAACACTAACATTTTAGCATTGATAAAGATTTCTTTTATCAGTGCTGATAAATCTTGATTTTTATCACCACTAAAAAAGAACTAATAAAATTAAACTTTATCAACGCTAAAACGTTTTGTACTCGTAAAGGATTTATAATTAAAATTACAAATAAAAAAATTGTTAAAATATTAATATAATAATATATTTGTTTTTTATACTTTTATAATTATTTTAATATATAATTATTTATTTTTAATTACATTAATTATTTTAAATATATATATCTATATTTTTTCTATTTAATTATAAATATATAATTTTATAAATATAGTAAATATACATTTATAAATATCTTTATAAATATTTATTTGTAATTATAAATATATTTATATAATTCTATATATTTATATATTTATAAATATATTTATATAATTATTTATATATATATATATATATATATGATTATATATATATAATTATATATATTTAATATATATATAGAAATACAAATATAGTAAATATAGTCATTATTTCAATATATTTATTATAATTTTATAATTATAAATATATTAATATCATTATATAGATTTATATAATTATATATATATATATAATTATATGATAAAGATATATAAATACAAAAATATTCATTATTTAAATAAATTTATCATTTTTTTATAATTATTTATATATATATATTTATTTGTAAATATATGAATAATACATTGAAAAAATATGTATATATTTATATATATATATAGCCCCTAGGGTGAACCTTAGTGGTAGCTACCCCTGTGGGTCTCGGTGAGGTCTCAATTTCAAGTCTCACTAAGTACATTATTTAAATTAATTTATTATAATTTTATATTTATTTAAATATATATAATTATTTATTTATCATTATATATATAATTTTTTAAAAATAATTCTTTTTATTTATAACATTTATAAATATATAAATTTATAAATATAGTAAATATGCATTTATATACATTAGGTAGGTACTTTGGGGTACAACTACATCAAATACACACAGACACATGTGCCTTACGTCAAGGTCAAACCCAGTCCATAACCCACAGGGATAGAACAGGAATACCCTGAACTTATATATATTTGTGGGGGGGCACCTGTGGGATACCCCCACCATATCTGTCACTAGCCCAATTGTGGGGCCCCTTCATCCACACTACTATCACCGATCCGAAAGTTTCAAACCACCTTTGTAGAATGGCCCTACCTCCTTCCACCCTCATTCCAGTTTTAGGACCGCAGCATCACATCAACACAAAATCTGTGGTCCAAACACCTGAAGGCACCTCTATCGGGTGAGGCACATGCCACCAAGGAACCGTCATTTCACAACACTTTCACTTCCATAATCTTCAACCTGCCCATCACTGAAGACCACGTCTGTCAGAGCATCGGAGTCCATCGTCCCCAACTCTAGAAGATACATTGTGTGAAACCATTGGCACTCATGAATCTAGTGTACCAATTAACACCTTACAACCACCTCCTTTAAGAACACCACCTGTGAGAGTCACAGGACACAACTCAACGCTGGCATCAAATGATGCCAATCACCACAATAAAGCCCAGATTCATGGGCTAAATAAGATGTGGTTGGTAATCAAAACTCAACTACTTGAATATATATATTGAAGTAAAGATGAATACATATTGAAATTACTAAAACATGGAAAATAAATTTATTTAAATAAATAATAGAAAATGATCAAATTCAAAAATAAAAAATATTAAAAATGAATAAATAATACCTAATAGTAATAATATTAAAAATAAATAAATCAAATTGAATTATTAAAAACATAATATAATAAATGTATCATGTTATATTGAAATTCTAAAATATACTAAAATTTGAATAAATTACATAAATATTAGGTGTATGTGTTTCTACATAGGATTTAATTAATTGCATAAATATTTATTTTTTGTGCATTATATATGAAAATGGTTTGAACTTTTTTGCTTTGGATTGTCTTCTAGGATTATGTGACTGCACTGGTGTGGGTGTATAGTGGAGGGAAGTGGGGATTTTCTTGTATGTTCACTAATGGAGGTTCTATGGACCTGTGATTTCAGAATGTGGAATGGTTTATTTTGTGAGTTTGTTGGTTGGTGATACACCCGGGCTCGACCATGTGGATCAGGCCCTAAATGAGGTTTCAGAGCTATTGTTCATCATTGTAGTGACTTTCAGATTCGAATGTTTCAGAGGGTATGACATCATCCATCGGATCGGGCATGTTCTTTGACACAAGACACTTTCTATTTTTTTATCCTTCCAATGGTGAAGTGATTTTTCATGTTCAATTTCTGGGAAGGAGTTCTCCATGTAGTTAGTATGGTTTGTCTTGCTTTACCTTCAAATCGTGATTTGTTGTAACACCCCAGGTAAATGAAGAATAAGACATATTTTATATTTATTAATATTTGTGAATTAAATATTAATTTTACTATAAAAGGGTTTCTATATTCGATAGTGTACCTGATACGCAACAACGGGTTTCTTTGGAATCTTACGTTGCACACTAATAATATAATATTATTATTTTAAATGGTAGTTAACTCCTAGTCGTTGTATTTGTGGGAATGAATTAAACTAACTACAATATGATTATACATATTTGTTAAATTTATTTACATTTATTAAATTAAATTTAGAGTCTTAAAATGTGAATGAATATAATTTTAAACATAATTTACAATAAAAGGCCGATTTACCACCTTTTAATGGAGAACCATCTTTAAATATAGTTTTGGTAACTTTAATACATTCTAATTGACCAAATATAATCCTTATTTAGAATGGGGACATCAAATTTTACTTTGAGTAATTTTTTGGTATTTTTCTGATAAAGTTCATTTTTTAATGAATAGTGAAAAATACTGTATTTTAATTCAAAAGTTCCTTTTAATATAATTTATTTATATGGTTAGTTTATCTTTTTAGTTGGTTTTAATGTGAAATTGAAATATATTTTTACCATTTAATTCAATGTTGGTCACTGGAATTAATTTCACTTTGAAATTGCACATAAACAAGTATCAATCTTTTGATAGTTATTGTTTCTTAAAAACACGCTATTTGTTTTAACAACAGGAATTAATTTTTAATTTAATAAATTCCATTTCAATGTTTTGAATTTGTAAAAATATAAATCAATTTTGAATTCAGAATATCAAATAATTCTTAGGCTGAATTTTTGGTATTTTTTTGAAAAACTTCAATTTTTGATGAATAGTGACACCACTTAGTAGTAGTTAAAAAAACTGACTTTTCATTTAAATGAAATTTTACCACTTCTGTGAATTTAATTTCAAAAATCCGACATACATGGTTGTTATCAAGAAGTAAAATGTGGTTCATTAAGATGAAAATAATTTTTAGTGAATAGTAACTTTTGACTTTTATTTACCACGGTTAAAGGTAAATAAGGTAATTCAAGTTTAAAAGAATATTATAATAATTTAAAATTAGCTTAAAACTTCTCCAAACCTTATTGGTTGAGTCATTAACGACCATGGGCATCTTGGGGTCGATTTTGGGACCCCTTTGAGCCACTTGGGAGTGATAATGACAATTTAGACTAATTAATTTAATGTAAAGGCAAAATAGACATAAATAAAAATATTTTAGTAATTAATTTTTATATGGTTTTATATAAGTAATATTTTTGCATATAAATATTAATTGGAAATATAAAAAGATTTCCTACATCATGGTAATTTTTTTATAATTTTTAGACAACAAATAAATTAAATTATTTATGACATAATAATGATGCAGTGTTTACCTCATTAATAAATGATTTAAATAAATAAGATTATAATGCTTAAAATATTATCCAAAACATGTCCAATTATGATTGGATTATTTTATTTCGTCCATGACTCATCTTAGCTTCAACTATAATGATTTTTGGACCATTAGAAACTGAATATCATTAAATTATAAAATAATACTTTCACACTTTCCTAAAGAGCCCCTCCTCTTCCTTATAAAAGGAGACCACTTCTAACCAATTACTCACACATTTCGAGCCATTTGGCTCATCCAACCTTTGCCCAATTAAGCTCCCAACATCCCTCGCACCCCCCAAGAATCCTTACTTTAGGCAGAAGGCACTTCACGAAGTCCTTTTGGATTAAACCAAAGGAAGTTACCCAAATTAAAGGTAACGGTTTCTCTTAAATTGTTTTCTTTTATTTTACTTCTCCAACCCCTAAAATATTTTTATTCCTTTATTTTGTAACAACACCAGTATCCTCAATATACTATGATATTTTAATGACAAGTTCTTGAACTACACATACACACACCTCCATCTAATGGGTGAAGAACATAATGTTTCTGTGGATGGCAAACTAACGCCTCACGAAACGATGATTGTTCAATTACCTCTTACCACCTCTCATGGTGGCCATTATGATGGCACTATATTTATATATGATATATATTATGTTTATGTTTTCTTTATGCTTATGTACTTTCCATTTATAGCACTCCTTTATGGTTTCTATAGTGGGTAAATACGATAATCTCATTTGAGGAAGTGCGGACTACCGCCCCCTCAAAGTGATTTGATTCGTTAATGCCTTATGTGGGATGTATAAAGGATGGATTTAATGATATTATATATGATATTATACTGGAATTATAATATACCTATGTATCATTATGTTTTATTTCCATTAAAATAATAAATAGAAATGAAAGTAGCATTCATGCGTATGTACGGCTTACCGTCTCCATGAACGGTGCATTTCATTTCTTACCTCTAAATGTTATGTACTATTATAAAAACATGTATATACTGGATATATATGATATATATGATATCAAAATCATTAATATCATTCTGGATATAATTAACCTTTGACCACATGGAAAAATTTTAAATATAAGGTGTTCATTTTTACTCAAGTACCAAATATCGACAAAATGAACGTTATTAACTTAAATGATTGAATAATGTTTATAACATGGTAATAAGTGATATAAAAGGAATAATAAACTTGAAAAATGTTCTTAAGCATGTATAAATTAACATTAGTTTATTATTCATGAGATTAAAGGACGATCGAGTCAAGTTGGACGTGAGGTAAGGGACTTCGTCTCAATCTCCTTTCATTGAGGCATTTTTAGTTTTATACATGACTTTATTTTAGACGTTGTATAAACCCCTTTTACTTTTCATTTTATTCAAAGGGAATCTTCTTATACGAAGCTTTTTTCTAAACAACAAAAAGGAATGTTTTTTTAACATAAGCGGTGACAACGACCTTTCCGCCGCCGCGAGTATTATTTGATCTTTGGCTTCCTTAACAAGCTGGAATGTTTTTAAAATGAAAAATAAATACCATATACTCTTTTTATGTATTTTGGTATTGAAAATGATTTTGATAATGGATTTATTATTTCACTATCTTGAAATGATATTTTATTATTGAAATGTGGAAATGTTTTCTTTCCTTTCTGCTTATGTTAAGTGTTATGATCATGTTATGGTTCTTGGGCATTATTTATGTATACGGGTGGTTACATGATAAACCTAGGGCGGGTGAGCATGATATAGCTCTCCAATGCATTGGGTAACGTGACGGAGGTAAATGTGAATGTTTCTCCTAAGAGATTTTAGGTAATATATTGTGATGGGTATTCCAAAGTAACTCCCTATATAGCTGTGATAGCTACAATGTAATTATGATATGGATGCCACAAGTTACTTTTATGATTAATGATTTCTATGTGTCTTTCATAAATATTATGATTTCATGAGGTAAGTAATAGAGGTCATGTTTTGTATGTATTTATGAAAAAATGTCTTCATTCTTTGTTTTATAACCCTTACTGATATTTTTATGCTCATCCCAAGTTTTGAAATATTTTCACAGGACTTAAAGATGAATAAGGTCAAGGATGGGATCAAGGAAAAGTCATGCTATCTAAATGACTCTTTTTTTAAGAGTTTTTATTTTATGAAAAAAATTGAAACTATATAGATATGTCTACCTTGTAATCTTTTGAGATGTAATAGTTATGTCCTAATTCTCTAAAACTCAAAACCTGAAAAGATCCTCAATGTGAATTATTCATTTAATTCAATATTATGTAATGTTTAAGGTCGGGTCCTTATAGTTGGTATTAGAGGTTGGTTTAGATAACTTTAGGAGTTAGGGTATTGTTAAATTAATATCCATAAAGTAATTTATGTTGATATTGATATCATATAGCATTTATAGATTACCATGTTGCTTCGCCTAAGATATTTCTATGTTCAGAATGGTTTTCCGTAGAGGAAACAGGGAAGCTATGTTGGGACGACATCAGGAGGAAGACAACCTTCCAAATCAGAAACCTGGGATGGTCAGAATCAGAACTGTAGGGTTTTTTGCAGCGAGGGAACATTTTACTCAGGCTATAAATGGTGGTGGTATCCATGAATGAGATCAGCTAGATCAACCACAGAGGAACATGTCAATAGTGGGGCATTTCATGAGGCAACATCCCCCATCATTTAGAGGATCATCTGACCATGTGCTAAATGAAGGGTGGATTAAAGCATTGGAGAAGATTTTTGATGTCATGAGTTGTTCAGAACATCAAAAGGTTAGTCATGTTGTTTACCGTTTTGAAGTTGAAGCTGATCAGTGGTGGCCGATGGTGAAAAAGATCATGGATAATGAGGAGATTGATGCTCTCAACTGGGATGAATTCAAAGGTATGTTTCTTGAGAAATATTTTACTAAGGTGGTTCGACTTAGGATGGAAAAACAATTCCTAGAATTGAGGCAGGAGGACGACTCAGTGGCTGCTTATGAAGAAAAATTCACTCGACTTGCATGGTATGCTCCAAATTTCATATGAGATCTTGATAGTAAAATCAACCATTTTTACTCAGGATTAAAGCCAATGTATCGAAGGTCTTTAGCTTCTCGTGAGTTCAAAATTCATGAAAAACTTTTTCATTGTGTGGAGAAGGTGGAAATGGAGTTTTCCAATGATCAGGTATTCTTTGACAAATAACAGAATAAGAGGATGAGGTAGCAGGAGAAAGGGAATAACTCTTCAAAAAAGTCTGATGGTAAGAAACTTAAGTTTATAGTTTGTGAAAATTGTGGTAAAAAGCACACTGGGGAATGTCTTTTGAATTCTGGTAAGTGCTATCGATGTGGTAAAATGGGACATAAGGCTCGTAATTGCACTGAAAAAGATCAGGGTAATGGTAATACAAAATCTGATTTACAGTCAGTAAAATTTTAAGTGCAATGAAATGGGTCATTATGCAAGTGAGTGTCCATAAAAGAACTCAAAAGAAGGAAATCATCCAGAATACAAGCAGAAAGGGGTGGTGAAATCCTTTGCAACTACTTCAGCAGATGTTGGGCCATCAAATGATGTTGTATCAGGTACACTGTTTGTTTGTTCAGATTATGCCAATGTGTTGTTTCATTCGGGGTCTACACACTCTTTCATTTCTGAGAATTTTTCTAGTAAAATGGGAATTACAACTCAAGATATGAATAGAGAACTTACGGTAAAAACACCTTGAGGAAATGTTGATACAAAAAGAAAACAGAAGAAAATTTTTGTCCTTGTGTGCGGAAAGAATCTACCTGCAAACCTTATTTTTTTGCCTCTAATAGATTTTGATGTTATTTTGGGCATGGATTGGCTTTCTGTTTATCATGCTAAGATTGATTATAGAGCTAAATAGGTTTCTTTTCAGAATAATTTTCAGTTTGTATACAAAAATTAACCCTTGCTGTTGATAACATATCAGGAAGCTGAGAAACTAGTAAAAGATGGAAATGAATGTTACCTTGCACATATTGTTGAAAACAAAGGAACTGTTCATATTAATGATGTGCCAGTGGTAAACGAGTACCTTAATGTTTTTCCCGATGAGTTTCCTAGTATTATACCTGATTGGGAAGTTTAATTTACTGTTGACTTAGTTCCTTATGCTAAGCCAATTTCAAAACCCCCTTATCGAATGGCTCAAATTGAACTTTTAGAGTTAAAGAAGCAATTACAGGAGTTATTAGATAAAGGTTTCATTCAACCTAGCACGTCACCATGGGGTGATCATGTCTTGTTTGTTAAAAAGAAATATGGTTCAATGAGACTTTTCATTGATTATAGAGAATTGAAAAACATCACTGTTAAGAATAAGTATCCTTTGCCTCATATCGATGATTTGTTTTATCAGCTCCAGGGAGCTCAATATTTCTCGAAGATTGACTTGAGATCGGGGTACCATCAGTTGAAATTAAAGGAAGTAGACGTTCCAAAGACTGTGTTTCATACTAGATATGGCCATTATGAATTTGTAGTTATGCCTTTTGGGTTAACCAATGCACCTGCTATATTCATGGATCTTATGAATAGAATTTTCTGTGAGTTCTTGGATAAGTTTGTGGTTGTGTTCATTGATGATATTTTGGTTTATTACAAAAGTAAAAAGAAACATGAAAGTCATTTAAGGGTTGTCTTGAAAACCTTAAAAGAAAAGAAACTATTTGGGAAATTCATCAGGTGTGAGTTTTGGTTACAACAAATTTCTTTCCTTGGTCACATTGTTTCAAAAATTGGCATAACTATTGATCCTAATAAAACAAAAGTTTTTGAAGAATGGCCAAGACCCACAAATATAACCGATATTCGTAGTTTTCTTGGTTTGGATGGTTATTACCGGAGGTTTGTTGAAAATGATTCACTGTTATCTAGTCCAATGACTAAGTTAACTCAGAAAGGTGTTAAGTTCATCTAGACAAAATAATGTGATGATTGTTTTCAGGAATTGAAAAGAAGATTGGTGAATGCTCCAGTTTTGGCACTGCCTTCCAGAAATGGTGAGTTTGTTATCTATATTGATTCTTCGTTGAAAGGACTAGGATGTGTCCTAATGTAGAATGATTAGTTAATTTCTTATTCTTCACGTCAGTTGAAACCTCATGAGTTAAATTACCCTACACATGATTTGGAATTAGCTGGTATTGTTTTTGCATTAAAAAATTGGATGCATCATTTGTTTGGAGTGAAGTGTGAAATATATACTGATCACAAAAGTTTAAATTATATATTCACTGAAAAAGAATTGAACATGAGACAAAAGAGTTGGTTGGAATTAATCAAGGATTATGATTGCACGATCCATTAACATTCGGGAAAAGAAAATAAAGTGGCTGATGCTTTGAGTTGAAAATGTAATGCTTCATTAACCATGCTATGTTTGGAATGAGATACTTTGGTTTTTGATTTGATGAACTTTGGCATAGAAGTTGTTGGTGCAAGAAATTCTTCTATTTTGTTTTAGGTTTCAGTGAGATCATCTCTATCAGACAGAATAAAGCAAGCGTAGAAAGAAGGCAGTGAGTTGCAGAAAAAGGTAGAGTTGGTTCAGAAGGGTAAGTTACCTGAATTTAACGTTTATATTGATTGTGTTTTGAGATTTGGAAATAGATTATGTGTGCCTTGTGATTCACAGTTGAATAATGAGTTGTTATGTGAAGCTCATAGTTCTCCGTTTTCAGTTCATCCTGGTAGTACTAAGATGTACAGAGATATTCGGGAGTATTACTGGTGGGATGGAATGAAAAGAGATATTGTTGATTTTACTATGAAGTTTTTGACTTGTCAGCAGGTTAAAGTAGAGCGACAGTTACTGAAAGGAATGCTTCAGCCTCTACCAGTGCCAGAGTGGAAATGGGAAAATATATCCATGGACTTTGTTGTGGGATTACCAAAGACATCTCGAGGTAATAATGCAATCTAGGTTATAGTTGATCGATTGACTAAATCTGCTCATTTCCTTCCTATTAGAGATACTTTGTCTCTAGATTAACTTGCTCGGTTGTATGTTAAAGAGATAGTCAGGTTGCATGGAGTTCCCCTATCCATTGTATCTGATCGTGATCCCAGGTTCACTTCTAACTTTTGGAAAGGCCTTCAGAAGTCATTGGGTACTAAATTAAACTTTAGTACAGCTTTTCATCCTCAATCAGATGCGCAATTAGAATGAAAAATTCAGAAATTGGAAGATATGTTACGAGCTTGATCGATGGATTATCAGGGAAGTTGGGATCAACATCTTTCTTTCATTGGATTTTAATATAATAACAGTTTTCATTCCAGTATACAGATGGCTCCATTTGAGGAATTATATGGAAAGCGTTGTCGAACTCCATCTTTTTGGGATGAAGTAGGTGAAAGGAAGCCGATGGGACCAGAATTGGAAGAAGAGATGGTAGAGAAAGTTCAATTGATTCAGAATCACATGAGAATATCTTAGAGCAGACAGAAAAGTAATGCAGATAACCGGAGGAAGGATCTTTTCTTTGAGGTAGGTGATCATGTCTTTCTCAAAGTTTCTCTATGGAAAAGAGTGATGCATTTTGGTAAGAAGGGAAAGTTTAGTCCGTGGTTCATTAGACCTTATGAAATTCTGGAAAAAGTTGGATCAGTTGCGTACAGAGTAGCTTTACCCCCATGTTTATCCCAGGTACACAATGTTTTTCATGTTTCGATGTTGAGAAAGTATATTCCAGCTTCATCTCATGTTTTGAGCATAAAGCTAGTTCAGTTGGAAGATAATCTCTTTTATGAAGAACAACCAGACCAGATTCTTGACCATAGGGAGAAATTGTTGAGGATTAAGGTAATTCACCATGTAAAGGTTTTGTGGAAAACCCATATAATTGAATAGGAAACATGGGAATCTGAAAATGCTATGAGGGATAAATACCCCCACTTATTTTGATAAGTGAATAAAAATTGTGAGGACGCAATTTCCAAAAGGGGGGAAGGATGTAACACCCCAGGTAAATGAAGAATAAGACATATTTTATATTTATTAATATTTGTGAATTAAATATTAATTTTACTTTAAAAGGGTTACTATGTTCGATAGCGTACCTGATACGCAATAATGGGTTTCTTTGGAATCTTACGTTGCACACTAATAATATAATATTATTATTTTAAATGGTAGTTAACTACTATCCTTTGTATTGGAGGGAATGAATGAAACTAACTAAAACATGATTATACAAATTTGTTAAATGTATTTACATTTATCCAATAAAAGTTAGAGGCTTAAAATGTGAATGAATCTAATTTTAAGCATAATTTACATTAAAAGGCCGATTTACCTCCTTTTAATAGCAAAACCTCTTTAAATATAGTTTTGGTCACCTTAATACATTCTAATTGACCAAATATAATCCTTCTTTATAATGGGGACATCAAATTTTACTTTGGGTAATTTTTTGGTATTTTTCTGATAAAGTTCATTTTTTAATGAATAGTGAAAAATACTATATTTTAATTCAAAAGTGCCTTTTAATCTAATTTATTTATATGGTTAGATTATCTTTTTAGTTGGTTTTAAAGTAAAATTAAAATATATTTTTACCATTTAATCCAATTTCGGTCATTGAAATTAATTTCACTTTGAAATTGGACATAAACAAGTATCAATCTTTTGATAGTTATTGTTTCTTAAAAACACGCTATTTGTTTTAACAATGGTAATTGATTTTTAAATTAATTAATTCCACTTCTATTTTTTTAATTTGTAAAAATAGACATCAATTTTGAATTTGGAATATCAAATAATGCTTAGTCTGAATTTTTGGAATTTTTCTGAAAAACATCAATTTTTGATGAATAGTGACACCACTTAGTGGTAGTTAAAAAAACTGAATTCATTTAAATAAAATTTTACCAATTCTATGAATTGAATTTCAAAAATCCGACATACATGGTTGTTATCAAGAAGTAAAATTTGGTTCATTAATATGAAAATAATTTTTGGTGAATAGTAACTTTTGACTTTTATTTACCGCGGTTAAAGGTAAATAAGGTAATTCAAGGTTAAAAGAATATCATAATAATTCGAAATTACCTTAACACTTGTCCAAACCTTATTGGTTGAGTCATTAATGAACCTGTGCATCTTTGGGTCGATTTTGGGACCCCTTTGAGCCACTTGGGAGTGATAATGACAATTTGGACTAATTAATTTAATGTAAAGGCAAAATAGACATAAACAAAAATATTTTAGTAATTAATTTTTATATGGTGTTATATAAAGAATATTTTTTACTATAAATATTCATTGGAAATATAAAAATATTTTCTACATCATGGTTTTTTTTTATAATTTTTAGACAACAAATAAATTAAATTATTTATGACATAATAATGATGGAATGTTTACCTCATTAATAAATGATTTAAATAAATAAGATTATAATGCTTAAAATATTATCCAAAACATGTCCAATTATGAATGGATGATTTTATTTATACCATGACTCATCTTATCTTAGATTATAAAGATTTTTGGACCATTAGAAACCGAATATCATTATATTATAAAATAATACTTTCACACTTTCCTTAAGAGCCCCTCCTCTCCCTTATAAAAGGAGACCACTTCTAACCAATTACTCACAACTTTCAAGCCATTTGGTTCATCCAACCTCTGCCTAATTAAGCTCCCAACATCCCTCTCATCCGCATATAATCCTTACTTTAGGCATAAGGCACTTCAAGAAGTCCTTTTGGATTAAACCAAAAGAAGTTACCAAAATTAAAGGTAACGGTTTCTCTTAAATTGTTTTCTTTTATTTTTACTTCTCCAACCCCTAAAATATTTTTATTACTTTTTTTTTAACAAACACATTATCCTCAATAAACTAGGGATTTTTTTATGAGAGTATTCTAACTACACATACACACACCTCCATCTAATGGGTGAAGAACATAATGTTTCTGTGGATGGAAAACTAACGCCTCACGAAACGATGGTTGTTCAATTACCTCTTACCACCTCTCATGGTGGCCATTATGATGGAACTGTATTTATATATGATATATATTATGTTTATGTTTTCTTTATGCTTATGTACTCCCCATTTATAGCATGCATTTATGGTTTCCATAGTGGGTAAATACGATAATCTCATTTAAGGAAGTGTGGACTACCACCCCCTTAAAGTGACTTGATTCGTTAATACCTTATGTGGGGTGTATAAAGGATGGAGTTGACAATATTATATATGATATTATACTGGAATTATAATATACTTATGTATTATTATGTTTTATTTCCATTAAAATAAGAAATATAAATGAAAGTAGCGTTCATGCGTACGTACGGCTTACCGTCTCCAAGAACGGTGCATTTCATTTCTTACCTCTAAATGTTATGTACTATTATAAAAAACATGTATATACTGGATATATATGATATATATGATATCCAAATCATTAATATAATTCTGGATATAATTAACCTTTGACCACATGGAAAACTTTTAAATATAAGTTGTTCATTTTTACTCAAGTACCAAATATCGACAAAATGAATGTTATTAACTTAAATGATTGCATAGTGTTTATAACAAGGTAATAAGTGATATAAAAGGAATAATAAACTTGAAAAAGGTTTTTAATAAAGTAGAAATTAACTTTATTTTATTATTTAGGAGATTAAATAATGATCGAGTCAAGTCGGCCGTGAGGTAAGGGACTTCGTCTCAATCTCCTTTCATTGAGGCATTTTTAGTTTTATACACGACTTTATTTTATACGGTGTATAAACCACTTTGACTTTTAATTTTATTCAAAGGGAATCTTATTATACGAAGCATTTTACTAAATGACAAAAAGGAATGTTTTTTTTTAACGTAAGTGGTGACAACGACCTTTCCGCCGCCGTGAGTATTATTTGATCTTTAGCTTCCTTAATAAGCTGGAATGTTTTTAAAAGGAAAAATAAATACCATATACTCTTTTTATGTATTTTGGTATTGAAAATGATTTTGAAAAAGGATTTATTATTTCACTATCTTGAAATGATATTTTTTTTATTTCAATGTGGAAATGTTATCTTTCCTTTATGCTTATGTTATGTGTTATGATCATGTTATGGTTCTTGGGCATTATTTATGTATACGGGTGGTTTCGTGAAAAACCTAGGGCGGGTGAGCTCGAGATAGCTCTCCAATGCATTGGGTAACGTGATGAAGGTAAATGTGAATGTTTCTACTAAGATATTTTAGGGAATATACTGTGATTAGTATTCCAAAGTAACTCCCTATATAGCTGTGATAGCTACAATGTAAGTATGATATGGATGCCATAAGTTACCTTTATGATTAATGATTTCTATGTGTCTTTCATAAATCTTATGATTTCATTAGGTAAGTAAAATAGTTCATGTTTTGTATGAATTTATGAACAAATGTCTTCATTATTTTTTTTATAACCCTTCCTGAGCTTTTTATACACATCCCAAGTTTTGAAATGTTTTCACAGGACTTAAAGATGAATAAGGTCAAAGATAAGATCAAGGAAAAGTCATGCTGTCTAAATGACTCTTTTTTTAAGAGTTTTTATTTTATGAAAAAATAGAAACAATATAGATATGTCTACCTTGTAATCTTTTGAGATGTAATAGTTATGTCCTAATTCTCTAAAACTCTAAACCTGAAAAGATCCACAATGTGAATTATTCATTTAATTCAATATTATGTAATGTTTAAGGCTGAGTCCTTATATTTTTCTTTAGTTGATGATGTCAGTTAGGTTCCCCCCCCATCTTCCCTTAAAAGGGTTTTTATTTAAAATAAATAAAATTAAGGCCTCTGGGTCGTTGGATAGAATGTAACAAACGATGTTTGATACATGTTTAGTTGAAAAAAAAACAACATTAAAAACAAATAATACATTAATATGTTTACATTTTATTCATTTTCTATATATTTATATTTAATATATATTACTAATTAATATTTATAATTAATATATATATTATACTTATTGATTTTTATTAATAATTGTTTCATTAAAAAAATTAAATTATTTTCTAATTTATTCATTTTTTATTATTTTCTTAATAATTACAATTTACTCATTTTATATATCTATATTTAATATTTAATATTTATTAATATTTAAAATCTATATATATATATACACTTATGTAAAATTTGTTCATTTTATCAATAATTATTTAATTGATGAAATGTTTAATATTTGTCTTAATTTACTTATTTTTAATTTTTTTTTGTTTAATTATTTCATTTTATTCATTTTACATATCTATATATTTAATATATACTATTTATTAATTTTTATAAATTATATATATATATATTTATTTATTTAATTTATTAATTTTTTACAATAATTATTTATTTAATAAAATTATTAATATTTTTAAATTATTTAATTATTTAATTTTATTATGGACATTTATCAGTGCTAAAAATAAAGCACTGATAAAAGGTAGCCTTTATCAATTCTAAAAATAAAGCACTGATATAGGATACCCTTTATCAACACTAAACATAAAGAACTGATAAATAGTACCTTTTATCAGTGATAAAAGAAAGTGCTAATAAAGGTCACCATTTATCAATGCAAAAAATTATGATAAAGGGTACCCTTTATTAGTACTTCTTTTAGCACTCATAAAGGTTGAATTTATCAGTGATTTTTGCTTGCGCTGATAAATGTGGCCACTTTTGTAGTATTGATAACTTGCATGTCAAGGATGTCTAACCCAGATTTTGGTTTCAAGAAAGAGGTTTAGAAATAATACTAAAGGATATTCCATTTTAATAATGCGATTCTAGATTCACATACCTTATATATTCCATCAACAGAATCAATTCTAAGGTATGTTGAAGGAAGGGATGCTAATTCATAGGATCTTTTGTTGATTGAAGAATTGATTGTGAATTCATCATAAATTTAAAAATAGAGCCTCAGGTCTAGAAAATGAAAATAAATCCATGAAAAATATATCAATAGAAAATAGATTCAAGAAGAAAAGATTCTTTAGATGATTTATTCATGATGACTTAGACAGAAACATCCACCATTTTTGTGAGTTTTACCTTTGGTCAAGGGGTTTTTCATTAACATGTCGAATAATCCCCAAATCTACCAAGTAATAATCAATAGATTGATGTTATATCATTAATCCATCAACAATAATAGTTTTAGTAGAATGAATCATAAACACATACCCATAGAACATTTGTTTTCGATGGTAGATATCGATTATATCAAGAAACATTGTATATATGATAGATCAGACACTGATCTATGAATAAAGTGGGAATTATCTATTAGATCAATATAGAAACCACATATCCATCATAGATACATGTTCATCTATCAAAGAGAAAATGAATTATTAATATATCTAAATAAATATCATCGTTCTAGCATCACCAAGTAGATCAAACCTTGGAGAGGAAAGGGGGAATAATGGGATAGTCTAGATTTATTAGAGGAAGGTAAAAATTTAGAATAGTACCATGGGGTTTATAATTGGGTGTTAAAAGATTCAAAATTATGTTTCATTAAAAACCTTCAGGGTGTATTAATTGCACACTTGGATTGGACGCACCATCTGGTCGGGGATTTTCCATCGGATGAATGGTGTGGCTAGTAGAACCAATTGGGTTTTTCTTTCATAACTATCAAGATTATGGGGTTTTTATTTCATAACAAACTTACAAAAACACCACTATCCATCTTGTGGGAGTTTTTATCCACCAAATATCCTAGTCTCTTCTCGAAACTCTATCCCCTAATTCCCAAACCCTTTTTCACTAAAAGAGACCTATTTGACTCCCATAATAAAGAATAATTAAAAAGATAAAGTATAATTTATAAACTTGACTTCTCATACATTGAATCAAAGAGAGGATGTTACAATTACCCCCACTAAAAACTTCTTGTCCCTGAGAAGTTTCTTCAAAATATTTGTTCAAAAAACCTGGGCCATTGAGCCCAAATGTCAACCTCTCACTCCCAAGTCTCCTCCTAGATCTATACATGATTCAATAGAAACCAGAGTAGTGGTACCATATTCCCTCAAAGTACATTATCTCTCTAATCTATAATCTACACCAATCACTCCATGTATGATATGTCACGCTCTAGATCAACATCCTCACAGTCTATGGCATGTGTATCATCGATTATGTACCACTGGATATTAGATACATGAAAATTTTCATGCATAAAAAGGTAGTGAGAATAAATATTTATATGATATTCCATTATCGTAAATTGCTCAGTGATCTTGAAGGGTCCAAAAAACATGGGGCTCACATGCTTTTCTTTCTTAAAGGTAGATGGACTAACTAAGGAGTGTCTCTCAAGAAGACTCTATTGCAAACAGAAAACACCAAAGGTCTTTTAATATGGTTATCATAATATCTTATCTTAATATTATCTATTATCAACCTCTTCTGAATCAACTATACTCTTTTAAAGGTCTCTATAACCAAATTGGGTCTCACAACCATGGCCCCACCTGCCTCATGCCAACAAAGCATTGAATGACATGGCCTTTTTTAAAGAGCCTCATAAGGTACCATCTAAATAAAATCCATTAAATTTTTTTTATGTGAAATCAACCAAGTTTATGTGATCATCCCAAGATCCACCTAAGTCTAGGACACAATCATAAAGCATACCCTTCAGTATATGAATCCTCAGCTCTGATTTTCCATCTCTCTCGGGGTGGTACGCTATGCTCAATAATGTATGAGTTCCTAAGGCCTTCTAAAATCCTTTTCAAAATTTTAATGTAAATAATGAGTCTATTTTAGATAAAATTCTCAAGGGAAATCTATTTAATAATAATATATCACTGATATACATCTTTTATACCTCATCATCCAATTGGATCTTCTATATTGGTAAGAAATGAAAAACTTTCATCAAATGATAAAAAATATACCAGATTGTATCACAACTCCATGGGGTCCTCAATAACCCCATAAAAAATTCTATCACAACATCCTTACACTTACACAAGGGCATAAGAATTGGTTGGAGTAAAATACCATGACTCTATTTCTCATACTTAATACTCTAGTAATTAATAAATTGAAAAAAAAAATCTAGAAATTTCTTTTTTCATTCCTGACCACTAGGAATATTTCCTAATGTTTTGGTACATATTATTTTCCCTTGTGATGTACCTCTCACTTAGAGGTATAAAAGTACTTCATTACCTCATCCTTGATGGAAGTAGGAACTGTAACTCTCTCATTAAAAATTATCACATCATCATTGTAAAAAAACCACATGGGTATCAAGTCACCCCCAACTAGTTGTTCTAGAATCACTATACACTCAGGGTTAGATGATTTTTCAACCTTTACTCAGTCTACTAAAGAATATTTGTCAAAAAGTGAATCACACTTCCTAAATCCCTAGTACTTGGAAGCGTCAATCCACTAATCATCCAAAAATATCCTTAGGTACTACTATTCCTCTGAAGTCCATTCACCGAACTCTAGAGCTACCTATATCTTATGAATTACAGAATCTACAACAATGTTACCTTTAATTAGTGTATAGTTAATCTCAAAATAAAATGTCTGAAGGTACTATACCCAGTGCCTCTACCTCAGATTGAGGTTCTGTTATATAGAGATATAGAGAAGGCTCTTTCGGTCCTTATAGATAGGAAAACTCTCATTAAAGATATAGTTTTTTCAACACTTCAAGGAATGGACCATAAAATTAATCTCTAAGTTGGGGGTGGGATAGTCTCACTAATGTGGTTGCAGTTGGTGTGACTAATGAAACCTATTTTTCATGTCTTTTTCCACATCATTTTAATTTTATTTTCTATTTTTTAAATGCCTAAATTATTCTATTGATGATTAATTATATTATTTTATTAATTCATATAAATTATATAAATTAATTTAAATTATAATACTTATTATTATTTTATGTTGATAATTTGAGTTTTTATATGAATTTGGTACAGCGAGAATCCAAGGCTCCTAAATATTTATTAAAAATAAAAAGAAAAGTAACATACAAGAAAGAGATTGATGGGGTTAACAAATAAGAAAAACCCTCACACAAAGGGAAGATCTGCTTGTCAAAAGGATCAATTTCATTACCATGGCCATATCTAGATTATACTCCATCATCATCCAACATGTACTCAGACTTCAAATTTTTTATATTAGGTAGTGTGGTATACATCTCCTTGAGCCTTTGCTGCTTTAGTGTAAGTTGACACCTGGTGGACCGCACCCATGATGCAATCCAATCCTCACACCCACACCCTCGACCAAGACCATTGGGATGACTACCTAATCTCTATGTTTTTGTAAGAAAATCTTCTTTCATGTTGTCCTTCAATGATTCGGTATCCATAGTAGCACCACCACCCTCTAAAATATAAGTGTTCTCTTCTAACAGGACATCAGAAGGCACATTTTTTCATTTTATCTTTTTTTAGTATGAACCATATGGGATCCCTCAGCATCCATGAGAAATTTCTTTTAAGTCTTCACATGAGAAGTAACATTCGACTTCATCTTTCCTTTATACTAACTTGAGGAAATCTCCTGCTCAGCCATAAATTGTTGATCATCCACCCTATGAATTTCATCCTCATTCACTTGCTCCAATTCTTGATCTTCTCCATTGACACTGCCATCTTTATAAAAATTTTCCTCATATTTCAATATTTCATCCCAAGATTTATCACTGGTTTTCTTTCCTTGAGTCCCATTTTCTATAATATGACCATCCCCTACTTTCCCTCTAGTTTGAATGTTTGTGCCAATGTTAATAGAATCCATACCACCAGCATAAATAGAAGTTGGAGAGACACAACCTAACTCCACAGATTCTTAAACCATCCACTGGGGGGAAGACACAACCTCACTTACTCCATATCATCCAATAAAATTTCTCCTTTTAAAAGTAAACCTTTCCTCATGACCTTTATCAGAGCAATATGAACACAGTAAACAAATTCTATAGTTTCAAGTCTTATGACCAATATGATTTAAAAAAGAATAAAAATGGGGTATATTCTCATACCCAATACACAAAAAATCATCCTCATCTATTGAAAGATAAAATATATCGATAGGAGTGGAGAATAACTCAACCTCCACCATGAAATGAGAAAAATTATTGTACCTTGCAAATTCAGTTTCATTGTCCATCCTTACAGGAATTACAATCATCAAGTAAATGTCATATAAGATTATGGGATTCCAAAAAATCTAGTTCAATCCATGCACCATGAACCATAATTAGATGCAGGAGCTACTAACTTCTAACAGGTTTAAAATATGGTCCCATTCATAGAAGTGAACAACACCCAGTTTGAGTGAAATTGAATCCATACCCCAGGTTGTCATCTTCAGATCATTTGAAGGGAACAACATATGAAAAAATCCATATCCTAAAGAGATTAACTTCCCATTGGAAGAACCCTATATTCACAAAATATGGTCAACCAATTTATTAATTTTCAATGGTTTGGAGACATTGGTAAAAATTAATCTCCTGATTAAGGAACTTACCAATTTCCAATCACTTTGAGACAACATCCATATTTTATTTAACATTAGAAGCTCTACCCTTTCAGTGTAAATATCTAGAAGTGGATCCCTTTAAAATCTAGAAATAATGGAATGAATTCACTACCTTTTATGCATCATACTTTATCCCCCATGAATCAGGATTCGCAATAGAAAAATGAACATTCGACATACTAGGAAGAGTTGACTTCCAAGATGCATCACAAAAAGTAGAATCCTTTTTAAATGCTAGAAAATCTAACCTAGGGTATTCATGATCCCACACCCTAACATTCTAATCATCCCAATCCAACATAGTAGGGACCAATCTGGAAGAATCACAGGCATTTGAGGAAGACATCTTCAAAGCCAACGGTTCTGACCTACAATCAAGATCCTGCACCCCTCCTCTATCTAGATGAACATCCTCAACCTTATCTTTATTTCCATCCATAATCATTGAACCCAAGTACTGAGGAAGAGTCATACTAAAACCCTAGTAGGTAACTCCATGGAATTGAAGCTCCCACACCCCCTGAAACACCATGATTTATCATTTCAGTTTTTACTTGATTATATTTGGGTTCCATAAATTAAATATTTAATTCCATTTTTTTATTTTAATTAATTTATTAACATTTATTTGAATCGTTAATGAATTTATTTTTTTCCTAAGTGCATTTGATCTATGAGAAACATTTTTTAAAAAGTCATTTGGGGTCATTTTATTACTGAATATTTAAGAAAGGGGCCAAGTGACCATTCCCAATGGAAATATTTAACAAAAGTTGATCCCCATGTTTAAAGTGGAATTTTAGGTTCAACAACCTAACATTAGTCGATGAACCCCACATTGGTATCCACCACATTAGGTTTAGAAGCATAACATTCATTGATGAACCCAACGTTGATATCCCCCATGTTATGTAATCTATCATTAATTGATGAACCCCGCATTTTTAAATTTGATCCCCATATTTGGATTATCAACTCCACATTTTACAAATATTTATATTTTTATGGTTGTGTACATGGCCCCTCATAAATGGTGAATAGGGGCTTGAGAAAGAAATATAAACACCTATTTTTACATTCAAACTCGACGAGGGAAATTTACAGAAGCTTGAAGCTAATGAAATATTTTTTTCAAAAACCCCTGAACATGGAATTTGATGATGCACTAAGATCTAGTTAGGATTGATGAACTAGATGTCACTTGTATGATAACTTGGGTAGTGAGATCAAGTATTCCTGATGAAGCTTCTAGAATATATTAAAAAATTTGATGAAGATAGAAATGATCCAACATTGTGACCATATTTATTGTACACTATTAGTGAATCAACTGCACATATGTCTGATGTGTTGTTTGAATGAGAAAATTTACATCATATTAATGTGATAGAACATAACTAAAGGACCAATATGTTATTTTCACCTATTAAATTTTACTATGAGTAGGTGACTATAAAATAATTTAATTCTTGGAAGTTATTTTTTGATAAAAGGACATCATATCAAAAAGAGGGAGGGAAAGGATATCATAAACACGATATAAGAGGCTGTATGAACAATGAAAAAAACATAATCATAAGAACTTTTATAGGGATTGAAGAGGAATTGTTGTTGATCATTTTGATGAAGATAAATATTAGATTTATCTTCTATAATTTGATCATATCCAGTTATTATTTTAGTGTTTTTAACTTGGGGATTCGAATAGTGATGACTTTATGAGTTTTCAACTCTTTTATTTTGAAATTTTGATTCTATTCATATTATTAAACATTGAAAGGAAATCATTGATTGATGTTATATTATTATATAACTTCATTAATTCTTCTCTTCCATTTTGAGAATAGTACATTACCAATTATATTGTATTGATCTCTTAATATAGCTTGTAATTTCAATATGAGTAAAATTTTTAAGTCAATCCTCTTTGTTTAAATTTAACAATCATTGATTGAGGATTGTGAGTATAGAGGAAGTTGATTGTGTCAGTTTACTTGATAGTCATCATGTAAATTTATCAACTCTTAGTGAAAGGATATCTATAGTCAATATATTGGTTGTTGACATTAATATAGTAAACTTAATGAAACATGTGATTAAATATTTCAATTTATGCATTGAGAGAGTTATAATTGTGAAATTATTTTCAAACAACGAAGAGAGAATGATCCATGAGAATTGCTTGTTCTAGTCACTTCTTTCATATTCTGTTAAATTAACCAATTCTTATTAATTTTTGTTTTTACCTTTACTTGTTAAGAAAAAATAATTTTATTTTATTCTACTGATTAATTATCCCATACAAATAATATTATAAAAATATCAAAAAAAAATTGATAATAAGAAACTCCTAAAAGGAATCCTCACAGGAGATAATATCGAGTACTAATATACTACAGTATTTTAGGGGGAAATTTGATATGTTATTTAGGTGACTATGAATATATATATACTTAAATTGGTGCTGTTTTCGAGGACACCAAGTATTTTTTTTAAAGTTGAAAATCATAATCTTCTTGATTAAAAAATAAATAATATTTTTCTTATATGTCAAATAATAACCTTACAAATCTAGAAGTTGAAAATTATTATAATTTGGATCATTAACATTAGAAAAATATAAAAAAACAAGTTTTTGAAATTTAATGTCTAGAAAAAAACAAAAACATTACAAAAAGAAACACCAATAGAAAATTTCATAATAACCATATACATTAAAAAAATTGAAAAAATTTATCAATAAATAAAATTGTATGATATTTCTACTCCTGGTTATGAAAATAAAAAAATTACTCAGGATACCCAGAAATAGCCCCAAGATTTAACCTTAGATTAGGATTGATATATCATTTACCCAGATTCCATTGATTTCTAGGATAGGGTCCCCATAAGAACTTAAAATAATTATATATGGTGTTCATTACCATGAAGACCTAGGGGTTAGTGAGGATCAAATAAAAATGATAGTATTCCTATTTTCCTTAGATGGGGAGCATAAGGAAAATATTCCATGAGAAATTATTCCCAAACTCTTAAACTATGTCACTTAGAAAATATATTTATGGGATTAGGTCGTTTCAAGGAGATACTTTTCATGAATATTTGGAGAGGATTAAGAGGTTTTATTCTAGTTTTCCTCATCACCATATTTTTTATTATCTTCTAATACAATATTTTTAAATAGTATTAGTCTTAATGTATATTATTATGATAGATGTTTCTATTAGAGGATCATTAGTGGATAAGACTCTTATTGATGCTAGAAATATCATATAAAATATTTCCCAAAAATTATCATAATTTTGATACTAGTGGTTTAATTCATTTCAAACCTTTCCTGGAAGTGTCTTATTCCAATTCATATAGTGGATGATTTTAAATTTAGTCAAGTGATCTAACCAACATGATGACACAAATGTTATCTAACTCTATCACTTCACAAATGAAAGGTTTAGGGGCCCGCAGTGGAAGCCAGTGGGCCGGGGATTTTAAATTTTTAATCGAATGGATGATGGAACTTGTCATCGCCAACGATATGATCCCCGGTAAGGTCTGAGGATCTCACGTAAATTATAAAGTGTACAAAAATTAAAATTGAAAACATTCCTATTTCATATCTGGAGGTGCGCTCGACTGCAACATGTCACTAGTGATTGCTACATGAAGAATCCATAGTAGGATCCCTCTAGATCATCCACACATTCTTCAAAAATATGATGTAATGTTGATCATCCAATTATATGAGCTAGCACAGTGATCCGATGATGCTTTTGATGTCCCGATGATCACCGCATCAAGATACCTTTGAATCTTGATAAAGATATTGATCTGAGTTATTGGATCAACTACATCTCTCTCTAGGAAGTGGGAGGATAAAGAGTCTCTAATTTTCATTCCATGAAAATGAATGAATATTAATAATATCCACACAAGAGAGAGTGCCTCCTCCTTTATTTTTAGTGGTGTTGTTAAATACCCAGTTGGGTTCCCAAGACCCTGTTTATTTCAACATCCACTAAATAAATAATTTTGACAAACTAAATTGTGTCACTATTATTTATTATTTTATCACATACTTTTAATATATATATATAATATATTACATGATAAAAACTGATCCATTTAACTCGACTCTCTATCCCAATTAATATTAAACGAACCTTTATTATTAAAATAATATTCATTTGATTAATATTTTTCTCATATTTACTAAACTTGTAAATACAATAAATAAATTAAAATTGAAATATTCATAACTTGAATATTAATTAATTTATTTAATTCTTTGGTGATTGAAAACTTGGACAACACTCATGTTGGAGTTGGTGGTCTAGAACCAACTACTCTGTACTTTATTCATTAAATAAAAGCCTTATCACATCTTGATTGTTCTTCTGCGTGACATGCCATGTGATAATGTCCTAAGGACAGTTGTGGCATTAAAGGGTCGTAGCGGATCCCTGCTATGTTGAGAACCCGGAAGTGCTATAACACTGTTCTTGAATGTATGTTCTATGGCCGGATGATATTATTTGAGGGACACAAATAATACAGGTCATTAGGGGTGAGGACTCATAAAACTTTGAGGCACCTTCTCATGTTGTGCGCCCTTGGTAATATCCAGGAGGATATTATGAGAATGAGACCTGCCAGTAGGAAATCCACATTTCATAGTGTCATTGGATGTTCCTATCTGCGGACGTGTGTATTGGTCTTTAGACTTTAATATTATTATTAATGGGTATTATAACTCGCGCACTTAGATGTATTGAGGAAAACTGCGATGACACACTGTTCGCAGTGAGGTAGGATACGTTGGGTGTGTCACGAGTAATACCGCATTAATAGATAATGCTAGAAAGGATTTTTCCCTTCCGTTCCATAACAGAAGTAGATATCTCAGGCCCTTTGATGGAATTGATATAGCCTAAATAAATCCATGGCCATGGTAAGGTATGGGCAAGTTCAATTCTGGGAATTCAAAGAAAGAATAATCAAGCACATGGGTTGATGGCACTAGCATGCAACCCTGTTGATTGGAGATATCGATACAAAGGGGTTATATTACATGGTAAGCATTCGTAGGAGGTGACACATCATTGTGGCGTTAACTTCTTTATCTATGGGTGCCTTGGCGTGTTGCTAGACGCTAACCTTGGACTTTAGGCAGGCTCAGCCTAATGCCACTGAGAAAGAGGCCTAGAGGGTCACACACTAAGTGTGTCCATGTATCTCAGTTAAATATTAATTTAACAAGTTAAATAAATATTATTCCCAATTGTGGTTTAACAATTATTTAAGGATGTCTTATCTCAATTATTTTGACACTAGTTATTTGAGAGAATATATTGTGGATAAAATAATATATTTATTAGAGAGTAATACAGTAACATTTATTTAAGAAATAAATAGTCATTACTCAAGGTCTAATAAATGTGGTGGAGAAAAATGGAAAATAAAAGTACACACCGTGTATATTAAATATACACGCCGTGTAGTTTTATGGAAAACAAGTACACGCCGTGTATTAATTATTACATGCCATGTAGTTTTTCCAGTTGGGATTTTAAGGATTTAATATTATTTTATTAAATGATATTTATTATAATCAGCGTGGGTGAATGTCAAGGAATTAATAATTTGACATGGGGGTTTTCAATAAGAGTTAATGAAATAAATAAAACGCGTAACGCGTTTATTTATTGTCATAACTCTATTAACCTCAAACCTGATTATAAATATCTTCACAACCCCAACATTTTGAAGAGCCATTGTTGTACACAATGGATTTGGAAATACTCTCAAGCCAAGAGAGAATTCCCTTTCCACCAAGAATGCCCTCAAGTTACGAGAGAAAGAGTCTCCACTAGATCAAGGCAGTCGAAGGCGGACATCGCAAACGAAGGTTCTTCCCCGCTAGCACCTAGAGATCTATTTGGCGATGTCTGTAGATACGTGACAGACCTATGGATCACCGCTAGAGGAATCCTACACTTGGATTCTACGATGCAACGACTGTTCACTGAATCGTGACCAGACACATCAACAAATAAATAATTCCAACGAGGTAATTATTATTCATTAATTAAATTAATTATAATCAACATATGATGATCCTACTCAAGGGTTCTGGGACTCTTCTTTTCTTTTCATTCTTCGTTCTATTCCGAAGATTCGACATTTTATATCATGACGGATCTCGGATTGAACGTTGTTTAATGTTAAAATTAAAGTTGGGAAAACCCCCCCAACGAGCTTCCGTTGTGCCCGGAACCTACAAGTGGTATCATAGGGGTCATATCGTTGATTATAATTATTTAGTTTTTCGTTGGTAATTTACGCATTTAATAATTTAGTTATTTCAATTCAAGTTTAATCGTTTTGGAAATCTGAATATTGAGATATATTCCTCCTCCCTCGTTTCTCGTTCACCTCACAGAAAAGAATTTTTCTTTTAATTTTGATTAAAATAAAATAGAGGAACTCATCTGGAGGAGCCAAACGTTTCTGGCCGTATAACACCAGAATACATGGCATGTATTCGGAATTACACGCCGTGTAGTCTAGGTTCAATGCATTGACTGATCCGCCAAATCAGGCCGTGTATTGGATTATTTCTAAGAATTTAAGACATCGTGTTTTGACCAGAAACAGGTGGCACACGGTTTCCAGAATACACGTCGTGTGGTCCAATGAACACGGCGTGTAGTCCCTTAGGTTTAGGGTTGGGTCGTGTACTCCGTACACGGCCTGCCCGGCTGGAAACTGTGTAACGCGGAAACTACACGGTGTGTGTCCCACTATACACGCTATGTACTCTGAAAATTTCTGAAGTACATTAACACGCCCTGTCCTCGGGCGTGTACTTCGGATGGACGGTGAAGAAAAGTACACGCTGTGTAGTCGGAACTACATGTCGTGTACTCACCCAAATTACAGAGATTTATTAAAATTTATTATTATATTATACAAACCCTTGAGACGTGTACCATGGTGCAGGCATAAAGCTGAGGCACAACACGTGATAGGTGTTTTATATATATGTGTTTAATTTAACATCTGCGTAATAAATGGGAATTCACCTGGTTGCCTCCAAGGTATAATTTACGTACAAGTATAATGTTAAATTAATTTATTTGTTTAAGATTATGATGGATGAGAATCTCAAGGAAATTCAGAAAAGGGATTTAAGATAAAAGGATTGATTAATTAAAGAAAATTAATTGATTCGAGCGTGATTTATCTTAAACAAGAACAATTAAAGAATTGAATGCTAGTTTTATTTATGCATAAATATCATTGCATATATGGATGATCATGAGCTAGACCTAGACCTTTGTATGTGAATGGTTTCTTTTAATTTATTTATTTAAATTAAATTTGTTGCCCTGTGAGCCATCTCCTCATTAATATGTAGGGCCTGCAAGCCCAAGGATTCTTTTATGTAAAAACCCCTTTTACCCCTCACCTGCATGTGAGATAAATGCATATGTAATGGATGGAGCTCCCAAGCTAGTGGAGGCGGCTCAAGTCAAGAGCCAAGGTGAAACCAATCCAAGGAGATACAAAGGTAGACAGGTGGAAAGCTGTAAACACGAACCCAAAAGGTTCAAGGTGTTTCTCCCCTAGGTCTTGGGTTAGTTTATCAACCGCTAGATAAACTAACCAATAGAAAAGCTCATGATCATACCATTTATTTTATTTCTGTTAGTTTCATGGTTTATTTATTGTGGGTGTGTTGTCACGATCACACAATTAATGAATTAAACGAGCATTCAAGATGGAACTAAAATAAAACCGGCTTATATGTAAATATTATCTTAGACATGGTTAATCACTTAAGTATATCCCACTTAATATTAACAAGCATGTAATCAAAGATAATAAAATTTCAATTTATGTATAAGGATAAAATCCCTCAAAATAAATATTAGGTCGGCATAGCCTTCCATAATCTTGGTTAGAATCGAACCATAGTTCAAAGTGATTGACCAACCCTAGTTGGGGTGCTTTCAATTATCGGGGAATTCTAATTCAAGGTTTTGGGTTGACTTGACTTGGTTCGCATCAAGGTTTGAATGCCACAACAGGACTTAGTGTGACCAAGAGGAAAAGGTTGAGGAAATCCAAAAGGATTTCAGGATTGGGGAGTCCACTCAACAGATCAAGGAGCTGCGAGTTAATGCAGTTGGAATTTGGAATGCCTACCTAAAACCCTTCAAGTTGCTTGACCAACCCTAGTTGGGGTAATGTGAAGGGCAATAAGGATCCTTGCCACTAGAATATTCATGCAACAGAATATTATGAAGTCAATGGTGAGGGATATTGGATTCCGATAACATAGTGGGAGACTAATAAGTATTAATTTATTTATTTGTCTCAATTTTTTGTAATAAAGTACTAAACATTTGCTCATCTTAATTTGTAGAAATGGAAAGAAAATGAATTCAAACATATCATTGTGCACCATACTCGAAAAATAAAACCTTCTCACCGACACCAATTTCCAAGAGTCGTAGAGGCGTTTACACGTCGTCCTTCACCACGAAAGGAAATTATATGTGCTGGAAGAGCCTATTCTAGTTGTGCCTGGGAAAGAGGCTAGTGATGAGGAATTATCTCTCTACATGAAACACATGGATGATGCCATAGATGTCCAGTGTTTCATGCTATCGGCCATGTCTAATGAGCTCTTAAAGCAACATGAAAACATGGACATGTATAGCATGATGTCTCACCTTAAATATCTCTACCAAGAGAAGGCGAGACAGGAGAGGTATGAGATCTCCAATGCATTCTTTACCATGAAGCTTGGAGATTTTATGCCAGCTGGGCCTCATGTAGTCAAGCTTATTGGCTATATTGAACTCCTGGACATCTTAGGGATTAAATTCCTGGATGAGTTGCGTACAGATCTCATCCTATCATCACTGCCCAAGACCTTCTCTAGCATCATTGTCAACTATAACATGAGCAGCAATGAGAAGAGTCTATAGAATCTTCTAACCTTGATTCACCAGGTAGATTAGGACATGGGGTGTGACAAACCCGCGGTCCTTATGGTGAACAAGAAAAGGAAGGACAAGGAAAAGGGTCCAAAGATTTATAAACGGTTTGAAGCCCCCGAGCATCGTCCCTCCAAGATGGGGAAGATCCAGAGGCAGGGCAAGGAATGGGAGGCAGTGTGTTTTGCATGTGGCAAGCAGGGCCACTGGAAGAGGAACTGCACCCAGAAGTGTGGGGACGCTAAAGGTGTGTTTGTTATCAAGTGCAATATTTCTATTTCTACACATTGGGAATTAGATACAGCTTGTGGGCCTCACATATGTATTCAAATGTAGGAACCAAGTATATTTAGAAAGATCGCCAGAGGAGAGGTGGATCTTTGAGCTGCCAATGGCGCAAGGCTGGCTGTGTTGGCTATTGGCGACTACCACCTCTCATTGCCGACTAGGATGATTTTGGTTTTACATAACTGTTATTATGTGCCTAGTGTTACCAAGAACATAATTTATGTATCTTGTTTGGATATGGATGTATTTGTTTTAAAATTTGGAAATAAGGGTTGTCTCTTTTATAAGAACAACGTATGTTATGGTATGGAACATTTAAATAATGGTTTGCATGTATTGAATTACGAAAACCAAGTGTTGGAAATCGATAATGAAACAAACTCACATGACTCATACATCACCCAGTTATGGCATCCCAACCTTGGTCATGTGAACGAGAAGCGTTTGACAATGCTCTGCCAAGATGGCTATTTAGACTCTACTGAGCTAAAACCACTTGGTAGATGTCACACTTGTTTATAATGAAAAATGACCAAGCCGCCTTTTTGTGGACAAGGTGAAAGGGCCACAGAGCTTCTAGGATTGCTACACACGGATGTGTGTGGACCATTTACAGTACAAGCTAGAGGTGGATATTCTTACTTCATTACTTTTACTGATGATTTGAGTAGATATGGCTATGTCTACATAATGAGGTATAAGTCATAGTACTTAGAGAAATTTAAGGAATTCAAGAATGAAGTATAGAATAAGCTTGGTAAGAAGATAAAGAAGCTTCGATTGGATCGAGGTGGAGAATATCTGAACCAAGAGTTCATCGATCTTCTACGGGAGTTTGGGATTCTATCTCAGCTCACTCCTCCTTATACACCATAGTAGAATGGTGTTAGTGAAAAGAGGAACTGCACCTTGTTGGACATGGTGAGGTTGATGATGAGTCATACGGATCTTCCATTATCCTTTTGGGGATATGCATTACAAACTGCATCATACACATTAAAACGAGTACCAACTAAAGAAGAAAATGGAATTCCATCTGAGTTATGGAATGAAAGGAAACCCACTTTTTCGCACAAATGTGTATGGGGATGCGAGGCGTTTGTTAAGGCCTTCTCAGGAAACAAACTAGCACCCTGGGGCACGAAGTGTATCTTTGTAGGATATCCCAAGGAAATGAAAGAATATTACCTATATAACCCTCAAGACAAGAAAATGACTATCACCAGACAATCCATCTTTCTTGAGAGGGAGCACATCCTCAAGAAGGATAGTGGGAGCAAGATTGACTTCGATGAAGTTGATGCTCAAGATACATAGGAGTTGGTACAGGGACAAGTTCCACAGGTCCCCGTGGAAGAGGTTCCAGAAACACAAGTATTGCGCAGGAGCTCAAGAGAGGTAAGGGAACCAGAGAGATTTGGTTTCCTAGTCACCGAGGATGGTGAATCATTATTGTTGGACAATGATGAACCTCTCTCCTACAGGGAAGCAGTAGAAATCTCAGAAGCTACAAGATGGATAGAAGCTATGAATTCTGAGATGGATTCCATGTATCATAACCAAGTTTGGGTTCTGGTCGATGAGCTAGTTGATGTAAAGCATGTTGGAAGCAAATGGGTATTCAAAAGAAAGATGGACATGGAAGGTCAAGTTAGCACCTATAAAGCAAGGCTAGTGGCTAAAGGATTCAGACAACATCAAGGAATTGACTATGATGAAACCTTCTCGCCAGTTTCCATGTTTAAATCCATAAGAATCATACTTTACATAACAGCTTACCATGACTACGAGATTTGGAAGATGGATATCAAAACAGTATTCCTTAACGGGAACCTTCAGGAAGATGTCTATATGACACAACCAGAAGGGTTTGTGACACCAGGTGAAGCCAAACGGGTTTGCAAGTTGCAGAAATCCATTTATGGAT
The DNA here is from genome assembly GCA_963277665.1 of Viscum album. Classification (NCBI taxonomy): domain Eukaryota; kingdom Viridiplantae; phylum Streptophyta; class Magnoliopsida; order Santalales; family Viscaceae; genus Viscum; species Viscum album. The sequence goes on from OY728126.1 coordinate 401,261,876, forward strand.
TGAAGCAAGCATCTAGGTAATGGAACATTCGATTTGATGAAGCCATAAAGGAATTTGGTTTCATTAAGAATGAATGTGAGCCATGTGTTTATAAGCGGTTTAATGGGAATGCGGTCTTCATCGTAGTGGTATATGTTGATGACATATTGCTTATTGGAAACGACGTACCAGCCTTACAGTTAGTTACGGACTGGTTGAACAAGTGTTTCTCCATGAAGGACTTAGAAGAAGCAACCTACATTCTAGGGATCAAGATCATTCATGACAGATCCAAGAGGCTACATGGACTAAGTCAGGGTACATACATTGACCAGATACTAAAGAGATTTAGTATGGAAAAATCCAAGATGGGATTGGTTCCAGTGTCACATGGCTTACATCTTTCTAAGAAAATGTGTCCCCAGACACAGCAGGATAAAGATAGGATGAGAAAGATCCCATACGATTCGGCTATAGGATCCATCATGTATGCCATGTTATATACCAGGCTTGATGTTGCCTATGCACTGAGCATGGTAGGAAGATATCAAGTAGATCCAGGAGAATAGCATTGGACTACTGTTAAGACTATCCTTAAGTATCTGAGAAGAACTAAGGATATGTTCCTGGTGTATGGAGGAGACGAGGAGCTTGTCATCAGAGGGTATGCTGATGCTGGTTTTCAAACAGATCAGAATGATCTGAAGTCGCAATCTGGATATTTTTTCTGTCTCAATAGAGGAGATGTGAGCTGGAAGAGTTCAAAGCAGCCAGTTGTCACCGATTCTATAGTGTATTTTGTGTATATAGCGGCTTCTGATGCAGCCAAGGAAGCCGTCTGGATTCAGAACTTTGTCCAGGATCTTGATGTGGTGCCTAGTAGTAAAGATCCCATTACATTGTATTGTGATAATACTGCAGCAGTGGCTCTTTCAAAAGAACCAAGGTCACATCAACGGACAAAGCACATACTCCGAAAGTATCACCTCTTGGGGGATTTCTATCAAAGGGGTGAAGTTGTAGTGAGCAGAGTGTCCACGGAAGAGAATGTGGGGGACCCCATGACTAAAGGCCTATCTCAGAAGAAGCATGAATATCATGTGAGAGCTAGTGGGTTAAAGGTTGTTAGCAGTTGGCTCTAGTCCAAGTGGGAGTCTGTTGGAGTTGGTGGTCTAGAACCAACTACTTTGTACTTTATTCATTAAATAAAAGCCTTATCACATCTTGATTGTTCTTCTACGTGACATGTCATGTGATAATGTCCTAAGGACAATTGTTGCATTAAAGGGTTGTAGAGGATCCCTGCTATAATGAGAACTTGGAAGTGCCATAACACTGTTCTTGAATGTATGTTCTATGGCCGGATGATATTTTTTGAGGGACACAAATAATACAGGTCATTATGGGTGAGGACTCATAAAACATTGAGGCACCTTCTCATGGTGTGCGCCCTTGGTAATATCTAGGAGGATATTATAAGAACGAGACCCGATAGTAGGAAATCCACATTTCATAGTGTCATTGGATGTTCCTATCTGCAGACGTGTGTATTGGTCCTTAGTATTTAAGATTATTATTAATGGGTATTAAAACTCGCGCACTTAGATGTATTAATGAAAACTATGACGACACACTGTTCGTAGCAAGGTAGGATACGTTGGGTGCGTCATGAGTAATATCGTATTAATAGATAATGCGAGAAAGGATTTTTCCCTTCCGTTCCATAACGGAAGTAGATATCTCAGTCCCTTTTATGGAATTTATATAGCCTAAATAAATCCATGGCCATGGTAAGGTATGGGAAAGTTCTATTTCATGAAGTCAAAGAAAGAATAATCAATCACATGGGTTGATGGCACTAGCATGCAACCTGCTGGATTGGAGATATCGAGACAAAGGGATTATATTACATGGTAAGAGTTCGTAGGAGGTGATACGTCATTGCGGCATTAACTTCTTTCTCAATGGGTGCCTTGGCGTGTTGCTAGATGCTAACCTTGGACTTTAGGCAGGCTCAGCCTAATTCCACTGAGAAAGAGGCCTAGAGGGTCACACACTATGTGTGTCCATGTATCTCAGTTAAATATTAATTTAAAAAGTTAAATAAATATTATTCCCGACTGTGGTTTAATAATTATTTAAGGATGTATGATCGCATTTATTTTGACACAAGTTATTCGAGAGAATATATTGTGGACGAAATAATATATTTATTAGTGAGTAATGCAGTTACATTTATTTAAGAAATAAATAGTCATTAATCAAGTTCTAATAAATGTGGTGGAGAAAATGGAAAATAAAAGTACACATCGTGTATATTAAATATACACGCCGTGTAGTTTTATGGAAAACAAGTACACGTTGTGTATTAATTATTACTCACCATGTAGTTTTTCCAGTTGGGATTTTGAGGATTTAATATTGTTTTATTAAATGATATTTATTATAATCAGTGTGGTCACATGTCAAGGAATTAATAATTTGACATGGGGGTTTTCAATAAGAGTTAATGAAATAAATAAAACATGTAACACATTTATTTATTGTCATAAATCTATTAACCTCAAGCCTGATTATAAATATCTTCGCAACCCCAACATTTTGAAGAGCCATTTTTTTGCACAATGGATTTGGAAATACTCTCAAGCCAAGAGAGAATTCCTTTTCCACCAAGAACGCCCTCAAGTTACGAGAGAAAGATCCTCCACCGGATTAAGGCGGTCGAAGGCGGACATCACAAGTGAAGGTTCTTCCGTGCTAGCACCCAGAGATCCCTTCGGCGACGTCTGGAGATACGTGACACACGTGTGGATCACCGCTAGAGGAATCCTACACTTGGATTCTACAACTCAACGACGGATCACAAAATTGTGACCGGACACATCAATGAAGAAATAATTCCAATGAGTTAATTCTTATGCATTAATTAAATTAATTATAATCAACATATGATGATCCTCCTCAAGGGTTCCAGGACTCTTCTTTTCTTATTGTTCTTCATTCTATTTAGAAGATTCGGCATTTTATATCGTGACGGATCTCGGATTGAACATTGTTTAACGTTAAAATTAAAGTTGGGAAAACCCACCAACGCGCTTCCGCTATGCCCAGAACCTACAACTCAAACCCCGTGGTGGGCCCACTATGTCCATATAACTATTCAATTGAATAGGGAGAATTCTTGAATATGATATTGTCTGTGACCATCTAGGACATTATCTCGATAGCAGTGAATAAATCCAAAGACCAAGTGTAGATTCTAGCAAACCATCATGTCCCCTAAAGAGATAATGATCATCATAGCAACAAAAACCAACCTATAAACACTGACTGTGTACTATAATCTCTTTGTCATTAAATATCTCATAAATAGTGATGCACAATTGTATCATCATCCTTTTCTTGATTTATTATTTGTTAATCTAACCGGATGGATTTACCTTTCGACTGCTTGGGACAAAGACTTATGAAGGTATCACCATCATGATCAACCTGGCCTGAGATATATAACTTCCTAAATTTGGAAGTGACAAATACTTTCTTGACCATTCAACCAACGTCATACCACCAACGATGCACCCAACACAAGCTACCTCACCAAAATTTTAATACCATGTTTTTTTCCTTGCATCAAAGTATGCAATCAAATGATACTCATTGGTAATGGTCTCAATTAAAGAGAACAATACACATGACCATAGATAGTAATGACTAATGCCACCCAAAACATGTGGTGTTCATATTTGCGGGTCTTTCCTCATGATCTCACCACTGGAGATCACCAATTGTGAGCTTTATTAAAATAAGTCTCAATTCTTATAACCCCCTAGCACTTGATTGTCAAACATCTACTTTGTATAGTCAGTAAGATTTATCTAGACCATAGAACATATATTTATGATTAATTTCATAGTATCTTGAGGTCCTAATTATATATTAGGATCTTCTATAACCTCTCAATATGATAATTAATCCATAAAAATTACCATTTAAATAGTTGATGCAATAAATTCTACACTATAATGGTAAGATAACATCATTTATAACTTACTGTACGTATGATATGGTAATCAAAATTACTACATTTTTGGGTCTAGGGAACCCACTATTTCAACAATCCCACTTACACTAGATCCAACTTTCTAACCAAACTTGTTAACTACTCACATAATATTGATAATGCTTCTGCTGAGTAATGGCTTTAACTGCTAGGCCTTCCATGTTTTTGTTTTGTGGCATATCGTTTGAATGCGACCTCATCTCCTTGAGTAAAACTTCTCAAGATAAGGTATCCCCAAGTGTATATTTTTTTCCATTGTCACAAATTGACAACCTTTATAGTAATAATATCATAATTTACATTATAATAATACTTTTCTCACTAGGTGCGAATGCAAGAACTAGAAAAAAAATGTGGTGATTGATAACTGCTTCTTAGCTGCCTTAGAAGCTGCAATGTACCCGATATTTGTAGGTATGGATACAACTTTCTTTTATGAGCATGAATCACTCATCTATTTTGCCTAATAGTGGTATTAGATCAAATTTATCTAATTATTACTAGTTTTTTTTTCAACAACAACTTATATATATTCTTCTCTATATACCAGGTACATATCATTTGTACTCGCTGAAGTACAAGATGATATTTTTGACTGCATAACTTGTAGTGCTCCTTGATATAATTGATATCTACCTATTATAAAGTATATTCTGGAAATATTAATTATTGTACAAATCATGGAATACATGATTGATCCATCGCTAAAGCGTATAGAACTGAATTCACAACTTTAATCTCTTCCCATGTTCCGAACATGTCACCCTTAAGATATTTACCCTATGAAATGGGAAAAATCATCTATTTAATTGTTCTAACTTATATTTTTCAATACAATGTAATTTTATGTACGATTGACTAGGTCCAAGTAAAAATTATATCTATTTAGATAGATTCAGTTCCCTAGAACTTAGGTTGCTACTTTAAGTCAATCACTGGAGAATTACTTTTAACCAGATCTTATCTAACTAGAAGCCCAATATCTATTTTCCATATTTTTCCAAACATATTTTTCTTGGAAAACATTGATGCTCCCACTATACTTTAGTGGACATAAGGAAAAAATTAATTCAAAATGAAGGATCTATGATCTTATTGCTTACTTTAATCCTGAACTAGATTTCACTAACTTAAAAGATTCATTTGAATTTGATGGTGTCATCATCCCTTTCTGGTTGCATCTTATAGACACCTTCCACAAAAGATGATCTTGACATCCAATGACCAATTTAATGATCTTAGAAGTTAGCTATGAAAAGTAAAATTATAATGGATTTAACCATACCGACTTGGTATAACCAATCGAGCCTTATTGGTACCAGGATTGTACCATCCATGTATCATCTCATTTGAATACTCAACACAATATACAATTTATAATCGCCTTTTCAATTTGATACATGAGATCCATTACTAAATTTTAATTGATATTTTCAATCATAGATAAATTCCATATATTGCTTATATGTAGGATTTGTTATTCTTAAGGAATATTTTATCACCGTTTGTGGTGAATATAAAACCATCATCATGGTTTCATCCTTCTTACATAGTATGTTTCACAAAAAACATTCCTATTTCACATGTACTTGTGGAACTTGTTCCTGTGCCAACCATTTGTGCATCTAAAGCATGGACTAAAACCAATTCAATCTTTTTCACACTATCTCTAATAAAGATGTTCACCCTTATATATAAATTTAGTAAAATACTTGAATACATTTTTTCTATATTAGGGATTTATGTAATATCCTAAGAAACTTTTAGGATATTTACTTAGATGCACCATGTGTTTAGCTTGATGTGTTTTTGTTTATATCTTAACAAACTCTTGGAATCCTAACACATGATCTATGACAGAATGGATTTTCATCATACTATTACTCATACGATATCCATTTATCATTTATTATTTGGCATATTGGTTATGGGATTTTTCCATTATTTTCAAAGAATATCTTAAAATATGATGGAATTTACTACAGGTTATAACATTGATACTACTTACACCATCTCTTTTATGTACAAAATGTGTGTTTAGGAATTACTCCATGCTACATTTTTCTAATCAATGTTAACATGTAAGACTAATCATCAATCCTACTTATGAATATCAATATCATGATGTAGATAGGGTAACATGCATTTATGAATTACTCCACACTACATTATCATGATCGATGAATGTTTGGTCAAGATATTCTTCAACATGCTGATCCAAAGCAACTCATATCTTCTAACCATCCATATACTTCACTACGACATTCCTTAATGATTTAAAGAAATCTTATGAAGTATCTTTACCTCTAGCTTTTCATTGGAATAGTTCACACTCTCTTGTTGAACTAACCCCAGAAGCTTTGTGGCATACCTTTATTTCAAAAGGTTTATTTTTCTAAACTAAATATGTCAATAATACCAAATGTATTTAGTTTTTCCAAGACTAAATTGTATACTAGGTATATTCTTGATGTCTAATTTTATTTTTTATTAACAAATAATCATCTTTACACAACTAGATAAGTCTTAAATTTTATATTCATTATCTATTGACTTTGATTCAAGTATTTATGAACTATTTGTTGAGTATGTTACACCACCAACAACATTTATTCTTGAACTTGGAATAATGTATCATTATGTCCAAAAGGCAACTTGAGATAAATTTTGTGTTTATAATCAAAAACTTTTTCATCAAGAATCATTCACTTTGAAAATAGAAGTTTTGTGTTTCTTAACACTAACTTAGGAATCACCCTTTCTCAGCTACATTGAGAAGACACTCTACTTCTTATAATGTTTCTATAATTATTTGGTTACTATATTTAAGTATACATATGAAATTGGCATATTTTATTCAATACCCAAGAAGTATGTTAGAAACATTAATTTATATTGATGAATATACCTGAATGAGAAGCCAGTACTTCTAGTATTTCAGTTTATTGCATTTTGAAACTTAAATAAATTTATTTCAATATTTTGATGAAAATTACCTCCTGTCAAATAACAAACCTATTTTCATTGAAGTATATGATCAAGGTTTCTTTGGCATAACTGGCCATAGGCTTTTTTGACTTTTCATTAAATTTATTGGCCATAAGAACAAAATATGGTGCCATCATTATATTATTATTACTTGGAGAATGTTACCTTAAAGGTAATAAAGTACTTACTCTATACTGTTCATTTGTATCCTTAAACAAAACTAGAGTAATTTGGTGTAAAAGGTATAATAATGGGATAACATGAAATATTGTGAACTTTATCTCACTTTACACAAACTGAGTGCAATAATCACATTCAAATATTTCTTAGATTTCTCTTTGTGAACATCTTAGAGATGATACTACACATAACATCATCCTTGTCATGATGTAGCAACTACAACTAACATCAGACATTGATGATAGCATTATGACAGAACAATCATATGCTTGATTCATGAGTTTCCTGTAAGCATTTACACCCACACATCCTGAGGTGGATTAACAAGTCGGGACACAAGCACCTTGAATTTCCAATATAGTAATATTATACACTAGCTTCTCTAATATAGTTGAAATTCATTCATGTTTAGATGTTAACTTTGTCCAATATTTATCGCAGTTTTATTGTGGTATTACATTCCATTTTTACAAAATAAACATTTGAAGATTAGTACTTTTTATGTTGATTACTGAATGTAACATTATCGATTAATTTAATCATTAAATGTCTCCCACTAATTTATCGAATTTTAGGAACCCTATGTACTAGAATTGAAATACTCTATCATTTGAGTATTCTAGTTTAAAGGATCCTTAAACCTCCCCCATAGTCTACAAGATTTGGCTATGCCACTACTCATAGGGTTCAAGGTAGGCTTTTGACTGGCCAATTGCATTAATTTGCGGTTCCTTGATTTGTTGAGTGAAGTCCCGTCTTCAAAAAAACTTAACTTAATTTACTCAATGCTTTCCTATAAAATTTCAACAAGCTATATATGGCTATTTATTTTCTTCATTTTTTGTCATGTCAACTCACCACCCTAGTAAGAACTCCTTAGTAGTAAGAGGAAACCTCAACCATGGCATGACCAGCACCCGAACACCTGGTTTTATTTAAACTTGAATGATAGAAGGCTGTTATGACTTAATGTTACTTTAAAGGTTTTTTGTTTTTCTCTCGATGAATGTAATCCATTTCATTTAATCTTGTTCATATATGTTGTCACGCTCACAACTACACATTAATAGAAAAACATATGCCACTTCTTTATGAATCTTATTATATATTATTTTATGTATCTCTCCCACTATTTATAAATGCATAAAATAATAAATAAATTCATAAAATTAAACTATTATTTGACTTGTCTTGAGCATCTAAACGGCCTAAGGGCATCATATCTATGTTGAAGATTGACTCATAATGCAGCTTGTCTCCCTATTGTATGTTCACTTTACATCTGAAGTATCGCCTTGTCTTGGTGGGGTCCACGTCACGTCTTGGCATATCGCCTCATCTTGGTTGGATCCACGCATTGTCTTGCACCATCTTCATCAACATACACTGCCTCATTTTTGTAGGGTCCACATCGTTCACCATCTTTGTCCAAAGTACAATTGTACTCACGCTCAGGTGAGGGGAACCGAGGAAATAAATTTACATCTGGTAAATTGGGCGCACCAGCCCTTATACATTTTAACCAAAAAGAAAGACGATGTGAAGACCTTCTATTTAATTAATTACAATCATCACATTTAGTAAAATATTTAATTAAATAAATAATTAAATGCATACATATAAGGGTCGGTGCTCAAGACCAGAATGAGGGTAAAATAATGGGCAATAAAATTAAAATTCATTAAATAATTATGAGGGTTATAAATTAAATTAAATGAATTAATAAGTTCAAATAATTTAATTAATTATTGGTCCTCTAATTAATTTAATTTTAATATCAAAATTAAATTAATTTAACTTAATTAAATTTATTAATCAAATTGATTTAATTTAAAAAAATTATTTATTTTCATCCACAATAAATATCTCAATTAATTTAATTTAAATTCCGCAATTAATTTAATTAAAAAATATTAATTAAATTAAAACTCAGGTCTCAAAACCTTGCTCTGGCCCATTGCGGGTTGCACTGAACCTATAAAGACCTGTAACGAGTCCGACATAGCCCGTGCATGGATTATCTGGGCCATGCAGGTCCGCCTAGACCCAAACTTGGTCGGGTAGATCTACCCGGTCCTGTTTGTGACAAATCGGAACCTGCAAGAGATAGAAGGGGTTACCTACCCCAAGGTTCTTCTGAAGATGATGGAGCTTTTGTTCCACTGTGGTGGAGGTAAGGGTCCAAAATTACGGTGGTGGTGAGGCCAGCTTTCGAGCTAGGGCGGTGCAAAGCGGGGAGCCGACACCTTTAGTTTTCAACAGGGCGGGGTGGCACTGCATTCGGCCTGGATAGGGGCACAGCGGTGCAAGGGTGTCTTGGGTGGCTAAGGGTGGTGGGTGCCACTTTAGGGAGGCAGTCTGAAGCAGGGAGCGCCAGCATCTAGAGCGAGCAAGAGGTAGGGGCGGCTCTGATAAGAGCCAAGTTTTCGGTGCTGGGTGGTGGATTTGGTGCCATGGGACAGAGGTCTGGCGAGGGCATAGGTACCATCGAGGGGAGCAGCGTACGTTGATGGGGCTGTTGGCAGTGGCTCGAGCTGGTCTGGCAGTGGCCATCTAGTATAGGTGGCGGGGGGCTGCTTTTTGGGTGCATCGATGCCTGGAGGTTCGGCAACCTCTTCCCAAGTATGTCGATGAAGCTAGTAGGGGGTCTTTTGTGGACACCCTTTGTGTTTTTTTTAGTTTTCTAAACATCTTTTGAAGTCTCCTTTTCCCATTAATTTATAAAAGGAAATTCCTTTTTTATGTGATGCCCTGCCCTTTTTTATGGTCAAGTCTCCTCCCCCTTTTCCCATTTTTTTCTTTTGAGTTTTTTTTCACACACAAAATCTTCCAAATGCTAAATAGCCTTTTAATTTAATAATAATAAAATTATTATAATAAAATAATAATTTATTATTATATTATTATTATTATAATAAAATAAATATTATTATAATAATAAAATTATTATTCAAATTAGAAAAAATTTATAATTTATAATTTGCATATAATTTTAATTATATTCAATAAATCGATCTAAACTTGATCAGTCCTTTGGAATGAATAAAATTTAATACCTGCGATCAAACCTCAAATTCAATCCAATTTGAAATTTTAAAATATCCATAACATGGATGTTCGAAATCGAATTGACGCAAGGTTTGAATTAATGAGACTATTTTTGAACCCTCAACTTAATTGTAATGCAAATTTAATTTTGTAGGCTCATAAAATCTACGTGATCCTTCTGATATCAGTAAAAGGTTATGGGGGCCGCAGTGGAAGCCAGTGGGCCGAGGATTTTAAATTTATCATTGAAGGGACTACTAAACTTGTCTTTTTCAATGATCTGAGCCTCGATAAGGTCTGAGGATCTCACGTAAATTGTAAAGAGCACAAAAAATAAAACAGTGAACATACCTATTTCAGATCTGAAGGTGCGTTTGACTACAACTTATCACTGGTGATTACTGCTTAAAGAATCCATAGCAGGATCCCTCTAGATCATCCACACGTTATTCAAAAATCCTCTAGAATGTTGATCGTCTAATTCATGGTGCTAGCACGGTGATCTGACGATGCTTTCAACATCCCGATGATCACTGCATCGAGATGCCTTCGATGCATGAGAAAGATCTTGATTCGAGTTCTTAGATCAACTAATTCTCTCTCTAAGAAGTAGGGGGAGATATAGTATCTCATTTTCATTCCATGAAAATTAATGAATAGTTATAATATCCACACAATAGATAGAGCCTCCTTCTTTATTTATAGTGGTGTTGCTAAATACCCGGTTGGGTTCCCTAGCCCCCGTTTATTTCAACGTCCAATAAATAAATAATTTTGACAAAATAAACTGTGTGAATATTTTTTATTATTTTATCACATACTTGTAATATATATATATATATATAATATTATGTGATTAAAACTGAGCCATTTAAGTCGACTCTCTATCTTTCTTAATATTAAATCAACCTTGAATATTAAAATAATATTCGTTCGATTAATATGTTTCTCGTGTTTACTAAACTAGAAAATAATTTAAATAAATTCAATCTAAAATATTCATATCTTTAATATTAATGAATTTATTTAATTATTTTTGTGATTTAGAACTTGAACAACACTCAGACCCCATGGTGGGTCCCAATATGTCCATATACCTGTTCAACTAAATAGGTTGGATTCTTGAATACACTATTGTGTGTGACCCTCTAGGCCCATATCTCGATAGCAGTGAATAAATATATAGTCCATGAGTGGATTCTAGCAACCCATCATGGCCCCTAATGAGATAAGGATTGTCATAATAATGAAAACCAACAAACGAACACTAACTTTGTACTATAATCTCTTTGTCATTAAATATCTTATAAAGATGGATGCACACTTGTGTCATCATCCTATTCTTTATTTATTATTTTTTGATCTAACCAGATGGATTTACCTTTTTAAATATTTGGCCTAAGACTTATGAATTTATCACCATCCTGACTAACCAGGCTTAAGATATACATCTTCCTAAACATTGAAGTGACAAATCTGTTCTTGACCATTCAACCAATGTCATACCACCAATGACGCACCCAACACAATCTACCTTACCCCTATTTCAATACCATAGTTTTTTCGTTCATCAGAGTATTCAATCGAATGATACACATTATTAGTGGTCTCAATTAAGGATACCAATACACTTTCCATAGATAGGAAGGACCAATGACACCCAAAACATGTAGTGTTTCTATTGGCGGGTTTATCCTTATGATCTCACTTCTAGAGATCACCAAGTACGAAATTTGTGAGAAGAAGTATCAATGCTTATGAGCCCCAACCACATGATAGTCAAACATCGACTATGTCCAGTCAGTAATATGTATCTAGACCATAAAACATATATTTAAGATTAATGTCATAGTATCTTGAGGTTCTCATTATAGCCTGGGATCTACTATAACCACTCAATATGACAATTAATCTATGGAAATTACCATTTAAATAGTGTAAGAAGAAAATTATACATTATAATGGTAAGATAACATCATGTATAACTAATTGTACACATGATATGGTAATAAAAAGTACTTCATAGTTGGGTCTATGGAACCCACTATTTCAACAACAAATTCATCCTAAATCATCATTTACCATCCAGAAGAACTATTTAATTTTCTTATCTATGTTCATTTTAATGATCAATGTCCTCAATCACAAGAAACACATAAATCCTATAATAGGATCTTCTTTGGAAAGCCTTTCCAAAAAAATCCAAACAATCAATTTACCAACCATGATTTCAACCAAGGCTATAAATGCTAACAGAACGATAGTTTTAGATAACCTGAACAACCAAATAGGTGTTTACAACCACCAAACACTAATCAATAGCCTAGGTATAGTCAATATAAATTTAGTAACCAAGTTTGTAGGAATTTCACAAATTCTCATAACCAAGATAACCAAAAATAGCAAAATAATCAAATAAATAATTCACACCTTGAATATATATTTAAGAAAAAAAAATTATCAAAAATAATAAGTGTTGTTACAAAATATGGTAACTCAAATGGTTCAAATAGAAATAGATATTAGTGGTATAAAAAATCAATGAAGTGATAGTTTTCCATCTGTTGGGAAAAATCCCTCACGGTATCATTGCAACATTTCTAGGTTGCTTGTGTTTATTGACAATGTAAGTTTCTAGGGTGAATTGTCGAGTTCCAAATATATTGTTAACAATCCATATTGAAAAAGAGCCATGACAAAGGAACAAAATATCTGGAGGTGGTACAAAAGAACAGATACAAGGTGGCGCCATTTTGTAGTGTTTACCAAATTTTTGGGGTCCAAATTTTGGTGTTTGGTGAGCATAACGAAATATGTATTTCCTTGAATATCTCATCAAAATATGGAAAAGATATGAGTTTTGCGAATATAGGATTCATGGATTGGATTTCACAAAGACAAGAAGAATGTTGATAGTGTTCTTCGCGATTACAATAAGCTTCGCAAATGGCATAGTTGAAGGGAAATGTGAGGGCGGTTCGTGGCGGTGGCGTGAAGTAATTGATGGAATTCTCTGCGATTATGATGAGCTCCACGATCCAAAAATTTTCATGGTGCTTCATTATATTGAGTGAATTTTGGTAGGAATTTTAGAGATTCGCGATTTGAGATGACATGGCGCTGACATCGCGCGGATGATTCGAGGGTCGATGGAATTGCCTATAAATAGGCCTTCACCCACTCGAGAGAAGTAGAGAGTTTTCCAATGAAAAATTTGTAGCTCTTGAATTTCGAATGTGGTTCATGAAGGTTTTTCATGAAGGAAGTGTGCTTCATGAAAGAGAGGAGCTCCATGGAGGCTAATTTCGCTTCGTGAAAGTGGTGTGCTCCGCATTGGCTCAGTGAGCTTTGTGAAGGAAGTCGCTCTTCAATGACTTGAGCTCCACAATGGCCTGATCTTTGTGAAGGTGTGAGCTTCATGAAAGTTCACGAGCTTTTCTAATTATTTTTTGAGCTTTGTTAAATTGGGAGCTTCGCGAAGTAGGGTGCTTTGAGAAGGTTCTTCCCAAAGGTTGGTGCCTAGTGGTCAGGGGAAATAGGGTATTCATCTGTGGATAAAATTTAGACTTTAATAGAGGATCTACATACAGTGGAAGATGCATTCATTAGTGGTAAGGAATAGAACTACATGTCTATAAACTGTGATTGGATCTTCTAAAGAAGCAGTGAGCTCACTTCAGTTGAGAGAGCAGTGAGTTCTCAAATTGTGAGTGGTTGTAAACAAGGAGGGATAGTGAGTCTACTTCGAAATTTTAAATAGGAGTGTGCTTATAGTGGAATTGGTACATCGGCACACTGCTGTTGTATGCTCCTTGGATGTAGCCCAGTGAGGGTGAACCAAATAAATAATTTTGTGTCTTGTGCATGATTTAAGGATTATTCATACTCTGAAATGTAAAGGAGAGGTAAGAGGGTTTTGTCTAATAGCAAAACAAGATCAAAAGGGGTAGTTTTTTTAATCTATCATACCTTGATTCACCCCCCCCCCCTTAGGGTATTGAGCCTAGTGGACCTAAAACCATCACAATCTAAAGTGAACCCAAGACAAAATATAATGTTTGTGACACAATTCTAAGAATTAAAACTAAAATTCAAAATTTATACCATGAACATAATGAAAAAGTACCTAAAAGGATAGTATAAATTTTGAAACAAATACTGAAACACATAAAGAATTAAAAAAAACTACCAGCTAAATCAAAATATTAACTTGATGAATTTTTTATTTAAATAGATGTCCACAAACCTATATAATGAGAAAAATAAAATAAAAATGGAAGAAATCTAGATAGAAATAACATATAGAGATTTTAAAATTTTGATAATCTCTTAAAAAGGTAAGAGAAATGTTGAATATGGACTAATAGTGTATTGAGATCCATAGCCTTACCCTATGGGTAGTCCTCCTATCAGGAAAATGGTTGAAACTGAAATGGACAAAGAAGAGATTGAAAATGTTATGAAAATCCCAATTAACATGTATTTGTTATATTCTTTGAAACAGATCCATAGATATGATAAATTTCTTAAGAAAATTTATGCACAAAAAGAAGTTCAAGGGAGGTGAGAATATCAATTTTTGGAGCAATATTTATTGTACAATCTAACACTCTCTCCCTGTTAAATGTGAGGATACTGGTATATTTTTTATTCCATTTTTTATTTGAAATATTTAATTTTAGTATGCATTGATGGATTTAGGAGCCTCTATAAATTTTATTCTTAATTCTTTTTTTCATAAATGTATGTTATATAACTCAGGAAGTCTGGAATAGTAATCCATCTGGATAATAAAATTTTATCTAAGCTAGCAGGAGTCATTAAATATGTTTTGGTAAGGGTTAAAGATTTATTTTTCCCCACTAGATTTTATGTTTTATATATAAAGGATAGAAGGTTTATCACACATTAACCTATGATATTAGGGAGATCATTTTTGAAAAATGCTAAGGATATAATTAATGTTCATAAATAAAGAAATTCTTTAGAGTTTAGAGGTAAAATGGATAATTTTCATATCTTTGAAATAATGAAACACCACGTGGAAGATTATTTTAAAAATAGGTAAATATGATTGATTGGTTTTCTATAGACATGTTACATAATTCTATTAAATGTAAAAAACCTCTAAATAATTTTATAAATGAACTTTTTTTATAATTAATTTATTAGAACTAAAAATTATAAAATCTAATATAGTGACTTTGAAAAAAAATCTATTTTTATAAAAAAATGCATGATGTTTTGGAATTTATTAACATAATAAGGATGTATTTTTTCTAAAAATGATGATGGAATAAATGAGTATTTTTCCGAATTCTTTGAAACATCATTTATAGCTAAAGAATCTAATTTTTTGTGTAAAAATGATCCTGAAATTGATAAAAATGAATTAAAATCTATTGTAAATGAAAATTATGTGGATAATATTTATTTTTCTAATCAAAATTCATGTAATTATACTGGGTTTAACTTGAAATTTTTTCCTAATATATTTGAAGATTCACATCATGTTTGTGAACTCAAATTTGTAATTTCTTTTAAGGATGGTGCATATTTATTGTGTAAGAATAATCACAATGCTACTTAAGAGTTTTATAATTTTGAAATCTTATATAATAATGTAGAGGCTAAAAGAGAAGTCAAAGAACCCATAAAATAAATTTTTCCTTAATGGTAAAATCCATCCACACATGAACTTAAGGTCTTTCTAGATAATTTGAAATGTGCCTACTTGTAATAGGAACATAAATTTCTTGTTATAGTTGTTATTGGGTTGTCCAATGAATAAGAGAACAAACTATTAGAGGTCATTAGGGAGAATAGGAAGTCCATGGGTTGGTCATTATATGACTTACCTAGGATTAGTACTTTGGTGTACATGTACATGATAGTTTTATAGGATAATTATAAACCTGTAAGAAAATTATTGATGATATTGACTCATACCCTTCTTGAAGTTATTAAAAAGGAGGTGACTACCTTATTAACTACTGGTATAATTTACCCCATTTCTGATAGTCAATGGGTGAGACCAGTTCATATTGTTCCTAAAAAGGGAGGTTTTATAGTTTTCAAGAATTAATTTATAGAATTAATTCCTGTTAGGTTTTCCAATAAGTAAAGGGTATGTAGTTATTATAGTAAGATGAATTTAGAAACTAGGAAGTAACAATTTCCCTTTCCTTTCCTTGACCAAATCCTTGAAAGGTTATCTGTTCAATCCTATTATTACTTCCTAGATAGTTCTTTAGGATACTTTCAAATCCACATTGACCCATAGGACCAGGATAAAACAACTTTTTCATGTCCTTTTAGTAACTTTTCTTATAATAAATTTTCATTTCTACTATGTAATTCCCCTGCTACCTTACAAATATTCATGATTAGAATTTTTTTAGTTTCTTGAGGAGTCGATGGAGGATTTTTATAGATTATTTTACAGTGTATGGTCAATTTATTGGGAGTTTTATAATAAGTTTCGAAGATATTCTTAGAGTTTATATTGAAAAGATCCTTGTTTTGAAGTATGAGAAATTAAATTTTATGATTTAGAGTGGAATTTTTCTTGGACATGAAGTTTCTATAAATAGAATTTGAGTGGATAATCCCAAAGTTTAAATTATCTATTCATTTAATTTTAAAAATTCACTAAAGGATATTTGATATTTTCTAGGATATATTGGGTTCTATAAGAGGTTTATAAATTATTTTATCCTAAATGCTTTATCATTGACTAAAATTCTATAGGAATATGTTTCTTTTGTCTTTTATGGAAAGTGTGTGGAAGAATTTAATGAACTCAAATAGAATCTAGTGTCACCACCAATAGTTTAATTACCTAATTTGGAATTCAATTTTGAGTTGATGACTAATTATTCATAATTATCTTTAGGGGATGTTCTTAGGAAGAGAGAATAATGGAAGTCACAATTCATTTATTATGCTTCCAAAACACTAGATTTTTTCCAGTCCAATTATACAACAATAAAGAAGGAATTATTGGACATCGTGTTTTCCCTTGATAAGTTTAGGTGTTATTTATTGGGATCTAAGGTAGTGTTTTTAACTAGTAATTATTCTATTATATATATCCTGGTGAAACAGGAATCAAAACCAAGGCTGGTTATCTATATCTTACTACATTAAAATTATTATATAGAGATCCAATATAGGAAAGGAATTGAGAACACTATAGATAATAATTTTAGAAGGATACCTATTTAGTTTTTTCATGATAGATCATATTTTGAACACATTAGATAGTTTTTCCCTAGGGAGATATTGTATTGGATTTTTGTAGATAGGAGACCATAGTATTCAGATATATTGAATTACTTAATTATTGATGTTACTCATCAATGGTTTTCCAAGAAAAAGATTTCTAAATTTCTTAGTGAGTTGAGGAGATATGTCTAGGGTGATCCTTATTTGAGGCATATGGGAAGTGATTATATTATTAGGTTTTTATTAAAAATTCATAGATTTATTTAGTTCTAAAATTCCATCTTATTTTGTGTTTTATAGGTCACTTTGGTATATAGAGAATAGTTTAAAATTTTTAGATTTTGGATTATTTTGGCCTATGATTTTTTAAGATTCTCACAAGTTCTATCAAACCTGTAAAGTTTCTCAATTAGAAGGAAAAATTTATCAAATACATGACATTCCATAATAACATTTCTTGTTTTTGATATATTTAATGTTTGGGGAATAGATATTATGTGACCTTTTCTTAATTACCTTGAATACTACTTTGTATTTCTTATTGTAGACTATGTGTCTAAGTGGATTAAAGCTACACTAACCAAGATTAATGATTATATATTGGTGTCCTAGTTTTTCAAGAGAAATATGTTTTTTAGATTTGGGATTCCAATGTTCATTATTAAAGAACAAGGAACTCATTTCTATAATAATAAATTGGAATCTTTTTTGAAAAGATATGGGGTTTTTCATAAAGTTTCTACACCATATCATCCTCAAAAAACTGGTATGGTTGCAATTTCAAATAGTGAGATCATGCATATTCTTAAGAAAATAGTTAAAATGAATTGGAAATATTGGAGATTAAGGCTTGAGTATTCTTTGTGGGTGTATAGGAAATCATATAAGACTCTAATAGGTATTTCATCCTACATAATTATTTATGGAAGAACCTGTAATTTTGCCTATGGAGATAGAATATAGTAATTTTTAGGATGTGAAGTTATAAAATTTGAATATGTTTGAAGACAGAAAAATTTGAAGCTTTTTTGAGAGAGTTATAATAAATTATAAACAATTCCTATGAAAATTCAAGAATTTTTAAAGAGATAACAAATGTGGTTCATGATAAATTGATTTTAAATAATGAATTTCAAATTTTAGATGAACTTCAATTGTAACACTCCAAACTTAAGCTCTTTTTAGTTAAATTTTATTCCAAATGGGATGGTCCTTTTATTGTAACTCATGTTTTCTCTTTTGGTGTTGTGCAGAATAGATATCCTAGAAAGGATGTCCCCTTCACTATAAATGGACATGGGCTTAAGATTTTTAGAAAAGATATTAAATAACCTATAGAGGATGATTTACTTTTTTTATATGTTTAATACAACTAAATAATCATGGTAATAATGTCCCTTTCTATTTGTTTTTGTTTAGAATCAGTTTGGGGGAGGTGATAACCTTTTATAGTGTTATATTTTCTTTTTTTCTTTTTTTCTCAATTAAGAAAATTGTATGGTTTTGATGAAGTTTTTTCTATTATTGTTCACCATGAAGAATCCACAAATGATTTGGTTAGGTGTTTGAGATTCAGTATATAACAACATTTATAATCTTAGTGGATCAAGAAAATATATATACAAAAAAACTTGTATCAACCACCTACTTTATAAACTACGGTTATATTTTACTTGAATTGATATTTATGAAATTTAATGTTAATTAGTTTTTATCTATAGGATCTTAAAGATAACTAGCATAAGGTACTTACTTCAATTTTAGGAAGAAAATTATTTGAATATATGAAATGAAAAATAAATCTTATATATCAGGGGAGTTATTAGTTCTAATTAATATCATTTATAAGCTATTAAATAAAACCTATTTTTTGTTGTTAATTATCACGAATGTTATTGGATTTTAGTTTTTTATTCGTATATAATCACTTCTCAACATGATATATAACATTATATTATTTGAAAATGTATTATAATAATAATTGATAAGAAGTATGTTCCTTTAAGAAATTGTTTTCAAATCACTGTTTTTTGTGGAAAATGAATTTTTCTTGAATTTCTTATGATCATTGAGCATAATTTTAAACTTTTTAGTTGAAAATTTATCTAAATTTTTTTAGGTGTTTCTTATACCTTAAATTAAATATTTGTGAAAATATTTATCTTTAAGTTTTGTTGGTTGGGGGTATTTAATTTTCTTAACTATGCTTAAATTTGAACCCATCAAACCCCCCCCCCCCCTTTTTGAAATTTTGAGTTTTTAAGAATCATTTTGGAATTTTTTTGTGTGTGAAATTTATACATTAAGTAGAAAGTTTTTATGAAACTTTGAGAAGATTAATTTTTATTTCCTTAAATATTTAATTGGATATATAAGTTTTATATCTCACTTTAAAAAGTTGTAATCTGGGTTGGGGAAATGGTATACAATAATTATTGTCTTTGAACTTTTTAATTTTGATTTAACTCATAAGATATTCATCCAAAAGGATTATGAAATAAAAATCATAATCCAAGTTAATATTATTATCCTTTATATCTTAATTATTTATTCATTAGTTATTGGATTGGTTATGTATTCCACTAAAAAATTAACACTACAGGTCATTAAATAGCATGTCTATTTATTATGACTTATTAAATTATGTGAGTTTTTTCTCCTATAGGTAAAGATAAGTTTGGATTTCTTATTGGATGAAAATTGAAGTATGTTAAATTCAATTAAAAATTTTCAATTTAAAATATTTTTCTTAAAATAGTAACAAATTTCACATTGAGATAATTTATATTGAGAGGGCATCCAAATTATTTTATTTAGGATAATCGATGAGGAAAAATATTTATAAAAAATAATTATTAGTGGAATTTCAATTTTTCAGTCTTAAGATTCATTTTCCTCCACTAAATGTGACCTATTGTTTGCTTGAGGACAAGAAAAATCATAGTGTGGGAGATGTGATGCAGCCTATTTTTCATGTCTTCTATAACATCATTTTCATTGTATTTTCTATGTTTTAAATTATTAAATTAGAAAGTTGATTATTAATTATAGTTTTTGGTTAATTTATAGAAATATTTTAAGTTAATGTAAATTATAATATTTATGCTTATTTTATGTAGATAATTTGATTTTGGACTTGATTATATTTTAGTTATATAGATTAAATATTTTGTTTCCTCTGTTTTTTCTTTTAGTTTATTTACTAACTTCTCTTTAACTAGTTAATATATTTAATTTTTTCCCTAGGTTCATTCAATTATATTGCATCATTTCTAATGAAGGTTCATGTGGTCATTTTATTGATGAATATTTAATGAATGGGATATGTGATCATGCTTTGTGGTAATATTTAATGAAATCTAATCCCAAATTTTAAAGTGGAATATTAGGTTATGTAACTTACAATTCGTTGTTGAACCCCATGTTAGGTTGAAGAACATAATATTTTTTGATAAACCCCACATTGATATCCCCCATGTTATGTTCGAAAACCTAAAATTACTTTATTAAAACCAAATTAGTGAATTTTATCCCCATTTTTGGATGATCAACCCCACACTAAACAAATCATGGCATTACTACTACTATTTAATTAACCCCACATGAGCAGCGAATAGGGGCTTGAGAAGGAAATATTTCCACCTATCTTTACCCTCAAACTCAATGATGGAACTTTACAATAGATTTAAACTAATGAAATATTGGTATTAGAAACCCTCGAACTTGGGAGTTGATGATGCACTAAGTTCTAGTCAGGATTGATGAACCAGAATTCACTTGTAAGATAACTCAGGTGGTGTGCTCAAGGATTTCTAGAAAATCTTATGTAATTCATTGAAGTTGTTGATGAAGATAGAAATGAGTCAGGATTGAAACTAGATTCATCTAATACTATGGCCTAATTAGTTGTGTGTGTGTCTTCTTCGTCCGTTGAAGGGGAAAATTATCACATGTGACCATGATAGAAAGAGTGACGAAGAACCAATCAGAGATTTCCACTTGTGAAATTGGCCCATGAGTAGGTTATTTCTAAAGACATTGAGTATTGAAAGTTTTTTTATAATAAAAGGTCATCAGATCAGACATAGGGGGACAGGATATCAAATACACAATAGGGGAGGAAACTGGGACAAATCATAGAGAGGAGAACCATGAGATATTACAAAGGGGTAAAAGAGGATTTCTTGCTGATCATTCTAGTGAAGATGAATATTGGATTTTTCTCTTGCACTTCGATCATGTTTGGATATATTTTTAGTGGTTGCAACTAGTGTATTAGAGTAATAACATATTTCTAAGTTTTCATATCTTTTATTTTGAAAGTGTAATTTTCTCTATAATATTGAACATTGAATGGTGTTTGTTGGTTGATGTTCGATTATTCCATCACATCATTAATCCTTATCTTCTATTCTGAGAATGACACATTATCAACTAGAGAGTGTTTATCTCTTGATGTGAATTGTAATTGTAATCCTAGTTAAAGTTTTAAGTCTATCTTATTTTTTTAAATATCTCAATCCTTGATTGAGGATTGTGAGTATAGAAGGATTTGACTATGTCATTGTACATGGAAATCATTTATTACATTGATCAACTATTACTAAAAGGATATTGACAACCGACATCTTGTTTGTTTACCTCAATTTAATAAACTAAATTAAATTCATGATTACGGATTTTAATCTATTCATTGAGAGAGTTATAGTTTTGAAATCAATTTCAAATGATGGAGAGATATATATCCATGAGGATCGATAGTTATTTCCTCTTCTTTCTCATTCTATTAAATTCATTGTCTTATTAATTGTTTTTTTTACCTTCATTAGTTTATAAAACTAGTTTTTTATTCCAATAATTAATTTATCCATAGAAATATAGAAGTAAAATTATCAAAAAATCATGACAGTAAGAAACTCATAAAAGGAATCCTCACAGGAGACAACCTTGGATACTATTATACTTCGGTACTTTTGTGGGGAAACTTGAAGTTGGATTTTGGTGTCTGTAATAATAATTAGTGGTTCAGTGAACCATAAGCTACTAAGAAATCCCTCAATATCAATACTTTTCCCAAATGAACAACTAATGCATCACAATATACAACATATCCAATCCTAGGGTCATAAAGGATCAACACTGGAGTTTCATTCAACCACCTCTTCATTTCAAGAAATGCCTCCCCACACTATTCTGACCATTAGAACATCACTCCATTATTTTCCATCCCTTCTTCAACATAGTCATGGGTTTTGATAAATGATATATTTCCTAGATAAAATATCAATAGTATACTACTAAACCTAGAAATATCCTAATCTTTAACATATTCTAGTCATGTTTTGAATACATCACTACCTTCATGTTCTTTGGATCCATGGATATACCTATCTCAAACACCACATGTTCCAATAATTTCACCACTTGAATCCAAATGTTACATTTCAATATCTTGGCATAAATATGCTTTTATCAAAGAGTACTCAATACTATCTCAATATATCTAACATATTTTTCTAGGGTTAGTGAGTGGATCACGATTTCATTAATGAAAACCATAATGAAAGAGTTAAGATATGACTGAAATATATTTTTCATGAGATCCATGGACATTAATGGAAAATTAGTAAGTCCAAAAGTCATAAAAAAGTAATCATATATCCCAAAACTACTCTAAAATTTCATATTTGGGATTCCCTCCTCTCTAACTTGTAATTGGTGATAGCCCAGTCAAAGATTAATATTAAAGAACTACTAGTCTCCCCATAACTAATAAAATAGATCATTGATCTTGGTAAAATGTTATTTTTTATTTACTGTCACCTAATTTAGTTTTTGATAATATACACAAAGTTAAATACTATCATCTACCTTATTAGATAACAGAATGGGTACACCACCCGGTGAAGTACTCAACCTGATAAAGCCCGTTGGGACCAAGTCTATGAGATGTACCTTGATCCCCTTAAACGTATCCAGCACCATACAATAAGGGGTATCAAAATAGGTTGTGCACCCAGTATGAGCTCTATATAAAAGTAATATTATTTATCATGGGGAAGTCTTATGAATTATTCTAGGAAAATGGCCTGATAGAGATCTAAAACTGGAGTAAAATACAAGGGGTGACCCCTGATCCTATTGAATATTTAATCCTACAATCAGTGTCTTGATCATCCAAAGATAACTCAATTTTAGACCAACTTTACCTTCTCTAAATTATCATTATTCAATCATTGCATACTTCTCACCCTTGTGTGATGTAAATAATACTCAACTTTGATAATAATCAATGTGAGATTGGAAGATGGTCTACGAGTCTATACAAAGAATCACATAGAAGTTCATTATTTATAGAATCATGAAGTCTCACATGTGTCTACAACCATAAATTCCTATAGAACACTCTAGGAATCACTGAAGATAATCTATTTTTCTTAATATTATATCAAGTGAAAGTAACTCATAAGAAAATTTGACTGACAAGTTAAGTCTTGTAATAACTTGTGAATAGATAAAAGAATGGGAAACACATTTATTAAAAAAATAAGTAGTCAATATAGAAGTAATAAATATTGTACCTCAAAAAGTAGATATTCCCCCACCATAATATTCTGTAGAATAATCCACTGCATAAGCTCGGCCTACCTTGGCTTCGTGCCCCTATCCCTGAGATGCATGACCCATCTGAGTATACTATTGAGGAACCCAGTCAGATCCTTGGTTCTATGAACTCTACTACCTTTACACATTTTATAAAATTGACCTTGTAGCTCTGGAGAAAAAATATTTTAGATTCACCATATTGTTTCATTTCCAATATTGGATCTGATGTGTTTTACAGACATTGAAGTAATGACTTACCATCCCAAATTTGAAACATTGTGTTACTCCTCCTAAGGGAGCTGAATAAGTTAAACTTTGTTCCACTATGATACCACTGCCCTATTTCACATCCCTATTGTTCCCCTACCTATTTCCAAAAGAGGAAATCATCATGACAGTAATAGGTCCAACAGCCTAGGTATTAAAGGCTAGAGAAGACCAACTTCTTGATCCTCCTCAAACCCCTTATCAATAGTCAATGATTTTCATAGAACCTCCAGTTATATCACTAGGATTAAGGTTCTAACAAATAAACTAATGATGTTAGAATAAAGTAATATCTCAAACATCCTCACCTTCGGAGCATCGTTTCCTTCCAAGAGTGGAGGAAAACATTGTATCTTAGTGAAAAAAGTAGAGTATATAGATACCATAATAGACCCTTGTTGTAAATACATAAACTCCTATGATTGGTCTAACTTCAACATATCATGAAATGACTCCCTTAATAATATATTCATAAAGGTATCCTAGGTAATACCCTCACATCTTCTATCCTATCACATCATGCCCCACCATATCCAAGTGGGTCCCTATAGAATGAAAGAGTCCAACTTCACCCTCTTGTACTCAAGTGTCTCAATGAGGTCAATGACACCCTTGATTATATCAATCAATTCCTCTTCATTATGTGGACCGCCAGTACCATGAATGAATAGTTGATACAAGAATTGGAAGTCTCTGGCGTATTTGACCACGGACCTCAATGCCCTACCACCCCAGGATTTTACAAGTGGAAGGACTATCAATTGAGGTATAACTACATCCTATACCACCAGATTAGGTTTGGGAGTGTGCTCTGGTGCACCCTTCTATACAGAAGGTGGTGGAATAGGTACATCCTCCCTAGTGGGGGAATTCCAACACACACCATGGGGTGTTCTTATCAGTCTCCTTTAGGATAGAATATTCTAACATGTGAAGGAAATATTTATAAAACACTAGAGACTTTATAATAAATCATAATTAGTTTATAGGATTACACAAGGTTCTCCTAGGAGTCTACCCATAACCCAAGGTATAACCCTTCTAGTACTAACCATGGTATTCATCCATATATGTGAGTCACACTCATATATATACAAAACATAACATCATGATCAAGTTCAACTCAGAAATTCTAGCATTGATATATCACTACAGTAGGGATAATAGATATATCATACATTAAAGAACACAAGTCTATCCTAAACATATGGAATAATTCAAAGTATTAAATTAAAGAAGTAATACACACCACAAAAATAGGTATATACATTTCATGTGATTCTACTTTCTTACTCATAAGGTATGAACACACCCAAAAATCCATAAAACTATAATAGAAATCTCAACAATGAAAACTCAGATATCTATTACACCTAAGCTTCTTAGGCACATGAAAACTCCCCTACCTGAGTCGCACACAACCTATCTCTTTTCTACCATGTCCCAGGTTAATCCAAAAATAAAATAAGAAAAATGTGCTTTGATGACATTTTTAACCCTCTAACCAAACCACCGGTTCTGATCTAGAGAGTCGCATAACCTCATGTGTACCTCCCTATATGCAAGAGGCTTATGACTAGAAATGGGGGTATGAATTCCAGTAGTGGGGAGACTATGTCATTAATATCAATCATAGTACTAATAATAATAGTATTAATAGTAGTAGTAGTAGTAGTAGTAATAATAATAATAATAAATAAACATAAACAAAATATAGTAAATGTGGTGGAAGAATATAATGTCATATGACACACATGTCATATAGAAAATAAATAAATAAGCTCCCAAATTGGAAACACCAATCAAAGTATAAGTGTAGTAAATAAACAAAATAACATTGTTGTATCCTTGAGTGTTTATCCATGTTCCACCAAAATATCTATGATTTATGGCTCAACCATCTCACATGGGCCCCTTACCCTAGCTCTAATCTCTATACATGAAGCATGTACAAACATTGAGATTCCCGTGTAGGATGTGAGTAATAAAATACATTATGATGCCACCAATGAAACCTTAAAAATGTTCATATGTATTAAAGGTGAATTTTGGGATAATAATAAATGTGAAATAAATCATACCAACATATACCAAACACTGATGTACTAACCAACCCACCACAAGCCCTGGCCATACCTATTTTAGCTCTATACTAGAAGGAATATCAAGATATCAGTAGTAACCAAGAACTATCCACAAGAATAGTAAACATATTTCTCAGCATTGTGTGAACAAGCTACCAACATCCACTAGGAATCAAGCAAGTCATATTCTTATCATCCATTAGGAATCGAGTTATCATGCTAATCGGATGCCACTATGTCGTGATTAAACATGCTACATGGAAACTAATAGGCATGAAGTAATTCACATATAATCCATGATTCATCATCGTATCCCCATCCTATTCATAGGTCCATCATCTCATACCGTGCACACTCCCCCTCTAAGGGTAACCATGCCTTGGTAGAACACCTATTCCAAGCACCAGGAGCAATATCTTCCTAGGCATGGTAACACACTTAACATGAAATAGAATATAATAAATCACAACACATGATTGTGAGTAAATGGTGGAATCATGAAATACATGTGATCAACATAAAACATGAACAAACATGCTAAAATAATACTCATGGAATCATGTATCTTAAATGGGTCTAATGGGATATACCTATGGCCACATGCGATAAAAATCAAGAACGAGAATCAAGGTATTCTAACACAATAATCTTACCAAGGTATGAAGTGAATAAAAGATCCTAAAATGGTAAGGAACATCTTACCTCAGGTTCATTGATGAAGAACTCAAAATTTCACTAGAGGATCGAAGATAGAATCACATTATGCACCCATGAAGAGCTAACACACATGTCAAGGATATATAACCCATATTCTAGTTCCAAGAATGAGGTTTAGAAATGAGACTCAAGTAGATTAAATGTTAAGAATGTGATTCTAGAATCACATACCTTACAGATTCCATCACCGGAATTAATTTTGAGATATGTAGAAAGAAGGGGTTCCAATTCTTCAGATTTATTTTTGATCAAAGAACAAATCACGAATTCGTCATCTATTATAAAATATATCCCCAGGTCTATCCAATAAACATTAATCCATAAAAAATCTATCAATGGAAAAAAAATATTCAAGAAGAAGTGTGTCTTGAGATGATCAATTCATGAATAATTATCGAAAAACATCCACCTTCCTTGAGAGTAATACCTCTGATCAAGGGGGTTGTTATTGTTGACACATCAAACGATCCAAAAATAAAAAAAAGGAATCATCTATTAATTAAGGTTTTATCTTCAATCCATTATAAAGTAAATTTTTAGGAGGGTGATTCATAAACACATACTTGTATAATGGTCGTTGTCGGTCGTAGATTTTGATTCGATCAATAAACATTGTCAACATGCTTGATCTTTCACCGATCTATGAAGGAAGGGATATTTATCCATGGGATCCATGTCGAAACAATATATTAATCATATATCCATACTAATATATTAAGTAGGAAGAAGGATTTTGCATAGATCTAAATAAATATCACCATTTGAGCATCACTAGATTAATCAATGATCAAAGAGGAAAGGTGAGAATAATGGGAGAGTCTAGATTCGTGAGGGGAAATGAAAAGTTTGTATAGAACCATGGGGTTTATAATTTCATGCTAAACGGGGTAAAAAAGAAGTTCCATTAAAACCAATGGGGTTAATTAATTTCACACTCAGACTAGGTGCAACAAATGGCTAGTGGGGTTAGCATTTCCTAGCATACTTACAATAACTCCATTAGCTAGTCAGTGGCAATTTTAGCCACCAAACAGCCCGGTCTCCGCTAAAAACTCTATTTCACGGTCCTTAGGAAATTTTTAAATAAACATAATGACCTAATTAACTCCAATAATTTTGAATAATTAAAATATAAATGTGAATTTATAAACTTAACATCTCATACATTAAATCAAAGTGAGGATGTTACAATAGTGAATACATTATTAATAGAAAATAAATTTAATAAAAATAGGTCTCTAAAAAATTGGATTGAAATCGTCACAAATAAAATTTATTTTTATTGAATTAATTTTTATAACTTAAATATTTAAACATATTTTTTCATTTTAATATTTTAGGCATTATTTAATAATTTTCTAAAACTATTTTTGTCATATAATTAAATAATTACATATGATATAAAAGAAAAAACATGCATTATTTATCAAAAAAACTTCTTAACTTTTGTTATTATTCAATAAGAAAAACATTTTGACTTTGGTTAAATAAAATATTCACAATATTCTATAATTATTAATTGATTGAAAATTATTTATTTTATAAAATAATTAATTTAATTAGATATAATTTTATTATATTACATAATTCTTATTTTAGTGGTGTTGTACAATAGAAAATAAAAAAATAGATGACGATAGTAGACAATGATAAAAATACAATATTGATTAAATTAAAAACTCTTACACAATAATCATAAAATAAATAATAAAATCAAAAGATGAAGAAGAAAATGGAAAAAAATTATGAAATTTAAAAAATAATGCAACAAAAAAATAACACAACGTATATATATGAGAGAAATACAAAAAAATAGTGATATAATTTTAGTGAATTAAGATAAAAATAAAATACTTAAACATTTTTGGGGATAAAATAATATAAAAATTATAAAATACACATAATATTCATTTTTTAAGAAAAAACCAAAGACAAAACATAAATTTTTCCTTTTTCCACTACAATAACAATAATTATTTTTTTGACTTGCTTATTTGTTAAAAACTAAATTATGGTTTTTTTAGTTTGATGTTTTCTTTTAATATTTCCACATTTCATGCTCCTTTTTTCCCATTTATTTTTTTAGTTTTTTTATTATGTTGTGTTCATATTGTGACTATCTTTATTTAATTCTTATGTTAGTTGCAATGAACCTTATGTGAGCAATAAATTGGTTATTTCATTATTATGTGGGTAATCTCAAGTAGTAAATGAATTTAATCTAACAGGGGTGTTGTTTCACCTAATGTAGTGTCATTGGTTTGGTGAATTGATTTTGATTCCAAGGTCACTTAATATGATGTGAGGTTATAATATGTTAATCTTATGCTGCTCTTTAGTTCATATAGGTTGTTGATTATCCATATCGAATGGTATTATAGGGGTTTTAGTGATTTTTATGTCTCTGCTTCCTCGCTCTCAGTATTTAATGTGATCTATGCTGCCTAGCCATCATCTACTTGCAGTGTGTTGTGTGGAACATGGGGTTGTTTGGATCTGTTTCAATAGCCTACTTTGGGAATATTTCATTCCTAATCCTCTATATTCATCTCCTGTGTTTCACTCGAAGATGAAGTTTTTTCTATGATGCCATCAATGTTGCGTCCTTTACTTCCTTAAGGTACCCTCTCTCAAGGTAGTGACTTTCATTTCAACTTCTAGAGTTTTGAGAGAGATCCTCAGAGAGGATCTGATCTAGAGGTTATGTTCTGGGGGATGGGTTCAGTCATTGTGAGCCCTTAGGGCAACAACGATATCAACAATGTCGTTCAACTATTCTAAGGATCACTCCAAGGTTTTGGGTGTAGGTCTCTGTTGCAAGCATTTTTTTTCTTATTCCTTTCATTTTGTTTTTGCATTATATATTTATGGCCTATATTATTCCCCAGGGATTCATGTATGAGTCCATCTAGTCTGTAGGAGTATGCTACCATCCTCAAGCTCAATTTAACCATGGGTTTCTAGAGTTACAAGTTCCACATTCTCATATATATTCTCTGGTCCATGTCCTTTCAGTACCACATATCAGCGTAAGGGCAGTGCTGACCTTTATTAGTATTAAGAAAAATATGCTAATAAAAGGGGGGCATTTATCAGTGTTAGATAAAAGTGTTGATAAATATACCCTTTATCAGTGCTTTTTTAGCACTGATAAAATGTATATTTATCAGTGTTATTATTAGCGCTGAGAAAGGTTTTTAATAAAAAAATTGTTAATTTATATAAAATTATTGTATTTATATTCAAAGATAATGTTTATTTATACACATTAAATAAAAAACACATGTTTATAATTAATATATTTTTTTAATAATTCAAATATATATATAATATTTAAAAAAAATTATTTATAATATTATAAATATATATTTAAATAATTATAATATTATAATAAATTTTATTAAATAATTAATATATTTATAATTATATATTTAGAATTATATAATTTTAATTATATAATTTTAATTATATATAATTTTAATTATATAATTTTAATTATATATAATTTTAATTATAATTTCATATATATATATTTATATATTAAAATAAATATATGTTTCTAATGAATTTGGTCAATAAATATATTGATGCTTTAGTATAATTGATGTTCATATATTATGTATTGATAATGAATTAATGTTTATTTATAAATTACACCCTTATTATTATTATTCATGTTGTCTATATGTGATGACTCGTTTTTTATTATCTATATACTTTACTAAGTATATGATTTATTCATGTTATACGTATGAATCTATTCCCATAAATACTTATAAAATTATAATATTTATATTTATTATATTTATAATTATAAATTTTTAATTATATATAAATAAATTTTAAATATATTTATTTATAATTATAATTATAACTATATATATATAATTATAAAATTATAATAGATACATCTATTATAATTTCACACATATATATATATATATATGTATTTATTTATATTTATAATTATATGAGAATATTTATAAATATATTTACTTATAGTTATAATTATAAATATATAAATATATAATTATTAAATTATAATAAACATATTTATTATACTTATAAAGTTATAAATATATATAATTAAATAGACATATTTATAAATATATACAAATATTTATAAATAAAATAAAAATATTTATAATTAAAATTCTAAATAAATATATTTATATTTAAATAATTATAGAATTATAATAAATATATTAATTATATATTTATAAAATTATAAATATAATAAATATTTTATTTTAATATATATATACTAAGAATAGTGTGAACCATGGGTTATGAGCCCATGATTCCAAAAATTATTGAAAATAAAAGACTGAAAGTACAAGTGTAAAAAGTGATGAGGATTAGGAACATGTGAAAAAACCTCAATGCAAATAGGGAATCATCTTTGGGATCGGCCACCACTACCACCACCACCCCTCAAGTGACGGACCCTCCTCCATTTTTTGGGGTAGCTACTAGCCACAATCATTCTCCTTTGATGGAATTAAATCTTCTATCAGACTTTTACCCTCCAAGACCGATTTAATAATCTCAACACCTGAATATCTTCCACCAATCTGAATATCACCAGGCACACTTCAAAATTCCTCACTAAATAATTCTTTACTTTGAGACCTATTTAAAATGTCAGACATGCTCATAGTGTTCTTACCATAGTTTGAATCCTTTTACACCACATCAACCCCAGAAGTGTCACCCCTCCCCTATCCATACATTACATCCTCAATAAGTGTATCCCGCTTCTTTTCTCTAGCCACTTTACACAGTTTAACCTACACACAGGCATCACATTTTTTCTTCCCTTTGTGATCGAAAGAGGCGATCCATCCCTCCTGATCCAAATGCATATTGGTTGTAACCTGGTCTTCACATTCTTGATCAGAAACCACATGCTCATCATCATGTTCATGTTGCACGGAAGTATCATGTCCTTCACTAGCAACTTGTAAAAAAATTTGTTACCAGGCTTAGCTGTAGAGTCACTGAGACAGGACCCTTAATGAAGTGTTGCAGGATGTGAATCAACCTATAATGTAGAGCAATGATAGACAACACTGTTTCTCATTGTATTCACCTCATGCTTAGAATCATCACTACCACTCATGGAAGCAGTCTCATTCAAGGTAAACACGCATCCCTTCCTCATTCTGATTGGGATGCAAGGGTCAAGGGAGGGTGCTGCTTTATCATCCTTAGCATTAGCCTTGGACGAGGCATCACCTCACTTAAATCCTTGTAGTGCACCTTTGGGTGGAATGGACTTGATCTTCTGAACCTGTCTACATTGAGAAATATCATTCCCAATAAACATACAAAATTTGTAGAAGTCTAGCAAGAATTCATACTCAATCTCAATCTCAATTTTTTCACCAATCACAATGAGATACCTAGAATTGTATATATATATAAATATATAAATATGTATATATATAATTATAAAATTATAATAAATATATTTATTATAATTATAATGTTACAAATATATATAATTAAATAAATATTTGTATAATATTTATATTAGGTGTTTGGGGGTACGATTACATTAAACACACACACACACACCACACACATAGGCTGGAAAGGCAGGCCATAGACCCCCCCTGTAACACCCGAGACTTTTATGTTATATAAATCATCAAAGGAATCTTTTTCTACACAGCACTTGCTTGGCTTGCTTTACACGCAATCGCGACCTTCCTCGATAGCTTTCGTCGTACGCAATACCGAGTTTCACTAAATAACAATATGCTATTAAAACTAGCCGTTATAAATAGTAATAACCACTTTTTGAAATTTTATAAATTTTATTTTTCAAAATGGACTTCATTTTTTGACTCAGAATATCGAAATTAGCCTAGGGTGAAATTTTGGTATGAATAGTGAAACCACTAAGTGGTAGGTTAAAAACCGAATTTTGCATAAAACTTAATTTTACCGCTTCTGTGATTGGAATTTCAAAAATCCGAGAGACACGGTTAATATCAAGGACTAAAATGTGGTTCAATGAGATGAAAATAATTTTTTGGTGAATAGTAACTTTTTACTATTTTTACCGCGGTTAATAGTAAATAGGGTAACTAAGGGTAAATATGATATCAATATTACCCTAACACATGTCCTAATTCTATTGGACAAGTGTATTTCGACCAAAGACAAACTTAGGAATAAAATATGACCATTTAGGCCCACTTGGGTTAGATTAGGACATTTATTATTAATTTATTTAAAGAAGGGTTAAAAGAGTTAAAATCAAAGTTTATTTACTAAAACATTTTTAATATGGGTTTATACATAAGCTAAATTCGATTGTAAATATTCATTAGAAATCTAAAAGGATTTCCTACATGATGGTATTTTATTTGTAATTTTTAGACATCAAATAATTTAATTTATTTATGACACAAAGATGATGCAGTAATTATCTTGTTAACGAAATATTGACATAATTGATGTTATAAACACCAAAATAAATGTAATTTGACACTTTTATGAATTCCACTAATTTTATAGGTTACTATGATATATTAGTGTTGATTTAATCAATTTGGATCGAACATATAATTCTTTTATGACTTTCACAAAAATCATATATCAAATAGTGTCAAAATTGACACAAAATAGTTTTTAAATCAAATATTATATTACTAATTGTTATTTTATTCCTAAAAATCTAAGGTTCGGCCAAATGACTTAGATAAGGATATATATATTAATAATAAACAATTTGGGGTTCGTTTGGCATGTTATAGTAAGTGTATTAAC
Organism: Viscum album; assembly: GCA_963277665.1. Taxonomy (NCBI): domain Eukaryota; kingdom Viridiplantae; phylum Streptophyta; class Magnoliopsida; order Santalales; family Viscaceae; genus Viscum; species Viscum album. Next base: position 401,295,812 of record OY728126.1, read on the forward strand.
CATATAGTGAAAGAAAACAAAAAGACACGGTAAATGTTAAATTATTTAACTTAGAGTTAAATCTAATTGATAAGGTTAAAATAATATCCTAAACTTGTCTAAATTCTATTGGTTGATGGGATTTCGACCCATCCCCACTTTAGCTTCGAAATAAGACCCTTTGGAACCATTATAAACCGATTTTGACTTTAATATAAAATAATATTTTGAGATATTCCTAAGGTGCCCCTCTCCTCCCTTATAAAAGGGCACCTCCTCCCCCTCCTCCTCACACCAAATTGAGCACTCAAGCTCGGCCAACCCCTGCCATTTTCTCCTCTCCAATTCCCTAGAATAATCCTAGAGGTCCTGGTCTTCTCCAAAGACCAATCTTAGTTCCTTAAGTGGAGGATTCAAAGAGGCGTTCCAAAGAAGAGGTAATATCGATTACCGATCTTTTCAATTTCTTTCGTCTTCAACTTCTTCTTCTTTAGTTGTTTCATGACAAAGTAATAACATCAGTATTACTTACATACTGATATGTTATTATAAATATGAAACAACCCTAATTCACCTTCTATCCATCCTACGGAAAAATGAAATCACCGCGCGTGCGTACGTACGGAATACCGTCTCCACGCCGTGGTGTAATCTATTTTTCCACCATCACCTTACAAGGATGGTTATAATGGTGTAATAAGTAACTATATATGATTATTATGAAGTAATATTGATACTGAAATAATATATATATATACTCCAATACAATTCCACGATCATAGGAACGATATCATCACTCGTGCGTACGTACGGAATACCGTCTCCACGATGTGATGCGACTCGTTCTACATGATCTTCATTTCATAATGATTATATAAATGAATTGAATGAATGAATATGGTATATACTACAACCTAAAGATAAGAATAAGAATTTATTCGACAAAACACGCATAAGAACAAAAAGTTATAAAGACCCGAGTAACAAGTAACAATGAAATATTACTAACAAAAAGCTAATATGACCATATATGATATCATATCAACATGTATGATTCTGGAATAAGTCAATAACATTATTTAAACCATTATACAGGAGCTTCGGACACGTACAAAGCAAATCGGACCTAAGGTAAGGGAAATATGACAATCTCATTTTTATCCGAGATTGTTTATTCGTAAGTATTTACTGGGGTGTATTTTATCATCCACATCCATGTTTCATGAATATGTAATATTATTTCCATCCACTTTCAATAGTTTAAATCCAATTTTACCCTTAGGTGAGTTTTTAGTAAAGAATATGAAAGGAATCTTTTGTCGTTTTTTTCGTACGAGGTACTTTTTGACTTTTCCGACAAAAGTACGAAGAATGTTTTTTTTAACTTATACGGCACGAACGGATTTCTACTGTTTTATAAAGCCTTATTTTCATGAAGCTTCCTATAAAAGATTTCATGACTATTTTCAATAAAATATCTTTCTTTTAAAATTGCATGATGTTTTGTGAAAAGAAATTGATTTTGAAGAAGAAAGGATATTTTCCTCAAGAATTCAATTCAAGTGTTTTATCAAAATTATTTTCCATCTAAGATAATAAAGGGTTCTGTTTCTATCCATATTTTTACATTGTTTTGACTATGTTGTGATGGAATTATGTTTATGAATTCCTTTATCTTATATGAATTGATTTATGATGTCATGATGTTTCAAGAATCCCATTTTTGTTACATGTGTTATGCGATGATGTATGTTTTATGATTATGTGGCACACATAAGAAAGGATTCATTATAAGATGGGTGGGACCTATATCCCCCTCCAATGCATTGGGTAAAGATTTTATATCTCATGAGATAGACATGGCTGGAACGGAAGGTTATTTCGGTTCAGTGATACAGGACTGAAACGAGGAGTGAACTCGGTTCAGAAAGGGACTTTGTCCACTAAGATAGTCTTGGCAATGAGTCATGACTAACAAGAAATGATTTTCCATGATTATGTGTGCATGCCACAAGGTTTCAAGTTTTATGTTATGATTATGGGGATCTCATTTTCACTTCTATGATTTATTCCATGTTAAGATATTATGATCTCTTTTGCAGGTTTTGATTTTCATAAAGATATGATATGATTTTTATTTCCTTTATTTGCCCTTGCTGAGCATTTGAGCTCACCCTTTTATGTTTTCTTTTCCCCAGGTCAGGAAGATAGATATTAAGTAGAATATGCTAAAAGGGACCCTAGATATGATGAAATAAATGGGAGACACTGTAGAATATTTATGAACCAGTTGTTTATGTTTCCCAGTTTCTAAAGACACTATACCTATACGGTCCTTTGTGGTTTTATCATATGTTGTAATAAGTGTGCTTCAATTTTGAAGTATTAACAATGTATGTAAAGTATGGGTCGTTATAGTTGGTATCAGAGGAAAGGTATAGTCAACCTTTGGAAACTAGGATGTGAAAGCCTTAGTAGGAAGCCTAAGGATAAGTCTAAGCATAGAACACAATCTTAGTGTTTTAGAAATGGCCTTGAATAACCTAGGATAAGAACTTAAGCATGAAAATTTTATTCTTGAATTATGTGGTTTTCCTATTATAATTAGTGTTGCTCACACTATTCTTCTTGGTTTTAGTCAATGGCTGGAACCCGAAGGAACCGTGTTAATGCGGAATGCGATGGGCAATGCAATGATTGTCCCCCTGAGCAACCAAACAATATGGGAGATGGAACGCAAAATCTTGTAGCCATGCTCACACAACTTTCTCAAGCTATGAATCATGCAGGATTTCCAAACGAGCAAAGGAGGGAGCAACATTCTGTTGAATCCTTCATGAGGCAGCGTCCACCTTCTTTCAGTGGGTCTACTGATCCATTAGTTGCTGAACAATGGATTAGTACTACTGAAAAGATATTTTCAGTTCTTCAATGTTCTGAACATGATAAAGTCATCCTAGCAGTGTATCGTTTAGAAGGAGATGCTGATCAATGGTGGAATCTTGTTAAGAATACGAGGCAAAGGGATGAAATTGAGTCTATGGAATGGGACGAGTTCAAGAACTTATTTTTCAATAAGTACTTCCCTCGTATTCTCCGAACAAAGATGGAGAAAGAGTTCCTTGAACTGAAGCAAAGGGATGATGAATCTGTTAGTACCTATGAAGCAAATTTTACAAGACTTGCAAGGTACGCTTCTGGTATTATTATCCAACCTGAGAGTAAGATCGATCGATTCTTTAGTGGCTTAAAACCAAGTCTTCGAAGGGCGTTAGCCATAAGGGACTTCAATAGCTACGAGGAAATCGTTCGATGTGCTCTCAAAGTCGAGATGGAGATTGGAGTAACCCATCAGTCACATGGGTTTGATAAGAAGAGGAAGATGGAATTCAAAGGAAACTCTAAAGAGCACACTGAAAAGAAGATGAACTTTCCCTTATGCTCAAAGTGTGGAAAGAAACATGGAGGGAGTTGTCTTAAAGGGACAAGTAAATGTTTTAAATGTGGAAAGGAAGGTCATCGGGCATTTGAATGCCGTGATAATGGGAAGAAGATGTCTAATGACACAAACAAAGGAAGGGATACACAGAATGATCCTACTACACTTCAATGTTTCAAGTGCAAGGAGATGGGGCATTATGCCAATCAATGCCCAAATCCAAGGGTTGATGATGATGGTCGACGTCAACAAACTCTTAAGGCTAAAGACAAAGGAAAGTCACATGCAATTTCTATCAGCGATGTGGAGTACGATAACGATGTGGTGAAAGGTACACTTACCATCCACTCTAAAGTAGCAAATGTTTTATTTGATTCTGGATCGACCCACTCTTTTATTTCTGAATACTTTTCTAAGGGTATCACCGTATTACCTCAACAATTAGATGTTGAGTTAGCTGTGACAACACCTAATGGCACATCAATCGCATCAAAAGTTTATAATTCTTCTCTGATCGAAGTTTGTGGGAAAGTGCTTCCTGCAAATCTTGTGATCCTTCCTTTAGTGGAATTTGATGTGATTCTTGGCATGGATTGGCTTTCTCTACATGGAGCTCATATCGATTGCCAAAGAAGGGAAGTCACATTTCATATTCCAGATCAATCTACGATCGTCTATCAATGCAAGGATGAACATAACCTTCCAGTGGAAATTCCTTCCATCTTATGGGTCATGATTCCACTAAATGAAGGTTATTTATCTCAAATGGTTGGAGAGAAACTTACGATTAAGAATATGCCCATTGTACGAGAGTTTGATGATGTCTTTCCGGAGGAATTACCAGGTCTTCCACCAAATCGTGAAGTTGAGTTTTCAATAGAACTCGTACCGGGTGCTTTGCCTATTTCAAAGACACCATATAGAATGGCCCCAATTGAGTTGCAGGAATTGAAGAAGCAACTCCAAGAGAATCTTGATAAGGGATTCATACGCCCTAGTGCGTCACCTTGGGGAGCACCTGTTCTATTTGTTAAGAAGAAAGATGGATCAATGAGACTCTGCATTGATTATCGAGAACTTAACAAGATCACTATCAAGAACAAATACCCTCTCCCACGCATTGATGACTTATTTGACCAACTACGCGGAGCTCAATACTTTTCCAAGATTGATCTTCGTTCAGGGTATCATCAATTAAGGGTCAAAAGGGAGGATATACCAAAGACGGCTTTCCGTACAAGGTATGGACACTATGAATTTATAGTGATGCCATTTGGTCTTACTAATGCCCCTGCTATCTTCATGGATCTAATGAATAGAGTCTTTAGAGACTATCTTGATCAATTTGTGGTAGTATTTATAGACGATATTCTTGTCTATTCAAAGAGCAAGGAAGAACATGAAGATCACTTGAGAATTATATTGAAGACCCTGAGAAAGGAGAAGCTTTATGCCAAATTTACTAAGTGTGAATTTTGGCTTCAAAAAGTTGCATTTTTGGGTCACATAATCTCAAAAGAGGGGATATCTGTGGATCCAGCAAAAACAGAGGTTATCGAAAGATGGTCAAGACCAACAACAGTAACTGAGATCCGAAGTTTTCTTGGTTTGGCTGGATATTATCGACGTTTTGTAAAAGATTTTTCACGATTATCTAATCCAATCACCAAGTTGACTCGGAAAGGAGTCAAGTTTGTCTGGACAGAGGAATGTGAAGAGAATTTCAAGGAGTTGAAAAGAAGGTTATCCAGTGCACCTGTGCTCACACTGCCTTGTAGTGGAGAAAGGTTTGTGATCTACAGTGATGCATCCAAGAAGGGACTGGGGTGTGTTCTTATGCAAAATGATATGGTGATAGCTTATGCCTCACGACAGTTGAAAATCCATGAGCAAAATTACCCAACACATGATTTGGAGTTGGCTGCGGTAATCTTTGCATTAAAGATCTGGAGGCATTACCTTTATGGTGAAAGGTGTGATATTTATACTGATCATAAAAGTTTAAAGTATATTTTCACACAAAAGGAGTTGAATATGCGTCAAAGAAGATGGTTGGAGCTGATTAAGGATTATGACTGCTCAATCCATTACCACCCCGGTAAAGCAAACAAGGTGGCAGATGCATTAAGTCGACAAGACCATGCTAGTTTATCCATGATGAGGATCACAAAAGATCCAATATTTATGGATTTACAAAGGATGGATCTTGGAATTATAACGGAAGGGGAAAATCTTATCTTTCTCAAATGAATGTTCAACCATCTATACATGTGAAGATTAAAGAGGCACAGAAAGAAGATGTCGAGTTACAAAAGAAGGTGAGAAATGTTCCTGAATTCAACCTTGATTGTGATGGGATAATAAAGTTCAGGAATCGGGTTTGTGTTCCTTCCATCCCCGAATTAAAGAAGGAGCTGCTGGATGAGGCACATAGTTCATCATTCTCTATTCATCCTGGAAGTACGAAGATGTATAGGGACCTGAAAGAGTACTTCTGGTGGGATGGCATGAAAAGAGATGTTGCTGAATATGTCTCTCGATGCTTGGTTTGTCAACAAGTTAAAGCTGAGAGACAAAAGTCTAAGGGGATGTTACAACCATTACCCATACCCGAATGGAAATGGGAAAACATCACTATGGACTTTGTCACAGGACTTCCTAAAACATCCAAAGGCAATAATGCTATCTGGGTCATAGTTGATCGTCTTACAAAGTCTGCACACTTCATTCCTATTAGAGAGGATTTCTCTCTAGATCAGCTTGCCAGGATATATGTAAAGGAAGTGGTAAGATTGCATGGAGTACCACTTTCTATTATATCTGATCGGGATCCGAGATTTACCTCGAAGTTCTGGCGAAGTCTTCAGCATACTCTGGATACAGAGTTGAGTTTCAGCACTGCTTATCATCCCCAGACAGACGGTCAGTCTGAGAGAACAATTCAAACCCTAGAAGATATGTTGAGAGCTTGCTCTATGGATTTCAAAGGAGGTTGGGATCAACACCTACCTTTGGTGGAATTTTCTTATAATAATAGCTTTCACTCCAGTATTCAGATGGCTCCTTATGAAGCTCTCTATGGAAAGAAATGCAGGACTCCAACTTGCTGGGATGAAGTTGGGGAAAGAAAGCTATTAGGACCTGATCTCGTTGATGAAATGGCAGAAAAGGTCAGATCTATTCAACAACACATAAGAGCAGCTCAGAGTCGACAGAAAAGTTATGCCGACAACCGAAGAAAAGACCTAGAGTTTGAAGTGGGCGATAAAGTGTTCTTACGAATATCTCCCTGGAAGAGGGTTATGAGATTTGGAAAGAAGGGGAAGTTGAGCCCTAGATATATCGGTCCTTTTGAAATACTGGATCATGTTGGGAAGGTAGCTTACCGATTGGCGCTTCCACCGAATCTCTCTCAAGTTCACGATGTGTTCCATGTATCTCTCCTGAGAAAGTACATACCAGATCCTTCACATGTACTCAGCTCAGAAGTTGTACCGCTGGAGCAAGATCTTTCTTATGAAGAACAGCCGATAGAGATTCTGGATCGTAGCGAAAAAGTCCTACGAAACAAGACCACTCGCTTGGTGAAAGTTTTATGGAGGAACCACCAACTTGAAGAAGCTACTTGGGAGCTTGAGGATATGATGAGGGAGAAGTATCCTCATCTGTTTGTTACAAAGTGACGAATTTCGAGGGCGAAATTCTTTTTAAGGGGGGTAGAATGTAACACCCGAGACTTTTATGTTATATAAATCATCAAAGGAATCTTTTTCTACACAGCACTTGCTTGGCTTGCTTTACACGCAATCGCGACCTTCCTCGATAGCTTTCGTCGTACGCAATACCGAGTTTCACTAAATAACAATATGCTATTAAAACTAGCCGTTATAAATAGTAATAACCACTTTTTGAAATTTTATAAATTTTATTTTTCAAAATGGACTTCATTTTTGGACTCAGAATATCGAAATTAGCCTAGGGTGAAATTTTGGTATGAATAGTGAAACCACTAAGTGGTAGGTTAAAAACCGAATTTTGCATAAAACTTAATTTTACCGCTTCTGTGATTGGAATTTCAAAAATCCGAGAGACACGGTTAATATCAAGGACTAAAATGTGGTTCAATGAGATGAAAATAATTTTTTGGTGAATAGTAACTTTTTACTATTTTTACCGCGGTTAATAGTAAATAGGGTAACTAAGGGTAAATATGATATCAATATTACCCTAACACATGTCCTAATTCTATTGGACAAGTGTATTTCGACCAAAGACAAACTTAGGAATAAAATATGACCATTTAGGCCCACTTGGGTTAGATTAGGACATTTATTATTAATTTATTTAAAGAAGGGTTAAAAGAGTTAAAATCAAAGTTTATTTACTAAAACATTTTTAATATGGGGTTATACATAAGCTAAATTCGATTGTAAATATTCATTAGAAAGCTAAAAGGATTTCCTACATGATGGTATTTTATTTGTAATTTTTAGACATCAAATAATTTAATTTATTTATGACACAAAGATGATGCAGTAATTATCTTGTTAACGAAATATTGACATAATTGATGTTATAAACACCAAAATAAATGTAATTTGACACTTTTATGAATTCCACTAATTTTATAGGTTACTATGATATATTAGTGTTGATTTAATCAATTTGGATCGAACATATAATTCTGTTATGACTTTCACAAAAATCATATATCAAATAGTGTCAAAATTGACACAAAATAGTTTTTAAATCAAATATTATATTACTAATTGTTATTTTATTCCTAAAAATCTAAGGTTCGGCCAAATGACTTAGATAAGGATATATATATTAATAATAAACAATTTGGGGTTCGTTTGGCATGTTATAGTAAGTGTATTAACCATATAGTGAAAGAAAACAAAAAGACACGGTAAATGTTAAATTATTTAACTTAGAGTTAAATCTAATTGATAAGGTTAAAATAATATCCTAAACTTGTCTAAATTCTATTGGTTGATGGGATTTCGACCCATACCCACTTTAGCTTCGAAATAAGACCCTTTGGAACCATTATAAACCGATTTTGACTTTAATATAAAATAATATTTTGAGATATTCCTAAGGTGCCCCTCTCCTCCCTTATAAAAGGGCACCTCCTCCCCCTCCTCCTCACACCAAATTGAGCACTCAAGCTCGGCCAACCCCTGCCATTTTCTCCTCTCCACTTCCCTAGATTAATCCTAGAGGTCCTGGTCTTCTCCAAAGACCAATCTTAGTTCCTTAAGTGGAGGATTCAAAGAGGCGTTCCAAAGAAGAGGTAATATCGATTACCGATCTTTTCAATTTCTTTCGTCTTCAACTTCTTCTTCTTTAGTTGTTTCATGACAAAGTAATAACATCAGTATTACTTACATACTGATATGTTATTATAAATATGAAACAACCCTAATTCACCTTCTATCCATCCTACGGAAAAATGAAATCACCGCGCGTGCGTACGTACGGAATACCGTCTCCACGCCGTGGTGTAATCTATTTTTCCACCATCACCTTACAAGGATGGTTATAATGGTGTAATAAGTAACTATATATGATTATTATGAAGTAATATTGATACTGAAATAATATATATATATACTCCAATACAATTCCACGATCATAGGAACGATATCATCACTCGTGCGTACGTACGGAATACCGTCTCCACGATGTGATGCGACTCGTTCTACATGATCTTCATTTCATAATGATTATATAAATGAATTGAATGAATGAATATGGTATATACTACAACCTAAAGATAAGAATAAGAATTTATTCGACAAAACACGCATAAGAACAAAAAGTTATAAAGACCCGAGTAACAAGTAACAATGAAATATTACTAACAAAAAGCTAATATGACCATATATGATATCATATCAACATGTATGATTCTGGAATAAGTAAATAACATTATTTAAACCATTATACAGGAGCTTCGGACACGTACAAAGCAAATCGGACCTAAGGTAAGGGAAATATGACAATCTCATTTTTATCCGAGATTGTTTATTCGTAAGTATTTACTGGGGTGTATTTTATCATCCACATCCATGTTTTATGAATATGTAATATTATTTCCATCCACTTTCAATAGTTTAAATCCAATTTTACCCTTAGGTGAGTTTTTAGTAAAGAATATGAAAGGAATCTTTTGTCGTTTTTTTCGTACGAGGTACTTTTTGACTTTTCCGACAAAAGTACGAAGAATGTTTTTTTAACTTATACGGCACGAACGGATTTCTAATGTTTTATAAAGCCTTATTTTCATGAAGCTTCCTATAAAAGATTTCATGACTATTTTCAATAAAATATCTTTCTTTTAAAATTGCAGGATGTTTTGTGAAAAGAAATTGATTTTGAAGAAGAAAGGATATTTTCCTCAAGAATTCAATTCAAGTGTTTTATCAAAATTATTTTCCATCTAAGATAATAAAGGGTTCTGTTTCTATCCATATTTTTACATTGTTTTGACTATGTTGTGATGGAATTATGTTTATGAATTCCTTTATCTTATATGAATTGATTTATGATGTCATGATGTTTCAAGAATCCCATTTTTGTTACATGTGTTATGCGATGATGTATGTTTTATGATTATGTGGCACACATAAGAAAGGATTCATTATAAGATGGGTGGGACCTATATCTCCCTCCAATGCATTGGGTAAAGATTTTATATCTCATGAGATAGACATGGCTGGAACGGAAGGTTATTTCGGTTCAGTGATACAGGACTGAAACGAGGAGTGAACTCGGTTCAGAAAGGGACTTTGTCCACTAAGATAGTCTTGGCAATGAGTCATGACTAACAAGAAATGATTTTCCATGATTATGTGTGCATGCCACAAGGTTTCAAGTTTTATGTTATGATTATGGGGATCTCATTTTCACTTCTATGATTTATTCCATGTTAAGATATTATGATCTCTTTTGCAGGTTTTGATTTTCATAAAGATATGATATGATTTTTATTTCCTTTATTTGCCCTTGCTGAGCATTTGAGCTCACCCTTTTATGTTTTCTTTTCCCCAGGTCAGGAAGATGGATATTAAGTAGAATATGCTAAAAGGGACCCTAGATATGATGAAATAAATGGGAGACACTGTAGAATATTTATGAACCAGTTGTTTATGTTTCCCAGTTTCTAAAGACACTATACCTATACGGTCCTTTGTGGTTTTATCATATGTTGTAATAAGTGTGCTTCAATTTTGAAGTATTAACAATGTATGTAAAGTATGGGTCGTTATACCCCCCCCCCCCCGGGATAACTCACCCATCAAACCTTTTTATTCATTACATGGTCTTAATGCTCAGTGGGAATGAAAACCATTACATGGCCCAAAGTCATAGTGCAACGTCATGTCTGCATCATATTGCCTACATCATCAGGCCTGCATTGTGACTGTCTCACTACCTGCTTGTGTCATGCCTGCTTCACCTCCTGCCTGAGGAAATTCTCCCCCACCCAGATTTGAACCCAGGTTTGATGCAGGATTATGGGGATCCTTTATAAATATATATAATAAAATGAATAAATTATTAACATTATAGGTTTTTCAGTTCTTTTTTAGCACTGATAAATATGGACATTTATCAGTGCTAAAAAATAGATAATAAAGGCATGTTTTATCAGCAATTTCTATTTTAGTGCTGATAAAACATACCTTTATGAAAACATTTTTACTATAGCTAATAAAAGCTTCACCCAATTTTATAAATCAGCCCTAAAAATTGGTTTCTTACCTTACACACCTCAAGCCCTTGTGGAAATCGACCCCTACTATTGTCGACTCCTCCTCTTCCAACTCCTCCACTTACAAATCCTTATCTACCACCACCAAACCCTGATCCACTGTGAACCCCTCATTCACCATGAACCCCTCCTCCATCGTGAACTCACCTCCCCTGAGAACCCCACCTTCTCCCTGAACCCACCTCCTCCGTAAACTCCACCACCACCGCAATCCCCCCATCCACCACAAACCCACATCCATCGTGAACCCCACCTCCATTGTAAACCCCTTCGCGGCCTCCAACACTACCGCCTACACCGAATCTGCTACCACCAAACCCTACTACTATAATTGGACCTTAAAATAAATGGTATGTTCTTATTTTATTTGGAATTAATTTATAGATAGTGGATGATTAATTATAGGGTTTTAGTGTTCGAAATCTCAGAGTGTGTTTGATTATTTAATAGTTTGTGGGTATAATTATCTATCATCAAGACTAAAGGAACACACTCATTTATTATTGGTTTCGTATCTATTTATTAGTTTTTTCCTTTTAATCTATAAACATATGTTTTAATATTACTTATTATAGTTTATTTTTTATATATAAATATGGTTATTATTTCCAATGATAAAACATTTTTGTAGTGGAGGGAATGTGGAATCTATCATTATATGTTATTTTATCTTTGTTTTATATACTTTGTGATATATGGTCATGGATAAGAGAGTGTAGAGGATTTTATGGGTAACTAATACAATTCATATGTCAATGATAAAATTAGTAATACCTATTAATTTTGTAGTGTATGATATACACATATTACATTTATTTTAGATTATTCCTATGAGTATAATGTTATTATCTACTATAAAAAATATTTATAATACTATGGGATGAGTGACTATTCATTGGTAAAAAAAATGATAGATATTAGTCAACCTTTTATAATGATATTTTATGCTTCACTTAGAGTGTTGTGTTGTAATTTAGGATAGGTGATAACTTTTCCTTGTGAGTTAATTTTTGAAATAAAATATTAGTGGCCTAAGGTACTTTGGATTATCTGAGAGATAATAGTTTTGTGTGACGAGTTGTGTTAGGGGTGTCTGATATTGATACATAGTATTACAATGTATATAATTCTTAATATGTTGTAGAAGAAAATGGTTATGATAAGTAGACTATATGAGTCCATTTTTTATGTTATTACTTACATTGACTTGTAATTCCATTTTCATATTATATTCCTGAGGTACTGGAAAGGTTATAGTTAGGACCAAGATAATGTTTTAAAGGAAAACTATATACATAATGATTAGTACTCTTATTGAGGGATTGGTTATGTTATGACTATACCCATGAATCAGATACACTTACAATGGGGACGACATTTTTATATTGATAGATTAACACATCTTGATGGATTTTAAATTTTAAAACTCCTTCCACAAAAAATATATACTAACCAAGAGGCTGAATATGTTATGTAAAACATTAGCTCTTCTTGAATGGTTGACTATATTACACCACTTATATTATTCCAATTCATGTTACTAGCTAGGTAGAATAGATGTTATGTTTTATTTTTAAGATGGTTTAGAATATTATATTATTTTGATTTTTATAATGATTCACAAACAGTGTAAAAATATGGGAGTCTCATGATTTATAGTTTCCTATCCTTGCAAAAACACATTGAATCAAAATAGTTTTTTGTATGACATTAATTACTACATTTTATATGATATTATACAAGCACTCACAAATATTTTTTAGGTAACCATTAATGGTTGATTCTTGATATTTTATTATGATTTTATCTTATGGTTTTATCTTGGTAAACTATATTTTCTTTAAATTAAAAATATATGTTTTGTTAGTTTTATTTACTCAACCCTATGTAATAAAATAATTTTCATTATTTTTCCAAAAACTATAATTTTTTATTTTTTCTTAAAAATGAATGGTATAAAATATTTGACAATATCCTACTAGAATATTTTTCTCACACCATACATATACACATTGGTATGAATATAGACTTAATTTTCTATGATATAGGTAAAACGAAATGGCTGCACTTTTATAGTGGTGTTCTATAGTCACTTGTTAAATATATAATGATAAGGGGATGTAGAGGTCACCATAGGGCCTAAAGAGACAAGATTCATTTTTTTTTATTTTAACATACTAACTATAAAGTTCCACTCTTAAAAATAAATTTATTTTTGCTTTACCTTTATATTTTGGATCATGTGTAAATATTTTATATCTTTATATTTTATAAGATTGGTTTCCTTTCATGATATTTTTGTAGTAGGAATTCAATACACATTTGATCAATGTGATGAGTTTACTTTAGAACATGATGCTAAAATAAAATCTGACACTCACTTTTTGGAGGAACAAAATGCTTCTAAAAATAGGAAAGGGAAAGAATTTCCCTCTCCCCTCCCACCCAAGGTGGACAAGGCTGAAGATGTTTTAATTGGGGATGAGGTATTAATTCCATTGGAGACTTCTTAGGATGTTATAGTCCCTCAGGAACAAGGGAAAATTAGTCCTGTGAATGTTCCAGAATTTGAGAAATAGGTTTTGAGTATGATTCAAATTATTAATATATCCCTTAGTAAGGAGGTCATCGGTGATGAATTTGGTAGAACTTATGACTCTGAAGTGAGGAGATCTGCATTGAAGCCATTGGAGAGCTCTGATCTAGTTACCTTAGCATCAGAGGACACTAAAGATTCAAAGGAGGATGATGAAACTTATAAATAGTCTAAGACATGGAGGAGATGATGACATCCATGAGGCAGGGGTGGTGGATGTCACTCTAACTGATGATGTTTGCCTATTTTATGAATTTGTTTAAGCTCTATAACAGTGTCTTTTCACTGAGTTTGTATGTCATCCCCATCTTGTCTACTATTTTATTTTATTTTGAATAAATTTTTGGATCATGGGATGATAACCCATGGTCTACACCATTTTTCTACATTTTATAAAATTTTGATTATTTTTTATTCATGTATCTTTTATAAAGTGACTCTTTTGGGAGATATGTAATTGTGAAAATACATAAGTGGGTCTTTTAAAATGATTCAAGTGTTTTGAAATGTTTCTTAAAATATTATATGTATTAAACATACCCTTTTTGTTTTTAATTGCTTATAAATGATTTAAACACTTGGCATGGACATAGGTTGAAATCCAAGTGTTTTTAAACTCACCCAACTAACTTTAATAAAGGGATGTAAAAGTTTTAAAGCGTATTTAATGTTGGATTCATTTTAACAATGAGTTTATGGAGTTTTAAATGAAAATTTATAAAATATATAGGGTTATCGTTAATTTCAATTGTGATTTTATACATATTTTTCAAAGGACATTTGAAATATAGTGTTTCCATAATATTTTAAGATTATATTCTTATAGAATTGGGGAAATCATTACATTATATAGTGAAAACAGCTATGTTGATAATAACACCATGGAATAGGAATATCACTAACTCTACCCAACCCATTAGATATTCATCATGACCTCACTCCCACAAAAGGTTAATTAATGATTAATCCCATTGTAACTCATAAACCTACTTCTCATCCAACATCACTTTCTTGGTTTAAATTAGGGGTATCATATACAATTATATCTTCTTTTTGGTTTAGTGTTAGCTTCTAAGGGTATGAGTCTCAGGAAACAAGATGCAATAATAACAATCATTCAAATTTTGAGTTACCCTTATTTAAAAGACCCCTTTTGTGTAATTATTTTTTTAAATATTAATATTATCGAATCGAATATGATGGATATGAATTAAGAATGGATGGATGCCAATATTCTAACAAAACTGTATGAAGATAGAGTTAAAGAGTTTATAAAGTTTTCTAAAGATCATGAATATGACCTTTCAAAAATCATTTTTCTATGTTTATATTGTTTTTATTCAAGAATAATTAGTCTAGAGGAGTTGGAAGAATGCTTGATCTATCATGGAATAGATCAAATTTATAAATTTTGGAATAAACACAGAGAAAAAATTAATTTTACTAGTGGATGGGATAACACTCTGTTTTATGGATCATCTAACATGATTACAGGTGTGTACATTAAAGAAGACTTCATCAATTATGTTATATATATGTGAATTATGATGAATATTTTATTGAGGAAATTAAAATTATAGTAGAATATTAACATCAAGATTACGTAAAATTTTTTGAGAAGCTAAAGTGTTGTGCAAAGATGCCATTGTAGGCTAGTTTCTCTAAATATAAATCATTGGTAGATGTACTGAAGTTGTATAATTTGAGAGCAGGAAATTGATGGAGTGTCTCCAATTATATGGAACTACTTTCTCTCTTGAATGAAATGCTCCCAGAGGATAATGAGATCCCGATCCGAACATACGAAGCCAAATAAATGTTTCTCTCAATGGGCATGATATTTGAAAGAATACATGCATGCCTGAATGATTTTATAATATTTATTAAGGACCAAAAATCACTTACAGAATTCCCAAAGTGTGGTGCTTCTCGATACAAGAAAGATGAATTTGGTCTAATGAAATTTGTATGGTAATTTCCAATCATTCCAAGGTTTGGGTTCCTATATATAAGTGAGGAGACTATAGGTTAATTGACATGGGACTTAGATACAATAATTAAAGATGGGTAACTATATAAACCAACAGAATCACCTTAGTGGAATAGAATTGATCATGAGTGTCTTGAATTTGGAAACGAGTTGAGAAACCTTTTTCTTGTGTTATCTATATATGGAGTGAATCCTTTTGGTTTTCAAAGTAGCACTCATAGTACATGGTCTGTTATGTTGGTAAATTAAAACATACCACCATGGTTATTCATGAAATGAAAATACATCATGTTAACTATTCTTATATTAGGAAAAAACAACTGGGCAATAAAATTGATGTTTATTTGGATCCATTGATTGAGGATTTAAAATTATTTTGGGATTCATGTGTTACGTGATAAAATGATTACAGAAATTAAGATTTCATGTTCAGATCCATGTTGTACGGGGTGATAAATGACTTTCCTTCTTATGGAAATTTTTCAGGATATAGTATTAAAGTAACTCAAGTGAGTCCCATTTTCGAAAAAGGTACATAGTCAATTAGGTTGAAACATTAATCAAAATCCATGTTTCTAGGACATCATAGATTTCTACCCTAATGGCATAAGTACCTATCTTAGACAACATCATTCGATGGAAATTCAGACGAATGTAAAACACTATCTCTACTAACAGGTGATCAACTATTTGAGAAAGTAAAATATGTGGAAACTGATTTTAGTAAACCATTTTCAAAAAACATTATGAAAAACTATTGAAAAAAGTTATTAGTTTTTTTAAATTACCATACTAGAATTGTCTGTACGTCAAAAAATTTCTTGATGTTATGCATTTTGAAAAAAATGTATGTGATAGTGTCATCAGAACGTTTCTAAATGCACTCATCAAAATAAAGGATGGAATTATTTATTGGTTGGACATGGTTGACATGGGAATATGAGAAGAGTTGGAGCCAGTGAAGGGTGAAAAGTGAACTTTTCTTCCTCCATATTCTTACACTCATTCCAGGAAGGAGAGATATCAGTTTTTCAACTTATTGAATGATGTAGAGGTTCCATGGGCCTATTCATCGAATATCAAGAACATCATGTTAATGACTGATTTAAATTGAAGGGTATAAAATCACATGACTACCATGTTTTGATGAAAGATCCAATTTATATAGCTTTATGTTTCATTTTTCCAAGAATATATGTCATACATTAACCAAGATCTAATTCTTCTTCAAATCTATATGCAACAAAGTTATAAACTAGGAAAAATTACTGAGAATGGAAACATAAATTATCATCATATTATGTGAACTAGAAATTTTCTTCCAGCCAACATTCTTCGATATGATGGTTCATTTTATGGTTCACTTGGTGAGAGAGATTCAACTATGTGGTCTTGTACAATATAGATGGATGTACCCCATTGAATGGTATATGAAGATTTTGAAAGGGTATGTCAAAAATCTAAGTTAGACAGAGGCTTATATTTTAGGGTGATATATTTTTGAGAAGGCCATTGAATTATATATTGAATACCTATTCAGTGTGGAAAGAATTGTTCTACAAAAATCTCATCACACAGGGTGGATTACAGGTGAAGGAATTTATAGAAGAGATATTGTAACAATCAATATTATAGTTTGCGAGTAGGCCCACCTTTATGTTTTGTATAACAGTTTGGAGGTTACCTCATATGTTGAAACCCACAAAAAAATTCTTAGGCATTTGAATCCATCAAGGGAATAAAATCGATATCAAATACAAATAATCAACATTTTATAGGATGGTTTCAAGACCATATTTTTAAGGAGGCCGATTAAAATCTAGATTCAATTTTAGAATGAATTATATGGATAGCTAAAGAACCCTATTTGTATGTATTATCTTATGATGGTTATGTAATTAATGGTTATACATTCTATACAAACGAACATGATGAATATAGTACCATAAAAAATAGTGGAGTTACACTTGTGGCTGAAGCGATACATGTTTTCGATAATAAGGACAAAAAATCCAATTTATGAGAATATGTCATATTTTGGAATCATCAAAAAAATATGGGAGCTAGATTATACAACATTACAAGTGCCTATTTTTCAATTCAAGTGGGTTGATAATTAGAGTACTATTAAAATAAATGAATTTGGATTTTTGAAAGTTGATTTCAGTAAGTAAGGGTACAAAGAGGAACCGTTCATAATGGAATCACAAAAAGTACAAGTATTTTATATTTCAGATCCCACAAACCTAAAGTGGTAAATTATTATATTATCAACCAAAATCATTGAAGGTTCAGATGAAAATTCGAATGAGGATAACCCTTTCTTTGGTACCTCACAATCATTTCATATCTATCCTAATACAGATTACATTTTTTATGTCAAAAGAGACCACAGTGAAGAGATTTGGATAGTCAATAGAGGGTTCAAATCCCTTTATCCTTTAAAAAAATATAGTTCAATCATCTGGTTATATTTTTTTGAAATATACATCCTATTACCTCAAGTTATTATCTGTTAACTGCTACATTTATGTACTCTAAATTAAATGTTAAACCACTTCTGTAAATAATGAATTACACATGTGTTGGTTCTCTTATTCCTGAGGAACAAGAGGTCTCTAAACCTACTATTTTTTACAGTGTAGAGGAACAAAAACCTTTTGCAAGTTCTAGTGCTCCCAATCTTGATGAAAAATAGGTTTCTCAACCTATTTTTTCTCCATGTGTATAGGTATAATGACCGTCTACAGGTTTCGATGCTACCACTCCATAGGAACATATTGACAATGTTGATTCTGAGAAAATGGTAGGTGATGAAGGACTGGCGATGCAGAAAAAATAGGAGATTCATAGTTTGATAGTGTTAGAAAAAATCATTAAGGTGAAAATCAAAGGCATCAAATATGAGTTCGGATGGAATGCATGGGTCCATCATGTTAACCCAATAAGTCCATGTTCAGTAGTTACATTTGAATCGTCACTTAGTAATGCATGTTGATTGATGTAGATTTGTTGCACCATGTTATGGTTGGGATTAAGACACTAATGTGGAAAGATATTATGGTAACATTATGATATCATTTCAATATTTCA
Source organism: Viscum album (assembly GCA_963277665.1). NCBI lineage: Eukaryota > Viridiplantae > Streptophyta > Magnoliopsida > Santalales > Viscaceae > Viscum > Viscum album. Next base: position 401,314,692 of record OY728126.1, read on the forward strand.
ATAAAAAAATAAAATAATGAAACATTGACTTACTCGTCATCATCCCTTCCAGAGTGCATTTATAGTAGATGACTCCCATAAGAAATATTTATTAATGCTTGCCGGAAGGATTCATAGAGGCTTTCACATAATTCTAACTATTAATTATCCTAAAGATACTGAAGGGAAAAAATCAACACCCACCACTTATCTATGCACACTTGATAACCCAAGAAGCGTGGAATGTGTTTACTAGCCATTGTGAAAATGTGTCTTTTTTGGTAGATTGTTGCTAGTAATACACTATTTGATGAGACATGGATTCATTACTTTGATAGAAATTTTTTTATTTATGAAACAAAAACTGAGTGCTAGAAATAAAGAACAAGCAACAAAACCAACGTACCCCTATCAAAAAGCAAGGAGGGGTACACTTCAATTGAAAAAAAATGGGTACATATTTTAAATATACTGTTATACTTTTATGTGAAATGAAACAACAATATAATTATATTCCTCTGTTTATATTCATATTGATGAATCAAAATCCAAATCCACTTTCATCCCACACCATGTGTCACAACCCATCCCTCGGGACTCGTGTTGTGACTACCCCAAAACCACCTTCCATAGTCCAGGGGCTAGTGACTAGCATCGGGAAGGCGTATCCCAAAAATAAAAGGCATTCACTACTGAAAATATGGTCTTTATCAATGCTAGAGAATCCCATTAATAGTGCTAAAAATCATTGTTAATCGAGGAAAAGATAAAGGGGGGTCCCCTATAACAGTGCTAAAAAGGTGCTGATAACGACCCCTTTTATCAACGCTAAACAAAAGAGCAGATAAATAGGTCTCTTATCAGCACATTTTTTAGTGCTGATAAAAGACACCTTTTATCATAACTTTTAAAAAAGCGCTGATAAAAGTTAAAAAATATTAAAAAAATGTTTCTCCAATTTTGGAAGGGGATTCAATAGCGCTTGATTCCCCCTTTAACAGCACCCCACCACCCCACCCCAGCCCACATGCCCCAACGACTCTCTAAATCCTTTAACCGCGCCCCAACCCCCTTTAATAGTGCTAGCCATAATTCCCAACCCACGCACGTGACCTGCCTCCCCCTGGATTTGAACTCGGGACTTGTTGCATGTGTGCCTAAGCCTTAACCACTCCACCATATTGATTTTATTTTCATTTATTTATATATATATAGTTATATTTACTCATATTTTAATATATATTTATATTAATATATTTATATGTTATATTAATATATATATATAGTTATATTAATATATATATATATATATATATTTAGTTATGTTAATATATATATTTAGTTATATTACTATATATATATATATATTTAATTATGTTAATATATATATATATATATCCGTATATTAATATATATATATATATAGTTATATTTATTCATATATTAATATTTATTCGTACATCAATATAAATATATTTAGTTATATTAATATATATATATATATATATTCATATATTAATATATATATATATTATTTGTATATTAATATATATATATATATATATATATATATTTTAAGTTATTATTTTTTATCCGTATATTTTTTAGCATATTAATATTTATTTATAAGATTTGTTTTAAATATATTTATGAAATATGTTTTCTTATGTCTGTTTATAAATAAATAAATACATACATACATACATACATACATACATACATACATATATACAACACACACACACACACACACACACATATATATATATATCTACAAATAAATACATATATATGTGTATCTGAAAATCCATAAAATGTTAGAACAACCATAACATCTAATCCATAAGTTCGTTTCAACTCCACAACCAGTAAAATAAAAGAACATGAAATGATATTTGATATGATATGTGGTACTTGCCTAATGGACATCCAGATCAGAAGTTATAGTTGTTTTAATGTTATAAAATTGGGGTATCCTGACTAAAAACACATTTTTGGAGGCCTTGTAGGCCTTTTTGGCCTTGAAAAATGTGACAAAAGTTTACCTTTGGTCACCACCATGTAGATCTCATCATAGAATTTGATTTTATATCTTGTAGAGCTTAAATGGATACTTGGATCAAAAATTATAGTTGTTTGAAGTTTGAGTTGCATTTTAAACTTATTTTTTATCTTTTATTAATTTTTTTTGATTTTTTGTGTCTTCAAATTTTTATTAAAGGATTATTAGTTTATAATAATTATAAAATTAATAATTAATAATTTTTTAAGATATTTTATAATCCATTTTCACTACATATCTTACATATTAATTTAAATGTTTATTTATACTTCTATAAAACATATTTAAAAAATATATATTATATTTATATCAATATAAATGTACTTATTTATCAATATATTATTTTTATGAAAAATTATTTCTTTTGAAATATATATTTTATCAGCACTAGAAAAAAGAACTAATAAAGCCCCCCCTTTATCAGCGCTACTAAAAAAGCACTGATAAAGGGGGACCCTTTAATAGTGAAAAAAAAAGTGCTAATAAAGGGTGTTCCTTTTTTACTGCTAAAAAAATGTTGATAAAGGGTCACTTTTAATAGGGATTTTTTTAGCGCTGTTAAAAGTGCCCTTTATCAGTACTTTTTTTAGCATCATTAAAAGGTGGTGCTGCAGAAACCCAGTTTTTTGGTAGTGATTACCTTTAAACCTATACACACACAGATAGGGAATACTATTAAAAGCAAACCAAAAAAGGGAAGAAAATAGTACAACTACCACAAAGTACCACCACTGAGAGTAAAGTGTGTAAAATGAAAGTAAAGGGGCCATAATTCAAGACCAACTGAAAGGAAAGTACAAAAAAAGGATGCAAATGCTTCATAGGTCATCCACCAAGGACCCTACATGAAGGGTGGGTACAACTCTCTGTTAGATGTCACTATAGAACACCATGTCTATCTATCCACCTTCAAGCACCGTTTAGCCCTAGCTCCCCAAAGTCCTAGTCAAAGTTGTATGTCATCTACACAAGACACAATAGGTGTAGGCGAAGCCCATGCAGGTTTGAGTATAACAATACTTAGTAGGGACCTTGAGACCCCATAAGGTCTCTCAGAAATCCACAAAGTAAAATACCACAAGGAAATACCACATAGGTAATACCACCAAGAAAGATCTCAAATACATAGCACAATGTAAAAGACATAACTCACACCATGTATAACATAAGTACATTAGTAAAGTTGATTATTCATATGGCTAGATCATCTTATTCTATGGATTGTCTTTACTAATAATCTCCATAGCGTCGATAGGAGTCGATCCACACAGGGTCTCTAGGTGTTGATCCACACAGGGTAGCTAAGAGTCGATCTATATAGGCTCTCTAGGCATTGATCCACACAAGGTTTCTAGGTGCTGATCAACATAGGGTCGCTAGGTTCTGGCCCACATAGAGTCATTAGGAACTGATCCACATAGGTTTACTAGGCGCTGATCCACACAGGATTTCTAGGCGCTGATCCACATAGGGTCTCTAGTCATTCTTCACATCACATCTAGCCACTGGATTCCTGCACTTAGGACGCTTGATTCCAAGAGGATCTGCTCCTCAAGACATCATTCATACATCAATAGACACGAATTCCCACATAGATTAACCCAAAAGACCATATCGTCGTAAGGGACCCAATGCAACAGACGGCGCGTCGAACGGATGTACGGTCTGTAAGATATGGGAATTTTTGTAAAAAGGGACCATTTTGATTTGAGTCTGATACAACTCGACCATATGCCAACCTCCTCCAAAATTCACGTAGAATTTCTCAGAAGGACCGCCTCTTTTCAAGGCCCCTCATGCCGCATACAGTGCATCAATAGGACCCCTCATCTGCAAGTTATTTACATTTTTCCAAAAAGGGGTTGGTTTGGTCCAGGTCTGATCTGACCCAGTCGAACTGACCCAACACGACCCGGTCTGGGGTCCATTGACATGACCTGAGTCTTCCGACCTGACCCAGACCCAGCCAGACCTGGGTCCGGTCCGTTGGTTTGTGGGTCCGACCCGACGGGGTGGGTATGGCTCACTGGTCTGCCCTGTCTGCCAGAGGTGGACCAGTATAGTCTAGCTAGGATGTGGCTTCCAGCCACGTCCAGCTCCCCAACTCACCATGTGGTTTTTCGTGGGTTTTTTCCTCTATTTTGGTCAAATTACCATAGATTATAGTGACATAGCAAGCCAATCCAACTAGTCTGGATTTCTGCACACGATCTTTGACCGCGTGTAGCTAGCTCGCCCAAGTGGCCAGGATGTGGGCCGCCCCTCCATGTGGAACTGGTTGGCACCGCAACCCACCAGTCATGGATTTTTGCCATCGTGGCATGCTGATTGGCCCGGTTTTCTCCCTCCAGATACAACCGATGTCGTATTCCACCGGAGTTGCTCTGGTGGTCTGTTTCTCAAACCTTCAGCATTTACGGGACCATCAGCCAGCCATCTTACCTACGATGACTTTGATCTTGCCTTACCTCCATTTCAAAAATTCATCCACTAAAAAATCACAAGGCAAAAGGGGTCAGGCCTTGTTCTTGTTGGCCCGCACCCTCCGTGTTAGAAGTTTAAAACCTGGGAGGCTCAGGAATGATGTTCGATCAACAATACTTCACTCTCAAAAAGAAAACCTAGAAATATCACCCTCCCTCAATAATAGATGATTCATGGATCAACCTATTTATGGGTTGATCTGCATTCATCGTTTATAACAATAACAACAAAAACATAAATCATAAAAAAACCCCAACCTCATTGTATGTTCCTTGCTGTAACATTCCGTCCTCGAGGGTTCAAGTGGTTGACATCGTTTTTTGCTTCCCGACTTCATTCTTTTGGGTACATCGAAGTCGATGACATTCCATCGGTGTTCTTAATTATTTTTAGAGAGGAATCTTGCTGGAGTTTTGTTAGAGAATTTTCTGTGGTTTAATTCTCAATTCTCCAATGTATTTCTTTAACAAAAAGAAACATGTCGCAATGTTTTTTTCACGCTAATACATTGCGTTCTTATGCTATTTTATTTATAAAATAGTGTAGAATTTTCACTATCATAACAATACATTAAGGATTCTCATTTAATGTGCCTCATCATTGCCCTATCACCGCACCACAGCACCGTCATCTGCCGCTCAATGGTGAGAAAATAAAATAAAATAACTTTTTAATCTATTTTATTATTTTTCAAAAAATACGAAAATTAAATTTTCTATCTGACCCTTGACGATCGAAGTTACATTCTTTCTAGGTGAATCCCAGTGTTTCAAGTTCAATGGTTCCCTTGGATTCTCAATCTGAGCACTGATTCAAAATTTAGAAAAACCTACTCGCACATTTACCGAATGTGCCTTAAAAATGGTTCAAAAATTAACTTTCACCCTCAACCCATTCCAGTTGAGGTTAGGCTCTGCCTAAGGGGAATGTGGCCTCATGATCTCAATGATACTCTCAGATTTTCAATATGAGTTACTGTTTAGGAGTTATAAGGATTTTACAATAAAATAATTGTTAATTATTTTATAAAGGTCCAAAAACTAACTTCCACTGTTGGTCTGCGCCGACCAATGTTAGGATATTAATAAGAAAAGAATACTCTTATGAGCTCAGTGGTGGTCTCGTATATTTACTCTGAGTCACTATTTGTGATTTATAAGCATTTAAAAAATAAAATAATTTTATTTAATTATTTTATTTAGGGTTATTCCATCTTTAGGTTTTCTCACTAGAGGGTAGTACTGACTAAACTTAAGTCATGACTAGAGTCAGACCACCATTCTGAATTCAATGGTTCCCTTGGATTTCTGATCTAGGCACCCGTTTAAGAGTTATTCCACATTTTCAGGAAAACTGCTCACACATGCTATTTAAAGCTTAACATTTTTCGATAGATCATTCCAAGAACTCTGGGCCTCATAAATGCACACCGTCTCAGCACCTAATCTTGAAATAATTCCATAAAATTTAAAAAATATATACAGAAATTCTGGGACATTACATTCTCCCCACCTTAGGTATTTCCATCCCAAAAATCCAAAACAAATTCTAATCAAGAAAGTGGGGGTATTGAGCATTAATCTGAGTCTCCCACTCCCATGTGCTCTCCTGGAGATTGTCATGCTACCACAAACACACACCAGAGTAATCGACCATCCATGAAGGACTCGCTCCCGTCGATCCTCTATCTCCACCGGGAACTCCGCAAATGTCTCCCCATCTTCAATGTCCAGGTCACCCCAGTCGATTACATATGATTGATCATGCAGGTACCTCCTCATATGTGACATGTAGAAAACATTGTACACCCAATGCATCTGTGGGGGAAGATCTTGGTGGTATTCCAATTTTCCAACTCTAATGAGGATCTGGAATGGTCCGATTAATCTCAGAGATAACTTGTCACCCCAGCCAGATCTCTGCAATCCTCATCGGGGTGAGGCTCGAAGAAAAACATTCTCTCCCTCCTCGAACTCCAAGGGTCTCTGTCTCCTATCGGAATAAGACTTTTGTCTTCTTTGTGCAGTCCTCATCTGCTCCTGGATGATATGAACCTTCTCGATGGTAGTATGTACCAACTATGAATCCATTAGTGCTAACTACCCTAGGTTTTTCTAGCATAGATGTGATCTGGATGGCCACCCATATAAGGACTCAAATGGTTACATGATAATGATGGAGTGATATCTATTGTTTTACGCAAACTCCACCATTGGTAGGTGGTCCTCCCAACTATGAACAAAATCCAGGACCCGAAAATGAAGCATGCCCTCCAAGGTCTATATGTTATGCTCCATCTAACCATCTATTTGGGGTGAAAAGTTGTGCTCAAGTGCAACTGAGTCCCGAACTCCTCTTACAACCCCTTCCACAACTAATATGTAAATAATGCATCACATTATGAGATGATATTCGAAGTCACCCCGTGAAGCTACACTATCACCTGGACATAGAGGCGTCTTATGCCCTCTACCGATCCTTTCTCCCAGATGGGTAGGAAGTGAGCCGACTTGGTGATTTGGTCAATGATCACCTAGGTAGAGTATTGACCACTTGATGTGCATGGTAATCCCATCATGAAGTCTATTGAGATAACATCCCATATGAAAGGCTACCCCTTTTAACTGATTGGTGTTCCCATTGACCCTTTGGAAGTGGGTACTCATTATCCACAGCCACTTGGTTAAAGTGCCATAATATACACATAAGCTCTAACACTAGGTCTTACTAAGCCCTTCCTATAAAAGTCCCCCACCTATTCCCCCTAGTCACGAAACTCTAAGAAAGCCCTCCGATATACAAATGATGATATCGGTGCCATCTCAGGGTGTATAATGATGCAGAATTCCCTCTCCCTATGGGGAGGTAAATCTGGGAAACATATTTTTAAAGGATGTTCCCGCACTCTGCCACTACTATTGGGAACTAAAAAATCAAAACATCTACTGCCATAAGGGTAAGTCTGGCCGAATCATTAGTGATCAGCTGCACCCTCCTATGCATGATTTTTTCCCATACTACCTAGGTTTCCTTTTTCTCCAACCAAGGAAAACCCCATTCCAATGTTGCCGATATACCGCATCCTTTTTCCAAAAAAAATCAATGTTAGCACGAATTGTGGGTGACCAGTCTATACCCAAACTAACATCATAAGTCCTTGATGCTTCCACCAAGAGGTTCCAACCAAAACTCTCACCTTAATGGTTTGATCACACCGTTAGCATAATTGTGATTACTGATTCTCCTCCCATATTTATCTCTAATTGTAAGGATCAAGTCAACTGTTTAACTAGAAACTCTAGGTCTTAGAACAAGAGTCGTGAAAAGAAGTAATGATTAGTACCTATGTCTATTAATATGGAAGCTAGTATTAGACATAGAGAATACCTTGGACCATTCCTGGAGCCCTTGAGTCATACTCCTTGACCGCATGCAGCTACTCCCTTCCCCTGTCGTCTAGCTCCCTGAACCTTGTGGGGACCAAATTGGGGTGGTAGTTGTAACATGTCGAATGTATACCACCTCCTGCTTCTCTCATAGCTTCACTTCCACATTTTCTACCCTATAGATTCATTTATCCCTATCACATCCTCTTCCTGAAACATTTTACACATACAAGTCTCTAAGACTGATGTCAATTTCCTGCTTTTCCATTGCTGACATTCACCAGTTGTATCTACTCATCCAGAGAACTTTCAACCACAATGGTTCTCTCTAGAACACTAACATAAGTAGAAATGAACAGAAGAATAGTACGGGCTCAGATGTCCCTAAACACATTTCATTCAGAGGTATAATCCATGAATCATTGGTCGTATCATATTCACAAGTACCTATACTAGTCGGTACGCCTTGATGAATACTCAGCTACCAACATGTCATCCCACTGAAGCTATAGAAGCTCTTGGGAACACATACCCATTATTTTTTCATGGCAAGAGACCCCTTATTTGAGAAAGGTTCTCAATATCTATGCACAGAAAATTCACCTCATGGTATGATAAGGGTAATCTAAAACCCTCCATCTCCCTACTGAGCCACATAAAAGGCTCACTTCTAGGACTTCCATCTGATCTAATGCTGCCCTGGAAATATGGAAACTCAATCACCACCTAAAGTCAGTCTTTAGAAGCCTATGATTCAGGCTCACCTCAGAACCTAAGGGGTATCTATCACTAAAAAACAAGTAAGGCATTGAGCCTACATGTGTCCACTATCGGTAATTATGGTTGTAAATTCTGACTAATAGGAATTGGTATTGTTGGGACATCACCTAAAGGTATCGTCTCGGGAAATGGTCCTTGTACTGAAGCCTTATCACACTATGGACCATCCTCATGGTCACACACTGGAATCCTGGTTGGATATCTGCATGGAGGCATATTGAAAAAGAATCAAGATGAACCATGGTCAATAAGTTATACCTAATGAGATAACTCAAAATATATCTAGAGAAAAACATTTCTAAAAAACATTCAATAAGTGTTTTAATGTACCGAGTTGGAAAATAGAATTCAGAGTCCTGGTATGTGGATACGTTGGCCACAGCACCAACATTGGACTCCCTGGACTGAAATTCTAACTCGAGACACTTAAAAATATTTCCCCCATCAAAAATATAGACTCTTATTTCTTCTGGTAGAACCGATGGCCATCTAATACCACTTTTTCTCAACCCTTCCCCTGGGGCCCGTGTCGTGACTACCCCAATCCCCCCTTCCATAGGCCAGGGGCTAGTGACTAGCACTGGGAAGGAATATCCAAAAAAAGGAATACATTTCCTTTAAAACTGTACACACATAGATAGGGCATACTACACAAAGAAAACCAAAAAGGAAATAAAATAGTTTAACCACCACAGAGTGCCACAACTAAGAGTAAAGTGTGTAAACTGGAAGTAAAGTGGCCAGAATACAAGCCCAAATGAAAGGAAAGTATAAGAAAAGAAGTAAAATATCTAGAGGTAATCTTCCAAGGATCATACCTAAATTATAGGTACATCTCTCTTTCTTATGTCACTACATCACACCAGGTCTATTAATCTACCTTCGAGCACCGTCTAGCCCTAGATCCCCAAAGTCCTAGTCAAAGTTTTCCATCTTCTGCACAAGTCACAAGAGGTGCGGGAAAAGCCTGTGTAGGGGTGATTATAACAATACTCAGTAGGGATCCTAAGACCCCCAAAGGTATCTTAGAAATCAACAAAAGAAAATACCACAAGGAAATACCAAAGAGGTAATACCACCAAGCAATATCTCAAATACATAGTACAAAGTAAAAGACACAGCTCACAATAGGTATAACTTAAATACAGAAGTAAAGATAATTAGGAATAAGGCTAGATAGTCTTATTCTATTGAGAGACTCTACTTCTGATACAAACAGGGTTTCTAGGAGCTAGTCCACACAGGGTCGCTAGGCCTTGATCCACACAGGGTCTCTAGGAGGTGATCTACATAGGGTCGTTAGGCGTTGATCCATACAGGGTCCCTAAGAACTGATCTACATAGGGTCTCTAGGAACTGATCCACACAGGGTCTCTAGGCCCTGATCCACACAGGGTCTCTAGGAACCAATCCACATATGGTCGCTATGTGTTGATCCAGACAGGGTCTCTAGGCAGTGATCCACATAGGGTCACTAGTCATTCTTCACGTCACAGCCAACCACTGGATTCCCATACTTAACACGCTTGATTCCAGGAAGATCCTATCCTCAATCCATCAATCATAACTCAACTTCCATGAAGTCCCACATAGATTAAACCAAAGTATTTTCTCGTTGTAAGGGTCTAAACGCAACAGACGGCACATTGAACGGACACCCGGTCTGTAAGATATGGGAATTTTTGTAAAAAGGGTCATGTTGGATTCGAGTCTGATCCAACCCAGATGTATTCCAAACTCTTCCAAAACTCACATATAGTATATCATATGTACCACCTCATTACAAGTTCCCTTGTGCCATATACATTGCGTCAATCAGACCCCTGGCCTTCAAGTTATTGACATTTTCCCAAAAGGGGATGGTTGGGTCTGGGTTCAGTCTGATTGAGCATGGGGTCCACTGACACGACCTGGGTCTGCCAACCTGACCCGGACCTAGCCCGGCATGGGTCTAATCCATTGGGTCATGGCCCGATTGTGTGGGTCCAGTTCGATGGGGCAGTTCCGGCCTGTTGGGCGGATCCGACTCGTGGGTCTGCTCAGTCGGCCAGAGGCAGACCAGTTTGGTCTAGTTGGGATGTGGCTTCTAGCCACATCCAGCTCCCCATCTCACCCCATGGTTCTTCGAGGGGCCATTCCTCTACCGCGGTCAAATTATGGTGGATTTCAACGATGCGGACGACCAATCCATCGGTCGGGATTTCCGCACACGGTCTTCGACCGCGTGTCGCCAGTTTTCCTGACCATCTCGAATGTGGGACACCCCTCAACACAGTGCAGGTTGGTGTTGTGTCTCTACATCACTGAGACACATCGACAGGCATGCCATCTCCCTCCACCCTTAGCCACCGGTGCACCGACAATTCCTTCTGTGGGCCACTTGAGTTTCTTCAATGGTCTGTTTCTCAAACCGTTTGTGCCTATAGGACTGTCGAGATGCCATCTTCCATGTGATGACCTTGATCTTGCCTTTCCACCATTTCAAAAATTCATCAACCAAGAACACACAAGGTGGAGAGGGGTTCAATCCTTGTTTGTTTCGGCCTGCCCCCTCCATATTAGAAGTTTAAAACATGGCAGGCTTGGGAATGATGTTCGATCAACAATACTTCACTCCTGAAAAGAAAACCCAGAAATATCACCCTCCTGTAAGAACAGATGATCCACGGTTCAACTTGTTTATGTGTTGATATATGTTTCTAATTTATAATAATAATGGGTAAAATATGAATCAAAACAAACCCCCTACCTTATTTTATGTTCATTGTCGTAGTGTTCCATCATCGAGGGTTCAAGAGGTCGATGTCATTCATTGCTTCCCGACTTCATTCTTTAGGGTACATTGAAGTCAATGAAATTCTACTAGAATTATTCATTATTAATTGGAGATGAATCTCATTGGAGGTTTGTTAGATAATTTCTCGTGTTTTAATTCTCAACTCTCTAATGCATTTGTTTAATAAAAAGAAACACGTCACAATGTTTCTGTTACGCTGTGATGTTGCATCGTTAGACTATTTCATTTATGAAATAGCGTGGCGGTTTCGCTTGCACAATGAGACATATAGGATCTTTATTTAATGTGCCTCATCTTCACCTCACCACAGCACCACTGTTCACCTATCAATGGTGAGAAAATAAAATAAAATAACTTTTTAATCTATTTTATTATTTTTCAAAAAGTTCAAAATTTTAATTTTTTGTCTGACCCTTATTGGTTGAAGATACGTCTTTTCTAGGTGAATCATGGAATTCTGAGTTAAAAAGTTCCCTCATATTTTTTATTTGGACACTAGTTAGAAAGTTAGAAAACCCTGCTTGCATGTTTACTGAACATACCTTTAAAAAGTTCAAAAATTAACGTTCACCCTCGACTCGCGCTGGATGATGTTAGGATCTACCTAATAGGAACATGCCATCACGATATCAATAGTACTCTCATATTGTCAATCGGAGTAACCATTTAGGAGTTATAAGTATTTGACAATAAAATATTTGTTACTTAATTATTTTATTTATGACCAAAAACTAACTTCCACTATTGGCCCGTGCTGGCCAATGTTAGGCTCTACCAAAGGAAAGAATACCCTCACGAGCTCATCGGTGGTCTATTATTTTTAATCCAATTCACCATTCGTGTGTTATATACATTTGAAAAATAAAATAATTTTATTTAATTATTTTATTTAAAGTTATTCCATTTTCAGGTTTTCTCACTGGAGGGTTGTGTTGACTAAACACAAGTCACACTTAGGGTAAACCTGACATCCTAAGCACAACGGTGACCTCATATTTTTGATCTGGGCACCCATTTATGAGTTATTCCACTTTTTCAGGAAAACCGCTCACACATTCTATTTAAAGCTTAACATTTTTTTATGGATCATTCCAAGCACTTAGGGCCATGGAATCAGCAACAGCTATACCAGATGAACAGATACTATCAGTGGCCTTGAATCATCCAAAACACTCTGGCCACATCAGAGGTGCGAGTTTTGGGGAGACACCCTAAACATATTTTGAGAAAAAAATAAAGATTATGATCTAGGTGAAGAAATAAAATGGATGAGATAAAGACTATCTACTCTTGATGAAAAATTAAAATGGATAAGAGATATGCTATAAACTTTAATGGGGGAAGAAAATTTAAGAAGAAACTCAAGAAAAACCATTTCCTGATGATCCCCCTACCCACCCCTACCAGCATTGAGGGGAGACATTCCCCTCAAAAAGTTCTCTTGGCTGATGTAATAAAAGTTATAATAGTTGTTTCTATGAATTGTTAAATAGATAGAGACTTATACCTTCCCTGAAATGATATTATACAGGGTAATAATGACTATGATTTATATCTATCGACACCAACCCATCACCTTGTAGCAAGGGCTATGGTGTTCAATATCCAAAACGATATTCTACACAATAGACCACTTCCAACAAGTCATGTGAGAGTGTCGATGAGCGCAACCCATTATCCAAGCACCATGCTACATGTTCTAATTGATGAGGAATATATTCATAAGGTAGAACTAGCTATTGGGGAATTCATCTCATGGTTGTCACATATTTTCAAAAAGCATGTCAACAATGAGGTATTCATTTTCAATTTATTCTTTAAGATAAACCTTTACTAATAATTAAAAAAGGTTTTGAACTAATGAATGTTGTTATAGACATACAAAGGGAAGGGATGAAATGAAAGACTAGCTCAAACCCATCTAATGGATTAACCAACCAATCCAAAATATCTACCTAAATGAACTTTACCCCACCCATTTTATATTTTCATTTACTATAATTAAAGATTCAAGTGGATACAAAGTTAAAAAATGGTCATACTCACACAGTTGATTTTGAAGAAAATATTTACAAATAGGAAGTTCAAGACTTCATTTGTGTTAAGAATGTATAGGAAATCCTAGACTATGATTAGCTAGGTGGCTCAGTTGTAAATGTATACATGAGGTATGTTTTCATTATTTAATTTTCTAAAAGATGATATACTATGTTAATTATGAGTAAATATATTTCAAATTTTTGGTAAGCATATATATCAAAAACAATTGAAGTTATTTCCCTGTGGAAAAAAATTGGACTCATTATTCCTCATACCACCTCTATATAAAAACCAAAAATAGATTCCAAGAAAGAAGATGAGATAGTGGTAGGCCTACTCAAATAATTTGAAAGAAAACACATAGATGATAGAATATTCTTAATGCCAATGATGCATGGGTAAAACTCTATAATTTAATCTATCAAATATATTTTAATTTATTTCTTTGTTTATTCCTTTTTGTCTTTTTAGGTAGAATTGGATTCTCATTACGGTCAATTTGGATACTCTAAAGATTTATTTTTTGGATTCAATACATGGATACCCAACAAACCGACTACACATGATGAAAATTTTTCAATTTTTAATACACTAAATCCAAAATTTCAGAAATAAAAATCAAGTTATATAATTAAAATTATCTTTGAATTAGGATTTTGTTATAATAGGGCAGTACATCCATATCATTTAAAACATAGAATGAGTCCAGGGGCTAAGGATGAGAAACATGAAAAGTACTACAACTGGACAAGTATCAGGGTATATATAAAAATATTTCACTATCAAAACAAATATCAAAACTAATTTCTTATTTTTCTCAAGGTTTTTCACAGTGTCTAAAATAAAAAAAATCGAAAATATTGTGTTTATTATGTTTTTAAATTTATGAGAGAGATCATATTCCATAAAAAAACTAGAATCCATAAATCAGTATTATCAAAGATAATTACTATTTCATTTAAAATATTTAATTATCCTTTGTTTATTTATATTTTTCATTACTAATATGACTTTCGAAAAGACTCATATTCATAAGATGATATAGATTTTTATAGAAATGAATGGGAAGAATACCTGACGACAGAATATACACAAATAGCATGAAGATGTGACTTCTATAGAAGTAGTGTATTGTTTCATATTTATGTTTAATTTACTTATTTTTAATATTACTCACATGAGAATTGTTTTCTTATACAGTTGGATTCCTTTGTTTGAGTTAGGTCATTTTTTTCAAAACTAATCATTCTTGTGAGAGATTACAATTCTAGGATGCAACTGATATAATTACAATAAGGAAATGGGGTAGGAGTGTATATAGGTGAATTCCTACTACTTGCGTAATTAATTTATTTAGTCATCATTTTAACTACTATTTGTAATTTAATTTACTTATCATTTTTATCTAATACTTATTTAGTTTTTTTATACATATTTTTTGAATTTATACTTTTCTTTTAACTATCTACAATAAGCTAGAAAAGGGATAACATGTTCTTTTTTGGTGGAAGTGGAAACCTCATGTTGCATGAAATGTGAAGTGAATTGTAAGGATGCATCTACTAAGGTATTTCTCAGTAGTTGAATGAAAATTATTACATCCCAAAAGATCTATCATGAACCATTTCCTAAAAAGTGTAGTAATCAGCCATATCTCAATTAGCCTCACCTTAATTTGGTACATAGTGTGCTTGGTATATCTCGAAGTATATGTTTTTAGTTTATAATATTCTCTGGTCCTTTAAGATTCTTCTATAATGAACTACAATGATTTAATCCATGACTTATGATTATGATCTATGATATGCAGGGTGTTTATTTTTAATGTTAATATCACCTTATAAAATCTTTATACTCATGTTATCCTTATATGATCATTTATATCTCCCTTTTCTATACTTATTGAGCATTTATGATCACTCTTTATTATGCTTCATATCCTTAAGTTATGAAGAATGGTTTTAGAAATGATATTTCTAAGAAGGATTCTAGTGAAGAATAACTTAATGAGAGACTCTTATTAACTAGTTATTTATGTTTCCATGTTCCAAAAAT
This sequence comes from Viscum album, assembly GCA_963277665.1. NCBI lineage: Eukaryota > Viridiplantae > Streptophyta > Magnoliopsida > Santalales > Viscaceae > Viscum > Viscum album. Next base: position 401,330,275 of record OY728126.1, read on the forward strand.
TACTCAACCTAAACTATTCTATCATGGATCATTATGTAATGTAAGGAATATTAATCTACTAATATGTTATATCTATGTATGAAATGTCTAGGTCAATAGAGTATGTATCAGAGCAACTGACCTACTCAAAAATGATCATACACATTCATCTATTTTGATACATTAGGGAAATAATCAATAAGTAATTTTAGACATGTATGAATAAACCTCACTTCAATATAATTCATGATACGACTGGTATGATTCAAAGTGTTTCTTTTTATTTAAAATTGACATTATTTGTAGTAAACAGAACAAGTGACATACTAAAAACTAATAAAATTCATTCGTATTATTTTGACACTTTAGATAAATGATCCATAAGTCAATTGTGATGTTTAGGAATCAACCTTACCATAATCTGATACCCAATGTGAATGATAAGACTTTAAGTTTATATTTTGATATTAAATTGAAATTAAATTTAGAAAAAAGAAAAAGTAAAATACTGAAAAACAATAAAACACATTATTATTGTTTTGATACATTAGTAAAACAATCCATGAGTAATTTTTGACGTATAATAATCAACCACAACTCAATATGAAGCACTACGTGTAACGCCCTGACCCCAGCTACCCAGAGTCGGTGCATTACTTCGTAACATTGGCATTATCACAAAAGATCAAGTCTCGAAAGACCGATTAGTTTAGTAGCCTTGGAAATAGTAGATACATTCATAAATGTTACATTACATCATAAAGTGAAAAAATAATAACAAAGTCTTCATAGTCCACACTCATATCCTCTTCTGACTATCCCTGCAGGTCATTCATAAAATACTTCTTCACATCCTCGAAAATATTAAAACATTGAAAGGGGTCAGCTCAGATGCTCAGTAAGGATAACAATATCGTAGAAGCTTTCATAAATGAACATAAACATTTAAGGCAATGTATAACTAAAACAAAAGCCTTTTAAACTTGAACATCAACATAATATGGAAAAAGTAAAATGAGATAATGCCATTTACTTCTTCACATGGATATTCTACTGGTCGAATAATCACATGCAATATCAATAACCACTTTCATAATGATGGAATTCATAATGCCAGACTATCATAACCACGTAGCCAAGGCCTCGTGCCAAGACCACAAATAAGATTTTGTCAAGTCCTCGTGCCAAGACACTAGTTTGTCTCATGAGACCTGCCGATGCATCGAGGAGCTGTAGCGGGCTCCACCCGTCACTTATTAAGTCCAATGCATTCCTCATATGAATAGGTTTAAACATATCATAAACCATAACATAATCATATAACATAAAACATGCATAAAGGAAACATAACATTTCCACATTTCAATCACAAGATATCAATACAACACATTTATATAATAAATACTCTTTCAAAACCATTTTCAATACCAAAATAAAAGAAAAGTATAACATGGTATTTATTTTTCATTAAAAAAAGGTACGGCTTGTAGAGGAAGCCGAAACTCAAATAGTGGTCATAGCGGTGGAGAAGTCGTTGTCGCCGCATACGTATGACAAAAACATTCCCTTTTGTCGTTTAGTAAATGCTTCGTATAAAAAATATTCCTTTTGAATAAACGTAAAAGTCAAAGGGGTTTATACACCGTATAAAAGAAATTTGTGTATAAAACCAAATATGCCTCAATGAAAAGAGATTGAGATGAAGTCCTTACAAAGATCATTTTTAAAATAAAATAGATATATTATGTGTATTCACTATAGGTACACATAAAGAAAGTAAAAATACAAAATAGGACATAATAGTATCATGACATAATTTGAAAGTAGGAGATTAACCCAAAGAATGGAAGTTGGGTTAAGAAATTCCCTTACCTTGCGTCCTGTCCTAACTCGACCATTATTTAACCTCCTGAATAATAAACTAGAGTTAATTTATATTTACTTAAGAACCTTTTTCATGTTCATTATTCCTTTTATATCCTTTATTACCATGTTATGAACATTATGTAATTATTTAAGTTTATAACGGTCATTTTGTCGATCTTAGGTACTTGAGTCAAAAATAATATTCTTATAATTACAAGTTGTTCATGTGGTGATATATCCATTATATCCAGAATTATGTTCATGATGTATATATCATATATATCATATATATCCAGTATATACATGCATTTATAATATTACATAACATTTAGAGGTAAGAAATGAAATTCACCGTTCATGGAGACGGTAAGCCGTACGTACGCATGAACGCTACTTTCATTTCTATTTCATATTTAATGGAATGAAATCATAATTATATAAAGGTATAATATAGTTCCAGTATAATATCATATATAATATCATTTACTCCATCCTTTATACATCCCACATATGGCATTAACGATTCACATCACTTTGAGGGGGCGGTAGTCCGCACTTCCTAAAATGAAATTATGGCGTTTACCCATAATGGAAATCATAAAGTATGCCATAAATAAGAAATAAAGAAGCATAAGTAAAACATAAACATATTATATATCATATATAAATATAGTGACATCTTAATGGCCACCTTTGAAGGTGTTATATGAGTGTTGAACAATCATAGTTTTGTGAGCCAGAAATTCGCCATCCACAGAAACTGTATGTTCTTTAACCATTAGATGTAGATTTGTGTAAGTGTAGCTCGAATCCTTCTTATAACAAAATCCTAGTATATTGAGGATACTGGTTTTGTTACAAAAGAAAAGAATAAAAAGAGTTTAGGGGGTTTGGGAAGAAAAATAAAATAAAACAACATTAGAGAAGACATTACCTCAAAATCGGGTAACTCTTTTTGATTTGAGCCAAAGGCTTCCTTGGGAAGAGTTCTGCCCAAAGTGAGTCTTCTAGGAGTAAGAGGGAGAAGTTGGGAGAGTATTTGGGCAGAGTTTGGCCGAGCCAAATGGCTTGAAAGTGTGAATGAGGTGGTAGAGGTGGGGGGCTTTTATAAGAGGAGAGGAGGGGCACTCTTGGAAAGTAAGGGAATTTTACATTATTATACAATGATTTTCGGATTCTAAAGGTCCCACACTTATATAATTAGTGGATAATGTGATAAGGGTTCGAAATCTACCCATCCAATAGTCTTTGGACAAGTGTAAGCCTTGTATTGTACATTATCTTTTCATTTTATTAAAATCGTTAAATAATGAGGTCATCGCTGTATCATAATGATGTCATAAATATTTTAATTTATTTAATGTCTAAAAATTATAAAAAAATACTATGATGTAGGAAATCTTTTTATCTTTCCAATGACTATTTATAGTCAAAAATATGACTTGTATAACCCCATGTAAAAATTGTTTTAGTAAAATATCTCATGTTTGTGTCATTTTTTACTTTAACATTAAATAAAAGGTATTTATGTCATTTTCTAACTAAAGTGGCTCCATGGGGTCCCCAAGTTGACCCATGGATTGTCTTGGTCGTCCATGGCACATACAATGAGGTTAGGACATGTGTCAAGCTCATCTCATATTATTAAAACATTATTTTTACCTTAAACTACACTAATTACCTTTAATCGCGATTAAGAACTTAAAAGTTACTATTCACCAAAAATTATTTTAATCTCATTGAACCACATTTTACTTCTTAATGACAACCATGTATGTCTGATTTTTGAAAATCAAATCACAGAAGTGGTAATATTTCATTTAAACGAAAAAACAGTTATTTAACTACCACTTAGTGGTTTCACTATTCATCAAAAATTGAAGTTTTTTAGAACAATGCCAAAATTTCACCCTAAGCTATAATTGATATTCCAAATTCAAAAATTATGTCTATTTTATGAAATTCCAAACATATAAGTTGCATTAATTAATTTTATAATTAATTCCCGTTGTCACAACAAATAGCGTGTTTTTAAGAAACAATTTATATCAAAAGATTGACAATTGTTTATGTCTAATTTCAAAGTGAAATTAATTCTAATGAACACCATTGGATAAAATGGTAAAAATATATTCTAATTATACTTTAAAACCACTCAATATTATAACTTATCACTATAAATTATTTTGATTAAAAAAGTTGTTTTAAGTATTTTTCACTATTCATAAAAATTTGGAAGTTCTCAGAAAATTACAAAAAATTCAACATGGGCTAATTTCAATATTAGGAATACAAAAATGAAGTCCATTTTGAAATATAAAATTTCTATAAATTTAAAAAGTGGTTATTACTATTCATAACGGCTACTTTGATTAGTTGCAGTGTGTTAGAACTCGAAGTTGCGTACAATGCAAGCTATTGCATTATTGAATGAGAAGCGTATCATGGAAGCTCGGGCTGTTACACTATGTGACTGATATAACTAAAACTATCAGTTAACAGTTTAAAATTGACATTTTAGCTCAAAACATGCCACTCACTGAAAACCACAAAAATGCACTTTGATTATCATTATAATTTATTAAAGTGATTCATAAGTATTTTGTGACATGTATTAAGTAGTCTCACATCAAACTAATGCATGATGTGACCAGTATGACTCAAAATGTGTGTTTTTATTTTGAAATGACATTTTAGTAAAACCACTGGCACAATGAAAAATGAGAAAATACATTTGAATTATTTTTATACTTTATGAAAGTGATCTATATGTCATTTTTGATGTGTAAGAATCATCCACACATCAATATAATTCATGGGTTGGCTAGTATAACTCAAAGTATCGCTTTTTATATAAAATTGGCATTAATTTTAGTAAAAATAAAAAGTGTCATACTGAAAAATAAGAAAATTAATTTGGATTGTTTTGATAATTTAGGAAAATGATACATGATTCATTTTTGACATTTAAGAATCAGAAACACCTCAATAAGAATCACGGTGTAATCTTTATAACTCCCAATGTGTCTTTTTATTTAAAATTGATATTAATTTAAATAAAATTGAACAAGTAACGTATTGAAAACTAAGAAAACACATTAGTATTGTTTTGATACCTTATTAAAAATGATCTATGAGTTATTTTTGACATTTTGGAATCAATCACACCTCAATTAGACACATTGTGTGACCAGTATGACTAAAAGTGTATGTTATCAGTTTAAAATAGACATTTTAGCTTAAAACATGTCACTCACTAAAAAAATAAGAAAACATGATCCCATCGTCTTCATAATTTATTAAAATGATTCATAAGTATTTTTTTATGTTTATGAATCAGTCTCATGTCAAACTGACACACTATGTGACTGGTATGACTCAAAATCCATGTTTCCAGTTTGAAATGACATTTTAGTAATAAAACACAACTGGCATACTAAAAACCAAAACAAATGCATTTGGATTGTTTATATACTTTAGTAAAATTATCTATAAGTAATTTTGGATGTGTAGGAATTATCCTCACTTCAATATGACACACTTTATAGCCGGTATAACTCAAAGAATCTCTTTTTATTTAAAATTGGCATTAATTTTAGTAAAAAATAAAAAGTGACATACTGAAAACAGAGCAAATGCATTAGGATTATTTTTATAATTTAGGAAAATTATCCATGAGTTATTTTTTATGTTTATGAATCAAACCTACCCTAATAATATGCAGGATGTGACTGGAGTAACTCCAAATGTGTCTTTTTATTTAAAATTGACATTAATTTAAGTAAAAAGAACAAGTGACATACTGAAACCTAAGAAAATTTATTTATATTATTTTGATACTTTAGTAAAATAATTCACGAGTCATTTTTTATGTTTTTAAATCAACCATGCCTTAATATGATGCACAGTGTGATAGGTATGACTAAAAGTGTCTGTTATTAGTTTAAAATTGAAATTTTAGCTCAAAACGTGTCACTCACTAAAACTCAATAAAATGATCTCGGATTGTCTTCATAATTTATAAAATCCATTAAAAATTATATTTTTATGTGTATGAAGCATTATCATGTCAAACCAATGCACGATAAGATTGGTATGACTCAACATGCGTGTTTCCAGTTTGAAATGACATTTTAGTAAAAAAAACACAACTAACATACTGAAAACCAAAAAATGAATTCGGATTGTTTTTATACTTTAGTAAAATTAACTAATTTTAGACATGACAAAATCAGAATAATGTCAATATTATACATGGTGTGGCTGGTATAACTCAATGTGTCTCTTTTTATTTAAATTGACTTTAATTTTAGTAAAAAGAAAAAGTGACATACTAAAAACTAAGAAAACACATTCATATTGTTTTGGTAATTTAGTAAAACAATCCATGAGTCATTTTTGACATTTAGGATTCAACCCCATATCAATACGATGCACGGTGTCACTTATATAACTCCAAATGTGACTTTTTATTCAAAATTGAAATTAATTTAACTTAAAAAGAACAAGTGGCATACCGAAAACCAAGAAAATGAATTTTTATTGTTTTGATACTTTATTAAAATGATCCATTTTTCATTTTTGATATTTATGAATCAAAAAAACCATAATAAAATGCATGGTTTGACTGGTATGACTAAAAGTGTCCATTACCTGTTTAAAATTGGCATTTTAGCTCAAAACATGTTACTCAATGGAAACCAAGAAAATGAACTCTAATTGTCTTCATAATTGTTTATAGTGATTCATAATTCCTTTGGGACGTGTATGAAGTATTATAACATCAAACTAACACATGATACAACTAGTATGACTCAAAATGCATGTTTTTAATTTGGAATGACATTTTAGTAAAAAAAACACAACTGACATACTGAAAACAAAATAAATTCATTCAGATTATTTTTATACTTTAGGAAAATAATGAATAATTCATTTTTTATGTTTATAAATCATCTTAACCTCAATAGGATGCACGGTGTGGTAGGTATGACTCAATGTGTCTCTTTTTATTTAAAATTGACATTAATTTTAGTAAAAAGAACAAGTGACATATTGAAAACTAAGAAAAATCATTCATATTTTTTTATAATTTAGTAAAATGATCCATGAGTTATTTATGACATGTATGAATCAACCAAACCTCAATACGATGCATGGTGTGACTGGTATAACCCCAAATATGTCTTTTTATTTAAAATTGACATTAATTTAAGTAAAAAAGAACAAGTGACATACTAAAAAATGATAAATTGTATTCATATTATTATAATACCCAGAAGTTCAGGAGACAGGCACGCCTGCTCCCAAGAAAATTTATTAATGAAAAAGTAAAGCAAACAACATAGAGTCAGAGGGGCGGTCTACAAAGGCGAGTATATATCTCGCCACGACAATCAGCCTGCACAAATTCATTACAAAACTCTGGTGACACAAAGGACCAACTGGAATTCACCTCTTCAATATCTTTCTTGGAAAGAGAATCCGCCACTAGGTTGGCCTCACGATAAACATGTAAGACTTCAAGTGAGAGAGAGTCTGCGAGCCGAAGACATTCCACCCAAGCCGGTATCATCCTCCATGGCACATTCTTGGACCGGTCCCTGATAGCTTTTAACATGGCCCAAAGATCCGCTTCAATGGAAAACGCATTGCCAATGTAATGGAAGAAGCATCCTGTGACAAACCCTCTGTGAGTTCGGAAGACACCACTACATCCGGAGGGGCCTGGCACTCCAGAAGCCACCCCGTCATCATAAACCTTCAACCATCGAGAGATGGGTGGAATCCAGTGGACATGTTTCATCATCAGTGGCTTCTTCAACCTGCCATTAACACCAAGAGACCTCAGCAAGATAATTTCAGAAACATTATTCCTCATGGTACCGGTTTGGATGTTTGAAGCAGTCTGAATGTCACAATGAATTGCCAGAACAGCAGCATGGAAGGAGGGAGAAGCGCTGCTGAAGATAGCAGCATTTCTTGCCTTCCAAACAGAAGACAGCATGTTGGCCACGGCTAAAAACAGAAGGGACTAGACCCTGCACATAGAACCATAATCTAGCAGAAAACCTGTAGGAAACAAACACATTATCAGCGGACTCTTCAGCCTACAGCCAGACAGAGTCAAGACCGATGCAACATGGCCTGCAGGGGAAGCCTTTTTTCAGATTTTCCATATAAGTAGAGCTGAAGATGGGGAAATGAAAGGCTTAGAAAAATCCGTGACACAAGAAGGAGGATCCAAGGAAGCACCGCACAGTAACCTGTAGCCTTCCCTTGTGTTAAACATGCCATTAAGATTCGGCATCCATACCAAAGTATCGTAACGAGAGTAGCAGTATTGATAAATTTCCTTTCCAACTTGATTCAGAATCACATTAATGACTGTTGAGTTCCCACAGGCGAGTATAAGTCGCCCCATCCCGATCAGCTTGAGCAAGACAATTACAATAATCAGGCAGAACAAAATACCAACTCGAACTGACCTCCAAGATGGCTCTCTTTGAGAGGACATTTGCAACTTGGTTAGCCTCCCGATAGACATGAGTGATTTCCAGAGAAATCCTTTCCATAAGCCGAAGACAGTCCCCCCATTCAGGTAGCATCTTCCACGGGATGTTCTTTGACCGGTCCTTAATAATTTGAACTGCAATAGACGAGTCTGACTCAATCCATAAATCAGTCCACCCATAACGGACAGCATACCTGACTGCCTTGATCACCGCCCACAGCTCCGCTTCAATGGCATATCCATTCCCAATATAATGGAAGAAACAGCCCTTCACAAAACCGCGGTACGTGCGAAAAACCCCACCACATCCAGAAGGTCCTGGTGCTCCAGAGGCCGCTCCATAAACATTAACCTTCAGCCAGCGGGGGATGGGTGGTATCCATCTAACATGCCTCATCATCAGTGGCTTTTTCATCCGACCATTGACACCAAGAGAATGCAGCAAAATTAAGTCTGAAACGTCATTTTTCATGGGGCCAGTCTGCACTTTAGAGGCATTCAAAAATGTCCGGTGCAAAAATAAAACACCAGCATGAAAGGAAGGGACGACATTATGAAAAATTAAATCATTCCGTGCCTTCCAAATGAAGGAAATCACCCCGGCCGCAGCAGCAAGTAGCAGGGAAAACACCTGCTTGCTGCAATCAATATCACATATAGATTTCAGCAACCCATCAACCGAACTGCAGTTCAATGAGCAGCAAAAAATCTGCTGTAAATATGTCCAGAATCTGCCAGAACACCTGCAAGAGACAAAAATATGTGCAATGGATTCATCCGCTTCAAGACAGAACATGCAGGCCGAAGCCAGGTGCATCCCAGTACGCTGCAAATGGATCTGCAGTGAAATTCTTTGCTTCCAGATTTTCCAGATTAAAACATAATGAGTAGGGGGAATAAATTCAGTATAAAAGACAGTCACCCATCGTGGGGGATTCCCAGAAGTACCACACAGCCCTCTATAAAACTCCCTTGTGGTGAATCGTCCAAGAAAGTTGGGCGTCCAGACCAAAACATCAATGTCATTGAAAGAATATCTTGAGATTTCAGTCTGGATAGCCCTGGGTAGCAAACCATTTATCTCTGGGTTCTCATTGAGATCAGAGATAGTTACAAGTTTCATGGAGTCTGGAATATCAACATCATCGGCAATGGGCCGAGAAAGCCAAGGTGTAGTCCAAAGATTCAGATTTGATTGCTTGGAGACCATCCATTTAGAGCAGGCCATAATATCAAAGTACGCCTTTTTCAGAGCAGGCCAAACAGACGAGCTGATGTATCTGGAGTACCCTGCATGAAGTTTATCCACGAATCTGCGACTGAGAAAATCAAGAGAGGGATCAGAAGTAGAGAGTATCTTCCACATGAAATTCGTAATCAAAGTGTCATTGAATAATCTGATATCCTTAATTCCCAAACCACCCATATTAATAGGTTTGATACAATCCTTCCAGGCCACAGTAACAAGTTTCCTTTCATGCATTGATCCAGTCCATATGAAGTTTCTGATCCTACCATTTAGATCTTTAATGAGAGCCCTGGGCCATCTATATAACGAAAAGGAGTACACAAACATTGACGTAATTACTGAGTTGACCAAACACACTCTCCTAGCTTGGGACAAGCATTTCCCCTTCCATCTTGCAAGTTGATTGGTGATTCTCAAGGCAATATCATCAAAATGACATATTTTTATTCTGCCCCAGAAAAGTGGTACCCCAAGATAATTAAAGGGCAGGGAGCCCCTTTTCACCCCAAGCTCATGAGCAATTCTGATTTTCCTTGAAGTTGAGAGCCCTTCACCAAAGATTACAGAGTATTTTCCCCAACTAATCACCTGTCCCGCGACCTCCTCATAGTGTGAAAAGATGCCCTTAATACAAGATATAGTGCCTTTATCAGCTCTCCCAAAAAGAAAAATATCATCAGCATAGAAAAGATGGGAAGGGGCATAAAGATCTCTCCCCACTCGCATCCTCTGGTACCACCCAAAATTGGCCAAATCAGTGAGGCACCAACTTAGATAATCTTCAGCAATGGAAAAAAGCAAACCAGAGAGAGGGTCACCCTGTCGTACACCTCTGGAGCACTTAAAGAAACCCCGGGGGGACCCATTTATCAGAATTGACAACCTCACACTCCCCAGAATGGAGCCAAGCAACCCAATAAATTTCTGAGAAAAGCCATGCATTTGCAGAATAGTGAACAGGAAGCTCCATCTAATGGTGTCAAAGGCCTTCGAAATGTCGATCTTCACTGCCATATTTCCATCCTTTACTTTCCTCTTCATGACGTTAACACATTCAGAAGCAGTATAAAGACAGTTTTGAATATTTCTCCCTGGAATAAACCCAAACTGATTACAAGATATGAGGTCCTTGGCAATCTCACCAAGCCTTTTAGCAATAATATTACTAATTAGCTTTGGCACTGTATTGCCAATGGAAACAGGTCTAAAGTCTCTGATGTCAAGGGCATTCTCCTTCTTAGCAATCAAAGCCACAAAATTAGAATTCATTCCAAAGGGAAGATATGAGGATTTGAAAAATTCTCTCACCGTATTCACAACATCCACACTGATGATATCCCAATATAGCATGAAGAATTTGTTGGTAAACCCATCAGGGCCTGCCACACTATCAATGTTCAAGGAAAACAAGGCATCATGTATCTCTTTCACACTGGGAATATCAACAAGTTTCTTGTTCTGCTCATCTCCAATCGAAGTTTCAAAGCACCTTATAATCTTGTCCGAAGTATCATTCCCAGAATCTGAATACAGGTTCTCAAAGTAGAGAATCACAGCCTCTGAAATATCATGCTCTGATTCAAACAAGTTTCCATCAATGGTGACAGCATTTATACTTTTCCTAATCCTTTTTTCTCTATTCATGCAGTGAAACATTTTAGAGTTTTTGTCTCCTTCCTTCAGCCATCTCAGATTAAATTGGTTCTGAGTTAAAATACTTTTGAGGGCCAGCAATCTGTCCAGATTAGCAGCAGCCTGAATTTCATCCCCAGGGGGTAAATTCTGGTCCATATTACTTTGTTGGCAGAGTGATAGAGCATCCTCAGCCTCTCTTATTTCATTGTCCAATGAGGAGAACGAATCCTTGCTCCATTGCTTCAGTCTTTCTTTAACAGCCTTTAACTTACAAGAGAGAATATGAGAGGGACCGCCTGGGTAAGTGACGTCCCAGGCACTAGTTACAATTTCCCTGCAACCTGGAATAACCAGCCATCCATTATTAAACTTAAAAGGAAGAGGAGCTGACCTTACCTTTTTGAAACAGACATCCATGATAATTGTATTATGATCAGAGTGCAGTCTCGGGAGAGTTCTCCCAGAAATATCAATCAATCTATTCCTCTCATCAACATGAACAAAACATCTGTCAAGTCTGCTTGACTGCCTCCCATGAATAGTGTGTCTGCTCCAGGTGAAATCAGCCCCAGATATAACTACCTTAGTGAGTCGACACCTATCAATGCAACAGATCAAATCAGAGGCCGCAATACGACAAAAGTTTTCACCTGTTTTCTCCTTAGGTCGCAAAACGGTGTTGAAGTCACCAAGGACCACCCAGTTGTTGACCACAGTCTCAGAAAAATTAGTAAGAGTCATCCATAAATCCCTTCTCCTAGTGTACAAGTTAGAAGCATAAACAAATGTCACAACAAGAGGATCATTAGCAATAGTGAAATCAGCTGTAACTGATTGCAAATCAGCAATAACAGACCTAACATTGACACTATCATGCTTTAAAACCCATAGAGATTCAGTGCTAGCCTCAGAAAGGTTTTTTGCAACAAAAGAGTAACCCATCGACCCCCATTTGAAAGAATTCCAGCTTTCAAATTTCAATCATGGTTTAGCAATTCCAAATAGCAAAGGTCTGTTGGTCATAATAAAATTCCTAAGGGATCTGACCGTGGGAGTGTTCCCAATCCCTTGACAATTCCAGAAAAAAAATCTTCATTTATGTGACCGGAGCCTAGTACTAGGCCCCTCATATTTTTGAGACATTTCTGTATGAGGGTTATTGGACTTTTGTCCTGCTGGAAGTTCTGTCCCCTTCCCACCAGACTCCGAGTCTTCATCCTCATCACCATCCCTCATATCATCAAGTGGAGAGAATCTGTTACCTGAGTCAACAGGGCCAGAAAGACTAGCAGGCAGCACCCTTTTTGCTGCCCTGCTTGCTGGAACATGCAGAAATTCCACAGAGGGGTCAGGCGGGTTCTCAGGCCGACCACCCAGAGCAGGAAGCCCTCCCTCCGCTGTATCACAGTAATCAATAGGGGAAAAGACAAACAAATTGCCCTCAATCTCAGGGGCCACAGCCTCCTCCCCAGGACTGTCACTGGCAGCAATTTCAGCAGTGGGGATGCCAGAATCAGAAGTAGGGTGTGCTGCCCACTCCCTACCAGAATTTACATCCAATTCATGTCCAGCCACCTCCCTCGCACTGTTAGCAAATTCAGTAGTGGGGATGCCTAAATCAGAAGCAGGTTCAGCTTCAATAGGTGCGCCACCAGAGGGCAATGCAGAGGGTTGCAAGGTGTCCACCTGATCATTTGCTACTGCAACTCCCATACCAGAGTCAACATCTAGCTCATGCTCAGCCATGGGTTTCTCTCCCAATTTCTTAAATGCAGAAGCACTGGTCATCTTCTCCTTACCCTTTCTTATCCTACAGTGTTCCTCATCATGCCCCTTAGCCTTACAGAAGGAGCACGATTTGTTCCTGTTACAATCAGACATAAAATGCCCAAAAAAATGACAATTGAGGCAGAATTTCGGTTTCCTTTCATATAAGATACCTAAGGAGATGGTGTCGTCCTGGGTGGTCAACACTACCTCCTCAATCAAGGTCGCAGCCATGTCCACTTCAACAAGAATTCGGGCATAATGCCCAAATGAAGGGTTCTCTGTGTGCCGATCCAACCTGATGGGGTTTCCAACGGATGATGCAATATCCCAAAGGATTTGCGGATGCCAATAGAACCAGTTCAGATTGCATATCTGAATCCAGACCTGTGAAAACGTATTTTTAACCGCATTGGGATCAAAATTTTGATCCCACTCATGGATGCGGAGAAATCCAGGCCGTATAGGAACCGAACCAAAACTCCATGCTCGTCGTTTGCCCTCATCTGACGGGAAGATAATGTGGTAAAAGCCACGACCCATTGCAGTCATTTTCCATGTTTCAAAGCCCCAAATCTCTGCAATCCTTGCCTTTAGATCACTGAATTTCCATGGTTTTATCCCCTTCGAGACCACCACTCTCGCAATAATCGAGAATTTGAACAAATTCGTTCTCTCCTCAATTGCATTTTGATTTGCAGAGACGTGCGCAATGCACCCTTTTCTGATAATCCTTCCGGAGGATGCAGCTTCACATTCAAGGAAGAAAGAAGATCCTGAGTTCTTAACAACATCCGCAAAACTCTTTTTCCCTCCATCAATTTCTCGAGCAGCGTTCGACTTTCTCTTTGCACATAAAGCAAACAAATCCCTGTGCCCAATGCCATCCTCAACCAGTGATTCTCCATCAGAACGCCTACCTGGATTCATGGTGTGACCAGTATGACAAAAAGTGCTAATTATTAGTTAAAATTTTCAATTTTAGCTCAAAATGTGTCACTCACTAAAAACCAAGAAAATGTGCACTAATTATCATAATAATTTAGGATAGAGATTCAGAGGTCTTTTTTTATGTTTATAAAGAAGTATTATTTTAAATCGATGTATGATGTGATCGGTATGACTCAAAATGCGTGTTTTTAATTTGAAATGAAATTTTAGTAAAAAACACAAATAACATACTAAAAATAAAAAAAATACATTCTAACTATTTTATAATTTATTACAATGAAATATAATCAATTTTTATGTGCAGTAATCAAATTCACATCAATATGACGCATGGTGTTGTCGGTATAACTCAAAGTTTCTCTTTTTATTTAAAATTGACATTAATTTTAGTAAAACGTACAAGTGACATACTAAAACAAAGAAAATTCATTTTTATTGTTTTGATAATTTAGTAAAGAGATCCATGAGTCATTTGTGATGTGTAGGAATCAAACCCACCTCAATACAACGCATGGTGTGACCGGTATAACTCCAAATGTGTCTTTTATTTAAAATTTACATTAATTTAAGCAAAAAAGAACAAGTGACATACTGAAAACAATTCAAACACATTTTTATTATTTTTATAATTTAGGAAAAAGATTCATGAGTCATTTTTTATGTGCAATAATCAAACACACCTCAATTTGATGCACAGTGTGACCGATGTGACTAAAAGTGTCCATTATTAGTTTAAAATTGACATTTTTGCTCAAAAGGTGTAACTCATTGAAAACCAAGAAATCATACTCTGATTGTATTAATAAATTATGATATTAATTCATAAGTACTTTTTGATGTGTAAGAAGCAATTTTATATCAAATCGATGCGCGATGCAACCTGTATGACTAAAAATGCATATTTCTAGTTTGAAATAACATTTTAGTAAAATACAAAACTGACATAATAAAAACTAGAAAAATGAATTCTAATTCTTTTCATACTATATTAAAATGATCTATAATTCATTTTTATGTGTAGGAATCATCTACACCTAAATATGATGCACGACCTGATCGGCATAACTCAAAGTGTCTCTTTTTATTTAAAATTAATATTAATTTTAGTAAAAAGAACAAGTGACATACTAAAAACCAATTAAATGCATTAGTATTGTATTTAAAATTTAAGAAAATGATCCATGATTCATTTTTGACATGTAGGAATCAACCCCACTGCAATACGACACATGGTGTGACCAGTATAACACTAAATGTCTCTTCTTATTTCAAATTGACATTAATTTAAGTAGAAAAGAACAAGTGACATATGAAAATTGAACAAACACATTGTATTGTTTTGATACTTTAGGAAAATTATACATGAGTCATTTTTGGCATGTAGTAATCAAACACACCTCAATCCAACACACAGTGTGACTGGTATGAATAAAAGTGTCCATTATCAGTTTCAAATTAACATTTTAGCTGAAAGCATTTCAATCCCTAAAAACAAATAAAACACACTCTTATTGTCTTTATCATTTAGTTCAGTGTTTCATTAGTCCTTTTTGACAGGTATGAAGTATTCTCACATCAAACTGATGCATGATGTGACCGGTATGACTCAGAATGCATGTTTCTAATTTGAAATGACATTTTAGTAAAAAACAATTGACATACTGAAAACCAAAAAAGGCATTTAGGTTGTTTGATACTTTTGTAAAAAATATATAAGTCATTTTTTATGTTTAGTAATCATCTTAACCTCAATATGATGCATATTATGCCAGGTATAACTCAAAGGGTCTCTTTTTATTTAAAATTGACATTAATTTTAGTAAAAAGAACAAGTGACATATAGAAAACTGAGCGAATGCATTTATATTGTTTTGATAATATATAAAAATGATCTATGAGTCATTTTTTATGTGTATGAATCAACTCCACCTCAATACGATGCATGGTGTGACTGGTATAACACCAAATGTGTCTTTTTATTTAAAACTGACATTAATTTAAGTAAAAAAGAACAAGTGACATATTTAAAATTGATAAAATAAATTCATATTGTTTTGATAATTTAGGGAAAATATCCATGAGTCATTTTTGAAATCTAGTAATCAACCACACCTCAATCAGATGCATGGTGTGACAGATATGACTAAAAGTGTCCATTATGAGTTCAAAATTTCCATTTTAGCTCAAAATGTGTTACTCACTAAAAACCAAGAAAACACTCTCTTATTATCTTTATAATTTATTAAAGAGATTCATAAGTCCTTTGTGACGTGTATAAAGCATTCTCACATCAAAATGATGAACGATCGGACCGGTATGACTCAAAATGCATGTTTCCAGTTTAAAATGACATTTTAGTAAAAAACGCAACTGACATACTGAAAACCAAACAAACACATTTGGATTATTTTTATAGTTTAGTAAAATGATCTATATGTCATTTTTTATTTTTAGTAATCATACTCACCTTAATATGATGCACGGTGTGGTCGGTATAACTCAAAGTGTCTCCTTTTATTTAAAATTGACATTAATTTTAGTAAAAAGAACAAGTGACATTATAAAAACTAAGAAAACGCATTCAGATTCTTTTGATAATTTAAGAAAGTTATCCATGATCCATTTTTGATGTTTAGGAATCAACCCTACCTGAATATAATGCACGGTGTGACCAATATAACTCCAAATGTGTCTTTCTATTTAAAATTGACATTAATTTAAGTAAAAAAGAACAAGTCACATACTGAAAACCTAAAAAATGCATTCATATTATTTTTATACTTTAGTAAAATGATCCAAGAGTCATTTTTGATATGTATGAATCAACCAAACCTCAATCAGATGCATTATGTGACAAGTATGACTAAAAGTTTCCATTATCACGTTGAAAATGACATTTTAGCTCAAAATGTGTCACTCACTGAAAACCAAGAAAATGTAACTTGATTGTATTAATAATGTATGTTAGTGATTCATAAGTCCTTTGTGACGTGTATGAAACATTCTCATGTCAAAATGATGCACGATGCAACCAATATGACTCAAAATGTGTGTTTCTAGTTTTAAATGACATTTTAGTAAAAAAACACAACTCACATACTGAAAACCAAACAAACACATTATGATTGTTTTGATACTTTAGGAAAATGATATATAAGTCATTTTTTCGTGTATAAATCATCCTTACCTCAATATGATTCATTTTTTGGCTGATACAACTCAAAGGGTCTCTTTTTATTCAAAATTGACATTAATTTTTGTAAAAAGAACAAATGACATACAAAAACCGAGCAAACGCATTTAGATTATTTTGAAATTTCATTAAAAGGATACATGAGTCATTTTTGATGTGTAGGAATCAACCTCACCTCAATATGATTCCTGGTGTGATCTTTATAACTCCAAATGTGTCTTTTTATTTAAAATTTACATTAATTTAAGTAAAAAGAATAAGTGACATACTGAAAATCGAGCAAAAAAATTGGATTGTTTTGATACTTTAGGAAAATAATCCATGAGTCATTTTTGATGTTTAGGAATCAAACATACCTCAATATGATTCATGGTGTGACTGGTATGACTAAAAGTGTCCATTATCAGTTTAAAATTGACATTTTAGCTCAAAACGTGTCACTCACTGAAAACCAAGCAAACACGCTCTGATTGTATTCATAATTTTGGATAGATATTCAGAAGTCTAGTTTGATGTGTATGAAGCATTATCACATCAAACTGATGCACGATGTCACCAATATGAATCAAAATGAGTTTTTAAAGTTTGAATGACATTTAAAAAACATAACTGAAATACTAAAAACCAAACAAACATAGTTGTATCATTTTGATAATTCATAAAAATGATCTATAAGTCATTTTTGACATGTAGGAATTAGACACATCTCAATATGATGCACGATGTAGATGGTATAACTCAAAGTGTTTCTTTTTATTTAAAATTGACATTAATTTTAGTAAAAATAAAAAGTGACATACTAAAAACCAAGAAAACACATTCGGATTGTTTTAATAATTTAGTAAAATGATCCATGTGTCATTTTTTATGTGTAGGAATCAACCCCACCTCAATACAATGCACGGTGTGACTATTATAACTCCAAATGTGTCATTTTATTTTAAAATAACATTAATTTAAGTAAAAAAGAACAAGCGACATACTAAAAATCGAGTAAACACATTCAGATTGTTTTGATATTTTATATAAATGATCAATCAGTCATTTATGATGTGTATGAATCAACCACACCTAAATCTAATGTACAGTCTGACCGATATGATTAAAAGTGTCTGTTATCACTTTAAAATTGATATTTTAGATCAAAATGTGTCACTCACCAAAAACCAAGAAAATGTGCTCTGATTGTATTCATAATTTAGGACAGCGATTCTTAATTCATTTGAGACATGTATGAAGTGGTCTCACATAAAACCAATGCATTATGTGATCGGTATGACTCAAAATGTGTGTTTCTAGTTTGAAATGAAATTTTAGTAAAAAAAACTGACATACTGAAAACCAAACAAATGCATTCAGATTCTTTTGATACTTTAGGACAATGATCCATAAATAATTTTTGATAGGTAGAAATTAGACACACCTCATTCTAATGCATAGTGTAACCAGTATAAATCCAAATTTGTCATTATTTAAATTTGATATTAATTTTAGTAAAATAAAAAAGTGACATACTCAAAACTGAGCAAAACCATTCAAATTATTTTGATATTTTAGAAAAATTATCCATAACTCATTTGTGACATGTAGTAATCAACCCCACCTCAATACGATGCATGATGTGATCAGTATAACTCCAAATGTGTCTTTTTTGTTAAAAATTTACATTTTATTAATGTATTCTATAATATTAATGTTTAATTTATTTTTTTATAGTATTACTAATATAATATTTGTTTTCTTATATAGGTGGAATATTTTTATCAATTTGCGATGATTTGTCTAGCAACTGATACCATGGGCATACATTTTTTATAGGGGATGACAGGAATAAAAAGATAAAACATTAATGTTTTTAACTATTTTTTGGATAATTGTAAATTTAATTATATAAAAAATTGTTTGAAATGTATATTGTAGTGTTTTTTTATATACCATGGGTTGATATTTTTGTATTAATGAGGTAAATTAAATGTATATAACATTGTTTGGTGGGTGTGTTGTATATACCTAGAGGTTTTTGCTGGGTGTGCTATTAAATTAAAAGCACATTGTAGCCAACTAGGCTTTTATCAGTGTTATTTAGAGTGCTTATAAAGCCCCCCCCCCCCCCCTTTATGAGTTCTATTTAAAAAGATGATAAAGAACTACTAGACATATTACCTTTAATAGCGTGAAAATAATATTTTAATAGTGTTAAAAATGCACTGTTAATTGCATCGATGATAAAGGCGGGGCTTTATCAGCACTCAAAATAGTGCTAATAATGGCCTAGCTGGTTGCAATGTGTTGTTAATGTAATAGCACACCCAACAAAAACCTACAGGTATATACGGCACACCAAGAAAAAAATTCTATATATATTTAATTTACATCATGAATACAAAAAATATCCACCAATGGTATATGAAAAAAAACATTGTTATATACATTTCAAACAATGTTTATATATTTACATTTACAATTATCCAATAAACAGTTAAAAAAATTAATGATTCATCTTTTGACATCACTCATCCCCTCTCAAAAATGTATTCCCATGGTATCAGTTGCTAAAAAAAATCATCCCAACTCAAGTTAAAGATTCCACCTATATAATAAAACAAATATTATTGTATTAGTACTATATAGAAATAAATTAAACATTAATATGAAGGAATACATTAATAAAATGTCATTTTTTAATAAAAAAAGACACATTTGGAGTTATAACAGTCACACCATGTTTCTTATTGTGGTGGGGTTGATTTCTATACTTAAAAAATGACTCATGGATTGTTTTCCTAAATTATCAAAACAATCTGAATTTTTTTCTTAGTTTTCAGTATGTCACTTATTGTTTTTACTAAAATTCATGTGAATTTTAAATAAAAAGAGACACTTTGAGTTATATTGGTCACATCGTGCATCATATTGTGGTGTGGCTGATTAATACACATCAAAAATGACTTATCAATCATTTATTTAAAGTATCAAAATAATATGAATGTGTTTGTTTGGTTTTTTGTATGCTAGTTTTTTTTACTAAAATGTCATTTGAAACTGGAAACATGCATTTTGAGTCATACTGGTCACATAGCACATCAGTTTGATGTGAGACTGCTTCATACACATCACAAATGACTTATTAATCACTATAAAAAATTATGAAGAAAATTAGAGTGTGATTTCTTATTTTTTATTGTGTCACACATTTTGAACTAAAATATCAATTTTAAACTGATAATGGATACTTTTAGTCATATTGGTCACACTGTGTGTCAGATTGAAGTGTGATTGATTCCTACACCTCAAAAATGACTAATAGATCAATTTATTAAAGTATCAAAACAATCCTAAATCATTTTCTCTGTTTTCAATATGTCACTTGTTTGTTTACTTAATTAATGTCAATTTTAAATAAAAAGACACACTTTGAGTGATACCAGCCACAATGTGTATCGTATTGAGGTTCAGTTGACTCTTACACATCACAAATGACTCGTGGATCATTTTCTTAAATTATAAAAAACAATTAGAATGTGTTTTCTCAGTTTTTAGTATGCCACTTGTTCTTTTTAATTAAATTAATGTCAATTTTAAATAAAATGACACACTTTTAGACATACTGGTAACATTGTGCATTATATTGAGGTGTGGTTGACTCCAAAACATCACCAATTAATCATGGATAATTTTCCTAAAATATAAAAAAATATGAATGTGTTTTCTTAGTTTTCGGTATGTTAGTTGTGTGTTTTTACGAAAATTTTATTTCAAACTAGAAACACACATTTTAAGTCATACTGATCATATCATGTGTTGGTTTGATGTGAGACTACTTCATACACATCAAAAATGACTTATGAATAAATTTTATAAATTATCAATATAATCAGAGTACATTTTCTTGTTTTTAGTGAGTGACACCTTTTAAACTAAAATGTCAATTTTAAACTGATAATGGACATTTTTAGTCATACCGATAACACCATGAGTCAGATTGAGGTGTGGTTGATTCTTACCCATCAAAATTGACTCATGTATCATTTTCCTAAATTATAAAAACAATATAAATGTGTTTTCTCCATTTTCAATATGTCACTTGTTCTTTTTACTTAAATTAATGTCAATTTTAAATAAACAGACACACTTTGAGTTATATCGGCCATACCGTGCATTATATTGAGGTGAGGTTGAATCCTAAACATCAAAAATTACTCAAGTATCATTATCCTAAATTATCAAAAACAATAAGAATGATTTTTCTTGGTTTTAGTATGACACGTGTTCTTTTTACTTAAATTAATGTCAATTTTAAATAAAAAGAAACATTATGAGTTGTACCTGTCACACAGTGCATCATATTCAGGTAATGTTGACTCCTACACTTCAAAAATGACTCATGAATTTTTTTTCCTAATTATAAAAAAAATCCTAATGTGTTTTTTCAGTTTTTAGTATTCCAGATGTGTGTTTTTACTAAAATGTCATTTCAAACTAAAAACACACATTTTGAGTCATATTAGTCACATCGTGTACTGTTTTGATGTGAGACAGATTCATACACATCACAAATGACTTATAAATCAATTTAATAAATTATCAAGACAGTCATAGTTTGTTTACTTAGTTTTCAGTGAGTGAAACATTTTGAACTAAAATGTCAATTTTAAACTGATAACAGACACTTTTTGTCATACCAGTCACACCATGCATCTGATTGAGGTGGGGTTTATTCTTACACATCACAAATGAATCATAGATAGTTTTATTGAATTATCAAAACAATATAAATGTGTTTTATTGGTTTTCAGAATGTCACTTGTTTTTTTTACTTAAATTAATATAAAATTTAAATAAAAAGACACACTTTGAGTCATAGCGGCCACACCATGCATATTATTGAGGTATGGTTGACTCCTACATGTAAAAAATGAAACATGGATCATTTTAATAACTTATCAAAACAATATAAATGTGTTTTCTTGGTTTTTAGTATGTCACATATTCTTTTTACTTAAATTAAAAACAGTTTCAAATAAAAAAGACACACTGTAATTCATACCAGTAACATTGTGCATCGTATTAAGGTTTGGTTGACTCATACATGTCACAAATGAATCATGGATCATTTTCCTAAAGTAGAAAAACAATCTGATTGTGTTTTTTTATTTTTCAATATACTAGTTGTTTTTTTACTAAAATGTCATTTCCAACTGGAAACATTCATTTTGAGTCATATTGGTCACATCATGAATAATTTTAATGTGAAACTTCTTAATAATTGTCAAAAATGTCTTATTAATATTTTTCCTAAATTATGAAGACAATAGGAGAATTTTTTCTTGGTTTTCATTGAGTGACACGTTTTGTACTAAAATATCAATTTTAAACTGATAACAGATACTTTTAGTCTTACTGGTCACACTGTATGTCAGATTGAGGTGTGGTTGATTCCTAAACAGCAAAAAATGAATAATGGATTGTTTTTCTAAAGTTTCAAAACAATTCAAATGCATATTATTTGTTTTCAGTATGTCACTTGTTCTTTATACTTAAATTAATGTAAATTTAAAATAAAAAGACCCACTTTTAGTCATACCGGCCACACCGTGGATCGTATTGTGGTTTGGTTGGATTCTACACATCAAAAATGACTCATGGGTCTTTTTCCTAAATTAACAAAATAATTATAATGTGTTTTCTATGTTTTTAATATGTCACTTTTTCTTTTTAATTAAATTAATGACACTTTAAAATATAAAAACACACTTTGATTCATATCGGTCAAAGAGTGTGTTATATTGAGGTGATTTTGACTCCAACATATCACAAATGACTTATGGGTTATTTTAATAAAGTTTCAAAACATTCCAAATGTGTTTTTTTCTGTTTTCATATCCATCCTATTTGATTCAGTAATATTAATATTTTAAGAATTAAATACACAAACTGTTGATATAAAGATTAAACAAGGCTAAAAAAATTATATACTTCAATTTTCTTTCAATATTTATCCCCAATATTCACTTTACAAAACCAAGGTTCTTCATTGGGGATCTTCTAGATAAATAAATCTTTATCTCTTCCAGTATTTCCTTCATTTGTCCAACCAAGAGAAATTGATCCACATAAAGAAGTAAAATGAAAAAACTCCAATCATAATATACCTTCATGTAGTAGAAATTATTTAAATTAAACTTCATGAAAATTAATTCTATTATTAAATCATTGAAATTCCAGTTACACTATCTTGGTGCCTACTTAATCCCACAAAAACTCCATTTAATACTGGAACTGAACCTTCTATTCCATTTATCATGAAACCTTCCAGTTTATTTATGTAAATATCTTCATTTTAATCTCCATGAATGAATATAATCATGAAATCCATTTATTCTAGAAATAAACTTTTAATGGAAACCAAGCTAAGAACCATATGAATTATTATGTGTTTTACAGTTTGAGAAAAAATCTAATTGAAATTTAATCCTTATTATTATTGAAATACATGTACAACTATAAACGCTATAAACTATTTTATATTATCCAATTTATCCTTTAGATGATAAATCTAATTGTTCTATTGATCCCTCTTTCTTGGTTCCAATTATATTATCTACAACCTTTCAAAATCATAGAGAGAATTCAATTATTCATTCATTTTATACTCACACTATAATGATGCCAATAGTTGACCTATGTTAAATCCTAAAAAATAGAAAATACACCTGACTTATACACAAATTCTTCATTAGGGACACTCCTATATACTAAGAAAACCATAAAAATAGGAGAAAATAGATAGTGTGTGATCTAACTAGTGTAGTATACATCAGGACCAATTTCTTAATTCATAGGGTTCCCATGCCTCCAAACAAGTGTAAGTGAGAAACAACAAGCCAATGATCATCACATGAATAAATATAATATAAGTAGTAAATCACATGTCAACTCTAACACACTCACAATAAAGAGACCATTTTCATATCCATGAATAAGCATCGAGAATTTCATATTAATAATCAATTGAATCCCTCTGAGCAAAAATTCCTAAATAGACATATCAAATAAGGGGCCTCCTAATTTAAACCATGGAGGTAATGTTATATGAAAATTAGGTTTATGAGTTTCAATATGGTTAAAAATTAATTCACCTTCCATGGGAGTGAGTTCATGATGGATATCTTATAGATTGGATAGAGTTAGTGACACTACCTTTCCATGTTGTTATTATTAATATACTTGTGTTCCCTATATAATTTATTGGTTTTCTTAATTCTATAAAAATATAAACTTAAAATATTATGGAAAAAATACATTATATATGTCCTTTGAAAATTATTTATAAAATCACATTTGAAATCCCATTAAAAAAACAACTATTTACACAAATTACCCTTTAAAATGACACGCCACTTTTAAAGAAAAGCAATCAATTCCAAGCACACTTTCACAAAACAAAAATTCATTTTCTAAATCATTCAAGCCAACTTTCTGACCCAACAGTCTTAATCATTTAAAATGAGCAAAAGCCCTCTATATTTTAAATTTTTTTATTTAAAACTTCATACACACCTTGTTAAAATAAAACAAACATTAAATACTCTTTCAAAACATTCACATCGCTTTATGAAATCTAATCGGGTGAGTTGACAAACACTTGGTATGCAACCTAAGTCCATGAAAAGTGCATAAATCATTTTAAATCTATTTAAAACCAAAAAAGGGTATGTATAACACATATAATTTTTTAATAAACATTTAAAATCATTTGAATCATTTTAAAATAGCCACTTATGAATTTTCACAAAGACATAAATCCCAAGAGTGGAACTATATAAAAGATACATGAATCAAAAATATCCAAAATTTTATCAAATATAATGTTATAAAAGGTTTACACATGATCCAAAATATAATGGTAAACCAAAAATAAATTTATTTTTAATAGATGCACTTTATAGAAAATATATTAAAAACACAAAATGAATATGGTCTCTTTATGCCCTATAGTGACCTCTACATCAAAATTTCATATGAGACTCCATCACCTGATAGTCAACCATCATCTATGTAATGTAATATATATGTATCTAGACTATAAGATATATTGATTTTATAATATATTTATGTAATATATATGATCTCAATATAGTGGGAAACTATTATAACCTATTAATGTGAATTATATTCTAAGTACATTAAAAATTAATGTTAAACATAATAATAATCACTATGTGATATAATCATTGAGGTGGGGTTCGTGATGGAGTTGGGTTCGCTGCGGAGTTGGGTTTGCGGTAAAGGTGGGTTCGCTGCTGAGGAGGGTTACGACGGAGGAGGGTTCACATCAGAGGAGGGTTCGCAGCATAGGAGGGTTCACGGTGGAGGTGGGTTGGCAGCGGAGGTGGGTTTGAAGTGGAAGATGGTTCATGGTGGAGTTTGGTTCTCAAAATATGAGGGGTTCACAATGGTGAAGGAGGGATTCATGGTGGTGGAGGAGGGGTTAGTGGCAGTTGAGGTGCGGTCGATGCAGAGGAGGAGTCAGTAGTGTAGGGGTCGGCTTCCGTGAGAGCTTTAGGTGTGCGAGAGAAGGATCTGACTGTTAGGGTTCATTTATAAAATTATATGAAGCTTTTATCCACACTAGTTAGAAGGCACTAATAAAGGTATGTTTTATTAGCTCTAAAATAGAAAGTGCTGATAAAACATGCCTTTATTGGCGCTAAAAAGTGTTGATAAAGACATAATGTTAATAATTTATTTATATTATTGTATATATTTATTAAATTATATAATATATATATATATATATAATTATTACAATAAATAAATATTTATTTATTTATATTTATATATTTAGTAAATATATTTATTTAATTATATATATAATAAATATATATATTCATTTAAATAATTATAAAATTATAAAAAATATATTTATTATATTTATAATTTTATTAATATATATAATTAATATATTTATTATAATTTTATAATTATAAATAGATATATCTATATTTATTTTTATTTATAATTATAAATATTTATATTTATTTATCAATATTTTTATATATTTATAAATATATTTATTTAATTATATATAACATTATAAGGATAATAAATATTTTTTTTATAATTTTATAATTATTTAAATAATTTTTTATTTATTTATAACTATAAATAAAAATTTATTTATTTGAAATTAAAAATTATAATAAATATTTATTTTTTTATAGTTATAATTATATATATATATAATTATAAAATTAAAACAAATAAGAAGAATAATAAGATGAGGCTTTATATCTTTCAAATGATTCATGGTAGGTTTTTCATGGTTTATTTCGATGAATTTAACAAATTATTTCTTGTTTTAGCCAACATTGATGTTATTATCAATGGTAAAGACTAGGAAATCATTTTATTTACCTCCATCAATAATTATTTTATTTCTTAGAAATATTAAATGGTGTATAGTATGGAATATATTAATATATAAGAAGTTTATGAATCCATGTTTTCTAAGGATATTTAGAACCATGGTTAGAAAGAGGAGGCTGGTAGGGTTAACACTAAACTCTAGTTTATTCAACCTATGTATAATAGAAAATATAAGAAGGATGGTAGTTTATTTATAAATTTTTAGTTCTATTATTGTGGTAATATTATCCACATTAAGAGATAAAACCATAAGAATTATTATATGGATATTATAGACAAGAACAATGTTGTATACACCATTTTCAACACTGTAAATATCCTATAAATTCTATTTAACATCCCTTGGTGTAGATTTAGGTGTAGCTCTAGGTTTCATTTCTTTTATGATCTTAGGAAAGGATATGTGTATGTTTTAATGAGGACCCTGATTGGTAATAAGTGTGTGAGTTTGGATGGGTTTATTTGTTTATTTAGGTTTAGGTAGAGACATGTATCTTGGATGCTTATTGTGATTGCTTGTTGTGTGTTTTCCACTTCCTTATTACTTTCATTTTTGAACTTTTTATCTTCTAAGTTTGAATATTATTATTTTAACTACCGAGGAATGTTATTATCTCTATTTTTGTTATGTTTTTAGTCTTTTTGATTCCTTTTGTGATTTCAACAACATCAATTTAGGTAGAAACTCAAGTATATGGGTTCAATAATCTCATTTTTATATTGTTACTTAGATTCGGTTTTGTTTACAATCATGTTTAGAAGTTGATGACTATAGATATTTTGGTGTGGGAATACATATTTTACATCGGTACATGCAAATTAAATAATCAAAATGGGTTGATATGATAGGACAATGATATTTTTTCTAGTTTAATAACTATTCAGATGAGCTGATATGATCTACTAATATAGCTTGAAAAAATATCACCTCATTTCTTTACATTTTAATTTGTATGGTATAGATTTATTATTATTGGCATGATTATATATTATAAATTAAATTATTATTTTTTAGTTTATTTTTTCTAATTCATATTCCCACTTTTCATTATTCTTTTTCCCCATCAATTTTATTTAGTTTTTTTTTATTATGTTGTTTTTATATTGCATCTAACTTGATTTCATTCTTATGTGAGTTTCATTATGCCTTATATGAGGTTCACTTTGGTCATTTCATTCATACATGGAGAGTCTCACTTAGCCAGGAAATTTAATATAACCTAGCTATTGTTTCACATGATGTAGTGGCATTGGTTTTTTGTACTAATTATGACAAAGAGGTTGTTCAATATGGCATGAGGTTCTAAGATGTTAATCTTAATCCACTATTTGGATCATATGGGTCATCAATTAATCAGATCAGATATTCCTAGAGGGATTTCATTGTGCTTGTTTTTTGTGTGTACTAACATTTAATATTTTTCATGATTTACATTGCATGTCCATCATTCACTTGTAGTGTGTTTCATGGCCTTGGGGTTGTTTGTATATGTTTCAACTACCTAATTTGAGAATATTTCGTGACTACTCCACTATATGTGTGTACCACATTTCACTTGTGGTCTATGGGTTCCTTGACATGAAATCAATGATGCATCCTTTACTTTACTGAGGTTCCCTCTCTCAAGTAAGTGAATTTTTAATTTCTAATTCTAATTTTTTGAGAGAGAGATAGAGAGAAGAGAAAGAGGCTGATAAAGGAGCTCATCTAGAGGTTATGTTCATTTGGATGAGTTTAATCCTTGAGATCTCTTGGGGTGATGATGATAGTGAAAGTTTCATTCAACAATTTTGAATATCACTCCCAAGTTCTTAGCATGGGCCTGGGTTGTATGATTTTTCTTCTTATTCCATTTATTTTTGTTATGTGTTGTATATTTCTTGTTAGTACCATCCTATGGGATTAAGTGCATGAGTTCACCCAGTCTGAAACTCTATGTTATCATCCTCAATCTTGTTTTAACTACAGGTTCTAAGAGTGAAAATGTCCTCATTCTAAATTATCTTATCTAGTCTGCATCCCTTCTTCATTTACATATTTCATGGTTGGTTTTTTGTTTCTTGTATAATAAAATGATTGATTTCGGATGGTGTTCATTTCAAGAACATATTACTAACATGGTATGAAACATGTGAAAAACCTGTTTTCTTCACTTTTTTAGGCCTTTTGTTGCTTATGTCTTTGTCTCTATGTTTGTGTCCTTCATTTTTGTTTTCTTTCATGATAAATATTATTAAACACAAATCTTTATATGCATCTATTGAACAAGGAACCACGTTTCACGGGTATCCCTCCCCCAATAATTATTTTTCCCTAAAAATACTTAGGTTTGAACATAGGGGGGAAACCTTGGGAAGGGGGATATGTAGTGTCGTATAGGGGGCTTCGAGTGAGGGGCTTAGTTGAGCGGGAAGAGGCTAGGGAAGACTAGGTTGGTGTATAAGAAGGTACTAATGCTAGTAGCATGTCACAGTCACAAGGGAAGGGTCTTAGTCATAGGGTAAGGGAAGATAGGAGGGAATCCCATGGTCTAGTTCCTGATTTGGTGTGTGGAGGGATATTATAAGAAGATCATACTCTATATAAATCAGGAATTTTTTCTAAAAGAAAAATATAATGTAAGGTCGATGGTTAATTATATTAAAATATGTTATTCATTCATTAATAGTGAGAAAATGATTATAAATTATTATTTCATGTTTCTTATCCCAATAGAATTTTTCTTGATTATAAATAGACACCATATATTAATAAAAAATAACTTTTGATGATGTGAAATGAGTGATATTGTTTCCAAGTGAATTATATTGTCCAACTTTGTTCTTTGGGAGGTGTAGGGTTCGATTCCTAGGAGCCCTCTCTTGGGAGAATTTCTCCCTCCCCTTAGATCCAATCATCTTTTTGAGTCACCTAATCCCTGACTAGGTGGGTGAAATGAGGCGTAACCCACCTGTGCTAATGGATTTCTTTGTTGACCCATCATTTCCCAGGTTTTTACCCTCTGAGCTACTCTTCCATCTTGGCTGGCAATGGATCCTTCCCCATTGGGGCTATTTATGGAGTTATCTATTAATGGGGAGGGGGTTTCCTTGCATGGAGGTTTTGAAAATTCCCTACATGGGGATTCCCTTCTTTAAAAAATTATCTATACATTTTAGAAAAAAACCCTAATTTGAGTTTTTAAAACTCTCTAATTTTCTTTTTATACCATAGAAAATATCGATTGTGTAACCCTATTAATATCATAGTGAATATAAAATATTTTATTGTCATTTTATTTTCATGGTGTGGCATATAACACCCTTATAAAAGTGATACCTAATAGATAAATTTTACTACTCGTGTTAACAAGGTGGACATTTCTTTTTTGAAGCCAACCCGATTAGAAATCCAAAGGTAAGAATTCTTGGCATAGAGTAGTGTTAGGATGAGTGACCTCCTAGGAATCTTTATATGGTTTGTGTGAGTGGGGAAAAAGAACACTAAATGAACATGTGTTGACCTATGGGGACAATCATTAGTCTGATAAGTGACCATAGTGAGTAATTGCATGTGGTGTGCTAGGAAGGAAACCAAGGTATTATGGGAGACCCATAAGTTCATATGTATATGTTCATATCCTATGGTGGTCAGGTTATGACAAATGGTATCAGAGATAATTCCCATCCTAAAGTGTAATGTCACTACCGGGGTTTGGGGTATGGGGCCCACAATGAGGGGGTTGTTCTTTAAAGGGTTAAGAGAGTAACGAACCTATAAAATCAATACTTAATAGACTAAATGTTACTACCAAAGTCAATAAGGTGCATCTTTATTTTCAGGAGCTATCCTGATTAGAACTCCATAGTAAACCATTATTGGCTTAGAGTAATGCCAAGATGTGTGACCTCCTAGGAAGTTTCTCAGAGTGTGTGTGAGTAAGGAAAAAAGAAATGAAAGAACATCTATTGATCTGTGGGGATAGTCATTAATATAATAAGTGACTCTAGTGGGTTATATTATATGGTGTGATTGGAAGATAACTAAGGTATTATGGGAGACCCATGGGGTTAGATGACAAAGTTTATACCTAGGGGTTGGGTTGTGGTAAGGAGAATTTTGACCTGTATTCCATTTCAATAGAGTGTAGATTAATTAATATTCGAATGATATTACCTTTTTATGGAATTCTGAATGTCAGACCCTTTTTCTAAGAGAAAATGATAGTCGTCAGTCAAAAGTTATAATTTATTCAACTTGATGACTATTTTCCTGAATATGTTTATAAATATCTCAACCCTTCATTGAAATATTTTTTTATTCCTTTAATAATGTTTTACTTTTTCATCACTCTCATTATAAGGTCTCTACTTGTGATAATTAGAATGTTCTTTTTGTTACAAATAAAATTTTGGGATTGTTTTTTTGTTAATACAAAGATAGTTTGTTTGTCTTTGCATGGTCTTGGTTTTACCATCAAATATTTTCTCGTGAAATGTTTTATTGTGAACTTTATTTATTTTTTTATTTTTTAATTTTTTTCCTATGTGGGATTGTTTGTCCAGGGCCTCTTCTGGATTTGGGGTTCTATAATTTATTGGTCTGTTGTTTTTATGGCCTGATCCCATTTCTCCTTGAGGTGATCTTTTGTTATTGATCAATCTAATCCTACAGATCTCGTACAGTGTTTTGTATTTACTATATGGGTTTTTCACTTTCATCATTAAGTATGATTTGATTGATCTACCATCCACCCACTCTATTGATGTTGCATTGAATCAGTTTTGTCTCAATAATAATCATCTCTAGTTACCCTTTAAATAGGATATTCCATTACACCCTTGGGATTATTACATGTGACCAATTTTATTTTCACCTGTCCGATCAATTGTGTATGTAATTCCCCAAATTTTAATTTCTAGATGGTATTTCTCTTTTGTGATGGTTGGATAATAATCATCTTTAGTTACCTTTTTAATTGTATATTCCATTACACCCTTGGTATTATTACAAGTTTCCAATTTTATTTTCACCCGTTTGATCAATTGTATATGGAATTCCACATATTTCAATTTCTTGATGGTTTTTCTCTTTCATGAGGAAAATCCTTAAGACGGATCAATTTTTGGCTGCTGCGATTCCAGAGGCTTCAATGATGAATCTGACAACTCTAGTGATAACCACAACTCCTCCAACTCCAACTAACTTTAGCGATGACTTTAGTAACACCAATTAATATGGAGAATACAATTTCACATTTCCCCTAAGCCTCCTCCAACATAAAGTCATGGTTTTTCTTCCCTAAGAACTTGGGGGACTCTAGTTGTTCTTAGTCTGATTCCTCAACACTTATTTTGTATAATTAAAAAATTAATAGAAAAAGATGGTTTCATTAATTATCTATTTCTACTTAAATATATATTGTCTTTATCAGAAGAAAATATATTTTCCATTTCATAAAAACTAAATGTTCTCTTATTACAATTCCTTTCATAAAAAATTTGTCTTATATGTAGTTTTTTTCAATGTTTTATGTCAATAATTTTCCAATTCTAAAATAAACTATTTAATTTTTAAAGTCCCTACATCCTGTGTGAACAGAGGAAAAATAAAATAATTTACTATTTAACTTATGAATGTTCCATTGAAAAATTCCATTGGTGGTTCCACTAAAACCTCTATTGAAAATTCCACTGGAAGTTCTATTGTAAGTTCAAGCGATAGTTCCACTGTAAGTTCATTTGTGTATATATTTACATGTAATTCAATCTCAAACATTCATTTCACATTCCACTAGAACTTCCACTAGAACTTCCACTGGATATGCCACTAAAACTTCCACCAGAGAATTCACTGTAAGTTCCAGTTCTATTTGAGCTAATTACAGTGAAAATTTATCTTATGTTTTAAATGAAAACTATATTGAAATTTTTGGAATCCCCAAAACAATGTTTTCTTAAAGTGAAATTTTAATAGGATTCTTAAGGTAATTTTTCTTTTCTTTCCCCACTGGAACTTTCAGTGGAGATTCCACTAGAATTTACACTAAAACATCTATTAGAAATTATTATAGAACATCCTAACCAATTATACCTTAATTTATGACTAAAATCTATACTGTAATTTGTGGAATCCCTAAAAAATTATTTCTATATTACGGTGAAATTTTTATAGGATTTAGGAGTGAATTTTTCTTTTCTTTCCCCACTAGATCTTCTTGTAGAGATTCCAATAGAACTTATCATGGAACTTCCTGTCCTATTCTTCCTTAATTTCTAAATGAAACCTATACTGTAATTTTTTAAATCCCAAAATAAATGTTTTATATATTTTAGAAAAGACTTTACAGGATTCGTGAGGGAATTATTCTATTATTTCCCTGTAGAAATTTCAATGGAACTTCTAATCCGATTCTACCTTAAGTTATGACTGAAACTTGTACTGTAATTTGTGGAACCCCCAAAAAATCAATATTGAAGTTAAATATTTATAGGATTCTAGATATAATTGTTCTATTCTTTACCCATTGGAACTTCCAGTGAATATTCCACTAGAACATTCACTGGAACTTTTAGTTGAACTTGCACTCCAATTCTACCTTAAGTTATTACTGAAACCTATATTGTAATTTTTGGAATCCACAAATAAATTTTTTCTATATTTAAATGAAATATTTTCAGGATTTTGGAGGTAATTATTCTATTTTTTACACATTGAAACTCCCAGTAGAGATTCCACTGGAACTTCCCGTGGAGATTCCACTGAAACTTCTAATAGAACTTTTAGTCCTATTCTACTGAAGTTAAGACTCAAACCAATATTTTAATTTGTAAAATCCCAAAAAATATTATTTATATTGTATTGAAATATTTTCAAGATTTAGGATGGATTTTTTCTACTATTTCCCCACTAGAAATTACAGTGGAGATTACACTAGAACTTCCCATGGAGATTCCACTAGAACTTTCAGTAAAACTTCTAATCCTATTCTAACATAAATTATGACTG
Source organism: Viscum album (assembly GCA_963277665.1). Taxonomy (NCBI): domain Eukaryota; kingdom Viridiplantae; phylum Streptophyta; class Magnoliopsida; order Santalales; family Viscaceae; genus Viscum; species Viscum album. Next base: position 401,363,846 of record OY728126.1, read on the forward strand.
AGAAATGTACTATAATTTTTGTAATCCCAAAAAAACATGTTTTATATGTTGCAGTTAAAACATTACAGAATTTAGGATGGAATTGTTCTGCTCTTTCTATTCCTATTGTATGTTATATGATTCACATGGAAATTTTTTACTATCAATTTTTAGGTGTGGATTTTAGGTTAAATATGAAATCTTTAAAAAGGGTTTTACAAGAAATCCAACCATGTTTGAAATATAGTCATGAAATTTCAATGTGGGAAAATCCTTTATGGAATATTTTTTAGGCTTTTCTATCCAATACTGTATCGGAATCAGATTGTAAAAAATCAGACATCTCTATTTTTATGCACTCGATAGCTATGATTCCTCAAAAAATTCTTTTTGAATTGGTGGTGTGGAAAGAAAATTCTATAAAAGTGATTTCTAAAGGATATTTGGGGTAACTAAAGTAGAAATGGAAATGGAATAATTCTATTCTTTAAATCAAACCAAGACATTGTTATATATACAAAGAGTTGAAAAAGGTGGTAGATTATTGACATATAAGGCAATAAAAGCATCACTTTTGGAAGATTTAATAGGAAATGGACCAGAGGATCATGTTGACATGGATGAACTCCTATGTTTTTACACCTATGCTACTGTGTTTTTTCCTATATAGTTTCTTACTTGAGTTTTGATTTCATCAATTATATAGATAGTTTGATAGACATGAGTACTCTAGAGTGGTCTTGTGCAATCCACCAATAATTGATGAATTCTACTAAAGAATTTTACAAGTAGTGGTCAATGATTGTGGGGACTATTATTGCATTACTGGTATGGATTGAAATTTATTTTTAATTTTATATATAATTAGTCTTCATAGCATTATTATTGTTGTAGTATTGGTATTGTGAAGAAAGTAGACTATTGAAATGAAATGAACAAGCTGGGAAACTTGATTTCATGAAATAGAGATTTTCAAATTTTTATGTTGTTGTAAAGAAACTAAATATTCATAAAGTTGTAACTAGTGGGGTAAGTCTTCCAATTACAATCTTAATTTAATGATTTTATCAAGACATGGTTATGTAAAATAAAAATTATTACAAGTATAGAAACATGAAGAATGTGTTGAAGAGATGACAACCACTAAGGAATGTGGTGTTGCACCAGAAAAATGTGGAAGAATATGATAGAATAAAAGGTATAAAAGAATAAAATTCAACATTAAATTAGAAAACTAGAGGCCATAGAATTAAAATTTAGAAAACAAGCTGAAAAATAATAAAATTGAAGATATTGATAAGAAACAACTCCAAGAAAGAGGTAAATAAAATAGAAACCATCATTTCTAGAGAAGAAGTGACTCCTGTTGTAATTGGGATAAACCAAACACCAACTCCCAATGATGAATTCACCACACCTCAGCTAGAAACCAGGAAACACCTCACCTAGACACCACACACCAAAACACACCTCACCTAGACACCAAGAAACACATATGCCACATATGATGGATTCACCACTAGTATTACTGCCAAGATCCTCGTAGGGCCATATCCTTCTTCTTAACCATGCCTTTCAAGTTCCCCTCCAAGTACCCCCACAAAATCCTCCAATACTACCCCCTCCATCGGATCGCACATAAAGCACCACTTTATCCCACACCCCACCCCCTCTCTGTCACATAAATCCACTAAAAAAGGCCACACCTCATTGGTAGTGGCTCCTCTCAACTCCATCACAGCCTTCCCCTTCCACTTATTGGCTCCTCTTCTTCCATATTTGATTCCAGTGTAGAATCCAAGGGTGATAGCATCATGATGAGTGTGGGCTCAAATCTTTGGGATAGTAAGTGATCTGATCTAAAATTACATGAATATCCAAATGAGGATAAAAAAGATATTTGAGCATAGGATAAAATCGATATAATTTAATTAAGGATTTTAAAAGTACACTTGAAGTCCAATAAATCTAATCTTAGAAAATTAATGTGTTACAAAAACTACATCTTTAGGGATGTTATGTTTTTAGATCAAGATGGTTGATTTTTTTGTTTACCCTTCAAGCTCTAACTCCTATTGGTATTTCAGTGAAGAATTTCTAGCCAAACATTATTTTGTATTTAATATCCATGATCTTTCTCAAAAAAATATAGATTTTCATATTTTGACTGGTTATAGAAAAAAAAATTGACATTTGTAGTTTGTTTTCACAATCAATATTATCATCTTATGCAAATATTGATGATGTAAAATCAATTTTCTTTAAAAAATCTATTAACAGAACAGATAAACCTATACATATAATAATAAAAAATCAAGTTTATGGTAGAATAAAGCTTTATCCAAAAAATATTGATTGACTCGATCAAATGGAGACTTTTATTGAAATAAATTTCATGTCTATATGCACATGGAACCTAAAACTTTTCCACAGTTGACAACCACAATTTTCTTCAATTAACTCAGGATCATTAGATCGTCCAAGTTATTTGAATATTTTTCTAGAAAATTATTCAAAATAGAACCCCATTTTTTAAAATTATGTTATGTTGAATAGATACAGAGAGATATTTTTCTATTTTCAAAGATTTCTTTAATTGAAGTGTGTTGTGACTGCATGATTTTATCAATAAAATACATACATCTATATAAATTATATTGTTATGTATTCAAATATAATTTTAACTTGTCATAGTGACTCTCAATCCTATTAGATATTGAATTTAAAATGTTAATATCTTTATCATTCCTTGTAAATACAAACATTAGTGAAAATTTGTTCAACCATACTTCATTAAAATATTTCAAACATCTGAAAATTAAAACAAATTTTTCATCACCTAAATGTATAATGATTTTTAAACATACTAGTATTTCAAAATATATAGAAACAATGCTTGGATATTTGATTAATAATTTATGAAGGTCAACATAATCTTTCATGTTTGTTTTAATCATTTGAGATTTTATTAATAAATCTCATTTTATCTTAAGATAATTCTAAGATTCTTTCAATTTTATTTATTTCCTGTATTTCTTGTAAATACTTTGAGAGATGTGTCCTTTAAAATGTAATTGTTTGGAATTTGAAAATACATTTTTATTTTCATGTAAATTCATCATATCCAATTATATATCTGTGATTATAATGAACAAGAGAAAATATTTATTAATTATCAACTTGAAACAATATAATGCTTATGTATGATTGAATATTTTTTCTTAATGTACAAAATTAATGTTATGGAAAATATCTGATTGGTTGATATAAAATCAAAAATCTAAATAAAATGTAAATTATACCTATTATAGAAGGAAATGTAAATTAAAAATAAAATAAAAATGAATTCTAAAAAAATAAATATGGTTTGTGTTGCAATTAAGAGGTTGGTTATTGGATTTATTTATAATAAAGAAATATAATTATGTTGGATTTGTTGATAATAAATGGAGGTTGATAATAAATTGAGTGGCATAGATATTTGGTGACGCATGGATGAAGATGAAGATGGTTTCCATTATTGGGAACCATAATTGATATAGGATTTCCTTGATATATATGATGTGGATATATGTCTAAGATTAAGTGTACATGAACAATGGAAAATCCATGTTTAAGGTAACCTTTCATGGAAAGGCTAATGAAGAATTGAAGAACATGAAGATCACTTGAAGTTTGAATGATCTAGAATGAATTAAGGTTATAATGAAGATAACATTGTTTACTCTAGATTATTATGTCACTAGAAGAAGTGTTAAAATGCATGGGGAATTTAGAGAGAAATAAAACAGTTTTTTTGAAATAAGAGAACATCGCACTGCAATAATGTACATCACATTGCAATAGATTCTGAGCATGAATAAGTGTTGGAAACTCAAGAAGTAACATAATGTGTTATGACTTAAACTGGAAGGATTTCCATTGATTAATAACCTATAAAAAAATTTTGTGAGTTTGTCTGAAGATAGAAATAGAGGTTTCATCCTGAAGGATAAAACAACACCACTACATATACTATATTGTAGTCCAATCATGGTCATGTAAGTGAAATTGCTTGAGAATCAATCCATAGTTGGTATGACTAACTGACTGAAATTTACTTTTTATTCAATTTTCAAAAAACCTTACACACAACAAGATATCACGGTGGTCTATAATGATGAATTCCTAGAGAATCCCCCATAACAATACTAACGCATTCCTGAGGTAAAGATCCCACTGTATCAAAAATCATCAAAGGATCTTCGAGACAACTACCGCGAGAAAGTGCTTCAGCAGCAAAGTTAGCCTCTCTGGGTATATGACGAATCACACTTCCATGAATGATTTCCAAAGTTCATCCATGAACCAAATAGATCAATTCCCAAGGTATCACACCTACCCCTTGTAAAGCCCGAACCAGAACCTCAGAATCTGACTCCACCTCCGAATTCATAAAGCCAACCCTCTTACAAAGCATCATGACTGAGTGAAATGCCCACACCTCTACACCCAAAGAGTTCCTAGGATCATAAAAGCTACTAAAATCCACCAACACAGATCCATTCTTGTCCTGCACTAGACCCCCCCCCCCCCCCATGCATTTTCCCATTAAGAAAGGATCCATCTACATTGAGTTTCAACCCGGTGCTTGGAGGCTGCCAACGCACCCAACCTCCCTGAGTATCGCGGCAAGATATAGGTCTGTTGAGAATACTATAGATAACTTCAGAGTACAACCCACCCTTCACCAAAGAACCTAAATCATATAGAAACCCTCTGATTCTCACCCGAAGAAGAGGAACCAAGATCCTGCCTTCAATTATAGCATTATTTCGTGGCTCCCACAGAGTCCAGAAGATCACTGTGAGAATAATACGGCGGACCTTGCTCCCCATACCCTTCTATTCCGCACCTATAAACTAGGAATCTACAAACTCTTGCATGGAAGCACATGATGTCAAGAACTTACCCCACCTCTCCACTGTGTTCCAGAGATACACCGCCCATTCACTCTTTATAAATAGGTGCATCTATGATTGCACCTAAGGATTGATACAATAGTAACATCATGACGCCAGCTGAACCTCTCTCCTCTAAATATTATCCTCTGTTGGAAGTGCTTGGTTTCGCGCTCTCCAAACCAGGAAAATCATATTCGTAGGAATCTCCTTGAACCACAAACGAACACTCCACTCATTCTGACTCCCTCCCTACCGAATGAGGTCATGGTAATCACGCCCCTTGAACAGCCCTATGCTAGATTCAGTAAAACATAATCGATCAACCTCCTCAGAGAAAACAACTCCACTGAGGACTTCCTACTGGTCTTCATTTAGAATGGCCTCCAGTAACCTGGGATGGCAGCAGGCCTCCCTCACTGACATCTTCAATCCAGGACACCACGGAAAAAATAGTTTCTCTCCAAGCTAGTTGTCCCTCCATAAATTAATATCCCTGCGCCCCATAACCCATCGAGAGGAACCCTACAGCACATTCAGATGTGATACCACTGTCCATCCCAATCTGTACATCTTTCTTCTATCCCAGTCTTCCTAGTGAATACCATATTTCACTCTTAAATTCTTCGCCCACATCGAGTTCCCAATCAAGAAATACCAAGATAGATGCACCTGCATGGATTGCATATTTGTATATATGTCTCTAAGGCCCACCCCTCCTTCCTCAACCAGCTTCGTCATCCAGGTCCACGAGGCCCAATGAGCCCTCTCTTTGTCATTAGCATCCCATAGAAATTTATTCATAATCACCTCTATAGCATAAATAATTCTCTTCAAGGGAGAAATGATAGACAGTACATGCATGGGAATAGAGGAGATAATACTATTGAGCAACACCACCTCACCCCCAAAAGAAAGGAACCTATTCTTCTAGTTGTATATCCTTCCAACCATTTTACTAAGGAGATCCTCAAAGAAGAATTTTTTCACACGATTAGGAGAGATAGGCGCCCCAAGATTAATCATAGGAAACTGACTATGAAGGATCCATAGGATGTCTTGGATGTTCCACTCCCCTCTTCTAGAACATTTCTTAGAAATAAAGACATTACCCTCCTTTAAATTGATCTTTTAGACACTTATACTACCATAAACCTCTATGATCCGCATGAAGGAAACCAAGGATGACCTCCTGCCATTGAGAAAAACCATAATGTCATCAGTAAACATGATACGAGAAGAGGAACCATCTGAAGCCTTCAAAATATAAGGTAGAATTTTCTTGTCCACTATGTTCCTGTGAAGATTAAAAGACAAGGCCTCCTTAGCAATGATAAATAAGGTGGGGGAAAAAGGGTCACCTTGCCTCACCCCCCATACATTCTTGAAGAAACCAAACCCCTTCCCTAAAAGAGAAATTTTGATCCAAGGGGAGGAGAAGCATCGGAAACATAAATCACAAACCCACTCAATAAACCCAAGCTTCCTCATTACCCTAATAATAAAGTTCCATTACATTTTATCATACGCCTTTTCCATATACACCTAAATAATAACATTTTCACCAACCACTTTCTTGTTCTCATCCTCTAACAACCCTTGAACCACTCCCATATCCCCCTAAATACTTCTGCTTTGCACAAAACCATTTTTTTGGAGAGATAATATTCAGTATCACCTTGTTCATCCTCCTCGCCATGAGACATGCTAAGATCTTGTATGAAACATTACACAAATAGATTGGATGATATTGTTCCACTTCATTTGGGTTTTTCACTTCTGTAATAAGCATCACCCGAGAGGCACACGTTCCCCTATTAAGAGTGCATACCTAGAAGAAGTCTTGCACTACCTCAATAACCATCAGACCCACAAATCTCCATGTAGCAGCATAGAATGCACATGGGAAACCATCAGGTCTAAGAGCACTCTCTAGAGGTAAACTGTGAACCACCTCCCATACCTCCTCACCAGAAGGTAAAGCCTTCAGAGACACATTTTCCTCCCCCTCAATCTTCCTAGGAATACTCCCAATAAACAATTATTAATCCGCCAAATCAGAATCCTCTCCCGGAGGCCTTACCATGTCACCTACCAGCAATCGTTTGAAGTTCACAAGAGCCATCCTTCCAGCATCATCCACATCAGATGAGAAAGTACCATCCTCTAACTTTATATTAACCTTCGATCTTTGATTCTCCTTAAAGCACACAGGGAAGAACCTGCTATTCCGATCTCCTTCTTTAAGCCACCTAACCCTGGCTCTCCATCAGAGATCCTTCTCCACCTCCAATAATCTTTGTGAAAGCAAGTCCCGACTATCACATAGCCAAATGAATAATTTTTTTATGCAATGAAAAGGAAGCTATGGAATTTTGGTGCAGTACAATTAGTTGAGGTGAAAAGGATTTCATAGTAATGGCTATGTACATTCCACGATAGAGTGAAAACTAATATAATCCACAATTTCAGTGGATTATGAGAATAAGTTATTAATCCATCAAGGTATTGGTCACACTGTAATATATATGAGATTTATGGATATTTGGAGGACCACACCATGATTTTTGAGATTTTTTAAATGAGATATTACTCATATTTTTTGGATCTATGGTTTCTTTTAATATCTAAAGAAAATTTTATTTTTTCATGTATCAGTCTATGTGAAGTAAAAATATTTCATGCTATAGTGAAAATCTTCTTGTTGTGATCTTGTAATTTCTAGAAAATATTGACGATTTGGTTTGAATTCAATAATGTAAAAATATTGCTTGATATTTGGGAAATATGATTGACCCATTCAGATGTATTCGACTACATTAATTTGTGTTAGACATATGGAATAATCATGGAGCATTTTAGGAAGATAATTTGTAAAACACCACATCTGGATGTATCAAAATTTTTAAAGGAATTTGAATTTTTAAAATTGGACATATGGAGTTACGAGAGTTAGAACATCTCAAAAAGGATGTTTTGAGATTATTAATGATACTCTAGAGGTAAACCTAGTGTTTGGATGAGATTTTGAGGCTTTGGGTTATGTTTTTGGGGGGTTTTGTAGATTTCTTCCCAAGTTGTATGGTTTGTTGTGCACAGTTTAGGAAAAACCATGAGACACCTTGATGCTTAGGATGATTTTAGTTAAATTTGATCTAGGAATGGTTGGTTTTCATGGTTTGAGAATGGTTTGAGGTAAACCGTGTGGGGAAAAAGGATAAATTCTGTAAGGATGAGGAGGTAATGAGCCATGGAACATGAGATGTGCACATTTTCAGACAAACTGTTCACCTTGTTGCAAGTGGGAGGTAGTGATGACAACACGGTTGGTGCACGGTTTGTCAAACTGTATAGTCTAACCATGCAGGGCATGGGGTGTTGGAAAATATAGACCAAGATAGTTGGTGCAAAGTTTGGGAAACTATGTGGCCAAACTAGGCGATTGGTGGCTTTATACAGAGCCAACCACATAGTTTGGAAAACCATGCATCTAAACTGTGTGTCTGTCCATATTTTAATAAAAATGAAGATTTTACCAAAAATACCCCATTGGGTTTTTCATAATCTCCTCCCCATTTCTTCCACATTCTATGTGCATGAACCAAGGTGTCTATAACCCATTTACTCATCCTCCCTCCTTCAATTTTGGAGGTTATATCATGGAATTTGAGGTGATTTATCCTCCTCTGGTGGTTTCCGCTCTCCCCCTTCTTGTTTCTCTCTAATTTTGGGGATCTCTATCTTAGGAGTTTTTTATGATTCCACTATAGAATAGTGGAATAATTCATTTCTCATAGGTATTTTGGTTGTATTTGATAGAAGATATCCCAATATGGGCTTTTCACTTCGTTGCATGGTGTTTCATTAAGGTATGTGATTGCGGTGAATTTTCTTAGGTCTGTTCAAATAATTTAATTTAATTATTTGACTAATTGATATCACCTCTTAGGTATTTTTTTGTTATGTGGATAGGGTTATTCCATGATTCTTTGGTGAGTGGTTGTATTTAGTTCTGGTGTGGCATGATGACTAGGTGAGTTCTCCAACGTTATGCAAAGTTGGGTTTTGATCAATTAATTAATTGTAATTGTTAAAATTTATTAATTGTAATATTTATAATTGATTAATTATTGTGTTAGGTGTAATACTAGATCTTGGGTGATCATTAAGATCTTATTTGGGTGGTGAGGGGTTTGGATGATGCTTGGACTGGCCATGGAAAGACCATCGTGCTTTGGAAATGTGTTGGAGATATTTATTGATGAGGTAGGTGGTCTAAGAGATTTACCCATAGTATGAATGATTGATTTATAAATATTGTGTTATATTTCTTACATCCCATGTGTGATATGTTTTCTACCTTGATTTAATAAATTGGTTTTGGATTTATATTGAGACCTTGGAACTTCCATAGATCTTGTTGGATTTGTCGAGATGTGAGACCATATTTATGGTCACCCGTGGGATAATCCAACCTTTGTAAGTGGAATATTTTAGGTGATAAGTTTTTATGATAATTCCAATGAGTCTTTTAAAATGGTATTAAATGTGTGCATTGGGTTTTGATCCATTTTTGGATTCATAATGGGGTGATTTATGTTTTGAAATAACCTTTTTTTAAATGTGGTGTTGGATTTTAAGTGGTTTATAAATGGCCTTTTAAATTGATTTCAAAGGTGAAATTTAAATGGGTTTATAGTTGCCTCTTTATTGGAAATGCTTTATGACTTCTGTGAGGGTTTGATGAAAATGTAGGCCTTGGGTACCTATTTTATTTTTAAATGAAGGGTGATTTTGAAATGTTAACAAGGGTGTTCAACTTAGTTATCTAGGCATGTGAAAAGGGTTGGTCTTTATTGAGTCGTGTTTTGGTTTTGAAAACCCACAGGGGATTTAGTAAATATGAATGGTTTTAAAAAGGGTTGTTGTGTTTTCCTTGAATATTTTGTATGGTATTCATGTTGAAATTAGTATATAAGGGATAATGGGGAGGTTGGGGATGGTCATACATGATGTGTTTAATCCTAGTTGAATTCATGGACTGATGCTCCATGTCTTCTGACCTATGAAAAATGGTTTAGGTACTGGACAAATACTCTGTTCATGGGTAGTATTCTACTGATATTGTCACACTCGACCTTTTTAAATTATTTTATTTTATTAATTTCCTTCACATCGGGTATCCTCATCAAGGTTCGGGCTGAGTCCCAATTGGAATTTTTGTTTTTGCTAATAAATAAATGTTTTGGGCTGGACAGTATCCAATGCACAAGCAGAGTACAGCCGAAACCATGTGGCTTTACCAAGGTCACTATGCGGCCTGCCCGATGTTAAAAGTAAATAAGTAAAATGGAATGAATAATAAAATGAGAATAAAATAAAATAAGAAGAATAAAATGAATTTTAATGATTTTTTTTAATAATAATAATAAGGATAACATTTTTATTTAAGAATATTATTATTATTATTATTATTATTATCATCATCATTATTATTAATCTTATTATTATTATTATTGTAAAATTATTATTACCATTAATCATTATTATTATTGATAAAATATTTATTATTAATATTATTATTGTTATTATTATTATTATAGTTATTATTATTATTTTAGTTATCTTTATTATTTTAGTTATTATTATTATTATTATTGGTTTATCTTTAATTTTTTTCTTTTTAGTGGATTTACCTCCCCCTTCTCCCATCACACCTCATTGTCCCTCTATCCTACATGTTGTGCAACCTCCCCCTGTGCGTAGCCCTTCTCTAGTGATGTCCTGTTGGTGCCTTGTTCCCCTTCCATCAAGCAGCTCCACCACCCCACACTCCTTCATGCCACCCTCACTCTTCCCCCCCCCCTTTGGTCGAATCCCTTATTAGTGTGGCCTTCCTCTGGTGACCGTGACCCTACCGGCCCCTCCTCTATCGATCTTGACCCCCATCGGTGTCCTTCTCTCCTTCCATGCACACATATCCCCTTCGGCCTCTTTGAATATTTCATTTTAGCTAGATCTATCTTTAATTCCTCCTTCATCACCTCATGGGTTATGATAATGGTCTCCTTGGACACATTCTTGTGTATTTCGACAACCACCACTGAAGGAGAGGTGGTTCGGCTCGGTTTGGTTCACCACCAACGGTTTGAGGTGAGTGTTGCCTTAGTTTTTCGATGTCTCTTAGCTTATATTTATGGGGTTTTGTGATTTTAAATTGCTGGTATTTTGTTCTATAGTGTGGATGGGGTGAGATTCATGTTTCACACCAGTTTTTGGGGATTTTGAGATCAAAGGTAGGTGATTACATGCCTTATCATTTATTGATGATTTAATTTTTTTTGTTAAATTAATTTTAGCACGTTCTATACTTTAGGTGTGTGGTGAAAAGGTGTTTTTTAAATTATTTGATGATAAATTGAATTAAGAGTGTTTTTTACATGTAATTTTGTATATTTTAGGTATAAATTTGTATTATTTTTTTATCTGGAAGTGATTTATAAATTGTGTAAATGTTTTATTAAATTATGTGAGTGGTTAAAAATATATTTTTGAAGGTATTAGGGTGCTTATGTGTTGGTTTTTGATTTTCCAATAGAAAATGGATATGTTGTGTGTGTATGTTTTACTATGGGGTTTCATGAAAGGGTTTTATGAGTTTCTCGAAAAGTGAAAAGAATGTTTTCTAAGGAACTTGGGGTGCGAATGGGTGGGTGTATGTTTTTAATAAGAAAATACAAAGCTTTGGCATGCTGGGATTATTGTGCACTTTTTAAAATGTGTTGTAAATTGTTAAAATGATAGAATGGAATGTTTTTAGAAAATTTTATTGGTTTACATTTGATTTTTAAAATGGGGATTGGCCCATTGAGTCGGTTGATTAATTATATGTTCTTCTTATGTTTCTTAAATAGAGGGATTTTTAAGATGTGTAAGTGATGGAAAAATATGTTCGAAAGGGGATTTTGCTGTGTGTAAAGAGGTTGTTAGTTTGTTTTATTGAAAAAGGGTGATTTCTTGAAATGCTTGACATGGTTGTGAGAATGTGATGGCTTGTGTGAAATGTGAACATAAACTTGAGAAAAAAATAGAATCATGTGTAACTAGGTGGATGGACTAGGACTAGAGTACTAGATTATTTGGAAGTGGTTCATCCCAGTTTCCTCTAGTAGTATTGACGCTGAAACACTAATTAAATATGTGATATGATTAGAGACCACTAGGCCTTGGGATGTGATTCCCCCCTAGTGGCTCATGCATGAGAATGATTGGCCATGGTTTCTATACAACATTTTTGACCGAGATTTGAAGTTCCTAGAATCCCACTTGGGAATGTTTGACCCTAGGGATTTACCTATGATTCTCTACCTTATATGATGGGGTTCCAAGCATTGACATATGGTGGACCTCTTGTGTGTGGATGTGGGTGTGTGTGAACTTTTATAAATCCATTTTTCTTTCAAGTAAATTGTTATGTATTGTATTTCCTTGTAAGTGGTTTCTTTTCTTTCTTAAAAATATTTAATCATAAATTATTTCCTATAAATGTTTTAAAATTTTTAATTTAAATGAGAATGTTATATTATCTTTAAAATTTTTTTGAATGAAATCTTTTTATTCAGGTGGTATCCTACTGGGATTTAGATCACACCCTACATACACCCTTGGGTGTTTGTAGATATTGTTACATGTTTATTCTAGGTAAAGGAAAGATGTTTAGTATTGGAAGCTTGATTTTATAGTGGATTTTAGTGTGGATCTTGGTGGTGGTGTCTTGAGGATGTGGTTCCTCTCGTTTCATGGAGGTTTGGTATAGAGTTTTGTTTCCCTTATATCATAGTACTTTTGAGGTTTTTTGTAAAAGTTGTGTAACTATAAATATGAAAATTGTTAAGGGTTATTTTGGTTGGGTAATTTTAGTTTTGGATTATATACATTGTCACCAGTTTTATGATTTCTTATTCAGGTAAATAATTCGCAAATGTTTATTTGATACCTGGACACTTGTGTCAGCTCAAGGGGGTCAGGAATTCCTTTAAACCCTTGCCACAGACCAGGTCGGATGACAACCAGTATTGGTTCGGGAAAAAATTATATCAGAGGGAGGTTACACTCTTTTGGCTAATATTCCTTAGGAAAGAGTCTGGGTAGAGCGAAGCTAAAATTTTTGGGACTTGACATTCCAATTATGAGTAGGGTTCCTAGACAACACACCTCGTGACTGGACTCAAGTCACCAAGGGAATTTGGGTTTCATCTAAGTTCCTTGGTCCTTATAGTTTCTTGTTATTTGGGAAATGAAATGGTAGTTAGGCCAATGGTCTCAGTGAGCTCGTAGGGCCTAGAAAGACATGTGTAGATGGGGAATTTTTCCAAGAAAACTATTTTTGATGGTGGTCTGATTGGCGTATGGATACCAACCATATGTTTGGGCAACCCATCGACACTAGTTCCCTCTTGATTTGTTTGGTATCTCTTTAGGTTCTGAGAGTTAGTCTGGAAACATTTTTTTTTTGAAAATTGTGGAAACTTTATCTAAAAATGGAATGGTTTCGAGTAAATTTGGTTGGGACTATCGGGATTGGTTTTTTATTACTATAACTAGTGGTTTATCAAAAATTGGTTATTCAGAAAGAGGATAATTTACTTTGAAATGGTTTTGGGAACTTTTTTCAAATAAGAAAATATGAGTTTTTAATTAAATGGTTATTGATGAAATGGGATTTATTAAACTATTGAAAAGTGTTTTTAATGGAATGAAATGCTTTGGAATTTATTCATGGAGTTTGAAAATTTATTTTGATTTGGTAATTGGTGGGATTTTGAAAAGTTTCATGAATTTATGGAAACTTGTTTTAAATAATGATAAATGGGTTTTTAAATGAGTGGGTATGGGTGAAATGGAGTTTGTTGTGAATCCGAGAGTGTTTTAAATTAAAATAAAATATTTTGAAATTGATGTGTAAGTGTCATGACCCGACCCAATGGGGATCGAACCACAACTCCCCAAGCCCGCCTCCAAAAGGAAAGGGGTTGGCGACTAGCGCTGAGTAGCCTATCACACACATGGAAGGCCTTAGCCTATCATACCTGTATACACACACCCACATACACCTCCACAAAAAAGTGCAGAGATATATAAAAACTAAAAGTAAAATTCATGCATACATTTATCCCAAACTAGAGTGAAACAGAAGTACAAAAAGGTAAAATACAGGACCCACCAAAAGAAAACTACCAAAGCATCCATCCTGCTCAAAAGGAGGGGATCACTATCAAAAGTACCCACCAAAAAACTCCTCAGCTAAGCTCCACCTACTGTGAGTCATCCTGGGACTCCGTCAAAAGGCATGTGGTCTGTACAAGACACAAAAAATGTGTGGGAAAATCTCATGTAGGGTTGAGTATAAAAATACTCAGTAGGAACCCCAAAAACCCCAAAATAAAAGAGAGCAATAAAAAGGAAACACTCGGCTCATCCCAGCCGGAGGGAACCCAAACGAGATAGAAACACCATATCGAGACCATCCTCAGAAAAACATGACTAGTCAGCCTAGATCAGGTATATTCCCATACATATACCATGAAAATTAAGATATACTCGTTTTAGGAATCAAGCCTCATGAGTTTCCAACCCCATTACCAACAATAGATTCAACTTGAGGCTCTAAGTCATACCCATAAAAATTGGAACACACTCCATGAGCTCTGTTATCCCAAAAGACACTCATCCAAGAGATACACCCAATCGGCCTCACTCCACTATCCTAGATGGCCCATCCAAGAGAACACCCTCATCGGACATCATCACTATGAACACCACACTAAAATAGTGGAAACACCAAACTCCTCAGATAGGGGATCACTCCTAGGGTTCTCTAGGGGATACACAAACCCACTCTAGTAACTCTAAGATCTCACAGATAGGGGATCACTTCTAGGATCTACTGGGGGATACCACAACCTGATTTGACGGTCCACAAAACACATCACTCAGATAGAGGATCATCGCCCATGTAAAGGTGGTCATGATGAAGTCGGAAACCCCATTTGGTATAACTTGAAAATTAGGGGGTCGAACTAATGATACCATAAACCCTAATAAAACCACACACTGAGTAGGGTATCACATACCAATGATACTGCAACCCTACGGAAAACCACATGCTGAGTAGGGGATCGTATACCTGATGATACTGCAACCCTACTAATATGGCCCACTGTGTAGGGGATCATATTACTGATGATACCTCAAACCCTGTGGGGTTTTCCTATTAGATAAGGGATCGCCTCTTATGGATAAGCAGTTATAGCGATACCATGAACTGGTCTAGGGAAGCGAAGCTAGAGGATCCTACTCCAGACTCACTAGAGCGATACCACAACTCTATCAGAAATCATCCTATCGAGGGGATCACAAACTTGTACTAAAGTTTTAATTCCACATGAACCCTCATAGGAATAAACTAAGGGAGTTCCGTCTATCACTACTGGTCCGAACATCGCTAACCTAAGTGACCCGCAACATTGCCACATTGTGCACCTCCTCGGCCCAGACTGAGGCCACCACTGTGTTCTACATGAAAAAACACATAGGATAGGCTATGTACTCGCCCGAAATAGAAAACCTGTGAAAATTTACTATTCACCATAGAAATCCCCTATGGGGACCACACCATGATTCCAAAACTCATCAAGTGAATCACATCGTCGTGATCCCCTCGGTAAAACATATGAGATTGTCTACTCGTCCATCCAAAATGGACACCTGATGAAAAATTCATGTTTCTCTGTAAAATCCTAAACTTGGCCTCATGGATCCCATACTCTGATCTTTGTCCCATCACCCTAGAACAATCCTAAAAATTCCTCCTTACTATCAAGACCACAATGCCACTAACATCACGTCAATCAGTCGCTCCGTGCAGAAGTTATAGTGGGTCGAAGCTGAATAATAATAAAATATTATTATTATTTCAAAGTTTCATAGCCCCGAGCCACGAAACCAACTCATAAAATTCCCAAATAAAACATAAAATATTTTCCTTGACTCAAGTATCGTGTCACTATAAATGGCTTGCAAATCGGACTTTCGGTTTGTGATTTACGAGGGGTTAAAGAACCCCCGGAAAATTCTAGTCGGACCACCGCCTCTCTCGCTAGAAACTGTCACGCTAGAGCCAAAATCCACTGTAGAAGAGGCGGAAACAACCATGAAACTGCCACACCACTACCACCCTCACCAGATTCCACCATGGGCACTGCCGGAATCCATCCTTGCAGCTGAAAAACTTCCAAGAACCACCGAGCGCACCCTGGTCCTCCAAATTCAGATCCGAAACAGGTTTTGGAAAGCTCGGGACCCAAACTACACAATCATTATGATGATTTGAAGAAAAAAAAACATAAACAGGATCTGGTATTTTAAAACTCAAACCACCTACCTTTTGAAGGATCGCCAATACTTTTCATGCTTTGCTGCTGCTACTGCACGATCAGAGAGCATCTGCCGTCAAGATCTAAGACCTACAGTGCTCTATTTCAATGATTCGACCTCTGATTCATCGATGGAGGAGGAAGGTAGAGGGGAGGAGGAGTTCTCCTGTATTGTTTTATCAAATAGAGTGGGAGATTTATTAGGTTTTTTTAATTAATTAATTAATTAATTAAACTACCATTTAATTCCCCCGACCAAACCTGCTGACTCAGAAAAGCTTAGGTCACCCCTAGGGTAAACGTGGAGTTCTAAACTCAACCACCCGCTCAGAATTTGGATCTAAGACTCTGTTCAGGAGTTATTCAAGCCGACTCCCATAAATAAATTATTCATTTATTTAAGAAAATGTTATTAGTCACCTTTTTCTATAGCAGGTCCGTACCTATAAAGGTTACACCACGCCTAGGGTAAACAGCACGCTCCGGACGCAGTCGTGCCCTCAGATTTCTAATAAGAGTTACCATTTAGGAGATAACTTATTCCTACCTCATTCATAGTATAAAAATACTTAATATTTTTTTAAAATTAATTATGGTCACATTGGGCCTTGAAATCGCACATCGTCTTCACGCCTAGCTCTGTATTATTTGAAGGAATAGTCCAAAGTCTAACAGAGAAAAACCCGAGTCTCTACATCCTCCCCACCTTAGGAATTTTATTCCACAAAAATCCAAAACCAAGAGAGAACAAAACTGAACTCTAAACTAGGTTTCCCACACCAGCGAGTTCACCAAAAACCACAACAAAAAATCACCAAGGGTTCCTATGCTGCCAACTAGCACACACTATAGGGAACCCAAAGCCTTTCACACAAAATCCTCAACACAAAAACCTGCCATAAACACATAAGTCTGAGGGACTCATCCTTCGCACCTCAATACTATCCTCATTAGGCGGAACTGACTCACCCGCATAGTTTTAATCACTTCACAAAAACACGTATCGATAGGGGAAGTATCCCTCTCCCTTTTTCATTTAAAGCTCGTTGAACAAAACCAACATAGGGTCTTACCAATTCCCTGAACAAACCTCGAGAAAGAAACAGAATGTAAATAGTAACGCCTCACAGTGTCTATCATAACTACTATAGAAAGTAATAAGGACACAAAGCTTACCTCCATCCATCCATGAAGATTCTAGATCAAAAACCTCTAAGGCCTGTAGTTGTCCTTGCCACCGTCCTCCAACTCCTTGAGCCTGACATGGACCATCTGGTGGTGGTGGTGGTGGAAACTCATACCGCCTACAACCTCCCACTGCTGCACCAGCTCTATTGCCACGTCCGCTTCCCTGTGGACATCCATACTTGGGATGTTGCCTCTACCAAGGCGGCATGTCGACTGGCCCCCTCTCAGATGCACGGTGGGTCAAACAATCTCTAGAAATATGTCCCCGACCATCACAAGTATAACACTTCCTCTCCTGTGGCTGGCCAAAAATGTTCTAAGAGCCCTGATCCTCAGATCCTCCATCCTGGGGTTGCCTCCTAAAATGTCAAGCATGTCCGAACCCCTACGCCTGTCTTCAGCTACCAGTTACCGAACCAGCTACCGAGGTCACAAATCCCGCGTGCCCAGCACAGATGGGTGGAATCTGCTCAGCTAGAAATCTTTCCACCACCAAGGCCCACTCCAGAACTCTAGTATAGGTGGACAGGCACAACGAAACCAAACTTTCCAATATGTCTCTGCATAGGACCTGCTTGAAGTTCTGATCCCTAAATAATGGATCTCAAACCATATCCATGGAGTAGCACGATAGGTCTGTAAACCTCATTGAGTACTCTGACACAATCATGCCCTCCTGCCAAAGATGTTAAAGCTTATGGGTCTGCACTGACCTTAGCATCACTAGATAGAACTCTTCCCTGAAGATCCAGTCAAACTTTACCCATGTGAGTGTCTCCCCATTGTGGGACTGCATCACTAGAATCCACCATATCCCGACCGAACCGTGCATAAAGATTTCCTCTAAGACCACTATCTGATTTGGAGGTGTCCTTACTAGGAGGAAAACTCAGATGACTCCTTTGAGCCAGTCATCAGCTGCCTGGGTGTTTGGATCACCTTCATGCCTCAGAGGTTTCTACCTCTGGAACTCATGCAGTGCACTTAGCCTACGCGCATCCTCATCCTGCACCACTAGCACAACCATCTGCTCAATAAATTGTGGTTCAACTGGCGAACCACCTAGAGGTCCAACCTCAGAAAATGTACACTGCTCTAAATCCTCTACTTGGGGCGGAACATTGCCATAATCCCATTGTGGAACCCTCTATGGTTGGCATCATGGAGGCATCCTGAAATATAGTCAAGACGCACCACAGTCAAAGAGTATATCTGGGGAGCCGACTCAAGAAGAACAATAAAAACCCAAAACCCAGTCCTATATGATGCATGTGCCATTAAAACCTTGGACCAGTGTAATAATGTCCTAAGTCAAAAGACAGGTTATCAGAGTCCTGGTGAATGGATACGTCGGCCGCCACATAAAAACTAGAGTCTCTAGCCTGAAATTCATACTCAAAACATCCTAACACTGCCACTATGCAACCCAAACCAAGATCACATCTAGACCAACTACGCCCTGAGATCCCAAACGTGGAACCTCCTTTGATACCACTCTGTCACAACCCAATCCAATAGGGTTTGAGCCACAATTCCCCAAGCCTACCTTCAAAAGGCCAGGGGTTTGCGACTAGCACCGATTAGGCTATCACACACATGGGAGGCCTTAGCCTATCATATCTATACACACACACCCACATACACCTCCATGAAATAGTGTAGAAATATATGAAAACTAAAATTATAATGCATGCATACATCTATCCCAAACAAGAGTTAAATAGAAGTAAAAAAAGGGCAAATATAGGGCCCACCAAAAAACTACAAAAGCATCCAATCTACTTAGAAAGAAGGGATCACTGTCAAAAGTACCCACCAAAAAACTCCTCATCTAAGCTCTGCCTGCTTTGGGTCCTCCTAGGACTATGTTGAAAGGCCTTTGGTCTACACAAGACACAAAACATGTGTGGGAAAATCCCATGTAGGGGTGAGTATAAAAATACTCAGTAGGAACCCCAAAAACCCCCAAAATAAAAGAGAGAAACAAAAAGGCAATAGTCAGCTCATCCCATCTAGAGGGAACCCAAATGAGAGAAAAATTCTATCTCGATACCATCCTCAACAAAACACAACTATTCAGCCTAACTCAGGTATATTCCCATACATATACCATGAAAATTTAGATAAACTCATTTCAGGCACCACGCATCCTGAGGTTCCAACCTCATTACTAGCGATAGATTCGACTCGAGGCTCTAAGGCATACCCATAACTAGGGGAACACACTCCAAGAGCTCTATCTTCCCAAAATACACTCGTCCGAGAGATACACCCAATTGGGCCTCACTCCACCATCCCAGATGGCCCATCTTAGAGAACACTCTCATCATACATCATCACTAAGAACACCACGCTGAAATAATGGAAACCCCAAGATCCTCATATAGGGGATAACTCCTAGGGTCCTCTAGGGGATACATGAACCCACTCCGGTAACTCCCAAGATCTCACAAATAGAGGACCTCTCCCAAGATTTTCTGGGGGATACCACAACCCGATCTTATGGTCCACATAACACATCACTCAGATAGAGGATTGTCGCCCATATAAAGTTGGTCATGGTGATGTTGGAAACCCCATCTTGTATAACTTGCGAAGTAGGGGATTAAACCGACGATACCACAAACCCTATCAAAACCACTCACTGTGTAGGGGATTACATTACCAACGATACTACAACCCTATGGAAAACCACACACTAAGTAGGGTATTGTATACTCGATGATACCACAACCCTACTAAAACGGCCCACTGCATAGGGGATCATATTCCTAATGATACCTCAAACCCTACAGGGTTTTCTTGCCAGATAGGGGATCGTCGTCCGTGGATATACAGTCATAGCGATACTAAGAACCCGATCTAGGGAAGAAAATCTAGAGGATCCTACTCGAAACTCACTGGAGGGATACCACAACTCTATCTAAAATCATGCTGTTTAGGAGATCACAAACATGTACTGAGGTTGTAATGCCACACAAACCCTCATAGGAATAAAATAAGAGAGTTCCCTCAACCATTGTTGGTCTGAACGTCACTAACCTAAGTGACCCACAACATTTCCATATTGTGCACCTCTTAAGCCAAGATCGAGGCCACCATCATGTTCTACGTGAAAAAAATGTAGGATAAGATATTTACTCACCCGAAACAAACAACCGGTGAAAATTTACTATTCATAATAGCAAGACCATCTGGGGACCACACCTTGATTCCAAAAATCATCAAGAAAATCACACTGTTGAGATCCCCTCGGAAAAATGTACAAGATTGTCTGCTCGTCCGTCCAAAATGGACACCCGAAAAAAAATTCATGTTTCTCTGTAAACACCCAAACCTGGCCTCATGGGGCCCAGAATCTGATCTTTATTCCAGCACTCTGAAACTATCTGAAAGGTTCCTCCATACTATTAGGATCAAAACACCACTGACGGCGCGTCAATCGGATGCTCCGTGCAGAAGTTATAGCAGGTCGAAGCTGAATACTAATAAAATATTAATATTATTTCAACATTTCATAGCCTAGAGCCATGAACCCAAATCATAAAATTCACAAATAAAACATAATATATCTTCCTTGACTCAAGGATCGCGTCTCCACAAATGTCTTGCAAATCATACTTTTAGTTTGTGAGTTACGAGGGTTTAAAGAACCCCTAGAAAATTCTGGTCGGACCACCGCCTGCCTCGTCAGAAACCACCGCACCGGAGCTAGAATCCACCGCGCCGGAGCTGGAAACCACCATGCCGCTACTACGCCAGCTCCTCCCTCACTGGATTCAACCATGGTCACCGCTTAAATCCATCCTTGCCGTCAAAAAACTTCCGGGAACCACCAGAAGCACCCTGGTGCTCCAAATTCAGATTCGAAACAGGTTCTGGAAAGCTTGGGACCCAAACTACAAAAATCTTATGATGATTTGAAGAAAAAACACATAAAATTAATATGGGATTTTAAAATTAAAACTTCATACCTTTTGAGGGATTGTCAGCGCTTTGCACGCTCTGCTGCTGTTATTGCACAATCCAGGAGCATCCACCGTCGAGATCTGAGATCGACGACGCTCTGTTTCGACGATCTGGCCTCTGATTCATCGATGGAGGAGGAAGGTAGAGGGGAGGATGAGTTCTACTATGTTGTTTTTTCAAAGAGAGGGGGATTGATTAAGTTTTTTTAATTAATTAATTAATTAATTAAACCACCATTTAGCACCCCAAACAAACCTCCCGGCTCAGAAATGATTTGGTCGCCCCTAGGGTAAACGCAGCATTCTGAAATCAACCACCCTGTCAAAATTTGGATCTGAGACTCCGTTCATGAGTTATTCAAGCCGATGCCCATAAATAAATTATTTATTTATTTACAAAAATTCCACTGGTCACCTTTTTCTATAGCAGGTCCATACCCGTAAAGGTTACTCCCCACCTAGGGTAAACGGCACACTATGGATGCATTCGTGCCCTAAAATTTCTAATAAGAGCTACCATTTAGGAGATAACTCATTATCTCCTCATTCATAGTATAACAATACTTAATATTTTTATAAAATTAATTACGGGCACATCGGGCCTTGGAATCACACATCGTCTTCACGCCTAGCTCTGGAATCATTCATAGGAATATTCCAAAGTCTAAAAGAGAAAAACCTGAGTCTCTACATCATCCCCACCTTAGGAATTTTCATCCCGAAAAATTTAAAACCATGAGGGAACAAAATTTAACCCTAAACTGGGATTCCCACACTAGAGAGTTCACTAAAAACCACAACAAAAACCCATAAAGGGTTTCTATGCTGCCAACTAGAACACACTATGGGGAACCCAAAGCCTTTTACAAAAAATACTCAACACACAACCCAGCCCCGAACACATAAGTCAGAGGGACTCGTCCTCCACACCTTGATACTATCCTCTTTGGGTGGCACTGACTTTCCCGCATAGTTTTAATCATGTCACAAAAACGTGTCTCATTGGGGGAAGGATCCCTCTTCCTTTTGCATTCAAAGCTCATCGAAAAAAACCAACATAGGGTCTTACCAATGCCCTGAACAAACCTCGAGCAAGAAACGTAATGGTAAGAGTACCGCCTCACAGTGTCTATCAAAAATACTACAGAAAGTGTCAAGGACACAAAGCTTACCTCTATCCATCCACAGAGCTTCTGGGTCAACAACCTCTAAGGCATGTAGTTGTCCTCACCACCATCCTCCAGCTCCCTGAGCCTGGAGTGGACCATCTGGGGGTGGTGGTGGTGGAAACTCATACCGCCCACCACCTCCCACCGTTGCACCAGCTCCATTTCCACGTCTGATTCCCTACAGACATCTATACTCGAGATGATACCTCTTCCAAGGTGGCCTATCGACTAGCTCCCTCTCAGCTGCATGTTGGGTTGGACAATCTCTAGAAAGATGTCCCCATCCATAAAAAGAATTACACCGCCTCTATTATAGATGACCAAAATAGGCCTGATAGCCCTAAGCCTTAGATCCTCCATCTCGAGGTCGCCTCATAAAATGTCGAGCACGTCCGGACCCCTATGTCTGTCATCGGCTACTAGTTACCAAACCAGCTTCCAATGTCTCAACTTTTTCTTTCCCAAAACTGACGGGCGAAATATGCTCAGCCAAAAAGCATTCCACCACCAAGGCCCACTCTAACACACTAACATAAGTGGATAGGAACAAAGAAAACACACCTTCCCAGATTTCTCTTCATAGGCCCTGATCGAAGGTCCAAACCCTAAAGAATGGGTCTTAAACCATATCCAGGGAGTAGCATGATAGGTATGTAAACATCACTGATTACTCTGACACAGTCATGCCCTCCTACCAAAGCTGCAGAAGCCCTTAGATCTGCACTGACCTCAATATAACTGGATAGAACTCTTCCCTGAAGATCCACTCAAACTCTACCCATGTGATCGTCTCCCCATTGTGGGACTACATCACTAGACTCCACCATCGCCTAATCGAACCGTGCAGAAAGCTCTCCGCTAGGACCACCATCTGATCCAGAGGTGTACTCACCAGGAAGAAAACTCTAGTGACTTCTTCGAGCCAGTCATGAGATACCTGGGGGTCTATATCACCCTAATACCTTAGAATTCACTACCTCTAGAACTCATGCAGTGCAATTATCCAATGCGCATCCTCGTCCTGCACCACCAGCACAACCAGCTGCTCGATAGGTTGTGGCTCAACTAGTGTACCACCTAGAGGTCCATCCTCAGAACTTGTACCCAACTCTAAAGCCTCTACTTGGGGTGGATAATCTCCAAAATCCCATTGTGGATCCCATGTTGTCTAGCATCGTGGAGGCATCCTAAAAGACAGTTAAGACGCACCACGGTCAAAGAGTATATTTGGGCAGCTGACTCAAGAAGAACAATGAAAACCCAAAAACCTAGTCCTATATGATGCATGTACCATTATTTCCTTGTGACTAGTGTAATAATGTCCCGAGTCAAAAGATAGGTTATCAGAGTCCTGGTGAATGGATACGTCATCCACCACACAAAAATCAGAGCCTCTGTCTTGAAATCAAAACTCAAAACATCCTAACACTGCTATTATGCAACCCATACCAAGATCACAGCTAGACCAACTACACTCTGAGATCCCAAAGGTGGAACCTCATTTGATACCACTCTTTTATGACCCAACCAAATGGGGTTTCATCCACAACTCCCCATGCCTGCCTCCAAAATTCTAGGGGTTGGCGACTAGCACAGATTAGCTATCACACACATGGGAGGCCTTATCCTATCATACCTATACACACGCACCCACATACACCTCCATGAAATAGTGTAGAGATA
The DNA here is from genome assembly GCA_963277665.1 of Viscum album. Taxonomy (NCBI): domain Eukaryota; kingdom Viridiplantae; phylum Streptophyta; class Magnoliopsida; order Santalales; family Viscaceae; genus Viscum; species Viscum album. The sequence goes on from OY728126.1 coordinate 401,388,208, forward strand.
TATAAAAACTGAAATTAAAATGCATGAATACATCTATCCTAAACCAGAGTGAAACAGAATTAAAAAAGAGCAAATACAGGGCCCACTACAAAAACTACAAAAGCATGTAATTAGCTTAGAAGGAGGAGATCGTTGTCAAAAGTACCCGCCGAAAAACTCCTTAGCTAAGCTCTACCTGCTCCAGGTCCTCCTGGGACTCTGTTTAAAGGAATATGCTCTACAAAAGACTCAAAACATGTGTGGGAAAAGCCTGTGCAGCAGTGAGTATAAAAATACTCAGTAAGAACCCCAAAACCCCAAAATAAAAGAGAGAAACTAAAAGGCAATAGTCAGCTCATCCTATCTGTAGGGAACCCAAAGGAGAGAGAAACTCTATCTCGAGACCATCCTCAACAAAACACAACTAGTAAGCCTAGATCAGGTATATTCTCATACATATACCATGAACATTCAGATAAACTCATTTCAGGCACCAAGCCTCATGAGGTTCCAACCTCATTACCAGTGATAGATTTGACTCAAGGATCTAAGGCATACCCATAACCAAGGGAACAGAATCCACGAGCTATATCATCCCAAAAGACACTCATCTAAGAGATACACCCAATCAGGCCTCACTCCACCATCCCAGATGGCCCATCTGAGAGAGCACCCTCATCAGACATCATCACTAAGAAAACCATGCTGAAACAGTGGAAACACCAAGATCCTCATATAGGGGATCACTCCTAGGGTACTCTAGGGGATATATGAACCCGCTTCGGTAACTCCCAAGATCTCACAGATAGGGGATCAATCCCAGGATCTGCTGGGGGATACCACAATCCGATATTATGGTCGACATAACACATCACTCAGATAGAGGATCATCGCCCCTATAAATGTGGTCATCAAGATGCCGAAAACCCCATCTAGTACAACTTGCGAAGTAGGTAATCGAACCGACAATACCACAAACCCTAATGAAACCATGCACTGAGTAACGGATTACATTACCAACGATACCGCAACCCTATGGAAAACCACATGCTGAGTAGGGGATTGTATACCAGACGATACCGCAACCCAACTAATACGGCCCACTGTATAGGGGATCATATTCCTAGTGATTCCTCAAACCCTATGGGGTTGTATTACTGGATAGGGGATCACTGCCCATGGATAAGTAGTCATAATGATACCAAAAACCTGATCTAGGGAAGCAAAGCTAGAGGATCCTACTCCAAACTCACTGGAGGGATACCACAACACTAAATGAAATCATCCTATCGAGGGGATCACAAACTTGTACTGGGGTTATAATGCCACACGAACCCTCATAGGAAGAAAATAACAATTTTCACTCAACTGTTGTTGGTCCGAACATCGCTAACCTAAGTGACCCACAGCATCACCTCACTATGCACATCTTAGTCCTAGACTGAGGCCACCATCACGTTCTACATGGAAAAACACATGGGATAGGCTATTTACTCGCTCGAAACGGGAAACCGTTGAAAAGGTACTATTCATTGTAGCAAGCCCATATGGGGCCCAAATCTCAATTACAAAACTCATCAAGCATATCACATTGTTGTGATCCCCTGGGAAAAATGTACGAGATCGTTTACTTGTCCGTCCAAAACAGACACCCTACGAAAAGGTCACATTTCTCTGTAAATGCCCAAACTCATCCTCATGGGTACCACACCCTAATCTTGGTCCCAATGCCCGAGAACTATCCTAAAAAGTATGTCTTACTATCAAGATCACAACTCCATTGATGGCGCATCAATTGGACACTCCGTGCAGAAGTTATGGCGGGTCAAAGCTGAATAATAATAAAATATTATTATTATTTCAACATTTCGTAGCCCCAGGCCATGAAACTGACTCATAAAATTCCTGAATAAAACTCAAAAGTTCCGCCTCAATGAAAATAGCATGTCTCCTTAAACGGCTTGCAAATCAAACTTTCGGTTTGCGAGTTATGAGGGTTTAATGAACCCTCAAAAAATTCTGGTCGGACCACCGCGTGTCTCGTAGGAAACCGTTGCACTTGATCTTAAATCTACCACACCATATCTTGAAACAACCACATTTCTGTTGTTTCTCCCTCTATGGATTCCACCATGGCTGCTACCAGAATCCAGCCTTGCCACTAGAAAATTTCTGGGAACCACCCGGAGCACCCCTGTGCTCCAAATTCAGATCTAAAACATGTTTCAGAAATCTTGGGACCCGAACTACACAACCCTTATGATTATTTGAAGAAAAAAACACATAAATAGTATTATTGATTTTAAAACTCAAACGGTCTACCTTTTAGAGAATCTTCAATGATTTGCACACTTCACTGCTAGTGCTGCACGATCTGGGAGCATATGTCGTCAAGATCTAAGACTGACGACACTCTGTTTCATCGATTTAGCCTCTAGTTTTTCGGTGGAGGAGGAAGGTGGAGGGGAGGAGGATTTATTCTATTTTGGTTCTTCAAAATGTGGGGGGAATTGATTAAGTTTAATTAATTAATTAATTAATTAATTAAACCACCATTTAACACCCCTGACCAAACCTCTCAGTTCAGAAAAGATTAGGTCTCCCCTAGAGTAAACACGACATTCTGAACTCAAGCGCGTGCTCAAAATTTGGATATGAGATACTGTTCAGAAGTTATTCAAGCTGATTCACATAAATTAATTAATTATTTATTTATGAAATCACCACTGGTCACCTTTTTCTATAGCAAGCCCGCGCCCAAAAAGGTTACACCCCACCTAGGGTAAACGGCATGCTCTGGATGCAGTTGTGCCCTCAAATTTATGATCCTAGCTACCATTTAGGAGATAAATCATTCCAAACTTGTGAATAGTATAAAAATACTTAATATTTTTATAAAATTAATATCAGGCACACCGGGCCTCGAAATCGCATGTCGTCTTCATGCCTAACTCTGAAATCATTCGTAGGAATATTCCAAAGTCTGACAGGGAAAAACCCGAGTCTCTATAATAAGGTTTGAAATTGGATTCTTATTTGAATGATTGGTGTCTTTTTGAAAAAAATTTATGAGACTCAAAATGGGTTTTGATTTTGTGACTACCAATTTTGAGAAAATGGAAGTGTGGGTTGAATGTTATTTTGGACGGTGAAAAAGGTTCTATTTTGACATTTGGTACTCTCAAGAGTTACCACATGCATAGAACATAAGTGGAGAGTGGAATGATTGCTGGTTTGGCATGAGTAATGGCATATGTGAGACTTCATGGGGTTCCATTGGTGAATGTGAAACCCACCCATCATGTTTTACATTCAAAGGTGTTTTTAAAGAAAAGATGGAGTGCATGGTAGTCCATATTTGTGTGGTGTGTTTCTTTATGATTTAAGATTGATAATTTAAAGGTATTTTGAGTTTTATAATCCTTATTTCTTGGAAAATGTTTCATTTTGTGTTTTTTCGATGAGTCAGTTTGAAATCATGGTTGGTGGTTTCTTTCAAGAAGAGTTTTAGTAATCCTTTGTGGTGGTTCCCCTCATGTGTATGGTGTTTGTTTGTGTTATGTTTTGATTAATGGACCAGTTTGGTTGGGTCCTTGGTTTTATTTATTGGATAGTGTATGACCCCATAAAGAATTGACGCATATTTGAAGTGCAGTCAAGGGTGATCCACCAATGGCAAACCCTCCAGTTGATCAAAGTAAGGTCTTCCTTCTTAGGTTTTAGAATTGAGTATACCTCTTCTTTTCTATATAGACGGATCCTATTGCAGTAAGATATCATATGCAAGATTAGTGTGGGGCGTTGTCTTAAAGGTCCTTTGGATATTTCATCAGTTTCATTCTAAGAAAAGGTTCATGTTAGGCCACAAATGTGGAAAACCTGGTCATAAGAGGCTGTTATGACCATTTTTAGGAGTCATGTGTTGTTCATGACTCAGTTTAAACTCATTTTATTTGTAAAGCCTCTTGAGTTGAAGTAGTAAAATTTGGTGATGTTTTTTCAATTTCATGTATTTATTAAAGTGAAAGGGTTTATGTCATGAAATTTCCTAAGAATTCTTATTTTAATAGAAATATGTTCTCTTTCAATAATTTCTAAATTTTCCCCATTGGGATGGAAGTGTGTTCTGCGTGTTCTTATTTTGTTGTATCCTTGCTCGAGGAGAATGGAATGATGCATGGGAATCTTCTAATTATTTATTGTTGTGAAATTCCATGTTGAGGTAAAATAGGTGGCAGGATGTGTTTTGTTCAGTGGTACTATTTGAATTATGGAGGGGTTGCTTGTGGCACCAAAAGAAGAAGTTTCATTTGGGAATTTTTAGTAACTGACTATGAGGCAGGATATGCTTTAACCATCAGAGCTCCAACCATAGGTCTTAGAGTGAAGTTAGTGTGTAGTTAAGATCCCCTAGGGGTGTAAAGGATCTTGGTATAATTGTTGTATCTGTTATGGGAGGTGGGGATAGTTTGAGATTTTGGTGTGGCAACTCTATTTCAATGGTTCCATTTAGTGAAGAGAGACATAGGGACCTCGCATCCATGTTGTGACTCGCGTGGGTGGAAGAGTCCTTCCTTAGTTATAATGAGGTGGGGTTGTTTCATTTCCTTGAACCTTGGTGCTTATACCCTTGTGGGTGTGAATCTCTATGTGGTTTTTCATGTGTGAATAGCCTTGTAAGTTCATTTCAATCCCAGTTCTAGCTGGGCTCATATAAGGAATGGTGATGCCTATGGGAGTGGGGAACCACATAGTGTATTCTATTTTATTTTTAGATTCATTAATCAGGTCCCTTTTTGTGAGATATTTGTTGTTCAATAAGCTCCCAAGTTAAACATGTCGGGTTTTTTGTGTTAGTCGATGCCATTCAGTTAAGCAAGTTGATCTTCATGGTGGGGAGACCCACTGTGGGTCGCACTTAAATTCCACTAAAATGAATTGATGCAGCCTATTCCTTATGTTGGGGAGTTTGTTCAAGCCTCCCCGTGTTGGTCCTCTAACTTCGTCTTGGGTGTTGGTTTTTCTTATGGTGGGGAGTCTATTTTGGCCTCTATGTGTCAGTAATTCGGTTGTGTTCTTGGTGTCGACATGGAGATAGGATTCAACTTGGGATTGAAGCCCACCCAATAGTTTCATCGAATTAAAATCATGGGAGTATTTATCGAGTTATGGTTTGATTCTTATAGCATGTTTTAGGATAGAGGAGAATATCTTGTTATGTGATGTCTGGGTTATTTGACTTAAGAGGTTGGATTGTGAATTGTGGGAAGCTATTTTCTATTGATCGATCAGCTGGAGGTGTTTTCGCTTTTGGGGGTGGGTATCATATAGAAAGGAGTATATTTTTGAGTCTATTAAGTTTTTATTTGTAAGTATCTTCCTTTTTTGGTAGTTTTCTATCCTTTTCCTGTTTGTTTTTTCATTAAGAATCCCCTTGTATTGTGAAGGGGTATCAGTTTCTACATTGATTTCAGTCCTTGTTGTGGCTTTCTGGGGGAAGAAAGTGCTATGGTGGGGAGAATTACCACACTCAACCCTTTTTAATTTATTTTATTTTATTAATTTACTTTGCATAAGGTATCCTTGTCAAGGTTCGGGCTGAGTCTCGGTTGGAATTTTGTTTTGTTTTTTTGCTGATAAATGAATGTTTTGGGATTGATAGCATCCGACGCATGGGTAGAGCACGGTGAAAACCGTGCGGCTTCACCCAGGTCACAGTGCGGCCCGCTTGATGTTCAAAGTAAATAAATAAAATGAAATAAATATTAAAATGATAATAAAATAAAACAAGAAGAATAAAATTAATTTTAATGATTTTATTAATAATAATAATAAGAATAATATTGTTATTTAATAACGTTATTAGTATTATTATCGTTATTTTTAATCTTATTACTATTATTATTATAAAATTATTATTACCATTAATCATTATTATTATTGAGAATATATATATTTTTAGGATTATTATAGTTATTATTATTATTTTAGTTATTATTATTATTATGCAAGGAGGTGGGATGGTTCGTGATGCTTGGGGGAGTGTCCTGCTTGCCTATTCTACATACTTTAGGAGGGGGAATTCAATTCAAGTAAAATCTAAAGCTATGCAGATGGGTCTTGTATTGTGTGCCTAGAAAAATATTATGCTCAGAAAAATTTAAACTGATTCATTAATTGTTTATGATGCAATGCATGGTAAAACTCCATCTCCTTTTTCGGTAGCATATTCTATCGGGAAGTGAAAATCTATCCTCAACAACGCCAACATTCCAGATATTCATGTGTGGCGGGAGGTCAACAAAGTGTCTGATCATCTTGCTTCATTGTTGGTGGCTAATCAAGGTAATCGTGTTATTTGTTTTTATAGTTATCTTCATTTGGATCTAGATGTGGTTAATTTGATTAGGGGGGATCAATTGGGTCTTTAATATTTTAAGTTCCCTTAGCTGGTTTTTCTTTGACTTCTTTGTTTTAGTTTTTCTTTCTCTTTAATAAAAATGCAATGTCGATTATTATTATTATTATTATTATTATTATTGGTTTAATTTTATTTTATTTTTTTCTTTTTCATTAGGGTTTGGCCTCACCCCCCCCCCCTCTCATCGCGCCTCACTCTCCCCCTATCCTACCCATCATTTGACCCCCCCTGTGCACAGCCCTCTCTTTCGGTAAGCTACCCTCCAACGAACCCTCCTACGACATGACCCTTCTCTGGCAGTCTCCTTCTAGTGCCCCATTCCCCTTATATAGAGAATTTCATCCATCCTGCACTCCCCCCTGCTGGTGTGGCCTTCCCCTAGAGACCGCGACCCCACCGACCCCTCCTCTAGTGACCACGACCACTACCAGCGCCCCGCTCTCCTTCCGCCCACGCGGCTCCCCTCCGGCCTCCTTAGATCTTTGATTTTAGATGGATCTCCCCTTGATTCCTACTTCGTCTCCTCAAGGGTTATGGAAATGGTCTCTTGGACCCATTCTTTCATATTCCAACAACCACCACTGAAGGGGAGGCGGTTCGGCTCAGTTTGGTTCACCGCTAACAGTTAGAGGTGAGTTTTGCCTTAGTTTTTTTTATGTTTCTTAGCTTATATTTAGGGGTTTTCTGATTTAGAATTATTGGTATTTTGTGCTAGATTACGGATTGGGTGCGATTGGAGTTTCGCACTGGTTTTGGGGAATTTCGATATCAAAGGTAAGTGATTCCTTAACTTATAATTTATTGATGATTTAATTCATTTGTTAAATTAATTTTAGCATTTTCTATACTGTAGTTGCGTGGTAAGAAAGTGTTTTTTAATGATTTGATGAGCAATTGGATTAGGAGTTTTTTTACATGTAATTGTGTGTATTTTAGGTGTACATTTGTGTTTTGTTTTTATTTGGAAGTGATTTATAAATTGTGTGAATGGTTTGTTAAATTGTGTGAGTGATGTGAAATATATTTTTGAATGGATTAGCATGCTTATGTGTTGGGTTTGGATTTGACAATGGAAAATGGCTATGTTGTGTGTGTGTGTTTAGTGTGATGTTTCATGGAAGGATTTTATGAGTTGTTTGAAAAGTGAAAATCATGTTTTCTAAGGAACTTGGGGTGCGAATGGGTGGTTGTAATTTTTCAATAAGGAAATGTAAAGCTTGGGCATGTTTGGATTGTTGTGAATTTTTGAAAATGTGTTGTAAATTGTTTAAATGATATAAAGGCATGTTTTTTGAAAATGAGCTTGGTTTACGTTTGATTTTGTAAGGGGGATTGGTCCACGGAGTTTGTTGATTTATTATATGTTCTTATTATGTTTCTTAAAAAGTGGTATTTTTAAGATGTGTAAGTGATAGAAAAATATGTTCGAAATGGTATTTTGGTGTGTGTAAAGTGGAATTTGTTTTGTTTTATTGAAAAAGGGTGATTTCTTAAAATTATTGACATGGTTGTGAGAATGTGATGGGTTGTGTGAAATGTGAACATAAACTTGAGGACAAAAAGGGAATCTGGGGTAACTAGGTGGATGGACTAGGACTATCATTCTAGATGATTCTTAAGTTGCTCGTCCTGATTTCATCTAGTAACATCGATGCTACAACACTAACTAATCATGTGATATGATTGGAGACCACTAGGCCTTGGGATGTGATTCCCCCATAGTTTCTTGTGCATGATAATACTAATGGTCATGGTTTCTATACCATATTTTCACTGAGATGTGAGGTTCCTAGAATCCCACTTAAGGTAGTTTGACCTTATGGATTTACCTATGATTCTCTACCTTATATGATGGGGTGAAAATTTTTGGCATATGGTGGACCTCTTGTGTGTGGATGTGGGTGTGTGTGAACTTTTATAAATCCCTTTTTCTTTCAAGAAAAAGTTTGTGTATTTGTTTTCCTTGTAAGTGGTTTCTTTTCTTTCTTTAAAATGTATACTCACAAATGATTTCCTATAAATGTTTTAAAAGATTTAATTTAAATTAGAAAGTTAGATTATCTTTAAAATGTTTTGTCATGGAATCTTTTTATCCAGGTGGCATCCTAATGGGATTTAGCTCACACCCTACATACACTCTTGGGTGTATGTGTATCTTGTTTCATATTTGTTCCAGGTAAAGGCAAGACATTTAGTATTGGCAGCTTGAGTTTCTAGTGGCTTTTGGTGTGGATCTTGGTAGTGGAGGCTTGAGGATGTGGTTCCTATCGTTGCATGGAGGTTTGGTATAGAGATTTCTTTCCCTTCTATCATAGTACTTTTGGGGTTTTGTTTAAAGGTTTTAGACCTTTAAATATAATTTTTTTTTTAAGGTATTTTTTGGTTTTGTAATTTTAGTTTTGGATTATTTACATTGTTAATTGTTTCATGACGTCTTCACTATAGAAAAAATAGCTTTTGCAATGGGCTATTTGCGACAGGAATTAATCTCGTTGCAAATAGTCCATCCCAGAAGCTTTTTGCGATGGGGGGTTTGACCCATCGCAAAAAGTAAAGCACGGTTTGGCATGGGTTGCGCGCCAAAGTGCAGAAAGTTTATTTATGACAGGAGGATTACCCCGTCGCAAATAGTGTGTCGGTTGGAGGGTATTTGTGACAGGTCTCGTCACAAATATCAGCAGTGGTAAATAGGTTTTTACGACAGAATGTTGTCCTATTGAAAAAAGTGTGTCGGTAGGAAACTATTTGCGACGAGACCCATCCCAATACCCTTTTAACCGCCGACAACAATTAATGCGTGAAAAGGTATTTTCAACGGGACCCGTCGCAAATAGTCTCGTCGCAACTAATCTAACCTATATATACCCCCTTTCGTTTTTTTTCTCTTCCTCTCAGTTCTCACTTCCCCTCTCTCTCTAAACTCTATTTTTAGAGTGAAAATTTCTCTGAGTTAGTTTTTTTACAAAAAAGTTGTGAAATCATCTACATCAATAGGTGTTCAAGTTTAAAGGTATTTATATTTTATTTATTTATTTATTTATTTCATTTTTTATGGTAATTTTAATTATTATTGATTAGTTGTAATAAAATTAGATTTAAATTATTTTGTTATCAGTATTTATTTGTAATAATTAGGTGTAATTAGTAATAATTAGGGGAAATGAGTAATAATTATGGGTAATTAGTAATAATTAGGGGTAATAAGTAATAATTAGGGGTAATAAGTAATAATTAAGGGTAATTAGTTATAATTAGGGGTAATTCGTAATAATTAGGGGTAATTAGTAATAATTAGTAATAAATAGGAATAATTAGTAATAAATAGGAATAATTAGTAATAATTAGGAATAATTTGTAATAATTTGTAATAATTTGTAATAAATAAGAATAATTAGTAATAAATAGGAATAATTAGTAATAATTAGTAATAATTAGTAATAATTAGTAATAAATAGTAATAACTATTAATAATTAGTAATAATCAGTAATAATTAGTAATAATTAGTAATAATTAGTAATAAATAGTAATAATTCGTAATAAATTGTAATAAATTGTAATAATTTGTAATAAATTGTAATAATTTGTAATAATATGTAATAAATAGTAATAATTGGTAATAATTGGTAATAATTAGTAATAATTAGTAACAAATTGTAACAAATTGTAATAAATTGTAATAAATTGTGATAAATTGTAATAAATTGTAATAAATTGTAATAAAGAGTAATAAATAGTTATAAATAGTAATAAATTGTAATAAATTGTAATAAATTGTAATAAATTGTAATAAATTGTAATAAATAGTAATTATTAGTAATAATTAGTAAGAAATTAGTAAGAAATTGTAAGAAATTGTAATAATTTGTAACAATTGGGAACAATTAGGAATAATTTGTAACAATTAGGAACAATTTGTAACAATTTGTAATATTTTGTAATAATTATGAACAATTTGTAACAATTAGAAACAATTAGTAAGAAATAGTAATAATTAGGAACAATTAGTAAGAAATAGGAATAATTAGTAAGAAATATGAATAATTAGGAACAATTAGTAAGAAATCATTTGTAATAAATTTTAATAACTAGTAATAACTTGACATAACTTCCAGTGGATTGGTGGCACTCCTTTTTCTCGATGACTTTTCTCCTTTCAACTTTCACCGACTCAAAACATTATGAAAAGTATGCTTTTATGTATTCATATCCAATATCATATGCACGAGTTTGAATATGCATTTATAGGACCACATTTTTTATAATTTGTTCACGTGGTAACAGTTGTAAGAAGATGATTCATCGACGAAGAGGGGGAACTTTTGTCTGACGACTCATTTACTTGCAACATTCTCACACTAAAATCACAATGAAAAATCTGCTCAGAGGTACACATATTCATTATTTTATGCATAAGAATGAATATGCATACCTTTGAGCACATTCTTCATTGTGAAATCTGTGTGAGAATGTTTCAAGTAAATGAGCCGTCAGACAAAAGAGTAGTCGTCAATCCACTGGAAATTGTGTCGCTCATAAGTAATGGTAATTATTAAGAAGTTATTTTAATTATTTATCTTTTTTTCAGATAGTGTTTTTATAATTTCAAATTATTCAAAAATAGTAATGATTTTATATTTTGTAGAAAAATATGAAACAAGGAAGTCAACAACAGTCATTATTAGATGATCGCGCTTGGATAAATCTGTGTAGAAATCCAAACGGTTATGGATTAAATCATGTATATATTGAGGGTTTTGAAGCTTTCTTATCACTTTCATCATCACAATTAGAATATGTTTCATAAGGCACAATAAAGTGTCCTTGTAAATAATGTTCTCTAAGAATGTGTGACACATTTGACAAGGTTAGGGTACATCTCTTGCGATTTGGTTTTTAACCAGATTATGTTTTTTGGTATCAACACAGTGAACACAATTCCAGAGAAGATACTAATAACTTGATTTTGGATCCATCACGATTTCAAAATTTAGTACATGATGTTGCAGGTCCATATGTTCAACAAATTGAAACTCAAGATGATATTGATTTAACTCTTGAGTTGGAACCATCCAAATTTTATGAGTTGTTGAGATCAGCTGAGGATGCATTATATTCTGGTTGCAAGATAGGGAAATTAGAAGCAGTTGAAAAATTTATGGTTATTAAATCAGATGATGCAATGTCAAAAAAACTATTTTGATTAGATATTTTCATTACTTAAAACACTGTTACCTGAAGGAAATGTGTTGTCTGCAAATTAATATAAGAGCAAGAGGCTGGTTCATAATCTGGACCTTAGTTATCGAAAGATTCATGCATATACAAATGATTGCATCTTATATTATGGTGAAAATGAGTCATTGGATAGTTTTCCCACATGTGGACAATCAAGGTATAAAGAAGCTCATCTAGGGAAGTCTGGATCGATTCCTGTAAAACATTTGAGATATTTCCCCCTTACACATAGGTTGCAACATTTATTTATGTCTCAGAACACAACATCAATGATGTCATGGCACAAAACCAAGATTTCAATTGATAAAAGCTTAAATAATCCATCTGATGGTGATTCATGGAATCATTTTGACCATATGCATTCGTCTTTTTCTTTAGAAGCCCGAAACGTGCTATTGGGTCTTTCTACTAACGGTTTCTGTCTGTTTGGTTCTTATGGTAGTCAGTATTTATGTTGGCATGTCTTTATAACTCCGTACAATTTAACTCCATGGATGTTGATGAAGGATCCCTATATCTTTTTGACTGTATTAATCACAGGACATCCTAAAAAAATTATTGATGTTTATTTGAAACCATTGATTGATGAGTTAAATGCATTGTGAAATAATGGTGTTAGTACATATGATGTTGGTGCAAAACAAAATTTCATATTAAAAGTTGTATTGATGTTGATGATTAGTGACTTTTCGGCATATGACATGTTATCTGGCTAGAGTACACATGGTCTGAAATCAGGTCCTTACTGTATGAAAGACAACAAAACCTCTATGCTCATCAATGGAAAAAAACCTTTCTACTTTGACTGTCATAGTAGATTTCTTCCAACCGATCATCCTTTTCGGAGGAACACATCTCATTTCAGAAATGGTACAATTGAAAGGGATGAAACTCCAAAAATGATCTTAGGTACAAAGTTCAAATCAGTTGTATTTTCATTACCTCCCATCACATTTGGGACAACAGTAAACCAACAAAAAATTCATGGCTTTGAGAAAGAACATAATTGGATAAAATGAAGCATTTTTTGGGATCTTCCATATTGGTCTGATTTTTTGATCCACCACATGTTGGATGTCATGCATATTGAGAAGAACTGTTTTGATAATTTATTTCATATAGTTTTGGATACACCAGGTAATACCAAAGATAATATAAAGGAATGATTAGATCTTGCTCAAATTTTCAGGCAACCAGAATTTTAACTATTTGAAAATGTCAGATCACATAGGTTAATAAAGCCAAAATCAGCTTATACACTTTCCAAAGAGAGTAGCTTATTATTTTGTTAGTGGGTTGCATATTTGAGACTTATAGATGGCTATGCTTCCAATTTGGGCAGATGTGTTAAAAATGGTTATATTACCGGATTAAAAGGTCATGATTTTCATGTTATAATAGAAAGAGTTATGTCGATTGGATTCAGATGTTTTTTTAATTATATGATTTGGGATTTGATAACAGACATATCATATTTTCTTCAAGACATTTTTGTAGTGACAATAGACTATAATGCACTAAGAAAACTGGAAGAAGATTGTGTTGTAATTATATGTAAACTAGAAAAAATCTTTCAACCAGCTTTCTTTGACTCAATGGAACATCTAATATTACATTTTCCACATGAAGATAAATGTGGAGGTCTAGTACAGTTTCGATAGATGTAACCATTCAAGAGATGCATGCAGAAATTGAAGAAAAAAGTACGTAACAAAGCATCAATTTAAGGCTCAATTGTTGAATCTTATTTTCAAGAGGAAATTTCTTTTTTCTGCTCTCATTATTTTGAATCTGAATATCTCTCAAAACACAACCGCATGGGATGGAACAAGGATAATTTTAATGATGAAATGGAAAATCAAATATCAGTTTTTAATCATCCAAATCTTGGCTTCGGTGGAGTTCATGAATGATGGATTTTAGATGATGAACATCACATAACTCATACATATGTTTTGCTCAACTATGAAGAAATGAAATCATTTGTACTATGAGTATTTCTATCACTTATTCTATAATTTATGTTACAGTATATAAACTTATTTTATTTGTAGGTTATATGATAATCATATCAAGAAACAACTTCCACAAATTACAGCAGCTGGTCTTGAAGAACATAGGCAAAAAAATTTCTCAATGGTTTCAAAAATTGGTAGCATAAATTATTGATTGTTTAATATCAATTTCTTTTATTATTTATTATATTGATAATTGTTTTACAAATTTTTAGGTGTCTCAACATGCTGATAAAATTGTTAAGTGACTGTGTATATTGAGTAACCAACCATCCAAAATGGTTAAATCTTATAATACATATGTGGTGAATGGTTTTTGATTTCATACACGTGCATATAAAGAATCAAAAAACAATGAAAAGTGGAGTTTTCTTGATAGGACCGCATCACAGAGAAACTGAAGTTGACTTTTATGGCATTCTGGATGAAATTATTGATTTGTGTTATCTAGGAAAGAATTATATAAAGATGTTTAAATGTCGGTGGTTGGATACTGAGAGAGTCTTGAGTGTTCATCCGACTCATGGAATCATCGATATTAAATATAAATGTCTTCTTGCAGTAAATGAAGCATTTTTACTAGCTCAACAGACACATAAAATTTATTACGCAAAGTACTGTGCTACTTTAAGAGACTTGAGTGATTGGTGGAGCATAATAAAAATGAAATCTCAGAAAAATAAGTTTACTAAAACTGAATGTGGTTTCGCTGAAGTGGAAAGAATTGAAATTTTTCAAGAGGCTACTCAAAATCCATCTTTTTCACAAAGATACATGAATATAGATGGTGACACCCCGCAATTAAGGATCGATGGTGATGAAGATGTTAATGATGTTACAAATGAATTTAAAATGACAAGATATGATGAAACTGAAACTCATATGGATATTGATGATGTCGAGGAGGAATATGAAGACATTGACATCGTCAGATATGAATATGATGATGAAGGTGGGCATTGACATAGTTAAATGGTGGTTATAATCATAACTAATATATATCTATATATAATATTTATTTTCAACTATCTGCTAACAATAATAATTTTTTGTTTTAGATGGACCCTGATCTATTTCACGAGTTACAAGAGGTTTAATTACCTTTGGATGAGGGGGATTTTGGACCATTTGACCCTCATCCTACTAGTGGTTCAGGGGGTACATAGAGGGGGTGCGATCTTGCATGACTGATGATTCCTAACCCTATCTCTAAGTGACGTCCACGTCTTGGCTTCGATCCATGCACATAGAGGAATTGTAACCTATATATTTTAGTTTTCTTTCATTAATTTATTTATATATATACTAATTTTTTGATTATTTATTCATTTTTCATAGTTTTGTGCATGTAGCTATTGGACAGGGGAGCGCTATCTTGCGCAATTATTTTTCATAGCCATGGATCACATGGGAACAGAATCTCGTTGATGTGCGGCTCAACATGTTCAATCATTGGTTGGTACGTAAATAAATAATATTTATTTTGAAATTTATTTTTTTAATAACTTGATATTATAAATTATTTGTTGGGTTTATGGTATCCCATTGATGATAGCATGCGTGATGCTATCACGTAGCATGGTAGGTGTCTATGCATGACCGTTTTCGTCAGTTTTTGTACAATTTGAGAAGGACGGACATTAAGAAAGCAAGAGTGACAGAATTAGATGAGTTGTGTAGAGACCACTGACCAGAGTACATTTCATCTTATGTTTGAGATGGATTATTTTTACACTGGTTGGGTGGTGGATTTTAGAGGAGATATTCAGTGGGTCGGCAGAACCGTGGGAGACAGGAGGTAACGCATTGAGCTAGTAGTCGTACATTCAGTACACATAGAGAGCATCTGGTAAGTATGTTTTTTAAATATTTTATATAAATTTAAATATAAACTATTTATTTTATATTTCTATAGGCAGTTGAGCATCCTGATATTATAGAGTACGACGCTTATCAGAGGATGTACAGTGATCCAACCACTGGAGAGATTAAAGGTGATTGTCAGCGTCAGATTGTGGTTAGTATTATTTTTTCAGTTTGACAAGTAACTGCATATAATATTTTCACAATTTTAATTTCAAATTGGAATTTAAGGAGTCATATGAGGTTGTGACCTCTCAGACACAGGCTGAGAGTCAGGACGAGATGACTGATCAGACCAGTGCCCACCATTTTGATGAGGCGGCATGGATGCAGGCGACTCGGTATGGATTTGAGAAGGGCCAAGTACTTGGTATCAGCTCTCATTTGACTCCTGGTACTTATTATGGTATTTTTGTGATGTTGGTGTCCAGCTCGAGAGGAGCTCATGGAGAGGCATCATCTTCTGCCTCACGGTATCAGGAGAAGTTGCGAACTAAGACTGAGCTTATTGAGAGTTTGTAGAAGTATCATGAAGAGATGCATCAACAGCAGTAGCAGTAGTATGAGGAGAATATGAGTCGATGGCAGCAGCAGCAATAGCAACAACATCATGAGCAGATAGAGTACATGCGTCATTTGACTCGTAGTTTACGGATGGAGTTTCCTCCACCATCTCCTATAGCTCCTCCACCGCCTCCAAAAGACGACCACCTAGTGGTTTTTTTTAATGTTAAAAACATTTGAATTCAAGATTTGTTGTAATATGAACTATTTATAGTTTCTATCTTTTATATTGGTGCAAATATTGCATAATTTTTATTTTTTTTATTTTTAATATTTTATTATTTATTATTAGTATTATATTTTTTAATATTTTTTTATTTTTTTTATTATTTTAATAATATTAATATTATTTTTTCCTTAATCATAGTTTTATTAAATATATTTTTTTGGTATTATATTTTTTAATGTTTGTTTATTTTACTAATAATAATAATAATATTTGATGATTTTTTTATATTTTTTTGAGAATATTAAGAATTTTAATATTTTTTATTTTTTTATTATTTTAATAATATTAATATTATTTTATCATTAATCATAATTTTATTAAATATATTTTTTTACTTTGTTTAGTATTTGCGATGAGATCTTTTGTGACAGGATCCCATCGCAAATAGTTTAAATATATATTTTTTTTAAACGTATTTGTGACGGGATGACGGGACATTCGCAAATAGTATTTGCGACGAGCCCATTACAAAAGGTTTTTATATATAATGTATATAATCGGAGACTTATTTGGGACGGGGAAGTTCCCCGTCGTAACTACTATTTGTGACGGGCCTGTTGCAAAAGGTTTATTTATATATAATGTATATAATCAAAGACTTATTTGCGACGGGAAACATTCCTATTTCAAATACTATTTTTTGTGATGGGCTCATCACAAAATATAGTATTTGCAACGTTGTTTTTTGAAACGGTCTATTTGGAATGGGGCCCTATCGCTAAAGCTTATTTGTGACAGGATCCAGTCGCAAATAGCCCGTCACAAATACCTCTAATTCTGGTAGTATTTATTTAGGTAAATCATTCCCAAATGTTAATTTGATACCCAAACACTTGTGCCAACCCATGGGGATGGGGAAAGTCCTTTGGGCCTTGCCACAGACCGAGTCAGGTGTCGGGTCAGTTTGTGAACTGACTTGGTTCGTGATAGATATGGTGTCAAACTGAGGCTATGGACACTGATAGTATACTCCATGGTTAAAACACCAGATTAAGGCACTAGGAGACTATGGTATACCATATGGAACAATAGTTTGGACTAATACACTTCTTCCTCGGGCTAGGCCAGATTGATGCACTATGCACCACCAATGTTTTGTATAGATGGGTGCGGGACTGAGGCTTCAGACACTATTGATATGTTTTGTTATGCGTTTGATATACACAATGTTCAGTATTAGTATCGATTGATTGCTATATGGTTGGGTGATAGAAGGAGATTCCATGCATGCTTAATAATAATGTTGATATTTGATTTAGATACCAAACTTATGTTATGGTCACTGGTGGCATGGGTACATGGACAAGTACCATGGATGTATGTTTTATGCCTCCTTGAGTTGAGTGGGTAAAAAACAACCAATTTTTGGTTTAGATTCAATGTTCCCCTATGTTATTATTTAGCGGATTGGTTTGGTTATTGCATATTGGTAAGCCTAGGTGCCAGCTTAGAACCCTTGGGCCAGTAGATATTAGATGAGATGTAGTGTTTCTTTACTTGTATCTCTTTTTCAGTACTATTTATTTATTCTATTTGTATCTACATACTTCATTTCTATAGATGGAATTTTCTTTGTACACCATTGATGGTGGACTACTGAGTTTTACTCACACCCTACTTAGACCGCCATTGCACTTGGGTACTCGATCAGCTCTAGCTTGTTTTTTTCAGACACTAGTTTGGGTTGTAGATTGTGTTGAGTATGAATTGGTTGAGCATGATTTCCAGAGTGGTATCAGAAGACTGTATGGGTTTGTCTTGGTGATGTGGTGGATCCCTTTTTTAGTTTCTTTTATCTTGGTATGTATGTAACCAGCCTAGTGGGTGGTTGGTTGTATGTATAACATGACCATTCATTCCTTTATAGCATATAGTTTTATTATAGCATATTCTATTTATTTATTATTTATTCTTACAATAATGTATATGATGTTTGGTTATTTGCATCTAGTTTTGCACTCTGATATAGAGGTTTATTCTCCACATAATTCCACTTTAGACCTCCATTGTTAGTCGACAGCCTCTGGCATACGAGGAGGCACACTTGAGGTTATATGGTGCTCCAGCATGGGATACTAGTTCAGTGGAATCTAGGATAGGACATTAAAAATTGGTATCAGAAAATTTTCCTTCCAACTATTCTACTATTTGGGATTTGGTAGACATGAGACTTAGGAATGTGTCAGACCATGAGATGGATACCGGTATGGTGCATCATGAACACCAATTCTAGTAGGAAGTCTAGGTTACTTGGGGTTGGGATTGAGGAACAGGGGATGTCTCCACACTTTCTGGGTCATCCAGGCACTCTCATCTCTCCTGATGATTCTCCTTCCCCTTTATTCTAGGGTTTTTCAGTTCTGTTCAGTAGCGATGGTGATTCCTTCTTCAATCATATGTCTCCACAATCTCCCAGTGCTCCAGGTGCTCCTGGATCTCCCGAATATTCTCATTCCTCATCATTCTAGGGTTTTGCGTTTATGCTCGGCGGCGACGGTGATTCCTTCTTAGATTGGTTATGGATTCTCATTCTTCTCTTGCTCTCTCTTTCCCCCTTATTGACTGATGCTGTTTTCTGGTGTGGATAGCGTATGTCACTCACCGCCCCTCTTCCTGTCTAACCTTATGCATCAGACCTCCATTCTAGGTCTATGTGCTGGAGCATCAAATGGTTTGGGTTGGTGTCGATGGTGGCATATGGTGTCCTTCTACTCCACTACTCTTACTAACCCACCCATCATGCTCGACTCCATTTTGGTCGGTCTTGACGAAGGTTCTGGGTCAACTTGGGATGGTGTTGGAGGGGAGATTGCAGAGGCTTTGGTTCATGTTCTTCACCGGCACTGGCTTCTTCTTCTCTTATGATTTTCTCTTTTCTCTCTTGGGTTCAATTCTCCTACCTAGTTTTGTATTCCTATTTTCATTTGATCGTTTAGTCACTTTTTTGGTCTTGGTTGTTGCTGTGATTTGGTGTTTAAACTGGTGATGTGTCTTGGGTTCCTTCTTATTCTGAGAGATGTGGTTTTCAGCATAACGATGGTCATGATGTCTTGTGATTTTATGTTTTGATTCTTTTTTTATGGAAAAGATAGTGTTTTAAGGTGGAGATGATGGGGTTCTTATCAGCAACGAAGGTGGTTTCTGATGAGCGGATCATGTGGTCATAGGTGCCTTATGTGATGATAGTATAAAGCTGCAGTGGGGTGATGGTCGATGGTCCTATTCCAGTGATGTGGTGGAAACATGGTGTACTCAACTGTCAAGGGGTGTGGATCAAGACATCTCGCTGCTCGAGGTTTCGTAACCCGGGATGTTTGAATTTCAAATTTGGCAGTTGTTTCATCTTTTGTTTCTGAATTTTGAATTATGGTAGTTTGTTTTGTATTTGGTTGTTGTGAAGTTACCACTTTTCCATAAAGAGTATTTCAAAAAATACAAAAAAAAATGATTTTTATTTGGATTTAGGGGTTGGGATTGATGTTTTGGATTTATGATATTATAGTTGTATTTGATTTTCACTTCAATAAACACACATGTTGTTTGGATTTTATGTTTTATGATGGATTTCAGGCTCCGGGAACATTTTCAAGAGGCATGTGACTTAGTTTTTACTCTTAGACTGTAGAGACAAGAGGTGTCTCATGCATCATGCTAGTAAAGTAGGATCAACATGCTCTATTCCTACTAGATTTTGATTTTATGGACTTATTTTAATGGCAAGTTCTATGGACCTATGGTGAGATGCTTGGCAATGAGGATGTGGGTGTGGTCCTTATGTGTGATTGTTACATCGACCCAAATGGATCAGTATTGTATATGTTTAGGACTTTTGGATCCCTTGTGGATAGTTTTTATTTTGAATTGGTTTCATGTCTTGTTCCTCCAGGGAGTGGTTTGATGTGTCAATTCTCAAAGAGGACAGTCAACCTAGTTGTGGAAAATTGGTAGGTATATGATACCTTTATGTTATAGGACCCTAGAGGAGGGTGTTTTATTTTCCTGATGTTGTGTGATGATTAGATGGGTGTATGTTGATGCTTATCAGTTTTGACCTTCTATGAGTTGGCATAATCCTTGGGTGATTAGGCCTAGTTACCTTTTTGACATGGTTCCAGTCGAGGAAGTTAGTGTTGTGTGGATTTTTTTTGATGACCCAATAGAGTGGTTATTCAAGTTATGAGTGATTTTGGTTACATAAGGCATATATGGATACTTGGAACTCTTTAAAACATTTCACAAAGAGTGAATCCAAGTATGGGGTTTTGGCACCTAGGATGCCTTTGGTTTTGAGGAAGATCACTTGAGTGCTAATGGTTTAGAATTATGGTTGGTTTCTAAATGGTTGGTCTTTTTTAGGTTCCTATATAGATAATGGATGTGTACATTACTGTTCCTGGTGGTTATGAGATGGATTAGGATCACAAGAAGTGCTTAAGGAAGAGTGGTTTCAAGTGAATGTGTATGCTTCAGGTGGTAACCACGCGCGTGAGTTTGATTTTGGTAAGAGGTGAAAGGAGGTATTTGGTTTTCTTGAAATGGGAATCACTTAGTGTGTTGATGTTTTTATAGGTCTTGTGGGAAGAAACGATTAAGTGACTCGACTATTTACCTCTAGATGCATCTCTAGGAATGCGGTGAGAGTGTAGGTGAACTTAGTGGAACTTTTTAATGATGCTCAAGTCTTGAGTGTTCGTGTAAGGGGTTTTGGATTGTGAGTTGATTTTGGTTTTGGAAAGCACTGAGTTTTATCTATGATGGGTGAGATAGGAATATGAGGTAGGCATGGCTAGTGGATCGAGCTTTTGAGCCGAGGTTTCATATAGCTTGACTCATTGAAGTTGGAATCAGGTTTTATGGTGGTGTTACACAAGAGTGTGTGTGATGGATCAGTGTTTATGGGATCTTTGTGGAATGAGTGGGTGGCGATGCACTAGGTCATTTGGTTTTTGGATCAGATGTTATGGTGCATACGTCAAAGGTGGTATAGTTAAGTGGGTATCTTAGAGTTGTTTAAAGACTAATGGGGATGTGATGAAATGATTGAGGGATGGGAGGCTTGGGACCTTTGTATGGGTTTTTTATGTTCTTACAGTGAGAGGTGACTTGGGAAATGGATAGGTGGGGGTGGTATTCATTAACGACATCTTAGCATGTTCTTAGTTTTGATAATCATGCCCAATATCTTGACATCATCTTGGGTATACTCAAAGAGATTTGGCTATATTCTTAGCTACCCTAATGTATTTTGGTTGTATATGGGGCCTCTTGAAGGATAAGCTCATGGAGTAATGAACACTACTATAAAAAGGCCTTTAACAGTGCTAGAAAAGGCCATTTTCAGCAATAAAAAAGCATTGATAATCGAAGTACAGTTAAAATCATGACACTTTTATCAGCGCTATTAAAAGGTTCCTTTAATAGCATTTTTTTCATGGCTAAAGGGTGCCTTTAACAATGATTTTTTAGCACTGATAAAGGCAATGCTGTTAACGGGGGTATATTTTTCAGACACCTATGTGCCCAACCCCTTTAACAGTGCTTCCACAACCCCTTTAACAGCGCTTCACACCCCCCTTTATCAATGCTTTTCACCCTACCATCCTTTTTATCAAAACTTTCTGAATTTCTAGCCTCTTGCATGCCCACCTGGATTTGAACCCTGCACCTCTCCTTCAAATATGGAATGCCTTTTCCACTACACTATGTTGTTTTGCTCTCTGTTTAAAGATATTTCTGTATATATATATATATATATATATATATATATATATATATATATATATATATATATATATATATTTACATATATAAATTTAAATATATATATTTACATAACTTTATATAATTATTTTTAAATAAATTTATACAATAAATGTGTGTATGTGATATATTTATTTACATATATTATATTATAACATATATATATATTAATACACACATATATGTATATATAAACAATATAAAAATAATTTTATTATGTAAAAAATGGTTAGATATTGTTTTATATACTTTTTTAGAATATTTATTTTTATTATTTTTATTATAATTTACATTTTTACATAATTATGTTGATATGTGTATTTATATGAGTGATTTATCATAAGTAAATATAAGAAAACATGCATATATTTAATTATAAATTAAATTACATTGTGAAAAATGAAAATGTTTGAAAACAATAATATCAATATAAATGTAATACCTAAAAATAAATTTAGTCCCCACTAAAAAAATGAAAAAAAAGTCCCCTTTGAATGCGGATGAAAATCCATTGAATGTTAAAAAATCAGGGTACCCCAGTTAAAACTCAGTTTTAGAGGCCTTAAGGGAATTTTTTAGCCGCAAAAAATGTGAAAAAGGTTTACCTATATCATTAAAAGTTTAGATCTCATCACACGATTTGATTTGATATGTGTTAGAGCCTAAATGGACACCCGGATCAAAAGTTATGGCTGTTTGAGGTTCGAGTTAGGTTTTCAACTTATTTTTCATCATTTTGAATTTTTTTGATTTTTTATCTCCAAATTTATTTTAAGTGACTATTACTCAGTAGGAATAAGAAAATTATTAATTAAAAATATTTTTTAGTTATTTTATAAGCCATTTTCATTAAATATCTTATATATTAAGTATAAATTCCTATTTACCTTATCTAAAGCATATTTTAGAATATATATATGATACTTATATCAATATCAATATAGTTATATATTTATATATTTATATATTATTTTTAATTATTTTTCAAGTATAATTTTATCAAATCTTGTAAAAAGCATTGATAAATGGAGGTCTTTTTCAGCACTTCTAAAAAATCATTGATAACCCCCTATCATTGCTTTTTTAAAAGAGATGATATAGGGTGGGTCTTTATCAGTGATTTCAAAAAAGTGCTGATAAATAGGGTTTAACAAAAAAAAATTAGTGCTACTAAAGACCCCCTTTAACATCACTCTTTTTAGTGCTGACAAAGGGGGTCTTTAATAGTGTTTTTAGATAGTGTTGTTAAATCCCTAATGCTGGATAAACCTAGTTTTTTAGTAGTGTAATGGGGAGTCATATGGTGGAAAGTGAACCAATGATAATTTGTATGTGAAGTCCTTGAGATGGACTGGATTTTGGATAATATCATTGGTTCCATTATCAGATGTTGAGGACGAGTGATATTTGATGTTTTTATCACTCAGGTGAGGGGAAGATTGACATTTCTGATTCTTGGGTGGGTAGTGGTTGGACCGTGGGCCAAAAGTATTGAGGTTTTTTGAGTGAGTCGGTGGTGAATAAAGTCTTATGGCAGGGAGTGATGTATCATCTTCAGAGGTGTGAACCTCATGCTGGGAGGGTCGCAATTGTATGGAACTAGTTGTGGATCGGTCATGGTGGTACTATGATTCCAGAGAAGAATCTTTGAGGAAAATGCTTGAATTTCTTATGGGATGCAAACAAGGAACCAATTATGGTTGATGATCAAGCTGATAATTGGCTTCAGGCTTGAAGTGGTTATAGAAATTAGTTTGGTTGTGGATAATAGTGGATATGATTGGGTGGTTGTGTAATTCCTCTGAGTGTGAGGACATGGTGATCAGATGAGTTGGAAATGGGTCGACAAATGGAGTCGGGCACTTTGGAAATGAGTCAAAAGAGGATATTCTGACTGAGGTTAGTGCATAATGTAGGAATGGAACATTGTAGGCTATATTCAGTGTATCATTTCGGGAATTATGGGTGTGTTTCAAGTACTAGTTGAGATTTCAAAGAAAATTCTATATGTTATTAGTTGTTCTTGGATGGAGGGTATGCAACCACTTCAGTTGGTTTTTGATGATGAGGATGGGTGACAATGATGATTGGCATTCTCATGGGATTTGGATCATGGTAGTTTGGGGGCCCTTCCAGGTATATTTTGGGAGTGTGAGTTCAGGTTTAGTTGGGATTTTTTTGATTTCAAGGGTGTTAAGTATTTATTGTTGGTGATTATAATCTAGATCTATTGGTGGGTAGAACCATATCTAGATGAATGTTTAATTGAAACTCTAATAAATGTTTCATTTGGATGGGATTAGTTAACTTCTATCATTGTGTTTTGGTTTGGTGATGGGTTTTAGCTCAGATTTTTGGCTGGTTGAGAGCCTTGTATTGGAGGTTGTGCCTTGGTAGTGTATCAGTCTATTGGAAGCTGAATAACGATGTAAGTTAAAAATTTAGTGACCAATGCAGGTCAGGTGGTGAAGATGTATAAGCACCAAGACTTCTCAGGGTGAGAAGTTTTATATTGGGGAGGATGTAAGACTCTACATCTAGATGTATCTAAAAATTCCAAAGGAATTTGAATTTTTAATACCAAATGGGTGAATCTTGAATTAAGACTCAGAATAGATTTTTGAAAGTTGGAATGTCTCAAAAAATATGTTTTAAGATGATGAATGATTCCTGAGAGGTGTCCTAGGAGTTTGGATGATCTTTAGAGGATTTGATTTAAGTTTTAAAAGTTTTGGAGATTTTTTCTCATGTTGTACAGTTTAGTTTGAACATTTTAGGAGAAACTGTGGGATATCTTGATCCTCATGAGGTTTTTATTTCAATTTAGAGTGGTCATGATTGGTTTTTATGGTTAGATCATGGTTTTGTGTAAACCATGTGAGGAAAAATGAGAAACCATGCAAGGATGAGGTGGTACTAAGGTACAATGAACATGTTATGCATGATTTCATACATACTATGTGCCTTACTACAGGTGAGAGGCAGCATTTACCACATGGTTGGAACACTGTATTTCAAACCATGCAGCCTAACCATGCGGGAAATTGGGTGTTAGAAAGTAGGGGTGTGAACATTTGGCACATATTTTGGAAATCCATATGGAAAAACTATACGAGTTGTGGATTTGGAAAGACCCAACCGCATGGTTGGTGAATGGTTTGGAAAATCATGTAATCAAATCATGTGGCTATAATGATTTCATTAAAAATTGTAATTTTTTCCACAATTTTCCCTTGGGGTTATCAACCTCTCCTCCCCCTTTATTCCCCATTTCAGGCGCACAAACTAGGGGCTCTCCAACCCCTTTCCTCCTCCTCCCTCCTTTAATTTTGGAGGTGTTTTCATGCAATTTTCTATTTAATTTTTCGAATATACAGTTTAGGTTTTGTTGATTATTCCATTGAAGCATGGTGGAATCCCCCGTTTCTCATGGGTATTTTGGTCGGCTTGGGTATAAGAGATCCTAATATGAATTCCACACTTTTTTGTATCGAGTTTCATTAATGAATGTGACCAGAATGAATTTTCTAACATTTTGAATAATAATTTAATTTAATTGGTTGTTTAATTGGTATCACATATTATAGATTTGTCTCGGTATGTGGTTAGGGTTATTCCATGGGTATTTGGTGAGTGGTTGGATTTTATTTTGAAGTGTAACAATGAACTGATGAGTTTTCAAACATTATTCGAAGTTGTATTTTGTAAAATGAATTAATTTTAATTATTATACCTAATTAATTATTATTGTTTTGTGTTTTACTAGAGCTTGGGTGATTATAAATATCTCGTTTGGGTGTTGAGGGATTTAGATGGTGCTTGGGCGGGCTTAGCAAAATCATCGTCCTTTGGAAATGTATTGGAGAACTTTTTTGATAAGGTATGTGGTCTAATATTTTTACCCATAGTATGAATTATTGATAAATATTTATTGTAGTATATGAATTAGATCCCATGTGTGATATGTTTTCAACCTTAATTTAAGAAAGTGTTTTTGAATTTAGATTGATACCTTGGACATTCCATGGATCTCGTTGGATCTGTGGTGATGTGAGATCAAATTTATGACCACCCATGTGGTGCGCCAACCTTTAGAAGTAGAATGTTTTAGGTGATAAGTTTTAATGATAATTCCTATGAGTCTTTTGAAATGGTATTAAATGTGTGCATTAGG
The DNA here is from genome assembly GCA_963277665.1 of Viscum album. Taxonomy (NCBI): domain Eukaryota; kingdom Viridiplantae; phylum Streptophyta; class Magnoliopsida; order Santalales; family Viscaceae; genus Viscum; species Viscum album. Next base: position 401,414,449 of record OY728126.1, read on the forward strand.
TTTTGACCCGATTTTGGATTCCAAATGGGAAAATTTATGTTTTGAAATGATATTTATTTTGAAATGTGGTGTGGCCTCCAAGTGGTTTATAAAAGGGGTTTTGATTTCAAAGGGGGGTTTAAATGGGTGTGTGGTTGCCTATTTAGTGAAAATGCTTGATGAATCTTGTGAGGGTTTGATAGAAATGTGGGCCTTGGGGACTTGTTTTGTTTCAAAGGAAAAGGGACATGTTTTAAAATGGTGATTTTCAAATGTTAACAAGGGTGTTCAGTTTATTTCTATTTGAATGTGAAAAGGGTTGGTCTTTGTTGAGGCATGTTTTGGTTTTGAAGGCTCATAGAGATCTTAGTAAGTGTAAATAGTTTTAAAAAGGTTTTTTATGTTTTCCTTAAACATTTTGTATGTTCATTATGTTGAGATTAGTATGTAAGAGACAATGGTAAGGTTGGGGATGGTTGTACATGACATTCCGAATCTTAGTTGGATTTATGAACTGATGATCCATGTCTTCTGACCTGTGAAAAATGGTTTATGTGCTGGACTAATGCTCTAGGCATGAGTATTATACAACTGATATGCTATCAGACTGAGGCTATGGACACTAATAGTATATTCCTACATTAATATTATAGAATGAGAATCTAGGTGACTATGGTATACCATGTGGAACAAGATGTTGGACTAATTCTCCTCTTCATTAGGTTGGTCCATACTTATGCTTTAGGATCCATCGATGTTTTTTATATATGGGTGATGGACTAAGGATTTGTTCACTATTGTTATTTTTTGTTATTATTTTAATATACATGATGTTAAGTATCATTATTAATATATTTTTATATGGGTAGGTGTTGTATAGAGGTTCTAACTATGCTTATTATTGTTGTTGATATTTGATTTAGATTCCAGATTGATGTTCTGGGCACTAGTGGCATGGGTACATGAGATAGGTACCATGGATTTATGTTTTATACCTCCCTGAGTTGAGTGGGTAGGAAACAACACCTTTTGGTTTAGATGTGATGTACCCCTATTTTACGCTTTAGCCAATTGGTTTGGTCATTACATGTTGGTTGGACTGGGTGTCACCTTAGAACCCTTGGGATAGTGGATATTATATGAACTATCACAATTCTTGGCTTGTATTGCTATTTTAATACTGTTTATTTATTCCATTATTATCAGTAAAAACCATTGGTATGGATGGTATTTTCTTTATAAATTTTTGGTCGTGGCCTACTGAGTTTTATTCACACCCTACTCAGGCTTCCATTTCACTTGGGTACTTAATAATCTCTTGCATGTTTGTTATAGGCACAGGTTTTGGATAAGGCTCTTGTTGAGTATGGTTTGGTCGAGAAAGATATATTGAATGGTATTAGGAGACTGTATGGGTTTGGCTCTGTGATCTGGTGGTGCCCTTTTTAAGTTCTTTTATCTTGGTATGTATGTAACCGAACCAATGAGAATTTGGTTATATGTATGACATGGGCATTCAGGACTTTATAACATCTCATTTTATTATAGAATGTTCTAGTAATTTATTCTTTCTACTAACTCTGATGTATATGATATGTGGATATTTCCATATGGTTGTGCACTTTGATGTGGGGGTTTAGTCTCATCATAGTTCTACTTTATACCCTCACTGCTAGTCACCAGCCTTTGGTGTACAAGGTGGTGCGCTTGAGGTCATGTGGTGCTCCGAATCAGGGCACTGGTTCAGTGGAACCTGCGTTGGGACATTACAGAATTAATATCAACCATTTATGGAGGGGTGAAAAACATGGGTGAATTTATAAGAACTACTCATAACTATTTTGAAAAACATATGGATAGTGCTTTACTTCCATATGTGGTTCTCAAGAGTAGAGGAGGAGATAAGAGATCCAAATATGGAGGATTTTGTTGATCATAAATAGTTTATTGGGGGAAGTTACATGAATACAAAGTTCTATTGATATATTATATTTTTGGAGATATTCCACAACAAAAATAATTTCAGTGAAAAAATATTCTTCATCTAAAGAATTTTTTTCACTATGGTGATTATTTGTGGAAGATAAAGATTTATCTCAATTATTATGAAGTATATCACATTTTACCTCAAAATATTAGAAGTGTAGAAAAGTGGTGTGATTGGGACAATATTTTTATATATTTCACTTATCATTTTAATGAATTTAACCCTATACATTTATCATTTTATAGGTAATTATCACATTTTTAAATTATAAGGATATATTAGATTTAATTGTTAAAATTGATCAAATCTTGGTTATTAATTTATTTTATTCATTTTGGGAAATATTTTCAAATTCAGACATTTTGGAACAATTGAATTTCATTGAAAATCAACCAAATTTATGTTTTTACTATCTTTTTTTTATTCTCAAATTAATTATGAAATACAAACTTTAATTCATGTTTTGGTTATTTTTTTCAGCTACTATAAAGTCCTAACTTATGTGTAAGAAGTTTTTCTAGGACCAGAAGAAAAATTTAAAAGGTAACTAGATTCTATAAGGATGAAACCTTGCTTTATAAGGATGATCTTAAGCTACATAAGAATGATTTCCCTCCTCTATAAGCCTGAATTTGTTATGTGTAAGCATGATTTTTCAAGCTTCATAAGGGTGATTTTGGACTTGTGTAAGGGTGATTTTGGACTTGTGTAAGGGTGATCTTGGACTTGAGTAAAAGTCTTTTGGACCCACATAAATTTCATGTATAGGTTGTGTAAAGGTCATATCAAAAGAAAAGGGCCTACATAAGGGTCATTTTTCAATAACATAAAGTTCATTTGGACTTGAGGAATGATTATACCATGATTTTGTATGAGTCATCTCACTTATTCATTTGATTCATACCTTTGAGAATTTTGGATATCAAGAAAAGGCATTGGGAGACTTTAGATGAGTAAAATTGGGACTTTATAAGGATCATTCAACGGTTTGATGATCCTGGGATCACCATACATACATGAAGAAGAGAAGGAAACATTGACCTGGCTTCTGAAATAGAAAACAATGTGGTTTTTCATACACAAAGGTAAGAAATTTCATATCATAGAAGAAGATACATTCCACATCCATGAAGAGAGTTTGGAGACATTTAGATCTCACACCACAACTTATATAGTCAATAATAAAATTAAAAATTATGATCTTACAATATCATATGAGAGAATTATATAGGTTTTACAAATGATTTTTATACACAAATCCAAGTATATTTTATAATTAAATTAAAAGTAAGGGGAAGTATTAATTTCTTATAAAGAAGAGGAGGTTTCGAATGTTGATGGGGGATTTTCTAGTTCTCTCATGGGAGTTTTTATGGGGTTTTTACTGATATAATTTTAGATCAGTTTTTCTCTAAATTTTATTTTTATAAATTCACTATAATTAACATAATCTATAATATTAATAAAAATTTATTTCTCTCCTTTTAATTTCTCTCTCTTTCTCTACTTCACACTTTCATCACAGTGATCTCTCAGACTCATGATAGTGAGTGACTGACTTGAGGATTGGAATTGGGTGAGGATTTATTGGTGTTCTTGAATTCATTACTTTAAATTCTCAATTTTTTTAATATATTTTTTTAGGGAGAGAGGGGTGTTAAGTTTTGTTGTGGAAATTTTCCACAACTCCTTATCATGACTCTCAAACTCATTCTATTATATACTAAATAACCATGTCCTCCCTTCCATTGGAAATACATTTCAAAAAATGGAGTTGACTATGTTTGAGATATGAAATGACATATTATTCATCTAGGTCCTGGGTGGTTCCACACATATTATAGTGTGTGTCATTATTCTCGACTATTAGTGGAGGTGAGATTTGGTGTGCTAAAGAGATCACCTATGCATTCTAAATTAGATACTCAAAGTAGGGAAAATTATTCTATACATAATTGGATAAACTATCAAATAGAATTCAAAAAATAATAATAGATAATGAAGGAACCCAAATAACTTAACCTAAGACCAAGATTTTCCTACTATCATCTATTTAGACTTATACTACTTTCCATATACATTTCATGTATGTAGTTTTTTAAAATCCTCATCTCTTTATTTTTATTTAATAAAAAATATAAATATGTAAATATATAATAAAGTTTATAAGATTAGTGAGTGATTTACTATAAAATATCCTCATGAGAAACAACCTTAGTTATACATTGTGATGTATTAGGAAAATAAATGATATTTTATACCACCCTAAGATAGGTGTATCAAAAAAATATTATTACCAAGGATACAACATTTAAATTTCTAATTTTTTCCTTTCATTTTTTGTAAATAATTTTTATTTTTTATATAAAAAATAGTTTAATAAATTTATTTTAAAAAAAAAATTTACTCACATTAACCTATGGATGAGATTATTGATTTATTATCTATACATATAAGGGGAGATCGACGATTAACTTTTATAGAGGATTAATTCAAGGAGGTCATCCAGGACATCAAGAAGGCCCCCAAGTACCCATTATTGGAATTATTGGCCCAAGATTTAACTGAGCTCTAGGAATACTTCTTAGAGTTCCATCAAGAAGAGGCCAAAGCACACAAAGTAACTCTATTACTACCTCTTATTTTTTGAAGAAATACTATAGGTTTATTCCATATTTAAAACCATCCACAACCTAGCCATCTAAAGAACCAGATTGGGACACTCTATGAAAAACAAGAGAATCTAGCTGAAATACCATAAGAGAATGATAGGAATCTAGATTCACTATTCTTTACTTTATCTCAAATTTATCTAAAAAATAACATTCCTTAATTTAACAATACATATGGAGAACTTATGTAATATACCCTAGATTAAGGTGTATAGAATTAGGCAATTATCTTTAAGGAATGGATGGAGTGTCCAATACCGATTCCAAACTATGTCTTTCCAGGCACATGCATTCAATGGTAATATCTAGAGTCTGAATCACCCAATTTAGTAAAACATTCATTGGATAAACTTGGTTTTTGTTTATATTAAATATAATTACCTTATAACTATATATGATTTGAAAATCAGGGTTTGGGAAAATGGTACACTTCCATGGATAGTGATCATGGATTTGAAAAGTCCACTTTTGGAAAAAAGTTAATGTTGTAATTAGAATATAAAGAGTTTAATAGGTTTGTGAATGAAGAAAAAACTTCTAATGATGATATTAATGAGGGGGGATCAAAATTAAATTCACATTGTTTCAATTATATTCAAATAAAATTATTCTATCCCTTTGATAAAACTTTAAATATAGTGCATCAAGTACATGATTTTGGGGATAAGGAAGATGTTGCAGAAGAGGAAACTGAAGTAGGGGAGGACCCATATTTCCTCCTACCCACACCATAAAAGTTGTATCAAATATACATAGTTATAGATCAATAGTACACTATCCATGGGATTCTCCATAAGAATTTCAAGTAGAAAAACACTTGAATAAACAATATTTACTGGTTAAAATTATGAAAAACTCATCCACCGTCATCTTTAGGATAACCACTGAAACTGCTAGGCTAGGGGACGTAAAACCCCAATACCCAATTGGGGTTCAAACCAAGATTCATCCTTATCCCTTTCTCTTTAAAAAATTTCTTATATTTTTTTCTTATTCTTTTAGGTTTCTAGTGGTTTATATTTAAGAGATTAACTCAAAGTTTCCACAATAAATAAGTCAGGTTGTAATACTCTTTTTATACTTTATTTTTTTTACTTCCCAATTAAATTCTTTTTACAAAATTGATAATATAATTTTTGAATCAAAAAGAGTTTAGTATTTATCTAAGTTTGCGTGGTTGGTTCCAATTTGTTAAGTAATTCATTTTTTTATGTTTTTTGAGTGTTTTTAGAAAACATTAGATTCATTGAATAATTTTGGAAAATTTAGAAAATGTTAAATACTTTATTTGAATTTATAAGGTTTTAAATTATCAGTAAAATTTATTTTATTTCTAAATTTTCAATCTACTTATTTAATTAAGATTGACCAAATGTTAAACTCGTGTGAACTAGTGTTGTCAAATATTTAAATTTTTCCTAGACTTGAGAGGTTTCTAAACCTTTCAAACATATTCTTTAAATTTATATTTTTCTTAAGAGTCTTGATGTAACGTCCCGACCTAGAAGCCACTAACCCAGTGCTCTGAGCCGGTTCGCCACAAGGCCTCAAGCGTTCCTCCCCATACGCCAGAGGCTTCCGACTAGCAGTGAGGGCCTAGGGTGTGATAGTGGGGAGACTATGCCTTCATACCAGAGTAAGAAAACAACAGAAATAACTAAGTATCATACACAGCGGAAAGTAAACATAGTTCAGAAGCAATAAACAACTGAAATAGAACAAATTATAATAGTAAAAAGCTGCAAAAGCCCGAATAACTATGCAATACAATACAACATGAGTCACCCACTGGCCAACCATACAGATACAAGTACAAAAGAAACTAAAAGTAAAAGTACAGGGCTCTACTACTAACTCTGAGCCATCTACGTACCCTATCTCCAAACACTGTCGAACTGCAGCAACCCGATCAGTAGTACCACACGAGCAGCTCCGCTCGATCATGCAATATTGGGCCTTAGCCCTATCCACCATGAAACTCGTGCTCATTCTGAAAAGCAGACACAAGGTATACACGTACACTAAGGTTCATGTGCTGGGGTGAGAAATAATATTAGTAGGTCACCCCGACAAGCAACCTACAACTGTGCTGCTAAAAGTGTATGCAATAGCAACATGCTCAGCCTAGCTGGAACACAAAAAAATGAATTAAACCAAATGTGAAACCACAGTTGAACTCAGGGTATGGAATCCCTGTCAACTGAGAAAGTTCCACCATGGATGTCCATATCTATATACGTACACATGTATAGTCCCATACCTATACACATATACCTAAATATGAATATTCATGATTAAGTGATTCAAATAACAAGAAACCACATTAGGAGTCGATCCTTGGGACCATAAGACCGATCTCCTGGACATCCTGGGCAAGGGAATTGAGCTGGACATCGTGCCACTCAATCCATGTATCATTAAGTCAATCTATGGGTCCGTAATCCCATCGACATATACCTGATTCGGTCAACGCTGGAAATATATCTCTGAACAAGTCAACCAGAACCAAGCCCTCAGGCTATAAAAGAACCTTGCCCTCAGGATAAAAAAAAACCACACCCTCAGGCTAAACAGAACCTTTCCCTCAGGCTTTTCCCTCAAGAGAATTAGTAACCTTGCCCTCAGGCCTTGCCTCAGGCCAAACAGTAACCTTGCCCTTAGGCCTTTCCCTCAGGTGAAACAGTAACGTTTCCCTCAGGCCTTGCCCTCAGGCTATATATCACCATGCCCTCAGGCTAAATATCAAATTTCCCTCAGGCTAATATAATAAAACCACACCCTCAGGCTAAGAAAACAATTCCATCAGGCTAAAGTAAAACACTGCCCTCAGGTGCAAGTAACTGGGCCAATCCCAAAGCACAACAAGAACTTTATATACAAATCCTTTCAAGGTAAAAGTAATGCTCAATATAAACATAGAATACCCTCGGGTATCTGGGCCAAATGGCTAAATAGAAGAACGCACCTCTAGGTGGTCCTAGATCCAATAAGTGATCCCAAACAGTATTTTTAACTCATCATTATATTATCTATGAAATTCTAGATATCTTTCAGCAAAGTCCTCATCCATACGACACCCCAACCATGGGTTCATAGCACAACGATACACAAAATAAACTCAACAGTTGGAAATAAACATCAGACCACGTACTACTCAAGCACACAAGTCAAAGTAGGTACCCCAAAAAATAAGAAGACGCCTCTTTTCAGGCTCAACAGCCACCAACCAGGAAGCACCTCTGGTAACAACTACAGTATCAACAACCCAAGTTAGATATAAACAAACAATTGAGGGTAGCCAAACGCCCAACCCAACACTAAAAACATAACCCCATAGGATTACTAGATTGGAATGGGTTCTAGATGACACCCTAACACCTTCTCTACCCCAATCCGACGTAACAACTCAGGTTGGTCAAACAACAGGCACCCGCCAGGTCCCACAAGTCAAACACCAAGGAGTCATCCTACACAGGATCCTCCAGATAACTAGAGAGAAGGAATCCTACACTGGATCCTTATCAAAGAGGAATACTACATAATATCCTCGAATGAAGAACAAAAGAGGCAACCCATAACAGGGGTCCTCTCAAAGAACACACGAGAGAGTTCCTACAAGGACTCCCGAGTTCATTACACAAGCAAGGCATCCCTCAGGGGACCCTTAGAAGCATTCGGTCTCACGGCCTCTTAGGCCAAAAGGGCACGTCTCACTAGGGAAATGTCCTCTAAAGAAAAGGTTACATGAGATAGATCACAACTCATCTCATATTAAAGGTCTCAACAAAGTTGGTCCGAACACCCAACCTAACAACCTCGCCAAGTCTCACCCTCAGGCGACGACTGGGCTCGATAAAAGGAGGAAGAATCCCCTCCATTTAAATAAAAACTCCCAAAACCCCCTTTATATGACCTCTAGAAGTTAAAAGGATTGCACCATCGAGATCTACACAAAAAAATGCTCAGAATAGACTACTCACACGCCCAATTCTGACTTCCAGAGCCCAAGATATCGCAAAATTACTAAGCTGGAGCAGTACATGGCCAGAGCACATAGGGCATGCCTGTGTAATAGTACACGGCATGTACTTTACTATACACGGCGTGTACTGTTCACAAAAAGTTACACCATGTCTGTTTTCACCCGAACACATGCTCATGTACCACTACACGGCGTGTACTTTACTGTACACGGCATGTACTTCAAAAAAACCACTATTCTGTGTTCTATTCCACACGGCCAACCACGCGGCCACCCACTACACAGTGTGTACGCAAAGTAAACGGCATGTACTTAAAAAAAACTTCATCTTCCTCAAACGGGAAGAACACATGGATTGTTCCCCTAGAACACACGCCGTGTATACTGGGTTTTCCGACGGGAAATCCTTAAAAACGCCCGATTCGCCCGTTTTCGCCCCCGAAACAACAGATTGAGACCCATGGGAATATAAGAAAGTAATATAAGACTTTAAAAACTCAAAACAAAATGTTTTAAGTGAATATATGGTGAAAACATAAATATCCCTACCTTCGGGCGGAAACTGCCGAAGCTTCGGTTGATTTCACAGCTTCTGGTTGCCCTTCGCAGAATCAGCGCGTCGAGAGCTTCGAAACGGTACCACCCTCGCCTTCCAACTCCCCCTCTTTCTCAATATCCCAATTCACCCCATGGAACATGGCCAAGGAAGAGCACACATGGTGAATGCGCAAGGAGGAGGAAGTAAGAGTGAGAAAAGAAAAGAAAAGAAGAAAAGAAAGGAAGAAAAAGGGGCCCGGCCCGGGCCCGATGCCCGACATGATTTTATGCTTCTCTAGGCTAAACTCCCCCTTCCGGACTCAACGGTGCAGAAGAAATCTCAATACTACGCTCCTTCTAAAATTTATCACTAAATGAACTCGCGTGAATAAATTAATATTTAATTTAATAATATTAAATATTAAATATTCCACCAAAATTCGAATAGCTCAGAATTCCTCCAAACTCCTGTCCTAGGGTAAACACCCTATTCCAGGTCCAACGGAGTTGTTAGAAAAATTATCTGAGATCAGATGGTAGGGTAAAATGACCATTTTACCTCTCACGAGCATCCAACAACAAAAATTAAAATTTCTTCTCAAAACAACTGTCCGGAAAAACACGGGTTCTTACAAACTCCCCAACATAAACCTTATCATCCCCGAGAAGCCCAGTGAAAGAACCGGTAGCCACACTCATAAACCGAGCATCTACACAAACAAGCTATCTAGACTGTCTGATGACCAACCTTATAGCGTTAACCATCACTTCTACATAGAAGACATTCAACTACAAACGATATGGTACTCCCCACCATAGAAATACCCTTATCGTCTTCTTAAAAGAAAACCTTGAGCTCAAAAGCTCCTGGAAAACACTGAAGTTTAACCTAAACAAGGAAAACCACCTCAAAGGGACAATGGTGCACTCCCCACCATATTCTTTCCTTAAACCACTTCGAGAGCACAACCAGAAAAGGTTCCATCCTCAACAGGGATGAACCTTAGGAAATAAAAAGGATATCGATGAAGGTCGAAGCTCTCTCAGCATACTCAAGACGAATCAAGATAGCACATGATCATATCTAACAGGAGTACACTGAGATTTCACTAAAGGCGTGTCCAGCTCCCTCCAAGCCATGCTAACATCCCACCAAAACCTGACCAGGATTCAACCAAGGGTCAAACATCCTCACACAGTTTTCCCTAGAACAAAACAGACATCAACCTACAAGGGTTCAAGTCAAAACCAAAACACAACCTACAAGGGCTCTGATCCTCTCTAAGCATCCTCAGAAGGAACTACTCCCTGGAGTTCACAACCCAAGAAGAAGAGAAACTGAACTGACACTCATCGGGTATCTGTATACAAAAATACCACAAGGAGGTCCATTTCACAAGAAAAGCCTTGGTGTCTATCAGCATCGTACTCAATGATCCGACTTGACAACCACAGACCTGAGAAACAACACCCAATAAGGTGTTAAACAAAAAGGCATCATGTGCCACATAGACCAACTGGGGTCACTACACCACCAGTGCACAAGGATTGAGTCATCATCCTCACACCAACACCTCAACATAGATCCACATAACATGAAATCAGAGTAAAAAGTATGTGTAAGCAGACCTAAATGTCTCAGTCATCAATAAAAACACACACTAGCAGGCCTATATGCTGTGAATCCTATGTGCCTAGTATGATGCATGAGACGCCTCTTGCCTTTTCCGGCCAAGAGTCAAAATCCATCCCTGACATCTTACCAATGGAAAAGATCCAAAGATCCTTAATTAATCAAATCACAACACAACATGTGCGTCTCTCAAGGTGAAAATCATATACAACTATAACATCGCAAAATCAGAACAGCAATCCCAAACCCTGGAAACCAAGACTTCTTACCAGAACAAGTGTTCTTGACTCACCAGCCCGATATCCATCACAGGTTTTGACACATTCCTAATACTCTTGTCTACCATATCCCAAATAGTAAAGACCAGGAAAGAAAACTCCTCTGATACCAATTTGTAACGTCCCGACTCGGAATCCACTAACCCGGTGCTCTGAGCCGGTTCGCCACAAGGCCTCAAGCACGCCTCCCTGTACGCCAGAGGCTACCGACTAGCAGCGAGGGACTAGGGTGTGATAGAGGGGAGAATATGCCCTCATACCAGAGTAAGAAAATAGCATAAATAACTAAGTATCATACACAGTGGAAAGTAAACAGAGTGCAGAAGCAATAAACAACTGAAATAGAACAAACTGTAATAGTAAAAAGCTGTAAAAGCCCGAACAGCTATGCAATACAATACAACACTGGTCACCCACTGGCCGACCATACATATACAAGTACAAAAGAAACTAAAAGTAAAAGTACAGGGCTCTGCTACTAACTCTGAGCCAATCTACGTACCCGATCTCCAGACACTGTCGAACTGCAGCAGCCCGATCATTAGTACCACTCGAGCAGCTCCGCTCGATCATGCAACTCTAGGCCTCAGTCCTATCCACCATGAAACTCGTGCTCAACCTGAAAAGCAGACACAAGGTCTACACGTACACCGAGGTACACGTGCAGGGGTGAGAAATAATCTCAGTAGGGCACCCCGACAAGAAACCTACAACTGTGCTGCTAAAAGTGTATGCAACATCAACCTGCTCAGCCTAGCTGGAACACAACAAAAGGAAGTAAACCAAACATGCAACCATAGTTTAACTCAGGGTATGGAATCCCTATCAACTGAGAAAGTGCCACCATGGATGTCCATATCTATATACGTACACATGTATAGTCCCATACCTATACACATATACATAAATATGAATATTCATGATTAAGTGATTCAAATAACAAGAAACCACATCAGCAGTCGATCCTTGGGACCATAATCCTGATCTCCTAGACATCATGTGCAAGGTCATTGAGCTAGACATCCTGCCACTCAAGTCGTGTATCATTAAGTCGATCTCTGGGTCCGTAATCCCATCGACATGTACCTGCTTTGGCCAACGCCGGAAATATATCTCTGAACAAGTCAACCAGAACCAACCCCTTAGGATATAAAATAACCTTGCCCCCAGGCTAAACAAAACCATGCTCCCAGGATAAATAGAACCTTGCCCTCAGGCCTTTCCCTTGGGCGAATCAGTAACCTTTCCCTCAGGCCTTGCCCTCAGGCGAAACAGTAACCTTTCCCTTAGGCCTTTCCCTCAGGAGAAATAGTAACCTTTCCCTCAGGCCTTTCCCTCAGGCTATATATCACCATGCCCTCAGGCTAAATATCAACTTTCCCTCAGGCTAATATAATAAAACCATGCCCTCAGGCTAAGAAAACAATGCCCTCAGGCTAAAGTAAAACACTACCCTCAGGCGCAAGTAACCAGGCCAAGCCCAAAGCATAACAAGAACTTTATATACAAATCCTTTTAAGGAAAAAGTAATTCTCAATATAAACATGGCATACCCTCGGGTATCCGGGCCAAACAGCTAAATAGAGGAACGCACCCCTGGGTGGTCCTGGGTCCAAGCAGTGATCCCAAACAGCAGTTTTAACTCATCATTATATTATCTATGAAATTCTAGATATCTTGCAGCAAAGTCCTCAGCCATACGACACCCCAACCATTGGTTCGTAGCACAATGATACACAAAATCAACTCAACAGTTGGAAATAAACATAAGACCACCAACTACTCAGGCACACAAGGAAAAGTAGGTATCCCAACAAATAAGAAGATGCCTCTCGTCAGGCTCAACAGCCACCAACTAGGAAGCACCTCTGGTAACAACTACAGCATCAACAATCCAAGTCAGATATAAACAAACAAGTGAGGGTGGCCGAACGCCCAACCCAACACTAAAAACATAACCCCACAGGATTAATAGCTTTGAAAGTGTTATAGATGACACCTGAACACCTTCTCTACCCCAACCCGATGTAACAACTTAGTTCAGTCAAACAACGGGCACCCGTCGGGTCCCACAAGTCAAACGCCAAGGAGTTATCCTACGCAGTATCCTCCAGATAACTAGAGAGAAGGAATCCTACATGGGATCCTTATCAAAGAGGAATCCTAAATAAGATCCTAGAATGAAGAAAAAAAGAGGCAACCCATAACAGGGGTCCTCTTAAAGAAAACATGAGAGAGTTCCTACAAGGACTCCCGAGTTCAGCACACAAGCAAGGCATCCCTCAGGGGACCCTTAGAAGCATCCGATCTCACGACCTCTTAGGCCAGAAGGGCACATCTCACTAGGGAAACGTCCTCTAAAGAAAAGGTTACGGGAGATAGCTCATAGCTCATCTCATATTAAATGTCTCAACTAAGTTGGTCTGAACACCCAACCTAACAACCTCGCCAAGTCTCGCCCTCAGGCAACGACTGGGCTCGATAAAAGGAGGAAGAATCCCCTCCATTTAGATAAACCCCCCCCCCCTCCCCCCAAACCCCTTTATATGGCCTCTAAAAGTCAAAAGGATTACACCATCACGATCTACACGAAAAAACACTCAGAATCGACTACTCACACGCCCAATTCTGACTTCCAGAGCCCAAGATATCCCAAAATTACTAAGTTGGAGCTGTACATGGCCAAAGTACATGGCCAGAGCACATAGGGCATGCCTGTGTAATAGTACACGGCATGTAATTTACTGTAAACAACGTGTAATGTTAAAAAAAAGTTACACTATGTCCATTTTTACCCGAACACATGCCCATGTACCACTACACGGTGTGTACTTTACTGTACACAGCATGTACTTCAAAAAAACACTATTCTGTGTTCTATTCCACACGGCCAGCCACATGACCACCCACTACACGGCGTATACTCAAAGTAAACGACGTGTACTTAAGAAAAATTCATCTTCCTCGAATGAGAAGAACACATGGCGTGTTCCCCTGGAACACACGTCGTGTATACTGGGTTTTCTGACGGGAAATCCCTAAAAACGCCTGATTCGCCCGTTTTCTCCCCTGAAACAACAGATCGAGCCCCATGGGCATATAATCAAGAAATATAAGACTTTAAAAACTCAAAAAAACATTTTTTAAGTGAATCTACGGGAAAAACATAAATGGCCCTACCTTCGGGTGGAAACCGCCGAAGCTTCGGTTGATTTCACAGGTCCCGGTTGCCCTTCGCGGAATCAGTGCGTCGAGAGCTTCGAAACGGTACCACCCTCGCCTTCCAACTCCCCCTCTTTCTCAATCTCCCAATTCACCCCATGGAACACTACCAAGGAAGAGCAGACATGGAGCGTGTGCAAGGAGGAGGAAGGAAGAGAGAGAAAAGAAAAGAAAAGAAGAAAAGAAAGGAAGAAATGGGGCTTGGGCCGGCCCCGATGCCCGACATGAGTTTATGCCTTCTCTAGGCTAAACTCCCCCTTCTGGACTCAACGACGCAGAAAAAATATCAATCTGATGATCTGTTTAAAATTTATCACTAAATGAACTCGTGTGAATAAATTAATATTTAATTTAATAATATTAAATATTAAATATTCCGCCAAAATTCGAACAGCACAGAATTCCTCCAAACTCCTATCCTAAGGTAAACACCCTATTCTGGGTCCAACGGAGTTGTCAGAAAAATTATCCTAGATCAGCTGGTAGGGTAAAATGACCATTTTACCCCTCACGGGTATCCAACAGTAAAAATTCAAATTTCTACTCAAAACGACTATCCAAAAAAACACGGGTTCTTACACTTGAAGCATGTTTTCAAATCTATAACTTTCCATTTTTCTCTTATTAAAATATTTTATAGTTCATTAATTGTTTTAAATATGATTAAGGTTCCATTTTGAAATATTTTTATTACATTAAACTTTTATTTCAATCCTTCCCTTATATTAATATTTTTATTCATCCTCTAGTAGCCATGAACAACCTTCTTAGGTTGTTATATTACAAACCATTTATCCCTTTTTAACCTGATCTAGAAGAAATTTCATGAATATGGTTGAATTCAAGTGTGAGGGAGTGAGAAGATGATTTGTACACTAGCCTGAAGAAATATATTTTAATTGTTTCCGCATCTATTTTACTACTATATAAGAAAAAACTCATGATGGGAAGATTAATGGATAACAAAAATGTCATTAAAAGTTGGGTTGGGAGTCACACTATATTTTTAAGTTCAATATGCCTCTCTTTCTCATAATAATTCAAGTTTTCACAAAAATTATAGACATAAATGTAGGTCAAAACAATGTTACAAAGGGGGAAAGTGGGAAAAAATATTGTTTCTATTCAAATTTCCAAAATATGGGCTTCCTAAAAAAATAGGTGTTTGGATGTAAATTTTTTCAAAATGGGAGTGAGTGAGGATCCATTATTGATATTAAACTATTTTCATGCATTATATTTCAATTTAGATTCATAACCCTCCTCATTTGGCCTCAAATATTTTTAATACTTGAATCCTACCAAACCTTTAGTGATAGAACAACATGGGTAAAAGTCCCCATGATTGACATACATTTATGACTGTTAAGTGGGGATTTTAGGAAGGCATCAAGCCTATGAAAATCATGAAGACACTTAATAATGAGAATAAATCTATTTTAAAATCCTTTAGCAAAGGTAAATAAATTTATGGGAAGGTAAAAAAAATATGATAATTAATAGGAGATCAAATGGATTTTTATGATTAGTGAGGAAAAATAGAATTATAATCCATATAGAAATAATGATATTTCTATTAGTAGTTTGAATTAAAAATTATTTAAATTATATTTTGATAAATATGAATTGTCCCTGATATAAGATAATTTTTCTAGAGTGCAATATTTAAGTTTGGGGGGATTGAAAAGGCCAATTTTTCATATATTACACATTAAAATTTAATGAATTGAATCTCACACATTTATCATTTTATAGGTAATTATCATATTTTTAGATTATAAGGATATTTTTTATTTATTTTTAAAAAATATTTAATTATTGGTTCTTAATTTATTTTATTTATTTTAGAAAATATTTTCAAACTCACACATTTTAGATCAATTTAATCTCATTGAAAATAAAACATATTTATGATTTTAATGTTTTTTATTCTAAAATTAATTATGAAAGTTGGAATTTGATTCTTTTTTTAATTATTTTTCAACTTCTGTAAAGTCCCAACTTATATGTAAGAATTTTTTCAAGAACTAGAGGGAAAATTGAAAAGGTAACTATATTCCATAAGAATGAAACCTCACTATGTAAGGTTGATCTTTGCTATGTAAGTATGATTTCCCCCCTCCAAAAGCATGAATTACGGCTACATAAGAATGATTTTTCAATATTTGTAAAGATGATTTTGGACCTATGTAAGGGTGATTTTGGTCATGTGTAAAAGTCATATGGAATTGTATAAAGGTCATCTGCAAGAATCATAAAGGTAATCTATATTTGTGTAAGGGTAATCATGTGCCTTATAAAGGTAAATAAAATATTATGTAAAGTCCATATCAGAAGAAAATGACCTACGTAAGGTCCATCTTTCACCTATGTAAATTTCATTTGGACTATTATAAAGGTTATACCGTGATTTTGTATGAGTTATCTCATCCCTTTGTGTGAGTCATGTCTTTCCAAATTTCGACAGTCAGGAGAAGGTACTAGACTGTTTTAATATTTTTTATGATAAAATGATCTCCTAGGAATGATAAATCCCATAATAAAAGTAGGGGAAATATATCCATGTATGATGAGATGGACTATAAAACAAAATTTAGATAATAATAATGGATAATGAAGGATCCAAGTAACTGAACCTAAGAACAAGATCTTTCTTGCTTACATTTGTTTAGATATTTTTTTTATTTTCTTTTAAATTTCATGTATGTATATTTTCAAAATCCTCATATATTTATTTTTACTTAATAGAAAATATAAAAATACAAGAATATAATAAATTTCTTTGAATTAGTGAGTGATTGATGGAAAAATATCATCACGAGAGATGACCTTGGTCCGCCACTATGCTACACTAGGAAAATACATAATATTCTATACCACCACATAACAAGTGTGTCATGGAGAGTAGTAAAGAATTTATTCTAGACTTATATATGCAAGGTTAATGAGTACCTTATACTAATACAAAGGCAACCTACATGTTAATAAACTGGTGAGAGACCATCCCATATAAAAACTTGGAAGACCTTCCCAAAGTAGTAGACAGAGGATAAGAATATTGAGTGACCCTTTGGAGGCATTGCATCATCCATAAACCTTGTAAATGTGTTGTTATTGGATGTGGAGTGACCATGAGTAGATCTTGTATCCACTAAACAATGACAATTAGTGGATTTTGGTGCATCAATACACTACCATTTCCTAATCCTTAGATATATCCTAGTGTGGGTGAAATAAGTAAAATACTAGTGTCCTTGTTTACGTTCAATTCTATATTTATGTTTCAAAATTAGTGTGTTCTAATGTGATGTAGAAGAGATTGAACATTGTTCCTTCTAATTAGAGAACAATATCTAAAGATGATGAGTTTCTAAAAGAAAATTTTAGGTTGAGCAACACCCTAATTCACCTCAACCCCTCTTAGGGTACATTCATTCAAATTGGTTCTAATAAGTGGTATCTAAGATAAATGGTTACAATTTGGAGTTTAACTTAATAAATACTTTTTTTATTTTTTATACATATTGGTTTGATTTTGGGGCTAACTATTTTAAATGGTACTAAATTTTATGGTAGGAAAAAAAGATATATACTAGTTTTTATAGGTTATTGGTGATGATATTATGGAATATATACTTTGAGATGATAATTTAAAGAATCATTGTGAAGGTTTTTGGGATGCAGAGACACAAAAGATAATGAACAGAGGTATATCCAATGAGGTATTTGAGAAAAAAAATCATTATAATAGCGTTTTTATATTTATATTATTTTAGAACAAATCTATGGGAAATAAATAGAATAAAAAAATGTTGTGATACCCTCTTCAAGTGTTGAATATAAATTTATTGATAATTATTCTTCAATGGATAAAGCTAGAGAAAATTTACCATTTTCAAAAAGAAAAAATACGATTAATAATAATATGAAACTTGAGTATGATTCACCCATTTAGTTAAGTGTGATTGACTTTATTGACAAATATATCTCTTACAAACTTGTATAATGTAGTGAATCACCACCCTCGACCACTCAAAATTTCCCTAATTAGAGTGTGTCACATGACCTTAGGTGTACCTCCTCGTATTAAAATCACTTCCTACTAGCCATGAGGGTTTATTTGGTGAAAGTGGAGAGATTATACCCTATGATGATAATGAAAATAATAACAACATAATGATATAAATATTAAACAATGGAAAAAATAAGCCAAAATAAATATATGACCACTTTAATAAATTTTTACCATACCATGATAGTCATACAAAATAACCAATATTTCTCATGGGCTAATCACAAATGAATATTTGTAAAATGAAAAAAAATAACCACCATCCCAGCATCAAGGAACCACCAGACCCATCTATAAAACCCCTCATTAGCTCATGAACCATTTGAGCTTCAAAATATACTTGGTTCCGAACATAGATCTTTTTCCCTTTCCTATACCAAGAACCATAAAGTCTTCATGTGTTCTGAAGGTCTTGTGCAGGGTGTGAGTATGAACATAGTAGGCCACCACTAGTGGTGTCCCTAGTTTACATCCATACATATTGAAGTGTATGGAAAGTGTAAATAAACATCAATCAACCATATTTCACACAACCCACTCCCCTTTTGCTTAGTATCCATGAGTATGATTTTACCAACCATAGCTAGTGCCAATGTGGATCGATACATCCACTATCTTTCATACCTAAATATCTCTCAACCGTTTAACTAAGATCATACTTCGCATAATCACAAGAAAAAATAACCATGTAACCATCCTGAGTCATCCAAATTCCCCAAAGGCATGTCCATAAACCATATCTGAAGTCATAAGTACTTTGAAGAGCACTGACTTAATAGCCTAATAAACCTAATTCATGGTGATAACCATCCTTATAATAATTCATTCTTTCGTCCCCAACATAAACAGATAGCCTCAACTCCTATTATAGGGTATTAATTACCACTAATCATGATCTTCTATATTGATCACCTCCTTCATATCGATTATCAACACCATCTATTATGCTGCTTAATCCATGGATTCCTCCACCCATAATGAGTAGACTAAACCATCGCATGGGCCATTCTATATATTCACATGACCCCAAATTTCCTCAATCAATCAACCATCATGAGAGAGATCACAAAAATCATAGAACACACCTCTGGTGAACCTCCTCTACCACCTGTGAACCACATCACCCAACTGATTTAATGGTCAAAAACATTCATTTTATCTAGGAAAACCACATCACCTCACTTTAGGTGATCAACATGACCCACAGGCACACATCTTACACCCGACATGTTTCTAGAAAACCATCTCATCCCTCACATCATGAAAATAATTCGATTGTCGGTGTTATCACGACCAAATAAATAATAAAACATGTATCACACCTACCATTACATAATAGACTCAACCACACCATCTCACACATGGGAATACCCTCCAGTATCTCTTATGAATAATAAAAAAATATATTAAGTTCATAACTGTTCTTACCCAGACCATGCCACACATGCCTATTTACCACGTATCATTTAACACACATATAATTCAAGAATAATATATGAACTCCCTACTTTGAGTTTACACAACTCCACTCAAAAATAATCTTCATCCATTTCAGCATTAATCATGAGATTTAGAAAAAATCTGTAGCTCCCTTCTTCTTCAAATGATATGAGATTCCAATAAGAAACAAAGAATATATCCATGGGAAAATAAGAGAAGGATGTTATTTGTAACGACCTGAAATTTTGAATAAATCTTGTTTCCTAATTTCATGTGTTATTTTTTATACTCAAAAAAAATGTTTTATTTGATAAACATGATTATAATTAAAATGAGATCAGTGGGTTTTGACTATTATATAACCATCGGTAAACATGACCGCTGTGAACAAAATGTTTTGATTATTGTCTCTAAATATAAGTAATCTTGGTTAATTATTATAGAAAGAAGATTTGATGGCCTCACCTAGTAGCCTTGGGCCGATCGAAGCCCATCTAACAGAGATTGGGAAGGAGGTAGCACCATTGGGCTTTGCTCTGTACCAAATCCAAGCCGAACTTCATCATGTGAAGCTAGAACGGAATCGCCTTCGCGAGAAGTTCAAACTGATAGAAATTACTACTCGGGCAATGTTGACTGAGCCGCCCCAAAATTCTATCACCCTAGCACACCTTACTCTTAGGTCCTATGCTGGTATTATAAGGGGTTATGTAACGAGACCGTAATTGCCTTGTGTAATATTTTTTTTAAATAAAAATTTGGATTTCTTCTTATGATGATGTTTATGAATTTTCAAATGACCGGATAAATATTGTATGCATATTTTTGATGAATTTTAGAAAAAGGATATTTTAAAAATGGTTGTGTAAACCTTAAATAATTAAAAATGTGTAATGATTTTCGAAAAATGGTCTTCTACAATTATGTTCAGTATGAAATTTAGAGTCTAATAAGATCAACTTGATTTTTGATGAATAGTAAATTATGAATAGTGATTTTATGATTAGGATTAGTAATATGACCAAATGGATTAGTAATCTCACTTAAATAAAGTTTTAAAATAATCTAGGCACCTTGATTAAGTAATGTTATTCAATAAAATAGTTAAATAACGGTTTCATTAATTATTATTCAAGTATTAGTTTTTTCGGGTGAATAGTGTTTTTTAATTAAAAATTTAATTAAAAATAATTAGAAAATTATTTTTATAAAAATGACTTTATTTTTGAACTCAGAGCATCGATATTATGTTATGGTAATTTTTGGGGTTTTTTTCTGAAAAAAATGAATTTTCGATGAATAGTGTTTTTATTTAAAAATTAAATTAAAAATATTTAGAAAATTATTTTTATAAAATGGAGTTCATATTTGTAATCAGAGCGTTGATATTTGGTTAAGGTGAAATTTTGGGATTATTCTGAGAAAGTTGAATTTTTGATGAATAGTGAAAATACAGTTTTTAAGTTACGGGTGTTTAATGACATCATTAAATGATGTATTAAGTTTGTAATCAATATGTTCGAATTATGAATAGTGAGATAAGGTATGAGGTGTCCCAAGTGGCCAATACCATGGGCAAGCCCATGGTTTTGCCAAAACCACTAATGAGGTGTCCCTTTGCCATTAATGCCTTGTCCCCTCACTTTCCCTATAAATACCAAGCCATCCTCTCATCCATTCGACTCCCCACTCTTCCCCAACGAAGTTCTGGTCTCATTACCTCCCAAGGAGTCCTCCCAAGGTGCCCCCAAGCCCTCAAGGTCCCAACCTTTGAGGTTTAAGAGTTACATTTTAAGGTAAGGGATCCGACCCCTCTCTTTCTTTTCAAGTGATCTCTTTTATGTCATTCCTTTTATGCTCCATGTTCTTATTTTGGAGGATGTTCTTTTATACTCCTCTTACTGCCCTTTTTATGTTCATATGATGAAAGACCCCCCTTGCTCTCATCAATTCGTTTTAAGAATGTTTAAGTGGCGCCGTTAGGCTGCCGAATTTTTAAGGGATTCTTTCACCTTCCTCGTTTTCAAGTTCTATTTTCATTCAAGTCTTTCATGTTTCTTTGTATTATGTTGGGGCATGATCTCTAAATTTATCATACTGATCTTTTATGATCATATGATGAGAGACCCCATTTTATCTCTTCAATTCAATTTTTTTGAAGTTTTATGTGGCGCCGTTAGGCTGCCGAATTTTTTAAGGGATTCTCTCACCCTTCTCTTTTTCAAAGTTCTACTTTCATGTCAAGTCTTTCAAGTTAATTTCTATTATGTTGGGGTATGATCTCTATATCTATCATACTGGACTCTTATGTTCATATGATGAGAGACCCCATTTGATCTCTTCAATTCAGTATTTTGATGTTTTAAGTAGCGCCGTTAGGCTGCTGAATTTTTAAGTGGTTCTTCAACCTTCTCGTTTTGAAGTTCTACTTTCATGTGAATTATTTCAAGTTCCTTTTTGTTATATTGGGGTATGTTCTCTATATCTATCATACTGGACTCTTATTTTCATATGATGAGAGACCCCATTTGATCGCTTCAATTCAGTATTTTGAAGTTTTAAGTGGCACTGTTAGGCTGCCGAATTCTTAAGTGGTTCTTCACCCTTCTCGTTTTGAAGATCTACTTTCATGTCAATTCTTTCAAGTTCATTTTTGTTATGTTGGGGAATAATCTCTATATCTATCATACTGAACTCTTATGTTCACATGATGAGAGACCCTATTTGATCTTTTCAAATCATTTTTGTTGAAGTTTAAGTAACGCCGTTAGGCTGTCGAACTTTCATAAGAGAAATCTAATTTTTGTCTTCCTTCCATGTTTTTCATTTCAAGTGGTATGTCCTTGAAATTTCATTACCATGATCATGTATCCTTCTTATTCTGTCCATATACTATTTTATGGGTCATTTATGAATGTTTGACTCATTTTCCCTCTCTTTTTAATGTCTTCTAAAACCTCATAACATAGCCGTTATGCTGCAGAATTTTCGTCTCAAAATGCCTCTCTCTCTTTTCTAAAAATTATTTTATGTTATAAAGTGAATACTCAAAGATCTTATTTCTACAGGGGTATTCACATATATATCAAAATGTTCTATTTTAAATTCTGGGAATTACATACATGAAACCCTCTTTCCCTTTCCGTGGGTTTAAAGTGACGTAAAGATTATGTCTTTAAAGCAGTTTTTAAAACGTTATGATTATGAAATGAAACCCATTTATTTTATGCTATATGGGTTATTTATGAAATTTTTGATGATGATATATGTGGCTCACATGATAATAAAGGCAAATTTAAGGGTGCGCCCTGATAGCGCTCCAATGCATTGGGTAATGATGTAACCACTAGAGATTACAATTTTAACGATGCCTTGGTGAAAAACCTTGGTAATTTTTAACGACACCTTGGGGATGGACCTTGGTGAAACGAAACGATTGTCAATATTAAATGTTGCAGCCACATCTTCAAGTTATGAAAAAGTTTTATTTTTATTATGATATGCCTCATGATTTCATTTTCATGCCTTAAAGTTCTTTTCATGACTTTATTGATGTATCCCAAGTTCATATGTAAAATGTTTCACTTGTTTCCCTTGCTGGGCCTTCTGCTCACCCTTTCTTTTGATGTATGTCCCCAGGTTATGAGATTCAGTAATGAGCCTAGGGTGAACATGAGGAGAAGCCTTTCAAGTGTTTAAGAAGAATTCTTTATGTTGTTTTCATGTTTTAAGTTCCTGGTTTCCAAGACACTAAACCTTAAAGATCCTCGGTTTTGTAAAATGTAATTAAAGTTTATGTGATAAAAAGGTGGGATGCTATAGTTGGTATCAAAGGATGGTTTAGTTATTTGTGGAAATTAGGATATGAAAACTCTAGGAGGAACCCTATAGAAAAGTTTAATATAGGAAATCTTCCTGGTATTTTGGTGAGTATTGAGTAAGGGGTTGCCAAGAAAATACATCCCTGTCTGGATACGAGCAGGTAGAGGTGGCTCTGGCACAGATGTACATAGGGGTAAAACCCGAAAACACCGCTTTGAGCTAGACTCGAACGGGAACTGGTACACGACAACGGGCCTTGCTGCACTCTTGGTTACGACACTCCCGGGGGATATGCTTTGGTAAATTCATAAGCTTGGTATGAACCATTATTAAAGGAACAAAGATAAAATAAAATAAAGATTCACATAAGAATATATGATCATGGATAACCTAGATGGTAACCTAGGGGATCACAAGTTAGGGTATACTTTTCTTCTACAAGTTATCCTTATATGCTTTAAGTTCCTTTTCATGATTATTGGTTAAGTATTTAAGCCTCTAATTATACTTTATCTTCTTAGTTAATGGTGGGAAATGGAATAACGTGTCCCAACAACCAATGTGATAGGAAATGCGACAATTTCCGTATTAATATGTCAGAGTTGATTAGGGGATTAAAAGATGATTATTATTTTGGAAGGCGTTCACTATTTTGGGGACCCTATATGATCGAGGTAAATAGATTACTATAGTATTTTCATTGAGGAGTAAGGTTGACTTATATTTTGAAGAATTGATGAATTTAAGGTGGACTTATAGTAATTTAGGTTACTTTTGGGAATGATTAACCTATCTTGGGTAAAATATGTTTAGGTTAGCTACTTTTGTTATAAGATGTTAGGAGTGGTTGATGTTGTCTGGAGATGAACAATGAAGTTGTTTTGGAAGACTATGTTATCAAATCCTTCTTGTATTTGGGTTTCAATCTTAGTTTGGTTTATTTTGAGGAATTTTAAGGACCGTTATTTATGGAGTGGTCTATGATGAACGTTGGGTAGTACCATGGAACTTTGAAGATTTAAAAGTAGGTTCTATTCCTATGGGATTCTTTCTTTTTGAAGAGTTGTTTTACCTTAACCTTTCTGTTTTTGGGATAATGTTTAAAGATAGAAGAAATAGATAGTTAATCTTTTGTAGATTATGTGATTCTATAGAAGATGATTCTTGTGCTTTTATGAGACCAAGTGTTTTTGAATTCTCATCATTTGGCGAAAAGATTAGTGTTGGTAGGGACTTGTTAAAGGATGAAACTCTACTTGAAGGTAGGTATATTTTCTTATGTTTTTGTTCTATGTAGTAAATGAAATCCTCAAAATTATGAAAAGAAACGTAAAACAAAAATGTTGTTGGTTTACGTTTCCTACTAGGTAATCAAAGACCGTTTACACACATCATAAGTTTGGGATTTTCTCATGGTTAACTTTCTCCTAATCATGTTCTCTATCACTCTCTCTCAGAACTGACCCTTTGTTTTTTCCTCCATGTCCATGTTTTCCTACATGGAACCCGAGTGTGGGTTAACTCGGGTGGCCTTTGTACTTCCTTTTCTTTCTTTTAAAGTAATGGTGTTACTGACTCTTTTTCCGATGTGGGACTTTCAATGAAATTTCAAAACCCAATTTAAAAAAAATTGCGAGGATGCAATTTCTTAAGGGGGGAAGATTGTAACGACCCGAAATTTTGAATAAATCTTGTTTCCTAATTTCATGTGTTATTTTTTATACTCAAAAAAAATGTTTTATTTGATAAACATGATTATAATTAAAATGAGATCAGTGGGTTTTGACTATTATATAACCATCGGTAAACATGACCGCTGTGAACAAAATGTTTTGATTATTGTCTCTAAATATAAGTAATCTTGGTTAATTATTATAGAAAGAAGATTTGATGGCCTCACCTAGTAGCCTTGGGCCGATCGAAGCCCATCTAACAGAGATTGGGAAGGAGGTAGCACCATTGGGCTTTGCTCTGGACCAAATCCAAGCCGAACTTCATCATGTGAAGCTAGAACGGAATCGCCTTCGCGAGAAGTTCAAACTGATAGAAATTACTACTCGGGCAATGTTGACTGAGCCGCCCCAAAATTCTATCACCCTAGCACACCTTACTCTTAGGTCCTATGCTGGTATTATAAGGGGTTATGTAACGAGACCGTAATTGCCTTGTGTAATCTTTTTTTTAAATAAAAATTTGGATTTCTTCTTATGATGATGTTTATGAATTTTCAAATGACCGGATAAATATTGTATGCATATTTTTGATGAATTTTAGAAAAAGGATATTTTAAAAATGGTTGTGTAAACCTTAAATAATTAAAAATGTGTAATGATTTTCGAAAAATGGTCTTCTACAATTATGTTCAGTACGAAATTTAGAGTCTAATAAGATCAACTTGATTTTTGATGAATAGTAAATTATGAATAGTGATTTTATGATTAGGATTAGTAATATGACCAAATGGATTAGTAATCTCACTTAAAGAAAGTTTTAAAATAATCTAGGCACCTTGATTAAGTAATGTTATTCAATAAAATAGTTAAATAACGGTTTCATTAATTATTATTCAAGTATTAGTTTTTTCGGGTGAATAGTGTTTTTTAATTAAAATTTTAATTAAAAATAATTAGAAAATTATTTTTATAAAAATGACTTTATTTTTGAACTCAGAGCATCGATATTATGTTATGGTAATTTTTGGGGTTTTTTTTCTGAAAAAAATGAATTTTCGATGAATAGTGTTTTTATTTAAAAATTAAATTAAAAATATTTAGAAAATTATTTTTATAAAATGGAGTTCATATTTGTAATCAGAGCGTTGATATTTGGTTAAGGTGAAATTTTGGGATTATTCTGAGAAAGTTGAATTTTTGATGAATAGTGAAAATACAGTTTTTAAGTTACGGGTGTTTAATGACATCATTAAATGATGTATTAAGTTTGTAATCAATATGTTAGAATTATGAATAGTGAGATAAGGTATGAGGTGTCCCAAGTGGCCAATACCATGGGCAAATACCATGGGCAAGCCCATGGTTTTGCCAAAACCACTAATGAGGTGTCCCTTTGCCATTAATGCCTTGTCCCCTCACTTTCCCTATAAATACCAAGCCATCCTCTCATCCATTCGACTCCCCACTCTTCCCCAACGAAGTTCTGGTCTCATTACCTCCCAAGGAGTCCTCCCAAGGTGCCCCCAAGCCCTCAAGGTCCCAACCTTTGAGGTTTAAGAGTTACATTTTAAGGTAAGGGATCCGACCCCTCTCTTTCTTTTCAAGTGATCTCTTTTATGTCATTCCTTTTATGCTCCATGTTATTATTTTGGAGGATGTTCTTTTATACTCTTCTTACTGCACTTTTTATGTTCATATGATGAAAGACCCCCCTTGCTCTCATCAATTCGTTTTAAGAATGTTTAAGTGGCGCCGTTAGGCTGCCGAATTTTTAAGGGATTCTTTCACCTTCCTCGTTTTCAAGTTCTATTTTCATTCAAGTCTTTCATGTTTCTTTGTATTATGTTGGGGCATGATCTCTAAATTTATCATACTGATCTTTTATGATCATATGATGAGAGACCCCATTTTATCTCTTCAATTCAATTTTTTTGAAGTTTTATGTGGCGCCGTTAGGCTGCCGAATTTTTTAAGGGATTCTCTCACCCTTCTCTTTTTCAAAGTTCTACTTTCATGTCAAGTCTTTCAAGTTAATTTCTATTATGTTGGGGTATGATCTCTATATCTATCATACTGGACTCTTATGTTCATATGATGAGAGACCCCATTTGATCTCTTCAATTCAGTATTTTGATGTTTTAAGTAGCGCCGTTAGGCTGCTGAATTTTTAAGTGGTTCTTCAACCTTCTCGTTTTGAAGTTATACTTTCATGTGAATTATTTCAAGTTCCTTTTTGTTATATTGGGGTATGTTCTCTATATCTATCATACTGGACTCTTATTTTCATATGATGAGAGACCCCATTTGATCGCTTCAATTCAGTATTTTGAAGTTTTAAGTGGCACTGTTAGGCTGCCGAATTCTTAAGTGGTTCTTCACCCTTCTCGTTTTGAAGATCTACTTTCATGTCAATTCTTTCAAGTTCATTTTTGTTATGTTGGGGAATAATATCTATATCTATCATACTGAACTCTTATGTTCACATGATGAGAGACCCTATTTGATCTTTTCAAATCATTTTTGTTGAAGTTTAAGTAATGCCGTTAGGCTGTCGAACTTTCATAAGAGAAATCTAATTTTTGTCTTCCTTCCATGTTTTTCATTTCAAGTGGTATGTCCTTGAAATTTCATTACCATGATCATGTATCCTTCTTATTCTGTCCATATACTATTTTATGGGTCATTTATGAATGTTTGACTCATTTTCCCTCTCTTTTTAATGTCTTCTAAAACCTCATAACATAGCCGTTATGCTGCAGAATTTTCGTCTCAAAATGCCTCTCTCTCTTTTCTAAAAATTATTTTATGTTATAAAGTGAATACTCAAAGATCTTATTTCTACAGGGGTATTCACATATATATCAAAATGTTCTATTTTAAATTCTGGGAATTACATACATGAAACCCACTTTCCCTTTCCGTGGGTTTAAAGTGACGTAAAGATTATGTCTTTAAAGCAGTTTTTAAAACGTTATGATTATGAAATGAAACCCATTTATTTTATGCTATATGGGTTATTTATGAAATGTTTGATGATGATATATGTGGCTCACATGATAATAAAGGCAAATTTAAGGGTGCGCCCTGATAGCGCTCCAATGCATTGGGTAATGATGTAACCACTAGAGATTACAATTTTAACGATGCCTTGGTGAAAAACCTTGGTAATTTTTAACGACACCTTGGGGATGGACCTTGGTGAAACGAAACGATTGTCAATATTAAATGTTGCAGCCACATCTTCAAGTTATGAAAAAGTTTTATTTTTATTATGATATGCCTCATGATTTCATTTTCATGCCTTAAAGTTCTTTTCATGACTTTATTGATGTATCCCAAGTTCATATGTAAAATGTTTCACTTGTTTCCCTTGCTGGGCCTTCTGCTCACCCTTTCTTTTGATGTATGTCCCCAGGTTATGAGATTCAGTAATGAGCCTAGGGTGAACATGAGGAGAAGCCTTTCAAGTGTTTAAGAAGAATTCTTTATGTTGTTTTCATGTTTTAAGTTCCTGGTTTCCAAGACACTAAACCTTAAAGATCCTCGGTTTTGTAAAATGTAATTAAAGTTTATCTGATAAAAAGGTGGGATGCTATATTATTATTATTTGAGTGATTTTTTTCTATACAGTGAATAATGATCCCTAATTACCATTTAAATAAGTATTTTTATCCTTTATTTATAATTTAGGAAGATTTTGGAAACACTTTTTATCCAATCCAAAATTTAGAAACCCTTACTTTTGAATCCTCTTACTTATGAATTCCATTATAAATTCCCTTACTTAGGATCAGTTATTTTATATTCCCCTTAATTTTTAATCACCTTACTAATGAATCCCCTTACTTATGAATTCCCTTAGGAAAATAAATTCTTGAATCCCCTATATAATACTAGGTTTATTATAGAAACATCTGAAACAACATGAAAAAATAATAATAATCACCCAAGCATGAGAAAACTCCAAAGTCTCATTCCTCAGCAAATACCAACACTTCTAAGACCTCCATCAGGTCCTAATACACTTGGCCAAGCCAAAACCCCACCTAAATCACTATTCCAAATTCATGAGACTTTTCAACCACCCCACCATACTATAGCTCATCCCTAATGTTTCCCAACCACATACTAAGAAACTCTCTTACCCACAATCGATAATCCCTCTCTATGTATTCTCACAACATTGAACACATTCGTCTCTTCCCCACATACCCTATAATGATCCAAACCAGGTTTACCCGACCCATCACCCAGAATGCTCTACCACAATGATCAAGGTACATTCTTGATCACCATGGGCTAGTAACTAGTTCCTGGGTATCACAAGTGAATACATGGGAATGATTTCACCCTCAAAAAAGATAGGATAAACAATGGGTTCCAACCAAGAACCCTACATGAACTATTCATTCATTGGATAACCATTATAAAAAATAATTAGATTAATAACAATAACAATAACATACAAACATGGAATAATAGTGAAGGTAATAAAAAAAATTTCCAAAAAAATCATATCCATAAACCAATTTTTACACAAAATTTTTATATACATAAAAATGACTGAAAATTAAAACAAAATAGGAGTTCTAGGAGGCTGATACACGACTCAACCCAAACTAGTAGAAATGATTTTGGATATAACAACACCATATTTGTGTGACTCTCATTTCACTACCATAATCCAATATCATGTTCTTCCCGAAGGATAGTAGTATCAATCCAACTTGCAAGCCAATACCTAATAACCCTCACAAGAAATGAAGATTGCATACCCATCAATGTGAGTATGTTGGGTGTGATCCAAAGTCCATTAGGATACCACCATGAGTCTATTTCATTAATTTTATAAATAAATCAAGGATAATATTTTGTAAATAAATAAGAGAAAATAGGATGTAATTTCCTTTATAGAATATAGAAATAAAAAACCAATACATCATGTCTTTTCTTAAAACACTCCATTTAATAAATATGCATCAAATTTGTTTTTCCAAGGTATTTTCTTTTCAAAAACAATCCATTACCCTTTAAAACATATCACCTTTAAAGAAACCAAGTGAAACCTTCCCCTTATATTTAAAAAACACTTTTGAAAACAAAACATCACATGGTTTAAAATCATTTCAATGTAATTTTTAAATAAGTCTAGAAATTTTAAAATATATTTCTCCTTCTTCCATTAAAACTTTATACACACCCATTAAACATAAGTAAAGAGAAAGGGGAAACCATAATAAAATATAATTCCATGATATGTTCATAATAGTGTGACAATATCAAAATGGAGCAAAACTTGTCAACATTAAGCTAATCTACAAGAAAGATCAATACATCAAAGTAATCTCCATCCATGAAATAAGAAACTCGAATGATAAAAAAACATGAAGAGGCATAAAATATGATATATATATAAATATATATATATATATATATATCATGAGGAAACACCATAGATACTAATGGGATAATAATTGATAAGAAAAGGTGAAACCAACTGCTGTCAGTTTAACGATCATACAATTTATCACCCAGATCACTCTCAACTAGCCTTATTAGTTGAACATCCACTATAAAAGTCATGAAATTAAACCAAGGGCTACTAGAAAGTGAGTAAATTCCATCTAGTAAAGTAAATACCCCTTGACTCCCACTTAGTATCCTAGGGTACCTCACGGAACAACTAAATATTGTGGGCCATTATCAAGCCAATGTTAATAAAATTCCAACCAAATGGACACACAAGAAATAAAACACAAAAATAATATATACCCCAATTCCAAAACATAAAAAGACCCCTTACCAAATGAATAACATGATTCAAAATTTATTTAACCTTTAACATGTTCATAAAATCATAAACAATGACTAGCAATGGGGCTCCACAGGGGTGTAATCATCAATCAACACAATTAACTTTATATAAAAGATTCCAAATGGGTATTTACCTTAACATCAATAACCAAACCTTTGTAAATCCCTCTTTAAAATCAACTTTGAAAAAAAAGTTCAAATAAAATGGAACACACCAAAATAGTAAGGTATAATCTTAATAAACTCAAAGAAATCAATAAACAATCTCATAAATCAACACATCCCCTTTTTATTTACAATAATAAAACCATGTTAAATAAGGAGGTACCCCTATTATAAATCAAACTTGGATTAAAACATCATGAAAAAACCTATTTTCTTAAAAAAATACATCATTGGAATTTTATCAACCACTTTGATTTCATAAAAAATCTTTGAAATCCATGTGTCATTGAACTATGAAAATCACCCATTTTATCAAAGGAAAAATAAGAAAATGTATAAAAACCATTGAAAAATATAGATATCATATAATTCATTAATCTAGTTTAAAAAAACTTCTAAAACATTAATAATCCAAGGGAATCTTTAATAAAAGGAAATGAAATAGAAACACCTACCTCAACTGGTGTAACCATGTTTCCTTCAATGAAAAACACCCAATTAGGTATCAAGAAAGGGATCACAACCCTTAGAAACTAAAACCCCTAAAATATAGACAATAATAAATGTATAAATTATCCAACATGTAAACTAGAGTTAGATAATATGGATAAATAGAGATAAACCAATAAAAATGAAGGAGAATACCTAACCCTTAAATTTGTGAAAGAAACCATAAAGAAATCACCTAAATCCCATCATGGAGAAGCTTAGAGGAGGAGGATATGAGATTGGGAGGTGCTTCAACTAAAGGGTTGAGTGGGGGAGTATTACAATAGAATCCAAAATTAAAAACAAGTTGAAAAGATAAAAATTTCCAAAACCCAGCAGTTCACACTATTTACTCACATAGTTTACCAATGTGTTCGGTAACTGTTAAATTGCTATAGTAAAAAGCTACAATGGTCCACATCTACTAATGCATGGTTTACTAAATTGTGTTCCTTGTTTTGTGGCCCTATAAAGGTTCTAAATTTTTTTAAAATTTCACCTTGAGACACCCTAATCCTAAAGGATAAATTAACCACATTAATATATATAATAAAATGAAATTTAAGGGTGTCACAATTCTATACACCATTACAATTTCTTCTCTATAATTTCATTGATAACTTTAGTTGAAGGAAAATTCATGGAGAAATTACTGAAGAAATATAAACTCTAAAAGAAGATTCCTTACCAAAGAAAATAAGGGAATATAAAAAATAAGATATTGGGATAACCACCCTATTGGTCCACTTTAAATTTGATTACTAAAGCACACAGACATATCATAACTCACAATTCATTACTGAATCCCAAAATTGACCAAAGGAAAAAACATTACTAACACATCCAGAACATCCAAGGTCAAAAGATATAAAAACAAAGAAACATCCCAACTAATCCCAAAATATAACTATATAAGAATGAGGAAACCACACCATGACCTTCCTTAGGACTCCCTAAAATTTAGAATTTATGTAAAATTGTGAAATAATATATAGACACACACAAAAGAATGATCATCCCCAAAAATAAATGATTCCACTAAACATCAGAGTAAGAGATAACATTCCACTCACCATACATAACCAAAAGACAACCAGATCAAAACACCATAATATAAAATATCCTTAAGAAACATATTAAAGGTCATCGGACTATATCACCAAGAAAATACACTCCTTGGAAACATGAGAAATACCCCAAACATGAACACTACTCAACATGTAATGTCATGGTTCTGACCTTAGGTCATGAAATTATACAAAATGTAACTTTAGGGAAAACTCATAGAACACCTTCCCATAATGGTTTTGAAATAAAATTCAAAATCAATAACTCTCATGCCCAATCAGAAAACAAAATCTTATCCCTATTACATTAATAAACCCCATGTTATCCACCAAGAAAACCTTAACCCATGGTCTACACTATACACAATCAACAACAAGAATCATAAAGAAATGAGGCGTGAATATCTCAAAAAGAAAAATACTTATTCAAAAACTATTTCATATATTGTAATAAAAGATACAGGGTATACAAAATTTATGAAAAAAATTCCAAAAAAAGTAATAGGATAAAATATAACACCCTCAAAACCCAAAAAAAACTTCTAACTCTCCAGTGGATGTAACACCCCAAACTACTGACCATATCAAAGTTGGGTCAGAGAATTCTACTTCTGAAATTTTTTCATCTTACAAAACATTAGAAGATGAATGATACAACCACATAATTGACAAGTTCTTAGAGATTCTAGATATGAGGGTCTAACATGTGAAAAATTATCACACTAAAATCATACTGATGGATGTCACTTTAATTAAGATGGAATAATAAGTTGAGGATATAACTTCCCATCATCATCACCTTCCTACTCATACTCCTAGTAAGAAAGATCATCCCCATTAACACTAAATAAGGTCAAAGCATCACTCTCTATATCTTTCTGTACCAATAATTCCTCAATGATTATGGCCTTATACATCACTTATATATAGGTAGTTAGAAAAAACTAAAACACTTCCAAAATAAGATCTGGGTGAAGGCCTATTGAAAAGAACCTGGCCCTCTTAAAATCAACTGAGACTAACTCTGGGGAGAAAGGTACTAGTATAGTAAATTATCAACATATTGTTTCACTAAATGATCACTATGATTAACACCCAAGAACTCCAATTCCTTCTCCAGTATTAATTACATGGGATAAAATCACTAGATGAAGGTCACCTTGTAGTATCCCCATGAAAAAACCTCAAATATTTGGGTGAATAGAGTGAGTTTCCACCACTCAAAACCCAATCCTTTAAATAGAGGAATGGAACACCACACCCAAGAAGGTTATAGAGTAAATAGCAAATCGAAGATTCTTTTGACCTTAGATAGACAGTCCTTCACCTCATTGGATCCTTGATTTCCACAAAATACCAAAGAATAATGATTCAGAAACTCTCTCTTAAGATCTATGAGCTGAGAAGAACATTTCCACGCCACTCCATTAAGAGTCTAGGTAGAGTCAAAGACCAGAAAAAAAACTCATGGATCACTAAAACGACTATCTAAGGCATTCACTTCTTTATTTGTAAATTCCTTTTGGGGGGTTTCATTATTAAAAATTATAAAATACAGCATTTAATCACACCATCCCAAAACCCAATACAAGGGATGAAAAAATTATAATTAAAACAAATTAAGGACACAAAATGACCATTATAATCCCATTCCAAAAACTTTAAAATTATAATTATGTTTCAAAACACTGCATCGGTTCATCAAAATCTATTTTAATAACATAATACCACTAAAATAATAGATTTATCCATTTAAAAAACTCCACCATACTTTAAATCACATTTTTAACATGCAACTAGTAAAATTATTTTCTTGAAAACCAAAACCACTCAAAATAATTTCCATTTCTTAAATTATTTATTTTAAAGTTTTAAAACATCCCACAAAGGCAACTAAAACCACCCAGAACTTGGGTATATGGTATTATCAATTACAAATGCATAAAAAATTACTTTAAAACTTGATCATCAAATCTTTATGTTCCATTAAAATTACACCCAATTACTCACAAACAATCACCAATAATCATAAGATATTTTTAAATCACTATAAGAGTGAAAAAAATAAAATTTACAAACTTTTACCACTAAGAATGATTTATCCTCATGATTTATTAGACCATGTGCCATCCATGAGAGAACTAGTAGATTTTTTCTAGATTGGTTTTTCATTTTCTGTTAATGGTTTGATAGACCATGCACTTTAACTATGTACCCATTGTATTACTTACAATTTCAACCCAAAAATCATAATTTCATGAAACATCTCTTGATATCTCCCTAAAACCCATATTAGGAACAAAACACGTCAAATATCTCAAGGATAAACAGTCATAAAACCTAAATTTATGTCCATACATGGTAAATCAAGGCTTATTACAAAGAATGGTTGGCCAAGTACTGCCCCACACCAACTAATCAAACTCTGACGGTCATATCTTCGATCTACCATCAGCCCCCAAATAAAGAGAGGTATTTGATACCATTTTATAATTAACATGCTTGGTTCGACTCAACCTATCACTTGGACCACTCAGTCTCAAGGTCCAAGGTGTGTTTCTGATCACCCTAAGCTGAAAAATAGTTCTAGGGTATCAAAAGTGAATATTTGGTAAAACATTCACCCATAATAATACTAGGATAAGAAATTTTTTCCACCCAAGAACTCAACATGTGTATTCTATGCATTATATAACCC
Source organism: Viscum album (assembly GCA_963277665.1). NCBI lineage: Eukaryota > Viridiplantae > Streptophyta > Magnoliopsida > Santalales > Viscaceae > Viscum > Viscum album. The sequence goes on from OY728126.1 coordinate 401,449,979, forward strand.
TTCCAACAAATAAGAAAATACAAAACAACAAAAACAAAATCTATACATGTATTAACAATAAAGGTAATCAAAATATTTTTTCAAAACAATTCCCATCCATTAAATCATTTTTACAAAAAGATTCTATATACATAATGAGGAATCAAAACTAAAAACAAAATTGAGGTCAAGGAGGCCGATGCAATACATGATCTAAACCGGTCGAATGATCCCATGACACAACCACACCATCTTTGTGTGACTCTATAGTCACCACCATAACCCAACATCACCGACTTCCTAAAGGATAGCAGTAGAAATCCAACTTGAAATCCATGACCTAATAACCTACATAAGAGATGAAGCCAACATATCCACCAATGTGAGTGTGTGGGGTGTGATCTAAATTCTATTATGATACCACTATGAATCTATTTCATTCATTTTATAAAGAAACCTAGAATTATTGTTTGAAAATAAATAAATGTGAGTAGTTTTTAATTTCCTTTACATAGTATATTAATAAACAAATAATACCTCATATCTTTTCTTAAAACACACTATTTATAAAACATGCATCAAAGTTGTTTTTCCAAGGTATTTTATTTTCAAAAACCAACCATTCCCCTTTAAAACATATCAACTTTAAAGAAACCAATTTAAAACTTACCCTTCTATTTAATAAACTCTTTTGAAAACAAACTATCACATGATTTAAAATCACATAAAATTCATTTATATATAATCCTAGAAAATTGGAAACAAATTATGCCTTTTCCCTTTAAAAAGTTACACACACTCATTAAACACAAGTAAAGATAAAGGGAAAACTATAATAGAATATCAAGCCATGGGAAGGTCATAAAAGAGCGACAATATCAAAATAGAGAAAAACTCATCAATATTAAGGCTAAACCTTAAGAAAGTTAATTAAAAATGTAATCTCCATCTATAATATAAGGAAATCACATACTAATAAACCATATGAGGAATAACATAAGATAAATATCATGAGGAAAACCCATATAGACTAATGGAACAATACTCAATGTAAAAAAGGTGGAACCAACTTTTGATAGGTCAACGATCACACAAATCATCACCCAAATCACTCTCAACTAGACTCATTAGTGAAACATCCCATATTCAGGTCATAACATTAAACTAGGGGATGTTACCAAGTGTGTAATTATCAACTAATATTGAGAATAACCTTAAACTTCTAATTATTGGCCTAGGGTTACTCATGGAATAACTAAAGGAGGTGGTCCATTATAAATCTAACATCATTCATATGAAAACCAAATATTCATAAATGAAATATAACACAATAATAATATATACCTCACCCCCAACACACCCTTAAATAAAGAGTCTCCTTCCCAAATGCGTAACATGAATCACAATTCATTTAACTATTAACACATGCACATAAGAATAAATGATGGGTAATAACAGTTCTTAACAAGGTTGTAAACATCAATCAACATGATTCACCTTTCACACAAGATGTAAAACATGAATTTACCTTGAAATCAATAACCACACCTTTGGAAATCCATTTTTAAAACCACCTTTGAAAACAAAGTGTAAATACAAAGGAACACACTGAAACAACAAGGCATGATCTCTTAAAACTCAAGAAAATCACTAAATAATCCCATAAATTAACACATTCCCTTTTTCATTACAATAAGAAAACCCCTTTAAATAAGGAGACGCCCCACTACAAAAATCGTATTTGGCCCAAAACATCATGGGAAAATCACTTCTCTTGAGGAAATACATCATTTCCATTTTATATAAAATTTGGATTGCATAAAACACTCTTTGAAATTTAAGTGTCATTGGACTATGAAAATCACCCATTTTATTAAATGAAAAATAAACCACATCATGGAAAACATTTGAAAACAAAAATATAAATATCATATAATTCATTACTCTAATTAAAAAATACATTTCAAACATTAAGAATCCAAGAGACTCTTTAATAAAATAAATGAAATGGAAAAACCTACCTCGACTAGTGTAACCATGTATATTTTAACAAACACCACTACATTAGGTCTCAATTGAGGAAAGAAAACCACTAGAAACCAAAACCACTGAATTTTAAACAACCCTAGATATAAAAATCGACCAACATGGATGCTAAGGTTAGATAATGAGATCAAACTAAAGATGTGTTACTTTAACCTTTATAGTATGATGGTTTGAGACATGTGGTCTCATCTCCCACCATCATGATTTGAAATAGAAATAAATTTTTGAACCTACCAATATAATCCATAACTAAATTCTCTCCATTTTAATGGGTCTATAACCAATGTTTTTCCCTCACATATTGTATGAATTCCCATTTCAAGTATACCATACTCATCTCAACACCTAGGGACCCATAATTCAGGCCCTAAACATTAAAAACTAAGCTTGCCTTGATCTGCTCATCCATCCACTAACCAACTCTTCAAAATTCACTAATTGACTTTCTTACCTCAGCATCACCACACTAATTTTTTTCTCAAGATATATATAATATTCCAAATAATTCAAATAGGGAAATTTTCAACATCCAGTGTGGACCAATATCCCTTACTATTCCCTACCGCACCTAAGTTTCATATCATCCAGCCTCATAGATCCCTTACCACCCACAGAAAGCTCAGGTACCATGCACACCAAACACATATAGAATTACATAACCATTCACATCGAGAATCACATACTTGGGATGATTGAGTATAATTCCACCAAGATTATATATGATAAAACATTATATAGGTTGTTTCTGACACATTAAATAGAAAAACCTTTTTTACATTCTAGAACCATTACACTTTCTAGGTTAGATGAGTGGAATTTCATGAATTGAATATATTGGAAAACCTTATTTATCTTATTAGTGACACTTTAAATAACTAAACACTTACTTTTTATTTTAAGTTCCAAAAAAATCACAAGAAACAAAAATTCCATGTGATCCTAATGTGCCTAACATGATATATGATTCCTCCCTCTTTCCTCACAAGATAAGAGTCTAAAAAAATTAATAAAATCAAAAACTAATTTATCCAAACCAAATAATCAAACTATAACCATGAAAACACAAAAAAAATCCTAGTTCCCTTGGTAACTTGGATTTTAGCTCATGTAGGTGCTGGCCATACATACAATATTACATTTGTCCCAAGTTCTAACAAATTTCTAGAATTTAATCTAGAAAATCCTAAATAAAACTCATTTTTAATAACCTAGATTTAATACAATTCAATGATTCCATTTTGGAACTGTCTTAGTTAATTATTACCATGTAATACCTAGTCTATGATGTCAATTTGTAATTCCCCACCACCCCCATCCACTCGAAAGTTCCTAGACTTGGGTGTTCCATCTGACCATAAGAATTCCTCCCCATAATCCAAAGGAAAATGACTAGAAAAAAGGTTATACTAGGTGATGGTTGGGGGAATATGCCCTCAAATAATAATAATAATAACAACAATAACAACATTGTGGAATTAACTTTAAACAATGGAAAAAAAATCCAAAAATAAGTATACAATCACTTTAATAAATATTTACCATTACATAATAGTCATAAAAACAACCAAGATCTCCCATGAGATTATCACATAGGAACATATGAAAAATGACCAAAGATAACTCTAAGTATAACACTAAGAAACCACATGAACTATCTATAAAACCTTGTATCATCTCACACACCATTTAAGCTCCAAACTCCATTAGGTTCCATACATCAAACCTTTTCCCTTGACTATACCAAGGACCATAAAGTCTACACGCATCCTGGATGTCCCTTTTAGGGTGTGAGTATGGAGTCAATAGGATACCACTTATGGTGTCCCTACCTTATATATTTACATATACCAATTTATAAAAAATGTAAATAAATGATAATAAACAATATCTCTAAAAACACACTTCACTTGAGTTTAACAACCACAAGTGAGCTTTTACCTGCCTCATCCAGTGTTGGAGTGGAATGATACATTCATCATTTTTCATACTAGAAGATCCCTTAGCAGTCCAACCAAATGCATAATGCATGAAATCATATTCCTACGTAATCATATAACCAAGTTGATTCATAACAATGACCCAATGGAATTTGCACAAAACATATCATAGGTACCAACATCTATTTTACAACTGCCTTCTCAATAGCATGAATGGCCCAAGTCATAGACATACTCATCCTTCTAATAACCTTACCCATATTCCCCAATATAAATGGTGAGACTCATCCCCAATCCAGTGGTCTCAAATACCACCAACAATGACCTTCTATAGTGATCATCTCCACCATACCAATGGTCAACTCCATCCCTTATTCCATTTAATATATAGAGGCCTCCACCCACAACAAGTGGACTAGACCACCTCATGGGCCATTGTACGTTCACACACGAGCCCAATGATCCCATAGGACAACCCCAATGAGAAAAATTACCAAAATCCTAGTCCAAAACTTTGGAGAACAACAGTATCCACTCATGAATCATATCTACACCCACAAACCATGTATTTCAACAGTGGTGATGGTCAACTCTATCTGCTTTATCTTGGAGAACTACATCACCTCACTTTCAGTGATCAACATAACCCATAGACACACAGTTCATGCCCAACACTATGAAAACCAATGAAAAGTTAATAATAAATTCAATTACATTTCTTATTGATATTCATGATTATATTTTATGGATTCATATTCACTATACTAATTTTAATCAATTTTTTAGTCGAAGAAGAATTAACTTTTTCTAACCAAATTGTTTTTCAATAATTATATGGTTTTATTTAAAAGTTATATTTTTAAATTTTAGAAATTGAATTTTTTAAAATTTTATTTATTTTTGATATCAAAATATCATATTTATAATATTATTAATTATTTTTATTTTTTGAAAAGATTGATTTTAGGTGAAGAGTGAAAAAATACAATTTTTTATAAAAACTGTCATTTTTTATCACGTATTTAAAAAGTCCAATTCTATTTTACATTGGTTTTAAAGTAAATTTTTTTCTCATTTTACTAAAAATAATACAATTATTTCCATAGTAATAAAAACTATACTTTATTTTGGTATAGATTCGTTTTTAGGATTAAAAAACATTTTTCTAAAATAAACATTTTTTCAATGTATTTTTTCATTCTTATATTAAAATTAATTTATCCCACTTATAAAGACTGAATATTGAAAATTGGATTTCATATTTGAAAATATGAAATTCAAATTTAGTAATGAGTTTTATTTTATTTTTGTTTCATAGTGAATAGTAACCATGGTAAATTGTTATCACCATGGAAAAGTATTTAACGAGTTAATTATGGTTAAAACTCCATGATAAGGTCACAAAATCTCATATTAAATTTTATTTAAGGAGATTATTTTGACTCTTTTAAAATTATATTTGAAGAATAATTTATTTAGTTCAACTTTTGAATGACTGGTACATTTATAATATTAAAAAAGTTAAGAATAATTATAAGAGTGCAACTCCCCTTACTTATAAAAGGGAACCTCCCCTCCTCTCTTATTCACATAATTTGAGTAATTTAGATCAAAAAATTCCTAACCAAATACCTTCCCAAAATCCATCCCCATGTTCTAAGTGTCTTGGTTTCACCAAAGGACCAATCCTAAAAGGCTTAAGGTGTAATCCAAAGGTGGTTTCCAAAAGAAAAGGTATAACCCTTAACCAAGTGTTTTCATATTTATTTCTTCTTCTACCTCGTAGAAATATTATTTAACCATGATGATATAATAAAATAATTATCTTAACTATACTTAAATTTTATTATGTTTTTTTCACAACCCATTTTCATCTCCTTTTCCATCCTATGGGAAATGAAAACTTCACTCGTGCATATGTGTGGACTACCACATTCACGAATCAATGTGTTTTATTTTTCATCACTGGATCATATGACTGGTTAAAATGAAAGATATAGTGAATATATTTTATATTTATGAAATTATTATGATTATGAAAATATAAAATATTACTTACCTTCTTACCCTTCAATCTATTGAAAATGATAATATCACTCGTGCATACGTGTGGACAACCACCTCCATGAAATGATTTTCATTGCCAATTCACATAGATGGTCATACAGATGGAAATAATGAATAAATATGAAATTCATAACATATTTATGAATTTATAAAAGTAAAATATTATATACTTTATTTATTTTTTACCCAATAGAAAAATAAAAAATCATTCACGTGTACGTATGAACTATCATCTCCATGAAATGATGTGTTTCATTTTTCATAACTACCTTACCTGTATGGTTATAAAAGTATATTAAATTTATAAAAATTATAGTTATAAATGTGTAAGATTCTATAGTTTATGGAATAATGGCCAATTTTTCCATAGTCAATGCACCAATTTTATTTTGAGGTTATAAACCCAATGAACAGAATACGACCAATGTGAACTTAACCATTTTAGTAATTAAATAAAACATGGTAATAAACGAAATAAAAGGAATAATGATAATGGAATTAATTTGGAAAATATTTTTAATCATATAAAAAAAATTAAATTTTATTATTTTATATTTAGAGAATGTATGAAGCTAGATGAGACATAAGGTAAGAGATTTGTCTTCAAACACTTATTTTAATGTATCCATTTCAATTATTTCTCCTCCATATCCATGTTCTTAGAAATATTCCAAGAATTTTATTATTTATAAATATAATATTGTTAAATTTCATTTTCAACTATTTTTAATTTATTTAACAATGTTTAAAAAGTAAATTTTTAACACTTTCTATATGGATAACTTTTGAATCTTCTTATCAAAGTGAAAAAGAATGAATTTGTAACATTTACTCTATGACCACATTTTTCCATTGTCATAGACATTCTATTTTATAAATATTCCTCTATAAGTTTTCTTTATTTTTAAAAGAATATCCAATTCCTATTCTTTTGGGAATATTTTTCTTAAAGAGTTTTCAAAAGAAATAGATATTTTTTATATGAAAATGGAAAGTGATTTTATGTATGGGTTGAAATGAGTTTTTCGAGGGTTTTATGATGAGAAAGTGAAAGATTATAATTTTTATGTTCATGATATGGAACTTGATAATTATATATGATTACGAGTGATCCCAATATGGCTCTCTAATAAATTGGGTAATAAATAGTCTTCGAAGGTGAAAATGAGGGAGATAACATAGTGGGTTACTCTAATGGAATTAATTGAGCCTTAGTTATTTAAAAAATGGGTTAAAAACAAGTGAACATGATTTATGAATATGAATATCTAAGATACTTATTTCATTCTTGATAATAAAAAAATTATGGAAAATTTTTTATTTCATGAGGAATGAAATGTTTATGAACCATTTAAAGATGAATGATATATTTTTCAAGGAATTTTTTTATGAGTTATAATATTCCCCATTTTGACTTCATGATCACATTTATTACTAATTGGTTTTAAAGGTTTTATTTAATAAAATATTTATTTTATCATTTGGATGTGTTTAATCTCTATGCTTAAAGTTTTATTGTTTAAAAGGTAAAAAAAATTATGGGTTTTCAAGTCTTTCATTAGAATAACATGATTTTTTTATTTTTATATCCCTTAATGAGCTTTATTTTACTATTAAAAAGTTTTCAAATGTTTTTCATTAGATTTAAAGTTTTTTTATAATTATAAAAATGTCAGTGATGATACATCTTGAATAAGGAAAAAGTGACATGAATGACATAAGTGTGTAAATTTAAGAACCTGTTTTTGTGGAAAAATTGTACACTTTATAGAAGTGTCCACTTTTTTATATAGTGATTTAATTAATTTTATAATACATTATACCAAAAATATCTTGGAAATGTAATAAAGTGAAAACCTAGTTATAAATCAAGTAATTATGGGTTGATTGTGCTACAAGTCATTATAAACATGTTTCCATAGAACCATCTCAACCCTCACATCATGAAAAAAGTTCCTTTTCTAGAATCATTATGTTTAACCAACCAAGGAAACATATATCACACCAACCATTACATAATAGGATCAACCATACCATATAACAAATGATACTACTCTCTAGTATCTTGTAGAAACTATAAAAACTCTAAGTTGTTCATAACTGTTCTTACCCAGACCACCCCACACATTCATTTTTACCACACATCACATAACACATGTATAATTCAATAATAATATAGGAACCACCTATATTTATTTTCCAGTACTATTCTCTTTAAAAATATCCTACTAGTTCAGACTTAATTGAATGATTTAGTCAAATCTGCAGCTCCCTCTTACTTTATAAGACATAAGATTTCAACAAGAAATAAAGGATATCTCCCTTTGAGAAGCAGTAAAGGGAATTAGATCTATATGGATGAATTTATTGTTATATAGGGAATATTTCCATTTAAATAAGTGTTTTTATCATTTATTTATTATTTAGGTAGAGTCTAGAGTCATTGTTCATTTGAGATTTTTTTAATAAAACCCTTGATTTTGAATCCCCTTAATTATGAATCCCATTATTTATGAATTCAATTATATAAGAATAGTGATTCTAGAATCACCTTACTTATAAACCCCCTTACTTGTGAATCCATTACTTACAAATTCCCTTAGTAATAGTGATTCTTGAATCCCCTCTATAATAGTAGATTCAGGCTAGAAACACTTGTAACAACATAAAATAATAATAATAAACCCCCCGAGCCAAGGCCAACTCATATGGCTCATTCCTTGGCCTATACCAAAACTCCCAACACATACACTAGGTTCTAAAAACTTATCAATGTGGATACCTAATCCAAATAATTATTAAAAATACTTGGGAATTTGTATAGAACATACTTGAAAATATAAAAATTTATATTCTACTATAGAGAATGAAGTGGATTTAGATTCTAGAGAATAATTGGAACCGATGAATGCTTGTGCAGTGACCAAGATGAGATGAAATCATTACCAGATATGGTGTATCGATTGTATATTATCCATGAACTAGATTTTGTGTTCATAACAAATTTTGTTTTGGAAAATTAAAGGTTTAATAAAGAATATTTGGCCTTGAATGAATGAATTACTATAATGGTCGCATGGATAAAGGAGAAAAGTGACTTACTCGAATAACTTGCACATGAGATATAACAAGAAATGGCTATAAAGAAGAAACTTAAATCAGGTTTCATTCCTCTCAAATATCTGCATGAAGAAACAATTGAATCTGAAAAATAATAAAGCTCGAGGATGGGTCACATGACTATCCAATTGAATAAAACCATGGGGTTTAGAATTGGGTGTTAAAGGGGCTCAAAACGAGTACCATTAAAAACCTATGGGGTGTATTAATTTCACCCTCAGACAAGGAACACCGGCTACTCGGTGGGCCTCACTGGTGAGCTGCTAGTACCACTGGATGGTTGGTGACTGGATAATGGTTGGATTGTGTGCTTGGAAGAATAACTTGGGTTCTTCTTGCACCACCATCTCAATGTCACCCATCTATCCAGTCAATGGGGTTTGATTTCCCAATAAACATACAGAAACTCGATCGGTTGTTCAGTAGAGCCCATCATCTAGATGATGGTTTTTTTCAGCCAGTAAATAGCTTAGTTTCCTCTTGACACTCTATCCACCAATTTATGAACCCTTTTCACTGAAAAATAACTTTTTTACCTCCCTTAATAAGGAAAAATTATAAGATAAATGATAATTTACAAACTTAACATCTCATACATTTAAAAAACTTATGCCACTAAGAATGAACATCAATATCTCACTCCCAAGTCTCCTCCTAGATCTATCCATGACACCAAAGAATTTGTACTAGTGGTACTATCTTCTCTCTAAGGACTTTCTCACACAGTTCTATAATTTCTATCACTATGAATCCCAAAAAATTTCACATCAACTAGTTTCAAATATTGAGTTTAGAAGATCAAGTTAAATTTTTTTAATTGAATGTTGGATATGTAAGAAGGAGAGGTTAAGATCAATCACTTAGATGGAACTAATTTTAGTTACTAGAGAATGTATATCGATGATTATCTTTATCAAAAACAGATACACTTTCTGCTTATGAGTGTAAATCCAACAGATATTGAGCAGGCTAAGTGAGAGCTACTGGATCGACAAGTTATGGGTTTCATGTGCCTTATGTTGTCCAAAACATGAAATTCAACACCATTGAGAAGAAAATGATGGTTGTGTTGATGAAATATCTCATGAATATGTACGAGAAGCCTTTTTTATTGAATAAGGTGTACCTAATACGATGACTATCTAATCTGAAAATGATTGAATGGATGATTGTTGTAGATCACATCAACAAATTAAACATTATCACAAGTCAGTTGACATCGGTGGGAATTGTGCTTGATGATGAGGTATGTGCACTAGTTTTTTTATCTTCATTACCTTATAGTGTGGAAGTGATAGTAATATTCATAAAAAATTATTCAAGGAATAAAAATCTGGTTTCGAAAGATGCGTGAGACCTAATCCTCAATTTGGATATCTGAAGAAGAGAATCAAGAAAATTCACTGGTTCTATTATGAATGTAGAAGGAATAGGTTGATATGTGCATCGAGATAATCATAGAGGATGATCAAACTCAATAGGAAAGAACTAATACAAGGAAAAGGTTTCTAGTATTACCTGTTGGATTTATAAAGAAAAATTACATGTAAAGGAGTGTAGAGAAAAATGAAAGACATCTAAAACTAATATGAAAAACATGAAAACTATAGGAATTGCTATTGTGTTGATGCTGAGTGTGGGTAGCCCTATGAAGTATTGGATTTTAGATTCAACAGAATCTTTACATTCCTCATCTAAGAAGGTTTTCCAAAAAAATTATGTTTATGGAAATTTTGGCAAGGGAAATTTTCATAATGATGAACCCTTACAGATTGTCGAGAAGGGAGATACACGAATTAAAACCAAGGGTGGGAGTTTCTTGGTTCAAGGTATTGTGAGTTATATCCTTGGTTTATGAAGAAATCTTATTTCTATTAAGGAGCTTGATAATATAGGTTTTATTATCATGTTTAGTAGTAATGCATGGATGAAAACCAGTGGGGGAAATGGTCATAACTTGGGGAGAAAAGAATAGAACCATTTTCAACATGACATAAACTATCATAGAAATTATTTCATCAGTAAATTTTGTTAGGGATTCACAACTATAGAATTAAAGTCTAGGCCACATGAGTGAGAAGGGGATAAAGGTACTGTAAATAAAAGGAATGATACAATAGTTGAAATCAGTGGAAGTTGGATTATGTGAAGATTGTATCATTAAAAAACATAAAAAGGTATCCTTTTCTAAAGGATGTATAACATAAAAGGTAGAGAAGGTGGACCTAGTACACACTAATGTTTTGGGACATGTGTTAGTACATTCCCTCAGGGGTCACAATATTATGTGACAATTATAGATGACTTGACATAGAAGGTATTAATTTTCATTCTAAAAAAAATATGTATTTAAGGTGTTTCAAAAGTGGAATACCGTGGTAGATAATGAGTCGGGAACAATGTTGAAATGTTTCAGGTCTAAAAATGGTGGAGAGTATGACATCCATAAGTTTAAGGAATTCTTTGAAAATAATGGAACTCGGTGGGAGAAGACTCTTCCAAGTACACCACAATAGAATGGTATAGCTGGAAGGATGTATATGACACTGAATTAACATGCTAGAGAATGAGGTTGAACTTGGTGTTACCAAAGAATTTTTGGGAAGAGACGGTAAACAAGGAGACATATCTCATCCAAATAAGTCCATCTATACCGATGGAAGAATGACTACATAAGTATCTCTATTATAGAAAGAAGGTAAGACTCTCACATTTATGAGTCGTTACTTTTTTTCATATATACATATAGATGTTGATACATGGGAAAAGATTGATTATAAGTCAAAATCATGTTTCTTTATTAGATATGGTTCTGAAGAGTTTGGTTATCACTTTTTGGATGATTAGAACAAGATAGCCATCAAAATCAAAAACATTGTATTTAATGAAGATGTAACATACAAGGGCCATCATGCAGCTAGAGTTTATAATGGGAATAAAGAATTAGAGTTACATGATCTAGTAGAGCATAAAGGTATACATGATCATGTAACACTAAAACCACTATATCCTACCCCTCAGTGGAGTTGAGGAGATAAACAAGTGTCAGAAGGTCTGTGCAGATGTATTCACCAACCTTAAATTATTTTATATTGACTGGTGGTGGATAATCATAATTTTTTGAAGAGGAAATGCAATTGAAGGATTCAAACAAGTGGGGTTGGCTATGAAGGAGGATATTTCATCATTTCATGACAATAATATTTGTGAGTTGTTCCATTTCTACAAGGAAAGAAGAAATTGTAGAAAAAATGAGTGTACCATGTCAAGGAAGAACATGATGGTAATAGGAGGTACAAGAAAAGTATTATGGTGAAAGGATTTCAATAGATGGAAGGAGTGGATTTCACTGAAATTTTCTCACATGTAGTGAATCTTATTAGCATCTTGGTGGTTCATAGTATTATTTCATTAGAAGACTTTCATCTTGAGAAAATTGATGTGAATATATATTCCCTTCACAAAGATCTAGATGAGGATCTTTATATGTAATAGCTAGAGGGATATGTTGATTTAGGGAAGGAAGATCTAGCGTTTAAAATCCAAAAGAGCTTATATGGGTTGAAGCATGCACCCAGATGGTGGAACAAAAAATTTGATGCATTTCTGACTAAAAATATATACCAGCTTTGTTCCATGGATCAATATTTCTACACCAAGTCTTTTCATGATGAATACATTATAATGATTTTATAAGAATATTAAATACTCATTATAGGATCATGTATGAAAAGTATTGATGAGATGAAAGGGCAGCTAGATGAGTTGTTTGAGATGAATGATCTTGGAGAAGCAATACAAATATTGGGGATGAAGATCAAAAGAAACCATGAAAAATGAACCTTGATGTTATCAATGGATGATTACATTGAAAAGGTTTTGAGAATATTTAGTATGTTGGAAGAAAAGACAAACTCTATTCCATTAGAAATACATTTCAAATTATCAAAGGAGAAATCATTTAATACATCAAAATAGGTTGAATACATGACAACGGTTCCATAAACATCAGTTTTTTTGAATCCTGATATATGTCATGGTATGTACCCAAATTGATATTTCCCATGTGGTGCGAGTTTTGAGAAGGTACATAGCTAACCCTAGAAAGAAATATTGGGAGGTTGTGAAGTGGATACTGAGATATCTGAAGGGAAGAAAAAAAGTATCTATATTATTTGATCAAGGAAATTCATTATAGAGGTATGTGGATACTGAACTTGGAGGTGATGTAGATGTCCATAGAAGTACCATGGGTTATGTATTTACCTTCTGAGGAACTACAGTAATCCAGATATCACAATTACAAGTGCTGTCTTTATTCACCATAGAGGTAGGATGCATTGTTGTACCATGGGTTATGTGGACTACCACCTCCAAGAAGTGATTTTCATTACCAATTCACATGGATGTTCACAAGGATGGAACTAATGAATAAATATTACATTTATAACATATTTATGATTTTATAAAAGTAAAATATTATCTACTTTATTTCCTTTCTACCCAATAGTAAAATAAAAAATCATTCATGGGTATGTACGAACTATCATCTCCATGAAACGATGTGTTTCATTTTTCATAACTACCTTAAATGTATGGTTATAAAAGTATATTAAATATACAAAAATTATAATTATAAATATTTAAGATTCTATAGTTTATGGAATAATGGACCATTTTTTCACAGTCAATTCACTGATTTTATTTTGAGGTTATAAACCCAATGACCCCGAAATGACCAACGTTAACTTAACCATTTTAGTAACTAAATAAAAATGGTTAATAAATGAAATAAATGGAATAATTATAATGGAATTAATTTGGAAAATATTCTTAATCATGTAAATAACAAATAAAAATTTATTATTTTGGATTTAAAGAATGTATGAAGCTAGACGTGACATAAGATAAGATATTTTTCTTTAAAATATTATTTTAAGGTATTCTTTTCAAATCATTCTCCTTTATATCCATGTTCTTTAAAATATTCTGAGAATTTTCTTATTTATACATATAATATTATTAAATTTCATTTTCAACTACTTTGTAATTTCTTTAAAAAATTTCAAAAAGTAAAATTTTAACATTTTTCATATGGGTCACTTTTGACTATTTTTATCAAAGCGAAAAGAATGAATTTTTAATGTTTACTGTATGACGTCATTTTCCTACTATCATAGATATTATTTTTTATAAATATTAATTTATATGTTTTATTGGATTTTAAAATAATAACCTATTATTGTTCCTCTGGTAATATTTTTCTTAAAGACTTTTCAAAAGAAATTGATATTAATATATGAAAATAGAAAATGATTTTATGTATTGGTTGAAAAGAGTTTTTCAAGGGTTTTATGATGATAAAGTAAAAGATTAAAAAAATCATGATATGACACTTGAGAATTATATATGATTATGGTTGATTCTAATATGGATCTCTAATACATTGGGTACTAAATAATGTTCGACGGTGAAAATGAGGGAGATAACCTAGGGGTTACCCAGATGGAATTAATTGGGACTCAGTTATTTACAAAATAGATTAAATATGAGTGAACATGAGTTATGAATATGACTCTCTAAGATACTTATTTCATTCTTGATAAAATAATTTAAGCAATTTTTTTATTTCACGAGGAATGAAATGTTTATGAACTTTTAAAGATGAATGGATTATTTTTCAAGGAATGTTTTTATAACTTCTAATATTCCTTATTTTGACTTCATGATTACATGTATTTCTAATGGGTTTTAAATTTTTTATTTAATAAAAGGTTTACTTTCTCATTTGGATGTATTTAATATCTACGCTCAAAGTTTTATTTTTTAAATGGGAAAAATTCATGGGTTTTCAAGTATTTAATTAGAATAACATGATTCCTTTATTTTTATATCCCTTACTGAGCATTATTTTACTCATCAAATGTTTTCAAAAAAATTTCATTGGATTTAAGGATTTTTTTAGAATTATAGAAAGTTCAATGATTACACATCTTGAATAAGGAAAAAGTGGCATGATTGAAATAGGTGTGTAAATTTAAGAACCTATCTTTGTGGGAAATTGTACATTGTGTAGAAGTGTCCACTTTGTTATGTAGTGCTTTACTTAATTTTATAAAACTCTATACTGAAAAGATCTTGGAAATGTAATAAAGTTAAAACCTTGTTATAAATAATTTAATTATGGTTTGATTATGTTCATTACTACAAAAGGCCTTTAACGGTGCTAGAATAGGCCTTTATCAGTACTAAAAAAGAGTTTACAATCAGAGCATGGTTAAAAGCCCGAAACATTTATCAGTACTAAAAAAATATTGTTAAAGGCCCCCTTTAACAACATTTTTTAGAACTGTTAAAGAGAGTAAAATTATATTTTTAGATTTCCATGAGCCTTACCCCTTTATCAACACTTCCATGAAACCTTTAACAGTATTCCCCCAATATTTATTAGTGCTTTTCACCCCACCACCCATTTTATCAACACTTTTCAAATTTCCAGTCTCATGTGCACCCACCTGGATTCGAACCCTACACCTCTCCTTCAAATATGGAACTCCTTTACGACTACACCATGTTGTTTTGTTTTCTATTTAATGATAATTATGTTTATTTATAAATATATTTACATAAATATTTTTTATTCATTGTAATTATTTTTAAATAAATTTATACAATATATATGTGTGTGTGTGTGTGATATATATATATATACTTATATTTATTTAAATATATTATATATTATATTCATTTACATATTCTAGAATCTAATATAAATATAGATATGTTTATTAATACAAACATCTATGTATATATAAATATTATAAATATATTTTTATAATGTAAAAAATGGTTAGATATTATTTTAAATACATTTTTAGATATGTATTTATCTACATATATTATAATATACATTTTTACATAAATATGTTGATATATGTATTTATATGAGTAATTTATTATAAGTAAATATAAGAAAACATGAATATATTTAATTATAAATAAAATTAAATTGTGAAAAAATGATAAAATTTAAAATACATTATATAAATATGAATGTAATCTCTAGGAATAAGTTCAGTACTCACTGAAAAATGTCAAAAATACCCACTTAAACAAGGATTAAAATCCATTAAATGTCAAAAAATGGGGTACCCTGACTAAAAACTCAGTTTTGAAGGAATTATGGGACTTATTTTCTCAAAAAATGTGATATTGGTTTATATGTTTCATTAAGGGTGTAGAGATCATCACGTGCTTCGATTTGATGTGTGGTAGAGCCCAAACAGACACCCGGATCAAAATTTATGGTCATTTGAAGTTTGAGTTATGTTTTAAACTTCTTTTAGATATTTTATTAGTTTTTTGATTTTTTTTATCTTAAAATTGATATTAAATTACTATTATTCGGTAATAATAAGAAAATTATTAATTAAAAATATTTTTTAATTATTTTATAAGCCATTTTCACTAAATATCATATATATTTAGTGTAAATGCCTATTTACCTTATCTAAAACATATTTTAAAAAATATATATTATATTTATATCAATATAAAGATATTTATATATTTATATATTATTTTTATTGAAATATAATTTTTTTTGAATTATACCCTTATCAACACTACAAAAAAAGCACTGATAAAGGGGTTCTTTATCAGCGCTTCTAAAAAAATGCTAATAAAGGTCATCCTTTAACAATATTTTTTAGCACTGCCAAAGGGGGTCTTTAATAGTTTTTCTAGCTAGTGTAGTTAAATATCTAGTGCTAAATAAACCCATTTTTTGTAGTAGTGGTTAAAGGTCATTATAAACAATTTTTCCATGGAACCATCTCATCCCTCACATCATTAAAAAAATCTATAGCTAGTGTCAGTGTGCCTAAATAACCAAGGAACCATATATCACACCTACCATGCCATACTAGGATCAACCATATCATCTCACAAATGAGACTATTCTCTAATATCTCATATAAACTATAAAAACTTTAAACGGTTCATAATTGGTCTTACACAAACCACCCCACACATGCCTTTTATAACACCCCAAACATTTTATGGAACGTTTCTCTTAAATACACTCTATTCATTAGATAGCCTATATTACATAAAGCACTGAGTTTCTTAGAAAAAACACTTTTTTTATTTAAGAGATAGTCATAACCTAGCCTTTAAACATAAATTTTCCACTTTTGTGTTTTGAATTTTGAATAATGGACATTCACAGTTGTGATCAGGTTGATATTTAGAGTCTCGTAGAATTAACTTAATTTTTGGTGAATAGTAACCTACACTTATGAATAGTAATATACCCTTATGAATATTAACTTTCCCTTATTAATAGTAATATGACTCTTATGAATGGTATCCATGCCCATGAATGTATAAATAAATTTAGGCACCTTAAAAATAAGATGAATATTTTAAGTATTTATATTTTTTGATTAAATAATGATTTTAATTAAAAATTATATTTATCATATTGATAAAATTATTTTTGAAAAATGGAGTTCATTTTTGGATTCTACACGTCAAAAAATGGTTAGGGTGAATTTTTGGGTTTTTATGAGATACTTAAATTTTTATGAATAGTAAAATACAATAAATTATAATAAATGCTAAATACTTGATTTACTGCATAATAAGTGATGCAAGGCTTATGTAATCCCACTTGGTTCGAACTCGCAATCCATTATTAGTATTTAGGATCACATGAATCAAGACTATTCATAGTTTTGAGAAAAAAAAATAATGATTAAAATAATGTAAAATCCCTTCCCCCTCCACTTTATAAACCACCCCTCACCCCATATTCCTCTCACACCACTCAACCTGCAAGCCTTGCCTAAATTCTTCCAAATAATCTCCCTATGCTCTCTCCCTATGTCCAAGGCCTGATGGTCTCCCCAAAAGGCCAAAAACAAAGGTCTTAAAGAGTTTCTCAAAGAGGAGTACTCAAGAGGTGAACCTCTCTTCCTTTTCTCTCAATTTCTTTTACAAGTTCTATTATTTTGTTCTCTCTTCTCACCTCACCTCATCCAAATGCCATGATAATTCCAATACCATACATGTAGTGTATTTTCATTGTTCTAATGGAATATTTCATTATAATCTCTCTTTTTCCCCCTCCTTTTATACTATAAATTCAAACACCATCTGAGATGTGTTAATTTATCAAACTAAGATGGGTTTTCAATTTGCATTACTATATTCAAGACTGGTCATGAAACCCTTTTAATGGTTTAACCAGATCATTATATATGTATTTTATCTTATTTAATGTTTTGTAATGTTACACACTCATAATATGTAATAATAATACAAAACAAGTTCATTGCGCACAAAACCGCCAAGATAAATCCAAGCGTTTATCATTAACTTATCGAATGATTCATCCTCATGGTACATAACCAAAATCATTAAGAGAACATTTATATCTCTTTAATGCAACTAATAATATATATTAAACATTTTTTAATGTTTAACCACATTTTAAATGAACTTCCATTCATGAATACAAGTAAACGGATCATGAAAACCAAGGAAGAAAATGATTCCAAAACAATAAAATTAAACCTATTAAACCCATAAAAAGGACATTAATGAACCTAATAAGGTTATACCATATCAATTAAATGTTTAATAGGTTCTATAATTATTAATTAATGAATCTGAATTTGATTATTCAGGTCATTAAGAACAATCAAGAACACCTTCGAGCATAAGGTAAGGGATCATCTCTCTCACTTTTATTCAAGAATCTCCCCTATGTTGTGTCCTTTTATTTTTAATTCCTAATGATGGGGTATGTTTTATCACCTCCCCCATACTCCCCTTATGCTATATAAATTATGTTATACCCCTTTACCTCTCATTAATACTTCTCAAGAACACCTGTTACCATGCCGAAATGTTAGTACGGGGGTTCTCATCTCACTTTCAATACTGTGAGATTTCTATTGTTCACCACTTATTTCTT
This sequence comes from Viscum album, assembly GCA_963277665.1. NCBI lineage: Eukaryota > Viridiplantae > Streptophyta > Magnoliopsida > Santalales > Viscaceae > Viscum > Viscum album. Next base: position 401,469,110 of record OY728126.1, read on the forward strand.
GTATGTGGTGTATGTGTGCTGCCATTTTTCATATAATATCATGATACTCTTTATATTCATGGTATATAATGATTCAATTGATGGTTATTAACTTTTAGTCATATGAATCAATTGACTACAATGTGGTAAGGAGCATTGTCTCATTTTCCATTTCTTTGTGACTTACTTTGTATTATGTGCCTAATAATTCTTATGTGGTGTACCTATGACCCATTTGAGATAATTTTTCATTTTAAATTACATATCTATTAGATTTCCATATTCTGGTTTCATGGATATGATTATTGTCTTAATTTGTATACCCTTTCACATACGGTGTTTATTTGGAATGTTGTTTTAACTATGGAAATATTGATGAATCTGTATTCTCTACTCTATACGGATATTGAGAAGGCATATTGTAATTATATTCAATATATGTATAAAGAATTATTTTTACATTTAGTGATGTGTGGGACCTCTATAGTCCCTCCATGCATCGACAGGTATCATGAGACAAATCAGTTGGCGACAAACCCTTTGAGTTTGTTTCCAAAAAATCAGATGGGTTTCTACCCATAGAACTAAATCATTTTAATGGTATTATGGTATCATGTTCCAGATACATGAAATCCAATTAATAAGAATTAACTTTATTTGTTATCAATTATTACTATCCATGAGGTCTTCACCATGACAAAATCTATTGATGCAGTTTCTTTCTCAATTTATTAATGGGGTGAGTTTTTCATTTATCCACCATGCCATATTGACTATGCCAAGTTGTTTGTGATTCTATTATTATTGATTCATTATTATACTATTTTTAACCCTTATTGAGCATTTGATCTCACCCCTTTTATTTTTTTACCTTCAACATGTTATGAATATGAGATCATTTATTGAGTTTTTGTGGATGCATTTTTTAGTTTGTGTTATGTGTTGTACTTTTTTACCTTTCCAAATGTAATTTGAGTTACATCTATGTATCTAGTTTTTTTAATACTACTAAACTGATCGTTCCTATAGTATTTTATTCCTTCTAACCATGCTAATGTAATTAGTAATGCAGCGGCTCTGGTTTAGAGTGGTTGGGGTGTTATAGTTGGTATCAAAGAGAGGTTTAGTAGAAAACTTGGAAACTAGATTAGAAAATTTAGATTAGGGAACAAATACCTAATGTGGTATTTGAGGATAAATGTACAGGAACATCATGGTATTTTGGTAAGTAATATATTATGCAGATCTTTCTATCAAATACATCCTTATCTGCATACAAATAGGTAGAAGTGGCTCTGGCACAGATGTACCTAGGAGTGAAAAACTCTGACAAAGAGTTTCGGGCTTGACTTAGGGTATCCTGGTACACAACAATGGGCCTTGCTGCACTATTGGTATTGGAACTCCTGAGGTATATTCTTAGGATAGTTCATATTTTCTTTACAATCCATTATGAAGGATTTTAATGTAAATTTTTCCTCAGAGAAACCATTTTTATGAGAATATCTATGCATAAAATTTCAATCTATGTTAAGTGATTTTATATTTAAGATTCATAACCTAATCTAGTGTATGCCAATATTTAAAAATGGCACCTAATGGAAGAAGGGGAATAAATACTCATGGACAACGTAGGGATATTTCCCCATTTAGAAAATCAATACAGTCAATGTCGGAGCAGATCAGATCATGACTATATTGGGAAAACTTACTCAAGTTGTGACAAATAACCATGATACACCTTTGTTGGATCATTTCATGTGGTAGAAGCCCCCATATTTTAGTGGGAATACTAATCCAGTGGTAATTGAGCAGTGGATCATGTCCCTTGAAAATATATTCATGGAATTAAGATGCAATGAAAATGAAAAGGTAGTGTTGGCAGTATATTGTCTCAAGGGTGACGCCGATCAATGGTGGTCCTTGATCCAGAATAACACAGAGGAAGAAGAAATAGAAGATATGGAATGGAGTAATTTTAAGGGAATATTATTTGACAAATATTTCTCTCATGAGCAACGAACCAAAATGAGGAGAAAATTTCTTCGATTAAAGAAAAGGGAAGAAGATAGTGTTGTGGAGTATGAGGCTACCTTCACAAGAGTAGACAGGTATTCCATAGATTATGTACGTGACTTGGAAGATAAAATTGATCATTTATTTGAAGGTATTAATCCAATTCTTTGAAGGGAACTTTCTTCTCAAACATTTTCATCATATGATAAAATTATATTAAGTTCCATAAAAACAGAGATGGAGTTTTGAAGATCAAATTTGTTCAAGGGAAACCAAGATAAGAAGTGATACTCTAATAACCATGGAAAAGGTGAAGCACCAAATAAGAACAAGGGAACAAAGCAATTCCCATTATGCGAGAACTATGGAAATAATCATCTTGGGAAATGATTGAAAGGTATGGGTGTCTGCTACAAGTGTGGAGAAAAGGGTCATTGATCTAATGAATGCAAGGGGAAGAAAAAATTCAACGATGTTCAATGCTACAATTGTAGAGAGATGGGACACTATTCAAATGAGTGTCCTAAGCGGCAAAGAAACTTGCCTCAGAAAAGGCCATGAGATCAAGGGAAATATTATACAATTACAGTTGTGGAGGTTGAAGTTCCTAATGACGTGGTGGCAGGTACTTTAATTGTTTATTCAAATTTGTCCAATTCATTATTTTATTCTATATCATCACTTTCATTTATATCTTCGCATTTTTCCATGAAAATTAGGCATGTCTAATTTGATTTAATAAATGAGCCATTAGTCAAAACTCCTGGGGGATGTATCATTGCAACAAAGGTGTGTCGGTCAGTCCCCCTCATGACACATAAACGTGATTTAGTTTCTAACCATATCTTCATACCAATGATTGAATTTGATATAATTCTCAGTATGAATTGGCTATCAAATTATGATGTGAAGATCTATTGCAAGAAGAAGAAAGCTAAATTTTTTGAAAATGGTGTAGAATCCCATATCTTTAGAGCAGATACATATCCATCTAATTCTTATCTAGATTCACCCCTAATAGCCCTACATAATGCAATTTTTGGAGAGGAAGAGAAACTAGTATCTATGGGTGAAGAAAGAAATCTTCAAATTGAATATGTACATATAGTGAAAGAGTACATTGATGTATTTCTAAAGGATTTACTTGGACATCCTCTATATCGGGAAGTTGAGTTATAGATTGAATTAATGTTGTAAGACCTATATCAAAGACTCCCTATAGAATGGCCACTGTAGAATTAGTATAGCTAAATAAACAACTATAGTAATTGAGTGACAAAGGATTTATTCAACCTAGTGTTTCTCTATGGGGAGCCCCTATCCTCTTTGTCAAGAATAAAGATGGATCCATGAGGCTATGCATTGATTACAGGGAAATCAATGATATTACAATAAATAATAAGTATAATTTGTCGTGAATTGAGGATTTATTTGATCAACATCATGGAGAAAAATATTTTTTGAAGATTGACCTTTGATGTGTATATCATCAGCTATGTGTGAGGAAGGAGGATATTCTAAAGATAGCATTTTGAACCAGGTATGGGCATTACAAGTTTACAGTGATGCCTTTTGGACTGACTAATTCACCCTCTATTTTCATGTATTTAATGAATAGAGTTTTCAAGGAATATCTTGATAACTTTTTGTGGTATTTATTGATGGTATCCTGGTATAATAAAAAAAGCTATGAAGACCGTGAGAATCACTTGTGGATTATTCTGAAAACTCTTAGAAGAAATAAATTATATGGGAAGTTTAGAAAGTGTGAATTTTGGCTTCAATCGGTTTATTTTATTGGCCATATTTTATATAAGGATGGAATCTTAGTTGATCCTATGAAGACAAAGGAAATCCAAGAATGTCCCACGCCAATGAACATAAATGAGGTATGCAGTTTTATTAGCTTAGCAGGTTACTATTGGCATTTCGTCCAGAATTTTGCCCGACTGTCTAACCCGCTAACCTAGCTCACACGTAAAGGAGTTAAGTTTGTGTGGATGAAATAATATACATAATGCTTTGAATAATTGAAAAAAATATATTAAATGCACCAATTTTGACTCTTCTGTCTTTAAGTGATGGATTTATGATATATAATGATGAATCAAAGAATGGGACGGGTTGCGTTCTTATGAAAAATGATAAAATTATTACTTATTCATCAAGGTAGTTGAAGACTCATAGGAAAAATTATCCAAATCATGATCCTGAGCTAGAATATGTAATCTTTGCTTTGAAAATGTGTAGAAATTATCTTTATGGTGAAAATGTGAGATATACATAGATCACAAAAGTTTGAAATACATTTTCACACAAAAAGAACTCAACATGAGGCAAAAGAGATGGCTAGAGTTACTCAAAGATTGTGAGTGTTCAATACGCTACCACCTAGGAAAAGCAAATAAGGTGGAAGATGCATTAAGCAGAAAAGTTTATGGACATATGACCCAAATGAGGATTGAGAGAGATCCTATATTCATGGATCTACTAAAGATGGATTTGGGAATTGTTAAGGAAGGGGAAACATCTTTCATATTTCAAATGATTTCTAAACCATATTTTCTAGAGAATATAAAAAGTTATGAATCTGATGATGAAAATATACACAAGAAAATAAATGTTGTTAAGGATGGGAGATTGGAAGACTTTGTATATGAGGAAGGAGTTCTGAAATTTGGGAAGATTTTATGCGTTCCATCAGTACCTGAGCTAAAAAGAGAACTATTAGACAATGCTCATAGCTCAAATTTCTCTATACACCATGGTAGAAAAAAGATGTATAGGTATCTGAAGGAATATTTTTGGTGGGATAATATGAAGTAAGAAATTGTTGAATACGTGTCAAGGTGTCTAGTTTGTCAACAAGTGAAGGCAGAGAGACAAAATCCTAGAGGGGTGATGCAACCTATACCTATTCCTATGTAGAAGTAAGATGAAATTATGATGGATTTTTTCATAGGACTACCAAGGACACCTAGAAAGAATGATTCAATATGGGTAATTGTTGATCGTCTCAAAAAATCAGCACATTTCCTTGCTATAAGAGTGGATTTTCCACTTGATATCCTAGAAAGACTTTATATTAATGAATTTGTAAGACTTCATGGTGCACCTCTATCGATTGTATCTGATAGATATCCCCAGTTTACATCAAAATTCTAGAAAATTATCCAGAAGGCTTTGGATACTAAGATTCATATGAGTATTGCTTATCACCCCCAAACCGACGGACAGTCTGAAAGAACTATTAAAACACTAGAAGACATGTTGAGATCATACTCTCTTTACTTTCAAGGTAAGTGAGATCAATACTTACCTTTGGTGGAATTTGCGTACAATAATAGTTTTCATTCTAGTATTCAAATGGCTCCATATAAAGCATTATATGGAAAGAGATGTCTAACTCCAACTTGTTGGGATGAATTTGGTGAGAGGAAACTTATAGGCCTGGAACTTATTAAAGAGACCACGACAAAGATAAATAAAATCCAAGCCCATAATAAAGCATCCCAAAGTAGGTAGAAGAGTTATGCTGACAACCAGAGAAAGGACTTGGAATTCCAAGTGGGAGGTCATGTATTTATAAATGTATCTCTATGGAAGGGTGTCTTAATGTTCGGTAAGAAAGGGAAACTGAGCCCCAAGTACATCAGGCAATTTGAAATTATGGAAAGAATTAGTGTTTTAGCTTACCGTTTAGAAATTTCTTCATGTCTCTCCAAATTTCATGATGTGTTTCATGTGTCATTGTTGAAGAAATACATTCCAGGCCCAACACATGTAATCACCTATGATGAAATAGAACTGAAACCTGATTTTTCATACTGTGAAGAGCCTATCAGCATTCTTGACACAAGGGAGCAGGTATTGAGAAATCAAAAAACTCATCTAGTAAAGGTTATTTGGAGAATCCATAATATAGAGGAAGGAACATGGGAACCTGAGGATTTTATGAAGAAGAACCACCCACATTTTTTGAAGGGCTTTATATATGAAAAATATCAAGGACAAAATTTCCAAAGGAGGGAATAATATAACACCCCAAACATTTTATGGTACGTTTCTCTTAAATGCATTCCATTTATTAGATAGCCTGTATTTTCATAAAGCATTGAGTTTCTTTGAAACAACAAATGGTTATTTAAGAGATAGTCATAACCTAGCCTTTAAACTTAAATTTTACACTTTTTTGTTTCGAAATTTGAAAAACAGACATTCACAGTTGTGATCAGGATGATATTTAGAGTCTGATAGAATTAACATAATTTTTGGTGAATAGTAACATACCCTTATGAATAGTAACCTATCCTTATGAATAGTAACTTACCCTTATGAATAGTGATATGACTCTTATGAATGGTATTCATGCCCATTAATGTATAAATAAATTTAGGAACCATAAAAATGAAAATGAATATTTTAAGTATTTATATTTTTCGATTAAATAATTATTTTAATTAAAAATTAAATTTATCATATTGAGAAAATTATTTTTGAAAAATGGAGTTCATTTTTGGATTCTACATGTCAAAAAATGGTTAGGGTGAATTTTTTATATTTTTCTGAAATACTTGAATTTTGATAAATAGTAAAATACAATAAATTACGATAAATGCTAAATACTTGATTTACTGCATCATAGGTGATACAAGGCGGGTGTAAGCCCACTTGGTTCAAAATCACATGCCATTATTACTATTTAGGATCACATTAATCAATACTATTCATAGTCTTGAGCAAAAATATTGAAATAATGATTAAAATAATGTAAAATCTCGTCCCCCTCCACTTTACAAACCACCCTCACCCCATCTTCCTCTCACACCACTCAAGCCTCAATCCTTGCATAAATTCTACCAAATAATCTTCCCAAACCCTCTACCCACGTCCAAGTCCTTCTGGTCTCACCAAAAGTCCAAAAACAAAGGTCTTAAGGAGTTTCTCAAATAAGAGTACTCAAGAGGTGAACCTCTCTTCCTTTTCTTTCAATTTCTTTTACAAGTTCCATTATTTTGTTCTCTCTTCTCACCTCACCTCATCTAGATTCCATGATAATTCTAGTAACATAAATGTACATTATTTTCATTGTTCTAATGGAATATTTCATTATAATACCTCTTTTCCACCTCCTTTTATACTATAAATGCAAACACTGTCCGAGATGTGTTAATTTATCACACTCAAGGAAGACGGGTTTTCAATTTTCATTATTATCTTCAAGACTGGTCATGAAACCCTTTTAATGGTTGAACCAGATCATAATATATGTATTTTATCTTATTTATTGTTCTGTAATCCTTACACACTCATAATATGGAATAATAATACAAAACAAGTTCATTGCGCACAAAACCACCAAGCTAAATCCAAGCGTTTATCCTTAACTTATCAAATGAGTCGTCCTCATGGAATAAAACCAAAATTATTATAAGATAATTTATATCTCTTTAATTTCACTAATAATATATATTAAAGAATTCTATATGTTTAACCACATTTCAAACGAACTTCCATTCATGAATACAAGTAAACGGATCATGAAAAACAATGAAGAAAATGCTTCCAAAACAATAAAATTGAACCTCTTAAACCCATCAAAAAGGCCATTAATGAACCTAATAAGGTTATACCATATCAATTAAATGTTGAATATGTTCTGTAATTATTAATTAATGAATCTGATTTTGATTATTCAGGTCGTTAAGAACAATCAAGAACACCTTTGAGCATAAGGTAAGGGATCCTCTCTCTCACTTTTATTCAAGAATCCCCCCTATGTTGTGTCCTTTAATTTTTAATTCCTAATGATGGGGTATGTTTTTGAAACTCCCCCATACTGCCCTTATGATATATAAATTATGGTATATCCCTTTACCTCTCATTAATCCCTCTCAAGAACACTCATTACCATGCCAAAATGTTTGTAAGGGGATTCTCATCTCACTTTCAATACCGTGAGATATCCATTGTTCACCGCTTATTTCTTGTATGTGGTGTATTTGTACTTCCATTTGTCATATAATATCATGATACTTTTTATATTCATGGTATCTAATGATTAAATTGATGGTTATTAACTTTTGGTCAGACGAAATGATTGACTACAATGTGGTAAGGAACATTGTCTCATTTTCCATTTTGTTGTAGCTTTGTATTGTGCATCTAATAATTATTATATGGTGTACCTACTGCCCATTTGAGATCAATTTTCATTTAAAATTACATTTCTATTACATATCCATATTCTGGTTTCATGGATATGATTATTGCCTTAAGTCGTATACCCTTTCACATACGGTGTTTATTTGGAATGTTGTTTTAACTATGGAAATATTGATTAATCTGTATTCTCTAATCTATACAGATATTGAGAAGGAATATTGTACTTGTACTCAATCTATGTATAAATAATGACTTGGACATGCATTGATGGTCGGGGCCGGCTATATCCCCTCGATGCATTGATAGGTCTTATGTGACAAATCAGTTGGCGGCAAACCCTTCGAGTTTGTTTCAAAAAAATCAGACAGGTTTCTACCCATAGAACTAAACCATTTTAATGGTATTTTGGTATCATGTTATAGATATATGACGTCCAATTAATAATCATTCTATTTATTCATTATCATTTATTACTATCCATGAGGTTTTCACTATGACAAAATCTATGGATGTAGTTTCTTTCTCAGTTTATTAATGGCATGAGTTTTTCATTTATCCACCATTCCATATTGACTATTCCAAGTTGTTTATGATTAATTTTTTATTGATTCATGATTCCACTATTTGTAACCCTTACTGACTGTTTGATCTCACCCCTTTCATTTGTTTTTCTTCAACATGTTATGAAGAGGAGATCATTTATTGAGTTTTCGTGGATTCAGTTTTTAGTTTTTGTTATGTATTGTACTTTGCTACGTTTCCCAATGTAATTTGAGTTACATATATGTATCTAGTTTCTTCAAGACTACTAAACTGATCTTTCCTTCTATATTTCATTCCTTATAACCATTCCAATGTGATTAGTAATGCACCAGCTCCAGTTTAGAGGGGTTGGGGTGTTACACCTTTTTACCACACATCACATAACACACATATAATTCAAGAATAATCTAGGAACCACCTACATTAATTTTCAATTACTATTCTCTTGAATAATATCCTACTAGTTTAGACTTAATCTGAGGATTTAGTCAAATCTGTAACTCCCTTTTTCTTTAGAAGGCATAATATTTCGACAAGAAAGGAAGGAGATGTCCCTCTGGGAAGAAGATAAAATCATTAGATCTATATGGATGAATTTATTGTTATAAATGGCATAAGGAGACCTAATTTCCATTTAAATAAGTTTTTTATCGATTATTTATTATTTAGGAAGAGTCTAGAGACATTTTTCATTTGATAATTTTTTTTTGGAAATCCGTTGTTTTGAATCCCCTTACTTATGAATCCCAATATTTATGATTTCCATTATATAGGAACAGTGATTCCAGAATCCCCTTACTAATGAAACCCCTTACTTATGAATCCCCTTACTTACAAATTCAATTAATTATTAATAGTGATTCTGGAATCCCCTCTATAATAATAGATTCGGGATAGTAACACTTGTAATAATATAAAATAATAATAATAAACCCCATGAGCCTGGGCCAACTCCTATGGATCATACCTTGGCCTATATCAACACTTCCAACACCTACACTAAGTTGCAAAAAACTTTTCTAAGATGAGACCTATCCTAAATAATTATTAAAAATACTTGGGAATTTACATATAAGATACATGAAAATATGAAATTTTAGATTATGCTATGGAGAATGAAGTGGATTTAGATTATGTAAAATAATTAGAAAAAAACATTAAGTCTTTAAATCGATGAATGATCATGCAGTGACCAAGATGAGATGCATTCATTACTAGAGAAGGTGTATCAACTAGAGATTATCCATGAACTAGATTTTTTGTTCATAACAAATTTTATTTTGGAAAAATAATGGTTGAATAAAGAAGAGTTGGCCTTTAATGAATGCATTACTAGAATGGTTATAATGATAAAAGAGAAAAGTGAGCTACTTGAAGAACTTTCACATGAGATAGAACAAGAAATTGCTATAAAGAAGGAACATAAAGAAAGTGTCATTCCTATCAAAGCTCAACATGAAGAAACGATAAAAATTTGGGAAATAATAAAGCTTGAGGATGTGGCACATGACTATCCAATTGAATAGGACCATGGGGTTTAGAATTGGGTGGTAAAGGGGGTAAAAATTAGTTTCATTAAAAACCTATGGGGTGTATTAATTGCACACTCGGACCGGGCACATGAGCTACCCAATGGCCTCACTAGTGAGCTGGTGACTAGCCAACGGTTGGTTTTTGTGCCTAGAAGAACGACTTGGGTTATTCTAGCACCACTAGCTGGCCAGTGTCACCCAACTAGCCAGCTGATGGGGTTTGATTTCCCGGTAAACATACAACAACTCCATCAGTTGGTTGGTGGAGCCCACTGAATGGATGGTGGTTGTTTTCATCCACTAAACATTTTCATCCACTAAACATCTTATTTTCATCTTAACACTCTATCCATCGATTTTCTAGACCCTTTGTCACTAAAAAAATAACTTCTTTAACTCCCTTAACAATGAATAATTAAAATATAAGTGAGAATTTATAAACTTAACATCTCATACATTGAAAAAACTTAGGCTATCTAGCCTAAACATCAGTCTCTCACTCCCAAGTCTCCTCCTAGATCTATTCATGACACCACAAAATCTGGACTAGTGTTACTATATTCTCTCTAAGGACTTTCTCACACAGGTCTATAATTTTTATCACTACGGATCTCAGAATGCTTTGCAACAACTGGTGTCAGATATTGAGTTTAGAAGATCATGTCTATTTTTCTGAATTGAATGTTAGATATGGAAAAAGGTAAGGTGAAGATCAATCATTTCGATGGAACTAATTTGATTTACTAGAGAATGAAGATTGAGGATTATATTTATGAGAAAAAGATACACTTTTCACTTTTGAGTGTAAAACCACCAGATATTGAGTAGGCAGAGTGAGAGCTACTGGATCGACAGGTTATGGGGTTTGTGCACCTAATGCTGTCCAAAACATGGTGTTCAAAAACAATGAGGAGATAATGGTGGCTATGTTGATGAAATCTCTCATGAATATGTACGATAATCCTTCTAAGTCGAACAAGGTGAACCTAATGCGATGATTGCTCAATCTGAAAATGACTGAATAGAGGATTATTGCAGATCACACCAATGAATTCAACATTCTCACAAGTCAGTTGGAATCAGTTGGAATTGCACTTGATGATGAGGTATGTGCACCAGTTTTTCTATCTTCATTACCTTACAGTTGGGAAGTGATAGTAGTAGGCCTGATCAGTTCTTCAGGGAATACAAAGCTGGTTCAGAAAGATGTGTGAGACTTGATCCTCAGTTTGGATATTTGAAAAAGAGAATCAGACAGATTCTCTGGTTCTACTCTGAATGTAGAAGGAATAGGCTGATATGTGCATTGAGATAATCATAGAGGATGATCAAAATCAAGAGGAAATAAGTGAGAGAAGGCAAAGGGGTATGGTCTTACATGTTGGATTTGTGGATTGAAAGGACATGTAATGGAGTGCAGAAAAGAACAAAAGGCACCTGGAACTAATATGGAAAACACGGCAGTTGTAAGAATTGATGTTGTGTTGCCACTGACTGTAGATAGCCCTATAAGGTCTTGGATTTTAGACTCAATGGAATCTTTCCATTCCTCATCAGATAAGGGTTTCCTAAAAAATTATGTTTATGGAAATTTTTGAAAGTTATATCTTATTGATGATAAACCCTTATGGATTTCGGGGAAGAGAGATGCACATATTAAAACCAATAGTGGGAGTTTCTTGGTTTAGGAAATTGTGAGGTATATCCCTAGTTTATGAAGAAATCATATTTATGTTGGGTAACTAGATGACACAAGTTTTATTATCATGTTCTGTAGTGGTGCATGGAATATTACCAATGGGGGCTATGGTCATAGCTCAGGGAGAAAAGAACGTAACCCTGTACAACATGACAGAAACTTTCATAGATGTGATTGCATCAATAAATTCTGTTAGAGATTCAAAACTATGGTGTTAAAGGCTAGGCCACATGAGTGAGAATAGGTTGAAGGTACTGGAAATAAAAAGAATACTACCAGAGCTGAGGTTGGCGTAAGTTGGAATATGGGAAGATTGTATCATTGAAAAGCATATAAAGGTAAACTTTGCAAAATGAGGTAGAACATTGAAAGTGGGGAAGCTAGACTTAGTGCACACTGATGTTTGGGGACATTTGTTAGTATATTCCATTAGAGGGTCATGATATTATGTGACATTTATTGATGTCTCAACAAGGAAGGTATGGATTTTCATTTTGAAAAAATGATGTATTTAAGGTGTTTCAAAAGTGAAATACCATGGTGGATAATGATTCAGGAACAATGCTAAAATGATTCAGGTCTGAAAATGGTGGAGAGTATGGTAGTTAGAAGTTTAAGGAATTCTATGAAAAAAATATAACTTGGTGGGAGAAGAATCTTCCAGGTACACAACAATAGAATTATATAGCTGAAATGATGAATAAGACACTAAATGAACGTGCCAACGAATGAGGCTCAGCTTGGGGTTACCCAAGAATTTTTGGGAAGAGATAGTAAACGAGGCGACATATCTCGTCAAGAGGAGTCCATCTGTACTGATAGAAGAATGTCTCCATGAAGATCTCTATTCTAGAAAGGAGGCAAGACTCCCACATTTACGAGTCACTGATTGTTTTCATATGTACATATAAACATTGATACAAGGGAAAAGCTTGATGATATTTCCAAATCATGTTTCTTTATTATCTATGGTGTTGGGGAGTTTGGTTATCGCTTTTGGGATGATTAGAACAAGATCGTCATCAAAAGCCAGAACATGGTATTTAATGAAGATGTAACATAGGAGGACCATCATGTAGCTAAATCCGATAATGGGAATAAAGAATCAGAGTGCCATGAGAAATTAGAGCATGAAGGTATAGCTGAGCATGTAACACTAGAACCACTAGAGCCTACCCCTCAAGTGGAGTTGAGGAGATCAATAAGGGTGATAAGGCCTGTGAAGATGTATTCACTATCTTAAATTATTTGTTATTGACTGATGGTGGAGAACCATATTTTGTTGAAGAGGCAATGCATTTGAAGAATTCAAAAAAGTGGGAGTTGGCTATAAAAGAGAATATTTCTTCATTGCATGACAACAATACTTGGGAGCTAACAGCTTTTCCACAAGGAAAGAAGACATTGTAGAACAAATGGGTGTACCATGTAGGAAAGAACATGATGGTAAGAGGAGGTATAATAAACGGCTGGTGGTGAAAGGATTTCAATAGAAGGAATGCGTGGATTTCACTAATTTTTTCTCACATGTAGTGAAGCTTATTACCATCCAGGTGGTTCATAGTATTGTTGCATCATAAGACTTGCATCATGAGAAACTTGATGTGAAGCTTTCCTTCATGGAGATATTGAGGAGGATCTTTATATGTAATAACCAGAGGGATATGTTGATTCAGGAAAGGAAGATCTAGTGTTCAAACTCCAGAAGAGCTTATATGGGTTGAAGCGGGCACCTAGACAGTGGAACAAAAGGTTTGATGCATTTATGTCTAAAATGAATACAAACATTGTGGCATGGATCAATGTTGCTACACCAAGTCTTTTGGTTACGAATACATTATAATGCTTTTATAAGTGGATGACATACTTATTATAGTATCATGTATGAAAAGGATTGATGAGCTAAAAAGACAGCTGGATGAGAAGTTTGAGATGAAAAATCTTGGAGAAGCGAGAAAAATCTTGGGGGTGAAGATCAAAATAGACTATGCAACCAGAACGTTGATGTTATCATAGGCTGACTACATTGGAAAGGTTTTGAGAAGATTCAGTATGTTGGAAGCAAAGCCAGCCTTTATTCCCCTAGAAAGACATTTCAAATTATAAAAGGAGCAGTCGCTAAAGATAACAGAAGAGGTTGAGTATATGGCAGATGTTCCATACGCATCAGTTGTTGGAACCATGATGTATGTCATGGTTTGTACCCAATTTGATATTTCTCATGTAGTGGGAGTTGTGAGTAGGTACATAGCTAACCCTATAAAGAAATATTGGGAACCTGTAAAGTGGATGTTGAGATACCTGAAGAAAAGCAAGGAAGTGTCTTTATGCTTTGGGAAAGGAAATTCATTACAGAGGTATGTGGATGCTGACCTTGGAGGTGATGTTGATGACAAGAGAAGTACAACGGGTTATGTATATACATGTTGAGGAACTGCAGTAAGCCAGATATCAAAATTACAAAAAGTGGTGAATTTATCCACCAGAGGCATAATGCATTGTTGTAACACAACTCAGGAAGGAAATGGTTTGGTAGAATAACTTATTTGACAAGTGGGGTATAAAGTGAGAGGAAAATGCATTACATTGTGACAGTCAAAGTGTTATATATCTTACAAAGGACCCATTGTTTCGTGCCCGAAAAAAGCACAATTAGTTGAAGTGTCATTTTATCAAAGGCTTGATATAGGATGGGTTGCTGACATTTAAGAAGATTCCTGAAACTAACAATTTGGAAGACACGTTTACAAATTTGATGGTAATGCAAAAGTTTAGGCATTATTGTGCTTATGTTGGTCTCCACTAATGACTGGAGGGCGAGAGATAGAATATGGGAGAATAATATGGGAGAAAAAAAGGGAAAACAACTAATATTTCATGAATCATTAGCTTGAAATTGAAGTCGTGAATGGAAGCACACACTGGTGAGTGAAGAAGAGGAGGAGATCCGAGTAATTAAGTTGCTTAAATCAGTAGCATCGAAGCATGTCAGTTTAGCAGATCAGACTCCAAGTGGGAGATTATTGGAATAGTGTAGCTTGATTCGTTTAGATAAAGTTGGGGTGAAGGCTAGCGACCTGGACTGTACATTAGACCGCAGTGCATACTTACTGTAATGACATGCAACAAGTCATTGTAGCTCTGTGGACTTTCAGCCACCGATCACTTTACCTCAGTAGACATCTTGCCACCGACATTGTAGCAGCTTGGACTTAGATGGTTGTGACACTGTAGCAATCCAGACATTCTGTGCAGTTGGTGACATAGCTCTATCATCTTCCTTTATGAGCTCATTCGATCGAGGGTTTCTCGGTGGTTGAAACTCCGTTTATACCGTGTAATTCTTCATCCGATTATAGTGAATTTTCTATCTCTATGTGGATGTTGGAATCATTTCCTGAACCACGAAAATTATTGCGTCTGTGTTCATCTACTTATTCTTCTTTTTTTCTTTCTTTTATTCATCTACAAATCTTTTTTGTCTCTGTGACTCCTGATATTTTTCGAAACAAAATGTTCTATAAGCAGTTCCAAAACATATAAACCATTGTATGCTTTAATTTTAAATAAACAAGGCATGCAAATCAATTATCACATTTTCATTCAAAATGATATTTCAAAGCAAGAGGATGGAAGATATCAAAACAGACTTAAATGAACATTTTTCATAAAAATGAAAGGACGTGGATAAAACATTTCTATAATCACCGACATCTAATAATCAAGTCAAAACCAAGCAACATGTTCATAATACCTGAGATAAGTTAGTTTTCTGGAAATAGGATCCTCACACTACTCAGTTAATCATCACGGCTCGATGTGTGTGTGTGTCCCTCAGGTTCAGGGCATCAGGACAATCAATCAACACCCCAACGGGCGAAATCATGTTGAACCAGGTTTAGTTAGAGTTGTCATCGTCAATCCATTTCTAGAGAGTTCTTGGCCTTTGTTTATTAATCATTCTTTAACGATGAGCCTTAGACTATTTCTATGATTCATTGATGGTGAGCCTTGGTCTGTTTATTATGTATTGGAGGTGAGACGTAACCTGAGTCTTAGCGTTCTTTTCATAGTCACCCACTAACTACTTAGCCTCGCATGTGGATTCAGTCAATCAATCATGAAAAATCATTCATTTCAAATCAATTCATCATTCACATATCAGTAGTCCAATTTCAAGTTCAACATGTCATTTCAATTTCAAGTTCAAAATAGAAGTTTTAATCAAATTCATGCCTTTGAAAATCATCTTTCATCTCAAGTCATCTTTTCTCAAATCACCACATATTTTCAAAACCTTTGAAAACAGAGGTCCAATCCATCAACAACAGTATTGGGAATCACAAAATTGATCAATCACCCGTATTGGGAATCACCAATAGAGAGTCGAAGGCAGGGGAGGGGTCCCTAGAATCACAATCCATCAAAACAAGGTCCAATCCATCAAAACAACAGTGGATATCACTCTAAAAAGGCAGAGCATGGAAGAAAGGAGGATTCCACAACAAGCAGAGATACACTAACAGGAGGGAGACAGTACGCCGCAGATGATGGCTTCACCACCACCATCACTGCGAAGATCCTCGTAGGGCCGTCTCCAACTTCTTCGCCATGCCTTTCAAGTTACTCTCCATGTACCCCACAAAATCCTCCAATCCCCGCCCCTCCACCGGATCGCACACGAAGCACCACTCGATCCCGCACCCCAATCCCTCCGCCGCCGCCGCCGCCGCCGCATCGCCGGCCGACGCCACCACCTTCATGTTGGCCGCGTAGGATTTGAACCCCATGTTGCTCCCCACGATCTCGTAGCTCACCTGCCTTCCAATCGGATCCATCGCCACCAGCTTCTCCTCAGCCCACTTCTTATCGCCATCGCTGCCACCGGAGGCGGAGTAGCACCGCCGCACCTCCCCGATCTGGCCCCGCGGGCCGCTCACGTGCTCGCACGCGCCTAGCGAAGGGAGCCATTTGTGGAGGCCGCAGAAATCCGCTAGAAATGGCCACACCTCATCGGCGGCGGGTCCCCTCAACTCCACCGCCGCCTTCCCCTCCCACTTTGGCGGCGCCTCTTCCGCCATATATGATTCCAGTGTAGAATCCACAGGGCGATCGCGGAAGGCCGAGCGTGGGCTGAAATCTTTGGGATAGTAAGTGATCTGAGCTGAAATTACATGAAGATCCGGATGTGGATCAAAAAGATATTTAGGCTTTTTAAAATATAAAGGTCTAATAGTTGTTGGACTTTTGGGGTGAACAAAAACCTAAATTATATGAGGAGACATAAATAGTAATAGGTAAAAAAATTGATATATATTAATCATCTAATCGTTTAAGACAACATGTTCAACATTACAACAATAGGGATATTGATGATCATACATGTTCAGTTGAGTCATGTAACGGGTTTTCCATTTAGATGCACAATCATATTTGTTATGCGACCATTGTGAACGACTGTTATTGTAAGTGTCCTTTCACAAAATGGCTATCATGTACATGTGATTGCAATAACCTGATGATGTTGAGACTCTGGTGATCTTAGACCGAAGCAATAAGCATGTAGTACTGTCTTGAATGCATAAAAAAGAGTACTATTACGTCATAGCTCGAACTAACTGGAATACCGATGTCAAGCATAATCATCCAATGTGCAGATAGCACAAGACCCAAGTGTGGCAAATTCAAGAAGTGATACATTTGATTCAAATAATTGAATCCAATCATATTGGTATATTCTACTCTATGTGCATATAACTCATACAACAATTCATTCCAAATTTCAGGTCTTATATTTTCATGAAAACCAAGACACACATTGTACTTGCATGACATAATGATGAAATAAATTTGGAATTTCATAAAGGATGTGAATAGTACACTTGATTCATATGCCTCGCAAATTCCTGGTTGAACTCCAATTAATCTAATCTAAAAAAACTTGATGTGTTCCAATTGCTACATCTTTAGGGATCTTGAGTTTGCAGATCAAGATGGTCGACTTTTGCTTGTTTACCTTCACCTCAGAATCCCATCAATATTTTAGTGAAGAATTTTTAACCAATCCAACTTTTTGTTATCTCAAATATCCTGATCTTTCTAAAAAAATATGACTTTTCATATTTTGACTTGTTGTCGAAACATTTTTTAACATTTGTAGTCCGTTTTCACAATCAACATTATCATCTTGCATAAATATTGATGATGTAAAATACAGTTTCCTTAAAAAAAATTGATTAGCTCTAACAGAATAGATAAACCTACACTAAAAACAATAAAATATCAAGTTGATGGTATAATAAAGATTCATCCAAAAAAATATTGATTAACTCGATCAAATACAAACTCGCATTGAAATGAATTGCATGTTCATGAGCACATGGAAACCTAAAACTTGTTCACAGTTGACAACCACAATTTTCTTCAATTAACTCAAGACCATTAGATCAATGATGTTCTTTGAAGATTTTATCTAGAGAAAAATTCAAAAGAGAACCACATTATTTTTTTGAAATTATGATATGTTGAATAGATTCTTGAGAGTTTTTTTCCTCTTTTCTAAGCTTTCTTTGATTGAAGAGTGTTGCGACTGCATGATTTTATCAATGAAATACATACATCTATCTAAATTAGATTATGGTGTATCCAAATAAAATTTTAACTTGGCATGGTGACTCTAAATCCCATTAGTTGTTTAATTTTTAATGTTATGATGTTTATCATCCCTCAAAAATACAAACATTTGTGAAAATTTGTTCAACCATACTTCATTTAGATAATTGAGAACATCTGAAAATTGAAACAAAATTCTTCATCAAATGAATTTATAATAACCGTTAAACATATTAGTATTTCAAATTATATAGAAACAATGATTGGATATTCGATTAATAATGTTTGAAGGTCAACATAATCTTTCATGTCTTTGGAGATTTTACTAAAAAATCTCATTTTATCATAATATAATCCTAAGATTCTTGCAACTTTATTTATTGCCTTCAATGCTTGAAAATACTCTATGAGATATGTCATCTAAAATGTAATTATTTTGCATCTGAAAACACATTTTAATTTTCATATGAATTCATAATAGCCAATTCTATATCTGTGAAAATGACACACAGGCAAAAATATTTATTAATTATCAACTTCAAACAAGAAAATTCTTATGTATGGTTGGGTATTTTTTTTCTCTGTGTACAAAATGAATGCTATAGAGAATATCTAATTGGTTGATGTAACACCAACAATATAAATAAAAGGTAAATTATACCTCTTGCGGAAGAAAATGAAGTTTAACAATGAAACAAAAATGAATTCTGAAAAAATAAATATGATTTGTGTTGCAACTAGGAGGTTGGTTGTTGGATTTATTTACAAAAAAGGAATATAATTATGTTGCATTTGTTGATAATAAATGGAGGTTGATAATAAATGGAGTGTGTAACGTCCCAGACCTGGATGCCACATAAAATGGCTCCTCGAACCCGATTGGTCACATGGCCTCAAGCGCATCTCCCCAAATGCCAGAGGCTGCCGACTAGCAGTGAGGGCCTAGGTGAGTCAGTGGGGAGACTATACCCTCATTACCAGAGTATCATAGCAGAAGTCAAACATATAGTAAATAGCGGAAGAAAAATAACCAGTAGTCAACTAAAAGTAAGGCAAGCAAGATAAGAATACATAACAATATCCAAAGGTGTCTCATATACAAAATGATGCATATAGTACAAGTATCTAGAAAGTAGCCATAACAGTACACGACAATACAATACAATACAAGTATCCCAATAGAATAAAAGACCAAAAACGTATCCCAGTGTCACAAGCCTCAGCTTGGTCCTATGCTCCCCTGCTCCAAATCTACGGTCAACAACATGTACTAGGGAGCTTTCCCCTATCATCAACTGCAACCATATAATCTGTTTAGGTCCCCAAGGAGGCCCAAATAGGGTGTGAGATAAACATCTCAGTAGGAAACCACTAAGGTCTATACATTTCTAACAACAATTCTACAAAAGTTCTAGCAAGTGTAAATAACCATTAAGTAAGCATGTATGCCCATGGCATAAGTCTACTGTAGTAAGTAAAACAAAAAATCTCTCAAGGATTCCTGCAAAAGAGAGTCATCTCCTAACAAGGCAGCTATAACAAAGTAAACAAGCAAGTCACATAGCCACGCTGTACATCCATCTGTATCCTGTAACCCAGAGCCACACTGTATAGAGAAGTCAAATATCCCACGGCCATGCCGTATAGTGAAGTCAAATATTACATGGACACACTGTATAGTGAAGTGTAGACCGCAAGGGCTGGATCCAAGGTGTCAGCAGACCAAGGCATCCATGTAAAATATCTAGACCATGGAGGGCCGAATCCAAGGAGCTTATTCAGGGAATCCCATCGAGTCCCAAGGGCATCCCTTGTGGAAACTCATTTAGGCACTATTTGGGGTCCTAGGAGCATGGAAATAGAAAGTCCTACACGAGTGCAAGCATGCCGAATCCAAGGGGTAGCAAGGCCTGATGCATCCCACAGAATCAAGACCCAAGGGGAAGAGTCAACCCAAGGCATCCACTACCAAATTCAATATCCATTCATTCAAACATTAAATTTAAACATTCAATTTAAACAAACCTTCCATGTGAGTATACCCACTCACATCAACCTATACAATCCATGAGTATACCCACTCATGCAAACCACTTATCAAAAGCATATGGGCCTACCCTCCCATATAAACCATTTAACACACCATTAGTCATTTAAAGTAGGTATAACCTCCCATATTATCAATTTAACATGCCAAACTATCAAAATAGACAAGGCATAATAGGATATTCATTAATCAAGGAGGCGGTACATCTCTTAAACAAGCTAATCAAGCTATCAAGGCATCTAAGGGCTTTCTATAACTAGGAAAGAACAAGAACGCACACCATGGGTGGTTTAAATTGGAATAAACAAGTATTTTCCCTTAAGGGGAACCCCTTGGGTGACCTTGAATCATGTAATGGGTGTCAACGCACCTAAAAAAAACCTACATACATCCTCACTAGGTCCGACTACAGCTATGGAAAGCTACTCGCTCAAAAACGAGGCCTCGCCGAAAAGTCTGAAGGGCAACGAAATAGAAGAATGCCCGAAAAGCACTTGAAAATCCAAATGAAATTATAGACCACCTACCTCACCTCAGTAGTAGACAACTCATCCAGTATCAAGTCCTGATTCATCCTGGTTTAAAAGAAATCTGAAGAACAGATGATATATTAGGGCATACAAGCCTAAATCTAAATAGCATAATCGTTGTTCTGAAGAATAAAAAACGACTAAAAAATAATTGATTAATTACCAATGCAGTTCCAACATGACATACAATGCTTGAATCAGAGTCCAGAAGACTTTGATATATGAAAATCTAGAATAGAGGTGTTTTGGGTTCCAAAAATGAGAGAAAAATCATTGTTTGTCAAAAATTTAAGCTACTGCCTCTTTTATAACCCCCCACCACTGGGCAAGTACACGACGTGTACCTAAAGTACACGATGTGTACTATCCATTTATTTTTTTCTAAGCCAGACTGGCTACACGTCGTGATGGCCCAGTACACAACGTTTACCTGGCCTGTAGCCAGAATTTAGCCTATTTTCACCTTTCTTTCTCAAAAACAACTGAACCGGCCCATGACCCGGCCAGGGTCTAAGCCAAAAATTAAAGCAACAACATTAACTCGAAAAGAGAGATTCATACCTCAAGAATAACCCGATATCTTACAATCTTCCCCCCTTATAGCAATTCATCCCTTAATTGCTCTCTAAAAGGATGATTAAGATTCATCTGAGAACAACTCTGGCCACTGAGCACGTACGTCGACCTCCCTCTACCAAGTCTCATCCAATAAATGGTCTTTCTTTTATAGCACCCATACTAGAGGAATTGACCGGCCTCAAAGAACCTTCATGATCCTGTCAACTATATGAATCAAATGCCCCTCAAAGGATGCATTAACCTGAAGCTCAACCTCCTTGGGATAAAAATGTGAGATGATTCTAAGTGATAATGGTGCAACTGAGATACATGGAAGATGTCGTGCATGGATCGGTACCTCTGAGGTGACTACAACCGATAGGCAACCAACCTGACTCTCTCCATAATCTCAAATGTCTCAACATATCTCGGTGAAAGTTTAACCTGTCTTCTGATCCACCTGTGTCCCAACCTCGGTGAAACATGTAAGAAAACTCGATACTCAACCTCGAACTCTAGAGGTCATATGCGGTGATTGGTGTATGATTTCAGAAGAGACTATGCAATATACATTCACTTTTGAATCAAATAGACCTCCTCAGATGTCTCCTGTATGAGATGTAGTCCCAGTAAAGCTGCATCTCCTGCCTCTAGCCAGCACATGGGACAATGACATGGCCTACTATATAAAGCCTCGTAAGGTTCCATCTGTATCGGCACCTGGTAACTATTATTGTAGGAAAACTCAACCAGAAGAATGTGCCTCTCCCATGAGCCCCCAAAATCTAGGATGCATGCTTGTAGCGTGTCCTCAAGCACCTGTATTGTACACTATGACTGGCCATCAATCTGAGGGTGGTATGCTATGCTTAGAAGCATCTGTGTACACAGCGCCCTCTAAAAACTTTTCTAGAAACAAGACGTAAAACAGACATCCCTATCCCAAAATATATTGAGCGAGACCCCATTAAGTCATACCACCTCTCAGATGTACAACTTTCCTAGATCATCAACACTGAAGGTCTCCTTGATCAGTAAGAAATATGCGACCATCATAAGCCTATAAATGACAACCCACACAACATCGTTACCTTAAGGCAACCTCAGAAAAACCATCACAAATCTATTACGACATTATCCCATTCCCACTCCGGAATAGGTAATTTCTATAAAATCCTAGATAGTCACTGGTGTTCCGCCTTCACCTACTGATAGGTGGAACACCTCATAACAAAACTAGCTTCCTCTCTCTTCATTCCCAGCCACCAATACTGACATCACAAGCCAAAGTAAATCATGGTGACCTTGGGATGCACTGCCCAAGTTGAAGCATGAAACTCCTGAATCATATCATCATTTATATCCACTGGAACCCATACAAATCCATGGATACACATGATCTCATCATAACCTATCATCCAACTAGAAGGAGGGTCCTCACCTACCAGAACTTCCCATAGAACTAGGTCTTCAGAATCTGATATCTGCCTCATTGTAACGCTATCCAGCAGAGTGGATGTCACAGCTAGGGATGAAAGAAAAGTCTACCATTGTCTATCGTACAACTCCAGATGCATCTCATATAACAACGCCATAAGATTCTACTTGCTACTGGAACACTTCACTTCCTGTATCTGAGTCCTCATAATCAGTGCATCGGCCACTACATTGCCCTTACGAGGCATGTTGGCAAGCTCGAAGTCAAAGGATTGTAGGTACTCCACCCACCTTCACTGCATCAAATTCCGATCACGCTGCATAAAGATATACTTGAGGCTTTTGTGATCCATGTACACCACAAAATGCTCTCCAAATAAATAGTTCCTCCAACAATGTAATGCATGAACAACTATAGCTAACTCAAGATCGTGCATAGGGTAGTTCTTATTGTGAGGCCTCAACTATCGAGAACCGTATGCCACGAATCAATCTACATGCATCAGCACTACCCCCAACCCAATACTTGAAGAGTCATAGTACACCATATAGCTATTTCCCTAATCTAGCAGTATCAGGACTGCTGTTTATGTCAGCCTCCCTTTCATCTCTTGAAAGGATATCTCATAAGATTCTGACCACACAAACTTCTCACCCTTCTTATTCAGGCTCGTCAATGGAATTTATAAGCATGATAAGTCCTGTATAAAACACATATAGTAACCAACTAGCCCTAAGAAACTCCATATGTCAAAAACATTCTTGGGTGGTTCCCAAGAAACTACAGCCCTCACCTTCTCTGGGTCCACTGACACTCCTGCCTCCAAGATGATGTAACCCAGGAAGTGAATCTAATCCATCCCAAAGTGGAACTTTGCGAGCTTAGCATATAACTAATGCTCTCTCAGTGTATTCAAAATTATCTCAAGATAGTTGGAATGGTTATGTTGATTGTGAGAATATACCAAGATATCATCCATGACAAGCATGACAAAATAATCCAAGTAAGGATGAAACACTCGATTCATCAAAGCCATGAAAATTGGTGGTGTGTTCGTAAGACTGAATGGAATAAACAGATACTCGTATAACCCATACCTACTATGAAAAGTTGTACGATGTATGTCTGTAGGTTGAACATGCACTTTGTGATAATGGGACCTCAAGTTGATCTTCGAGAACACTCAAGCTCCTCAAAGCTGATCAAACAGGTCATCTATCCATGGAAAGGGATATCTATTTTTAACCGTTAGCTGATTTAGTTTTCGATAATCCATGCATAGCTTAAGAGTTTTGTCCACATTTTTTACTAAAAGTACCGGTGAACCCCACAGAGAAGTACAGGGTCTAATAAACCCCTTTGTCTCCAAATCCTCTAACTGTCTTTTGAGATCCTATAACTACTTCATAGCCATCCTTTAAGGAGGAATGGACATCAGCGCAGATCCTAGCACTATATCGATGGATAAATACACCTCTCTATTAGGAGGTAAACCAGAAAAGTCATTGGGAAAGACGTCTATGAAGCGCTCAACCATTGGAGGAAAGTTCACCCAACTCACTCCCTGATCATCCAGAAACAAACTAGTGATCTAGGTTGTCATCCAACCTAGCCCACAATGCTCGAGTCCATCTCTTCTTCCTTAGACATCCCATTCACCCTTGTGAATAAACACTGCACCCTATGGTGATGTGAATGTCATCGTCCGATGATAGTAGTCAACGTATGATCGATTAGCCATGAGCCAGTCCATTATGATAATGAAGTCAAACCCTATCATCTCAAGTACATAAAGATCCCAGATGAAGTGACACCCTCCAACCTCGAGAGGACACTCTATACACTAGCACACATCACTCATTCAAACTCCCAATGGTGTGTCTATCATCAAAACTCCCTTAGCAAGTAAAACCGCAAGCCCAAGAATTTTAACCACTCATGCAGAGCTAAAACTATGAGAGACACTTGTATCGAAAAGAGTAGATGCAATAGTATAAGCTAGTAAGATCATACCTCTCACTGTAGATAGTCTGATATCTTTCTCTAGTTTGGTATGTTGCACTACATAAGTCTAGACTTTACCATGGCCCTGTGACCCTGCCTGGCTACCTTGAGATGATTCACCCTACTGTCTTTGAGAACCCGGTGTCTGGCTACCCTGACCATGACCACCACTACCATGGACTAACTGGCCTGCAATGCTCTAACTTTTAGCCTAGTGTGGATATAAAGAACCTACTCCTGAACCTGATGTCAGAGTTGAACCCCTACCACTCACAACTAGAGGGAAGGTCCTACAAAACCGCTTCATGTTCCCCATCCTGCCGCAAGCTCAACACTCAACTGGGTTTTGGTTGCATTGATTTTCACGTGGTCCTACCTACCACATTAATGGAAATATACCAAGATTCCTGCACCCACAACATGACTATCACTCACATTGCGGTAATCCTAAAAAACGGTGCTTCTTTCCTGAAGACATAGATCCAATGGGGCGAGAAACAACACTCCCCTATTCTGTACCCCCAACTTCCCTTAGGTTCTACTCTGGAATCAATGCCTGATTCACAATCTCAGTGATAGAAGGAAACCTGGACACATTGACCTGATATCTGATAGCATATTTGAGACCTTCCTCGAAGTGCCTTGCTCTTGATAAGTCATCAGTAAGATACATTGGTGAAAAATGATGCAGCTCTGTAAAGCATGTTGAGTATTCCATAACTGTCATCACGCCCTGCTCCAGACACATGAAGTCACTATCCCGATTTTCTCTTAGAGTCATGGGGTAAAATTAGTCATAGAAGTGGGTTTAGAATTTAGCCTAACCCATATTCTGCAACCCATCATCCCGGTTCAAAACATCACACCAGCGCTTTGCCTCTCCATGTATCATATATGTCACGAGCATGACCCTTCACTCCAAAGGCATCTCTAGATGCTCAAAAATAAATAAGTGGTCTCTAGCCATAGATCTGCAGCCTATGGTCTTCCATCCCATGAAAAATTAGGAGGATGCTATTGCCAGAACACCTGTGTTAGCTCATCCATAGTAAAGGCTGGCTGCGGTTCTCCCTATACCGTCTACATATATCGAAAGAAACCCTCGGGGGAACTGTGCCTCAACACCTATGTCCAAAACAACCTCAGGTGCTGCAGATGATATTATAGGAGGATCAACCAGTAGCTCGTGGCCCACCATCTCCAATGTATGGTCATCGCCCCCATCACGACGTACCACTAGAGTTCATCATGGTGGAATGTCTCTAAAATGAAAAACTCACACCTCAAGAAAGAGCAACATCAAATCACAAATCTCAAAAGCATAGGGTAGGTCAAAAACCTCCTAGAAACCAAGTCAAACCCATAACCTACTCTTAAAGCCAGGACTGTATAAAGAACAGCCAACAAACTACTAGAAACTATGCCTCTTGCCCACTCAAAATCCAGGTCTAGGTCAAGTACCTATTTACAATTCATGTTTCCATTTCCATTTCACATCCAGTTATTCAGGAAATTCCACCATGGGTTTACCAATTTTCGAATCCATGAGGGCCCATAACACCTCATGAACCCAAACTTGGTTCCCATTAAAACCATACATGTAACAAGTTAATTCAACATTTATATTTCATTGGTGGGTCATTTCCCATTTCATAAGGGCCCATACTCCTTAAGAATTGAAATATGACATCACCCCTTTACAAATACTACACCCAACTAACACAGAAACATGCACAACTATCACATCAACTATCACAATAGCATGCAATATCTAATGTATCCTAGATGGCATGTCATAATGCATGACATGTGATTCTAAAAAGTGTCTATATGATGCATGAGATGGAACACACTCATCTCATTGGGTTGAAACTAAAATAGAACCCAAAATTGAATCAATAGTAATAGCAGAAATCAAGTGTGTCACCCAACGGTGAAATCAAATCAACTGTAATAGTCAAAATCTAGAAAATCAGAACACAATTTGAGGTAATTTGGATTTTCCCTATACGCCCGAATATACCGAAGGCCTTTCATTTTTATTGATTTTTTGATAAACCCACTTTCAAGGGATGAGGGGGAAAACATACAAGGCCTGTAGACTTAGAGATTACATGACCTATAGGCTTAAGAGACATTACATAACCCAAATTTATTAATGAATTAAAACAAACTATAACTATAAGGAACTTCCCCTCCCTAGTATCTGCATCATGATGGTAGCTCTCCACCTTCACATGACCATTTGGCTAGGCTTATCATGCAATCACAAGCTGGTCCTGATGGCATAGCCATACCCTCTCATTCTTCCAAATCCATTAGTTCTACTCTGGTGAGTGCACCTGCTCTAAATCCTCTTCTGGGGATGCTTCTTTTTTTAGAGTCTGTCTGGGGAAATTGCACTTGATCATGTGGCCCGAAGGCCTTGAAGTGGTCTGAAGGCCTTAAAGGTGTCCCGAAAGCCTTACTGACCTGAAGGCCTATACACGGGGTTGCTACTCCCAGGCACAATTTATTACCAAACTCTATTTCTTTCCTATCCCTATCTAATGTCACCAAACATTAAGTCAAAATAGAAAAAAAACTCCTCTGATACCACTTTGTTATGTCCTGGACCCGAATGCCACCTAAAACGGTGCCCTGAACCCAGTTGGTCACATGGCCTCAAGCACATCTCCCCAAATTTAAGAGGCTACTGACTAGCAGTGAGGACCTAGGTGATTCAGTGGGGAGACTATTCCCTCATTACCAGAGTATCATAGTGGAAGTCAGACATACAATAAATAGTAGAAGAAAAATAACCAGTAGTCAATAGAAAATAAGACAAGCTAGATAGAAATACATAACAATACCTAAAAGTGTATCATATACAAAATGATGCAAATGATACAAGTGTAGGATTGCTATAGAGTAAGAGGTTTCCAACCTCTGATACAAATTGTAGGATCGAAATAGTGATGTAGATGCTCAATTTACAAGAGGGGGGGTGAATTATAAACTTTAAAAATTCCTTTGGAACCTTTAAAGTTAGTTAAGAATAACTATGTTTTCCTTAAGAAAAGGAAAGGTCTAAGTTTAACAAAGTTAAACTTAGTAGATTCACAACACCACTAATTCCAAAAGCAAACTTGGAAAGAGATTCCGAACGTAGGTTCCGGAAATATGGTTCCGGAAGTTGACACTTAACAAAAGATTACAATATGAGATTCTACCTTAAAGCATATAGAATCTAAATGAAACAGAGTACAAGTAAGGAAATATACGAAAGTTATACTTTCCTTATATTACAAAAATGCAGCGGAATATAAACAAGTAGCAAAACTACAAGTAACAAGATATAAGTCTTTTAACCCAAAGAGAAGGGTATCCAACAACCTTGGATAAAGGTCCCTTGATTTATACTTTCAAGCAAGTTTGTCTTACCCACACCAGGGTAAACCCTCGATACGAAGATCGGAGTCTCTGTCTTTCTATCCCCACAAGCCCTCAACTTCAAGGTAGTTGGCAACCTCTGTCTTCCTCAGCAAGGAAGCCCTCAAACTTTAAGGTAGTTAGCACCTCTGTCTTCCTATCCTCGGAAGCCCTCGAATGTAATCACCAACATTCGGAGTCGCACGAAGCTTTGAGAGTTAATAAGAGTCTCTCTCTCTAGAAATCACTTCAAGCAAATTAGTCAGCCTTTCAGTCCTTTTTATCAGCAATGAGATCTTTCAAATGAGCTCCTATTTATAGGTAAGGTCGGCTCCTTCTCCAACGGTCATATTTTCCTTAAAGATCGGAGGGACCTGTACATGTGTCACATAGACAACGGTTAGTTTATAACAAAACAGACGACATCGTTTTATAACAAAACAAGTGTAACAGAATGTATGACATCGTTTTAATTCCGACTCAAAGGTTCGGAATGAACACTTCGGAGTAAAGGTTCGGAGTGTAATGAAAATAATAAGAGTAGACAAATTTTAGAAGTGTAAGCAATATAAAAGTTCGGAGTCTAACAAAGATATTTTTCGGAGTCTGAATTAATTCAGAGTGTATAAAACAAAGATACTCAAATTCTGTTTAATAGGTAAATTTGGAATGTGAATTCAGAATAGGAATTCGTCATCAGAAATCGTAATGAGAATTCATCATCAGGATTCGTAATGAGAATTCGTCAACAGAATTCGTAATGAGAATTCTTCATTGGAATTCGTAATGAGAATTCTTCTTCAGAATTCGTATCCTGAATCTGGAATAGAACTTAGTCAGAGTTCATATCCGTAATTCGGAATGAAACTTCCTTATAGTTCTTATCCAGACTCCGAATCCTAAAACAGAATGCTTTATATCAAAGTTTCAACGATTCCAAGAAAATAGAAATGAATCTGAATCTCATACTTAAGAAAAATATGGATGAAAATAAGATAAGGATAATTTTTCTTATAAAAGCTATTTTGCTTATAAAAGCAATTTCTTAAGAAAGTATTTTTCTTATGAAAGCAATTTTCCTTAAGAAAACGATTTTCCTTATAAGAGCGATTTTCCTTATAAAAGCAATTTTCCTTAAGATAAGGTGTTTGTGATTTTCAAAACAAGAAGGAATGGAAAAGTCATAAGGAAAACCTTATTGACTCAACAACAAGTATCTAAAAATCAGACATAATAATACATGAAAATACAATATAATACAAGTATCCCAAAAGAACAAAATACCAAAAAGGTATCCCAACATCGCAATCCTCATATTGGTCCTATACTCCCCTACACCAAATCCATAGTCAAAAAAATATACTAGGCTGATTTCCCCTATCATCACTTGCAACCATATAATCTATTTGGGTCCCTAACGAGGCCCAAACAGGGTGTGAGATAAACATACCAGTAGGAAACCACCTTGGTCTATACAGTTCTAACAACAATTCTACAAAAGTTCTAGAAAGTGTAAATAACCAGTAATTAAGCATGTATTCCCATGAAATAAGTCTACTACATTAAGTAAAACCAAACAAACCTC
Organism: Viscum album; assembly: GCA_963277665.1. Taxonomy (NCBI): domain Eukaryota; kingdom Viridiplantae; phylum Streptophyta; class Magnoliopsida; order Santalales; family Viscaceae; genus Viscum; species Viscum album. The sequence goes on from OY728126.1 coordinate 401,499,229, forward strand.
AAGGCTACCTGCAAAAGTGATTCATCTCCTAACAAGGAAGTTATAAAAAAGAAAACAAGAAAGTCACATGGCCACACCATACATCCATCTATATCATGTAACCTACAACCACATTGTATAGATAATTCAAATATCCCATGACCACGCCATATAGTGAAGTTAAATATTCCATGGCCATGCTGTACGGTGAAGTATAGACCGCAAGGGCCAGATCCAAGGTGTCACCAGACCAAGGAATCCATATAAAATATCTAGACCACGAAGGGATAGATCTAACGAGCTTGTCCAAGGCATCCCATCAAGTCCCATGGGAATCCCTGGTGGAAAATCGGTTAGGCATTGGTTGGGTTTCTAGGATCATGGAAATAGCAAGTCTTACGTGAGCCCAAGAAAATCAGATCCAAGGGGTACCAAGGCCCAAGACATCCCATAGAATCAAGATCTAAGGGACAAAGTCAACCAAGGGTTCCCACTACTGCACTCCATATCCATTTATTCAAACATTAAATTTAAATATTAAATTTAAACAAACATTCCATGTGAGTATACCACAAACTGTTTTTTTGTATTTTTTAAAAGTCCACTTTTTAGGAAAGTGGAAACCATACATAGAGAGACACCATTCACGCATATCCCCATCCACATGACACACCACGTTCAAATTTCAAAACCCAAATTCAAAATTCAAAACCCAAATAAAAAAACCACAAAAAACCACATCGAACTCCAAGCTACCCACCATGATCTGCATCATGAGGATACATAAAAAATCACCTTACCGCCATCATCATGTCCTTGACATGACATCCCATTACCATCACCGCCATCACATCTACACATCACCAAGACATCGTCCTCATTAGCTATCACTACTGGCCAATTCTCCGATGTCCACTGCTTGCACCAACCACCATCGCCGCCATCACGTAGAACCAATGGGAATTCCATGAACATCGATCCAAAACCACCATTTTTATTGCCATTCAAACAACACAATAGAACAACATCACATAGATGCCCCCATCACTAGAACAAAAACCAGAAACAAAAACCCACTACATAAACCAACCAAAAAGAATACCTCTTGGATCACCAATAACCACTCAAAAAACACCTCCCAAAGCTTTCAAGACAGCCACCTCGCCAGACCGACCTGAGAAGTAGAGGTATTAGCTGAAGCCAGAGAAAAGTAGGAGAATCACTGAGCCTTCATAGGGAGACAAGAACTTCTTTGACATCGTCCGACCAAATAGAAACTCCAACGACTCCAGAACATAGGTCGCGCCACCTAGAACCCACCACCACAATGCACAACACCACCCAAAACCTCTTAAAAACCATCTCATCCGACCAACCTAGAAGGGAACAGTGGATCTAGAGGCCAGAGGGAAGTACGAGTGGGGATGGATTCTGAAGTATTCTGCGACCAATCAAGCACTATCAGACTCCCCAAAACCCCACCAGCAAAACAGAGACCGCAAATGCAACCAATAAACACCATGGAAACAATGAGAAAACATGAATTAAACCTGAAACTAAATATGGGGATAAAACCCAAAGTAGAAAAATAAAGGGGAAGATGAAGGGTGTTAGGGTTGAAACCCTAAACAACAGGGTGGGGGATGAAACCATAGGGAGAAGGATACGAAGAAGACGGAAGATGGAAGCCAAACACTCCCTAAATAAAAAATGGGGGATGAAACCCTAGGAAAAGAAAGGGGGATAGCTCCAGGGAACTCTTCAGAAGAGAGAAGAGGCCATAAAAATACTCGAAGTCATGAGTATACCCACTCATGAGTATACCCACTCATGTAAACCACTTATCAAAATCATATGGGTCTACCCTCCCATATTAACCATTCAACATTACATTATCCATTTCAAATAGGTATAACCTCCCATATTATCTATTTAACATGCCAAAATATCAAAATATATAAGGTATAACATGGTATTCATTAATAAAGAAGAAAATATATCTCCTAAACAAGCTACTCAATCTATCAAGGCATCTAAGGGCTTCCTCTAACTAGGCAAGCACAAACATGCACACCATGGGTGGTTTAAATAGGAATAAACAAGTATTTTTCCTTAATAAACACCACTTGGGTGACCTTGAATCATGTAACAGGTGTCAAATCACCTGAACGAATCTTACGGGCATCCTAACTAGGTATAACTATAGCTAAGACAAGCAAATCACTCAAAAACAAGGCCTCCCTGGAATGTCCGACCGACAGAGAAATAAACGAACTCCCAAAAAGCACCCAAAAAACTAAAGAAAGTATAGACCACCTACCTCACCTTGGTAGTAGATAGATCATCTAGTATGAAGTCCTAATTCATCCTGGTTTGGAATAAATATGAATAACAGATGAAGAACGGGATATTAGGGCATATGGTCCTAAATAAAAATAACACAGTCTTTGTTCAGAATAATCAAGAACAACTAAAAAGAAATAAAGTACTTACTAATGCGGTTCCAATATAATAGATGACACTTGAATTAGAGTCCAGACAACTTTGATATATGAAAACCTAGAATAGAGGTGTTTTGGGTTCAAAAAAAGAGAGAAAAATATTTATCCGTCAAAAGGATAAGATACTTCCTCTTTTATAAAAAAACCCCATTGGGGGAAAGTACATGACATGTACATCAATTACACGGTGTGTACTATCATTTTTTGTTGAGTCAGATTGGCTACATGTCATGATGGGCCGGTACATGGTGTGTACTATAAGTACACAACGTGTAGGCCAAGTACCTGATGTGTACCTGGCCTGTATCCATATTTCATCATGTTTTCCCCTTTATTTTTCAAAAACAACCCAACTGACCCACGACCCAACCTAGGGTCTAATACAAAAATGAAAACAACAACATTAAACCAAAAATAGATATCCGTACCTCAATAAAAACCCAGGATCTTATAGAGTGACATGAAGATTTGGTGGTGCATGAATGAAGATGAAGATGGTTCCCATACATGGGAACCACATTTGATATAGGATTTATGTCCTTCATATATATGATGTGGATATATTTGTAAGATTAAGAGTACATGAAGCAATGTAAAAACCAAGTTTAAGGTAGCCTATCATGGAAAGGCTAATGAATAATTGAAGCACATGAAGATCAATTGAAGGTTGAATGATCTAGAATGAATGAAGGTTACAATGGGGTAACATTGAATACGCTATAATATTATGTCACTGGAAGAAGTCTTAAAATTCATGGAGGAATTTGGAGACAAATAAAAGAGTTTTGTGAAGGAAGATAATATCACACTGCAACAATGCACATCACATTACAATAGATTCTAATAATGAATAAGTGTTGGACACTTATGCAGTAACATAATGAGTCATGCCCTGAACTGTAAGGATTCCCAATGATGCAGAACCTTTAAAAAATTGGTGTGAGATTTTCCGAAGATGAATATAGAGGTTGCACCATGAAGGAAAATACCATCCCACAAAATGTATTGTATTGTAGCAAACTCAAAGCCATGCAAGTGTAACTACTTGAGAATCAATCCATAGTAGGTATTCCATGTTATGACTATGTGGGACTTTAAAAGAGGATGGAAGGATCACACCACAATATAATTGGTTGCGATGTGAATAAGTTTTTTATGCTATGAATAAGAAGTCATGGAAATTTGGTGCAATATAATTAGTTGAGGTGAAAAGGATTTCATAGTAATGGTTATGTTCATTCAAGGAGGGTTTGAAAACTAACATAATCCCCAATTTTAGTGGATTCTAAGGATAATTTATTAAGACATAAAGGTATTGGTCACACTGTAATATATGTGAGATTCTAGAAGATTTAGAGGATCACACCATGATTTTTCAAAAGTTTTAAATGGGATATTATTCATATTTTTTAGATCTATAGTTGTCTTTAATATCTTGAAAAAATTGAGGTTTTTATATCATAATCTATGTGGAGTAAAAATATTTCATGTTGTAGTGTAGACCTTCATGTTGTGATCTACTAATTTCTAGAAAATATTCATGATTTGGTTTGAATTCAAGAAAAGAAAAATAAGGCTCTAGATTTGGGAAATATGATTAACCCATTTGGATGTATTTTAATACATTAGTTTGTGTGTAACATATATAATAATCATGAAGAATTTGAGGAAGACAATTTTTAAGACCCCATGTCCAGATGTATTGAAAATTTCTGAAGGAATTGGAATTTTTATTAATGGATGGGTTGAATCTTGAAATAAGACTTGTAATGAATTTTTGAGAGTTATAATGCTTAAAAAAGGATGTTTTGAGATGATGAATGATACTTGAGAGGTGAACTAGGTTTTTGGATGAGCTTTGGAGGCTTCAGGTGAAGTTTTAAGAGTTTTGGAGAATTCTTCCAAGGTTGCACGGTTTGGTGTGCACGGTTTAGGAGAAACTGTGAGGCACCTTAATGATAAAGAGGTTTTTAGTTCAATTTGAACTGGTAATGGTTGGGTTTCACGGTTTTAGAATGGTTTTGGGTAAACTGCGTGAAGAAAAAAAAAGAAACTATGCACGACTGAGGAGGTAATGAGGCATGGTGCATGGATAGTGCATGGTTTCAGATAAATTGTGTGCCTTACTAAAGGTGGGAGGCAGTGCTGATAGCATGGCTGACACACAGTTTTTCAAACTATGTGTCCTAACCATGAAGGACATGGGGTTTTGGACAATAGGGGTTTGCATGGTTGGTGTACATTTTGGACAACTGTGTGGCCAAAATGTATGAGTGGTGGCTTTGAATAGAGACAACCACACGATTGGCACATGGTTTGGAAAACCATGCAGCCAAACTATGTGGTTGCCCAGATTTCATTAAAAAGGGACATTTTACCAAAATAACCCCTTATCTTTTTCATCCTCCCTCCCCCCTTTCTTCTCCATTCTAGGTGCACGAACTAGGGGCTCTCAAACCCCTTTCCTCATCCTCCATCCTTCAATTTTGGAGGTATTTTCATGGAATTTTCCTATCATTTGAGGTGAGTTATCCTCTTATGGTGGTTTACTATCCCCCCTTCTTGTTTCTCTCTAATTTTGGGGATATCAAGCTTAGTGTTTTTTAAAAATTTCACTATATCATGGTGAAATCATCAATTTCTCATGGGGATTTTGGTCAGCTTGGGTAGAAGAGATCATGAGATTGATTCCTCACTTCATTGAATGGGATTTAGTTAAGGTATGTGACCCCAATGAATTTTCTTCAGTTTTTCCTAATGAATTAATTTAATTGGTTTTTGAATTGGTATCTCCTCTTAGAGATTTATCCTGGTATGTGGAAAATGTTATTCCATGAGTCATCAGTGTGTGGTTGGATTCAATTCTAGCGTGTCACGATTACCCGATGAGTTTTCCAGTATTTTTTCAAGTTTCTTTTTGGTTAATTAATTAATTAAAATTGTTAAAATTAATTAATTTTAATTTTTATAATTAATTAATTATTATTTTTTGTGTAATACTAGAGCTTGGGTAATCGTGACGATCTCCGTTCGGTACTGAGAGATTTAGATGATGCTTGGATTGGCCTTGGCAAGACCGTCATGCTTTGGAAATGTGTTGGAGTCTTTGTTGATGAGGTAGGTGGTCTAAGATCTTTACCCATAATATGTATTATTTATTTATATATACTGTGATATATTTCTTATATCCCATGTGAGATATATTTTTTCCCTTGATTTAAGAAAGTGGTTTTGGATTTAAATTGATACCTTGGACCTTCCATAGATCTCATTGGATCCATAGTGATGTGAGAGAGGATTTATGTCCACCCATGGGGTTCACCGAATTTTGTATGTGGAATGTTTTAGGTGATAAATTTTTATGAAAATTACTATGATTCTTTTGAAATGGTATTAAATGTGTGCATTGGGTTTTGACTCAGTTTTGGATGCCAAATGGTGAAAGCTATGTTTTTAAATTAACATTGTTTTGAAATGTGGTGTTAGACTCCAAGTGGTTTATAAAATGACTTTTAAATGGATTTCAAAGGTGAATTTGAAATGGGTGCATGGTTTCCTCTTTAGTGGAAATTCTTGATGACTCATGTGAGGGTTTAACGAAAATGTCGGCCTTGGGGACTTGTTTTTTTTTTCAAAGGAAGGGTGATTTAGAAATGTTAACAAGGGTTTTTAGTTTAGTTCTCTTGGTATCTAAAAAGGGTTGGGATCTGTTGAGGCATGTTTTGGTTTTGAAGGCCCACAGGGACCTTAATAAATGTGAATGTATTTAAAATGGATCGTTGTGTTTTCCTTGAATGTTTTGTAAAGTCTTTATGATGATATTAGTATGTAAGGGATAATGAGATGTTTAAGGATGGTTAGACAAGACATGCTGAATCCAAGATGGATTCATGGACTGATTCTCCATGTATTATGACCTATGACAAATGGTTAAGTGCTATAATGATGCTCCAATTATGGGTATTATACTACTAATATAGTGTTATACTGAGGCTATAGACACTGATAGTATACTCTATGGTTAAAACACTGGAATAAGGCTCTAGGAGACTGTGGTATACCATGTGGAACAAGATGTTAGACTGATGCTATTCTTCCTTAGGCTGGGATAGAATAATGGACTAGGTGCCACAGGTGTTTTGTATAGATGGGTGCTGGATTAAGGCTTCAGGCACTATTATTACATTTTTTTATGAGAATTATTGACATAATGTTTTGTATCGATATCGACTGATTGGTATATGGTTAGGTGTTTGATGGAGGTTCCAGGAATGCTTAATATTAATGTTGGTATTTGATTTAGATTCTAGACTGATGTTCTGGGCATTAGTGGCACAGGTATATGAGACAGGTACCATGGATGTATGTTTTATTCCTCCTTGAGTTTAGTGGGTAATAAACAACCCCTTTTTGGTTTAGATATGATGTACCCCTATGTTACACTTTAGAGGACTAGTTTGGTCATTGCATGTTGGTTGGAATGGGTGTCAACTTAGAACCCTTGGTCTAGTGGATATTAGATGAGTTGTAGAGTTTATTAGCTTGTATCTCTTTTTAGTACTATTTATTTATTCCATTGTTATCCACATTCACTATTTCTCTGGATGATATTTTCTTTATACACCGTTGGTGGTGTCATAGTTATTTTTACTCACACCTTTCTCAGACCACTATTGTGATTGGGTACCCGAGAAGATCTAGCATATTTATTGTAGGAACAGGTTTGGGATAAGGACCATGTTGAGTATGGCTTGGTCGAGAAGGATTTATCAAGTGGTATTAGAAGACTTGATGGGTTTTCCTCGGTGATGTGGTAGATCCCTTTTGTAGTTTATTTTATCTCGGTATGTATGTAACCTTCCTAGTGAGGGGTTGGATGTATGCATAACATGGACTTTCATACCTTTACAACATCTAATTTTATTATAGCATCTTATAGTTATTTACTATTTCTATTTACACTAATGTATATGATATTTTGTTATTTACTTCTCATTGTGCACTCTGATATGGAGGCTTAGTCTCCTCATAGTTCAACTTTAGATCCCTGTTGCTAGTCGGTAGCTTCTGGCATATGAGGAGGCGCACTTGAGGTCATGTGGCAACCCAGCTCGGGGAACCAGTTAAGTGGAATCTAATTTGGGATGTTAAAAAGTAATATCAGAGTAGTTTTCTTCATATTATTTTAATATTTGGGATTTAGTATATAGGATACTTAGGAATATATCGAGGCTTGAGATGGATACCAGGCTGGTGCATTGCGAACACCCGTTTTGGTAGGAAGTCTTGGTTATCGAGTATTGGAATTTTTGTTCTGGATTTGTGATATTATGGTTGTATGTGATTTTCACTTTGATCAACCCACATTTTGTTTGGATTTCATTTTTTATGATGGACTTCATATCTTAGTACACTGGAAAGAGGCCAATGGCTTGGTTTTGACTCATTGATTTTAGAGGCAAGAGGCATCTCATGCATCTTGCTACGCATGTAGGATCTACATGTTATAGTCCTACTAGTGTGTGATTTTATTTATTTCCTTTTATGGTATGTTCTATAGACCTATGATGAGATGATCATTAATGAGGATATTGGGGTGGTCCTTTTGTATGATTGGTACAACGATCTTGGTGGGTCAGTATGGTATAAGTATAGGACTATTAGATCCCTTGTGGACATCATTTTTTTAGAATCAGTTTCATGTTCGGGTCCTCTGGGGAGTGGTCTGATGTGTTGATTATTAGAGAGGACGAGTGCCCTATTTGTGGGTAGTTGGTTGGTATATGACAACTTTATGGTGTAGGACCCTAGAGGAGAGTGTTTTGTTTTGATGATGTTGTGTGGTGATGAGACGAGTTCATGTTGATGCCCGTGAGTTCTGACCTTATGTGAGTTGGCATAGACCTTGGGTGATTGGGCTAGTTACCTTTTTGACGTGAATATAGTCTTGGGAGTTAGTTCTATGTGGATTTATGGGATTACCTAAGAGAGGGTTTGTTCGAGTTATGAGTGCTTTTTGTTGTGTAAAGAATATATAGATACTTGGGAATCTTGACAATAGTACACAAAGGGTTAAATATAGTTTGCAGTTTTGGCATGTAGGATGCCTTTGGTTTTGAAGAAGAGCACTTGAGTGCTAGTGGTTTATCCTTGTGGTTGGTTTTTAGAGGATAAGAGTTTTTTGGGTGCCTATTCAGGCAATGGATGTGCAGATGAGTGTGCCTAGTGGTTATGAGATAGATCAAGAGCATAAGGGGGGCTCTAGGAAAAGTTATTTCAAGTGAATGCATCTTCTTCGGGTGGAGACCGTGCATGCGAGTTTTATTTTTTTTAAGAGATACAAAGAGGTGTTTGGTTTTATTGAAATGGTAAGTGCTTAGGGTGTTGATGTTTTTGTAGTACTTGTGGGTAGGATTGGTTAGGTGCGAGATCTGATTAGATCTCTATGCATCTCTAGGAATGCGGTGAGAGTGTAGCTGAACTTAGTGGAACTTTTTAATTATTCTCAAGTATTTAGTGGTCGTGTAAGGGGTTTTGTATCATGAGTTTATTTTGGTTTAGAAAAGAACTAAGGATGTGCTATGAAAAGTGAGATAGGAATACAGGGTAGGCATGGACATTGGATGGGGCTTGGGAGATGAGGTTTCATAAATCTTGAATCATTGGATTGGAATTAGGTTCTATGGTAGGGTTGTGCAAGAGTGAGTGTGACAGTTAAGTGTTACTGGGATCTTTGAGGAACAAGTAGATAGTGATATGTTATGTCATTTGGTTTGTGGATCAGATGTTATAGATTGTACATTTGAGGTGGTAGAGTTAATTGGGAAACTATCAGTTGGTTAAAGACTATTGAGGTTGTGTTCAAATGATTTTATATCGGATGGACCAAGACCTTTATATGGGTTTGTTATGTCCTTGTAGTGAGAGGTGACTTGGGAAATGGATGGGTGGTGGTGGTATTCATCGATGACATCTCAATGTTCTCTTAGTAGTGAAGACCATGGCCAATATCTTGACCTCATCTTGGGTATGCTGATATATCATTGTATATATGCCTAGCTACCCTAATGTATTTTGGTTGTATATGGGACCTCTTAGAGGCTACACTCATGGATATGTGAATGGAGAGTCGTATGGTGGGTGGTGCACCATCGACCATTTGTAGGTGGGGTCCTTGGGATGTACTAGATGCCAGTGAATACCATTGGTTCCATTATCAGATGTTAGGGATGGATGATGGTTGATGTTATGTTTGGACACTCAGGTGAGGTAAATCTGGCCACATTCGATTCTTGGGTTATTAGTGGTTAATCAAGGATCGGCATGATGGAGGTTGTTTGGGCGAGTCAGTGGTGACGCAAATCTTATGGTGGGGAGTGATGTATCAGTTATGAAGGTCATAACCTCATACTGGGAGGGTAATAGTTGTGTGGAACTAGTCATGGATTAGTCATGGTGGTACTATGATGCCAGAGAGGAATCTTTGAGGAGTATTCTTAGATTCTGTTGGGGAGGAAAACAAGGAATCAGTTGTGGTGGATGATCAAGACGAGCATTGTATTCAAGATTGAAGTGGTTATAGAAAGTAGTTTGGGTATGGGCACTAGTGAATATGTTTGGGTGGTTGTGTAATGACTCTAAGTGTGAGGACATGGTGATCAGTAGAGTTGTAAATGGGCATAAAAATGGAGTTAGGTACTTTTGAAATGAGTTAACAAAGGATAGTCTGACTGGGATTAGCGAATAATGTGTCTGTGGAAGTTTTTAGGCTATATTCAGTGTATCATTTTGGGAATGATGGGTGTGTTTTGGGTTTGAGTTGATCTTTTAAGGAAAAGTATGTATGTTCTTATTTGTGCTTGGATGGAGGGTATGCATCTAATTAGGCTAGTTTTAGATGAAGAGGATGGGTTCCAACGATGATCGGTGTTCTCATAGGAGTTAGAGTGTGGTAGGTTGGGGGTCATGCCAGGTATGTTGTGGGAGTGTGAGTTCAGGTTTAGTTGGGATTTTTTCTAATGGAAAGTGTGTTATGTACCTAGAGTTCATGATTATAATATAGAGCTATTGGTGGGGAGCACCATAGCTTGATGGTTGTTCAAGTGATACTCTAATCAATGTTTTAGTTTGATGGGACTGGGCAAGTTCCATCATAGTGTTTCCGTTTATTGATGGGTGTTAGCTCAGAGTTTTGGATTTACGAGGGCCTTGGATTGGAGTTTGTGCCTTGGTAGTGTCTTAAACTCATGGAAGCTGAATAAGGTTGTCAATTAAAAATTTTGTGATCAATGTAGGTCAGGTGGTGTAGATGGATAACCATAAAGACTTATCAAGGATAATAAGTTTTACAGTGGGGAGGATGTAAGACCCTGCATCCATATTGATTGAAAAATTACAAAGGAATTTTAATTTTCATCATCAGATGGGTTAAATATTGAATTAAGACTCAAAAAGGAGTTCCAAGTGTTGTAATGTCTCAAAAAAGACGTTTTGAGACAAGGAATGATGCTAGGTAGGTGGCCTGAGTGTTTAGATGATCTTTTGAAGGTTTTGAGTTAAGTTTTAAACGTTTTGGAGATTTTTTCATAGGTTTCATGGTTTTGTGTGCATAGTTTAGGAGAAACTGTGCAACACCTTGATCCTTAAGATTTTTTTAGTACAATTTGAACCAAGAATGATTGAGTTTTATCATTATAGAATGGTTTGGCGTAAACTATGTAAGGAAAAAAGGAGAAACCATGTGAGGTTAAGGAGGTACTGAGGCATGGTGAATAGGTTTTTTACAGTTTTATACAAATCATATTCCTTGTTGTAGGTGGGAGGAAATACTGACCACATGGTTGGTGCGTAATTTTTCAATTCATGCAACCTAACCATGCAGGACATGGGGTGTTGGATAGTAGGGGTGTGCACAGTTGGCACATGGTTTTGACAACCATGTTGCAAAATTGTGCAAGTGTTGGATTTGGAAAGATCCAATCACACAGCTGGTGAATGATTTGGAAAACCATGTGGTCAAATCTTGTGGCTGCCCAGATTTCATTAAAAAAAGGGATTTACCAAAATAGTTCCTCAGGTTTTTTAGTCTCTCATCCCCCTTTCTTCCCCATTCTTGTTACATAAACAAGGGTCTCTCCAACCCCTTTACTCTTCCTCCCTCCTTCAATTCATGATGCGTTTTCATGGAATATTCATGGTGTTTTAGGTGTGTTATCATCCTTTGGTGGTTTTCTCTATTACCCTTATTATTTCTATCTAATTTTGAGAATCTACAGCTTAGTTATTTTTGATGATTCCACAGGATCATGGTGGAATCATTCATTTCTCATGGGGGTTTTGGTTGTCTTGGGTGTAGTCAATCATGAGATGGATTCTGTACTTCATTTCATGCCATTTAGTTAAGGTATGTGACCACAATGATTTTTTAGGTTTTTTCCAATGATTTAATTTAATTAGTTGTATAATTAGTATCACCTCATAGATATTTGGCCCAGTATGTGGTTAGGGTTATGCCTAAAGTCTTCGGTGAGTGGTTAGATTTAGTTTTGGTACGACATGATGACCCGATGAGTTTTCTAGCATAATGCCAAGTTGGATTTTGGTACATTTATTAATCACAATTTTTATAATTAATTAATTATTGTTTTTTGGTGTAATAATAAATCCTGAGTGATCATAAAGATCTCAGCTGGTTGTCGAGGGGTTTAGAAGATGGTTGAACGAGACTTGGAAAGACCGTCCTTATTTAGAAATGTGTTGTAGATCTTTGTTGATGAGGTAGCTATTATAAGATCTTTACCCATAGTCTTAATGATTGATTTATATATATTAAAGTATATGAATTATATCCCATGTGTGATATGTTTTCTCTCTTGATTTAAGAAAGTGGTTTTGTATTTAGATTGATACATTGGACCTTCCATGGATCACGTTGGATCTATGGTGATGTGAGACCAGATTTATGACCACCCATGGGGTGCATCGACCTTTGGAAGTAGAATTCTTTAGGTGATAAGTTTTTAGGATAATTCCTATGAGGCTTTTGAAATGGTATTAAATGTGTGCATTGGGGTTTAACCCAGTTCTGGATTCCAAATGGGAAAATCTATATTTTAAAATAACCTTTGTTTTGAAATGTGGTGTCGACATCAAAGTGGTTTATAAAAGAGGTTTTAAATGTGGATTTGAAATGGGTGCATGGTTGCCTATTTAGTGAAAATTATTGATGAATCTTGTGAGGTTTTTATAGAAATGTAGGCCTTGGGACCTTGTTTTGCTTTCAAAAATAATAGGGACATGTTTTAAACGGGTGATTTTGAAATCATATCAAGGGTATCCGGTTTAGTTCTATTGGCATGTGAAAAGGGATGGGATTTATTGAGGCATGTTTTGGTTTTGAAGGCCGTCAAGGACCTTAGTAAGTGTGAATGGTTTTAAAAAGTGTTGTTGTATATTACTTGAATGTTTTGTATGGTATTTATGTTGAGCTTAGTATGTAAGAGATAATGGTATGGTTGGGGATGGTCAGACATGATGATCCGAATCTTGGTTGGATTCATAGACTGATGCTCCATGTCTACTAACCTGTGAAAAATGGGTTAGGTGCTGGAATAATGCTCCGATCATGGGTATTATACTACTGATATGTTGTGAGACTGAGGTTCTGAACACTAATAGTATATTCCAGGGTTAAAATTCCAGACTGAGGCTCTATGAAACTATGGTATACTATGTGGAACACTATATTAGATAGATTATTCTCTTCCTTGGGCTGGTTGAGACCGATGATTTAGGAGCCACTGATGTTTTGTATAGATGGGCGATGGACCAAGGATCCATACACCATTATTATGTTTTTTACAAGTTTGATAGACATGATGTTCGGTATTGGTATCGATATATTTGTATATGGTTAGGTGATTAATGGAGGTTCTATCCATGATTATTATTGTTTTTGATATTTGAATTAGTTTCCAGATCAGCCTTTGAGCACTAGTGGCAAGGGTACCTAAGATAGGTACCATGGATGAATGTTTTATCCATCCCTGAGTTGAGTGGGTAGAAAAAAACCCCTTTTGGTTTAGATATGTTGTACCCCTACGTTATTCTTTGGCAGACTAGTTTGGTCATTAAATGTTGGTTGGCCTAGGTTTCACCTTAGAAACCTTGGGCCAATGGATATTAGATTAGTTTTTGTGTTTCTTGGTTTGTATCACCTTTTCAATATTATTTATTTATTCCATTATTATTGACAAACACTACTGTTCTAGCTGGTATTTTTTTAGATACTGTTGGTGGTGGCCTACTAAGTATTACTCACACCCTACTTGTTCCACCATTTCACTTGGGTACCCAAGCATCTCTTGCATGTTTGTTGCAAAAATAAGTTTGGACTGAGGCTCATGTTGTGTATGGCTTGGTCGAACATGATTTATCGAGTGGCATCAGGATACTAGATGGGGTTGGCTCGGTGATGCGGTGGATCCCTTTTTATGTTTTTTATCTTGGTATGTATGTAATTGGATTAGTGGGAAGTTAGTTGTATGTATGACATGGACATTTGATCCTATATAGAATCTCATTTTATTATAATATGTTCCATTTATTTATTATTTCTACTTACTCTAATGTATATTATATTTGGATATTTTCTTCTAGTTGTGCACTTGGATATGGGGGTTTAGTATCCTCACAGTTCCACTTTATACCCCCACTGCTAGTCAGCATCCCCTGGTGTATGAGGAGGCGTGCTTGAGGTCATGTGGTGCTCCAGATCGGGGCATTGGTTCAGTGGCATCCAGGTTGGGTCATTACAAAATTAATCTTAACCATTTATGGAGGGGTTAGAAACATGGATGGATTTATAAAAACTACTCATAATAATTCTGAAAAATATAGGAATAGAGATTCACTACCATATATGGTTCTCAAGAGTATAAGAGAATAGAAGAGATCAAAATAGAGAGTATTTCATTGATCATAACTAGTTTATTGGAGGAAGCATCGTAAAGATAAAGTTCCATTGAGATATTTGATTATTGGAGACAGTTCACAACACGAATAATTTCAGTACAAAAATATTTTTTATCTAGAGATGTTTTTTCACTATTGTGATCATTTATAGAAGATAAATATTTATATCAATTATTATTGGTAGATCAATTTGACCTTGTAATATTGGATGCGTAGAGAAGTGGAGTGATGGAGCTAATATTTTTATATATTTCACTTTTAATTTTAATGAATTTAACCCCACACATTTATCATTTTTTAAGTAATTGTCACATTATTAAATTATAAGGATATTTTTGTATTTAATTGTTAAAATGTATTATTTATTATTTCTTAATTTATTTTATTAATTTTGGGAAACATTTTCAAAGTCACACATTTTGAAATGATTTGGTTTCTTTGAAAATAAACCATATTTATGTTTTTTAGTATATTTTTTATTCTAAAATTAATTATAAAAATTGAACTTTAATTTATGTTTTGGTTATTTTTTCAACTACTATGATGTCCCAACTTACGTGTAAGAAGTTTTTTAAGAACCAAAGGAAAAATTTCAAAGGTATTCATATTTTTTAAGGATGAAACCTCACTTCATAAGGACTATCTTAAGCTACATAAGCATGATTTCCCTCCTCCGTAAGCATGAATTTTGGATGTGTATGCATGAATTTTCAAGTTTTGTAAGGGTGATTTTGGACTAGTGTATGGGTGATTCTGGTCCTACGTAAAGGTCTTCTGGATCCACATAATGTTCATCTACATGCTACACAAAGGTTATCTCAGAGGAAAAGGACCTACATAAGGGTCATTTGTCAACAATTTAAAGTTCATTTGGACTCGTGGAAAGTTCATCCCATGATTCTATATGAGTCATCTCATTTCTTCATGTGAGTCATGCGTTTTCAAATTTTGGATATTAGGAAAAGGCATTGGGATACTTTAGATGAGTAAAATTAGGACTTCATAAGGATTATTCAACATTTTGATAAGCTTGAGGATCAACATGCATGCATGAAGAATAGAAGGAAACATTGACCTGGCTACCGACATGGAAAGAAATTTGTTTTTTCATACATAAAGGAAATAATTTCTTTTCCATAAGAGAAGATACATGTCGTACCCATGAAGAGAGTTTGGATACATCTGGATATCACACTATAACTTACATAATCAATAAGGAAATTAATAATATGATCTTACACAATCATAAGAGAGAATTATATAGGTTTGAAAACTAAGTTTTATACACAAATCTAAGGATATTTTAGAAAGAAACTCAAAGTAAGAGGAAGGATGAATTTCCTATAAAGAAAAGGAGGTTGCGACTATTGATGGGGGGGGGGTATGCTATTTCTCTCATGGGAGTTTATCTAGGAGTTATAATGCTGAAATTTTAGATTAATTTTTCTCTATATTTTATTTTTATATATTCATTTTAATTCACATGATCTATAATTTTAATAAAAAAATTCTCTCTCTCTCTTTAATTTATCTCTCTTTACTTAACACTTTCGTCACCGTCATATCTCACATTCACAATGGTAAGTTAATGAATTGATGTATGGCCTTGGGGGGGGATTTCTTAGTGTTCTTGAATTATTTACTTTAAATTATCAATGTTTTTATTCATTGGGGGGGGGGGATAAAGGGGTGTTATGGTTTTTAGTGAAAAGTTTCCACAACTCCTTGGTATGACTCTCAAACTCATTCTATTCTTTACAAAATAACCACTTCCTCCTTTCTCTTTGAAATACATTTTATATGATGGAGTTTAGTGTGTTTGAGGGATGAAATGACATATGATGATTCTAGGTCTTGGAAGGTTCCACACATATTATTAAGTGAGTAATTATTCTCGACTATTGGAGGAGGTGATATTTGGTGTTCCAAAGAGATCTCTTATGCATGCTAAATTACATACTCAATGTAGGGAAAAGTAGTCTATAAATAATGGGATAAACTATCAAATATAATTTAGACAATAATTTGGATAATGAAGAAACACAAGTAACTGAACCTAAGACCAAGTATTTTCTTGATAACATATGTTTAGACTTTTACTACTTTCCATATATATTTAATGCATGCATATTTCCAAAACACCCATCTTTTTATTTTTCCTTTATAAAAAAAATAAAATAAATAAAATAAATGGCTTAGTAGTAGTGAGTTATTCACTATAAAATCTCCTTAGAAAAAACAACCTTGGTTAGCCATTATGCTACACTATAAAATAAATGATATTTTATACCACCCTGCGATAGGTGTATCAAAATTTGGTGTCATTACCGAGGATCCAACATGTCAATTTATTTTTTTTAAATTATTTGTAAATAATTTATATTTGTTTATATAAAAATAATTTTATGAATTTTAGTTTTTAAAAAATTAAATCACCCTAACCTATGGATTAGATAATTGATTTATTATCTATACAGATAAGGGGAGACCGATGATTAACATTTATAGAGGAGAAATTCAAGGAGGTCATCTAGGACCTCAATAAGGCCCCCAAGTACCCAGTATTAGAATCATTATCCCATGAATTAATTGAACTCTGGGAATACTTCATGGAGTTCCATTAAGAAGAGGATGAATCAAAAAAATAGACTCTCATATTTCCTCTTATATTTTTAATAAATACTATAGGTTGATGTCATAATTAAAGACCATCCAAAATACAACCATTTAAAGAACCTGAATAAGTTTGGTTGTATTACTCCTTTTATACTTAATTTTTCACTTCTCAATTAAATTATTTGTACAAAATTTATAATATAACTTTTTAATAAAATTTATTTTAGTATCCATCTAAGTGTGTGTGTGTGGGGGGTGGGGGGGGGGGGGTTGGTGCTAATTTTTTTATGAATTACATTATTTTTTGTTTTTTGAGTTTTTTTGGATCCTTGATCTTCATTGAATACTTTTTGAAAATTTAGAAAATATTGACTACATGATTTGATTTTATAAGGTTTTAAATGATCACTAAAAAGAATTTTATTTCTAAATTTTCAATTTAATTATTCAATTAAGTTTGATCAAATGTGAAACTCATGTGAACTAGTGTTTTCCAATGTTTAAAGTTTTCCTAGACTTGAGAGGTTTCTAAACCTTTTTAACATATTCTTTAAATTTATATTTTTCTTCAGATAATTTAAGAATGTTTTTATATATATAACATTCAATTTTTCTCTTATTCTAAGATGTTATAGTTCATGAATTGTGTTAAATATGATTGAGGAACCATTTTGAAATCATTTTTTTACATTGAAATTCTATTTAAAGACTTCCATCACATTTATATTTTTATTGATCCCAAATTATCCATGAAAAACCTTATTATTCATCCATATTACAAATCATTTATCCCTTTTTAACCTAATCTAGAAACAATTTGATGAATATGGTTGAACTGAAGTGTGAGGTGTGGGTGGGGGGAGATGAGTTGTACACTGGATCGAAAAAATCTATTTGAATTGTTTTCTCATCCATTTTACTACTGTGTAGGAATAAAATTCATTATTAGAAGATGAAAGTATGACCAAAATTTTATTAAAAGATAGGCTCAAAGTGACACTATATTTTGAAGTTTAAGATTCCTCTCTTTCCCACAATAATTTAATCCTGCACAAAATATATATATATGAATGAAATATGAAACAAAGTTACAAAGGGAGAAAGAGGCAAAAAATATTGTTTCTATTGAAATTTTAAAAATTTAGGCTTCCCAAAAAACTAAATAGGTGTATGGATGTCCAATTTTTGAAAAAAGGGAGTTAGCGAGGATCTATTATTGAGTTTAAACTATTTTCATGCATTATATTTCAATTTAGATCCATACCTAATTCATCCTCAATAATTTTTTATACCAGAATCCTGCCAACCCTTTAGCCATAGAACAACCAAGGTAAACGTCCTCATGATTGACACACATTTATGGATATGAAGTAGGGATTATAGGAAAGAATCAAGCCTATGGAAATAATTCATGAACTTAATAATGAGAATAACTCTATTTTAAAATTCTTGATTGAAGGTAGATAAATTCCCAGGAAGGTAAAAACAAAATTTATATGAGAATTAATAGGAGATCAAATGGATTTTTATGATCAGTAAGTAAAGAGAGAATTAGAATCCATATAGAAATCATGATGTTTCTATTATTTTTTTGAATTGAAAATTGATGTAAATTATATTTTGTGAAATGTGAAGTGACCCTAATATAAGTTTATTACCCCAGAGTAAAATATTAAAGTCTGGGGGGGGGGGATTAAAAAAGACAATTTTTCATATATTTCACTTTCCATTTTAAGAAATTTAGCCTCACACATTTATCATTTTATTGGTAATTGTCACATTTTTAGATTATAATGATATTTTGGATTTAATTATTAAAATGGATTAATTATTAGTTATTAATTTCTTTTATTCATTTTAGATTAATTGAATTTCATTTTAAATGAACCATATTTATGTTTTTAATGTTTTTTATTCTAAAATTAATTATGAAAGTTGAAATTTAATTCCTTTTTGGTTATTTTTCAACCGCTGCAAAGTCCCAACTTATATGTAATAAGATTTTTAAAAACTAGAGGTAAAATGGAAAAGGTAAAAAGATTCCATAATAATGAAACCTCACTTCATAAAGATGATCTTCAACTATGTAAACATGATTTTCCCCCTCCGTAATCATGAATTACAGATGCATAAGAATGATTTTCAACCTTTTTAAGGGTGATTTTAGACCTATGTAAGGGTGATTTTGGTCTCATGTAAAAGTCATCTAGACTTGTATAAAGGTCATATTTAATATTCATAAATGTCATATATATTTTCATAAGGGTAGTCCTGTACCTTATAAAAGTAAATAGAATAATACGTAGAGTTCATATCAGAAGAGAATGACCAATGTAAGGTCCATATTTCAACTATGTAAATGTCATTTAGAATATTTTAAAGGTTATAACATGATTGTGTATGAGTTATCTCATATCTTTGTGTGAGTCACCTATTTTCAAATTTTTATGGTTAGGAGAAGGTACTAGAGTGTGTAAATATTTTTAATGCTAAAAAGATCCCCTAGGCATGATGAATTCCACAATCTAAGTAGTGGAAATAAATCCATGTATGATTATATGGACTATAAAAAATAGACAATACTAATAGATAATGAAGGAACCCAAGTAACTAAACCTAAGAACAAATTCTTTCTTTCTTATATTTATTTATATATTTTCATTATTTTCATTTAAATTTCATGCATATATATTTTCAAAATCCTCACCCCATTCTTTTTATTTCATAGAAAATATAAAAATACTAAAATATAATAAATTTTTTAGTATTAGTGAGTGATTGATTCAAAAATCTCATCGAGGGAGACAACCTTGGTCCACCACAATGTTGCACTAAGAAAATAAATAATACTTTTCACTACCACATAACAAATATGTTATGGAGAATAATAAACAATTTATTCTGGACCTAGAGATGCATGGTGAATGAGTACCTTATATTAATTAAAAATTGACCTATATGTTAATAAAATGACGAGATACCATCAAATATATAAACTTTAAAGATCCTACCAAAGTAGTACATGAAGGATAAGAATAATAAGCGACCCTTGGGTGGTAGTGTGTCAACCCTAAACCTTTTAAAGCTAGTGTTATTGGATGTGGAGTGACCATGAATAAATATTGTATCCACTGACTAATGAAACTTATAGGATTTAGGTGCATCAATACACTTCTGTTGCAAAATCCTTAGATATATCCCAATGGGGGTGAAATAATTAAAATACTAGTTTCCTTGTTTACTTTTAATTCTATATTTATGTTTCAAATTCAGCGTGTGATAATGTGATGGAGGAGATATTGAACATTTTTCCTTGAAATTAGGTAACAAGAGATGATAGATGATGAGTTTCTAAAAGAAAATTTTAGGTTGCTAAACATCCTAATACACCCTAACCCCTCCTAGGGTGCATTCATTCAATATGGTTCCAATAAGTGGTAGCCAAACCAAATGGTTCTAATTTCGAGTTCAACCCAATAAATCCATTTTTTATTTTTTGTACATATTGTTTTGATGATGGGGCCAACTATTTTCAATTGTACTAAATTTTATTGTAGGAAAAAAAGATATATACTAGTTTCTATAGGCTAGTGGTGATGAGATTATGTAATATATACTTTGACCTGATAGTTTGAAGTGTCACACCATAATATTTGGAATTAATTTATTTTATTATTTTCTTGATATTGAATCTTTAGGATGTAGTTCAGGTTGAGTTCCCAGTTTTAATTTTTATATTTTTGAGTCTTTGGGGGGAATTTTGGCTTATGAATGGTTTAGGCACATGATTTGGGAAACTGTGTAGCCTTTCCCATGTAATAGTGTGACTTGTTCTTGGTGTCCAGTGGTGGGGCACACAGGTTACACATGGTTTGGGAAACTATACAACAACCATGCATTTTGGTTATAGTCTTGGGTAGTGGTGTTTGGCATGGTTGGTGAATAGTTTGGGAACTGGCGACCAAACCATGCAGGGTGTCCATTTTGGACAGTGAGTGGTGCATGGTTAGCGCATGGTTTGGAACACCATGCATCCAAATCATGCGAGTTGTTTGGTTCATTAAAAATTTGGATTTCCCTAATCTACCCTCCCATCTTTTTATCCATAATCAATCCCCTCCCTCCTCATTTTTAGAACATGAAGGGATCCCAAAACCCATCCTCTCCTTGGCTCTCACTTCTCCATGGATGTATATTCAAAGTTCAAAGGTATGTTTTTAGGGTTTTTGGAAAATTTTATACTCTTATTATTCTCCCCTTTGGATTCCTATGGTTTTTTTGGTGGGGTTTCCCTCTTGGATGAACCCTAATGAATAGGGTTGATGTATGAATCAATTTCTTGGATAGTAGGGTGTGCAGATCATCCGTGGGGTTTAATTATTCTTTTTATTAGAGTTTTTTCGCATCTTAAATCCTTTGAGATAGGTGTTTCCACCTGTTTCATTTACGATGCATTCCATTTGATGCTTAGTTATTTTTAAATGATATATTAATGTGTTTCCCACACTTTTTGTGTGTTTTATTAGCTTGATATGGTGTCTTTTTGTTGGAAGAAATTTGTGGAAGTGGTTTTAAAAGGGTTTATTTAATAATTTTATGTATCTATTCACACAAAGTGTTTGATGAAATGTCTATTATTTTCTTAATATGAAATTGATAACTTGTGGTGGTGTTTATTTTTTATTACATATCATAGCATGTTTTTAATTATAATTTGGGATTATTGTGCGGTTTGGAAGATTCTTTATGGTTTGAGAAAATTTTAGTAAATTATTTGGAATGGTTCCTTAGGATTTTAAGTGTTTATTAATGATCTTATTATTGTGTGACATGTTGTGTGTATTTAAAGGAATGTGCTATTTTTTAAAAATGGTTTTTGGATGATTTCGTGGACCCTTTAAGTATTCCATTGGATGTTGGTACACCCATGGGTGCACAAATTGCACACATGGGCAGACTTTCAAATGATGACGTCATTTAAAAATGATAATTTCATTGAGACTTAGGTTTGAGAAAGAATTATAGTTTCCTACCTTTTCCCCTCTTTCCCAAAATTGTTCCTCAATTTTCAAATGATGAAGTGTTTCTTTGAAAAACTTAAAAATATAACATCAAAGCTGTTCTTTATAAATGTCTGTTTGGAATCTTGTGCTATGTTTGATGAAGGATTTAGTATAAAGGCCCATTTGGAACTTTATAAGTTTATGGTATATTCTACCTTGTGTTTTGGAAATGGTTTGGAAATAGTCTTAGGAATGGATTGAGTTTGAAATGGTAAAGGCCTGGTTAGAATTTTATAGTGTTTGTGAAATGATTGTGGTTTTGGAAGTATAAATGATCGGTTGAAAACATAATGTGTTTATAGAAAGGGTTTGAAAGACCATGTGATATTTTGGATCGGTTGGAAATTGTAGATGGGTTGTTACATGATGGTAACCCCTATGGAGGATTCCCCAATGTGGGTTATCATGTGGGTGGTGTTAGTGTTTGGGGTATGTAAGTGAAGTTGAGGAAGGTAAGGTGAGTCATGCATGTGAGGGCCTCCTACTTAAATTGTGTACTTTTATGATGGGTTTATTAGGTGTCTTTTAGAGGGTAAAGTGACAATTTCTTATCAACCATGATTATATGGGTTGGTACCACTTACATGTTTTAGAGGTCATGTGGGTTGTTCCACTGGATTGGTAGTTAGAACGACTAGTTGGTTATTGACATTAGAGCTTCACTATATGTCGGTAGGTGAGTCTGACCCGAGTACATCCAAGTATCACTCTAGATATGTTTAGGGAATACCAAGGATTTACTATCTCTATTTTTTTTTTATATTTTGTTTCACTTGGTTCATTTTTTATACTAGTTGTTTAGTTTCAGTATAGTCTAGTATTGCTTTGTTGGGGTTTTGGTTTGGGGTTGGATTTTAAAATGTTAAAAGATTTTGAAAATGGATAGGTGGTGAGTATTGTTTGAAAAGGGAATTTGTGTCAGTTTATCAAAATGAGAAAAATCAACTTTTACATTTGTATTTCAAAATATTGTATATAGAATGTTTTTGGGAAAAGAAATGCATGGATTCTATGGTGTTTACCTACTGAGCTGTTAATATCACACCCTAATTGTACTATTAGTTGTTGGTAGACTCAATCTATTTTATAGGTTTAGGTTTCTAGTTCATGTGATAATCCTTGGAGGAGATTGGTATTTGGGTGGATTGGTATTGTGGATGGTGGTAACCATGAGGTCACATAGAGATCATGTTGGTAAAAATTTGGTCTTGTTTTATTTTAGTTTCAACTTTGTTCAGTTGTATCATTATCTAGACCAGTTGGTATGTTTATTTATGATCAGTTGTTATCCCTTTTTTCTTGTTTAATTATTTTACTTGATCATGGTTTATTGGAAAAAATCATTCCCATAGTGATTTGTTTGATGTCCGACACTAGTTTCCAGCTCGTGGGGATCAGGAACGCCCTTCGAGCCATGTATGGAACCAGTTTAGATGTTATGATGGATGGAATCTTGACTTGGTTCATAAAAAATGGTATTAGAGTAGGACTTGGTCATTTAGGGTGTCAGGTAGTTTAAGATTAGGGCCATCAGGAATCGAGAGGTAGGTACGAGAAGGGAATCATGAAACCTTGCTCGTTCTGATCCTTGACTTTCCAAGCGTAGTCTAGGATTTGAGTTTTTGTTTTTATTTTGGATTGATGAATGAAAATTGAAGTGATCCAGTGTCATGTTGTGATCTCACATGGAGTGATGGCCTATGTGGTGTCCACGTTCATGGTTCAAGGACATCTTAGTGGTTAGTTATTAATTGGGGAATGACCCACTAACTATGTCACTAATTTATTCATGACCACTAGTTCCTTATTCTGGTAGTTTGGTTTGAGTTTTGTTTTGTTTCATTTTCGGTTATTTCAAGTGAGATTTTAAATGAAATCATTTTTTGAAATCAAAATGGATTCTTTTCAAGTGGTTTCAGATTGAAATGTGAAATGAGTTCTAAAAGATAAATTGATTTTAGCATTGGTTTTTTCTGAAAATGGAAGAAAAGAATTGATAAGTGATTTAATTTAATGGTGAGATGAAGTGTGTGACCCTTGGTATACTTTAAGGACGTTCTCATATGTGTGGGTATGTGTGGAATGTGTGGGATTGAACTTGTGTGTGGATGATGTAATTGGAAGTGGATGGACACATATGAGATAGTTCATTGGATACCATGGGTGATTTTTTGAAATCAATGGGAGTCTTGGTTATTTCAAAATGGTTTTTTGAATGGAAAATAATTCTTTTATGATTGGTTTATCTTTAAAATTTGGGTTTTTGTTTTTTGAAAAGTGTCCTCGGTGGAAAGAAAATTTGAAACTGAAATGAAATGGTGGTTTTTGAAAAATATTTTTTTGGTAGTTCTTGTTTGTGTTTTTCCCGTGTGGTAGTTTTTTAGCCTGATAGGGTCTTTTGGTTATTATTTTATTGGATATTGTTTTTTGGATTTATGTTTTGATTTTGTTCAGAATATTCCGCACAAAAAGGTCCCCAAATTTTCTCGAGGGTCTTGCCTAGTTTCCAATTCTTATCAGTTTTTGCCCATATTCTATGGTTATCAAGGTATGTTAAAGGCAGTGGAGTGGATTGAAGAAGTTCAAGGTGTCTAGAAATCATTTGGAACTTCTGAGGCTGTGAGAGTGCTTGCTATCCTTGGTTTGAGGGTACAACTTTGGATCAGTGGAAAGTGTTTGTCCCATCATATATGCAGTTTGGGATGACATGGGATGTGTTAAAGACCACTTTAATCCAAAGGTTCATACCTCATGAGGTAAATATGAGGAAGATAGAAGATCTATGGGATGTTAAAAAGGGATAACAATTAGTAAGACCTTACGTTGATCACTTTAAGGAGTAGGTTTCCTTCTCTGTAGAGGCGGTGGTAGAGGATTAGATGAAATATCCTCTTTTTTTTGGGGTCTTCATCCAAATATTGGGGAAAGAGTCCTCACATCCAGTAAATTATATTTCAAGAATTTGGTAAATGAGGAATTTTTGGATGATTTGGTTCTCAGGGTGTATTTAGTGGTGGTTGGGTCTTGTGAAGTTTCCCCATATAGAAGGAGGCATGTGCTAGAAGAACCTATTTCTGAAAAGTCTTCTTCATTGGTTCCAGCTTCTAGATTTTTAGACCATTCACTTGTGCACCACATGTGTGGTCTATTCAGGCATAAAAATACATCATGTTGTAATCCACTAAAGACTTTCTATCATTGTGTCCATCTAATTCATCTAGAGAGATTTGTAGAAACTGTTTCCCAAAGAAGAAGTTTTGAACAGAGGATGTTGGATTCTGGATATGAGGTAGTAGATGATTTTATTATCTTGGATCTATCCACATGCCTTAAAGAGAATCTTTCATGTGGTCATGAACCATCAGGGGTGTGGGGAAACCATGACCTATTTTTTGTTTCTAGTGTTTGAGTGCAGATGTTTGAAGTTTCCTATTTTAATTCTTATGGCTATTGTGAGTTTTTATTTATTTTCAAAAACATGGGGGTTATGTTTATCTAAATGTGTCTCTCTGAGTCATTTTTCTTATCTGAGTGTGATTATCCCCTATAGGGGTTAGTCTCTATTTTAGTTGTTCTTGTTTGGAGGTGCTTGAGTTTTATGGAATTGATGGGTTGTGGTTTTCGGTTCTCTATTTGGTTGAAGTTCTATTTATGGGATTTTCCCATTTTGTTGGGGGGGGGGTCTTGGATCATGTGGGAAATTTTCAACTCTAGTGGAAGTTTTTTAGCTTATGTGGTGAATTTGAGTCGTTTCTTATTAGGAGTTCCCTTATTCCCTCTTTGGTCATCACAAGGTGGTGTTGTTGTGTTTCAATATTGGTGGTTTTAGTTGAGTTATTGTAGTGAGGAGAACCCTATTGTGTTCTATAATTGTTATTCAGAATGTGTTTTTTCTCTAGAAGCAATAGGGTGTGACTTGTGATTTTGAAAGGCCCCCTAAGTCTTGTAATTTTTTTTCCAGATTATTATGGATTTGGGACCAAGTTTTGCTTATCATTTGGCTGGGTTACTTTATAGAAGGATAAAGTGTCTATGGTTCGAATTGTCACACCATAAAATTTTAAATTCCATTATTTTATACTTTTCTTGATATTATATCTTTTGGTTGAGGTTTGGGTTGAGTTCCCTGTTTCATTTTTTTTATGTTTTTGAGTTTTCAGGTGGCATTTTGGCATGTGCATAGTTTAGGCTCAAGGTTTGGGAAACCATGTGGCATTGCCTATGTAACCATGTGACTTTTTCTTAGTGTCTAGTTGTGGGGTTCACAAGTTGTGCATGGTTTGGGAAACTGTGCAGCAACCATGACATTTGGTTATAGCCTTGGGAAGTGGTGTTTAGTACGGTTGGTGAACATTTTGAAAACCGTGCATCCAATCCATGGAGGGTGTCCCTTTTAGATAGTGAGGTGCGCACGGTTAGTGCACGGGTTGGAAAACCATGTGGCCAAACCATGCATGTTGTATAGTTCATTAAAAATTTAGAATTCAAAAATATACCCGCATCTATTTTTATCCAAAATCGATCCCCCTCCCTCTTAATCGTTTTTTACCACATAAAGGGGTCTCAAAACCCCCCTCTCCTTAGATCCTCCTCCTCCATGGATGCATCTTCATAGTTCAAAGGTAAGTTTTGGGGGGTTTTGGATAATTTTATCCTCTTCTTCTTCTCCCCTATGGATTTATAGGGTTTTCTTGGTGGGGGTTCCATCTTGGAAGAACCCTAATGGCTAGGGTTGATGTATTGATCAATTTCTTTAATGTTAGGGTGTTTAGATCATCTGTGAGGTTTAGTTCTTCCTTCTCTAAGAGTTTCATCGTATCCACAATCTATTGAGGTAGGTGTTTCCATTCGCTTACTTTTCAATGAATTACATTTGATGCTTGGTTATTTTTAAATGATATATAAATGTGTTTAACATGCTTTTAGTTTTTTTTCTTGATATAGTGTTTTTGTGTTGGTAAAAATTAGTGTAAGTGGTTTTAAAAGTGTTTCTTTAATAATTTTATGTATTTATGCATAAAAAGTGTTTGATGAAATGTCTATTGTTTTCTTAAAATTAAATTGAGAACTTCTGGTGGTGTTTTTCCTTTATTACATATCTTATCATGGTTTTAATTATAATTTGGTCATTTTGTGGGGTTTGGATGCCACTTTATGTCTTAAGAAAATTATATTAAATGATTTTTAATGGTTTCTCTAGATTTTAAGTGTTTATTAATGATGTTGTTATTGTGTGACATGTTGTGTCGATTTAAAGGAAAGTTTTATTTATTAAAAATGGTATTTAGATGATTTCATGGACTCTTGAAGTATTCCATTGGATGTTGGTACACCCATGGGTGCATGGAGTGCACACATGGTTAGAATTTCAAATAATGATGGAATTTAAAAATGATAATTTCTTTGAGACACTATTTTTCAAAATAATTATTATTTTCTCCCTCTTCCCCTCTTTCCAAAAATGGTTTCTCTATTTTAAAATTATGAAGTTTTTCTTTGAGAAACATAAAAATATAACTTCAAAGGTGTTCTTCATAAATGGTTGTTTGATATCTTTTGCTATGTTTGATGAAGGATTTGGTATAAAGGCCCATTTGGAACTTTCTGAGTTTATTGTATGTTCTACCTTGGGTTTTGTAAATGGTTTGGAAATAGTCTTGAAAATGGATTGAGTTTGAAATGATGAAGGACTGGTTGGAATTTTATTGTGTTTGTTAATTGATTGTGGTTTTTGAAATATAAATACATGGTTGAAAACTTAATGTGTTTTGAGAAAGGGTTTAAAATACCATGTGATTTGACGGCTTAGTTGGCACTTGTGAATGGTTTGTTACATTATGGGTATCCCTATGGAGGATTCCCCCATGTGGGTTATCACGTGGGTGGTGTTAGTGTTTAGGGTAGGAAAGTGCGGTGGTAGATGGTAAGGTTAGTCACACATGTGAGGGCCTCTAACTTCTGTAGTTTACTTTTACGATGGGTTTATTAGGATTCTTTTTGAGGGTTGGGTTATGGTTTCTTATCTACCTTGATTATATGGGTTGGTACCCATTGTATGTTTTAGAGGCCAGGTGGGTTGTGCGAATGGATTGGTAGTTAGAAAAACCAGTTGGTTATTGACTTTGGAGTTGCACCATAGGTTGGCAGGTGAGTCGGATACGAGTACATCCAGGGATCTCTCTAGAGATATTTAGAAAATTACCATGATTTACTATCTATATTTTTTTTATATTTTGTTGTACTTGGTTCCTTTTTTATACTGTTTGTTTATTATCAGTATAGTTTGGTATTGCTTTGTTTAGATTTTGGTTTGGGTTTGGGTTATAAAATGTTAAAATGGTTTGAAAATGGAGATGTGGTGAGTGTTGTTTGAAAAGAAAAGTTGTGTTGGTTTATTAAAATGATAAAAATATAATTTTACATTTGTATTTAAAACTAGTGTTGATGGACTATTTTTGGGAAAGGAAACACATGGATTCTATAGTGGTTACCTACTGAGCTGTTAAGTTCACACCCTACTTGTACCATTTGGTGTTGGTAGACTTGATTTGTTTTGTAGGTTTAGGTTTTATGATTCATGTTCCCATCCTTAGAGCAGATGGTCTTGTGGAGGATTGGCCTTCTGGATGGTGGTGACCATGAGGTCACATGGAGATTGTGTTGGTAAAAATTTGGTCTTGTTTTATTTTAGTTTCAGTTTTGTTTAGTTATATTTGTTTTTGGATCAGTTGGTATTTTTATTTATGATTAGTTGATGACTCTTGTTTCTTAATTATTTATTTTAATTGATCCTAGTTTATTTGAAAAAAATGTTCCCATAATGATTTATTTGATGACCGACACTAGTTTCAAACCTATGGGGATCAGGAATTCCCTTTGGTCCATGTCTTTTACCATGTCAGAAGTTGGGATGGATAGAATCCCATCATGGTTTGTGAAAAAATGGTATTAGAGCAGGTCCTTGTTATTTGGGGTGTCAGGTAGTTGGATATTAGGACTATCAGGACTCGAGAGGTAGGTACATGAAGGGTTTCATGAACCCTTACTCATTCTAATCCTTGAGTTTCCAAAAGTAGTCTGGGATTTGAGTATTTTGTTTTTGTTTTGGATTGAGGAATGATAGTGGAAGTGATCTTGTGTCATGTTATGATCTCACATGTAGTAGTAACCCATGTGGAGTCCATGTTCATTATTCAAGGACAACTTAGTGGTTAGTGATAAATTGGGGAATGAACCACTAACCATGTCGCTATGTTTTGCATGAACACTAGTTCCTCATACTGATAGTTTGGTTTGAGTTGTGTTTTGTTTCATTTTTTGTTAGTGTGAGTGGGATTTTAAATGAAATCGGTTTTTGAAATGAAAATGGTTTCTTTTCAAGTGGTTTCAAATTGAAAGGTGAAATGAGTTCTAAAATAGAAATTTATTTCTACATGGGGTTTGTTGTGAAAATAGAAGAAAAGAATTGATAAGTTCTTAAATATGATGATGGGACAATGTGTGTGACCCTTGGTATTCCTTATGTATGTTCGCACATGTGTGGGTATGTGTGGAAAGTGTAGGATGACACTTATGCATAAAATATGTAATTGGAAGTGGATGGACACATATGTGATGGTTCATAGGATACCATGGGTGAGTTTTAGAAATCAAGGGGTGTCTTGCTTATTTCAAAACGGTTTTTTGAATGGAAAATGATTCTTTGAAGATTGGATTTTCTTTAAAATGTGCTTTTTTTTTAAAGTAAACTCAGAGGAAGGTGGTTTTGAAACTGAAATGAAATGGTGGTTTTTGAAAAAGAGGATTTTTGGCAGTGTTTGTATGTGTTTGGATTTTAAGCTATTTGTTTTGTCTTGAGAGGGTATTTTGGTTATGATTTGGTTGGATATTTATTTTTCACTTTATGTTTTGATGCTTTTTATAATAATCTTCCCAAAAAGGTCCCTAAAGTTTTTAGAGGGTCTTGCCTAGTTTTTGATTCTTCCCGGTTGTTTCCCACCTTTCTTGGTGATCGAGGTATGTTAGAGGTGGTGGAGTGGCTTGAGAAAGTTGAGGGTGTCTTCAAATCATTGGTAACTCCTAAAGTTTTGAGAGTGTGTGCTTTACTTGGTTGTTTGAGGGTCCAGCTTTGGATCAGTGGAAAGTGTTTTTCCCATTATTGATGAAAGTTGGGATGAAATGGGAAGTGTTTAAGACCACTTTAATCCAAAGGTTTATACCTATGGAGGTAAATATGAGGAAGGTAGCAGAGCTTTTGGATGTTCAGTAGGGCCAGTGGTCCGTAATATCTTACATTGACCACTTCAAGGAGGTGGTTTCATTCTCTGTAGAGGTAGCAAAAGAGGATCAGATGAAATCTCCTCTTTTTGTTTGGGGTATTCATCCTGAGATTGCAAAAGAGTCCTCACATCCAGTGATGTTTATTTCAAGAAGATGGTAAATTAGGTGTTTCTAACTGAGTTGGTTCTCATGGATCAGTTAGTGGTGGTTGGATCTAATTAAGGTTCCCCATATAGTGAGAGGAGTGTACCAAAGGAACCTATTTCTAAAAAGTATCCATCATTGGTTTCAGATTCCAGATCATTGAACTAATCACTCATGTGCAACCATTATGGCTGGTTCGGGCATATGAATTCATTGTGTTGTAATCCTCCAAATAAATTCCATTTATGTGTCCATATGGGTCATCTTGAGAATTTTTGTTAGAAGAATTTCTCAAAGAATAATTTTTGAATGGAGAATTTCAGCTTATTGTTTTGAGGAAGCAGAAGCTTCAGTCATTAGGGCACCAGCCAAAGGCCTCAGCGTGAAGCCCACATTTAGTTAGGAATTTATAGGGGTGTGGGGAAACCTTGACCAAGATTTTTTCACCAGGGTTGGGGTGCAGATGTTTGAAGATTCCTATTGTAATTATTGCTACCGTTTTGAGTTTCTACTTATTGTAAGAAACTTGGAGGTTATATTTATTTGAATGTGTATGTTTGATTCATTGTTATTCTCTGAGTGTTCTTAGCCTCTATGTGGGTTGGTGACTATTTTATTTGTTCTCATTTAGAAGTTCTTGAGTTTTATATAATTGATGGGTTGTGGATTCATGTTCACTTTTTGGTTCAAGTTCTATTTTTGGCTTCCCCATTAAGTTGGTGGGGGGGGGGGGGTCATGGATCATGTGGGAAATTTTCAACTCCGATGGAAGTATTTTTTAGCTTGTATGGTGAATTTGAGTTGTTTCTTATTTGGAGTTCCCTTATTCCTACATTGGTCATATCGAGGCGGTGTTGTTGAGTTTCAATTTTGGTGGTACTAGTTGAGTTATTGTTGTAGGGATAACCCTCTCATGTTCTCTCATTGTTCTTTGTGTTGTAGTTTTTATCTAGAAGTAGTCAGGTGTGACTTGTGAAGCAAAAAAGTAACACTGAGGATTGTGATTTTTTTCGGCTTATTTTGGATTTGGGACTAGTTTTTGGTTATCATTCAGTTGGGTGAATTTTTGGGGGCAGAATGTGTGTGTGGTGGGGAGACTTTTTAGACCCTGACAATTAGAATTCCATTATTTTATTCATTTCTTGATATTTTATCTTTTAGTTGTTGATTGGGTTGCTTTACTGATTTGAATTTTTAGGTTTTTGAGTTTTTGGGTGGAATTTTGGCATGTGCATGGTTTAGGTGCATTTTTTGGGAAACTGTACGACCTTCCCTAGGTTACCATGTGGCTTGTTCTTATTGTCTAGTGGTGGGTTTCACGGGTTGTGCAAGGTTTGGGAAAGTATGCTACAACTGTGCGGTTTGGTTTTGGTCTTGGGAAGTGGTGTTTGGTATGATCAGTGCCCAGTTTGGGAACCGTGTAACCAAGCCATTTGAGTGTCCCTTTTTGATAGTATGGTGTGCATGATTTAGAAAACCATACATCCAAACCATGAGCATCGTCCAATTCATTAAAAATTCAGTATTCCCTAATCTCCCCTCCCTTCTTTTTTATCCCAAATCAAGACCACTTTATCCTGCTTGTTTTTTGGCACATAAAGGGGTCCCAAAACCCCCTATCCTTGGATCCAACTTCTCCATGGATGTATTTTAAAAGTTTAAAGGTATGTTTTTAGGGTTTTGTCCAATTTTCTCTTCCTTTTCTTCTACAATTTATATTTCTAGGTTTTTCTTAGTGAGGGTTCCATCTTGGATGAACCTTAATGGATAGGGTTGATGTATGGATTGATTTCTTCTATGTTAGGGTGTACGAATCATCCGTGCAGTTTAGTTATTCCTTTTCCAAGAGTTTCATCGCATCCACACTCTATTGAGGTAGGTATTTTCATCCAATTTCTTTCTGATGCATTCTATTTGATGCTTAGTTATTTTTAAATGATATATAAATGTGTTTCATATTCTTGTGTGTTTTCTTGGCTTGCTATGGTGTTTTTTTGTTTGAAATAATTGGTGGAATTGGTTTTAAAAAGGGTTCTTTAATAATTTTATGTAGTAATGCACAAAAAATGTTTGATGAAATGTATTTTTTTTCTTAAAATGAAAATGACCATTTTTGTAGTGTTTATACTTGATTACATCTCGTAGCATGGTTTTAATTATAATTTTGGAATATTGTGGGGGTTTGGAAGCCTCTTTATGGATTGGTAAAATTGTAGTAAATGATTTTGAATGGTTCCTTAAGATTTTAAGTGTTTATTAATGATCTTGTTATTGTGTGACATGTTGTGTTTATTTAAAGGCATTTTCTATTTCTTGAAAATGGTTTTTGTATCATCTTATGGAATCTTGAAGTATTCCCTTGGATTCTGGTACATCCATGGGTGTAATTTCAAATGATGATGGCATTTAAAACTGATAATTTTCTTGAGACTCAGTTTTTTTTTGAAGAATTATCATTTTCTCCCTCTTCTACTCTTTCCTAAAATGGTTCCTCGATTTTCAAATGATGAAGTGTTTCTTTGAGCTACTTAAAAATACAACTTCAAATCCATTCTTTATAAATGGGGTTTTAGAACCTTATTCTATGTTTGATAAAGGATTTGGTATAAAGTCCTTTTGGAACTTTCCAACTTTATGTTATGTTATGCCTTGGGTTTTAGAAATGGTTTTGAAATATTCTTGGAAATGAATTTAGTTTGAAATGGTAAAGGACCGGTTGAAATTTTATGGTGTTTGTGAAATGATTGTGGTTTGGGAAATATAAATGCCTAGTTGGAAACATAATGTGTTTTGAGGAAAGGTTTGACAAACCACATGATGTGATGGCCCAGTTGGCACTTTTGAATGGTTTTTTACATGATGGGAATTCCTATGGAGGATTCCCCCTCGTGGTTTATTTCTTGGGTGGTTTTAGTGTTTTTGGTAGGAAAGTATGGTGGAAGAAGTTAAGGTGAGTCACGCATGTAAGGACCTCTTAATTACACAATGTACTTTTAACATGAGTTTCCTAGGCATATATTAGAGGGTCGAGTGACAGTTTCTTATTGACCCTGGTTAGATGGGTCGGTACCCCTTGGATATTTTAGAGGCTAGGTAGGTTGTGCCACTAGATTGGAAATTAGAAAGAATAGTAGGTTATTGAATTTGGAGCTAAACCATATGCTAGTAGGTGAGTGCGACCCAAGTACGTCCAGGGATCACTCTTGGGATGTTTAGGAAATTTACATGATTTACTATATGTAGTTTTTTTTATATTCTATTTTACATGGTTCTCTATTTATGTTGTTCGTTTATTTCCAGTATATCCTGATATTTCTTCTTTTGTATTTTTTTTTGTCTTTGGGTTTTAAAATGTTAAATTGTTTCAAAAATAGAGAGGTGGTGAGTGTTGTTTGAAAATGGAAGCTGTTTTGTTTTATTAAAATAAGAAAAATCTAATTTTAAAATTTCATTTTAAACTAGTGTTGATGGACTATTTTTAAGAAAGGAAATACATGGATTTTTTAGTGGGTACCTACTGATATGTTATGCTCACACCCTTCTTGTAACATTCGGTGTTGGTAGACCCGAGCTATTTTGTAGGTTTAGGTTTCCGATTTGTGTGCTTGTCCTTTGAGGGGATTGGTCTTATGGAAGATTAGTCTTGTAGATGGTGGTGACCATGAGGTCACATGGAGATCGTTTTGGTAGTGGTTTGGCCTTGTTTTTCTTTAGTTTTATTTGTTATTTAGTTTTATTGGTATCCGGATCAGTTGGTATGTTTTTTTATTATCAGTTTTTGGCTCTTGTTTCTTGTTCAATTATTTTACTTGATCCTGGTTTATTAGAAAAAATTGTTCCCATAGTGATTTCTTTGATTCCCTACACTAGTTGCAATCCCTTGGGGGATAAATAACACCCTTTATTCCATGTATTAGACTAGGTCAAATATTGATATGGATGGAATCCCATCCTAGTTCGTGAAATAAAGAATCATAGTGATTTTTTTTGGGATGAAGAGACACAAGAGATATTGAACATAGGTATCTCCAATGTGGCATTTGAGAAAAATAATTATTCTAGTGATTTTTATATTTGTAAGATTCTGGAAGAAATTTATGGGAAATAAGTAGAAGAAAATAATGTTGTGATACCCTCTTTATGTATTTAATATAAATCTATTGATAATTATTCTTCAATGGATAAAGATGTAGAAAATTTTGCATTGTCAAAAGGAAAAAAGAGAGTAAGAATAAGATGAAATTTGGGTATGATGAAGTCATTGAGGTAAGTGTTATTAACTTTGTTGAAAAATATATCTATTATAGACTTGTATAATGTAACAAATAACCACCTTGACCACTCGAAATTTCCCTAACTATGGTGTGCCACATGACCTTAGGTGCACCTCATTGTATGGAAATAACTTCCAACTAGCCGTGAGGTTTTATTGGATGAAAGTGGAGAGACTATACCCTATGATGATAATAATAATAATAACAAAAAAATAATGATACAAATTTTAAAAAATATAAATAATAATCCAAAATAAATATATGACCACTTATAAATATTTACCATAATATGATAGTCATACAAAAAAACCAAGATCTCCAGTGGGCCAATCACATATGAATATGTGTAAAATGAAAAAAAACCACCAGACCAACATTAAGGAACCACTTGACCCATCTATAAAACCCTTCATCATCTCATGAATCATATGAGCTCCCAAATATACAAGATTCCAAACATTTATCTTTTTCCCTTTCTTATACCAAGAACCATAAAGTCTTCATGTGTTCTGAAGGTCCTGTGTAGTGTGTGAGTATGAACATAGTAGAACACCACCATTGGTGTCCCTAGATTACATCCATACATATATCAGTGTATGAAAAATGTAAATAAACATAAATCAACCATATTTCACACAACCATCTCCCCTTGTGCTTATCATTTAGAAGTATTCTTTTACTAACCAAAAATAGTTCCAAAGTGGAATGATACATCCACTTTATGTCATACTTGAAGATCCCTCAATTTTCTTACTAAGTTTATACTTCACATAATCACAAGAAAACATAACCATGTAACTATACCGAGTCATCCCAGTGCCCCAAAGGCATGTCCAAAAACCATATCACAAGTCCCAAGGATTTTTCCAACCGTTGAATCAATAGCCCGATGAACCTAAGGCATGTTGATACCCATCCTTATAATAATTCATCTCATTATCCCCAATATAAATGTAGAGCCTCAACTACCATTATGTGGTCTCAATTATCACTAATCATGGTATTCTATAGTGATAAACTTCTTCATATCGATGTTCAACACCATACCTTATGATACTTAATCCATGGATTCCTCTACCCACAATGAGTATACAAAACCACCTTATGTTCCATTCTCTATGTGCACATGAACCTAAATGGCCTCATCAACCAAACATGATGAGAGACATCACCAACATCTGAGGACACACCTTCAATGAATCTCTACTTCCACCTATGAACCACATCACCCAAATGAAGTAATGGTAAAAAACATCAATTTTATCTAAGAAAACCACATCATCTCACTTCAGGTGATCAACATGACCCACAAACACACATGTTACACCCAACATGTTTCCAAAAAACCATCTCATCCCTCACATCATGAAAATAATTTTATAGTCAGTGTCATCATTCACAACCAACCGAGAAACCACATATCACACCTACCATTACATAATAAACTCAATCACACCATCTCGTATATGAGAATACCTTCTAGTATCTCCTATAAATAATAAAAACTCTAAGAAGTTCATAACTGGTCTTACCCAAACTACGCCACACATTCATGTTTACCACATATCATTTAACATAGATATATTTCAATAATAAGCTTGGAACTCTCTAATTTGAGTTTGAAAAACTCCACTCATTAAGAATATTCAGCTAATTCAGCCTTAATCATAATATTTGAAACAAATACACAACTCCCTCATTCTTTAGATAATATGATATTTTGATAAGAAATGAAGAAGATATTCCTAAGAAAATAAGATAAGGACATGAGTATTATGTGGGAGATTTTTTTTCTATAAAGTGAATAATGATCCCTAATTCCCCATTAAATATGTTTTTTATCATTTATATATTATTTAGAAAAATTTTAGAAACATTATTCATCCAATCCAAAATAAAAAAACCATTAATTTTGAACCCTCTTACTTATGAATTCCATAAAAAATTATCTTACTTATGATTAGTGATTTTAGAATCCCCTTAATTATTAATAAACTTACTAATGAATCCCCTTACTTATGAATTCCCTTAATTAGGAAAAGTGATTCTTGAATCCCCTATATAATATAAGGTTTATTCAAGAAACATATAAAACAACATGAAAAAAATAATAATAATCACCCAAGAATGAGCCAACTCCAAAGTCTCATTCCTTATCCAATATCGACACTTATAACACCTCCATAGGGTCCCAAAACACTTGGCCAAGTCAAGACCTGACCCAACTCACTATTCCTAATACATGATACTTTTCAAACACCCCACCATACGATAGCTCATCCTTGAGATATCACATCTACATACTAATAAACTCTTACCCACACTCATGTATCCCTCTCTATGTATTCTCACAACATTGAGATGATGACAAACATATTCATATCTTCCCCATGTACCCTATAATAAACCAGCCTAGTTTAACCCGACCCTTCTCCCAGACCACTATGCCACAATAATTGAGGCAAATTCTTGATTACCTTAAGCTAGAAACTTATTCCAGGGTATCACAAGTGAATACATGGGAATTATTTCACCATAAATAAATATAGGATAAAAAAAGGGTTCCAACCATGAACCCAACATGAGGTTTCCATGCATTGGATAATCATTCTGAAAAATAATTAGATGAAAAAAACAATAACATACAAACATTTCATAATAGTAAAGGTAATAATTTTTTTCCAAAATAACGCCTATCTATAAACCATTTTTTACACAAAACTTTTATATACCTAACAACGAGTCAAAACTAAAACAAAACAAGAGTTTGGGGAGGCCGATGCACCACACAACCAAAACTAATAGAAAGAATTAATGAGACAACCACACCATATTTTTGTGACTCTCATGTCACTACCATGACCCAATATCATGTTCTTACCAAAGGAGAGCAATACAATCCAACTTTCAAGCCAATACCTAGGAACCTGCATAAGAAAGGAAGACTACATATCCACCAATTTGAGTATATAGGGTATGAGCCAAAGGATAGTAGAATACCAACATGAGTGTATTTAATTATTTTTATAAAGAAACCAAGAATAATATTTTGTAAATAAACAAGATAAAATAGGTTTTAATTTCCTTATAATATGGAAATAAACAAAAAAAAACTTCATATATTTTCTTAAAACAGACAATTTATTAAACATGGATGATTTTTTTACAAGGTATTTTATTTCAAAAAGCTAACCATTCCCCTTTAAAACATTTTACCTTTAATGAAACCAAGTAAAACCTTCCCATACTATTTAAAACAAAACTTTTGAAAACAAAATCATCGCATGGTTTAAAAATAAATTATAAATATTTTTTAAATAATTTTAGAACTTTTATAAAAACAACCCCCTTATTCCTTTAAAACTTTACACGCATCCATAAAACATGAATAAAGAGTAAGGGGAAACCATAATAGAATATTAGGCCATAATAAGGTCATAACATTGTGAAAATATCAAAATAGAGAAAAACATGTCAACATTAAGGCTAATCCACAAGAAGGATCAATAAATCAAAGTAATATCTATGCATGAAATAATAAAATCACATGATAATAAAACATTAAGAGGCATAAAATAGGATATTTATTACGAGGAAACACCATATAGACTAATAGGGTAATATTTGATAGGAAAATACAGAACCAAGTGATGTTAGGTTAACGATCATACAATTCATCACCTAGATCACTCTAAACTAGACTTATCAGTTGAAAATACCCTATCCAGCTCATGGAATTCAACCAAGGGATACTATCCAGTGTGTAACATTCATCAAGTAAGGAAAACACCCCTCAACTCCAACTTCGTGGCCTAGGGTTCCTCATGGAAAAACTAAATTAGTTGGGCCATTATAAAGCCAATGCCAATAAAATTCCAACCAAATATAACCATAAGAAATATAACACAACAATCATATATACCCCACTTAAAACACATAACAAACCCCCTTCCCAAAATAATAAAATAATTCACAATTCATTTAACCTTTAACATGTGCACACAAGCATAAACAATGAGTAATAATGGGGTTCCATATGGGTTTAATCATCAATCAACATGATTCACCTTCCACACAAGATTCCAAATGGGTATTTACCTCAAAATCAAGAACCAAACCTTTGTAAATCCATTTTTAAAACCACATTTAAAAAAAGTGTAAATACAAGGGAAGACACCAAAAAACCATGGAATAATATCATTAAACTCAATAAAATAACCAAAAATAAATAAACACATACCCTTTTTTACAACAATAAAACCACTTAAAATAAGGGTAAAACCCATTTATAAATCAAAAATTGCCCAAACAATCATGAAAAACTTATTTTCTTAAAGAAATACATCATTTTAAATTTATCAAGGACTTTTATTTCATAAAAAAATCTTTGAAATCCAAGTTTCATTAAACTATGAAAATCGCCAATTTTATCATAGGAAAAATAAACAAAAGTATAAAAACCATTGAAAACAGAAATCTAGATATCATATAATTCATTACTCTAGTTTAATAACACTTTTAAAACATTAACAATCCAAGGGAATATTTAATAAAAGAAGAAAAAATAAAAATACCTACCTCAATAGGTGTAACCATGTTGTATTCAATGAATGCCACTTTATTAAGTCTCAAGAGAGGGCTCACAAACCATATAAACCAAAACCCCAAAAATCTAGACAATTATAAATATATAAATTAGCTAACATCGAAACTATAATTAGAGAATATGTGAGAAATATAGAGAAACCATGATGATAAAGAAGGAGAATCCCTTACCCTTAAATTTGGGGAAGAAACCATTAAGAAATACCTAAACACCACCATGGATATGCTTAGAGGAGGAGTATATGAGCTTGTGAGGTGATTTAACTCAAGGGTTAGAGCGGGGGATGATTATGAGAGAATCCCTGATTAAAAGGAAGTTTAAAAGACAAAAATTTCCAAAACCAAAAAGGTCACACTATTTACTTGAATAGTTTACCGAAATGTTCATTAACTATAAAATTTCTATAGTCAAAAACTACATTGGTCACATAGATACTACTACATGGTTTACTAAATCATGCTCCTAGATATTTGGCCCTCTAAAGGATCCAAAAATTCCAAAATTTTACCTTGAGACACCCTAAACCAAAAGGATAAATTAACCTCATTAATATATATAATAATATGACATTTAAGGGTGTCACAATTATCCCCCACCATGCCACTTTCTTCCCTATAATTTCTTCAATAACTTTAGTCAAAGTAAAATTCAAGGACAACTCACCAAAGAAATATGAACCCTAAAATAATATTCACCACCAAAGAAAATAAGGAAAGATACAAAAAAAGATGTTGGGATAACTACTCCTCTGGTCTGCTTTAAATTTGATAACTAAAAAACAAACACTTATCATAAATCACAAGTGATTCCCAAATACCATGCTAGATTAAAGGAAAAAACATCACCAACACATCCATAACATCCAAGGTCACATGAGTTTAAAATAATGACACATCCCAACCAATACCTAAAGATAACTCTATAATAATGAGTAAACCACATAAAGACCTTCCTTAGGTCTCCCCAACATTTAAAATTTATCTAAAATGGTAAAAAAATAGATATAAACACCCAAAAAAATTATCATCTCAAAAAATAAATGATCCCACTAAGTATCAAAGTAAGAGATAAAATTCCACTAACTACAAATAACCATAATACAACCAGCTCAAAACACCATAATAAAGCATATCATCAAGAAGAATATGAAAGGTCATGGTACCAGATCACCAATACAAAAGGCTCCATGGAAACAAGAGAAACACCCTAAACATGAACATACCTCAACATGGAACAACATGAATCTGACCTTAGGTCATGAAATTACATAAAAGGTAACTTTGGGCCAAAATCATGGAACACCTTCACATGGTAGTTTTGAAATAAAATTACAGCCCGGTAACTCTCATGCCTAATTAGAAACCAATAGATTATCCCTGTTACATCACACATTCCATTGTTATCCACCATGAAAACCTCAAACCATGTTCTAAACTAAACACAAAAAATAATAAGCATCATAAAGCAATGTGGCATGAATATCTCAAAAAGCACAAACACTTATCCAAAAACTATTTCATCTATTGTAATAAAATATGTAGAGTATAAACAAGTTATGATAAAAGGTCAAAAAAATTATGATGATAAAATAGAACACACTCAAAACCAAAAAACATATTTTGAATCTTTAGTGGAGGAAATGCCCCAAACTATTGCTCAGATAAAAGTTGGTTCTGGTAATTCTTCTTCTGAAATCCGTTCATCTTACCAAACATAAGAGGTTGAC
The DNA here is from genome assembly GCA_963277665.1 of Viscum album. Lineage (NCBI taxonomy): Eukaryota > Viridiplantae > Streptophyta > Magnoliopsida > Santalales > Viscaceae > Viscum > Viscum album. The sequence goes on from OY728126.1 coordinate 401,540,391, forward strand.
TGAGTTTACCACAAAATTATAAGAGCTTATATATATAAGGGTCTAACATGTGCAAACATCCCACACTGAAATCATACTAATGGATATCACTTTACTAAATAATCAATAAGTTGAGGATATAAATTCCCATCATCATCACCTTCCTACTCTTACTCCCAGAAAGATAGATCATCCCCATTAACCCTAAATAAGGTCAAATCATCACCTTCCATAGGTTTACCTGCCAATAATTTCTTAGTAATGATGTCCTTATACATCACTTCCATATAGAAATTCAGGCCAAACTAAAACACCAAAAAAATAGATATGGGTGATGGCCTCTTGTAAGAACCAAGCCTTCCTAGAATCTCTAGAAAATAACTCATGAGAGAAAGGGGATAGTATAGTGAAACAATCAATATATTATTTTATTTAATGATCACCATGATTAACAAATAAGAACTGAAACGCCTTCTAAAGTATCACTTCCTTGGGATAAAATCACTGGATGAATTTGGCCTTGAAGTATCCCCATGAAAAAACCCCAAAAGGTTGGGTGTCTAAAGTGATCATCTACTACTCCAAACCCAATCCTTAAAATATAGGAATGAAACACCTCACCATAGAGGGTTCTAGAGCTAATAGTGAATAGAAGATTCCTTTGAACTTAGACATTCACTCCTTCACCACATGGGATACTTGATCAACATAATAAACTAAGGAATAATGATTTAGAAAATCTCACGCATAATCCATGAGCTAATAATAACATAGAACTACCAATCCATTAAGAGTATGCATAGAGTCAGAGACTAGAAAAACAAATCCTAGATCACTAAAATGATTATTCAAGAAATTCACTTATTGAGTGGTAAATTCCTTTTGTGGGTTTCATTCTAAAACATCATTAAACACAAAATTTAATCACACAATTCCAAAACCCAATAAAGGGTTAAAAAATAACAATTCACAGAAATCAAATCCACAAAATACCATTTATAATCCCATTCCAAAAACATTAAAATTATACTTTAATTTCAAAACACTACATTAGTTCATCAAAATCCATTTTAATAACACAATACCACTGAAATAATGGATTTCACCATTTAAAAAATCCACCATACTTTAAATCACTTTTTTAACTTGAAACTTTTAAAATTATTTTCTTGAAACCTGACATAACTCAAAATCATTCCCTTCACTTAAATTATTTTGGTCAAAGTTTTAAAACATCCCACAAAGGCAACTAAAACCACCCAAAACTCAGTTTCAAAGCATTCTCAATTACTAATGCATAAAAAATTACTTGAAAACTTGATAAAAAATCTTCATGTTCAATTAAAATTACACCCAATTACTCAAAAACAAGTAGAAATAATCATAAGAGTTGTTCAAATAACTAAAGGAGTGAAAAAATTAAAATTTAAAAAATCTACTACTAAGAATGATTTAGCCGAATGATTTTTCAGACCATGTTCCAACCATGATAGTGCCAAGATAACTTATCCATCATAGTTTCTCATGGTATGTGCATAGTTTGATAGACTGTGCACCTTAACTGTGTTCCCCTGGGATATTTTCCAATTTCAACCCAAAAATCATAATTTCATAAAACTTCTCTTGATATCTCCCAAAAACTCATAGTAGCAACAAACCACAAAAAATATGTCAAGGATAATCAATCATAAAACCTAAATTTAATCCCACCCATGGTAACTCAAGTCTTAACAAGAAGAAAAACCAGACAAGTACTCCCCTGCACCCACTACTCAAGATTTAACGACCCTATCTCCAATATACCATCAACCCCCCAAATAACAAGAGGCCTTTGATACCAATTTTTAATGAACCTACCTAGTTTGACTCAACCCATCACTTGGACAGCTCTATCTCAAGGTCTGAGGTGTGTTCCTGATCACCCAAAGAAGACAAATAGTTCTAGGGTATAAAAAGTGAATATATTGTAAAAAATTAACCCATAAGGAAACCAAGATAAACAATTTTTCCCACCTAAGAACCCAACAAGAATATTCTATGCATTGCATAACCCTTCCAACAAATAAGAAGATATAAAACAAAAACAAAAACATCTAGATATATCTTAATAATAAAGGTAATCATAATATTTTTCCAAAACATTTCTCATACATAAAATCATTTTTTACAAAATGATTTTATATACATAACAAGGAATCAAATCTAAATAAAATCTTGGTCAGGGAGGCCGATGCACAACATGATCCAAATATATTGAAAGAAATCATTAGACAACTGCACCATATTTTTTTGTCTCCCTAGTCACCACCGTAACCCAACATCACCAAATTTCTAAAAGAGAGTAGTAGCAATCCAACTTGCAAGTCATGACCTGGGAACCAACTCAAGACATGAATCCTACATATCCACCAATTTTAGTATATAGGGTGTGGTCTAAAGGAAATTATGACATAGTTATGAATCAATTTCATTCATTTTATAAAGAAAACAAGAATTTTATTTTGAAAATAAATAAAATCGAGTAGGTTTTTATTTACCTTACACACTATATTAATAAACAAACAATACCTCATATATTTTATTAAAACATAACATTTATAAAACATGAATTAAAGTTTTTTTCCAAGGCATTTTATTTTCAAAAAACACCATTTCCCTTTAAAAATATCAACTTTAAAGAAAAAAAAGCCAAAACTTCTCCTTATATTTTAAAAAAATATTTTGAAAACAAACTATCATATGGTTTAAAATCACATCAAAGGAATTTATAAATAAGCCTGGAAATTTGGAAACAACTTCCCCCTTTTCCCTTTAAAACTGTACACACACTCATTAAACATGAGTAAAGATAAAGTGTAAACTATAATAGAATATCAATCCATAAGAAGGTCATAAAAGAGTGGAAATATCAAAATTGAGATAAACAAGTCAATATTAAGTCTAAAACACATGAAATTTCATTAAAAAAATAATCTCCATCTATAAAATAAGAAACTCACATGCTAATAAACCATGAAGTGGTATAACATAAGATACATATCATGAGGCAAAACCGTAGGGACTAATGAGACAATACTCGATGTGAAAATGTGGAACCAATTTCTGATAGGTTAATGATCACACAAATCATCAACCAACTCTCTCTCAACTAGACTCATCAGTGAAACATACCATATCCAGTTTCTAACATTAAACTAGGGGCTAATATCCAATGTTTAACTCTCAACTAGTGAGGAAAACATCCCTCAATTCCCACTTATTACCCTGGGGTTCTTCATGGAATAACAAAAGGATGTGTTCTATTATCAAGACAACATCAATCATATGAAAACTCAATAGACTTAAAGGGAATATAACAAAATAATCACATATATCTCACGATGGGTAATAATGGGACTCAACAATGGTATAAATACATGGGAACACACCACAAAAACAAGGCATAATATCTCTGAACTCAAGGAAATCACTAACAAATCACATAAATCAACACATCCCATTCTTATTTAAAATAATAAAAACCCTTCAAAATTAGGAGACAACCCACTCCAAAAATCAAACTTGGCCTAAAACATCATGGGAAACCACTTTTATTGAGGAAATTTATAATTTTCATTTTATAAAAAACTTTTATTGCGTAAAAAAACTTTAAAATACACGTTTCATTGGACTGTGAAAATCAAAAATTTAATTAAAGGAAAAATAAACTAAATCTTGTAAAAAATTTGAAAACAAAAATCCAGATATCATATACTTCATTACTATAACTAAAAAATACATTTAAAACATCAAGAATCCAAGGGAATATTTAATAAAATAAATTAAATATAAACACCTTCCTCAACTAATGTAACATGGTCTCTTTTAACAAACTCCACTAGATTAGGTCACAATAGAAGGAAAAAAAACCCTAGAAACTAAAAACACCAATTGTTAGACAACCCTAGTCATATAAATATACCAACATGAAAAATATGGTTAAATAATGAGGTCATCTTGAAGATATTTTACTTTCAACTTGATAGTATGATGGTTTACAACATGAAATCTTATCTCCCATCATCATAAATTCGAATATAAATAAATTTTTGAACCTACCAACATAATCAATAAATGAAGTCTCTCTATTAACATGGGTCCATAACTGATGTATCTTCCTTCACATAGTGCATGAATTCCCATGTCAAGTATACCATACCCATCTCAACCCCTAGAGATCCAAAATCCTTTCCATAGGTATCTCATACTAATATTTCCTTGAGCTTCTCATCCATCCACTACCCAAATCTTCATGATTACCTAGTTGAATTTTCTACATGAGCATCACTACACTAAAATCTTTCTCAATACAGATATAATAATCCAAATACTACAAATATGGAAATTTATAACATGCAGTACGGGCCACTAGCCCTTATACTTCCCTAAAAAACCTAAGTTACATATCATCTAGCCTCATAACCCCCTTACCACCCACATCAATGTTAGGTACCATGCACACTAAATACATACATGATTACATACCCATTCACATTAAGAATCAAATGTCTGGGATGATTGAGTAGAATTCCACCAAGACGATATATAAGAAAACACTATATAGGTTGTTGTTGACACTTTAAATAGATAAATACCTTTTCCATTCTAGAACCATTACCCTTTATAGGTTAATTGAGTGGAATTACACCAAGTGAATATATTGGAAAACCCTATTTAAACTATTGCTAACACTTTAAATAAATAAACCCTTGATTTTTATTTTAGGTTAAAAAAAGCCACATGAAACACAAAAATTCCACGTGATCCATATGTTCCTAACATGATGCAAGATTACTCCCTCTTTCCTCACAATTTAAGAGTATAAAAAAACTAATAACATAAAATAATAATTTACACAAATCAAATAACCCAAATGTAACCATAAAAATCGAAACAAAAAACCTAGTTCTCTTGGTAACTTGAATTTCAACTCATATAGGTGATAAACATACACACAACATGAAATATTTCCCAAGTTAAAACATATTCCTAGACTCTAATATAGCACATACCAAATAAAAAATTATTTTTAGTAACCTATATTTAATACCACTTGGTGATTCCATTTTGTAACCATCCTTCTCAAGTATTACCTTGTAATACCTAATATCTAATACCAATTTTTAATGCCCCACCACCCTATCCACTCAATAGTTCATAGACCAGGGTGTGACACTAGAACTTAGGCATTTCTCCCCATACTCCAAAGGCCTCTTACTATAAGTGAGGGTATATTGGGTGATATTATGGAGACTATAACTTCAAATAATAATAATAATAATAATACTAACAACATAGTGAAATTAATTTTAAACAATTGAAACAATAATCCAAAATATGCATATGATCACTTTAATAAATATTTACTATTACATGATAGTCATAAAAATAACCAAGATCGCCCATGAGATGATCACATAAGAACATATGAAAGATGACAAAAAATAACTGTAAGACCGACACTGAGAAACCACGTGAACTATATGTAAACCCCCACAGCAGCTCACACACCATTTTCACTCCAAACTCTATTATGTTTTATACATAAAACCTTTTCCCTTTCTAATACCCAGAAATATAAAGTCTATATGAATAGAAGAGGCCCCGTTCAGGGTGTGAGTATGAACTCAATAGGCTACCACTTATTGTGTCCCTACCTTAAATATTTACATATACTGATGTATGAAAAATGTAAATAAACAATAATCAACTATAACTCTCAGAACCCACACCCCTTATGCTTAACAACCCCAAGTGGTCTTTTACCTACCTCAGCTAGTACTGTAATAGAATAATACATCCACCATTTTTCATACTAGAATAACCCTTAGCTATAAAAAAAATACATAATGCATTAAACCATATGCCAGCATAATCATGTAACCATTTTGAGTCATATCAATGACCAAAAGGCATTTCCATAAACCATATCAAAAGTGAAAAAGGATTTCACATATATTTTCCAACTACCGTCTCAACAGCCAGACTAAACCGAGTCACATACATGCTCGTCCTTCAAATAACCCGACCCATCATCGCCAATATAAATGGTGAGCCTCATACCCCATCTGGTGATCTCAACTACCACCAACCATGACCTTATATGGTGATCACCTACACTATACCAATGGTCAACACCATCACCTATGAAACTTAATATATGAAAGCCTCCACCCACTACTGGAAATCTGAACTTTCCCAACGCTTCTATACCAACGGTTTGTAAAAACCGTTGGTATAGGCAACCTATACCAACGGTTTGGCCAAACCGTTGGGAAATCCCACTTTGAGGCCACCTTTCCCAACAGTTTGGCCAAACCGTTGGTAAAAGTCCACTTTGTGGACACCTTTCCCAATGGTTTGGCCAAACCGTTGGGAAAGGTCCCCCACAAACCAACCTTCCAACCAAAAACAAAATCTAGAATCAAAATCTATACCAACGGTTGTCAAAACCGTTGGTATAGACCTATACCAATGGTTGTGACAACCGTTGGTATAGATACTTTGATTTTTTTTATCATTTCTTCTTACCCAGAACATTATATAAATCAAAATTTAAAATAATTATGAGAATACATATATACATTTTTGTAATTATATTCACAAAAGTCGTGTTAGGTTAGTGGTTAAGTCGTTCAATGATAAACTAGGGGTCCTGGGATCAAATCCCAGTGAATGTTTTATTTTTTTGAAATACATATACCAACGGTTGCATAACCGTTGGTATAGATTTTCATATTAATTATACCAACAGTTTCCAAAACCATTTGGATAGGTCTATACCAACGGTTTTGGGGAAACCGTTGGTATAGAACTATCCCAACAACTTACTTGGCAATAGTTCTCCAAACCGTTGGTATAGGCTATACCAACGGTTTGGAGGCCTACACCAATAGTTCCAAACCGTTGGTATAGGTTAGTTTTCCTGTAGTGACCCATAACAAGTGGACTAAACCACCTCATGGGCCATTTTCTGTGCACACAAACCCAATGACCCCATAAGAGAATCTAATGAGAAAAATTACCAAAATCCTAGTCCAAAACTCTGGATAACAACCATCTACACTCATGAATCACATATACAACCAAAAATCATGTTTCCCAACTGTGGTGATGGTCAATCTATCTGCTTTATCTTAGAGAACTATGTTGCCTCACTTCCAATGATCAACATCACCCATAGACACACAGTCTATGAATAACACTATGACAACCTAATCAAATTTAATAATAAATCAATTTTATTTATTATTGTTAGTCATGATTATATTTTATGGATTTATATTCACTATAATAATTTTAATCAAATTTTCAATTAAATAAGAAATAACTTTTTCTAACCAAATTATTTTTCAAGAATTATATGGTTTTATTTAAAAGATTAATTTTTATATTTTAGAAATTAAAATTATTTAAATCCTATTTATTTTTGATATCATATTATCAAATTTAGTATTTTTTTTATATTTTGTTTAAAAAGACTAATTTTAGGTGAAGAGTGAAAAAATAACAATTTTTATAAAAACTGTCATTTCCTATAAGGTTTTTTAAATGCAACATTCTATTTTAAATTCATTTTAAAGTAAATTTTTACCCCTTTTACCAAAAAATAAAATTATTTCCATAATAATCAAAATTATACTTGAATTTTTATAAATTCATTTTATGATTAAAAAAATTCATTTTTCTAAAAAAACTATTTTTCATTCTTATATTATAATTAATTTCTACCACTTATAAAGAATAAATCTTAAAGAATGGATTTCATATTTGTAATTAGGAAGTTATAATTTATTAATGAGTTTTATTTAATTTATATTCATAATTAAAAGAAACCTTGGAAAGTTTTTATCACCATGGTAAAGGATAAAACAAGTTAATTAGGGTTAAAACCCTATGATAAGGTCATATAATCTCATCTTAAATACTATTTTACGAGATTATTTTGACTCTTATTAAATTATCTTATAAAAGTAATTGATTTAGTTCAAATTTTAAATTAGTAATTCATTTATAATATTTAAAATATAAGAATAATTATAAGAGTGAAACACCCTTAACTTATAAAATGGAATCTAATCTCCTCTCTTATTCACATAATTTTGGTAATTTAGATTAAAAAATACCCAACCAAATACCTTCCCAATATTCCTCTTATTTTCTTAGGAGTCTTTGTATCACCAAAGGACAAATCCTATAATTCTTAAGGTGTAAGCCAAATGAGGTTTCTACAAGAAGTGGTATAACTCTTAACCAAGTGTTTTCATATTTATTTCTTTATATACCACCTTAAAATATTATTTAACCATGATGATATAATAAAATAAGTATCTTACATATAATTAAATTTTATGATGTTTATGGATAAACCCCTTTTGATATCTTTTTCCATCCTATGGGAAATGTAAAAATCAATAATTCATATGTGTGAAATACCACCTCAATGAATTGATGTGTTTTGTTTTTCATCACTGGCTTATATGATATGAAATCCCACCTTTTTATTATATAAACTTTTCATTTATGTGTTACAAATAGAGGATCTTTTAAAGTTTATTTTCTTGAAAATAAGGTACATAATACATGAAAACATAAAAAAATATTATAAATCCACTTGAAGACATCCTCATGAGTTAATATTAAGTACATTTACTTCATCAAAAATCTTGGGGATATACATCAAAGGAAAGGGGTGAGCATGAGGCCCAATAAGGGAAAATAGTTTACATTTGATCATGAGGAATATCAATAAGAACGTGAAGAATTTCATTAAAGCACGAGAAGAGGAAAAAAGGCATATCATAATAAAAAAACATGAATCATAACATGGAAATGTTGCTACTACATTTAAATGAGACATCCATAAGAATATCAAAAGGGTTTGTCATTGAGGTGTCATGAATGAAAATTACCAAGGTTATTCACCAGGGTATCGTAAAACAAGTCATATATAGAGATTAAATTATTTACCCAATGAATTGGAGTGTTATTAGGGTGTAACCTTCATATGTACTAATTAATGCGAGACACATATATCATAATCAAACATTTCATAAATAACCCATGGATAATAAGAAAAGGGTTTCATATCAAAATCATGGTGTTTCAAAAGAACTTAAAAACATGATCATTATGTCATTTTCAACCCATGGAAAAGGGAATGTGGGTTTCATGTATGTGAATCCCAGAATAAAATAAATAATTTTTAAATTTAGGTGAATACCCAATAGGCTTGGGTATTCACAATAATAAAATAAAAGATAATTTCTTGAGGAGAAGAGTGTAACACCCCGACACCCCTAGGTTGGAGCCGGTGCATTACTTGTGATATTGGCATGGTTAGAAGGAATGAAAATCTCGAAGGAACGATTAGTTTAGTAGTATTCAAGAAACTAGATACATAGATAATACTCAAATAACATTGGAAAATTTTAAAAAATACAATACATAACGAAACTAAAAACCGCATCCACAAGAACTCAATAAAAGATCTCCTCTTTGTCACCTGTTGAAAGTAAACAATGAAAGGGGTGAGCCTAAACACTCAGTAAGGTTTACAATTAGAAAAATCATGAGTAAAATAATAAGTTAATCATAATAAATCTGACATAATCAATATGGCATAATGAATAAATGAAAAACTAATGCCATTATTAAACTGAGAAAGAAACTGCATCCATAGATTTTGTCATAGTGAAAACCTCATGGATAATAATAATAACTGGTAATGAATAAAGAGAATGCTTATTAATTAGACATCATGTATTTGTCACATGAAACCATAATACTGTAAAAACGGTTTAGTTCTATGGGTATAAACCCGTCCGATTCTTTTGGAAACAAACTCGAAGAGTTTGTCGCCAACTAATTTGTCTCAAGAGACCTACCGATTCATCGAGGGGCTATAGCATGTAAAGACCTGTAAATTTCAAGATTTTTTTTTCTTAAATTCTTTGGGATTTTATGATTACGCAGTTTCTGACGGCACCTAATTCGGAGGCCCGGTGTTCCTGGAATCAATTTCCAAAGTTTAGCTCGGGTATGTTCAGTGAACGAACGAGCGGGTTTTTCTATCTTTTGAACCGGTGCTCGGAATTGAAATCCGAGGGCACCGATGGAACCGCAGTGCCGGTAATTTCTTAAGAGGACCTTTATCGAAGGTGCGTTTTCTTGGGAGGAGTTGTAAAAAAAAAGTGGATTAAATGAAAAGTAAAATAAAATTGTGTTACAATTTTATTTCTTTATTCTAAGTGGCTATATCCTAGGTGTGGGAGTTGGGTGGGAACCACTAGTTATTAACTACCCTTGAGAGGATAAAGGTGATATGGGGCCCAAACGATCCCCAACTCTTCACATTCCCTAACTCCCTAACTCCCCCCTTTATTTGAGTAACTCCCCTCTCTCCCTCTTTAAGGCTTGACAACTTAACACATAATTAATTAGACAAATCATGTTTAATTAATTAAGTGAATTGGTTTTGAATTTTTTAATTTGAAATGCATGCCATGTTTTAATAAAATAAGAGGAGTCTTATTTTATTGGGGGGTTGGCTCGTTGTGTTGAGGATTGGAGGAGAGAGCTCTAGTTCCTTTGGAGTAACTTTATCCTTCCATGAAGAACGTCACCCTTCGACGAAGAACGCCATCACCACAAAGAGAGACGACGTGCCATTCCTTCGTCTCATAGCAGCTAGTGTGAGATGCCATCCTCTCCTTGGACGCACACCAACGCCGTCTTTGAAACCTTACCCCACGGTGCCATCTTCCGTGTTGCCGGAAAATGACATCGTTAAATCGAGGTAGGGGTTATCTTCATTCAAGTTTAATTTAACATTCTTCATTGATTAATTTGGCCACTTTTTATCATCATAACAGGGGAAGATCGGAACACACAAACACAGACGATCCTCCACCCCCTTTTCTTGATGATCCTCGTTGAACCTTGCGGTGAAGGCGGTGCGGGAACGAAGAGGACCGTGACCGGAGCGGGCCGCGGCGGTGGTGCGTGACGCCGTCACGCCGCGCCGGAGAAATCAAGGGAGGCCGTGGCTGGAGCGGGACATGGAAGAGGGAAGCGGCGCCATCGTGTGGCGCCGGTCGAGGAAGAGCCGCGACCTTAGGCCGCGGTGGTCCAGCAGGGGCGGCCGGACAACTGGCCGCCGGCGCTCCAGGAGGCGGGACCCCAGCGGGTTCCGCGGCGGCTCAACCAGTCGGCCATAATGGCCAGCCGTTTTCCAAAAAAACTGGGGGGTTGAAACCCCCGGCCAGCACATAGGGTGGACCCCACAAGGTCCACCGTTTTTGAGACAAGGGGGTGGAGCCCCCCTTCGCACCCAGCTCAGCCGCGAGCCGAGCCGCGACCGGCTTCCGTGCCGGGCCACAGGCCGCGCCCAGCAAGGCCGGGCCAGCTGGGCTAGGTCGCACCCAATTGGGCCGGACCTGGACCCGGGTCGGGTCAACCCGGTTCGGGCCGACCCAGGGGGTATTGGGCCGGGTCGAACCGTGCCCAAACCACATATTTTTAGACCAGGTTCATTCGAACTCCCATATCTTGGGCTACGGACCTCCGATCGACGCACCGTCAGTTGCATTGGGATCCTTGGAAAAATACGGTCATTTCGGTATATTAAACTCAAGGTTTCGGCAAACTTTGTGTATGGGAAGGTTGGTTCGTACACAAAACCAACCGTGCCCTCGGAGCGGAAACACTTATAACTTAAGGACTGGACGTCCGATTGATGTGCCGTCAATTACGTTGAATTCCTATTAGTGAGATAGTTATTTTGCCTTACTACACTCGAGGTTTGGATGTAGCTAGAGTATGGTCGGGTTCGTTTTAGCTTAAAAACCAACCGGGCCCCTCGGACGGAAAAGACAATATCTCTCAGACCGGACGTCCGATTGACGTGCCGTCTGTCGCGTTGAGTTCATATTGATAAGACAGAACTTTTTGATACATCAACTCTGGACTTTGTGATAGTTTTTGTATCAACCCTCTTGTCTCGTGGAGCGGACCCTCCCGGAATCTAGCGTGTTGTGTGCGGGAACCCTAGAGCTGGCTGCGACCATGACGACGATGACGACTGTACTTGGATCCTATGTGGGTTTGGCAGTGAGGACGACTGTACTTTGATCCTACGTGGGTTCGGCAGCGAGGAAGACGGTACTTGGATCCTCCGTGGGTTTGGCAGTGACGACGACTGTACTTGGATCCTACGTGGGTTCGGCAGCGATGGTTACTGTACTTGGATCCTACATGGGTTCGGCAGCGACAACTTCTATACTTGGATCCTACGTGGGTTCGGCAGAGAGGATGATTCAGAGATTACATCTAATCATCTCCACCCCTCTTCGAGAGTAGTATACCTATGTGAACTGAGTCTTGACTTTCAATCATTATCATCGATGAGATTTTCAGGCTTTCCTGTGTGGATTGGGTTGTGCTTTCCTGTATGGATTGGGTTGTGTTTTCCTATGTGGACTGGGTTATGCTTTCCTGTGTGGACTGGGTTGTACTTGGGCTCGTGTGTTGGAGTAGAGCTGGAATTGATGACTTTGGTATATGTATGAGCATATACCTAAGTAGAGTTGGTTGATACTCTGTGTTTGTAACTTTCCTTTGTGGATTATCCTTTGTGGATTCTGGGAGGCCTTCGGGGGTCTCGAGGTCCCTACTGAGTATCATATACTCAACCCTGCATGGTCTATGCCCGCACTACATTGTGTTGGTTGTAGATGATGGACAACACTGATCGTGGTTGAGGCTTGTGGAACGGGACGGTACTCGGAGGTGGACTATCAGGCGGGACGTACATGGAGCAGACGGACGGAACCGAGGAGCCGATGAGACTATCTGTACCCACCCTTCAGGTGGGAATTCCGGAGGACGACTTGGTGGTTACTGCTTTAATTTTCAGCTGTTGTACTTTATTTTCTCAGTTGTACTGTACTTTCAGTTGAGTTTGTATACTGGCCCATTTACTTTCCAGCACTTACTTTTGTACTCAATTTACTTAGTGTTTACTTCAGCTTCCATACTCTATAGTATTTGTTTTCTTATATAAAGGAAATGCCTTCCCTTTTATCGGGATTTACGCCTTTGGTGCTAGTCTCCAGCCCTTGGCCTGTGGAAGGCGGGCTTGGGGTAGTCACGGCACGGGCCCCGAGGACGGGTCGTGACAAATCGGTATCAGAGGAGTCAGTTCTACCGCATAACTCATGACTCTAATAATTTCTTCTATATGAAGAAATAATTTTTAGAGTATTGACTGTGGTTATCAGTCCAGGGAGTCCAGTGTTGGTGCGGCGGCCGATGTATCCGTACACTTGGACCCTAACTTCTGATTTTTGACTTAGTGCACGAAAACATTGATTGCATGTGTGTTTCAAAAGTTTTCTTTGTGATTATTTTATGTCAGCTCACCAGGTATACTATATTAACCTTGGCACACCTGTTTATTTTCATGATGGCCCCACGATGGCAGCTGGCTAGGGTTCCGAGCTTTGTGCAAGATGGCAGCCCACCGAGTGATGAGGCCTCGGTGCAGGGCCCCATTACAGTGGAGGCACCGACGGTACCTCTACCTGCCGAGCCACCGATGCCACCAGCCACAACAGTTGAGAGTGCACGTCGCCTGAGTGCACTGCACGAGTTTCACTGTCAGAGGCCACCCAGGTTCTGTGGGGAGACAGAACCTGAGGCAGTCAAGGATTGGATGGAGGATATTGTTTGAGTCTTCTGATTGGTAGGGACACCAGCAGACCTCATGGTGATCCTTACGTCGAGTCTCCTGCACACGACAGTAGGTAGATGGTGGAGCCTGATGCTCTAGGTGCACGACGAGGCATCTCTTCTTTGGATGGGCTTTGAAAGCCTCTTCTGCTCAGAGTTCGTTCCAGCCACCCTCAGTGTGGTGCGCATTCAGGAGTTACTATAGCTGCGGTAGGGTAGCATGACAGTAGCCCAGTACTCGGAGAGATTTACTGATCTCTCGTGCTACTCCATGGACATGTTATGGGACCAATTCTTCTAGGACTGTACCTTCGAGCAGAGACAGAGTCATGAGATCAGGGCTTCGATGAACTCTCTCAGCATTTTGACGCAGGCAGGAGTACTAAAGCGAGCCCTTCTTGCGAAGAGCTTTCTTTCTGAGCCTACACCAGCAGTGAGACCTACCGCAGGGCGGCACATAGCAGAGTCTTCTGTAGCTGGTAGTAGACAGATGTCGCAGAGGTCCAAGAGGACTAGAACATCAGGTTGGAGACTTCAGGATACTGGTTCAGAGGTGCGGGACACACGTAGCAGAGCCATTCATATGAGAGGCATACAGTGCTATGCATGTGGTGGGCAGAGCGACATGGTTTGTGACTGCCTGACCCGCCATGCAGAGGAGCAGCAGACGGTTGAGGGACCACCCAGACAGAGGCAGAGGTTCGACCGTGGTGGTCCACAGGGAGTAGGTGGATGAGGTAGAGGAGCTGGCTGAGAAGTAGGTGGTGGACGACGCTTCGAGGCTCTACCACCACCACCACCAGGAGGTCCACCCCGACCATAGGGAGCTGGCGGACAGAGACATGGTTAGCTTCAGGAAGTGGAGGCCTACGACCACGATGCACCTGAGATGATTCGAGGTACTATCTGTGCCTACTCCACCCTTGATACAGTTCTTATAAACACATGAGCGAGTCATTCTTTCATTTCTGCTGCCCTTGTTCAGAGCTCGGAGATTCCGACAGAGTCTATGGCTCGATCCTTACTGCTAGAGACTCCTACGGGAGTAGACTCGATGATTACGCACTGGTACCGGCAGTGTGAGCTTACTCTAGGAGGTGAGAGCTTTGGCTAGGATCTTCTTGTAGCGGCGTCAAGGCCTTACGACGTCATCTTGGGCATGGATTGGTTATCTACGGTCCATGATCAGATCGACTGTATTAGGTGCAAGGTGCGGTGTATCCACACCGATGGGAGCAGGTTCACCTTCACCGGTGAAAAGGGAGCCTTTGCAGTGCCGGATAGACTCATGCAGAAGAGAGGACAACCGATCACTCATCAGTTGGCTAGTCTCATCCTAGGAGCAGTTGATGTGCGGAGTCTGAGTTTTCCTGTTGTGGTGGATCAGTATGCAGACTTTTTTCATGACGACGTTCCAGGACTACCTCCTCATAGAGAGATAGACTTCTATATTGACCTGTACCCTAGGACAACCCCGATATCTACCCCATCATATCGAATGGCTCTCGCTGAGCTTCATGAGCTACGGGTACAGCTAGAGGACTTGTAGGGCAAGGGATTCATTAGACCTAGTGTTTCACCCTGGGTTTCCCTAATTTTGTTTGCCAAGAAGGCGGACAAGAGCTTGCAACTATGTGTTGACTACTGTCGCCTAAATCAGGTGACTGTGAAGAACAAGTATCCACTTCCAAGGATTTACAACCTCTTTTATTAGCTCAGGGGAGCATGATGGTTTTCGAAGATAGACCTCTGGTCAGGCTATCATCAGCTCAGAGTTCGAGATGAGGATGTGCAGAAGACGGCCTTCCAGTGTCGGTATGGCCACTATGAGTTCTTGGTTATGCCTTTCGGCATAACCAATGCTCCAGCAGTGTTCATGAGTCTCATGAATAGGATCTTCCAGCCTTTCCTCAATCGATTTGTCATAGTCTTCATCGAATACATACTGATTTACTTGACTACTTAGGAGGAGCACACCTACCACTTGCGGGTTGTACTAGACACACTCCGAGAGAACCAGCTTTATGGTAAGATCTCAAAGTGTCAGTTCTGGAATCGAGAGGTCGACTTCTTGGGACACGTCATCTCTGAGGCAGGAGTTTCAGTGGATCCTACGAAGATCGAGGCAGTGCTAGCTTGGGAGCCACCCAGGAGCGTGACGGAGGTGCAAAGTTTCCTAGGTATCGCTGGGTACTATCGGAGATTTGTTCCAGACTTCTCCAGAGTTTCAGCACCACTTTCAGCTTTGATGAAGAAGGGGAAACCCTTCGTGTGGTCAGATAGATGTCAGCAAAGCTTCTAGGAGCTGAGACCGAGATTGACCAGTGCACCCATCTTGAGGCTACCAGAGGAGGGCGTAGGTTACGTAGTTTACTGCGATGCATCAGGGACCATAATCGGGTGTGTCCTGATGCAGGAGCGGGCGATGATCGCCTATGGTTCACGACAATTGAGGAATCATGAGAAGAACTATTCTACCCATGACCTGGAGTTAGCAGCAGTGGTCTTCACCTTGAAGATGTGGTGACACTATCTGATGGGCAAGTGCTTTATAGTCTATTCTGACCACCAGAGTCTCAGGTACATCTTCTCGCAGAAGGACCTGAACCTGAGATAGTGGTGATGGCTCAAGTTCCTCCAGGACTATGACTTTGAGATATTCTATACTCCTGGGAAGGGGAACGTAGTAGCTGATGCTCTCAGAAGGAGTTCGGGCATTCAACTACTTGGAGAGGCAATAGATCAGTTAGTCGCTTTGCAGATATCCTTAATGGATAGAGATGGGGCAGCCTTTCTACAGTCGCTCACAGTCACTCTTCCACTACTTCAGCGGGTCAGGGAGGCACAACGTGGGGACGATGACTGTGAGGTGCGATGTGCTTAGATATCCTCAGGGATGGAACTTGATGGATTTTATATAGGAGGAGAGCACGTCATCTTTTTCAGAGGACATACCATGGTACCAGTTGCATTACAGGAGGAGGTGCTGAGAGAGTTTCACACTTCCCCATTGGCAGTACATCCAGGAGTAGCGAAGATGTACCAGGATCTCAAGCGATAGCACTGGTGGCCGAGTATGAAGAAGGCTGTGGCAGAGTTCGTTTCACGATACCTCACCTGCTAGCAGGTGAAGGCAGAGCACGAGGTACCATCAGGCTTGGTACAACCCTTAGAGTTACCGGAGTGGAAGTGGGATGGGATATCTATGGATTTCATGATGAGACTTCCACGTACTTATAGAGGACAAAACTCCATCTGGGTGATCGTAGACCGACTCACCAAGTCGGCCCACTTCTTACCTATTAGAGAGCAGGGCTCAGTAGAGAGCTTAGGATGCCTCTACGTTCAGAAGATCATAAGATTTCATGGTGTTCCATCATCTATCATCTCTGATCCAGACGCACGCTTTACTTCCTGGCTTTAGAAGGGGTTGCAGGAGGCATTTGGGACACAGCTACACCCGAGCACCGCCTTCCACCCTCAGACGGATGACCATGCGGAGAGGACCATTCAGACTCTTGAGGACATGCTCAGTGCATGTGTCCATGACTTTGGTCGCATATGGGAGGATCACCTATCCTTGGTGGAGTTTGCGTACATCAATAGCGACCACTCCACCATCGGGATGGTACCATATGAGGCATTGTACGACCGACCTTGCAGATCACCTCTGTGCTAGAAAGACCCTGGGGAGTCAGCACTTGTAGGACGAGAGATGGTCCAGGCCACGACGGAGAAGGTACATATCATCCAAGAGCGGATGAGGACTGCTTAGAGCCGACAGATGTCCTATGCTGACAGGAGGTGGAGACCACTGGAGTTCGAGGATGGAAACCACTTTTTCTTATGGGTCTCACCTCAGCGTGGATTACAGAGATTTGGCCGGGGCGGCAAGTTATCTCCGTGCTTCATCAGACCATTCCAGGTTCTCAGCAGGATAGGTGAGGTGGCTTATCACCTGGCTCTTCCACCTCAGTTTCACCGTGTGCACGACATCTTCCACGTATCTCAGCTGAGGATATACGTGCATGACCCGACACATATCATCGACTATGGGGAGCTGGACATCGATGATGGGGCGACATTTGCGGAGGTTCCGGTGGAGATCGAGGATCAACAGGAGCGGGTACTACGTGGATAATCGATTCCTCTATTGCACATCAGGTGGCAACACGGGAACCTCCAAGAGAGCACATGGGAGCAGGAGGCTCAGATGCATGCACAATACCCTTATTTGTTTCTCTAGTTTATGATGTATCTTTACCGGGACGTAAAGACCTGAGGTGGGAGTAATGTAAAGACCCATAAATTTCAAGGAAGTTTTTTTCTTAAATTCCTTGGGATTTTACAATTATGCAGTTTCTGACGGCACCTAATTCTGAGGCCTAGTGTGCCCGGAATCAATTTCCGAAGTTTAGCTCTGGTACGTTCAGTGAACGAACGAGCGGGTTTTTCTATCTTTTGAACCAGTGATCGGAATTGAAATATGAGGGCACCGATGGAACTGAAGCACTAGTAATTGCATAATAGGACCTTTACTAAAGGTGTGTTTTCTTGGGAGGAGTTGTAAAAGAAAGTGGATTAAATGAAAAGTAAAATAAAATTGTGTTACAATGTTTTTTCTTTATTCTAAGTGGTTATATCCTAGGTGTGGGAGTTGGGGTGGGACCCACTAGTTACTAACTAACATTGAGAGGATAAAGGTGAGGTGGGTCCCACACGAGCCCCAACTATTCACATTCCCTAACTCCCTTACTCCCCCCTTTATTTGAGTAACTCCCCTCTCTCCCTCTTTAAGGCTTGCCAACTTAACACATAATTAATTAGACAACTCATGTCTAATTAATTAAGTGAATTGGTTTTGAATTTTGTAATTTAAAATGCATTCCATGTTTTAATAAAATAAGAGGAGTCTTATTTTATTGGGGGGTTGGCTCATTGTGTTGAGGATTGGAGGAGAGAGCTCTAGTTCCTTTGGAAGAACTTCATCCTTCCGCGAAGAATGTCACCACAAGGAGAGACGACGTGCCATTCCTTCGTTTCATCACAACTAGTGTGAGACACCGTCCTCTCCTTGGACGCACGCCAAAGCCGTCTTCAAAAACTTACCCCGCGGTTCTATCTTCTGCATTGCGGAAAACGACATCGTTAAATCGAGGTAGGGGTTATCTTCATTCAAGTTTAATTTAACGTTCTTCGTTGATTAATTTGGCTGCTTGTTATCGTCATAACGGGGGAAGATCGAACCGAACAAACACAGTTGATCCTCCACCCCCTTTTTTTGTTGATCCTAGTTGAACTTTGCGGTGAAGGTGGCGCGGTGCCATTGCACCACGCGGGAACGAAGAGGACTGCGACCGGAGTGGGCCGCGGCGGAGGGGCGCGACGCTGTCACGCCGCACCGGTCGAGGAAGAGTCGCGACGGTCCAGCAGGGGCGGTCGGACAACCGGCCGCCGGCTCTCCAGGAGGCGGGACCCCCGCGGGTCCCGCGACGACTCAACCGGCTGGCTATAATGGCCTGCCGTTTTCCAGAAAAACCGGGGGGTTGAAACCCCCGGCCAGCACATAGGGAAGACCCCATAGGGTCTGCTGTTTCGGAGACAAGGGGGCGACACCCCCCTTCACACCACGCTCTGCCGCGAGACGAGCCACGACCAGCTTCCGAGCCGGGCCGGGCCGCGTCCAATCGGGGCGGACCCAAACCCGGGTCGGGCCGACCCAGGGGGTATTGGGCCGGGTCGGATCGGGCCCAAACCCCCTATTTTCAGACCAGGTTCGTTAAAATACCCATATCTTGGGCTAAAGACCTCTGATCGATGCACCGTCAGTTGCGTTGGGATCCTTGGAACGAGACAGTCGTTTCAGTATATTACACTCATGGTTTTGGTGAACTTTGGGTAAGGGCGGGTTGGTTCGTACACGAAACCAACCGGGCTCTCGGAGCGGAAACACTTATAACTTAAGGACCGAACGTCCGATTGATGTGCCGTCAATTACGTTGAATTCCTCTTAGTGAGACGGTTCTTTTGGCTTACTCCACTCGAGGTTTGGACACAGATGGAGTATGGTTGGGTTGGTTTTAGATTAAAAACCAACCGGGCCCCTGGGACGGAAAAGCCAATATCTCTCAGACTGGGTGTCCGATTGATGCGCCGTCTGTCGCGTTGAGTTCCTATTGACTAGACAGAAATTTGTGATACATCAACTCTGGACTTTGTGACAGTTGATGTATTGACCCTCTTGGATCGTGGAGCGGACCCTCCCGGAATCAAGCGTGCTGTGTGCGGGAACCCTAGAGCTGGCTGCGACCGCGACGATGATGACGACTGTACTTGGATCCTACGTGGGTTCGGCAACAAGGACGACTATACTTGGATCCTACGTGGGTTCGGCAGCGAGGACGACTATACTTGGATCCTCCGTGGGTTCACCAACGATGATGACTGTACTTGGATCCCATGTGGGTTCGACAGTGATGGTTACTGTACTTGGATCCTACGTGGGTTTGGCAGCGACTACTTCTATACTTGGATCCTACGTGGGTTCGGCAGAGAGGATGATTCAGATATTACATCTAATCATCTCCACTCCTCTTCGAGAGTAGTATAACTATGTGAGATGAGTCTTGACTTTCAATCATTATCATCGATGAGATTGTCATGCTTTCCTGTGTGGATTGGGTTTTTCTTTCCTGTGTGGATTGGGTTGTGTTTTCCTATGTGGATTGGGTTATGCTTTCCCGTGTGGACTGGGTTGTACTTGGGCTTGTGTGTTGGAGCCAAGCTGGAATTGATGACTTAGGTATATGTATGGGAATATAATTAAGTAGAGTTGGTTGATACTTCGTGTTTGTAACTTTCCTTTGTGGATTATCCTTTGTGGATTCTGGGAGGCCTTCGGGGGTCTCAGGGTCCCTACTGAGTATCGTATACTCACCCCTGCACGGGTTATGCCCACACTACGTTGTGTTGGTTGCAGACGACGGACATCGCTGATCATTGTTGAGGCTTGTGGAGCGGGACGGTACCTAGAGGTGGACTATCAGGCGGGACGTACACGGAGTGGGCGGACGGACCTGAGGAGCCGACGAGACTATCGGTACCCACCCTTCAGGTGGTAATTCAGGAGGACGACTTGGTGGTTGCTACTTTACTTTTCAGCTATTTTACTTTCTTTTCTCAGTTGTACTGTACTTTCAGTTGGGTTTGTATACTGGCCCATTTAATTTCAAGCACTTACTTTTGTACTTAGTTTACTTAGTGTTTACTTCAGCTTCCATACTCTGTGGTGTTTGTTTTCTTATATAAAGGCAATGCCTTCCCTTTTATCGGGATTTACGCCTTTGGTGCTAGTCACCAGCCCCTGACCTATGGAAGGCGGGCTTGGGGTAGTCACAACACGGGCCCCGAGGACGGGTCATGACATAGCGGGACCCACCCACCACTGCATGTCCAAATAATTCTTTATAAATTTATTCAATACAAGATCAATATGCTTTTTTCAATATCCGTATAGAGTAGATTATACAGATTCATCAAAAATTACATAATTAAAATAACTTTCTAAATAAAATCCATATGTAAAATGGTATACAGTTTAGATGAAAAACATATCCATGGAATGAGATTATGGATATTTAATATAAATACAATTTCAAATGAAAATTGATCTCAAATGGGTAGTAGGTACACCACATAAATATTATTAGGTGCACAATACAAAGTTAGTCACAACGAAAAGGTAGTTGAGATGAAGTCCCTTACCACAATGTAATCAGTCGAATCATATAACCAGAACTTAATGAACATCAAATGAAACATTGAATAACATGAATATAAATAGAATAATTTTATTATATATCAAAGGGAAGTACACATATACCACATACAAGGAATAAGTGGCGAACAATGAAAATCTCACAGAAATGAAAGTGAGATGAGAAACCCCTTACCTTTTTGCTCGAGTGTGTTCTTTGTTTGTTTTAATGACCTGCATAATCAAATTTATATTCATTAATTAATAATTCCATAACCTCCTATACATTTAATTGATTTAGTATAACCTTATTAGGTTCATTCATGGCCCTTTTTAATGGGTTTAAGGGGTCAATTTTATTGTTTTGGAAGCATTTTCTTCCCTGGTTTTCATGATTCGTTTACTTGCTCTCATGAATGGAAGTTCATTTGAAAAGTGGATAAATATACAGAGTTGTTAATATATATTATTATTGAAATTAAAGAGATATAAATTATCTTAGAATTATTATAGGTTATATACTTGAGGATGAATCATTAGTTAAAAGTTTTTGATAAACGCTTGGATTTAGCTTACCAGTTTTGTATACAATGAACTCGTTTTGTATTATTATTCCATATTATGAGTGTGTAAAGATTCCAGAACATTAATGAGATGAAATACATATATTATTATTTGGTTCAACCATTAAAATTGTTTCATGACCAGTAATGAAGGAGAAAGTGAAGAACAAAACTCCATCGTCCACAAAGGTTATAAATTGGAACCTCATGGACGTTGATTTCACTTATAAAAATAAAAAGGGGGAGAAAGAATATTGATGATGGTTATTCCATTAACATGATATAATTCCAGTATATAGATGATACTGGAGTTTATCATGGTCATTTGGACAGAGGAGGTGACAAGAGAAAAAGAAAAGAGATGATCTTGAAAATAAAAGAAAAGTCGAGAGATCTCTTATAAAAATTCAGCAGCCTAACGACGTCGCTTAAAATTTCATAAAATAAAATGATGAGAAAAAAGGGTATCTCACCATATTAAAATCAAAAGGAAATTAATAATAGTAAATAAAATCAAACCCCAACATATGAGAAATGAATTTCAAATAGCTAACATAAAATAAGTGTCGACTTAAAGAAGAGAATAAAGGATTCCCTTACCTTGTAGAATAACTCCTAGATCTTTAAGTATGGGACCTTGGGGGCTTAGTAACACCTTGGTAGGACTCCTAGAGAGGTAAGACCACCAGATCTTCGAGGAAGAGGGATTTTTAATGAAATAAAATGAACGGATGAGTGGGTATTTATAGAAAAAGAGAGGTAATTTTTTAATAATTTCAAAGGGACACCTCATTAGTGGTTTTTGCCAAACCATGGGTTTCCCATGGTATTTTCCCATGGTTTTAGCCACTTGAGACACCTAATGTCATAATTTACTGTACACAAGTCTACCATACTTTTATATTTAATTATTACATCATTATGATGTCATTAAACTACCAAAAACTCAAAACTGTATTTTTACTATTCATTAAAAATTCATGTATTTTAGAAAAATACCAAAAATTTACCCTAACCATTTCTTGACGTGTAGAATTCAAAAATAAACTCCATTTTTTGAAAATAATTTTCTATGTATTATTAATTTAATTTTTAAATAAAGTCATAGTTAATTTGAAAAATAACAATCTTAATGGTGCAATTAGTTTTATTTCTCATTGAAAAAATAATTAAGATATCATTATCTTATTGCCTTAAGAAAATAAAATAATAATATTATTTACTATTCATAAGGGTCATATTACTATTCATAAGGGTATGTTACTATTCACCAAAAATCAAGTTTGTTCTATCAGACTCTAAATAACTTACTGATCACAACTCTAGATGACCATTTTTCGAAATTCAAAACATAGAAGTGGAAAATTTATATTTAATGGATAGGTTTTGACTATCTCCTAAATAACCTAGTGTTGTTTCAAAGAAAAATAGTGATGAATAGAATGTATTTAATAGAAGAATACCATAAATTTTTTGGGGTGTTATATTATTCCCTCCTTTAGAAATTTCATCCTCGAAATTTTATGTATAAAGCCCACCAAAAAGATGTGGGTGGTTCTTCTTCATAAAATCCTCTGGTTCCCATGTTTCTTCCTCCATATTATAGTTTCTCCAAAGAAACTTTACTAGACGAGTTGTTCAATTTCTCAATACCTGCTCCCTTATGTCAAGAATCCTGATAGGATTTTCACAGTATGAAAAATCCAGTTCTAGTTCTATTTCTTCATATGTGAGTACATGCGTTGGGTCAGGCATGTATTTCTTTAACAATGATACATAGAACACATCATGAACTCTGAAGAGATTTGGTGGTATCACTAAATGGTAAGATACAGCTCCGATGCTTCCCAAAATTTCAAATAGTCCGATGTACCTGGGGCTCAGTTTCCCTTTTTTACCGAACCTTAAGACGCCCTTCCATGGAGATACTTTCAGAAATACATGATCTCCCACTTGAAATTCCAAGTCCTTTCTCCGGTTGTTAGCATAACTCTTCTTCCCCCTTTGGGCTACTTTAATATGGGCATGTATTTTCTTCACCTTTTTTGTGGTCTCTTCAATAAGTTCTAGGCCTATAAGTTTCCTCTCACCAACTTCATCCCAAAAAGTTGGAGTTCGACATCTCTTTCCATATAATGCTTTATATGGAGCCATTTGAATACTAGAATGGAAACTATTGTTGTATGAAAATTCCACCAAAGGCCAGTATTGATCCCACATACCTTGGAAGTCAAGGGAACATGACCTCAGTATATCTTCTAGAGTTTGAATAGTCCTTTCAGATTGTCTGTCGGTTTGGGGGTGATATGAGGTACTTATATGAAGCTCAATATTCAAATCCTTCTGGAGAATTTTCCATAATTTTGATGTAAAACAGGGATCTCGATCAGAGATAATTGATAGGGGTTCACCATGAAGTCTCACAAATTCATTAATATAAAGTTTTTCCAGGCGCTCAAGTGGTAAATCCTCTCTTATTGGAAAGAAATGTGCTATTTTAGTGAGACAATCAACAATTACCCATATTGCATCATTCCTTCTAGGTTTCCTCGGTATTTCGGTGAAAAAATACATCATAATGTTATCCCACTTCCACATAGGAATAGGTAGAGGTTTCATCACTCCTTTGGGATGTTGTCTCTCCACCTTCACTTGTTGACAAACTAGACACCTTGACACGTAGTCATCAATTTCTCACTTCATATTATCCCACCAAAAATATTCCTTCAGATCTCTATATATCTTGGTGCTACCTGGGTGTATAGATAAATTTGAGCTATGAGAATATTCTAATAGTTCTCTCTTTATTTCAGGTACCGATGGAACGCATAACCTCTTCCTAAATTTTAGAACTCCTTCATACACGAAGTCAGCCAGTCTCCCATCCTTGACAGCATTAATTTTCTTGTGTATATTCTCATCATCAGATTGAGAATATTTTATCTTCTCTAGTAAAGATGGTTTAGCAATCATTTTAAAGAGGAGTGATGTTTCTTCTTATTTAACAATTCCCATATCCATCTTCAGTAGATCCATGAACATAGGATATCTTTCAATACTCATTTGAGTCAGAAGGCCATGATATTTCCTGCTTAATGCATCTTCCACCTTATTCTCCTTTCCTGAGTGGTAGTGTATTGTACAATCATAAGATTTGAGTAACTAGAGCCATCTCCTTTGCCTCATGTTGAGTTATTTTTGTGTGAAAATGTATTTCAAACACTTGTGGTTCGTATAAATATCACATCTTTCTTCGTAGAGATAACGTCTCTATATTTTCAGAGCAAAGATTATGGATGCTAACTCAAGATCATGAGTTGAATAATTTTTCTCATGGGTATTCAACTGTCTTGATGCATAAGCAATACCATTATCATTTTGAATATGCAACTCAACCCATTCTTTGATGCATCGTTGTATATTACAAATACATCACTTCCAGATGGAAGAGTCAAAATTGGAGCATTGAAAAATCTTATTTTCAATTCATCGAATCATTTTGTACATTCTTTTTTCCACACAAACTTAACTCCTTTACGTGTGAGCTTGGTTAGCGTATTAGCCAGTCGGGTAAAATTCTGAATGAAACGTCGATAATAACTTGCTAAGCCAATAAAACTGCATACCTTAGTTATGTTTGTTGGAATGGTCCAATCTTGGATTGCCTTTGTATTGGTAGGATCAACTAGGATTCCATCCTTAGAGACAATATGGCCCAGAAAAGAAACTGATTGAATCTAGAATTTTCACTTTTTAAACTTCCCATATTATTTATTTCTTCTAAGAGTTCTCAGAATAATTCGCAAGTGATTCTAATGGTCTTCATAGCTTTTTGAGTGTACAAGGATATCATCGATGAATACCACAAAAAAATTATGAAGATATTCATTGAAAACTCTATTAATTAAATCCATTAAAATAGATGGTGCATTCATCAGTCCAAAAGGCATCACTGTAAACTCGTAATACCCATACCTGGTTCGAAATTCTCTCTTTGGAATATCTTCCTTCCTCACACTCAGTTGATGATATCCGGATCGAAGGTAAATCTTTGAAAAGTATTGAGCTCTATGAAGTTGATCAAATAAATCATCAATACGGGGTAGAGGATACTTATTCATTATTGTAGTAGCATTGATTTCTCTATAATCAATTAATAGCCTCATGTATCCATCTTTCTTCTTTACAAACAAGACTGGAGCTCCCCATGGAGAAATACTAGGTTGAATAAATCCTTTTTCACTCAACTCATCTAGCTATTTATTCAGCTCCACTAACACCACAGTGGACATTCTATATGGGGTCTTTGATATAGGTCTTGCACCAGGAATTAAGTCAATGGAAAACTCAATTTCCCACTCTGGAGGATGTCTAGGTAAATCCTTTGTAAATACATCAATATATTCTTTCACTATGTGCACATATTCAATTTAAAGATTTCTTTCCTCACCCACAGATATTGGTTTATCTTCCTCTCCAAGTATTTCATTCAGTAGAGCTACTGGGGGTGGTTCTAGATAAGAATCAGGTGGTGAAGTTTCTTCCCTAAAGACAAGGAATTCTACAACACTTTCAAAAATTGTAACTTCCTTCTTCTTACAATAAATATTCGCATCATAATTTGACAGCCAATCGATACCGAGAATTATATAAAATTCAGTCATTGGTATGATGATAAGGTTAAAAACTAGAGCACATTTTGGTGTTTGGAGGGGGACTAGTCGACATGCCTTGGTTGCAATGATACATCCCCTAGGAGTTTTGACTGACAACTCCTTTATTAAATAAAATTGGACATATCTAATTTTATTGGAAAACTGGGAAGATATAAATGAATTTTATGATCCAGAATCAAATAAAGTGTTGGCTAAGTTTGAGGAAACAATTAATATACCTTCCACCACATCATTATGAACTTAAACCTCCATAGTTGTAATCTCATAGGCTCTACCTTGTTATCTTGGCTTTTTCTGAGGCATGTTTCCTTGGAACTTAGGACACTCATTTGCATAGTGTCCCATCTCTCTTCAATTGTAGCATTGAATATCATTGAATTATTTCTTCCCCTTGCATTTACCAGATCAATTACCCTTTTCTCCGCAGTTATAGTAGACTCCCATGCCTTTCAAGCATTTCCCGAGATGATTCTTTCCAAAGTTCTCGCATAATGAGAAACTATTCATTCCCTTACTATTCTTTGGTGCTTATCATTTTACTTTGTTATTAGAGTACTACTTCTTATCTTGGTTTCCTTTGAAAATATTTGATCTAGAAAATTCCTTCTCTGTTTTGATGGCACTTGATACAATTTCATCATATGATGAAAATGATTGAGAAGCTAGTGCCCTTCGAAGACTTGGCTTAAGACCTTCAAAGAAATGATAAATCTTTTCTTCCGAGTCATGTATGTAATCTATGGCATACCTGGCTAGCCTTGTGAAGGTATCCTCATACTCTGCAACACTTTCTTCTTCCCTTTGTTTCAGGCCAAGGAATTTCCTCTTCATTTCAGTTCGTTGCTCACAAGGGAAATATTTTTCGAAGAATATTTCCTTAAAAGTACTCCATTCCATATCATATATCTCTTCTTCCTCCGTGGTATTTTGAATCAGGGACCACCATTGATCAGCGTCGCCCTTGAGATAATATACCGCCATTACTACCTTTTCATTTTCATAGCATCTTAACTTCATGAATATCTTTTCAAGGGACTTGATCCATTACTCAGCTACCACTGGATTAGTAGTCATGCTGAAAGATGGGGACTTATGCCGCATGAAACGATCCAACACAGGTGTGGAATGGTTATTCGTTACAACTTGAGTAAGTTTTCCCAATATGGTCATGATTTGATCCGCTCCAACGTTGACTGTATTGACTTGCTTAGTAGAGAGATCCCTACCTTGCCCACGAGTATTGATTCACCTTCTTCCATTAGACACCATTTCTAAATAATGGGATACACTATATTAGATTATGAATCTCAAATAGAAAAGCACTCATCACAGATTGAAATTCTATGCATAGCTAATCTTATAAACATGGTTCCTATGAGGAAAAATTTACATTAAAATCCTTCATAATGGCTTGTAAAGAAAATGTGAATTATCTTAAGCATATACTCTGGGAGTGTCATAACCAAGAGTGTATCAAGGACCATAGTCATGCACCAGTTCCCATTCAAGTCTAGCTCAAAGTAGTGTTTTAGGGTTTTACCCCTAGATACATCTGTGCCAGAGCCGCCTCTACCTGCTCGTATCCAGATAGGGACGTATTGCTTAAAAAGATCCACATAATCCATTTCTAACCAAAATACCAGGATGTTCTTGTATGTTTATCCCCAAATATTACCTTAGGGCATTGTTCCCTACTATACATTTCATACTCTAGTTTCCAAGTTTCCTACTAAACTTCCTCTAATACCAACTATAACACCCCAACCCCTATAGGCTGGAGCCGATGCATTACTTGTGATATTGGAATGGTTATAAGTAATTAAAATCCCGAAGGAACAATCAGTTTATTAGTCTTGAAGAAACGAGATACATAGATGTTACTTAAATTACATTGGAAAAGTTTACAAAATACAATACATAACAAAACCAAAAACTGCATCCATAAGAACTCAATAAACGATCTCCTCTTTTTCACCTGTTAAAAGTAAATAATGAAAGGCATGATCTCAAATGCTCAGTAAGTTTTACAATTAGAGAAATCATGAGTAAAATAATAATTGAATCATAGTATATCTGACATAATCAATATGGCATATTGAATAAATGAAAAACTAATGCCATTATTAAACAGAGAATGAAACTGCATCCATATATTTTGTCATAGTGAAAACCTCATAAATAATAATAATAACTGGTAATGAATAAAGATAATTACTATTAATTGGACATCATGTATCTGTCACATGAAACCATAATACCATGAAAACAGTTTAGTTCTATGGGTATAAACCCGTATGATTCTTTTGGAAACAAACTCAAAGGGTTTGTCGCCAACTAATTTGTCTCAAAAGACCTACCGATGCATCGAGGGGCTATAATAGGCCCCACCCACCACTTCATGTACAAATAATTATTTATAAATTGATTCAATATAAGATCAATATGCCTTTTTAATATCCGTATAGAGTAGAGTATACAGATTCATCAAAATTTCAATAATTAAAATAACTTTCCAAATAAACACCTTATGTAAAATGGTATATGGTTTAGAAAAAACATATACATGGAATGAGATTATGGATATTTAATATAAATACAATTTCAAATGAAAAGTGATCTCAAATGGACAGTAGGTACAACACATAAGGATTATTAGGTGCACAATACAAAGTTAGTCATAATGAAAAGGCAGTTGAGACGAAATCCCTTACCACAATGTAATCAGTCAAATCATATGACCAGAACTTAATGAACATCAAATGAAACATTAAATAACATGAATATAAATAGAATAATGTTATTATATATCAAAGGTTAGTACACATATACCAAATACAAGGAATAAGTGGCGAACAATGAAAATCTCACAAAAATGAAAGTGAGATGAGAAACCCCTTACCTTTTTGCTTGAGTGTGTTCTTTGTTTGATTTAATGACCTGAATAATCAAATTTAGATTCATTAATTAATAATTCCAAAACCTCCTATGTCACGACCCGACCCTACCCAGGCTCGAGCCGCAACTACCCCAAGCCCGCCTCCATAGGCCAAGGGCTGGCGACCAGCGCCGAAGGCACAATAACTCGGGGAGGCCTTTGCCTAAGAACCTACACACACACACACACAGCAAACTCAATGCAAAAGTGCAGAGTAAAAGAAAAGACATGTAAAGAAAAGGGGAACCTGCTATATAAATACCACAAATGTGCATCGACCTCTAAATAGTACAAGGTACAAGCTGAAAGGAAAAGGGGCAAAACACGCGCCCAACCAAAAAGTGCCACAACTCGGCAACAGGTAAACGAAAAGAAACAGCTGACGGGTCTGCCACCTAGAACCTGGCCACGACCACCGCACGCGGTCCAAGCTCCAAAGCTCCTACGCTCCACTGAATTCACGCTCCACCTGTCCGTCGTCTGCAAGGGCACACCAAGTGCAGGAAAATCCCAAGCAGGGGTGAGTATAAAAATACTCAGTAGGATACCCCGAAGGCTCGAGGGAGCAACAAAAGGAGGTACTGAAGGGTGAGCAGTAGAGCGAACAGAAAAGTAGAGGAGTACAACTGAAAACGAAGTAAAGAGTCCAGGTCAACCAAACAAGAGAAACGTAGAAGACTCGTCCTAACACAAGGAGCTAGGAACGGTGAGAAGATGCACTTCTCGTCGAGCTTTTGCTACCTATAGCAGGAGAGTAGACTCATCCAACCACGAGAAGCTAGACACGAAAATCACGTGGCATACCCCACGTGTCTTCACCCCCTCTGGAAGGAGAGTATCCAAAACCCAAGGAGTGGGTACCAGAACAAGGTATATACATATCGGTATGCTCAACAAGAAACCCGAACGACGTCGTAAGGGGATCCCCGTCCCGTAGCTCAGCCCAAGAAAGAGTCGCCAACAGTCCCAGAAGTAACCCCATCATCGATGCCCAGCATCCCGCACGTCTGCCCTAAACCGCAAGCCAAGGGGCTCAATCACCACACTTCGACACTATCCGCTTTGGGCGGCACTGACTCGCCCGCACAGTTTTAGATCGCATCACAAGAACGCGTCTCGGTGGGGAAAGCGCCCCTCATACTTGAGAGTTCTAGGGAAAGTCAAACCACACCTCATCACTGCCCTGCAGTCGAGAGGTCTCCTCAAATCCATAGCCGTCACAACACTGACCCGTATAACCAAGGGTCCCACTCCGGTAATCATGGAGGAAAGCCACAGACTATCCTAGTAGTAAGGACTGAGTCTGGAATGCCAACTGGTGTCCCACTGCCTAGCCTTGCTGGAGGGTAATTTGTAACCAGATATCGAGTGAACCACTGCCCAGCCCTACTGGAGGGTAAACCCTAATACATCATCAGGCGACCCACTGCACAACCCCACTAGAGTGTAAACTATAATAAGACACTGGGTGACCCACTACCCAGCCCTGCTGGAGGGTAAACCATAACACATCATCCGGCGACCCACTGCCCAGCCCTGCTAGAGGGTAAACCTGGAATAAGTCGACAGGTGACCCACTGCCCAGCCTTGCTGGAGCGTAGACCTGGAACCAGACGACGGGTGACCCACTGCCCAACCCTGCTGGAGGGTAGGCCCTAAGAGGTCGTCGGGTGACCCACTGCCCAGTCTCTACTGGAGGATAGACCCTAATAGAATCGGGTGACCCACTGCCCAGTCTCTGCTGGAGGGTAGACCCTAATAGCATCGGGTGACCCACTGCCTAGTCTCTACTGGAGGGTAGACCCCTAGAAGTAAGTGATAAACCCACTGCCCAGCCCTGCTGTAGGGTAAGCCCGAGGAAGTCGATGAGTAACCCACTGCCCAGCCCCGCTGGAGGGTAAAATTCAGAACCGCTCTGCCATCTCTACAGAAGGGTGAAACACTGGCCGACCGAACATGGAGTGGGTGTCGCGCAACCACCCAACTCTAGAACAGCTCTCCCAAAAGAGGTGCAGCGTCTGCCCCAGCACCGGGTGTCAGTAGCACCGCTACCGGCCAATCCATTGAGGACGAAACCAGGGGGAGACCACTCAACCCTGCTGGTCAAACCAATGAGCACAGAGCCAGGGGAAGAGCTCCACCTTTCTGGTCAAACAAACACACATAGGGACCCTCTACGTCGTGAGAGGTCAAAGTACGTAAGGCAGAACACGACACACACATGGGTCCCACACGACGTGTGGCCCCTAGTCAACCCCAACCAAGCGCACGAACATCTCAGGTACAAACCACACGTACCTCCAAGCGCTCCCGTATACTCCCAGAGTATACCTCATTCCAACCCATAGGCTATCGTGCACATGACACCCAACGTCAGCGCGAAGGCATGACGTAACAACTCCATCCTGCCACCTCATCGGCTGAGGCACAACCAACCACATCTCATGAACCATTTATATCACTCTCCCAAGAGTGCGCGATCACACGCCAAGGGTCTGCTACAAACAAGGTAGGGCGAACCACCACTGGAGCACCTTCCATGCTTCCACATTTAACAAGATCGCGTATAATGCTCCGCACAACCAAACAGATCGCACCGTTGTAATCCTCGCAGAAAAACACGTGAGATCAACTACTTACTCGCCTCCAACGGATATCCGACGAAAAAGTCACCAACACCGCCTCACGCCCGAACGGCGTCCCGTGATCCCGAGCCTCAGCCCCGAAAACAGTCGGGCGTATCGCACCATTGCGATCCCCTCGGGAAAACACGTCAAAAGCACTACTCACAGGAGTGCAACGGATATCTGGAGAAAAAGATGCGTTCCGGCGCACCACACACGAGCGGCACCACGTGGGACCCGCATATCGGTCCTGAAACTCAACGAACGGATCACACCGTTGCGACCCTCTTGAAAAAGTACACAAAATGGACTACTCACTTGTCCAAAACGGTCGCCTGGTGATAAAGCTGGAAATCACCGTCAACTCCCGAAACGGCCCTCGCGGGGCCCACACCATCGTGCAGAATTACAATGGGAAGACTATGCCAACGCGCTGCCCTCGGAAAAACACCCAACATCGACTGCTCGCACGCCCCGAACGGACGTCTGAGGAAAAAGTCGCTAAAAGCTACACGCAACTCAAAAGACGGGCCGTGGGGCCCATGCCTCAACTTCGGCCTCAAGGCCTGAAACCACCCTAGAAAGCTCGACTTGATGCCAGGGTCCCAACGCCACTGACGGTGCTCAAAACGGACGTCTGACGCGTCCATGCCGTCCAAAACAAAAAAACCCGAAAAAACGCTCGTCCACTTAAGGACGCGTCGCGCCTCAGCGGCCCCTCGTTTCGGGAATTAAAAATTCCCGAAACCATCTCAAAAACTCCATCTTGACGCAAGCTCCGCGCTGCCACAGACGGTGCGCAAAACGGACGCTCGTAGCCCGAAATACGGGCGTCCGAAGTCTGAGGGGCAAAGCCCCTTGGGCC
Organism: Viscum album; assembly: GCA_963277665.1. Taxonomy (NCBI): domain Eukaryota; kingdom Viridiplantae; phylum Streptophyta; class Magnoliopsida; order Santalales; family Viscaceae; genus Viscum; species Viscum album. The sequence continues at coordinate 401,573,559 of OY728126.1, forward strand.
GGACCGGCCCAGACCGGCCGGTCCACCCTGCTTGGGCCGGCCCGCGCCGACTGGCCATGTCCGCACAGCCGGCCCACGGCTCAAACGCGGGTCCGGTTCACCCCGCCGCGGCCAGCTGGCCACGACTCGCTCCAGCCAACCGGCCGCCTCGCAGCCGGTTGATTCCCCACAGCGACCTGCAAAACGCAGGTCCTGGTCGACGCACGGGGGTCGCGCGGTTCGCGGCCCCCCTCTCCTCCGCTCGCCGGCGCCCGCGGCCGGCTTCCAACAGCTGCCGCAGAAGCACGCCACCGCCTCCCGGAAGCGCCACCACCGCCTTCGAAGCCCCGGCCGACCGCCCTGCTGCGCCGCGCTCCGCCCCGCGCCGCCGCCGTCTGCCGCCTTCGGCCCTCGCCGGAAACCGGCCGTGGCCGGAAAATTTTCCAAGGACCACCAGGAACGATCCGGTGGTCGAAATTTTGATCCGGATAACATTCCTGAAAGCTTGGGACAATATCTACGCAACTACGGGCTTGGATCAAAGATCGGGCAGCAATTAGACACTAAAATTCGAATTCAAATAGGGGTTCGGGATTTAAAACGCAAACGAACACCGCCTACCTCGTTGGGCTTCGCCCGGCGCTTCCCGCGCGATCCGCCGCGCGCCATCGTCTCGCCGGAGCCACCTCACCAGGGTCGCCTCACCGGAGCTTGCCTCTCCGGAGGTGAAGGAGGGGGAGGAGGGTTTGAGGGAGAAGAGGAAGAAGAAGAAGGGGGGGGGGGGGTGGTGTTTAAGTACAAATCACTTAAACGCCCGCCCGACAGCCCCGAACCCGAACTCCCGACGGGGTTGAGATTTAGCCTCTCCTAGGATAAGAACCACGCTCTGAGCGCAACGGCAGTTTAGGAATTTTATTCCGAGACCCCATTCAAAAGTTATTAAACTTAGCGCCCGAGCCCGCCAAATTAAGAAAACGCCCCTAGGGCCATTTTTCACAAACGGCCCGTGCCCGTGAAACTTATACCCCTCCTAGGGTAAACGGCACGCTCCGAACTCAACGGTGCCCTCGATTTTCCAATCTAAGCCACCATTTAAAAGATACTAGTGTTTCACCCTTAAACAAATTAATTAATTTATTTAATCCGTTTAACATTCCAGAAGCGGGCAAGGGGTCCAAACATCCCGCGCCGACAAGTTTTATGTCGTTCCTAGGGTAAACACCCCATTCCGGACCCATCCGTACACTCGGATCCCTGATCCGAAACTCCGTTTAGGATTTGTATCATTTATTTAGCATTTCCAGTGTGAACGCACCAAAAATTTAATTCCGGCCACTCCGGGGCTCGGAATCGCACGCCGTCTGAAGGCGCTGCTCTGGAATATCATCAAGAATATTCCAAAGTATTTCACAGAAAAAACTGGGTTCTTACATCCTATACATGTAATTGATTTAGTATAACCTTATTAGGTTAATTTATGTCCCTTTTTAATGGGTTTAAGAGGTCAATTTTATTGTTTTGGAAGCATTTTCTTCCGTGGTTTTCATGATTAGTTTACTTTCTCTCTTGAATGGAAGTTCATTTGAAAAGTGGATAAATATCCTGAGTTATTAATTTATATTATTAGTGACATTAAAGAGATATAAATGATCTTATAATGATTATAGGTTATATACTTGAGGATGAATCATTAGTTAAAAGTTTTTGATAAACGCTTGGATTTAGCTTGGCGGTTTTGTATTATTATTCCATATTATGAGTGTGTAAAGATTCCAGAACATTAATGAGATGAAATACATATATTATTATTTGGTTCAACCATTAAAATGGTGTCATTACCAGTAATGAAGGATAAATTGAAGAACAAAACTCCATCATCCACAAAGGTTATAAATTGGAACCTCATGGACGTTGATTTCACTTATAAAAATAAAAAGGGGGAGAAGGAATATTGATGATGGTTATTCCATTCACATGATATAATTCCAGTATATAGATGATACTTGAGTTTATCATGGTCATTTGGAAAGAGGATGTGAAAATAGAAAAAGGAAAGAGATGATCTTGAAAATAAAAGAAAAACCGAGAGATCCTTATGAAAATTCGGCAGCCTAACGACGTCGCTTAAAATTTCATAAAATCAAATGATGAGAAAAAAAGGGTATCTCATCATATTGAAATCAAAAGGACATTAAGAATAATAAATAAAATCAAACCCCAACATATGAGAAATTAATTTCAAATAGCTAACATAAAAGAAGTGCCGACTTAAAGAAGAGAATGAAGGATTCCCTTACCTTGTAGAATAACTCCTAGATCTTGAAGGATGGGACCTTGGGGGCTTAGGGAAACCTTGGGAGGAATCATAGAGAGGTAAAACCACCAGAAATCCTAGGATGATGGATTTTGAATGGAATAAAACGAATGGATGAGTGGGTATTTATAGAAAAAGAGAGGTAATTTTTTAATAATTTCAAAGGGACACCTCATTAGTGGTTTTTGGCCAAACCATGGGATTGCCCATGGTTTTAGACACTTGGGACACCTCATGTCATAAGTTACTATAAAAAAGTTGATCATACTTTTATATTTAATTATTATATCATTATGATGTCCTTAAACTACTGAAAACTCAAAACTGTATTTTTACTATTCATGAAAAATTCATGTATTTTAGAAAAATCCCAAAAATTTAACCTAACCATTTTTTTATGTGTAGAATTAAAAAATGAACTCAATTTTCTGAAAATAATTTTCCAAGTATTATTAATATAATTTTTAAATAAAGTCATAGTTAATTCAAAAAATAACAATCTTAATGGTGCAATTAGTTTTATTTCTCATTAAAAAACTAATTAAGATATCATTATATTATTTACATAAGAAAATAAAATAATAATATTATTTACTATTCATAAAGGTCATATTACTATTCATAAGGTTATGTTACTATTCACCAAAAATCAAGTTTGTTCTATCAGACTCCAAATGACTTACTGATCACAACTCTAGATGACCATTTTTCAAAATTCAAAACATAGAAGTGGAAAATTTATATTTAATGGATAGGTTTTGACTATATACTAAATAACCTAGTTTTGTTTCAAACGAACACAATGATTTATAGAATTTATTTAATATAAGCATACCATAAGATTTTTGGGGTGCTATAAAGAGGGAACTTTTGAGAAGTAAATTCGATTGCATAACTGGTATAAAATGTAGTTTTAGAAAAGTATAAAATGAGAGTGCATAAGGGTATCCCATTCATAAAATACTCTTATAAAATTAATGGAATAATATAAAGTGGAAAATATAACTTATCATGAAAATTGGAAGACATACCACATAAAAAGGGAACTTTAAAGGAAAAGAGAAGTGGACATTTACCTTACCTTGAAGAGTTACTCCTTGATCTTGAGGAATGAAACATTAGGGGTTTGAGGAAACATTAGGGAGAATAATTGGGAGGAAAAAAAATACTAGATATTTATGTAGGATGAACTATGAGTTAAATAAATGGAGAAATGAGTGGGTATTTATAGAAAAATTGGAGTATTTGTTTAATAATTTTCAAATATAGGCCTTTAAAATCTATGTTGTGGAAAATACAAAACCATGGAATTTCCCATGATTTTTCCCATGTTTGTGGACATTTGGGACATACTTTATGTTATTTCAACCCCAAAATAACCAAGAATAATTTTATATTACTTCTTTTCTCATGGAAAAGTAAAGTTTCCACAAAATAATAATTTTAATGTTAAAGTTTCCATTTTAGACATTGGAAAGTAACTTATAGGTTTGGAAATTGATTAAAATCTATTAAAATATTGAATACTAAAAAAAATAAAATTTTAGTTCCTTGATTGTGGTTAATTAATAATTAAATAATTATGACATAATTATCTAGTCAATAAACATATTGAAAACACAAACTGTATTTTTACTATACTCAGAAAAATAAAGTATTTTATAAAATTATAATAAGTTCGCCCTAACCTAATTTCAATATGATGATTTAAAAACTGATGTTTATTTTATCATAATAATTATATGTTTATGATAATGTTAAATTTTAAATATAAAAATCCTTATTATTAAAAAAATAATGGGTTGAGAATTCATAGTAAAATTTATGAAAATTAAAAAATTTCCATAAAATAATGAAATTATTTTATTATTTATTTTTAAATAAGATTTTATTTTCCATAATATTACATTAAAATAAATATTATTCATAATACCTTAGTTTAATATTAAAAATTTACATCCTTTATGAAAAGTACACTTTGTGTATGAAAAATAAATATATCAAATTCATCATATTTAAGAAAAAAATTCTTAAAATGGAATTTACGAAATAATAAATTTATTTATAAAATTGAATTACACATTATGTAACTATGGCCTAGATATGTAACCCCTTATAACACCTGCATATGACCTAAAGGTATGGTGTTCAATAGTGATGGATTCATGGGGTGGCTTGGCTAACATCGCCCGTGTGCTAATTTCCACTAACATGAACTTATCCTATAGATGCTTTTGTTTAAGATTCAATTGTTGAATCATGGACTCATCTTGGTTAAGGGTGAACCCTAATGATGCTACCTCCCTTCAAAGTTCTGAAAAATGGGATTCATACGACATGACTCTACTGGTTGAGTCAATCATTTATCCTTTCTACATTAATTATCCTTAGTCATTTCTACTTATAAATTCTAATTATAATGTTAAAATTATTACCAAGAGTATTATTTCCAATGGTCATATTTAAAAATAGTTATATTTGACCAACGGTCATATAAAGGTTGAATCCTGATGGCCACATTTCCTTTTATACTCTATAAATAAAACTTAATCAATAAAGATATATGGTTTTTGGTGTATAACACACACTTTTAGGAAAAAAATATCATTTAAAAAGTCTTGGTCATTACATTCTCCCTCCCTTAAGAATTTTCATCCCTAAAATTTTCAAATCATTATCCCATTTGATAAAAGGTGTGGTTACTTCTATCAAATTATCTCCTATGGTCCCCACATCACTTATTCATATTTATGGCTCCTCCACAACAGTTTGGTGAGGTGGATATTCTTGTTGCATAGAACCTTGTATCTATGGTCCAAGATCCCCGCCAACTACTCCTCATAAGAGAGGTCATGTTCCAGTTGTACCACCTCCAGATTCAATACTTGTGAGGGATAAATTATGTTCTTCCTTAAGAGAGATATATGGAATACATCATGAACTTGAGCTATATTTGGTTGGAGTGATAGACAATATGACACCAATCTTATAAAATAAAGGCTTTGAAAGAAGAAAATGTAACTAGGTCCAAGATTACCTTTCTTTGCAAACCATCTGACTCTCTTCCATGGTGATATTTGAAGGAAAACTTTGTCACCAACATCAAACTCCAAGTCCCTTAGATGGGTTCCATAATAGCTCTACTGCTGACTCTGAGCATCATTTATGTATTTTTGGATAGAATGAACCCTTTTTATCATCTCTTGCACAAGATCAGGCCCATGTATCTTTCTCCCACCAACTTCATCTCAACAAGTAGGAGTTCTACATCACTTCCCATATAGAGCTCTATAGGGTGTCATTTGAATACTGAAGTGGATGATATTGTTGTATGAGAACTCAAATAATGGGAGGTGTTGATCCTATACACCTTTAAATTCTATCGATCATGTTCTCAGCATGTCCTTCAGTGTCTAAATAGACCTTTCAGATTAGCCATAAATTTGGGGGGTGATAGACCATACTAAAATTCAATTACGTACTCAGAGCATGTTGAATAATTATCCATAATTTTTATGTGAACATTGGATCATGATAAAAATTTTAGAAATTGGAACCCCATGAAACCTCACCACTTACTTTACATTAATCTTGGAATATTGGTTAAGAGAGAAATCTTCCTAAATAGAGATAAAATTGGATGTCTTGTGAGTTGGTCCACTATAACCCATATCAAATTATTTCCTTTGGATGTTTTTGGGAGACTAGTGACAAATTCCATAGTGACATTATCCCACTTCCATGTTGGTATGGGTAGTGTTTTCAATACCAGATTAGGAAGTTTCCACCCCGTCTTCCCTTTTTGACATACCAAAAACCTTGTAGTGTAGTCGAAATCTACCTTTTCATATTATCCCATCAATAATAATCAAGAATGTCCCTATACATTTTAGTGCTTTAATGTTGTATAGAGAATGTAGAGCTATAAACTTCATCCATCAGTTCTTTTTTTATATTCGGAATATATAGAACACATAATATTGTATAAAATTTCAGTACGCCTTCTTGATCAATATTAAACTCTAGAAACTTCCCATTATTCACATCCTCTATCATATTTTGTAACAAGGGATATTATCTTTTAGATTTATTGATCTTCTATAGTAATGATGGTTGAGAAATAATTGGGGATAAGGTTGATGATTTCCCCCTCCCTTATGATTCCCATATACAGATTTACTAGTTATTTTATCAAAGGATCTCCTTGAATCCACATCATTTCTAGCATAATAGGTTATTTCCTACTTAATGCATCAATGACTTTGTTTGCTCTTTTGGGGTGATGATGAATTGAACGGTCATTGTATTAAAAATCTCCAACCATATTCTTCTTCTCATGTTCATTTAATTTTATGTGAATATATAATTCAAACTTTTGTAGTTTATGTTTATATTTTTTTAATAAGGTGACATGGATTGGTTTCCCAATCCACGCCGGAAGGAGTTTATTAAATGATAAGTGTACAATGAGTTCATGAGGTGCAATGAGCTTACACTATCTTAAAACAAGAAGTCAGTCGAACAGAAATACATCTTTAAAGAACCTGGTATACAACATCAAAAGTCTCAGGGAAATTAAAATTGCACATTCAACCAGCAGCGTCCAAGTGCGTACAAACAAAGAGGTGCATGCAAATATAGAATCTCTAGATCAGCAATCTGTTGTCAACATAAGAATCTCAAAGAAGATTGATTATTAGAGCAGCCGAGAGTTAAAGTATCAGAAAACCAAAAAAGTAACGGCTTAAAGGGGAAAAAATGAAGGCATCAAATTGCAGCATAGAAGAGGATCAGACCAAAATAGCCAAATTGCATCATCATACCGAAATTCACATCACAACAAAAACCCAGAATTTGAATTCAAATTGGCAGCATAGCTCCATCAAGGAGGCAAAAACAGTGTTGTAGCAGCAAGAAAAAAGAAAGAAGCACCAAAACCTAGAAAACTCCATGTTTCATAGCATAATCATATTTCACCAAAGAAGATTACAAGTCAGAAAAGGATCAAGAAAATTAAGGAGCCTGAATAGACATCTGCATCCTCTGGTTAAAGATGAAACATTTTACTCTGAGGTATTGATCAGCGGAGATAACACCTTGTTGAAGTTTTTGGTGGGCCAATTCTTGTTGCATTTCTATATTTGTGTTCCAGTCCTTAATCTCATCCTTTGTGAAGTGCTGCGAAAAGTAGTATAAAACAAGACTCGGGTCATCAGTCAGAGGATTTTCCTGAGGTGGTTCAGTAGTATTTTCCTGGGCGGGTTCAGTAGGAACCTTCCTGGAAGCATCAAGTGACCGAGTAACAATAGTTCTTTCAGTGTGAGAATAACCCCTTCGTTTTCTAGTTTTCTTCAGATTCGGAGTGATGAATGCATCAACATCCACCATGTCCTTTTTTCCTTTCCTGGCCATATTTTTCAAATAGGACTCCTCAATTTGGCCCGAATGATTATCTTCCTCAATTGAGGAGTCACTGGAGTCTGAAACCTCAACTTGTTTCTTGCTTCCATCCTCTAGAGTCTGAATTTTATTTCCCTATTCCTCAACTAGATCAAGGAAATTTCTCTCCATTTCATTTGAGTGAGAGGACATAAGCTAGTTAGAATTTTCCTCCTTGTGAGAAGGAATATTGGAAGTGATGTCAGTGACAACATTTACATAATCTGAGATTTGATTCTCAGGTGATTTGGTATTATCCAATCCTAAAATATTTTCAAAGCATTCATTTTTAGAGGATATAAAGGGACCAACCATGTCTTTGTGTCCAAAATTACCCTTTTCAATCCAAGTGGGTTTCCAGCTTTTAGCATAATCCTTACTTTTACCACAACTGTTTGTGGGATGACCAAGTCTAAAGCACTTGTGACAATAGTTAGGCATTTTTTCATATAAGACCTCTTGAGAGAAGCCACACTCACCACTTTGAATCCATATGTGTGAAGGAAACTATTGTGAGACATCAATTTTGATGCAAATTCTAGCTATTGAGGGTCTAGAAATAAGTCTTTTAGCTGAATCCAGCTTCAAAGGGGATCCAATGAGGCTGGAAATAGGAAACAAAGCAACCTGGTTGAATAGGTGAAGGGGTAGCTCAGGAAAACCTACCCATACAGGTACAATGGGTGATTCTGAATGAGGGTTGAACTCTGGATTACATTTAAGAACTTTCATAAGGCAACCACCAAAATACCATGAGCGCTTCACCCACAACCTGTAATAATCATCCTCAGTGCCGAATCTAAACAAGATAAGGGAGGGTTTAGGAGACCAATGTGGAAACCCGAAAATCCTATAACTTCAAGCGAAGATCTAAGGAACTTCAATTACTAGCGACGATTCAATAACTTCCCAACAAGCACAAATCATAGACCTGATGAAAGAAAATTTACCTATTCCATTGAGAAGGATACGACTGATTTCCTGCAGTGATGGAAGAAATTAGGTTTGATCTGGATTTCATGCACCACACTTGTCTTCGAAGAAACAAATTCAACTGCTCTCCCCACCACCACATCTGCGAAGGATCGAATATTTGCATTAGGGTTTGCTGTCCGAGTTGGGTTTTTTCCCTTGCATGCACCAAGTCTCCATCCTTGTGGTCTATTTTTATATCACATTACTCATCATAAAGTTAGTGAATCCATTTTTTTAGATAAAACAAACCACAACTAGCTTCAGGTCATGCATTGGATAATTCTTCTCATGAGGATTTAAATGTCGAGATGCATAAGTAATCACCTTGTCATTTTTCATGAGGAATCACCCTATCACTTTAAGTGATGCATCACTAAAAAAAAAGAATCCTTCTATGATAGAGGGTTGAGTTAAAAAAAGGTGCAGTAACTAATATATTGTTTATTTCTTGGACAATTTCTTGACACTCCTTAGTTAAGATGAACTTTTCCCCTTTTAGAGTTAACTTGGTTAGCGGATTTGAAAGTCATTTTTTTTCAAAAACCTCCTATAATATCTTGCTAAACCAAGGAAACTATGAATCTTAGTTACTATTATTTGATGATTCCACTCCTCCAAAACCTTTATCTTAGCAGTTTCAATTAAGATTCCTTTATTGGTTATAATGTTCCCCAATAAAGAAACTTTTTGTATCTAAATTTTTTATTTTCTAAATTTTCCAAATAGACTCTCCTTCATCATAGTTTTAAATATAACCCTTAGGTGAGCCTCACACTCTTTATGAATTTTATAATATAACAAAATATTATAAATAAAAACTACCTCAAATTTATAAAGGTAGTACACAAAGAATCTATTCATCAAATACATAAATATAGCTGGAGAATTAGTCAAGATAAAGGGTCTAGAAACAAACTCATAATGCCCATATTAGAAATAGGAATTTAAAATATCTTATTTATTCACCCTCAATTGATGAAAACTAGATCAAAGATCAATCTTTGATAATAATTGATCCCCATGAAGCTAGTAAAAAAAATCATCAATCCCTGGTATATGGTACTTGTTCTTCACTAATATCCTATAAAGCTCCATATAATCAATGCATAGATGCATTGATCCATCCTTCTACTTCACAAAGAGAATAGGTTCTCCCCAAGGATACACACTTGTTTGGATAAACCCCTTATACAAAAATATTTAAGTTTTTTCTTTAATTCTGCTAGATCTACATTTTACATTCTATATGGGCTATTTGATATTGGATTGGTATCAGGTATGAGTTCAATGGATAACTCTACCTTCCTTTCTAATTGAGGTCCATTTAACTCCTTAGGAAATATGTCAGTATATTCCTGAATGAAGTGGACATTTTCTATTCTTATATTTTCATTTCCTTCTTCCTATTCACCGATAATTTCAATAAAGAAAGCTAAAGGGGGTGCATCTAGTCAAAAGTAGGGCCGAGATATCTCTCATTTGAAAATAAATATAGGTTTTACATTCAAGACTACTAACATTTCCTTGATCCTAAAGTTTATATTAGCACTATAATTTTAGAACTAGTTCATTCCTAGTATAATTTAGAATTCCACCATGGAAATGACTATAGGATTTGCGATGAGATTTTGCTCACTGAAGTCGATACTAGAGTTTATATAAATTGTTGATGCTCAGATAATCCCTATAAGAGACTTTAATAATAACTATACTTCTATAATTATAGGTATTGATTCTATATTATTTGAAAACTTTGAGGAAATAAAGGAATACATAGAACCAAAATCAAACAAAATACATTCTAGATTTGAGACAACAATGAGAGTACTTTACACCAAAAAAGTTGGAGCTTATACTTCATCCATAATGATAGAAAATTTCTAACCTTTATCTCATGGCATATGATGAGGTTTATAGATATTACCCTCCATTATATTCTGATTTGGATAGTTATTGGAAAATTTCTCAAGCTATTTGCACTTACAACATTGAACTTCAGGCTAGTCATGCACAATATTCCCTTTATTGTTACTTTTAGAAGTTGAGGCTTCACCTCACTATGATAGTTTCAATATATATGACCATCTCTTCCACACTTGTAACATTTTCCACTCCCAAGAATGAAGTTCCCCGAATGCTTCTTCCCACGTTTTTGGTATGTGGTAAGTTTCACTTTCATTCCTCCTATTTCATGATCAAAGTTACTCCCTAAGTTTGGATCCAAATATCACTTATTTTCATTTATTTTTTATGATAATTGTGTCTCTATGAACTCTAGTTCAACCTTCATATCACTCTACACTATCTACTCATAGCTATCATAGTCTCGGTTGGCTAGATTTCTTTATAGATGGGGTCTTATTACACTGATGAATCTATCAAACTTTCTATTAGGTTCCCTAAAAAATCTACAGGTGTAATGAGAAAGTCTTGTAAATTTAATCTTATATTCTCCCAAAGATTAATTTTCCTTATAATTCAGCTCTAGGAATTAATTCTGCATTTTTTTTTCAACAAATTAGGGAAATATTTTTTGAAAAAAGTTCCCATGAAATCTTCCCACTCCATAGAATCGATCTCTCTTCTTGGCTTCACATTTTTAATTAGTGTCTACCACTAATCAGCTTCTCCCTCTAAGAGGTAAAAAACCAAGGTTAATTTCTCTTATTCTAAACAATAGAGTACAAAAAAGATCTTTTCTATAGAGCTTATCCATTTTTAATAAATCAATGTTTCGATAGATCCACTGAAATAAGGTAGTCATTGAAGCAGAAAGGACTCAATATAAAGTTATTCCTATTGAGGTGAATCAATTCTCTTAGCCTGGTTCAAGTTATTGTTCATAACTTGAGTTAGTTGATTCATTATTCTCATGAAGTTTTATATTTCATCTTCCATTGGAGGGTTGCTAGTGCATGGTCCATTGTACTCATCATTTACATGATACTTCCTATTTCTCACCATTTTATAAAAGAAGAAAACCTCAATGAGAAATGTGTTTCTTTTATGAATTTTATAATACTAAAGGAATTTTATGTCTTAAAATATCATGCTTAAATATGTTATTCTTAACAAAAAATATATTTATAAAAATCCTTCATAATGGTTCATAAAAAGATTTTGATTAAACAAATATATCACCTGGGAGTATCAAACAGGGAGTGCATCAATGACCATTGTCATGAAATAGTTTCCATTCAAGTCTAGCTCAAAGTGGTGTTCTTAGGGGATACCCATAGATACATTTGTGCTAGATCCACATCCACTTGTTCATATCTAGACATGGATTTCATTTTTCAGAAAATACTTACTTAATACTTCACCAAAATACCAGGATATTTTCCTATATTTAAGATTTTCTCTATTTTTATTTGTAAATTTTTTAAATATTAATTTCCAAAAATAACCAAACAATAATTTTATAACAACTATATAATCCTTCCTTTTTATTACATAAAATTTTCATTTATAAGGTACAAACAAATGGTCTATTAAAGTTTAGTTTCTTGGAAATAAGGTATAATACATGAAAAAATAAAAAAAATTTATAAATAGAGTTGAATAAATCCTCATGGGTTCATCCTAAATACATTTTCATCATCGCATATCATAGGGACAAACATTGAAGGAAATTAGTGATCATGAGGCCCAATAGGGGAAAACAATTTACATGTGATCGTGAGGAATATCAATAAGAACATGAGGAATGTCATTAAGGCATGATCAATGGGAAAAAAGAATATCATAATAAAAATAACATGAATCATAACATGTAAATTTGGATAAAATATTTATAGTATTGATTCAAAATCATATCACCAAGGTTTATCACCGAGGTTTCATAAATAAAAATTATATAGGTTATTCACCGAGGTATCATAAAACATGCCATCTCTAGAGATTAAATTATTTAACCAATGCATTGGAGAGATATTTGGGTGAACCCTTAATATGTATTAATTAATTTGATATATATATATATATATCATAATTTAAAATTTCATAAATAACCCATGGAGAATAAAAAATGGGTTTTATATCAAAATCACGACGTTTTAAAAGTTCTTAAAAAACTGATCATTATATCATTTTCAACCCACATAAAGGGAATGCAGGTTTCATGTATGTTAATCCCAAAATAAAATAAGTAATTATTTACATTTATCTAAATATCATTGGAAATTAAATAGGCTTTATTATTCACAAGAATAAAATAAAAGCGAATTTCTTGAAGAGAAGAGGGAAATATGGATAAGTAAATTCGACAGTATAACATGTATAAAAGGTAGTTTTAGAAAAGGGTAAAATGATAGAGGACAAGGGTATACCATTCATAAAATACTATTATTACAGTAATGTAATAAAAAGTGACAATATAACTTACTTTGAAAATTAGAAGACATACAAGATAAAAAGTAAACTTGAATGGAAAAGAGAAGTAGAGATTTCCCTTACCTTGAAGAGTTACTCCTAGATATCGAGGAATGGAACCATGGGGGATTGAGGAAACCTTGGTGGGACTACTTGGGAAGAAAAATAATAGATATTTGTGGATTATGTATTGTGAGTTAAATTAAATGGATAAATAGAAGGGTATTTATAGCAAAAGTGAATCATTTGTTTAATAATTTCCAAATACAGGCCTTTGAAATCTAGGTTGTAGAAAATAAAAAACCATGGGATTGACCATGTTTTTCCACTTTTTTGAAAATTTGTAAAATATTTTATATTATTTTAACCCACAATAACCAATATACATTTTATATTACTTATTTAGGCATGGAAAATTAAAGTTTCCACAAAATAAGATTTTTAATGTGAATGTTTCCATTTTAGTCTTTGGAAAGAAACTTATATGTTTTAAAATTGATTAAAATATATTAAAATACTTGATATTAATTAAATAACACATTTTAAGTTATTTATTGTGATTAATTAATTTTTACATAAATATTATATAATTATGAATTCATTAAACATACCAAAAAACCCAAACTATATTTTTACTATTAATGAAAAAATAAAATATTTTAGAAAATTCTCATAAATTAAACCTAACATTATTTATATGTGATAATTTAAAAAATGATGTCTATTTTATCATAATAATTATATAACTATGTTAATATTAACTTTTAAATATTAAAATCCTCATTTATTATAAAAATAGCAGGTTAAAAATGCATTGTAAAATTTCTAACAAATAAAAATATTCAATGAAATAATAAAATTATTTTATCAATTATATTTAAATAAGAGTGTTTTTATTATAATATTTAATTAATATATATATATTATTCATAATACCTTATAATATTATTAAAAATTTACATCCTTTCTGAAAAGTATAATTTTTATATAAAAAATCAATTTATCAAATTCATCATATTAATGAAAATCTGTTCTTAAAACATAATCGATAAAATAAAAATTTTATTTTAAAATTGAATTACACTTTAAGTAATCAAGTTCTTTACATGTAAACCATTATGATACCTACTTACAACATAAGGTTAAGGTGTGTGATAGTGATAGATTCATGGTGTGGCTCGACTAACATCACCCGCGAGGTAATTTCCACTAACTTGAACTTCTTCCATACATGAATTCATTCAATCTTTACTTGTTGAATCCCGGCTTGGTATTGGTCAAGGTTGAACCCTGTCAATTCTAACTCCCTCCCAAGTTCTGAAAAATTGTCTTCATAAGGTATGGATCTTCTAGTTGAGGCTATCACTTCTTCTTTTTTGCATTGATTATACTTTGTCATTTTTATTTATAAACACTAATTATCACGTTAAGTTTTTTTTACCAAGAGTATAGTTTCCAATGGTCTTATTTAACCAAAGTTATATTTGACCAATTTTCATATAACGGTTCAATCTTGATGGTCACATTTCCCTTTATACTCTATAAATACCACTTCATTAATAAATAGATATGGGTTTGTGGTGTATAACACACATTTTTAGGAAAAAAATATCATTTAAAAAGTATGAGTCATTATGTATGACTAGTTAAAATGGGGTATATAATGGATGTATATTTATATTTATTAAATAATTATGATTATGAAAATATAAAATATTAATTACATTTTTAACCTTCGATCTGTTGTAAAATGATAATACCACTCATGCATATGTGTAGACTACCACCTCCATAAAGTGATTTTCATTACCAATTAACATGGATGTTCATAATAACAAAACTAATGAATAAATATGACATTTATAAAATATTTATGAATTTATAAAAGTAAAATATAATGTAAATTATTTCTTTTATACCCAATATAAAAACGAAAAGTCCTTCATGGGTACATATGAACTATCATCTCCATGAAACTATGTGTTTCATTTTTCATAACTAACTTACATGTATGGTTATAAAATTATATTAAATGTATAAAAATTATAATTATAAAATTTTAAGATTCTATAGTTTAGGGAATAATGGACCATTTTTCCATATTCAATGCACCAATTTTATTTTGAGGTTATAAACCCAATTACCACAAAACGACCAACATAAACTTAACCATTTTATTTATTAAATAAACCATGGTAATAAATTAAATAAAAGGAATAATGATAATGGAATTAATTTAGAAAATATTCTTAATCATTTAAATAAAAAATAAAAAATTATTATATTAGATTTAGAAAACGTATGATGTTAGGTGAGACATAAGGTAAGAGAGTTTTCTTTAAAACCTTATTTTAAGGTATTCCTTTCAAATATTTATCCTACATATCCATGTTCTTCAAAAATTTTCATGAATGTTCTTATTTAAACATATAATATTGTGAAATTTCATTTTTAACTAATTTTTAATTTCTTTAAAAAGGTTTTAAAAGGAAATTTTTAAAATTTTCCATATGGGTCACTTTTGACACTATTTATCAAAGTGAAAAAAAATTTATTTTAACCTTTACTACATAACCAAATTTTTCCACTATCAGAGCCATTATTTTTTATAAATATTCATCTATAATTTTTCTTTATTTTTAATAAAATATCATATTCCTGTTCTTATAATGTTTTCAAAACAAACTAATATTTTTATATGAAAATGGAAAGTGATTTTATGTATGGGTTGAAATGATTTTTCATGGTTTTTATGATGAGAAAGTGAAATATTAAAAAAATTTCATGATATGGAACTTGAAAATTATAGATGATTACAGGTGATCCCAATATCTCTATCGAATACATTAGGTAATAAATAGTCCTTGAAGGTGAAAAATAAGAGAAATAAACCTTTAGGTCACTATAATGGAATAAACTAGGACTTAATTATTTACAAAACAGGTTAAACACGAGTGAAAATGAGTAATGGATATGAATCTCTATGATACTTATTTCATTATTGATAAATGTTTAATGAAAATATCTTGATTTCATAAAGAATTAAAATTTTACGAACATTTAAATATGAATGATTTATTTTTCGAGGAATGTTTTCACGAGGTCTAATATTCCATATTTTTACATCATGATTACATGTATTGCTAATGGATATTAAAGGTTTTATTTAATAAAATATTTATTTTCACATTTGGATTTTTTGAATCTCTAGGCTTAATTTTTTTATTTAAAAGATAAAAAGTTTTATGGGTTTTCATGTCTTTCATTTGAATAACACGATTCCTTTATTTTTATATCACTTACTAAGCTTTATTTTACTCATAAAAATTTTTCAAATTTTTTTCATTAGATTTAAGGTTTTTTTAGAATTATAGAAAGGTTAATGATGACACATATTTAATAAGGAAAAAGTGACATGAATGAAACAGGTTTATAAATTTAAGAACCTATTTTTGTGGGAAAACTGGACACTGTGTTTTTGTGTCCACTTTGTTATGCAGTGCATTAATTAATTCTATGAAACTCCATTTTTAAAAGTTCTTTTAAATTTAATAAAGTGAAAACCTTTTTATAAATCATGTAATTATGGGTTTATTATGTTACATGTCATTATAAACACATTTCCATGGAACCATCTTAGCCCTCATATCATGAAAGAAAGTTCTATAGCTAGCATCATTATGAGTAAACAACTAAGGAACCATATATGGAACCTACCATTGAATACTAGGGTCAAACATACCATCTCAAAAATGTGACTACTCTCTAGTATCTCACAAAAACAATAAAAACTCCAAGTAGTTAATAATTGGTCTTAACGAGACCACCCCATGCACGCACATTTATGACATATCACATAAAATATGAATAATTCAATAATAATATATAAACCACCTAAATTTATTTTCCAATATTGTTATCTTTAAAAATATCCTACTATTTCATACTTAATCATAAAATTTAGTGAAATATACAGTTCCCTCATGCTTTAGAAGACACAATATTTCAACAAGAAATGAAGGAGATCTCCCTCTGAGAAGAATATAAGGGCATGAGCTCTATATGGATAAATTTATTATTTTAAAGGGAATAAATATACATAATTTATCTTTAAATAAGTTTTTTTATCATTTATTTATTATTTAGAAAAATTCTAAAGACATTGTTTATCCAATAATCTTTTTGGAAAACCCTTTCTTTTGACCCCCTTTACTTATGAATCCCATTATTTGTGAATTACATTATACAAGAATAGTGATTCTTAAATTCCCTTATTTATGAACCCCCTTACTTATTTTCCCTTATGAATTCCATTAATTAGTAATACTGATTCAATAATCCCCTCTATAATAGTATATTTGGGCTAGAAACACTTGTAACAATAAAAAAGAATAATAATAAACCACCCGAGCTAGGGCGAAATATTGTGGCTCATTCCTTGGCCTATACCAATACTTTTAACACCTACACTAGGTTCCAAGAAAATTTTCTAATTTGGGAATATACCCAAAATAATTATTACAAATACTTGTGACTTTACATATAATAAACTTTAAAATTAACAAATTTATATTTTTCAATGTAGAATGAAGTGGATTTAGATTCTAGAGAAAATTGAAAAAAAACATTAGTTATTTAAATCATTGAATGTTCGTGTAGTGACCAAGATGAGATGAAACCATTATTAGAGAAAGTGTATCAACTGGAGATTATCCATGAACTAGATTTTGTATTCATAACAGATTTGGTTTTGGAAAATGAATGGTTGAATAAAGAAGATCTAGCCTTGAATGTATGCATTACTATAATGGTTTCAATAAAAATGGAGAAATGTGACATACTCAAAGAACTTAGACATAAGATAGAACAATAAATGGATATAAAGAATTAAATTAAGGAAAATATCATTCCTCTCAAATCTCAACATGAAGAAAGGATAGAATCTAGAAAATAATAAAGCTTAAGGATGGGGAACATGACTATCCAATTGAAATAGAAGAATGAAAAGATAAAATATCTTTATGAAAAGTTAAAATCAACAAAAGGAAAGAAAAATATGAGGATCACTCCTAAAGAAAAATCAATAAGTGGAGTCTATAAAAGTGAAAATATATAAATAGTGGGAAGACGAAAATTTCTTGATAAATTCAGCATTAAAGGCTCTTAAATAAATGTATATATGATGTTTTACTATTTTTGAGTTATAGGATAGACTATGGATGTGTGACTAGAATCTAAATAACTCGATGGTAAGTGAAAATCTGTTACATCATCTCATACAAGGTATGATTTTTTGGTTGATGTATTATATATACTAATTATGGATATATAGAAAGATATTTTAATAAGAGATGAGTGAAAAATATAATAAAGAGATTATCCATACCTCTGATAAATGGGATGATAGATTTTACTGGAAGAAAATATTTTATGTTAAGAAACAAATTTACTACATTATAGAAAATTTATGATGGATATAAATGAAATTTTCATCATGCACCATTGTTCAAGTTTTTATAACAACTCTTATAGAGAAAACAAAAGAAAAAAACGGAAAATGAATAAAGAAGCTACTACTATTGAAAAAAGGAGATTAAATATTTTAAGAAAGACTCATCAAGGATAAATAAGTTTGAGGTAACTCTAATGGAAATCTAAGACGAAAAGTATGAAGTACACCTAATTTGTTTCATAAATTATCCACAATGAAAGACGTAAAGATTGGTGGAAGATCCCACATATTGTGGAGGAAACATTATGGAGGGTGAAATCATGAAGTATTAATGGAAAAAATGCATAAGTGGGAATAGTCTTATAATGAAGTTGGTTCCCAATATATGGGAAAAAATTATAAATATAATATTTGGAGTGATTTTTATGAGTGGTATTTTAAAAATAACCACTAATAAGGATTGGAGGAGAGTTGTAAGTAAAGGGTTGGTTCACTAAGAGAAACTATATTCCTATACATAAGGATATTTTGGAATTACCCCTATTTCATTACACTTAATCATTATATCTAATTATTGTAGTGATAAATGTTTATTGGTATGCTAAAATACACATGGTATATGTCCTGAAATAATTTTAAGAAATTGAGAATGGATTTTTTATTGAAAGGTGATAAATGAAACAAGTGGAATCAGATAATATAAGAGTGGTGTCAAATTAAAAAACTTAAGTCATAAAAAACTTGTTTTAGAATAATATTTGTGGACATCAAGGAACAGTATGAAACAATAAGTGATTTTCAGAGAAACTCGTAGTATTGAAGCTTAATATTGAAAATTCTAGTGGTTTCTTGAAAAATCTATAACTGAAAGAGGTGACAGATATTTTCAAATGGTATCAAGTCTTATTAAAATAAAAATTTATTCCAAATTATAAATATGAAATATTTAGTGGTATTAATCCAAATATGATGATCAATAAGTGGTATCAAGAATATTATAATTAGAGATATCCCTTGAAGAAAAATAATGATAACTTGCTAGAGAAGAAGTTACATTCATATAAGAATCTCATATTTTATTTATTTTGATCTCAAAATGTGATATCATATAATAGTTTTTTAGATACTAAAAGTTACTAAAAAAGGATACTCCCATGATGAATATCAATTCAATAATAGGTTCCATGGATGAATAAATTCATGTGAAGTATATATTGAAACTTTAAAGGATACATTCCATATTAAGTGAAGAAGACACCCTATGAAGGATTAAAGATATTTGAAAAGAATTAGTATAATGAAAATTTCAAAATAATTGGTATCACTTGGTTCGACAAGTGGTCTGACTTACATGCATTATTATTTATTTATTATTCACTTAGGATCTTGTATAAGTTTGATTGAGATCATGGGGGGAAATATTTAAATAATTTAAGGCTCAAGTTGTATTTGTTTATAGAATTAAGTGAGTGACATGGAAAACATTGATGTTATTGAAATATACTCATGTTTTCAATATCAAGTTCCAACTCAGTAGACTTAGAAGATTTTTTTATGACTCTTTGATAAGTGGAAACTTCACTAATTGAAAATCCTTTATAAAAATTTATCTACATGTGAAAGAGTTTTTGAGATTGAAATAAGATCTAGAATTGTATTTCAAACAATTGGAATTATAAAAATATGGATAAGTGGTTCCAAATCCATTTATAACTTAACTTAATGTATCAAGAATGTATAGATTCTAAGGGGTTAAGGATAAAGTTCCATGAATGGTAAATGGTGATAAACGTACAATGTCCAAGTAAAAATCATAGTTGAATATAATATATTATAGTTTGCGAAGAGAGTCTAGATGTTAGGAAAATGATTTACAAGTGGTTGAAGGAGCCCAATGGGTTTGAATTCAACCTATAAGTGGTTGATAGAGCCTAAAGATTTGGATTTCATTAAGTGGCATAAAAAGGCTCATGAATGGATTGTATTGATAAACGGGGATAAGTAATAATAAAGATTCCCCTTTTCATCCTAGTGAAAAATGGATAATTCATGAATGAAAAATATAAAGAATATAAAGTAACATCTAGTGGAAAAATCCTTTGAATTTTTTTGACCAAGTGGTTGTAAAAATAATTCATCATAAATATATAATTTGATAATGGAAGAACATTGAAAATAGAGATAAATTTATTATAGTATTGTAAAAAAATTCAAATGGGGAGATTGTTGTATCCAAGAGTTTGGTTTTTGGTTTTTTTGATAATAAATTAATATAATTTTGTTGGATTTATTAATAATAAATAGAGTTTGTCAATAAATGTAATGACATAGATATTAGGAGATTCATGGATGAAGATAAAGATGATTTCCATACATAGGAACCACATTTTATAAAGGATGCATGCCATTAAGATATATAATATGTTGATTCATGTGGAAGATCAGGATTTTGTGAAGTAATACAAATTCCACATTGAAGAAAACCTATCATGGAAAGGCTAAGGAAGAATTGAAGTATTTTAGGATTTATTGAATGTTTATTTTATAAGAATTAATGAAGGTTATAATGAGGATAAAATTTATTACATTATTTTAAAATGTAAGTCAATGATATGTGAACATGCATAGAGAAATTTGGTGAAGAATGTAAGATTTTGGTGATAAAAGAGCATATTAATACTTAATGGTGTAGATAACAACATAATAGATGCTAAAAAATAATAAGTGTTTTACAATAACATTAAAACATATTGAGTTTTTATATTAAATTGAAGGATGTACCATGGTGAAGATCCTGTGAAAAGTTAGTTCGATTTTGACTGGAGATGAATATGGTGGTTGCACCATAAAAGAGAAGGCCATTATATAATGTTTCCTATGTAGGGGTAGAATTAGGGATATATAATAATAATTTATTGATCATTACTCTATAGAAGGTAGGTTTCACTATAACTTTATGATAACTCTAAATAGGATTGAAAGGATAATACTATAATATATCAAGTTGAACTGTGACTATGTGGTTTTCTTATGAGCACCAAGGAATTTTTATATGGCTCTAGTTAACTATGTTGAAAATGATTTTGTTATAGTGGTTATATTCATGTCATGAGGGAATTAAAAATGGAAGAAACCCTAATTTTATAGGGTTCTTGAGAAGTATATAAACCATAAAGATATCAATCATTCTATAATGTATGTGAGATTTGGGGAGAATTGAAGAATCATGTCAGTATTTTTGAGGAGTTTTATTAATATATTATCTAGATTTTTTAAATCATTGACTTAACTAAAAATTATGTTGTGATAAAGGTTTTCATGTCATAATTTAGGTGATTTTGAATCATATCACACTGTACTACAAAGCATCATGTTGTGATCTGGTAATTTCTAAAAAATATTGAAAATTTAGGTTGAAATAATTAATGGAAATATATGGATTGATATTTGGGAAATATGCTTAACCCATTTGGATATATTTGAATATATTATTTTGTGTAGACCACTATGAATATTATTAAATCCTTAAAGGAAGATAATTAATCTCAACTATTGATGGAACAGTAAGTGACATGGATTAATTTATAAAAACTACTTATAGATGTTTTTAAAAATAGGGGAATAAAGATTCACTATCATATCCACTCATAAGGAATAGATTAGATCCAATGGTAAAATATTTAATTCACCACATCAGGTTTATTTGAGGAAGTATTGTAAATATAATGTTTTTCTGACATATTTAGTTGTTGGAGACATATAACAACATGAATAAATTATATTGTGGAAAAATTATTCATCTTGAAATGTATTACTCCTACTGTGATCATGTATTGAAGACAAAATCTATCTAAATTATTGTGGAGTAGATCACATCTATAATTTTTGGATTTAAAGTTAGAGAGGTGAAGCATAATACAATGTCTATTATACACTTAGATATATAAGGAAAATATGTACCATCACAACCCAACCTCTATGGGCTATGAACCTTGTCATCTGATCCCATGGGTCTCTCATAATACCTTGGTTTCCTTCCTAACATACCACATTATATTACCCAATTAGGTTACTAATCTGAATAATGATTTTCCCCATAGGAAAATATAGGTTCTTTCAGTGTGTTTAAAATGACAACACCCTCATTGTGGATCTCACACTTCAAACCTAGGAATAACCTTTATACTTGATGATGGGTATTGGAACAGGTACTATTTTTCATGACCTAACCTACCTGGGCCATGAACCCAGTCACCTGAACCTATAGGTCTATCATAATACTTTTTTCCTTCCTAACACACTATAATCTCATCCCCACCTAATGTCACTTATTTTAATAATGACTATCGCCATAGGTAAACACATATCCTTCAGTATTATTTTCCCTCCCCCAGGTGCACCCTGGGCAACTTTTAAGAAGGTCACTCATGCTAAAACTAATCTAGACCAAACAAGATTAATTATGGAGTTATAATCATCTAGAATCCCAAAAATAAAGGTTCACCTTGTTGACATGGGTAATAACATTTAGTCTTTCAAGTATCACATTTCAAGGGGTGTTACAATTACATTATACTAATATGAAATAGACCTACATACCTATAAACTGAGGAGATACCATCACATCTATAAATAATTAAGATCATCCCAAGGTAGTTCACAAAGGATAAAAAGAAGGAGTGTCCCTTTGGAGGTAGTGTTCTATCCCTAAACTTTGTAAAGACATTGTTCCTTGACATAGAGGGACCATAACCAAATAACGTATAAAAAATTGAAATTTAATGGATTTTACTACATTGGGACACTACAATTCAATACTCCATAGATGTTTCCTAGTATTGGTGAACCAAGTAAAATATTTGTGTCCTTTTATACTTTCAATTATGTATTTGAGTTTCATAGTCAGTGTGAGTTAAAGTGATGGAGGATAGATTGACTATTTTTCCTTGTAATGTTGGAATAAGATCTAATGGGTGATGGGTTTAAAAATTAAATGTTTCAATTTAGAAATATTATAATTCACCCCTTCTAAGAGTGCATTCATTTAACTTGGTTCTAAATTTATTTTTGGATTTTTTTTATAAATATAAATTTCTACATGTTCATCTTATACATGGTATTTATCAATAAAATTTATGGAAATTCATGCCATATCAGTAATGATATTTTATGAGAAAAAAATATTTATTTCAAATTATTATTGGAATCATTTTTATTATATTAAAAATAACAACCTTTAAAATATAAAAATTAACATAGTAGTATGTTATAGAATTTTACTTTCTTACTTAGTCATTCGATATTTAAGGCATGTATTATATACAATTTTGTATGAAGACATGTTATTCTCATTTTGTTCCTTTAGTATTGATAGAATAGAACATGGTTTTTATTTTTATATATAAAAATATTCCACCAAATGATTTTCATTATCAGAAAATATCATTTAATATTTAGGAATCTCCATAAAAATTTTAGGTTCATGATTATATTCATCACATAACAATAATAACATTCAAACATCATATATCTTGAAACATTTTCCTACCAATTTGAATGAACAATTATTTTTTTTATTCTGATATTTATATTATATTTTTTCCCTCATATCTCTACTTTAATATTCACTTCCATGATAAAACATAAGTAAAACTTTTGAAAAGTATCCACACAATTTTTTATTTGATCTTTTAGTGATAATAATGTAACCAAGAGTTCATGATTTTTTACCCAAATCATTAAATCTATATGAGATTTAAATATGTGAAATTGATTTTATTTGTTAAAAACTTTTTTTATCATATAATTTAATAAGATTAAAAAATGTGAATAAAGTTAAATATTATACATGGTTAATAGAATGTTATGATGCACTCATCATTTGATCCTGAAATGGATGAATAACTATAAATATGAATTTATATATGGATGAAAAAAGATATCATTTTGATGAGTAGTTTTTTACACGCATGGAAATAAACAAGAGGGGGGGGATTTATAAATGGAAGTGGATTATGTTTAAGCTCTTATATATGAATTATGTTAATGTATTAACTTGTGAATAATTTTTTAGTTTTTAGAGGTTATGTTTTTGATTTTTAGGACCTATATTCATGATTTTATTTTCTAGAATAATTATAACTTTTTTAGGTGATATATTTAGGTTTTTCATATATATGGTCATTAATTTTAGGGATAATGTTGATACATTTACTTTCTAGAATAATTAAAAAAAATTAAGAGTCACTTAAATGATTTTTTTGAATATATGTTCATGATTTTAAAAATATATATCATAGATTATATAATAATATAAATAATATAATTATATGTAAATGTATAAATTTATTTAAATATAAAAATAAATATAATTAAATATTAATATAAATATATATGTAATATATATATATATATATATATAATAAAACATAAACATAAATATAAATATAAAATTAAATATATGTGTAAATACAAATATAAATATAAATATGTTTGTAAATGTTTATATAAATATAAATATTTATGTAAATATAAACTAATATGGGTAAATGTAACTATATTTAAAATATATATAAACATACATAAAACTATATAGAGAAAATTATATCACTTCTTAAAATAATATCCACCTAGAATAGTGTTCTAGGAGTAGCCTCATTATCCTTCACATGAGGGTTTGAATCCCCCTAGGCATAAATTTAAAAAATTTAAATAAAATCAAGAACAGTGAAACAAAAAATGTGTTTTCATGGATATTTTTTAATTAAAGTTCATTTGAATCAAATATTTATTATTTTATAATATTTTCCCCAATCAATCTGTGAAAAGTTTTTTTACTATTTTGTAATTTCAATAAAAGTAAAAATATTTAAGGAAATAAAAAAATACAGAATAAGTTTATTTGATTAAAATATTAATTATGTGAATTATCAAAAACATTTTTTAAGAATTTAATATAATTTATTAATATTATATAATAATAATAATAATAATATGAATTTATTAAAAAATAAAAATTATGAGAAGGAATGATGGATATTTATTGACGTGATTAAGAGGGGTGTGTTTATAGGAATTTATTTGATTGATAGGGGGTATGTTAAACAAAAATAGGGCAAACAAAGTTATTTTTTACAAAAACCTAATTATATTTATAACATATTTTTTTATATATTTTATGTTTGTTTTTATGTAACCAATATTGAAAACCATCAGTGTTAATATACGACATCAATTATCAAAATAACTGATTTTGAAAGTTCATATTCAGCATCATATATTTAAATAACTTACATAAAATATTTTAAAAAAATAATCATATTAATCAGTTATTTTTTTCATCACGCCACCCACTTATTTTCACTCTAAATAATGATTATACAAATAATTATACATCTTTCCTTCTATTAATTCAATTACCCGTTCCCCTTATGCCAAAATTACTCATCTTTTACCCCTTAGATGTTCTTAACCCCCCTTCCTATTTCCATGCCCATGTTTTTAGGGGTTTCCACTCTATTTCATTTAATTCTCCATATATGGATGACTCATGACAAAAAAACATCAACAATATCCTTCTCTACTAATGAAATTCTCCCTATAATTCATTATCCAACCATGTTTGGTGTTATTTGTATCAGTTTATTAATTATATATATCTATATGTATGTATGTATGTATGTATGCATGCATGCATGTTCTTTATGTTCTATTGTTACTAAAATTATATCATGTAAAAATGTAGAGGCCTAAAACTTCCTTAGTTCTATACTTTGTGTAGTAATGGTACTATAGGTGTTGGTTTGGATCTTAGAAGTGGTTTTAGGAGGAAAATTTTATTTTTGGCTCCTAGAGGGCCAAATGCATAATTTTAGAAGGCTTATGTCATTTTGGATGGAGTGGTCTTGTTTGTTGCATAGTTGTCTAGCCATTTTTATGGGTATGTGAATTTTGGGAATCAAATACCTATTTTAGATGTTTTTTATCCCTATAGTGGTCTTATATGGTGTGTAACTATGTATTTTTATAGGTGTGGCCTCTAATGATTCTTGGAAAAAGTTATATGGGAAACAAGGAGGACCAAAATGCTCATTTTGGGTACCGTGGTGTGAAATGGATGTTTTGTTGGAGGTTTTATGACATGGTCATGTTTTAATGGAAATTAAGAAATGGAAATGGTCATCTAGATATGTCATTATGGTTTTTGGTTGGAGTTAGGGTTTGAGGATGAAACAATCATTTCTAGAGATGTAATGTCATGGTGAATGCCAATGCAACGTACCAATAGAAAAATAGTAACTTGATTAATGGGAGTTATGTACATTTTAATGGATATAAATTTTGGATCACATTTTACTAAACCATATGCTCCGTGGTGGTTGTTTCACCACACCATGGTGGGGTCAGCCAAGCCTCTATTATAAATTCAACCCTCTATTCTCTCTTGGTTTGATTTCTCTCTATTCTCCCAAACCCTATTCCAAAAGGCTATTCTTTGGAAGTATTTTACTCTAGTAGTAGACTCTAAACTGCCTACCATGAATTAATGATTCAATGTTGATGTAATTTTGTTTATTTGTGTTATGCCTCATCCTAAAACACGAGGTCTGAACTAGAGAGTCACATGAACTCATGCAAAAATGCCCATACACAAGAGACTTATGACTAGTAGAGACGGACTGAGTCTATTAGGGGGGAGACTATACCCTCAGTATCATGTCATTAATCAAATAATAATATAATAGGATAAAATAAAATATAATAATCATAGTAAACATATTGAAACTGTGTAGATGGCATAAAAATCATACAAATAAGTAAATATGGCTCCCTATGCAGCAAGCCAGACCAAAGTATGTTCTCAAGTAGAAAAATAAATAAATACCCCATATTATTCTATGGAGTGTGTCCTGATACCACTCTGAACTCCATTATCCTTTTATAAACCACCTTCTACGAGTCCCTTTCCCATTCTTGGATCATTATACATGAATTATGCGCACACATCGAAATGCCTATACAGGTGTGTGAGTAATAAATCACAGTAAGATTCCACCAATGGATCCTTAACAAAATGTTCACATGTAGAACAAGTGTATTCCAAGATAATAATAAATGTGTAAGAAATCATAAAAAAACATATATCAAACACCCATGTTCTAACCGAGCCATTAGGATCCCTGATCGTAGCTACTTTAGCTCCTTTCCTGAAGGATGGTTTGGAATTCAGAAATGGTCGAGAATTATTCATATGGCCGAAAACCTATCATTCAAAATCCTTAAGGCATAGAGTGGTAATTATATTTGTTATTCTCAAGGCATTGAGTTCCCATATGTTCTTTGATATCATCTAAGAATCAAGTTCCATCTGGTCCACAAGGATATCATGCTCCTAACCTATATAGGGGCCCACCATCATCACCATCACACATCATGAACACTCTCCCTTTAAGGGGTAGTCATACCATGATGGTTACCTGTCACAAAATACCATGAACAACCTCTAATGACATAGTAATACACATAAAAAATAAAATAATAATAATAAAAGAATAACATGGAATCATGAGA
The DNA here is from genome assembly GCA_963277665.1 of Viscum album. NCBI lineage: Eukaryota > Viridiplantae > Streptophyta > Magnoliopsida > Santalales > Viscaceae > Viscum > Viscum album. The sequence goes on from OY728126.1 coordinate 401,601,659, forward strand.
ATATAGTAGCATCGTAAAACTATATTTGAATCAAAATCAAATATGGTAACAAGATACACTGGAATGTATCATGGAAACAAGGATCATATATGGGTATCATAATAATTCACACACCCCCAAAAAATCACCATCAATAAAAAAAACCATTCCAACACATTAATGATACCAAGTAAACAATTGTTTGGGAGCCCTAAATGGTAAGGATATTCCTACCTAAAGTTTGTTGTTAAATAACTCTATGTTTTGTATAATAATTAAATATTGGTAATGTCACACACCCAAGGAGAATGATTTACACTTCAAGGATGTCTAAATCTAGTTATAGTTTATCAAGAAAGATGTTTAGAATGGAGTCTCTAGAGAATTATATGTCAAGAAGGTTGTTCAAGAATAATATACCTTAAAGAGTCTTCTAATAGAGTGAAATCCAATGTAAGTCAAATGTAGGAACAATAATTCATTGGATCCATCATTGATTGAAGAAATAATTATGAATTCATCATTGAATCTATAAAAGGGACTTGGTTTTATGAAATGATCATGAATCCATCATAAATTTATTAATGGAAAAGATATTCAAGATGATAATAAAGAATAAGAATATCTCATGATGATTTTTCTAGAAGACTTACTCAGAAACATCACCATTTTTGAGAGTTCTATCTCTAATCAAGAGAGGATATAATGATATATCAAATATTACATCAATCTATAAAGTATTCATTAAAGGATTAAGGTTCCATCATCAATCCACTATTATGAATAGGTTTGATATTCTGATTTATAAACAATTATCTCTGACCATTCATTGTTGAAGGTAGATCTCAATTTGATCAAGAAACATTATGAACATGATAGATCTATTAATGTTCTATAAGAAAAGGGTGAATTAATCATCAGTTCATGATAGATAAAAAATATCTGGTATAGATCTATGTTCAAATAACAAGAATATTAATAATTTTTCATATATTTTAAAAAATATCACCGATTAAGTGCCATTGGATTTATCAATGGTCGAAGAGTAAGGGAAGAAGAATGGAAAATCTATCAGATAAAAGAGGGATGTTTCCAATTTGAAATAGGCCAAGGGAGGGTCTGATTTTTTATTAAAAAAGGTGTCATACCATGTGGAATTAAAAATAATAGAATTATTTTAATACACTACCAAACCGGGTACACTAGTAGGACAATGAAACCATATACTAGATGATTCTTAGACACCTAGGGATTGATGTTCTTGTAAGAATGCTAGAAATTCTGCCTCATCCACCTATTGGTCAGAGGATTCCCATGAGCTAGCCAGTGGCATTTTTTAGCCACCGTGAAGCCTCTAAGCTCTAAAAAATCAAACATACAACCAAATACCCCTATATTATTAAGAAAAACCTATAAAAAATCTATTTTAGAGACAAAAAATCAAATGAAAGGAGAATTTTATTATCTTTAAATATATCATACATACAAAAACAAGAAATGATGCTAAAAATACACCCTATAATGAATTCCATCCTCAAGAAGCACCTTAAAAGGTTCTTATTAAAAAAATTGGACACTAAGATAAAAAATAATCCTCTCAATCCTAAGTCTCACCCTAGACCCATCCATGATGCCATATAATATAGACTAGTGTCTCCATATTCCCTCAAAATACTTTCTCACTCTGTTCTATAATCTACACTAGGTGATCTGTGTACAATGCATCAGGATCTAGCCCAATATCCTTACAATCGATGACATGCATAGGATCAGGAATATACCACTATAAATATGACACATGAAACAAATCATGTATAACTTGGTATCAAGAAGAAAGATCCAAAATGTACAACACTATCCCAACTTTCTCAGTGATATCAAAGTGTCCAATATAGTGTGGCGCTAGTTTCCCTTACTTCCTCAAATGTCAATGGACCAACCAAGGAGTCACTCTTAGAAATACCCAATCACCTACAATAAACATTAAAGGTCTCCTCTAATATTTATAATATGAATTATTATATATCTAACATGTGATAAACCTCATAAAAATTAGCTACACTCTCTTAGAGGTCTCTTATACCATACTGGGCCCCATAATAGCTGCCTCACCAACCTCATGCTAATAGAGTGTTGAATTAAATGACATATCATAAATAGAATCATAAGGTGTTATCTGAATCTAATCCTAATAACTATTTTTTTATGAAAACTCAAATAAGGATAGGTGATAATCCCATACTATTCTAAAATTTAAGGCACAAGCCCAAAGCATGTCCACTACTATGTGAATCCTCTACTCAAACCATTATTTTGCTTGGTAATTGTACACTGTGATCAATCTTAGCTAAGTTACTAAGGCCTTCTATAATCCCTGCAAAATATTCGATATTAAATCTATATATTTTTTATATATGATTCTCAAAGGAACTCCATGTAAGCATAAAATCTCATATACATTCATATTTCACAACTCTTTAAATGATTAAGACTCAAAAATCTATAAGAAATTAGAAAATTTCATCAATTGATTGAAAATATCCCAAAAATAATCATGGAACCTTGGGGTCCTAAGTAACCATGTCATAAATGCCATCGTGAAGTCATCCCAATTTCAAATGGGAACTGGAAGTGGCTGGATAAAACCATGAGGACACTGATTCTCAAACTTTATCCTTTTATAGGTAAGGAATTGGGAAACAAATCCAAAAATGTCCATATCCATCTCTAACCACCAGAATTATCACTTGAATTCATGGTACAACTTTTTCACACCAAGATATGCCACAAACTTAGTGGTATAGAAGTATCTCATCAGATCCTCCTTGATGTAAGAAGTAACTACAACGCTTCTGTGTATAAGGTCACATCATCATCATCCAACAACCACCAGACAAATTTTTCACCTCCATCTAGTTGTTTCTATATTACAACACACTCAGGTTTAGATTAATGACCAACATTCACCCATTATACATAATAATTTATGATCACTAAAGGGGATCACATCACCGATCCCTATTCTTTGGAAGTATCCATACTCTAATTGTAAAACAATCTCATTAGGTTCCATTGTCACCAAGCTTCTGAGCTACTTGTGTCATACAATTAAGATAATTTTCAATGAATTTACCATTATAATGTGCATAATCTATCTCAAAGTTGAATATCTATAGATGATCTACCATGCACCTCTTCCTCAAGTTCAGGTCCCACTATGTGGATATATAAAAAAGGATCTTGTGGTCAGTATAGAAAAGAAACCTCTCACTGAAGAGATAGCTTCAATAATAACTCAAAGTGTGATCATGAATACTAGATCCATGTTATAGGTAGGAAAATTCTACTCATGGGTTTAGAATAGAAGTGACCCATGAGATACTACCACTCCCTATGGATCAATATTTCTCCTAAAATAATGTTTGATACATCACAATATACAACATAACTAGTCCTTGGCTTAGAAAGTATCAACAATGGAGATTTATTCAACCTCCCCTTGTTCTCAAGAAATTATTCTTTACACTAGTATACCCACCAAAACATTAATACTTTCTGAATTAGTGTAGTCATGGGTGATGAAAAATAGGTGAGGTCCAAGATAAAATTTAGGTAGTATCCTACTAAACCCAAGAATATCTTGATCTCAAACACATTATAAGGATGTGTCTAGGACATCACTACCACCAATTTCTCTGAGACTATGTATTTACCTGTCTTATACACCACATACCCCAAGAAAATCACCTCATAAATCCAAAATATATAATTCTATAGGCTTCAATAATTCTGATGTGCTTGAAGTGTGATCTCAAGATGTCTAGCATGCTACTTTGGAATTGGTGAGTAGATGGGGATGTCATCAATGAACACCATGAAAAAGAGTCAATATATGGTTTGTAGATATTGTTTATGAGATCCAGGAATATTTATGGATCATTTTTCAGTCCAAAAGACATCACCAAGTACTTGTAAATACCACACCTACTCTAAAACACCATCTTTTAGATATCCTCTTCTATAACCCGTAGTTGGTGATAACCCAATAAAAATAAATCTTGAAGAACCACCAGGATCCTTGAAACTAATCAAAAATATATTCTATCCTTATAAAATGATACATGTTCTTAATCATCACCTGGTTCATCTTTTAGTAATCTATACAGATATAAAGACTACCATCCACCTTCTTGATGGATAAAATAGGTGCACCCAATGGTGAAGTACTCATCCCAATAAATACTTTTTGATCCAAGTACTCAAGATACAACTTGAGATCCTTAAACTCATCCAACACTATATGATAAGGGGGTATTGAAATGGAATGCACACCAAGAACATGCTCTATCTCAAAAGAAAACTCATCTATCTCGGAGAATACCTATGAATTAATCTAGGAAGATTTCTTGATAAAGATCCATGGTAGTTCAAAAAGACAAGGGGTTTTCCACTAATATTACTAAAAGATCCATGCCTTCCATCTATACCATAATCATCCTGAGCTAACTCAAGTGTCGACCAACTCTACTTACTCCCAATTCCCATTCTCTGGTCATCACATACCTCTCTCCCTTTTGTGACGTAAAAGATAAATATACCTGATATTAATCAATGTGTGATCGTAAGCATTCCAACATGTACATACTGAGAATCACATCAAATCTTGTTATCTCTAGTATCATGAAGTCCCATAGATGTCCATGACTGGAAATGACTATAGGAAACTATTGGAATCACTAAATATGGTCCACTTACATTACCAATGGTGTATCGAGGGAAAGTAAATCAAAATAAAAAATGGCTAGTAAGTCAAGTCCATCAATACCTTGTGAAGATATAAAGGAATGGGAAGCACTGGTATCAAACAAGAAAGTAAATTAAGTATAGGTGATAAAAATCATACCTTTAATAGTAGATGGTCCCTCACCACCATCTTCTGGTGTCTGGTCCACCACATAAACATGGTCCACATCAGCTTTATGACCCTATCCTTGAGATGCATGAAAAATTTGAGTCACTATTATCTAAGCCTACTATTGAAGAACCTAACTAGAACCTCGGGTTAAAATTTTCATATGTCCTCCAACCCTATAGAACCTTTACCTCAAATACCTATATAAAAATGTTATAGATTCCCCATTTTCCAAACTAATGACATGTAGTTTGAGGGGCTATAGAGGACTTATATTAATGCCTAACCTTTCTATAGGTGATTCTCTATAGAACTCCTATTGAGGGGGATAAAGAAGGTGTACTCTACTCCACCTGTATACCATTACTCTGTTTCATGTCTCATGTCTTCCTATTCCCACTATAGGAGACACTAACTACAGCTGTAAGAGGTCCACCCACATACACACTGAAGGGTGGAAAAAACCAACTACTTAATCCTCATATATAACCTTCTTGATAGTCAATCCCTTACAAAGAAACCACCATGTATGTATCTAGGTAAAAAATTCAAAACCTATGAATTATGTCGGGATGAAGTCCAATATTGAACTTCCTAGAATTTTGTGGCTCATTTCAGGATAAGAGTTGATAAAAGTAGAGAAGATCTGTAAAATGAGTGGAGTATGTAGATACTATCATGAATCACTACTGTAGCTCCATAAACTCTTTAACCCTATCTAAATTCATTAAATTAAGAAATAATTACCCATATAACATGTCCTTGAAGGCCTCCTAGGTGAGAGCCTTACATTTTTCATCCTACCCCATAATGCCCCAGCAACTCCTGATGGGTCCCTGAATCATGAACCCTACCAGCTTCACCTTCCACTCCACAGGTTTCTCAATAAGGTTAAATACAACCTCAATGATGTCTATCTAGTCATCAACATCCTATGATCTACTAGTTCCTTGAATGTCTAGTGGATTCTAAATATATAATTCTCTAGCATAGTCTACTATGGAACTAGAAAACCCTCCACCCCAGGAATGAACTAGTATAAGGACTCATGGATGATGTGGTACTAATACCTATACCACTAGAGCAGGTATAGGAGTATGCATTGGTGTACCCTCCTACAAAAAAGGTAGTGGAATTAGAACATCCTCCCTAGCAAGAGTACCACAATCCACATCATCTGGTGGTCCCATTAGTCTTCTATAAGGAGGAATATTCTGTAACACAAAGGAAAAAAACTATAATGTTTTAAGATTGATTCTAATCAGTATAAGAGACCAGCAAATGTTTCCTTAGGAGTCTACCCACAACCTAAGGTATATACCTCCTATCACTAACCAAGGTCTCCATCCTTACACATTAGTCATAGTCATATATATAGAAACATGGTAGTATTCTTGAGTTATACCAATTTATTCTAGCATAAATATATCACAATAATAAGGTAAATTGATATATCACATAAGAGAGTGTAAATATATCAAGAAAAGATAGTAAAAATTAAGTCATTAAATTTAGAACTAATATGCAACACAATAATAGGTATATATATGGAATATGGTTCTATATTTCCAGTCATTATGTATGAAAGCACCCAAAATCTCATAAAACTGTAACAACCATCCAATTAATGGTAACCCGGAGGTTTGTTACACATGTTTTGTCCATGCATATGGAAAATACCCTACCCAAGTCTCACACTACTATATCCTTTCAACAATGTCCCTGGTTAGTCAAAATGAACAAAATAATAATCATTATTTGATACCATTTTATAATTCCCCAAATCCAACCATTAAGTTTGAGGTAAAGAGTCACATGACTACATGTGCACCTTCCTATAGACAAGAGGCTATCAATTATAAGTGAGGGTCTAATTATATAAGTGGATAGACTATACCCTTGGTATAATTTACATTCAAAAATAATAATACAATAGAAAATAATAAATATACTAATCAAAGTAAACAGATAAAAACATGTTGATGGAATACCAGTCACACAAATAATTAAATAGGGCTCCCAGTGTAGAAAGACAAACCCAAGTATAAGTGAAAGAAGATAAATAAATAAATAAATAGTTTTATCCTGTAGAGTACAACATGATACAACTCCCAACTCTTTACTCCTCAGGTCAATCATCTTCTATGCCCCCTTTCACTTTCTTAGATCTATGTACATGAAGTCTGCATGAGCATCAAAATTCTTGTATGGGGTTTAAGTATTAAAACCCAACAGTACACCAAAAATGTTTCCTTAAACAAATCTACACAAGTATAACAGGTGTATGCCATAAAAACAATAAATGTGTAATAACTCATAAAAAATCATCTAACAAACACCAGTGTGCTAACCAATCAACTACAAACCTAGGTCTCGCATGATTCGTCTCCACACTGAAAGGATGGTCAAGAAGTCATAAATGATCAAGAATTAGACACAAGTATAGTGACATGTCACTCAAAATCCTCAAGGAATCATGTGGACATACTACTAAGTATTCACAAGGAATCAAGTTTTGAAACATTCCTATGTATCCTCAAGGCATCAATTTCCATTTGATACACAAGGCTATCATGATCCTACCCTATGTAGGGGTCTACTATCATCATCACCACACATTATACACACTCCGCATTTAAGGGTTAGTCATACCAAGATGGTTCCCTATCATGAAATACCAAGAACAAACTCTAAATACATATAAATACACATAATAAGGTAGATCATAATAAGACAATAATAGCATGACATCATGAAAAATCAACATCAATCATGGTAATAATATATTCTAGAAAGTATCATGGAAACAAATATTATATATGGGTATCATGATAATGCACACATACCCAAGAAATCCTGATAAATATAAAATACAACTATGAAAACACATGAATTATTCCATTGAAACAAGTGTTACAAGAGCCCCAAATGGTAAGAAACATTCTACCTCAAAGTTATTTATAAATAAATCTAAGTTTCATCAAAGGATCAGAGACCGAACACATCACACACCCATGAAGAGCACCTTACACATCAAGAATGTCTAAATTTGGTTATGGAACATCAATAAAGAGTATTATAATGGTGTCTCTATAGAATTCCATTTCAATAAGTTCATTCTAGAATCATTTATCTTTAGGAGTTTGTCAATAGAGCCAAATAAGAGGTCTATCAAAGATAAGGATACCAATTCAACTGATCTGTCATCAATCAAAGAATGGATTATGAATTATTCATTGATTCTAGAATAAATCTTTAGGCTTATATAATGATAATTGATCCATCATCAATTAATTAATAGAAAAGATATTAAATATGATAATCTATACGAAGAATATCTCATGATGATCATTCTAAAAGTCATACCTGGAAACATCACCATTCTTGAGGGTTTTATCTTTGACCAGGGGAGGTTGTTATTGGTATGTCAAATATTCCACTAATCTACCAAGTAATATTCAAAGAATTTAGGTTCCATCATCAATATACTTCCAAGAAGAGGTCTAGGATGATTATTCATAAACACATACCTATTGAACATTTTTTTCAAAGGTAGATCTCAATTTGATCAATAAACATCGTCAACATGTTAGAACCATCACCGTTATATAAATAAAGGGATAATTCATCATCAATTCATGATATAGAAAACAGATCCATAATATATTTATTCTCATCACATAATAAGAATCAATAATTTGAAATATATCTAATAAAATCTCACCGATTAAGCGCTACCAGATTTGTCAAAGATTAGAGAGAAAAGGGAGATGAATGGGAAAGATTTGAGAGACAAGGGGAGGGATTTGATTCAAAATAGGTCAAGGGGTTGTATTTTGGTATTAAACAAGGTAGAATAACATATATAATCAAAAAATACATGGATCATTTAACACACCTCTGGATTGGGTGCACCAGTGAGCCGGTAGGCCTTACCAGTTGGTCGGTGCCTGGTCAATGTGTGGCTAATTCATCAGGAATAATTATTGAAACATATACTCAAACACTAGCTATAAATTTCATTTTAAATCTTTACAGAACCATAAACAATGATTTGGGTTGGCTGGTGGATTCCTGCTGGTGAGATGGTGGCCTTATTTTATCTATCGTGTAGTCTATAAGCTCCAAAACCTTAAACATACAACCAGAGACCCCTATTTCATTTACACAAACATCTAAAACTCCCATTTCTATGATGATACATTATATTAAAGGACAATTTCATTAAATTTATACATCTCATATATTGAAAACAAGTTAGAATGTTACACTTCCTCTATTTATCCTATTATCTTACCATTTATCACCTTTCATCTCTATTTATCTTTCTCATATGACCATAGAAGGGGATGTGGTTCAGTTTTAATTGTTCTTAATTGAGGTACTTCTGATGGGATGATGACTATAGGTTTTTTAGTGATCATTGGAATATATGGTTGTCTGAATAATTTTCTTCATATCATTCTTTCACTATGATCATTTAAGATTTTCTTGAGGTAAGAGATTCAAAATATCTCTTATATTGTTATGTGTGAATACATAGTTATAATTATTTTATTTCCATGGGGTAAATATTTGGAATTCAACATAGAAGATAATGTACTAAAATTAATGGAATTAAAAAGGGAAGCTGTGATTCACATGTGATTTATATGTTTTTTTATTAATCACGTGTTATTTTTATATTGACTAATGATCATGTTTAAATGATATAAATAGCTTTGTTTATTTATTTATCATTTTCGTAATTAGATAATCACTTAAAGAAGACAAAAAATAAGGACAATTTAATCTTGAAATTAATATGTTAATACTGAATCAGTAATTGTTCGATATAAAGTGAATCATGTTTGTGTATGATAGATAGAGGTCAAATGCTACTAAAATTGTAGTTCTTATCTGGTTTGATCAATATTTTTTTCTACTCTTGTTTATGTTTTTGTTACTGTAATTTTCATAGTTGATATTCCATTCTAATGTTAGATTTTTTTTAAAATGATTTCCTATTATATTTATAAATAAGGTGATGATGTAATGTGAAGGGGTGGAAACCTGTGGTTTTTATAGAAGTGGATTGATGTGGTTTCTATTGTGATAATGGAAATGATGTTGAGATATAATTAAATTGATGTTATAATGGTTAAACTAAGATAGTATTATTTTTGCAGAAGTGTTATAGTAGTGATGATTTTTTGGTTGTTGGTATAGTACAATTTAGAGGTTGATATAATCATTCATTAGATACCAAGAATATTAAATGGTAATATATTAATTAATTGATTAATGGGAATGGGTTTTGATAACATTAAATGATGTGGTAGATGTAACAAATTAATTGTTGAATATAACTTAAAGAGGCATTAATAAAATTATTAAATAATTAAGTGAAGTGGATGAATAAAATATAATGGGTGTGATATAGTGATGGTTTTGGAGTTATTATGGCTAAAAATTAATGTAGAAACTAAGATTATAAAGAATGTAATGTATATGGTAAATATTAATATGGTAAATAAATAAAGTAAAATTAATTAATATGTGGCTAAGAAATTATTTGGGGTTAATAAAATATATATTTTTTGGTAATTTAATAATAATAAAGAATTTATGAAATTTGGATTTGGTTAAATATTCTTTTTTGAAGTAGTAGCATTGTGGTGTAATAATGGAGTTGCTTGTGTTATGGCTAGAAGTGGCAATGATATTGATGTGTGTTGTTGATAATCATAGCATAGTGTTATAGTATTAGGCAGTAGACCCTTAGGTTGGGTATGTATACTATTAAATATATTCATTTCAATTTTATTATTTCCTTTGCACCACCACCGGGATTTGGAAATGTGATTGATGACTATATAAGGTTTTGGGTTCTTGTTGTCTTCCCAGACATCCAGGTTATATAGGGAACAAATAGATGAATACTCTCAATTTCTATCTATATCTTCCAGATGTAACATGAGATATAATCTCATGGGGTTATGAAACACACACACACACACAAACACACATGAACTATAATGACTCAAGGTTATGGTTTTTGTGTTTTTGTGTGCCTGTTTATAGGTTGTAATTCCTCCATGGTTATATTATTGTTGTGTGGGTGAATAGTGGGAGTGTATATATGAGGAAAAGGGAATGAGGTTTATTTCCTTAAATATTACTTAACTTACCATTATGTGGTGTGAGGTCATGTGGTTATGGATATGGTTTTGTGGATATGTGGTTTTGTATGAATTTTCTCTTTTTGACCTGGGAATGATAGGTAGATGGAAGACAACTTTCATTCTAATCCATGATAAGAAGGAGCATTGGATTCCATTGGATATAAGTATGGTGCATGGATATACTCATTAGTGGTGGATCTGATTTCCTAGATATCATTATGAGTTTGAAGAATCACAAGAGAAGTTCCATGATTAGTTTTTGGATGAGTTCCTTTTTTTGATATTGAAGGTGGTGTAGTTGTTGGAATTGCTTTTTTTGTATTAGGGGAGCTCTAGTGTACGAGATTTGGGAAATCATTTCAAGGAACTTTTTATTTATTCTTCTAACATTTTTACTTATAAAGAGGCTATATCATGACATTTTGAGGAGGATTTGTGTCTAGGTATCTAGTTTCTTTTTACCTATTTTAGGTTACCGATGTATCTAAAGGTGTTAGTAAAAGAATAAGTAATAGATAAGATTCATGCATAGAATAATTAATTTTAATATAGAGGTCATAAATAATTCTCATAGGGAAGATTTGTCGATTCATGTTCTTAATTATTTTTATAGTCAAGTTTTTGACCAATAGGTGCCCGATCTTTGCTCACTTCTTCTCATTTACTTTGACTTTTAAATTCTCAAGACTCTACTAGGAGTTCTGACATGGTGTGAGTTTTCTATGTAGGATATAGTTGTTGGTATTTTCAGCTTCTAACCTTCCTTAGTGGTCACCATAGTTTTAATGGCCCACTTCAAGTGTATCCATTCCAGCGATTTCATTTGAGGTCTTATCGGTAGTAGTTCTCTTCAAATTTTGGACACTAAAGAGGAGGTGTAGTAGGTAAAGGATATTACTATGATGTTCTTGAAGTTCCAAAGGATTGAATAACAACTGATAGGGGGAAGGGGTTGAATCAGTTATTCACTTTTATAAGCTTCGATACCATTAAAAACTTAACCACTACAACTCATTAAGGTTTATGTCTTTATCATCTTTTAGTAAATACTCATGTATGAAAAAGTAGGAAAGTAAGTAAAGAACACAAGATTTACAAGGTTTGGCCTCAGTGTTAGAACCTAAATCCTTACCATAACCACTCATGTGGGTCTATAGAAATCACTATAATGAAGAAGTGAATAAAAATTTGGTCAACTCATGTTATACACCTTCTATCTCCCAATCAGAATGATCATACTGACTCCCATCAGTTTACAAAGTTTTCTCACAAAAAATTGATACAAGCAAAAAAAGATAAAAAGAACTTTTTCACCTTAAAACTCTATCTATAACTTCATTTTTATGACCCTAGGTCCGATTGACTCAGTCCCATTGACTCATTTTGATGGACTCATTAAGATGAACCCTTTTCTCAAACTGCACTTCTCAAACTCTTCTCAACTGCTCAGTTTGGTCATCCTTATTCCAATCTTCCTCATTCAGATCTTTTTTAGTCTGATATTCCTCAGTCCATTAAGAAATATTTCAGATTTTAGATATTCTAATGAGATATCTATCTAGAAAGAACTTTGAATCAACTCTATAGTTCTCCCCCTTTTCTGCTGATGTCAAAAATATTTCAAAGTACGAATGTGCTTGACTTATATTTATAGGTGGATCAAAATTGAAATAGATAGAAACTAAAAAACTTTTCCCACTTACTCAAATTTTAAAACTCTAAAACAAACTCACATTTAAACATCTTCTTTGACCACTTCAAACCTTATCAAGATGTCTCCAAAATCAGTATTATCAAACTTACTAACTTTGCTTCAGTATGATGGAACTTCATCAGCTCATTATGATGGAACATCCTTATCTCAGTCCAATTGAGTTTCACCCTCATAGTCTGTCTGATTGAATTTCCTCCTCAGTGTCAGTCTGATTGAATTACCTTATCAGAGTCATTCCAATTGAATTTAATCCTCAGATTTAGTCTGATTAACTTTCATCCTCAATGTCAATTTGATGTAATTTCTTTCCCAAAGTTATTTTGATTGAATTTATTCCTCAGAGTTAGTATGATGAATTTACTCCTCAGTGTCAGGCCGATTGACTTTACTTCTCAGAGTTAGTTCAATTTAATTTCCTCCTCAGTGTCAGTCCGATTGACATTCCTTCTCAGATCTAATGCAATTTAATTTTATCCTCAGTGTAAGTTCAATTGATTTTCTTTCTTAGATTCAATCTGATGGACTTTTCTCCTTAGAGCCAGCCCGATAAAACTTCCCCAGCTTCATTCAGATAGAATCTTCATAATGATGGAATTCTCATTATGATGGAATTATTGTTATAATGGAATGTATTCAATGGTTAATACACTTATAAACATTTAAATTATTCAAACCTCATAATATATAACTCATTAAAACATTTGGAAAATTCAATGTCCTATAATTATGGATATGATGAAATTTTTTTCTTGATCTATGAAACTAATACAATCTTTACTATTACTCTATTTCTTCAAAATATTTTATCATGAGAATTTTTCTGGATTCATGATTATTCCATGATCATTAAATAATTATCTAACTTAAGTTTAGAAAGTTTAATAAATTTATAAATCCTTAATTCACTATCTTCATTCAAACTTTTCAGTGAAATTCTGACTTTCTTTCTCATAAAAAATTGATTTTCTAAACAACATTGATTCTGATGAAACTTGATCTTCATACTGATGAATTTGAGATCGATGTTGTTTTCAATAAACAATTTATCTTTCTGTAAACTTATGAATTTGTTGATGATCAGTTCGATTTTCTACATCCAAAAATGAACTTTTCTATTCTTTTGTTTTTGGGTTCAAAAATTCAGAAACATTCAACAGTTTCATAAAAACATTATTTTAGAAATAATTAATCTTCAAAAAATAAAAAAACTTTGTTAAAAAGCATCACAAAGGTTTTTCAATATACCCCTTTGGATTTGTTTGAAAACATTAGATAATAACTTTTACAACTCACCATTTTTCAAACACTCATAATTTTTCATAACTCAAAGTTTTCAACTTTCATAAAAAATATACCCTTTCTCAAAGGAGAGTTTCCTAATACCACACTATTGGGTAAAATAATGTTCTGAAGTAATTCCATCCCTCGATGGAAAGAAAATTTTGCAGCTATGTTAAGATAAATCCCCACCCACTTTTTTGTTTTCTTAATTTTCTTTCTCTCTCACTTTTCTTTCTCTCTCAATTTTATTTACCTCTCCCCCATTATTTGATAACTTCAGCTTCATATCTATAAAATAAAATTAAGAAAAAATATCTTATAGAGTAAAAAGTTGTTACTTTCTTCCCCCCATTGTCAAAATCATCCAAAGCACAATGTGGGACTTCTTTATGAGTTGTAGGAAGTCATTGATAGAGGATGAACTTGAAGTTGCAACCTCACATCCAGAAATATTTATATTTTAATTTATTTTATGAAGATATCCAAAAAATTTATACTTCATTGAGATATATTCCAAAAAAAATATCTTCAGTAGAAACCTTCTCTTTTATAAATTGAAACTTTATATCAACTTTTTTTGATATTGAGTGTTGAACATGATTTTTAGAAATATAAAATTCACTAAGATTGTCCCAAAGAATCTTCAATGGTTTTAAAACTTCTACTTTCAAGTCTTCCAGTTGAAATTTCATCCAAAAAATTTGAGTAAAATATTGAGTAACTAAAATATATTTTAATTATTATATGCTTCGAGTTACTAAACTTTGTTTCTTACTATTACAACTCACACAAAATTCTCCCAAGAAAAATGTTCCTCTAGAATTTGATTTTATATCATTAAAATCTCCAGGCCAATCTACATCAATATAACCATGAAATTTCATTTGATAAATTATTTTGTATATAATTCCATATGAAGTTGTTCCTTCATCATATCTCATAATTATCTTTGTTTCCAACACATGAGATTATTTTGTATTACTTTGATACCTAACACACAAATTTGCAGCATAAAAAATATCAACTCTTGAGGTTGTGAGATAAATAAAACTTCCTATCATCTTTCGAAATTATTTCTGATTCACAGTTTTTCCAGATTCATATTTACTCAAATTTATACTTACTAAAATAGGAATATAAACTTCTTTGGATTATACCATCCCAAGCTTCTTTAATAATTCCAAGAAATACTTTTCTTGAGATAAGAAAATGTAATTTTTTTTGAACTTCTAAACCATGGAAAAAGTTTAATTCTCTTAATATAAACATTTTAAAACTCTTACTTCATTTTATCAGTAAATTATTTACAAACTTTTTCTTCATCCATAGAAAAAATTCTATCATCCACGTACACAATAAAAATTAGTGTTATGGAGTTAACTTCTTTCACATACAAGTTACTATCAACCTTTCCATTAGAGAATTTCAACATTATAAAAAACTATCAGGTTTGGAATACTAGGAATGCAGGGATTGTCTCAACCTATATAAGGCTTTCTTCAATCTAAAAACCTTGTTTTAATGACTATAAAGTAGAAAACCATAATATTTTTCAATGTAAAATTCTTCCTCAATCTCTCCATTTTATAAATATGGCTTTATATACATATGATAAAATTTATAATTTAAATGTGAAGCCATTGATAGAAACATTATAATAGTTTCTAATCTTGAAACTTGGGAAAACATTTCTTTAAAACACACCAATTCCACCTATGCATAACCTTTACAAACAAGCATTTATTTGTTTCTTGAAACTTCTCAATGTTCAATCAACTTGTTTTTGTGAACCCATTTTGTTCTGATAAATTTTTTTTCTTTTGGATGTGATACAAGATCCCATGTTTCATTTTTCTCAATCTGATACAAATATTCATTCATAGAATCTACCCATTCTTTGTGATGAATATATTTTGAAACTAATTCCACTTTAACTTTTGAGATAAATGAAGTTTGAATCTCTAATATCAACATTGTTTAGGTTTTAACTAGAACCTTCTGATCCCCATTGATGTTTTCAGTATTAATATGATTTTTTAAATTTGAAAATTTCAATGTTTCTTTTCCAGCTCCACTTTACTCATTGATTAATTCTTAAAAATTATGATAAATCTATTTTTTTTATCATTTTCACATTCATTAGAAACATTTAGTTTATCCTTATCAACATTCTCAAAAAAATTTGTTGGATTTTAAATAAAATTTACATCATATGAATCCACTAAATTTTGAAAAATTTTGTTCCAACTTTTTTAACTTCTTACATTTGGTGAATAACACATAAATAGTCCTTCTTTATCTTTCTCATAATCCTTTACAAGATCCAGATTTTTAATTTTTAGAAAACATGAACTTCCAAAAACCTTGAAGTATTTCAATGAAGGTATTTTGTTAAACCACATTTAATAGGGAGTCATGTTGTATTTAAGCCTAAAAAAACATCTTTTCTAAACATGTATAATAGTAATAACAACTTCTATACAATATAAATATTAAAGTTTGTATTTTTTTAACATACTTCTTCCCTTTTTAACCAAAATTCTATTATTCCTTTATAAAACTCTATTTTTTGTGGGGTATATGGAGCACTATAATGATATTTGATTCCATGATTTATCAGATAAGTATAAAAAAAATCATGTGAATTATGTACTAATATCTATTCTCAACTTATTTATGTAAACCCTAATTTATTTCTCAACATCTTTTTCTAAAGAATCTAAACATCTCAAAAGCCTCTGACTTGTGCTTCATAAACATGATGTTAGTAATTTGATTGAAATAATTAATGAATGTGATAAAGTATAAGTCACATTTTTTTGATTGTTGTATCATCAACCCACATAAGTTAGAATGAATGAGTTTAAGAGGTCTGATAGACTAAATATCAACTTTTTTGATGACTTTTATTATTCATATTTCCTTTTTGACAAGTTACATAAACATCCTCTTCTCTACTTTTCATTTCTAGAAAATTTTACGCTACATCAAATTTAGAGAGTTTGTTCACACTTTTCTACACAAGGTGTAAAATTATCCATTTCCACAACATATTCTCATATTTAGAACTTAAATAAAAATAATTTTTAAGTTCTCTAATCTAAAAAATATTTTGGCAAGTTTTCTCTCTCCCATTTACAACTTTTCTATCTCCAATACTTCTGATGATACAAGATTATTTTATAAAAATAACTACTTTTCAATCATCACAATGTTGACTCACACCTATTAATTTATGTTTGAGTTCATAAACAAATAAAACATCTTTTATTTTTTGTTTTTAAGGTTCTATCTCAAAAGTTCCTATTTCTCTAATTCTCAAGGAACTATCAATTAAAAATGAAACATCTCTACTATAATGTCTTTTAATATGTTCCAAGATCTTTATATCACTTGTAATGTGTTAAGAAAAAAAACTATCAAGTATCTATGGTTTATTCATTTTACTTGATTTCAAAGTCATCTCAACAACAAAAGATATTCCCTCAACTTAATTATTTATATATTCCTTTTCTTTTCTCCCATAAGAAACTTGTTCCAGAAAGAGTGTTATACAACTTTTAGCATGATGACCAGCCTGATCAAATCTTCCTTAGACTTTTTCAAGTAATTAAAATTTATTATTTGATGTAAATTTTCTACCATCTTGATGTTTTTATTTTCCAAATTCCTATGGGTTAAGAAAGTTACTCATTATTATTTCACCATTTATTTCTCTTTGTTCAAACCTTCTTCTAAGAATTGATAATTTATTCCAATAATTATAAATCATGTTCCCAAATATTCTATAACACCAATAAAACCCATCAAATCCTTATTTTATATTGAATTAAGATCTTTATCTATAGAAACTTTGTAAAGGTTTCCAATTTCTTCCTGCTCCAATATACTCTGAGCATGGACTATCATTCCTTCTAAGTGAGTTTTCAAATTTTATAGATGTGATAGGTTTCTCATATCCTTTATCTATCCAAACTTTCCCAGCACTTTTATTCTCACCTAAAATGTTATAAAAATTAGATAGAACATTATTTTTTGTGAGTGAGGATTTCACCTGATTCTTAATTTTGAAATTTCTCAACAACTTTATAAGTATTAACTTTTTCTTCCTAATATTTTTTAATATTTTTAGTAATATTACTTAGGATAATTTTAGACTCAATAAGTTTTTATTGAAACTTTTAAACTATTCTTCCTTAGCTGTCAGTTTCTTACTGAGATCTTCCACCATCTTTCTCTATTAAGAAATTCTAAGTTTGTAACTTCATATATCTAGGATGTGTTCTTATTATTACTTGAAAAAATATTTTCCACCTTAAATAACTTTTCTACCATCTTTTTTTATCATTATAATTTCTTTCTTGATAGATTTTTTCTCAAGACATGAAAAAAGTTTTTTTCTAAGATGATACTCTCTGTAAGATTCTTCACCTCCTCCTTCTTCACTATTTGATGAGTCTTGAATTTTCTCAACATTTTCAATGAATGTTATGAACTTTTTTTTAAGTTTCCCCTTTTATATAATTGTTTTTAGTCAAGTCCAACTCATATTTCTTAATCAACACACTTCTATCGTTCCCAGTAACTTATTTTTTGATTTTTTGGATGACTTTTATTCTTTATAAATTTTATTCCAATTATTCTAATGAGGTTTTTCTTTGGAATCATCACTATATTCTCCAATATTATTCTGAGAAAACTTCATAGAAAATTTCCCAATTACACCACACTCAAAATATTTTAGATAAAGTTTACCTCCATACGTTACCCTTACTTTGTGATAGTTCTTAGAGATAGGAGACATGATTTTATCATTCAACCGATTATCCCATTTATCCTCAGAATCACAAGGATCTATATATTCAACATATTTAATATCCATCTTTATCATGGATTAAAAATTCATTTTATCTTTCACCTTGTTTTTATACATTAGATATTTTATCATTTCATAAGTAATAAAAAAGATATGAAATTCACCATGGGATAAATAATATTTAGATTTTAAATAGAAAATTTTAGAATCAAACATCTCTATATAGTTTATCATAAGTTTATTAACTAATGTTGAATCTTCTAGAACTTCTCCAAATAGATTGACATTTCAAAAAATTCCATTTACCCTAGTGAAGTATTCATCAAAATTTTCTTCACCTCTCATTCTTATATCTTTAAAATTACTATTCCATGTTTGTAGATTTTCTTCCTTCACTTTATTTTTCCATTCAAAATTACTTTGCAGCTTGTCCCACACACTCTTTAATGTTTTGAGACACATCACCTTCATATAAAAATTTTATAATTAAAACATAAGGATATAATTTCTTTCCTTTCCATTATATTCAATATTTCATTTGTGAGAAAGTTTCAAAAGATAATCTTTTTCAACAGGTAGAAAAACAATTATAGTATCATCAACAACTTCTAGGCCAAGAGATAGGAGATAAGTAATCATCCTATTTTTCAAACCATAATAGTTTTTACCATAAAATATAGTAATTACTCTACCATTGATAGAATTATTATTATCCATTATAAGTATTAAAAAAGGGAAACTTGGATCTGATACTAATTAAAGTTCCAAACGATTGAATAAAAACTAAGAATGTGGGGTCAAATCAGTTGTTTTCTATTATATGTTTCAATACTTTTAAAAAATTAATCTATGTAACCATTTAAAGTTTATATCCTTATCTTATTTTAATAAATACTCATGAATTAAATAGTATGAAAGAAAGTAAAGAACATGAGATTTACAAGGTTTGGCCTTAATATAAGAACCTACATCCTTACCATTGCCACTCCCATGGGTGTATGGAAATTCACTATAATGAATAAGTGAATACAACTTGTTTCAAATCCTATTAAATACCTTATATATCCCGATAGGAATGATTATAGTGACTCCCATAAGTTTAAAAAGTGTTATTACAAATAATTGACCCACAAAATAAAATATAACAATAAATTTTGGTCCTCAAAAATATATCTGTAACCTCAGTCAGATGACCCTAGGTCCAATTTCCTCAATCTGATTAACTCATTATGATAATCCCTTTTCTCAAACTACACTTCTCAAACTTTTCTCAACTGATCGCCCTGATATTCCTTAGTTTGATCTTCCTCAGTCTAATATTCCTCATTCCAATCTTCCTCAGGATGATATTTCTTATTATAGTAAGAAAACTTTTACCTGTATGATATTCTAATGATATTTATGTTTAGAAATAACCCTAGTGGAAAAAACATTTAACACGCCAGAATTTTCCACATCAGTTCTATATAACTGACGTGCAAAGCTGTAAAAATTTATTTATCACGTATATTATTTTATAACTGACATGATAAATAGATAAGAATACATTTTTTACGTCAGTTATTTTATAATCGACGTAAAAAATACCGAGATTAGCTTTAGCACAAAGGTTATTTTATAACCGCCATGAAAATCGAATTTGAGCTCTTTATCACGTCAGTTATAAAATAACCAACGTGTTAAAGGAAATCTCGGCAATTTATCACGTCACTTATCAAAAGAACCAACGTGATAAAGCGCCATTTATCACGTCAGTTATAAAATAACTGACATGATAAATTATTTTCTACGT
This sequence comes from Viscum album, assembly GCA_963277665.1. Taxonomy (NCBI): domain Eukaryota; kingdom Viridiplantae; phylum Streptophyta; class Magnoliopsida; order Santalales; family Viscaceae; genus Viscum; species Viscum album. The sequence goes on from OY728126.1 coordinate 401,622,317, forward strand.
CGGTTATTAAATAACTAACATTATAAACATAAAAAAAATAGTTTATCATGTCGGTTATAAAATAACTGATGTAATAAACCTTTTAAATGATTTATCACGCCCCGTATTCAATTATTCTGTTTTCTTAGATCTAGCGACCTGCGACTCGTCTCTCCTGCGTGGAAAACCTAGAGAGGATTATTCAAAGTCGTGACCTCCATCCTCATTTTGCCAACATCATTCATCATATTTATTGTCACCAGATATATCTGGTCGACTCGAAACACTCAAGTAAGCTTTACAAGGCTCAGTTTTAGTTTTTATTTGTTGCGATGCCCTAAAAAAAATTTTTGAGATTTTTTTTTTCTATCTTTGTTCTTGTTATCATAGTAAATTTCATTGTGTTCATTTATACCGTGTTAAATTATTTTTTGGTAAAAGAAACCAAGGAAGTGATATCATGAAATTTTATTCTTTTTATGTGTTCCATCATGTGTGTGTGCGCGTATAGGGGGTGTCGAAGGGGGTGGGGGGTGGGGGGGGGGGGGGTTGTCTAGAGGGGTGGGGGATGTTCAGGGGATGGGGAGATGTTCAGGGGGGGTGGGGGTGCTCAGGGGGTGTCAAAGGGGGTGGGGGGTGGTGTCCAGGGGGGGTGCGGGGGTTGGGGTGTCCAAGGGGTGGGGGGGGGGGGGGTCTAGGGGGTGAGGGGGTTGTCCAAGGGGGTGGGGGTGTCTAGGGGGTGGGGGTGGGGGTGGTGTCCCGGGGGTTAGTGGGCTGAGGGGGTAGGCGGTGTCCAGGGGGTGGGGGGTGTCCAGGAGGGGTTAGGGGCTGTCTAAAGGGGTGGGGGGCTGTCCAAGGGGTGGGGTGGGGGGGGGGATGTCCAGAGGGGTGGGGGTGTCTAGGGGGTGTCAAAGTGGGTTGGGGGTGGTGTCCAGGGGGGTGCAGGGACTGTACAAGGGGGTTGGGGTGTCCAAGGGGGTGGGGGGGGGGGGTGTCCAGGGGGGGGGGGTGAGGGGGCTGTCCGAGGGGGTAGGGGTGTCTAGGGGGTGGGGGTGGGGGGGGGGTGTGGAGTCGAGGGGGGTGAGTGGGATGTCCCAGAAGGGTAGGGGTGTCTAGGGGGCAGGGGGTGTTCCGTGGGGGGGGGGGGTATCTAGAGGGGTGGGGGTGGGGGTGTCTTGGGGGTGTGGGGTTGTGTACAGTGGGTGAGTGGGTTGTCCAAGAGGGTAGGGGGTGTCTAGGGGGTGGGGGTGTCCAGGGGGGCTGTCTAGAGGGGTGGGGTCTTTCCAGGGGGTGGGGGGGGGGGGGGGTTTGTCCATAGGGTTGGGGGTGTCCAGGGGGTGTCAAAGGGGGTGGGGGTGGGTGTCCACGTGGGGTGCAGGGGCTGTCCAAGGGGTTGGGGTGTCCAAGGGGGTGGGGGGGGGGTGTCCAGAAGGTGAGGGGGTTGTCCAAGGGTGTAGGGGTGTCTAGGGGGGTGGGGGTGTCTAGGGGGTGAGTGGTCTATCCAAGGGGGTTGGGTGTGTCTAGGGGGGCGGGGGGGGGGGGGGGTCCAGGGGTGGGGGGATTTCCAGGGTGGGGGGGGGGTGTCCAGAGGGGTGGGGGTGTCCAGGGGGTGGGGGTGGTGTTCATGGGGGTGCGGGGGCTGTCCAAGGGGTTGGGGTGTCTAAGGGGGATGGGGGGGTGTCCAGGGGTGTGAGGGGGCTGTCCAAGGGGGTAAGGGTGTCCAGTGGGTGGGGGTGTCCAGGGAGGTAGGGGGGATGCCAATAGGGTGGGGAGATATCTAGAGGGTCGGGGGCTATCCAGAGGAGTGGGGGTGCTGTTTAGGGGGTGGGAGGTTGTCCAGGGGGTGGTGGTGTCCAAGGGGTGTCCAAGGGGGTGGGGGTGTCCAATGGGGTAGGGGGTTGGAAAACCCCCTCACCCCCTGGACACCACTCCCCCACCCCTGGACACCGCCCACCCCCATGGATAGCCCCCACCGCCTAGACAGGCCCCCACCCCCTGGACACCCCCCACCCCTGGACACCCCGGACAACCCCCTACCCCCGTGGACAACCCCTATATATATATATCCCAACAGTTTCATTGAAACCATTGGAATATTTTAACTTCAGGTAGTATATACCAATAGTTCCTATAGAATCATTGGTATAGGGATATTTCAACCACCATCATGCCAATGGTGTGTGAAACCATTAGGTACCCCAATGGTTTCAGGGGTTATCCCAATGGTTTAAATCATTGGGATCTGTGTAATTTTTTGTAGTGAATGTATAAATATTTTAATATTTATACTTCATATTTATTTTTTATGGAAGGGTGAATTTGGTATCCAGTTGCATAGGGATATATTCTTTGTGTACCTTAAGAATAAAGGATCCAAGATGAATTTAAAACTGTTATATCTAACTATATTTTTTTAAAATGATTTTCATATATATATTTTTCAAATACGCATAGATTTGTTTTATATTTCAAAATTGTTTTTACATTAAAATTATGATATTTTTCATATAAATATATATTTTTCTTATATTAACAAGATGTATAATTTTGATATTTGTTATAGGTTAATAATGATTCAAAGTTGGATTACGACACATTGAATGAGTAATGAATATGAGGATGGTGTTGATGCATTTTTAGAATTTTCTAAACGAAATGTTCCAAGTAGTGACATTTTTTCTGTCCATGCATGAAATGTTTGAATATGAATAAGTTGAAAAGTAGAGAGATCAAAGATCATCTGATTTGTCATGGTTTTAATCTGAGTTACAACCCTTGTATTTGGCATGGTGAAACTGGACAAAATGTCATATCTACTGATGATGATGATTCGCAAGATGTTAACTCCGATGGAATTGAAGAAATGATTCGTGATATTGCAGAAAAAGAAATTGAGATAAAACCGACAGTTGCGAATCTATATGGTGATGCTGAAAAACCAATGTATCCTGGTTGTATAGATTTTACGGTTTTGTCAGTGGTGTTAAGATTGATTAACCTAAAGGCAAAACATGGATGGGGTGATAGAAGTTTTATAGAGCTTCTACAATTGATGAAATCCATTCTTCAAAAAGATAATGATCTTCCAGATTCACATTATAAGGCCAAGAAAATATTATGACTGATGGGATTGGGATACAAGAAAATATATGCCTATCCAAATGACTGTATGATATATAGGAAGGAATATGAATTTCTGTCTGAGTGTCCAAAATGTGGTACATCACGGTATAAGTTGAAAGAAAAATCACAAGCTGATGTAGAGATTACAAAGATCCCTTCCAAGTTATTTTTGGAATCTTCTAGTAATTCATCATTTGAAATGTTTATTTTCTAATTCACATGATGCAAAAAGGTTAAGATGGCATGATGATGAGCGGATATGTGATGGAAAAATAAGTCATACAAAATATTGTGCACAATGGAATAAAATTGATGAGTAGTATCCTACATTTGGAAATGAAATTAGAAATCTCAGACTAGGGTTGTGCATAGATAAAATGAATTCATACCGAACCCTTAGTAGCACACATAGTTCATGGCCTGTTTTATTGGTAATTTATAACCTCTCTCCTAAAGTTTATATGAATTGAAAATATGTCATGTTGAGTATAATGATCTCTAGTCCGAAGCAACCCAGAAATGATATTGATGTTTTCTTTTCACCATTGATTTATGATTTGAAAATTTATGGGAGGATGGTATTAGGGTGTATGATTCTAATAAAATGGAATATTTTCAGCTACATGTAGTGCTTATGTTCACTATAAATGACTTCCCAACATATGGAAATTTGTTTGGATACAGTGTTAAGGGGCATAAAGCATGTCCAATTTGTGAACAATAGACTTCATATTGTCAATTTCATCATGGGAAGAAAAAAATGTAAATGGGTCATTGAAAGTTTTGTCCTATGATCACTCTTATAGAAGACTAAAAAAGGATTTCAATAGATCACAAGAATCTGATATTGCTTCAAAAATATTATCCCTTGATATGTATTTTGAGAGGGTGATAAACCTTGATGTGACATTGGGAAAGACACATAAAGCTGATAATGATAGATATATTTGGAAGAAAAGGTCAATATTTTTTCAGTTACCATATTAGAGATATCATGAAGTTAAACATAATATTGATGTCATGATTGTGGAGAAGAATATATAGGATAGTTTGATTGGAACATTGTTAGATATTAAAGGAAATACAAAATATGGGTTGAATACAAGATTAGACTTACTATCAATGGGAATACACTTGGAGTTAACTCCCACTCCTAATGGAAGATGAACATTTCTTCCCCCGACTTGTCATACATTATCCAAGAGGGAGAAAATTAGCTTTTTTCAGTGTCTAAATGATATCAAAGTGCCTCAAGGTTATTTTTCAAATGTAAAAAATTTTGTCTCATTGAAGGATTTGAAGTTGATAGGTATGAAATCTCATGATTTTCATGTCATGATGCAACAACTTCTACAAGTTGCATTGCATGGAATATTTCCCATCCATGTCAGAAAGACTATAATGAAGTTGTGTTATTTTTTTAAATCAATTTGTAATAAGGTGATTGATGTGAATGCTTTGAAGATTTTAGAAAAGGATGCAATTTCTATACTTTTTCAATTGGAAATGTATTTTTCTCCATATTGTTTTGATATAATGGTGCATTTAATGATATATCTGGTTCGAGAAATAAAGCTTTGTGGACCTATATATCTTCATTGTATGTATCCTTTTGAAAGGTATATGAAAATATTGAAGGGGTATGTTAAGAATCCATATCAACTTGAACCCTCCATTATTGAAAAGTATATTTCAGAGGAGGTTGTGGAGTTTTTTATGAGCTACTTGGATATGGCGGAGAATGTAGGTTTGCCTCCATCTCACCATGAACAAGTTAATAATGAGGGAAAGGGGATTCATGGCTTGAAAGTTAAATCGTTTTCAGCTGAACAGATGAAGAATTTAGAATTATACATCTTGAATAACATAGTTAATGCTCAACTGTATATCACATTACATATTAATGAGTTAAAACAATGTCATCAAAAGAAGAAAGAAATGTGGATTTTGAATGAGCACAAAAAAACATTTTTGTCATGGATTAAAAAGACATTCCTTGGTAGATCGGATGTATTAGAGACATTAGGATAGATACTGGGTTGTCCATGATTAAATGTGATAACATGGTTCGGTTATGACATTAATGGTTATAAATTTTATATGAAAGATTAGGACAACATAAGTGCAGTTCAGAATAGTGGTGTATTGGTGTTTGTAGAAGAAATGTATTTTTTGAGTTCTAAAGACAAAAACCCATTTTTTGCATCAAGTGCATATTATAGAGTTATTGAAGAAATATGGGAGGTTGATTACTTTAAAATTAAAGTTCATGTTTTTAATTGTAAATGGTTTATCAGTAACAACAGTGTCATACACGATGAATTTGGAATGACAGTTGTTAATCTGAATAGATTGTAAGACACAACTGATTCTTTTATAATGGAAACACATGCAAAACAGATTTTCTATGTAGTTGATAAATCAGATATAAAGTGGTCTATTATTTTACACGGTAAAAAACAAAATGTTGGCAGGGATCAACTTGATAAAGATGATGATTTATGTGAGATCCCTACTTCCATGGAAAGATTAGAAAAACATAATGATGAGCATGTTGAAGACATGGTTTGTTCCATAAGGAACGATCATGAAAAAGGAATTTGGGAAAACAATCCATTTATACATTCCTAATATTACTGGTAAAATATGTTTATTTCTTGTTTACATTTATTATTTTCATAAAATGTTAGATATTGTAATTTTTTTCTTTATTAAAATGAGTATTAAAACAAATAAGGAGAAGTTTTTGTTTATTTTAATTATTTTAGTGTAGTTTACCATGTTTAACATAGTTTACCATTGTTTACCATAGTTTACCTTTATGTAATTTATATATTTATCGATTTTGTTGAATGAAAATTACACTACCATGTTTACCATGTTTAAAATATTTACCATTATTTAACATGCTTACCATATTAACCATGTTTACTATTACGTAACTTAGTTCAATTTTCTATTTTCTGTTTACATTAGTATTGTAATATTTGAATTTGTATATTTTTGAACTAATGTTTGTTTTTTTATTTGAATAATAATGAAAGATCAATCAGTTAATCAACCACACGATTTTGGAAATGAGCATAATGATCATACCTCTGGGGAGGAACATTCACATGCTCCTCTTGATTTTCCCCAATCTTCCTCATGTTCTCCCATAACAACAAAGAGTTCAAGAGTTAGTAAACGTGGGTGCACACATTTACCAAAATTATCACTTTCCCGTACACATGACCAGAGGATAATTATTGATTTTGATGAGAATGATATTCCAAGAGGTCCAAATGCAAAAGATTTTAAGAGTTTTGTATCAACTCAGGGTAAGAGCAAATTAAAAATTTTGTATAATGATTGGAGAAGTGTGTACAAAGCAATAATATCTCAGTTGTGGGAGACAATTTTGGTAAGTTATTTTTCTATTGTGTGCCTCTTCTTTAAATGTTTCTAGTATAATATGTTTTAGCTCTTCTTTATTAGATGACATTTGATATTCCTGACACTGGAGGAGTCAAGAAGAAATGCTTATCGATGGCTGCTAGGAGATGGAGGGATTTAAAATCAACCCTCACATCTGATTTCATTTTTGGTCATAAGAGTCATGACAATCTATGTCTTATATATCCTTTCATAAATGAATACACATAGAGATAATTTGTTGAAAGTAGAAGAAAAGATTAATTTTTTGGTAAGGGAAATATAAACTTTTATAATATTTCTTATATAAATGATCTTATTAATGTTTTTTTAATGATTTATTATTCTGAATTTACATCAAACAAAGAAATATAATCAGGAGATCCTATCTAAAAATGTATACCCTCATAGTTTATCTCAGGGAGGGTATACATTATTGGAAGAACAAATGATGGCGGAAAAATTACAAAAACTGAGAGCTGAGTCTTCAAGCTCTAGAGAGGTTATCCCTTCATCCCCTCTATCTAGAAATGAAAAATGGAAGAGATATGGGATGGGAAAAAAGGGGAAATATCTTTAAAATTATTTGAGACTCATAGCTGAGAGAATTGTAAGATATTTATTTTATTTATTTAAGTTTACTATATTCTTCATATAATTTGAATCATTACAAAAATGTTCAATTAATTAATACAGGATTCTCTTGAGGAGCAGAGCTCACATGGGGTATTTACAGCTGCTGAGAGGCAAGATATTTTATCTGCAGCATTGGGAAAGCCCGAACATCCTGGTCATGTACGAGGATATCCGATGGGTGTATCGGTAAGAAAAGTGTTGTCACATTCTTCTACTTCTTCCATTGAAAGTGTTTATAAAAAAATAGAATCCTTAGAGGCTGAAGTTAATAATATTAATGTGATGATGGAGGAAAATATTAGAGCGTCGGTATAATCTATGTTTGCAGACATGCAAAGAAAATTTCCAACTACAGCTCCCACTCCTCCACCTCCCCATGCAGACCCCATTATCTATCCTCCACCTTCGCCAGTAGCTCCCACTCCCCTGCCTCAGCCTGCAGACCCCATTTCTTATCCTACTCCTCCGCCATAGTTTCCTACTTATTATGAGTTTTATGTTGATGATACTCAACATCATATAGTTGCATATGGGCTAGTATATTGTATAGGAGATATAGTTCATCATCAATAGTTAGAGGTAGAGCATCATAGGGTCACACAACATGATATTATAGATATATCATCTCAAGTTCCATTACCTAAAGATGAGGTGACAACAGTTGGACATAGTATCATCCATTTTTTAATTTGGCCATCCAGACTTCTACGAATCATTACCATAGAGGTATGTATGTTATATCTTATATTTTTTTATTAAAGTTGTTTTAACATCTGAAAACTAATATATTTTTCTATTTATTTTTACAGTAATACTTCAAAGGTAAAGAAATACTGTAGAGACAACTTCGAAGACAAATGGCTATGACATTAGATACAGATTCTAGTAGTCTTGATAGATTGTCAAGATATTCATTTTTGTTGGGGGATCATTATTAGTTTCCAATAGAAGATCATGTTTGTGGACGTGCAATAAATATGGGGAATGTGAAAACTAATATCATGGAGCTTGTTACTTGAGATAAGTTGGGCATAAATGTGGTGCAAATTTTTTCCATGTAAGTATTAACTCCTTTTCTCTGCATTAGATTTATTAAAAATGTATACTTATGTCTATTTTGAATTTGGTATCTTTATAACATGTGTGAGAAGAAAGAGCGGATAGATGTATATGGATTCATGGACCCACATTTAATTTCCCCTAAAGCACATTCATTGGATGAGGAAGAAAGAATGCTTTATATTGATGAAAGATTTAAACAGAATATAATCTCACAGTGTTGGATGATGCCTTTTTGTGTGAGGTATGAAACATATCTCTGGAAAAGAGTTCGTTATATTTTAACATAAAAAACCACTAAAATTAAACTATATTTTATCAGATATCATTAGATGTTAGATTTTTTTCCCAAGGGAGAAAACACTTTATTGGATATGCTCTGTCCATTGTGATGTGCGGGAATATTTTAAGAATGTGTTGGAAAAGTAAGTTTCAATTTTTTTAATAGTTGTATATATTATAATGAATTATAAATTTATTTTATCCATATAATTTTTTAACAGGGGATGAGTCTACTTTCAAAAAAACACAAAGAAAAGGAGTGACAAGATCAAATATGTAGAAGTAAAGGTAAATATTCATTTATAATTTGTACTTTTTGATATATTACATAAAAATAATATTTTTAATTTACACTCATTCAAACAGAATTGTCATGAAAAACAAGGCATCGTCAAATGTAGATATTATATGTTAAGAATTATGTATGAAATAATTACAACTTGAACACTTGTGAACTTTGGCATGGTAATATTTCCTTTTAAACTTTGACATTGTAAGATTTCCTTTTAAACTTTTGCAACAATATTTCATTTTATTTATTCATTATACATGTTAACTACTATCCTTTTAATTTGTAGCTATTTGATGACCCCCAACCCTATAGTGCTCAAGAGGTCAAACACTTACAAGTGGAATGGGCTAATTATTTTACTGGTTTGATTGGATTTTAGATTGTTTGTAGTGTAAAATGTAATTTTGAATATTGTCATTATAATTGTTTATTTGGTAGACATTTAGGCTGGATTTAGGTTTTTTTGGACATTGTAAGTTATGAATGTTATATATGTGACTATTTAATTTTTTGATACTTCCTGTTTTGGTCTAGTGTTGATGGTTTTTTGGGTATGGATTCTGGTCTAGGGGGTTTCCAGGGGTGTGGGGAGGTGTCCAGTGGGGTGGGGGTGGGGGGGGGGGGGGGGGGGGGGGTCTAGGGGTGCGGGATGGCTGTCTAGTTTAGTGGGAGGGGGGGGGGGGGGTGCCCAGCGGGGTCAGAGGGCTTTCCAGGGGTGTGAGAGGGATGTCCAGTGGGGGGGGGGGGGTGTCTAGGGTGTCCATGAGGGTGGGGGGAAGTACAGGGGGTGTCCAGGGGTGTGTGTGTGTGTGGGGGGGGGGGGTGTCTAGGGTGTGGGAGGGCTGTCCAGGGGTGTGTGTGTGTGGGGGGGGGTGTCCAGGGTGTCCATGGGGATGGGGGTGTTTAGGAGGGTGGGAAGGATGTCCAGGGGTAGGGGATGTCTAAGAGGGTGGGGGGTGTCCAGGGTTATGGGCAGGCTGTTTAGTGGGGTGGGGGGTTTCCAAGGGCGTGGGAGGGCTGTACAGGGGGTGGGGGAGGGCTTTCCAATAGGGGGGGGGGGGGTGGAGGGGTGCCCAGGAGGGTGGGAGGGTTGTCCAGGTGGTGTCCAGGGGTGTGTGGGGGGGGGTGTCCAGGGTGTCCATGGGGGTGGGGGTGTTCAGGAGGGTGGGAAGGCTGTCTAGGGGGTAGGGGATGTCCAGGAGGGTGGGAGGTGTCCAGGGTTATGGGCAGGCTATTTAGTGGGGTGGGGGGTTTCCAGGGGTGTGGGAGGGCTGTCCAGGGGGTAGGGGAGGGCTGTCTAATGGGGGTGGGGGTAGAGGGGTGTCCAGGAGGGTTGTCCAGGGGGTGTCTAGGGGTGTGTGTGTGTGTGTGTGGGGGGGGGGGGTCCTAGTGGGGTCAGTAGGCTTTCCAGGGGTGTGGGAGGGCTGCCCAGGGGGGTGTGGGGGTGTCCATGAGTGCTGGGGCAATCTAGTGGTGTGGGGATTTCTAGGGGTGTGGGAGGGTTGTCCAAAGGTGTGTGGGGGGGGGGGGGGGGTGTCTAGGGTGTCCATTGGGGTGGGGGTTTCCAAGAAGGTGGGAGGGCTGTCCAGGGGGTGAGGGGATGTCCAGGAGGGTTGGGGGTGTCCAAGGTTGTGGGCAGGCTGTTTTGTGGGTGGGGGGTTTTCAAGGGTGTGAGAGGGCTATCTAGGGGTGGGGGAGGGATGTCTAGTGGGGTGGGGTGGGGGGGGGGTGTCCAGGAGGGCGGGAGGGCTATCTAGTGGGGTGGGGGGGGGTGTCCAGTGGGGTCAAGGCGCTTTCTAGGGGTGTGAGAGGGCTGCCCAGTGGGGTGGGGGGTGTCCAGGGTGTCCATGTGGGTGGGGGCAGTCCAAAGGGTGTCCAGGGGTGTGGGGGGGATTTCTAGGGGTGTGGGAGGGCTGTCCAAGGTGTCCATGGGGGTGGGGTGGGGGGTCTCCATGAGGGCGGTAGGGCTGTCCAAAGGGGTGGGGTCTGTCTAAGAGGGTGGGGGTGTCCAAGGTTGTGGGCATGCAATTTAGTGGGGTGGTGGTGGGGGGGGGGGGGGTTCCAGGGGTGTGGGAGGGCTGTCCAGGGGGTGGGAGAGGGCTTTCTAGTTGGGTGGGGGTGGGGGTGTCCAGGAGTGTAGGAGGGCTATCCAGAGGGTGTCCAGGGGTGTGTGTGCTTGGGGGTGGGGGGGGGGGGTTCCCAGTGGGGTCAAGGGGCTTTCCAAGGGCGTGGGAGGGATGTACAGGGGGTGTGGGGGGTGTCCATTGTTGGGCGGAGAAAGAAAGGAAGTGATGGCAAGAGGGGGGGGGGGTGAATTGCCTTTTAAAAATTAATTAACAAATTAAAATCAAAGTGAAAGTGCAGCGGAAATAAATGAGGCAAGACACAAGGCTTGATAACGGAGTTCGGCTTAAAACCCAAGCCCACGTCTCCGCTCCCAACTCAACCATTGAGAGATTTACTACCGCTTGCTTTTCAATGGTTTTAGCAAGAAACCCACTAGACTTTTAAGGTTAGTCTAGAACCTATTACAGCTTGCTTTTATTGGTTGAGCAAGAACCTAATTGCTTTCAATGGTTGAGCAATAACCCACTAGCCTTCTTACAGGTGAAGGCTAGCTCACCTTTGATTCAAGACTTTTGAAAGGTAAGGCTTGACTAACCTCTTCACACCTTGAAGGTGGTGTGAGAACCCACAAGAAAGGATGAGAGAAAGAGGTGGGGGTTTGTAGGCACAAACCCAACTTGATGCTCAAAATAAATAAAACAATGAAAAACCGTAATGGGGAAGTCTTGGGCGCCAATGGATTGATGGAGCTGATGAAGGGCGCTCCCAAGCTTCTTTGGTGGTGCTCCTTGGATGTGGAAGTGTGTTGGAGCAAGTGGGGTTCCCTTGGAGCAATCCGCCGGAGGTTTTCCAAATGATCAAAAATGTGTCCGTTGGCTTGGTTAGTGTTCCGGGGCTTCAAGGTCCTTTATTTATAGAGGGGGAACCCTCATATGGCCGTTGGAGGCCTTTGGAGCCGTTGGAGAGGCTTTCGGAGCCGTTGGAGGCCAAGTGGACAGGCTGGTCAAAAGCCCAACGGCTAGTTTGACTGCCTCCACCGGCTGACCGGTACAGGGCCACCGGTTGGCCGGTGCCTTGGAGATTGGTGGATGCTTCTGTCCAGGCTCCACTGGCTGACCAGTGAGGAGACCACCGATTGGCCGGTGGCAAGACAGTAGCTTGCCATTCTGTCTGGGTACCACCGGCTGGCCGGTGCTGAGGCCACCAGTTGGCCGGTGCTGAGGTAGTGGCTCAGCCTTCTGCCCAGGGTCCATCGGCTGGCCGGTGGTGAAGCCACCGGTTGGCCGGTGGACTGAATTTCAGTCCATTTTGGCTTTTTGCCTTCTTGGCCTTCTTGGCCCAATTCCTTGGCACCCTGAAATCATGCCTATCATCCAAAAACACATAAAACAAAATTAGATAAAAAAGAGAGTGATTGTGATCATGAAAATTAAACCACGAGGGGTTCGAGAGGTACAACAATCTCCCCCTATTTTGATGATCACAATCAGCAAAACAAACAATGTAAAAATGAAAAAAGAGAGGCATGCTTTAAAGGATAAAACAAAGTAAAGCAAATCATGAGAGAAAGATTTCTCCCCCAATCAACCAAGAATTTCTCCCCCTTTGTGATTATCAAAATAGCTCGGGGCATAAAACTTGATTGAGGGAAAAAAGATTTTAAACCAATTGAAATTTTTGAAATTTGAATTGAAAGTTTTGAATCAAAAATTTGAAATGAAAGTTTTGAATGAAAAAATTGAATAACAGTTTGAATTGAAAGTTTTGAGTAAAAAATTGAATAACAATTTAGAATTAAAAAAAATTGATACCAAGTGTTGAAATTGAAGGTTTGAATCGAAAATTTTGAAATTGAAATCAAAAGGGCTTAAACGATCCTAACTCCCCCTAAATAAAAACAACAAATCACCGGGGAGAGGTTTTTGAAACCGAGACAAATTTTGGCCTGGAGAGACTCGCTAAAAGGGATTTTTCAATCCATACTTGTCTAGTTGCGGGTTGTCTCCTAAAAAATTCATCATTAAAGGAAATGGTTTTGGGCCTACCATACCGGGCATTTTTGCAATTGCACTCATAGATTAAGTGCCCGGGTTTTTTACAATAATTGCAAAATTTAAATTGAGAGCTCCCCCTTACAAAAATAGTTGGAGCATGGGAAGAGGAAGCTTGCTTGGAATAGCCAAGCCCTTGGGTGGTTCTAGATATGCGTTGGGAACCTAGCAAATTGGTCAAATTTTTTTCCCCTTGGCTGAACTTAGCTAGGGATTCCTTTAAGTCTTTGATTGTTGATTCCATAGACTCAACATCGGGAAGGTTTTGGATTTTGAGGGACAACTCCTCCTTTTCTTTGAGAAGTTGTTCCTTTTCAGAAGAGAGTTTTTTGAAATTCTTTTTTAATGCAACAAATTTGGAAGAGAGCTCGTGAAAGCCTTCCTCCAATTGATCTCTAGCATGTTGGAGATCCTCATAGGACATGTGATTGAAAGAATTTGAAGAACTAGAGGATGAGGAGTCGGAAGAGGTTACCTCGTGAAATGCCATTAGACATTTTTTACCGTTGTCGCTTGAGGAGGAGGAGGAGGATGTGGAGCTATCACTCCATGTGGCCTTGAAAGCCTTCTTCTTCTCCTTTTGCTTGGCCTTTTTCTTGTTGAGTGGGCAATCGGGCTTGTAATGGCCTTTCTCGCCACACCCGTAACATGTTACCTTGGGCTCGGATTTTTCGTTGGGTTGAGCCTTGCAGGATTTCTTCTTCTTGTGCTTCTTCATGAAGTTGTGCATTTTGCGGGCAAGATTCTCCATTTCGGAATCGCCACTTGAAGAGGAAGATGATGAGGAGGATGAGCTTTCTTCTTGTTGAACTTTGAAGGCGATGTTCTTTGGAACTTTGATCGGTTTGCCTTCCTTTTCAGCTTTCCTCCTCATGGTGATCTCATAGGTCATGAGGGATCCGATGAGTTCTTCTACCGGCATGTTCTTGATGTCTTTTGCTTCTTGGATTGCCGTGACTTTTGGAGCCCATGAGCTTGGTAGGATCCAAAGGATCTTTTTAACCATCGTTTCTGCAGAAATATTATCTCCAAGAGATTTTCTACCATTGCAAACGTCAGTGAAGCGTGTAAACATATCAGAAATATTTTCATGTGGGTGCATGGTGAAAGACTCAAAATCTTGACGGTACATGTACAATCGAGTATCCTTCACTTTGTTGGTCCCCTCATGGGTAACCTCCAATAGTTTCCAAATTTCATGTGAAGAGGTGCATGTGGAAACTCGATTGAACTCATTACGATCAATGCCGCAATGAAGAGCGTTCATGGATTTGCCATCAAGCTCGAAATTTTTAATGTCGGCTTGAGTCCATTTGGATTCATCGGGAGAAGAAAGAGTGTAACCATGCATGACAATTTTATAAATGGGATATCCAATGCTTCTAAGAAAAGTGGTCATGCGGGTTTTCCAAAAAAGTGTAGTCGGTTCCATCAAAAAATGGAGCACGACCCAAAGAATAGCCTTCAGGGGCGAAAGAGGATGATGCCATCACAATGGATCTTGAATTTGAAACCGGTTAGGGTATTACTCAAAATTTTCCTTTGATACCAATTGTTGGGCGGAGAAAGAAAGGAAGTGATGGCAAGAGGGGGGGGGGGTGAATTGCCTTTTAAAAATTAATTAACAAATTAAAATCAAAGTGAAAGTGCAGTGGAAATAAATGAGGCAAGACACAAGGCTTGATAACGGAGTTCGGCTTAAAACCCAAGCCTACGTCTCCGCTCCCAACTCAACCGTTGAGAGATTTACTACCGCTTGCTTTTCAATGGTTTTAGCAAGAAACCCACTAGACTTTTAAGGTTAGTCTAGAACCTATTACAGCTTGCTTTTATTGGTTGAGCAAGAACCCAATTGCTTTTAATGGTTGAGCAATAACCCACTAGCCTTCTTACAGGTGAAGGCTAGCTCACCTTTGATTCAAGCCTTTTGAAAGGTAAGGCTTGAATAACCTCTTCACACCTTGAAGGTGGTGTGAGAACCCACAAGAAAGGATGAGAGAAAGAGGTGGGGGTTTGTAGGCACAAACCCAACTTGATGCTCAAAATAAATAAAACAATGAAAAACCGTAATGGGGAAGTCTTGGGTGCCAATGGATTGATGGAGCTGATGAAGGGCGCTCCCAAGCTTCTTTGGTGGTGCTCCTTGGATGTGGAAGTGTGTTGGAGCAAGTGGGGTTCCCTTGGAGCAATCCGCCGGAGGTTCGCCAAATGATCAAAAATGTGTCCGTTGGCTTGGTTAGTGTTCCGGGGCTTCAAGGTCCTTTATTTATAGAGGGGGAACCCTCATATGGCCGTTGGAGGCCTTTGGAGCCGTTGGAGAGGCTTTCGGAGCCATTGGAGGCCAAGTGGACAGGCTGGTCAAAAGCCCAACGGCTAGTTTGACTGCCTCCACCGGCTGACCGGTACAGGGCCACCGGTTGGCCGGTGCCTTGGAGATTGGTGGATGCTTCTGTCCAGGCTCCACCGGCTGACCGGTGAGGAGACCACCGGTTGGCCGGTGGCAAGACAGTAGCTTGCCATTCTGTCTGGGTGCCACCGGCTGGCCGGTGCTGAGGCCACCGGTTGGCCGGTGCTGAGGCAGTGGCTCAGCCTTCTGCCCAGGGTCTATCGACTGGCCGGTGGTGAAGCCACCGGTTGGCCGGTGGACTGAATTTCAGTCCATTTTGGCTTTTTGACTTCTTGGCCTTCTTAGCCCAATTCCTTGGCACCCTGAAATCATGCCTATCATCCAAAAACACTTAAAACAAAATTAGATAAAAAAGAGAGTGATTGTGATCATGAAAATTAAACCACGAGGGGTTCGAGAGGTACAACAATCTCCCCCTATTTTGATGATCACAATCACCAAAACAAACAATGTAAAAATGAAAAAAGAGAGGCATGCTTTAAAGGATAAAACAAAGTAAAGCAAATCATGAGAGAAAGATTTCTCCCCCAATCAACCAAGAATTTCTCCCCCTTTGTGATTATCAAAATAGCTCGGGGCATAAAACTTGATTGAGGGAAAAAGATTTTAAACCAATTGAAATTTTTGAAATTTGAATTGAAAGTTTTGAATGAAAAAATTGAATAACAGTTTGAATTGAAAGTTTTGAGTAAAAAATTGAATAACAATTTAGAATTAAAAAAAATTGATACCAAGTGTTGAAATTGAAGGTTTGAATCGAAAATTTTGAAATTGAAATCAAAAGGGCTTAAACGATCCTAACTCCCCCTAAATAAAAACAACAAATCACCGGGGAGAGGTTTTTGAAACCGAGACAAATTTTGGCCCGGAGAGACTCGCTAAAAGGGATTTTTCAATCCATACTTGTCTAGTTGCGGGTTGTCTCCTAAAAAATTCATCATTAAAGGAAATGGTTTTGGGCCTACCATACCGGGCATTTTTTCAATTGCACTCATAGATTAAGTGCCCGGGTTTTTTACAATAATTGCAAAATTTAAATTGAGAGCTCCCCCTTACAAAAATAGTTGGAGCATGGGAAGAGGAAGCTTGCTTGGAATAGCCAAGCCCTTGGGTGGTTCTAGATATGCGTTGGGAACCTAGCAAATTGGTCAAATTTTGTTCCCCTTGGCTGAACTTAGCTAGGGATTCCTTAAAGTCTTTGATTGTTGATTCCATAGACTCAACATCGGGAAGGTTTTGGATTTTGAGGGACAACTCCTCCTTTTCTTTGAGAAGTTGTTCCTTTTCAGAAGAGAGTTTTTTGAAATTCTTTTCTAATGCAACAAATTTGGAAGAGAGCTCGTGAAAGCCTTCCTCCAATTGATCTCTAGCATGTTGGAGATCCTCATAGGACATGTGATTGAAAGAATTTGAAGAACTAGAGGATGAGGAGTCGGAAGAGGTTACCTCGTGAAATTCCATTAGACATTTTTTACCGTTGTCGCTTGAGGAAGAGGAGGAGGATGTGGAGCTATCACTCCATGTGGCCTTGAAAGCCTTCTTCTTCTCCTTTTGCTTGGCCTTTTTCTTGTTGAGTGGGCAATCGGGCTTGTAATGGCCTTTCTCGCCACACCCGTAACATGTTACCTTGGGCTCGGATTTTTCGTTGGGTTGAGCCTTGCGGGATTTCTTCTTCTTGTGCTTCTTCATGAAGTTGTGCATTTTGCGGGCAAGATTCTCCATTTCGGAATCGCCGCTTGAAGAGGAAGATGATGAGGAGGATGAGCTTTCTTCTTGTTGAACTTTGAAGGCGATGTTCTTTGGAACTTTGATCGGTTTGCCTTCCTTTTCAGCTTGCCTCCTCATGGTGATCTCATAGGTCATGAGGGATCCGATGAGTTCTTCTACTGGCATGTTCTTGATGTCTTTTGCTTCTTGGATTGCCGTGACTTTTGGAGCCCATGATATTGGTAGGATCCAAAGGATCTTTTTAACCATCGTTTCTGCAGAAATATTATCTCCAAGAGATTTTCTACCATTGCAAACGTCAGTGAAGCGTGTAAACATATCAGAAATATTTTCATGTGGGTTCATGGTGAAAGACTCAAAATCTTGATGGTACATGTCCAATCGAGTATCCTTCACTTTGTTGGTCCCCTCATGGGTAACCTCCAATAGTTTCCAAATTTCATGTGAAGAGGTGCATGTGGAAACTCGATTGAACTCATTACGATCAAGGCCGCAATGAAGAGCGTTCATGGCTTTTCCATCAAGCTCGAAATTTTTAATGTCGGCTTGAGTCCATTTGGATTCATTGGGAGAAGAAAGAGTGTAACCATGCATGACAATTTTATAAATGGGATATCCAATGCTTCTAAGAAAAGTGGTCATGCGGGTTTTCCAAAAAGTGTAGTCAGTTCCATCAAAAAATGGAGCACGACCCAAAGAATAGCCTTCGGGGGCGAAAGAGGATGATGCCATCACAATGGATCTTGAATTTGAAACCGGTTAGGGTATTACTCAAATTTTCTTTTGATACCAATTGTTGGGCGGAGAAAGAAAGGAAGTGATGGCAAGAGGGGGGGGGGTGAATTGCCTTTTAAAAATTAATTAACAAATTAAAATCAAAGTGAAAGTGCAGCGGAAATAAATGAGGCAAGACACAAGGCTTGATAACGGAGTTCGGCTTAAAACCCAAGCCTACGTCTCCGCTCCCAACTCAACCGTTGAGATATTTACTACCGCTTGCTTTTCAATGGTTTTAGCAAGAAACCCACTAGACTTTTAAGGTTAGTCTAGAACCTATTACAGCTTGCTTTTATTGGTTGAGCAAGAACCCAATTGC
The DNA here is from genome assembly GCA_963277665.1 of Viscum album. Lineage (NCBI taxonomy): Eukaryota > Viridiplantae > Streptophyta > Magnoliopsida > Santalales > Viscaceae > Viscum > Viscum album. The sequence continues at coordinate 401,640,451 of OY728126.1, forward strand.
TTTCAATGGTTGAGCAATAACCCACTAGCCTTCTTACAAGTGAAGGCTAGCTCACCTTTGATTCAAGCCTTTTGAAAGGTAAGGCTTGACTAACCTCTTCACACCTTGAAGGTGGTGTGAGAACCCACAAGAAAGGATGAGAGAAAGAGGTGGGGGTTTGTAGGCACAAACCCAACTTGATGCTCAAAATAAATAAAACAATGAAAAACCGTAATGGGGATGTCTTGGGCGCCAATGGATTGATGGAGCTGATGAAGGGCGCTCCCAAGCTTCTTTGGTGGTGCTCCTTGGATGTGGAAGTGTGTTGGAGCAAGTGGGGTTCCCTTGGAGCAATCCGCCGGAGGTTCGCCAAATGATCAAAAATGTGTCCGTTGGCTTGGTTAGTGTTTCGGGGCTTCAAGGTCCTTTATTTATAGAGGGGGAACCCTCATATGGCCGTTGGAGGCCTTTGGAGCCGTTGGAGGCCAAGTGGACAGGCTGGTCAAAAGCCCAACGGCTAGTTTGACTGCCTCCACCGGCTGACCGGTACAGGGCCACCGGTTGGCCGGTGCCTTGGAGATTGGTGGATGCTTCTGTCCAGGCTCCACCGGCTGACCGGTGAGGAGACCACCGGTTGGCCGGTGGCAAGACAGTAGCTTGCCATTCTGTTTGGGTGCCACCTGCTGGCCGGTGCTGAGGCCACCGGTTGGCCAGTGCTGAGGCAGTGGCTCAGCCTTCTGCCCAGGGTCCATCGGCTGGCCGGTGGTGAAGCCACCGGTTGGCCGGTGGACTGAATTTCAGTCCATTTTGGCTTTTTGCCTTCTTGGCCTTCTTGGCCCAATTCCTTGGCACCCTGAAATCATGCCTATCATCCAAAAACACTTAAAACAAAATTAGATAAAAAAGAGAGTGATTGTGATCATGAAAATTAAACCACGAGGGGTTCGAGAGGTACAACATCCATGAGGGTGGGGGGTAGTCCAGTGGGGTGGGGGTTTCTAGGGGTGTGGAAGGGTTGTAAAAGGGTGGGGGTGTCTAGGGTGTCCATGGGGGTGGGGGTGTCCAGGAGGGTGGGACAGCTGTCTAGGGAGGTGGTGGGTTATCCAGGAGGGTGGGGGTGTCCAGGGTTGTGGGCCAGCTGTTTAGTGGGGTGGGGGGGTTTTCAGGGGTGTGGGAGGGCTGTCTAGGGGGGGGGGGTGTCTAAGAGTGTGGGAGGGTTTTCCATGGGTGTCCAGGGGTGTGTGTGAGGGGGGGGGGGTCAGTGGGGTCAGGGGGATTTCCAAGGGTGTGGGAGGGATGTCCAGGGGGTGTCCAGGGTGTTCATGAGGGTGGGGAGCAGTCTAGTGGCGTGGGGGGGGGGGGGGGGTTTCTAGGGGAGTGGGAGGGATATCCAGGGGTGGGGGGGGGGGGGGGGGGTGGGGGGGTCCAGGGTGTCCAGGGGGGTGGGGATTTCCAGGAGGGTGGGAGGGTTGTCCAGGGGGTGGGGGCTGTCTTGGAGGGTGGGGATGTCCAGGGTTGTGGGCATGCTGTTTAGTGGGGTGGGGTGGGGGGGGGGGGTTTCAAGGGTGTGGGAGGGCTGTCTAGGGGGTGGGGGAGAGTTTTACAGTGGGGTGTGTGTGTGGGGGGTGGTGTCCAGGGGGGTGGGAGGGATATACAGGGGGTGTCCCGGGGTGTGGGGGGTGCCCAGTGGGGTCAGAGGGCTGTCTAGGGAGTGGGGGTGTCCAGGGTGTCCATGAGGATGGGGGCAGTCCAGGGGTTGTCCAGGGGTGTGTGTGTGTGGGGGGGGGGGGGTTCTAAGGGTGTGGGATGGCTTTCCAGGGGTCTGGGGAGGGCTGTACAGTGGGGTGGGGACTTTCCAGGGGTGTGGGAGGGTTGTCTAGTAGGGTGGGGGTGGGGGGGGGGGGTTCTAGGGTTGTGGGAGGGTAATCTAGGGGTGTGGGGGTGTCCAAGGTGTCCATGGGGGTGGGGGGTGTCCCAGAGGGTGGGAGGGTTATCTAGGGTATGGGGGTATGTCCAGGAGGGTGGGGAGTTTCCAGGGTTGTGGGCAGGCTATTTAGTGGGGTGGGTATTTCTAGGGGCGTGGGAGGGCTATCCAAGGGGTGGGGGAGGGATGTTTAGTGGGGGGAGGGGGGGGGTGTCTAGGAGGCTGGAAGGGATGTCCATGGGGTGTCCAGGGGTGTGGGGTGTTCCTAGTGGGGTCAGAAGGATTTCTAGGGGTGTGGGAGGGTTGTCCAGGGGTGGGGGGTGGGGTGTCTAGGGTGTCCATGAGGGTGGGGGCAGTCTAGTGGGGTGGGGGAGGGGTCTAGGGGTGTGGGAGGGCTGTCCAGGGGTGGGGGGGGGGGTGTCTAGAGTGTGTATGGGGGTGGGGGTGTCCAGGAGGGTGGGAGGGCTGTCCAGGGGGGTAGGGGATGTCTAGAAGTGTGGGGGTGTCCAGGGTTGTGGGCAGGCTGTTTAGTGTGGTAGGGGGTTTCTAGGGGTGTGGGAGGTCTGTCCAGGGGGTGGGAGAGCGTTGTCCATTGGAGTGGGGGGGGGGGTGCCCAGGAGGGTGGGAGGGAGGGCTGTCTAGGAGGTGTCCAAAGGTGTGGGATGCCTAGTGGGGTTAGGGGGATTTCTAGGGGTATAGGAGGGTTGTCCAGGGGGTGGGGGGTGTCCAGGGTGTCCATGAGGGTGGGGGAAGTCCAGGGGGTGTCCAGGGGTGTGTGTGTGTGGGGGGGGGGGGGTGTTTCATGGGGTGTGGGATGGCTGTCCAAGGGTCTGGGTAAGGTTGTCCAGTGGGGTGGGGGATTTCCAAGGGTGTGGGAGGGTTGTCCAATGGGGTGGGGGGGGGTGTCCAAGGTGTCTATGAGGGTGGGGGGTAGTCCAGAGGTGTGGGTGGGGGGGGGGGTTCTAGGGGTGTGGGAGGGCAGTCTAGGGTGGGGGGGGGGTGTCCATGGGAGGTTGGGGTATCCGATAGGGTGTGAGGACTATCCAGGGGGGGGATATCTAGGAGGGTAGGGGGTGTCCAAGGTTTTGGGTAGGCTACTTACTAGGGTGGGGGGTTTCTAGGGGCGTGGGAGGGCTTTCCAGGGGGTGGGGAGGGCTGTCCAATGGGGTGAGGGGTTTTTGTCTATTTTTGTTTTGTTTTAGTTATTCTTTTGGCTAGGCATAGTTGTGGGGGGTGTCCAGGGGTGTGGGGGTCTGTCTAGGAGGGTGGGGGGCAGTCCAGGGATGTGGGGGGGTGTCCAGTGGGGTGGGGTGGGGTGGGGGGGGAGGGGTTCCAGAGGTGTGTGGGGGAGGGGAGAGGGCTATCATGTGTGGTGGGGGGTTTTGGTCTGTTTTTGTTCAGTTTGAGGTATTCTTTTGGCTAGTAATTATTGTGGTTGAATGGTTTAATTATTTTTTTTACGTCGGTTATTTTATAACCGACTTAAAAATGCACCGGGATTGGTTTTAACGTAGATTATTTGAAAACCAATGTAACATATTCATGGTAATGGTTTTTAAGTTGGTTATTTCATAATAGACGTAATAAATAGAAAGGAATAGTTTTGTTACGTCAGTTATAAAATAACCGACATAGTAGATATGTTCTCACGTCAGTTATTATTTAACCGACATGGAAAACCGGTTGGAAGACTTCTTTATAACGTCGGTTATGCTAACAACTTACGTGATAAATGCCTTAGAGGAATGATTTAGGATGTTGGTTATATAATAACTGACGTGATAAAGTATATTCAACATTGGTTTTTAAATAACTGACGTAATACATCACGACTCTGAAGCATTTTCCACATCGGTTTTTGAGTAACCGACCTGAAAAATGCTTTGGTTTTTACATTGGTTTTAAAATAATCGACATAAAAAAGAAATATTTATAACGTCTTTTGTAATAAAGTCGACCAAAAACTGATGTAAAAACTAAAAAATACCGCTGTAAAAAATGTTTTCTGCACTAGTGTAACTCTAACTCAACACAAGATATATCTACCCTTTTTTATCATGAAAAAAAGATTTCAAAGTAAAAATGTATTGTGCTTCTATTTATAGGCAACTCATGATTGCAAAGGAGGGAAACTAAAAAACTATTCCCACTTACATAAATTTCAAAACTGTAAAAAACACTCACATTTAAAATTTAACTTTGACCACTTCAAAAAGTCTCAATATATCTCTGAAATCAATCTTCTTTAACTTACTAAATTTCCATCAATATGATGTCACTTCCTCAGCTCATTATGATATAACATCCTTAGCTAAGTATGATTGAATTTACTTCTCAGAGTCAATCCTGTTGAATTTACTCATCAGATTCAGTCCCATTGTCTTTCCTTTTTAGAGTTAGTACAGTTAACTTTACTCTTCAGAGTTGGTCCGATTTAATTTCTTCCTCAGTGTCAATGTTATTTATTATCCTTCTCAGAATCAGTCTGATTGAATTTCCTCCTCAGATTCAATCTAACAAACTTTCCTCCTCAGTGTCATTCTGATTGACTTTCCTTCTCAAAGTTAGTCCGATTGAATTTAATCCTCTTTGTCAGTTAGATTTAATTTCTTATCAGAGTCAATCCAATTGACTTTCCTCATCAGTGTTAGTCTCATTGACTTTCCCTCTCGGTGTTAGTATATTTTACTTTCATCTTTAGAGTCATCCTTGTAACAGCCCAAGATTTTATAAAAAATATTCTTTTTAATTTTATTAATGTCTTGTGTTGTACGCTACACCAAAAGGAGCTTGCACAACACGCATCCTTGACTTGCCTTGCATTACACGCAATCGCAACCTTCCTCGATAGCGTGTGTGGTACGTAATACTGAGTTTCACGAAACAATGATATGCTATTAAAATATTATTAAAACTAGCCGTTATGAATAGTAATAACCACTTTTTAAAATTCTGTAAATCTTATTTTTCAAAATGAACTTCATTCTTGGATTCGGAGTACCGAATTTAGCCTAAGGTGAAATTTTGGTACTTTTCGGATAACTTTCACATTCTGATGAATAGTGAAAATTACTAAATTATAATTAAAAACAAATTTTTTAATCGAAATAATTAATAGTGATAAATTATTAATTGGAGTGGTTTTAAAGTATATTTAGAATATATTTTTACAATTTAATACAATGTTGGTCATTGGTTGTAATTTCACATTTAAACCAGACATAATCAAGTGTCAATCTTTTGATATATATTGTTTCCTAAAAACACGCTATTTATTTTAACAGCGGGATTTAATTATAAAATTAATTAATGCAACTTCTATGTTATGAATTTGGTAAAATAGATTTCATTTTTGAATTCGGAATATGAAATATAGCTTAGGATGAAATTTTGGCATTGTTCTGAAAAACATCAATTTTTGATGAATAGTGAAACTACTAAGTGGTAGGTTAAAAAAACTGAATTTTGCATAAAACTTAATTTTACCGCTTCTGTGAATAGAATTTCAAAAATCCGACAGACACGGTTAATATCAAGGACTAAAATGTGGTTCAATGAGATGAAAATAATTTTTGGTGAATAGTAACTTTTTACTTTTTTTTACCGCGGTTAATAGTAAATAGGGTAACTAAGGGTAAATATGATATTACTATTACCCTAACACATGTCCTAATTCTATTGGACAAGTGTAATTCGACCAAAAACAAACTTAGGAATAAAATATGACCATTTAGGCCCACTTGGATTAGATTAGGACATTTATTATTAATTTATTTAAAGAAAGGTTAAAATAGTTAAAATCAAAGTTTAATAAGTAAATCATTTTTAATATGGGGTTATACATAAGATAAATTCGATTGTAAATATTCATTAGAAAGCTAAAAAGATTTCCTACATGATGGTATTTTATTTGTAATTTTAGACATCAAATAAGTTAATTTATTTATGACACAACGATGATGCAGTAATTATCTTATTAATAAAATATTGACATAATTGATGTTATAAACACCAAAATAAATGTAATTTGAAATTTTTTATGAATTCCACTAATTTTATAGGTTACTATGATATATTAATGTTGATTTAATCAACTTGGTTCGAACATTTAATTCTGTTATGACTTTCACAAAAATCATATATCAAATAGTGTCAAAATTGACACAAAATAGTTTTTAAATCAAATATTATATTATTAATTGTTATTTTATTCCTAAAAATCTAAGGTTCGGCCAAAGGACTTAGATAAGGATATATATATTAATAATAAACAATTTGGGGTTCGTTTGGCAAGTTATAGTAAGTGTATTAACCATATAGTGAAAGAAAACAAAAAGACATGGTAAAAGTTAAATTATTTAACTTAGAGTTAAATCTAATTGATAAGGTTAAAATAATATCCTAAACTTGTCTAAAATCTATTGGTTGATAGGATTTCGACCCATCCCCACTTTAGCTTCGAAATAAGACCCTTTGGAACCATTATAAACCGATTTTGACTTTAATATAAAATAATATTTTGAGATATTCCTAAGGTGCCCCTCTCCTCCCCTATAAAAGGACACCTCCTCCCCCTCCTCCTCACACCAATTTGAGCACTCAAGCTCGGCCAAACCCTGAAAAAATCTCTTTTCCACTTCCCTAGAAACATCCTAGTGGTTCTGGTCTTCCTCAAAGACCAATTCTAGTGCCCTAAGAGGAGGTCTCAAAGAGGCACTTCAAAGAAGAGGTAATTACCGTTACCAATTCTTTCATCTTTATTTCTTCTTCCACTTCTTCTTCTTAGGTTGTTTCATTATGAAGTAATAACATCAGTATCACTCATATACTGATATGTTATTATAAGTATGAAACAACCCTATTTCACCATCTATCCATCCTACGGAAAAAGAAATCACCGCGCGTGCGTACGTACGGAATACCGTCTCCACGCCGTGGTGTAATCTATTTTCCACCACCACCTTACATGGATGGGTATAATGGTGTAAAGAATAACTATACATAGTTATTACAACATCATATTGATTCTGATATATTGTATAATCCACTCCAATTCAATTCAATATTTATAGAAATGATATCATCGCTCGTGCGTACGTACGGACTACCGTCTCCACGACGCGATGAGATTCATTCTCAATGATTAACCATTCATGAATGATTATAAAGTATATATAATAAGTACTAATGAAATATATGACCTAATAATGATACTGGAATTATTTATATTTATATGTATGTCATCTACTTAATTCCATTCAATTCAATAAGGAAACGAAAACAGCGTTCATGCGTACGTACGGACTACCGTCTCCATGAACGGTGTATTTCTTTCCATTTACTGATTTATTATATATGTATATTATGAATATATATATATAAATCATGTTTTATATTCTGGAATTAAGTAATCATGATCTAAGTAATCATATGAATAATTACAAGTTAAAAACACGAACGACAAATGAGACGATTTTACCCAAAACGCTACTTTAACATGAATTTACAAAAGAACGGGTAATATAAAGTCATAAGTGGACCATATATGATATAATAACAATGAATATGATTCTGGAATAAGTCAATAACATGATTTAAATCATTATACAGGAGGTTCGGACACTTACAAAGCAAGTCGGACCTAAGGTAAGGGAAATATCACAATCTCATTTTATCCGAGATTGTTTATTCGTAAGTATTTACTGGGGTGTATTTTATCATCCACATCCATGTTTCATCAATATGTAATATTATTTCCATCCACCTACAATTGTTTAAATCCATTTTTACCCTTCGGTGAGTTTTTAGTAAAAGAAATGAAAGGAATCTTTTGTCGTTTTTCGTACGAGGTACTTTTTGACTTTTCCGACAAAAGTACGAAGAATGTTTTTTTTAACTTAAATGGCCCGAACGGATTTTTACGGTTTTATAAAGCCTTATTTTCATGAAGCTTCCTCCAAAAGATTTCATGACTATTTTCAATAAAATCTCTTTCTTTTAAAATTGCATGATGTTTTGTGAAAAGAAATTGATTTTGAAGAAGAAAGGATATTTTCCTCAAGAATTCATTTCAAGTGTTTTATCAAAATTATTTTCCATCTAAGCTAATAAAGGGTTCTGTTTCTATCCATATTTTTACATTCATTTGACTATGTTGTGATGGAATTATGTTTATGAATTCCTTTATCTTATATGAATTGTTTTATAATGTCATGTTGTTTAAGAATCCCATTTTTATTACATGGGTTACGCTGTGATGTATGGTTTATGATTATGTGGCACACATAAGAAAGGATTAATTATAAGATGGGTGGGACCTATATCTCCCTCCAATGCATTGGGTAAAGATTTTATATCTCATGAGATAGACATGGCTGAAATGGTAGGTTATACCGGTTCAGTGAAACAGGACTGAAACGAGGGTTACTCGATTCAGAAAGGGACTTTGTCCACTAAGATAGTCTTGGCATTGAGTCTTGACTAACAAGAAATGATTCTCTATGATTATGTGTGTATGCCACAAAGTTTCATGTTTTAAGTTATGATTATTGGGATTACATTTCACTTATATGATTTATCCCATGTTATGATATTATGAGCTTTTTTGCAGGTTAAGATTTCCAAAAGCTATGTTCTTATATATATGATGTGATTGATATTTCTTTTGTTTACCCTTACTGAGCATTTGAGCTCACCCTTTTATGTTTTCTTTTCCCCAGGATATAAAGAAAGGTTTTAGGTAAAAAAAAGGGATGACCTTTATGGGAGATATTGAAGAACTTTCACCACGATTAGAAGATTACGTTCCGAGTTTCCAAAGACACTAAACTATTACGATCCTTTAGTGTGTGTTTTTGTTATGTACTAAGTATTCCGCAAATGTAATGTAATGTCCATGTACGTCAAGCTTCGGGTCTCTACAGTTGGTATCAGAGGAAAGGTTTAGTCAACCTTTGGAAACTAGGATGCGAAAACGTTAGTGAGATCCCTAGAGATATTTGGTATGTCTAGGGATGTCCCTAAGGATAAGTATACGTATAGGATATAATCCTAGAACTACGATAACAATCTTATCATTTAACCTAAGATGTTAGATATTGAGGGTACTCCCCATTTACTATGTTGTTTTCCCTAGCATTATTTTTCCTCTCACACTATTCTGTTTGGGTTTTAGAAAATGGCTGGAAACAAGCTGATTCACAATAATGGAGGATATGATGGACAATGGAATGATATTCTTCATGAGCAACCAAATGAAATGGGATTTGGATGTCCAAACATCATTATTATGCCGAATCAGCAATCTCATAATATGATCAATAAAGTAAAATTTGGTAAGTTTCCTGACTTGGCTAATAAGAGAAAGATGGAGTTTCATGATGATCATAGAGGAAAGAAAGTTCAATTTCCCCTATGTAAATCATGTGGGAAGAGGCATCAAGGAGAATGTTTCAAAGGAACTGGAAGATGCTTTGGGTGTGGAAAAGAAGGACACAAAGCAAGTAAATGCAAAGGAAAAGGTTCAGTTAACAACATGGATGATGATAATGGTATTGCTACGACATCAACAATGGTTAAATGTTTTAAATGTGGAATGTGCGGGCATTATGCAAACCAATTCCCTAAGGGAAAGTCTCATGAAGAGAATCAGTATGGTCGTATGGGAAGTATTTATGTTGATGATGATGAAGAAACTACAAATGATATCTGAGATGAAAGAAATTTTGAAGCTCGGTCAATGGTCTAAGAATGTAGTGGAATGATTACATGTTTATCATGTGTAATGTTGTATAAGTAATCTCGTGGAATAAAGAGACATCTAAGGATTGTTACACTATTGTCTTTCCTTAAGTTTTGATAGTGTATGATGAATGGTACCAGTAACCATGAATTGTTATTTTGGAAAGTAGATTATAAGTGCATAATTAAAGGATAAGAAGATAATGAGATGTTTGATTATATTCATGAGCTCATGATTGATATAAGGACTAAGTGATATCATGGTTTGAGTATATAGAATTTTGAGGATTTTGGTATGTGGAAGGTGTTAATGTTTAACTGCATTCATGTTTTCACCAAGGTTCAATGGGTATTCAAGAGAATACATGATTAAGGAGTTTGAATGTTTGGAATGTGACCAACAAGATATAGGGGGGATAAATGATGGTATTCACATGCTTGGTTGACGACTTTTCAAGTAATCATTTTCTTTTTATTATGAGCTTGGACCGAAGTATTTTAGATAAGCCTAAAGATTGTAATGGATTATGTTAACCATAAGTTAGTATTGTTTAAGTATAGAACTTCTTTTGATATTATTTATGTGATGTTATAGTAATGTAGTTTTAGAAAAAGGACAACCTGCAGGACGGGCGACAACCCATCGCTTCGGACAAGGCTGTAGGAATCGAACCCACAACCGAAGTGCGACTGGCCTTTATCGCCTACCACTGACCTACAGGAAGTCCCTGTTTAGTAGAAACTAGTTTTATTATATTAAGCAGTATGATATATGAAGTATAAGTCCATTTTAGGAACTATATATGATTAATCTCACTATAGATCGACTTATGTATATAAGTTTTGCTAACCTTTTGTTTGAGACAGATGGAATGAACTGTCATTCTATCACATGATCTGCTAACACTTCACGAATAACAAATTCAACTTCATTTATTTAAGAAGGCACGAACAACAGTGAGATTGTACCAAAATAAAGTAAGTATTTATTCTAATTCAAATTTTCAACTTTAGGGGAAATGATCTTGAAAACCAAAAATGTTGTCCTAGTGATCTTATACCTGATGAATCAGATGGTACCTTATATCATCACAAATATATGGATTTGTGATTACTGGCTTTTCCATAGCCATGTTCTCTACCACTCTCCATCAGAGCATGATGGTTAGATTTCTCTTCCATATCCATGTTTTCACCTATGTGGAAACCCAATGATTAGTTTATTTGGGTAACCGTTACGTTTCATACTTTTGTTTTTAAAGATTGGTTTTGACATTCCTTTTTACGATGTGGGTTTCTATTAAAGAAACTTTCGAATAGTAAACCATTTATAACCCCGACGAATTTCGAGGGCGAAATTCATTTTAAGGGGGGTAGAATGTAACAGCCCAAGATTTTATAAAAAATATTCTTTTTAATTTTATTAATGTCTTGTGTTGTACGCTACACCAAAAGGAGCTTGCACAACACGCATCCTTGACTTGCCTTGCATTACACGCAATCGCAACCTTCCTCGATAGCGTGTGTGGTACGTAATACTGAGTTTCACGAAACAATGATATGCTATTAAAATATTATTAAAACTAGCCGTTATGAATAGTAATAACCACTTTTTAAAATTCTGTAAATCTTATTTTTCAAAATGAACTTCATTCTTGGATTCGGAGTACCGAATTTAGCCTAAGGTGAAATTTTGGTACTTTTCGGATAACTTTCACATTCTGATGAATAGTGAAAATTACTAAATTATAATTAAAAACAAATTTTTTAATCGAAATAATTAATAGTGATAAATTATTAATTGGAGTGGTTTTAAAGTATATTTAGAATATATTTTTACAATTTAATACAATGTTGGTCATTGGTTGTAATTTCACATTTAAACCAGACATAATCAAGTGTCAATCTTTTGATATATATTGTTTCCTAAAAACACGCTATTTATTTTAACAGCGGGATTTAATTATAAAATTAATTAATGCAACTTCTATGTTATGAATTTGGTAAAATAGATTTCATTTTTGAATTCGGAATATGAAATATAGCTTAGGATGAAATTTTGGCATTGTTCTGAAAAACATCAATTTTTGATGAATAGTGAAACTACTAAGTGGTAGGTTAAAAAAACTGAATTTTGCATAAAACTTAATTTTACCGCTTCTGTGAATAGAATTTCAAAAATCCGACAGACACGGTTAATATCAAGGACTAAAATGTGGTTCAATGAGATGAAAATAATTTTTGGTGAATAGTAACTTTTTACTTTTTTTTACCGCGGTTAATAGTAAATAGGGTAACTAAGGGTAAATATGATATTACTATTACCCTAACACATGTCCTAATTCTATTGGACAAGTGTAATTCGACCAAAAACAAACTTAGGAATAAAATATGACCATTTAGGCCCACTTGGATTAGATTAGGACATTTATTATTAATTTATTTAAAGAAAGGTTAAAATAGTTAAAATCAAAGTTTAATAAGTAAATCATTTTTAATATGGGGTTATACATAAGATAAATTCGATTGTAAATATTCATTAGAAAGCTAAAAAGATTTCCTACATGATGGTATTTTATTTGTAATTTTAGACATCAAATAAGTTAATTTATTTATGACACAACGATGATGCAGTAATTATCTTATTAATAAAATATTGACATAATTGATGTTATAAACACCAAAATAAATGTAATTTGAAATTTTTTATGAATTCCACTAATTTTATAGGTTACTATGATATATTAATGTTGATTTAATCAACTTGGTTCGAACATTTAATTCTGTTATGACTTTCACAAAAATCATATATCAAATAGTGTCAAAATTGACACAAAATAGTTTTTAAATCAAATATTATATTATTAATTGTTATTTTATTCCTAAAAATCTAAGGTTCGGCCAAAGGACTTAGATAAGGATATATATATTAATAATAAACAATTTGGGGTTCGTTTGGCATGTTATAGTAAGTGTATTAACCATATAGTGAAAGAAAACAAAAAGACATGGTAAAAGTTAAATTATTTAACTTAGAGTTAAATCTAATTGATAAGTTTAAAATAATATCCTAAACTTGTCTAAATTCTATTGGTTGATAGGATTTCGACCCATCCCCACTTTAGCTTCGAAATAAGACCCTTTGGAACCATTATAAACCGATTTTGACTTTAATATAAAATAATATTTTGAGATATTCCTAAGGTGCCCCTCTCCTCCCCTATAAAAGGACACCTCCTCCCCCTCCTCCTCACACCAATTTGAGCACTCAAGCTCGGCCAACCCCTGCCAAAATCTCTTCTCCACTTCCCTAGCAACATCCTAGTGGTTCTGGTCTTCCTCAAAGACCAATTCTAGTGCCCTAAGAGGAGGTCTCAAAGAGGCACTTCAAAGAAGAGGTAATTACCGTTACCAATTCTTTCATCTTTATTTCTTCTTCCACTTCTTCTTCTTAGGTTGTTTCATTATGAAGTAATAACATCAGTATCACTCATATACTGATATGTTATTATAAGTATGAAACAACCCTATTTCACCATCTATCCATCCTACGGAAAAAGAAATCACCGCGCGTGCGTACGTACGGAATACCGTCTCCACGCCGTGGTGTAATCTATTTTCCACCACCACCTTACATGGATGGGTATAATGGTGTAAAGAATAACTATACATAGTTATTACAACATCATATTGATTCTGATATATTGTATAATCCACTCCAATTCAATTCAATATTTATAGAAATGATATCATCGCTCGTGCGTACGTACGGACTACCGTCTCCACGACGCGATGAGATTCATTCTCAATGATTAACCATTCATGAATGATTATAAAGTATATATAATAAGTACTAATGAAATATATGACCTAATAATGATACTGGAATTATTTATATTTATATGTATGTCATCTACTTAATTCCATTCAATTCAATAAGGAAACGAAAACAGCGTTCATGCGTACGTACGGACTACCGTCTCCATGAACGGTGTATTTCTTTCCATTTACTGATTTATTATATATGTATATTCTGAATATATATATATAAATCATGTTTTATATTCTGGAATTAAGTAATCATGATCTAAGTAATCATATGAATAATTATAAGTTAAAAACACGAACGACAAATGAGACGATTTTACCCAAAACGCTACTTTAACATGAATTTACAAAAGAACGGGTAATATAAAGTCATAAGTGGACCATATATGATATAATAACAATGAATATGATTCTGGAATAAGTCAATAACATGATTTAAATCATTATACAGGAGGTTCGGACACTTACAAAGCAAGTCGGACCTAAGGTAAGGGAAATATCACAATCTCATTTTATCCGAGATTGTTTATTCGTAAGTATTTACTGGGGTGTATTTTATCATCCACATCCATGTTTCATCAATATGTAATATTATTTCCATCCACCTACAATTGTTTAAATCCATTTTTACCCTTCGGTGAGTTTTTAGTAAAAGAAATGAAAGGAATCTTTTGTCGTTTTTCGTACGAGGTACTTTTTGACTTTTCCGACAAAAGTACGAAGAATGTTTTTTTTTAACTTAAATGGCCCGAACGGATTTTTATGGTTTTATAAAGCCTTATTTTCATGAAGCTTCCTCCAAAAGATTTCATGACTATTTTCAATAAAATCTCTTTCTTTTAAAATTGCATGATGTTTTGTGAAAAGAAATTGATTTTGAAGAAGAAAGGATATTTTCCTCAAGAATTCATTTCAAGTGTTTTATCAAAATTATTTTCCATCTAAGCTAATAAAGGGTTCTGTTTCTATCCATATTTTTACATTAATTTGACTATGTTGTGATGGAATTATGTTTATGAATTCCTTTATCTTATATGAATTGTTTTATAATGTCATGTTGTTTAAGAATCCCATTTTTATTACATGGGTTACGCTGTGATGTATGGTTTATGATTATGTGGCACACATAAGAAATGATTAATTATAAGATGGGTGGGACCTATATCTCCCTCCAATGCATTGGGTAAAGATTTTATATCTCATGAGATAGACATGGCTGAAATGGTAGGTTATACCGGTTCAGTGAAACAGGACTGAAACGAGGGTTACTCGATTCAGAAAGGGACTTTGTCCACTAAGATAGTCTTGGCATTGAGTCTTGACTAACAAGAAATGATTCTCTATGATTATGTGTGTATGCCACAAAGTTTCATGTTTTAAGTTATGATTATTGGGATTACATTTCACTTCTATGATTTATCCCATGTTATGATATTATGATCTTTTTTGCAGGTTAAGATTTCCAAAAGCTATGTTCTTATATATATGATGTGATTGATATTTCTTTTGTTTACCCTTACTGAGCATTTGAGCTCACCCTTTTATGTTTTCTTTTCCCCAGGATATAAAGAAAGGTTTTAGGTAAAAAAAAGGGATGACCTTTATGGGAGATATTGAAGAACTTTCACCACGATTAGAAGATTACGTTCCGAGTTTCCAAAGACACTAAACTATTACGATCCTTTAGTGTGTGTTTTTGTTATGTACTAAGTATTCCGCAAATGTAATGTAATGTCCATGTACGTCAAGCTTCGGGTCTCTACAGTTGGTATCAGAGGAAAGGTTTAGTCAACCTTTGGAAACTAGGATGCGAAAACGTTAGTGAGATCCCTAGAGATATTTGGTATGTCTAGGGATGTCCCTAAGGATAAGTATACGTATAGGATATAATCCTAGAACTACGATAACGATCTTATAATTTAACCTAAGATGTTAGATATTGAGGGTACTCCCCATTTACTATGTTGTTTTCCCTAGCATTATTTTGCCTCTCACACTATTCTGTTTGGGTTTTAGAAAATGGCTGGAAACAAGCTGATTCACAATAATGGAGGATATGATGGACAATGGAATGATATTCTTCATGAGCAACCAAATGAAATGGGATTTGGATGTCCAAACATCATTATTATGCCGAATCAGCAATCTCATAATATGATCAATAAAGTAAAATTTGGTAAGTTTCCTGACTCGGCTAATAAGAGAAAGATGGAGTTTCATGATGATCATAGAGGAAAGAAAGTTCAATTTCCCCTATGTAAATCATGTGGGAAGAGGCATCAAGGAGAATGTTTCAAAGGAACTGGAAGATGCTTTGGGTGTGGAAAAGAAGGACACAAAGCAAGTAAATGCAAAGGAAAAGGTTCAGTTAACAACATGGATGATGATAATGGTATTGCTACGACATCAACAATGGTTAAATGTTTTAAATGTGGAATGTGCGGGCATTATGCAAACCAATTCCCTAAGGGAAAGTCTCATGAAGAGAATCAGTATGGTCGTATGGGAAGTATTTATGTTGATGATGATGAAGAAACTACAAATGATATCTGAGATGAAAGAAATTTTGAAGCTCGGTCAATGGTCTAAGAATGTAGTGGAATGATTACATGTTTATCATGTGTAATGTTGTATAAGTAATCTCGTGGAATAAAGAGACATCTAAGGATTGTTACAATATTGTCTTTCCTTAAGTTTTGATAGTGTATGATGAATGGTACCAGTAACCATGAATTGTTATTTTGGAAAGTAGATTATAAGTGCATAATTAAAGGATAAGAAGATAATGAGATGTTTGATTATATTCATGAGCTCATGATTGATATAAGGACTAAGTGATATCATGGTTTGAGTATATAGAATTTTGAGGATTTTGGTATGTGTAAGGTGTTAACGTTTAACTGCATTCATGTTTTCACCAAGGTTCAATGGGTATTCAAGAGAATACATGATTAAGGAGTTTGAATGTTTGGAATGTGACCAACAAGATATAGGGGGGATAAATGATGGTATTCACATGCTTGGTTGACGACTTTTCAAGTAATCATTTTCTTTTTATTATGAGCTTGGACCGAAGTATTTTAGATAAGCCTAAAGATTGTAATGGATTATGTTAACCATAAGTTAGTATTGTTTAAGTATAGAACTTCTTTTGATATTATTTATGTGATGTTATAGTAATGTAGTTTTAGAAAAAGGACAACCTGCAGGATGGGCGACAGCCCATCGCTTCGGACAAGGCTGTAGGAATCGAACCCACAACCGAAGTGCGACTGGCCTTTATCGCCTACCACTGACCTACAGGAAGTCCCTGTTTAGTAGAAACTAGTTTTATTATATTAAGCAGTATGATATATGAAGTATAAGTCCATTTTAGGAACTATATATGATTAATCTCACTATAGATCGACTTATGTATATAAGTTTTGCTAACCTTTTGTTTGAGACAGATGGAATGAACTGTCATTCTATCACATGATCTGCTAACACTTCACGAATAACAAATTCAACTTCATTTATTTAAGAAGGCACGAACAACAGTGAGATTGTACCAAAATAAAGTAAGTATTTATTCTAATTCAAATTTTCAACTTTAGGGGAAATGATCTTGAAAACCAAAAATGTTGTCCTAGTGATCTTATACCTGATGAATCAGATGGTACCTTATATCATCACAAATATATGGATTTGTGATTACTGGCTTTTCCATAGCCATGTTCTCTACCACTCTCCATCAGAGCATGATGGTTAGATTTCTCTTCCATATCCATATTTTCACCTATGTGGAAACCCAATGATTAGTTTATTTGGGTAACCGTTACGTTTCATACTTTTGTTTTTAAAGATTGGTTTTGACATTCCTTTTTACGATGTGGGTTTCTATTAAAGAAACTTTCGAATAGTAAACCATTTATAACCCCGACGAATTTCGAGGGCGAAATTCATTTTAAGGGGGGTAGAATGTAACAGCCCAAGATTTTATAAAAAATATTCTTTTTAATTTTATTAATGTCTTGTGTTGTACGCTACACCAAAAGGAGCTTGCACAACACGCATCCTTGACTTGCCTTGCATTACACGCAATCGCAACCTTCCTCGATAGCGTGTGTGGTACGTAATACTGAGTTTCACGAAACAATGATATGCTATTAAAATATTATTAAAACTAGCCGTTATGAATAGTAATAACCACTTTTTAAAATTCTGTAAATCTTATTTTTCAAAATGAACTTCATTCTTGGATTCGGAGTACCGAATTTAGCCTAAGGTGAAATTTTGGTACTTTTCGGATAACTTTCACATTCTGATGAATAGTGAAAATTACTAAATTATAATTAAAAACAACTTTTTTAATCGAAATAATTAATAGTGATAAATTATTAATTGGAGTGGTTTTAAAGTATATTTAGAATATATTTTTACAATTTAATACAATGTTGGTCATTGGTTGTAATTTCACATTTAAACCAGACATAATCAAGTGTCAATCTTTTGATATATATTGTTTCCTAAAAACACGCTATTTATTTTAACAGCGGGATTTAATTATAAAATTAATTAATGCAACTTCTATGTTATGAATTTGGTAAAATAGATTTCATTTTTGAATTCGGAATATGAAATATAGCTTAGGATGAAATTTTGGCATTGTTCTGAAAAACATCAATTTTTGATGAATAGTGAAACTACTAAGTGGTAGGTTAAAAAAACTGAATTTTGCATAAAACTTAATTTTACCGCTTCTGTGAATAGAATTTCAAAAATCCGACAGACACGGTTAATATCAAGGACTAAAATGTGGTTCAATGAGATGAAAATAATTTTTGGTGAATAGTAACTTTTTACTTTTTTTTACCGCGGTTAATAGTAAATAGGGTAACTAAGGGTAAATATGATATTACTATTACCCTAACACATGTCCTAATTCTATTGGACAAGTGTAATTCGACCAAAAACAAACTTAGGAATAAAATATGACCATTTAGGCCCACTTGGATTAGATTAGGACATTTATTATTAATTTATTTAAAGAAAGGTTAAAATAGTTAAAATCAAAGTTTAATAAGTAAATCATTTTTAATATGGGGTTATACATAAGATAAATTCGATTGTAAATATTCATTAGAAAGCTAAAAATATTTCCTACATGATGGTATTTTATTTGTAATTTTAGACATCAAATAAGTTAATTTATTTATGACACAATGATGATGCAGTAATTATCTTATTAATAAAATATTGACATAATTGATGTTATAAACACCAAAATAAATGTAATTTGAGATTTTTTATGAATTCCACTAATTTTCTAGGTTACTATGATATATTAATGTTGATTTAATCAACTTGGTTCGAACATTTAATTCTGTTATGACTTTCACAAAAATCATATATCAAATAGTGTCAAAATTGACACAAAATAGTTTTTAAATCAAATATTATATTATTAATTGTTATTTTATTCCTAAAAATATAAGGTTCGGCCAAAGGACTTAGATAAGGATATATATATTAATAATAAACAATTTGGGGTTCGTTTGGCATGTTATAGTAAGTGTATTAACCATATAGTGAAAGAAAACAAAAAGACATGGTAAAAGTTAAATTATTTAACTTAGAGTTAAATCTAATTGATAAGGTTAAAATAATATCCTAAACTTGTCTAAATTCTATTGGTTGATAGGATTTCGACTCATCCCCACTTTAGCTTCGAAATAAGACCATTTGGAACCATTATAAACCGATTTTGACTTTAATATAAAATAATATTTTGAGATATTCCTAAGGTGCCCCTCTCCTCCCCTATAAAAGGACACCTCCTCCCCCTCCTCCTCACACCAATTTGAGCACTCAAGCTCGGCCAACCCCTGCCAAAATCTCTTCTCCACTTCCCTAGCAACATCCTAGTGGTTCTGGTCTTCCTCAAAGACCAATTCTAGTGCCCTAAGAGGAGGTCTCAAAGAGGCACTTCAAAGAAGAGGTAATTACCGTTACCAATTCTTTCATCTTTATTTCTTCTTCCACTTCTTCTTCTTAGGTTGTTTCATTATGAAGTAATAACATCAGTATCAATCATATACTGATATGTTATTATAAGTATGAAACAACACTATTTCACCATCTATCCATCCTATGGAAAAAGAAATCACCGCGCGTGCGTACGTACGGAATACCGTCTCCACGCCGTGGTGTAATCTATTTTCCACCACCACCTTACATGGATGGGTATAATGGTGTAAAGAATAACTATAAATAGTTATTAAAACATCATATTGATTCTGATATATTGTATAATCCACTCCAATTCAATTCAATATTTATAGAAATGATATCATCGCTCGTGCGTACGTACGGACTACCGTCTCCACAACGCGATGAGATTCATTCTCAATGATTAACCATTCATGAATGATTATAAAGTATATATAATAAGTACTAATGAAATATATGACCTAATAATGATACTGGAATTATTTATATTTATATGTATGTCATCTACTTAATTCCATTCAATTCAATAAGGAAACGAAAACAGCGTTCATGCGTACGTACGGACTACCGTCTCCATGAACGGTGTATTTCTTTCCATTTACTGATTTATTATATATGTATATTCTGAATATATATATATAAATCATGTTTTATATTCTGGAATTAAGTAATCATGATCTAAGTAATCATATGAATAATTACAAGTTAAAAACACGAACGACAAATGAGACGATTTTACCCAAAACGCTACTTTAACATGAATTTACAAAAGAACGGGTAATATAAAGTCATAAGTGGACCATATATGATATAATAACAATGAATATGATTCTGGAATAAGTCAATAACAAGATTTAAATCATTATACAGGAGGTTCGGACACTTACAAAGCAAGTCGGACCTAAGGTAAGGGAAATATCACAATCTCATTTTATCCGAGATTGTTTATTCGTAAGTATTTACTGGGGTGTATTTTATCATCCACATCCATGTTTCATCAATATGTAATATTATTTCCATCCAAATACAATTGTTTAAATCCATTTTTACCCTTCGGTGAGTTTTTAGTAAAAGAAATGAAAGGAATCTTTTTTCATTTTTCGTACGAGGTACTTTTTGACTTTTCCGACAAAAGTACGAAGAATGTTTTTTTTTAACTTAAATGGCCCGAACGGATTTTTACGGTTTTATAAAGCCTTATTTTCATGAAGCTTCCTCCAAAAGATTTCATGACTATTTTCAATAAAATATCTTTCTTTTAAAATTGCATGATGTTTTGTGAAAAGAAATTGATTTTGAAGAAGAAAGGATATTTTCCTCAAGAATTCATTTCAAGTGTTTTATCAAAATTATTTTCCATCTAAGCTAATAAAGGGTTCTGTTTCTATCCATATTTTTACATTCATTTGACTATGTTGTGATGGAATTATGTTTATGAATTCCTTTATCTTATATGAATTGTTTTATAATGTCATGTTGTTTAAGAATCCCATTTTTATTACATGGGTTACGCTGTGATGTATGGTTTATGATTATGTGGCACACATAAGAAAGGATTAATTATAAGATGGGTGGGACCTATATCTCCCTCCAATTCATTGGGTAAAGATTTTATATCTCATGAGATAGACATGGCTGAAATGGTAGGTTATACCGGTTCAGTGAAACAGGACTGAAACGAGGGTTACTCGATTCAGAAAGGGACTTTGTCCACTAAGATAGTCTTGGCATTGAGTCTTGACTAACAAGAAATGATTCTCTATGATTATGTGTGTATGCCACAAAGTTTCATGTTTTAAGTTATGATTATTGGGATTACATTTCACTTCTATGATTTATCCCATGTTATGATATTATGAGCTTTTTTGCAGGTTAAGATTTCCAAAAGCTATGTTCTTATATATATGATGTGATTGATATTTCTTTTGTTTACCCTTACTGAGCATTTGAGCTCACCCTTTTATGTTTTCTTTTCCCCAGGATATAAAGAAAGGTTTTAGGTAAAAAAAAGGGATGACCTTTATGGGAGATATTGAAGAACTTTCACCACGATTAGAAGATTACGTTCCGAGTTTCCAAAGACACTAAACTATTACGATCCTTTAGTGTGTGTTTTTGTTATGTACTAAGTATTCCGCAAATGTAATGTAATGTCCATGTACGTCAAGATTCGGGTCTCTACAATCCTAATGGAACTTCATCAACTTCAGTCTAATAGAATCATCATAATGAAAAAATTCTCATTACGATGGAATTATCATTATGATGGAAATATAATTCCGATGAAAGTATTTTATGGAGAATCCACTTAGAAAATTTTAAATTATTCAAACCTCAACAACTATAACTCATTTAGACTTATGAAATTTTTTGTTTCCAGTACTTCTGGATTATATGAAAACTTTTTATTGATCTATGGAACTAATACCATATTTATTATAACTAGATTTATTAAAAAAAATTATCATGAGTATGTTTCATGATTTATGATAACTCCAATATTGTAAAAGCATCATCTAACTTAAAGTTAGAAAGATTAAGAACATTATAACTCCTAAATTCATTATATTCATTCAACCTCTTTAACAACATTTTTATTTTCTTTCTCACAAAATTATGAATTTCTAAACAACACTGTGTCTGATGAATCTTTTTTATACCATTGAACCTAAGACTGATTGTGTGTCTAATCAACAATTCATCATTCTGAATAAATTTTCATCTAGTGTTCCTTGGTCTAATTTTATGTCTCTCAAAACAAACTATTTTCTCCTTTTTTTGGGTCCAAATATTCAACAACTTTCACTTGTTTGTCGAAAAAAATCTTTTAAAAAATATTAGTTTTCAAAAAATTCAAAACATTGTTAAAAAAACAAAACATCACAAAGCTTCTTCAGGTCCCCATCCTATAGTACATAGTTCTAAGCATGGTCATGAATGTTGTAATAATCAAGGTCTACAAGGAAAAAGATAAATACATGGTTCAATGCATTCCGTGAAGTTTTTAGTTCCAAGAAAACTATATATCATTCTAGGTACCATATATTTATCTACTAACCTAGTATATGATTTTTTGATTTAGGATTTTTGCACTCTTTCATTTCACCTTACTTTTTCTAAGCTCTATAACTCATGATGGAATGAATTATAGTTCCACTATTATTGACTATAAAAGTTATAGGCTAATATAGATTACTTAAGGTTTGTCTATATTATAAGCTAATTATGGGGAAACATAAGTAATTAGAATATTTTTTATATTTTTGAATACTTCCATATGATGTCATTATTGTCATGGATTGGTTATATTCAATGCATGATGTTATATATTTCTTCCAAATTGGAGTTTTATTCTTTGATGTGGAAGGTGATTATGTAATGTTTTTTTTGGTGTGTGGGAACACCACATGGGTATTTGACATATGGTGTATCTTTATTCTCATCTAGAGGAGTTGATATTAGGGTCAGTGGGGGTTCATGCAATAGTGTTTATAAGAGTTGTGAAGGAGGTCCCAAATTTATTTACTGAAGAGGATTTTACCTAACTTATTAAATGTGATATCAAGTTTAATATAGAGTTACAAAATAGTTTATCTTCGATTTATGTCTCCATAGATGATAAGACTTTCTAAATTGAGAATTTTATATATTCAGATTGATGATCTATTGAAAAAGAGATTAATATAACCTAGTGTGCTACCATAGTGTTCCTTTTCGTTTTTTTGTTAAGGATGAGTATGATATTCTATGACTGTGTATCGATTAACAACAATTGAATCATGTGATAGTGAAGAAAAAATATCACCTACAAGGTATTTATGATTGATTCGATAAGTTATGGGGTGATATCTATTTAATGAAGATCAATTTGTGTTTTGGGTATCATTAGATGAGGGTAATGGAGGAATATATACCAGATACTACCTTTATATACCATTATGGATAATTCATGTTCACTATAATGCATTTTGGTGTCAAAAATACCCCACATATTTTAATTGGTTTGATGAGATTTTTATTCCTGAGTTCCTTGATTGGTTTGTGGCTATATTTATTGATGAAATCATTATATATTTAAAGTTCAAGGAGAATAATTTTTAGAATCTGAGAGCTATTTTGGAGATTCTTCGATGAAATCAACTCTATGGGAAGCTATCTAAGTATATTTTTTTGTATAGAAGTGATTTTCCTTGGGCATGTTATATATTAGTAGGGATTAAATATGAATCCTTTAAATATTGAGGAGGTTTTTAAAGTTGTATCCCAAGAATTTTATATAGGTTCATAGTTTATTTCATCCAAATGTATATAATCAGAGGTTTGTGTTTGATTTTTCTTAGATTATAGCCAGTTTGATAGATATTACCAAGAAATATTTTTCCTTTGTATGGACATATTAGTGTCAGGCTATGTTGGAGAACCTTAAATAAACTACTTTGTTTTTTTGTTCTTTTTTACTATAGGAGGGTTTTATGTTCTTGATTTTTTTATGCTTCCCATTATGTATTGGGTTATATTTTTATGGAAATATGGAAATCCTATCCTATGGTTATTAGAAATTATAACCTCATAAATGTAACTTTTCTTCTCATGATATCAATCTAGTGATTGTTGTGTTTTACTTGAATTTTCCAGAACATTATTTTTTAAATGTGCATTTTTTTTATTTCGTAGTTCACAAGATTTTGATATATATTTTCACATAGTATGATTTAAATATGTCTTAATATTAGTGGATATAATTCTATAAGAATTATGACATTAATATCTCTCATAAAATGGGAAAAATTAATGTTATAATAGATGAAATGAGTAGGAATCCACATGAAGATGTTACTAAAGAATCTAGAGAGGCTTGTAGAATGATAGAGGATTTTCTAGAATTTCATATTGATATGGAAGAAGTTGGAAAAAAATGCTTCCAATGTCAGATGATGGTGCAAAAAATCCTTAGTCTAATTGGTGGAGGAGTCTCAATTGGAATATCCTAAGGTGGATTTTTTCATAATAATGTCATATATATAAATTCTCTCGAGATACAGGAAAAGCAAGGTCAAAATTAGGTGTTGTTTCACTGGATGATATTTTTTAAATTGGTCGTTTATATTGTGGTTCTTCATGAGTTTCATAGCTCACCCTTACCAGTCTATCCTTTTGTTAATGAGATGTTTCATCCCTTAAGGATTTATTTTTGGTGATGAGGGATAAAGAGGTCAACAATAGAGTTTATTTCTTGGTGATTGGCCTTCCATAAGGTGAGGTTAAAAAATCATGTTCCTACTGGTTTTCTATAAGCATTGAATTTCCCTCGATGGAAGTGGGAAGATATTTTGATGGATATCATTATCAATCTTCCTTGGGCTCAGGGAGGATTTGATTTTATATAGTTGTTTATAGACCAGTTAATGATGTTGGCTCATTTCATGACATTTATGGAGTTGAGTGTGATTAATGATTTTTTAAAGATGTATATGGAGTAGGTTTTTTGGCTTTATAGGGTTCCAAATATGTTTATCTCGGATCATGTTCCTCAATTTATCATGTGAGTATGGAAGGGTATTTAGCATTATTTTGGCTCTAAACTATGATTTATAATTTCATTCCATCCATATATGAATAATCATATGGAACAAACTATATAGATTCTATAAGACATGTTTCATGCATGTGTTTTTTATTTTGGAAGATATTGGGTAAAGAACCTACCATTACTAGAGTTTTTCTATAAAAACAACCATCACTCAACCATAAGTATGACTTAATTTTAAGTACTATATGGTTGGAATGATAAATCTCCATTATGATTTATCGAGGTTCATAATTATGTGATTATTGGAACAAATTTGGTAAAAATCAAAATAGAGAAAGTGTAGGTGATTTATTAGAAAATGAAGGAAGAAAAAAATTGTTATAATTCTTATACTGATCAAAGGAGGAGACATATAGAGTTTTTGGATGGTGATAACATGTTCCTTAAGGTTTCTAATCATCATGAGTGGTAGAGGTTTGGAAAATTATGTAATCTCTCTCCTTGATTTTTTGGACCTTTCATGAGATAGATCATATAGGTGATGTGGCATATTAGTTGGTGTATGATCTATATACGGATCATGTATGTGATATCTTCAGTGTGTCAAAGTATTATTGGTATCTTCATTATAGATCTCAAGTCATTTATTTATGAGAGTTATATGTATTGGAGGATGAAAAATTTCTAGTAAAACCTATTGATATTTAGGACTATTAGTATTATGTTTTGTGTGGGTGAATTGATCATTTGGTTTGTGTCTTGTCAAGGTATGGTGGCTTGGAAGTGTGTATGTGGGAACATGAGTTGCTGATGTGTGCTCAATATCCTAATTTTCATGATGATCTACTATTGTTCAGTTGCTGATTCTATTTTATACTGATATAAATGAATTAGTTTCCTCTAGTGCTATGATATGATTTCACAATGTCATGATTCTAATTTGAGAGGCATCTCATGGATATTTTGGTTTCATGGAATATCTATTATTTTCCTAGGATTAGTTTTTATTTTTGAGGATGATAATAATTTTATAGGTGTCTGTTGTAGATTCCTAGACCTTCTATGGTACTCTAGTTTGTGGATTAAGAGTGTTAGATATTTTTGTCTTGGTCTTGGAGGGGGCTGATGGTGAAAAGTAAAGTTTTGGACTCCTTAGGCTCAGAACACCCATTTTAAGAAGGCATAGGTCATTTTCGAGGGTGTTATCTCACTTTTGGCATAGTGTTTAGTTTATTTATGGGATTTTTGAGTTGGGGTCTGAAACAACTATTTTGTAGGATGTTTATTCTCTAGGGTTTCTTGTAGAATGGTGTTAGGAATTTTGATTGGATGGTGTCCAAAACTTCCTTTATTAGTGCACCTTATGGGCTGATAGGCTAGTGGGAAGTGATCCCCCGAAGATCAACTCCAATAGTACATGGGCTGGTGATTAAAATTGGTGGTATATAAAAAAATGAGATAAATCCACCTTAAAATACTCAAAAAAAATCTATGGTAAATAAATAAACCATCCCACTACATGAATGAAATTTTATATAAGAAAATACCATTGAATTGAATGTAAACTATAGACCACTCATAAGGTAGAGACCAAAAACCCTAATAACCTATTATTAATCCACAAGGTAGTATCTACTAGCTCTATAAATAGATCATTCATGGTATCCTAAAAAAATTATATATAAAGGGGTGAAAATAACATGTATACTCAGTAGGATCCTCCATAAAAACTCTTGTGAAAATGTGAAAAAATAATACTAAATATCTAGTAAATTAAAAAAAAAACTAACTTTTTATATATCCCTATTAACTTAATTCAATACCTCACCATGGTCCCCTCAAAAAGTAACACATAGAAGTCAGTAACACCATATAAACCATATTTATAAAGAAGGAACCCTACTACCACATTCTTAATCATTCAATCTCCCAAATACCAATGATTCAAAACATACTGCTCCTATATCTTTCTAATTCATCCCGTCAATATGAAATCATATCATCATCATACATCCTATTTTTTTTTTCAAAAATTCATTTTAACACCATCATCACCTCTTTATACCCAGTGAAGTTATTTTTCATATTCTATAATCGGGTGGAAATTATATAGCCCACCACAACTTGTTTATCCTGAACTACACCTCAATCCATTACATCATATGCAAGAGTACACTTTTGATAATCATAGCTATTTTAACTAGAGTATAGGTATATGAAATAACATCAAGACACCACAACCCATCTATACATGTATACTATAACTAAGATCCATCAAAAAATTTATGTTTAGATACATATTATTCCAAGAGGATAGAGTACTATATGGGAGTAGTCAGTCATCTATTCCCTCTACAACCAATATTTTAGGAAACACCTAGAACCTAAGGACAATTTGTGAATTTTCCACCCTAACTGACTCGGGTGGAAGAATAAAATAAATCAAAGAACATAAATATATAGGTAATAAATATCCACACTATGAGAAATTACCTACCCTAAAATTGAGATATAGCTACTATTCCTCAAGAAATCCCAACTTCCATCCCTAAGACTAAATCATATGGATTTAAGCACACAAGAATCATGGTGTATAATTGAATTTATTAAATAATTAATTAATGACCATTCACCAAAAATCCCATCATTAATTCTTTTTTAACCATTTCATGATTCATCTAAAGCTAAAAATTTAATAATTAATAATTTATATTCATATTTCAAAACTATTCCCTTAATAAATTTAAAATATTTTTGGTTTCCATTTATCATATAATTTCTATAATCAAATTCAATTCCCATGGGTTAATTTATATTATTTTATCATTCCATATCCTAGGATTTATAAGAATCAATGAAAACCATCACAATAAATATAAATACTTGAATTAAATAAGAAAAAAATAATTCCCAACCCTCAACCCATGACAATAAACTATTTTCCAACCCGATGTGAATTAGACACCTCCCCAAACAATAACTGAATTATTTATCAATTACAAAAATCCATCAAATAAGAATAAAATACATATATATCAAATATATCCTTACCAAAATCCACAATAAAGGGTTTAATTAATTTAATCAAGTAATGGAATAAATCTAATAAAATATAGGGGAAACAAAATTTATAATAATTATTATACTTAAAATTAAGTATACAAATATAATTTATAGTTTGAATGTATTTGGACTTAATAAATTTAAATCCAATAAGAATCCTTTTTTTACTATCTTTGAATTGTTAATTTAATCATAATAAAAATTATTGTAAACATTATTAATATTCAACCCTGCTAATGAAACAACACATAACCAAAAAACACGCTCTAACAACACCTATCATCACAAAAAATTTATTCAAATATAATATAATTATTATATAATCTATAATTTCCTAGATTTAATTTTCTACTTATCCTTTTAAAACCATGTAAGGTGCACATGAGGAACAATAATTTAATATGTACATGAAACTCTTATCAATTTATATATTTTATGAAGATGAATAATTTAATATCAACTATATTCCTTTTTTGTATCATGTATTCAACACTATACAATTCTCTTGAATATAAAAATTATGAGAATAAGAAGAAACATAAATATACTCACACTATGTAGAAAATACCAATAAAATAATAAACAATATGAACCTCTAAAATATACAATATTTACATGCGATAATACCCATCTCTTTATTTCCTAAATTCAATATTATTATATACTTATAGTTAATTACATCTATTTAATCACTAGTAAACCAAATCATGATTTTACCACATGAAAAAATTAAATAATAGGAGGCCCTCACAGTAGCGATATGAGGTCCACCTACCTATGTACTGAAGGGTAAATGAAAACTAACTGCTTGATCCTCTTCCATAACCTTCACATTAGTCAAGGTCTTATGTAGAACCACTAGGTATGTATCTAGGTCTAAAATATATACCCAACACTTGATGTTGGAATGAAGTATTATCTCAAACTTCTTGGATGTCTATGCCTCATTTATGGATAAGTGTAGCGAAAATAATATAAACTATGTGAAATTTTCAGAGTATGCAGATATTTTCATGGACCCCTACTATAGCCCCATGAACTCTTGCACTATGTCTAGATTAATCGTATTAGGAAATAATTACCTATTGAAAAAAACCTTTAAATCCTAATATATGATACCCTCACATATTCTATACTAACCCATGACACCCCACCAATGCCTGGTAGGTGATAACAACATGAACACTACTAGTTTTACCTTCTATTCTACAGGTGTCTCAATGAGTTTAAAGAAACCCTAATGATTTCCATCAAATATTCATCATCCATTATTCCACTAGAGATATGAAATACTCATGGACACTAGAGTTTGAAGTCACTGGTGAAGTAAAAAATATTCCTTATTGCCCCTCCACCCTTGGTGGGAACTAGGGGAAGGACTTCTATAAGGATACATGTCACTCAACATCTTAAAGTAATCGAGGGGGGATTGTACTTGATATGATCAAGGCATTGGGTTCCAACATGTTCCCCGATATCCTCAAGGCACCTAGTTACATTTGATCTATAAGGCTACCATGCACCTACCCTATATAGGGGTCCACCATCAACATCACCACACATAATGATCATTCCCCCTCTAAGGGTTAGTCATACCATGACGATCACCTATCATGAAATACTAATAAAAACATCCAATGATATAGTAATACACATAACATTGGAAATCATAATTAGAAAAGCATAGAATGACATCATCAGAATATAGTAGCATCATATTACAACATGTAAATCAACATCAATCATGGTAACATACAAATATATCAAGTATCAAAGAAACAAGGATTATATATGGGTATCACAATAATACCCAAACTCCCAAGAAATCAACATCAATAAAAAACTCAATCATTTCAACACATGGATAATACCACGGAAAAAAGTGTATATGAGATCTCTAAATGGTAAGGAACTTCCTATATCAAAATTTTAGACAAATAACTTCACATTTAATCAAAGTATTAAAGACCGAACATGTTGCAACCCATGTATAATGGATCAAACATGAATAATGTCTATATCATGTTTTTCTTCATCCCAAAGAAAGTTTATAATGGATTCTATAAATAATTTCCTAACAATAAGGTCATTCTCGAATCACATACCTTAAGGAGTATTTTAGTAGAGCCAAATATGAGGTATGTTTAAGGGAGGGGCACAAATTCACATGATCATTCATCAATCTAATAATGGATAGTGAATTCATCATTGATTATAGAATAGTTCATTATGTTTATCTAGTGATCATCGATCCATCATCAATCCATTAATGGGGAATAGGTTCAAGATTAGAATCAAGAAGAAGAAGATCTCATAATGATCAATCTAGAATACTTACCTAGAATCATCACTCTTCTTGAGAGTTCTATCTCCAATCAATAAATATTATCATTGATACATCAAATATTCCACCAATATACCTTGTAATTATCAATTTATTAATGTTACACAATCAATCCACTATCTAGAAGAGGTCCAAGATAATGATTCATAAAAACTCACATGTTTAACATTTATTTTGAAAGGTAGTTCTCGATTTGATCATGAAACATCATCAACATGCTCGATCCATAACTCTTCTATAAATAAAGTGAGAATTCATCAATGGTTCCTAATAGAAAACATATATCTATCAAATATTTATTCTCACATCACAAGAAGGATGAATAATTTGGAATAGATATAATTAAATCTCACTAATTATGCACCACCATATTGGTCAAAGGATGGAGAGTAAGGGGAGATGACTGGAAAATATTTGAGATCCAAGGGGGGTATCTTCAATATTAAATAGGATGGGTGTGGTGGTAGGTTTTTTTATTAAACAAGGTGATATATCACATAGAATTAAAACCCATGGGGTGCATTTAATGAACCCCTAGAATGGATGCGTTGGTGATCTAGTGGGCCTCACCAGAGGGTTTGTGGTACCATCAACCAACATTTTGACATATTTTATCCATCATGAAATCTCTATGAAATAAAATATTAAAAAAACACAAGACCCATGTATAATTAATACTAACCTCTAAAACTCCCATTTTAAAGATGAAAAATTAGAGGATAGTATAATTTCATTAACTTTAAACATATCATTCCTAAAAAACAAGTAAGGATGTTATACATATACCCTTTCTATTATTATGTTCCCCTTTATCTCTATTCATATTTATTCTTCTTTATTTTATAACCATTTAAGGGGAATTTTTTATATTATAATGGTTCTTTATTGAGGTATTTATAATGGGATGATGCATTTAGGTTGTTTGGAGTTCATTGGAATCCTTGGTGGTGTGATCATTATTCTGCTTCACATTCTTTCACTATAATCATTTAAGCTTTTGAGGTATGGGGTTCAAAATCTCTATTATATTATTATATGTGAATTAAGGATTATCATGATTTTTCTCCATGGGGTAAATAGATGGAATTAAACTGATAGGATAATGAACTGAAATTAATGGAATTTAAAAGGGGAGTTGTGATTCACATGTGATTTATATGTTTTGATGTTATTGATCAAATTATATTTCATAGATTGATTAATGATCTTCCTTATATGATATTAAGATATTTTTTGATTACTTTACCATGTTCATTATTGGATAATCACTGAAATAAGATAAGAAAATAAAAAAATGTAATCTTGAAATTGATATGTTAATATCGAATAATGGGTTATCTAATATTAATTTAAGCATGATTGGGTATGATAAATAAAGGTTATGAAATATCAAAATTATTATATCTATTAGATTATGTGATTAATATTTTTTATTGTTATAGTTTATATTGTTGTTACTATAATTAACATAGTTTATATTTAGTTATATATTTTTTTAAATTATTTCTTGTCATGTTTAGAAATAAATAAATGATGTGTTGTTAAGGGTTTATCATGCATGGTTATTGTGGAAATATATTTATGTGTTTGATGACGTGATAGTGAAAATGACGTTGATATGTAATGGAATTGAAGTTACATTATTTTTGATGTGTTATGGAAGTGATTATTTTACAGTTGTTAGTGTGGTGTAATTTAGAGGATGATATAGTTGTCTATTAGTTACCTAGAATATATAATGGTAATAAATTAACGAATTGATTAATGGGAATGTATTTTGATAAAATTAAATGATGTGGTGCATGTAACTGATGAATTATTGAATATAACTTAAAGTGGTATTAATAAAATTCTTAAACAATGAAGTGAATTTTTTGATTAAAATATAAATGATGTGATACAGTGATGGTTGTAAAAATTATTATAGATAAGAACTAATTTGGTAACTGAGGTAATAATAAATACAATTTATATGGTAAATATTGTTCTGGTTAATGAATGAAGTGAAATTAACAACTATTAAATTAATAAATGGCATGGGGTTAATGAAATATAATGTGGTAGGTAATTGAATATTATGAAAGTGATTATGAAATGTGAATTTGGTTGAAGATTCTTATTTTAAAACCATATTATCGTGATGTAATAGTGGAGTTTCTTATGTTAAAAATAGAGGTGGAAAAAATATTGATGTGTGATTCTGATACTCATAGCTTAGTGTTGTAGTATTAGATTGTAGACCCTTAGGTTGGGTATGTTTGATATTATATATATTCATTATAGTTCTGTTGTTTCTCATGCACCACCACCTAATTATGGTAATGTGATTGATGCCTATATGAGGTTTTAGGTTCTAATTGTCTTCCCAAACATCTAGGTTATATAAGATAGGAATGGATGACTAGTACCCCTTCCCATATCTCTCTCTTCTAGACATACATAAGCTGTAATTTCATGGGGTTATTACACACACACATATGGGATATAATGACTTAAGGTTATGTTCTTTATATGTTTGTGTGTACATATATTGGTTGTAATGCCTCCACAGTTATATTATTCTGCTGTGGTTTCATAGTGGGGGTGTACATATGAGGATACGAGAATGAGTTTTATATCATTCATGATTACCCATCAAACCATTATGTGGTGCAAGTTTATGTGGTATGGATGTGGTTATGTGGATGTGTTGTTTTATATGAATGTTTTATTCTTTACCAGGAGACTTATATGTTTTTTTATACATCTTTCAGTCCGATCAATTATAAGAAGGGGAATCAGATTCCATTGGTTATGATCTTGGTGCATGGATCTACTCATTAGTGGTGGATCTTATTGCTTAGATAATTTTAGGAGTTATAAGTATAATGGGGGAAGCTTCATGATCATTTATAGGCCGAGTTATTTTCTTTGATATTGAAGGTGGTGTAATGGTAAGAATTAATTTCTCTATAGAAGGGGAGCTTTAATTTTTGGGATTTTCAAATTAATTTCATGTAATTTTTATGTTATTATTCTTAACTTCTTCATAATAAATATTCTAAGGCCATGAATTTTGATGTGGTATTTCTTCTATATATCTAGTGTCAGGTTGGCTCATTTAGGTTACCATTGTATCTAAATGTTCTATTAAAGTAATAGGTAATAGAGAAGAATCTAGCATATATCAGTTCATATAAATATCAAGTTAATAATGATTTATGTAGGGTATAGTTGTGGATGTGTATTCTTGGTTATCTGATAGTCTAGATTCTAAGTAATAGGGGGTTAGTCTTAGCTCTCCTTTTTTCTCATTTCCTTGCATTTTAAAATTCTCAAACCTCTACTAGGAGTTCTGACATAGTGTGGTTCTTCTATGGAGTTCATGATTATTAGTAGTTTTAGTGTCCAACCTTCCTTAGTGGTCACCATGGTGCTGAAAACCCACTTCCAGTGTTTTTATTCTAGTAATATCATTTAAGGCCTTATTATTAGTAGTGATCATTAAATATGGGACAATATATAGGTTTAATAGTAGATAAAGAATATTCCCATGATGTTCCCCATCCTCGGGGACATAGGTCTAAGGATGTTCACTATGGTA
Organism: Viscum album; assembly: GCA_963277665.1. Lineage (NCBI taxonomy): Eukaryota > Viridiplantae > Streptophyta > Magnoliopsida > Santalales > Viscaceae > Viscum > Viscum album. The sequence continues at coordinate 401,674,433 of OY728126.1, forward strand.
GTCATTATTAGGGTCATTGAGAATTAGGATCCAAGAATGGTCAGATGAATCCCATGGATTTGTTAGTTCCTAGTTAACTATATATCATTCAAGGAACTATTTATTTATTTTCTACCCTAGTATATTCTCATTTTGATTCATAATTTTCACAGTCTTTATTTCAACTACATTGTTATGAGCTCTGTAACTCAATATGGAATGACTTCTAGTGCCCATGGTATTAACTATACAAATTATAGGCCAATATGGATTACTTGAGGTTTTTATAAATTGTGAGATAATTATAGAGAAACATCAGTAAGTGGAATATTTTTTATATTTGTAGATACTATCATACGAAGTCATTATTGGCATGGATTTGTTATATTTTGTGGAGGATGTAATTGATTTCTTCTAAAGGGTAGTTATATTCTTTGATGTGGAAGGTGGTTATGTAAGATTTTTTGGGGATCAAGAGCATCACATGTGTCTTCGGTATGTGGTTCCTTTTTATTATCATCTAGAGGAGTTGATGTATTTATTGAATAGTTTGTGACCTTACCCCCTCAATGTGATATCACATTCAGTATAGAGTTACAACCTAATGTCTCTTTGATTTTTTGTCTCCTTAGAGGATGAAACCTTTTAAGCTAAGAGATTTTCATATTTAGATCAATGATATATTGAAAAAGGGTTTCATCTAGCCCATTTTTTCCTTAGGGTCTCTTATTTTTGTTTAAAAAAGAGGAGGATGGTCTATTACTGTGCATCGATTACCATTAATTGAATCAAGTGGTGAGGAAAAACCATAATCACCTCATATGTATTGATGAATTATATTATATGTTATGGGTAACTATTTAATTTTTGAAGATCAATTTGTGTTTAGGGTATCATCAGATGAGGGTGATGGAGGACGATATCTCAAATACTATCGTCATAATTTTTATAGATAATTCATGTTCATGGTGATGCCTTTTGGTCTCACAAATTCCCCATACATTTTAATGGGTTTGATGAACTATGTATTAATGAGTTCCTTGATTTTTTATGGTTGTATTCATCGAGGAAATCCTTATGTATTTAAGGTTTTAGTAGGATAATGTTTAGTATCTGAGATCTATGTTAGAGATTCTTTGATGAATTCAACTCTATAGAAATCTATCTAAGAAAAAATATTAGATTTGAGAAGTGAATTTCTTTAAGAGTTTTATATCTCAGTAGGGATTAAATATGAATCCATTAATTATTGAGGTTGTTTTGTTGTAGTTAAATCCCAGTAATATTATATAGTTTCAGAGTTTATTTTGGTTTGGAAGGCTACAATTAGAGGTTTGTGTCTTATTTTTCATAAATTTCTATCATGATACATCTTTTACTAGGAAATATTTGGCCTTTGTGTGAACATATTTCTTTTAGGATGTTATGGGACAAATGAATAAGAAGTTAGTTAGTTCTCTCATTCATTTATTACAAGAGGAGTGTGTTATGTTCTTGGTTTTTTGGTATTATCCCCATCTTGGTTTGTGTTTTATTTTGATGGAGTTCAAGCAGTCATATCCTATGATTATTAATAATTATAACCTCATTTATGTAACTAAACTTCCCATTGTGTTTTAATTGAATTTTTGGTGACTTGATCTTATCAAAGAGTACTTTTTGGCCTTCACAAATCATAATATTTTGATATATAGTTTCTATTAGTGTGATTTATATCAGTTTCAGCAGTAGTGAATATAATTCATAGATAATTATGACATAAATATCTCATATAAAATGGGTAAAATAAATGTTATGGTAGATTCAATAATTAAGAATCCATGTGGTTATATTGATATAAAATATTGAGATGTGTGGAGGATAATAGATGAGTTTCTAGCATTACATCTGGATATGGAGGAAGTTTGTGATTAAGGTTGCATGTAGTAGATGATAGTATAATCATCCTTAGTCTAATGGGTGGAGGAGTCTTAGTTGTGAGATCCTAAGGTGGAGGCTTTGTAAAATCATGTCATGTATATAAATGATCCTAAGATATTGTAATGTCCAGGACCTTGTTCACTCTTAAGTAATAGAAACTAGTTAGTCACATGGCCTCAAATGTGCCTCCTTGCATGTCAGAGGCTGGTAAATAATAGCAAGGGTCCAAGGTGGTATAGTAGGGAGAATAAACACTCATAATGAAAGTGTCACAATGGTGAGATAAAGAATAAATATTGGAAGTATAATAAATTATTGACATGGTAGCAGAAGTAAATCATTTAGAAAGTAATAAACAATCATTAGAAAAAATATCTAGTACCATATACAAAATGATGTAATGTCATGTATATAAACCAAAGAAATAATAAGGCGTGGAACAAAGCACACATATATACAAGTATACCAAAATAACCAAAAATACCAAAAAAAATAAATCTCTAGATATCATCATGAGCCATATCTCGGTCATGTGCTCCCCATATCCCATGCTATAAGAAATCACACACACATGACCAGGCACTTCCCCTTTTCCCAATATGCATCCTTGAAGTCTGTTCGGGTACCAAATGGTGCCCTGAATAGGGTTTGAGATATACTCAATATTCCACCACCAATGGTGTCCACACAAATCCAATTTTTGAATATAATATTATAGTTTATAGGTATAATAATCACCAGTGATGTTAAATGAATAAAGTAAAAACCATGTCAGACCAGGATTCTCTTGGGATACCAGACTGACCATACCTTCTTCAAACTAATCTGGAAATGTCACTTCACCCCTTCTATCATGTATATATATTCATGCCTAAGACATTATTATGCATAGATATACATTATTCAGAGGGGAATTATGGATTAGTACCCAGGTTACCACATATTTTTTCAATATGTCTTGTATATTTGATCACTAAATAGAGAATAATAATATATATAATATAATGAATGATTCTAAGGTGAGACTAGGGAATCCATTACCTTATGGTTCTATCCAAATCATAGTAATAACTCATGCATTCTGGATATTAGGGTCTGAGTGTAATCTAAGGGGTACATCCAAGGTATTCCATTGTAAAAGAGTCCAACTAAGTCTATGAATCTCATCCATAATAAATACCAGGATATGCACGACTAAGCCCAATTAGCTGAATCCATGGTGTCACATTTCCAAATACATCAAGATGAATCCGAGGAGTTTATTCAAGGAATTATAATATACGGATGGAATAAAGTAAATCATCGGTTCAATGTTGATTCATTCAAATAACAATATAAGGATCATATTTTGGGGTGGGTATCTCCCATAAAAATCAGTTTAAAAAATTAGGGTGGCATCCACTTAGTGCTCAAGTAATTCCCTTGGTAATACAAGGAAGTCTCAAGAATGAACAATCCTATAATAGGAAAAAGGTTCATAAAAAGGAACCAAGTATCTATACATGAAGTGTAACATTGACTATGTAATAATCATGCCAATTTACTACTTCTATTTAAATATTATCATTACCTTTAATTTATTTATGATAATGTTTAAGGTCCATAATAATAGGCACCAAGTGTGTGAATATGATGTGCAACATTGGACATGTAATAATCATGCCAATTTACTAAGTCTATTTATACTTTGGACCATTAATTAACAAAAAAAGTTGTGTCTGTTATCCATGATACACCATAATAATTAATTCATATTCATTAATGATATCACACTTTAGAAGTCAAACCAAACACATTGATGGTTGTTTTGGTTATAAAACCATAGAGTTAAAATAGGAAAATAATGGGCACACCCTAAGGGGTAAATCACTTTGAGGTTGATGACCTCAAACATCATTAGGGATCTAAAAGATCCATTAGGTTCAAAATAGGGAAACCAAATTAAAGAAGATTAATTTTAGGGGAACATATAGCTAAAATTGGAATGTGGAATAATAGAAACAAATATAAACATAAAAAATTTGAGGGAAAATTCAAAAACCACATATATTATGGATGTAGAGGAACAATAATCCAGTATCAGACTTTGGTTTGGTCCAGATTAGAAGAAAATAGAGAAAATAGACAAATTCCCAAAAAATAGTGCATATGATCTCACACCAAAATAACACTAAATTTTGAGAGATAAATGAAGGAAGGAAATAGATTAAAGCTCATACAAGTGGTTATGCAACGTGATAGATGACACTCTAATCAGAATCCATTTGAAGAAGAGGATTCAAAGCCCAGATTATGTGTGGGAGGAACTTCAATGAGAGGAGGACTGTACCGAGGAAGAAGATTTTTTAAAATAAAGGGGTTATTACTCTTTTTAAAAACAAATCCATGACATATTAATGATGTAGCATCTTGTATTTTTGAACCATGTAATTTCTCTAATTTTTTTGAATATTTACATTGGTGGATGGGTTATTTTAAATTTCAAGAATCATAGTAATTTTTTTAGGGTTGAAACATTATAAATTGATGATTTTGGACTTGGGTTATGTTTATGTGGGAGTCCTGGTGGTTTGGGATAACACTAGATGAAGAACGGATGGAAGGGATCCTAGAAATAACTTCCATAAGGATTTCACATCATGTATTACATACCCGATGTGAATTTGATTCATGGTTTTAAAGCCTCATAGAATTAGTGATGTGTATTTGGTACATGTTGCGAGTATGGTTCATGGATCATGGTAAGCATTTACAAGACATGAAAATCTAGGGGCTTAACCCAAATAACTCATGATGTGTATATGTTAGATTTCGTGAATTTGGTTCACATTGTGTAACAGATACATGATGTGAATTATGTGGGAATTGTTTTCATAAAAATGAGAAATAGGGCCTCAAACCATTATTTCTTCATGCATAGAAGGGAACCCAGGGTCATAGATCATCCTCCCCCTCTCTAAGTGTTTCTTGTATCTCCTCTAACCGATGTCCAATCTGAGCGCCATCAGATATATTGGAATCATATTGGTAAGTTATTCCCTCCTCATACTTAATTTTTCTATTTATCTCTTCACCTTTTGTGTTATTTTGGTGCAAGATAATTCACCCTTTTCTCTATCCATTATTCAAATATTTAATTTTATATCATTTCATCTCGATTTAAAGTCCGATAATGGAAGATTAGAACTCCCATGGTATAAGGTTGGTGGTCTTGGATTTTTCTTTAAAGTCTAGCAAGTTTATAAACTACACCATTTTTACACATACCGAACTTTCAATGCATCAACATTATAATGTGAAAATAATTATATAGGATCTAATTCCTTATATTAAATAACCATTGTGATTTTAATAAAACTATTGGGGGTTTTTCACATCAACCTGGACCACCCCATTGGGCATGTTACTGTTATGACCATGCTCTATACTTCATTAAAGAGATTAAAACATCCTTTTTGGGTGATCATTTAAATCATTATAATTATAATACCTTGAACTTATGATCCTCATTTTATATTTTATGATTGATCCCTTAAGTAAGGTATGATTAAATTGAATTATAAAATTTAGTCGTGATAACCAACATGGACCATTTTATAATAAAACCACCTATGAGGTGCACTGTCTTCTTAGATGAAAAGGGATTTCAATGGGAGTATTTTAATGATATATTAAATGAAATTGAACCAAACTTATAATTATACAATATATTAAATGTAAATACATGGATCTTCCTTACAAGAAAGTAAAATGTTAAATATAATTAAATGAATTGTTAGGTGGGTTGGACTTGATGTTCCGTACCTTTGGCCGTTGAACTTTCATGGTAGAAAATTATATTTAAATTGATGTAATGAATTTTAATCTACAATTATTACCAATATGGAATATACTTAATTATTAAATGCATTTTCTAATCCTAGACTTGTGATACTCAGGCATGTCATTCCTATACATGTGATACTCAGGCATGGAATCCTTATACTAGTGATACTCAGGTATGGCGTCCCCATACTTGTGATAAAACATTAATGACATACATAATAAAATTTTATACTCTGGAATGGCACCCCTATACTTTTTATACCCAGGCATGATGTCCCTATACTTGTGATACTCGGGCATGCGTCCCTAATAAAATGTGATATGTGGGCATAACGTCCCTTGAAATCCTATGAGACTCATACTACTACCCATGGATGCCTGAGATCTTAGATAGTATTATTATTTATATATATGGCTTTAAATATCATTAGGAATATAGACTTTATATATGTATACACAAGGTTATTTGTTTTGAGATATTTTAGCTTAAGCCAAAGTAGGTGTAGTCAGCCAGGTGTCCCCGAGGAACCCGAGCCGGACTTGTTTCTTTTAATTATTTATTCAATACTTATTTATCATACCTTCACATAGCTATATTTTATACTCATAGACTGGATAAATTTAGAAACCATTGGTGCTGGCCTACTAAGTATATCTCACACTATTTTTGGGCCTCCATTGCACCAGGGGTACCCAAATAGACCTCATGTTTTCAGGATTAGGGTTATGAATTATGCTTGTGCTATCTCATAGTACATGGGAGCATAGAAACACAGGACTGAGCCATAACATAAGATTCTCATAGTGATAACCTTTTGAGGATTTTGTCTTTCTTTTGTATCATCGGTATATTACCTGTTGTATGTTTACTATCTTAGATTATATAATATCATTTGGACATGCATGCATGATTGTACATCAACATTGACCACTTTATCAGTTTATTAATATTGTCTTCCACTACTCTATACTTTATTTACACTACTTCCACTATTAGTTTATTATTTAATTATCTCTTATACCACTATGATACTCTAATCATGAAGGTATAATATCCCAACCATACCATCATCATACCCTCACTACTAGTAGACAACCTCTGGTGTATGGGGAGGTGTGCTTGAGGCCATGCGACTGACTGGATCAAGGAATAATTTTAGTGTCTCCTAGTTCTGGACATTAAACATGACGTGGATATTTTTTAAATCATGAAAAGCTTAGTTTATTAACCTAGTAAAAACCAATTCAAGCTGTGTAAGGGGTCTGGAAAGACCAATTCACGTTGTGAATTGGTTTTTTAGCCATGCTTCAATCCTCTACTACCTTATTCCCATAAATAAACCAACCAGTCTAAAGGTGCAAATACCAGGTCTAATCCAAAAATGAAAAGTTATTGGGGGTTTAACCCAAACTAAAATGATCCATACCTCATATTAAAAAGCTTAGATCTTACAGTCTTCCCCCTTATATCATCTCATCCCCGAGTTTCCCTTACAAGTGTGGTAAAGCTTAATATGTAAATAAATAAACCAATTGAGTATGCACATCATCCTATCTCTCATAAGTCTCATCCTATACATGGACATACAACCACATAACCTAAAAAATAATAATTTAACTACCTCATAGATCCTTAATGCACCAGTTAGCGATGCAAATAGGTTACTCATTAAAAGAAGCAACAACATCCAGTTCCACCTTATCAGGCTAGAAAACATGAGACTTATCTAAATAGAAATAACATAACTGAGAGATGTGAAATACGTCATGCCTAGTTTTTTATATTTTAGGGAACACTATATGATAATCTATTAATCTGACCCTCTCCATAATCAAAAAAGGTACAAAAAAATGAGGTGACAATATACCTTATCTTCTAAACTATCAATTACCCAATTTATTCAAAACACATAAGACTACCTAATACATAACCTCAAAATCTAAAGGAATTTTATGGTGGTTGACATATGATTTCATTCTATATTGGCACATAACCATTTGTTTTCTAATTAGCTAAGCCTAGTCTAAAGTCTCATAAATGAGATGAGGTATAAGTAGTGCTTCCTCCCTTTCTTATAACCATTATAGAGGTGATCAAGATGGTCTACCATATAATTCATAATAAAAATCCATACGTATCATCTCTTGGAATTTTTTATTGAAGGAAAATTAATCTAGGGTTATATTTTCTCCCAATAACCACCAAAATCAATGAATCCTACTCTAAACATGTCCTCTAACACTTGTATACTCTACTCATATTACCTATCTGTTTGAGGTTGATTTGTGGTACTCAGGTGTACATGTGTACCTAACTACCCCTATAACCCTTTCTAGAACCAATAAGTAAAACAAGAATCACTATCCAATATAGTACTCCATGAGACTCTATGAAGTTGAATAATATCTCAAACATAGAGCCTTATAAGCTCATCCACTAAAAAGGTATCTTTAATAGGTAATAAGTGATAGACCATTGTGAACCTATTGATGATCACCCATACTACATCATTACCTTGGGTGGATCTCGGTAATCCAAACACAAACTCCATGGAGATTTCATCCCATTTCAACTCAAGAATGGGAAATGGATGTAAAACATATGCCGGTCACTAATGTTCTACCTTCACCAACTGATAATTGGAACACCTAGTAATAAATCTAGCTATCTCCCTTTTTATAACAAGACTTCAGTACTGGCGATATAGGTCATGATACATCTTTTTAATCCTAGGGTGAAACAACCAAGTATAATAATGAGATTATATAATAAGTTCCTCACAAATATATGTAGGAACCTAGATGCATCTATGAATGTGAAATTCCTCCTACTTGTCCAATATCTAGCATGGTGGAAGGTATTCACCCGAAACACTCTCCCTTAATATTAAGTCCTTAGGACTTGATAGCTACCACATATTCACTCTATATAGGATTAAATAGTTCACTGATAAAGTTATAAGGTAATGCTTCTTATGATGATCCAATATCTCTATGTGAATCTCATATAACATGGACATTAATCGCCACTCATCCCTAGACTATCGAACTACCAGTGTCTGATTCCTCCAACTTAGAGAATTTTCTAGTTCATTACCCATACCAAGAATATAATAATTCTTGAATTCAAATGAATGTAGGTATTCAACCCAGCTACTCTATTTGAGATTTAAGTAATGTTGTCCAAAGATATACTTTAGGATTTTGTGGTCCTTAATCACCAAAAACTTCTCTTGTTAGGTCCACCAGGTCAAATACCCTGAGGGGGGGGGGGTGAATTGGGGTATGATAGATTGAAAAATAATTCCCATTAAGATCTTGTTTTTTTGTTAAAAAATACACTTATCTCTTTCTCCCATAGAAATATATGAACAGAAATGAAATCATGCACATGACACAATGATTTTACTTGGTTAACCCTCACTGAGCTACATCCAAGGAGAATAAATAGAGGTGTAATGAAGTACCATATCCATTAAATCTCACTAAAAATTACAAGGTTTAGGTTAAATCACTTTTATGCCAAGTCCCACGACCTTTACAATATTTAGGGTCTGCTCACTGTATTTCCAAGGGTCACTTTCTATGTCTCTTTCTCTAGCTAACTACTTGTAGAAAGGATTAGCATCTTGCTCTTCCTTCACTCACTAATCTTGGAAGGGATCCACTCACAGTTTAAGTACTTTTAGGTCCATTAATTTGCATGAAATCATGCATCTTCAACTATAGGTATATGCTCTATTGAAGTCCCCTTTTCACCCATACATGAAATTCACTTTCCCACATACTGTCAGTTAACATAAATTACTTTCAAAAACTATTTAATACCCTTTACAAACTACCGTATTCCTCTATGACCTGAAATACAACACATAGTACATATTCTTCATGGAACACCTCTCCCATGGATTTCCTCTTCTTGCATTGTTGTGTACCACCTTCGCGTACTGCCTCCCCGAACCATCCTACATATCACCTATGCGTACCGACTCCACGTACCGACTCTGATTTTGAAGAAAATATTTTCCTCTATGGAACAAATTACTTCTATGGAACCTTATTTTTTTACAGTCTATAGTTACCTGTAAAACCTTTTAGTAGAAGTGATTCCATGCAAAAAACTTCACCCTTCACGGAATTCTCACTTGTAAACTTCTTTCAGACTTAATATAATTCCCAAGGTGATGATTTTCTCTAATGAAATTTTCTCTCTACATAATGATGGGATTGGTGGTACTTATATAAGAAAATAAATCCAAAAAATCTTCTAATCTAAGATTTACCAAATCTTCAATGAGGTACATGCTTCACTGCGCACCACTTCTCCCATGAATCCTTTTCTCCTACATAGTCCACGTACCACCACTCTTCCTTCACAAGGGTCAATCTCTTCCGCATACCAACTCCTACGCGACTCCTCAAATATCTATCTCATTTTTGTGAACAATGATCCATCCCAAGAATTGAAAGCCTTCCACTTACTATTGGCTTCCTGAGAACCATCTCCATCCCACAAACTATTTCTCATTTGTGGTCTACATGTTGCGCTTCACAATCCACATAGCACTGCAACATGGTAACCTTCCCTTTACCGATTTTCACCTCTTTTCTCTGTACCACCCTACTCCATCCACGAACCGTGCTACGTGGACATGTACTATTCACTACTATACAGAAATCCATCCTTTTCCAAAAACCAATTACCAATTTTGAAGCCTAGAAATTTGGAAAACCCTAGGAAACTATTCCACCATAAAAACCTTCTTCGAAAAACACCAACCATACTAATTTTTGGTAATTTGGATTTATCAGCAAACATAATCAATCCCAAAAACATTGAGAGGATGTCTTGAATTATTTTTTCCCCAATAGATCACCTAGAAAATAATTCTCCCAATAATGAAAATCATAAACCACAACTGCTAACTTGAGATCATGCATTGTGTAATTCCTCCCATGGGTTCTCAACTGATGAGGCTCATATGTCGTGACTCGATCTTCCTTCATCAGAACTACTAATATTCTAATGATTAATTCATCATAATAAACTATATATCCTCTTCTTAATTCTATAAGAATTAGGATTGGTTCTGAAGTTAGTCTATCTTTCATCTTCTTAAATGTTGTATCATAGGTTTTTTACCATATGAATTTCACATCCTTATTAGTCAAGCTCATAAGAGGTGCTACTTGGTGTGAAAATTCCTGAATAAAGTTCATATAATAGATATACAACCTCAAGAAACTCTTTATATCAAAAACATTCTTGGGATTCACCCAAGAAACTATGAAAATCACCTTCTATAGGTTAACAAACACTCCCTCCTCTAAAATAATATGACTTTGATAGTGAACCTTGTCAATCCATAAGTGGAATTTTTTGAGATTAGATTACATCTAGCGATCCATTAGTGTATTAAACATGATCTCAAGAATTTTTACATGGTTTTATTAAGTATGAGAATACATGGATATATCATCCACAAAGACTTCTAAATAGGATTCCATATGGAAATGGAAAACTTGATTCATCAAATCCATGAAAATAGCTATTGTGTTTGTAAGACCAAACCGAAAAACAATATACTAATAAAGACCATACCTACTATTAAATGATTTTATAGGTATGTATGATGTTATAACTCATACCTAATAATAACATGAACTCAAATAAATCTTGGAGAAAACCCTTAATCCTCATATCTAATTTAATAAATTGTCGACACGAGGAAATGGATACCAGTTCTTAACCATATGGTTCACTCAATGGTAATACATTAAAATCCTGAGGGTAAAATCCATATTCTTGGTGAAGAGGTCAAGTGAACCCCAAGTTGAAGTACTATGATGTATAATAAACATAGCTTCCAAACCCTCTATCTATCTTTTAAGATCATGTATGTTATTAGTTTCCATCCTATAAGGAGGAATGGATACCGATGCTTCTCCTGGAGCTATCTTGATGAAGAACTCCACCTCTCTCTTGGGAGGTAATCTAGAAAATTCATCAAGGAATAAAAACATGAAATGATCTACTATAGGAGGTAAATTAGCCTGATGTATTCATTGATCATCCATATAATGTCTAGGAATCTGGGTTGCCAATATTCCCAACTCACAATTCTCTGGTGTGGTTCTACCTTCCTAGATATCCCATTCACCCTTGTGAAGATAAATATATTCCTTTGGTGATATAAAATATAACTTGTGATAATAAAAGAATATATAACCATGATAGGGGACCAACTAATCCATCCTAAGAATGATGTATAATCCCTTCATCTCGAGGATGAATATGTTTCATACCAAACAATAACTTCCTACCATAAGGGGGAATTCCTTGCACTAGCACATAATCTCTAATCAAATCATAAATGGAGTATCATGTGTTATCAAAACACAGAAATACTAAATATCAAGTCTAAGGATTTATATAGCTGTCACAAAGATAAAAGAATGTGATGCGCCTGTATAAAAAAAGAGAGGATGCAAAAGTAGATACTACTAATATTTTACCTCTAACTATAGATGGCCCGACACCCTGCTCCTTGGGTAAAGGTTTCATAACATACATATATCCAACTCCATGCCCCTAAGTTATAACGTGACTACCCGGAGTGGGTCCACTTAGCAGGTGCTGTGTATTCTGAGTCTAGCCTCCTTGACCACACCCACCTCCTCGGCCTATATGGCTAGTGGTATTCCAGCTTCTAGACCAATACAAAGCTATTGATCCTTCTCTGTAAGGCAGATTTGGTGTATATCTTATTCCACTATAAACAAATGCAAATTTTCTGCAAAACATATGAAGATTCCCCATTATTTTTTGTGATCAACACATAACTGTGTCTCATTCATACCGAGGTTTTACTTTACCATATCTCCTAAACTGATGGTATATAATATAACTACCAGTGTGAATACTCTAGCTTCCACTGCTCAGTTGAGAACCCTCCAAACAGTGCTTATTTTCACCAGATGAACTACTAACCTATCTCTACACTGAACTATTATGCATTATACTATCATATTCTCAAAAATTACACTTTTTAATAAGGTATTGTTTCACAATTACCAAGATAATAGTCAAATAGAAAACATTTATCTAGGACCAGATATTTTACATGAGCCCATCCTCAAGATGTCTTGATTTAGAAAACTCACCAGCAGTGAAGGAAAATGAAAAATGCTGAAGATCAGTAAATAAAGAAAAATAATCCATAACTAAAATGGATCCTTTATCTAGATATAGAAACTCCCTTGCACTATTATCTCTTATCATATCTAGAAATAAATAGTCACAGAAGGAAGCTTATAAATCTCTCCAGACCATATCCTGATGTTGTTCTGACTAAGTAATAATGTCCCACCAATGTTTAAAAGAACTAAAAATCATATAATAGTGAGACTAAACCTCTTATATAGAGGTTTCATGAACCCTTACCCATAAATACACATCAATTACGGGAGAGAGATTGTTACTGACCAAGTCCCACCTCTAGTAGGCCCCAGGATGGAGACTGTCATCGAGGGTATAATAAACATGCATGTAAGAGGAATTACCCTCTAAGAGAAACTTGTAGAAGAGAGAGATAAAAAAGTTACAATGACCAAAACCTTCTCTAAAATATATATAAAATAATTACAAAGTGAAAATATGCAATACTATACATTATAGAAACAACTGAAAGGAAACTACAAGTACCAAGATGGTAAAGATGATAACGACCATGAATCCCAAATAGATCATGTTAAGGCTCATGCTAGCAATATCCTTCCTGATTTTTAATGTTACATCCTGACCTATTTTTTCATTTTTTCTTTTATTTTTATTTTCATTTAGATGCTTCATGTTTTCTGTTGAGGTTTGGGTTGATGTTCTGATAAGTATTAATTTGAGTTTTGGAAGTTTTGGGTGGTTTATAGCCTTATTCATGTTTAGAGTGAGAGGTATGGGGTAAAAATGGCATGGTGGAGAGTTTTTTATACCCCTATTGTAACTTATATATGGGGTGTTTTTTTGGATGGTTTATCTCTTTGAGTTAGAGTATTTTGGGGGTGAAAATGGTGAAGTTTGGAGACTTTTTTCTGATCGCACAGTTAAGGTGCATAGTTAGTTTAACCATGCGGCCTAAGTGTGCATAGGTTTCACAGTTAAGAAACATGGTTAAACTAACCATGAAACCTAAGTGTGATTCCCATGAATCTCTTGACAGTGGGGAATTGTAAAGTTTCTTCATGTTTTTTAACCATGTGAGCTAACCGTAAAACACATCTAAAGAAGGGTATTTGAGAAATTTATCATTCTTTTTATTTGGGGTTCATCCCTTGGATTTTTGCATTCAAAACCCACAACCTGGACACCTCTCATGGATCTTTTTGGCTCCTCTAATTTCTTCCAAGTTGATTTCAAGGTTGTTTATTGGTGATTATTTACCCATATTGAAAGGTTTGGGATCCCTCTCTTTCTCCTTTGGTTTTCTTCCATTTAATCTTTCTCTTATAAGCCTAGTTTCCATGTTTTTTCAATTAGGATAGCTAAGGTGGTGAGAAATTAGGGGTTTTTGTTTCTTAGGGTTGTGATCCATGGTAGGAGTGTCTTTCTAGTGTATTTCATCGAAGGCTACATGATTCTTCCACTTGAGGTAGGTGTTTCCATCCATTTCCATTCTGGGACATTCTATTTGATGCTTGTGTGTTTCTAAATAATTCAAAAATGTGTATCTCATGCCTGTAATTTTTTGGTGTGAATTGTAGTAGTTGTTTGACATTGGTAAGTTGATGATTTTTTTTTCAATTATTTACTAAATTATGCCTATGTGTATATGTATGAAAAGTTTTTTAAAAATTAAATTGATATTAAGAAATGAATTTGGGTATTTTAAGGGTGTTTTGGCCTTATTTATGTTTTAGTATCATAATTTATTTCATTATTTAATCCTTATTCACGAGTTATGGTGAATTTCATTGGTTGGTGTTATATGTGTAATGTTAGTGGTGCTTCTGTGAATTGGTTTTGATTTATTCCATGGTTTCCTATGGATATTCCATTTAATGTGGGCATATCTATGTGTGCACAGGTTGAACACATGGATAGGCACACAAATGATAATGACTTTCTTTAAAAATGTTTCCCTTGAAACCCATATTTAAAAAGAACCCTCTCTTTTTCATTTTTTATTTTCTTTAGCCATTATATTTCCCAAAATTTTTCTTTGAAAAAGCTTGTGACTTTTTAAATGGTTCATTGATCTCTAAATCCTTCCAATTTTTTGTTTCAAATGTGTTTCCAAAAACTTTCCCCATTTGGAATTTTGAGATGTGGGTAGGTAATTAAATGGTATAAAGGCCCATTTATAAATGATCATGAATGTTGTATATTTTCGACTAGGTTTTGGAAAATTCTTAGAAAGATTTTGTGGTGTGAGGGTCCAATTGGTATTTTATAATTTTTAGGAAAGTGTTTTTGAAACTCATATGATGTGACAGCTTGGATGGCAGTTCTGAATGGCTTATTGTGAGGCATGATCTGCCTAAGAGAGGGTCATCACCTAGGTGGTGTTGGTGTTTGGTTTAGGAACACATGATGGATATGGGTTATTGGTTTGAGCCACACATGTGAGTACCTCCATATTCACCATGTAATATTATCATGGGATTCCTTTCCATCATCTATAGGTTCAAGTGACAGTTTCTTATTGACCTCGATTAGAGGGGTTGGTACCCCTGGATTATCTAAGAGGCCATGTAGGACATGACACTAGATTGGATAGTTTAAAGTATCCAATTGGTTATTCAATATAGAGCTAAATTATACACTAATAGGTGAGTCTGAACAAAGTATTTCTAGGGATTGGTTCAAGATATGATTAGGAAATTACTATGATTACTATTCTGTATGTGTTGGTTTTACTTCTACTATAATTTGGTTTGTAACCCTACTATATACCAGTTTGTTCAGTTTTATTTATTTTTAGTATTTCTCTTATTCAACTATTTTGGTTCATACTATTGGGTACTATATTTATAAACTAATTTTAAATTGGAAATATATTTTAAAAAGAGAAAAGTGGTGTGGATTGTTTTCAAAAGGGGAAGTTGTGTTTAGTTCTTTAAATGATTAAAAAATTATTTTTTAAATGTATTTAAAAACAGTATTTATGGAATATTTTGGGAAAGGAACTGTATGGAATCTATGGTTATTACCTATTGAGATATTTATGCTCACACCGTACTTGTAAAACTCAACATTGGTAGACCCAAGATGTTTTTAAGTTTCAGGTTTCTGGTTCGAGTTTGGTTTTGGATCTGATTGGTCTTATGGTTGGTGGTGACAAAGGGGTCACATGAAGATCATGTTAGTTGGATTAGTTTGGTTTGGTTTGGTTTTATATTTTCTAGTTTTGTTCTATTGCAGTTGTATATAGATCCTGTAGTTGTATCTATTACATTCAGTGTTTTTGGGTCCTCCTGGTTTTGCTATGTTCTCTTTCTCATTTATTTATTTTAATTTTTTATTTGATAAAATCATCCCTAAATGGTTAATCTTTTATTCCTAATACAGGTCACTATCCTAGGAGGATTGGGAATTCCTCTCAAGCCTTGTATCAGACCAGGTCAGGTGTAAGGTCAGATGGAATCAAAACCTAGTTCATGGAAAAAAGGTATCAGGGCAACCCTTTTTTATTTGGGAGGTTAGGTATTTTGGATATTAGGATTAAAGGACTTGAGAGGTTGGTTTAGTAAGAGTGTCATGAAATCTTTATTATTTTGATCCTCGAGTTACCACGGGTAGTATGGGATTTGAGTCTTTATTTTGGATTGGGTGTGTTGATAAGGAATGACAATGGAGATGGATCGGTGTTGTGAGGTGAGCTTATGTGGATTAGTGACCCATTTGGAGCCCTATATCATAGTTTTAAAGTCATCCTAGTGGTTTGTTCTCATTTGGGAAATGACCCAATAACCACTTTGTCGGGTCATACACATCCACTATTTTTCTATTTTGGGTGTTTGGAGTGAGTTGTGTTGTGGAATAGTTTTGGTTGATGTGGTTTTATTTTGAAATGTGATTTTTTTAAATGGTTTTCAAAGGTAACATGATTATTGGTCATGGTTATTTTTTTAAAAGTGAAATTTGATGTTTGATTTGGAATGGAAAATGGGTTTTGGTGTTTGGAAAGTGGCCTTGGAAGGAGGTGGTCCTAAAATCAAAATGGAAAGGGTGGTTTTTGAAAGAGGATTTTGTTTTTTCTTGTGATGTTTATATTATGATTTGGTTTTTTGGAATGGGGTTGTCTTTTTATTGAGTTTTGGTTGTTGATTTTTTTGGTTCTGTGTTTTTCTTCTATTCATAGTATACAGGATAGAAAGGTCCCCAAAGTTTCTAGTGAGTCTCTTTCTACTATTGTCCCTACCCAAGCTCCTAGTGAAGTGGTGGGATTGAGTTGTTCTCAGTTGTTTCTTATCATATTTAGTGATCAAGGTCCATTATAGGTTTTGGAGTGTCTTGAGGAAGTCTAAGGTTTCTTCATGTTGCTGCGAACTCCCAAATCTATGAGAGTCTGTGCTGTTCTAGATTCATTTGAGGGTCCAACATTAGATCGATGGAAGGTTATTTTCCTGAAATCACTATAAGTTGTGATGAATAGGGAAGTTTTTAAAACCAAATTTTTATGATGGTTTATACTTGAAGAGGTTAATATGAGGATGATGTTAGAGATCCTGAATGTTCAACAAGGTCAGTGGACAGTGAAAGACTATGTTGACCACTTCATGGAGCTGGTTTCCTTTTCTTTAGAGGTATAATTATATGATCAGTTGAAAGATCCTATTTTCATTTGGGATATTCATCTAGATATCAAGAAGAAATTCCTCTCATATGGTATAGTTCTATTCTATAAGCTAGTTGATAATCCATTCTTAGCTGAGCTAGTTCCTGGAGCACAATATATAGTAGTCAGAAATCAAGTTTCCCTTGGGGATCATAAATATTCCCCATCTAGAAAGAAGTTTTTTTTCTTGAGGAACCTATTATTTTGTGTTATTATTTTATAGTTTCAGTTCCTTTCTCATCAAACTAGTGGTTTGTGTGCTTTCAGTGTGGTCGTATTGAGTATTTGAAGCCATCTTGTCATAATAACTTGAAGGCTTGTCATTGATGTGGTTGTTTTGGTCCTCTGGAGAAGCATAGTCAGAAGAGGAAGTTTTGATCAGAGGATTCTAGGACCTGACTATGGGGTAGTAAATGATTCAGTCATCAGGGCCCCATCCATAGGCTCTAGAGTAAAGCTTGCACACAGTCAAGAATTGTTGGATGTGGGGTTTTGGCCTATAATTTTTTAACTGATGTCGGAATGGAAAAGTTTAAGTCCTATGTTTTTGTTCTCTTGAATTTTTCAAGTTTTAATTATTGTAAATGGATTGGTGGTTTAATTTTCTTTTTAATTATGTGGTTGTGTTTTATGGATATGGGGTTTCAAATGGTTATGTTAGTGGATCAGTTTTGGTTTTTTGTTGTGACCATTATGAAGATGTGTGTATCTTATGGAAATAATGAATTGTGTTCTGGATAAATTCTTATTATTATTCTACATTTGTTCTTAATTTGGAGAATTTTTTTTCTTTAGAAAATTATGGATCATGCGAGGGTTCATTATTTGTTTTGATCACCCTCTTTGGGTTTCCTCAATGTTAGGGGTATTTAGTTTGTGTTGGGAGTTCTCATATCGGTGTTATAGAGTGGGTTAATCTTTTTGGGGGGAGAACCTTTCCCTTCTTCCCATAGTTCTTATTTTTTTTGGGTTTCCACAGAACTATTAAAGTGTGACTTATGGAGTAAAGGGTCACCACAAAGTTTGTGGTTACATTCAACCTTGTTCATTTCTGAGTTTGGGTTTGGGTTCTCATTCTGCTTGGTGACTTTCTGGGGGATGAATGATTTTTTGGTGGTGAGAATTGCCACACCAAGACCTTGATTTTCATTTTTTTCTTTTATTTTTATAGCCCGAATGGCCCGAAGGCCTTCTTTTTATTTTATTATAGATAATCCCCCTTTTAAGGGTTGAAGGGGAACCCGAACATGACCCGTAGGCCCAAGGCATGAGGCCCGAAATGACCCGTAATACATGACCCGAAGGCCCAAAGGCATACCATGCCCAATACATGACCCATAGGCCCAGCCCACTAGAACTTCCCCTCCCCAGCTTCTGCATCATTGATTACCTTTATCTCCCCACCTGCAATGCTGACCGGCTAGCATTGTCCCATACAAAGCTGCATGGTACCTGGTCCTGATGGCGGTTGCCATACCCTCTCATTCTTCCAATCTGGTTAGCTCTGCTTCTGGTGACTTCTACTGGTGCTCTGATCCTCATCTGGGGCCTGATCTGTGTGAACTGGGCTACATCATGGTCTTCAATGGCCCGAAGGACCTGTGGCTGGAAGGCCTTTGATGGCCCGAAGGCCCTGTGACCAATAGGCCCAAACCGGTGGCCCAAAAGCCCAAATCAGATGAATAGTCTGGCTGCTACAGTACCAAACAGTGCCTGCTACAATATTGCTATAGTACCCAGAAATTCGCCTCCACCCGGTTTTGAACCTGGGTCTTATTCAAGGTTATTGTGAAAGGTATGGGGAGAAAATGGCATGGTGGGGGTTTTTTGACACCCCTAATTTAACTTATTTATGGGTTGTGTTTTTTGGATGGTTTAACACCTTGAGTTAGAGGAGTTATGGTGTGAAAATGGTGAAGTTTGTGAACTTTTTTTAGGCCGCATGATTAAGTTTCATAGTTAATTTAACCATATAGCCTAAGTGGGAATATGTCACATGGTTAAGGTTCATGGTTAAAATTACCCTGAAGCCAAAGTCTTTAGCCCATGAAACCCTTTATAGTGGGAAATTGCATGGTTTGTGCATGTTTTTTTAACCATGCTAGCTAATCATGAAACCCACCTGAAGAATGTTATTTTTTACATTTATCCTTATTTTTAATTGGGGTTTCTTACCTTGAATTTCCTTATTTTAACCCCATGACCTTGATACCTCCCATTAATCTTTTTTCCTCCTCAAATCTCTTTCAAGTGGATTTCAAGGTGATTTCTTGGTGATTTTTCACCCTGACTAAAAGGTTAGGGTTATTATCTATTTCTCATGTGGTTTTCTTCCATTTTCCATTTCTCTTATAATACTAGTGTCCATGTTTGGATTATTTGGATACATAGGGTGGTCAAAAATTTTATGTTTTTATTTCTTAAGGTTGTGATCCATGGTAGGAGTGTCTTTATGGTGGATTTTGTCGAAGGTGACATTATTATTCCACTAAAGGTAGGTATTTTCATCCATTTCCTTTCCAAAACATTCCATTTTATTCTTTTGTGTTTCTAAATAATTCATAAATATTTCATGCATGCTTGTAATGTGTTGGTGTGAATTTTAATAGTGATTCTATATTGGTAATTTGGTGAAAAAATAATTTTTAAGGATTTCCTAACTTATGACTATGTATATATGTATGAAAACTATTTGAAAAAATGATAATTGATATTTAGAAATGAATTTTGGTATTTTGAGGGTGTTTTTGTCCTTGGTTATGTTTTAGTAGCACAGTTGATCTGTTATTTGAGCCTTGTGCATGATTTATGATGACTTCCTTTGGTTGGATTTATATGTGTAAAGTAATTGGTGTTTATTTGAATTGGATTTTGATTAAATTCACGGTTTCCTAAGGATGTGACATTGGATGTGGGAATATCCATGTGTTCATAGGGTGAACAGATGGATAGAAACACAAATGACAATGACGTTATTTAAAAATGTTTCCCTTGAACCCTAGATTTCAAAAGAACCCCTTCCTTCCCCAATTTCTTTTATTTAGTCATTCCCTTCCCAAAATGGTTCTTTTAAAACCCTTGGTACTTTCTAAATGGTTCTTTGATTTCCAAATAGTTATAAATTGTGGTTTCAAATGTGTTTCTGAAAACTTGGATCATTTGGTATTTTGAGATGTGGGTTGGTAACTAAATGGTATAAAGGCCCATTGGTCAATATTTTTGAATGTTGTAGGTTTTTGACTTGGTTTAGAAAAATGGTTTGAAATATTATTTTGTGTGAGGGCATGGTTGGTATTTTATAATGTTTGGTAAAGTTTTTTTGAAACTCACATGATGTGAAAACCTGGCTAGCACTTGTGAATGGATTATTGTGAGACAAGAACCTCTATGTTGGATACTCCATAGAGAGGGTCGTCACATAGGTGGTGTTGATTTTTGGGCTAGTAAAGAATTGTGGTTGTGTATTATTGGTTTCAGCCACACATGTGAGGACCACCCCATTCACCATGTACTATTATCATGGGATTATTTCCCTTCATATAGCGGTTCGAGTGATGGTTTCTTATCAACCCCAATTAGATGGGTTGGTACCCCCTAGACTAGTTGAGAGGTAAGGTGAGAGGTGCCACCAAATTGGCTAGTTTAGAGCATCCAATTGGTTATTGAATATGAAGCTACACCATACCCTAGTATGTGAGTTTGAACCGAGTATATCCAAGGATTTCTTCTAGATATGTTTATGAAATAGTCATGATTACTATTTTGTATGTACCTTTTTTACTCCTGTTGCACTTTTTTTTATATCCCTTCTAGTGTATACATGCTTATTCAATTTTCTATAATTTTAGTGGTTCTCTTGATCAAATATTTTGGTTAATTTTCTGTGTACTGTATTTAAAAACCAATTTTAAAATGAAAAATATATTTTGAAAAAATAAAAGTGGTGTGGATTTTTTTAAAAGAGGAAGACTTGTTTGGTTCTTAAGAATATTTAAACCTTATTTTCTAAATGTATTTAAAACTAGTGTTTATGGATTATTTCGGGAAATAAAATTTATGGAATCTATGGTGATTTCCTACTAAGATTCTCATTCTCACACCCTACTCATGCCACTCAGCATCAGTAGACCCAATCTGTTTTGCAGGTTTAGGTTTCTAGTTTGAGTTTGATTTTGGAGCTGATCGGTTTTACAGTTGGTGGTGACCAGGAGGTCACATGGAGTTCATGTCAGTCAGATTGGCTTGGTTTTGTTTTATAGTTTCCAATTTTGTTGTATTACTATTATATTTGGATCCTGTTGTTGTATCTATTACATTTAGTGTTTATGGATTCTCCTGATTTTTCTACATTCTATGACTAGTTTATTTATTTCAGTTTTTTATTGGGAGAAATCATTCTGACATGATTTATTTTAGATGCCCAGTGTTATTCTGTAGTCTAAAAAGATCAGGAATGTCTCTTAGGACTTATATCAAATCGAGTCATGTGACGGGTTGGATTGCAGCCCAACCTTGTTCATGACATCTAGCCTACTCCAAATGACTTGAAAAATAGTTTATATATACATTGGGTGAGCATAATAGTATACTTAGTATTATCCTCCCTAGAGAGTATCATGAAAAAGATAAAGAAAGCATGCTAAAGCATAGTGAACAACAGTAAAATATACTCATCACCTAAATAGGTATACTAAGTTCCTAGCCTCACCATGGCTATCTCTCACCAAGTATCGCATACAGGAGAGCATATAATATAGTAATGAAATATCAAGGGTACCCTCTCCCTCTTCCCCACTAGTTTTCCACTCTTACCAAATGTCAAAAGTAATCATCCATCTCTCTTCAAATGTAATATCGACTAAAAACACAAAGTTAAGGAATCATAAAATGCACCTCATGCATCACATAACCACATCATCCCATCCACATTTCCATATATAGTAACCAATAGATTCTAGGATCCACCATATCTTGTATTATGTATATCAAAAATCGAGTATTATATGTCAAACCATTACATCCCATACAATGATTAATTACCTCAAAACATCACATTCTATACACATCATACCAATAATAATCCTTTAGAAACCATATTCGGTAATACATGTGTGTGAAATAACCACAATCCATAACATCACTCTACACACATACTTGGGAAAGATAATAATTGTTCATACTAGCACAAGTAAATACCAAGAGAATAGAGTAGGGCTATAGGGGATCACTATCCATCCATCCTCCCACCGATATATTGGGAAAACACCCTACAAGATTCTACTAGGTGTAAGTCTCCCTAACTGACATGGGTGGTGTAGATTATGAAATAATATACTATATATGATATAATACATCTCGCAATCAAAATATATGTATAACCTAGAATTAGACACAACTACAGATAACATCTCTCGAACTCCTGGTCTACACTGATAAGAATAGATATCCTATAAGAACACAAGCATATAAAAGAGATAAATTAATTACTTATTTCCTTATTATTATTTCCTTATATTAATTAAGTCATTACCCATTGAAAAACTATTATCATTTTTCCACATTACATTACATTAAATTACATTACATTACATTACATTACATTACATTACATTACATTACATTACATTACATTACATTACATTACATTACATTACATTACATTACATTACATTACATTACATTACATTAATCATCATATTAAAGTTTATGCCCTCCAGGCATAATCCAAACTGAGTCCATGGTTTATCAAGATTAACAACTTTTAATCATTTTTATTCCATCTTCAACCAAACCCATGGGTTAATAATTATTCAATCATTTTTAGCATTATTATATAAAGTAAGTTCTATAGGAAAACCATCCTAAGATACCACTATGTGGAAACATGAAACCAAGAACCTCTATCTACCTCAAGAAGTGGGAAAAGAATGAAAATAAATAAGCAACCTGACCATCAGCTATTAAATGGATTCATAAGAAAGCATACTATCTCTCAAAATATAATCTATGGGTAAGACCATATTTAACCCATTCAATAACCTTTAGTTTCATCCATGAAACCCACATTATTATTTTAATATATCTCTATTTAATAGGCACCAACTTTTTCCACCTCATCTAGGCCTCCTTGCCCACACATATCACATTATCCATATGAGGATCAGACATACAAAACTCACATCACATATAGGCCTCCCCTTTCACATCATCCATCCCAGGATCAACTATTTCAAGATCATATCACAAGTATCATATCTAATGAACATCTAAAAATAAGTAGTAACAAAAAATAATTCAATAAGTAAATTAGGCCCTCAAAACAAGGAAATCATCCTTCTAATGAAAATGGTATCTCACAACTCCAAAAGAAGGCACTCGACCTTCTAAAGAAAATGAGAAACTTAGGCCCTAGAAAATTATCATTATCACACAACCATTTCTTATTCTATCTTGAATTAACTGATTCATTATTTATAGGTTATAACTATGGTAAAACTAAATAATCAAGTTATAAAAATCTATCAAATGAAAAAAATGTTTTCTGAAATTATTTCAAAATTTAGTAACCTAGAGAAGTAACATTCTCAATTAACATCCCAATTCAATTATTATCATCAAGAATAAACATTATTCACATTATCTATCAATTTCATTACTCATATGGAAGATCAATTTCAATTAAACATGCACATTACAACAATTTTATTACCATAAAATTACATTAACCACTGAATTACAAACATGCATCTTATTTAATTTTTCAAGACAATTAATTATCAATTAATTTTTTATTTATGTTATTTATAAATTTAGACATGATAATCTAATAATAAAAATATTATAACAAAGAATACAACATAGATATCAAACTATCTAGAAAAACAAGCAGCAAACCACTATCCAGGTATAAAGAAACAACATCATCCACATATGATCGTTTTATAATCTCTTAATCTTGTTCAATAATTGTTAGGCCAATTTTATTTCCATAAAAGGGGTAAAAAATGATCAATTTATAATTTCATGTAAATAAATAGAGAACCAATGAATCCCCTACCAGAAAATCCATCAGCATTTTTAGCATGAGATCGGACCACGTCACAGATCTCTTATTCTCATTTCCACAAGAACTACATTCATCCAAGTAATCCATAGCACAAACACCCTGAAAAAACCAATAAAACCCCATTAGAAACATGGGAGATCACCCACCATCACCTGGAAAGAAGAACAAGAGGAAAATGAGACCAAACAAAGTAAAAACCATAAGAAATGGAGGTATAACTCACCTTGGATTACCAAAGATCAAAGAAAGAAGTACAAGGATTGATTCCCATCAATGGGATCTCAAAACACTAAGGGAGGAATCCACTGGACACTTGTGTATGAGAGAGGGAGGCACAACAGACCATAGGGTTTGTGAAAAACTAGAGCAGATACACCCTTTTAATATGTGTTTCATAGGGGTTTACATAATGTTTAATCTTATTTCACATCATTTAATCATCATAGTTAAGTTTAAACAAAAAAAGTTCTCCTTTTATTATTTAACACTAAAAATTTTCACACTATAAACTATCCACACATAAGTCGTGAACAACCCTTTCACATCATGTAACTTTACACAACATTAATTCTTCCTACTTCCAGCCTTCTGTAGTCAAACCCCTCCAAACAACTTCTAAGCCTCCTTTGAGAACTATGAGCCTGGGAAACACATAAAGAGTCAGTCCACAAATATCTAGGACCTTACATTAGATACTTTTCAAATAATTATTTTCCTAAATATTCTAAAACTAAACCAGGGAGAATACAAAATGGGGTCATCTGAACAACCACCCAGTGAGACACCTTTCAAAGATCTCAGCATCACAGAAGCTCAACCACCTTATTCATAGGAAAATAGTGTAAAACCATGAAAAAAATATCTCCTAAAAAATCTCATGGGAGAGATGCTTCTCAAACAAGAGTAAATCCATAGTGGCAAACAAGAGAAAAAAAACTCACTAACGAAAAGGATCAAGATCCAAAAGGGAAAAATGTTACAAGAGAATAGCTAAAAAACAACTCGGGGTACTAAGCATGCATCTATGACTCATATTCCTAGGTACTCTCATCCATGCCATTGTTTCTCCACAAGACACAAAACAAGGGAATATCATGCTCCTGAAACACCTTCTCTAGAAAATCCTAGATCCCCATAGGTTTCTCCTTATAGGTCTCATCATTGTCAACATTGATCTAACCCAAATTGATGACATGAGAGTTATCATGAAGATATTGATGAAGCTGAAACACATGAAAAACAGCATGTGTCTAGCTCATCTATGGAGAAGTGATATCCGATACTCTATGACTCCAAAATGATCCAACACCTCAAAAGGCCCAACCAACCAGGGAGAAAGCTTAATCCCATGACCAAAACTTCACTACCCATGATGAGGGGTCACCTTCAAGAACACATGATCTCCAAAGTCAAACTCTAAAAGTATCCTCCAATGATTAACATATGATTTTTGATGATCATGTTCTACATTCATCCTATCAAGAATCACCTGAACCATCTCTATCATATTTTTTACCAGTACCGACCTGATAATTGTATCCTCTACGACCTTAGTCTGTCATAATGGAGAATGAAAAAGTAAACTATACAAAGCTTCAAATGAATCTATACCAACGATGGAGTGGAAACTATTATTGTAAGAAAAATAAACCAAGGGAAGTTTCCTCATCAACGAACCTCTATAATCCAGGACACAGGAGTGCAACATGACTTCAATTTTCTAGATGTTCTTCTCTTCCTGGCCGTCTATCTATGGATAAATAGTAGTTCTTAGGCATAACTGAGAACCAAAATCATGCTTGAGACCTCTCTAAACACTAAAGGTAAAATGGGGATCTCAATCATAAATTATTTTCCTTGTGAATCTATGTAGTTTCACCTCATTCTCCAGATACTGCCCTGACAAAACCTCAACTAATCACGACTCCCTGATGAATATAAACTGGGTTGATTTCATCAAATGATCTACTATCACCCATATAAAATTATAGCCTCTTCGAGATTGAATAAAACTAGTAACGAATTCCCTCAATATTTCCTTACACCTCCACTAAGTAACATATAATGGATGGAGAAACCCACCGGGAACATGGTGTTTTGCCTTCACCTTCTGACATACCAATCATCGAAAGAAAAACCCCATAACTGCATGCTTTAACCTAGGACAACAAAAATGACCTAAAAAATCTTGGTATATCTTTTCCGCACTAGGATGCACCTCTAAAAGATAAATATGGATATCTTTAAGAACCATCGCATGCATAAAGAAATGAGAAGATTACCTAAAATAACAAATGGTGTTGTTCATCCTTAGACCAACCATCAGGGGCATCACAAAAAAAAATCAGTCTCTCAAAAACTCCACCTCAGGATCCCACAACTGGGACTCCTCCACCTACTATACCAAAGACGAGAATGCCTTCATATAGGAAAAAATCTTTATATATAACCTCTCCCTCATCAAGATGAATCGGTGAGATTACTTCCATAACTCTCCAAGAATTTATAGATTCACGCATCAAATCACTATATGAATTCATGCTCAGTGTATTGGCTACAAAATTTCTCTTACCTGACATATATGTAATCTGAATGTTGTAATACTATAATAATTCTATCCACTGACACAAATTCAAGTTTAAATCATAGTGGGAGAAGACATACCTTAAACTGTTATGGTTACTAAAAACCATAAAATGCTCACTGATGAGGTAATGCCACTCAAAATTGAAAGAAAACACCATTGCTGCCAACTCATAACCATGGTTGGAATAGTTACACTCATGGGGGTGTAATTTCCAAGACACATAAGAAAATATGATCTCTTCTACAACATAACACAACCAAATCCAAGATAAAAATTCCACAGAAAACCACAAAATGAACTCCCTCTATTATAAAAGAAAGTACTAGAGTTCTAACCAACTTATCCATGGGGTACACAAAAGTGGCCTAATTATAGTCATTACAAAATAAAGCATGATCCTTCCTGTTCAA
This sequence comes from Viscum album, assembly GCA_963277665.1. Lineage (NCBI taxonomy): Eukaryota > Viridiplantae > Streptophyta > Magnoliopsida > Santalales > Viscaceae > Viscum > Viscum album. The sequence goes on from OY728126.1 coordinate 401,702,054, forward strand.
GGCTATTAAAGGAGTGGGAAGCTAAGATAAACTGGTTACTAACCTCATGTTTTAGTCTAGAAGACCAAGGAAACTAGGAAAAAAATCCACTTTATTGGGGGCTACCCAAGACACAAACGCCTCTATCTTAGAAGGATCCACAGCTACTCCCTACTGGGATACTACAAGCCCCAAGTAATAGACTTCATGGGCCCAGAAATAACACTTCAAAAAAATCCCAAATAGGAACTCATGAATAAGAAATCCTAAAATAGCATGTAGAAGCTTCACATGCTCATCCTTAGATATGGAGTACACAAGGACATCATTGAAGAAAACCACCATGAACTTATCCAAGACATCTTGAAAAAATACATTCATAAACCCCATAAAAAGTGTTGGATCATTTATCACACCAACCTAAAACACAAAAAACTCATAATTCCCATATAGAAAATGGAAATTTGTCTTTGGAACATCTTTACACATCACCCACATATGATGATATCCTAGACATAGATTGATTTTTGTGAAAAGAAATTCCCCATTAATCTCATTGAATAAATAATCAAAATAGAGAAGAGGATAAAAATTCTTTACTGTCACATGGTTCAAGTGATGAAAATCTATACAAAGCCACAAAATTCCATAATACTTCTTTATGAAAAAAACCGATGCACCCTAAGGTGACACACTCATCCAAACAAAACCACATTATAGAAGATCATTGAGATGTACTCACACTGCCTCAATATAGAAGGAACCATCCTATATAGAGACATAGATATAGAAGACACACCTATCTGTATCCCAATACCAAACTCAATCTTTTGTCGAGGGGTTTACACTAAAATCTCCTCAGGAAATACATCAAGGTACTCTTCCACTGCCCTAGGAAACACCGAATGCTAAAACTTCAATGAGATCAGGATCCCCTTGGAAATAAAATATAACAAAGAAATAACACACCTCATACCCATCCAAGGTTCTCTCTCACTAAAAAAATTGATGAATCTCCATCAACATCATAGAACACAACATGCCTCTTGAAGTAATCCATGATATACTACACCAAATACAACCAATCCATGCCATGGATGATGTTACATGGATGTATTCACAAACATAAGAAGTCTCCCCAAGAGCAGTGCTACCCCAACACTAGATCATAGTCTCTACATACTTCATACAAGTGAGATCAACCTCCAAATGGAATAGTCAATGCCAAGAGAATTGGAATCCAATATACCTCATGTCCAAAATCATGGATGAGGGTAGGTGATATGAAAGAGTGCATCTGTACTAAATCAAATAGAAAATTCACCCATATAGAAAACAGGAAAGGGTACCTCGAATGATGTATGGATTTCCTGACACTAGAAATTCTAAAGTAGGTAGCTGACCACAACCTAATCCACAACCTATCTAACCCTTCTAAAAACCACCTCTATGGCTGTAATCTACACTATAAAGATGAGGATTGTCTCAAGAATGTACTATGACTGCCCCATATCCTCTTTGATGATCCCAAAATGGTCTACCCTACGATTGCTACCTTGGCTAAAACTACCTCAACATTGGAACCTGAAGTGAAACACCTAGCACACACTAACTGATCAGAAATACTAGGCACTCTCACCACTAATGATCACAACTTCCATAAGAAAAACATGCTTCTCATCACTTGGCATAAGTATGATATTTATCTCCCCCAGTAAAATTAGATGATGAGGGATACTAACTACACCCCAACTGATCAAAAGCTCTTTTGTCTAGGTAACCAGGAACCTTGGACCACATCTCAACTTTGTTAGGAATCCTAACAACTCTCCATTCATGATTATTTGGTTCTATCCAACATCCTCTTAATAATATATGCTCTTTCCAACACCTCAATATATATCTTTAGCATAAACAGGGTGACTTGGTGATGGATCATTGGATTCTAATCCTCATCAAAATGCCTCACTATATCCACCTCATCTAGAAATAAGATTAAATCATATCATAAAAGGGTCCTAAAATGGATCCTAAACTCTCGCACGCTGGAGATCCCCTATCTAAGGGTAATCATCTCATTGAGAATGACCATCATCGTGGTATAAGAAAGAAAATATACACTAAATTGGTCCCAAAACTTCTCCCACAAGACTACCGACTCTTTGCGATCCCTGAGGAATAAGAACCACCACTGCCTCACTACTCCACTTATCATAAACGCAACCAACAAATCCCAATGCTCCTTACAAGAATGAACCGAACTGAAATCTATCTCAACCTCCTCAAACCAGTCTTTTATAATAGAATCTGAAATGGAGTACTCATAATTTTATAGACACTAGTGATGAAAATTTCAGAGTGTCATCCTCTAAGTGTCATCATCATAGACCTCTACTCTATGGTTATTTTTTGGAACATTCTACTAAACATCTTCAACTTGAACCTAATGACTATGTCAACCAGGAGACACACCTATAAGAAGAAAAAACTTTTAGAGCTCCTAAACCTGGAATATGAAATAATTAAAAATAATTAATTATTTATTTTATTTTCTTGTTAGGATTTTAACATTTCTCTAGGTATACCCATTTCAAACATAGGCATAAAGAAAAATGATTCATGGTCCTTTCCTAGGACTTTACCCTAAAACCAGTATTACTTTGTTTAGTGGGGTCAGTAAATGTAAAGGTTCTTGTATTAGATTATAGGGGGATCTAAATTCCCATGTCTCAGTCAATATCTCAAGTTTACATCTCTTAATAGAGTTAGCTATCATGGTTGCCCTACCAACCCATGTAACCTCACATGTGCCTACTCCAAACCTATACCATCCCTCAATCCTGAACCTTAGATACGACTCTTCCACAAACCGCTCTACACAAAGATACCACAATGAGGGGATATAGATAATGAATGCCCGAGTCACACCTTCTGTAGGCCCTTGGTTGGAAACTAGTACTAAGGGTATAATAAACATGTATATGGGAGGCATTTCAATCTAAGTGAAACATGAAAAAAAGAGATAAGAAGCATACAACAACAAAAACCTTCAAAAACATATAAATAAAAGAAATCCCAAGTGAAAAATGCAATTCCATAAAGTATTGAATCAAATTAAAGGAAACTAAAAGTACCAAAAAGGTAAAGACAATAGTGATCATTAATCCCAAACAACTCCTACTAATCCCTGAGCTAGTAATATTCAGCTCGATCTACAACCAGCTTCAGTTGACCTGAAAAATAGTTTATATATACATAGGGTGAGACTAATAGTATACATAGTAGGATCCTCTTTAGATCCTATCATGTAAAAGACAATGAAAGTATGATAAAGCACAGTGAATAATATTAAAACTAACTCACCACCTAAACATGTATACTAAGTTCCTAGTCTCACCATGATTATATCTCACTATGCATTACATACAAGAGAGAATATAATATTGGGATGAAACATCAAGGGTACACCGCTCCCTATTCCCCACTGGGTTTCCACTCTACCCCAACATCCCACATCCTAATCCATCTCTCTAGAAAATTAATCCATCCTAAAAAAATCTAGTAAATGCATTAAAACATGCACTTAATGCATCACATTTCCATATCATCCCATCTACATATCCATATATAGTAACCAAGTTGTTTCTAGGATCCACCATAGTTAGTATGAAATATATCAAACATCGGGTATTATACCTCAAGCCATTCCCACCCACGCAGTGAGTAAGTACCTCAAACCATCATAACCTATAAACATCATACCTATAATAATCCTTTAAATACTATATCTGGTAATAAATGTGTAAACAATAACCAAAAGCCATCACATACCAATACAAAAATATATGTGAAAGGTAACCTCTATGCATATCAACATGATTAACTACCAAGAGAAGAGAGCGGGGCTAGAGGGGTTGGTCATCCATCCATATTCCCACCACGATGTTGGAGAAAACACCATCCTAGAGTCCACTGGGTGTCAGTTTCCATAACCAACATGGGTGGGGTAGTGTATGAAATAATAGAATATAGATGATATAATATAGCTCACCTCCAAACTACAGGAATAAGATAATATTAGGCACAATGTCATCTAACATCACTCGAACTGCCGAATGCCACTACTAAGACCAGATATCCTATAAACACACAAGTGTATAAAAATAGCTGTAGTAATTACTTATTTCCTTATCATTATTTCATTCTGTTAATTAAATATTTATCTATTAATTAACCATTAACATTTTCTCACATTACATTACATTTCATTAAATTACATTTCATTAATCATTATAGTAAATTACATTCCCTTAGAGCATAATCCAAACCAATTCCATGGTTTATCAAGATTAACATCTTTTAAGAATATTCATTGAATCATCAACAAACCTTGTGGGTTATGAATTATTTAATAATTATTATAATTATTACATAAACAAGGTACTCTAGGAAAACCAACCTAATCTACCAGTAAGAGGAAGCATGAAACCAAGCACCTCCAGCTACTTCAAGTAGAAGGGAAAGGAATGAAAATAAACAAGAAACTCAACCACATTCCATTAAAAATATCCATAAGAGAGCATACCATCTCTCAACATAACATCAATGGGTAAGCCTAGATTTATCCCATTCTATCAACTTTGGTGCCATCCCAAAAAGACACATGCATATACCGATTCATCTCTCCATTACAAACATCAAATGCTACCAAATCATCTGAGAATACCTGCCCACATATATCACATCATCCATATTAGTCTTGCATTACATCTAGGCCTCCCCACCCCATATCAGTCATCCGAGGATCAGTTTTATTAGGCTTATATCACAAGGTTTTTATCCAAAGAATAGAACAAAATCACTAGGAACAAACAACCTACCAATAGGGAAACTGGGCCCTCAAAACACTTCACTCAGCCTTCTCATGTAAATGAGCTTTCATGGTTCCAAAACAAGGAACTCTAACTTTTCAATAAAATGGGAAAATCAGGCCCAAGAAAATTATCTTTATCATAAAACCAGTTCTTATTACATCTTGAATTATCTGATTCATTATTTATAGGTTCCATCTAGGGTAAATCTAAAACATCAAGCTTTAACAAGCTATCAAAGGAAAACATGATCTTAGAATTTATTTATGGTTTTAACAAATTATATAAGTACCATTCATAATTAACATGAATTCACAATTATTATCATCAATAATAAAAATTATTCACATTATCTATCATTTCCATTAATAATATGGAAGATAAATTTCAATTAAACATGTGAATTTCATCAATCTGATTATCATTGAATTGCATTAACCATTGGATTACAAACATGACACTTATTTAATTTATCAAGACAATTAATTTTCAATTAATTCCAGATTTTTTTTCTCTATCAATTTCAACATGATACTCTAATCATATAAAAATTATAATAAATCATAAAACATAGATATCACACTATCTAGGTAAACACGAGACAACCTACTATCACGGTATAAAGAAACAATATCATCAACATGAAATTTATATACAATTTATTAATATGGTTCAATGATTATTAGGTCAATTTCGTTACCATATAGTGGGATAATTCATGAACAACTTATGAATTCACTTAAATAAATAGAGAATCAATGAATACCATACCTTAAAAGTTTTCAACATTCTTTGCATGAGAAAAGACCACATCATGTTTCTTTGATCACATTTCACACAAGAATTAAACTCATATGAGGACAATGCACTACAACCACACCAAAAAAAACCAAAAAAACCATAATATAAACATGAGAGATCACCCACCATCACATATAAAGAATAAGAGTTGAAAAAACAGACTGCACAAAGGATAAAACACAAGAAACAGAGAATGAACTCACCTTGGATCACCACATATCAAAGACAGAAGGCCAAGGATTGATTCTAATTAAAGGGATATCAAAATAAAAATTAAGGGAGCCATTGGTTTCCTAGAACAATAGAGTGAGGTGCTACATGCCATAAGGTTTGTAAAAAAACTGAGCAGATGCACCCTTTAAAGATGCGTTGCACATGGGATTTATACTACTTTTAATCCCTTTTCACATCATGTAATCCTTGGGTTTAATTTTATAATGAAAAATGTGTCTCCTTTTTTTATTTAACCGCAAAATTTTACCTATTGTGAACCTACCTTGCACAAGATATGAACCACCCTTTTACATCATGAAACTTTATATGACGTGAATTCTTCATGCTTCCAGCCTTCTGTAGCCAAACCCCTCTAATCCACTTTTAATCCTCCTACAAGCACCGAAATCCATAAAAAAATGAAAAGGGTTGAACCCCATGAACTTGACCCTTACAGTAGGCATCTCTATGTGCTCAAATATAGATAGCATGGCCTCTGGCCATGTCTCACTAGCTTGTGGAATGCCATCCCATGAAAACATAGGTAGATGTTGCTGCTAAAACTCTCACGTTAGATCTACCATAGTAAGGTAAGGCTACAGAGCTCCTTGAATAGGCTGCATAAACCATAGAAAACCTTACTGAAAATGGGTATTAACACCCATGTCAGGTATAAATGGAGGTACCACAAGTGGAACTATTATAGGTTAGGTCCCACCACTTCATAAACATTATCATTGCTGCATTCCTAGTGCTAAAATTGAGAACATTGCGGTGGTAGTTATAAAATTTACACACACACATTAGATAATATTTAACAATGATAACATCCTAGATATAAGAATAAGATAGGTACAAGACTTCCTATATAAGATTCATACCCCTATGCTTACTCATAGAGCTAGGTTTGGGTTTCATATAAGACCATGATAAAAATATAGAGATACTGCCTACTTCCCACTACAAAGTTTAGGTCTAGACGAAGTTCTCTTTTTTATATCAGCATTTCTATATACAGTGTGTCAATTGAATGTTATAGGGGAAAATTCCCTTTAATTTGTAATTGGCATCACTATTTAATGGTAACCATTTCTATTTAAATTGAGAAATCAAAAGTTTTAAAATATGTAATTACATACATCTTTATGTTTATATAAATATATATATACCAAGGTCCATTTAGATATATCATTCCCACATTATAAATTACTACACTTTTTGAATTTAAAATGGTACTACATGTAACTATAACTAGTATTTTAAGTTGGTTCAATTAGGTGGATCACTATTAAAAATTTATAGAGGCACACACACTATTGAAATTTCAATTAGCATACATATAATTTCAACAAACTAACATTTTATCTCATGTGACCAATGGTTCATGATTAAAACTTGATATAATTATATAATTGAGGGTCCATCATCACACTATATGAGAAAAATGCATTTAGTTTGATGTAGACACTTAAATTATTCCAATTATTTATTCTTGTAAGAAATTCTAGCACAATTTCAAATATAACTATCAAGGAACAAGGAATATGCAACAAAATTTTATGCAATAATTAAACATGTCATGACACAATGAATGGAATATAAATCCTCACATGCCTATAATGATGCATGAGACACTACCTCCTTGCCATACTGGGTCAAGGGTAAAAATATATTCCACAATTATAATGAAATCCACAATCAATGTTCATCACCCCAATGCAAAATCAGTTCAACTGTAACAGGTATAATCTAGAACATAAAATCCCATCCAATGTAATTTTTTTCCCCTACACATGGGTTACCTACTCCGAGGAACAAGATCATTACCAAATTCCATCACATCCTAGTTACATTTTTAATAACTCAAAAAGTAAGACAAAATTAAAATAAACAACCTATAATACAAATTTTTAATGTCCCAAGCCTGGTTCACTCTTAAACAACCGAACCTGGTTGGTCACATGACCTCAAGAATGCCTCCCTATATGTCAAAAGCATCCGAATAGCAATGAGGGTCCAAGTTGGTACAACGGGGAGACCATAACCGCATAATTAGAGCAGCACAACAGTGAGATAATCAATAAATAATAGAATTATAATAAATGAAAAATAGGGCAGTGTAAGTAAATCATTTATATAGTAATAAACAATCATCAGTAGAAATATTTAGTACCATATACAAAATGATGTAACATCATGTATCTAAAAAAAGAAAAAAAAAAGACATGGAAGTATTCACAAAAACATAAAGGTATACCAAATAAACCAAAAATACCAAAAATAAATCTCCAGATATCATCACGATCCATGGCTTGGTCCTATTCTCCCCAAATCCCATGTTATAATCAATCATGCATACCTAACCAGTTGATTTACCTTATCCCTATATGTATCCATGAAGTATGTCCAAGTACCAAATAGTGTCCTGAAAAGGGTGTGAGATATACTCAGTATGCCACCACCAATGATGTCTACACAAATATAGTCTGTGAACAAAATTGTAGTAGCATGAAGGTACAATAATCAACAGTGATGTAAAATGTATAATGTTATAACCATGTTGGACCGAGCTCATCATGGGATGCCAGAACAACTGTACCATCTTCAAAATAAGTTGTAAATACCTGTACATACCTTCCCTCATGAATATATATATATATGAATTTGTAAGACATTTATATGCACATATATACATGCTTTGGAATAGACATGTTACTTAGTGCATATGTGTCTATATAGTATGTCAGTATGTCATGTGTCTCAAATCTCTAAATAGAAAATCATAATATTGAATATATAATGAAAGGATCTTAGGCGAGACCAAGGAATAAATGACCTTAAGGGACAATCCATATCATATTAATAACTTATATAGTCTAACTATCAGGTTCTGAGTGTAATCAAAGGGGTACACCCAAGGCATTTCATTGTACAAGGGTCTAACTGAGTCCATGGAGATCATCCACTGTAAATCCCAAGTTATGCATGATTGGGCCCAATGGGGTGAATATATGGTGTTGTGTGTCTGAATACATCAAGATTAATCTAAGGAGTGTATCCAAGGCATTCTAATATCTAGATGGAAAAAGGTGAATCATCGATACAATGCTGAGAAATTCACATAATAAGACAAGGACCAGATTCTGAGTGGGTATCTCCCAAGATAATAAGCTCAATGAATCGGGGTGGAGTCCTCTATGTGTTTAATAAATTACCTTAGGAATCCAATGCGGTCATAAGTTTGACCACTCCTATAATAAGATTAAGTTCTATAAAAGGGTACCAAGTATTTGTACAAGAAGTGTAAAATTGACCATGTAATAATCATGCCAATTTGATACTTCCATTTAATTAATACCATTACTTTTTATTTATTGATGAAACATTTTAAGGACTATAATAATAGGTACCAAGTATGTGAATTTGAAATGTAACATTGGCCATGTAATAATCAAGCCAATTTACTAAGTCCATTTAAAATTTTGATAATTATTTAATAAAGTTAGGTGAGTGTGTCAACCATGCTATACCACTATAATTAATCTATCTTCATTAATGACATCACACTTTAGAAGTAAAAACAAACATACCAATAGGTTTTTGGTTATAAAACCATAGTGTTAAAATAGGAATATACTGGTCACACCCTAAGGGGTGGCTTAGATTGAGGTTAATGACCTCCAATGTCATTAGGAATCTAAAAGTGTCATTAGTTTCCAAATATAGAACCCAAATTAATGATGATTAATTTTAGGGGAAAATCTCGATGAAACTGATGTGCGGCATAGTGGTAACAAATATAAACATTAACACTTTGAGGGAAAATTCATAATCCATTTACCTTATATCGTTAGAGGAACACTCATCCAATATTTGCCTTTGGTTTAGTCCAAACCAGAAGAAAACATAAAAATAGACAAAATCCATAAAAATAGGGCATATGAGATCGAACTAATATAGAGACAAATAAATTGTGATAAATGAAGGAATAAATTAAATATACTAAATATCTTATAATATGTGATCCAACATGATATATGACACTCAAATCAGAGTTTGTGTGAAGAATAGGATTCAAAGCCTAGATTAGGTGTGGGAGGAGATTTAATGGGATGAGGGTTGTACGGAAGAGAAAGATGTATAAAAAATAATATTTTATTACCCATATTAAAAACAAATCCACTATAGATTAATGACTTGAATATTTTTCACATCGTTTAAGGGGTCTTGATAGACCAATTCACGCTAGGAATTAGTTCTGTAGCTAGGCTTCGACCCTCTGCTACCTTCTTCTCACAAACGAACCAACTGACCTAAAGGAATAAATTCAAAGTCTAAGACAAAAAAGACAAAATTAATGAGGGTTTAACCAAAATTAAAAGGATCAAAACCTCATAAAAATCCAATATCTTACAAGATGGTTAGAGGATGATAAACATAATGTATTGTTACAAGGGAGACTCTTTTTTTTATTGGTGGTGTATTGGGTGGTTCTTTATGAGTTTTGTAGCTCACCCTTAATAGTATATATTGGTGTTCTTAGGATTTATAATGGTTTAAGGATTTAAATTTAGTGTCTTGGGATGAAGAGATCAATAATGGAGTTCATATCTTGGTGATTAGTCTGCCAAAATACGAATGAAAATAATCATGTTCCCGCTAGTTTGCGATAGCCATTTAATGTCCCTCGATGGAAGTGAGAGGATATTTCAATAGGTTTCATTATATATTTTCCTCAAGATCATGTAATATTACATTTTATTTGGGTTCTTATAGATCAGTTCATGAATTCATATCACTTCTTGGAATTCAAGGCATCGAGTGTTATTAATGATTTATCAAGGATGTATAAAGAGTAGGCTGTGTAACTTCATGGGGTTCTAAGGATGTTCATGTTTGATCATATTCCTTACTTTATCTCATGAGTTTGGAAGCACAATTAGAACTATTTTGGATCTGAAATTTTATTTAACATTACATTCCCTCCATATATGGATACTATGATGGAATAAACTATATAAATGATAGAGGACTTATTTTATTCATGTGTTTTAGATTTTGGAGGATTATAGGTAACTCACATACCATTTATTTAGTTTTCTTATAATAATAGACATAAATTGCCCTTCAGTATGGACCCATTTGATGTACAATATGGATATCCTTATAGATTCCCATTATAATGGATCGAGGTTTGGGAGTCTATGATTATTGTAAAAAATTTGGTGAAACATCACGGTAGAGAAAGTGTAGGTGATTTATGAGAAAATAAAGGTACCTAAAAACTATTAGAAGTGTTATAATAATTGAAGGAGGATGCCTATGGAATTTTTGGATGGTGATCAATTATTCATTAAGGTTTCTAGTCATCATCGGTAGGAGAGGTTTGGTCAAGGATGTAATCTCTATCTTCAATTTTTTGAACAATTCATAATGTTGGTGCATGTTAGAAATGTGGTGTATCTGTTAGTACTTCCTCCATAGATGGATCATGTATGTGATGTATTACATGTGTGATAACTTTATTCATGTATTCATGATGACTCCCATATTATTTATTGGTGGGAGTATGATATATAAGAGGATATGAAATTTTTTGTATAACATAATGATATTTAAAACTATTAGGAGAAAGTGTTTTGTGGGTGCATCATTCATTTAGTTTATGTCCTATGGAGGCATAATGGATTGGAAGTAGTTATATTGGAATGTGATTTTCTCATGTGTACTCAGTATCCCAAGTTTCATGATGATTGATTGATATTTTGATACTGAAGCAATTTTTTTACTCATATAGTTGAAGTTGTTTCCTTCCCAATACTATGATGCAATATCACAATAGTGAGATTCCTATTTGAGATGTATATCATGGGGTGTCGGTTACATGGATGATCTATACTTTTTTTAGTTTTATTTTTGATTCTTGAGGATGAGAATCATTTCAGAGGTATCCACTGTAGAGGTCTATACCTTCCCTAATCCACTACTTTGTGGATTAAGAGTGTTAGATGCGTTGATGTTGATCTTGGTGGAAGTTTTAAGGTTAAAAGTTGAGATTTTTATTCTTTAGGGTCAAAACACCCATTTTAAGAAATTTTATTATATTTTAGAGGGTGTGGTATCCCTTTTTTCATGATGGTTATTCAGTTTTGATGGGATTATGAAGTGGGGGTAATAAACACCTTTTTTAGAGAAATTTTATGCTATAGGGTTGTTTGTAGTGTGGTGTTAGGAATTATAGTAGGCATGGTGTCATGAACCATATCCACTTGTACCCCCATAGTTATATAGTGATGATGGAATGTAATCCCCAAAAGCTCACCTATAATAGTTCAAAGGTTGATGACTAACACTGACAATATAAGCAAACATAGATGTGGGGAATTACCCTCAATAAACCCAAGGAAGATAAAAATCCCCTAAAAACTATATTAAAAATAAATAAACTCTCCTTGTACATGACTGAAATATCATACGAGAAAATAAAAATTAATTGAAAGTTAAATACGTGCTACTCTAAAGGTAGTGACCAAAAACCCCCAACAGCTCATAAATAGTCCACAAGCTAGTATCCTCCTTCTCAGCCACCATCTCCCTTAGTAGAACCTTAAAAATAGTTATATATATATATAAGTGTGAATATAACATGTATTGTCAGTAGGATCCTCCCTGAACCCTCTCATGTAAATGTGGAAAATGAAAACTAAATCTCTAATGAATAAAAACAAGAAACTAACTCGCTACCTATCCTGGTAAACTAAAATTCCAACCGCACCAAGGTCCCCTCACCAAGTAATGAATAAAGTCAGTAACATCATATAAACCATATTTATAAAGAAGTTAACCTACTACCACACTTCCACATACCTAGTCTACCAAATCCCAATGACTCAAATCGTGTTTATCCCCTCTCCTCTTAAGTCATCCAGCCCAACTGATAATCACATCATCACCATACATCTTGAAACCTTTGTATCTAATCATATCAACACCATTTTCACCTCCTTGCACCTCGTTCAGATCATTGTCATATTTTACAACCAAGTGGAAATTTTGGATGCCACTACACCTCATGTACCCTACAATGAACCTTAATCCATTACAACTCATGCAAGAGAACACCTAAAATAATCATAGCTATAATAATTGGAGTACAAGTTTATGTAATAATGTCGATGCACCACAACCTGTATATAGAACTACAATGTAATAGAGATCCATCATAGTTTGTATGTCTACATACACAGTCTTCCAAGATGATAGAGCATAGTAGGGGGAGTATTCAGTCATCTATTCCCTCAAAACCTAGATGTCAGGAAATAATCAGAACTGAAGGAAAATATAGGCATTGGGTGCCCCAACTGACTCGAGTGATAGGGCATAATAAATCATAGAAGATAAAGATATAGGTAACACACATCTACACTAGGGAAAACTACCTACCTCAGACTAGATCTATAGATACATTCCCTCAAGACATCCAAGATGACATCCCTAGTACTAAATCATATAGCTCTAACACATAGGCATCATGGTGAATCATTCAATTTATTAAATAATCCATTAATTATCATTCACAAAAAATAAAATCATTAATTATACTTTAACCATTTAATGATTCATTTAAATATAAGGATTTAATAAGTAATAACTTATATCCAGATTCCATAACTATTCCCTTAAGAAATTAAAACTATTTGTGGTTTCCATTTATCATATAATTTCCACAATTAACTTTCATTCTTTCATGTGTGTGTTTGCATGTTTTATTTTTAGCTTTTTAGTCTCTCTTCCCTAAGTGTTTTTAATATATGATGATCATTCCAATATTTAATGAAAACAATCATAATGGATATATATTCTTGAATAAAATATGTATAATGACACACCCACCTCTCAACAAATGCCAATAAACTTAGTACCAACCCAGTACCGACTAGGCACCTCCCCAACCAATCATTATATTTGTTATCCACTGTAACATTCCGCCAACTCAGAATAAAAAATATATATAAAAAATCTCTCTATTACCAAATCAAAAATGAGTGTTTATTTGATTTAATCAAGTAATGGAAGCAAGGCAACAATATATATAATCAATAAATATTACAATAATTATCATGCTTACAATTAAGTAAACAAATATAATTTATAGTTCGAGCACAGTCAGCCTTTATATATTAAATTCAAATAATAATCCATTAATTTTTACCATCTTCAAATTGTTAATTTAATCAAAATAAAAATTACTAAAATCATATATAATATTCAACCATACTAATGTGGCAATAGATTACCAAAAAACATGTTCTAACAACACCTATTATCGCAAAAAAAAACATTTATTCAAATAGATTATACGTATTCTAGAAACATTAATTTCCTAGCTTCAATTTTCCACTTATCCATTCTAAACCATGTAAGGTGCACATGATGAAGAATAATTTAATATGCTCATGAAACACTTGTCAGTTTATATATTTTATGAAGATGAATAATTTAATATCAACTATATTCCTTGTCCGTATCATGTCTTCAACACTCCATAATTATCTAGATAATACAACATGTGGGAATAAAAAGAAACATAAATAGCATCTCACTTGATAAAAAATAACAAGAAAAATAATAAACAATATGAATCTCACTACCACATATTTGGCCAGGGCATGCGTCAGCTTTTATCAGCGCTAAGAAAAAAGCAGCGATAAAAGCTACACTTTTATAAGTGGTGATAAAGGTTACCTTTATCAGTGTTATTATTAGCATAGATAAAAGTTTTTAATAAAAAAATATTATTAATATATATACATAAAATTATTATATTTATATTCAAAAATAATGTTTATTGATATAAATTAATTAAAAAGTACATGTTTATAATTAATATATATCTTTTAATAATTCAAATATATATATATATATATATATAATATTTTTAAAAAGTATTTATAAGATTATAAAGAAATTAATATATATTAAAATAATTATAAAATAATAATAATTTTATTTAAAAATATTAATAATATTTGTTATATTTATAATTTTATTTAAATAATTTTTAAATATAATTATTTATAATTATAATTATATAAAAAAATTAATATTTAAAAAATATATGTTTCCAATGAATTTTCTCAATATATATATATATATATATATCAAGAGATAATGATGATATTCATTGAAATGATTGGTGTTATTTGTATTTATAAATTAATGTGTGAGTACGTATAATTGTCGTTATATGATCATTAGTTTATTTGTGAACATGTTGTGTGTTGCTATGTTACAAATGTAATGATTACCTAAATTTATGATAATGCATGTATATTTTATGTATTCACAACTCATGAATATTCATTTATACATTAACACCCTTATTAATAATGATTTCCATTATAAATATATATATATATGTAAATAATTAAATAATTATAATAAATATATTTATTATATATAATTATAAAATTATAAATATATTAAATATTTTTATTATAAGTTTATAGTTATAAATATATATTTAATTAAATAATTATAAAATTAAAAATATTAAAAATATTTTTTACATTTATAATTCTATAATTACATACAGTAAAAATATTAATTATATATATTTATAAAATTATAAATATAAGAAATATATTTATTATATTTATAATTTTATAATTATATATAATTAATTATATATATTTATAAAATTATAAATGTAATAAATATATTTATTATAATTTTATAATTATTTATTTAAATACATATTTATTTATACATATAATTATAAATAAATAATTAATTATTTATAATTATAAAATTTTAATTAATATATTTATTATATTTATAATTTTATAATTATATATAATTATATAAATATATACAAATATTTATAAACATATTTATTATATATAATTATAAATATATATATATATATTAATTAATAATTATAATTATAAATAAATAAATAAAAATATATTTATTTATTATATGTATAATTTTATAAATATATATAGTAATATATATAAATTATTAACATTAGATCTTTATCAATTATTTTTTGGAACTGATGAAGATATCACTTTATCAGTGCTAAAAAATGATGATAATACTATTCTTTATTAGTGCTATAATTTTAATGCTGATAAAGGCCAGTTTTATCAGTGCGTTTTATTTTTGCATGGATAAAACAATCCTTTATCAGTGCTTTTTGAAAAGCACAGATAAAATCCTTTTGTTTCTTTTAAAAGAACCCCAATTAGATGTCTTCTCTCACACACCTTCAAGATCTTACTGAAGTCGAATGTCGTCGTGCTGTCACGCTGCTGCTCTTAATGAACCCCAATGCTTCCGCTCCACCACTCTCTCCCAACTGCACTATCGTTGCGCCGCTGCTCCGCCGTAATGCCTCCTCGATAGACCACACTACAACCATATTTTCAATGAATCAAGACCCTAAAAACTGAAGGTATGATATTCAAATATTGTTTTTATGTATTTCTCAACCAATTTCTTCATGGTTTATTTTTTCATTCTTAATAGAACAATAGTGTGTGTGTAATCCTCTTTTAATTTAGCTTTGTTTTGTTCAGACCAGATTCACCCCCTTAGTTTCTTCTCCATCACCATGCCCATTCAAGGATGAACCCAAGGTTAAGGGTTGGAACTTTTTTCTTGTGATTTATTTGTTTTTATTCCATTAGATTAATTTTTTTAACTATGTTCATGATATATTTGAATTTATGAACCATTCTCCATTTATTTGTGATAGGTTACCCCATTTGTTTTCTATTTAATACGAGAAGTATGATTTTTTTCATGTTTAAATCCATGTTTTGTATATCAAATAATATAATTAAATTTGTTTATGTGTTATTGGAAAGGTAAGTCATGTTTTTTTTTGTAATTTTCATTTCAATTCCAAGCAATTATTCGTTGTGGAACATGTTAGAAATATTATTTAATAAACCATGCACACCATGTGTTTAAGAAATTACATGAATTATATTTATAAATATATTCTAAGATTTTATAAGGTGTTTTGGTAATTAATGTGAATTCTAAATAGATTTTTTTTACTTTTCATTTCAAGAAAAACTTGAAATTCTAAGCATTGATAAAATATTTCATGATTTCATTAAAATAAAATGCAAGGTTTAACGGTTTTTGACCATGTTTAGTTTATTGGGTAAGACAATTAAGGAAAAATTTTTATCAATCAAGCAATTTTAAAAATCTGGACTAATTTATAAATTTATTTCAAGGGTGTGTTACATGTAATGTTTTAATAAATGTATTATAAATTATTTAAAATTATTATATAGAGATTTGGACTCTTGTTGGGTTTCTAAAAGGCCTATTTAGACCTTTTAAATGGTCTTTCAAAAATGCTGGTGCGTGAGACCCACTTATTTTCCCTTATTATTGTTTCCCTATATGGTTGGTTCTTGATATATGTGGTGATTGGGTGATGGATAGAAAGGGGCTATTTCTTGTGAGAGCGTTAGAGGTGTGAGTGAGTTATTTATTTTTCTTAATGATGATTGTTTGGTTTATTGATTTTTTTTCACTATTGCTATAACTTTGGCCTTGGGAACATGGGTAAATAAGTGAGAAATATTTATTTATGATATAATAAAACATTTCACACTTCTAGTTCCCCTTAGTCATGTATAGGGCTAGTGGGAAGTGCCCTAGATTCTAGGATTGGTACAATCTTGTAAAGTGAATTGTGTTATAATGAAACATAAGCCTACAGTTGGTCCCAATTTGATAAATTATATGACACACTCTCATTAAATCCAATGGTATATCCCATAACATCATTTCATTGGTATGTGGTTTGTAATAGGGGGTCTAATTGAAATTCTTTAGTTCCCTTACTTGATTGATGTGTGTGGGACCCTTGGAAAATTTCTTTTATTTCTTATTTTCATTTCATTGATGATGTGGTTCCATTCATTTGATCATTTACCTGTTTATCATGAGTGGGATTTATATAGGATTTTCTAAATGGTTTGAAAAGTTTTTTAATTAAATCCAAGGGTTGATCTCATGAGACCTACAAGGTACACCTAGAGTTTGTTGTTAACCATAAAATCAAGGTCGATCATTTCATGAATGTACTAAAATCAAATAATTTTATAATTTTATACTTCTATAAATTCTAATTTTATATATTATAATTCTATACTTTTATAAATTTGTAAAATAATATAATTCTATAATTTTTTTATACTTTTATAACATATATGTACATTTATACTGTTTTATAAATGTATATACATTTATAAATTTTGTAAATTTCTTTAAAATATATATTATTTTATAAATTATATATAATTGTATAATTCTATATACATCTTTACTTTTATATACTAATATATATATATATATATATATTTAATTTATACATTTATACCTTTAAAAATTATTCAATTTATCAATATTTTAATACATTTACACTTTCATAAATTCAATTTGAGTGTTGAAAATATTTTAAAAAATATAATAATTTTTTTGTGTAAAAACATTATTATATTCAATAGATACATTTTTTATTATGAAAACGGTTTTCAAATAATGTATCTTTTATTTTTTTTCCATTATTACATTCAATATCCATATTTCAATAGGTTTTTATATTGTAAATTTTATTTTATACTTCATTTATACGCATAGAAAAGGGTTTTGATCATTAAATATATGAAGTCAAAATAGTTTTTAAAAGTGAAATCTTCTACATTATATTTATAAATGTTATTCAATAAGTTTTTGTTTTTTATCATGTGGGATGATGAACCATTTTTCAATAGAAATATTTTCTATTATGAAAGGGGTTTTCAAATAATATAGCTTTTATTATTTTTTTCAATTATTATATTCAATAGCTGAATTTATAAATTTCCATAAATATTTTTTTTTGTTTTTTATCATGTGGGATGATAAAACATTTTCAATATTTACATTTTATTTCAATAAACTCATGATATCCATCTCAAATTTAACATATTTTGTGTATTTATTTTGTTAAATATTAATATTACCGAATAAAATATGATGAATATGAATAAATAATGGATGGATGCCAATTGTATGAAAAAAGAGTATGAAGATGGAGTAAAAGATTTTATCAAGTTTGAAAAAAATCACACATATGACCCTTCTCAAATATTTTTTCAATGTTTATGCTATTTTTATTCTAGAATAATTAGTTTATATGAGTTGTAAGAACACTTGATCTGTCATAGAATTGATCAGTGTTAAAAAATTTGGAATAAACAAAGGGAAAAAGAAAATGTAGCAATTGACATGGATAACATTGTGTTTTATGGATAATTTGATATAATTACAAGTGTGGAAAATAACTAATAAAGTATCAAGGATGTGATTACCTTTGTGAATGATAATGAAGATAGTTTTGAGGAAATGAAAAAGATAGTTGAAGATGAACTTTGTGATTGTATAAAACTGTTTGAGAAGTTAAAGAGTTGTGAAAAGACACAATTATATGTTTTTTAACTAAATATACAACATTTCCATCCATACTAAAGCTGTATAATTTGAAAGTAGGCTACATATTGAGTGACATCAGTTTTAATGAACTAATTTCTCTCTTGAATGATATGATCCTATAAGATAATGAGCTCGCTAACCAAACATATGATGCTAAAAAAAATTTGTTTGCTGGGTATAATCTATGAAAAAATATATTCCTTCCCAAATTATAGTATACTATTTTGAAAGGACCAAAAATCACTTAATAAATGCCCAAAGTGTGGTTCTTATTGATAAAAGAAATATGAATCTGGTCATACAAAAGTTCTATGGTACTTTCCAATAATTACAAGGTTTATGAACCTATATGGAAGTGAGGAGACTGTAGGGAAATTAACATGGCATCCAAATACAAGAAATAAATTTGGAAAACTTCTTCACCTAATAGACTCACCTCAATGGAAGAAAATTGACCATGAGTATCCAGAATTTCTAAACTATCCATGAAACCATCATTTTGAATTATCTATAGTTGGATTGAATCCTTTTGATTTTTCAAGAAGCACTCATAGTACATTTCTAGTTATGTTGGTAAATTATAATTTTCCATTGTGGTTATGCATGAAATAAAAATATATCATGTTATCTATGCTTATATCAGGACCAAAACAACTGGGTAATAATATTGATGTTTATTTGGATCCATTGATTGAGGATTTTAAATTATTTAGGGATTCATGTGTTACGCTGTATAATGATTTTAGGAATGAAGATTTTTCATAGAGATCCATGTTTTATTGGATGATAAATGATTTTTTTTTCTCATGGAATTTTTTTTAGGATATAACATTAAAGGAACTCAAGGGTGTCCCTTTTGTGAAAAAGGTTCCTAGTCAATTAGGTTAAAACATTCATTGAATACTGTGTTTATAGAACATCACATATTTTTTCCCCAATAACATAAGTATTGATCTTGGAAGACATTATTCAATAGAATTTCAAAATAATGTACAACTCCATATCCAATAAAAATTTATCCAATACTTGAGAAATTAATAGATATTGGAATTGATTTTGGTAAACATTTTTCAAAAAACCTTATGAAAATTGGTTCGAAAAGAATTTTTTTGAATTACCTTTTTGAAATTGTCTGTACTTCATACATTTTTTTGATGTTAGGAGTTTTGAAAAAAAAATGTGATAGTGTAATTAGCATGTTACTAAATGCACCCATAAAAAGGATGGAATTAAGGCTAGGTTGGACATGGTTGACATGAGAATACAGGAAGAGTTGGAGCCAGTGAAGGGTGAAAAATGAAATTTTCTTCCTCTAGATTCTTACACTCTTTCCAGGAAGTAGAGATATCCATTTTTGAACTTCTTTATTGATGTAAAGTTTCTATATGGGTATTCATAAAATATCAAGAATATCATTTCAATGATTTATTTAAAGTTAAAGGGTTTGAAATCACATGACTACCATGTTTTAATGCATGATATAATTCTTATATCTTCATGTTTCAGTCTCCCTAAGAATGTCTATCATACATTAACAAAGATTTATTTCTTTTTCAATGCTATATGCAGCAAAGTTATGGACCTGGTGAAATTTACAACTATAGAAAGGGAAATTTCCATCGTATTTATGAATCCTAAATGTTCTTCCCACCAATATTATTTGATACAATGGTTCACTTAGTGAGAGAGATTCGACTATGTGGTCCTATACACCATACATGGATATACCTTATTGAACAGTATATGAAGATTTTGAAAGGGTATATCAAAAATCCTAGTCAGAAAGAGGGTTTTATTGAGGAGCGATTTATTTTTGAGGAATCTATTGAATTATATAAAAACTATCTGTATGGTGCAGAAAGCATTGGTCTACCGAAATCTCATTATACTGGGCAGATTACAAGTGAAGGAATTTCTGGAAGATATTTTGTCACAGTCAATATTACAGATCAGAAGAAGACCCACCTTTACATTGTTCATAAAATTTTGGAGGTTTCCCCATATGTTGAACTCACAAATAAATTATTGGGAATTTCAATCCATCAAGGGATGAAATATGGATATCAAATAACAATTATAAATTGTTTATAGGATGGTTTAGAGACCATATTTTTAAAGAGTTATATGAAAATATAGATTTAATTTTAGAACGACTTCTATGGATAGATAGAGGACCAAGTGTGTATGTATTATCCGACCATGGTTATATAATAAATGGTTATAAATTCTATAAAAATGAACATGTTGAATATATTATCATGGAAAATAGTGGAGACTGAAGTGATTCATGTTTTTGGTACTAAGGAAATAAATCCAATTTTTATAAATATGTCATACTTTGGAATCATCAAACAAATATGGGAGTTGGATTATATAACATTCTATGTCACGATTTTTCAATGCAAGTGGGTTGATGATAGGAGTATTGAAAAAATAGATGAATTGGGATATGTGAAAGTGGATTTCTGTAAGGAAGGGTACGATGATTAACCATTTATAATGGAATCATAGGAATTACAATTATTTTATGCTGTAGATCTCGTAAATCGAAAGTGGTCAATTATTATGTTAGTCACCAAAACCACTAAAGGTTTAGAAGAAAATTCAACTGATGATGAACCTTTAATTAGAAAGTCACAATCATTTCGCATCGGTCCCAACGTAGATAGGTGTTTGTATGTTAGAGGATACCATAATGAAGTGATTTAGATACTCGATAGAGGGGTCAAATCCCTTTAGCCTTTTAAAAAAAGAGAGTTCAATAATTTTGTTATATTTTTTTGTAATATATATTTTGTTACCTCATGTTATTATCTATTCGCTACTACATTAATATAATCTAAATTAAAATTTAAACCACTTTTGCCAATAATAAACTTTTCACATGATAGTGCTCCCAATTCTGAGGTACAATGGATCTCTAAACCTATTTTTGTTCCCAGTGTAGAGGAGAAATGACCTTCTATACATGTTGGTGCTCCCAATCCCGAGGAACAATAGTTTTTTCAACCTACTGCTTCTCCTAGTGTAGTGTTACAATGACCTTCTACAAAATATGATGATACTGATCCATAAGAATAATATATTGATGATGTTGAATCCAAGAAAATTGTAGGTGATGAAGGACTGATGATGTATAAAAAATATGAGTTCTATATTTTTATGGTGTTAGAAAAAATAATTAATGTGAAAATAAAATTCATCAAATTCAAGGTCAGATGGAATGAAGAACGCCGATTTTGGTAACCCGAAGAAGGCCATGTTCAGTATTTACATTGGACTCATCACTCGACAAAGTGTGTAGATTTATGTAGATATGTAGCACTATTTTGTGACCACGTTTAATAAACTAATTTGGGAATAAATTATGGTAGCATTATGATATCATTTCTTTATCTTACTAAAAAATAAAATAATGAAATATTGAATTATGCTTCATAATAACTTACATAGTGAATTTATAGTAAATGACTCACATAAGAAATATGTATTAATTATTTCTGGAAGGATTCACTGAATATTTAACACAATTTCAATGAAATTTCATCTTAAAGATACTGAAGGGAAAATAAACCTGCACCCACAACTGATGTATGAACTCTAGAAAACCCAAGAAGCATGGGACTCATTTACTGGCCATCGTGCGAAGGTGTCTTTTTAGGTACATTATGGATAATAATAATTTTTTTTTATAATATTTGTATTCATCACTTTGATTGAGAAATTTTTTATTTATAAAAAAACAGAGTGATGAAAATAAAGAATAGGCATTAAAACCAATGTACCCATATCGTAATGCAAGGATGTGGTATGATTTATTTGAAAAGAAATTGGTATGTATTTTAAATATATTGTAATAATTTTTGGTGACATGAATCAAAATCATAATTACGTTCCTCTATTTATATGCAGGTTGGTGAATCCAGATCCAAAGACACTTACATCCCACACCATGTGCAATGGAAGGAGGCACGTGTAAATAAAGAGGTGGTACTAATAAAAGAAAACGCACATCAAAAATGAGAAACATGTGTAAGTATGAAATAATTAAAATTATTTTTTCTTTAAATCTCTATTACATAACAATGATTACTTATTTTCCTATATTTTTCTATCTGACATTATCACATGAATCATCAAAATATATACCGAATGAAAAAATATTATAGGTGGCCTGGAAGTGACTAGAATAGTATGGTCTCATTAGAGGTGTTGGGTTTGGAGTGACACCTTAAACATATTTTGAGAAAAAACAATAAGAGGATATAGATAAATAAATAACAGAGTTGAAAGAAAGATTGTATTCCCTTGAAGAAAAATTTAATTCACATACTATGTTTCTAGAAACTGTTATGGGGGGAATAAAAGATAAGAAAAAACCATTTCATAAATAATTATTTCAATTAATATTATAAATTGTTTCTTTAAACATGAGGTATGTTTCTAGAAACATGAGGTATGTTTTCATGATTTTATTTTCGAAAATCTAATATACTATGTTAATTTTGACTAAATACATTTCATATTTTTTTCAGGTTTATATATCAATACCAATTGAATGGATTTCCCCATGGAAAAAATTAGACACATTAATCCTCACATCACCTCTATAGAAGAAGAGAAAATAGAATCAATTAAAATGAATAAAATATTGATAGGCTTGGCCAAATCATTTGAAAGAAAACTTACGGATGACAAACTCTTATTAATACCCATGATACAGAGGAGGAACTCAAAAATTTAATCATATCAAAAATATTTTCATTTATTTAGTTACTTATTCCTTTTTTTTTGTTTTTAAGAAACCTTGGATGCTCATTGTAGTCAATTTTGGTACTCCAAATATTTATTTCCTTGATTCAATTCATGGATACCCAACAAACTGACAACACATGATGAAAAATTTCAATTCTTAATGCACTATATCAAACATTTTAGAACTAAACATTGAGTTATATATTTTTTATTATGTTTTAATGAGAATTATATTATGATAGGTAGGTGTATACATATCATTAAAATCATGGCATGAGGATAGGAATTGCGCATATAGACCCTGGAAAGTTCTACAAATGGACAAGTATCATGGTAGAAATAATAAGATTTAACTATAAAAACAAATATAAAAAAATTACTTATTTTTCTTAATGTTTTTATAGTTTATAAAGCTAGAAAATAGAAATGATTTTGGTTATTATGTTTGTAAATTTATGGGAGATATCATATTACATCAACCAACTAGCATCTCTGAAGAGGTATTTTTTAAGATAATTACTATTTCATTTAATGTATTTATTATTAATTTTTGTATTTATATTTTTCCAGTACTAATAAGACTGTATAAAATACTCATATTGACGAGATGATATATATTTTCTTATATTTTAATGGGAAGCATATCTGAATGTAGAATATACATAAATAACACGAAGATGTTACTTCCATAGAAGTAATGCATTATTTCATATTTATTTTAAATTTATTTCTTTTTAGTATTACTTACATAAGAATTATTTTCACATACATGTGGATTTATTTGTTTAAGTTGGGGTGGTTTATTTTAAGTTTCTCATGCTCATAATATATTAGACTTCGAGGCTGCAACTAAGATAATGACAATAAAGAAATGGGTCAAAAATGTATATATCCATCTTGAAAAGGTGAATTCCCACTACTTATAAAATTAAATTTTTCATCATTTTATCTAATATTTATAAGTTATTTTCCCTATAATTTTTATATATTAATTATTTAGTCATTTTACCATATCTTTTGGGAATTAATATTTTAGTTTCAACTATCTACAAGAAGTGAAGGAAGTGATATATGTTCCTTTCTGCCAATGTAACAACACTTTCCATTGCTTTTCTTTGTCGGTCTTCCAACACGGCATATTGAGTCGATGTTCATAGCTGAAAAACCTTTATAATTGTTGAAAAAAATAGTGGAGGAAGCTCTTGTACCCATTGTCGTGACTTCTCATGATATAATGGGCAGAAGAGCTTCCTATACTCTTTTGGTTTCAACAATGAGAATGGTTTTTTTGGCTAAGAACATCGACTCAATATATAGTGTTGGTAGTTTAAAAAATAAATAAAATGTTAATCATGGTAACATTGTAATTTAGGATTATTTTGAGACTTTGGGATATGTAGGATTCAACAACATCTCAATCTGATACACAGTGTGATCGATATGGCTCCACATGTGTCTTTTTATTTAAAATTGACCTTAATTTTAGTAAAATAGACAAATGATATACTTAGAACCAAAAAATAACATTTATATTGTTTTTAATATTTATAAAAATGATCCATAATTCATTTAGGATGTTTATGAATTATCCGCAACTCAATCCAATTCATAATGTGACCAGTATGACTCAATGTGTTCATTATCACTTTAAAATTGACATTTTAGTTCAAAACGTGTCACTCAATGAAAGCCAAGAAGACACACTCCAATTATCTTAATGTGATGAAAAATAAGAAAACACATTCTAATTATTTTTATAATTTAGTATAACAATCCATAATTCATTTGTAAGGTGTTGGAATCACTCGTACCTTGTTGAGTCAATAAGGTTTTACTTATGACTTTCCCATTCCTTCTTGTTTTGAAAATCACAAACACCTTATACTTGAGCAAATATATATTTTACCTCCATAAGGAAAATTTTATCCTTTAAGGAAATTTACCCTAACCTAGATTTTCTTATACATATCAATATTTTTATTAAGTAAAAAACCGGATTCATACCCAAAACCTCGGAATCATTTAATGTCAAGAATTGGAGTATTCTGTTTTTAGGATCCGAATTCTGGATGTAAACTATAATGAAGTTCCACTCCAAATTCTGGATGTGAACTATAATAAAGTTCCACTCTGAATTCTATATGTGAACTATAATGAAGTTCCACTCCGAATTCTGGATACGAACTTTCATGAGTTCGACTCTGAACTCTTATGAAGTTCGACTCCAAACTTTCATGAGTTCGACTCCGAACTCTTATGAAGTTTGACTCTGAACCCTTATGATGTTCGACTCCAAAATTTCATGAGTTCGACTCCTAACTCTTATGAATTTCGACTCCGAACTTTCATGAGTTCGACTCTGAACTCTTATGAAGTTCGACTTTGAACTTTCACGAGTTCGACTAAGAACTCTTATGAAGTTTGACTCCAAACTTTTACTAGTTTAACTTCGAAATCTGCAAGTTCAGATTCTGAACTCTGGTGAAACCAGACACCAAATTTCCTTAGAAATTCAGACTCCAGACTTCTACAGACTTCAGGTTCTGAATTCCTATAAAACAGAATCCAAACATTTTTTTAACATAGACTCCGAATTCCATTTTGGTTAGACTCTGAACTTTTATTTACTTACACTCTAAACTTGAGTTTTTCTTATGATTACATATGCTCCATTACAAAATGATGTTGTGCATTCAGTTACATATGTTTTGTTATAAAATGATGTCGTCCATTCTGGTTCTAACTAACCATTGGTTTAGTGACATGTGTACAGGTCCCTCTAAAATTTAAGGAAAATATGACCATTGGAGGAGGGAGCCGACCATTGGAAATTTGCCTATAAATAGGATCTCATTTGAACGAGCTCGAGACTGAACTTTGACAACCTAACAACTTGTGCTTGCATGCTGTTGAAGTGATTTCTAGAGAGAGAGGCTCCTATTAACTCTCAAGCTTCGTGCAAAAATTTTGAACTACTTGTTCAAACTTTTCTTTGTGCAGATTGCTTCGTGTGACTCTGAATGTTGGTCGTTACATTTGAGGGCTTCCGGGGATAAGAAGACAGAGGTGTCGACTTCCTAGAAGTTCGAGGGCTTCCTTGCTAATGAAGACAAAGGTTCTAACTACCTCGAATTTGAGGGATTGCGGGGATAGCAAGACAAAGACTCATATCTTCTTATCGAGGGCTTACCCTTGTGTGGGTAAGACAGACTTTCTTGAAAGTATAAATCAAGGGACCTTTATCCAAGGTTGTTGGATACCCTTATCTTTGGGTTAAAAGAGTTATTGTTTGTTACTTGTAGTTATACTACTTGTTTTTCCGTTGTATATTGTATTGTAAGGAAAGTATAACATTCTTTTATTTCCTTACACTTGTACTCTGATTCATTTAGATTCTATATGCTTTAAGGTAGAATATCATATTGTAAACTTTAGTTAAGTTTCAATTTCCAGATCCATATTTCCGAAACCTATTTTCAGAATCACCTTCCAGATTCAAGAAAGTGCAAAGAACTAGAAGTTTGTAACTTCATACCTTGTTCCAATTCTCTAATTGGTGTTAGAGGTGTTGTGAATTTACTTAGTTTAGCTTTGTTAAACTTAGATCTTTCCTTATTTAAGGAAATTTTCAATGTATAAAATTCACCCCCCTCTTGTATATTGAGCATCTACATCATTATTTTGATCCTACAATTGGTATCAAAGGAGGTCTCTGAAATACTTATACTCACATATAAGTTTTTATTTCTCACTTTTTCATTGTTCTCCATCCTTGCTTAGAAAGATAGTTTCATTCCGAAATTTGTCATTCCAAATTTTTCATTCCGAATTTGGTCATTCCGAACTTTGTGGTTACGAACTTTTCCTACTAACAAGTTTGGTTGCCAAAGTTTTTCTTAGAGATGGAAGGTTTAAATGTTGGATCCAAAGATAATAAAAATCATACAAGAACACCAATTTTTGATGGAAATGATTATGAATACTGGAGAGATCGAATGAAGACTTTCATTATCAACACTGAGGTTGATAACTTTGTTATGCTTACTGGAGGATATAAAATTCTTGATAAGAAAGTAAGTGCTTTCACAAACCAAGAGAAGCATGATTACCAATTAAACTACAAGTTACGCAATAATATACTATGTTCAATGACTAGGAACATATATAACCAAATATCTTCTTGTGAAATAGCTAATTGCATATAGAAGAAACTTGAAGTCACACATTTTGGTACATCAAAAGTAATTGAGACAAGAAGAGCTATGTTGAGAGCTGAGTATCATGGTTTCAATTTTCCTTATAGTGAACCCATTAGAAAAGTTCAACAAAGTTTTATGACTATCGTAAATAGCTTACAATCTACGGGAGAGAAAGGGATAGATAATTAAGCTCTGGTGGATAAGATAATTGATATTATGCCTAATGAGTGGGAATCCAAAAGAACAGGTATTGATGAGAACAAGAAGGTTCCCAAATTTCGTTAGATGAACTTTTTGGAACTCTTCTCCATCTTGAAACAAGAATGAATAGAGATGATGACAACATCAAAAAGAAGAATGGAAATGGTATTGTTTCCTTTACAACGACATCAAATCATTTAAAAGCTAAAACTCCTAAGAGAGTAACTAGATCCAAGTCTAAGAAAGTTATTATCCATTCTGAATCAAGTGAAAGTGAAGTCTCAGAAAATGAGTTAGCAAATCCTTCTTAAAGAATGAACAAGATATCTGGACAGAGAAATTTCCAATCCAAGTATAAGAAAAAGGAAAGGAAAGATAGGAAAGATGGAGAAGTTACTTGTTATGAATGCAAGAGAGCTGGACATATTAGACTGGATTTCCCTTTGCTCAAAAAGAAAGAAAGAAAAGAAAGGCATTCTGAAAAAACAGAAAGAAGTATTATAAAGCCAAAGCTAAGAAAGTTCTGAAAGCTAATGAAACCTAGAGTGCCAGTGGTGGTGACTCATCAGATGAATCTTCTGATTATGAATCTTCAGGATAGAAGAATCTTGGGCTTATAGCCAGATTACCTATTAACAATCATTGTTTCATGGCTATGGTACACAATACTGAATCATTGACCAATGTTTCTCTAAATTCTAATGATAGTAAGTATTATAACTCTTCAGATGAAGAATCCTTTTCTGATAAAGAAAATACTTTACCTACCTATGAAGAAGTTTCTAGGTTTTTTTAACTTCTTGAGATTGAGAATTCCAAACTCAATAAAAAACTTGATAAGGCAAACTATAAGAATATTATTCTTTTAAAAGAAATATCAGATCTTTCTAAAGATATTTATAGGAAAAATGCTGATTTTATAAGTATTTCAAAAAATATTGAGGAAGATATACCTTCTACGGGATTGTATATATTTAGGGGCAGTCAAGTTTGTGGATGAGCCCGTAAGGGGCACGGCGCTCGGCTAGGGTTTCTCGCACGCCGCCTCCCTCTTCCCAGATCGACTTTCCTTCTTCCCTGGTTCGGTGGATTGACGTGGGTTTCTATACTGTCGCGGCCTTGTTTTAGCTCGCCCTGCGCGCACCGGGGTCTTCGTGACTCGGTGTTGATTCTGCGCCAGAGTCCCTGGCCCGACGGTTCGAGATCTGCTCTCTGGCCATCGATCTGGGTGTTTGGAGGTCGAGCGTGGTCTTCTGGGATGGCGGCGTTGGGAGTTTGTTTCGTTTCGAGATGATGAGATGACGCCGGGAGGTTTGTCGGTCGAACTCTGGTTCTTGGAGTTTGATGTGTGTCGAACTCTGGATCTTGGAGTTTGATGTGTGTTCGTTTAAGGATGGTTTTTTCCTGAGATTGTTGATTCTCTCTAATGTTGGTTCGTTTTGATTTTCTCTTTTGAGTGATTTCTGGTTTGCTGGTGATGTTCACCCTCTCGCAATCTGCTTTGCGAGCGTTTATTGGTTTCACGGATGAAAATGGATGGGTTTTTGGTTTATGAACGTGGCTGTTTTCTGGTGAAATGGTGTTTCCGACCAGTTTCTGAGCTGGTGGTTGAGGGATGCGGTCTCTTTGAGGATAGAGGATGGGAGGATGGTGTTACTTCGGCGACGACGGGCTCCGGGATGGGCACGCCGGTGACGACGGCGAGATTGGCTTTCCGGCGCTGTGATGATGGGAGGCGGATGGATCTGACGCCGATGCGATGGGCGTCCGCTTCGAGGCAGGCACGTGAATCGAGTTGAAGGGTGATGATGATGTTTAGCTTTTGAAATTTGAATTCGCGGTCTTTGGGAACCGGATACCCCTTAAACCGGCTTCTGTACTTTTTGGTTATTTTAATAAATGGCCAGAGACTTTGTCTCTGGCTGGACCTTTTCGGTAATTTATGAGAAGAACAAACTTTATAAAGAGTTAGAAAAAGTATTTTCTAATAAAAGTGTTTTAGATCCTAGCCCTAGTTCTAAATCTAATGATTTTGAAGATAAAAACATGATTATAAAACTCAAGTCTGAAATTTTTTCCATAAATAAGTGTTTATCAAAGTTACCCATGGTAAAGAAAATTTTGATAAAATGTATTCACAAATACAACCTTTAAGAAACAAATCCGGATTTGGTTATACCCATGAAAAACCAATTTTTAGTAACAAATACTTTGTTCCACAAAGCGCCCCATTTTGTACCAAGTGTCAATGTGGTGGTCACTGGGCAAAGAATTGCTCTTTAAACAAAACCCAATCTCTAGGTTTTCATAAAGCTTACTTTTCTAAGAAGGTGTGGGTGCCCAATATTTTGTTATCTGGAAATCTCGGATCCAAACAAGTTTGTATTATGAAAGTCTAACTCTTTTCTTGTTTTTAGGAAGATAAAGGAAGTACCAACAATAATACATGGTACATGGATAGTGGATGTTCTCGGCACATGACTGGTAACAAAATCTATTTTGAAAAGATTATCAAGAGGAAAGGAGGAAAGGTAACTTTCGGAGATAATGCTCAGGGAGAAATTGTTGGTATAGGTAATATTGTTCTTCTTGGTAAAACTTTGATTTCAAATGTTTTATTTGTTAAGGGTCTTAAGCACAACCTCATTAGAATAAGTCAATTATGTGATGAAGGTTACCTTGTGAATTTTAGGAATGATAAGTGCTTAGTACAAAATTCCAAGGAATAATTTATTCTCTCAGCCAATAGGCAAGAGAATGTTTACACTATGAACTTAAAAGACCTTAGGAGCCAATATTTACCTTGTCTAAGTGCGATGGAAGATCATTCTTGGTTATGGAATAGAATACTAGGTCACTGTAACCTTATAAACTTATGTAAACTTTCTAAGAAGAAATTAGTTAAGGATATAGTAGAGCTTAGATTTGATTCTTCTAAAGTTTTTGATCCTTGTCAATATGGAAAGAAACATAAATCTAGTTTTAAATCAATCGGTGAATTCTCAACAACTGATGCATTACAGTTAGTGCACATGGATCTTTTTGGTCCAACACAAACTGGAAGCATTGGAGGCAAATACTATGTGTTTGTTTTAGTTGATGATTACACTAGATTTACATGGGTCTATTTCCTAGAAAAGAAGTCTGAAACTTTTTCTTATTTTAAAAGTTTTAGATCCCAAGTTAAAAATGAGAAAAATCATTCACTAAAAACTATTCATAGTGATCATGGAGGAGAATTTCAAAATTTTGATTTTGAAACTTTTTTTAGTAAAAAAGGTATTACTCACAACTTTTCAGCACCTAGAACTCCTCAACAAAATGGTGTAGTTGAAAGTAGAAATATAATTCTTCAAGAGATAACTAGAACCATGTTGAGTGAATATTCTATATCTAGACATTTTGGGGCTGAAGCTGTAAGTACTGCTTGTTATACTATAAATCGAGTTTTGATTAGACATTTTCTTAATAAAACTCCTTATGAGATATGGAATGGTAGAAAACCTAGACTTTCCTACTTCAAGGTTTTTGGATTCAAGGTATTCATCTTGAATAGTAAATAAAATCTACACAAATTTGCACCAAAATCTGATGAAGGAATTTTCTTAGGCTACTCCACAACTTCTAAGGCTTATAGAGTTTTCAATAAAAACACTTGTACTGTTGAGGAAACAGTGCATGTAAAATTTGATGAATCTGATCCTTTTGTTTTTAAACAATCCCAACCTATATCCTCAGATGTGTTTTCAAAAACTGATTATCAACCTTTGATAGAAGATCCTTCTGATAAGGAAAATGTTCAAGAATATATTTCTGAAACATTTACCCTAGAAGACTTTCTACCCTATGTTGATGAACAGGTTTTACAAAACCCAAATCAGGAATTTCTTAAGATTCATCCCAGTGATAGTATCATTGGTGATGTAAATCAACCTGTAAGGACTATAATTTCCTTGAGAAATGAAGTAGAATATCTAGCATTCCTTTCCCAATTAGAACCAAAAAGCACTCATGAAGCTTTAGGTGATGATGATTGGATCAAAGCCATGCAAGATGAACTAAATGAATTTGAAAGGAATAAAGTCTGGACCTTGGTTGAAAGACCTAAGGAAACATATGTTATTGGAGTAAAGTGGGTCTTCAGAAACAAGTGTTATGAAAATGGAGTCATTGTAAGAAATAAATCTAGACTAGTTGCTAAAGGCTATAATCAACAAGAGGGAATAGACTATGCAGAAACCTATGCTCCAATAGCTAGACTTGAATCTATTCGTATCATACTTTCCTTTGTAGCATTCTTCAATTTTAAACTTTTTCAAACGGATGTGAAATGTGATTTCCTTAATGGTTATGTTCAAGAAGAAGTTTTTGTTGAACAACCTCCTGGCTTTGAAGACACAAAACATCCTGATCATGTTTTTTGACTTACCAAAGCTTTGTATGGCCTTAAACAGGCCT
The DNA here is from genome assembly GCA_963277665.1 of Viscum album. Classification (NCBI taxonomy): domain Eukaryota; kingdom Viridiplantae; phylum Streptophyta; class Magnoliopsida; order Santalales; family Viscaceae; genus Viscum; species Viscum album. The sequence goes on from OY728126.1 coordinate 401,735,037, forward strand.
CACGAGCCTGGTATGATAGACTTACAAGATTTTTGCTTCAAAATAATTATGTTAAGGGAAATGCAGATCCAACCCTTTTTATAAAAAAGGATAAGAAAAATGTTTTGATAGTTCAAATTTATGTTGATGACATTATATTTGGTTCAACTCAACAATCTTTAACTGAATCCTTTGAAAGTCTAATGAAATATGAGGTTGAAATGAGTATGATGGGTGAGTTAACATTTTTCCTTGGTTTTAAAATTTCCAAAAAACCAGAAGGATCCTATATATATCAACATAAGTATATTAAAGATCTTCTTAAAAAGTATGGATATGAAAACACTAAGAGTATAAGTACTCCCATCGGTACCTCAAACTCTTTAGATCTTGATGAAGCTAGGAAACCAGTAGATCAAACATATTTTAGAGGTATGATAGGAAGTCTACTATACTTGACAGCTATTCAACCAAACTTGATGTTTTCAGTATGCTTATGTGCGAGATATCAATCCAATCCTAAGGAATCTCACTTAAAGTCGGTAAAAAAAAAATTCGTTACTTAAATGGAACCATGGATCTAGGATTATTTTATACTTCTGGAAATGATTTTATTTTAAAAATCTTTTCAGATGCTGACTTTGGTAGATATAGAATGGATAGAATGAGTACATACGAAACTTGTCATTTCTTAAGAGATTCGTTAGTTTCTTGGTCATGCAAGAAGAAACACTCAGTCTTCTCCCCCTAAGCCGAAGAAGTAGAAAACATATACAGATGAAGTGGAAGCCAAGTGGAGAGAAGATAAAGAAAAGAGGAAAGAAGGGGATCCACAGTTCGGATTGGAACCTGCAGAGGCTGAGGCCTTAAAAGAGAGAGCTAGGGATGAGTTAGAAAAGCAGGAAAAAGAAAAGAAGTTGAAAAAGAAGTTTTCTGAAGCTGAACTGGTGCAATCTCTTTTGAGAGATACTGAAATATCTTCCGAGCAGATTCCAGTTCCAGAAACATTCTTTACAGAACCTTCTTTACCAAAAACTCCAGCTAAGAACTATGTCACATCGGAAAAATACTAGCGTAAAGAGGTAGTTGAAGAAGTTGAAAAATAAGCTACTGAAGAAGTAGAGGAAGAGGTTGAAGAAGAAAAAGAAGAAGAAGAGGGAAGTGAATATTTAGATGCCCTGATCAAGCAAGTAGAGGATTATCAAGATAAGGCAGAATCTTTAAAGAGAGTTACTCCAGGAAAGAGAGTTGAGGAAGATAGTAAAGATGTTGATAAGTAACAGCAAGAAGAATAAAATGTTTTGTATGATGAGGAAGAATCCTATGAGAAAAATTTTATTGAGGAAGGACAAGAAAAGCAGAAACCAGATGAAGACCAGATTATTCAAGTTCTTGAATCCGAGGAAGTATCTTCTAATGAGGAACCCATTCCAAAGAATGATAAAGGGAAGAAAGTGCTATTGGAGACACCAATAAAAGATATTATAAGGAATAAAGTAGTTGGTGGTACCTCTAAAAGGAAGTTGGTGTAGGATGAAGAAGATCAATCTCCAAGTAAAGTTTCTGATTCGTAGTCATCAGCACAAAGTCATGATTTTATTGTTGAGTCTTTGAAAAAGTTGGTGGACGTCATTCCAATCTTTCCCACCATTGGCACTAGATGTCCAATGCTTCAGCAAAGCCAAAACCAGAAATTAGAGTCACTATCCATGCTAATGGATAAGTGTGTGAAGATCGAAGCTGAACAAAAAAGTTTCTTTATCAATTATGATGTGCATAGAAAGTCCTGCAGTAAGGTCACAAAGTGGTCTAAGAGAGTTGATGAAGACTTAGTGCAGCTTGAAAATTTTCAGTCTGAAGTTCAAAATGCTTTTGACATGGAGGATAAAAAGTTTAACGATCTTCTTGAAAATCTGACCCAAGATAAAAATTCTCATAATCAACAGGTCATGGACCTAAATGGGAAGCTTAACTCAGTAGCTCAGAATTGGAAAAGTGAAAGAGATTTCTGGATTGAGTTTAAGGAAAATTTGGAAAATCAAGATGATTTAATAAATATGTAGAAAGAATCCATGGAGGCTCAGGCATAAGCTTTAAAAATTCAAGGGGAAAGGATCTCAGCTTTGGAGAGGCAAGTCGAGGAATACCAAAGAGACTTGAAGAAGCTCAAAACTTTGTTAAAGAAGTTGATCCCAAAGGAAAATGAAGATATATAAATCCACTCCGATATTTTGTTATATTTTTCTTTCTTTGTAAAATTTTCTCAACTCTAATGAAAATTTGGTTGGTTGTATCTTGTTATATACTAATGTTTTAGGTACCATATTTTCTTTTCTATTCCCTTCAAATATTTTTGAAAATCACAAAGGGGGAGAAGGAAAAAGAACCACTCCTAAGGGGGACAAAGAAAATTTTAAAATGAAGAGGAAAAATTTCTAAGTGGAGATATCCTCAAAGTAAGGGGGAGTTGTTCACTACGAAGTTTTTCATTTCCATGAAAATGAAAACTCCAGTTTGGAAAATCAGAATACAATCCTTAGAGTTTCAATGCCTAAGGGGAGTTAGTTGTATTCACTTTCATCCATGAACAAAGGGAGATAAGTTTTAATTTCAAAGTCTAATGAAATTTTTTCAAAGTCCTTATAATCTTTTTCGTAACGATGTTTGTGCCTTCCAAAAAAGGGGGATATTGTTGAGTCAATAAGGTTTTCCTTATAACTTTTCCATTCCTTCTTTTTTTGAAAATCACAAAAACCTTATACTTAAGCAAATATATATTTTACCTCCATAAGGAAAATTTTATCCTTTAAGTAAATTTACCCTAACCTATATTTTCTTATACATATCAATATTTTTATTAAGTACAAAAACAAGATTCATACCCAAAACCTCAGAATCATTTAATATAAAGAATTGGAGTATTCTGTTTTTAGGATCCAAATTATGGATGTGAACTGTAATAAAGTTCCACTCTGAATTCTGGATGTGAACTGTAATAATGTTCCACTACGAATTCTAGATGTGAACTATAATTAAGTTCCACTCCGAGTTCTGGATATGAACTTTCATGAGTTCAACTCCGAACTCTTGTGAAGTTCGACTCTAAACTTTCATGAGTTAGACTCCGAACTCTTATGAAGTTCGACTATGAACCCTTATGAAGTTCGACTCCGAACTTTCATGAGTTCGACTCCGAACTCTTATGAAGTTCTACTCCAAAATTTCATGAGTTTGACTCCGAACTCTTATGAAGTTCAACTCCGAACATTCATGAGTTCAACTCCGAACTCTTATGAAGTTTGACTCCAAACTTTTACAAGTTTGACTTTGAACTCTGCAAGTTCAGATTTTAAACTCTGGTGAAACCAGACTCTGAATTTCCTTAGAAATTCAAACTCCGGACTTCTACAGACTTCAGGTTCCGAATTCCTATAAAACAGAATCCGAACATTTTTTTAATATAGACTCCGAATTCCATTTTGGTTAGACTCCGAACTTTTATTTGCTTACACTCCGAATTTTAGTTTTTCTTATGCTTAAATATTATCCATTACAAAACAATGTCATGCATTCAGTTATATATGTTTTGTTATAAAACAATGTCATCCATTCTGGTTCTAACTAACTATTGGTTTAGTGACACGTGTACAGGTCCCTCCGAAATTTAATGAAAATATGACCGTTGGAGGAGGGGGCTGACCGTTGGAAATTTACCTATAAAAAGGAGCTCATTTGAATGAGCTCAAGACTGAACTTCGACAACCTGACAACTTGTTCTTGCATGCTGTTGAAGTGATTTCTAGAGAGAGAGGCTCCTATTAACTCTCAAGATTCGTGCAGAAAGTTTGAACTACTTGTCCAAACTTTGCCTTGTGTATATTGCTTTGTGCGACTCCGAATGTTGGTGATTACATTCGAGGGCTTCTGGGGATAGGAAGATAGAGGTGCCAACTTACTTGAAGTTAGAGGTCTTCCTTGCTGTGGAAGACAGAGGTTCTAACTACGTTGAAGTTGAGGTCTTGCGAGGATGGCAAGATAGAGACTCTGATTATTGTATTGAGGGCTTACCTTGGTGTGGGTAAGACAGACTTGCTTGAAAGTATAAATAAAGGGACCTTTATCCAAGGTTGTTGGATACCCTTATCTTTGGGTTAAAAGAGTTATTGTTTGTTACTTGTAGTTGTACTACTTATTTTACACTGTATATTGTATTGTAAGGAAAGTATAACATTCTTGTATTTCCTTACCCTTGTACTCTGATTCATTTAGATTCTATACGCTTTAAGGTAGAATCTCATATTGTAAACTTTAGTTAAGTTTCAATTTCCGGATCCATATTTTCGGAACATGTTTTCAGAATCACTTTCCAGATTCAAGAAAGTGCATAGAACTAGAAGTTTGTAACTTCATACCTTGTTCCAATTCTCCAATTGGTGTTAGAGGTGTTGTGAATTTTCTTAGTTTAACTTTGTTAAACTTATATATTTCCATGTTTAAGGAAATTTTCAAAGTATAAAATTCACCCCCCTATTGTATATTGAGCATCTATATCATTATTTTGATCCTACATACCTCAATAAGATGAACGATGTGACTGATATGACTTTAAGTGTGTCTTTTTATTTAAAATTGGCATCAATTTTAGTAAAAAGGAAAAGTAACCTACTCAAAACTGAGAAAAAACATTTGGATTTTTTTGATACTTTAGGGAAGTGATCCAAAAGTTATTTTATACATTTATCAATCATATTAATTTTAATACAATGAATTTTGTGACTAGTATGACTCTATGTTCAACTTTTTATTTAAAATTGAAATCAGTTTCAGTAAAAATGAAAACTGATCTACTCAAAACTCTGAAAATGCATTCATATTTTTTTTATAATTTAGGAAAATGACCTATAAGTCATTATAGATGTTTATGAATCACAAGAACTTCAAGATTATGCATAGTGTGGCTGGTATGACTCAAAGTTTATTTTTTAATTAAAATTGACATCAATTTTAGTAAAAAAGAAAATTAACCTTCTTAAAACCGAGAAAATGCATTCATATTTTTTTCTACTTTAAAAAAATTACCCCTTATCCATTTTTACATTTGTTAATCAACATAACCTTAATCCGACACACGGTGTAACTAGTATGACTCCAAATGTGTCTTTTTTAAAAAAATTGATATAAATTTTAGAAAAAGGAAGAAGTGGCATAGTGAAAACTGATCAAACGCTTTTGAATTGTTTTGATACTTTAGATGAAGTATCCATGAGTCATTTGTGATGTGTAAGAATCATATAAACCTCAATATGATGCATGTTGTTACTGGTATGACTCAAAGTGAATATTTTTATTTAAAATTAATATCAATTTTAGTAAATGATCTACTAAAAATTGAGAAAATACATTTGGTTTGTTTTTATAATTCATAGAAATGATAAATAAGTCATTTGATATGTGTAAGAATCAGCCTCACCTCAATCTAATGCACTGTGTGATCATTATGACTTCAAGTGTATCTTTTTATTTAAAATTGACATCAATTTTAGTAAAAAGGAAAATTGACCAAATCAAAACTAATAAAATACATTAAAATTGTTTTTATACTTTAGGAAAATGATCCATAAGTCATTTTAGATGTGTAGTAATCAACCCCACCTCAATCCAATGAATGGTGTGACTGATATGACTCCAAGTGTGACCTTTTTACTTTAAATTGACAATAATTTTAGCAAATGCAATAAGTGGCATACTGAAAACTGATAAAAAACATTCAAATTGTTTTGATACTTTTAGAAAATGATCCATGAATCATTTTTATGTGTAGGAATAAAAAAAATCAATTCAATGCACGATGTGACCAGTATGACTCTACATGCATTTTTTATTTAAAATTGACATCAATTTTAGTAAAAAGGACAACTAACCTACTCAAAATTGAGAAAATGCATTAGTATTATTTAGATAATTTATGGAAAGAATCCATAATTCATTTATCCTTACCTCAATCTGATGCATGGTGTGACTGGTATGACTCCAAGTGCATCTTTTTATTTAAAATTAATATAAATTTTAGTAACTGAGCAAATGAATTCGGACTATTTTGATACTATAAGATAATAATACATAAATCATTTCTGATATTTAGGAATCAACCACACCTCAATCTTACACATGGTGTGATCTATATGACTCCAAGTGTCTTTTTTATTTTAAATTGACATTAATTTTAGAAAAATGAACAAGTGTCATATAGAAAACCAAGAAAAACATTCTTATTTTTTTAATACTTCAAGAAAATGATCCATCAGTCATTTGTGATGTATAATAATCAATTTCACCTAAATATCATGCATAGTGTGATTGTTATGACTTCAAGTGTGTCTTTTTATTTAAAATTGACATCAATTTTAGTAAAAAGGACAACTGACCTACTCAAAACTGAGAAAATGAATTCTGATTGTTTTTATAATTTAAATAAATAATTCATAAGTCATTTGTGACATGTAGGAATCATACACACCTCAATTTGATGCACGGTGTGATTGGTATGACTCCATATGTGTCTTTTTATTTAAAATTAACATTAATTTTAGAAAAAAGGAAAAACAACATACTCAAAAAAAAGAAAATACATTCAAATTGTTTTGATACATTAGGAAAATGATCCATATTTTATTTGTGACATGTTGGAATCAACCAAACCTCAATCTGATAAACAGTGTGACCAATATGACTCTACGTGTGTCTTTATTTAAAATTGAAATTAATTTCATTAAAAATAACAATTGACACACTCAAAACTAAGAATACACATTCAAATTGTTTTGATAATTTAGGAAAATGATCCATAACTCATTTTTGATGTGTTGGAATCAACCTCACCTCAATAAAATGCACATAATGATCTGTATAACTCCAAGTCTATCTTTTTATTTAAAGTTGACATTTTTTAATGTATTATTTTATATTATAGTTTATTTATTTCTTGATAATATTACTAACATAATATTTGTTTTCTTATATAAGTGGATTCTTTTTCTTTGGTTGAGGTGATTTTTTTGGCAATGGATACCATGGTAGGACCATTTTTGTGAGGGGATCATGGGTTCCAAATATGATGTAACATTAGTCTTTAAATGTTTGTGGATGTTAATTGTAAATTTAATTATAAAAAACATTGTTTGAAATGTATATTTTAGTGTTTTTTTATCATTCCTAATGTAAAAATTATTTCAATTAAATTATATATTTTGTGTACAGGTTACTAATTTTTGCATTTTGTTATTATACAAATAGTACACTATAGTAGGTGGGGGTTTTATCAGTGAAAAAATAGCACTGATAAAGGGGACACCCCTTTAACAGTGCCGATATTAACAATACTTTTTTAACACTGTTAAAATCTTTTTTTCATGCTGTTAAAGGGAATATATATAGAAATGCTCTAGAAAATGAAATAGTAGCATGCGATAATACCCATATCTTTCTTTCCAAAATTCCATATTGTTATTCCATTATGGTTAATTCCACCCATATAAATAAATGGAAAACTAAATCATGATCTTAAAACATGCATACATTAAATAATAGAGGGAAATAAGATCCCCTACATAGAGAAAGATGGTCACACTCTACACTTAAGAAAGTGGGAGAGATAAGAGCCTGTGTTCTTTTCATAAGAAGCTAATTTGGATTTCAGTAGATGATATTTTATTTTCTAAGGGTTATATATCAGTCAGAATCACCCAAAAATTCTCATAGTATCTTCGGTCGCACAACACAAATAGGAGAAGAAATGGAAGTGAGAGATAAAATAAATATAATACATGTATTTAAAAAAATTATACACACAATAACCTTTGAAAATATAAGAGCTTCATTAGAATTCACAACATCCCTTTTCATTATAAGAAGAAGTGTAAAATCCTAATATAAACTTTCTATATAATTATATATAATCATTTTAACCTACTATATGAGCTGTAAATATTTAGATGTGAAGATATATTCCCAAAATTTTAGTTTTATTTTCTTAAATATTCCATTTAATGCATGCATTTTTATTATCCAAATTTTTACTTAATTATTAAACATTCAATTACCAATTTTTTTTAACTACCAAATTACACAATTTCATTTATTTTATAATATATCCACATAATCCCATGATTTATCCTTTGATTTCATCTCTTTGTCTTACAATTTTATTCCCCTCTCAAACATTATTTCCTATTTATTTCAACCTCATAATTCTCTCTCCAATCACTCCTCAACTATAAATCCTATGATTTTTCCCATCTTTTTATCCTTCTATGTTTTTTAACACCCAACCTTCCTTTTATAATCGTTTGAATTTTAAAAAATCAATTTCTATTTTTTAAACAAATTCCTACAATATATATATATATATATAATGTAATATAAGATAAATTAATATTTACAGACATATATACATGCATATATTCATACATACATACATACATACATACATACATACATACATACATACATACATACATACATACATACATACATACATACATACATACATACATACATACATACATACATACATACATACATACATACATACATACATACATACATACATACATACATACATACATACATACATACATACATGCATTCATGCATGCATGCATGCATGCATACATACATACATACATACAAACAAACATACATACATACATACATACATACATACATACATACATACATACATACATACATACATACATACATACATACATACATACATACATACATACATACATACATAATATTTTAAATCATAATATATATATATATATATTCATAATACATAACACATAACTATATAACACAAAAACACACGCATTTATATATTGTGTAATTTATTTTAATTATACAAGATAATTTACCTGTATAAAAGGAAATGGATCCCAAATCCCCTAGGGTGATGAATCCCACTCCAAGGGTTTCTTTGTTATGTTGTGGTGTGGATCTTTGATCATTTTCGATAAAAAAATTTGGTTGCATCTTCACCCCATATAGATCCTCATTTTATCTGATGGGTGCAACTTAATCTTAACTTAGTTGACGACTTCTCTCATTTACAGCGCTACTCGACCTTTTTCATTGTCACCATCAGTTTCTATCATCTATGATGTGACTTCCTTGATTACCCTCATCCTCAGATCTGGATGAAAATCTAGGCTCCCCTAGTGTAGATCAACGATTGTTCATGCAACAGTGGTTTGTTTTTAGGAAGGTGGTTGTTCGAAGGATGATGTCCCTTCGACATCTCTCCTGGATGGTGGTGTGTGTTCCAAGTGGTGGTATAGATCTCATAATTGATATCAGTTAGTGATGTTCATCTTGAGCATCTTACTAGTTGTGTGAAGTGGGAGGTAGAGAGATATATGGTGCCGGATAGGGGCTCGTGTGGTTGCTGGTGCCCGGGATAAGGGCGTCGACGATCTCTTGGATGACCATCGTGTTGTTCCAGTGGTTTGGAACATCCAAATATTTCTGGTTTTTATTTCTGATTGTTTATTGGGTTTGTATATTTCTTGTCATGTGATGGTTTATTTTTCATTTCATTTGGATGACGGTGCAGCATTTGTTGGTGTCACTTGGTGGGTGGTCTCCAAAGAGGGATGGGTGTGATGACACCCATCCTCACCCATCCATTATCTTTCTTGATGAATGGATGGGAACCATTCTTTGACTTTTGCTAATTATTTTTAGTCTAATATTGCACAACATTAGGTTGAAATTATTGTGAATCCTCACATTATTTTTCAAGTGAGTGGATTGAAAGAGTTATGGGTGTGTTGAAACCTTTAATCAAGATCTCTTCCACATGTTTGTGTTGGTTGGAGAGGTCCTCTGTGATGTTGTGCTGGTCCATCATGGTGCAACTTTTTGGTGGAAGGGGCGACACATCATTTTGATTAATCACACCGGTGTATTATTAGGATAGGGGGTAATGAGGTTTTCTCTGGTTCTTTCCTAATGTTTTATTCCCTTTGATATTGAGAGAATATTATGACCTTTATTTATTACTTATTTTAAGGCTTTTTTCTTTACTTGTAATGAGTACCCTCTTTCCCAGTCTTTAAATAGGTTTTCCTTTTTTTGTATAATAAAGGGGTAGTTCCCCTTATCTTTAAAAAAAATTGACCTGTATAAAACTAGATACATGAGAGAATATAATTGATAGACAATATACTTATTAAATAAATAATCTTTTCAAATCATGCATAAAATATAGTTCATACATAATATTATTAATTTATGTAGAATATTTTTAAAATGTGTAATATATCTCACATAATCAAAATTCACAAAAAAAAATAAAACCTTAAAATAATAATAAATATAGATAGTATCTTGGGACTCTTTTATCTCTTGAGAAATGAAAAAGGGAGAGTTTAAGAAAATTGAATCCCTTATATTAAATACCAAGATAGCACAAACCATGAGTTTTGTCCCATGGTCCCAAAACTTATTGAAGATAAAATAACAATAAATTACAAGATAAAATGGGATTTGAAGTCCACTGACAACCACTGCCAAAATATTTAAAACAGTTACTCATCTATGGTAATGACCACCACCTCTAATTCTTGGATGACATCCCCACTTCTATGTTTTTTTCTATCTCTATGTATTTTCATCCACTTGAGAATCATTTGGTGGGATAATATCCTCACGTAACCATACATCATGTTCTCCAGTTGAACCTGTGACATCAGAAGATACCTTCCTAGTGTTTCTCCTTATTACAGTCTTGATGGCATGAGCATTACCAAATTGTTCATGGAATACCTCTTTACTATTAGATATGTTTAATATTTATAGTAGACTAAATCTATTTTTACCAAAATACAGTGGAGTCGAGGGATTATCCTTTCTTATAACCATGATTTACTTTGGGGGTTCTGAGGTATCCTACTCCCCTTCTTTATATGTTGGTCCAGACTTAGGTGAAATTCTAAGCGAGATGTTTTTCTTGTGGATGACCATCTGAAAGAAATCATCATAAATGATGACATTATTTCCCTTATTTCATTTAGTGACTAGCCTATCCACTACCATCATATAAGAACCAGTTTCCATGGATTTATTAGAGACAGTTATCTCCATCTTGTTATTTCCTTGTGTCCATGGGTAAGGACCTCTGATGACGCAATTCCTTGTCCACCTGTTCCTATCCATCATTCTTAAATTCATATTGACCATCAGAAAAATCAACATTTCTAGACACTAAAATAGTATCTCTCATATTAAAGAATCAAAACCAAACCATGAAATAATATATTATATTAAATAATATTTTTTGAGATTAATCTCAAACAAAGATCTCTCTATAACAAGAGCTCAATTAAAGAGATTACATGAAATCACATAGTATGGTCAATAATCATATTAAGAAAGTCCAAGGTCATATATATAATCTTAATGGAATCAATCATCATACAACTCAGGATATTTAGCATGAATTTGTGACTCGTGTTCCCAAGTGCATTTCTATTAACCACCATGTTTCCAAATTACATGAACCAAGTGAATAAAACTTCCTTGATACACTTTTTCCCAAAGATCCAAAATCTCTATAAGTTATTCCTAGAAGGTCACATAATCTTTGATATCCATATCTTCCTAATCAATGAAATGAGAGACATCATGAAGATAATAAAGAAGCTAAAATATATGGAAAAATTCATGGATCTGTTTTATATGTGGGGTTAGTGTTAGATAATAAGAAGAAAAACTAACAATATCTAACATCTTAAATGACCAATGAATTAAAGAGAGAGTTTACTCCCTCGACCAAACCTCTGCTGACAATGACAAAGATATACCTTCAGAAATACATGATCTATAATATCAAAATCAAGAGGCCTCCTTTGACAATCCCCATAAGATTTATGGCAATCACAAGCTGCCATTATCTACCCATGAATCACCCACACCTTCTCCATTGCTCTCTACACTAATTCATGTCTAATAATTTTTAATTTTCTAACATAGATCTTACACAATAGTGATTGGAATGGCTGACCATAAAACACTTCTATTAGATCCATACTGATGGTAAAGTGGTAACTATTATTGTACGAAATTTTGAAAAAGGGTAAGTGTTACACCAAAAATATTCTAAAATATAGAATACACGCACAAAGAAAGTCTCATATACTCTAGATGGTTTAATTTGTCTAGTCTCATGTATGTAGATGAAAAGAGGTGGTTAGATGATGTGAAATTTATTGCATGTTTTTTCATATCTAATATATTGATTAATTTTGTTTCTAATTTCAAAATAATATTTTTAGTTCATTCAATTTCATTTTTTGGTAATTTGGTATTAAATATTTTAAAGTTGTAATTTTATGTTAAAATATGTATTTTATTGATTATTTTGGATATTTTATTATTTTTATAGTTGAATAAATAAATTAGTGTATGCCACCATTTTTATTCTATTTTTTTATATCATACCTTTATTTTTTAATCATTTTTTTTATTTCAAAATAATAATTTTAAATATTTATTTTTATTCTTTGATTTTATTAATTATCGATTAAAATGTATTTTAAATTATTATTTCCTAGTTTTTATTCTATTTTGTTTAAAAATTCATTCATTTGAGTAATTGCTTTTGTAATTAATTAATTTAATTGTGTTATTAATTTATTTTTATTTTTATACTCATTTAATTTATCAATTATTTATTTTTTTATAAACAATTAATTTTATTGTTGTTTCTATTTATTTTTTTATTGTAAAATAATTTACTAATTTATTTTATTTATTTTTAGGAAAAGTATGTGCGGTTAACATACTAACCATGCCACGATTAGTATACTGATCATGTGAGATGCTGACAACTAATCTCATGGTAGACATACCTACTATGATCCCCTACCTCCACCTGACCATGACACCCCACAACAACTGGTTGTGCCTCTTACTTCAGCCTATTGTGACTTTGTCCAGGCAAGTGATCATGCAGATGAACTTCAACAAATCACGCCTAAACTACTATACCTGAATCCCACACCCTTCTGTGACACATTGGCCGAGTTATTGCTGCATGAATAATTTACATGGTTGAATAACACATCCAAACCATATATAAAACCCCAAACCCCACTATTGTACCTATTCCACTTACGACCGGACCAGACAATCTTTTTTTCTAAGATGAACTATAAAAATGTTTCCCTTTAAATATAGATAGTAAAGGTATTAGACCAGAACAACCAGATCAAAGCTCACACTTTGCAGATCCAAAATTATAAATCTATTTAAACCCAAATTACATGCAAAATTCAAAAAAAAGTTTAGTTGTACTATTTTATTGTTGACCCGCATAATAATAAAAATTAAAAAAACAATACAAAAATAAATGTTTAAAAAAAATATGTATTGGTTGAAAAACTAATAAAAAAGAATTTAAAACAAGGATTTAAATCATATAAAAACTTCGGTCTTCTATATATATAAATAATGAAAAAAATCTTTTATTAAAGAAAAAAATGTACGCTTCTTAACCTTTTAAACCACTTCAAAACCGATCAAAAAAAGACATTAAGTCTTCAAAAACTAACATGTTAAGCCTTTGAAAAAAAGAATGAATCATCCTCATCTTTATTCTTGATCACTTACTTCTTCTTATTCTAAACCAATAAAAAATTGAACCTAACAATTTAAAATAACATAATCGATAAATTCAAAAACACACTTCTAAATAGTTAAAAACATTACCAGTTGGTGTAAAACCATGAAAAAAACTTCATATAAAAATCAAGGATTGCTTTTTTTTATAAGAAAATGACACCAATATTTGTTCAATACATGTCCTCCAATGCTAAAATTTGATTCAGATGCTGCATTTATAATAGAGATTCTTAATCAAATATGTTAAATAATCCAATTCAAAGAAAATAAAAAATTATAAAGAAATAGAGCAGGACATACCAGAGCATGTTGCAACACTTCACGAACCTGATTATGGCACTTTATAATCCAATTAAAAGGAAAATGATTCTCATTGCATTTTTTTAATAAAAATTATTCAATTAACTCATCATAATTCATACTATCCAAAAATTCGTTTTCAATTGAAATCATTTCCAATTTACATAATCTCTCATGTGACATGGTAGTCCGAAGATAAGTTTTAATCAACTTTAGCTTAGAAAAACTTCTCTCTACTGATGCAACTATAATGGGTATAGTCAAAAAATTGATATGCCACCCATGTCATTTGAAACCCTCCATCCTTCCAATAAATCTTGATAAAATCAATGATATCAATTGATTTTATCATTTCACTGGGTAATATTGACTTCAAATGTCTGATCTCTTGAAATAATTCATCCTCATAAATATCATCATATTCATCATGTTTCAAAAAAACATTGAAATTGAGTGCAATGTTTTTTCAATTTTTCTTCAGAAATATTTCCAAAATGTGCTTTAAAAAAATCCAAATATTTCATCAAAGTGTTCAAACTGCTTAAAACATTCTCTCAATGACATAAGGGCCTGATCAATAATTTTAAAGAAATAATTTGTTCTAAAATTTTCCTCCATAGACAATTTTCTAATATCATCATTTTCCACATCCTCATCAAATTGTTTCTTCCTGCGAACAACTCTTTTTTCTTCAAATATTAGATCAATACCAACTTCAAGTGCAAGTTCTTTTGCATCATTCATTAAACCTTAAAATCCCTCTGCTTGAAGTTCTTGAAGGAACAAAATCAACTCTTTTATTTTTTTACTTGCATATTCGATATCCATCTCTTCTCTTTGAAGGATATTACTGATATGATTAACTTTATCTATTATTTTTACCAAAAATATAAGTTAATGATAAATTAAAAATTATCTAATGCATTGGAACACAATCCTTTAGCATCTAACATCACCTCATCATCATGTTTAGAAAGATTGGAAATTTCAACCAATGCATTTCTTAACTCAGGTGTTTGTATTATTATATCTCTAATACTTTCGATGTGACTTTTCCAAGGAGTTATTGATAAGTGTTTTGGTGTCAAAACCTTCACATATGACTTTAAAATATTACATCGATATGGTGAACCTGAAAACAATGTATAAATATTTTTCACATATGCAAAAAAATGGATTTCACACTAGATTTTTCCATGTCACATATATCGAGATTCAGGATATGACATCCACATAGAGTGTAAAATGATCTAGGATTTACATCAAGAAGCCTTTTTTGGACATCTTGATGTTCACCTTTCATGTTTGATCTATTATCATTACTTTTTCCTCTTATGTCATCAATGTTGTGTTTAAGATCAACAAAAGCATCTTTATGGGACTTGAAAATCCCACAACCGGATGTGTCATCTACATTTATGAAGCCAAGAAATAATTCCTCCACCTTAACTTTAAATTCTTCCTCAACATCCACACATCTTATGATAATTGACATTTTTTATTTATGACTTATATCCGGATTACAATCAAGGAAAATCGAAAAATACTTTTCTCTCATAATATTTTTCAAGATTTTTTATTTAATCGCATTCCCCAACAAAATTATCAATTCATTCTGAATTTTATGACAAAGATAATGCTTTTGAATTTCATTATTAACAACATGATGAACATGATCTTGCATAACTGAGTAAAATTCATAAACAAATTCAATAAGTTTACAAAAAACACCATTATCCTTCTCATAAATCTTCTCATTTGTTCCATGAAATGGTAAGTTATTTTGTGCAAGTACCTTCACAACTCTAATGATTCTAGTAAGTACCATCTTCCAATGAACTCTTTCTTTATCAATGAAACATTCTATATTTTTATCAATTGTTTGTTTATTTTGAAGTCCTCTCTACAATTACACCCACTTCACAACATTAGAAATGTGTTAAAAATTTATTTTATGATCCCTAAGTCTTGTTGAAAGGTGGTTCCAATCATTAGATCCTCCTTCAGTCAATGCACTTTTCATCAGTTTCAACTTAAATAATTTACAACAAAAACAAAATACATTTTCCAACTCATTAGAATACACTAGCCACTTCCTCTTGTGTTTTTCACCATTATGAAGTAGACAAAAATAATGATTAGAAGTAAAATGTCTCCCATGACTGAATTCCTTAATAAATGCGTCATGTCACGACCCATCCTCGGGGCCCGAGCCGTGACTACCCCAAGCCCGCCTTCCAAAGGCTAGGGGCTGGAGACTAGCACCAAGACATATTTCCCGATAAAAAGGGAAGGCATTGCCTTTGTAAAGTAAACAAACACCATAGAGAAAGCATGAAGAAGTAATCACTAAGTAAAAACTGGGTACAACAGTAAGTGCGGAAAAGTAAGTGGGCCAGAATACAAACCCAAACTGAAAGTAAAGTACAACTGGAAATGGAAAACAACAACTAAAAGTAAAGCCGCAACGTCGAGCCTTCCAATGGAAGTCCCACCTGAAGGGTGGGTACAGATAGCCTCCATAGCACCTCGGGTCCAGCCGTCCACTCCGAGTACATCCCGCCCAGTGGTCCACCTCCAGGTACCGTCCTGCTCCGCAAGCCTCAACCGCGGTCAGCGCTGTCCGTCGTCTGCAACCAACAAAACGTAGTGCGGGCATAGCCCGTGCAGGGGTGAGTATAAGCTACTCAGTAGGGACCCCGAGACCCCCGTAGGTCTCCCAGAATCCACAAAGGATAATCCACAAAGGAAACATACAATCACGAAGTAACATCTGACTCTACTTAGGTATATGCCCATACATATACCTAAGTCATCAATTCTTGTTCGGCTCCAACATCCGAGCTCAAGAACAACCCAGTCCACACAGGAAAGAAAAATGTAATCCACACAGGATAGCACAACACAATCCACATAGGAAAGCAAAACAAGATTCAGCTCACACAGGTATACTTCTTCGTATGACGATAGAGATAATCAGATATAGCCACTGATTCATCTAAGCCATCGGATCCACATAGGATCGATAGGTACTAACCCCCGCAATGACCCACAAAGGATCGATAGGTAACTAACCCCCGCAATGACCCCCAAAAGATCGATAGGTAACTAACCCCCGCAATGACCCACACAAGATCGGACCCACACAGGATCTATAGGTGTTGGCCCACACAGGACCGCTGAGCACTGACCTACATAGGATCTGACCCACACAGGATCGATAGCACTGATCCACGTAGGATCGCTGAGTGCTGTAGTCGTCGCCGTCGAATCCACGGAGGATTTCTGCACAGTCGTCATCGTTGTCGCAGTCGCAGCCGGCTCTAGGGTTCTCGCACATAGCAAGCTCGTTCGAGAGGGTCCGCTCCATGAGCCGAAGGGCTGATACATCAACTGACACATAGTCCGGAGTTGATGTATCCAAAATTTCTGTATCGTCAATAGGAACTCAACGTCACAGACGATGCATCAACCGGATGCCCAGTCTGAGAGTTATTGGCCTTTTCGTCCCAGGGGCCCGGTTGGTTTTTAAGTCAAAACCAACCCGATCGTACTCCAACTGCATCCAAACCTCAATCGGAGTAAGCCAAAAGGTCCGTCTCACTTAGAGGAATCCAACAAAGTCGACGGCACGTCAATCGGACGTCCGGAGCTCAAGTTATAAGTGTTTCCGCTCCGAAGGCCCGGTTGGTTTCGTATACAAACCAACCCGGCCGAACCCAAAGTACTATGAAACCTTTAGTGTAATATACCAAAATGACCGTCTCGATCCAAGGATCTCTATGCGATTGACAATGCGTCGATCGGAGGCCCGTAGCTCAAGTTATGGGCAAAATATCGATGGAGGTTTGGTAAAAGGGGGTTCCGTCCCGGTCCGACCTGGCCCGATACCCTCTGGGTCGGCCTGAACCGATTCCAAGTTCGGCTTGGCTGGCGCAGCCCGGCCCAGCCTGGGCGCGGTGCGGCCCGGCGCGCTGGCGCCAGCCAGGGGCTTGGCCTTTTCGGTCGAGCCAAGGGACACGGGGGGGGGGGGGGGGGGGGGGGGGGCACTGCCCCCACTTTGTGTAACTGCGGCCCCCCATAATGGGGGCCACTCTTTGCTGACCAGCTGGGGGTTTTGAACCCCCGACTCTTCCCCTGCTCCGGCCGGCCGGCTTCTGCTGCCACAGGACCGGCAAGGCCGGCCCCCCCTACTCCGACGTCGGCGGCCCGATTCTGGCTGCCGGTTCCCCTACTCTACCGTGGCTCAAGCCGCGGCCTTGGTCCGTCCAGCGTGGCGCGACGGTGCCGCGACCCTCCACCGCTGCCCCGCTCCGGCCGCGGTGTCTTCGGGTTTTTCTAGCGCGGCGCGATGGCGCCGCAGCTTGGTTTGATTTTCAAATGCGCGGCGCGACGATGCCACACATCCTTGCCGCTCGTTCCCGCACGTTGTGATGACACCACATCACTTTCCTTCGAACCACAATAACAAAAAAAATAATAAGGGAGGAGGGTCAGCCGTGTTTGTGCGGTCCGGCCCCCTCCCGTTAAATGATATCAAGCGGTCCAATTGAACGAGGATAAATGACGGAAGAAATCACAAATAAAAACACATAAAACCCCTACCTAAATGTTGTCGTAGAACGAGAGTTCGTCGCAGAATTAACCGTCGCGGAAGAAGAGGATCGACGCGGAAGAAAGCGTCACGGAAGGAACGTCGTTGGCATTAGTTGATCTCCGAGGGAGGCGTCTCTCGCCATCGTCCGCCGTCGGAGGTCAGCGTTCTTTGTCGGCGGCGGTGCGTTCTTCATCGAAGAACGAAGAATCCTCAAGACCTCTCTTTTTCTCCCAAAGTCTTAACACAACAAAACCCAACCATAATAAAATAATTCCTTCACTTATTTTATTATCATAACTTAAGTATTTAAATTCAAAAGTTGAAATAATTCCCTCAATTAATTAACTCAAGTTTTCAAATTAATGAAGGGTTATGGAAGGTTAGGGAAGATGAAGGGGTGGTGTCCGTGTGGGCCCCACCACTCTCATAACCTCCCATGGGAATTTGGGTGGTTACCCCAACTTCCACTCAATGGATAAACCACTTAAAAGAAATAAAAATTGTAACTCAATTTTTATTTTATCTTCCACAAATTTTTAACAACTTCTCTCGTGTAAACGCAACTCCGGAAAAGGTGTTCCTAAGCAATTACCAGTGCTGCGAATCCATCGGTTCCCTCAGAATTCGATTCCGAGCACCGGTTCAAAAGTTAGAAAAACCCGCTCGTTCGTTCACTGAACGTACCCGAGCTAAAATTCGGATAGAAATTCCGGGCACACCAGGCCTCAGAATCAGGTGCCGTCAGAAACCGCGTTCTTGTAAAATCCCAAAGAAAATTAAGAAAAAATTTCCCTTGAATTTTACGGGACTTTACATTACTCCCACCTCAGGGATTTACGTCCCCGTAAAGATACATCAAAAACTAGGGAAACATATGTGGGTACTGAGTATGCATCTGAGCCTCCCGCTCCCATGTGCTCTCCTGGAGGTTCTCGTGCTGCCATCTGATGCACACTATAGCAATCTACCATCCACGTAGGAACCTCTCCTGTTGATCCTCGATCTCCACTAGAACCTCTGCAAAAGTCACCCCATCATCTAAGTCCGACTCCCCATGGTCAATGATATGCATCGAGTCGTGCACGTATCTCCTCAGCTGAGATACGTGAAAGACGTCATGCACCCGGTGCAACTGAGTTGGTATATCCAGGCGATAAGTCACCTCGTAAATCCTACTGAGGACCTGGAATGGTCCGATGAAGCGTGGATACAACCTTCCGCCTCGTCCAAATCTCTGTATTCCACTTCGAGGTGAGACCCGCAAGAAGACGTGGTCGCCATCCTCGAACTCTAGTGTCCTCCGCTATAAAGTCCCGTAAATTTCAAAGAAATTGTTTTCTTAATTTTCTTTGGAATTTTACAAGAACGCAGTTTTTGACGGCACCTGATTCCGAGGCCCGGTGTTCCCGGAATCATTTTATGAAGTTTAGCTCGGGTATGTTCAGTGAACGAACGAGCGGGTTTTTCTAACTTTTGAACCGATGCTCGGAATCGAATTCTGAAGGCATCGATGAAATCGCAGTGCCGGTATTTTCTTAGAAATGCCTCTTCTGGAGTTGCGTTTTCTCGGGTGTGTTTTTTAATTTTTGGGCTTAAAGTTAAGAAATAAAATAAATGGTACGACAAACTTTATTTTATTTCACTTAAAACCACTTGAAAGCCACTTAAAGCTGCTTAAGCTGAGTTGATGCGGATAGGGTGCTATCCAAAAATATCATACCCTCTTGGTAGGATATTTGTGAGGTGGGGCCCGCATGAGCCCCACCGTTTCTTTTCCTCTAAGTAACGCACCCGTGAAAACCCGTCATTATGAAAGTCAACTGACGCATTTTCTTAAATTCTTAACGCACCAATTAATTGGGTGGTTTTATTTGTTGAATTAATTCTATGAATTAATGGTTCGTTACTTAACTTATCTCTTTTTTCGTTTCTCGGCATGTTTATAAAATAAGACCAACGCTTTTCTTCTTAAGTGTTGTTCGTTGAGAGGATTTGACAGAAACCTCAAGTTCTTCATCCTCCTTCACGAAAAACGCGAAGAACATGAAGAACGTCGGCCTCCGACGAAGAATGCCGAACCCACGGAAATTGACGACGTGACACCATGTGCCGCGACGTCGACATTTCCTCTCCCGCGACGTTCTTCTGCGATGTTCCTTCCTCCGCAACAAAATCTTCGATCATCCGTTGAGGTGAGAGATTGCGGTTCTTTAATTTCCTTTGTGGATTATAACTTCAATATGGATTTAATTATTAAAACTAAATCTATATGTTCTTGATCCTCGGAGATCGTCGATGTGACGCCCTTCCGCGATGACGTGACGCCCTTCCGCGACGCGATGCTCCACTTGTTCCGCGATGGTCAATTCCGTGAAGAACGCACGTACGATGAGGTAGGGATTTTTTTGGAAATACCTTTTTATTCCCGTGATTGTTTATTTTAAAAACAAAGAACTCAGATCAAGTTCAATTTTAATTCCATTAAAATTGTGTCTTGCTTATTATTCATGTGTTGAATATTTTATTCACGATTGTTATCACCTAACGCGGAGGGTGCGGGCCAAACAAACACGGCCCGACAACCCTCCGCAGTTCTTCGTTGATGTGCGGATTTGCGGGTGACGACAAAACATGCCGCAGAGGTGATTCGTTGTTTCCGAAGTGAAGTACGGGACCCAGGAGGAGCTATGGCGCAGACGTAAACGAAATCGGACCATCGGAGCAACACTAGTGGCCCGTGGAACCCACCGGCGGCCGGAGGCGGTGGCGCCCCAGCGCGTCGCCAGACAGGGCCGCTGCGGCTGAAGCCGCGGCGGCGGCGCCCAGCGGACCCGCGGACGCGCGGGTCCGGTACAGACGGGACGCGGCTTTGCCGCGTCCGCTGATCCAGCACGACCCCACGCGGGGCTGCGACACCTTCATCCCGCGGGGGCAGCGCCCCGCGGCTCCCTCGCTCGGCCGCTCGGCCGAGCCGAGCCGGGCCGACACGACCGGTCGGGTCGCGCCCTGGCCAGGCCGGGCCGCGCCGAACCGGGTCGGACCCGGACCCGGGTCGGGTCGACCCAGGGGGGTTGGGCCGGGTCGGTCCGGGCCCAGACCCCCGTCTTCGGACCGTTTTCGGTCTTTTGCCCGTAACTTGAGCTACGGGCCTCCGAACGACGCGCCATCAGTGGCAATGCTATCCTGGGATCGAGACGGTCGTTTCGGTATATCACAATCAAGGTTTTGGATTACTTTGGGTTTGGTCGGGTTGGTTCGTCCACGAAACCAACCGGGCCCTCGGAGTGGAAACACTCATATCTTGAGCTTCGGACATCCGATCGTCGTGCCGTCGACTTTGTTGATTTCTTCTAAGTGAGACGGATCTTTTGGCATACTCCGCCCGAGGTTTGGACGCAGTTGGAGTACGGTCGGGTTGGTTTTTCCTTAAAAACCAATCGGGCCCCTAGGACGAAAAAGCCAATAACTCTCAGACCGGGCGTCCGATTGACGCGCCGTCTGCGACGTTGAGTTCCTGTTGACGATACGGAACTTTTGGATACATCAACTCTGGACTATGTGTTAGTTGATGTATCATCCTCTCGGCTCGTGGAGCGGACCCTCCCGAATGAGCTTGCAGTGTGCAGGAACCCTAGAGCTTGCTGCGACTGCTACTGTGACGACGACGAATGTGCAGAGATCCTCAGTGGATTCGACGACGACGACTACAACACTCAGCGATCCTGTGTGGATCAGTGCTACAGATCCTGTGTGGGTCTGATCCTGTGTGGGTCAGCGCTCAGCGGTTCTGTGTGAGCCAGCGCCTACAGGTCCTGTGTGGGCCCGATCCTCTGTGGGTCTTTGCGGGGGTTAATACCTATCGATCCTTTGTGGGTCCGACAACTTAGATGGATCAGTGATCATCTCTCTCTTCATTCAAAGAAGTATACCTGAGTGAGCTAAAACTCTGTTTTACTTTCCTTTGTGGATTGTGTTGTGCTATCCTGTGTGGATTTACGTTTTACTTTCCTTTGTGGAGTGTGTTGAGCTATCCTGTGTGGATTTACGTTTTACTTTCCTTTGTGGATTGTGTTGAGCTATCCTGTGTGGATTTTATGTTTTATCTCCTGTGTGGAATGGGTTGTACTTGAGGTCGGATGTTGGAGCCGAGCAAGAATTGATGACTTAAGTATATGTATGGGAATATACCTAAGCCGTGTCGGATGTTACTTCGTGATTGTATCTTTCCTTTGTGGATTATCCTTTGTGGATTCTAGGAGACCTTCGGGGGTCTCGAGGTCCCTACTGAGTAGCTTATACTCACCCCTGCACGGGCTATGCCCGCACTACGTAGTGTTGGTTGTAGATGACGGAGAACGCTGATCGTGGTGGAGGCTTGCGGAGCAGGACGGTACCTGGAGGTGGACCACTGGGCGGGACGTACTCGGAGCGGTCAGGAGGACCCGAGGAGCAGTGGAGGCTATCTGTACCCACCCTTCAGGTGGGACTTCTAGTGGACGGCTCAACGTTGCGGCTTTACTTTTCAGTTTCTGTTTTTCCCCTTTCAGTTGTACTTTACAGTTGGGCCTGTATTTCCGGCCCCCTTTACTTTTCTGCACTTACTGTTGTACCAACTTTTACTTAGTGTTTACTTGATCTGCTTTCTTACTCTGTGGTGCTTTTTTACTTTACAAAGGAAATGCCTTCCCTTTTTACCGGGATTTAAGCCTTGGTGCTAGTCGCTAGCCCCTGGCCTATGGAAGGCGGGCTTGGGGTAGTCACGGCGCGGGCCCCAAGGTCGGGTCGTGACAAATTGGTATCAGAGGAGTTCGGTTCTACCACAGACTCTGATCTTTCTTCTCTGTGAAGCAATAGTGTTTAGCGTATTGGGTGTGGTTATCAGTCCAGGGAGTCCAGTGTTGGTGCGGCAGCCGACGTATCCGTACACCAGGACCCTGACTTCTGATTTCTGACTTATTGCACAAAAACATTGATTGCATGTGTGTTTCAAGTTTTCTTTGTGATTACTTGTATCAGCTCATTGGGTATACCGTTCTGACCGTGGCGCACCTGTTTCTTTTCAGGATGGCCCCACAACGGCAGCCAGCTAGGGTTCCGAGAGTTGTACGTGACGACAGCCCGCCGAGCGACGAGGCCTCAGTACAGGGCCCGTTGACAGCAGAGGCACCGACGGTACCTCTACCCGCCGAGCCACTGATGCTTCCAGCACCAGCCGCTGACGATGCACATCGCCTCAGTGCACTGAATGAGTTCCAGCGCCAGCGACCACCCATTTTCCACAGGGAGACGGACCCCCAGGCAGCTGAGGACTGGTTGGAGGCAGTCGTACGAGTTTTCAGGCTAGTGAGGACACTAGCAGACCTCATGGTGATCCTCGCTGCGAGCCTACTGCACGCAGCAGCGGGACTATGGTGGAGCTTGATGCTCCAGGTGCATGACGAGACATCTCTTCTTTGAACGGACTTTGAGAGCCTCTTCCGCTCGGAGTTCGTTCCAGCCACCCTCCGTGCGGTGCGCATCCAGGAGCTTCTTCAGTTGCGGCAGGTCAGCTTGACGGTCGCCCAGTACGCGGCGAGGTTTACCGATCTTTCTCGCTACTCGACAGATATGGTACGGGACCCCTTCTTCTGGGCCTGGACCATTGAGCAGGGTTTGAGACACGAGATCAGGGCATCGCTGATCTCCCTCAGCATTACGACTCAGGCAGGAGTACTGGAGCGAGCCCTTCTGATCGAGAGCTTTCTGGCTGAGTCCACAGCGAGACCTACCGCATGGCGGCAGGTAGCGGAGTCTTCGGCAGCAGGTAGCCGACGAATGACTCATGGTTCTAGGCAGACCAGACCTTCCGGCAGAGGACCTCAGGACACTGGCTCAGCAGTGCGGGGCACACAACACGGAGCTAGTCTTTCAAGAGGCAGGCAGTGCTACGCATGCGGCGGGCAGGGCCACATGGCTCGTGACTGCCCGACCCGCCGTACCGAGGAGCAGTAGACAGTTGAGGGGCCACCCAGGTAGAGGCAGAGGGTCGACCGTGGTGGTCCGCAGGGAGGAGGCGGACGAGGCAGAGGAGCTGGCCGAGAAGCAGGTGGTGGGCGATGCTTTGAGGCTCTACCACCACCACCACCAGGAGGCCCGCCCCGACCATAGGGAGCTGGCGGGCAGAGACAGCCACAGCTCCAGGCAGTGGAGACCTACGACCACGGCACGCCCGAGATGATTTGAGGTATGATCTGTGTCTATTCTACCCTTGTTGCAGTTCTTATAGACACGGGAGCGAGTCACTCTTTCATAGCCGCTGCCCTTGTTCGGAGCTCGGAGATTCCGACAGAGCCGTTGGCTCGATCCTTACGGCTAGAGACTCCTACGGGAGAAGACTCGACGATTACGCACTGGTGCTAGCAGTGTGAGCTTACTCTAGGAGGCGAGAGATTCGGATGGGATCTTCTTGTAGCAGCGTCGAGGCCTTATGACGTCATCTTGGGCATGGATTGGTTATCTACAGTTCATGCTCAGATCAACTGTATTAGGCGCAAGGTGCGATGTGTATGCACTGACAGGAGTAGGTTCACCTTCACCGGCGAGAAGGGAGCCCTTGCAGCATAGGATGGACTTCCGCAGAGGAGATGGAAACCCATTACTCATCAGTTAGCTAGCCTCATCCTAGGAGTAGTGGACATGCGGAGTCCAAGTTTTCCTGTAGTGGTGGATCAGTACGCGGACGTCTTTCCCGACGACATTCCAGGGCTACCTTCTCGCAGAGAGGTAGACTTTCATATCGACCTGTACCCCGTGACAGCCCCGATATAGACTCTAGCATATCAGATGGCCCCCTTTGAGCTTCGAGAGCTGCGGGTACAGTTGGAGGACTTGCAGGGAAAGGGATTCATCCGACCCAGTGTTTCACCCTGGGCTTCCCCAATATTGTTCTCCAAGAAGGCGGACGGGAGCTTGCGACTTTGTGTCGAATATCGTTGCCTGAACCAGGTGACAATGAGGAACAAGTATCCGCTACCTAGGATTGATGACCTCTTCGATCAGCTCAAGGGAGCACGGTGGTTCTCGAAAATAGACCTCAGGTCAGGCTATCATCAGCTCAGAGTTCGGGACGAGGATGTGCAGAAGACGACCTTCAGATGTTGGTATGGCCACTATGAGTTCTTGGTTATGCCATTCGGCATAACCAATGCTCCAGTAGTGTTCATGGGCCTCATGAACAGGATATTTCAGCCATACCTCGATCGATTTGTCGTGGTCTTCATCGACGACATTTTGATTTACTCGACGACTGAGGAGGAGCACGCCTACCACTTACGAGTTGTACTAGACACACTCCGAGAGCACCAGATTTATGGAAAGCTCTCAAAGTGTCAGTTCTAGATACACGAGGTCCACTTCTTAGGACACGTCATCTCTAAGGCAGGAGTTGCAGTGGATCCTGCGAAGATTGAGGCAGTGCTATCTTGGGAGCCACCCAGGAGCGTAACGGAGGTGCGGAGTTTCTTGGGACTAGCTGGATACTATCGGAGATTTGTGCCAGAATTCTCCAGAGTTACGACACCACTCTCAGCTTTGATGAAGAAGGGGAAACCATTTGTGTGGTCAGACAGATGTCATCAGAGCTTTTAGGAGCTGAGACAGAGATTGACCAGCACACCTATCTTGAGGTTGCCTGAGGAGGGAGTAGGGTACGTAGTCTACTGTGATGCATCAGGGACCGGACTCGGATGTGTCCTGATGTAGGAGCGGGCAGTGATTGCCTATGGATCACGTTAGTTGAGGCTGCATGAGCAGAACTACGCTACCCATGACCTGGAGTTAGCAGCAGTGGTCTTCGCCCTGAAGACATGGCGACACTATCTGATGGGCGAGCACTTTATAGTCTTTTCTGACCACTAGAGTCTCAGGTACATCTTCTCGCAGAAGGAACTGAACCTGAGACAGCGGTGTTGGCTCGAGTTCCTCCAGGACTATGACTTTGAGATAGTCTATACTCCTGGGAAGGGGAACGTAGTAGCTGATGCTCTCAGCAGGAGGACGGGCATTCCGCTACTCGAAGAGGTGACAGAGTAGCTAGCCTCTTTGCAGATATCCTTCGTGGATAGAGATGGCACAACCTTCCTTCAGTCTCTCATAGTCTCTCCTCCACTACTACAGAGAGTCAGAGAGGCACATCGTGGGGACGCTGACTGTGAGACGCGGCATTCACAGATATCCTCAGGACATGCACCTGATCACTTCTCCTCTGGAGCAAAGCTCGAAATCCTTTTCAGAGGACGTACCTTGGTACCAGTCGCTTTACGAGAGGAGGTGCTGAGAGAGTTTCACACTTCTCCTTTGGCGGTACATCCTGGAGTGGCGAAGATGTACCAGGACCTCAGATGACAGCACTGGTGGCCGGGCATGAAGAAGGCTGTGGCAGAGTTCGTTTCTCGGTGCCTCACCTGCCAGTAGGTGAAGGCAGAGCATCAGGTACCAACAGGCTTGGTACAACCCTTGGAGGTCCCGGAGTGGAAGTGGGATGGAATATATATGGACTTCGTGACTGGACTTCCACGCACTTCCAGAGGTCACGACCCCATCTGGGTGATTGTCGACCAACTCACCAAGTCATCTCACTTATTACCCATCAGAGAGCAGGGCTCAGTGGAGAGCTTGGGGCGTCTCTACGTTCAGGAGATTGTACGGCTTCACGGTGTGCCATCATCTATCATCTCCGATCGAGATGCTTGCTTTACTTCCCAACTTTGGAAGTGGTTTCAGGAGGCGTTCGGGATGCAGCTACGTATGAGCACTGCCTTTCACCCTCAGACGGATGGTCAGACGGAGAGGACCATTCAAACTCTCGAGGACATGCTCTGCGCATGTGTCCTCGACTTTGGTCGCAGCTGGGAGGACCACCTACCCTTTGTGGAGTTCGCGTACAACAACAACTACCACTCCACCATCGGGATGGCACCATACGAGGCATTGTACGGCAGACCTTGCAGATCTCCTTTGTGTTGGACATACCCGGGGGAGTCAGCACTTGTGGGACCAGAGATGGTCCGGGCCACGATAGAGAAGGTCCAGGTCATCCAGGAGTGGATGAGGACAGCTTAAAGCTGGCAGAAGTCTTATGCTGACAGGAGGCGGAGGCCACTAGAGTTCGAGGATGGCGACCACGTCTTCTTGCGTGTCTCACCTCGACATGGATTACGGAGATTTGGCCGAGGCGACAAGTTGTCTCCACACTTCATCGGACCATTCCAGGTCCTCAGCAGGATTGGGGAGGTGGCTTATCGCTTGGCTCTACCACCTCAGTTGCACCGGGTGCACGACGTCTTCCATGTATCTCAGCTGAGGAGATACGTGCACGACCCGACACACATCATTGACCATAGGGAGCTAGACGTGGATGATGGGGCGACTTTTGTGGAGGTCCTGGTGTAGATCGAGGATCAACAGGAGCGGGTCCTACGTGGATGATTGATTCCTCTTGTGCACATCAGATGGTAGCACGGGAACCTCCAGGAGAGCACTTGGGATCGGGAGGCTCAGATGCGTGCTCAGTACCCACATTTGTTTCCCTAGCTTATGATGTATCTTTACGGGGACGTAAAGCCCTGAGGTGGGAGTGATGTAAATACCCGTAAATTTCAAGGAATTTTTTTTCTTAATTTTCTTTGGAATTTTACAAGAACGCAGTTTCTGACGAAACCTGATTCTGAGGCCCGGTGTGCCCGGAATCATTTTCCGAAGTTTGGCTCGGGAACGTTTAGTGAACTAACGAGTGGGTTTTTCTAACTTTTGAACTGATGCTCGGAATCGAATTCTGAGGGCACCGTTGAAATCACAGTGCCGGTATTTTCTTAGAAACGCCTCTTCCGGAGTTGCGTTTTCTCGGGTGTGGGTTTTAATTTTTGGGCTTAAAGTTAAGAAATAAAATTAATGGTACGACAAACTTTATTTTATTTCACTTAAAACCACTTGAAAGCCACTTAAAGCTGCTTAAGCTGAGTTGATTCGGATAGGGTGGTATCAAAAAATATCCTACCCTCTTGGTAGGATATTTTTGAGGTGTGGCCCGCACGAGCCCCACCGTTTCTTTTCCGCTAAGTAACACACCCGCGAAAACCCGTCATTATGAAATTCAACTGGCACGTTTTCTTAAATTCTTAACGCACCAATTAATTGGGCGGTTTTATACGTTGAATTAATTCTATGAATTAATGGGTCGTTACTTAACTTATCTCTTTTTTCGTCTGTTGGCATGTTAATAAAATAAGACCAACGATTTTCTTCTTAAGTGTTGTTCGTTGAGAGGATTTGACAGAAACCTCAAGTTCTTCATCCTCCTTCATGAAGAACGCGAAGAACGCGAAGAACGCGAAGAACGCGAAGAACGCAAAGAACGCCGACCTCCGACGAAGAACGCCAAAACCGCGGAAATCGACTACGTGACAATGTGTGCCGCGACGCCGACGTTTCCTCTCCTGCGACGTTCTTCTGCGACGTTACTTCCCCCGCAACAAAATCTTCGATCATCCATTGAGGTGAGAGATTGCGGTTCTTTAATTTCCTTTGTGGATTATAACTTCAATATGGATTTAATTATTAAAATTAAATCTGTATGTTCTTGATCCTCAGAGATCGTCGACGCGACGCCCTTTCACAACGACATGACGCCCTTCCGTGACGCGACGCTCCACTTGTTCTGCGACGGTCAATTCCGCGAAGAACGCACGTACGATGAGGTAGGGATTTTTTTGGAAATACCATTTTATTCCCGTGATTGTTTCTTTTAAAAACAAAGAACCCAGATCAATTTCAATTTTAATTCCATTAAAATTGTGTCTTTCTTATTATTCATGTGTTGAATATTTTATTCCCGATTGTTATCACCTAACGCGGAGGGTGCGGGCCAAACAAACACGGCCCGACAACCCTCTGCAGTTCTTCGTTGATGTGCGGATTGGCGGGCAACAACAAAACATGCCGCAGAGGTGATTCGTTGTTTCCGCAGTGAAGTACGGGACCCAGTAGGAGCTATGGCGCAGATGGAAACGAAATCGAACCACCAGAGCAACACCGGTGGCCCGCGGAACCCACCGGCGGCGTGGGTCACCGGCGCGGCGGCGCCGCCAGACAGGGCCGTCGCGGCTGAAGCCGCGGTGGTGGTGGCCAGCGGACCCACGGACGCGCGGGTCCGGCACACACGGGACGCGGATTTTCCGCGTCCGCTGATCCAGCGTGGCCCCACGCGGGGCCGCGACACCTTCATCCTGCGGGGGCAGCGCCCCGCGGCTCCCTCGCTCGGCCGCACGACCGAGTCGATCCGGGCCGACCCGACCGGCCGGGTCGAGCCCTGGCCGGGCTGGGCCTCGCCAAACCGGGTCGGACCCGGACCCGGGTCGGGTCGACCCAGGGGGGTTGGGCCGG
This sequence comes from Viscum album, assembly GCA_963277665.1. NCBI lineage: Eukaryota > Viridiplantae > Streptophyta > Magnoliopsida > Santalales > Viscaceae > Viscum > Viscum album. Next base: position 401,765,017 of record OY728126.1, read on the forward strand.
GTCGGTCCGGGCCCCGACCCCCCTGCCTTCGGACCATTTTCGGTCTTTTACCCGTAACATGAGCTACGGGCCTCCGAACGACGCTCCGTCAGCAGAGATGTGATCCTTGGATCGAGACGGTCGTTTTGGTATATCACACTCAAGGTTTCAGATTACTTTGGGTTCGGCCGGGTTGGTTCGTCCACGAAACCAACCGGGCCCTCGGAGCGGAAATGCTCATATCTTGAGCTTCGGACGTCCGATCGACGTACCGTCGACTTTTTTGATTTCCTCTAAGTGAGACGGATCTTTTGGCATACTCCGCCCAAGGTTTGGATGCAGGTGGAGTACGGTCTGGTTGGTTTTGCCTTAAAAACCAACCGGGCCCCCAGGACGAAAAAGCCAATAACTCTCAGACCGGGCGTCCGATTGACGCGCCGTCTACGACGTTGAGTTCCTGTTAACGATACGGAACTTTTGGATACATCAACTCTGGACTATGTGTCAGTTGATGTATCAGCCTCTCGGCTCGTGGAGCGGACCCTCCCGAACGAGCTTGTTGTGTGCGGGAACCCTAGAGCTGACTGTGACTGCTACTGTGACGACGACGACTGTGCAGAGATCCTCAGTGGATTCGACGACGACGACGACTACATCACTCAACGATCTTGTGTGGATCAGTGCTACTGATCCTGTGTGGGTCCGATCCTGTGCGGGTCAGCGCTCAGCGGTTCTGTGTGAGCCAGCGCCTACAGGTCCTGTGTGGGCCCGATCCTGTGTCGGTCTTTGCGGGGGATAGTACCTATCGATCCTTTTTGGGTCCGATGACTTAGATGGATCAGTGACCCTCTCTATCGTCATTCGAAGAAGTATACCTGAGTGAGCTGAAACTCTGTTTTACTTTCCTTTCTGGATTGTGTTGTGCTATCCTGTGTGGATTTACGTTTTACTTTCCTTTGTGGATTGTGTTGAGCTATCCTGTGTGGATTTACGTTTTACTTTCCTTTGTGGATTGTGTTGAGCTATCCTGTGTGGATTTTAAGTTTTCTCTCCTGTGTGGATTGGGTTGTACTTGATCTCGGATGTTGGATCCGAGCGAGAATTGATGACTTAGGTATATGTATGGGCATATACCTAAGCCGTGTCAGATGTTACTTCGTGATTGTATCTTTCCTTTGTGGATTATCCTTTTTGGATTCTAGGAGACCTTCGGGGGTCTTGGGGTCCCTACTGAGTAGCTTATACTCACCCCTGCACGGGCTGTGCCCGCACTACGTTGTGTTGGTTGCAGACGACGGATAGCGCTGATCGTGGTGGAGGCTTGCGGAGCAGGACGGTACCTGGAGGTGGACCACTGGGAAGGACGTACTCAGAGCGGTCAGGAGGACCCGAGGAGTAGTGGAGGCTATCTGTACCCACCCTTCAGGTGGGACTTCCAGTGGACGGCTCGACGTTGCAGCTTTACTTTTCAGGCACAGCTCTAGGCAGCGGAGGACGTCGTGCTCTCCTCCTAAAGAGAAACCATCATGTGCCTGTCCTGAGGATATCTACTCACGCCGCGTCTCACAGTCGGCGTCCCCACGCTATGCCTCTCTGACCCACTGTAGTAGTGGAGGAGTGACTATGAGTGACTGAAGGAAGGCTACTCCATCTCTATCCACGAAGGATATCTGCAAAGCGGCTAGTTGCTCTGTCGCCTCCCCAAGAAGATGAATTCCTGTCCTCCTACTGAGGTAATCGGCTACTACGTTCCCCTTTCTAGGAGTATAGACTATCTCAAAGTCATAGTCCTAGAGGAACTCTAGCCATCTCCGTTGTCTCAGGTTCAGTTCCTTCTGCGAGAATATTTACCTGAGACTCTGATGGTCAGAATAGACTGTAAAGCGCTCACCCATCAGATAGTGTCGCCACATATTCAGGGCGAAGACCACTGCTGCTAACTCCTGGTCATGGGTAGCATAGTTCTGCTCATGCGGCCTCAACTGTCGTGATCCATAGGCGATCATGGCCCGCTCCTCTATCAGGACACATCTGAGTCCGGTCCCTGATGCATCGCAGTAAACCACGTACCCAACTCTCTCCTCCGGAAGCCTCAAGATAGGCGTGCTGGTCAATCTCTATCTCAGCTTTTGGAAGCTCTGCTGACATCTATCTGACAACACAAAGGGTTTCCCCTTCTTCGTCAAAGCTGAGAGTGGTGCCGCAACTCTGGAGAAGTCTGGCACAAATCTCCGGTAATACCCAGCTAGTCCCATGAAACTCTGCACCTCCGTCATGCTCCTGGGTGGCTCCCAAGCTAGCACTGCCTTGATCTTCATAGGATCCACCACAACTCCCTCCTCAGAGATGATGTGTCAAAAGAAGTGGACCTCGCGTATCCAGAACTGACACTTCGAGATATTTCCATAAAGCTGGTGCTCTCAGAGTGTGTCTAGTACAACCCGCAAGTGGTAGGCATGCTCCTCCTCAGGGGTCGAGTATATCAAAAAGTCGTCGATGAAGACCACGACAAATCGATCGAGGTATGGCTGAAAGATCCTGTTCATGAGGGCCATGAACACTGCTGGAGCATTGGTTACGCCAAATGGCATAACCAAGAACTCATAGTGTCCATACCGACACCTGAAGGCCGTCTTCTGCATGTCCTCATCCCGAACTCTGAGTTGGTGATAGCCTGACCTGAGGTCTATCTTCGAGAACCACCGTGCTCCCTTGAGCTGATCGAAGAGGTCGTCAATCCTCGGTAGCGGGTACTTGTTCCTTACTGTCACCTGGTTCAGGCGACGATAGTCGACACAAAGTCGCAAGCTCCCGTTCGCCTTCTTGGTGAACTATATCGGGAAAGTCCAGGGTGAAACACTGGGTCGGATGAATCCGTTGCCCTGCAAGTCCTCCAACTGTACCCGTTGCTCTCGAAGCTCAGCGGGGGCCATCCGATATGCTGGAGTGGATATCGGGGCTATCTCGGGGTACATGTCAATATAAAAGTCTACCTATCTGCAAGGAGGTAGTCCTGGAACGTCGTCGGGAAAAACGTTTGCATACTGATCCACCACTGCAAGAAAACCAGGACTCCACACGTCAACTCCTCCTAGGATGAGGCTGGCCAACTGATGAGTGATGGGCTATCCTCTCCTCTGCGAGAGTCCATCCTGTGCTGCAAAGGCTCCCTTCTCGCCGGTGAAGGTGAACCTACTCCCGTCGGTGCGTACACATCGGACCATGCACCTAATACAGTCAATCTAAGCATGGAATGTAGATAACCAATCCATGCCCAAGATGACGTCGTAAGGCCTCGACGCCACTACAAGAAGATCCCAGCCGAAGCTCTCACCTCCTAAAGTAAGCTCACACTACCGGCACCAGTGCGTAATCGTCGAGTCTGCTCCCGTAGGAGTCTCTAGTCGTACGGATCGAGCCAACAGCTCTGTCGGAATCTACGAGCTCCGAACAAGGGCAGTGGCTATGAAAGAATGACTCGCTCCTATGTCTATAAGAACTGCAGAAAGGGTGGAATAGACACAGATAGTACCTTGAATCATCTCGAGCGCTCCGTGGTTGTAGGCCTCCGCTGCCTGAAGCTGTGCATGTCTCAGCCCGCCAGCTCGCTATGGTCGGGTTGGACCTCCTGGCGGTGGTGGTGGTAGAGCCTCAAAGCGTCGCCCACCACCTGCTGCTCTGCCAGATGCTTTGCCTCGTCTTCCTGCTCCCTGCGGACCGCCACGGTCGACCCTCTGCCTCTGCCTGGGTGGTCCCTCAACCATCTGCTGCTCCTCTGCACGGCGGGTCGGGCAGTCACGAGCCATGTGGCCCTACCCGCCGCATGCATAGCACTGTCTGCCTCTCGAAAGACTGGCTCCACGCTGAGTGCCCTGAACCTCTGAGCCAGTGTCCTGAGGTTTTCTGCTTGAGGGTCTGGTCTTCCTGGACCCATGAGTCATCTGCCGACTTCCTGCTACAGAAGACTCTGCTCCGTGCCACCCTGCGGTAGGTCTTGCTGCTGATGCATGCTCAGCAAGGAAGCTCTCGATCATAAGGGCTCGCTCCAATACCCCTGCCTGTGTCGGAATGCTGAGGGAGATCAGTGATGCCCTGATCTCATGCCTCAGTCCCTGCTCAAAAGTCTGGGCCCGGAAGAATGGGTCTAGTACCATGTCTGTTGAGTAGCGCGAGAGATCGATAAATCTCGCCGAGTACTAGGCGACCGTCAAGCTACCCTGCCGCAGCTGTAGAAGCTCCCGGATGCGCACTGCATGGAGGGTGGGTAGGATGAACTCCGAGTGGAAGAGGCTCTCAAAGTCCGTCTAGAGAAGAGATGCCTCATCGTGAACCTAGAGCATCAAGCTCGACCATCTGCCTGCTGTCGCGTGCAGTAGGCTCGCTGCGAGGATCACCATGAGGTCCGCTGGTGTCCTCACTAACCTGAAAAACCATACAACTGCCTCCAGCCAATCCTCAGCTGCCTGAGGGTCCATCTCCCCGCGGAACCTGGGCAGTGGCAGACGCTGAAACTCATGCAGTGCACTAAGGCGACATGCATCGTCAGCGGCTGGGTCTAGTAACATCGGTGGCTCGACGGGTAGAGGTACCACCGATGCCTCTGCTGTCAAAGGGCCCTGTACCGAGGCCTCGTCGCTCGGTGGGCTGTCATCACGCACAACTTTCGGAACCCTAGCTGGCTGCCATCGTGGGGCCATCCTGAAAAGAAATAGGTGTGCGACGGTCAAACAGTATACCTGGTGAGCTGACATAAAATAATCACAAAGAAAACTTGAAACACACATGCAATCAGTGTTTTCGTGCTTTAAGTCAGAAATCAGAAGTCAGGGTCCTGGTGTACAGATACGTCAGCCTCCGCACCAACACTGGACTCCCTGGACTGATAACCACACTCAATACTCTTAACACTATTGGTTCACATAGAAAAAGATCCTAGTCCTGAGTTCTGCGGTAGAACCGAACCTCCCTTTGATACCAATTTGTCATGACCTGTCCTTGGGGCCCGTGTCGTGACTACCCCAAGCCCGCCTTCCAAAGGCCAGGGGCTGGAGACTAGAACCAAGGCCTATTTCCTGATAAAAAGGGAAGGCATTGCCTTTGTAAAGTAAACAAACACCATAGAGCAAGCAAGAAGAAGTAATCACTAAGTAATAACTGGGTACAACAGTAAGTGCGGAAAAGTAAGTGGGCCAAAATACAAACCCAAATTGAAAGTAAAGTACAACTGGAAATGGAAAACAACAATCGAAAGTAAAGCTGCAACGTCGAGCCATCCACTAGAAGTCCCACCTGAAGGGTGGGTAAAGATAGCCTCCACAGCTCCTTGGGTCCAGCCGTCCACTCCGAGTACGTCCCGCCCAGTGGTCCATCTCCAGGTATCATCCTGCTCCACAAGCCTCAACCGCGGTCAGCACTATCCGTCATCTGCAACCAACACAACGTAGTGCGGGCATAGCCCATGAAGGGGTGAGTTTAAGCTACTCATTAGGGACCCCGAGACCCCCGTAGGTCTCCCAGAATCCACAAAGGATAATCCAAAAAGGAAAGATACAATCACGAAGTAACATCCGACTCTACTTAGGTATATGCCCATACATATACCTAAGTCATCAATTCTCGTTCGGCTCCAACATCCGAGCTCAAGAACAACCCAGTCCACACAGGAAAGAAAAACGTAATCCACACAGGATAGCACAATACAATCCACATAGGAAAGCAAAACAATATTCATCTCACACAGGTATACTTCTTCGTATGACGATAGAGATGATCAGATATAGCCACTGATTCATCTAAGCCGTCGAATCCACACAGGATCGATAGGTACTAACCCCCGCAATGACCCACAAAGGATCGATAGGTAACTAACCCCCGCAATGACCCACAAAGGATCGATATGTAACTAACCCCCGCAATGACCCACACAGGATCAGACCCACACAGGATCTGTAGGCGCTGGCCCACACAGGACCGCTGAGCGCTGACCCACATAAGATATGACCCACACAGGATCGGTAGAACTGATCCACATAGGATCTCTGAGTGTTGTAGTCATCGGCGTCGAATCTACGGAGGATTTCTGCACAGTCGTCATCGTCGTCGCAGTCGCAGCCAGCTCTAGGGTTCCCGCACACAACAAGCTCGTTCGGGAGGGTCCGCTCCACGAGCCGAAGGGATGATACATCAACTGACAGATATTTAGGAGTTGATGTATCCAAAAGTTCCGTATCGTTAACAGGAACTCAACGTCACAGACGACGCGTTAATCGGATGCCCGGTCTGAGAGTTATTGACTTTTTCGTCCCAAGGGCCCAGTTGGTTATTAAGTCAAAACCAATCCGACTGTACTCCAATTACTTCCAAACCTCGATAGGAGTAAGCCAAAATGTCTGTCTCACTTAGAGGAATCCAACAAAGTCGACGACACGTCAATCGGACGTCCGGAGCTCAAGTTATAAGCGTTTCCGCTCCGAGGGCCCGGTTAGTTTCGTGTACGAACCAACCCGGATGAACCCAAAGTACACTGAAACCTTGAGTTTAATATACCGAAATGACCATCTCTATCCAAGGATTGCTACGCGACTGACGGTGCATCGATCGGAGGCCCGCAGCTCAAGTTATGGGAAAAGACCGATGGAGGTTCGGTAAAAGGGGGTTCGGGCCCGGTCCGACCCGACCCGATACCCTCTGGGTCGGCCCGAACCGGGGCGACCCGTCCCGAGTCCGGGTCCGGCCCGCTTGAGTATGGCCCAGCCTGGCTGGCATGGCCCGGCCTGACGGTCCGGCCTGGGCAGCAGGCCCGGCGCGCTGGCGCCAACCAGGGGCTTGGCCGTTTCGGCCGAGCGAAGGGACGCGGGGGGGGGGGGGGGGGGGGCTGCCCCCCGCTTTGTGTAACTACGGCCCCCCATAATGTGGGGCTGCTCTTTGCTGGCCAGCCAGGGGTTTTGAACCCCCGGCTCTTCCCCTGTCCGGCTGGCCTGCTCTGGCCGGCTGGCTTCTGCCGCCACGGGCCCGGCAGGGCCGGTCCCCCCTGTTCTGACGCTGACGGCCTGATTCTGGCCGCCGGTTCCCCTGCTCCGCCGCGGCTTAAGCCACGGCCTTGGTCCATCCGGCGCGGCATGACGGTGCCGCGCCCCTCCACCGCGGCCCCGCTCCGGCAGCGGTGTCTTCAGGTTTTTCCGGCGCGGCGCGAGGGCGCCACGCATCCTTGTCGCTCGTTCTCGTGCAGTGCGATGGCACCACGTCACTTTCCTTCAAACCGAAACAACAAAAAAATAATAAGGGAGGAAGGTCGGCCGTGTTTGTGTGGTCCGGCCCATCCCGTTAAACGATATCAAGCGGTCCAATTGAACGAGGATAAATGACAGAAGAAATCACAAATAAAAACACATGAAACCCCTACCTCAACGTTGTCATCGAACGAGAGTTCATCGCGGAATTAACCGTCGCGGAAGAAGAGGATCGACGCAGAAGAAAGCGTCACGGAAGGAACGTCGTTGGCGTTAGTTGATCTCCGAGGAAGGCGTCTCTCTCCGTCGTCTGCCGTCGGAGGTCGACGTTCCTCGTCGGCGGCGGTGCGTTCTTCATCGAAGAACGAAGAATCCTCAATACCTCTCTTTTTCTCCCAAAATCTTAACACAACAAAACCCAACCATAATAAAATAATTCCTTCACTTATTTTATTATCATAACTTAAGTATTTGAATTTTAAAAGTTAAAATAATTCCCTCAATTAATTAACTCAAGTTGTCAAATTAATGAAGGGTTATGGAAGGTTAGGGAAGATGAAGGGGTGGGGTTCGTGTGGGCCCCACCACTCTCATAACCTCCGATGGGAAGTTGGGTGGTTACCCCAACTTCCACTCAATGGATAAACCACTTAAAAGAAATAAAAATTGTAACTCAATTTTTATTTTATCTTCCACAAATTTTTAACAACTTCTCTCGTGTAAACGCAACTCCGAAAAAAGTGTTCCTAAGTAATTACTGATGCTGGGAATCCATCGGTGCCCTCGGAATTCGATTCCGAGCACCGGTTAAAAAGTTACAAAAACCCACTCGTTCGTTTACTGAACGTACCCGAGCTAAACTTAGGATAGAAATTCCGGGCACACCGGGCCTCAGAATCAAGTGCCGCCAGAAACCGAATTCTTGTAAAATCCTAAAGAAAATTAAAAAAAAATTTCCCTTGAATTTTATGGGTCTTTACACATCATTTTCTTTTAATATTTTAATCAGGCCACGTCAAACCAACAAAATTCTCTTAACATCATTGATATTTCCCCATAATCTTGGATCATAATTCACATCCACATTTTCTCAGGATAAAGAATACTTTTATCTCCAAGATCATGAATCATATGAATAGTATTTTTGTTGTTATCCTCCCTATAATCCACATCCACACTTTAATTTATCATATAAACACTTTGAGTCATAGGTTTCTCTATAAATTTTTAATCCCCTTTAAAAACATTGTCGCCCAGAAATTTCTCATTAAATTGAAAAGATGACCTCTCTTTTTCACTTCTTACACCAAATAATTTAGAAATAAAACCCACTAGTGTTTTTTCAATTTCATTCATTCTTTTCTTGATTTTTTTTGAGATCTAAAATTTTGATTTCTCTTCATTGTAGTACCTACATGTTATGAATTATAATTCATTTGGAGTTATAACATATTTAAAATATATAGTAATCTTTTAAAAATAAAATCATATATTCCAACTAATTGATTTTTTATTTAATATTCAACAAAAAAATTAATAAAAATAAATAAATTGAAAATTAAAATAAGAAAATGATTATAAAAACATTATTTACCTTGGAAAAATCACAAATTGAAATTGAGATGGTAAAATTACAATTGAGTCGGGCATGACACTAATGAATCTGAAATTTAGATAATTTATGAAAAATAAACAAAATAATTAATAAAAATAATAAAATTAAAAATTCTATTTAAAAATGATTATAAAAAACACCAATTACCGAGAGATAAAATGAAAATTTAAATTGAATAACCAAATTGCAATTGAGACTGGAATCCAATGATAAATTTTCAATTCAAATAATTTTTGAAAACCACACAAAAAATTAATATAAATAAAAAATAGAAAATATTAATAAAAAATTGATGATAACAAAACTCTAATTACCTACGTATAGAGACAACAAATATCAAATCACAATTGAGATAAACAAATCACAATTAAGATGAGGAATATATTGGTTAATTAGCAATTCATTCACCTAATTACTGAAATTTAAACAAAACAATCAATTAATAAAAACAAAAACAAAAAATTATCAATGAATTAAAAAAATAAGAACACCTGTGGGTGGGGAAAGGTTTCACTTCACTGTAGGGGCGTGCGGTGATGTGGGGGGCGTAGGGGTGAAGGGTCTGGCATAGCCACACTGGGGTGAGGGGGCATGTGGTGCGGTACGGGGGGTGCAGGGACGAGAGGCTGTGCGGGGGGGGGGGGGGGGGGGTGGTGTGGGCTTGGGTGAGGGGCGTGAGGGGAATGCATCACAACTCCGGGGAGGGGGTGTATGGGGGATGCAGGCTCGCAACATAAGGGTGAGTTGAGTGGGGGCGCAATGCAGTTACGCAACGCATGGGTGAGTGTGTGGGGCACAACATAAGGGTGAGGGGGTGTGCGGGGGTGACGGGGGAGGAAATAGGTGGTGAGGCTACAACAGAAGGTGTGGGGACGGTGTGGAGGGGGGGAGGTGGGGAGAAGCTACAGTCAGAAGCACTACTGCTATGCGGGGTGGTGGGGAATGAGAGAAGGGGCGTAGGTGGGGTGGAATAGCTAGCGAAACCAGAGGGGAAGAGAGATGTTGGGGGAGGGAAGGGAGAAGGAGCGACAACGTTGGGACTTGGGTGGGAAGCTACCAAGAATCTAAAATTAAGGGGGTGATTTTTGTTGCCTCTTGGTGAGCTGTTTCCCTAGCCCAAGGGCTCGTGGGGCTTGCCCATGGGCCGTCCCTGGTGGCAACTCGGTCAAATCACAAAAATCAGACACCCACTGTGGATGATAAAACAGAGACCCATGACCGTCGCTTGAAAAAGAACAAAAAAAAACACTCGAAGACTATTGGGAAATCAAAGAATCAGATAAAGCATACCACTATTCAACCCAAACCCGAGCTCTACCAAATATAATACCTATGCCACCAGTTGTGCCTTTAAAGAAGTAAAACTGGAGACTACAACTTAAAAAATAATGCACCACCCCAGGGAGGATATTGATTACACTAAGGATGACCACCGAACTATCACACATAGATATATTTGAGCAAGGTCATGCCTCCCAATTGAGAACCTCATGCCGCACTAAATTGAAGGAGGACCTTAGGAAGAAGATAGGCCTGAACCAAGGGAAATCCTAGTAAGCCCTTAGGATAGGGAAAATGATGAGAAGGGGAAACCTTCCAAGCTCTTCTCTTTTACTCACAAAGACCCCCTACCAGGGCCGGCCCATGGGCAAGCCCCACAAGTCCTTTGGCTAGGGAAGCGACTCACCTAGGGAAAACAAAATTCACCCCCTTAATTTTTGATTCCCGGTAGCCTCCTGCTTGAGTCCCGACATCGTTTCTCCTTCTCCCCTCCCTACCCCAACGTCTCTCCTCTCCTCTGGTTTTGCCGGCTATGCCAACCTTTCTACACCCCTTCTCTCCCTCCCCACCACCCCTGCACAGTGGCGGCGCTGCTGACTATAGCTTCGCCCCACCTCCCCCCCTCCTCGCCGACCCCACACCCCCTAATGCAGCCTCACCCCCCTCCTTCCTCTCCGTCTCCCCCACACACCCCCTTGCCCCTGTGCTGCGTCCCCCGCACTCGCCCCTACGATGCGTAACTACGTTGCGCCCCCCACCTCACCCCTACGCTGCAAGCCTGCACCCCCCACATGACCCCTCGCCCCAGCGTTGCACTGCGCTCCCCACACACCCCATCTCCCAAGCCCCCCCGCACAGCCTCTCACCCCTATGCCCCCCGACACTACGCTGCACGCCCCCTCGCCCATGCACGTCTGCCCCCCCCCCCCCCCCGCAACATCGCACGCCCCCTGCAGTGCAGTGCAGCCTTGCCCCACCCACATGTGTTCTGATTTTTTAATTGGTTGATCTTTTTTGTTTTTGTTTTTATTAATTGATTGTTTTGTTTAAATTTTAGTAATTAGGTGAATGAATGGCAAATTAACCACTTTATTTATCATCTCAATTGTGATTTTTCCATCTTAATTGTGATTTTATATTTATTGTCTCCATACGTAGGTAATTAGAGTTTTGTTATCATCAATTTTTAAATATTATTTTTTATTTTTTATTTATATTAATTATTTTGTTTGGGTTTTAAAAATTATCTAAATTGTAAATTTATCATTGGATTCCCGTATCAATTGAAATTTGGATATTAAATTTCAATTTATATTTTGTCTTTCGGAAATTTTTGATTTTTATAATCATTTTTAAAAATAATTTTTATTTTTTTATTTTTATTAATTGTTTTTTTTAATTTTAAAAAATTATCTAAATTGCAGATTCATTGGTGTCTTCTTTAACTCAATTATAATTTTAACATATTAATTGCAATTTTCAATTTTTTCAAGGTAAATAATGTTTTTATAATCATTTTTTAATTTTAATTTTTAGTTTATTTATTTTTATTAATTGTTTTTGTTGAATATTAACTAAAAATAAATTAGTTGGAATATATGATTTTATTTTTGAAAGATGACTATTTAATTTAAATATGTTATAACTCTAAATGAATTATAATTTATAACTTATAGGTACTACATTGAAGAGAAATCAAAATTCTGGATATCAAAACAGAAAAATAAAGAAAAGAGGGAATGAAATTGAAAAAACACTAGTGGGTTCAATTTTTAAATTATCTGCTGCAAGAAGTGAAAAAGAGAATTCAAATGTTCAATACAATGAGCAATCTCTGGGAAACAAAGTTTATAAAGGGAATGAACAATCTGTAGAAGAAACTATGACTCAAAGTGTTGATATGATAAATGAAAGTGTGGATGTGGATTATAGGGAGGATGAAAATAAAAATACTATTCATATAATTCATGATCTTGGAGATCAAAGCATGTTTGATCTTGAGAATGATGTGGATGTGAATTATGATCTAGGATTATGGGGAAATATCAATGATGTTTAGATAATTTTGTTGGTTCGATGTGGACTGATTAAAATATTAAAATAAAATGATGAATTTCTTAAGAAAGTCAGTCATGGGAGACACTTTACTTTTAATCATTATTTTTGTGTACTTCCTAATGGTGAAAATCATGAGAGAATGTGGCTAGTGTATTCTAATGAGTTGGAAAAGGTATTTTATTTTTGTTGTAAATTATTTAAGTTGAAATCGATGAAAAGTGATTTGACTGAAGTAGGATCTAATGATTGGAACAGCCTTCCAACAAGACTTAGGGAGCATGAAAGAAAAATTTAACTCATTTCTAATGTTGCGAAGTGAGTGGAATTACACAAAGGAATTGAAAATAAACAAAAAATTGATAAAAATATCTAATGTCTCATTGAGAAGAAAATATTTCTTTGGAAGATGTTAATTACTAGAATCATTGGAGTTGTAAAGGTATTTGCACAAAATAACTTACCATTTTGTGGAACAAATGAGAAGATTTATGAGAAGGATAATGGTCTTTCTTTGTTAAATTGTTGAATTTGTTGCTGAATTTGACCCATTTGTGAAAGATCATGTTCATAATGTGGTTAATAATGAAATTAAAAAGGATTATATTAGTCATAAAATTCAGAATTAATTGATAATTTGGTTGGAAAATTAGATTAAATAAAAAATCATAAAGAAGATCATGAGAGCAAAGTATTTTTTGATTATCCTTGATTGCACTCTGGATCTAAGTCATAAATAACAAATTTTAATTATTATAAGATGTGTGGATGTCGAGAAAGAATTTAAAGTTAATGTGGATGAATGTTTTCTTGGCGTCATAAATGTGGATGACACATATGATCGTAGGCTTTTCAAGTCACTTGAAGATGCTTTCGTTGATCTTAAACTCAACACTAATGACATAAGAGGGTATAGTTATGATAATGGATCAAACATGAAAGGTAAACATCAAGGTGTTGAAAAAATTCTTCTTGATGTAAATCCTAGATCATTTTACACTTCATGTGGATGTCTTAGACTGAATTTTTCTATATGTGACATGACAAAATCTAGTGTGAAAGCCAGAATTTTTTTTCATATGTGAAAAATATTTATACATTGTTTTTTAGGTTCACCACATCGATGGAATGTTTTAAGGACTTATGTGAAGGGTTTGACACCAAAACCCTTATCAATAACTCGTTGGGAATGTCACATCGAGAGTATTAGAGCTATAAGACTACAAACACCTGATTTAAGAAATGAATTGGTTGAAATCTAAAATATTTCTAAACATGATGATGTTGTGATTTGGGATGCTAAAGTATTGTGTTTCAATGAATTAGATATTTTTTAATTCATCATTATCTTATAAATTTGGTAATTTTTTAGATAAAGTTAATCCTATTAGAAAAATACTTCAAAAATAATAGATGGATATCGAATATGAAAGTAAAAAAAAGAGTTGATTTTGTTCTTTGAAGAACTTAGAGTGGAGGGATTTAAAGGTTTAATTGATGAAGAAAAATAACTTTCACTCGAAGTTGGTATTGATCCAATATTTTAAGAAAAAAGAGTTGTTGGAAGGAAAAAATAATTTTATGGGGACGTGGAAGATGATGCTATTAAAAATTTGTCTATGGAGGAAAATTTTAGAACAAATTATTTCTTTAAAATTATTGATCAGGACCTTATGTCATTGAGAGAACATTCTATGCAGTTTGAACACTTTGATGAAATATTTTGTTTTTTGTTGGAAGCAAGTTTTAGAAATATTTTTGATGAACAATTAAAGGTACATTGAACTCAATTTCAATGTTTTTTGAAACACGATTAACATGATGATATTTTTTGGGATGAATTATTTCAAGAGCGCATACATTTGAAGTCAATATTTCCAAGTGAACTGATAAAATCAATTGATATCCTTGATTTTATCAAGGATTATAGGAAGGATGGAGTGTTTCAAATGACATGGGTGCCATATTGAATTTTTTTGACTTTACCCATTACAGTTTCATCAACAGAGAGATGTTTTTCTAAGCTAAAGTTTATTGAAACTTATATTCGGACTACAATGTCACAAGAGAGATTATGTGCATTGTCAATGATTTCAATTGAAAATGATTTTTTGGATAGTATGAATTATGATGAGTTAATTGAATAATTTGCATCAAAAAAATTGAGGAGAATCATTTTCCTTTGAATTGGATTATAAATTACCATAATTGGGTTCGTGAAGTGCCACAACATGCTCTGGTATATAAGGCTCTATTTCTTTGTAATTTTTTATTTTCTTTGAATTGGATTATTTAGCATGTTTGATTAAGAATTTCTATCATAATTACAGCATCTGAATTAAATTTTATCATTATAGGACATGGGTTGAACAAATGTTGGTGTAATTTTCTTCCAAAAAAAAACAATCCTTGATTTTTATATGAAGTTGGTTTCATGGTTTTACACCAAATGGTAATGTTTTTAACTATTTAGAATTGTGTTTTTGAATTCATCTATTATGTTATTTTAAATTTTTAGGTTCAAATTTTTATAAGTTTAGAAGAAGAAGAAGTCAGTGATGAAGAATGAAGATGAGGATGATTCATTATTTTTTCAAAGGTTTAACATGTTAGTTTTTAAAGACATTAATGTCTTTTTAGATCGGTTTTGAAGTTGTTTAAAAAATTAGAAAGTGTACAGTTTTTTTCATTAATAAAAGAGGGTTGTTTTTTATTATTTATATATATAGAAGACAGATGTTTTTATAATATTTAAATCCTTGTTTGACATTATTTTTAGTAGTTTTTTAACCAATACATATTTAGTTTTAAACATATATTTTTGTATTGTTTTTTTAATTTTTAATATTATGCGGGTCAATAAGAAAATAGTACTACTGAACTTATTTTTTGAAGTTCACTTGTAATTTGGGTTTAAATAGGTTTATAATTCTGGATCTACAATATGTGAGCTTTGATCTGGTTTTTTCTCGTCTAATCCTTTTTTTATCCATATTTAAATGGCAACATTTTTATAGTTCATCTCAGGAAATAAGAATTTTTGGGCTGGTCCTGCTCCCATGGCACCTCCCTGCCTCCCCCATACATCGTCTACCTCCTCGCTGATCAGTTTAGGGTCATTATTTCCTTCATCTCACTAATCCACCATCCTCCACCACTTCCAGCACCATCATTGACACCCATTTTGCGTGAATAGTCTTCTACTGTGCAAGATTGAAATCCTTCTTCTCCACTTCATCCTTCTAAACCGCTACCCCATGAATCTATTCTGCCACCTTCTGCCTTGCCACTTCCTCTATTAGGCCCGTTGTTGTGATCAGTGACATAGAGGCAAATAACTACATGTACAAAATAAAAATAAATCAATACACAAAAATTTTAAGGTTTATGGATTAATTCAAAATTGAAGATCTGATTAAAGGATATAATTCATATCACCCTTTATAGGTTGGAAGATTTAATTTGATCTTAATTATTATTGGGTTGAATAGAAAAGGGGCAAGAAAATCCAGGAATTCCTCTCCCTCTGGTACGCATCTGTTGGGATAATTATTTCAATTTAATTTATTTATGTGTTTATATTATTTATATATTAGTCATTATCATTTCAATATTTTGATTTTTTAAAAATTTATAGGGGAACTTTTTGAACATTGTCCTTGGAAAAACATATTACACAAGTCGGCCCAGGAAAAAGCTGCCGCTCACACCGAATCCTGATTTATGCACCTCAAAATTTTTTTCAGCATGGATGAACCAAACCTACACCTTATCTTGACCAATATATGGAGGTCTCTATAAAAAACCTTAATATAAATCACTACTACAAAAACAGGCTTTATCAGCACTCAAAACGGGCTTTAATAGTGCTAAAAAAGCGCTGTAAAGCTCAGCGCGGATATAGGGGGTCCCTTTTATCAGCACTCTAAAAAGCACTGATAAAAGTCAAAAAAAAAATTAAAAATAAAAAGGAATTATATAATGCAGGGAGATCTTTTTACAGCACTTGAACCACCTTTTATTAGCACTAGATGGTCTCCCACGCGCTGCCCTTTCCGTGCATCCTGACACGTGCACACCCCTTACCATCCACCCAAACTCGAACCCGCGACCTCCCCCCTTTCACTGCTGCACCTTTTCCACTTATCCATTTCGTTTTTTTCTCTATTTAATGATATATATATATATAGTTATATTTATTCTTATATTGATATAGATCCATATTAATATAAATATATTTATTCATATATTAATATATATATTTATTCATTCGTTTATTTATATATATATATATATATATATATTTAGTTATAATTATTTATCCGTATATTTATTTGTATATTAATATATACTTATAAGATTAGTTTTAAAAACATTTATGAAATATGTACTTTATGTGTGTTTATAAATAAATAAATAAATACATACATACATACATATATACAACACACACACACACACACACATAGACACATATATATTTATGAATAAATACATATATATGTGTAATTGAAAATCCATAAAATGTTAAAACGACCATAACTTATAATCTAGAAGCCCGTTTCAACTCCATAACCAATCAAATCGAATAAAATGAAACAATATTCGATATGATATGTGGTACAGGCCTAATAGACATCAGGATCAGAAGTTATACTTGTTTGAATGGTAAAAAATTGGGGTATCCCAACTAAAAACTCAGTTTTGGAGGCCTTCTGGGCCTTTTGTCCTCAAAAAATGAGACAAAATCTTTTTTTCAGTCACCAGCGCATAGAGCTTGTCGTAGGCTTCAATTTGATATGGTGTAGAGATCAAACGGACGCTCGGATCAAAAGTTATGGCCGTTTGAAGTTTGAGTTACATTTTTAACTTATTTTAGATCTTTTATTAATTGTTTTGATTTTTTGTGTCTTCCTATGGTTATTAAATGATTTTTAACCAATAATAATTAGCAAATTATTAATTAATAATATTTTATTAAAATATTTTAAATCTATTTTCACTAAATTTCTTATATATTAAATGTAACAGTCTATTTATACGTATCTATAACATATTTAAAAAAAATATATCATATTTATATCAATATAAATATACTTATATAATAATAATTTATTTTTCATGATTTTTTTGAAACATAAAATTTATCACTGGTAGGAAAAAGCGCAGATAAATACCCCCTTTATCAGCACTACTAAAAAAAGCACTGATAAAAGGGTAGCACTTCCCTAGCCCATTTTTGTATTAGTGAATACATGTGTAAGATATGAAAAAGGAAGGAAGGAAAGAAACAAAAAAGTATATATATACAATAATAAAATAATAATAATAATAATAATAATAATAATATATATATTTATATATAATTATAAATAATATAAATATATATATTTATATATAATTATAAATAATAATAATATATACAATTATATTATTATTTATATATATATATCTTTAATACTAATAAATGGTAAAAAAATTATATAACAAAATATTTCTATGCTCAACGTCAACTACTAGTGCCCAAGACCAACCATCAGGATGGGGGTGTGTGAGACCAATGTGACTCAGTTAAAGGCCCAGATAAATTATTCTAGGCTGTCCCATGACCTAATTACAAAGGGGCATTTTTATTAACAATTTTAGAATTGTTTAATGCCATATATTTCTGTTTTCTGGATGAGTGGGGGAAAATCATCTTAGAGAGATCATGGGAAATGCATTGCATGAAAATTCAATGGGAAGTGAATCTCATTGTGGGAGGATATCTGAATTCACATGTATTTCACTCAGATTTGGTGAAAAACATGTCAAAGCATGCCATGTGGAGGAGAGTGAAAGTTCATTCATCCACAAGATGTGTAAAAGTTTTTCTATTTAAAAGATAATGATCATTGATCATCGTGGGAATTTAGTATCTAGGAAATGAATTTTATTACACCAAATAATTAATATGGGGGGGGGAGATGATGAATATGAGAGTAAGATATGGATCTGGAGCTCTAGGAATGTGAAAATCTCACTAAATAAATTTTCTCCTCTATTTCTTGTCATTCTTTTCATTTCCATTTTTTCTTTCACGAGTAGCTAGAATTCTTAGAGGAATAAGATTGTGTTCAGTTGAAATATATTTTATCCATTATTATTTTATCAATATAATATTTTAGTAAAATTTATGTTCAGTGATCTTTTCTGTTCAATTATGAGCATCTTTTCTCACTACTCAAGAATAAAATGTGATGGTAGTGAAATCAGTTCACCTTTGATCATTAAAAAAAGTAATAAAAATTGTAAAAGGTTAATGAATCACTTCTCCATAATTAATATATTAATTATGAATTTATAATTAAAATATTTAATGTAAATAGGGTTCATTAAACTGTGGATGTTCACTAAAGCGATAGCTCAATGAATCTCCACCTTTCTCATAAAGAACTAAATAGTTATATTAATTTGAGTTGAAACATAGAATATCATTTTACTAGTTCAAAGTAGTCTGAGGACCATAATTTAATCCACTAATTATCTCTCCTCTATTTTATTATTCTTTATATAAATACTTCCATTTCATCATTCCATCATTTCTAATATATTTTTTTGTTACTTTTTTGTCTATTTTTAGTATTATTTTGGTTTGTACAATATTCAACTTCTCTATGTTTTGACCCTTCTTACCACAAAAATAGCTATAGTTAGTAATTAGGTTTTAAATATTAAATTTTCTTGTCTTCAATGATAGACATAGTCAAATTTTTGCGTCATTTCTGAGGAAGGAGTGTGAGACGAAGTAAAAACAAAAAGGCAAAAAAACATAAAATAAAAACTAAAAAAATATAAAATCAAAAAATAGGAAACAAAGAATAATTTAAAAAAAATCATATTTAGTTCTACTAAGAAATTGAGAATATGGTTATTTAAGAAGTTAAAATTGAAAATCAGGCTTTAAATCCACCACAGCCTCTAAATCAATCCCATTGAGATACCTAGGCTTAGGGATTTTCTGTTGCATTTGGTGTCTATAAATATTTCTTGAATATGAATGAATACTATGTCTAGAGACAATGAACTTAAACAATATCATATTTAATTAATTTCTTTGATCACCATTCAACCTAATGAGGATCCACTTGAATTCATTAGATAGTTATATAGTGTTGTGAAATAGTCTACTCTTCATGGGTAGAGCGAGGGAGATATTAGATTGAGGATGTTCTCATTCTATCTCAAGGGAAAGGCTAGGTGTTGGTTCCATAATTTGGATGAGGATATCTTTAATAGATGGGATCAGCTTCTCTGCACATTCATTTCAAAAGTTTATCCCAATAACACCATTATAGAAGTTAGACACAAGATCACATGATTTTTCTAAGTTGATGGAGAGCCCTTTACTAAGACATAGGATAGTTTTAGCGTCCTACTTAAGAAATTTACCAACCACAAATTATCTCCCCATATTATGATGGAAACCCTTTATAATATTCTCACACCATATAATCAAAATAATGTGAATCAATTTTATTGAGGTGAATTTTCTGATAAAATTCTCAATAACTCAATGAAATTTTTGAAAAGCTTTCTCAAAAATATTATAACAAGTACATTAGGAAGAGAAAAATTTATAGAGTTGAACCAAACACTCAAGATTATGTTTTTGATGATATATTTCTTAGATAGTAGTGATTCCATTTGTGATATTCATTCATACATAAAAATGTTGTCCCAACATTGATCTCCCCATATTGTTTGAGAATAATACCCAGTTCATTGATTATAGGGCTAAAAACCAATCTTCTAATAAGCCATTTTCAAATAAATTTAAATCTAGATACAAAAAAACTAATGTCTTCTAGGAAAAACTAAGGGACCTCTAAACAACCCGCTAGAAACCTTGGATATTTGAATCAACCATGGAATCAGGCTCAAAATGTGGTTGGACCTTAAAATTAAAAATCTGATTAAGAGGAACTTATTAAGAAATTGATTACATAATTTATTATCAATAGTCAAGAGTATACAATCTTCACACTCAATTGGAAAAAATGTCTAGAAATATAAATTTTATGGATAATCATAAGATTCCAAGTGAAACTATTTTTAACCCAGGAAATAATGTCATGGTTGATACCATATGAAGTGGCAAGAAAATTATAGAACCAATTAGTGTGAATCCTTCTAAAAGTGAAATTATGGATTTAACAAAAGTTGAGAACCCATACTTGAAAAATGATATAATAGAAAAATTGGATGAAAAGGGATAACCAAAAAAAATGAACCCACACCATAAAAATCCAAATAACCAAGGAAAATGAAGTGGGAATTTATTAAGAATGGTAAAAATAAAGTTTTATTTAAGGAGAAGGTGAGTAATCAACTTATTTTAAACCATTATTCTCCTCCCATACATTTTACAAAAAGAGTTAAAAAGGGTGATGAACCCAAATACTTGGTATTCATGGAAATTATTAAAACCCTTAGAATCAACATGACATTCTTGGAAGCCTTGGATAAAACTCCATAATATGTAAAATTCACCATGAGGTTTCTGGATAAAAAAATGATTAAAATAAATTTTATAACATCAATAGTAATGATTAGTATAGTTTCATTCTATTGAGTAACTTTCCTCAAAAGATAATGGACCCAATATGTTTTTATTTAGTGTTGAATATGAGGAAGTGGTAAACCAAACTATTTATATGATTTGGGGGCAGGTATTAATTTCATTTCTCACTCCTTGTTCAAAAATTTGGGCCTTAGGAATCTACAACCAACTTTTTTGTGCCTTCAACTTATTGATAGGTCACTCACTCGTCCTTATGGAATGGTGGATGAATTATTATTCAGAGTTGAAATGATAAATTTTAACACATATTTTCTTATTCTTGATATGGAGTGTGATGAAAAATTATCAATCATATTATTTCAACCATTCCTTTTTTACTTGGGTTGTAGTTGTTGATGTTTCCAAATGGAAACGTACCCTTCAGGTTGTATATTATATAAAAGAAATTATTGTTTTTTTAAAAAAACCTGAGGCTAGATATGAACTGATTTATGTTTCTAAGAATCAATTATTCAAAAAATATTACATATCCAAGTTTGGGTATTTTACACATTAATTTATAGAGATATTCACTCCTTAACTTGCTTATATTTTCAGACAGGATCTTGTTGATGAGAAGATCCATTCATTAGAACCCAAACTAAAGCTTGAGTCCCAGCTTTTTTTCGGAGTTTTCTGAACCTTTTTTTGAGATATTTACTTTTAAAATTGAATAATTGAATGTTCCCTTATCTAGGGAGAGTTTTTGATTGAGTCCTACTAAAAAACATGATTGTGTTCAATTTGAACAAGTCCACTACATTGAAAAAAAATTCATGCTAAGTCTGATGTTTCGTATGATGATTTAAAACTAGTCTTTGAAAGTTTCACTACTTTTAAGTCTTCTTTGGAAATTGAAAATTATATTTTCAATGTTGAATTTGATTTTTTCAAATGGGATAATTTTTAGTTTTATATTATATATTCTATTTTATAAAATTCGTCTAGAAATAATGATATGGTTGTTGATGGATTGACTTTTATTTATATGTTTTTGAAATACTTTAAGTATGGGGGAAGTTTTGAGAAAGTTTTTTATTATTTTTATGAGTTTTCTGAGAACTTGATAATATTTTTCAGAGTTGAGATAATTTTCTGAGTGGTCAAGTTGATCTAGATAACATGTTACCTACTACTTCTTGGGAATATTTTTAGAGATTTATGCTTGCTGCTGAAGTTAGAAACTTCTTGAAAGACCTTGTTGATTATTTTTTGGGAAACAGTGCAGTGGAAACCATCAATAACACATACCAATTTAATGTCCATGGATATAAACACATTAGAGAATATTTTTTGGTTGGGGACTATAAAACTACCACTGCATTGGAGGCAACCCAATATTTTCTAGTTTTTATCTTTAAAATTCTGTTTGAATAAATTCACCTTGCACAATCCATAAGTTTTTGAACTATATTTTAGGGAATAATTTTTGTATACTCTCACTCATGATAGTTCATTTTTTTGAAAGTGATGGAGTCACTGTGATAAGAGGTGGTGTAGTAGAAAAAATGATCATATGAAAAGGGCACAGCCGATTCAGAGATTTTAATTCTAGTGGAATTATTTTTGAACTTCACTCACAAGAGATAAAATAGGATCTAAAAATTGGATAAAACCCCCTTCTAGAGAGGAAACATGTGTTGTGAAAAAAAATATAATATTTTTTTCTATTTTTTGAGTAACCATTTTAATTCTTCCTAATATATTTATAGTCTTGTTGTTGGTTTCTTACTGAATTTTTGACATACATGCTGGAATTTTTGCTTAACCTTCCTTGGTCACTCTATTTTTCATTCAACCACATGCATTATTTTTATGATCTATTGAAATTCATTCATGAACTCTCTAGTAGAACATGAATTTTCAAAAAACCATTTTCCATGTTTAATAGGTTGGTATTGGACAATGAGGATCTTTTGTACCTATTTTTCGATCCTCGACTCTTGTATGGAAAAAATATTTTTGAACTTCTCTATCAACCCATTTGACAACATATTTTTTGTATATCATTTCTACATTTTTTTTGAATCAAACTGTCCAATTATTTCTCAAACATTGAGAATCCACATTAGGGAAAATTCTAAGAATTAAGTGGTAGGGGGTCTTAAATGTGACAAAATATATTTCACTGTGAACATATCATAAACCCTTAATTTTTTTTTCCAAACTAGATTTCACTGTGAACCCATCATAAAATCTTATATTATTTTGAAATTACTCCTGGTAAAACATCATTTCAAGTTGATTGTCAATAGAATCAGTAAAAAATACATAATATAAATTAAATAAAAAAATAATTACAAAAAAAACCTCCACATCCTATCTATATAATATTTTCATTTTGAACAGATGGATTTATCTAATAATTATTTTTATATAATAATGTTATTTTTGAGTGTTTTTTCTACTATTCTTAAGGAAATTCAGTTTTTAAACTAGGAAACTGAGTGATATAGGAGATATTTTCTTTGTAGAATTTAGATTATAACTTTATAAAACATTAAATTTAAACTTTAACCCAGGTGACTCACCTTTTTTAAAAACACCCTATTGAGCCTACTCAAAAGTAAGTAGTATAATTTTTTTGAAGCTTGAGTAGAATGGGAAAAAGTTATCCCATGGCTAGTCTTTGAGACCAGGGCACTGTGTGGGTTTCTATAATTTAATAAAATACAAACACAATAAGTTCCTTGTAAAGTGATATGCACAAACCTTTGGTTGGGAAAAATTCAAATAAAAGTGCCTTTTCAAAAATGATCTCATTAAGGTGAGAGGAATTTTGAACTAAAATAAATTAGAGGACAACTAACGTATATGTTTTTTTGATTTATCAAGTGAAAAATGGACCTTTGAATTTTTTTAACCTAAGGGAGAGTGAGAATCACATGTTCTTTTTGTTAAAGTTTTAATTCCATTTCTATCTAACCAAATTTAATCCTATAACTGGAACCCCATTTTAAAATGAAAGTGAGGTAGTGAGTGTCATTCATTAGGAGGAATGATTATTTCAAGAATTGGAATTATTTTTTTTCTTTTGATTCTAGAGTGAACGGGAGCTTAGGTAGGATGATCTTCTATTTTCAAAATTCTTTGTAAATAAATAAAACATATTGAATTTCTTGGGAGTGTAATTGATTAAGTGTGTGAGAATTTGATATGTCATTTATTTCATTCTTTTTTCCAATTATTTTATATGGATTAATTTTTTTAATGCCAGGATATTGTTTTTAGTTCATTAAATTTCAATTGTTTTTAATTTGGTATTAAATATTTTAAATCTGTAATTTTATGTTAAAATATGGATTTTATTGATTATTTTGGTTATTTTATTAATTTATAGTTGAATAAATTAGTGTAAAATACCTTTTTATTATTTTATTTTATGTTCTAACATTATTTTAATTTTTTAATCATTTTTTGTGTATTTAAAAATAATAATTCTAAATGTTTAGTATTATTTGTTGATTTTATAAATTCATTATTCAAATGTATTTCAAACTTTTATTTCATAGTTTTTTTATTCTATTTTTTAACAAATTCATTTATTTGATTAATTGTTTTTGTAATTAATTAATTTAATTGTGTTCTTTATTTAATTTAATTTTTATACTCATTTAATTTATCCATTCTTTCTTTTATATATTTTTATAAATAATTTATTTTTTGGTTGTTTTTATTTATTTATTTTGAGTTGTAATATATTTTTTTAATTTAATTTATTTATTTATAGGAAAATTATGTGTTGTCATTATACTGACCGTGTGAGATGCTTAGAACTCATCACACGGTAGACAAACCTACCGTGAGCACCTTGCCTCCACCTGACTGTGGAACCCCCAAAAAAAAAACTAGCCATGCCTCTTGCTTTAGGCTACCATTCCTTTGTCTAGGCAAGTGACTGTTTAGATGAACTTTAGCATACTATGGCTAGCCTACCATACCTGAATCCCACACCCTACAACGAGGAACCGACCGGTCCATTCCTTGTTGAATAATTCACACAACTGAAGAACCCCACCAAACCAGATCTGACACCCTGAACCCCACTTTTGAACCCGCACCACTTCAGACAAATCTGGAAAAGATGACACCCACCATTGATGATGGAATAAATACTCATGACCAATGCATGAAGAAGAACCAATTAACTCTTGAAGCCCACCAGAAAATTGAAGAACCATGTGAATCCTGCCACCTTTCAACCCAAACCCGAGTTCTCCTGAACCCAAGACCTACACCACCGACCATGCCTTTGATAAAGACAAATTGTCCACTACAACTTGAAGAAGAAATCACTACCACAGGGAGGAGACTGATTGTTCCGAGGATGACCACCGAACTACCGTACACTTGTAGATCAGATAGAGGTTAATCCTCTCGATTTAGAACCCGACGTCATGCTAAATCAAATGAAAACCATGGAAAAAAGCTACCGACGATGCTAGATTTGGATTTCCAAACCCGAAAACACATTTTATTCACCTATGAACCAAACTCACACCCTAGATTGATTGAAAGAATGAGGCCACCACAAATCCCCTTGAAGATAAAGACCTGCACAAGATAAGAAAAAAAGAAAGAATGAAACGAAAAAATATATATTTATAAAATAATAATAATAATAATATATTTATATATAATTATATTTAATAATAAAAAATATACTTATATGTTTATTTATATATAAATTTATATTTATTTAATACTAATAAAATTTAAAAAAATATATTAAGATATAATAAAATATTTCTGTGCTCAACGTCAACTACCAGCACCCAAGCCCAACCATCAGGACGAGGGTGCATGGGCTCAATGTGCCTCACCACAAGGACCAAAAAAATTATTCCAAGATAAAGAGGTGATTTATTTTACAATTTTAGAATTGTTTAATGCCATATCTTTTTTTTGTCTGGAAGAATCAGGGAAGATGGTCTTGAGGGAGATTGTGGGAGCTGAAACACATGGAAATTCAAGGGTAATTTCATATCATTGTGAGAGGTTTGATGAATTAAAAGGTATGCCAATCAGATCTGGTGAAAACTGTTTCAAATCATGAATCATGGAGGATAGTGAAAGTGAACTCATTCACAAAACACACGAAAGTTTTTCTTTTAAGAAGAGAAAGATCAGTGATCATCAGGGGCATTCCGGATCTAAGATACACATTCCATTACACCAGATAACAAAGAAAAAGGGATATGATAGAGATGAGATTAGGATCTAGAGATGGAGCTTGAGGATGGAAGAAATCTCTCCAGAGATGTTTCTTCATCTCTTCCTTCTCATTCTTTGAATTTTTTTATTTCATGAGTAGCTATATTTCTTAGGGTAATAAAATTATGATGAAATAAAAAATATTTTTCCAATTCTTATTTTATTAATATAATTTTTAATGAATTTTATGTTTGGTGATGTTTTCTATTCAATTATGAGAATCTTTTCTCAATACTCAAGAACTGACAGGTAACAACAGTGAAGTCAATTCACCCTTGATCATTGACCTAAGTATCGAAAATTGGAAAAGGATAACGAATATCTTATCTATAATAATGTATTAACACAATAGTTAGAATCAAAATAACTACACTAAAGAGGTTTCATAGAACTATGTATGTTCACTAAAGTTATTTCTTAGTGAATCTCCATCTTTCTCCCAAAGCAATGGATAGTTGTATTAATTTTTTTCAAATCATAGATTATCATTTTATCTATTCAAAGTAGTTTGAGGACCCTATTTTGATCCTATGATAATATCTACTCTTTGTTATTGTTATTTCTATCAATACTTACATTTCATCATTCCATCATTTAAACTATTTTTTTGTTTATTTTTTTCTATTTTTAGTATTGTTTTGGTCTTCACAACATTAAACTTCTCTATAGTTGTAAAATTTTTACCACAGTACTAGTTATACATAGTAAGTGGGTTTAAAATAATAAATTTGTCTATATTCATTAACAGATGAAATCATTATACATAGTTGAGTTCCAAAAGAAAGTTTAAGACTTCTCCATACTCAACAGGTTAAATAATGATGATGATCAGAAATGATTTTCTTTAGTACTCCATGGTTCCTCACTACCTTATCCATATAATTCATCATCAATATTTCTAATGAGATATAATACTTAATTGATATGAAATTAGTATAATTTATTAGGAATTCCACCACTACCCATATATAATCATATCCACATAAAACTCGTGGTAAACGGGTGATGAATTCCATCGATATATCCTCCCATGTCCACTAGGGAACATCCAAAAACTATAGTAACCAATAAAGAACATGATGCTTGAACTTTACCTTATGGGAGACCAAACACTGAGATACAAACTCAATAAAAGACCTCTTCATTCCATACCACTAAAAGTGATATCTCAACACATGATACATATTTTCTACTCCAAGATGCACATCCAAAGGATAGTTATAGAACTAATGGGGAATAGAATCACACATCACTAAGGGAATGAAGAGGTTCCCCCAAAATAATACATGGTGTTTATCATCCTCAGACCAAAACCCATGAGTATCCCAAAAAATAATATGATCTCACTATATTTCTATCCAAAAATCCTCTAAATATGATTCTTCCACATGATGCACCATGGTCAACTGCAAAATCATCTGATAGAGACACCCCTACTATAAAAATCCCCCATATCAAGGTATAATGACTCTACTCTCTCCATCACCCTACATGAATCTCCATATTATCTAAAAATATATCTATGATAATTCCTTCTCAGCATGTCTGTAATAACATATCATTTTCTATTTGAACCAAGGTTGTTCTTTTCTAGAAAAAGAGTTCAGTTTGTGTTTGATGTCAATCTACTTTGGGATGATCATGGTTTGGGTTTGTTATTGTCAACCATTTCATGGAAGATCAGGGAGATTACATGGAAATGGTTTATACAGTTTGATTTGAAAGAAATATTGAAGGTGGTGCCGTTCTCTAGTGTTTTCAAAATTTTTGGGGCTAAAAATTAGAAAATAGAGAAACAAGTTTTTTAAAAAGGATGGCGCATGAAATATTTAAAGTGCGCAAGAAATATTGGTTTTTTCAAACAATATTGAAAGAGTTTTTGGAACTTGCACATAAGACATGTTTTAGGATCAGAACGTCGAAGAATGGAAAATTCCTAGAGTGCGCGGAAGATGATGATGCGTGAAAGGGTTTACGCGCCCTATGCGATGTCATAAGGGGTTTTGCACACTCAGTGTGAAACTTACGTGCACCGAAGAAGACGCGTCAGAATCTTTTATGTGGGGTCTTTAATGGTCTATAAATATGCATCTACCGCCATAGAAGACTAAATAATTTTCCAACAAAAAATTGGTTAATCAGCTACACGAACGATTTGTGCACGAAATATTGGAAGAGAGTTAATCTTTTGCGCAAGGTGTTCCTTTAGTTTGAAAAGACCAAGTGAACCCTTCGGTGCATTTGTGCAAAAGATAAGGGTTGTACGGAAAGTAGGTGTTGCACTAAATTCATCTTTCACGACAATTCCCAAATCTTGCGCGCAAGTTGGGGTATTGTGCCCAAGTTTGGGATTTTGCTTCTAACTGGATTTTGAATATCTGGTGTGTGTGATCAGTGATTTCAAGTGCATCAATCAAGGACTTCAATGCAAGTAGTGTCTCATGCTAAACAAAGACAAATACATCAATGAAAATCTATTGAAGATACCTTTATGTCTATAAACTGAGTGGGACTTCATCCAAGGTAGTGAGCCATGGGGAGTCAATGGGAGTGACCTGAGGGAAGCAGTGAGCTATCCCTGAACCTTTGTAAAGGCAGTGTAACTGGGACAGAGTGATTGTACCTGAACCTTGTAATCCTCTGCTAGTGAAGTTTACTGGAATTAGGTACCACTAGAAACCAATTGGTGTATGATCCTTAGACGTAACCATTAATGGTGAACCAAGTAAAAGTGTTGTGTCATCTCCCTACTTTAATTTGTTTGATAGATTTAACAAGTTTCTACCAATGTGAGAATAAGATCCACAACATTGAAAAGAAAAATTTAACACCCTGATTCACCCCTCCCCTCTCAGGGTGTTCTGGGTCCTTCATGTGGTATCAGATCCAGATTTACTGGTGTTTGATCTGTCTTATACCGCTGTGGAGAATTCAAACAATGTTAGTGGACTTGATTCTCGCTCAAATTTACCCAAGAGAAGAAGGTAAGACGGTCCTTGTAGTTTAGCTTGGGTTATCGAATCCACAGAGACCTAAGAAGAAACCTATAGACACGTACATTATATGGACTGTTTTCTGCTATGAAGTGGCCAACTTGGATTGATTTTGGATGGGTTTTAAATATATCTAATAGATTTAAGTGAATTAAATTTAAAAGAATAAGTTGATCCTAGGTTATCGCTCGGGGTGGATTGGACGTATTTTCTTTTTAATGGTTTCAATTTCTTAAATTTGAGATGGGTTCATTTAAGGAGATAAAACAACATCATCACTTATTGGTTTAATGCCTACACCCTTTAATACTAATCAACTATACACTTGAAGGATCAATGTTTTGAGCACTTCAAGGTAAAGGTTCATATTAGTACTTGGAGTGTGTGACATTAAATTCAACAAGGACGATGGAGTTTAAAAATCATCAAATAAAAATACCAATTAAAGAAGTGATTATACATTAATTAGGTGATAAATAACATCCAATTCAGCCCCTTTCTACTCCCTTGGATCAACCCATAAGTGGGTTAGCCCTCCATTGATCCCATGGTTTCAATGGAAGCGGAAAGTAGGCTCATGAGGGAGGAAATGGAGAAACAAAAATAAAATGTTCACTCCACCGTTGTGTGAATAATTTTACAAGGGTTGGTGTGAATAAATTCACACCTTGATCCAACGGTATCAAAGTAATATGAAGAACAACAGAATAAGAGTAGAATAACTTTTATTAAGAAACTAAAGCGAATTGAACAACTTACATGTGAAAGACAAATTTGAGGCAAAAAAATGCAGCATAACATTACAATTGAACAAAGCATCCAAGATTTCAAACTCCTTCACCACCACTGCCTTAAATAAGCATTTTTGGAGCCTTGGGTCGATCCTAAAACAGTAAAAAGCATCTCAATTAATTTTGGTAGGCCATAGGTGGTGGAAAGCTTGTGCAATTTGGACTTTTCCACATTTGACCCGAGGTGGCATCCAGCTTTCCTTCACCGAACAGATGCGTCTGGAAGACCTTCTGTACTGCAGAATCAGAGTAGTCCATAGAAGAAGAAAATGGAGCTTCGGATGTATTCTAACCTCCTGTAAAATGTGGGCCCATTTGGAGTTTTTGATTCCGAGATATGATCAAATTAGTGGGATGTTTTTCTGGACCGCAGAATCTGGCCTAGAATTGTATCTCTAACTTGGGCCGCCTCAATGACCACCATAGAGGCCGAATTAGCATTGGATCATGCAGTGTGATTTGTTTCTATACATGTCTTCTAGCATCCCACGAAATTTGGGATTAATTGGTCCTGTATGTTGCACCCAACAGTCTCATCAGTGGGCTGGTGTCCAATCTGCCTTCTCTAGAATTGCTTCCTTTCATTGCCAAATATCTCCATCACCCTCCATGAATTCTCCATTGATCCCTGAATGAAACATGTTCATATTGGAGTGTAGATAAATTATCAAATTAAAATATTTATAATCAGATGAATCATTTTGTACTTTAAATGATGTTAAAAAATGTACCACATAATAGTGCATTTTAAGAAGGTATTACAATCATAATGTGAGCTGATGTTCAAAGTGTAAAATGCACTAAAATAGTGTTTATGAATAATAAAGGACATGAATATTATATATATTACCAATGAATATTAGCCTCATTTAGTGGCTAATCACACCCCCCAACTTGAGTTTTGCTAGTCCCGAGAAAAATATATCTCAACAAAATGAAATTCGAATTCCCTTTTCCAAAAACATTTTAATACACAATGATCACCAAAAAAACGTATACCAAAAAATCATGAAACCCATCAAAATATTTTAATATGAGATAGTTTCATAAGTAGATCCCAATCCCAATCCCATTCCTTTGTTCAAATTCATTTCCATATTTCCTCCAATATCAATTAAGTATGAGGATGTGTTGTGCATCACAATAGACATGGGGGTTCATCTTTATTCAAGGGGGAAATTAAGAAAGTGCTAGGTGGAATCACATTTCAATATTAAGATGAGTATTCATTTTTTTGTATAATTTTTTGTTTTTTTTTGTTTTTTTTGTTTTTATTGTTTTTGCAATTTTGCCATGGTAATTGAAGTTGCACTCAAAAGAGTCAACCCCTGTAGCGAGACTTTGCCGATGACTCCCAGGCTCAAAGACCTTAGGGAACCAAGTGAATCCCACATACTCGGGCATCATCTCGAGTTAACTCAGTCAAAAACAAATTCAAATTACCAAAAATAGAGATAAAATTACTAACTCTGGGCCAGACAACTATGGAGTCACGATCCCCAAGTGCCGAAAGCCACACATTAGGTCATTTCATTGCTCTATGCGCAATTTTTTTTTAATAATTTTTTTTGAATACTCATATTAAACTAAAATGATCACCAAACCTATGCTATAAATTTAGGGGACCCCATGAACTCAAACTAATACCCCACTATCCAAGGGACGTGCATTGTGATCTTTTTTTTATTTGGATGAAAATATAAACGATGAAATATCACATTGGACAGCCACACTTTCCAAAATCAATGCTCATGAAATTATACAAGGATTAAAATCAGAATCAGGGTATGCTAAATTATTTGATATTCAGTTTCAAAGTGTGCAATGTGTATTACCATGTTTAAAGTTAAAGTAATTTTTTCCTTCCATTTTCACAATTTTTTTTCCCAAATCATTTATCATTTTTTTGACACAAAAGCATTTTTTATTTTATCTCCCCCCCAACTTAAAATAACACTATCCCCTGTGTTTATAGAAAATAAAATTTAGAAGGGGGTAGAGGTAGAGAATGAAAGTTCAAAAAGGAAATTGAAAATGAGGGTCATGGAATGAAGTCACCTGGTGGTTGAAGTTTGAAGTTCCTGCTGCTCTAATTTAGTCCTTTGATATCCATGTCACTTGCAAAGTTCCCTAGTGAAAAAAACAAGCAAACAAAACAAAACAATATATATATATATATAAGTAAAATATAAGTATATATAGAAAAATTATAGAATAATTAAGCACATTAATCCATAGGTTAGTGGTAGGCGCACGCCCCTGTCTCCCTTCGGTCCCGGGTTCGAGTCCCCGCAGCTTCGCCGGTTGTGACGGGGTTTGCCCCACGGCCTATGGTGTGTCCCTTTTTTAATTATTATATTATTATTTTTTATTTTTATCTTAAACTGTAAAATAATAAAAATAAAAGAAAATAAACTGATGATACATTGTCTTCTTTTTAAATTTCTGGGTAAGGTATTAATCAAGGATCACACCACGTGACACAGATGAATATAGTTCTCCCCTTTCGTACCCATCCATACTTATAATAGAAGAACAGGTCAAAAGTCTATTTTTTTAATTTTTAAATATAAAAATGATTAATTAATCTTATTTGAAAAATAAGTATGATTCAAAAAGATTAGAAACATAAAAACCACGGGTTTCCTCCCATGCAGTGCTTTGTTTAACGTCGTTAGCCCGACATAGATCCTAAATTTATCAATTTTTTCCTGGTTCATAGATTGGCTCAATTAACTCAACATCTATTTCCTGTTTATTGAATGATTCAATGAATGTTTTTAACCTTTGACCATTGACCTTGAAAATGTGACCACTAGTGGGATCTTTAATCTCTACTGCCCCATGGGGGTATACATGATGCACTATGAAAGGACCTAACCATCTAGACCTTAACTTTCCTGGGTGTAAATGAGGTTTTGAACTATACAAGAGTACAAGTTTTCCCGGTTCAAAATGTTTGACCTTGATATTCCTAGATTGGTAGTCTTAAACTCTATATTTATTGATCCTTGAATTTTCATAAGCCTCCATCCTTAGTTCCTCCAATTCATTGAGATCTAATTTCCTTTTTGTTCCGGCCAATGAGAGGTCATAATCCATTTTCTTAATTGCCCAAAAGGCCTTATGTTCAATCTCCACTGGCAAATGGAATGCTTTACCATAAACCAACCTATATGGGGACATTCCTAAAATGGTTTTATATGTGGTTCTATAGTCCCAAAGAGCATCTAAGAGTTTCTTAGACCAATCTTTCCTAGAGGGTTTGAATGTTTTTTCAAGAATTTGCTTAATCTCCCTATTAGCTAACTCAGCTTGACCATTGGTTTGAGGATGGTATGCAGTGGAAACTTTATGAGAAATACCATACTTAGACATGAGTGAAGAGAATGGGCGGTTGCAGAAATGGGTACCTCGATCACTGATTATAGCCCTAGGAATTCCAAATCTTGAAAATATGTTCTCTTTCAGAAAGAGAATCAAAACTTGATGATCATTGGACTTAGTGGGAATGGCCTCAACCCATTTTGAGACATAATTAACAGCTAAGAGTATGTAGAGGTATCCCCGAGAGTTTGGGAAGGGACCCATGAAATCGATTCTCCAACAGTCAAATATTTCAACCACTAAGATGGGAGTTAGTGACATTTGATTCCTTTTTGTGATGGACCCTACTTGTTGACACCTAGGACATCTTTGACAAAATATATAGGATTCCCTTGAGAGGGTGGGCCAGAAAAGACCACATTGAAGAATCTTAGAAGATGTTTTCTTAGAGGAAAAGTGACCTCCACATGCCTCACTGTGACATAATTTAAGGATGGACTCTTGTTCAGATTCTGGAACACACCTCCTAATGACTTGGTCAGGGAAAAACTTATAGAGGTATGGATCATCAAACACATAGTGTATAACATCAGAAAGAAATTTCCTTAAAGCTTGAGTCCCTAAGAATTTTGGAATGACTCCTGTCACTAAGAAATTTTCTATGTCAGCATACCAAGGTAAGTCACTCACAGAGTATAAGTGTTCATCAAGAAACGAATCAGACAAAAAAAGGTGATTTGAGTTGTCTTTGAATTCCATACTAGAGAGGTGATCAGCTACAACATTTTCAACTCCCTTTTTGTCCTTGATTGTGAGGTTAAATTCTTGTAAGAGAAGGACCCACCTAATCAGTCTAGCCTTAGTATCTTGTTTTTGGAAGAGGTATTTTAGTGCAGAATGGTCAGTGAACACAGTGATGGGGGATCCTAGGAGGTAGGACCTAAACTTCTCTAATGCAAAAACAATAGCAAGTAACTCCTTTTCAGTGGTGGTGTAGTTGATTTGGGCATCATTTAAGGATTTTCTTGCATAAGCAATGACATAAGGAGTTTTATCACAATGTTGTCCTAACACAACTCCTATATCAAAGTCACTGGAATCACACATAAGTTCGAAAGTAAGGTTCCAATTTGGAGATTTCATGATGGGAGGAGAGGTGAGAGAGAATTTGAGGGTTGAGAATGAACCTTCACAGCTTTCTTTCCAAACAAATGGAGCATCCTTTACTAGGAGAGCACAAAGAGGATGAGATATTAAACTAAAGTCCTTGATGAATCTTCTATAGAAACCAGCATGTCCTAAGAAATACCTCACTTCCTTGACAGTTTTGGGTGATGGAAGGTGACGAATGATGTCAACCTTTGCTTTATCAACTTCAATCCCCCTACTCGAGACCAGATGGCCTAGAACAAGTCCCTCTTTAACCATGAAATGGAATTTTTCCCAGTTTAGGACCATATTCCTTTCTTCACATCTTGACAAGACTCTCTACACATTCTGCATACATCCCTCAAATGTATCCCCAAACACAGAGAAGTCATCCATGAAGACCTCTAGAAAATCCCCTACCATGTCTGAGAAGATTCCCATCATGCACCGTTGGAAGGTTCCAGGGGAATTGTATAAACCAAAGGGCATGCGTTTGAAGGAAAAGGTACCGAAAGGACATGTGAATGTAGTCTTACCTTGATCCTCTAGGGAGACCTCAATTTGATTGTACCCTGAGTACCCATCTAAGAAACAGTAGAAGGTATGACCTGCCACTCTCTCAAGGACTTGGTAAATGAATGGTAAGGGGAAATGGTCCTTCTTGGTGAATGAGTTTAGCTTCTTATAGTCAATTAAGACCCTCCATCCACTACTCACCCTTGTTGGAAGAATCTCTCCATCCTCATTGG
This sequence comes from Viscum album, assembly GCA_963277665.1. Lineage (NCBI taxonomy): Eukaryota > Viridiplantae > Streptophyta > Magnoliopsida > Santalales > Viscaceae > Viscum > Viscum album. The sequence goes on from OY728126.1 coordinate 401,800,001, forward strand.
TTATCACTGTGATTCCGGCCTTTTTTGGAACCACTTGAATTGGGCTCACCCAATCACTCTCAGCTATGGGATATATGATACCAACTTTTAACAATTTCAGATGTCCTTTCCTTACTACCTCCATGAGATTAGGATTGAGTCTCCGTTGAGGTTGACGACATGGCTTTGAATCAGATTCCAGAACAATCCTATGAGTCCCAACAAGTGGGCTAATCCCAGGAATATCAGAAAGGGTCTAACCAATGGCTTTATTATGCTTCCTAAGGACATCTAGAAGCATCCTTTCATGATTGACTTCAAGAGAAGAAGAAATGACAATAGGATGTGTTTGATTGTCCCCTAGAAAAGCATACTTGAGTGTAGAGGGAAGTTCCTTCAATTCAAGATCAGGTTGGTTCAGAATTTCAGTAGAAGATTGGTACATTGGATCAAGATCAATTTCTTTTTTTAGAGTTTCAGATAGGATTGATTCTCCACATGTAGAAGTTTCAGCTACTAGATTGGATTGATCAGATTTAGGGAAGGAAATTGGAGTGGTCTCTATGAAGGTGTTTTCTTGAAAGGTTTCACTGATTGTTGGACCTAAGACTTCATCATAAGAGTAATTTGAAAATGATTCAAGACAAGGAGATAAACTTCCTTCATATGAACAAAGGAAATCAATCTCATCCTGACTTAAACATCCGTCAAATATTCCTTGATGTTATATGGATTCATTATCAATGCTTTCTATCATGTTTAACTCATGAATTTCCTCCTCATCCCCTATTTGTGAGATTGCATTATAGATGTTCAAGTCTAGACTCATGTTCCCAAAGGTGATGGTCGTGTTCCCATTTCGGACTCGGATAACATAGTTGATTGTTGAAAGAAAAGGACGACCAAGGATGATTGGGGTTTGTTCCTTATTTCCTATGTTTGGATGGTTGTCAAGGACAATGAAATCAGCAGGGTAGATGAAGTTTTCAACCTTTACCAGAACGTCCTTTAAAATCCCCTTTGGAACCCTAATGCTACGATCTGCAAGTTGAAGTGTGACAGATGTGGGTTGGAGTTCTTCTAGGACTAAATGGTAGTACACAACATATGGGATGAGATTGACACTATCACCTAGGTCACACAAGGCCTTGACAACTTTGCTTTCTCCTAGTTCAACATTGATGTAAGGGAAACCTGGGTCTTTCAACTTAGGAGGAATGGTCCCTTGAATGGTGGTACTCACATTAGTAGCCAAAAGGACTTGGTTTTTATGTGAAAATTTTCTTTTAAAAGTGCACAATTACTTAAGGTAATTTGAGTAGGAAGGTATGGTTTGGATTGCATCGAGAAGGGGTATGTTCAACTTGACTTGTGAGAAGATTTCCCTCAATGTTTCACTCAGTTCAGGCTTGGGTTTCCCCCTCATGCATTGAGGAAATGGTGCAGGTTGTGGGGTTGTTTGTTGAAGAGTTGTTTCTTTCACATTGTTATCAGTTTACTCAGTTTGATCTTGTGGTTCATTTGAATTTTCATCCAAGTTTGAATCTTCAGGTGGGTTCTGAATTAGTTGTTCAGGTTTCTCAATTGATTTCCCACTTCTTAAAATAGTCACAGCCTTTAGTTGTTCATGAGTTGTTTGAGTGCAACTTGACTCTCCCCTTGAAGTTGAGGATAGAACCGCCTGAGTAGGCATGGGTGCCTTTCCAGTTTTGATGGTTTGAAGTTCTTGTTTTAGGGAAGATACTTCTGAGCTCATCCTCTCCATTTGTTTTCACAGTTGTTCTAGTAGACTTTGTGGAACAGTTTGGGTGGGTGCTTGAGTAGGTTGGTTTATCCTAGAGGGATATTTTGGAGGTGGGATGGTTTGTTGAAAATGGACTGGTGGCTGTTGGTATTGGATAGGTTGGGTTTGGAACTGGTAATGGTATTGTTAGTTCTGATGGGGGTAAGGATTATGTCCCTGTGGTTGGCTATGTTGTTGGTTATCTTTCCAGCGGAAGCCTGGGTGGTCATTATACCTTGGGTTGAAGGTGTTTTGGTATTGAGGCTTTTAGAAGTTCAAAGAATTTACTTCCGCTGGGGGTCCTCCTACGAGAACATCCTTTATGGATGGAATGGTTGGGCAGTTGTCTGTCTTATGGTCATGTTTGTCACAAATTGTGCAAACAGGGTCAACAGTTTGGATTTCATGGACTTTCCTAAGGTCTATCTCTTCAACCTTCCTACAGAGTGCTGCGAGTTTAGCCCTAAGGCTTTCCTCTTCTCTAAGTGTATGGATTCTAGTAGTTCTTTGTGGATTTTCAGAATAAGGTGAAGTTCCCCAAGTTTGGTTTTGTTCAGAAAGGCTTTCTAGATACTCGTAAGCATCATTTGGAGCTTTGTTTTTAAAGGTTCCATTACACATCATTTCAATGAATTGTTTGTTCCCCGGACCCAACCCTTCATAGAAAATTCTCACTTGTTCAGGAATAGAAAAACCATGGTGTGGAACCATGTTTAGAGTGTCTTTGAACCTCTCCCATGTTTCATAGAATGATTCTTCCTCTTTTTCAAAAAAGTTTTGGATGCTCTTTTTAAGTGCAATTGTTTTGTGGTGGGGAAAGTATTTTTTGTAGAATTCTCTTTGTAGTTGGTCCCAAGAGTTTATGGATGATGGTCTCAAATTGTTTAGCCAATTTTTAGATCGATCATTTAAAGAAAAAGGAAATAGCCTCATCTTAGCTAATTCTAGTTGATGTGGAGGACACATGGTTTCTACAATGTCATTGAACTCCTTAATGTGGAGGTATGACATCTCGGACTCCATTCCATGGAATGTGGGAAGGTGATTTAGGACATGGGTTTTAAAGATGTATTTGGAATCTCCTAGGTAATTGTGTCTAATGCATGAGGGGGAATTGGTCCAAGAATATGTGAGGTAGTCATTCATGGTTTGATCAATTGCATTCCCCAAGTTTAGGGCTGCCTCATTTGGGTTTCCAATTTGGTTCCCACCCGGGTTTATGAGTTGGTTTCTTTGAAGACCTTCCATTGAAATTGGCTCAATTTTGGACTCTAGATTATTATGAAGATTATAATCTAATGGAAAGAGTTCCCTTGGTGTACTTGACTCCCCAACCCCAGGACTATCCACACTAACAAGACGGTTTGATTGATCGCGGGTGTAGGCGGACATGCGCCAAAAGAAAAAAAATGAGAAAAAGACAAGATAAGAGAATTTGGATGAGAAAAGAATAAATGGGGGAGAATATAATTGGTGTTTATATGACTTACTTGGGTCCCCGACAACAGCACCAAAATTTGATTCTCGCTCAAATTTACCCAAGAGAAGAAGGTAAGACGGTCCTTGTAGTTTAGCTTGGGTTATCGAATCCACAGAGACCTAAGAAGAAACCTATAGACACGTACATTCTATGGACTGTTTTCGACTATGAAGTGGCCAAATTGGATTGATTTTGGATGGGTTTTAAAGATATCTAATATATTTAAGTGAATTCAATTTAAAAGAATGAGTTGATCCTAGGTTATCGCTCGGGGTGGATTGGACGTATTTTCTTTTTAATGATTTCAATTTCTTAAATTTGAGATGGGTTCATTTAAGGAGATAAAACAACATCATCACTTACTGGTTTAATGCCTACACCCTTTAATACTAATCACCTATACACTTGAAGGATCAAAGTTTTGATCACTTCAAGGTAAAGGTTCGTATTAGTACTTGGAGTGTGTGGCCTTAAATTCAACAAGGACGATGGAGTTTAAAAATCATCAAATAAAAATCCCAATTAAAGAAGTGATTATACATTAATTAGGTGATAAATAACATCCAATTCATCCCCTTTATACTCCCTTGGATCAACCCATAAGTGGGTTATCCCTCCATTGATCCCATGGTTTCAATGGAAGCAGAAAGTAGGCTCATGAGGGAGGAAATGGAGAAACAAAAATAAAATGTTCACTCCACCGTTGTGTGAATAATTTCACAAGGGTTGGTGTGAATAAATTCACTCCTTGATCCAACGGTATCAAAGTGATATGAAGAAAAATAGAATAATAGTAGAAGAAATTTTATTAAGAAACTAAAGCGAATTGAACAACTTACATGTGAAAGACAAATTTGAGGCAACAAAAATGCAGCATAACATTACAATTGAACAAAGCATCCAAGATTTCAAAATCCTTCACCACCACTGACTTAAATAGGAATTTTTGGAGCCTTGGGTCGAGCCTCCAACAGTACAAAACATCTCAATTAATTTTGGTAGTCCATAGGTGGTGGAAATCTTGTGGAATTTGGACTTTTCCACATTTGACCAGAGGTGGCTGCCAGCTTTCCTTTACCGAACAGATGCGTCTAGAAGACCTTCTAGACGGCCGAATCAGAGTAGTCCATAGAAGAAGAAAATGGATCTCCGGATGTATTCTAACCTCCTGTAAAACGTGGGCCCATTTGGAGTTGTGGATTCCGAGATATGATCAAATTAGTGGGATGTTTTTCTGGGCCGCAGAATCTGGCCTAGAATTGTATCACTAACTTGGGACGCCTCAATGACCACAATAGAGGCCGGATTAGCATTGGATCATGAAGAGTGATTTGTTCCTATACAGGTCTTCTAGAAGACCACGAAATTTGGGATTAAGTGGGCCTGTATGTTGTGCCCAACAGTCTCATCAGTGGGATGATGTCCAATCTGCCTTCTCTAGAATTGCTTCCTTTCATTGTCAAATATCTCCATCACCCTCCATGAATTCTCCATTGATCCCTGAATGAAACATGTTAATATTGGAGTGTAGATAAATTATCAAATTAAAATATGTATAATTAGATGAATTATTTGGTACTTTAAATGATGTTAAAAAATGTACTACATAATAGTTCATTTTAAGAAGGTATTACAATCATAATGTGAGATGATGTTCAAAGTGTAAAATGCACTAAAATGGTGTTTATGAATAATAAAGAACATGAATATTATATATATTACCAATGAATATTATCCTCATTTAGTGGCTAATCAGGACTCCCCCTCTTTGATGGAAGTAATTTTCCGATCTGGGAGAATATAATGAGATCTCATCTAAGATGTCTTGGAATAGAAGTCATATTTTCTACTTTTCATGGAATACAAGTCACTGATCCAACAGGGATGACTATGACTGACACAGATAGGAAAATTCTTCATGGAGATGCTAAAGCACCGAATGCACTCACCGCAGCCCTTTCTGATCAGATCTATCTAAAGGTGATGAGTTTCACCTCAGCAAAGTCCACGTGGGATAAACTTGAAAATAATTATGAAGGAGATAGAAATGTGAAGGGAGAGAAACTACAAGTCCTTCACAATAGGTTTGATGATCTAAAGATGCATCCTGATGAGAATGCAGACTCCTTCTTTAATTAATTTACTGAATTGGTTGGAGAAATTTGGGGTCTAGGCGAATAAATTAAATACATTGATATTGTAAATAAAATATTAAGAAAAATTCCACCCCTGTATATAGAAAAGGTGTCCTCCCTTGAGGAAAGAGATCTTTCCAAAGTTTCTCTGGATGATCTACTGAGCAGCCTGGTGGAATATGGAATGAGAGTCAAACCTAAAGATGCTATGAATCAAGTGAGCAAGGAAATGGCGTTCAAGGCCCTAGAGAAACTAAAAATTTCAAAAGATAGTATTGGTGAAGATGATGAGGAAAAAGAAATTCTTTCCCACATTTCCAAGAAGTTTTAGAAGGGAAAAGGTAAATTCAAAGGGAAGTTACCTATTGCTTACTTTTGTTGTGGCAATGTTGGGAACATTGCCTCTCAGTGCTTAAGAAATATCAATGATGACGATAGTGAAGATGAAAACATTGAGAAGCCTCAGAAAAGGTTTTTCAAAAATGGAGACTTCAAATCTAAAAAGAAAGTACCGATGAAGAGTTTTATCTATAAATAGGAAGATATTGATAATGAATTCTATGAAGAAGAAGAACCATAATTTAAAACTAGAAACCATGCTTCTATAATGGCCACTATTGAAAAATCAGAACCATCAAAAGATAATGGTGGAGAAAATCAGTTGAAAACTAATGTCAATCTCTAGTTGCAACCTAAAGATTTTGTTTTTAAGCTTAAGATCAAATGTGAGATTTGAAATAAGTGGAAATCAATTGTAGAAGAATCATCTGATTATATTGATAATCTCGAAGAAGAAATTGAATGACTGGAATAATTTGTGAAATTACAGTCTAAAATACTTGAAATAATTTATGATGTAGTGGATCTAAAGATGAGAATTGAAGATCAGGAAAAGGTCATCAATGACCTCACCACCAGAATGGAAGAAGAGACCAAGAATGCTGAGGGTCTTGAAGAGGAAGTTGTTACTCTTAGGAGTAAAACTGAGAGTGAATCAATTTCAAAAGAATCAAGAAAGAAAATACAGTTTGGAATGTTCTATGATGTTGAGCTATTGTAGAGAGAAAAACGTGGTTCTAATGGAGTTGAAAAGATTTTGAATGATCAAAGACCTACTTACAATGGAAATAGTGGAATTGGTTGTGAGGCCAAATCATCAAATGCTGCAAATAAAGGTGACTAAAATAAAGGCAAGCTGAAAGTGGGTGATGTGGAAAAATCACCTGAAGTGCTGAAAAAGAAACCCCCAATTCAATCTAAAAGAAGAATAGAAGACTATCCTTGATCCTCCAGGAATAAGAGGAAGTCAAACTAATTTCCCATAAAAGAAGGAATGAGGACAAATAGAAGTGAGAAGAAGTTTCCTCTCATGATGTGTCAGTTCTATGCATATTTGGGCCATACCATGTCTTATTGCAAAAAGGAAAGAATCTATTTGAATGGATAAGATATGGGAGTTAAAAAAAGGAGAAAAAATTAATATCCTAATTATTTTAAAAGAAACAATTTCTATGGATATTGTTTTCGTTGTTCTAACTTCGGTCATAAGGCCATTGATTGTAGGTAGAGGAGGGATATGGAAACCTCATACCGGAGTCCGAGACAATTCAAAGTTTATAAAAAAGATAGTTTTTCTGTTACAAATAGGTTTTCTCCTCTATAAGAAGATTTCAAATATAGATAACCCATTTACACAGAAGAGAGAATTGAAAGGCCGTTAGTGTCCTAAACTCAGTCCAATGTCTCATGGAAAGAAAAGAAGAAAATTAAGAAATACAACCCTGCAGAGGTAATCCTCAAAGCTACAAAAAGCAAAAACACCTAGATTCTAGATAGTGGTTTCTCATCTCGTATGATAGGTAATGCAGACCTGCTAACAGAAGTCAAGAGGAGGGTTAATGGGACTATACAGTTTGGTAATGATGGAGCCCTAAAAATCAAAGGTAGTGGATGTACTGAACTAGCTAATGGAGAGATAAAGAAAACTGAAGTTTTTTATGTGGATAGCCTACATCATAATCTCCTCAGCGTGAGCCAACACTATGAATTAGGACTTATAGTAACTTTTAATAAAAAAGGATGCACTATTAAGGTAAAGACAAGAAATTTCACTTATGAAGGGATGTAGAAAAGAAGGAAACCTATATCAGGTTGATAGTAAAGAAAACATTTTCTACATGATTATTAAAGAAGAAAAAAACTTGTGGCATTGTAGATCGGGGAACATAAATAAACAAGACATGGAGAAAATATCAAAATTAAAGATTATCATAGACATTCCCAACCTGATGCGTGAATGTGAAAAGTCTTGTGATAGTTTCATTCGGGGGAAGCTATTCTGCAGTTCATATCACTGAAATAACAAAAGGGCATCTCATCTTCTTGATCTCATTCATACAGATGTATGTGGTCCGATAAATGTTTCTGGAGCTCATTGAGAAAAGTAATTCATTCTTTTCATAGATGATTACAGTATAATTTCATGTGTAATGGTTATACACAGGAAATGACAAGTGCTTGTTTGCATGAAAATGTATTTTCGAATCACCTAGAATGATACTGGATGAATAATAAAAGTGTCATGATATGATAATAGAGGAGAGTACACGTCCATTGAATTTGAAAATTATCTAAAGAAGTATGGGATACAACATGAGGTAGCTTATATGAGAACTCCACAAAAAAATGGAGTTGTTGAGTGTAGGAATTGATTGGTGAACAACATGGTAAGAAATATGATGATTGAGAGTCATATTTCATGACATTACTAGAAAGAGTCTGTTCAAGCTGCAATGTATATTCAAAATCGAACAAGGCTTTATATGGGTGAGATGAAGACACCATGTGAATTGTGGCATAGAAGTAAATCCTATTTAAAATAATTTCATGTTTTTGGAAGTAAATTCTTCATCAGAAACAAATAAAGAAATCAAGGGAAGTATAGTGACAATGCAGATGAAGGAATTTTCCAAGGATACTCAATGAACAGAAAAGCCTACAAGTGTTTCAACAAGTGCTTAGGAAGGATTTTGGAAAGCAGGGATGTTAAGATCATTAAAGATAAAACCACAAATTCTTCAAGGATTTCATATGATGATGTGATAGAAAGTGAGGAAGAAAGTGAGTGTTGAGTAAATAAAAATACAAAAATAGAGGGAGGTGTGTAAAACACTCAGGAGTCACATCATGATGTTGACTAATATGAAGAATTTTAAGAGGAATATTTGGCTGGAGAGAATGCGACTGAACATCATAGGAGAAATTAAAGAGTTGAGATTGATCCATCTAACATAATTGGGGATAGGAGTGCACCAACAAAAACAAGGAGGATGAGTAATAACACAAAATATACATTTTTTTTCAGTTGTGGAACCATCCTTATTTGAAGAAGCTACAAAGGATGAATCTTGGGTAAAAGCCATGAATGAAGAGTTAGATCAGATTGAAAAGAATCATACATGGGATCTAGTCAAGAGACCCAAAGGTCACAATGTGATTCGTACAAAATAGATCTTCAAGAACAAGTTTAATGCGCATGGGAGTGTTATTAGAAATAAGGCATGACTGGTATGTAAAGGATATTCTAAGATTGAAGATGTTGATGTTGAAGAAACATTTTCTACAGTGGCTATACTAGAGTCAATCAGGATTTTATTTCCATGGAACTCCAAATAAGATATAAAGTATATCAAATGGAAGTCAATATAACATTATTGAATTGTGTTCTTGAAGAAGAAGTGTAAATTAAAAAACCTGTGGGTTTTCTTCTTTATACTGATGAATTAAAGGTTTGAAAACTAAAGAAATCACTATATGGATTGAAATAGGCACCACAGGTATGGTACTCCTGACTGGATTATTATCTCAAGAAGTAGGAATTCAAAAGAGGAGGAGTAGATCATAATCTCTATGTTAATAATTATCAAAAAGATCAGTTCATGGTTCTAGTTTATGTTGATTACATTATATTTGGTAGAGGAAGACAGAAATCAGTAGATGAATTCACCAATCACATGAAATCAGAATTTGAAATGTCTATGATTGGGGAGCTCACATATTTCTTGGGACTACAGGTGACTCAAAATAATGATTACACATTTATTTCTCAGGAAAATTATGCAAGATATCTACTAAAGAAATTTAAAATTCCTGACTCAAAACCAATGTCAACTCCGATTATGGTTGGAAAAAAACTTGGAAAGCATGAGGATAAGACCTATATAGATCCCAAAATGTACAGAAGGACCATTGAAATATTATTGTACCTGAAAACAAGACATCCTGACATTATATTTTAAATTTTTTTAGTGGCCTACTTTCAGAGAAATCCGAAGGAAGAACATATGGAGGCAGTAAAAAGAATCATGAGGTACATTCAAGGAACTCATAATTTTGGGTTATACTTTACTGTAGGAAGGGACAGTGAATTATCAACATTTTCTGATGCTGACTGGGCTATAAATGTGGTGGAAAGAAAGTCCACTAGTGGTGGAGCATTCTATATTGGGAAGAAATGTGTTGGATAGTTGAGTAAGAAATAATAAAGTACTTCTCTTAGTACTCTTGAAGTTGAGTATATCTCTACTACAAAGGCATGCAATCAACTGCTATGGATGAAGAAAAAACTTACAGATATTGGTGATAAAGTAAGTAAACCAATGGTGATTTACTATGATAACAAGAGTGCAATTGATCTTACAAAGAATCTTATTCAACATTCTTGTACAAAACATATTGAAATCAAACATCACTTTATCAAGGAAAAAGTTAAGCAAGGTGTGATTAAAATGGATCATGTGGAAACTGATGAGCAAGTGGATGATATCCTGACCAAGCCACTTTTAGTGGATGTGTTTGAGAAACATCGATTGAACCTCAATGTTCAATCACCACCCAGTGTATAAAAAGGTAACACAATCCCCCTCTCCCTAGTTGTTTAACTGTTTTAATCTATTTTGTGTAAGTGTTTCAGGTTTATGGGTGAGATAAGATCCAAGGGGAGTTTGTTATGACCTCTATAATGGATGATTATCTGTATTTGGGTTTATTTATAATGGGGGAGAAATGGATAGAGTTCATGTCTATGGATGAGAGAATACAGAGAGAATCATGGATGAAGATGGAGAGAATAGTGAAAAATTGTAACATCCCGAGTAAATAAAGAATATTTCATTTTCATATTTATTAATATTTGTGAATTAAATAATAATTTTACTTTAAATAGGATTCTATGTTCTATGGCATACCCGACATGCAACAACTGGTTTCTTTGAAATCTTACATTGTACATAACGTTAATTTAAATCGAAAAATAATATAATAATATTATTATTTCAAATGGTAGTTAACTCCTAGCTATTGTAATGGAGGTAATGAACAGAACTAACTAAAATATTATTACACATGTTTATTAAATGTTTTTACATTTTCCAATAAAATTTATAGGCTTAATATGTGAATGAATCAAATTTTAAGCATAAATACTCTAATATTCCTTAAAAGGTCGATTTACCACCTTTTGATGGAGAACCCTTTTTAAATATAGTTTTTTTACTTTTATATGTTCTATTTGAAAAAATAAACTTCTTCTTTAGAATCGGGACATAAAAATTTACTTTGGATTAATTTTTGGTATTTTTCTGATAATGTTCATTATTTAATGAAATGTGAAAAATACTGTATTTTAATTCAAAACTGCCTTTTAATATAATTTATTTATATGATTAGATTATCTTTTTAAATTGTTTTAATGTGTAATTAGATTAAAATTTTACCATATAATCCAATTTTGGTCATTGGAAGTAATTTCACTTTGAAATTGGACATAAACAACTGTCAATCATTTGATAGTTATTATTTCTTAAAAACACGCTTTTTATTTTGACAATAAGAATTAATTTTAAATTAATTTCTTCCACTACTATGTTTTGAATTTGGAAAAATGGATTTCATATTTCAAATTAGGAGGTCCCAATTTTTTAAATAGGTTAATTTTTTTAGACATTATGAATATTTACTTTAGTAAATATTTTATTTACCATGGTGAAAGGGTAAATATGGTAAATAAGGGTAAAAAAATAATATTATAATAATATTAAATTACACTAACATGTGTCCTATTCGAATTGGCTGATACATGTCTGACCATGGGCATCCTTGGGTTGATTTTGGGACCTCATGGAGCCACTTGGGAGTGGTAATGACACTTTATATTAATTAATTTAAAGTAAAGTGAAAAATAACATAAACATATATCTTTTAGTAAATCAATTTTTACATTGGGTTATATAAGTTATCTCTTTGACTATAAATATTCATTATAAATATAAATAGATTTCATACATCATGGTATTTTATTTATGTTGGAACCAGGCATGCAGTGGAAGCCCCAAATAGGTGGGTTTTTAAAATTTTTCCACCAAAGGTCGACGTAAACTTGTCAACGTCGGAGAAAAGCATCCCGGTCTTAGTCAAGGACCATGTGTGGAGGATTTTAAACAAAAACATAAACCATAAAATACCTAGATTAGATCCGAAGATGTGCACGACGTCTGCTCGTCGTTGGAGATCACTTCTCGAAGAATCAGAAACCATATTCCTCTAGATCATCCACACGCGCTTCAAGGAATCTGCGGGAGCGCTGTTCGTCGTAGTCTGAGTGCTAGAGCAGAATACCGACGATGCCTTCAATGTTCCAATGAGCACCGCATCGCTTCCCCAACGATGCCCGAGAGAGAGCTCCATCCGAGCTCCTTGGATCTGGAGAATCTCTCTCTAGAGTGTGGGAGAGAGGAGAGGAGAGAGAATCTCCATGAATAGTGTTTGGAAAATGCCCCTCCTCTTCTATTTATAGTGCTTAATTAAAATACACTGTATCGCCTCGTTGACCATGAATACTTAACGCACTATCAACAACATTTTATGACTATTAAACTGAGTCATAAATATTATTATCATTTACTTGTAAGATATTAAAATATATTACATGATAATAATTGAGTCATTAACTCGACTCATCGCCCCCATAAATATTAATTGAACCTTGAATAATTTAATATTCGTCAATTAATATTTTTCATGTATTTACTAAAACTTGTAAATACATTTAATAAATAAACTCAATACTCATTATTCTAAACTTGAATAATATGAATTTATTTATTGCATTGGTGATCGTTTAACTTTGGACAAATCCATGACCCCTGTGGCGGGGCCCACTATGTCCAAAAATCCTATTCAACTGAATAGGGAAGATTCTTGAATACGCTATTGTGTGTGACCCTCTAGGCCCTTATTTGGACAGAAATGAATAGTATTCATAGACCAAGAGCAGGATCTAGCAACCCATCATGGCCCCTGAAGAAATAAAAATTGTCGCACCAGTGACAACCAACCTATGAGCACGCACTGTGTAATATAATCTCTTTGTCTGTAATATCCCATAAAGCAGGGCGTACTCACGTGTCACCACCCTTTTTCTTGATTTATAGTTTGTTAATTTAACTGGACTTATTTACCATTGACTACCATGGCTATCGTCTTATAAAGGTACTCCCATCCATATCAACATGGCCTAAGATATATTACTTCCATAACCCGGAAGTGAAAAATCCTTTCTTGACCATTCAACCAATGACATGCCACCAATGACGCACCCAACACAAACTACCTCACCATGACTTCATCGCCATGGTTTTCATCTTGTATCAAAGTACGCAATCAAATGACGTGCATTGGTAATAATCACAAGTCAGGAGATCATTACACATGATCGTAGATAGGAACGTCTAGTGACACCCAAAACTTGTGGAGTTCCTATTGGCGGGTCAGTCCTCATGATCTCACTACTGGAGATCACCAAGTGCGAACTTCATGAGAAGAAGTCTCAAGGATTATGAGCCCCCAGCACCTGATGGCCAAACATCCACTGTGTCTAATTAGTAATATGTATCTAGAACATAGAACACATATTTAAGATCAATTTCATAGTATCTAGAAGCTATCATTATAGCCTGTGAACTGCTATAACCTTTTGATATGACAATTAATCTTTGGACATTACCATTTCAATAGTGGATGCAGAACAATCTACACTATAATGGTAAGATGACATCATGCATAGCTAATTGTATACATGATATGTTAATCAGAATCACTTAATAGTTGGGTCTAGGGTACCCACTATTTCAACAATTTATAATTTTTAGACATCATATAAATAAAATTATTTATTACACAATGATGATGCAACGATTACCTTATTAATGAATGATTTAAATAAATGAGATTATAAAATTTAAAAAACCATCCAAAACCTGTACAATTATTATTGGATTATTTTATTTCGAATAAAAGTAATCTTATATTTGAATTTAATTAGTTTTGGACCTTTTGAAACTGAAATTCAGTTTATAATAAAATAATATTTTAAATATTTAATAAAGAGCCCCTCCTCTCCCTTACAAAAATCCATCACCTCTAACCCATTACACACACCTCTCAAGCCTCTTGGATCATCGAACCTATGCCCAATTAATCTCCCTAGATCCTTATCTTCCTTCTATAAGCCTTACCTTAGGCTAAAGGCACTTCAAGGAATCCTTTTGGTTCAAACCAAAGGGAGTTACCCGATTTAAAGGTAACATCTTTTCTTAAGTTATTTTATTTTATTTTACTTCTCCATACCCCTAAACTCTTTTTATTCATTTATTTTATAAAAAAACAGTATCCTCAATATAATAGGTTGTTTTTATGAGAATAATTCTAACTAGACTTACACACACCTCCTTCTGATGGGTATAGAAAAAATGTTTCTGTGGAAGGAGAACTACTGCCTCACGAAACGATGATTGTTCAATCTTCTCCTAACACCTATTATGTGGGCCATTAGGATGGAACTATAATTATACATGATATTTATGATATTTATTTTTTCTCTATGTTTCTTTAATTATATTTTATAATATACCACTATGATTTTCACGTTGTATATATACGATAATTTCATTTGAGAAAGTGAAGACTACAACCCCTTCAAAGTGACATGACTCGTTCCTACCATAAATGGAATGTATTAAGGATGGTGTTAATGAACTTATGTAATGTATATAAAATATGATGTTATACTTTAATAATAATATAATTATTTATCATTTGGTTTTCATTCCTTTTAAAATGAAAAAAAAATGAAATGGAAGTAGCGTTCATGCGTACGTACGGCTTACCGTCTCCATGAACGGTGAATTTAATTTTAATATATACAAATGATATGGAATACTATAAATAAATATATACATGATATATATGATATATAAATCATGAATATCATTTTATAGATAATGGAGTTTTGACCACATGGAGAATTTATAATTATAACAAGTTCAATTTTAACTCAAGTTCTGAACATCGACAAAATGTCCGATATAACTAAAATAATTAACTAATTGCTATAACAAAGTAATAAGTGATATAAAAGAAATAATAAACTTGAAAAAGGTTCTTAATCAAGTATAAATTAACTTAAGTTTATTATTCAAGAAATTAGAGAACGAATGGGTCAAGTCGGACATGAGGTAAGGGACTTCGCCTCAATCTCCTTTCATTGAGACATGTTCTGATAATATACACCTACTTATTTTATAAGATATGTAATAAACCCATTTGAATTTTCAGTTCATTCAAAGGGAATATTTTTTCTATGAAGAATTTTACTACATGAAAAAAGGAATGTTTTTAACATTTGCAGTGACAATGACCTCTCCGCTGCCGTAATCGATAGTTGGCTTCCTCTATAAGCATAAAAGGAAAAGAAATCCCTTACTCTGTTTTTTGGCATTCTAGTAATGAAAATGGTTTTTGAAATGGGTTGATTATTTTAATATCTTGAAATTATTTCTTGTGATTGAAAATGAAATGTTATTAGTGAAATGTTTATATTTGGAATATTTTATGTGTTATGATTTTATAATGGTACTTGGACATTTACCAGGTGGTTACATGATAAACCAATTGATGGGTGGTGCCGTGATAAACTAGGATGGGTGGTTACGTTATAAACTCCAATTCATTGAGTATTGAAGTTGGCAGTATGGCTATTCCATTTAGTGATATGTGTGGAACTCGACCGTATGGTTATTCTGTTTAAGTATGTTTATGTCCCAAGTTTCATTTATACGTTATGTGTTCTTTCTATGGGTTTTATGATAATATTTTGGTTAAAAAAGGGTAAGAAATGATCTTTTTTTAGTTAATAGTATTTATTACTTCATAAAGGTGAAAATTATTACTTATGATAAAGTATTCATGGTTTACTTGTTGTTTTGAAAAACTAATAGTTTTCCTTGTATGTGTATCCCTTACTGAGATTTTTATGCTCATCCCATGTTTTTTTGAAATGTTTTTCACGTGAATTAAAGATGAATAAGTTCAACGATGAGATCAAGGAAAAGTCATGATGTCTAAAATATATAACTAGACAGGAATTTTTGTAAGATTTTTTATTTTATGAAAAAAATGGATACTGAGTAGAAGTGTCTACGTGTAATATTCAAATTGTTATGTATATGTTATGACCTATTTCTCTAAATCTCTAAACTTGAAAAGATCCTCAATGTGAATTATTAAATTAATTCAAGATTATGTAATGTTTAAGGCCGGGTCCTTAGGGATGGTATCAGATGTTGTTTTAGACAAATTTAAGATTTAGGTTATTGTTAAATTAATATCCATAAATTAATTTATGGTAAGATTGAAATTATATAGTATTTAAATATTACCATTTTGCTTCGCCTAAGATATTTCTGTGTGTAGAATGGTTTTCCACAGAGGAAAAATTACATCTATGTTGAGAAGACATACAAATTAGAATAACCTTCCAAATCAGCAACCTGAGATGGTCTGAATCGGAACTAAACAGTTTGTTGTAGTGATGGAACATTTGACTGAGGCTATAAATGGTGCTGGTATCCATGCATGAGATCATCCAGAACAACCATAGAGGAACATGTCAATAGTGAAGCATTTCATGAGGTAATGTCCCCCATCATTCAGAGGATCATCTGACCCTGTTCAAGATGAAGGGTGAATCAAAGCACTTGAGAAGATTTTTGATATCATGAGGTGTTCAGAACATCAAAAGGTTAGTATCGCTATTTACCATTTTTAAGAAGAAGCAGATCAGTGGTGGTCAATGGTGAAAAATATCAGGGATAGTTAGGAGATTAATTCTATTGATTTGGATGAATTCAAAGGTATGTTTCTTCAAAAATATTTTCCTAAAGTGATTCGACATAGGATGGAAAAACAATTCTTGTAATTGAGGTAGGAGGATGACTCAGTGGCTCCTTATAAAGAAAAGATCACTCGACTGGCAAGGTATGATCCAAATTTTATCTGATATCTTGATAGTAAGATAAATAAATTTTACTCACTAATAAAGCTGTGATATTGAAAAGCATTAGCCTCTCATGAATTTAAAATATATTAGAAACTTGTAAGATATGTTGAAAAGGTAGACATGGAGTTTTATGATGATAAGGTGTTCCAAGAGAGTAAACAAAAGAAGTGGTCCATTTGGATAGAAAAATGAATGAATTCAATAAATAATCCTGGTGGTAAGAAAATTAAATATCCATATTGTGAGAAGTGTGGTAAAAATTATCCTGGATCATGTTTATCAAGGTCTGGAATGTGCTTTTGGTGTGGTAATTATGGTCATATTGCTCATAACTTTAAGGAATATTATCAAGCAGGAAATGAAAATCCAATGGTAAGATGTTTTAAGTGCAATAAAATGGCTCATTATAAAAATGAGTGTCCAATGAAGATCTCAACTGTGGGAAAGTAGCTTGAAAAGAAGAAAAAAGGGGTGGTGAAATCTTTTGCAACTACTTCAAAAAATGTTGGGCCATAAAATGAAGTAATATCAGGTACACTGTTTGTTTATTTAGATTATACCAATGTGTTGTTCGATTCAGGGTCAACACATTATTTCATTTCTTAGAAAGTTTCTAGTAAATTGGGAATTTCAACTCAAGATATGAATCCTGAACTTATAGTAAAAACATCGAGAGGAAATGTTGAGACAAAAAGAAATTATAATAACCTTCATGTCCTTGTGTGTGGAAAGAATATACCTGAAGACCTTATTATTTTGCCTCTAGTAGAGTTTGATGTTATTTTGGACATTGATTGGATTTTCGTTTTTCATTCTAAGATTGACTATAAAGATAAAGATGTTTCTTTTCAGAATGAATTTCAGTTTGTTTACAAAAATGAACCCTTACTTTTGATAACATATCTAGAAGCTGAGAAAATTGTAAATGATGGAAATGAATGTTACCTTGAACATATTGTTGAAAACAAAGGAACTATTTAGATTAATGATATTCTAGTGGTAAATGAGTATCTTGATGTTTTTACTAATGACTTTCCTTTTATAATAGCTGATTGAGAAGTTAAATTTACTATTGACTTAGTTGATAATTCTAATCCAATTTTAAAACCCCCTTATCTAATGAATCACATAAAACTTTTAGAGTTAAAGAAGAAATTGTAGGATTTATTAGATAAAGGTTTCATTCGACCATGAAAATCACTATGGGGTTCTCCTATATTGTTTGTTAAAAAGAAATATGGTTCAATGAGACTTTTCATTAATTATAGATCATTGAATAACATCACTTTTAAGAACAAGTATCCTTTTCCGTATATCGATGATTTATTTGATTAGCTCTAGGGAGCTCAGTATTTTTCGAAGATTGACTTGAGGTCAGGGTACCATCAATTGAAAGTAAAGGAAACATACATTCCGAAGGCCACATTTCATACTAGATATGGCCATTATGAATTTTTAGTTATGCCTTTTGGGTTAAACAATGAAACTACTATATTCATGGATCTTATGAATAAATTTTTCAGTGAGTTCTTGGATAAGTTTTTGGTTGTGTTTATTGATGATATTTTGGTTTATTTTAGAAGAAAAAAAGAACAAAAACGTCATTTAAGGGTTGTATTGTAAACCTTAAAAGAAAAGAGATTGTATAAGAAATTCAGAAAGTGTGAGTTTTGGTTACAAAAAATTTCTTTCCATGGTCACATTGTATAAAAAATTGTCATAACTATTGATCCTGCTAAAAAAAAATTATTGAATAATGACCAAGACCTACTAATATCATAGAGATTCATAGTTTTCTTGGTTTAGCAGGTTATTACTGGTGGTTTGTTAAAAAGTTTTAATAGTTATCTAGCCCAATGACTAAGTTAACTCAAAAAAGTGTTAAGTTCATTTGGATAAAAGAATGTAACGATTTTTTTCAGGAATTGAAAAAAATATTGGTGAATGCTCTAGTTTTGGAACTTCATTCCAGAAATGTTGAGTTTTTTATCTACAGTGATGCTGAGTTGAAAGGAAATGGTTGTGTCTTAATGCAGAATGATCAGGTAATTGCTTATGCTTCATGTTAGTTGAAACCTCACGAGTTAAATTACCCTACATATGATTTGGAATTAGCTACTATTGTTTTTTCATTAAAAATTAGGAGGCATCATCAGTATGAAGTAAAATTTGAAATATATACTGACCACAAAATCATGAAGTATATATTTACTCAGATGGAATTAAATATGAGATAGAGGATATGGTTAGAATTAATCTAGGATTATGATTGCATGATCTATTACCATCTGGTAAGGGAAAAAAGTGGCTGACACTTTCAGTCAAAAAAGTAATGCTACCTTAACAATGATACGTTTGGAATGAGATCCTTTGGTTTTTGATTTTATGTATTTTGGATTATAATTTTTTGGTGCAAGAAATTCATCTATTTTGTTTCAGGTTTCAGTATAATCGTCCCTAGTAGACAGAATTAAGCAAGCAAATAAATATGACAGCGAGTTACAGAAAAAGGTAGAATTGGTTCAGAAGGGTATGTTACTTAAGTTTAATATTGATAGAGACTATGTTTTGAGGTTTGGAAAGAGATTATGTGTGCCTTGTGATTCAAAAATGAAGAAAGAGTTGTTACGTAAAGCTCATAGTTCTCCATTTTCTATTCATCTTGGAAGTACTAAGACATATAGAGATATTCGGGAGAATTACTTGTGGGATTGAATGAAAAGGTATATTTCTAACTTTACGGTGAAGTGTTCGACTTGTCAGTAAGTTAAAGTAGAGAAATAGTTACCGAAAGGGATTCTTCAACCTTAACTAGTTCTTGAGTGGAAATTGAAAAATATATCAATGGACTTCGTTGTGGGATTATCGAATACATATCGAGGTAACAATGAAATCTAGGTTATTTTTGATCGATTGACTAAATATACTCATTTCCTTTCTATTTGAGATACTTTGTCTTTAGATCCACTTTCTCGGTTGTATGTTAAAGAGATATTCAGGTTACATGGATTTCCCCTCTCCATTGTATCTGATCATGATCCCATGTTGACTCCTAACTTTTGGAAAGGACTTCAAAAGTCATTGGGTACTGAATTAAATTTTAGTACAACTGTTCATCCACAATCAGATGGGCAGTCAGAATGAACAATTCAGACTTTGGAATATAGGCTACATGATTCTTCAATGGATTACCAAAGAAGTTGGGACCAACATCTTTTTTTGGTTGAATTTTCTTATAATAACAATTTTCATTACAGTATACAAATGACTCAATGTTAGGAATTATATGGAAAACGATGTTGAAATCCTGCTTTTTGGGATGAAGTAGGTGAAATTAAGATGATGGGACCAGAATTGGTAGAAGAGGTGGTAGAGAAATATCAGTTGATTCAGAAGAACATGAGAACAACTCAGAGCAGGAAAAGAAGTTAAGTAGACAACCAGAGGAAGGATCTTTCTTTTGAGGTAGGTGATCATTTCTTTATCAAAGATTCTCTATGGGAAAGTATGATGCGTTTTGGAAAGAAGGTAAAGTTGAGTCCAAGGTTCGTTGGACCCTATGAAATCCTATAGAAAGTTGGATCAGTTGCCTACAAAGTGGATTTAACCCCAAGTTTATCCCAGGTACTCAATGTTTTTCACGTTTCAATGTTGAGAAAGTATATACCAAATCCATATCTTGTTTTGAGTCTAGAGGTTATTCAGTTGGTAGAAAATATTTATTTTGAGGAACAACCAATCCAGATTCTTGACCGAAGAGAGAATGTGTTGTTGAATATGGTAATTCATCATGTAATGGTTTTTTGAAAAAACCATATGGTTGAAGAGGCAACGTGATAATCTGAGAATGCTATGAGGGATTAATACCCCCATTTATTTGATAAGTGAATAAAATTGCGAGGACATAATTTCCAAAAGGGGGGAAGGAGGTAACATCCCTAGTAAATAAAGAATATGACATTTTCATATTTATTAATATTTGTGAATTATATATTAGTTTTACTTTAAAGGGTATTCTATGTTTTATGGTGTACCCGACATGCAACAAAGGTTTTCTTTGAAAACATACGTTTCACCCCACATTGACTTATAGTGAAAAATAATATAATATTATTATTATTTCAAATAGTGGTTACCTGCTAGTTGTTGTAATGGCGGGAATGAAAATAACTAACCAACATATGATTAAAAATGTTTATAAAATATTTTTATATTTATCCAATAAAATTTATAGGGTTAAAATGTGAATGAATCCAATTTTAAGCATAAATACTCTAATATTCTTTAAAAGTTCGATTTATCACCTTTTGATGGAAACCCCATTTTAAATATAGTTTTTGTAAATATTATATGTTTTGTTTGACAAAATAAAAATCTTATTTAGAATCGAGACATCAAAATTTACTTTGGATGAAATTTTGGTATTTTTCTGATAATGTCCATTTTTAATGAATAGTAAAAAATACTGTATTTTAATTCAAAACTATCTTTTAATATAATTTATTTATATGGTTATATTGTCTTTTTAAATGGTTTTAAAGTGTAATTAGATTATATTTTTGCCACTTAGTCCAATTTTGGTCATTGAAAGTAATTTCAAATTAAAATGGGAGAAAACAAGTGTCAATATTTTGATAGTTATTATTTCTTAAAAACACGCTTTTTGTTTTGACAACAGTAATTAATTTTAAATTAATTTATGCCACTTATGTGTTTTGAATTTTGAAAAATGGATTTCATATTTGGAATCAGGAGTTCCAAATTCAGTAAATAGATAACTTTAATTTTTAGATATTATGAATATTTATTTCAATAAATATTTTATTTACCATGGTTAAAGGGAAAATCTCGTAAATAAGGGTAAAAAAATAATATTATAATAATATTAAATTACCTTAACATGTGTACTATTTTTATTGGTTGATACATGTCCGAACATGGGAATCCTTGGGTCAATTTTGGGACCCCATAGAGCCACTTGGGAGTGATAATGACACTTTATATTAATTAATTTAATGTAAAGACAAAAATGACATAAACATATATCTGTTAGTAAATAATTTTTTACATCTGGTTATATAAGTTATATTATCAACTATAAATATTAATTAGAAAGCTAAAATTATTTACTATATCATTTTATTTTATTTATAAATTTTAGACATCAAATAAATAAAATTATTTATGAAACAATGATGATGCATCGATTACCTTATTAATGAATGATTTAGATAAATTAGATTATATAATTTAAAAAACAATCCAAAACCTGTCCAATTATTATTGGATTATTTTATTTCGAACAAGAGTCATATTATATTTTAATTTAAGGAGTTTTGGACCTTTTTAAACAGAAAATAAGTTTATAATAAAATAATATTTTCAAACATTCTTAAAGATCCCCTCGTCTCCCATATAAAAATCCATCACCAATAACCCATTACACACACCTATAAATACCCTTATCTCATCCAACCTCTACCCAATTAATCTCTCTACATCCCTCTATTTCTCCTAGAAGACTTACCTTAGGCAGAAGGAACTTCAAGGAAGCCTTTTGGTTCAAACCAAAGGAAGTTACCCAATTTAAAGGTAACATCTTCTCTTATGTTCTTTTTTTTAATTCTCCAAACCCCTAAAATATCTTTATTCCTTTATTTTATAAAAAAAGTAACCTAAATATACTAAGTTTTTTTATGAGAAGTATTTGAACTAAATTAACACACACCTCTATCTAATGGGCATTTATCATAATGTTTCTATGGATGGCGAACTACTGCCTCACGAAATGATGATTGTTCAATCTTCTCCTACCACCTCTTATGGTGGCCATTATGAGGGGACTGTAATTATATATTATATTTATGATATTTATTTTTTCTCTATTCTTTTGTAATTCTCTTTTATAACACACCTTTATTATTTTCATTGTGTATATATATGATAATTTCATTTGAGGAAGCGCAGACTACCGCCCCCTTAAAGTGATATGACTCGTTCATACCATACATGGAACATGTAAAGGATGGTGTTAATGAACCTAAAAAAAGTATATAAAATATTATATTATACTGGAATAATAATATACCTTTGTATAATTTGGTTTTTATTCCTTTTAAAATGAAAAAAATGAAATAGACGTAGCGTTCATGCGTACTTACGACTTACCATCTCCATGAACAGTGCATTTCATTTTCATATATCCAAATGATATGGACTACTATAAATACATATATAGTAGATATATATGATTTATATGATATATAAATCATGAATATCATTAAAGATATAATGTAATTTTGATCACATGGACAATTTATAATTATAACAAGTTCATTTTTAACTCAATTTCTGAACATCGACAAAATGTCCGATATGAACTCAAATAATTAAATAATTGTTATAGTAAATTAATAAGTGATATAAAAGGAATAATAACATTTTAAAAGGTTCTTAATCAAGTAAAAATTAACATAAGTTTATTATTTAGGAAATTAAAGAATGAACGGGTCAAGTCGGACACGAGGTAATGGACTTCATCTCAATATCTTTTCTTTGAGGCATGATTTGATAATATACACCTATTTATTTTATACAGTATATAATAGATGCATTTTACATTTAATTTCTTTTAAAAGGAATATTTTTTCTACAAAGTGTTTTACTAAATGAAAAAAGGAATGTTTTTAACGTTTGTAGTGACAATGACCTATCTGCCGCCGTAATCATTAGTTGGCTTTCTCTATAAGCCTTAATGTTTTTAAAAGGAAAAGAAATCACTTATTCTGTTTTTGGGTGTTTTGGTATTGAAAATGGTTTTTGAAATGGATTGATTATTTTAATATCTTGAAATTATTTCTTTTGAATGAAAATGAAATGTTATTAGTGAAATGTTTATATTTGCAATATTTTATGTGTTATGATTTTATAATGGTACATGGCCATTTGAAGGGTGGTTACTTGATAAACCAAATGACGGGTGGTGCCCTGATAAAACAGGATGGGTGGTTACATTATAACATCCAATTCATTGGGTATGGAAGTCAGTTGTATGGCTATTCCATTTAGTGATATGTGTGGAAGCCGACCGTATGATTATTCCATTTAAGTATGTTTGTGTCCCAAGTTACCTTTATATGTTATGTGTTATTTATATGGGTTTTATGGTAATATTTTTCTTAACAAAGGGTAAGAAATGAACTTTTATTTAGTGAAGAGTATTTTCTACTTCATAAAAGTGAAAATTATTACTTATAATAAATTATTCATGGTTTACTTGTTGTTTTGAAAAACTAACAATTTTCCTTCTTTGTGTATCCCTTTATGAGATTTTTATACTCATCCCATGTTTTTTTGAAATGTTTTTCACATGAATTAAATATTAATAGTGTCAAGGATGAGATCAAGGAAAAGTCATGATGTCTAAAATATGGAACTAGACATGACTTTTTTTAATACTTTTTATTTTATTAAAAAATGGATAATGAGTAGAAGTGTCTACATATAATATTAAAATTGTTATGTATATGTTATGACCTAATTCTCTAAATCTATAAACTTTAAAAGATCCTCAATGTGTATTATTAACTTAATTCAAGATTATGTAATGCTTAAGGCTGGGTCCTTATAGATAAAATTCGTGTCTCTGGATGAGAGGAGACAGAGAGAATCTTGGCTGAGGATGGAGATAATAGTGAAGGGAGAAAACTTTCCAGTGTTATAAGAAAATAGTTTGAACATTCATTAAACTCATGAGAACAAAATTCATGTCTTATATCTTGTTTTCTACATTGATAATTTCTCACTTAGACTTAGACTGTTGGCTGAGTTGATTCTTTTATTTTAGGTTTTCTTGTGGATGGTGCTCTATTGAATTTATCTGGTGATTGTCAACAAACCCAAAGGGGGATATTGTTGAAACCAAGGTTGTTCTTTGTTAGAAAATGAGTTTGGTTTGTGTTTTCTATCAATATAAATTAGGTTGATCATTGTTTGGGTTTGTTATTGTCAACCCTTTCATGGAAGATCAGGGAGATTACATGGAAAGGGGTCATACAGTTTGACCAGAAAGCAGTATTGAAGGTGTCACAATTCTCCAGTGTTTGCCAAATTTTTGAGGCTGAAAATCAGAAAATGGAGAAACATGTTTTTGGAAAAGGAAGTTGTATAAAAGATTTTAAGTGTGCGCAAATTATTTGTTTTTTCATGCAATATTGAAAGTTTTTTTGGAACTTGCATGCAAGACATGTTTCATGACCAGAACGTCGAAAAATGGAAAAGTCCTGGAGTGCGCGGAAGATGATGTTGTGCTAAAAGAGTTTATGCACCTAATGTGACATCGAAAGGTGTTTTGTGCACTCAGTGTGAAACTTACCTGCACTGAAGAAGATGCATCATAATCATGTACATGAGGTCTTCAAAGGTCTATAAATATGTGGCTACCCCCATAAAAGATTGAATAATTTTCCAATGAAAATCTGGTTAATCCGTTGCGCAAAAAATTTGTGCACGAAATATTGGAAGAGAGTAAATCTTGTGTGAAAGGTGTTACTTTAGTCTGAAAAGACCAAGTGTACCCTTTAGTGTAGTTGTACAAAAGATAAGGGTTGCACGGAAAGTAGGTGTTGCGTGAAAGTCATCTTTCGTGACAAATCCCAAATCTTGTGCGCAAGTTGGGGTATTGTGCGCAAGTGTAGGGTTTTTCTTCTGACTGGATTTTGAATATCTGGTGTGTGTAATCAGTGCTTTCAAGTGCATCAATCTAGGTCTTTGATTCTAGAAGTGTCTCATGCTAAATAGAGAAAAATACATCAATGCAAATCTATTTAAGGGACCTTTATGTCTATAAATTGAGTGGGACTTCATCCAAGGTAGTGAGCCAGGGGGGTCAATAGGAGTGACCCGTGGGAAGTAGTGAGCTATCCTTGAACCATTGTAAAGGTAGTGTTCCTGGGATAAATAGACTGTGCCTAAACCTCGTAATCCTCATCTAGTGAAGTTTACTAGAATTAGATACGACTAGAAACTTGTCGATGTATTCTCCTGGGACGTAACCCTTAGTGGTGAACCAAGTAAAAGTGTTGTGTCATCTCCCTACTTTCATTTGTTTGACAGATTTAACAAGATTATACTAATGTGGGAACAAGATCGACAAATTTGAAAAGAAAAAGTTGACACCCTGATTCACCCCTCCCCTCTTAGGGTGTTCTGGGGTCCTTCATTTTCCAGGTGTGTAGGAGTTCTCAAAGTCATAATCATACAAGAATTACTCCAATCATCATTGTTACAAATTCAAATCATGCCATGATAAGATATACTTCAATATTTTATGATATGTGAATACTTCAAAGAGATCCCCATTGATATAGATTCACCATAATATCATAGTAAATATCACCATAGAAATATTGAGATCATTGGTGGCATAGTTATATTTATGGGGTCACAACTTCTTGGACCTATCACATATGATCACACTCTGTAACATCAAGAAACAACCTAATACAAGGTGTGATGTATTACAATAAACCTAAAATTGAAATCATTCTTTCAACAATCAAAAAATAGGATCACTAGATTGATTTTACTTCTAATACCCAAAACTAGCTTTAAATTGTTATATAGACACAAATGAATGGTCATTTCTAGTGATGTGTTCAAAGAAGTTGTGATTTATAAAAATTTAGGTACAAATATCCTATAATAGCTATTTATACTGTGGAAACTACAAACCTTCACAATATTCATAGGGGACGCCCAACAAACCACTAATTTAGTCTTTGAGGGATCCATATAAACTTCATGTTGAGACACAAAATTTCTAAGGAAGTGAACCTCATGAGCCTAGAACTTTCACTTAGACAACTTCTTGAATAGTTTTTGATGTCGAAGAACCTAAAAAATTTATTGAAAATACTCTACATAAACTTTCTCCATTATAGAATATACATGGATTTCATCAATTAATACTAACAAAAACTGGTCTAGGAACTCATGAAATAGAGATTACATGATCAATGTAACATCTTGATTGGAATCAAGGTATGAGACATTTAAATTTTTAGTCCAAATCCTTAATGTAACCTCAGGCGCCTGCCTGTGCACCATGTTATGGGCTCCGAAAAACTGTTAAAATTATTTAAATAATTACATGGGTTTTATGTAAAATATTATGTCCTACCCTATCATAGAATTTGAGTTAAAAAAACAATTTATAAAGGAATAAAAATAATTTTAAAAAAATAAAAAGAAATGAAAAGTTGATAAAAAAATAAATAATAGAATAAAAGTAGTTGGAGAAGATAAGAAATAATTAAAATGGGTTAAACCATTTTATTAATTATTTTCCTTTCTCTATACATTTTTATTTTATTTTATTTTATTTATTTTCCTTTTTCTTTATTTTTCCTTTTGTTTTTTTCTTCTCCCTTTTTCTTTCTTTCTTTCCTTTTATTTTTCTCTATTTCTCTCTTCTGTTTTCCCTTCCGAAGCCCATTTCAACTCTGATTCACTTTCATTTCCAACATCGTCTGGTGCTCTATAATTTTCTTAGTAAGGCTAACCTCACCTACCAAGAATCATAGGATCTCATCAACTATATATTGTGCAATCCATCGTATAATCTTTTTACCTGAAATTGGGGTTTTTATAAAATCATATTTATGCTTTCATTATAGGTTAAATAAAAGGTCACCGTAGAGTGTAGGATCCACTATGATTATGATGTAGGGTGTCTACTATCTTTCCCATCATTTTTTTGTGTCTTTTAGATTGAACGTTGTGCCACTCTTCGGGGCCTACCAGTGATATTCAATTTTTTCTTATTATAATTTAATTAAATTACTTGGATTGAATATTACAAACTTGTTTAAGATGAACTATCATTATTAATTTGTTGAAACATCATTGGATACCCCTTTGGGTGTGATGACATAATTGATCTAAATTCCATTAGCCTCAAATAATTAATTTATTAATTGCATGTGTTGCGTGACCCCACTTTGGTTGAGTTTTAAATAAAATAAATTATTTAGGATAATTATGAACCATGACTGACTAAAAATTTAATTTTTATTAAAGAAACACTTTTATGGGGAAAGTGAGAAACCAATAGTTCAAGCACTAAAAGAAATAGATGAACCATTAAAGAACAACTTAACCCTATTAAATTTGATCTCCCTACTTAGATTCCAAGAGATAATGCTAAATTGAGTATCAAGATCATCCTTCAGAAGGTCTTCGAAACGATATGCTAGTTTTTCCCAAGACTAAATGTACTCTTCTTGGTTGAGATTTCCATCATTAAATACCCTAATCAATATCATATCCTGTTTTTCAATCCAGTTACATTGCTTCTCACTAGTAACCACCCTTAAAAGTCTTCCCATCATCCAATTAGCTTCCTCATCGGTAGCATTAATTCTTAGAATAATTTCCACCATTTCCTATCCTGAGTACATAATCAACTCCACAGATGGATCAATCACTGTACCAGCCTCTTGAGGTTGGCCAATGTCAGTCTTGAAAGGGGGAAGGGAATCGCTGACCATCATCTTGTCTTTGGATTTCATTACAGATCTAGTATCTCATGGTGGTGGTAAATAAGAATAGTCTTTTCTCTATTTCCGAGTGCCCCTATGGATCTTACTTCTCCTTAGGCCCACAATATCACCCCAGATGTCTTCTCCTATATCTCCTGATAATAGATCAGAGTCCCCATCACTGGAATTTGTCCCGGGTGCCCCCTTCTTCAGTGAGGGCCTTACCGGATCAACTTCAGTCTCCTGTTCTGGATTAACCTTTGAAAACTCTTCAAACCTGTTATCCAACATAATTGAATCCATATCCATACTTGGAACATTCCCTAAAACCTATTGTAGTACCTTACAACTAGGAGAGTCACCCTCCCTTGTTACCTTAGGTTCCGGACCTTTGGCATTCGTTCCAAACCCTGAGCGCACATCCTCAGTGTATGAAGTTGTCCCAGGAGTCCCGGTGCCTTATTCTTCAACCATTTGGTAATCCACCAAATGGAGACCACTACTAGGTTACACCTACTCCATAACATCACCCTATATTCCTAATGGCGTAGGTAGAGAATTCTGCGATCCACCCAGATCCTCCCTCAAGCATCTGAAGACATCATTCACCAAAGGATTCACTGCTTGAGGTCCACAACTCACATCCAATATAGGTTTAACCTTAAAGTCCACACCCACTGGATTCTTTCTAGGAAAGCCTACCATAGAATGTGTTTATGGGTCTTTACTTCTGACCACACCCAACTGATTCTTAGGTCCCTATCGATAGGTTTTCGTAAAATTCCCCATCCTCTTATAGATAGAACAGAAATCAAACCATGATTCACAGACCACCTCCTGTTTGAACCAAAATTATTCCTCAAATGTTATAAAAAAATAATCAAAATGAACTTTGGACACATCCACTTCAACACAGACCCACAAATTAATAGGGTGGAAAAGAGATTCGGTACAACTATCCAAACACATATATCTACAACTAAATTCCCAATCAATCTAATAACCAAGGGATTTTAAAATGGTAATGGGAGATTAGGGAAGCTTACCCAAATTGACACTGTGGGGGAATCATGCTTCATATGAAAATTGTAAATCCATAGAAAGAGGTATAATCGAGATCCATTGAAGGTACAGGGAGTACTATAACAAGATCTAATTAAATCCTCCTCCAAGGAAAAACGTATCATGATATGTCTGCTGTCAATAAAACCCAATCTCTTCCTTTCCTATAAATCCCAAGAATTGAATAAATACCTATCAAATGAATCAACCGACGACTGCAATTTCTTGAACTGAGAAACCAGCGTAAGAATCCGAAGCGCCAAGGTTTCGTTGAACTCTGCGATCGATAACGGTAGATTAGGTCACCTGTTGAACAAATTAGGAACTTTCAGGCATAAGTAAGCTTGGGGAAATGGAGGGGGAAAGTCAAGGTTAGAGAAGGGAAAGAAAGAGGAACCCTCTCCCTTTCTTGAAGATAGAGGTCCCTCCCTCACCGGTGGGGGATGAACCAATGCATTGGCCACCGTCGTTATGAATAAATAATGAGAAACCTGTCTCCCCCCATAGGTGTGTAGACTAGTAATTATGAACCATAAATTTTGGGGTTTTTTTGGTTTGTTTATGCGTAATGATTCCATTGTTAAAAATTCTTATCATACTATGCAATTATAAAAGAGAAAAAGCATTTTTATGATTTTTCTGATAAAATGTTTTGAATGTGACGGTTTGGATTGAATGACCAGGAAGTGTGTGGATCTTTGTTACTTTTTTTTCTTGTTTCAATTATAAATCAATACTTTGTGATATATGCATCCTTGAAATTTAATTAAATTCAGGGTGGTGTGACAATGTGGGTTCCGTATTAAGGACTACACTTGAACTCTCTATTCCAGATTGGTTACCACAGTACGCAATGGGGAGGCGATGTCTTAGACCTCTCCATATGAGGGTTTCTCTGAGTTATCTATATACTCATGAGTGATACTAGTTCCTTAAGGAAAAATCAATTAAGGAAACATTGGATAACTGGGTATGCCATGCCTCAGGTGATACTGGACACCTTATGTGTGATTCTCAGGATAGACTCATGATAGAGCCATGCCTCGAGCAATACATGATATTTCAGAAGATTTTCTTGGATGGTCTTAGTGGTATTGGATATACATCCTACTTATTAAAGGTACTTTATTCAGATTCCCGAACTAGGAAGAAGAAGGTGCTAAGGGATGTGTTCCATTGAGAACCCGGACCAAGTTATACTTATTTTATTTTCTTAAGTTAATTACTTTTATTTATCGTATATTGGAACACTGTTTGTGCTTACAACATGAAATGGAAGGTTTAGAAACTGTGGGTTTCGTCCTACTAGAATTTTATCTCACACCCTACTCAGGCACCATTTGTACCCAAGTAGACTTTATGTCCATATGTATGAATATAGGGAAGCATTACACTCCCAATGCTTTATTGCTTTGCTAGTTTGGATGGAGCTTGGGGGCAGAGGACCAAGCCTATTCTCAAGATACTGTTGTCATTTTCATTTTAGTTGGAATTATTTAATTTCTTTTGCTGTTGTTTTTTTTATTTATATGATTTTGCTAATTGTTATAAATTTTTTTCTTCCATTGTGTATTACCTATTACCTATGAGGGAATTGTATCCCTCTTAGACATGTTAGATAGGATACTATAATATAGTAATTTGGAACATACCCTATGCTTATAAGTATCTAAACCATGTAAAGGGGAAACCAAAATTCCTAGGTTAGGATTGCTGTTATTGATTGTGCCAATTATTGTTGATATGATTTCATCGTTGGGTAACACACTTGTTTTTTATTGTTATTGATATTGGTATTATTTAGATAATGGTTTTTACACTTGAAACCCAATGATATGAGGGTAATACACTTAGATGCATCATATTAGGCACCATAAGGACTAAAATAACATGCATATTTCCATGCACTATCAACTTTCCGTGCGCTTCTTCCTATTTTCATATGAGTGATGTTGTGCCGAGTTGTAAAAATTTGAAGTTCAGGTTTGTTAAATATAAATTTGTGATAGTTGTTATATGTTTACTTGAATTTATCTTGGAAATAGCTGGTAGGCCTCATTTTAGTGATCCTTCTAAGTTTTCTGTTCTGTATCTAGACTCGGCTCTTAGAGAAGGCTATTTGTTGTGTAGTGATAAAGGGTAGGCTATATAACTAACCTATTTATTACAAAATTACCTATCTTTCTCATTTTTTATGAAATTATATCTAAAGGTGTGTGTTTGGATATTATAGACCAATGCCACCATGGAATTTTCATGTCGTAGCTTTGGAGAGTGTTGATGAGCACATTTCAGAGATAGTGCGTCCTGAACCACTAGAAGTGCCTCTTGTAGTACCACCTATAGTGTTACCTGTAGTACCACCCATAGTGCCTCCAATGGTTCCATCTCCTACAAATATTTTGATGGGCCTTGATGCTCAAATCAAGGATAGTCTCCTTAAGTTTATGTAGTCAATTCAGAATGTTCCAAGACCTACCCAGTCTATGGAAGATCTTACACGAGACTTTCTACAACAGCACCCACACACCTTCTTGGGGAGTTTCATTCCAAATGATGAAGAGTCATGGATAGAATCGATGAAGTCGATCTTATACCATATTGATATTACTCTTGAGTGAAGGCTCAAATTATAGTCAACATGCTTCGTGAATCCACCAGGAATTGGTGGGATGTTATTTCTTAGGCGGACCAGACCAGAGACATGGTTTGGGAAGACTTACAAAGAGATTTATATAATCACTTCTTTCCAATGAAACTGAAAGATGAACATGATAGAAAATTCTTACATCTTTATTTGGGCTCTATGATAGTGTTAGAATATTCTACTTGTTTCATAGAGCTTTAGTGTTTTTCTCCATCTCTGACTGGTGAAGCAGAGAAAACTGTGAGATGCAGTGAGGACAGACTCAGATATACCATTCGCTAATAGGTGAACATATTTTGTTTGACAACTATTATAGATATAGTTAATCAGCCCCTAATTTTGGAATGAAATATACAAGAATCTAAATCTGTGAGCTAGGTCGGTTCATTTCTGAGACAGGGTGATAGTTCTTCAGGCAGTAGGAAACATATTTTTGAGGGTGCATGTGAGGAAAATTTCTGCGAGACAACCTGTACTGACAACACTATCATATGTCATCAGTGTAGAAGGATTGACCATAAGAAGTCCAGTGCATGATGAAAAAAATAAGTGCTTTTCTTATGGAAAGTTAGATCACCTTCGGTGTTTCTGCCATTCATTCTCATCAGCATCCAGTGAAAGAGGATCTATACCAGTACCTCTATCAGGTATGGGATATATGACTACACAGTAGTCTAGAAGTTTGTTTTCTACCATCAAATCTGAAAAAGGTAATGGTGGATGTTGTGGTCAAGGAAATCAAGTTCCAGATTATCAGCATCAGCAGTGCAGACATACTCAGGCCAGTCAGTCAGCATCTTAGGGCCGTGGTTTAGGTCCTATGTATATATTGTAACCAGTAATAGAAGAGCAGAGTGTAATACCATCTACGGTTATAGGTACTATCCTGATAGCCTCTACTTTATTTTTTAACCATTTTGATACTGGTTCATCACACTCTTTTTTATTTTTTGATTTTGTTGAAATACTTGGGTTTATAATCAAATAACTTTATGGAATCATGTCTCTCAAAACTCCACTAGGGGTTAGGACATAGGGTATACTCTAGTGCCAAGAGATCCACCTTAGGTTTGGTAGTTACCATTTATTTTTGAATTATTACATCCTCTATATATATATCATCGACATCATTCTTGGTATGAACTGACTCGCTCCTTATCATGCCAAAGTGGATTGCTATCAGTGTCAAGTGTTCTCCACATCCCTTGAGGGCGAAACATATCTATACAGAGGATAATGGGATAAGTTGGATGATTAATCTATAATTAATTGTGAAGGACTGGGAAGAGTAAAAATTCAATTATCAAGTCATTTCATGAGCGATCAGAGAACACGACTGGTGGAATTCTTTCCCGTTTGGATAATTTCAAGGACATCTTCCCTGGTGATTTCTCTATCTTACTTCCCTTGAGGAATGTGGAGTTCAATATCGAGATAGTTATAGGTGTGACCCAATTTTCTATTCCTTCTTATAGGATGGAACCTATATAGCTACATGAACTAAAAGAGAAGCTTCAAGACCTTGATGCGAAGAGTTTTATTAGACCTAGCACATCACTGTGGGGTTCACCAGTTCTTTTCGCCAAGAAGGTGGTGAGTACCCCCAAATTTTTCATGGATTATTATTGACTCAACAAGATTATGGTAAAGAATGGATATTTTTGGCCTCATATATATGACCTCTTTGACCAACTCTTAGGAGAAAGTATTTTATACATGATTGATCTGAGGTTTGGATATCACCAGGTGCATGTGGGACCATCTGAAATACCATGTACGATGTTCCGGAGAAGGTATGACCTGTATGTGTATCTAGTTATGCCAGTAGGCCTCACGAATGTGGCAATATTCTTCATAGATTTGAGGAATTGGGGTTTTCAACCATACCTTGATTCATTTATTGTGGTTTTTGTTGACGAGATCTTATTGTATTTTCACTCCAGACATGACCCTGCAACCTATCTTGAGATTGTACTGAGTACATCGATAGAGAACCAGCTATATGAAAAGCTCAAAAATTTCTATTTCTTGATTGATATGGTTTATTTCATGGGTCACATAGTATCTGAGGTAGCCATATTAGTTTACCTAGAAAATGTGAGTACCGTATTTTCATTGAAGCCTCCCAAGAATGTTTTTGATGTACATAGTTTCTTGGGGATTGCTGGCTATTACAGATGATTCATCTAGGATTTATCCCACATAGAAGTGCCTCTTATGGCCCTAACTAAAAAGGTTGTATAGTTCATATAGTTATAAGATTGTGAAAAATCTTTTCAAGTGTTAAAGGGAAGTATAACCTCTGCTCTGATCCTGATTCTGCCTAAGCCAGGCCAAAGCTATACTATTTACTGCGATGCTTAAGGAATCAGACTGGGTGCAGTTTTAATACAGGGTAATCGATTCATGGCGTATGGATCCCTCTAGCTGAGACCTAATGAGAGGAACTGCCCTACAGACTACCTTGAGTTAGCAACTGTGATTTATGCTCTATGTCGTTAAAGACACTACTTGTTGGGTGAGAAGTTTGTTTTTTACATGGATCATAAAATCTTGAAATATATCTCCACATAGTAAGACATGAATTTAAGGCTGCACATGTGGGTTGAATACCTATAATCATTTTATCTTGAGCTTGTTTATTACCAGGTAAGGGAAATTCCATGGATGAAAATTTGAGAAGAAAAATTAATACACAAGCCATCCAGACATCTAGAAGTGAGTGGAAGATGCTGGAATTGTTTTTTGAGATGCATCTAGAGGTTCAAGAAAAGTTTGGACAACAAGTTTTAATATCTCTTATAGTAAAATCATCTATTTTATAGAAATTCCGTATACGATTGTTATTTGATCCATATATACTTGTTTTGATGGAATTATTCATATGAGAGAAACCTCTTCTTGGTTAGGTTGTTGATGGTAGTGAAACTTTACTCTACTATGCCTAAGTATGGGTTCCTTCAAATATTAGGGAACAACTGATGAAGAAATATCATACCACCATTTGGGCAGTTCATCCTTGACTTGCCAAGATATATAGATACACATGTATTTAGTACAGGTGGTTGGGTATGAAGATGAAGATAGTGGGTTTAATCACTCGGTGCTCCACCAGTCAGTAGGTGAATGCAGAGCACCAATGAACTACTAGACTTAAACAACCTATATCCATTCTTGAGTGGAAATGGAATGAAATCAACATGGATTTTGTTACAAGATTTCCAAGATATCCTCGAGGAAGAAATGTAGTATATGTAATTTTCAATAGATTGACCAAAATTGTGCACTTACTACCTATCCATGAGACCTTTTATATTGATGAGTTGAGAAGGATATATATCCAAGAGATAGCGTGACTTCATTTCATACCTCATATATGTCATACGGTTCTAGAAAGGGTTGTAGAAAGAATTGGGTTCACAAGTACTCTCGAGTACTGTATATCACCCTCAGACTGATGGGAAATCCGGGCAGACCATATGAGTGTTAGAGGACATGATATGGGACTATATCCTTGATTTTGGAGGTTCTTGGGATAAAAATATTTCTATTTTAGAGTTTACCTATAATAATAGATTTCAGGTGACAATTCAAATGGACTTGCATGAGGATCTCTATGTAACACCATTTTTTTCACCTTTATACGAGCTCAAAGTAGGTAAGGTGGCTATTTTGAGTCCTCATCTCATTTAAGATACTTCTGATCAAGTTCAAATGATTTTTAAGTGTATGAGTATAGCTCAGTCTAGAAAAAAATATTATACTGATCGTCACTGCATACCTCTCGAGTTCAAGGTAGTACATCGAGTCTTTCTACGTGTTTCACCAAGGTTAGGTAATATGAGGATCAAGAGACAGGGGAAGTTATCATCGAGATATGTCGGGCCGTTCGAGATAGTGGAGAGAGTGGGGTAGGTAGCCTATTAGTTACTATTACCTTAGAGGTATCGTGCCATGCATGATGTCTTCCATTTATCTTAACTTTGACAGTATCATCCAAACTTGTCTCATTCATTTGATCCTAACAATATCAAGCTCGAAGCTGATGCATCCTTTGAGGAGCATCTGATCTGTATTGTTGATCACATCATGAAGTTTTTTTGTGGGAGGTCAGTTCCTTTAGTCTGGGTGCTATGGAAGAATGGACGTGTTCAGGAAAAGACCTGGGAGCAGGAGACTAATGTGCATGCTCAATGGACAAATCTTTTCTCAAACTATGTTCTACTACCCTGGTAAGGAAAACTAAGGGATGATTTTATGTAAGGATGGAAGGTTGTAACATTCTGGTTTTAATCAAGTTACAAACTGTTTAAATTTTTAGTCCAAATCCTTAAAGCAACTTGTGTGCCCTATTATGGGTCCCAATAAACTATTAAAATTATTTAAATAATTTGATGGGTTTTATTTAAAATATTACATTGCGCCCTAGTGAAATTTTTGGGTTAAAACATAACTAAAAAATGAATTTTAAGAATTTTAAGGAAATAAAAATAAATAAAAAGGGGATAATAAAATAAATAATAGAATACAAGAAGTTGGAGAAGAGAGGAAATAATTAAAATGGGTTAAACCATTCTATTAATGATTTTCCTTTCCCCAGACCTTTTTGTTTTTATTGTTTTATTTTATTTTATTAAATATATATATATATATATATATATATATATTCCTTTTCATTTTTTTCCTCTTCCTTTTCCTTTCTATCTTTCATTTTCATTTTCTGTCTTTCTCTCCTTCACTCTCCCTTCAGAAGCCCACTGAGACTCAAATTCACATCTATTTCCAACGTCATTTGGTGTGATATGAATCTCTTGTGATGGCTAACCTCATTCTCTAAAAAAGATAGGATCATGTCCACTATCCATTGTGAAATCCTATGTGGAAGGTTTTTACCCTAAATTGGGGATTTTCTAAAAACATCTGATTTCTTCTGTTATAAGTCAAATCAAAGGCCACCACAGAGCACAAGATTCACTATGATTATGAGGTAGGGTTTCTAATCTCTTTCGCATCATTTTTTTTCATATTTTAGATCACATGTTGTACCTCTTGTCGGTTCCTACCACTGATATTCAATTTTTTCCTATTCAAATTTAATTAAATTACTTGTCCTGACTATTGTAACCCTGTTTGAGATGAAATAGATTTCTTAATTTGTTGAAACATAATTGTATACCCATTTGGGTATACCTATGTAATTGGTCTAAATTCCATTATACCTAAATAATTAATTTATTAATTACATGTGTTGCGAGACCCCTCTTTGGTTGAGTTTTATATCAAATAAATTATTTAGGATAATTATGAACCCTGAATTTTGGGGCTTTGTTTGTTTGTTTATGCCTAATGATTTCCTTTTTAAATATTCTTACCATACTAAGCTATTATAAAATAGAAAAGTGAATTTTTATGCTTTTGCTGACAAAATGTTTTGACTGTGACTGTTTGGCTTGAATGATTAGGAAGTGTGTGGCTCTTTGTACTTAAATTGTTTTGTTGAAATTATAAATGGATACTTTGTGATATCTTCTTCTATGAAATCTAATTAATTTCAGGACGGTTGTAAAACCCGATACTTTTATGTTATATAAATCATCAAAGGAATCTTTTTCTACACACAACACTTGCTTGTCTTGCTTTACACGAAATCGCGAGCTTCCTCGATAGCTTGCGTCGTACGCAATACCGAGTTTCACTAAACAACGATATACTATTAAAATATTATTAAAACTAGCCGTTATGAATAGTAATAACCACTTTTTGAAATTTTATAAATTTTATTTTTCAAAATGGACTTCATTTTTGGATTCGTAATATCGAAATTAGCCTAGGGTGAAATTTTGGTATTTTTCTGAAAACTTTCAATTTTTGATGAATAGTGAAACTACTAAGTGGTAGTTAAAAAAACTGAATTTTTCATAAAAATTAATTTTACCGCTTCTGTGAGTGGAATTTCGAAAATCCGAGAGACACGGTTAATATCAAGGACTAAAATGTGGTTCAATGAGATGAAAATAATTTTTGGTGAATAGTAACTTTTTATTTTTTTTACCACGGTTAAAAGTAAATAGGGTAATTAAGGGTAAAAATGATATTATTATTACCCTAAAACATGTACTATTTCTATTGGACAAGTGTAATTCGACCAAAAACAAACTTAAGAATAAAATATGACCATTTAGACCCACTTGGATTAGATTAGGACAATTATTATTAATTTATTTAAAGAAGGGTTAAAATAGTTAAAACCAAAGTTTAATAACTAAATCATTTTTAATATGGGGTTATACATAAGATAAATTCGACTATAAATATTCCTTAGAAAGATAAAAATATTTCCTACATAATGGTATTTTATTTGTAAATTTTAGACATTAAATAATTAAATTTATTTATGACACAACGATGATGTAGTAATTATCTTATTAATGAAATATTGACATAATTGATGTTATAAATACCCAAATAAATATAATTTGAGACTTTTTATGAATTACACTAATTTTATAGGTTAATATGACATGTTAGTATTTATTTAATTAACTTTTTTCGAACTTATCATTCTGTTATGATTTTCACAAAAATCAATTACTAAATAGTGTCAAAATTGACATAAAATAGTTTTTAAAACAAATATTATATTATTGTTATTTTATTCCTAAAAATCTAAGGTTCGGCCAAATGACTTAGATAAGGTTATATATATTAATAATAGACAACTTGGGGTTCGTTTTTCTTGATATAGTAAGTTTATTAACCTTATAGTATAAGAACACAAGAAGACACGGTAAAAGTAAAATTATTTAACTTAATGTTAAATCTACATGATAAGGTTAAAATAGGAACCTAAACTTGTCTAAATTCTATTGGATGAGAGGATTTCGACCCATCCCCACCTTAGCCTAGAAATAAATCAATTTGGAGCTATTTAAAACTGAACTTGACTTTATAATAAAATAATATTTTTTGTTATTCCAAAGGTGCCCCTCTCCTCCCTTATAAAAGGGCACCTCCTCCCTCTCTTCCTCACACCACTTTGAGCCTTCAAGCTCGTCCAAACCCTGCCAATTTCTCCTATACACTTCCCTAGAGACATCCTAGAGGACTTGGTCTTCTTCAAAGTCCAATTTTATTGCCCTAAAAGAAGGTCTGAAAGAAGCACTTCAAAGAAGAGGTAATGTCTGTTACTGATTCTTTCATCTTTATTTCTTCATCCACTTCTTCTTATTTAGTTGTTTCATTATGAAGTAATAACATAAGTATCACTCATATACTGATATGTTATTATAACTATGAAACAACCCTATTTCACCATCTATCCATTCTACGGAAAAAGAAATCACCGCGCGTGCGTACGTACAGAATACCATCTCCACGCCGTGGTGTAATCTATTTTCCACCACCACCTTACTTGGATGGGTATAATGGTGTAAATAATGACGATATATGACTATTATAAAGTGATATTGATTCTGAAATAGTATACATACACTTCAATACAATTCCACAATCATGGGAATGATATCATCGCTCGTGCGTACGTACGGAATACCGTCTCCACGATGTGATGCGATTCGTTCTACATGATCTTCATTGCATAATGATTATAAAAATGAATTGAATGAATAAAT
This sequence comes from Viscum album, assembly GCA_963277665.1. Lineage (NCBI taxonomy): Eukaryota > Viridiplantae > Streptophyta > Magnoliopsida > Santalales > Viscaceae > Viscum > Viscum album. The sequence goes on from OY728126.1 coordinate 401,839,653, forward strand.
ATGATATATAGTACATTAATAACATTCTGGAAATGATTTATCTATAACCTAAAGAGAAGAATACGAATTTATTCGACAAAACACGCATAAGAACAAAAAGTTATTAACACCCGAATAACAAGTAGCAATGAAATATTACAACCAAGAAACTAAGAATATGACCATATATGATATCATAACAATAATTATGATTCTTTAATAAGTCAATAAAATTATTTAAATCATTATACAGGATGTTCGGACACTTACGAGGCAAATCAGACCTAAGGTAAGGGAAATATCACAATCTCATTTTTTTCCGAGATTGTTTGTACTTTGGTATTTACTGGGGTGTATTTTATCATCCACATCCATGTTTCCTCAATATGTGATATTAATATACTTCTACAATAGTTAATATCCAATTTTACCCTTCGGTGAGTTTTTAGTAAAAGGTATTAAAGGAATCTTTTGTCGTTTTTCGTACGAGGTACTTTTTGAATTTTGTGACAAAAGTACGAGAAGAATGTTTTTTAACTTATACGGCATGAATGGATTTTTAAAACATTATTTCCAAGAAGATTCCTTTACAATTTTTCAAGTTTATTTTTAATCAACTTCTTTTAGTTTAAAATTTTATGACATGTTAAGAAAGGAAAAATGTTTTTGAAGTAGAAATGATATTTTCCTCAAGAATGGAGTTCAAGTGTTTTATCAAAATTATTTTCCATCTAAGATAATATAGGGTTCTGTTTCTATCCCTATTATTACATTGATTTGATTATGTTGTGATGGAATTTTTTCTATGAATTCCTTTATCTTATATTGTTTTATGATGTCATGTTGTTTAAGAATCACTTTTTTATTACATGGGTTATCTAATGATATATGATTTATGATTTTGTGGCACACATAAGAATCGTATCATTATGAAATGGGTGGGACCTATATCTCCCTCCAATGCATTGGGTAAAGATTTTATATCTCATGAGATAGACATGGATGGAACGGTAGGTTATACCGGTTCAGTGAAACAGGACTGAAACAGGGAGTGAACTCGGTTAAGAAATGGACTTTGTCCACTAAGATAGTCTTGGCAATGAGTCTTGACTAATAAGAAATGATTCTCTATGATTATGTGTGTATGCCACAAAGTTTCATGTTTTAAGACATGATTATTGGGATTACTTTTCACTACTATGATTTATCCCATGTTATGAAATTATTCTCTCTTTTGCATGTTACTATTTACAAAAGTTATATTCTTATGAATATGATGTGATTGATATTTCTTTTGTTTACCCTTACTGAGCATTTGAGCTCACCCTTTTGTATGTTTTCTTTCCCCAGGTCAGGAAGAAGGTTATTAAGTAAGATATGCCAAAAGGGACTATAGATATGATGAAATAAATGGGAGAAAGTGTAGACGCTTTATGAACCAATTGTTTATATTTCCCAGTTTTCTAAAGACACTATACCTATACGGTCTTTTCGTGGTTTTGTTATATGTTGTAATAAGTATGCTTCAATTTCGAAGTAATAACAATGTATGTAAAGTATGGTTCATTACAGTTGGTATCATAGGAAAGGTATAGTCAACCTTTGGAAACTAGGATGTGAAATCCTTAGTAAGAACCCTAAGGATAAGTCTAAGCATAGAACACAATCTTAGTATTTTAGAAATGGCCATGAATAACCTAGGATAAGATCTTAAGTGTGAAATTTTATTCTTGATTATGTGTTTTTCCTATTACAATTAGTGTTGCTCACACTATTCTTCTTGGTTTTAGTCAATGGATGGAACCCGAAGGAACCGTGTTAATGTGGAATGCGACGGGCAATGAAATGATTGTCCCCTGGAGAAACCAAACGTTATGGGAGCTGGAATGCAAAATCGTGTAGCCATACTCACACAACTTTCTCAAGCTATGAATCATGCAGGACTTCCAAACGAGCAAAGGAAGGAGCAACATTCTGTTGAATCCGTCATGAGGTAGCGTCCACCTTCATTCAGCGGGTCTACTGATCCATTAGTTTCTGAACAATGGATTAGTACTACTAAAAAGATATTTTCAGTTCTTCAATGTTCTGAACATGATAAAGTCATCTTATCAGTGTATCATTTGAAAGGTGATGCTGATCAATGGGGAATCTTATTAAGAATACGAGGCAAATGGATGAAATTGATTCCATGGAATGGTACGAGTTCAAGAACTTATTTTTCAATAAGTACTTCCCTCGTATTCTCCGAACAAAGATGGAGAAAGAGTTTCTTGAACTGAAGCAAAAGGATAATGAATCTGTTGGTATCTATGAAGAAAATTTTACAAGACTTGCAAGGTACGCTTCTGGTATTATTATCTAACCTTAGAGTAAGATCGATCGATTCTTTAGTGGCTTAAAACCAAGTCTTCGAAGGGCCTTATCCATAAGGGACTTCAATAGCTACGAGGAAATCGTTCGATGTGCTCTCAAAGTTGAGATGGAGATTGGAGTAACCCATCGGTCATATGGGTTTGATAAGAAGAGGAAAATGGAATTCAAAGGAAAATCTAAAGAGCACACTAAAAAGAAGATGATCTTTCCCTTATGCTCAAAGTGTGGAAAGAAACATAGAGGGAGTTGTATTAAAGGGACAAGTAAATGTTTCAAATGTGGAAAGGAAGGTCATCGGGCATTTGAATGCCGTAATGATGGGAAGAAGATTTCTAATGATGCAAACAAAGGAAGGGATGCACAGAATGAACCTACTACACTTCAATGTTTCAAGTGCAAGGAGATGGGGCATTATTTCAATCAATGCCCAAATCCAAGGGTTGATGATGATGGTCGACGTCAACAAACTCTTAAGGCTAAAGACAAAGGAAAGTCACATGCAATTTCTATCAGCGATGTGGAGTATGATAACGATGCAGTGAAAGGTACAATTACCATCCACTCTAAAGTATCAAATGTTTTATTTGATTTTGGATCCACCCACTCCTTTATTTCTGAAGAATTTTCTAAGGATATCACCGTATTACCTCAACAGTTAGATGTTGAGTTAGCTATGAAAACCCCTAATGGCACAACAGTCACATCAAAAGTTTATAATTCTTCTCCGATTGAAGTTTGTGGGAAAGTGCTTCCTGCAAATCTTGTGATCCTTCCTATAGTGGAATTTTATGTGATTCTTGGCATGGATTGGCTTTCTCTACATGGATCTCATATCAATTTCCAAAGAAGGGAAGTCACATTTCATATTCCAGATAAATCTATGATCGTCTATCGATGCAAGGATGAACATAACCTTCCAGTGGAAATTCCTTCCATCTTATGGGTCTTGATTCCACTAAATGAAGGTTATTTATCTCAAATGGTTGGTGAGAAACTCACAATTAAGAATATTCCCATTGTACGGGAGTTTGATGATGTCTTTCTGGATGAATTACCGGGTCTTCCACCGAATCGTGAAGTTGAGTTTTCAATAGAACTCGTACCGGGTTCTTTGCCTATTTCAAAGACACCTTATAGAATGGCCCCAATTGAGTTGCAGGAATTGAAGAAGAAACTCCAAGAGAATCTTGATAAGGGGTTCATACGCCCTAGTGCGTCACCTTGGGGAGCACCTATTCTGTTTGTTAAGAAGAAAGATGGATCAATGAGACCCTGCATTGATTATTGAGAACTTAACAAGATCACTATCAAGAACAAATATCCTCTCCCGCACATTGATGACCTCTTTGACCAACTATGCGGAGCTCAATACTTTTCCAAGATTGATCTTCCTTTATGGTATCATCAATTAAGGGTCAAAAGGGAGGATATACTAAAGACGGCTTTCCGTACAAGGTATGGACACTATGAATTTATAGTGATGCCATTTGGTCTTACTAATGCCCCTGCTATCTTCATGGATCTGATGAATAGAGTCTTTAGAGACTATCTTGATCAGTTTGTGGTAGTCTTTATAGACGATAATCTTGTATATTCAAAGAGCAAGGAAGAACATGAAGATCACTTGAGAATTATATTGAAGACCCTGAGAAAGGAGAAGCTTTATTCCAAATTTATCAAGTGTGAATTTTGGCTTAAAAAAGTTGAATTTTTGGGTCCCATAATCTCAAAAGAGGGGATATCTATGGATCCATCAAAAACAGAGGTTATCGAAAGATGGTCGAGACCAACAACAATGACTGAGATCCGAAGTTTTCTTGGTTTGGCTGGATATTATCAACGTGTTGTGAAAGATTTTTCACAATTATCTAATCCACTCACCAAGTTGACTCAGAAAGGAGATAAGTTTGTTTGGACGGAGGAATGTGAAGAGAATTTCAAGGAGTTGAAAAGAAGGTTATCCAGTGCACCTGTGCTCACACTGCATTGTAGTGGATAAACGTTTGTGATCTACAGTGATGCATCCAAGAAGGGATTGGGGTGTGTTCTTATGAAAAATGATATGGTGATAGCTTATGCCTCACGACAGTTGAAAATACATGAGCAAAATTACCCAACTCATGATTTGGAGTTAGCTGTGGTAATCTTTGCATTAAATATTTGGAGGCATTATCTTTATGGAGAAAGGTGTGACATTTATACTGATCAAAAAAGTTTAAATTATATTTTCACACAAAAGGAGCTGAATTTGCGCCAAAGAAGATGGTTGGAGCTGATTAAGGATTACGACTGCTCAATCCATTACCACCCTGGGAAAGCAAACAAGGTGGCAGATGCATTAAGTCGACAAGACCATGCTAGTTTATCCATGATGAGGATAAAAAAAGATCCAATATTTATGGATTTACAAAGGATGGATCTTGGAATTATAATGGAAGGGGGAAAATCGTATCTTTCTCAAATGAATGTTCAACCATCTATACATGTGAAGATTAAAGAGGCACAAAAAGAAGATGTCGAGTTACAAAAGAAGGTGAGAAATGCTCCGGAATTCAACCTTGATTGTGATGGGATAATAAAGTTCAGAAATCGGGTTTGTGTTCCTCCCATCCCCGAATTAAAGAAGGAGCTGCTAGATGAGGCTCATAGTTCTTCATTCTCTATTCATCCTGGAAGCACGAAGATGTATAGGGACCTGAAAGAGTACTTCCGGTGGGATGGCATGAAAAGAGATGTTGTTGAATATGTCTCTCGATGCTTGGTTTGTTAACAAGTTAAAGATGAGAGGCAGAAGTCTAAGGGGATGTTACAACCATTAACCATACCCGAATGGAAATGGTAAAATATCACTATGGACTTTGTCACAGGACTTCCTAAAACATCCAAAGGAAATAATGCTATCTGGGTCATAGTTGATCGTCTTACAAAATCTGCACACTTCATTGCTATTAGAGAGGATTTCTCTCTGGATCATCTTGCCAGGATATATGTAAAGGAAGTGGTAAGATTGCATGGAGTACCACTTTCTATTATATCTAATCGGGATCCGAGGTTTACCTAAATGTTTTGGCGAAGTCTTCAGCAAACTCTGGATACAGAGTTATCTTTTAGCACTGCTTATCATCCTCAGACAGACGGTCAGTCTGAGAGAACAATTCAAACTCTAGAAGATATGTTGAGAGCTTGCTCTATGGATTTCAAAGGTGGTTAGGATCAACACCTACCTTTGGTGGAATTTTCTTATAATAATAGCTTTCACTCCAGTATTCAGATGGCTCCTTATGAATCTCTCTATGGAAAGAAATGCAGGACTCCAACTTGCTGGGATGAAGTTGGGGAAAGAAAGCTATTAGGACCTGATCTCATTGATGAAATGGCAGAAAAGGTCAGATCTATTCGACAACACATAAGAGCATCTCAGAGTCGATAGAAAATTTATGCCGACAACCGAAGAAAAGACCTAGAGTTTGAAGTGGGTGATAAAGTGTTCTTACGAATATCTCCCTGGAAGAGGGTCATGAGATTTGGAAAGAAGGGGAAGTTGAGCCCTAGATATATCGGTCCTTTTGAAATACTGGATCGTGTTGGGAAGGTAGCTTACCGATTGGCGCTTCCACCGAATCTCTCTCAAGTTCACGATGTGTTCCATGTATCTCTCCTGAGAAAGTACATACCTGATCCTTCACATGTACTCAGCTCAGAAGTTGTACCGCTGGAGCAAGATCTTTCTTATGAAGAACAACTGATAGAGATTCTGGATCGTAGTGAAAAATTCCTACGAAACAATACCACTCGATTGGTGAAAGTTTTATGGAGTAACCACCAATTAGAAGAAGCTACATGGGAGCTTGAGGATATGATGAGGGAGAGGTATCCTCATCTGTTTGTTACAAAGTGATGAATTTCGAGGGCGAAATTCATTTTAAGGGGGGTAAAATGTAACACCCGAGACTTTTATGTTATATAAATCATCAAAGGAATCTTTTTCTACACACAACACTTGCTTGTCTTTCTTTACACGAAATCGCGAGCTTCCTCGATAGCTTGCGTCATATGCAATACCGAGTTTCACTAAACAACGATATACTATTAAAATATTATTAAAACTAGCCATTATGAATAGTAATAACCACTTTTTGAAATTTATAAATTTTATTTTTCAAAATGGACTTCATTTTTGGATTCGTAATATCAATATTATCCTAGGGTAAAATTTTGGTATTTTTCTGAAAACTTTCAATTTTTGATGAATAGTGAAACCACTAAGTGGTAGTTAAAAAAACTGAATTTTTCATAAAACTTAATTTTACTGCTTCTGTGAGTAGAATTTCGAAAATCCGAGAGACACGGTTAATATCAAGGACTAAAATGTGGTTCAATGAGATGAAAATAATTTTTGGTGAATAGTAACTTTTTACTTTTTTTTACCACGGTTAAAAGTAAATTGGGTAATTAAGGGTAAAAATGATATTATTATTACCCTAACACATGTACTAATTCTATTGGAAAAGTTTAATTAGACCAAAAACAAACTTAGGAATAAAATATGACTATTTAGGCCCACTTGGATTAGATTAGGACATTTATTATTAATTTATTTAAAGAAGTGTTAAAATAGTTAAAATCAAAGTTTAATAACTAAATCATTTTTAATATGGGGTTATACATAAGATAAATTAGACTATAAATATTCCTTAGAAAGCTAAAAATATTTCCTACATAATGGTATTTTATTTGTAATTTTTAGACATTAAATAATTTAATTTATTTATGACACAATGATGATGCAGTAATTATCTTATTAATGAAATATTGACATAATTGATGTTATAAATATCCAAATAAATATAATTTGAGACTTTTTATGAATTCCACTAATTTTCTAGGTTAATATGACATGTTATTATTGATTTAATTAAATTTTTTCGAAATTATCATTCTTTTATGATTTTCACAAAAATCAATTACTAAATAGTGTCAAAATTGACATAAAATAGTTTTTAAAACAAATATTATATTATTGTTATTTTATTCCTAAAAATCTAAGGTTTGGCCAAATGACTTAGATAAGGTTATATATATTAATAATAAAAAACTTGGGGTTCGTTTGGCTTGATATAGTAAGTTTATTAACCTTATAGTATAAGAACACAAGAAGACACGGTAAAAGTAAAATTATTTAACTTAATCTTAAATCTACATGATAAGGTTAAAATAGGAATCTAAACTTGTCTAAATTCTATTGGATGAGAGGATTTCGACCCATCCCCACCTTATCCTAGAAATAAATCAATTTGGAGCTATTTAAAACCGAACTTGACTTTATAATAAAATAATATTTTTAGTTATTCCAAAGGTGCCCCTCTCCTCCCTTATAAAAGGGCACCTCCTCCCTCTCTTCCTCACACCACTTTGAGCCTTCAAGCTCGGCCAAACCCTACCACTTTCTCCTCTACACTTCCCTAGAGACATCCTAGAGGTCCTGGTCTTCTTCAAAGACCAATTTTAGTTCCCTAAAAGAAGGTCTCAAAGAAGCACTTCAAAGAAGAGGTAATGTCCATTACCGATTCTTTCATCTTTATTTCTTCTTCCACTTCTTATTCTTTAGTTGTTTAATTATGAAGTAATAACATCAGTATCACTCATATACTGATATGTTATTATAAGTATGAAACAACCCTATTTCACCATCTATCCATCCTACAGAAAAAGAAATCACCGCGCGTGTGTACGTACGGAATACTGTCTCCACGCCGTGGTGTAATCTATTTTCCACCACCACCTTACTTGGATGGGTATAATGGTGTAAATAATAACTATATATGACTATTATAAAGTGATATTGATTCTGAAATAGTATACATACACTCCAATACAATTCCACGATCATGGGAACGATATCAACGCTCGTGCGTACGTACGGAATACCATCTCCACGATGTGATGCGATTCGTTCTACATGATATTCATTTCATAATGATTATATAAATTAATTGAATGAATAAATATGATATATAGTACATTAATACCATTCTGGAAATGATGTATCTATAACCTAAAGAGAAGAATAATAATTTATTCGACAAAACACACATAAGAACAAAAAGTTATAAACACCCGAATAACAAGTAGCAATGAAATATCACTACCAAGAAACTAAGAATATGACCATATATGATATCATTACAATAATTATGATTCTTTAATAAGTCAATAACATTATTTAAATCATTATACAAGAGGTTCAGACACTTACGAGGCCAATCAGACCTAAGGTAAAGGAAATATCACAATCTCATTTTTATACGAGATTGTTTGTACTTTGGTATTTACTGGGGTGTATTTTATCATCCACATCCATGTTTCCTCAATATTTGATATTAATATACTTATACAGTAGTTAATATCCAATTTTACCCTTCGATGAGTTTTTAGTAAAAGGTATGAAAGGAATCTTTTGTCATTTTTCGTACGAGGTACTTTTTGAGTTTTCCGACAAATGTACGAGAAGAATGTTTTTTTAACTTATACGGCATGAATGGATTTTTAAAACATTATTTCCAAGAAGCTTCCTTTAAAAGTTTTCAAGTTTATTTTTAATCAACTTATTTTAGTTTAAAATTGTATGACATGTTAAGAAAGGAAAAATGTTTTTAAAGTAGAAAGGATATTTTTCCTCAAGAATGGAGTTCAAGTGTTTTATAAAAATTATTTTCCATCTAAGATAATATAGGGTTCTGTTTCTATCCCTATTATTACATTGATTTGATTATGTTGTGATAGATTTTTTTTTATGAATTCCTTTATCTTATATTGTTTTATGATGTCATGTTGTTTAAGAATCCCATTTTTATTACATGGGTTATGTAATGATGTATGATTTATGATTTTGTGGCACACATAAGAATGGTATCATTATGAGATGGGTGGGACCTATATCTCCCTCCAATTAATTGGGTAAATATTTTATATCTCATGAGATAGACATGGCTGCAACGGTAGGTTATACCGGTTCAGTGAAACAGGACTGAAACGGGGAGTGAACTCGGTTCAGAAATGGACTTTGTCCACTAAGATAGTCTTGGCAATGAGTCTTGACTAATAAGAAATGATTTTATATGATTATATGTGTATGACACAAAGTTTCATGTTTTAAGACATGATTATTGGGATTACTTTTCACTACTATGATTTATCCCATGTTATGAAATTATGCTCTCTTTTGCAGGTTACTATTTCCAAAATTTATGTTCTTATGAATATGATGTGATTGATATTTCTTTTGTTTACCCTTACTGAGCATTTGAGCTCACCCTTTTGTATGTTTTATTTCCCCAGGTAAGGAAGAAGGTTATTAAGTAAGATATACCAAAAGGGACTATAGATATGATTAAATAAATGGGAGACAGTGTAGACGCTTTATGAACCAGTTGTTTATGTTTCCCAGTTTTCTAAAGACACTATACCTATACGGTCCTTTCGTGGTTTTGTTATATGTTGTAATAAGTATGCTTCAATTTCGAAGTAATAACAATGTATGTAAAGTATGAGTCGTTATAATAGTGATACAATGTGAGTTCTGTATTAAGGACTACACATGAGCTCTCCATTCTAGATTGGGTACCACACTAGGCACCAGGGAGGTGATGTCTTATAATTTTCCAGAAGAGGGTTTCTCTGGGGTTTCTATATACTCATGAGTGATACTAGTTCCTTACAAGACAATAGAGGAAAGAATCATTGGAAAAGTGGCTACGCTATGCCTCAAGTGATACTCGATCCCTTATGTGTGATGCCCGAGACAGACTCATGATAAATCCATGTCTCCGGAAATACTTGGTCTTTCAAAAGATTTACTTGGACAATATCAGTGGTATTGGATAAACTAAAGGATGTACCATAATGATACCTTTAGTACGGGCTCATAATCCAAATATAAACTTTAATATAATAATTATGATAATGTGTGTAAGGTTTTATTTGTTTCATATTTGGATTACTTGTGAAATTTGATACCTTTCTGGTGCCTTGAAGAACACTTTGTTGACACATAAATTAGACCCAAGCTAAAGAAAAATCATAGGAGTATGTTTATTTTTTCCTATCATTTATTTTTATTGCCTTTATATATATATACATCCTACTTAATACAATTACTTTATTTATATTCTCATCTCAGGATGAAGAAGGTTGTAAGGGATGGGTGTTGTTGAGAACCTAGATCATGTTATAATTATTTTATTTTCATTAGATAATTTCCTATAGTTATCATATATTGGACTGATGCATGTGTTTATAGAATGAAATAGAAAGGTTTAGACACCATGGGTATCAGCCTACTGGGATTTTATCATATACCCTTCTTAGGTTTCATTCGTACCTGAGTAAACATTATTTATGTAGGTATGGATATAAGGAAGCATCCCACTCCCAATGCTTGATTTCTTTACTGTTTTGGATAGAGCTTGGGGGAAGTAGACCGATACTATGCTTGAGATGAATTTTTTTTCACTTTGTATCATTTTCATTACAGTTTTGATAGCATTCTTGAATTCCTTCTTTTCATACTTTTATTTTAGTATAGAGATCATAGCATGACATCATTGTGTATCTAGTTTTATTTATTAGCTTCCACACGTTTTATTTATTCAGTTGGGATTATTTAATTTCTTTTGAGGTAGTTTGTTTATTTACATGGCATTACTACTTTTTTAAAAAAAATCTTACTTTGTGTATTAATTATTACCTATGAGGGCATAGTATCTTCTGTGGACATGTTAAAAATTCCCTCGCTGCTAATCGGAAACCTCTGGCATTCGGTGAGATGTGATGGAGTTCATGTGGCCAACATATCTTGGAGCACCCTTCTTGTGGGTCCTGCGACATGGAATTTACAAGCCCCATGAACACAGGCAGTGAATTCATAACACCAAATGGAATTACCACAAACTTATATCATCCATGGATATATTTAAATGTGGTATTTTGAATATCTCAATCCTTTATATACATCTGATGATATTCTGAGTATAATTCTATCTTAGATGACCAACTAGAGCCCTTCATCTTTCCAAAAAGGTCATCAATCCATAGAAGGTGATAAAATTTATTTACTATCACCTAAATCATGTGATTATAATCAATGCATAATTGTAAACTATCATTCAGATTCATCCTGAACAACACTGGTTCACCCAAAGGTGATACACTAGACCAAAAAAACCATAAATATAGAACATCATCAAGTTGATTCTGTAGTCCTCACAGCTCAGAATGTGCTATATGGTACAAATATATTGATGTCTAGGAGGCACCAATATGATGTTCTATCCCAAACTCGATCTTTCATTAAGGGGGTAGTTTCATGACTTGTTCTCAGAAAAAATCGGGGGTATTATTTCATATCCCTAGGGAACATTACATAATGAGTCACCAATGAACTTGGTATTAAATAATCCATCCTAAAATACAATTTCTGGAAATCCCACTAACCCATCTATTGATCATGATCACTAACGAACAAAGAAAGATCATTATTAGTTACATAGTACATAACTGAACTCCTAAAACAATTAATAGAATATAACATTGAATATAGATAGTCCACATAAATGATAAAAATGTATGAATATATATTTTAATACAGGAGATCTACCAAAGATCAATGTTTCTATAACATCATCTCATAGTCTTTATATATATATCATGAAAACTAACTCATCCTCCAAATGGTGTAGTCAATATTAAGGGAACTAGAAGCCTCTCCATGTATAGTCCCAAAAAATAGACCATGGTGGGTGAAATAATGGAATGTATTACTCTTGAATTGAATAATGTATACACCCTTGAAGAATATAAAATGATAATACATAATATTATGTTTTACTCCCTTGGTGATGGTACCTCTAAGGAATGCAGATTACCACACCCTTCACCATGAACTCTCTATTGTTGATGGCATCAACCTCTTAGACCATGTCATGTTCTATATCCTAGAGGTTTATAGGAATTACATGGATACCTTCAGCCTTCTACATATCCTACCTACTGACTATCACTGGGAAACCTTACTGGTTCTATTATTGTATGGGTGGATTATATTGTAATTGATTGGAAGTAGAGGCCCCCAGTCCCATGCTGACTAATAAATATGGTCATATACTCACTTTTCAAGTGATTGTTAACTCTAAAAGAAAATATATCATTTTACAAAATACCATAGGTGATATGATAAATTTCATCCCCAGTGAAATTGAATGGAGAGGGATGGAATCAAATCCTCACTATCCAAATATTTTTCTTCTGCCCAGACAACAAAGATCCTCTAGATACACCATTGCTCTATAGAGGGTCTTGGAGAATCCACTCCCAAGATGGTTTAGTCCTGGATATCATCCTCTTAATAACATATTCTTTTTATAGAACCTTGAGATACATCAACAACATAAATGGAGTGATATAATTATGGATATATAAAAAACAACCTCAATATTTCTTGAGTAGATTCTCCATCCATTAGAAGGTTCAAAGTTTAAAAAATAGGTTCTTTATGTGAATAAAGGCACCTAGCACACTGGAACTCCCTGATGAAGTGTGAGAATCTCCTTCCAATAATACACCTTCATGATAGATAAAATAAAATCATCATGTAAATGATAACATAATTTCTCCCATGAAACTACTAAGTCCTTGTGACCCAAAGTAATAAAAATCACCACTTTTAAGATGCCCCAAACAATATATAGAATGCTAACAATCCCCAATTATCTTTTTGAGAATGGGTTGTGCTAAAGGAAATATTCTATTCCTCCAAACAAACATCAATCACATGATGTGACATGAATACCTCATACTTCTATAGAACATGGTGTTGAAACTCCTGAATCATCTTCCTCCAAACATTATCATCAATAGTGATAGCCACTATACAGTGATAAATAGGGGAATCCTTTTGAACATCATCAGCAAAGACCTGGAAGGTATTTAAGCCATTAGTTATACCTATAAAATAACACATGGTGTATAACTCTTAAATAAATAATTTATAATACTTAATATTAATTAATTAATTAATGTTCAAGATAATTTTCATCATCTAATCATTTGAATCATAAGGGGAGACAATCATGATGAATTTTATTTACCTGGTTTCTCTACCCCAAAACATCATAACTATTCTTAGTATGTTCAATAAGATGAATTCCCCTGTATAAGATCATAGGGGCCCTAAAATCCCATTTTCTAGCCAGTATCCCTTTTTTACATCCCATACCAAGTCCTGTTGATATTTTTTTGGCCAACCCATGCATCCTCACCAGTTCCTATTTCTAAGCTTCAAACTATATATCAACCAAAATATCTGATACTAAATTTTCACAACGTACATGTAATGGTACCCCTCCCAATCTAATAGTAATGATGTGCAATGATCCCCCAAATAATACCTCTAATAGTCCACAAGTTGGTGATTAGAACTAAAGGGATAAATATACCCTTATGGGATACACTACCCTCAATAAACCAATAAAAGAAAAACATCCACAAAAAACCCTAGAATAAATAAATAAACCATCCAAGTACATGAAGGAAATTTCATATGAGAAAATAAAATTGAACTAGAAGTAAACTATGCACCACTCTAAAGACAGTGACCAAAAACACTGACAACTCCTGAACAATCCACAAGATGGTATCTCCCAGCTTAATCAATATCTCCATCTAGTGGTCCTAAATAATAGTTATATATATTTTTGATCATAACATGTATACTCAATAGGATACTACCTGAAACCTCTCATGTAAATGTGGAAAAATAATTCTAAAGAATCAGTGAATAAACAAAATAAACTAACTCATTACCTATATTGATAAATGAAATTCCCAACCTCACCAATGCCCCTTCACCTTGTAATGTATAGAATCCAATAAATTTAAATAAACCATAAATATAAATAAGGTACCCAACTTCCACACTCCCAATGATCAAGTCACCCAAACCCCAATGAATCACATCCTAGTGATCCCATCTACTCCAAAGTTGTCCTACCTATTCGACAATCACATCATCATCATAAACCCTGTAACCTTTTCACCTCATCATATCCACACCATCATTACCTCCCAACACCCTATGAATTTTTTCGTTGTATTCTATAACCAGGTATGAATTCCAGAGGCCACCACACCCCGTGTACCCTACACTACACTTTAATCCATTATATAATATGCAAGAGTACACCTATAATAATCATAGTTATTATAACTGGAGTATAGGTATATGCTCTAATGTTGATCTAACACAACCCACATATACAAGTAAAATGTAATTTAGAGCCATTATAGAATATATTTCAATATATATATAGTCTTCCAAAAGGGGGAAAAAAAGTATGTGGAGTAGTTAATCATTTGTTACCTAGAGAACCTATATGTTAGAAAAAAACTGTAACTCAAGACGAATATGGGCATTGACCACCCCAAATTACTTGGGTGGTATAGAAAAATGAATCATAGAACATAATGATATAATTAACACACATCCATAGTAGGTTAAAGTAAATAAACTAGACTTGATTTATAATTACCTTCCCTCAAGATGTCACGTCTTCCATACCTATGACTAAATCATATAAATCTAAGGACATAAGAGTCAATGCGGATCTACTAATATATTTAATAATAAATTAATTATCATTCAAAAAAACCCATAATTAATTATGGTTAAAATATTTCATGATTAATCTAAATCCAACACTTTAATAATTAATAAATTATATCCAGTTTTCAATACTATGACCTTAAGAAATTACAACTATTCATGGTTTTTATTTATCATATAATTTATGTAATAAAATTCCATTTCCATGAGTTTATTTATATTATTTATCATTACATATCTTGATTATTATAAGACCTGATTAAATCCATCACAAAAGAGATATATACCAAAAGAAAACAAATAAAATAACACACCAAACTCTCAACCCTTTCCAACCAACATGATGGAAACTGACCAAATCCTCAATATACCACCAAATTTTTTATCCAATGCAGCATACTACCAGATAAAAATAAAATCCATATATCTCAAATCTATGAATAAAAAAAATCCATAATAAGGGTTTACTTCATTTAAGAAAGTAATAATAGAAAGCTAATAAAATAAAGTTGTAACAAAAATTACAATAATTATCATTCTTACAATTATGTATAAAAAGTTAATTTATGGTCCAAGAACATTCGATCTTCACATATTTAATCCCAACAGTCATCGTTTAACTCTTACTATCATGGAATTATTAATTTAATCAAAATAATAATTATTAAAATCATAAATAATATTAAACTATTCCAATACTATGATACATAACTAAAAATATGCTCAAATGTCACCTATCATCATAAAAAATTTATTCAAACAAATTATACTTATTCTATAATATCTCACTTCCCAACACCATTTTTCAACTTATCATTTTTAAGACATGTAATGTGCACATGAATAATAATATGGATTATTATTATAATTTAATATGAACACACATCACTTAGTAGTTTATGTATTTTATGAAGATGACTAATTTAATATTAATTGTGTGTGTGTGTGAGTACGTTTTGAAACATAATGGTTTTACAATGTATTAAATCATAATATATATATTTACAATATATAAAAAATAACTATAACACACACACACATATATTTTATGTTTCATAATTTATTTTAATTTCATTTGATCATTTAACTATATAAAACTCAATACATGAGGAATTATAGCCTATTTACAATATAAATATTAAAAGCATAATCTTTTCAAATCATGAACAAATTATTTCTATTGAATAATATTATTTCTTTACTCAAAATATTTTAAAAATAATACGTAATATATTTCACCTAAAAAAATTACAAAGAATGAAATTAAAACTAAGAAAACAATAAATATATAAAACATCTTGAGACTCTATTATCACTCAATAAATTATAAATACAGGGTTTGGTAAAATCCAATACATTACACATAGTATATGGTGATTCTTAGTGGAAATTTTATAAGAAATAGGGAAGACCAAAATGCCCATTTTGGGTACCATGGTGTGAAATAACCATTTTCTAGAGGGTTTTGTGTCATGGTTGAGTTTTAGAGGAAGGGTGGTAACCATGAGGCATATCTTTCTATACCATTGTGGTAGTTAGCTGAATTTGGGGTTTAAGACCAAAAGAGATATTTCTCAAGATTTTATTCCATGGTGAAGGTAAATTCCATGCACCTATAGTGAAATGGTTGGGTGATTAAGTGGTGGTATATATATTTTAATGGCCTTATATTTTTAATCTCCTTCACATAATCCATACTATGCCATAGTGGTATCTTTACTATGAAATGATTACGTATTTCAAGCCCTATTATATATTTGACCCTATATTTTCTCATAATTATTTTTCTTATATTCTTTAGAACCCTATGTGACCAAAGTATCATATTTAGTGACCATTTACACTAATAGTAGATTCTAAACTTCCTACTTCACCTGAATTTTTTTCTTTCTTAATGGTTCTTCCATAACCCCTTTCATCTTTCAGTTCACATTTATATCATTCCATCACTTTTAATTATTATTTTATGACCATGGAAGGGATAATTTTTTATTTTAATAGTTCTTGATCATGGTATTGTTGATGGGATGATGTTTATTTTTTTAGAGTTCTTTTAGCAATCCTCAGGGGTGTGATCATTGTTATTCTTATTGTTCTTTCTTAGCGACCATCACGACTTCTTCTGAGGTAGAAAATTCTATATCTCTCTTATATTAATATGTGTGAATTTGGAATTAACATGTTTTTTTTGTCATAGGGTAATGATATTGAAATTTGGAATTTGTATATTCTTTATATGTTTACTTGTTTTTGATCATATTTTATTTTTTATATTGATTGATGATCTTTTTTCTATGATATTATGAGAACTATTGGTCTCTTTATCATGTTAATTAATAGATAATCACTTAAAGAAGATAAAAAAAGTAAGATGATGTAATCTGTAAATTGATATGTTAATGTTTCATCGTGAATTATTTGATAAAAAGTTAAATATGTTTTGGTATGATAAATAGAGTTTATTTTCTACAAAAATTATAATATTTATCTATCATAATTGATATTTTTTATTGTAATAGTTTATATTGTTTTTGAAATAATTACTACAGTTGATATAACCTACTACTGTTAGAATAGTTTTATAATGTCTGATTATTGAATTTGTAAATAATGTGATAATATGTTGTCGAGGGGTGATGATGTGTGGTTGTTGTGGTGGAAGATCGATACAGTTTATGATGTGATAGTGTAGATGATGCTGGGAAGTAATGAAATTGATGTTGTGATGGTTAGATTGAGATAGACTGATGTGTCATGGAGGTAATGGTGTTATGGTTATTGGTGTGGTGTTGTTTAGAGGATTATTTGCTCGTGTATTAGAAACCTAGATTATAGAATTGTAATGAATTAATGAAATGATCAATGAAAATGGTTTGTGGTAACAAAAAACGTTGTAGTGGATGTAATTAATGAACTGTTGAATACAAATTAAAGAGGTATTAGTAAAATTATAAGACAACGAGGTGGTTGATTGAAATATAAAAGTTGTGATAATGTGATGGTTGTGTATTTTTTTGTGCTGAAGAACTATTGTGGTAACTAAGTTAATAATGAATGTATAGTTGGTTGTAAATTTTAGTGTGGTTAAAGAATGAAGTGAATAAAATCAGTATATATTTAACAAATGATATTGGATTAATGAAATATGAAATGGTTGATAATTGAATAACATGAAAGTGATTATGAAACATGAAGTGGGTGGAAGATGTCTGTTGTGAAGTAGTAGAGTTGTGGTGTAATAGTGGAGTTAGTCCTATTGTGGCGAGAGTTGGCAATGATATCGATGCGCGATAGTGATAGTCACGACTTAGTGTCATAGTATTGGGTAAAAGACACACAAACACACAAAAAGACACACACATGCACACACAGGCACACAGACACGCAGACACGCAGACACACAGACACACAGACACACAGACACACAAACACATACATACAGACAAATAGACACATACATACATGCATGCATGCATGCATACATACATACATACATGCATGAATGCATGCATGCATGCATCCATCCATCCATCCATACATACATACATACATACATACATACATACATACATACATACATACATACATACATACATACATACATACATACATACATACATACATACATACATACATACATACATACATACATACATACATACATACATACATACATACATACATACATACATACATACATACATACATACATACATACATACATACATACATACATACATACATACATACATACATACATACATACATACATACATACATACATACATACATACATACATACATACATACATACATACATACATACATACATACATATATACATACATACATACATACATACATACATACATACATACATACATACATACATACATACATGCATGCATGCATGCATCCATACATACATCCATACATACATACATACATATATAAAAAAATACATACAAACACACACACACACACATAGACACACACACACACACACAAACACACACACATAGACAGACATGCACGTGCGTGCACATGCACACATAGAGACACAAAAACACACACAGACACAGACACAGACACACATGCACTCTCTCTCACACACACATATCCATACTAACATACATACATTCATACACACACAAAAACATACAAATATACATACACACACACACATACATACATATACTAAGACACAAAGAAATACAAGAATGCATATGTAAATATAGACATACATATAGACATATATACATACATATATACACACAGACATACAGACACACACAGACACACATACTTATACATAGACATACATATAGACACACACACACACACACACATCCATCCATCCATACAGACACACACACACAAACACACACACACACACATAAATACATACATACATTCACACACACACACACACATAGAGACATGTGTGCATGCATGTACATATACCGACACACATACAAACATCGACACACACACACACACATACAAACATAGATACATACCAATGTATGTATGTTTCTACATACGTACCTACGTATATACATATGTACACACTTACTTACATATAGACACACACACACACAAACACATACACACATACACAAGCACACGCACACACACACATGTAAACATACATACATTCATACATAAACACACACACAAACACACAAAAAGACATAAAAACACACACACACACACATACATACATGGTTTGTGTGTGTGTGTGTCTATATATAATTTAAATGTATTTTTTATATTTTAGAATAATATATAAATATTTTTATTTATATATTAACACACACAAAAAAATATGTATATATCCCTGTATAACATATTTCATTCACTAAACATCTCGTTCATGTATACTATTTATTATAATTAATAAGATAATTATAATTTATTATTATTATTATTATTGATTTGTTATTATTATTGAAATTATTTTAAAAATAATTATTATATATTTTTTTGTTTTCATTCTTTTAAAAGTTGTACTATATTTTTTGTGGATATATAATAACTTATATTTTATATAATGATTTTTTCTTTAAGGTGATAATGAATTACAGCTAGATATTTTCATGAAAAATAATTGACGTATACGATAAAGGTGTTGATGAATTCTTAGAAATTTATTAATGGAATATTTCAAGAAAAGAAATGTTTTATAGTTTATGTTTGAAGTGTTAAATTATTAAAAAATTAAGATCCTAAGAAATTAAAGAAAATATAATTTGTATTTATTTTAACTAGAGCTACATTTTTGGATCTATAATGGTAAAATACAATAGAATTCAAGATCTTATCATGACAGAGACTATCAAAATGAGAAATTATATTTAATATAGGTATTGATTTAAGAAGATGACATATAAACCATTGATAAAACCTTGATGGTTGAGTGATTATATGGAAATATTGAAAATAAATTTTAACTAGTTTATATTAAATTTATTGGTTTATTTATGGTGTTTATATTTGTTTAACATGAAATAAAGTCATGGATGGAGTTACAATATTTCCACATAATTTCTTAAATTGTTGAAGGAGATACTTCTGAAAGGTAATGGTCTTCTATATTAAAATTATGATATCAATAAAAAATCTTATTTCTAAAGGTATTTTGATATAAGAATATTCATACATGTTATAGTGATTATGGGTTCTATATAAAGGAATATAAAGGTTTGTTGAAGTTTCCTAATACAAGAGTAGATAACTAACTCGGGGTTTAAATTATTAATATAATATAAAATTTTTGGGGAGATTACATTAAAAAACACTTTTTTCAAAATATAAAATTCAAGATAAAAATATTAAAAAAACTAATAAAGACAGTATGAAACTTTCCAAATTGTGAACTTATAACTTATTTCTCTTTCTCACATGGGAAACCTCAGAGACCTCAATTGTTTTAAGTATAATATTAAAATCATTGGTAATATACTAAACCATCACAAAAGAAATCTCAAAATCATTGATTGGACTTATAATATAAATATATTATCTTTCAATTTGGATGAAAGGAAAGCCTAAGCACTTCACCAGAGTGACACCACAAAGGGATAAAAGTCCTTTCATGGAATCCACATCAAATGATTGATTGAGATTATTTGATAGAGAATCAAATACATGAACTTGTTAATCACATGGAATATCACCAACACCTATGGTTTTAAATAGGATAAATAATGATTCATCAATATTAATTTTGATTCAACCATTTCTAATAAGATGTTAAATAGAGGGAGAGGTAGAGGATTGGATAAAAAATAAGTGGTAAGTTGAGAATTGTGGTAGTATTCCATATAAGTGACCATGAATATTAAAATATTAGAGGGATATATTCTTACTTAATTAAACAAACTGATATTATAAGTATTCAAAAAATCCCAAAAAATAACCCAGAACAAATCCACATCCATCTCTGAAATAGACATTCATTTTAAAAATAAATATTTCTAAGTTGTAACTCTATGAACCAGAAGGAATTGATAGAGATATACCTTAAAGTGGTATATACATATGATTTATTTTGTATATATTTTATATGATGAAATGTGTATGTCATAGGTTATGTCATTATTGAAAACATGATATATCATATATCTTGGTAGGGGTTATCATCTAGTATAATATAGAGAAACCAAACTACTATCTTAACCATATCATATGGTGAAATATGGGAATATCATAGTATAATGGCATGTATCAATCATAAATCATTATCGATAAAGTTATCTGAACATTAAATTTTAATTTTCAGGTCTCTTCCATGTAAGTATATCATTAAACATATAGAATAATAAATTTAATACATTTTAAATGCATGAACAATCTAATTTTAAAAATTATATATAACTGAATGTATTTATATAAAATTTCATAACATTCAATTAAATGCTATGAAGTGTTGGGAAGAATCTTTGTGGGCTATATAAATAGGTTATGGCCATGAAAATGTTGTATACTTCCTACAGATTCTTCCAAGATGATGATATCTTTACCTTCTTCCTTTATATATTATATACAATAATACAATAGCAATAATGATAAAACATCCCACAAATTTGGTAATTTTTATCCCATGGATACTCCAATAGTAATGGGTCCCTTGGCTACTTTTAAGTGATCTTTATCAAGCATGTGGTTAAAGACACATGATTCATCTATCTCTAGTGTATGATATGTTCTTCATTTTGTTTCATGTATAGTTTTGGTTTTAAAATATATATGTTATCAATTTATGGTTTATTAATGGTTTACGATACTATAATTAGTATTATTTTATCCTAATAAACACATCATTTGAATTAAATCAAATGATAAAGAGTTAACCAATTCCTGGGAACTCTCATACATGAACAGCTGATAAAGTGAAACTCTTTACATGGGAGATCCATTGTTGATGAAAAGAGATTAATATCATAATGAATTAGGTTAATTTAGTTCTATAATGTGTTTATATAGATGTCATGTTTTATGTGTTCATATAAGGTAATGTTTTACCACCACCACTAGTGGAATCAATGAAAAATTTAAAGAGTTAACTGATTCCTAGGAACTCTCATTCATGAATGTGTAATGAAGTACAACTCTTATCCTAGTATATTTATTGATTATGAAAATAACTTCATCGCCCAAAGAGTTTTGGTAATTAATGGATCTAATAATTTCATATATATATCACATTGGAAGTGTTTATTTGGGAGAAAGATTTATTTCCACCTTCATTGTAATGAGAGTAGTTATATACTTGAATTTATTTGTAAAATATTATTTTAAATAATGAAAAATGGATATAATTTATCCATTGAATATTATGATATATAATTTTTACTATGGTGTAACATCATGGGTAAATTATGATATATTTAATTTTTATGATCTTGTTCTCATGTTCGGAGAGTGTAGGATTTGATTTGGGAGTATCTGTGGAACCTATACTAGAAGAAGCCTGCATGACATTTTTAAACCATAAAACCTGATTTATGGAATAAATATGTCATGGGGAAAAATACTTACAAGTGGTTCAAGCTGTAAAACTATTTTACTCCATAAATATTTTTTATTCTGTAAACGTGCTAATCGAGAAAAATTATCCTGTGGTGGTGTATTGTTTAGTAGAATATGAAACATGGGGAATTTACTCTGTAAATATTTGATTTATAATATAATCCCCTTATGAATACTAGGTTTTTATACACCACTAAAATAAATTCCTATCCTCTCTCATTGTGCATTTTTATCTCTCAAACTTTTCATTCTTTCCAGGTGATTTTAGGTTATCTCAACTCTTATGAGTTCCTCTATCCTGTCCCCGATCTCTGGATCGGTTGTGTTGCTTCTCTCTCAATGATAAATATTTTTTCTTCTCAGTCTATATTATTTGTGATAGAATCATTGGGACGTGTTTATGAGATCTATTGTTCATGTGTTGATACATATTTTATTCTTATAAATCTGTTGTGTGATCTTCCCCCATAGGGGAAACCTTGTGTTGGTTGTGGTGTGGCATACATGATCCTTGATATGTGTTTGATCAATCATCTCTATTTTCCATTTGGTTTATGTAATTGATTCTAATATGTGATAATCATTTTTGGGCCTCTTTAGTTGCCTTTTCATTACGTATGTTGTGTGCATACACTTTTTCAGGCGGTGCATGACCCGAGTTTGTGATATGTGGTTTTGTGACTAGCCTATATTGAGTAAAAATTGAATTATATTGATTTATTAAATGGTTTTATAAATAAATTTTTATGATTGTTTTATTTTTGTATGTATGAAGTTAGTTTTGAGAAAACATGGTTTTTCCCAAGTTTGGTTAAAAGAAAAGTAATTTTCAAAGCTTGTGAAATAGACTGTGTAGTTATTTTAAAATAAATTTTTGATGGATAAAGGGTATTTGAAAATATATTTTGAAATGTGTAAGCCCTTTTAAATGTTTTTAAAATAATAAAATGGGATCCTTGGGTACTTGTGTGGATGGTGTAATAGTCAAATTCATCTTTTTATACTATAATGGAGTTCACTTTCTAGGGTATTCTCCTGTTCCTAGATCAAGATGAATTTCGATCTAGGAATTGATTGAAATTACATGAGGGTTTAATTTATATGGCGTTTCTCTTTTCCCTGTACATTTATTCATGAGTTCTAGGGACCTGTAGTGCACAATAAACATGAATAATGTATAAACGACCTAGCTATCCTTACCATGAGTGATCCTTGGCCTATTTTTCCATTGTTCTTTGTTTTGATTTTCCTTGATTTGGATTTTTACTATTTTTATTTGATATATCTCCTTGAATTTTTTTTATGGAAATTATGATATAAAACTATTTTACCTAGACTGTTTTAGAATTGTGGGAAAAAGGTAAATGTTTTACCATGCTTTGATATAATTTATTTACTACTTGTCATGCCATGTTTTTTAAATTTATAATATTCGTATTATTATATAGAGACTTGATATGGAACACTTGGGTGGTGTCATATCATATTGGGTAGCATTTTTTAGGGGAATCTTAGGTCGGTTCATTACAAATTGGTATCAAAGTAGATTTTCCTCATGATTTTTTCTCTTGGGAAATCAGTTATACTGGAGAAAGGATTTTCAATACCTGAGGGGTAGGTTGTGATAAATTACTAGTTAAATCTTTCTGTGATCAGGTTCAAGTTACCGTGGGAGGTTGAGATTTGTGTTTCTTATATCGAGTCTTGATCTTAATATTTTTTTTAATATATTTGTTTTTTGTTTGTACTGAGATTATCCAGTATCTAAAAATTTTCTTTAATTTATAGTATACAATAAAATGCCACTGAAATATATTCAACATGTTCCAAAAGAGGGTGTAGCAGATACTCCTCAATTGAATCCTCATCTAGATCATAATCTTATCGAGGATATCATTTGGGTATTTGGTGATGTGGATCCAAATTCACCATGAACTCAAAAGATAACAATTTAAGACAACTAGGATCTAGAGAATATAAATATCAAGCTTGAGAGTTAATACACATTAATCCTCCATCCTTTAGGTGTATGAATGAACTTTAAAAGGCAGTGGACTAGCTGGAAAATACTGATCAGGTCTTTGACTTCCTATATTTAGATAAGGCTATTTAGGTAAAGTGTATGATGTTTAGACTCGAGGGTACCAACAAGTGATAGTGAGATTCAATGGTACAAACAGATTGACACATGGGCTTGTTTTAGAAGGGGTTCAAGACTCTTTTATTTCATCTATTCTACCTAGAGTCTCTAATGATGGAAAATTATCTAGATTTCTTATCATTACAACTGAGTTAGCATTCAATATTGGAATACACCAATCATTTTGTGGAGGTGGTTATTTTTTCTCTATAGGTGGCAATGAATTATCAAATGTGATCTCAAAAATACCAATAGGGTTTGTAACTAGATATTGGATCATAGGTTTATATGTTTAATCTTACCACCTATACTGAAATGGTATATAGGTAAATGATGGAAGAGATGAACATAGTGGGAATTATTAGATATTACATTTCGGCTATTCCTTCTATCAACTCTCTCAATGGAATATAGGGGAAGAAGAATAAGTGAAATAATAATTTATAGGGTGGTGGAGGTGGTTCTAATCAACAGGCCTCCTTTGCACCACCAACAATAGTTAGTAGTGTGCCCATGGATTTCTATTAGTGTGTGAAGGAAGGTCACGCCAAACATACTTTTCCCACAACTATGAAGATATACAGTTCTTGTGGATGATGAGGCCATTTTAAATAGTTCATAAAGGCTATTCCTATACCCAATTTTGGTTAGGGATATTCAACTCCAAGGTTCACTATGGTGTAGTCAGATGCTTTAAAGTCTATAAAGATCTATCCATAGGCCTCTTAAGAAACTTCATATAGTGGATGAGTTACTAAAGAGGTTTACCTAGGCTCTATGATAGTGAGTGGTTTCATTTTCATTGAAACTTCTATATAAACTTCATTATATGATATTTGTTACTACTACTCATTTATATCTAACCATTTTATTAATATTCTTAAACATCCAATGGTGATCATGTCATTTTTATGGAGTTTTTGATGACTCTTGGAAAGAGGAATGACTCGGGGTTTCAATGTTCTTCTTATTCTCTATCAATAGATTATGTGGAGATGGTTTGGTATTTATTGGTTCTTGATCTTGATCTGTTCAATGTCATAATCAGGATAGATTGGATAGTTTCCCACCACGCTGAGATTGATTATTATCATTGCTATGTTTTATTCATTACTACTGATGGGATTTCTAGGTTGTATCATGGATAGTGGGATCAGAGGTATGGTAATGTAGAACCTTTCCTTCTTGATCTTAGGAATTTGATGTCTGATGTTGTAGTTGAGCCTAATGATGTTTCATCACTAGTTGATCTTCTAGCGGTTGTTTAGGGTTTTCATGATGTCTTCCTAGAAGAATTTTCTAATCTTCCATCAAATTGGTAGGTAGAGTTTATGATTGACCGAGTTTCAATTATGTAGCTTATCTCTATACCCTATTACTACATCTAACCAACTGAGATGAAGGAGCTCAAAATCCAATTGGATGATCTGGTAGAGAAGGTTTTTTCTCACCATAATGCGTCACAATGGGAAGCCCTAATTCTCTTTTCTAATAAGGATTATGGTTCACTTCAATTGTTTATTGAATATAAAAATCTTAAATAGTTAATAGTTAAAAATAATTATCTTTTTTCCCATTTGGATGATTTTTTTGATTAGTTAAAGGGGTTATGTTGGTTTTTGAAAATCAATCTTTGGTTAAGTTATTATTAACTTAGATTTTGGGAGTCTAATATTCTAAATACCACTTTCAAGAGAAATTATAGCCATTATGAATATATTTTGATTAATTTTGGACTGAATAACACTACTTTAGCTTTTATGTCCTTGATAAACCAAATATTCCATTAGTATCTCGATAGTTTTTTCGTTGTGTTCATGGATGATATTTTGGTTTATGCAAGATACAATCATGATCATGAGAACCAATTGAATCTAGTTTTAGAAATTTGGAGGATCCATTGAATTTATGGGAATATTTTGAAATGAAATATCTATATTAAAAAGGTGAAGTTCTTATGTCATGTGCTTTTTTAGAATGGTATCGCAGTCAATACTATGAAGGTGCAGGCTATCTTTTCATTGAAGGATCCACACAATGTTTTCAAGATTCAGAGTTTCTTAGGTCTTAATAGATACTATTAGTGGTTCTACAAGGATTTATCAAATTTAGAGTCACCCTTTACAAATATTATAAATAAAGTGTTTTAGTTCACATATGATTCAAAATAACAGACTTTTTTGATGAGTTGAAATGAATTCTCACATCAGACCATATTCTGACATTCTTTGAGCCTGGTAAGGGGTATGTGGTGCACTGTGATGTTTCTGGTGTTGTTATAGGATGTGTTATTATGTAGGATTACCATATTTTGGAATAAGACTCCTTTCAGCTTCAACCTCATGAGAAAAAGTTCCCCACTAATAATTTAGATCTTGTTGTAGTTGTCCATGTGCTTAAGTGTTTGTGGTACTATCTTTTTAGGGAGATGATCACTATATTTTATGATAATAAGAGTTTAATATATATCTTTTCTCCAAATTAATTGAATATTAGACAGAAGAAGTGGGTGGAATATATGTAGATATTTGACATTGACACCACCTACACCCCAGGTGAGGGTAATATCATCACCGATTCTCTTAGTTAAAAAGTTCCACCACAAGTTGTTTTAGAATCGAAAGAAGGGTGTAACTTGATGGGACTCTTTTTCAGTTTCATATGAATGTATAGAAGGATGGTTTATATATAGTTTGAACCAGTGTTTAGTTATCATAATCTCTTCTTGAGTATATTCTGTAAGGTCAACATTAGGATGACGAGTTCATAGGAATATGGGAAATCTTATATAGTGGGGAGGTCGTTTCTAGTTTTTCTCTCCCTTATGATGGTATTATACACTTCCAGGAACATTTTTACATCTAATAATTCATAATAAATTTAGCAGTTCTTGGTTGTAATATTTATTCACACTCCATTCACCCAATATCTATGAAGATGTATTATGATATGAGACAACATTTCTAGTGGCTGAATATGAAATGTGACATTGCTAATTATTTTTATCATTGTTACACTAACTAGATGATAAATGTAGAGAACCTAAAGCATTTTGGTTTTCTCTAGACTCTTTTGGTGTTGTTTTAGAAATGGGATGAGGTTTCCATAGACATCAACATTGGATTTCTATGAACTCTTTGAGGTAATAATACTATCTTGGTGGTGATTAACTGTTCGACAAAATTTTCTTACTTTATTCAAACTAGGGACACCACTAAGATTGAAGATCTTGGTAATATGTATATCATGATATTACATGGGTTTATATGTACCATTGCCTCAAATCAGGATCCCTAGTTTATTTCTAGATTATGAAGGAGTCTCTATGAGTTAATGGGGACTCAGGTTTGATTGATCAAAAATTACTTTTCTATAGATGGATGGTTAGATGGATCATTATATATAGATTTTGGAAAATATTCTTTATTCCCACTTCATAGATTTTAGTGAATTTTGTTATAACCATTTGAGTCTTGATGAGTTCACATAAAATAAAAGCTATTATTTTTTATCATAATGACTCCCTTTGAGGTTTTTTATGGTCACCTATGCAGGTGAACTCTTTGTTGGGAAGAGGTAGGTGAAGAATCTATTGTGGGTCCGAGTGTCGTTTAGGATACATCGAAAAAGATTTAGGATACAGGTCTATGTATGGTTATAGATCACAGTAAAAAATTCATATATAGATTTTCGACAATGTTCTTTGGATTTTCCATGGGTGACTGAGTTTTTTTTAAGGTTTCTCCTCAATTCAGTCATTTTCAACTTAGTAAATAGGGAAATATACCTCTGAGATATGCTGGATAATTTTAGTTCACTAATAACCTTGTGAAGTTTTCTTATTAGTTATAATATCTAGTTTAATTGATAGGTTTCCATGATGCATTCCATATATCTCATCTTGAGGGATACCATCCTGATCCCTATCACATTCTGAGTTAGGATGAGATTAAGTTATATACTAATGTTTTTTTGTAGAGAAACTAGTTATGACCATGGATTCTTAGATAAAACTCTTTAATGGGAAGTTTATTCCGTTTGTCAAAGTGTTATGGAAACATGGATTGGATTATTAAGAGAAATGGGATCTTGAATCATTGGTGTCAGAGCAGTGGAATCAAATATTTCAATAGAAACCTTATTATGGATAAATTCTTAGTGGGAAACATCCCAATGGTGGGGATATTGTAACATCTTGGGTAAAGGTATGCTCTATTTAATGTTTAAGATATTGTTCTTTATTTCAGAGGGCATGTGATTTGATTTGGGGATTTCTATAGAACCTGGGCTAGAATCATCCCATAGGACCTTTTAACACCGTAATACCTAATTTATGATATAAACATGTCACTAGGAACAAGATGTAGACATTATTTAAGTAATAAAAATCTTTTACACCATAAATATTTTTACACTGTAAATGCGCCTCTTAGGATAAATTAACCTGAGGCTATGTGTTTTTTAGAGGAACATGAAATATGGGGAATTTACACCATAAATCACTAATTTTTTATGTAAAATTCTTGTGCCCAGTTAGTTCTTATTACTTCCCACATAAACCCTATTCAATATCATTTTATTACCATATCTATCAAACCCTACCTTCCTTACACACAATTTTATGTGATCACTACTCTTTCTAGTTCCCCCATTCAGTGATTAATCTTCACCTTTGTTGCATTAATTCTATCTCTATGATTGTTATTTATACTTATTTATTGATATTTGTTGTGATAGTGGAATTGGGATATTTTTATGGGATCTATTAATCATGTGTTAATATATATTTGATCCTTCAAGATCTGTTGTGTGATCTTCTCTCGGAGTCTGACCCTTGTGTTGGTTGTGGTGTGGCGTGTGTTTCCCTTGAGGTATGTGTTGATATTTCCTCTTTATCCACAATTTAATTTATGTAATTGTTTTTAAGATATTATAATCATTTTTAGGCCTCTATATTTGTCTATTCATTCATTCTGGTGTGTGTAGATCGTGATGCAGGATGTGCATGACCCGATTTTGAGGTAGGTGGTTCCATCTCTAGCCTATATTACATGAACCTTTAATGAACTTGATTTATTTAAATGGTTTATAAATAAATTATAATGATTTATTTATTTTTGTGTGTATGAAGTTATTTTTTAGAAAATATGGTTTTCCCCTTATTTGGTAAAAAGAAAAGTTATTTTTAACACATGCAAAATGGATTGGGAAATGGTTTTCAAAGCATTTTTTGATGGATAAATGGTGTTTGTAATTGTATTGTGAAATGTGTATGCCTTTTAAATGATTTGAAATGAAGAACATGGGAGCCTCGAGTACTTATCAGGAATGTATATTAGTAGTACTAATCTTTTGATACTGTAAGGAAGTTCACATTCTAGGATGTTCTCTTATTCTTAGATTGAGATGCATTTGGATATAAGAAATGATTGACAATATAAAAGGGTTCATTTTCTGGGGTGTTACTCTATTCCCTATCCTTGATTCATGGGTTCTAGGTAATTTTAGTGTGTACTAGTCATGAATTACATATTAGTGACCTAGCTATCCCGATAATGAGTGATCCTCGACCTATTTTACGACTGTCCTTTATTTTGGTTTTCCTTGATTTGGATTTGTAATATTATTCTTTGATACAACTAATTGAATTTTTTTTATGGAAATTATGATTTGAAACTATTTTACATGGATTATTTTAGAACTATGGAATAAATTGGAATTTTTTTATGCTTTTGAAAAAAATATTTTAATATTTATCATGCCATGTCTTGTAAATTGATTATATTGGGGTTTTTGTACAAAGGATTGATATGTAACACTTGGGTTGGGTCCTACTGTGCATGATTAGATCACACCCAACACACCCCTTCAATGGTGTGTAGTCCTTATTTTTTCATTTGATTCAAGAAAATGAAAGGCACTATAGTGAGGCAATGAGGTTTATGTTAGCTGGGTATAGGTAGCTAGTGGTGAGATCATGGTTTTAATACACCCCAAGTTTTTATAAATTATTTTTTTCAAATAAATTTAATTTAATTGATATATTAATTACACACAAAACTAAATTAATCTTATGATACATGAAACACTGGGTTAGCTTACTTTATACATGACACATATTATTAACAAAACCATGATATATTATTAATATATTTATTTAAAAGTGACTGTTATAACCTAGTCATTCAACTTAGTGAAATGAATAGTAATAACTAATTTTTAAATATTAATTACAATGGACTTATATAAATAAAACATATTTACAAAAAAAGACATAATTTTCAGTAAAGTCTATATGTTTCAAAATACCATTTTCTCCAAAAAATACGCATTTTTGTTAAAAATAATAAAATCAATTTAGAAAATTCTAAAAATTTTATTTTATAAAATATTTTTAAAATTTTAAATCATAATTTCAGAATTATCTTAGAGTTAATTATTTTGTGATTTTTATGAAAAGTTTCATTTTTATGAATAGTGAAAAAAATGAATTTTAATTGAAAACTGCGTTTTTTAATAATTTATTTATAAATTTAAATTATATATTAAATTGGTTTTAAAGTAGAATTGGTAAAAGTATATATAAATTAATCAAATTTAGGTCATTGGAATCAATTTATTAATGAATTTTGAGATAAAAACTGTGTAAATGTTCGGTATTTTCTCTTTAAAAATATGCTTTCTCGTCGCCTCTACATGATTAATTATAAATTAAATATTTCTACTTATATTAATTTAATTTGTAAAAATGTATTTCCTATTTGGAATATATATAATTTATATTATCTAATAATTTTAAGTTAATTTTTTTACCAAAATGAATAGTAAAAATGTAAATATTATTTTCTTCGGATAAGGTAAAAAATCGATTTACCAGGGGTTACACTAAAAAGATAAGGGTAAAAAAGACCCAAAACTTTTCCAACGCAAATTTTATGTCCATATTTAGACCTTAAACCTAATATTATCTTCAATAATCAATTTTAATCCTTGTTACTAGAAAAAATGTGTATGGAATTCTTTCTTTTAAAAAAATTACCAGGGTGCCACTTACCTCACTTATAAAAGGCCACCACTTATCCTCTCCTATTTACACAATAAACCCATTTTGGTTTGCCAAAACCGTCCCAAATGACTTCAAAATTTCCATAATCATATCCTAGAATATTCATTTTGATAGAATTCCAACCTAGGAAGGCTTTTTGTGAAAACTTAAGGAGGCTACCTAAAGAAGAGGTAACATTCATCAACGAGCGTTTTTTATATTTATCACTCAAAATCCTTAAATTATTATTATAAAATGATTATATAATTACCTAAATATAATTAATATTATTATATGTATTTATTTTAAGTTCCTAACCTACAACCATATCCACTTCTATAAAATGGGTTACACAATCATCATCTGTGTGTAAGGCAGACTACCACCTCGCGAACAGATGACATTAATTTTTCCATTACGACCTCTCAATACAATTAATAATGATGAATTTATTAATTATATATTATATTTATGATTTAATTATTATTATAGAATTATTATATCACACATGTCTTCATACTATCAATTTCTTTGGAATACGATAATGTCTCTCATGTGTACGATGGACTACTGCATCGCGAAAAGATGTGATTCATTCACGCTTTACATGGAATGAATTAAGAATAATTTTAATGAAAATATTTTTTATTTATGACATAAAAATTACTCTAGAATTATAATATATCATTTAATTTTCTTTATTTCAATATTTTAGGAAAATTGAAATAATGTTCATTCGTATGCATGACCTACCATCACAATGAACGGTGTAATTCATTTTCTATCACTAAATTTTATAGATTAATATAAATACATGTATAATTAATATATATGATATATATATCATGTTTAAATTTCTTTATATGATGAATCCATGATCAAATTAACAGCATAATTAAAATAACAAATCAAAACACATAATAAAAAAAGCGGTTATTACCTAAAACATTACATTAACATAGAATTGTTAATAAATGGGTAATAAAAGGTCATAAAAAATAATATATGGTATGATATATATGAATATGGTTCTGTAATATATTTATAATTAACTTATATTTGTCATATATGATTTTTTAATGTTTATGATGGTAGTCATGTCTTAAGGTAAAAGATTTTTATCTCAATTTTCATTCTTTGAGACATATGTTATATTATGCACCTATATTATTTCTCAAGGTGTACATAAAACCTTTTGACATGTAATTTTTCGAATAAATTTATCCTCATGATATTTTAAGTTTTATTTTATGTTATTAATTTATGGGTTTTACGATTCAAAGTTTCCAAAGTGGTGAAGATTTTATGTTACAATCTCATCATTTATCAGGATTTTTTATGATGATAAAATATTAAGATCTATATCTCAAGAAACTCAAGAATTTTCTTCTCCTATGATTATTCATGATATTCTCAATTAATAGTGTCATTTTTCACTCTTTTGTTACTTAAAATAATTTAGAAAATGTTTTTAAGAAAATATGACTTACTTTTTTCTTCGACCAGAAATCCACTTTTTTCCAAACCCATGTTTTTTAATAATGTTTTTAAAAAATGTTTCATTATTATCTTATTTTTTTTAAAATAAAATTTTACCCATGTTTTACTTTTTACAAAAATATTTTTAAATGGATCTTCATATTGTTTTATAAACAATTCCCATTTGGCCTTTACAAAAAATATGAAAGGAATATTCATTTTAATGTGTACACCATGAATATAATTTTTAAACATCATGACAAATAATTTCTTCAAATATTCATTTATAAGTTTTCAAGGTTATTTTTAAAGAAAAATATATTCAAAATTTTTTATGTTTTATTTTTTTTTTCAAATTAGAAATATAGTTTCCTCGAGAAATGTTTTAAATGATCATTTAAAGTTATTTTACATCTAAGAATACATCCATTATCTATGCCTTTCTAGGGATATGATCCAAGGATACCATTATAATTATTTATGTGAATAGTTTATGTTTATGATGGCATGATTTTTATGAAAACTGATTCTCTTCCACGGGTTAGGCCATGATAAAATTCATATTAAACCTGATACTTTTCCTCAGTTTATGCTATGATTAAATAATTAATTAATTATGAAACTTGTCTCTTTTGTAACAGTGATTATATGATGAAATTTTTATGAAAGCCATTTCATTTAATGGGTTATGATATGATTAATGTTTCATGATCTTGTTGCACACATACATATGGTTATCATTATGAGACAAATGAGACCTATATATCCCTTAAATATATTAGGTAAATATTTATATCACATAAGATAGAAAAGACTAGAATGGGGACTGAACTCATTTCAATAAGGGAATTTTTTCACTATGATGGTCTTGGTTCTAAACCTTGACTACTATGATGTATTGAGTAGTGAACATATTCCACTATGATAGCCCTTGTAGTGATCCTTGTATAATATAGAAATAATTTTTTCACAATTTCTTTCTTGTTTTAAAAATATGTTTTACATTTACGCTATATACACATGCTATGAAATCTGGTTGTAGTTTCTAGAAACGATTATGCATTTTCTTTGGAAATTGAAATGTATTTCTAATGCTATTGGTCTTAAGTGACTTTTCTTGGAAATTGATTTCCAAAGTGGTTTTAAAATGGTAATGTGTATTTCCTAAGGTGTTTGGCCTTTTGGCTAGTTAATTATAAAAAAAGTGTCCCCTTTATGTAATTAAGCTCGTTTGGCATCTTAATAATGCTTTATGAAAAAGAAAAACCTCTCTTGAGGCATGCCTCCTTTGGTTTTAGAAAAATTATTTTTAAGTTGAAAGTGTGATTATGTGCCTAATTCTTTTCTTATGCATTGTGTGACGTGAAAGAGGGGGAATGCGATTAAGGAATGAGAATAGTGGTGAGAGCTTGAATGGGTTTTAGATAAAGAAAATTTTGTGTACATATGTGCTTTATTTATAAAAAAACTCACCACCACTTGAAATAGAGCACAATGAGAAACCTGAGTATCTAGGTGGGTGACCAAGACTAGTATGCAAGATAACACGGTAGGTGTTCGTCATGGTTAGTCTAGAAGGATTGACGCACCAACACTAACTAAACATATGAATTACTGGGGGTCAAGGTCTTTTAATACAGGTTTTCTGAGAGTTGTGGTCTTCTAAGCCACATTTTTTGAGGGTCGTGGTTTCTAAGACACGTTTCCCCGAGGTACGAGGTCTCTAGGGTCCCAATTGTACTATCTACCTATAAGGATTACCCATGTTTCTCATATACCAAATGATTATTGTGATATAATTTTCGTTTCAGTTGTTTCATAACTGATGTCTTATTTGCAAAAACCATATTTTAATAGAAACCAGTTTCTTTTCGTTTTGAAACATTAATGCATGCTTGGAACCTATTTTGACAATGTAACAGGAGTAAGATTATTTACTTGAAAATGAAAACTCATTACTTGAATTTGATAAGAAGGAAAAAATTATCTTATTATATCTTATTTTCAAACTGGAATGATTGGATTTTTTACTAAATGTAAGGGCTTAGGACGTGGTTATATTTTGGAATTCCTACTGAGCATCTTGATGCTCATACCTGCTTTACTTTTCTATTGTAGGTTTCAGTCTTGGATCGCTCTTAGAGCGAGGGTAGTTTATATTCTGTAGTGACCCATGAGGTCACTTGAGGCATGTCACATTGCTTCGTTTATTCCTTTTTATGTTGCCAAGTTCAGTTTATCTTCCATTATTTATCATGTTCACTTTATGTTTATTTATATTTTTTATGGGCCAAATCATTCCCAACTAGTTTTTTTCTGACACTAGTTGCTAGCCCATGGGGATTCGGAATGCCCTTTGGGTCATGCCCTGTACCAGCTTGGGTGACCGGTTCAGGGTCGACCCAGGTTGGTTCCTGACATGGGTACTGGAAAGATTTAATGGAATGTTACATGTAACATTTTAGTGTGGATCATTGTAATATCTTAGAGAAATAATACAAGCCACCCAAAGATAATCCCAAGACACTTGTAGTTAATTATATGGTAAAATATGTTTTGAATTATAAAGTGAAAAATATTTTATACTATTCTATTAGTAGAAGTGTATATAGTCTTGTTTCAGCATGTAAGACAACAAAAAATATTTGGAGAATCCTTAAAGCCAGTCATTATGGGATAGAAAATATTAAAATAACCAAACTAGAAATTCTACAAGAAGAATACCTAGATTTCATGATGGGTGAAGACGAGTCATTAAACTAGATGTTCCACCATTTTACATGTATTACAGATGGTATGAGTAAAATTTATGAATCAATTGATAATACATATCAATTTTAAAGAGTATTGAGATATCTTCTAAAAATATGGAATGCAAAGAAAGTGGTGATAAATAAAATTAATAAGATTAAAGATATATTTTAGATAAACTAATCAGATCATTACTAAAATATAAATTTGAAATGAATAATATTACCAATGATGAGACTACAAAGATAAAAGGTATAATTTTAAGTCTAATATAAATGGAACCTCTACCTCTTGTAAATCTGAGTTCCAAGAAAGTGATAAAGAAATGAGTCATTTTAGAAAGAAGTTTTTTATGTTTATGAAAACCAAAGGTGGAAGAAGGAAATTAAAAAGAAATTTCAAAAATGAATATAATAAAGTTAATAATTATAATAATAATGTTTAAAATATAACTTATTATGAGTGTAGGAATAAAGGTCACATCGGGCATGATTTCCCCAAAGTTAAGCATTTAAAGAATTACAAATAAAAAAAGAATAAAGGAAAGGAAATATTTTTTTAGAGAATGGTATTGTTAAAACATTTTTTACTTGGGTAGTGACTTAGGAGGTGAATAAAAAATAAGTAACCTTATTATTATGGGAGTTCAATGTGAGATACCAGATTGATTTTTTACGTACTTAATTACTCTTATTATTTTTGATCATAATGATTTATCTGAATAGAAAAAATAAAATGATTCTTATTCTTATTCTTATTCTAATTTTAATTATATTAATTCTAAAGTTATAAATAGCTTAAGGAAAATGAATAATTAAAAAATGATGACGTTAGAATTATTGATAAATATACTAACATAAAAAATGAAAAACTAAAAGTTGATTAAAGAAAATGAGAAATTGAAAGAGGGTTTTGATAATTTAAATATATGTTTTTCCAAGAATGAGTAATCTAAAATGAATTGTGATTATGAGATTTTAAAACATAAAGTAAAAAAATAAACGAATTAAATATTTTATAGCATTAAATAATAAATACCCAAAAAAATATATTTAATTTAGTATTAAAATAATTAAATAAATTTGAAAATTAATGTAAGAAACATAAGTAATAAAATAAGAAACTGATAATTAAAGCTTCTGGTTCTAATAAAAAAGTTTATACTAATTTAGAAGTTATTCAAAAAGAGAATGGGGATTTAAAAAATTAAATTATTAATCTTAAATAAAAATTATCTATTTTTTTCCAAGGTTAATATAAATATGATAAAATGATGTCTATGATGAAACTAAACTATAGAAATAATCGTTTTGGTTATAACAATTTATCATCAAACATTAATAAGGCTGCTACTTTTATTAAAATATCAAAAGGAAGTATTTATAATGTGATGTTATTTAAATATATAATGCAAGGGAATTATTCCAATGAATACACTTTGATATTTACTCAATCCTTTAGTAATACTAAAACTATTTTATCAAAGAATTTATCTTAAAAAATACATAAAAATAGATGTTTTAAATCTATTTGGGTTTCCAAAATAACTACTAAGAATTATGATGAATGTATGACAACATGGGAACCAAAATTATGTTACTAATATCTCATTATACCTAATCTGACCACCATACCCACATAAGTATTTTATTTTAGGCGACATGCATATTATATACATTTTGATAAACTGGTATGTCGTCGTGAATAATATGTAATATTTTTTATGGTGTTATTATAATTTTTCGAAATTAGGAATGAATGTTAACATTTATTTTGTATTGTAATGTAATAATGATGTACCCTATTTAGTTTAAAAATTTTAGTTTCATATTTTCAGATTATGTGTTTATATTTTCTATAATAAGTTTTAATAGTATTATTAATATCAATCTTTAGAGAAAAATGAATTTTGGGGGAGTTTTCCCTTGTTTTTAAATGAATTAATATATTGGTATATGAGTTTTAAAGTTATTTTTTAAATAGTTAGTAAATGAAAAGTTCAGATTTGATCTGCCTATTTGAAATAATTTTCAAAAACTATTTTATGTTTTAGGAAAGAACACATATTCTGGTATTTATCTTAAAATAACACGATTTTATATATTAGTGTTAGAGATTTTTTATTACAATTACTTGAACACCTACTAATTTAATTATATTTTTATTTTAGTGGTTGAAATATATTTTGGAACACCTCTAATCCAGTGAATTTTTATATAAATTTATAAATTTATTTGATAAAGTACAATTTTATTTATCTTTGTTTCTAATTGAAATGTGTTTGAAATTATAAATTTATTTAAATTATATGAAAATACCCCAAACATATTAACTGAGATTCAGTGATTACTTAATTAAATTATCCTATTTTACAAGGAATTGCATTCTGTAGGACCGAACAGTTTAGTAGTTTTTTGGAAAACTAGATACATACTTAAAGAATACATTACACAATGAAATTATAAAATATGACATAATTATTCCTTTAATAACACCGATAGTCTTATAGATTTACCCAACATATCATTAATAATATATATATTAGCATCATGGGAAAATAAAACATAATAAAGGGGTAAACTCAGATGCATAATAAGGGAAAGTGTATAGTGGAAGCCATCACGAATAAATAATCATAAACATCATGGAAAGGTGAATAACTGAAACACAAGCCATTTAAACATAATTTTGAGATTTATATGGATAGAATAAATTATAATAAAATAATTACATTTAAATAATCTAATTGAGAATGAAACTTAATAATGAATGTTATACTAATCAAATAATCACATAAAATATCAATAACTAATCTCATAATGAGGGAATTCATAATCCCAGACATCATAAACATACCGTCAAGGCTTCTACCAAGACACCATACATAAATTGGTAAGGCCTCGGCCAATACCCATACTAGTTTCTCTCATGAGACCTACTGATACATCAAGGAGCTATAGCAAGCCCCAACCATCACTTACCAAGTCTAATTCATTCCTTATATGAAAAAACGCGAAACATAAAAAATATAAATACTCATTTTTAAAAACTATTATAAAAAATGTGAATACATTAATTGTAAACCATGAATGGTATCAAAATAGAACATCCACATTCAAATTGTTTACAAAATTTAAATAAAATGTGGTATATGGTATTATCATAGATCAACCTCAATCAAGCATACGATCTAACTAAGGATGCTGACATAGTTGAAAATATTCTCAGAAAATCATTAAATTTTCTTGAGAGAAATAATTTTTTTTACCATGAATTCATTTATTAAAAAGGTCATGTAAGTTTAAATGAAAACATTTTAATTAAAAATAATCATGTAAAATTTTATATTAATTCTCAATACATTAAGGTTTTATTATGGTGAAAAAATATTCTCATTCTGTATGAGTTTACAAAACATTCATTTTTTATTTTTCAAAAAAGTCATAAAGTACCTCGT
Organism: Viscum album; assembly: GCA_963277665.1. Taxonomy (NCBI): domain Eukaryota; kingdom Viridiplantae; phylum Streptophyta; class Magnoliopsida; order Santalales; family Viscaceae; genus Viscum; species Viscum album. Next base: position 401,879,572 of record OY728126.1, read on the forward strand.
TTAGAAAACCGTAGAAAGATTCCTTCTAAACCGTTTAATAAGAAGTAGAATATGGGTAAAAATATTTTAATAATTTTTATGATGATAGTTAAATTTTTTGTAAATATTCTTATGAAAACATGGACATGTAGGAAAAAAGTTTCCCAGCGGACACTTACACATAAACAATCCCGAATAATAATGAAATTATGAAATAACCCTTACCAATTTATAATCAGTAGAATAATATGCACCATAAAAGAAATAAAATTATATAGATATAAAAATATCATAATATTTTGGATAATACTCATAAAATTCACTCATGGGAAGTTTATACACAACACAAAAGTAACAAGTAGTGTATAAGGTATGTGTCCCACAGAAATAAAAGCGAGACAAAAATCCCTTTAGTTGTAAATTTATTTAGTTGAATGTAATTTAACCTCATTTATAATGGTTTAAATAATATTATTAATTTATAGTAGAACCATATTAATATTTATGATATCATATATTATCTTCTTATAATGTTTTGTTCATAATATTTCATTATTACCCTTATTTCAAATGTTAACTACTTCATTTTTCTATGAATGTTTTTTCATTTATGTTCGGTTTCTTAGGAATAGGATCTATTTTATTAATATGTATGAGTATAATAAGTTTAAATATAATATATTTAATCATAATATACATTTTTATTATCATTATTTAATGTTTATCATGGAAAATGAATCTCATCGTGTTGTGGAGACGGTAGGCAGTACATACGCACGAGCGATGGTATCATTCCATTAATGGTGAAAGGGTAAAGAATTGGATGATATATTATTCAAAAATAATCAATATATTTTTATATATATTATTCATATCCATTATATCATTCATTATACCCATCCAAGTGAAGTGGTTATGAAAAAAAATTACACCATGGTGTGGAGACGGTAAGTCATACGCATGCACATGCGATGCTTTTATTTTTCATAGGATGGATAAAAGGTGGAATATGGTTGTTCCATAATCATAATAAAATATAATAAAATATATGGAATTTTATTTATTACTTTATTATGTAAATATCACTTAAAATATATAAGAAAAAATAAACTTGAATAAGTTGATAAAATAATTACCACTTCTTCGATGGACTTCCTTTAGATCTCTTCTTAAGGAATGTAGAGTTGATATTTTTGGAAAACCAGAACCCCTAGAACTTGTATGATGATGTATGGAGAAGAAATGGGTAGGTTTTGGTCAAGTTATAATGATCAAAGTGGTGTTAATAAGTGATTTAGGAGGTTCCCTTTCACAATTGAGGTGAGGGGCACTTTTAGAAACTCTCAAAATATTAAATTAATATAAATAAATTTTCAATTAAAAATGGTTTCAAAGTGAGTAATTTATAATATGATATGAGTATGGGTCTAAATAATCTAAAAAAGACAACTTTAGGTCGCATTATTACCCTTATCTTTTAGTTTTATCACTTATTTAAACCCTTTAACTCTTACCGTGACAACATGTGGTTTTACTCTATAAAGGTTAATATAGTTACTATAAAATGCCAAAGAAACCATAAGTGAGTCATAGATGATATTTTTAAATTTATCTTAATTAGTTGGATTAATTTTAGATTTTTATTAATTTTATATCATTTAATTAAATATTATTTATTTTAATATAATATTAATGACAACTTGGATACTATTCATTACTTTCACTTTTACAAAAAACCAATGAAACAATATATATTCCAGATAAAACTTCAAAAATATCCCTGACATGTCAAAGTTATTAGGGAAATTCATGAATGACATTAATTAGCTCAAATAATATTTATTTTAATATTATTAATATCATTTATTTGATATTTCCATTAATTAAATAATTACGACATCATCATTGTGTATGCCTTTGAGGTAAATATTTATTTCTTAAAAATATAAAATAAATTATCATATTGAAGTTAAAACTTTTAGATTTGGAATTAATTTTTATAATTCAATATATATTCTGAATTACCACAAATAAAAAATGTAATACTTATTAAAAACATGAGTATGATATATTTAACTTTTCTTAAAATAAAATACTATAAAAATATTAAAGTCATCCAAGTGCATCCAAGAGACCCTAAATCATCCAAAGGATTATTTTGGTCAAAAATAACTTATCCAATAAAATTAGGACAAGTTTTAGGGTAATTTCCTAATATTTATAATATTTTTTTACTATTAATTACCCAATTTACCCAGAATTCGATATTAAAGATTACTAATGTTACTATTCATTTTGTCCAAAAATAAAAATTGATATATTTACTAAATTTGGACCTTATGATTCCAAATTTGGAATCTATTTTCAAAATTCAAAACACTTAATTGCAAAAATTAATTTAAAATTAATCTTGTTGATGGAATGATAAAACATGGTTTTAAAGTGAAAACTTTCACAATATTGAAATATTTTGATATCTATAATCAATGTAAAATTGATAAAAATGAAATAAATTGGATTAAATGATAATAAATGGATATAATTATGCATTAAAACGTTTAAAAATATAATTTTACACTATAAATTATTTTGATGAAAATTTGTTTTCAAATAAAATGCAATATTTTATCAATATTCATCAAAACACGGAACTCACCAAAAAATATAAAAAATTAAACCAATGTTAATTTTGATATTTTTATTGAAAATAATAATTTAATTTTGTTAAATATAATTTATAAAAGTGTCAAAAACTATATTTAAAATAATTAATCCATCAAAAGGCAGTAAAACTGTCTTTTTATAAAAATAAATCATTTATGCGTAAAATATGATTTGTTATTATATCATGTATAGAAAACACATAGGATAAATGTTAAATATTATTTTGAATATATTATATATATTTCATTAATATAATTGGAAATTGTGATTTTTCTATAAAACACACTTGTGCGCATTTAAATAGTTTTTGTAGAAAAATGTTTCCTTTTATTTTAAAAATTGTTTTATCTTCATTTATAAACAATTGGTCACAAAATAATTCATTATATTTAAATGTTTAAATAATATTTTTATAATTTAGTTAATATTTTTTATTCTCTCCATTTTAACAGCTAGTTTATAAAGGTAACATTTTAATAGTAATGTTTTGTTGTTCGTTTAGGTTCAATGTGTTGTACCATGTACGCTATCAAACATAATGTCTCCTTTAAAAAACACGAGATGTTACATTATAAACCCCCATAATAAATATTTACCTCAAAATTTGACCTATGGATTGAAAACTAGGAGTTACATTTTTCAAAATACCATTTTGTAAACCCCACATCGTAAAAAGATTAATGAAACTTCCACTTTAAAATTAAGAAAGGGAAGTGCGAAGGTCAACTGAGATAACAAATACTAGGGTTCCATATAAGAAATCATGGACATGTAATAGAAAAATAATGATCATTTTCTGATGGATATTGATAGAGAAAATGGTCATGAGAAATTTAACAATAAAAAATCATAAATTTTTTTTCTGTTAAAAGACCATTGATTTCCCATAAAGAAAAGTAAAAAGATAATGTCTTTGTTCAAAAATATTTTTCATAGAGTTGAGGTATTATTTTACCATAAAAATAAGCACTTACATTATTTCATTCCATGTTATAAGAAAAATATCATCCTTTTGGTTGTGGTTTGATCTATTTTCACTTCATCCCTTATACTTGGAAATGAATGTCCAAAATGAATTCTTCACACCTAAAGCTCATTTATGAATCATAAGAACCACGAGTCATTCCTTCAAATTTTATTTAATAATTATCAAAAATACATCTATCCAAAATCAATGAACAAAAAATTATATGTATGGTCACTAAATTTCCAAAATCAACTTAACATCATATTTTCTCCAAATAACATAATGCAGATCTTTTTTTTACATACCAAATATATGAATACCTTTATCACCTTTAAATATTTATGAAATAATTCCTGCTTCTAATAATAAAATAATAGTTATATTTATTAAATATAAACATGCTTTAAACCTAGAAAAGATAAAATAAACCATCAAATCACTAACACCTTTCATAGGCACCAATACTATTCCATAAACTACTTTTCATTATTATCTTAACATAAAAGCATATGTTAAGGGTTCTCTTCCCTCAATCACATTTTTTTCAAAAGATAAACATCCAAATAAATCACTTTTCTAAGTAATCAGTACCATTCAACATATAATCTCTAATTCTCAAAAAATAATTATTGTAGTACAATCCTTATATGTTTCACAATAGTTATAATGATAATTTCATACAATATATTTCTTAGATAAAAAAACATAATGACAAAAACCATTCTATTTTGGCTATATCAATATCATAAGCTTGACCTTGATCACTTAGCATATTTTAAGGTATATTACCTTGATGTTTTGGGTATTTTTTGTGTAGTGGACCATTTCCTTACAGTTGAAATATATCACATTTACAACTTCTTTCTTTCCCTTGCAATTATATTCCTACTGAACTTTTTATCCGAACTTGTAGCAAAACTTCATTCCCTTCAAGAAAGTATTGCGGTGTTTCTTTCCATAATTATCACATGTGGGAAAATTGTTCTTTCCCTTTTCCCCTTTATCTATCTTCTGATCCTCCATTATTTTCTTCTCTTTATTTCATTTTAAGTCATAAGACTTTGATAATTATTTCTTTTTCTTGATATCACACGAGACTATATCCTCCTCCTTTGTGTTTTGAATCAATAACCACCACTGATCGTCCTCCTCCAAATGGACCGAAGGCATTATTTTTTATTTTATTATAGAAAATCCCCCTTTTAATGGTTGAAGGGGAACCCATACATGACCCGTAGGCCCAAGGCACAAGGCCCGACATGACCCGCAATACATGACCTGAAGCCCTAGAGGCATACCATGCCCATTACATGACTCGTAGGCCCAACCCACTAGAACTGCCCCCCTCCAAGAATCTTGCATCATTGATCACCTTAGCATACAATATAAGCTATCATGAATAAATAATCATAAACTTTAAGGCATGATCAATAACTAAAAAAATCCATTTAAACATAATTTTGAGCATAATATAAAAATAATTAATGATTATTAAATAATTCCATATAAATAATATCAAGAGAATGAAACTTAACCATGGATATTATACTAATTTAATACTAATATGGAATATCAATATCTAATTTGATAATGAGGGAATGAATAATACTAGACACCATAAACATACTATCAAGGATTCAACCAAGACACAATACATAAATGGGTATGGCCTCAACCAATACCCAAACTAATTTTTTTTATGAGACATAATGATGCATCATGGGGCTATAGTGGACTCCTACCATCACTTACTAAGTAAAATGAATTTCTAATAGGAAAAGTGTGAAACAAAAATAGTATAAACAATATTATTGAAAAACTAGCATACAAAATGTAAATAATTTAACAATAAAACATGAATGGAATCAAAATTGCACAACCACGATAAAAATAATCATAAAATCATAAATAAAATATGGTATATGGTATCATAAGATATTAACCTCAATAAATTATAATATATAACTAATTATGTTAACATATATTAAAATACTCTAATAAAATCATTAAAATTTCTCTCGATAAATAACCCTTTTTTACTTTGAAGTAATTTATTTAAAATTCCATGCAATTTTAAAATAAAATAATTTCATTGAATATAATATTGTAAAAATATAAAGTAATATTCAATACATTATGATTTCATGATGGTGGAAAAATCCAATTATGTCGTATAAGTTAAAAAACATTCATTCCGTATTTTTCGAAAAAGTCATAACATACCTCACTTGGAAAATAATAAAAAGCGTCATTTCAAACCATTTTATAAGAATTATAACATGGTTCAAAAAGTTTTAAAATTTTATAGGATAATAGTAAAAAAAAATTGATTACATTTTTATAAAATATGCACATAGAAGAAAACAATTTTCTAGTGGAGACATAAACTTAAACAATCCTGAATAATAATTAGATTGTGAAATAAACATGACCAATTTATAATTAGTAGAATTGTATGACCAATGAACGAAAAAAATTATATGGATATAAAAATACCATAATCTTCATGATAATAATCATAAAGAACATTCATGGAAAATATATACACTACAAAAAATAAATAACTGGGGTATAAGGTATGTGTCCCATAGAAAGAAAAGTGAGAAAAAATATCATACCTTGTACTTTACTTTAGTTGAATGTAATTCAACCTATTTTATAATGGTTCAAATAATGTTATTAATTTATACTAGAACCATATCTATATTTATGATATCTTATATGATATTCTTATATTGTTTTGTTAATAATATTTCGTTATTACCCTTGTTTCAGATGTTAACTACTTTGTTTTCCTATGCATGTTTTTTTTCATATAAGTCATATTTCTTTTCGATAGGATATTTTTTTCATATCAAGGATGATATTAAGTTCATAAATATTATATTTACTCATTATATAAATTTTTAATTTCATTATTGAATGGTTATCATGGAAAATGAATCACATAGTGTCGTGGAGACGGTAGACTGTACATACACATGAGTGACAGTATCATTCCTTTAATGGTGAAAAGGTAAAGAATTTTATGGTATATTATTAATCGAAAAAAATATAATGTAATATTTATTTTTTATATCCATTATATAAACCAATATACCCACCCAAATAATGGGTATATGAAAAAAAATTATACCACATCGTGGAGACAGTAAATCATACATACGCATGCACAATGCTTTTATTTTTTCATGGGATGGATAAAAGGTAGAATTTGGTTGTCCCTTAATCATAATAACATATAATCATATATATGATACTTTATTTATTAATTTATTATGGAAACAAAACTTTAATAGTATGTATAAGAACAAATGAACTTGAATGAGTTTATAAAACAATTACCTATTATTTGATGGACTTCTTTTAGATATCTTATTAAGGGATATAGAGTTGGTCTTTTTGGAAGAACATGACCTCCATAACTTGGATAATGAAGTTTTTATGTGAAATTGGTTGGGGTTTTTTGATCTAGAATGCTTAATGTGGTGTGAGGAAGTGAAGAATGAGGTTCCCTTTTATAATTGAGTTGGGGATTACTTTTAGAAACTCGCAAAATATTAAATTAATATAAATTAATTTTCAATTATAAATGGATCCAAAGTGAGTTATTTCTAATATGAGATTATTATGGGTATAAATAATCAGAACCATTAATTTTTAGATAAATTTAGGTCTCATTCATACCCTTTTTCATTGGTTTTAACTCTTATTTAAACCTTTTAACTCTTACCTTAAAAAATGTGGTTTTACTATTCTGAAGGTTAATATAGTTACTATAAATTCCAAAAGAACCTCAAATGAGTCATGAATGACATTTTTAACTTTATCCCAATAATTTGGCTATGTTTTATATTTTTATGAATTTTATATCATTTAATAAAATATCATCTATTTTAATATATCATTAATGACAATTTTGATATTATTCATTACTTTGACATTTAAAAAATCAATTAAACAAGATAGTTTTGAACCAAAAATAATAACATATCAATAATATGTCAAATTTATCAATAAATTTTTTTATGACATTAATTCTCACATATTATAATTATTTTATTTTTTTAATATCATTTATTTGATATTTCAATTAACTAAATAATTGTTGCAACATTATTGTGTAAGACTTTAAGGTAATTAATTATTTCTTAAAAATTGAAAATAAATTTTCATAACGAAGATAAATATTATAACTTTTAAATTAATATTTATCTTCAAATATATTTTTTCAATAACCACATATAAAAAATATAATACTTATTAAAAACATGAGTATGACATATTTGAATTTTATTAAAATAAAATATTATAAAAGGATTAAAGTCATCCAAGTGGATCCAAGAGGCCTTAAAATTGATACAAGGATGATTTTGGTCGAAAATAACTCATCTAATAAAATTAATACAAGTGTTAGAGTAATTTTATAATATTTATAATATCATTTTTAAAGCTTAATTACCTGATTTACCCTTAATTATGGTAATAAAAATTAAAGATACTATTCATTTTGTCCAAAAATATAAGTGAACTATTTACTAAATTATTAAATTATGATTCCAAATATGGAATCAATTTTTCAAAATTCAAAAAATATAAATGGATATAATTAATTTAAAATTAATCATGTTGACAAAACGAGAAAATGAGTTTTTAATGTGAAAACGTTCAAAAGATCGAAATGTTTCTATATCCAAATTCAATGTGAAATTGATTCCAATGACCTAAGTTTTATTAAATGATAAAATAAATTATCAAATTATACTTTAAAAATAATTAAAAATATAATTTAATACTATAAATTATTTATATGCAATGTTTTTTCAATTAAAATGTTATATTTTATCACTATTCATCAAAATAAAAAAAATACCAGAAAAAAACACAAAAAATTCAACCAAAGTAAATTTTGATATTATGATTTCATTGAAATAGTTTATTTTTTAGAATATAATTTATATAAATTTCTAAATTTATATTTAAAACAAGTGCACTATCAAATGGTAGTAAAACTATATTTTTATAAAAAGACATCTTTTATGGGTTAAATTTGATTTGTTCTTATATCATGTCTAGAAAACAAATAGGATGAATGTTAAATATTATATTGAATATTATATATATATATATATATCATTAATATTATCACAAAGTTTTATTCATTTATAACACTTTTTCACATTTAAAAAGTTTTTATAGAAAATAATTTCCTTTTATTTTAAAAAGGTTTTTATCTACATTTATAAATAATCGGTTGCAAAATAATTCATTATATTTAAATTTGTAAACCATATTTTCATAATTAAGTTAATCCTATTAATTCCCACCATTATAAAAACTCATTTATAAGGGTAAAATTTAAATAATAACATTTAGTTGTTCGTTTAAGCTTGATGTGGTGTACCATGTATGCTATCGAACATGGTGTTTCCTTTTAAAAACTCGGTAGGTTATATTTTCAATTTAGGTTCAAATTAATTAATTGTGTTAAAGGAGAAACATATTTTTTTATGTGATTCAAATTTTGAAGAATTGTTTTTACTCATTTTTTTTAATCAGATATGTTAGACTTTTAAATTAAGGTAGTTTGTTCTTAAACTCTTACATAATTTTTTTATCAATTTTTTGTACTGGTGTGTTAGAAGCATAATGTTTTATTTTTTATTTTTTCATGAAAGTTTATTTTTTCATGTTATAAATCATAATAAATGAATTTATCTACCAAATGAATATAATATTATATTTTATAATTACTTCATGTTTAAAACTGTATACAGTTCAGATATTTTCTTTCAGGACAATTGTTATTAATTTTTTATCTTTACAAAAATGTTCTAATTTCCTAATATTGGGTATTTGATATTTTTATTTCTTAAGATGGAGAATATTTTTAGAAATATAAATTTTTATCTTTTTCATAAATTTCAAAAAATGGTGATAATGATTGAAATATTAATAAATGTATGATTTTATAGTTTTAAAAAAATGAATTTATTGTTAGTATTTGAACTTATATGTTCCCACATTAATATTTTTTTATAAATTAAAATTTCCTCACATTCAATTAAATTCAAATTATTTAAATAGTGATATTTTTCATAATTGTTTAATTAGTATATGTCAATTGATTAAAAAATTGAAAATGTAAGAAATCATATTATTTCATGTGTTATTGTTTGAAACATTTTAACAATACTTTCTAAAAATTTATATTTTCAAATTTTTTCTGATTATTGGGTTTAAAACATAATTTGTTTTTAATGTTATAATTTTAAATTATATATTTTATACCATGTTAAATTTATAATTTTAAATATATTTTTTATAATCATATTTTGTGGTTATATATATATTTATAATATATATATACACACACATTTTTTCACATTTTTTTATCATATCTACATTCATGCCTTGAGTGTGCACCTCCAGGCTAGCCTTATACACTTCTCCAAAATAGCTCTTAGAAACATGCTCCAGCCTCTTCATCTAGGAATCATTCCTTCAGTGCATGAAGCTCCATGCTTACTAGCAGCTCAAAAAACACAAGCAGTCCTCTTTCAACTTCATGATAGAAACACAACTTCTTATCTGATCAACACTTCAATACATACACCCAGAAAAATGCATGCCTTTATCTTCTCTAGTGGTGGCTCCCTATCTAGTATGAGCATCCATAATGGCGACATTAGTTTGACTCCACTATTCATGCAGGTGGAATCTCCTTATTCTGAATGGCACCATAATACATGACACCCGCCATTCACTCCTTCCTACCATCTACAAAAAGCATTCATAATGAACCTGAAATGCACTCATCTCTTTAGAGCATGGTAGATGCATCTCTAGATTATCTAAACCATTTTGGATTGAATAATCACTCAAGACTCTACCCATGATAGCAACGTGCGACACCAAACTCTGCACATTCCTACAGTGAAGGAAACATTGAAGTTACCACATGAGGCTCCCCTACTTACGATGAATAAAATAAATAGTACCCATCATGTGTTATATTATGATAACCATGTGTGAGGTGAAATTAACATAGCCTATTTTATACTTACCGCAAAGAGACTTAAAGTTACTACATATAAAAAGACTACGTACCATGAAGAAAACTAATACCCACTATGAATTTTCTTTTCAAATTACCATCAGCAACCACAACCCACCACATGAGGTACCAACTTACCCATAAATACAATTCAACTAATTAGGAGTACCTACAATGAAACCAAGGTACCATCCATGAGTATTAAATTTCTACACATACTGCTTTTTTTATCACACATATTTTTTGAAGGTGACCACAAGAAAAAATTGGTCACAGGGTTAGTATATACACCTACTGCATGATCATTTTGTTCACATGGTCAGTATACTAACCATGTGTGCATGGTAGATATACCAACTTCACACGACCACATGATCAGTATAGATACAATGAGGCATGTGCCTCACATAGTCATTAAATTACTTATTCTTTTATAAAACCCTTATTTTTACAAAACTCTATTTTATTGTAATTTTTATAAAATTTCATAATGCAACTTTGTATAAAATGTTTTAACTATTTTATTGATTTGTAAAATAAATAAACATTATATCAAATTTCTTATAATTTTTGAGTTTAAATTATAATATAAATTCATATGAAAATTATAATTTTCATATTATTTATTTTATTCTATCTTTTCTATAATTTTTTGAATTTTCAAATTACTACAATTATATGGGAGAAAATTTAATTGTTTAATTTATTTTATATACTCAAATTTATTATAATGATCAAATTATAAATTATTTTAAAGAGTTTTATGAAATAATTAAAGCAATTCAATATTATTATTGATCATACGTGAGGTATTAACAAATAATGATGTTTTTCATTATTTTAAGTATTTATAAATGATGTATGGAGGTGATAAGTTTAGGAAACTCCCATGTAATGAGATCAAAGATGACCGTTGGTGATTCATTGATAAAAAGAGATCAAGGAATATAGTGAAAAGCCTTTTAATTTAACTATTGATGAATTTTTTAATTCTTATGACAAGAAAGTTTTTCTTTATATGAGAAAAAAGTTATTAGGAAAACACAATTAAAATTCCATGATCACAAATCACTTCCACTATTCTATCTACTAGAGTGATCAAAGATCACTGAGCGAAATTGACTTCATCTTCTTGGTCTATGTTGGTTTAATTTTTTTTTTATTTTTCATTGTTTTTATTTAATCTATTTGTAATTTTATGAGTTGTATTATGATATTTTTCATTAAAAAGAAATTTTGTATTGGTTATTCATTACCATAAGTTAAATATTACATCTCACAATAATCACACAAACCCAATAACAAAAGGTCTAGTTTCATTGAGGATTAGACCCTATGTATATATCAAAAAAGGAGGTTTGTTCCACTATAATAATATTTCCTTTTTTGTCTTGAACATTTCCCACATTTCATATATATATATATATAATTTCTTTTTTAATATAGTCTTGTAAATAATTTCTTAGGGAAAAGGAAACAAAAGAAATGGGTGAGATAAAATTACCAATATGGGAAAGTTATCAGCATGTAATCTATTTATAGATCATAATAATTTGAGGAAAAATGATCATGATAGAAATATATTAATAAAAATAACATAAAAAAATAAGAGTTGTCCCTATGTCATGGTATAAGGACCTGCAGTCTCAAATGAACAAACATATACCATAGAAAAAGTTTACAAAATCCAAATGCATTAAACAAGAGTCAAGAAGAATAACCATAGTCATGCGATTATGATATAAGAGTGTGGAATAAACATATTCATAGAAATCATATTTCAATGCTACCCACCAGGACATTAATCACATAGTAGGAATGGGTAATTAATAGTTTACCCTCGTGGGATTGGGATAATCCTCCAGTATACCCTTAGGATTGGGATAATCCTCCAGTATACCCTTGGGATTGGAAAAATCCTATTATAAACTCTTTGTCTTGGGTTAAATACATATGTGTACCCTTTGGAGTAAGATAAATCCTACCATGTACCATTTGGCTTGAGGTAAATCATCTATATTCACGTTTGGCTTGGGATAAATCCTATCGTATACCCTTTTTCTTTTGATAAATCCTCTTGTGTACCCTTTGGTTTATGATAAATCCTCTAACATACCCTCACTAAAAAATAATTATAATTTTCCCATAAGGGAATATCAATTAGTAAAATTTATTTTTTGTTGGGAAAAGTTTTACTAACAAAAATTATCCTGTCAGTAATTTTTTTGTATAAAGACCATCATTAAAAGTTATTGGGATAGATAAAATAGTTATTTTGAAGAATAATATATATGTTAGTAAAGAATTTTAGCAATAGTATCATAAGAAAAAATTATATGTTGATAAAATTATTACCAACATTTATCTTTTCATCGGTAAAATTATTAACAATATTATAAACAATACCAACAATTAATATCTATTGGTAAATTATTTTTTTAAAAAAATATTATTTTTTGGTATTAAAATATTTCTTTCAAATTTTTTTATTATATTTATTAATATAACTATTTATGATATATTTATTTCATTTATTATATAATAATTATAAAATTTGATAATATGAAACTACAAAAAATGTGGCTTTATTTGAAAAAACATGTTCAAATATAATTTAAAAACAATTTCATCCATAATTTATTTCTCTCATACATCAGGTGTCATTTTCCTCCTTCACACTAGAGATGGGATCAACACATGAATCTAGACCCCCTTTCATAAATGTCCCTTTTCTTGTACTTATAGTTGTGGGTGAAATTAGATGTCTATGATATGACCATAATTTCCATGGTTCATCAAGATAGACCCTTTCTTTACTTTTGTTATAGGTATCCTTTCTTGCACTTATACTTATGTATAAAATCAAACATTTAGGAGATGATTGTTAGTGTTACGGTTCACTACTCATTAAAGCAAGTTTTGTTTAATACACTTCAAGATGGAAGCATTTCATCCCCAATCTCACACCCACAAAAAAAAGATGTGTATTAATCATCAAATAGTCAAACTCGAGTTCATTTAAAATAATTAATATAGAAATTTCAAATAGATTCAACAAAATTAGTAAAGGTTTATTTATGAATCCCTGGAATTTTAACTAGATCACAATAGTAGTGTTGGTTATTCCAGACTAATTTAGTGGTTGAGATATATTTATAATTATGCTTTTACAACATGGTGAAAAATGTTACATGGGAAGAAGAAAATACCACATGAAATTTTTTAGGGATATGCTCATGGGATCTTCCAATTTTTTTAGATGCAACCAGAATCATCTGTCATCCATACGATTCAAGTTCCCTTTCGTATGTGGTGGTGGTTCACTAAATAGAATATGTAATGTAGAAACTCTGATAATGACTTCGGGATAATCCCAAAAAAGAAATGTCCCCTCTGACTACAACATTTGGTCCATCTCTAACATCAGGTATATCATGATACACTTGAAACAAAAAAATAACAATCACTCCACCTCTCCATGTGAGTTGAAATAAGGTAGTGTTTGGTTTTGAAAAATGTTTAATAGAGAAAGACTCTGAAGAAGCCTTGAACTGGGAAATGTGCATACCTTCTCTTACCATAAACTATATCATTAATGAGTGAATCAATGCTAGAAACATGGATGAATCACAAGTCCATTGATTTTTTGGGATGGTTCAAAACTAAAAACCTTGAACCAGTGAACTTGAAAATTGAATGTTTTTTGTTCATAGGTGAACCTACATATTGAATACTAAAAAATGTAACCTATAATACTAAAAATTATAAAATATTAATTGGGAAACCTATAAAACCATAAACATGTATACCAAAAACTATAAAACCTATAAAATAGAAACCATTAATCAAAAATATTTTTACCAATAAACATGTAAAAAAATAATCATGAAATCTGTAAACCTTTAATGTATAAACCTAAAAAATTGTAATATACAAATATTTAAATTTTAACTAGATAGTATACAAACCATAAAATCTGTAATTTTTAACCAATAACCTGGAATCACATAAGAAAAAAATATATAATCCTGTAAAACTATTTGTGCAAACTAAAATCTACTGAACACAAAAACATAAAATACTGTAAACCCACAATATTCAATTTTCAAATATGTAACCTGAATTGTTGAAACATATATCCTAAAACTAGAAAAACAATCAATCTAGAAACCTTAAATCTAATAATATGAAATTATATAAATTTATAAACATAGAAACATTTTAATCTCCATCATGCATACCTAAAAAGTAAATTCTCTTATGATCATCCACACATGTCTTCACAACATGTTTGTCTTATTTTATTCCTAATAAGCATAAATACCCTGATAAATGTTAAGACATGAAATCATATCAGAGAAAGTATGAAGAAGTCAAAACTGAAATCTATTTTAGTATAATAATAACTAATTAATTCTATAAAACATGATTATAAACCAAATCATATACTAACATAAATTCCAAAATAATCATGACCAAATTCCCATAATTTTTATTATTTTTATTCTTATTGTAATTTTAAACAACACTTTATTTCAATAAAGATAGAATTCATGTAAGTATATGTAAAATTTATGTGTGATATTTTTAAGTAGTTTTAATTTTCAAGGGTTTTCATATTATTTCTACTTCATTTATTTTATACCATTTAAAAATAATAAAAAATGAGAAAAACATACAAATAAACATTCTTTTCCAGTTTAGACTACATTGGACTAAAATTAGTAGAGATTTTTTTCACTCATGTTGGAATCAAGTTTCGTGGATTACCTTGACATGTACATGGTCATGTTTTGAGACACATCTTGGAAAAGAATTTAGTTTTTATAGTCATTTGATTATATTTAGATGGAATATAAATAAATTATTCTTTTGAAAGTTAATCTTAATTGGCATTATGTTACAATAGAATCAGTTTTGTATAATTTAAATAGTAATGGTTGATGTGAATATTAGGAAGTAGTTACAACAAAAAACCTTATTGGTTCTAAGGTGGATTCATATGATGGTATGGTTATGGTGGTGCAGAAATGTCATTTCTAAACTAGAGTGTGATAATCTATTCTTACAATGCTATAATAGACAACACATGTGCCTCATCCCAGTTGGTGAGGTATCCTTAAGTGCATCCACAAGACCCAGGTTCAAAACTCAGTAAAGGCATATTTCTAGTCCTGTAGCAGTACTGTAGAAAATAATGTACACTGTGCGGGTACTGTAGTAGAAATATACACTATACAGGTACTGTAGAAGAACTATACCCTGTACAGGTACTCTAGAAGAACTGTACACTGTGCAAGAACTGTAGTAGACATTATAGCAGGTAATGTTCAGTACTATAGTAGCTGGAACTATTCACCTTGGGCCACCAGTTTGGGTTTGGAGTCCTTAAGGATTTCAGGCCACCTAGACCTTCAGATCCGTAGGGCTTTCGGGCAACCTTTAAGGCCTTCGGGCCACCTCAAGGCCTTCGGGCCACAAGGAGTTGCCCCAGACACACTACAAAAAAAGAGCAGCCCTAGAAGAGGATTTAGAACAGGTGCACTAACCAGAGCAGAGCCAAATGGATTTTTCAGAACGAGAGGGTATGGATATGCCATCGGGACCATCCTGTGCTTGCACGGGAAGCCTAGCTAGATGGCTATGCGAAGGTGGAGAGATATTATCATGATGCAGATGCTGGGGAGGGGCAGTTCCTTGTAGATAGTCTGGTTGAATTCCCTAAGACCTTTGGGTCATGTAATCTCCTAAGCCTATAGGCTATGTAATCTTTGAGTCTACGGGACTTGTAAGGGTTCCCCCCTACAATGATATAATGGACTATGATATTCATTATTGTGAATTTAAAATTGTTTATATAGAAAGAATAAATATTTAAATATGAATAAAAAATAAAAATAAAAAATAAAAACTATAAATTCATATTTTTTCCAATAAAAAATGAATTTTATTTAATTGTGTCATAATATAAAACATTGAAATGAATTTTGCTTTATCATATCATTATTTTAGTCACTATACACATTGAAAATAGGATTAATAAAACACTAAAAAATTTCCATATATAGGAATTAACAAAATCAATAGTCTATGATTTATAGAAAATAAGAAGAGAGTTTGGTACCTCCAGTCAATAGGATCTAGTCAAGGTGGAAGCATCCCGGTCATCATCTTGAAATGACCTCAACAGGATTGTAACAAATTATTCCTTTTGTTCCCTTTATTCAATGATGCCTCTAAGGTGTCCCAATATTGGTCTGAATCATCTTGGGTCTTCCTAGGCATGATTTTAACTGAGGGACTTTAACTTTGGGGCTTTTTAACTAAACCATGGACTGAGTCTTTGGACTTTGGTCAGACTAGAGGTTATGTCATGAAGCAAGATTCTATTATCTCAAATCTTTAAAGCTGCATGCTCAGTGAAAAAGATTCATCAACTATCTACATTTTAAATTCATAAAAAACATGATAAAATCAATTCTTCCTAATGGAAATTCAAAAATAAAAATTCATAATTGTTAAAAATCCACCAGCAAAAAAATTTATTTCTATTATTAAATAAAATTTCCAATTTCAAGAATGTACTTCAACAAATATTTTTCCATTTTTCTGAAAACAGGATTAATAAAACCATAAATTTATTTTAAAAATATGCTTTGCAAAAAAATATTTCCAATTGAAAAAATGTACATCTATTTTTTTTTTCAATATATAGGAATTTATACACTTATTTTATTGGAAAACATTGAATTGAATTCAAAGCTGTCATGAGGGTAAATCATTTTAGTGTATGAGTCCTTGATATGAATGTTTTACTTTGAAAAAGAAAGGTAATTTAATAATCTGTCTAATTAATTATCACTCAAGTTTAACTCAGCTAGGATATTCGAGTGACTTAATATATCTATGGCATTGAATAAATTAAGAGTGGATAAATTTAAGATAAATTAAAATGTAAAAATAATGAATCATTATAAATAATAACACAAGCAACAAAAGTAAAAAACACATTACCTTATGATGTATAGTTTATGGTTCAAATTTCACATTAATGTTACACGTGACTAGTGAGTAAGTAAATGTTAATTTATAATGCTATCTTTTTTAAATAAAATTAATCATCATGAGTAATATCTATCACCCTATTGTACTAATAATTATGTTCGCATTACTAACATGGATATATGTATGGAAAAAAAAGATGTATACGAGAAAAAAGTAGATATTACTAAAAAAAATTTCATGTCACCTTACTGTTGAATGAGATAATCATTTAACATGTGATGTATGGAAATTTAATATACAAGCCAAAAAAAGATGCATTACTTAGTAAAAATTTTCTTATGTGGGTACTTTGATGGTTTCACAAAAAATTATTCACTAGGATTCCCAGTAAAAGTTTTTTAATGTCTAAAATAGCTTTTAACTATGAACAAGGAATTGTCCTAAATCATCATAGCACTAAGAATTAAAAAAATAATCATTATGATAACTATGTAAAAACAAATAAACCTAAAGTGTAGCTTGGCATAATTGAATTTTACAAGGGAATTCACATAAACAATGAATCCTAGCACAAATAAAGAAAACTAAAAAGGGTAAAAGAACCTATAAAGTTAAAAAAAACCAAATCTACATCCAACTATAATTTCCATCGAAAGAAATATAACAGGTGAAGATAAATACCTGATAAAGAGAAATTCAAAAATAAATTTTTTACAATATGAATAGATTATATTGAATGTGAATAATGAATTAACATGAAAAAGAAAAAATTTTGTCTTATACAAACATTATTCTATAAAAAAATTATTTGTTTCCATCTGTTTATGATAAAAAAACAATACAAATGAAATTTATCATCTTATGGAACAGAATTGTGCAGTAAGGACCATTTAAGTCATTGTATAGAATCCATAATAGATTCTACAAAGTAAAATATTGTATTAATTATTAAAAATAATACAAAAAATAAAACTAATCAATAAGAATAATATCATTAAACTTGATCATGCTTAATGAATAGTATTGTATAAAAATATCTATCACCCCATTATAATCATATTATATGGGCATAATTAAATCTTCTTTCTTAAGTTAAAATGATGGAAATCCACCTAATATCCGAGCATCTAAAAAAAATTTACTAGGAATATTTCGCCATCAAATAAAACCAATACATAAATAGACTAATGATTAATGTTTAATGATAAAACCCAAGTATAAAAAAACATTTAATTATGATTGAAGAGTGAATTTATTCTTATGTATTTTATTTTAATAAAAAAAATAACATAACATCTCAAATCAAAATTCTAACATTTAACAATTTTTTCCTCCAAAATGGCTAGTTAAAGTGGCACTCTTAGGGTATGCTTGATAGTTTTTATTGATAACTTTTTATACCACTTACCATTTGTGATAAGTAGTTTTAAAAACAAGTTTTTTTCTTAAATAAACACTTAAACATGGATTTTATAAAAAACACTCAAAAAGTTGTACAAAAGAACATGAGTCTAACTAATTGTGGTAGAAGCCTTTTATTACAACTAAACATTTTATTACTAAACCTAGAAACCAAATTACCAGGAACCCAAATAGAATACTAAACAAATTATGTCATATGGATAACTATTTTTATATAAAAAACATCAGCATTAAAAACAATAAACATAAAAAAAATACTTTTCTACCATAGATAAGCTAAACCTAACATTACTTGAAAAAAATATCATAGAATCATGTTGAATTATCATTTTCAAACAATACCTACTACCTATAGTAAAATAGAGACTATAAATAAATCCATCGAAAACCAAGAAAAGAAACAATACAAAATGTTTAATTCCGGGAGTGAAAACCATTATTTCATAACTTCATCTATGACCAACAACAATAAGAAAACTATAAAACCCATAGATCAACACCTCCCAATATATTGACGACATGTGAGATCCAACCATCAATGCCTAATATATAGTTGAACAAAAAAACCCATGAGAATCAGATTAAAATATAATTCTAGATAAATCATTATCTGATGAATATTCTCGAATAGACCACTCAATCATGCCATGATTAACTTGAGTGTAAAAATTCTACAAGAAGACCATCGACTGAATTTACCCTGAATAAATCACAAGATGGTAGCTCACATTATAAGGAATCCACAAAATTAACCCTGAAAAAACACCAACTAACCACTATGAGGCACATATTTGAACGTAGGATGACTGATTCCCAAGATAAAAAAACGTGACTTGGTTGACCGGATCCCTACCGAAAATGGGTATGACCATACAACCATCAACTATCTTAAACAATATCAAACCACAAATCACCATCATGCCAAATAAAAAAACCTGAAATTGCCGATGAATCTTGGTTTTTCATAGAGACACTAGGGAATATATCTTAAATACTATGGTTGGGAGGGGCTACAAACATTGATGAATGAGGATGTGGGTGGATGGATGATAGTGAGGCTAATTGTAATTAGGGTTCTCAATTTTATCTATATATTCAGAAGTTTGAATAAGAATTATAATCATTATCAGTTTTATATTTTTTTAATATATATATATATATATATATTATTTATTTATCTATATACGTATAAATAGAATAGAATTATATATATTTTATTTTAATATAAGAAAATATTTTTTTATTTAAAAATAATGTGTTGATATTAAATTATTAATAAATATATTTAATTTAGTATAAAAATTATTATTATTGAATAATTTATTGTAACATGTTTTTTAAATGGTAAAATATTTATTAATAATGATATTTAATAATAATAGATTCATTTTTAGTAAAAAAAAATTTTTCTTTTAGTATGATAATGTAACAAATTTTATTGTTCATGAAAGGTATATAGGTATAAATCAATCAATACCAACACACACACACACAGAGATATATATTTGTAAAAACAATTGTTGGTACATGAAATTAGTACCAAAAAAACTTAATATATATTAGAATTACTAATTTCTACCAACAAAAATATTACATGTCACTAAATTTCTGGTGGTACTATTCACTTTTTTTTAGTTCCTTTGGCTTAGGATAAATCCTCTATTATACCCTTTGGATTGGGATAAATCCTTATGTGCACCCTTTGAGCTGATGATATATAAACTTTACTAATGAATCGAAGGGTGATACAGAACCCCAACCATCATTCATCCATTTATATGTGTTCCACTTGAAATCAATCATTGGTCACATAATTGAGAACCCATGGAGAGAAAAATGGGTTTTATAACATTTCTAGATGGTATCGCCAAAATTGAATTCAAGAATATGAATATTTGATAACAAAAATTAAATCACCCAATAGATTATTTAATAATAAAATTTAGGGGGAGATTCATTAGAAATAATTTCCAATGAATTATAGTACTTAGAGACAAAGAGGAAAATGGTAAGGAAATCCTAAAATATGTTTGGGAAAATTATTTTATCATTAATGTAAAATATTAAGTTACTGTCACTTTGAAAATTATTTTTTTAAAAGGTAAAGTGAAAACTTTTGAAAAAACATTAATTTTTAAAAAAAAATCAATATTTAATCCTTAATAAAATATAAAGGTTTCATAAATAAATGTGGGGTAGAAGATAAAAAAATTATTTTGAAAGGTTGAAAAACCTTGTTTAATATTTTGAAACACCTTTGTTAAAAACCAGCATCATAAAAAGAATATCAAAACATGTGGGTCAAGTCCAAGATTTGATTCCACAGCTTTCCTACTATGGATACTACCTTCATTCATGCAATCATGCACCCTAGTTTAATCAATATCATTATGGACAGGAACCAGTGGGATATTTTCAACCTCATTGGAATGAACACAGATCCAGGAAAGTGTGTCTTCACGGAGTCAACATCGGGTTACTTATATGTGATGGACTTTCAAAGGGTAAAGATTTTCCCAAACCATATTGATAAATATGGTGAGATACTTTACTGTGAGGATATTCCCATGAATTATAACTTCCATGTTTATAGAATAAGGAATCAACCACTACCAACCAATGAGAATATTAAATAAGAGGAATCGACTAGGTTTCTAAGTGCTCAAATATTTTCAGGAGGAGAGAATGGATCATCTGTTATTTTTAGGAGATTAAGAAAGTATGGTATGAATATTCTTTAGAGGTTTCACTGAAATTTCCTCCCATGATTTACTGGGCCTATATTTTAAAAAAAAAATTGGTTTCATGGAGTGGGAACTGATGGACTTGAGAAGAAGGATAGATTCATAGTGATATTAGAAAGATTCTAGTGCATATGGAAGGTGAGGAACAAATATTTCTTTGATGTTTTTATTTGATTGGAGAAATCGCTGGTTACTAGAACCAGTAAACTCTTGGTTGCATGATTCAACTCTTCAATAACTTGGAAGAATCCCACACTCTCAAACCTCTCTTGGTCAAAAAATCATCCAATCATTCCATCATTAGAGCCACTTAGGGCCATCGAGTTCACTTGTACCCCCACTTTTTAGGACACAAACTCAACACAGATGACTTGTGTTGCATGGGCACCATGTGGGGAGGTTGTGTGGTTCATGATCCCAAAGGTTTCAAGATCTTTACTTTTATTTTGTACTTTGGTTATGGACACTCCCTCCTGGATGAATCCATGTTAATATTAACAGTTATTCTCTTATAAAGACAAAGGAATATTGGCCCAGTACTGATGGAAATCGACTACATAATACTTTACAAATGCCTGTATGGCACATGTATCGCCCCTGGTGAAACTCTTATATCATTATAAGATACGGGGGTTTTATCAACGATCATATGAATTTCCTTCATACTTGGCTTGAGGGTAATGAGGTGGAAGATTAATTTTCCTCCATGGTAGTTCAAGGGTAAATTATTACTTGATTCCCAAGTACAAATACTTTTACACATAAGGGGGTGAACATGGTGAGAGGGGATTCACTCAAGATTCAATATTTTAGGCCTCCATAATTCTTTAGCATCCTACTATTTCTTGCTTTCTATTTGTATTATGCACTTTATTCCAAAATAAATACATGATGATATTAAATAAGATACTAAAAATATGAATGTCACATGATATAACACTTAATTAAGTTTATAAAGATAAATTAGAACATTGTAAGAAAGAAAAATGTGGAAATGGATAAGAAACTATCATTAAAATAAATAATAATTATTCTTAATTAGTGACATAATTCTTTTGGGGAAGAAATTCATATAAGGGGAATATTTGAGTAAAATGTTTCATATTACATAGATATAAAGAGAAATTACCATTAAATAAAATCTTATTGTAGAAGCAACCAATCTTGGAATAAATAATTTTAAGAAGATGCATTATAACTCAATGAAGGATGTTGAGTTAATAAATACCCTTGAAAATTTGGTATCATTTGAATACAAATCCATTTAAAGAACATGATATATCTATTAAAACCCCATTAATTACGTGAATATGGTAACATACATTGATTATTCAGTAATCACACCATCTCAAATATATCATGGTGCACAATAAGAAATATATCTCAAAGAATTAAATTTGAGACAAAGAACCCATTACCTTATACTCTCGCTTACACAAACATTCTATAACCTCTTATATAATAAGCATAACTATATTAATAACTTATTAAATAAAATTATTCTTACATATAAACTTACATAAACTTAATTTATAATCATTTATTATATATATTATTCTTTTATAGTTTATTTTCGTGATCAGATGTTAGGAATTTTTGGTTGATCGTTCCACACATGTTTTATACTGATGTGGTTGATTAGCATTTATTGTTTAAAATAAAATTATTCCTAGATTATTAAATTTATAATAATTATAATAAAATTTTCAATGATTCCTTAATCTTTATTTCATTAGGTGAAATACATGTAATTGGATTTTCAAAAATGAAATTGTGATGAACTAGGTTGGACATTTTAAATTATCAAAAGGTGATATAATAATAAATATATTAAATATCAATAAAAACTGTATAAAATAATAAAGAACATATTAAATAAATAATTATCATATGATATTATCATTATATAACATTCCTTAATCATTCATGATTTAAACATTATAATATTGCTCAATTAGGTGGTAAAACCAACCCAAATGAGAGTGTGTTACACAGATTTTACAAGCAAGGATATATTTTTATAAAATTTTAATGTACCTTTTAAAAAATACTATAAAATTTATTAATATCATATATACTCTTTAAATTCATTCTTATAACCATCCATGAAGTGTGGTGATGAAAAATGAAATTCATCATTTGTGGAGGTGGTGGTACGCCATACACACGATGAATGATTCCATTTCAAAATGAATAGAATAGAATGAAGGTATATGATAAATTATCTTTAAAAAAATATAATTATGAAGTATTAATCATATTAACTGATAAAAAATATAATTTTTTCAACCATGAAAAGTGGTGATGAAAAACTGAAGACGTTGTTTTGTGGAGGAGATAGTCCTTTGTATGCACGATAAATGTTCTTTTATTTTTCAATGTGGATGTAAATGGATAAAAAATTATGCTTTAATTAGTATAATAACAATTAATTATAATAATTATACTGAGTTAATTATATTTCTATGGTTATGATAGGTTTTTAAGTGAAAAATTAAGATGAAAATGTTTAGGATTAAGTAATACTCACGTTTGGACCTTGAACTTTCTCTTGAAAGTATCATTGGAAATGAAGGTATAGTGTAACTAATAGATACTGGTGGCTAATAAAACTAAGATATATTTATATAAGGAAAAAAAGAATATTTTATGTAAAAAATTAAAGGAATAAGGGTAGAATGAAGTTGTTTAAGTGTTCTGCTTTTATAAGAAAAGAAAAGGAAAATTGTGTGAATACCCATTATTTTTGAATAATGGCATGACACTATTAAAGGTTAAATTAATAATAAAAGTGATAAATAATAATTTTTGGATTATATAATGTCTTCAAATAATTTAAAAATCATATTAAAAAAATTAAAAAAATTTCAATACTTTTGCCACTGAATTTTTACATTTTATAATTTTAGTTTTTACCTTGATAACAAATGTTTACCCAAGAAATTTATATTTTAATAAAAATATAAGGTAAAAAATATTACCAAATTTGGGTGTTATAAACCTAAAATTAATCCCCATATAATATAAATAAATTTATAAATAATATAAAATCATCTTTTTAATTTAAATCATTTAATATATATATCAAATGGTCTGTAAAAAATATTGTTTTTACTATTAAGTGTTCTCAATCTTATATAACATTAATTACCAATTAAATCAGAGATAAAGTAGTTTTATACATATGAAAACCTAAAATCAGAGTCTTTATATAAAATAAATTATTTTAATTTATTAGATTAAAATTACACAACTTTAATAACTAATTCTTTGAAAGTAACACTTTCACTATTATAATGATCATTAAATTTAATCTCAGTATCCATACTTTTAAGAAGAAAATGAAATTTATCATATTACATAATATTAAAATTTTAATCTAAAATTTTATATCCATTCTTTTAGATTTAGTTTCTATTTGTAATGAAGATCAATTTTTAATATAAGCAAACAAAAACTGTTTTCAGAGTAAAATATTACCTAAGTTTCTAAAATGTTAAAAATTGGTTTCATAAACTAAAAATGTTCTGTTTAAATTATTTATTTTACTTTATAAATATAAATATTTTTATATAAAGTGGTTTCAATTAATTTTAATTCATTCTTGTATTATGATGATATCATAAAAGTGATGGTTTTAGAATAACAAATATTTCTTTACTATTCACCTAAAAATAATTTATTTTAAAATCCATCAAAGATTGACTCTAGGATAATTTTTTTTATATTTAAAAAAATTAAGATCATTTTTTAATATTGAAATTATAAATTTTATAAATTTAAATTCAAAATATATAAAGAAAATATATTTTTATTGAAAAGTACCTTTTTAGAACATTAAGTGTTCTAAATAATATTTTGTATGCATTATCTAATTTATTAGAATAATTTTTCTGCTATAGTTTTTATTATTATTAAAATTTCTTAACAATAAATATGTTGTGGATCATTTCAGTTCAGAGTTGCGTGTAGAAAAACTATCTAACATAGTATTAATTTAGAATATATATATATAAATATATATAATTTAAAATATGAGGGCATTAAATGTTTTAAACCCTAAATTTTATTAGCTGAACTACACTTTAGAATCCTAAAATTTTGTGTCGTTACCATCAACTGAGACCTTACTCCCTTGACCAACCAATTCATAAGGTGTAGGCAATAATATTCCTCAATCAGCTCATAGAAACGAAAACGTATTTGAAATCAATGGTCTAGGGGCAATCTCAGGAAACATCTTAATCCAAACATAATTTTTAATTGTTATTGTTAATTAGTTTTTCAAAATTATTAAAAAATAATTATTAATTATTAATTATTAATGAATTTTAATTAAAAATTATAATTTATTAATGAATTTATAATTAGTTAGATTTTAATTATTAAATATAATAATTAAAAAATGTTAATAATTAATAATTCGTTAATTATTTTAGTTTTACCAAAAAAAAAATTATATATAATATTTCAATTTAAAAATAATTTAAATGAAATTTATTGATCTATTATTACATGTAAATACCTTTAGTTGAGTGGTTAATACTTAGAGAGTTAAGTAAGACTGTGTTGGATTGGTATGAGTACGAATGACCTCTTAGGTGGTTATTATGTCATTTATAAAAAATCATGAAACATATAGAAAATAAATAATAAATTGTAAATAAATAGAAAATATATTTTTGAAAATTTAAAAAAAAATCTCGATTGATTAGTAATATTTAAAATAAATAAATAAAATCCCTCTAAATAAATCATTGTGAAATAAAAAAATGTTTTAATCAACCACCATGAAATGATTCCCCATATAAGAATCTATAAGAGTTCATAGAAATTTCTATGAAACATTTTACATCAATTTAAATCACTATTAAATGTTATTTTTCTCATAGCATGCGAATACATGAGATATTGGGATGATATATTTAAAACCCATCTAAAAATATAATGCTTTAGATTTCATTAAAATAAAATACCTATCAAGACCTCGATTTTCCAAACAGGTAGGTCATACCAAAGTTTGGTGCCCAAATATTATCATATGTAAGGAAAATAGATTTTGGGTGACCCTAAATGGAATGGGTTCCCATATCTAATGTAATATTTAGGCCAAATTGAGTAGAGGAACCCTAAAAAGATTAATATGCTATAAGAATCAAGGTTTAATAATCTATATAATGAATTATGATAAAGAGTAGTTTACTTAACTATCTAAGAGTCATATATGATATGATTGATATGATAATCTACCTAAATAGCTAAGTGATGAGATAAAATCAATTTAATACTCTTAACATAGTTAAATATGGATCTTCCACCACTAATGAATATGATGTATTTACTAGGGGTTATCATTTGTATGGAAGTACATTCAATAAAGAACATGATTCAATGAATGTAAAATATAGTACTCATCTAAATAATGTTATTGTTATAAATAAAATTGTATCATTATTGTAAAGCATTAATTTGAGAAAACCCCTTAAAATAAGAATCATAAAAAAATAATCATCTTAAATAGGAAGCTAAACATAAGAATAATTATTAAGAAAGAACAAAAATTCTATATTTTAGGGATATACCTTATTGAGTAGTTAGATGTTGAATTAGTTAAAAAAATAGGATCTATAAATTATTAAGAGTAGTTTAGAGGGACTTAGATGAGTTTTTAAAAAGAATTTTTAATTGAAAATTAACTAAACTAACTCGAGTCTCCACTCATGCACTTAATAATATTGAGTATGCAATTTACTCAGAGAGATTGGAGGTATCATTGAAGGCCTAAACATACTTTTAAATTCATTTTAATTTTTTTAAGAAATGTTTTTATAATATGAATGAGTAAATTAAACATTTATGTGATCTTCTTAATATATTGTGGATACTTGTGTATGATATATGATGACCAAGCTTTACTTCTATCTGAAAGTATACAAAGGAAATATTTTAAGCTGTGTAAATGTTGATCCCAATACATGGTAAGTTTATTTTGTTTCTGAGAGATTTAATACTCGATACAAAGGATATGATTATTTGTGTTATATTTTCTTTTCAATGCATAAATTTTATTCACAAGTAATAAGATAATGATAAGTGATGTGTTTTTTGTGATCATATATCATAAATGAAGTTAATGATGCAAGAAAAAATGAAGGAGAAGTAAAAATGGAAATAAGTGGAGGACCATATCATAATATAATTGGAATCTATGAGAATAACATGGTGTATTTATCCATGTTACAGAGGGATTATGGGTTAAATTTTGGTTCTATAAAAGAAATCGACACCTACAAGGTGTAGCATGTTATCCACATCATAGTGGAGAAGTCCACCACTCCATAGATAAGGACCATGGAATTGAGGAGGAAAAGTCATTTTATGGCTCCAATGAATATTTTTTGTAATTACCTTAGTTTTAAAAAACATAAATTTAAGTTTTATAGAAAATGTGATATGAAACACTAGACCCAAAAAAACAATTATTATTTAAACATGACCATTATAACATAGCCATTAAATTTGTGAGTATGAATAAGATAAACTACTTTATGATATATATATATATATATATATATATATATATATCCTACTCAATATAAATTTTTTGCTAAACTATTATTAAATTATCACTCTATTTATGGTTATGTCTTTTGTTCTTTAAAATATGTTTTTGTCAAAAATGATTTTTATTTATTTTTGTGAAAAAATATTACAATTGTTTTATAGAATATTTAGAAAATTTATTTGATAAAAGTAAAATTATTTTTTGTATATCATCATATTAATATTAACTTAGTGTGAAATTCTGATATTTTTCGGTAAATATTGATTTTTTAGTGAATAGTGAAAAATACCCATTTTTTAATAAAACAGTAATTACATTTGATAAATTATGTAAATTTAAAATACCATTATTATTTTAATTTGATTTTAAATTAAAATAAATATAATTTATTTATATTTAATTTAATTAATTATTTATATATCATCTTTATACCATATTTTAGAATATGTTTATTTTTAAGCTTAAAAACACATTTTTATGATTTTTTTTAAATGAATAATGTTTATCTATTATAATTAATTAAAATAAACTATAATGAGTAATTATTTGAAATAAAATTTTATATTATATATCTATATTTATGGATTTAAATTCATATAATAAATATTACTAGTTATAGAGTTAAAGTAAGATCAACTTTTCATTAAAAAAACATTTATCAGAAAACCATTTTCCATCGAACATATGAGTTTTATATTGAGTTAAATTCTTCCAACTTTGTTAATTGATTTTGAAAAAATTTATTCCATATTTTTAATTTTCATGATAAACATTATGTAATATGGTCAACTTAATTTTTGAAAAAAATGAACAGTAATCGTAGTAAATATTAATTTTCGTAATAAAAGAAAAATATGTTAATTAAGGTTAAAAATAATTTAGAAAGGGATAGAAAAAAGTAACCCTAATATTATGAATAATTATATTTTTATTTAAATATAATAATTATTATATTTTTTTTACTTTATAAATTTTTATATAATTATTTTGAAAAATATTAGATTTTTTATGCATTAAAATATAAACTGTAGTTGGGTTAATATAGAGTTTTAATCAAAGAACTCCTTTTTTTATTAACTTAATAATATTTTAAATAAAGGATATTTTAGTAAAATATTATTATTAAATATTATATATTAAATATAAATGATAATATGACTTTTATGAAGTCAAATGTAATTTTTATAAGGGTTTGAAAACTATTATTGACGAAAAGCTAGTATTTCTCAATAAATGTCAATTATTTTTTTAAAATATAAAATATAAATATTTATAAAATTATTTGGATAAAATAAATATTATTTTTTTAATCAAAACATAAAAATTATCAAATGGTGATTTTTTCATAATTTTTATGATACAGTTCAATTTTTATGTAAAAATTAAATATAATATAAATATATGGTGTGTATTATGACATCATAATAACTGAAAAGTGATGTAATAAATGATATAAATGGTATCTATGACCAAATATATGTTTCACCTTTGATATAATGTATTTTTTAATTTATTTAATTAATTTTATGAATCTTTCAAAACCTATATTATATTTTAAGGTTTTCAAATCAATTCTTTATAAACATGACTGACTCCCACATCACCAAGGGTAATATTTTAATGATCTTAGTCATTTAAATTATAAAATAATTAAAAAAATCCTATGTATAAGAAAAAATGGTTCAAACCCATGGTAAGGTTTTTGGCTTTGATTACTTTATTATATTAAGTCCAAAACCTATGTTTGGGAAATAATAATGAACTCCCATATCTTTTACTATATAAAAACACCAAAAATCATATTAATCTTCAATAAAAAAACCTTTAATTGTTTTCTTACAATTTTCTTACCTCTCAATATT
Source organism: Viscum album (assembly GCA_963277665.1). Taxonomy (NCBI): domain Eukaryota; kingdom Viridiplantae; phylum Streptophyta; class Magnoliopsida; order Santalales; family Viscaceae; genus Viscum; species Viscum album. The sequence continues at coordinate 401,909,837 of OY728126.1, forward strand.
CCTCTAAATCCCCCCCCCCAAGTTCTTAAGAATCTCTTATGAAGCTTTTGGAATCACCCTCCCAATGTAAGGGATCTCGCTCTTTTTTTTTTCAGAAACTTCTTTTATGTTGTGCCCCTTAATTTCCATTTGATCATATTTTGGTAAGTTTTCTATACATAACTATTAATTAAATTTTTATTTCCATGTGATTAGAGACTCAATACCTCTTAGAAGACTTTATATACACTCGTTATGCTGTTGGAATTGTTCGGCGATTTTCCAAACCAAAAGTAAGGGACCTATTTCTCTTCCTTTCAATTCAAGCATATTATTTGTATTTATCATCTTGAATTTCAATTATATATATTGTAATTAATTTATAAAGATCAATATAATATCAAAAATATGTTCTAATAATGATAGATCATTATCCCCTCTCATTATAACAATTACCTAAGCCATTACTATGAAAAAATTTAGTAAGGGATCTTTTCCTTCTCCACTTTATTCAAGCATATTTTTAATTTTATGAGTTTTATTTCCAATTAAAAATGTTTAAATTTGTTTTTACAAATCTATATTACTTTAAATTTTATTTTAAAATGATTAGATACCCCTTTATGTCTCATTAAAACGTTTTGGGAATCATTATGTACTACCATTCTGATGGTGAAATTTCACTGCAAATTTTCCATGCCAAACCTTTGAATTTTGAATAACATAACTATTTAAACTCAAAGGTATTAAACTAGACATACCTATACTACATTTATTTGGTAATTTTGTGTTTTTATCCCATAATCCTTGATCATGGAATTAAATGTTTTGAAAATTGATTCTATGTTGAACGATCTTTGTTGTACACTTATGCATGTACATGGTATGAAAACTACGGGTGAGCCCAGAATTATATAGCACTCTAATGAATTAAGTAATTTTTTAGTCTCATGATATTCCTTGAAATGTATTAAAGAGTGAAAGTAATCCATTATGTTAATTTTCCACTATTTTATGATGTCTTGACGGTCAGCCTTTGTAAAATACCAGACTTCGTGGATGTACATTCCTATTTAAATCTTGGTTAATGTCTCTTCAAGTTAGTTAATTACAAACTTACTAGGTGTATGATGAGGCTTGTAGGTGTCTTCAGTTTTGGTACATGAAATAAAGGGCTAATCAGCCATACTGTTCATTTTTCAGGGTTGATGCATGATTAGTAGTAACCATGTGACCAAACCGTGCTCGCCAGGAGGAAGGCTGCATGGTTAGTTAAACCATGTAAGGGGGGAGGCCAAATCATGAAGGATTGGATGGATCTATTCTATGTGGTGGATGTATAGTTGTTTAAACCATGTGGGATCACAAGGTAACCATGTGACCTAGAACCTATTGGGTAGAGGCTGGCACACCTTTGGCACAAGGTTTGGAAAAATGTGTAGCCAAACATTATGCCTCATTAAAATTGGAATTTTACCCTTTCCCCCCTTCAGGATTTATGTGTTATACTTGATTTTTCCTCCTAGTTTCATCTCAATCAAACTTATTGACAAACAAAAACTCTCAAGGCTTCCCAAGGATCAATCTCCTTCGATTCTATGTCGTTTGGAGTGCCTTTGGGTGTGAATCAAAGCTTCAGGTAAGTATAACACTCCTATTTATTATCTTTTTCAGAATTGGGATTGTGTAGCCATTATTCTCCTTCCTAATCCCTAAAACCCTCTTTTTCTAGAATATCTTGGGCTGAGTCTTCTAAGAGTGTTAAAATTTGATTCAAGGGCCAAGGATTAATGATCATTTATCTTCAATATCGTGGTAGGCGGTCTACAAGTTATATCCCAGAGTCTTGATGTTGGTTTATGTGGATGTGGTTGTGTTATTTGTTCATTATTGTTGTGAATTTGATTCCCTTAGTAATATTTGGTAATTTGGTTGGCTATGTGTGGAATTCCACCCATCATGATCCTCATGGGATGCATTGAGTTTGATTTTACCCATTATGCGGTCACCCATGAGGTGTGATATTACCTAAATAAGAAAAATGGTAATGTTAAGCATTGATTTTTTTTCATAATAAAGTGGAACTCTTGATAAATGTATTGATTTGATGGTTGAGGTTATGAAATTAAACAAAGGCAATTGTTTCTTGTTTTTAGTGTGGTGTAATGGGTTGTTTGGAATATTGTTAATGAGTTAAATGGTTTAAGATGAAAGTGTTAAATGACTTATGGGTTGTAATGGAAACATGTAAGTGAGTTAATTCATATAAAAAGAAATGTGTAAATGGTATAAGGCACAATGATGGTTTATGTATAAAATGAACTATAAACTATGAATAATATGGGTATTTTTTTAATTATGGTTTATTGAGATGGTTTATGTAATGAATTGTTATTAAAGCATGTGCACATAGCTTGGTGGCGTGTGGGATATTGTAATGAGGCTCCTCCCATGGGTTGGGTTGGAATGAGGCTTTAAACCCCACCCCTAGAATGCATATGTTTGGGAGTCGAATTGAGGCTCTAGACCCCTAACAGTTGCATTGGATGAGAATACTTGGACTAAGGCTCCAAGGTATGTGTGATGTAACTAAATGTAAACTAGTTTCCCTAGTGAGATAGGGAACATGACTTATTCCATTATGAATAGTAGTTGATTAGTACTTGAAATTGTGCTATAAATTAATTTCCTAACCCCTGATTAAACGATGCATGTTTTTTAAGAGAATATGATTAACTAATGGAACCTGATTTATCTTTTTTTTACCTTTTTGTTAATTTAGTATATGTGTGAACCGTCTGTTTAGACTAGAGATTTTGTAGACACAATTGGTGGCAACCTACTGAGTTGTACTCGTAGATTTCTTGGGCCACCATTAGGTACCCATGGAGATTTCATGGTTGTCGGTCAGGACAAGGGAAATGGACCTATGTTAGAGGGGTGATTTGGAAATAGGAAGTACATGGATGAGGGACCCAAACTTGGAGCCAGAACACATTTTGGGGATTATTAAATTTGTATTAATTTTTTATTTTCCTTACACTTGACATTTTATCAACATCTCATATCATATTTACTTTTGGTTATAGTATTGTACCCATTTTTGTGAAGTGGATTTGGATGCATGGTTAGTGGTTCTTCTTTTTTCCTTTATTTCTACTCATTATCTATTATTGATTTCTCTGAAAAATAGGTTATAGTCTCACCATGTATTAAAATAGACCCTCGAAACTAGTTGATTGCCTATGGAATATAGGGAGGGGTGGCTAAGGTCATGTGGTGACTCAGATTGGGGCACCAGTTTAGTGGCCTCCAGGTTAGGGACATTAAAAATTTGTATCAAAAGAGTTTTTTATATTGCCTTACAATTTGGGAATGGTAGAAATGATATTATGGTGTGTTGGGGTATTGGTAAAAAAATCATTTTTGGGATAATCTGACCCATGTATGGGGAAAACCCAAGTTCCCATGGTGGGATTATTGTTCTTGATGTGTGTTTTTATGGTTGAATGGTATTTAACCATTGGGTGATGCACTTTTTGCATGATGTGACTATTTTATGATATTTTTCTCATGGATGGAATGAAATCAGGTTTTTAAATCATGCATCATTTTAGGAACATAGAGATATAGGTTCCATGAATCATGGTGGGAACATATGGGGAAGATGTGTGATACATGAGGGATACCATTCATTTCATTTTCATTGAAATTTTTAAAGAAGTGGTGTTTAATAAACAAAATTTAATTGGGTAAATGAAAAGAATATGAAATAATTGTTAAAGAATAGTTTTTAAGGAAAAGTTATAAATGGGTTAAAAACTTTTTTGTGGTATTTTTTGAAGAGGTTAAGATTCCTAAGTGAGAAAGATTCATGTTTTGATGGTAAAATTGTCCAAAAAGGAAATTTAATGAAATATTTTCCATTATTTTAGTGGGTTTAACCCATGTGGACCATGAACCATGGTAAGTATGAACAAAGGTAGTAAATGAGGTGTGAATATATCCTTTGGGATAGTGTATTTGTAATGGGTTTTTATGGATAATGTATAAAATTATTTTATGCAACTATGGATTGTTTGAGTTATGTGTTTTGAGTTGGGTGTTTGGTATTGTCCGAAATTTCCACCATGACATCGTGTGATAGTTTGGAGACAAGAGGATGTCTCTAAGAATGATCCTCAGAAATAAAGAAAGGGAACATAGTGATACATTGTAATAAGGGAGATGAAAAGTTCCATGAGAACTTCACTAATTTTGTGCAGATGGTGGAATGATACCTAGGGGAGTTATGTCAAGTATGTTTGAGATGACTAGGGATTTTCAACTACAAAACCCTTTGAATTTTGATGGATATGGTGTTTTTGATGCAACTAAGTTCCAAAAAGAATCCATTAAAAAGATTCTTGAACACTTAGAGACTCTTTAGTAGAATAGAGTCAAGTTGACGACTTACATGTTGTGAGGTTATGCAAAGTGCTGGTGGGATTTTTTGTTTCAGACCCAATAGGCTGACGTTATAATATGGAATGATTTTAGTAAAAGTTTTTAGAACATTTATATCCAAAGACTATGAGGATGGAAAAGGCTATGGACTTTATGAGGCTAACGCAGGGGTCTATGTTAGTGATGGATTATGCTGGCCACTTCACTGACTTACAATGCTTCATTCCAGCATTGCTTGGGGATGAGGTGGTTACAAAGAGAAATTTACAAGATGGGATTAGACATGAGATTAAGTCCCAAGTTATTATATTTCTTTTAAAGAGGGTTTATGAAGTGGTGGATCAGGACCTTATTTCTTAAGGGAATTATAAGGAGGCTTCTGGTGGCGGATAAGTAGTTCCATTTTGGTGACCTAGTGGTGTGGCTTCTGATTATAAGAAGCACTGCTTCCAGACTTTAAACTAGGGTAGTGGTGGAAAATATATTCAGAAAATGGAAACATCATCCGAGGGTAGTGATTGAGTTTTCTACTATCAGTGAGGTAGTTCAGAACAAATTCATGGCCAGTGTCCCTGAACACCAATTGAGTACCAAGTGTGTGGAATGTTGGGTCATGTGAGGAGGTTCAGTAGGAACCCTTGACAAATGGGTACTGATGGGGGATCGAGGATAATGTAGAGTACAGTTAGTGGTTTAGTTACTCCATATCAAGTAGGTAGTTGGATCTTTACCAGCCGTATTGGTCGGGGTAACAGATGAGGTACTCTCATATGAGAGTATCAATATCATCAGAGTTGTGAAACATCAAGAACTCAAACCAAATCCATGTGTAGAGGGGTAGGTCAGCTTCATTCTATTTAGCCAGCACCTGGGATTTGTGAGTTTGGGCCATCGATTGTTTGAGGTTAGATTTTTGTATCTTCCATGATTTCTAGTACTTTTCTTTGATACATGTGCTTCACATTACTTTATATCTACCCAATTTGTGATTGTGTTGGGCCTAGCAGTGGAACATGTGTGCGGCGTCATTTATATTGATACACTATTAGGGGTGAAAGAACAAAATATCTGGCAGTGTAAGGAGTGTGATCTCAGGGTTAGTGGGTACCATTTTCTATGGAACTTGTTTGTTCTAAAAATGTTATGTTTTTATTTAATATTGGGTATGTATTGGATAGTGTTTTACTAATCCCATATTGATTGTTACCATTGTAATGTAACATTTATGTCCTCGAAGGAGAATACTTATGTTCATTGTGGGGAATGTGATATTCGAGCAGGCCATGAAGGGCCTATTTTTCAGTAGTTGGGTGAACTCACAGACCAAATGTATTTTTTATGCTTGATGATGGGGTAGTAGAGTAGCCTGTCTTCACTCCTATGGTGGATTATTTTGACGATGTGTTTCCATAATAATTATTGGGACTACCACCTAAGAGAGATGTCGAATTCAAAATATATTTATTATTGGGGGAAGAACCCATTTCTATTCTTCCATAAAGAATGGAACCAATAGAGATCCATGAAATTAAAACTCAGTTGGAGGAACTAGAGAACAATGGGTTTATTTGTCTAAGTACATCACCTTTGTGATCTACAGTGTTGTTAGAAAATAAGGCTAATGGGTCCTTATGAATGTGTTTTGATTATAAGAAGTTGAATCAGATGACAGTTAAGAATAGATACCTCCCTTCCTAGAATAAATGATTTTTTTGACTAACTAAGAGGTAGTTCAATATTATCTATGATTGATATGAGATCAGGGTAACACTAATAGAGGGAGAGTCCTTCTGATTTATCACAATTTTTTAAAAAAAATAATATATGGGTTATATGATTTCATAGTGATGTAGTTTGGGTTAACCAATGTGCTGGTAGTTTTTATGGACCTAATAAAAAAAATCTTCCACGTATACCTGGATCAGTTTTTAGTTTTCTTTTTTATGGCATCTTGGTGTACTCTCAAGATCATGATGATCATGCCTAACATCATAACATTTTCCTGAGTACACTAAGAGATCATAGTCTATACACCAAGATATCCAAGTGTCATTTCTAGATTGACAAGGTACATTTCCTGGGTCACGTCATCTCTGAGGAAGGTGTGTTTGTGGACCCAAATAAAGATAAATTGGTTATATATTGGGAGCAGCCTAAGAATGTTTTTGATATCTGAAGTTTTTTGGGTCTAGAAGGCTATTATCGAAGTTTTATCAAGGATTTATCCCACTTAGAAGAACCTATTTTAGGTCTGACCAAGAAGGAAATCAAATTTGTGTGGTCTAAAGCATGTGATAATGATTTTCAAGACTTAAATAAGTGGTTGAAAAATAAACCAATTTTGATCCTACTCAATACTTATAGGTAATATACCTTGTTTATTGATGCATCTGATGTTGGAATTGGGGTGGTGTTGATGTGTGATTATTGGATTTTTTTCATATAGTTCACGGTAGTTGACTCCTAATGAATGGAATTATCCAACACATGACCTTGAATTAGCTGTAGTGATTTATTCCTCAAATTCTTGAAGGGATTATTGGTTGGGAGAAAATTTTATTGTGTATAACAACCATAATGTCCTTAAGTAAATTTTTACATGATGTGTTTTTAATAATCATTAGAAAAGATGGGTTGAATATATATAGTCCTTTCATTTTTTACCTAGTTTACACTCTAGGAAAGGAGAATAGTGTTAAAGATACTTCGATTTAGAAAACTCAAAACCATACAGTTCAAGAATCTAGTTCTGAGTGGAGGATGATGTAGTTGTTTTTAAATATGTATCTAGAGTGTCAGGAAGGAAAATGAAAGATGACCCTTCCATCTTTGGCAGTTGATTCAACCCTTTTGAGCTAGATTAAGGTGTGGCATTATGAGGATATGTAGTCTTTTTCATTAAGGGAATGTCTTGAAGGTGGGGTGTCACCTTATAGATATAAAGTTGGTGAAAGTGATATTGTTTATGTTTTTGGATGTTTTATTGTGCCTACATATATATGGGAATATTTGATGCATGAGTTCCGCACCTAGAGGTGGGTGGAGCATCATGTCTTGACCAAAATTTATTGCGATCTTCTTAGATAGTATTTGTGGTCAGGGATGAAAAGGAAGTTACAGGTTTCATAGCATAATGTTATTCCAATCAGCAGGTAAAGGCAGAACATTGGTGATTGGGTGGTTTGTTTTATCCATTGCCCATTCTGAAATGGAAATTGGATGATGTGATGATGGATTTTTTTTGTGGTTCTTCTAAGGAAGCCTAATAAAAATGATGTCATCTAGGTAGTTTTGGATTGGTTGACCATGGTGGAAAATTTATTTTTGATTCAATAAATGTTTACCATTCACCAGATAGGTGAGTTCTATGTTTGGGAGATAGTGTTGTTTCATGGGGTGATATAAACTATAGTTTCAGACCCTGATATACATTTTACTTCACACTTTAGGAAGAAATTATAGAAATCACTTTCTACACATGTGTTTTTAAGTATACCCTTCCACCCACAAATAGACAGACAATCAAAGTGTACTATTCAGGTCTTAGAGAAAATATTGAGGACTTCTTTCCAAGATTTTGGTGGATCATGAGAGAAACACTTGGAACTCATTCATATAACCTTTAACAACAGTTACCAGGTGACGATTTAGATGGTACCGTATGAGGAGCTCTATGGTAGACTGTGTAGATCACCTTGGTGTTAGATGGAGGCTAGGTAATCAGAGTTATTGGGACTGAGTCTCATGCAAGATACATTGATGAATGTTCAGTTAATCTATAAATAGATGTCTATGGCTCAAAGAAGGTATAAATTGGATGTTGATCATCTTTATTGACCTCTAGAATTTATGGTGGGTGATCGTGTGTTTCTTTGGGTGTCACCAATATTGGGTTACCTTCAGATTTAGAAATAGGGTAAATTAGTATCTAGGTTCATGGGGCTATTTGAGATTGTGGAGAGGATCAGACTGGGGGCATACCGATTGGATCCTCTACAATGGTATAGTGGTATGTACATTGTTTTTCATTTCTCACATCTTCGACAGTATCACCCAGACCCATCCCTTATGATTGATGTTGATGATGTTAAGATCAAGGCTGATGCATCCTTAGAGGAGTATCTAGTTTTTATTATGGATCATAGTGATAAAGTATTTCAGGGAAATACCATGCCTTTGGTTTGGGTGTTATAGCATCATGGTAATGTTTAGGAAAAAAATTTGGGAGAGGGAGACAGATATGTGGGCCTAGTGGTCTGACCTCTTTTCTTTGGGATCTCAATAATGCTTAGGAAGAGTGGCTCAAGTATGATCTAGTATAAGGTGGTGAAATTTTAATATCTATAACTTCATGGAGGTGTGTTCCTATTTAAATATTGGTTAAATTCCCTTAAAGTTAGGTAATTAAATGTTTACCAGGTGTATGAGGAGGTTAATTTGTGTCTCTGGGGTTCTAGACATGAAAGAAAGGGGTAATCAGACATCCTATGAATGTTTCATGATTGGTGCATGATTAGTAGTAACTGTGTTCTCAAAATATTCTAGCTAGTAGAAAGGGTGTACGGTTAGTTAAACTATGAAATGGGGGAAGCCAAACCATGCAGGCTTTGATTGATCCATTCTTCACATTTGGTGCATAGTTTGTTAAACAGTGTGAGATCCCCAGGTAATTGTACTATATAGACCCTCTTTGATATAGTTTGGAACATATTTTAGAAAACCATGTGGCAAAACCGTGTGCCTCATTAAAAGTGGTATTTTACCATTTTCCCCATCAGGATTCATGTTTTCTACCCAATTTTTTCTCTACATTTTTTCTCCAATAGCCCTAGTGACGGACCAAAATGCCCGAGGCTTCCCCAGGATCAATCTCCTTGGATTATAATCCATTGGTATCCCTTTTGGGTGTGAATCAAAGATGTGGGTAAGTATAACACTCCTCATTATTCTCCTTTTCAGATTAAATATTGTGTATCCATTTTTCTCCTTATGAATCCCTAAACCCTCTTTTTTAGTAGATCTTAGGTTGGGGCTTCGAAGGGTATTTGAATTTATGTTAAGGGATAAGGTTGAGTGAGAATTAATTTTTGGCATCGAGGTAAGTGTTCCACAAGTTATATCCCATAGTCTAGATGTTGGTTTTTGTGCATGTGGTTGTGCTATTGGTTCCTTCTTTTTGTGAATTTGATACCCTCAGTACGATTTGGTGATTTGGTTGTCTAAGTGAGAAACTTCACCCATCATGATCCCCATGGCATTCATTGAGGTTGATTAGACCCATTATACAACAACCCAAGTGGTTTTCCATTACCCGAAGAAGGAAAATGGTAATGTTAAGCATTGAATTATTTCGCAATGAATTGAATCCCTTGATTAACGTGTTGACTTGTTGGTTGAGGTTATGAAATAGAAAAAGTTAATTGTGTATCGTTGTTAACATGGCACAATAGGTTTTTTGGAATATTGTAAATGGATAAAATAGTTTGATATGAATGTGTTAAATGACTTATGGGTTGTAATGGAAACATGTAAGTGAGTAAAAGAATATAAATGGAAATGTGTAAATGGGATAAGGCATAATTATGCTTTACATATTCAATAAACTTTAAATTGTGAATAATTTGGGTATTATTGATTATGGTTTATTGAAATGGTTTATGTAATGAATGGTTATTAAAGAATATGCATAAGAATTACTGGTGTGTGGGATATTGGACTGAATCTTTTCCCATGGATTGGGTTGTACTGAGGCTCTAATCCCCACCCCTAGAATGTACAGGTTAGGGAGTCAGACTGAAGATCTAGGCCTCTAACAGTTTCATTGGATGATACTAACTGGATTGAGTCTCCAAGGTAAGTGTGATTTAATTTATTGTGAAGTGGTTTCCTTAGTGAGATAAGAAGATTAAATTATTCCCTTATGCATTGTAGTTGTCTGACATTGGTCTTTGTGTTATAAATGAATTGGATAACCCTTAATTAAACTATGTAAGTTATTTAAGTGAATATGATTAAATAATGGAATGCATTTTATATATTTTTTACCTTTTTATTATTTTATTACATGCATAAAATATATGTTTAGATTGGATATTTTGTAGATACCATTTGTGGTGTCCTACTAAGTTTTACTCACACCCTGCTTGGCCCCTGATTGGGTACCCGAGCAGATTTCATGGTTGAAGCTCAGGAGAAGGGAAAGGGCCCTATGATAGAGGGTTGATTTGAGAATGTGATGTACATGCATGAGGGGCCCTGACTTTGACCTGAGACCCATTTTGTAGATTCTTTGGTTTGTCTTCATTTTGGGTTTTCTTTACACTTGTGACTTTATCAACATCACATAACATGTTTACTTTTGGTCGTGAGCTTGTACCTAGTTTTGGGAAATGGATTTGGATGTATGGTTAATAGATATTTTATTTTCCTTTATTTATACTCGTTATCTATTATGTATTACTCTAAAAAATAGGGTATAGTCTCCCAATATATTAAATTAGATTCTTGCTACTAGTCAATAGCCTCTCGCATATGGGGAGGTGCGCCTAAGGCTATGCAGTGATTTAGATCAGGGCACCAATTTAGTGGCCTATGGGTTGGAGTTGTTTTAGCCTTAACCTATGTTTATGATTTTTTTTAAGTTTTTTCCACAGTCTCATGTTTCCATTATTTACCATACTATATCATGACTTATTGTTTTCATTTATGATCCTCAGCCCTTTTATGTTACATTTAAATACCTATTGTCTACCAGGTAATAATTTCTTCATTTTATGATTCTTTTATACATCCTTATTGGTATTTATAGAAAATTCAATTATTATGTACATCCCTAGGTACCCCATGCAGTTTTAGAGGATCAGTGATTTCTAATATAATGTTATGGAAGTTTTTAATAATCTTTTTGTATCCCATGTTCAAGATGTTATGTTATGTACATATTTCCCAAAGACACTAGACTGATTGATATTATGGGATGTATTATGTGTATTATTATGTAATAAATTATGAATTAATATGTAATAAAGACACAAGTTTTCATTATTGGTATCAAAGTAATATTTAGTTATTTTTTGGATTAGGATTAGTAAATTCTAGAGAAAGACATAGGGATAATAATAAGTATAGGAAATCATTTCTGTGTTTTTTTGAACTACACAATAAGTGGTTTATAATAAAATACATTTATTTTTGGATACTATAAGTGGATGTTACTCTAGAATAGATGTACCTAGGGGGGATAACCCAAAAAAACAATGTATTTAGCTAGACTTGATCTAGAATTGGTGTATAACAATGACCTTTATTTCACACCTGGTTTGACACTCTCGATGGATATGCTTTGGTAAGTTCACAATCTCATTATGAACCATTATTATGGGAAAAAGAATGACCATAAGATTATATTTCAGGAAATATATCATGGATAACATATATTGAATCCTTGACATTCATAAGTTAGGTAAGTACATGTCATTTATCGTTTGTCACGTTTTTTCATCCGAGTTTTGTGTTTAACAGTTTAAAATTACTCATCCCTAAATTTTTATTTATTATATTCAATGGAAGGAAATAGGAAGAACTGAGTCAATAAAAAATATAATGGAAAATGTTATACATACCTAAATGATATTTCTTTCAATATGAGAGTTCAAGTAAGGCCTCTTGTGATTATGTCAAACGATATATAAAAAATCAAAACAGACAACTAGAACATAGTTGAATTTAAAAAGACATCAAAGAAGTGGAGGATTCCATATCAATAATGTTCATCCAATAAAGGTGATAAAGGAAAGAATATTAAATTTTTCAAGTGTTAAAAATTTGGAAAGAAAAACCAAGTAAAAATCCATAATGGAATTCAAAGATGTTTTATGTGTGGTAAAATATGGAATAAAGTATCTAGTTTCTAAAAAAATGAAGAGTATGAGGGAATAAATTAAATCCTATGACACCCTTTTTTGTTCAATGATTTATGTGTGGTGAATATGGGCATTATCCAGTCAATGACTGAATCCAAGGGTCAAATCCTAGACTATGGAAGGACTCATTATATGGAAATCATTGAAGTGTAAGTATTAAAGTATGTATGTATTAGTATTTTATTATTATGTTTTAGAAGTAGTATATCAATGAAATTATGGATATATGAATCACGAAACATCTAGGGATTATTCCACAGTAGTTTTTCTTTAAATATTTTAAATATATATTAAATACTACCAATAACCTATAAAATTGATTTATTGATAAGGTGATATTTTAAAAAATACATGACTGAGGGCTTGATAACCCTTAATATGTGTTTGATGTTGGGATAAACCTAAAGAGTACCGAGATGTGTTTATAAGTATAATACTATAATTAAAATAATTGATACCCCCTTTTGACTTTTATATGATGTAAGTTATTCATGATTAAGGATATTTTGGGGAAAAATTTCAGGATCAATTTTTTTTGATTTTGATGTGATTAATGGTATTTCAGTGGATGTTTTATTATGTTGAGGTATATATACCAATTAAGTTTAATATGAGGGATTATTTGAGAGGAATGATATTATTTTTTTAGAGGTGTAATATGAAGTGTATGAGAAAAACTTGTAGGTTAAAACATTATTTAATGTTGAGGTTGTTTATGTTATTTGGGATATAGGGGTATTTATTTAAGGAATGATATATGTTAAAAAAATTAGATTTTTTGTTGAATTGTGGATATTAATGTATTAAGTTTAATTAATTTTTATTATTATATTAATTTATGATAACCATTTTGGACATAGTAAAGACAATAATAATATCATACTATTCTTTGGTGGATTAGGTGATCCATTAGAAGCTTATTCTTGTGATTTAGGCATTAAAAATCCATCTTGAGTACTCATCAGTTGGAGAAAAGATGAGATTGTTCTAGAAATTGATTAAATGGTGAAATTTTACCTTTCAATAAAGTATATTTCATTATTTTCCTAGTATATATGGTAAATTAATTCATTAAATCTAGGAAAATATTTGTGATTTTTTTTTTCATATTATGAATTGATGCTCTTTTCACCCATTAATGATTTATGGTTATGTGGTCAATAAATCTATCCTAACCATGTTCTATATAAGTTTATATTAGTTCTTGGGTGTTAATTTTGTTCTTCCATGTTTATAGTTTTACATCCCACTAATGATCTCTTACTTCTAAACCTATTATGTGATGACCACCATACATCAATTTCTCTCTTTTCAAGAGGATATTTTTTCCTTTTTACGATGTGTGTTTTCAATAAAAATAGTTTCAAGTTTCAAAAAGTTTATTACCAAGTTAAATTTCAAATTTTGAAGATTTTTTGTTTAAATCTAGTAAGAATATAACACCCCATGTTTTTAAAATGTAAAATACTGCTCGATAGTGAATGTGATATGCAACACCAAACAAAAACAAACCATGATTATTTAAACATGACCATTGTAAAATATCCATTAAATTTGTGGGTAAGAATAGGATAAACTAATTTATAATATATATATATATATTACCTGATCAACATAAAGTTATTTATAAATTATAAATAAATAATTACACAATTTTTTGGAAATATATTTTGTTCTTCAAAATATAACTTCTTCAAAAATGATTTTTTATTTTTTTGTGAAAAAATAGTATAAATATTTTATAGAACATTTAGAAAATTTATTTTATAAAATTAAACTTCCTTTTTTATATCATCTTGTTATGATTAATATAGGGTGAAATTTTAGTATTTTTTTAAAAAAATATTGTTTTTCAGGGAATAGTGAAAATACCCATTTTTTGTAAAACTGTCATTTTATTTTAAAATTAAGTAATTTAAAATAACCATTTATATTTTAATTTAAATATTATTGAGTTATATATACTCTGATTAATTACATTTGAATCATATTTATAATGGATTTTTGAATAAGTTTAATTTTAGGCTTAAAACACATTTTTCTGAAAACATCTTAAAGTGTATATTGTTTATCTATTATAATTAATCAAAATAAACCCTAATGAGGAATGATTTAAATAAAAATTTTAGATTAAATAACTATATTTATTTATTTAAATTCATATAAAAATATTATTAGCTATGGAGTTAAAATAAAATCATATTTTCCTTGAAAAAATTATTTTTCAGAAAACAAAATTTCATCATGTTTACAGATTTTATATTATATTAAAAATTTTTACCTCTATGTATTTATTTTAAAAAAATGTATTAAATATTTTGAATCATCATAATTAATATTAGTTAATAAGTTAAACTTATTTTTTGAATAATATGAATAGTAATCATATTTAATATTTAATACTAGAGTAAATTAAAAATAAGTTTATTAATGGTAAAAATAATTTAATAATGACTAGAAATGAAGTAACCCTATAAGTATAAATGATTATACTTTAATTTAAATATAATATTAATAATTATTTTATTATTACTTTATAAATTATTAATAATTATTTTGATAAAAAATATATTTTTGATGCATTCAAACATAAATTGTAGTGGGAGATAATATATAGTTTTAATCAAGAAACTATTTTCGTATTAGTTAAATAATCTTTAAAATGAAGGATATTTTAATTAAGTGTTATTATTAAACATTATATATTATATATAAATGATAATTTAATTTTTATGAAGTCGAATATAAGTGTTATAAGTGTTCAAAAATTGTTTTTGTCGAAGAAACCAAAATTTCTCAACAAATGTTGATTCTTGTTTTAAAAGTGAAACTTTAATTATTTAGAAAATTATTTTTATAGAATAAATATTATATTTAGAGTCATCATTTATAAATTATCTAATGGTGAATTTTTCATAATTTTTTGAGAGTTGAATTTTCAAGTGAAAATTAAATACGTTATAAATATACTGTGTGTATTATGTCATCATAATGATCCTAAAGTAATGTAATAAATTATATAAAGGGTATACATGACCAAATATATTATTAACATTAAAAATAATGTGTTTTTTATTTTATTTAATAAATTTAATAAATATTTTATGAACCATCCAAAACCTGTATTATATTTTATGGTTTTAAAATCAATTATTTATAAACTTGATTCACTTCCGCATCCCCAAGGGTAATATTTAAATGATTTACATACTTTTAATTATATAATAATTAAGAAAAAATCTTATTTTTTCAAAAAATAGGAAAAAATAATGGTATGGTTTTTGTTTTTTATTACTTTTTTACATAGAGTACATACCTAATTTTGGGAAATAATAAAGAACTCCTCTTTCATTCCTATATAAACCCACCCAATATCCCATTCTTATTCACTAAAAAACTTTATAGAAATTCCTTAATCTTCCCTCCCCTATCAATATTCCTTAACAGTTTCCCTAAGCTCTTATTAAACTCCCCCTATTATTTTGGAGTCACCCTCTAAAGGTAAGGGATATCGTTGTCTTCTTTTTATTCAAGCATCTCTTTTGTATTACACCTCTTAATTTCTATTTGTTATTTTTGGGTATCTTTTTCCTATTTCCCTAATACTTATCTTTTTATTTCCATGTTATTATAAACCCCTTTCACTCTCATTAATCCATCTCATTAACTTTTATGTACACAAGTTATGCCACCAAAATTGTCCTATGATTTTTTATTCCAAAAGCAAGGGACCTCTCTCTCTTCTTTTTCAGTTCAAGTACATTATTTGAATTTAGATATTTTAATTCTAATTGGTTATGTTTTCAAGAATTCATAAATATCACTATACTTTTCAATTTATTTCCTAATATTGAGATATCATTTATCCCCTCTCATTATAGCAATTACTAAAGCTGTTATTATGATGAAATTTAGTAAGGGATCCTTTCCTTCTATTTATTCAAGAACCTTCTTCATTTTGTGCCTTTTATTTTAAATTCCTAGTGTTGGGATTTGTTTTTCCGAAACCCTGTTACTTTACATTTTATTTCAAAATTATGATATACCTCTTTTTTCTTCATTAAACTATTTTATAAATCTTTAAGTACTTCCGTTTGGATGCTGAAATTTCACTGTAATTTCTCCTGCCAAAACCTTGTATTGTGAATACCATCACAATTTACACTAAATAATATTCACATAAACATACCTATAATAATTTTATTAGGGAATTACATATATATATTCCTCACCCATTTCTCTTGGAATTAAATGTGAGGAATAATTATTCTATGTTGAATGATCTATGTGGATCACTTATGAATGTAAATGATATGAAAGTAAAAGGTACACCCAGAATTATATAGCACTCCAATGCATTGGGTAATGTTTTAGTATCATGATATGTCAGTATAGTTATTAGGGGGTGAAACTAATACATCATTATACTTTTTCCACCATGTTATGATGTCTTTCTGATTAGCCTTAACCTATATTTATGATTTCTTATTTAAAGTTGTTTCCACATTCCCATATTACCTTTATATTACCATAATGTATCATGAATTATTATTCATGTTGATGATCCTCACCCATTTTATGTTCCATTTATATTTTAATTTTATAACATTTAATACTTTATTCATGTTATGCTTATTTTATATTCCCTTACTATGTTTTCTAACTCAACCCTTTCTTATGTTCATCCCCAGTTATCCCATGCACTTTTAGAGGACTGGTGATTTCTAAGAGCATGTTAAGGATTATTTCAATAATGTTGTGGTATCCCATGTTCAAGATGTTATTCTATGTACATAATTACCAAAGAAACTAGAATTAATGATCTTTTGGGTTGTATTATGTGTATTCTTATGTAATAAATTAGGAATTAATGAGTAATAAAGACATGAGCTTTCATATTTTCGAACCTCCACACTATTGTGGATTTTCTACACCGTAGTGATCTGCTACTAGTTTTTGGAGATTTGGTGACCTTCACACTATATCCCATGATCCATTTTTTAGTCATCAGGCTTTGTAGATGGCCACTCTATAGTGAGAACATGACCATGCCACAACCTTGAAGCTGTTATATGAAAACTACTAAAAAAATGAAAGGATATGTTGTATTGCCCTAGAAAACACCCTATAAGGGTGTTTATACTCAGTGTTGAGGTTTTATGATCATGTGAATTAATTTGATTACTTCAGTGATTATTCTATTCTAAAATAATTACCAATTCGAAATTGGATGATTATGATATTTTTGAACAAATATCCAAAATATGATATTAAATAAAGAAGTTGATGGTTTGAGTTTAAATTTAAAATTCAAATTAAACTATGATAAAAAGCGTGTTTTGTAATTTTTTGGAGTGAATAAAAATAGAGAGAATCGGTGTGTAGAGTGAAATAAGAAGAATAATAATTTGTTGTACATATTGGAATAGAGTGAAGAAGACATTCATATATTTCTATAGGTCGAAGAAGAAGAAGAAGAGTATAACTAATTTAATAATTGAAGGTTTTGATATAAAGGATTTATTCCTATTTATATAAAGTGTCCAATTATCATTATTTTAGTGAAGGATCCACTATCATAGTTGGGATACTTTATGTAATACAAGTCTAAGGATAAAAACATTTCATTATACCTATATGTTTAATATAGTGGGTTGTGTGATCTTAGAAGAATATGGATCATTCCAGGGACTAGCCTTTTAGTTTCGATAAGAGATCCTTATAAATATATTTTTCCATTATTATGTGTTTTTAATGAAAATAAAGATTCAATTTAACCAGTTATGAGGGTTGTTTCACCAAGAAAATATAAAATAATTAGAATCACTTATTCGCTCCCTTATCAAGGATTCCTCATTGATCTAGGAGGTTTTTGTCAAGTAGTATCAGATCTAGTTTCCCCTATTGGTGATTTGTTTTTTGAATTTTGAGAAGAAGGCTTTCTTTGTTCAAAGTGTTTGGTTATAAATTTATGGGGTTTTCGAGGGAAAATCATAATTCAGTGATCGGAAATGAGATTCCAACCATTAATGGGAAGAATTATCATATCTGGAAGGACATGGTGTTACCTTATCTTATGTCAATAACATTGTATGTTCTTGATACTGCAACAATTGGTTTTATAACTCATGATAAGAATATTTCTTTAATAGCATTAGATAAAACAAATATCTAGAATTATGGTTACACAATGAATGCTTTACTTTCATCTTTATCTAAGAAAGAATTTTTCATAGTGAGAGGTATCATGAAAACCAAAGGAATTTGGGATAAAATTTTAAATATATATGATGCAATGATAATCTAAACTAGGATAAGTAATATATTTAGAAATTAAAATATAAAAATCTAAAAAAAACAATAAAATGAAATTTTATATGATTTATTTATAATAGTTAATGTGATTTTGAGTATTATTAAAAATTATGGTGACTAATTTCAAGATGATACAGTGTTTGATAATATACTTCTTATCTTACCAAATAGGTATTATCCTAAATTTTTTCTCTTGAAGTTATGGATCCAAAATCACTTCCTACAGATTATTTTTATAGTATTCTCATTGCATATCAGACGAGGAAAGAATTTTTTATCAAGAATAAGTGTAAGGATGGACTAAATCACTTTTTTAGATGTGGATTTGCCTATTGGTAAAGGAATACCAATAATCCTACGTTAATCCCATGATCAAATCATGGCATCCCCAAATTTGGGGATTTCTTAGTGGTGTGTGGCTAGAGAGAAACAATGGATGATGATAAATGACTTCAAATATGTAAGCGTATTCATGCATCACCTAATATCTATGTAAGTGGGGGGTTGATATCCTTGGATAGTAATGTAAGCTCCTAAGTGAAATCGATGGTGGAGGTGGTATATAATGACTTGATTGGGGGGGAGGTACGGTGGTAGCACTGTGGGTTTGGCAGTTTAGGGAAATCCATGATGGGAGGCAAGGAATTGGAGGGTTAGTGCAGTGGTGTGAGGCATTAATGGTGATGTGATATGAGTAGTGGGATTTTTGGGGTTGGAGGGGAGGAATAATAGAAGAGAAAAGTATCATCCATAGAGATGGCCTAGATGAGGATTTAGAGCATGAAACACCCACTGATAGAGTTAATTGAATTGGGAATGATGAGAGGGTATAACTTTATCCATCAGTACCTAGAACTATTCAGTTATTCATGGGGAAATTATAGCTAATCAAATTTTCATGGTAGGAATATTCTAAGCATCATGTAGAAAGCGAGCTAGGGTGGGGTGGTTATGAGTGTATCATCTTTAGAATTTGAACTCATGACCAAGGATTTGTGACATTGGGACTATGTTCCACGTAAGGGATCCCTATTAACCCAATTAAAAAGATAATTATACAAAAAAATAAAAAAACATTAGTCTTGAAGGTAAAATAAATCTATTTTAAAGCCTCAAATTAAAAAAAGTATAAGAAGAAGGTTAATGAAGTAAATGATAATTATTCTAATTATGATTCTGATTTGGGTCACAAGTTTGACAAGATTCTAGAAATTTTAGAAGAGTTAAGAGAATATTTGAAGGCAATATTCCACTAAAATGATTTGGGCATGGATAAGTCATACATTTTACTGCAAATTTTCCACGTTAAAAGAATATAAATTTAGTGATAAAGAAGAATAAGTTCCAAGGAGAGTATTTTAAATGTGATCATCAATGTTTGAAAAATTAGGGGTCTCTTGTAAAGTAATGATGAAAAATTTCTCAAAACACGAAAGGAAAAATTTCTTATATAAATGTAAAATTAGTGAAAGAAATTTGAGGAAGAGTAAATGGATATGTCAAGAGATAATGATAAAAAATGATCATTAGAATTGTGAATGAAGAATAATTTACTAGTGAAAGTTTCAGTGACATTGAATACAATGAATAAACTCAAATGGAATTCATACGGAAAATAAAAATCAAGGAGTTCCTCTCAAATATCTCTATGTTGGAAAAAAAATGTTAATAAATATGAAGAAGGAAAATAAATCTTATAGAATTAATAAAGCAGTTGTTATTGAAGAAAAATTAATGTTGTAGGAAGAAGTTGATGAATTGAGAAAGCTTGTGGTTTAACTATATTATTTAAGATTAAATTTTTAAGGAGTAGAATAAATGAAAATGGGGTTTGAGGTTTTAAAAAAATATTATTAGTATAGAAAACGATCTTGAAAGATTTAAGTTAAATTTTTAGAAATCTATTCATGAGTTTGGGAAAATATAAAGTATGTTAAAGGCTCATGGAAATTAGTTAGGATCTGTCTAAAATAAAAATAAAAACAATGATAGAACTAATTCTATATCTAAGAAGAAGAATCAAATCGATATGACCAAACTTATAGTAAATTCTAGTAATGTTTCTATTTCTGGAAATTATGATTGCACATATTTGAATAAAAAAACTACTAAAAATAGTAAAAAATGGATAATTTTTTTTTATGGTGAAGTAAGATTATATTCCTCAAAAAATTTAGTTTTCATAATGGATAATAAATTAATTATGAGAATAAGGTTGAAAGAAAGGTTCATCATTCTAGAAAAAATGATATGTATAAATAAAAATATGTTTTTATGGATATTTATGGAATTTTGGACGATTAGAGAACATTGTGAGGGTGTGTTGGTTTAATTATTAATAAAATGATGATTTTATATGGTTTGGAAGACAAAAATTTATGGAGATTCATCTCACTCAAAAGAAAAAAAAATTCATAGATATCCTGTGCAATATGAATTGAAAATTGAAAATAGATTTCAACCATTAGAATATGTTATAAATGATGTGATAAACCTATTAATCTTTAAAATAGGTGTCTTGTTATGGAACCAACTCTAATTTAATAAAGAGAGAGTGCTGATTTGTCTCATAATAAGTATAAATATAAAAAAATCTCTAGTTTTTGATGTCTTCTAAAAATCATTCAAAGTAGAATGTCCATATATTTTGGATAGTGGTTTTTATTATCATATTAAAAGATATCTAAATATTATCAAGGATGTTGAAAAATTTAAAGAAGTATAGGTGACCTTTGTAAATGATACTTCAGTTAAAATCAAAGTTTTTGGATCAATATTGATTGGTAATGATCTGTTGAAATCCAAACACACATTGTATGTTGAAGGAATGAAACACAAACTTCTTAATGTGTTTTAGTTTTGTGGTGAAGGGAATCAAGTGAACTTTTATAAAGATGGATTTATTGTGAATACCTAGAATTATGGATTCATACTAACAAGAGGATAGTGAACAATAAGTAATTTATTTTAGATCGGTGATGTTTTAATTTCTAATTATTTATGCATGAAAGAAGAAAATCAACTATGAAATCAAAGAAATTCATATCTTGGTTAATATAATATGTGTGAAATCATTTATACAGAAAAATTATGTGATGTTACTAAGTTTAAAAGATGATGAACTTGGATGTTTTCCACTTTTAAAAAGATAAATATTTTAAATACTCTACACAAGAGGGTTTAAATACAAACTAATCATTATTTGGAGCTAATTCACGCTGACATTTGGAGGCATATAAGGAAGTAGTAAAAAATAGAGATAAATATTTTATTTAATTTAATAACTTATTTGATTTCATTACATTTATTATTTTTATGAAATATAAATCAAAGGATTTAAACATGTTTAAAATTTTTAATAGAACTATAGAAAAAGAGTGTGGTTACTGTTTAAAGAAAATATGAACTGATAGTGGTGCTATGTTAACCATTGGAAGATTGAATCTTATCTTGAAAAAAATTTCATTCCTCATCATCCAAATTCACAATGCACACCATAAAAAATAGTATGGAAAAATAAAATAATAGAATTCTTGTTAAGATAAATCAAACTATGTTTCTAGAGCACAAAACATCTCAATTTTTCTGGATAAAAGACATTAGAAGAGATGTTCATATCCAAAAATGTTTTTTTATATTCCAAATTAATATATGTCATTTTATTATACTTATTACATTAAATATACAAGTTTTAAGTATATGGGAGTGTTTTGAATCCCATTCATTACCAAATTTAAAAATGAAAATCTAGGAAAATTTGAAAGAATATGTGTAATGGTGTCATCCATGGTTATCCACAAAATTTAATAGGATATATTTGTTAAAATAAAGAGATTATAAATATTGGTGAATCTATTGATGTGAATGTGATAGAACACATAAATAAAGTGAATTATTATGAAAAAACAGCCATATAATGTAATGATGATGAATATTTTTTTTGTTAACAGTAAGTTGAATATTTTAAAAATACTATGAATAATAAATAAGTTATAGATTAATAATTTGATTCAAAAAATTCAAGTGATGATGAACAATCTTGTTCACATCATCCTAGGTTGGGAAAGAAAGTATATGTATGTTCCACCTCCAAGGTGGTGTGCTTTCGGATGGTGCGGAAATGGTCCAATGAGGATCATCAACCATCCCTTTTTAAATAGAGATAGGCTCTCATATAATTCATCATTCCTTTGTTTTGACCCGTTCTGTGTCATTATCCTTTAAAGAAGGTTGAATTAACCCTCCAAGAACTGTTGGTCCCAGCGGGCGATTTCATGGGGGTCAAGCATTTGTGAAATCAGTCCTTCTTGGACATAAATTCCTTAGATGGTCTCCAACAGGTTATATCGTGGAGCCAAAAATGCCCAATGACCCTAGTATCCATGATTCATGGACCATATTTTCAAAGGTAGGTGCTCATTGGCTGATAATTTGTCCAAAGACACATAAGGACTCCATTGGTCGAGAAGATGAGAGGTTAGGCTCACCACATCCTTCTGAGGGATGATGGTTCCTATTTTAGGACTCTATTATTGATTTCAATCATGTTCATATGTTCATGAATCCTTGGCTCATTCTTGAAGAGTGTTTCCACGGGCTACTCTTGGTTTGTGAGATCTTCTTAAGAATGCATTTATTTTATACTATGAAAAAACACTAAATTGAGCCATATAATAAGGTTCTCTTGAGTTTATTGTCATCCAGGTGGGATAGGAGGTGACTTGATGTTAGGATCGGGCCCATAAGAAGGGCTTCCTACGTATCCTTGAGAGAGGAATCAGAACCACATAGTTTAGATCGTGTGGTTCTCATGTGTGAAAGCTGCCCATTTGAGAGACATGATTGGGTGGACCCTTTTGGATGGGCACCCTTTTGAGATCGGGCCTTCTTCTAGGCATCCTACATATCCTGGTTTGATCAAGAATCAAATTTCTCATGGTTCAGATGGTGTGGGGCTTTCTCATTGAAGCTGCCAAGTTGAGGGACATGATTGGGTGGACCCTTTTAAATGCGATCCCTTTTGAGATCGGGCCTTCCGGTAGGCTTCCTACATATCCTGGTTTGGTTAGGAATCAGAGTTTTCATAGTTCAGATGGTGTGGGTCTTACACATGGGAGCTTCCTAGTTGATGGACATGATTAGGTTGACCCTTTAAGATGTACACCCTTTTGAGATCGGGCCTTCTGGTAGGCGTCCTACGTATCCGGGTTCGGTCCGGAATCAGAGTTCTCATAGTTTAGATGGTGTGGGTATTACACATCAGAGTTTTCTATTTATGGATACATGATTGGGTGAATCCTTTTGGATAGGTACCCTGTTGAGCTCAGGCCTTTAGGTAGGCATCCTACATATCCTGATTTGGTCAGGAATTGGAGTTATTGTAGTTCATATGGTGTGGGGCTTATGCATGGGAGATGCCTATTTATGGAGACATGATTGGGTGAACCCTTTTTGATGTAAACCATATTGATCTCGGGCCTTCAGGTAGGAATCCTACATAACATGATTTGGTCTAGAATTAGAGATCTCATAGTTCAGATTCACGTGGTTGTTGTAATCATCACAAACTGGTAAGCCCACGTGAGTCATGCTCAGTGTGAGAAACAATCAGATTTGAAAGATTCAACAGTGCACATGCCTCCTCCCTTGTTGGTGGGGGAGGGAGATCCTACAATGGAAGTGACCAGGGAAACCGTGGGCAAGGTCACCATGAAATGAACCCTTTAACATGTGATGTCATTATAGGTCATGCGGCCTGGCCTGGAAAGATTGGGGACTTACCTCAGTGGGAGGTCCTCATAGCATCTTATGTAAGGGGATAAGTTTTTTTCTTATCAAAGGGGGGAGAAAACATAACCCCTTCAAATGATCACTATTCCTCATTGAAGGAAAAAATGAGTGATCACCCTTTGTCCTGAGAACAGGGTGATTCACGTCGGGGTCCCAAGGTTGAACTCTGGGTTACTATGGTAATGTAACCTTAAAGGCATTCCTGAAGACTGAATAGTTGTGGGGGGAGCATTTGTGACTCCGCTTACCATGGGTATGTATACTCAATGGGGAACGTTGATGCACCCGATGGTATGATCATACGGTTCCAGTGGTTTTGGAGGAGGCTTTGGCCTAATTCCAGAGGACTGGTTAGCAGAGGGATCATGGAGGACTAGACAGTAGTGGAGGTGTGAGGTTGGAACTAGAGGAAACACACCCAAAAATACCCCATTCCTTGTACTGACTTTTTATGTGGGATGTGGGAGGCTCTTTATACCATAGTGGTATGTGGGAAAATAGGTCGTCCACGTACCGCTTCGTTATGAGGGAATGGTTACAGGAAACCACGTACCATATATACTACCCATCATTCCTCTTTGGGTTTCATTCATGTACTAATGCAGTACGCGGTGCCGGGTTCAGTCTGTGTAGCAATGCGCTACGCAGAGCACTATACTGAATGATGGTCTGGGGGATCATTGTTCATGAGGAGTTCATCTATGAGAATCCTTTGGTTTGCGGTTCTCTAATTAATTTCACAATTCTAGTATTATTATTAAATTCCCCAATTTTATGGTTTGTGAACAGATTTACTAGTGGAGGGAGTGGTTCACGGTTCAGGCTTCACCGATGAAACAATACGAAAGCTGAAGAGAAACCTCTGAGTCTCCCTCAAGATTTCGCCCTCCATAATTCTCTTTGTCTGTCTCCCTATGCGTGTCTTCCATAATTCTATTGTTCTACTTTTATATAGCATCATAGAAATCGTATCTATTGGGAACACAAACCCATTTTTAGAGGCACATTGATGAAATATCCTGACCCACAGAAGACTCGGTCAACTGGGGTTTGTGGAGGCTTCAGTTCATGATAATGGTTCATGGATGGTCCTCGCCCATATGAATCCATCGGTGACACGATTTACATTTTACCTCATTTATTAGCCATCATTCAATGAGTCAGTGGTTCGCGTATCATTCCACGTACCTTGTGGTTCGTGATCTAGCTAGCCTGCATACCTTTCCCGATGATGGTATGCGAGCCACTTAAAAATATTTGAAAAATTGAATTCCTTTAAGTTTATTCTGAAATTTACTACTCAATTTTAGTCTATCCACATTGCTAGACTTGTAAGAGTACTTGATTCCTTCCACAAAGTGTTTGTGGGGGTATTTTCTCCCCTTGGCATAATATTTAGGACCCTACAAATTCCCCCCATTAGAATGGTGTCCGTTCAGAACAAAAAGGAGACTATTTCGATGTAGAAGCAGTCCTGAACTGAAATGGTTTGCAGTAGAATAGATGGACCCAATATGAGGTGACCCCACCTATATATAGGGGTCCATGTCATTTTTCTTTTACCATTTCTCATGGATAAAAGTGATATCGATTTCCTTGGATTCTTCTCTTGCGTACCATACTCTTTGTAAAAATATCATTCGTGAATAACTTTGTACATTCCGCAAACCGATATCCTTTCCATTTGTCCATTTGCATACCATGTTTTGGATTTCTTGAATGGTTTTGTGGAATTTTAAGACTTAAAATCCATATAACATGTAGAAGGATGTTGCACGGTTGGCATTTCCACATACCGCACTTGGATCGGCGAACCAGACATTAAGAATATTAATAATCCGAACATAAACCACAATCCACCATTCTGAAATATGAACATAATCAAGGCCTAGGTTTGTGGTATATTATTTCTACGAACCTTTCTGTTCACCATCCAATGATCTATAGGCCAACTCCCCATGAATGGTTCACGTACCATGAATGAATGTGGTAGAATGTGACCGCGTACTGTAGTTGTAGGCGAGGTTACTTCCATGTATCATGTAGTACACAGAATGTGGCTACCACATACCATTTTCCAGAATATGTATATGGAGATTTATGTTGAATTTTTTTTTTAATATTTTATCCATTATTCTATAGTCTTTATCCAATAATTTTTTATCAGACTGACTTATCATCAGCTTCTAAATTTTCCTGTGCAGGCTACATTGGTAGATTCATAGGCTACTGCAAAATCCATGAATAAAAGGGAAACCATGGAGGGGAATAGAGATGATCATATTTGATCCCACATCATTCCCCATGACATCTTCTTTATGGAATTATTGATGCCAAAGCTCTTAGCTTACATGTTATCCATATAGTTTCTACTTTACAGCTTTGGTATTTCCACCTACATGCCTCTACCGTTGCCTGACCCTAACATCTCTTTAAACCTCTTAGAGGCACCGCATTGTCATGACCGTGCCAACATTTCCCTAGTAGTAGATGTCATCTCCAGTCTGATTCAGGATAACTTATTCATACTACAAGTCTTAGCATGGACTCAGGGAAACCACGAGTGTTGCGATGGCGTCCTAAGACTAGATGCTTGAGAATACCCATCCATTATCAGTATATCCCAAGAAAATTCTTGTGGTGGGTGGAGCACCAAGTGGGATTTTTGGGTCAGAGGATGTTTCTCCAATTAGTGGTCCTAGGCATTCTGGGAGCATCAGACCTGTTCGGAGTCCCTCGACCAGTTGGAGGCGGTGGTCTTGTACTAGGCATCACGGGTTTCTCAGTTTTCAATCTTTTCTCTAGGTGAAATCCTTCTAGAATTGTTGTGTTGCTAGTGTTCAAAAACCAAAACCATCCACCTAATGCATGGGGAGGTGGGAATTAGTCTATGGGATATCTACCAACTTTGAGGACTCCCCATCTTTGGAGGAATCTATGAAGATTTTCTCCCGATAGCTGCCACATGAAACGACATTGATCATGTGTCTCCATTGACAAGAAGCTTACTAGTCATGGTAATGGGATCACAGGATCATCCCATCAAGGCTCGTTCCCTTATCCCATTCAAAGTATGGATAAGGTTATTCTTATAGACAAACAGAACCAAGACAAGGGCTCTCCATAGTCAAAATCATCCCACTCTCCATTCCCACCAAACTCTAGGGTCATATTGTTATACCCTTGAAGCTGGGAGATATACCACATGGGGATATGATCTTCAGCCATAGGTTTCACTTGCACTTTAACTCGTAAGTTTTTTTCCATGTTTTTAAGTGGACGGGTCTTCCCATCCCATGATCTATATACAAGTGTTCCGACCTGTACCTTGATGATGGAGGCCATGCTAGAAGAGGGTCGACCCATTAATTTGGTCCTTCCTACCCTCGACTGACTTTAGGAATTGTTGGGAAATATATAGGAAATAAGGAATCTGTATCATCTCAGTGGATCATTAAAATTCTTATACGGGTGGATAGCGGAACACTTCCCCTATCATGAATAACGAAATACCTTAAGGGTTCTCTATTTCGACTTTCATCTTTCTCTTATCAGCATTTCTTCTGATCATCATAAGACATTGAGCATTACCGATATGGTTGGGCTATTGAACGATGCTTCTCATTTCTCTTTTTCACCACATCCTACCACTCAAGGGTCATTGAGAGGCGACAAGGGAATTTCCTTGGAGGAATTCTCATACCTCATCAACCTTCAGGATGAGATGCTTACCGCTCGTGTAGACTGAGTAGTCATTTGTGAGCCATACCTCCCCTACAGATTTGAAAGGTAATTTGGATGCCTTCAATAGACAATGATGCTTCTGATTATTCAGTTAAGGGTATAATTTCATCCCTTGGTTATCTAGAAATTATGGCTTATGATGATGCATAAAGGTTTTTCTAGGGAGATAATCATTCCTAACACAACAGG
This sequence comes from Viscum album, assembly GCA_963277665.1. Taxonomy (NCBI): domain Eukaryota; kingdom Viridiplantae; phylum Streptophyta; class Magnoliopsida; order Santalales; family Viscaceae; genus Viscum; species Viscum album. The sequence continues at coordinate 401,938,222 of OY728126.1, forward strand.
GCCCACCTTTCTATCAATGGAGTATGCCTTACTGTGGGTAGATTGTTACCCCAACAGGATGCTAAAAGAACCAATTCGGTGGGTGAAAAAACTCTTAACCATTTCCTTCCCCTTCCTTGACCCTATGAAAATGATACACACTCCTTCCATTGTGATGAGTGTGATCGTTGCACCTTCTAATATCGTCCCTACAATAGCCACAATGGATGTGCCACCTGCTCTTACCCTTGTGGTAAGAAGGCGTTCGGTCCATCGTCAAAAGTGCATGGGAGGGGTTTCATCAGTACATACCATTTCAGTGGGAAATGATTCAGACTACTCCCCTCCTGTGGACATTTCCCAAGATCTTAATGAGACTGGCACAAGTTGAGTATCATTGATCATTCCAGAGGCCATGGTTAGTCTTCTGCATCCGACTCTAGTGGTTGGGACATCTAAGGGAACAGAGAGTCTCCCATCTTGGGTAACCTATCTTAGGTGTCTCCCCACTCCTATGGAAACACTTCTTTCTTACAAACACATGGATGTAGGGGAGGATCAAAGTACTGGTGTTGTGGCAAGGCACCAGGAAGTGCACAAAGAGGCATGGCGCCAACTACGTTTTCTTATTGTGGAGACACCCCTACCCAATTTTTCTAATGAGGGTGACAATTTTCAGTGTTTATTTACTGAGTTGGGTTCTAAAATATTTGATTATTATCACCTACACATCCTTATTTACCAAATCTTCATTGCCTGATTAGACCTTGCATCCTTTGAGGACAAGCTGGCCAAGTTCAATTCTTCCCATCATCAGGTGGTGACCTTATGAGATGTTTCAGAAGAATTTTATCATTTGACAACCAAGGAGGTGAAGGCCCATGATTTGGTGGAGACTTAAGATGAAGATATGATGGGGTGCAAAGCCCGTACAACAAGGTTTATGGAACAATTGGAATCCTCTCACACCAACTATGAAGCCCTACATTAAGAAAGGGCGGGAAGTTGAAGTTATTCTAGAGTGGGTGCGTCTGATGGTCAAGGCTGAAACGAAGGAAAGAGCTTCTTTGGAGAAAACTATTGATGGGCCATGGTAATCATTGGCCATACTTTTTGAATGGGAAAGTCGAGCCTTATTGTAGTTCTGTCCCAAATCATGATATGTACTCTTCCCTTTTTTTGATATTTTGGAGAGACTTCAAATTGGGGATGTTTCTCCATTTTTTGTTGAACTCAATAGAACTGATTTGGATTTTAAATATCTCTCTCTTAAACTTTTACTATAGTGTAAACATCATTTCAATAAAGAATTAATTTTAAACCATGACTTGAAATCTGTAAAATGAAATAATTGAACCGAGCTCTAATTTTTTCCTGAGACGTAGGACTCAGTGAGCATAGTTGGACTATTGTTGGGTTTTCATGGAAATCCCCACAATCGTTTATGTATTTTTTTTATATATTACCCTATTTTTTTTCAAACATCCTACTTGATATAGGCTTAGTGGGAATAACATGGCTTTTTATTAGGCTACCCTTTGTGGGTTTTCAACTTAACCATATTTATGCCTTTTCTGATGGCTCACTGTTTTCCTTTTTTAACGAACCAGTACTTGACTTTTTCCTCCCTTTTCAGATTTTTCTTCTAGATATAATGGTTTCATTTTTTCTGGCAGTTCACAGTCCTGCCAATAAAACTTATTAATAATGTTTTTAAGTGGACATCTTTGACCATAAATAATGGGGTAAGACCCTGACTTGGTACCGTTAGCCGAGGATGTTCTAACATCCTTTAGACATGGATTGGGAATTTTTCTTGACCCACGATTTTTGGATTATGGACATGTATGAGGCTTGGAAGACACTTTAGGCATACAATGTTAGTAAAATACTCTCTTAGGGATGAATTTTATTTTGATTGATGGACATTTTTATTAGCGACATATTCAGATTCACCAGGGCATGATGTGTATAGTTAATCAAAAATGTTCGTAGGACACTGGCCTTCCATTTCTGATGACCGAGTGGGATTTGAAACATTTTGAATTTATTTCGATGTTGGGAGCCACAATGGGTGGCTAGCCTGAGTAGTGTTATCTGAAAATTTTTGGAATATTCATATTGTCTTTGAGTGGGAAAATTTTCCCACAAATTTTTTACTTGAGTGAGGGAGATCTGGTGAATGATCATTTCAGTTAAGAGTCTTTTTTATGTCAGGGGCAATTAGAAAGAAGATGGTACATAAACTGTCATCCATGAGTTTTCTAAATCTAAGGGTGTGACAAGATATGAATGTCATTTGAGCATAAAAAAGCTGGAAAGGACTCTCATGGGGATGAATTTTCCTTTGATCGATATCTATTTTTGTGGGAAATATATGCAGAGCCACTGGGGCATGATATGCATAGTAAATCATGGGGGTCTGCAGGACACTGGCCTTCCATATCGGATGGCCATTGAGGATTTTGGAGATTGGGTACCTTCTAAATACGGTATTTGACCTTCGATGAGGGGTGAACCTGAGCATAAAAAATGTGCATTTTAGTTGATATTATTCATGGAAACCCAAAAATGAATGGGGGAACTCTTCTTTTGTATACGGATCAACTTCATGCATACAGATGGGGTACCTTTTGAAATTTCAAAAAGGTAATAGAGATGAATTAGGCCCATATGTTCCGATATATCTAGGATATGTGTAAGGAGGAAAGTGTAAACCATGACTTTGAGGGCCCTTGAATCAGGAGGGATGAAACAAGGCTTGGAATCTATTGGGTGTACTGAGATAGAATAGAACTCTCTTGGGGATGAATTTTCAATTTATTGACGACCATTTTTATGGGAAATGTATGTAGATCCTTTGGAGCATGATGTGCATAGTCAAGAAAAGGTTTCCGCAAGACACTGGACTTCTATCTCATATGGCCTTGGAGGTTTATGTAGATTCAAGATCAACTAGAGCACAGAGTATGAAATATGGAAAAAGTGTATTTGGACATATTGAGGACATTTGGGTTGCAATTTACTCATTGAATCGGGTGTCACTTATGTATATCTGACTTGTATGTAGGGTGAGGCACTCGTTCCATCTTTGGGATATGTGTTTATTTAACATCACATGGCTAGGACATGGGGTTTCTATCAGGGGAGGGAATCATGAAATTTCTTTTAGGTTCGTGCTTCTAGGACTAAATTCCTGGACTATTTTTTCATAACGCCACGGTGGATCTCTCATTAAAATCCCTAAGCTCATGTGATCTATGATCGATGTGAGTAACAAGGGATTATGAGGATTCTGTGTCATTTCTTAGGAATAGAAAAATCAACATTAGAGGGAACTTTTGGGCTTAAACCATTTTTCTGTAGTTTAATGTCATGCAACAAGCACAATTTTGGCCTTGTAGTTTAATTTCTTGCAGTGAGGACATGATGCTATGAAGTTTAGAGTCATGAAGTGAGGAAAATTATACTATCATAAAGATCTTTAATAGTTTTAGGTTAATCGCAATCAGGATGTTCTAGTGTTCCTTATACATGAGTGATGATATAAGGTGTAAACCATAGTCTTGGGGGAAACTTTAATCAGGAGGGATGACATGGGGCTTGGAAGTCATTGGGTATACTTTAATAGGAGAGGAATCTCTTGGGGATGAATTTTACTTTGATTGACGACCATTTTTATGGGCAACATATGCAGAGTCATTGGGGCATGATATGAATTTTCAAGAAAAGGTGTCCATAAAACAATGTCCTTCCATCTGAGATGGCCTTCAATGATTATAGGGATCCATGTTTTCCTGAGGTATGGATTGTAAAACATGAAATATGTGACTTGGAACATGAGAATACCAAGACCATCATTAACTGTGAACTACTTGTATCTTCCATATAGGTCTGAATCATATGTATAGGGGATACAACATATTTTGAGTTCTCATGACTGAGAGGCATGCGCGGAATCTCATAACACCAATTACTAGGCCAAACATAACTCTTGAAGAATTTTGAACTTTATTTTCATGCTATAGGACCTTTCGTAGACTCACCAAACAAGTCTGACCTACATCTGGGGGAAAAAGGGCACTTTTTTGCTAGTGTCTGGGCCAGGATTCTAAATTCGAGTGTCACTACATATCCTATGAGGGTAATAATCAATCCATATATAGTTCGTAATGTTCCCTATATCAATATGGCACGGTCCATATTTAGGGACATTTCCATTTCATATGATAGGGGTTCCAGGTCCACCATACCTCTCCATAACATATTTACATAGGAGAATCCTTACCACTGATCCTAAGATCACGTGATTTATACTCATTGTCAAAAACAACGAGTGGACATAGGATTTACCTCACAGGTGTTGGGAGGTAGAGGATATGATGGGGTATTTTATTTTTCTTTCCTTGTGGGGTTGGGCCCAGATCGAGGATCGAGGCATCGTTACGTATCCTATGAGGGCAGGAAACAAGCTATACATAGTTATGTACGTACCCTGTATCGATTTGAATCTGTCCATGGGCAGGGTAATTTTCATTCTCTCCATCACAGTTACCAGGTCTATCATGTTACTCCATAGTTGTCTTTCGTAAGAGAATCTCTACCACTAATCCTAAGCTCACAGGTGTTATACTCGATGTGAGAAATAATAAGTGATAAGGTTTTCCCTTACAAATATGGGTAGATAGGGGACATGATGGAGGAATTTTTTTGATGGTGGGGGCTGGGCTAGGATTTAAGATTGAGGCATTACTACGTATCCTGCAAGGGTAAGAATAAATTCGTACATAGTTCTGTAAGAGATTATGAAATTTATTATCATGTGATTAGGACATTTTATGCCATGTATTTTAAAATCTTATAGAGAGGACATGGGTCACAATTTATTATCATGTTTTAGGGATGAGTTCCTTACTGTTTATCATCATGTGGAAAGGATGATGATTTATAGTTTATGGTCTTAGAGTTTGAACCATGGAATTTCAATTTAATGTTGTGTTTCATGGACTAATACCGTACAATTTAACATCACGTGGCTAGTACAATGACTCATAGTTTAGTGTCATAGAGCTCAGACCTTTGACATGGAATTTCTGTTACTCAGAGTTTAATGTCTTAGAGTTTAGACCTTTGACATCATGGTGCTTCTGTTACTCATAGTTTAAGGTCTTAGAGATTGGACATTTGACGTCATGGTGTTTCTCTTACTCATAGTTTAAGGTCTTAGAGTTTGGACTTTTGACATCATGGTCTTTCTATTACTCATAGTTCAAGGTCTTAGAGTTTTTACCATTGACATCATGGTGTTTCTATTACTCATAGTTTAAGGTCTTAGAGTTTGGACCTTTGACATCATGGTGTTTCTATTACTCATAGTTTAAGGTCTTAGAGTTTAGACCTTAGCTTCATGGTGTTTCTGTTACGCAAATTATTTCTTCTAAACTTTAAATTTGTAGGAGCCGTGATGAGATGTTCGTCCATTGTTATCAGGGAATATGCTCCATTGGAATAGAACCTATGTATGACATATGGTTATTCCCACTATGGTTCAAGCTTTGGGGGCTTCTTCCTAAGTATCATCAGGGTATTGAGGACTAACACCATTTCACCTTTAAGGAAAGATCAAAGGGGAACCTTTTTGCTGAAGGCTCGTGAAATCTGATTATGGTTGATTTCCAAATGGTGTAGAGTGTACAACTTTTTTTCATCTAGCTGTTTCAATTCATCAAAACGTCTCTGGGATTTCTCTTCCATAGACAGTCGATCTGAAATGGCCACACGAAGTGATGGAACTTGGATTTCGATAGGTAACACCACCTCTACCTAGTATACTAGTGAGTATGGGGTTTCTTGGGTGGTAATGAGAGTTGTGGTCTGGTAAGCCCACAAAGCATGAATGATCTTATTTGTCCACAATTTATTATCGTTATCAACTATCTTTTGAAGTATGTTCGGCAAAGTCATGTTGAAAGCCTCTATCTACCCATTTTCTGCTGTGTGGTAATGGGACAAACAGTTTTCTTTAATTTCATACTCTTGGTACAACTTGTCTAACTCAGCAGAGAAGAAGTTAGTGTTGTTTTCCATTAGGATATTATGAGGGAAACCAAATCTGGTAAGGATTTTATTCTTCACAAATCTGATGATGTTTTTCACCCCGACTTCTTTAAGGGGTATGTCTTTATCCCATTTGAAAAAGAATTTGGTCATTGTGAGTGTGAATTTGAATTGTCTGGATGTAGAAGGAGGATATAATTCCACAACATCCATCCCCCATGAGATGAATGGCCAGGATTACTTAGTTGTATGAAGTTACTTTGGGGGCGGTGTATGAAATTAGCACAAACTTGGAATGAATGGCACTTCTTGGTGAATATGGCACAATCCTATATCATGGTGGGCCAGTAATACTCAAGCCTTTAGATTTGGTGAGAGAGATTGGTTTCTGATTGGTACGCTTCACAAGCTATGACTTGCACTTCTTTCATGACAGTAATAGTTTCTTCTCCATCAATGAACCTAATAAAGACTCCATCAATGCCTCGTTTTTAAAGGACCTTTTCTTGGTTTACCCCATTTTACAGGACAAAATTGACTGACCATCTTCAGAAATTCACAGTTTCAACCCTATCTAGTGGGAGTTAACCATTCCGAAGGTAATTTTCAATAGGAATCATCCAACCAGTGGTATGACCATAAGTTTTAGAGACAGGGCTAATTTCATTGATTTCCCCCGTATTGTTCTGGATGAATGACAGGAACATCCAGTAGTGAGAAATGCTAATGATTGTTTCATACCGGTCTGGATCATCCAAGGATGTGGCTACATTTTCCAAAGTGTTAGCTTGAGCATTTTGTGACCAAGGGACATAAGTCAACATTGGTTCTAATGGGAATTATGCCATCAGTGCTCGAACATAGTTCATCAAGGGGACCAATACATCTTTCTTGATGGAATAGTCACCATTGACCTATTTTATGAATAACTCTGAATCACCCTTTATTTTTAGGTGTTTGTCTTGCACATTAAGTTCCAATTCTAGGTCTGTAGTGAGGGCCTGATACTCTGCTTCATTGTTTTTGCACACTTCTGAAAGCAGGATAGATTAAGGAAAGATGTTATTTTCAAAGGATATGAGTATAACTCCCAGTCCCATTTTTTGATTTTGGGATCCTACATCCTTTTCCCTGTCGTGCTTCAGGAAGAACCATCAAAGTAAATTTCCCATTTCTGAGGGTTTTCTTGAAGGTAAAATACTTCTTCATCTGGAATTTCAGCACCCAATGGTGTTGTTTCTTCCGAGTGGTGCTCATCCAAGAAGTCTACTAACAACCAACATTTGATGAACTTATGGGGAACATACCATATGTCAAACTGTTATAGGATGAACTCCCATCACGATAGGCACCCATTTAGCATGGTACGGTTGAGGATATATTTGAGCGGGTTGCAGCAGAAGACTATTTGTTCCTCATGGTGCTATAGGTAATGCCTGAGCTTCTGAAATGTGAAGATTAGGGCTAGGCAGTTCTTTTCAATGTTTTATTATAGAGTTTCAGCATCAATCATTTTCCATTTGAGTTAGTAGAGGTTGTTCTCATAGCTGTAATCATTCTTCTATGCAAGGAAGGCACTTAATGACCATTCTAGGGCAGTTACGTAGAAAATGAACAATCTCCCCTCAACTAGCGGCATGAGAACTAACGGTCTTAGGAGATATATTTTAATATTGTAGAACTCTTCATTACAATCATTATCCCCCTCATACCTAACTCATTTCATCTTGAGCCTGGTGAAAGGTAAAAATTTAGTTGCCAAGTTGGCTACAAAGCGCCGAATGTTGGTGAGGTTCCCCTAGATACCTCTCAACTCGTTGAGGTTGCGATGTGGGGATATGCCAAGGATGGATTTTTTCTTCTCAGGGTAAACATTGATGCCACGATGGCATATGAAAAATCCAAGGAATATTTCTGAGGTAACGCCAAAGGCTCATTTTAGGGGATTTATCTTTAAACAGTGTTGTCACAGTTTGTTGAAGAAATTTTCACAATTATCTAGGTGGCTTGAGCACTGTCTTGAATTAACCACCTGATTGTCGAAATAAAACTCTATTAACTTTCCCAAGAAGGGATTGAAGATGTGATTCATGGTGCACTGGAATGTGTCACCAACATTATTTAGGCCAAAGGGCATCACTTTATAACAGAAAACTCTCTAAGGGGCCCTATAAGAAGTAGCTTCTTCATCTCTTGGGGCCATCCAGATTTGATTGTATCGAGAATATCCATCTATAGAAGATAGGGCCTCATATCTGGTGATTGCATCAATCAACAATTCTGTGATCAGGGCTGGGAAGTCATCTTTTGGGAAATGCTGATTAAGGTCTCTAAAGTTAATGCAGATTCTAATATGTCCATTCTTATTTTTGGAAAGAACTATGTTTTCCAGCCAGATTAGATATTGGACCTCCCATATGAATTTTTCTTTGATCAACTTGTCATCTTTGGCCTCTATTTTGGCAACATGCATTGGGTGGGTCCTTCCGGCTACCTTCTTATAGACCCGATGATCTTCTAGTAAGCCTAGATTATGGGTGAAGAACTCATGATCAAGTCCTGGCATTTCAGTGTAGTTCTAAGAAAACACATATCGATTCTTATTTAGGAAATATGTGTGTGCCTCTTATTCTTAGACAGAAATGGACACACTAATTAGAGTGGTTTGCATGTCATTTTTAGTGCCTAGATTTATCTTTTTAAGTTCATTGATTGTGGTGGAGATACCTTCTTCAAATGAAGGAGGGCATCTTTGAGGTCTTCGTCCTCTTCTTCTTCTTCTTCAACGTCTTTACCATCTTCCTCTTCTTATATATAAATGAATTTTTAGAGTATCTCTCTAATTTTGGGGGAAAAATCATATTTTTCCTTAGTGTGTAAGGCAACGGTAGTTTGAGGTCCTGAGGATGGGTCGAGAGCATCTTTGATAGGGATTTTCCTAACAACAAGGGAGTCATCCCATTTTTCTGTGTCTTTGGAATTGGTGGTCGTAACAAATACCATGTTGAAAACCGAGTCTGCAGCCGAACATGTAATTACGCAATCAAATTGGTTGATGGGTAGTACATATTCTTCCCCAAGTTGCTAGAGGGGATCATTAGGAGCCATTTCTAATCCATTCATGGCATTGATCCTATAAATGTTGCCGGCCAAAAGATTTTTTTATTCCGATTCATAGAACCCTACATTGATTTAATGTGACTCACAAAACTCAAATGGTGATTTATTGGCGTGAAACAACTCTTTTCCCCTTTAGTACAATATTTGACGCACTGATGGTATGATGATGTAATTGTAGCATGCTGATACAGCCAAGGCCTCCCTAATAGGACATTGAAGACTATACTTTTCCTCACTACCAGGAACTCAGAATCTGATATGAGATCTTCGATCCAAGTTTTATTCTTGATTCTTCCCAATGGTTTCTACTCTCTTTTTTCATATCCCAGCAGAGTTTTAGTGTAGGGTGTCAAGCTGTCTTCCTCATATCCCAGTTGATGAAGCGTTTGTAGTGGGAGGAGGTTAACACCAGAGACGTTGTCGATGAAGATACTCTGAACATAAATTCCATTTATCTTTCCAAATGCATATAAGGGTTTGATGTTCCCTTTCATGATGGAATCTTAGTCTGTTTCTGTGAAGGAGATAACGACGTGACATTCTTATAGAATAGTCTCCATCTGATAGACTTTGGATGTTGATTCTTCAGCCTCAAACTCTTGGGGACATAGAAATCCTTCAATTAGTGCCTCTCTAAGTTCTGAGAACATGATCAACACATCTAGGATCGACAACTTTGCTGGTACTAAAGCCAAATACTTTAAGATATCATGCTTTTTCTCTAAAGGTCGGAATTTCCTGGAATAGGGTTTCTCTTTTATAGACACTTTAGGGGTTTAGGGTTTTGGATGTGGATGGTTCGACCTCTATAACAGGGGTTGGTGGTGCTACAGTCCATTCCACATTTAGCTGAACTGGTCCGCCTTTATACCATGAGCAGTTCAGTATTTTTTCCTCCCCTAATAGATATTCCAAGATGATTGGGCCTGGATTTCTTCTGATGGGGGTGAAAAAGTATTCCATTTTTTATTACATCTTCTGGAGGGTCCTTATATTAGTTTCCATAATGTTAATGGTTTGACTTGTGGTGTTGCCTAGAATTTGACTCCTGCCATGATCATGCCTTCCAGGAAAGCTCCAGAATCTACGGCCTCTTCCTCCAGCTCTCCAGTTGGGTGTGGGGAATTTGGGTTCGTGTCTATAGTATTCATCTAAAAAGGGTTCCATTAAGTGAATGACATTAATGGAGCTGAAGATCAGTTCTTGATGCGATACTGTTTTTGTTAGACTGTCTCCTTCCGATGGCACCATTTGGCGGGGTGGTTTCTGATGTACCATTTGGAGGGGTGGTGTCCATTGGGCCATTTGGCGGGGCGGTGCCTATTGTACCAAGACTGTTGGCATAAAGTACTAATTTATCAACACTGACTTCATATTTGGGGTTAGCTTATCTTCTTGCTCTTTCTTTCTGCTCTTACTCCTTTTAGAGGATCGTTAGGCTCAGGAGGATGACTATGTTGTATTCGGTGATTTTGGGGGAACAATTTTTTGTTTCAACTACGTCTAGAGGATTCCATGAACCAGATTGATGGTCTTCTGGGTCATCTAGTTGTCAAACTTTTTCTCCTTTTAACTGGAGACTTTCTTCCATTCCCCTTCCTCTTTGGAGTCTGATGTGGAGACACACACCACTTGTGCTGGCAACGGTCCCGACTTGACTTGCCCAGAATCCACCATATTTTGCAAGAGATACTTGAAAATGAATCATTCATGGGTAGTGTGTCCTAGTATCGAGTGATACAAAAAATAAGTTGGACGGTTGTCGAGACCCACCTCATTGGCTCACATTGGTTCTGGTAGCCAGAGTAGATTGAAATTCATGGAAGCTGTGAAATATCCACATACCTGGTCATCTCAGAAAGATTAAAATTTATTTTTTGGTTCATTGAAATTATTTCTTTTATCACCCCATCACTCATATTATCGAGGTAGGGGTGGTTGTTGGCATCCAGGGGGTCCCACATGGTTTAGTGGGGGCCTCACAATTGGGCCTGGTGTAGAGGGTGGATTAAGCGTGATAGAATCCACTTCATCTTTTCCCATTATTTTCCTAGGGGCTGATGGGGCCACCTGAGAAGCGTTCACAATTCATCCAGAAGGTTATCGATGCACATGGTGAGAATCTCATCCAAGGGGAGTGGCTGGTTCAGAGAATATTTCAAGCCCTTCTATCTAGCAATGAATCGTGATACTCTTTTGTTCTCTCACTGTTTGTAGTTCATGAGATCACTAACAGTTGTCTTAGGTTGTTTTTAGCTGAATTGGAAGAGAAACTATTGTCGGAGGTCCTCCTAGCTTGTAATTTAATTGGATGGTAGGATAGTATACCATACGAAGGTCGAGCCCTGTAGGGTTCCTATGAAGAACCTGATTTTTACAGCTTCTTGCTGCTTTGGGGTTCCCATCGTGGGGTTACAGTAAGAGTCATAGTGCATCAAATGATGTTTCTAGGCCCTCGAGCCAGTAAATACTAGGAATATGGGGTTCCCAAAGTTTTTTGGTGGCGGAACATTTCTCACCCATTCGGGGTAGGGTTTTCACTCTATTTGTATCAGAGCATGCCACCCCTCCATGGATTCTAGTCGATCCATTATTTGCTCGATGGTATTTAAGAGCCCTTGATGCATGTCCTGTCAGGCTTGGGCATGAACTGGTGCGGTAGTGGCCAAGACTAGGTGTGATGAAGCTACTAGAATTTGGGGTTGATACCCAACTGGAGGCATCATTTTTTGGTTTACCTGGATATATTCTGACTGCCTTCCTAGTGGAGAGAAGTCTTCATGTCCTTTTGGTGCTGGGTTGAACAGACCTCTAAGTATGGATTTATTCATCGGGATAAGTGTCTATGGTATGGGAACCTCTTCCTGGAGAACTTGTTGAAGATCCACATAGGGAACATATCCAGAAAGGTATCTCCCTTGATGTAGCTTGACATTAATTCTCCTAAACTCTTTCATTCTGTCCTCCTTCTCGGTGAACCTTTCCTCTAGGGCGAGGGACACACTCTTAGGTGGAGGAGGAGGAAAGTCATAGATGTCCATGGATTTATTCTTCTCCTTATTCGGGTTTTTCATGGAAGGTATTGTGGGATTTACTGAGGTGGAACCCAGATTTAGGACATCCCTCTGGTTTCGGGTATGCACTCCATCAAGCTATGTGTGGTATGCCTCTAAGAGGGAACCTCTTTTGTTCACGTCATCTCCTCCACATTGGGGGTGGTTTACCTGGTGACGAATGGTAGGAAGGATTACTACACCCTATATTGGACTTTCTCCTTCCATTTCGAGGTATTATTCATGTTTTTTGACAAATATTGACCTAAAGAGAGCCCTGGTCTGACCTCGTAACGCGCCTTTTTCTCAGAGGGTGTGAACCCCGAGAAGGGGTGGAATGGGTAACTCCTCTATCCATTGTTCTTCCTGGACAAGGGAATAAAGACATCCGTTGTGTAGGTATTTGAGGTAAAAATTCTCCCATACCTATGGGATGGGATTATTCCTATTCTTATGTTGATGCTCTACATCCAAGATTTGTTTGTCTTATGAGGGAATTTCAATTTAAAAATGCCCCCATCCCTATGGGGTGGGGTTGTTCCCATATTTTTGTGATATCTGCCGCTATTTCCACATTTTAAATTTCACGTACTCCCACATGGGTGTAATCCAAGTATGGCATTTGGCCTGTACAAAGTCTATGGTCTTTTGACAACATGATCACTGCCTGTTGGTTGGATTCTCTTAGGAAGAAAGCATGCTATATGTTCATGGTGGCCTGACTCAGAAGATTTTCGATGGTTTGATCCCTTTGACCCTAACACTTTCGAGACTTAATCTGGGCTGATTTTTGATGAGTATCCCATCTTTTCTGAGTAGGAAGTTCATTTGATTGCTTCTTTTGGGTGATGACACTGGAGGATTTCATTTCCAATGGGTCCTGCTGGACATGACGTGGGGTAAAGTGTAAAGATCCATGTCCTCCCCATCCCCGAATATGAACTCCAACTAGGGCGTTACCAATGAGGAAACACAACTTATGTAGTTCCTGGAGGCAAGCTAGTTCAAGTTTTTTATTTTGCCTTTCTGATTCATGCTACCTTTCATACGGGAATTCTTCCAGGTCGATTAGATGGTGAAGCTCCCCCATCATGATGACATGGTCCACATAACCTTCGTAGGGTAGGAATTTTTCTTTCAGATGATGAAGAGTCATCCAAATATTTAGGTGAACACCAGGAATGCATTCCCCATACAACTCTCTGGGTATATCGAAGTGATAAGTGGTCATAGGACAATACATCACTCATATATTATCCCTAGCCAGTTTTCTTCTCACAAGAAATATATCAGGTTGTTGCTCTTCCAGAGGCTCCTCTACTTGATATGAATATCTTGGCTATATATTAATAATTTTGTTCTAAGAAACTTGGATGGTAGGAGCCTTATTGATTTGCGAATGGCGTGGTGGTGGCTTGGAGGATGAGCATGGCCTCGGGCCATCCTCTGGTTGGGAAAGAATATCACTCATTATGGATAGAGTGCCCGATGTTTCTAATTACATATTTCCGAGTGCCTTTGTATTGGAGGGATTTCTCATATTTGTTCTGGAAAGGGGAGGATCTTATTTCCACCATAAATTTTTATTGTGGGGAGGACCTCCACAATCAGTTCTGCAATGGTGAGGGATACTATTTCAACTTGATGTCCGACCGCAGGAATTTTCCTTATGGCGTATACCCTAAGTAGGACTTTTAGGGTGGGATATAGCAAGGGGATGACCTTCTTTCTTCTTAATGTCACTGAGGGGAGGACCTTCAAAACGACTGTCATTGTGGGGAGGGCCTTCACAATGACTATCATCAGGGTGAGGACTACTATCATGACTTGATACCTGGTTGTAGGGAGAATTCATGTAGTGTACATCCTAGGGAGGGCCTTCAGAATGTGCTGCAATGAGGGTAGGACCTTTTCATTGCTATTAGTTACTATGGGAAGGACCTTTATAGCAATTTTCATTATGGAGAGGGCCTTCTCAATGACTGTCATTATGGTAAGGACTACCATCATGACTTGATGTCTGACTACAGGGAGAATTTATGCAGTGTACATCCTAGGGAGGGCCTTTAGAATGTACTGAAATGAGGGGAGGACCTTCTCATTAATTGGAGTTACAATTTAGAGTACATTTATAGAAAATTTCATTACAGGGAGGGACTTTGAAATGATTGTCTTCATGGTGAGGATTACCATCATGACTTGATACCTACCTGTAGGGAGAATTTCTGCAGTGTACATCCTAGGGAGGGCCATCAGAATGTACTACCATGAAGGGGGGACCTTCTCATTTCTTGGCATTTCTATGGGTAGGACCTTCATATAAACTTTAATTTCAAGGAGGGCCTTTAAAATGACTGTCATCATGATGAGGACTTCCATCATGACTTGATGTCCGACTACAGGGAGAAACATATCAGCAGTGTATACCCTAGGGAGGACCATCAGGGCAGACGAAAGCATGGGGAGGACCCTATTTCTATATAATATTCAGGTCTAGGGGAGGGATACCCTAATTCACATCAGGAGATAGGCTCTCGTGATCGATCAGTCTTGACCCACAGAGTAATCCCCCGTGGGTACTCTATGGCAGAATATCTGAGCTGCTGGTTGCGACATTGTGGGGAGGACCTTTGCAACTTCTACTGCAACTTCCAAAATTTAGTAATGGAATGACAGGGTCTTGAGCCATTATTTATATATGTTTGAGGGCATCAATAACCCCAAATTCTTGTAGATAAATATTATGCATGTGCTCTTAATTTTATGGTTTCCTTTGGCATCTATCATTTTTGGGGACTCTCTTGTGAGTAATTGGGGATATCTACTATTGGTAATGGCCTTTATATATGATTCATTTTCTTGTTAATTCCAGTGATTTCATCGGGATATGCCAACAGACATCTTGAATTTTGGCAAGGATATATGCCTGCCCTGGAGCAGCCAGCACATTGGACCAACATCCCCCAGTTGGAATGGGTATTTTTTCCCAATATGGATGTCTATATATCATGTGATATTGTCTTCGACCCTCCTGGACTGGAGTAGGGATGCATAATTTCTTCAGAGTGACTAACTCATTTTCAGAGTGAGTCAATCCTTTCAAGGAAATAGGGTTGTGGGACAAATTTCATACCTTTTCAACTAATGCAATGATATCTTGGCATGTTTGGAGGATATGGTCTAGAATTGACATCTGATCCTCTATCATTTCTAGGATGTGATGAGATACATATTTGGTTGGAATGGGTATGAAGTCCCATTCTGATGTCGGAGTAGGAGTTTGTGCCTGCTCTGGTCCTCCATGAGTTTTTAGTAGATACTGACAGTTCTCCTATGTCGGGATAGAAGAACATTTCTTTCACCGATTGTCTTCTCCAGTTGCCACCGTATTTGACTGGTGGTCTTCATATTCATGAAAGGGGATTTTCATCTTCTCTCTTGACGTTTTATTTTTTTCACGGGCTTTGTATGCATCCGTAAGAATTTGAATCTGATCATATTTGGTTGCTACCTTATTTTTATGACGTAATTGATATGCATCGGTAGGTATTTTTTTCTGTGTAGATCATGCTGCTGCTCTATTTAGATAGAAGGCTTGAAATGAATCAGCAGGTTCTTGTTCCTGCATGTAGTTGTGTTCCACCCTATTTGTTTGAAGGGATTGTTGTGCATCTATAGACATTTTCAACTGCATGTAGTTTTCCACTTTGTCTACATGGTGGGACCGATGAGCATTAGTTGAAATGTTCATGTGATCGTATTGTGCCACCCTATTTTTGTGGTGGGCTTGAGTGTAGAGGGAAGAGTCATTGGTATTCCCATTGAATGCCACTGTGTTAGTATGGTGGATCTTCACTTCATGAACCATTGTAATGCCATGTTCCTAATTATATATTTTCCACCCTTGGTGGGCAGCCCTAGGGTCCCGAGTCTCCTAGACTTTCGCAGGTTCCCTAGGCATAAGGTCCTCCTCGACGGAATGAGGCTTGGTTGTCTAGTTTCAGCATCGGCGTTCTATGGTGGGAGCCTATGGGTAGGACCCTTGTCTAATTTAGATGAAGATGTCATCATTGACTTCATTTATCTCCCAAAGATAAGGGAGGTACTCATTGTCATGTTCTGGGGACATGCTCCCAAAATGTTTTGAGATGACCACCGGGGATGCCTTGTGCAGGGGTGCTGATAGTGGATGAAGAGGTGGTTGGCTAACCTTTTTATACTTGAGGTCTTGTCTTGTAGCCTCTAGCATGGGGAGAGTACCATTTTAGTGGCACTCTTTGATCATCATGTTAGATACCCAGCGTTGAAGACACTCGGTATGTGAGGGGGTCATGCTCTTCGTTGGGGCTCTGGCCGCTCATGGGATCACTGATTCTTGTGTGGGTATTTGGGATGTCATTTAGATTAAGGTTCCTATATGGGAACCTACAACATACATATATGGCATACAGACCACAAAACCTCATCAAAGTAGAATTCATTTTCACATATGCATATTTGGCAATTCGGCTTGGCCCCTTCACTTTTTATTTTGTTGCAGGGTGAAGGGGATTGAGTTGGGTAAGACCACCGCCTTAGTTAATGATTCATATTGGCTTCACCATTATTGTTCTACCTTTGAGGTGGCCTGTTTAGCATGTATCAGGGCAAAAAAATGGTCTGACATGCAATGTCTTTTTTCCTTTAATCATTGGGGTAGAACCGCCACCTTGGTTTAGGATTCACGTTGGGTTTACCATTTTTATCCTCCTTCGAGGTGGTGTATTTAGGGTATACCAGGGTGAATAAAATGTTCTAACATGCAATTTCCTTTTTTCTTTTATCATTAGGGTAGAACCGCCACCTTGGTTAAGGATTCATGTTGGGTTCACCATTTTTGTTTCGCCTCCGAGGTGGTGCATTTTCACGTACCAAGGAGAACAAAATGGTTTGATGTGATATTTCCTTTTCCCTTTTTTCATTGGGGTAAAACCTCCACCTCGGTTAAGGATTCACGTCGGGTTCACGATTTTTTGTTTCTCCTTTGAGGTGGCACATTTCTGGGCAGTGTGGAAATGGTCTGATGAGTATTTTCACCCATCCCTTTTTCTATAGAGACAGGCTCTCATCGAATTCACCATTCCTTTGTTTCGACCCATTCAACATCATTATCCTTTAATGAAGGTTGAATTAACCCCGTAAGAACAGTTGGGCCCAGCGGGCGATTGCATGAGGGTCAAGCACTTGTGCAATCGGTCCTTCTTGGAAATGACTTCCGTATATGGTCTCCAAAGAGTTAATTCATGGATCCAAGAATTACCAATGGACATGGTATCCATGATTCAAGGACCTTCTTTTCAAAGGAAGGAGCTCATTGGCTGAATATTTGGCCAGTGACACTTAAGGAATCCATTGGTTGAGAGGATGAGAGGTCAGGCTCACCACACCCTTTTGGGGGAGGATTTTTTTTCTGTTCTAGGAATCTCTTATAGATTTAATTCAAGTTCATATGTTCTTTAATTCTTGGTTCATTCCTGAAGCGTGTTTCAATGGGAAACCCTTGGTTTGTGAGATCATCAGAAGAATCTTTATATTTTATGCTACGGAGGCAACACTGAATTGAGACATTTAAGAACGCACTCTAGAGTTTATCAACACCCATGGGGGACATAAGGTGACTTGTTGTTGGGATCGGGCCCATAAGAAGGGCTTCCTAAGTATCCTTGGGAGAGGAATCAGAACCCACATAGTTCGAATCATGTGGGGCTTACACGTGGAAGCTTCCCATTTGAGAGACATGATTAGGTGGACCCTTTTGGATGGGCACCCTTTTTATATCAGACCTTATGTAAGGCATCCTACGTATCCTAGTTTGATCTTGAATTAGATTTATCGCAGTTTAGATCATGCGGGGCTTACGCATGGGAGCTGCCGAGTTGATGGACATGATTGGGTGGACCCTTTTGGATGGGAACCCTTTTGAGCTCAGGCCTTCTGGTAGGCATCCTATGTATCCTAGTTTGGTCAGGAATCAGAGTTCTCATAGTTCAGATGGTGTGGGGATTATGCATGGAAGCGTCCCAATTAAGTGACTTCATTGGGTGGACCCTTTTTTATGGGCACCCTTTTGAGCTCAGACCTTCTAGTAGGCATCCTACGTATCTTGGTTTGGTCAGGAATCAGAGTTCTTTTAGTTCATATGGTGTGGGGATTACACATGGCAGCTACCCATTTATGGATGCATGATTAAGTGAACCCTTTTGGATGGGTACCCTGTTGTTCTCGGGTCGTCAGGTAGGAATCCTATGTATCTTAATTTGGTCAGGAATCAGAGTTCTCATAGTTCAGATGGTGTGGGGATTACGCATGGGAGCTACCCATTTATGGAGACATGATTGGGTGAACTCTTTTGGATGGGCACCCTATTGAGCTTGGGCCTTCAGGAAGGCGACCTACGTATCCTGATTTGGTTAGGAATCAAAGTTATCATAGTTCAAATTCACATGTATGTTGTAATCATCATAAACCTCTAATCCAACATGAGTCTTACTCAGTGTGAGAAATAAGAGGATTTGAAAGATTAAACAATGCACATTCCTCCTCCCTTGTTGGTGGGGGATGGAGATCCCATGACGGAAGAGATTGGGGCAACCGTGGGCGAGGGGGTGGTGCAATGAACCCTTTAATGTGAGATGACATTAGGGGTCATGTGGCATGACCTTAGAGGATTGGGTAATTACCTTAGTTAAAGGGCCCTAGATCACATTCTGGGAAGGGTAGGAGTTTCGCCCTCATCAAAAGGGGGGAGTAAACATAACCCCTTTGACTGATCACTATTCCTCAATGAATGGAAAAGAAAGTGATCACCCTTAGTCCCAAGAATGGGGAGGTTCACGTTGGAGTCCCAAGGTTGGACTCCGAGTTACCATGGGAATGTAGCCTCATAGTAATTCTAGAAGAACGAACCGTTGTTGAGAGAGCCTTCGTGACTCCTCTTACCATGGGTATGTAGACTCAATGGGACACGCTGATGCACCCTATGGTCTAATAATATGGGTCTGATGGATTTGAAGGAGGCTTTGGCCTAATACAAGAGGACTAGTTAGCGAAGAAATCATGGAGGACTAAATGGTAGTAGAAGGGTGAGGTTGAAACTGGAGGAAACAATATCTGAAAATACATCATTCTGTGTACTGACTTTTTATGCGAGATGGGGGAGGCTCCGCATATCATAGTGGTATAAAGGAAAAGGGTTCATCCATGTTCCATTTCTATACATGGGCATGGGTATAGGAAATCGTACACCATAGTGGTATGTGGCCCATCATGCCGCTTTGTGTTCCATCTACGTACTGATGCAGTATACAGCACCAGGTTTAGTCTGTTAGAAGTATGCTATGCAGAGCACCATACTAAAGGAGGGTTCGGGGAATCATCATTCATGGGGAGTTCATCCGTGAGAATCCTTTGGTTCATGGTTCATCAGTTAGTTTTTTGGTTTTATTATTATTATTATAATTCAAATCCCTCATTTTATGTTTTGTGACCAGCTATACCTGCGAAGGGAGAGGTTCGCAGTTCGGGCTTCGCTGATGAAACAAGACAGAAGCTGGAGTGCAAACTCTGAGTCTCCCTAAAGATTTTATCATTTGTACGTCTCTATTTCTATATCCCTCTATGTGTTTTACATAAATCTATTGTGATCCTTTTATAGAGTATCAGAGAAATATTTTCTATTGGGCACACAACACCATTTTTGGAGGTCCATTAAAGCAAAATCATGACCCGTGGAAGACTCAGTCAATCGAGGTTTGCGGAGGCTTCAATTGGCGATAATGGTTCGCAGAACCCTGCTGGTTTGTTTTTTTCATGAATTGATGAGTTCACGGTAGGGTATGCGGACATTCATCATGCATATGAATCCATCGACAACATGTTTCGCAGTTTACCTTGTTTGTTGTTCATCACTCCGCAGGCAAATAGTTGGTGGATCGTTCCGCCTACATGGTTTTTTTCAATCCAGCTGGCCCACGTACCATTCCTTGTGATGGTACATGGGCCGCATAAAAATCCCTGAAAATGTGAATACCTTCAAGTTTATTCTAAAATTTACAACTCAATTTGATTCCATTCACCTTTATATACTAGTAGGAGTACTTGCTTTCTTCTACAAAGCATTTTTGGGGATATTTTCTTTCCTTGGTGGAATTTTTAGAACCCTACAAGGTCCAAAATATTATTGGAAATCATTGTAAATAGTTTCAAACTGGAAGATATTTGAGGTAAAACACTAATATCTCACTCTTCTTTCAAGATGAACCTAAATATGTGGAAGAAGTAATGAAAATTCCAGATTTTTTTTATGCAATGATTGAAGAGATTTATCATATTGAAAAGAATAAAACTTTGGATTTTCAACCCAATCTCAAAGAAAAGTATACTATTAGAACAAAATGGGAGTTCTAAAATAAGATTAATGACAATGGTGAATTTTTGAGAAATAACGAATGATTGGTGTGTAAAGGATATTCATTGGTTAAAGTATTCTACATCAATGAAAACTTTAATCTAGTTGTAAGGCTTGAACCTAATTTTTCTTACTATTATAGCACAGATTCATTATAAGATATTAAAAATGTATTCCAAGTCATCCTTCCTCAATAGTGACTAGGAAGAAGAAGTATATGTTGAACAACCATGTAGTTTATTTCTTGATTATTATTAGAATTATTTCTTCAGGTTAAATAAGGATTAATATGGGATAATGTAAGCCCTAATAGCTTAGTATTCTATTCTTGACACCTACGTGAAGAAGTTAAATTTTATAAAAGGGATATTTGACAAAAATATTGGCATCTAAGATGATAATGTGGAATTTATCATTATTATTATTTATGTAGGTGATATAATTTTAGATGGAAATTATGACATCTTTTTTGAATAGTTTCCAAGTGAAATGAATAATATTTTTGAACTTTCCATGTTTTGTGGGATGAAATACATTTTTGCTTACAAATTTCTCAAGAAAGGTGTTATATTTTTCTATATCAAGAGAATTATGGTAATGAAATTTTGAAAATTTTTGGTAAGGAAACTTTTAAGCCTATATCTACATCAATTTCAGTAGAAAAAATGTTAGAATAAGATAAATAGAGAAAGGATATTGATCCAAGGGAATTTTGGAATCTATTTGTAATTTTATCTGATTTGATAGCTTTAAGACCAGATATTGTATATGTTGTCTCAATTTGTGCTATATATCAATGTACACCAAAAGAGTCTCATATTATTTATTAAAATAGAATAATTAGATATATCAAATCAATAAAAAATTCACTTGAAACATCACATCAAAGTGAAGCTTCATATATTTAGTTATTTAGATGCAGATTATGTAGGATGTGTAGATGATAGGAGGTATACATCCATTGGGGATTTTATTCTTAGAGAAATATTTGTTTTATTGAACTCAATAAAGAAAAAATTATTTAATCTATGTACTTCCAGGGATGAATATTTGGCCAAAACTCATTCCTCAACACAACTTATGTGGGTGAAAACTCAAATGGAATATTTGAAGGTTGAAGTAATGTTTCCATTACAATTGTGATATGATAATCAAAGTGAAACTAATATTTCAAATAATTTATTTCTATATTCAAGGTCCAATAAAAGTTTTATAAAATATCACTTTATCAAAGATCTAGTGAATAATAACGAGTTGAATTTCAATTTTTTTCTAAAAAATAGAATGTTTCAAATGTTTTTACCAATCCACTATTGAAAAAAGCATTCCAAAATCTATGGTTGAAGTTAAGTGTTAAAATTAATCTCTATAGAGATAAGTTATTGTGTAATTTTTCTCTATATTATATTGTTTTTGGATATTATTTTCAAATGGTTGGAATAACCGATAACAAAAATTATTCCTTGATTTTTATCTTCCTATTGTTTGATAAAGGGGGAGTATCCTTTGATATGTGTTACCTTTGGGGGTCATATATTTTTAGAGAGTTATTAAAAGGAATAATATATGAATTGATAATTTGTTAATTGTTTTAAATTTTTATTATATGTGGTTATAGGTTTGAAGGATTGAATGAATTGTTGATGAGATGGAGAAGTTCATGTGAAGGAAGCTGCTATAAATAGATCATTATTTACAGACACCATAGTATTATTTATTCAATTTTTATGTTTCTTAGACTATTTTCACTCATGTAGGTTTATAAATATTTAATGGTGATCCATTTTTAGTGACTCATAGTTTCATTGTGATTTATGTTACTTGATTGAAAACAAAAGCCAATGGGAGATATTTTTGAGCCCAAGATGTGCTATGATTGTTGTGTTTTTTGGAGGTTGATGACTTAGTATAAAAGATATGATTATTTGTGTTTTATTTCTTTGTCAATGCATAAATAATATTTACAGATAATAAAATGATGTTATGTGATGTGTTCTTAGTGGTCATATATCATGAATGAAGTTCATAGTGCAAGTAAATTTGAAGAAGAAGTAGATCTGGAAAGATATGAAAGACTATGATGTAGTACAAGGTACCACACAATAAAATTTGTGACCATGAAACAAATGTATTTATCCATTATATAGATATAGGTGCGGTTTGATTTTTTTTTCACTAGAAAAATGAGTACCTCTATGATGTAGTGCATTATACACACCATAAAGAAGAATTTATCCACATCGTAGAGCATGACAATGATATAAAGGATTCTGAGTTGGTTTATGGTGATTTAAGAGATATTGACACATCCATTACAGACTTGTTTTCCATGTTTTATATATTTTATATGAGTTCTTTAATATTTTTTGACCTCTACATTTTAACCCATGTGCCATGATACAATTAGCAGGTATTGTCAAAGACCACACTGTAGTGAGAACACGACCACACTTGAGCCTAAAAGATGTCATATAAAAACTATTATAAATTCATTATCTATTATTTAAGTCCCTATAACACACCATACAAGGTTGTTTCTTATAAGTTTTAAGGGTTCGTGCGGATGTGGATTTATCTGATGAATTTGGTGCTTATTTCTATCTAAAAAACAACCAATTTCAAATTAGATAATCTGGATCTTTTGGAAAAAAACACAAAGTATAATATTAAAGATGAAAGTTGGTGGTTTGAATTTTAATTTGAAAATAAAATAAAATCAAGATAAAAAAGTTTTCTGATGTGAACATTTTTCAGAGTAACGAAAAATATAGAGAATAGGTTTATTGAGTAAAATAAGAATAAGAAGTTGCAATGCATATTGTAACAGTGTGAAGATATCATTTTTGTGTTTCTATAGGTTTAAGTATAATAAAATGACCACAAGTTCAAAAATTTAAGGCTATTGTTAAAAGGATTTCTTATTGTTGATATCAAATTTTTTATTATCATTATTTTTGTGTGGGATGCACTTTCATAGTTGAGAGACTTGATGTAATACGATTTAAAGGATAAGCCTTACTCGTCGTACCACATTGTTGAATCTTGTGGGTCATATGATCTCAATGAAATTTGAATAATTCGAAGGACTAGAATTCTCATTTTGAGAGGGGAGCCTTGTAAATCTATTGTGCCATTCTTGTGTGTGTGTGTGTTGAATGGTGATCAAGATTCACTTTAACCAATGATGAGGTTTTTTTCTATAATAAAACATAAAATATTTTGAATCACTAATTCACCCCCTCCTAGTGATTCCTCATTGATCTAGGAGGTTCCTTTTTAGTAAAGAAGATTGGATGAAAAAATTGTTATACTTGGTAACTGAAACATAATGTATTTTTGGGAAGGAGGGGTAGTGTTTCTATTGGATATTTAATTGTCCATTACATATAGGGGTATAAGAAAATATATTTAGAGTCTATATTTAAAATACCTAACTAGGATCAATGTAATCACTGTGAGGTAGAGGGGTGAATAAGTGATATCTTATTCTTTTATGTTATCTTTCTTGTATAAAAAAACCTCTCATATTAAATATTTATCACCTTGTTGAAAACCAAACATTAACACATCCATAGGAACATAAGTGTTTAAAATGTCTAATCCTCAATAAGAATAGGTAATCCTTTACATGGTTTAAAATAATACAATACCATATAATCAACTAGGAAAAAATCCTTTTGTGTGGATAAAAAAAAGAAAGAAATACCCATACACTTGTTTAGAACTATGATGAATACAATAGTTCATGTTGTTATTATATCATGAATGATATAAATATGATGTTGTAATATGTTTATAACCTTCAATAATTGGTTCCAATCATTTTACTATGCTTCTTCAATAACATACACTTTTGTAATTCTCTAACAAAAACATTTCTTTACTTTCATTCTAAAAAATAGGTATGAAAAACTTATCTAGATATCATATGAAAACTCAGTTTGATCACTTACTCCAATTCCTATATCTGATTCTTTAGTATGGAATCAAATATGATTAGCATGTTTGAAAACTAGTCTTATTTTCTTATTACATACTAAAATCTTTCATTCCGATTTCTCAGTTCGATATGGTAAATCCTGACCACAAATTATTCTAAACACTTCTTCTATTCGAAAATATTTTTCAAGAAATTATGTTTGGAAACCAAAAAACAATGTGATATCACTCACTCTCTCTCTCTCCCACACATTAATAGTGTTAGCGTCCACTGTACTTACACCTATTTTAATAGGTGCACCAAAAATAGAAAAAGTGGGAACTTGAAATTGTTTTCCCAATCAATGAAATTCACAAATATGAGTTAATTTGGGAATTCAATCTTCATTTGACCACTTTTCAATGATTCCCAACACTTTAATATTCATCTTAAATCTTCTAGAATCTTCTAAAAACTCCAGTCTTCTTCAAATTTACAAAAAATTAACCATTTTGATCATTTGAGTCTGATATTTCTTTTTTTTGTGACTCCAATTATTCTTCCTACCTCAGATTCAGTCTCATAGACTTTATTATGAAAAGATCATCTAATGGATCTATATATCATAACTTCTCAACTTTGAACTCTACCTCTATTTATCTAAAACCACTAAAGATAAGAAAAATAAAATATTAATCATTCCATTGCTCTGAGTTAACTAATAATGGTTGACTATATTATTGCAACTTCTTTAGACTTTATTTTCTTATAAGGACTATTATCTTTAGTACATCTTTCTCACTTGGATATCTCTACTCAATCACTTTACAATCCAACCATATAAGTCTGATTGTTTTCCTCATGATGATTAATTTCTTCAATGGTTTTGTTATAAACATTATTGCAACTTCAAAAGACTTAAAAACCCTTTTAATTCAATTTTATGTATTTGTTCAACAACTCCTTGGATCGATGAAACTGTGTAACCGATGAAACACATCATCCAATGACTTATCGATATCAATCAGATCATTGGATGAATCATATAAACCTCTCGTTTGATGAATCATTGTATGAAACACTTATCATTCACAATCAAAAACTCTTGTCCATCCAATACAATATGTCTAGTCTGATGTTCTACCTCAGATAGAACATTGCATCTGATGTATTATCGGTACCAATACTTGTCTGATGGATTGGACCATCTGATTGATCAGTCCTTCAACACTTTTTCATGGCCTATGACTTCAACACATTCAATAAATCCTTCAAAAATCTTTTGTGTCTAGTGCACATTGATATGATTACTTGCATCCAAAAAACATCAACTTCATATAAACACTATAAAATCACATTTCCCTTTTATTCCACACACATTTTCTCCCCCTTTCTTTCAAAAATCTTTGATCACAAGTTCATAGTATAATTATGATATAGATAACTTTTGTCATAATAAATCATCATCTAATTTTGTGTCAGACATCTCTAAATACATTTTAAATCTAGTAGATCTTCCCACATAGTTTTGAAAATACCCTATTCCAGAAAATATGATCCTGAAAAAAAAATTCACTCTGAAAACATCTTCAGAACAAAAAACTGTAGTTGATGGTCTTTTATAAAAAATATTTATATGATCTTATAAGTCCAAAAAAACTTCTTCTAATCAACAAAACATATAAATTAAGGTGGTTTCATGTAATGACAAAAAAATACAAAACATTTAGAAAAACACTTCTTCCATCACCTAAAAAACCATCTTCAACTAACTTGGTTCCAACAATACCCCCCATTGGATCTTGTAGTCAACCAAACTTCCTAAATCACTGAAACTTTGTAACTCATGATATGGATCACTAATGAAAAATTATAAGACTACAAGAGTGAATTCATTGTAGGAAACATGAATCATTGAACAGTGAAACCATGTTGTCCATAAGAAGCGACTTAAGAACTTCTCTTGAACTTCAAACTTTTCAACTTTCCACCACTTCACAACTTATTTCTTAATATAAGAAAATTTCCCTTAAAAGAACTTTAATAAACTTCTAGAATAGTTCACACAGTCACACACTGAGATGAAAACTTACCCCTTTGAACAACTCCCCATAAATACATGTTTTATTACAAGGTTTAGAACATGCCAATGTATAGAATTAGGAAACATCATTTTCTCCCCCTTGACTACACTATCCAAAGACAAGATAAGAGAGGGGATAGGAACACATACCTAAACCTTGGAGAGAAAGAGGTTGGACACCCAAGTTCAACCTTTATTTATAAAAATCTTCCTTCCACTACTAAAGTTTCCATTACTTACAACATATCCTTAACGATGGAATCCCATTAAAAAAATTCATTTGTGATAGGAGTCCATTGCTGATGCACTGTTGTAAAAAAGTTATTTCAATTGAGATTATTTATGAAAGTCTATCGCAAATAGTGAATAATTGCGACTGATGAATTATTCATCACAAATATGTTTCACAATTTTATTAAATAATCAATTGTGACTACCCATCATAATTGATTATTTTCGATGGATTGTTCGTCCATTGCAAATAATATTTTTTTTTAAAAAAACCAAAATTTTATATAATTAAAAACAATTAAAATTAATTAAAATTAATTTTAAAAGGTTAAAAAACAATAAAACATATATATTTAAAAATAATTAAAATAAATTAAAATATTAAATTTAATTACTTTTTTTTAAAAAAATAGAAAAATATATTTAAAAATATTAAAATATTGAAAATATTTGAAAAAAAGTTAAAAAATTTATAAATATTTAAAAATTAGTACAATTTTTTTAAAAAAAAATTAAAAAAATTAAAACAGACATAAAATTAATACATCATTTCAAACATAATATGTTTGTCATCCTAAATTATAAAATAGTCACAATACATCACAAATCATCAACTTTCATCGGGTGGAGGATGATCACTCGAAATATCAGGGGGAGGAAACTTCATACCAACGTCTTATGCAAGTCGCTGCATGTACTCTAACATCTGATCATCTCTCTGACACTGATGTTCGCACTCCTAATCCCGATCTTATTGCATCTACTATATTAACTCATGCAGATCTCTCAACGTATCCTCAAACTATACAATGGACAATGGCATCGACGATGACTCACCACGAGCTCCCTTCGCACTCATTGATGACATCGTAGAAGTACCATAATTACTCGTAGGTGTCAATTAGGAACCAATACCAACCACCCAGTATTTCTCAAAACCATGAAAATTCACCCCTCATATAAACCAAAGTCACCAGTGGCATCTTGTTCACTCTCATCTTGACTCTCCCATGAATGAGAAGTCACAAACTCATACATTTCCTTTTAATATATTAAAAAATTAGAATAACACTAAAATTAATATCCCTGATTTTTTTTAAACTACTGACCATAATATGGCATTGTCGGTCACCTACAACTTCTCATATATGGTGATCAATATAAATCTTCTTATAAACTTTAAACTATGTAATAGATTGGTTATTAGCGTCCTATATAATATAACATAGGTGTTATAGTTAAAGTATATATAGATTAATAAATAATATCACTTACCATATGTCATCTATGTATTCCAAATATTTAATTTCGGCCCTATGTGTGACCTCTTTCCTCCCCAGGATCTGACATCAAGAAGTTAACCTCCTCTTAAAAGTATATCCTAGCCCGAATGAGAATAATCTATCCCATACCTAAGTTGAGATATTGTCAGGTCAATGGGAGATATAAGACTGGTCAAAAACAATATCAAAATCATTATTCATATCTCACTTTCTATGGTTGTATAGAAATTGAAGAAATCACTCCCATATAGAAATATCTCATGCCTCTCAAATAGATCCTTTCAGGCTATCTGTAATCATAGAAAATAAATTCTGAAAGACAATTAAAAACAATATGTTAGTAATTAAATATATTTTATTTAATAACATAAAATCGAGTGATCGAACATCAGCTGACACACAGTGATGGGAACCAGGTCCCATGACACCCATGGCTTGAAATAATAATTTCATAGAATTGGACCAGGATTTCTAACAACTAAATGTGAAAAATTGTGCAAATAAAAACAAATAATCAAAAATTTATTACCAAAATCAAGACACAAAGTTAATATAAAATAAATATCATCAATTGTTAAAAAGACCTCCTTAAATGAGGATCAGAATAAATATATGGTTGTCTCTATAGAATAGGACAAAGAATCATTAATTGAGCAAGACCGTGACCCCTCCTAATAGGTGCACCGTCCTAAGGATCTACTGAATTGGATCATCATCAAGAAGTCTGGACTCAGTGAGAGAACGAATTTGATCATTATAATCATCTCTAACCATATGAAAAAAAATTTCTTACCCATAAGAAATTGAAAATATAATTATCAAATATAAAAAACTAAAAATTACCGGAATAAAATAATCTTACCTGTAACAAATTTTTAATACAAATATAAAACATGAAAAAAATAAATATCATAATATAATAATATCTTATAACTAAATACATAAATATAATACATCAATCATCTTCTTCTTCATCATTTTTATCGAGATCAATGTTTATACCCACATATTCAGCATCATTAACTTCTATATGACTTTCAGTTTCATCATCCCTTATTAGTTCATCAAAATTATTAATATCATCATCCCTTGACTGGGGTGTTTCATCAACAATATTTATATCTCACTGGGTAAGAGATTTATCTTGGAATGTTTCTTGAAAATTTTCAATAAGTTTCACTTCCACAGAACCATTTTCATTTTCAATAAATATATTTTCAGGTGGTTCTATTTTTATCACACTCCACCAATTATTCAAATCTATCAAAACATCACAGTAGTTTTCATAATAAAATTTATGTTCTTAATGTGACAACATAAATGGTTAATTTGATTCAATAACACTATTATATTTAATTTTAATAACTCTATTTTGTGGATGAACTCAGAACCCTATATTAGTATCAACCCAATGAAATTTAAACATTGTTATATAATTTTTTCCCATATAACATAACTCAATTATTTCATAAAGCATACCATAAAAGTCAAATTCACTTTCCTTATCAAGATATAAAAAAATCATAAGTATTCATTGATTTCTTTGAGTCACTATATATGATTGTATGGAATCGAAATCCATTAACTACATACCCATTATAATATTTTACCGATTTCGATGGAGGGTTTTTGAGCACACCTAATCGAATATCAATTTTATTTTCATTTTTTCTCCTATAAATAATAAAAATTATTAATTATATATATCATTGAAAATTTGATTTATTATTCCAGCAAAAGAAATATAACTTGCTAGTCTTTGAAACCAATATGCCAAATTTTGTTGATGAAGTTCATCAAGAGAAGCATATGTAATTTGTATAAATTGTTTTTTGATATTTTCATCATAAAATCTATTAAAAAGTTAATGTAAATAAAGGTATATTTTTTTAAATATTTAATAAAATAATATAAAAGTAATACTTACTACACAAATTGTGTCAATTCTTCACAATTCAACAAAACATATGTTTGAGCTATGTGCAGTTCTTCATCTGTAAGCCACCATTCATGATAACCACCAAAAAAAATATTGGGATGATTAAAAACTATAAATTGATGGTTTGTGACATCATAAACATTTTTTTCATTGTGACCCATGAGATTATGTTTTGAAGGATATTATGATTGAAAATAATAAGAGTGAAAATTTTAAATTTCCTCCCGTAAGTATGCTTATGAAATTGACCCTTAAACTGATGCTTTCTTTCATACCTTCTTTTTTAACTTTTTCATACATATATAAAATGGATACATCCATTAGGATTGAACTGGCCCTCCATATTTAGGTTTATATAGAAAATGAAAAATTAAATGTTCCATGGAATCATGGAATTCCAGTGGGAATATTTTCTATAATTTACATAAAATTAATACAAAATATTTTTCTAGAAAACTCAATGCATCATAATCCAATGTTTCTACAAAAATATATTGTAAAAATATGATATTTATGTTAACATATCCAAAATTATAGAATTAAATATCCTTATAAGACAAACAGACAATAATATTTCAATTATAACATGACTGTCGTGACTTTTTAACTTGGTAATATGATCATTTATGACGCAATGAGAAAAATTATAAGAATAATCATCTGGTAACCTCAAATATATAATACATACATATAATAATAAATGGTTTTTTAGTAAGTGAGTAAGATTATTTTGGCTTCATTAATATTTGTGATTTTTCATCTTTAAATACTTTAAGTTCAGGAAGTTTGAAAATCTGGGAAATATCTAACAGTTCCTTTACATTATCTTTGGTAATAAAAGGTGTTTCTAACATTCTATAAAATATTATATCAAAAAAATCTTCTCAATATGCATTACATATAACATGTGATGTACCAAAAAATTAGACCAATATAGAAGATCCCAAAAAATTCTCCAATTTACCCAATTATGATCTCTCCAAAAAACATTTATTTTTTATTTATTTATGGTTGGTTCAAAAGTAATATGAGGTATTGTCAAGATAATATATTTTACATGATTATATGATATCACTACTGGAGGTTCATTTGATTCAATTCTACCTTTTTTAAAATTATTTCTATTCCTTCAAAAAGGGTGATCCATGCAAAAAATCACTGATGAAAGTAAAAATAACTAACCTTTCTTTCATTATCAAGAAAAAATGATTCATTCTCATCCATGTAGTACAAACATGATTTTAGACCATGTATGATCCATCTAGATAACATACCACACACTTGAAAGTCACTGATCATCCATGTTAATGAAACTTTTAATATAAAATTCTAATCTACAACTATATCAAATGTAGTCACACTGTTAATCCGTAATGAAATTAACTCATCAATTAGTGTCTCTAAATAAACATCAATATTCTTATTTGGATGTCCTATAATTAATAGTTTCAAATATATATATATATATATATATGTGTGTGTGTTTCCTTAATCGACATCCAAGGGGGTAAGTTTTTAGGAGTAATGAAAATTGGCCAATCATAATATTTACTGTTGTAAGCACCAAATGGAAAAAACCATTAGTAGAACTTTCTTCAGTCGTATGTTATGAGGTTCTGAAGAAAAAGAAGGAATTTTCTGATCAAAGTGTTTCCTTTAATCTTCATCACATGGATGATTTAGTCTTTTACTGATGGAAATATTTGATTTATTTTCTATCATCAATCTAGTTGTGTTTCTATACACAAATAAATTCCTTAAACAAGGTGTAATTTGAAAATACCTCAACTTTTTCATAGGAAATTTGGAATTTCCTTATTTTTCCTCTTTATAACTCGATTCTCCACATATTGGACAATTAACCAAGGATTCACAATCACCATAATATAATATGCATTAATTTGAAAATGCATGGATTTAATGATAAGTAATACCCAAATTATGAACCAAAATCTTAATATCATTGAAACTTATAGGTAATGCATTTCTATTCGGAAAAAAATATTTAAAAAAAAGATAAAATCTAATCGAAAAAACTATTTGAAATTCCAAAATTTGATTTAATAGTAAAAAAATTTGTAACATATTTATGATTTTTCATCTAGAATCCTAGATATAAGGCCTCCTCAAAAGATTTAAAATATTGTAAATCATTTAATACCAAAAAATATAATCTTTTATAAAACAAAAATGTTAAAATTGAAGTTCAACATTTGTAAAAAATTTCAAATATATTAATATCACATTTCTAAAATGGACACTTAATTGTTCCATTATAAATTGAATATGAATTTAATGATAAAAATGATATAAATTTTTCAACACCTTAAATGTAGAAAGGATTTATACATGATCTATTTAGATTTTTGTGATGATTTATCCGATCAAGATCGTGTAATAGGAACTAGTGTCTACTTCCTAATTCCACATTTTTTTAAAAAACAACATAAAAAATAATAATTATTACTGATCATTTTGACTAGTTTCAAATTATTATAATATTTTAAAACTATGAAATAGTATATAACATTTGATCCGAGTGAGGCACTCGGTTATCATTGAATTATAGGTCCCATAGTGGCATGGTAGAGATAGAATAAAAATATTAAATATATTATATAAGACACATGATATTTTTAGAAAATAATATAATATCTCTTGAACAATGTCTATTATGAGAAATCTGTGACCACCGTTTTGTTTGGGATGTGGGGTTTACCCAATATGTTCTATTACATTTGTATGTATTGACAGTTTAGTAACATCATGCGTGATGGTAATTCCATTTAATATTTTTATCTTCATTTTTTGGAAAAAAAAATTAACTATTTTCATAACTATGTATCATATTAGAAATAAAATACAATCGTTAGATCAGGGATGCTGGGTTTACCCTAGGCACAACATAACATTTGTATGCGTCACGTGTCTGAATACATGGTATGTGAGGGTAATTCATTAAATATTTTTCTTATAATTTCTTATAAAAATTTAAAGTATCTTTTAAACTATGTATTGTATGAAAAATCGGAGACCACTATTGGTTCCGGGGTGTGGGTTTTTCCTTAAGTGTGATATAATATTTATGAGTGTCAGGTGTTTAGTTACATTGCATGCAAGGATAATTCATATAATATTTTTATGATAATTTATTATTACAATTTAAAGGATCTTTCTAACTATGTATTTTATGAAGAAAAAGATACCACCATTGGGTCTAGGATGTATGGTTTACCCTAGGCACAACATAAGATTTTTTGACCATCAGGTGTTTGATAACATCGCACGTGAGATCGTCATTTTTAAGATTTTATTAATATTATTTATATATATAAATATATATATTACAATATTTATTCAAATTATTAATATGAATTATTTTCATTCATTAAGCATTTATATGAGCTATTTTGAATTTATAATAGTTATTATTTGTAATATTTTTTTCAAGGTATGATATAAAAAATTAGTTTTTTATTACAAATATTTTTTAAATTTTTAGTAATGAATACAATTATTTGTTAAGTAATACAAATTATTTATTATTTATATATGAATTTATAATAAATATTAATAATATTTAACAATTGCTCATATTTTTTCTCTTACAAATTTTTACATATTTACGTAATTTCTTCAAATTTTTAAATCATTAATAATAATTTAAAATCAACACAAATATTTAATTTTTATTAAAAATATTGACTAATTAATTATTAATTATTATAAATTTTGTAATGATTATTATTAATTTTTTTTATTTTTATTACAATTTTAATAACTACTATGTATATATTTATATCACAATTTCTTAATTAATATTAAAACATCAAATATATTCTAACTCATTTTTAAACAAATATACAAATATTAAATATATATAAACACACACACGCACATTATATATAATTTTACTTATATTTAATTTTGATTATAAACAAATTTGATTATCTTGAATTAATAATTTATATAATATATTTATAAATAATTTTGAGTTAATATTTTTGAATTAATAATAATTTTGAATTGATATTTATTATAAATTAATAATTTTTACCCTGGAAGCATTATAATACTTGTGAGATTTGGGTGTTTTTACAACATTTATATGAATTATTAATACTAATTATTTTAATTAATAAAACATTTATATGAATTATTGCGAATCTCTAATAGTTGTTATATTTGTTTTCAATTTTTTTATAAATTATTATTATTATTTAATAATTACCACTAATATTTAAAATTCTGAAATAATAAAGACTCATTAATTATTAAATATTATAAATTATATAATGTTTTTTACAAATTATTTAAATTAATATTACATTTTAAAAAAAATATTTTTTACAAATTTTTAATAATTCTTTATATTTTTTATATTTTTTTACAATTTATCAAAAAAACATCTGAATTTCTATTGAATAATTTTTTAATAAATATTACATATTTTAAATTGTTATTGTTTTTTTCATTAAACCAATTTTTTAATGTTTTTTTAAATATTATAGATAACATTTTGTTAAAACTTATTATTTAAATTAAATTTATATTCATTATTCAAAACCAATCATTTCTATTTAATTTATATGATATATGTGTAGATATATTACACAATTTCTTAATCAAATCTATTTACATCAAATTTATTGTTATACGTTTTTTTAATTAACATATCAAATCTATATACATACATACATGTGCGTGCACATGCACATTGACTGAAAATTAATCAAAAAACTTTTTAGGGAAAGTGATAAACCACTTGGTCCAACATTATAACCAAAAAACAACCGTAATAGAGAAAAACCTAAAAACCGTAGCTTTCCCTCCCCAGTAATTGCACCGTGACGATAAGCCTTCACCAAAGCATGTCATTCGGCTAGTTGTCCCATGCATAAGAGCACGTGCATGGAACCTAAGTCATATCCATACCCTATAAATCATCCCAATCCAAATTACATGAACCAATGTAGACTTCCTTCTCTAATCCCCATATGAAGAAGCTCAAAAAACCACCACAAAAACTAACAGAGAAATGGTCCAAGAGCAAAAATATCGAACAAGAAAACCACTCAAAACAACCCACCACAACATCAGTTGAAACATAATCATTAGAAAGTAACTTGTGATTTCTAAAATCTATTTCCCTAAACAATTTCCAAGAAAGAGAAAAAACCTACATACCTAGAACCTTCATCGAACCTTCATCATTCGATTTTCAAAATCAGAAGCCAGTTGATCCTAGGACTAAATGTATTCCTCAATGTCAATCATCCCTTTATTGAAACTCCCCACCAGAATTAGATCATGTTTGTCAATCCTTGAGTATTTTTCCTTATTCAGAGTCACCCTTTTTGACCTCCCTATCATTCTAGCATCCACCTCTTCAGTTCCATTAAGAATAAGATCTTGATCAATCACTTCATCTTCAGAGCATAAAATTAATTCCAAAGGTTTAATTCCCTGGCCCCCTAGTCTCTGGTTTCATAAAATATTATTGGTCATCTTATTTTATAAAACACAAATTTATTGAATTTTATATTGATAATAAATGATAAAATTTCCTCACATTGTGTTAAATATGTTTATTTATAATATATTTGGGATTAGATCATTCATTTAAAAATTTGATGGGAATTCTAGTTTTACCCTTTATAGTGTACTGTAGTATTTCAACGTTTTTTTAATATTTATTATTTGAACTTGAAATTTTTTAAATGTGTTCCTGACTTAATGGGATACAACTTTTTTGCAGAAAATTGGAGCTAAATCATGCATTTGGTTGGACTAAATAGACCATGAAGTTAAAGGTGGTCTGGGCCCACCAAATTAGACATTGGTTCTGTATTTGGGCCATAACATCTTCATCAGAGCTTGCATTGGGCCCACAATTTGAGAGAAGATCTCCAAACCAATTTTTCAAAAATCATTATTTTTTAAGAAATGATAATTCACGCGTTTTGAGGTCAAATGGGCACTGCAATTTGGATTAAAATATTTGGCTGATATTCCCCATTCACACTTGAAGCCTCTTTAAACTTAGCCTCCCCTCCACTCTATAAATTAGTTTTTTATCATTTTAAGGGGTTGGGAAGTTCATTGGGAAGTTTATGGAAGAGGATAAGTGGATCCAATCCAATTCTCCAACCATTTCAATAAGGGTAGATCTTGAAGCAAGGATCCCTTCAACAAAGCCTTCTTTTTCTCCTTGTTCTTCTTCTTCTTCGTGTTATAATACTTTTGTTTTTGTAATAAACTTATTTTCTCTTA
The DNA here is from genome assembly GCA_963277665.1 of Viscum album. Taxonomy (NCBI): domain Eukaryota; kingdom Viridiplantae; phylum Streptophyta; class Magnoliopsida; order Santalales; family Viscaceae; genus Viscum; species Viscum album. Next base: position 401,974,605 of record OY728126.1, read on the forward strand.
CTTTATTTATTATATTTTATTCTATTTTTTTTAAATTTATTTTTCTCTTAATCTTCTTAATTGGTCTGAAATAAAGAGTAGAAATTATATTGGGTTCTACCCTCTCTAAACCTTTGTAAATGAAAAACGTTTCTACGATGACTACACCACCCATGGAAGAGTAGTTATTTTAGTAATCGATCTACCTATAACCTCCATCATTCATTTATTTTGAATAAATGAGATAATTTAATTCAAATAATATGATCTATTAATTGATTTTTTTAATTTAAATTAAAATAAGAAAGTAATTGAACAATAAACACAAATCATGTGGGGTCAAGAATTGTGTGAATTGTGAGAGCACGAACTTACTTGGTAATTCAAAACCATACGGGGTCAATTTTTATTGTTTAAATATAATCCCTTGACTCAATTAATTCTAATTTCTATAGAGTATATGTGCATTAATTTACCATTGATCATAATCTAACCACAGAACATCAATCAAAGCAGGGTGATGTGATTGCATGTTCTGAAGTTAGCCTAGGGTTAAATTCACTTCATCTTTGTGGTAAAGTTAATTCTCGTAGGGTTCGGGATTTAACAAATTAAGAGATCATAATTAAGTGGATATTAATTTTAAATTATAATTATTAATAAATTATTTAATAGGTATAGTTAGATTGATTGTTCATTTTAAATTATTTTATAAAAAAACATCTTCTTGTTGTGTCTTTTTAATCGAACATTATTTCAACAATAAAAACAAAACAAATTATGCAATCTTATTCCAGAAAACTTATTCTATATTTATGTATGGTTAAAAAACCCCACATCATTTCACGTAGTTTTATTATTCCATTTTATGATATTTCTAAAATTCCTTTAACAAGTTGTCAAATTTACTTCCTCTGAGAGATGAACTTGGTTAGCCACTCTGTTGTACCTAAGTACCCAAAAACCACTAATTATTTGAGGGCGCCCATGATAGCACCTTTCAAATTGGCATTGTTACTAGGGAGGTAAGTAATTATTTTAACCATTTAGAGGTATTTATTTTATTTTACATTTTATTCTCTTCTTTTCTTATTTCATGATTCTTTACCCAATCTGATTTTTCTTCTTCTTTTATTTTCTTCTTCTTCTTTTTGGACCATCAACTCAAATTTCTCATTTTTATTATGGTACACTTTCCTTATTTTTATTTTTATATTATTTATTACATGAACTAATCCTAAATATCTCGTAGATATTGATCTTGATATTGAATATATCCTTTGATCTCGAATCAGATATTCTCAGTCTACAGGAAGTTTCAACATTCAACCAGTTGGAGAATTCCTCCAATATCAGAACATTGAAATTGAAAGTAATTAAAATTCAAACATAAAAAAAGAACTGATGGCTGAAAATAATAGAAATTAACTTAATATAACCATTATAGAATTGGTTGCACCAAATATTAACTATCAACTAAATTGCATTGCATACCCAAATCTCAAATTGGAATTTGAAATGAAATCTGGGTTAATTCATCTTCTTCCAAAGTTTCATGAATTATCTGGTGACGATCCAAATAAATATTTGAAAGAATTTAATGTTTTTTTCTCAAACATAAAACCAACAAATGTTTCTGAAGATCAAATCAAACAAAGATAATTCCCATTATCACGTGATGGAGTTGCAAAAGATTAGATGTATTATTTACAAACTGAATATGTAACTTCTTGGAATGATTTGAAATGTCTGTTATTTCCTAGATTATTTCCATCATAAAGGAACACATCCATTAGAAAAGAGATATCAGGGATCAAGAAAGCCCAAGGGGAGACTATGTATGAGTACTATGAGTGATTCAAGAAGTTGTGTGTAAGCTTCCCACATCACCAAATTAGTGAGCAAGTCCTTATCAAATACTTCTATGATGGACTAACACATATGGAGAGGATCGTGGTGGATGACACTACTAGAGGAGAATTTGTGGATAAGACACTAGTGGATTTATGTGCATTAATTAAAAAGATGGCCCAAAACTCCTAATAATTTAGTGATCGTGGTACACCACATGTCAGGGGAGTCCATCAGGTAAGTCCTTCTCTTGAGATTCATTTTATTGATACCAAGTTAGAAGAATTGGCCACCATGGTGAGGAAGTTTTATTTTTCTCAAAATACATTTCAACCCACTCCTTTAAGGCCTTGTGGCATTTGAACTGAGACAAGCCACCCAATTGACTGTTTCCCCCAACTACAAGAAACAGAAGATTGTGCAGCAGTGTTTCCTGGGAGACCATATCTGCAGCTATAACAACCATATCACCAAAAGAAGCTTGATTCCTTTTCTCCAACATACAACCAAGGTGGAAGGATCAATCATACATGAGGTATGTATTTGGAAAACAACAAAGGTCCCATTTTCAACAAAATATCCAGCAGCCTCCACTCTACCAATAGGGTTTCCAACAACCCCAAAGTCAATTTGAAGCTCAAGAATCAACAATTCAACAATAAGGGAACTATCATCCAAAGGTAGATTCTAACACTGATGAAATTTTGAATAAAATTTTTCTTAATAAACAGAATGAGCCAAAGAGTAAAGGTTCAGAGCTGAGGGAGTTGAAGACTCAAATGATCCAGATTGTCACCGCCCTCCATGAATTGGTATGTAAGAATTATGGAAATCTACCTTTCCAACCTACTCCAAATACCAAAGGGAATGTCAGTTCCATCACATTTAGATGTGGGAAAAAAACAACTGATACATCTGTACCTATCATTCCATTGGGATTCACCTCAACTATGGAGAAGACCCATTCCAAACTAGCTAATGAGTAACCCAAGGAGAAAGATAAAGGTAAGAACAAGATTAATGATATTCCTCCTAAACCCCTTCCTTTTCAAAATAGAGATTTTTCAAAAAAAATAGCTGAATAGGTGATGCCAAAAGAAGTTTTGGATACATTCAAGTGTGTGAAGATCAACATCTTTTTACTTGAAGCCATCAAGAAAATACCTAGGTATGAAAAATTATTAAAGGAACTTTGTACCAATCGAAGAGGGATCAAAGGAAATGATAGGATCATTCTTGGAAATAATGTGTTGGAACTCATAACACTAACTCTAGAAATTCCAAAAAATTGCAAGGATCCCCGAACATTCACTATATAATTAACCATAGGGAAGTTACACTTTTCTGATGCACTTTGTAATTAAGAAGATTCCGTAAATGTGATGCCTCACTCTGTATTCTCTTCTTTGCAGTTTGGTGAGTTGAAACCAACAAGAGTAGTGGTGCAGTTAGAAAATAGAGCTACATCATATCCAGCGGGAGTCCTTGAGGATGTACTTTTCCGGGTAAGAGAAATGATCTTTCCATCATATTTCCACGTGCTTAACATGGAGGATGATCAGGTAAGTTCTCAGGCTCCCATTATCTTAGGTAGACCATTCTTTAAAACTGCAAAAACTATCATAAATGTCAATGAGGGTACACTTTCCATGGTGTTTGGGGATGAAGTTGTGATATTTAATATTATGGACACCATGAAGTACCCCTTTGAGGACCATTCTGCATTTGTTATATCCCATTTTGAACAACGAAATAAAAACCCCATGGAAGTTTATTGTCCTATTCTTAGGGAGATTAGGAGTATTAGTCATAATTTGATGTCTAAGAGCACTTATACACCTCTTTATAATACACAAAACTCTCTTATATTTGATTTTGAAATGAATTCATACTTTTATTTTGATGATGTGAACTCTGATTATGACTTGGATATTGAATATGATGATGGTTTTGATGTATTATTATCTGATTTTGATGATGATGATTCTGGTACTAATGTTCATTGTTCCCATATTTTAGTTCATTCAATGTCTCCATCCATACATCACTCCATCTACATTGGAACTCAAGCTATTTCCACCTAATCTCAAATACTCATACTTTTTAAGTGGTGAGAAATTACCTGTTATCATTGCTAACAATCTCCCTTTTGAACATGAAGAAAAACTTTTGAATCTTTTGAGGAAGAATGTTAAGGAAATAAGGTGGACCTTGGATGACATATAAGGTATTATCCCCTCCATTTTCATGAATTGGATTATTTTAAAGTATGGGGATTAACCGGTTAGGCAACCACAAAGGATACTCAATCCAACTCTTTTGGAGGTTGTTAAAAAAGAGGTTGAATGTTGCTTGAGGTAAGTATAATCTATCCAATTTTAGATTCCTAGTGGGTAAGTCCTATTCAGGTTATGCCTTAAAAAATTGGTTTTACTGTTATTAAAAATGAGAAAGATGAGTTAGTTCCAATGAGGGTACAAAACAGTTGGTGTGTGTGTATTGATTATAAGAAACTAAATTAGTCCACTTGCAAGGACCATTTCCCCTCCCATTTACTGATCAGATGCTTGAAAGACTATCTAGGAAAATGCACTATTGTTTCTTGGATAGATTTTATGGATATTTTTAGGTTCCTATTTCTCTGTATGATCAGGAGAAGACCTCATTCACTTATCGATTTGGTATGTTTTCCTACTGAAGGATGCCATTTGGACTTTGCAATTCCCTAGGTACCTTCTGGAGATGCTTAGTGAGTTTTTTTTCTAATTTTATTGAGACCTTCATGGAGGTATTCATGGATGATTTTACAATGTATGGGTCTTCATTTTATGATTTTATATATAGTTTGGAAAAGGTTTTTAATCATTTTATTGAGAAGAATCTGGTCTTAAATTTTGAAAAGTGTCATTTTATGGTAGAGCATGGAATTGTCTTAGGGAATGTAGTATCAAAACATGGGATAGAGTTTGATAGATCTAAGGTATATATTATTTCATCCCCACCCTATCCTTCATGTGGGCATGATGTGAGATCTTTTCTAGGGAATGTAATATTTTTTCAGAACTTTATCAAAGATTTTAGTAAGATTTCTCTTCCTATTCCATGATTACTTCAAAAGGATTCTGATTTTGTGTTTGATTTTTCTTGAAGTAATTCATTTGATGAGCTAAAACAGCATCTGACAACACCACCTATCATACATCCTCCATGGTGAGAGCTTCATTTTGAGCTTATGTGTGATGCCTCTAACTTCACAGTTGGATCTGTCTTATCTCAGAGGGTGGAGGGATGTTCACATGTGATTGTATATGCATAAAGGACACTGGATTTAACCCAATAAATCTATACAACCATGGAAAATGAGTTTCTTTCTATCATATTTTCTTTATATTAATTTTGTTCATATTTATTGAGCTATAAAGTAGTTATTTTTTTTGATCATGAAGCTTTAAGGTACCACTTGAATATGACATATGCAAAGCCTAGACTTTTCTGATGGATACTCCTTCTTCAAGAATTTGACATTGAGATAAAGGAAAAGAAGGGGTCAGAAAAACTAGTGGTGGACCACATGAGTAGGCTTACTCACACACTACAGGATGACACCTTATACCAAGTACCACTTTAAGAAACTTTCCCCAATGATCATCTTTATTCCATTTCATGTATGCATCCTTGGTATGCTGATTTAGTGAACTACCTTGTTTTATATAAAATTCTTGAAAATTTAAAGAAACATAAAGTCCAAAAGTTAAAGAGTGAGTCTAGATTTTATATGTGGTATGACCCCTACTTATGGAGCATGTGTAGTGACCAATTTATTAGGAGGTGTGTTCCTAATCATGATTTTGATTCTATTCTGCAATTCTATCATACACTATCTTATGGTGGACACTTTGGACCTCAATGGACAACTGGGAAGGTTTTGGACTCTAGATTGTATTGGCCTGGTTTATTCCATGGTGCTCTTGTGTTTTTTAAGTCGTGCTCACATTTTCAACACACTGGTAATATTTCTAGGAGACATTAGATTCCCCAAAAACCCATATTATTCTGTGAGATTTTTGATGTATGGGGAATTGATTTTATGGGTCATTTTCCTAGTTCATTCGGTTTCTTATATATTTTGGTTTTCATTGATTATGTGAGAAAATGGGTAGAGGCTAAGGTCACCATGACTGGTGATTCTCATGTTGTTGTGTACTTTTTCAAATAACAGATTTATTTCGGGTTTAGAGTACCAAAAACCATCATCAGTAACAAAGGAAAAAACTTTTTCAATCAGAATTTTTCTCCCCTCCTTCGGAAGTATGGGGTGACACAAAAAACATCAGCAGCATGCCATCCCCCAAACAAATGGTTAGGATGAGGTTTCAAATAGAGAGTTGAAATTTTGTTTGGAGAAATCGTGCAGCCAAATAAGAAGGATTGGAGCAAGCACTTGGATGATGCATTGTGGGATTATAGGACAACATACAAGACACCCATTGGGGTGTCCCCATTTCAGATTATTTTTGGGAGAGTGTGTCACCTCCTCGTGGAGGATGAGCATCGGGCTTATCGGGCTATAAAGAAATGTAACATGGATTTGGCCTAAGATGGAATCCAAAATAAGATGAAAATTCAAGATCTTGAGGAGATTTGATTGTCTTCATATGAGAACTCAAAGCTATATAAGGAAAGATCAAAAAGGCTTATGAAAAAATGATCCAGAAAAGTGAATTTCAAGTTGGAGAGAAATTCTTGCTCTATAGTTCACGACTGAAGATGATTCCTGGTAAGTTACATTCCAAGTGGTTAGGTCCTTATGTTGTGACTAATGTTTTTTGCTTATGGTGTAGTGGAGATCTCACAAGAGGACACTAGAAGGAGCTTTATAGTTAGCGATTTTTTTTGAAGAAATACATTGAGGGACTTATTACTAATGCAATGGATTTCATCACACTGTATGACCCCATCATCACTCGAGCATATCAAGCTATTCCTAAACCTTTCACTTTTATATTATTTATCCTAATTAAAATTATATATTTCATGTGCATATATCATCTCATAGGTTCACATTGAGAACAATGAAATATTTTAAGTGTGTGGGAGGGGAAAAAATTTTGGGGTAGATATTTAGGATTTTTATTTGTGTGTTTTATGTTTTTTTCCTATTATGTTTTTGGTTAAAAAATTCCAAAAAAACACAAAAAAACAAAACACAAAAAATAAATAAAAAAGAAACAAATATATCTTGTAACATTCTCATGTAGAACATATAAAAAATGAATGTTTTCAAAATTAATTGGTAGAAATATAAGCATGAGTAATATTTCATCATCAAGGGTTTACTTTTATAAAAATTTAAGTCATCAATGATATGAATGGTTGTGTAATTATAAAACCTTTTAGATTTTGACATAATTATTTATGATATTTGTTCATGGTAAATCATTTAATTGATTTCTCCACACAATTTTTCACACAATCATGACTTGTGAGTTTCTCATACCCAATTTAATGTATATTCAGGGTAAGTAATCCTTTTCCGCTTATAACATTGTCTTTCCATATGTTTGTTTCTCTTATGATCGTTTCCATCACTATACCTGGTTGACCTATGTGTGTTCACCTAATATCTGACTTTCGTACACCCTCTAAAAAAATTCAAAAAAAAAATACAAAAAACAAAAAAAACAATCAATAAAGAGGGGAGTGAAGAAATATACAACAAGTGGGTATATTTAGGTTGGGTGTTTGTGGTTTGACTTCTGGGATTGCTTAAATGAGTGGGTTTTGGAATTTGATTGTAAAGGATGTTGAAAAAGTTTGTTGGAATAGAATTAGGTAATAAGGAAAGTTTTTACATGACCTGGATATACTGAAAAATGGTTGGATTTATGATCTTGGAATGGTTGTAACACACAAACATAGAGAATTAGTGGCATGGTAGACCCATGACTTGTTTCCCTATGATTAGTGATATGAATCTCATTGGATTTTGTTTTGACACAATTTATGAGATAATAAATTTAAAATTTATTGATATTGACTCTTTATGGGATTCTTACTTTGCCTATATTTTCACTTTGGATTGAGAAATTTAAATATGCATATATCGTCACAATTTTTTCGAATACATCATATGTGGTTTTCCCCAGAAGTGCAAAAGGGTAAGTGTGGGGGAGTTGATAAAACATATTTTTATTGAATATTTTATTGATAATAAATGATAAAATTTCTTCACATTGTGTTAAATAAGTTTATTTATAATATATTTTGCATTATATCATTCATTTGAAAATTTGATGGAAATTCCAGTTTTACCCTTTATAGTGCAATGTAGTATTTCAAAGATAAATGTTTTAATATTTGTTATTTAATCTTTAAATTTTGTAAATGTGTTCATGACTTAATGGGATATAACTTTTTTTCATGAAATTGGAGCTAAATCGTGCATTTGGTTGGACTAAATAGACCATGAAGTAAAAGGTGGGTTGGGCCCGCCAGATTAGACATTGGTTCTGTATTTGGGCCATAACTTCTTCATCCAATATTGGATTGGGCCTAACGTTTGAGAGGATATTTCCAACCCAATTATTCAAAAATAGTTCTTCTGTAAGACTAGCTCCTTCACACGTTTGAGAGGTAAAATTGGTTGTGCAAGTTGGCTTAAAATATTTGGCTGAGATTCCCCATTCACACTTGAAACCTCTTTAAACCTAGCCTCCCATCCACTCTATAAATTAGTGTTTTTTCATTTGGAGGGGTTGGAATGTTTATTGTGAATTTTAGGGAATAAGAGAAGTGGATCTAATCTAATTATCCCACTATTTCAATAAGGGTAGCTCTTGAAGCAAGGATCCCTTCGACGAAGCCTTCTTCTTCTCCTTATTCTTCTTCATGTTGTAATACTCATGATTGTGTAATAAACTTCTTTTTTATTATTATTTTTATTCAATTATATTGTTTTTTGTTCAAATTTATTCTTCTATTAATCTTCCTTATTGGATTGGAATCAAGAGTAGAAATTATATTGGGTTCTACCCACTCTAAACCTTTGCAAATGAAAAACATTTCTACAATGACTACACCGCCCATAGAAGAGTAGTTATTTTTAGTAATCAATATACCTCTCACTTAATTCATTAATTTATTTTGAATCAATGATATACTTTAATTCAAATAATATGATCTATTAATTGAGTTTTTATTTTAAATGAAACTAAGAAAGAAATTTAATAATAAACACAAATCATGCGAGGTTGAGAATTGTGTGAATTGTGAGAGCATGAACTTAATTGGTAACTCAAAACCACACAAGATCAATTCCTATTGTTAAAATATAATCCCTAAACTCAATTAATTTTAATATCCAGATAGGATATGCATCTTAATTTACCACTGACCATAATCTAACCTTAGAACATCAATAAAAGCAGGGTGTTGTGATTGCATGTTTCGAAGTTAGCCTAGGGATAAATTCATTTCATCTTTATGGTAAATTTAATTCTCGTATGGTTCGAAATTTATCAAATTAAGGGATAATAATTAAGTGGATATTAATTTAAGTGATAATGATTAATAAATTATTGAAGAGGTAGAGTTAGATCGATAGAAACTATTAAAATATTTTCTAAAAAAACATCTTCTTGTTGTGACTTTTTAATTGAGAATTATTTCAAAAATAAAAACAAAAAATATTATACAATATTCTTCCAAAAAACTTATTTTAGATTTATGAATGGTAAAAAAATTCCCACATCCTTTCATGTAGTGTTATTATTCCATTTTATTTTATTTTCAAAATACCTTTAATAAGTCTTTAAATTTACTTCCTCCTTTGAGAGATGCCTATGGTCAGCCACTCTGCTGCACCTAAGTACCCAAAAACCACTAATCATTTGAGGTCACCCATGACATCACCTTTAATTATTGTTTGTATTTTTCATAGACTGAGTCTCCATAGGAGGTGGTAAGGAGGATTAATCCTTCCTTCACTTACTCCTCTTAATACTCTGATTACTCTTCATACTTAAATCTTCATCTTCTGTGTGCTCGGGTTCACTTTCATTAGTATATTTCATAGAGACCCCATCATTATGAACTGGGATAGATGGATCTGAACTCAAACCAACATCAAAAGAACTTCAAATTTGTTAATCAAGTGGATAAGAGTCTGGATCAAAAAATATGATCCCCCTGGATTCTCATTTCTGGTTGAATTAGCCTTATCAACACCAGCCTCATGCCTCTCCTTATACACCTCACCATTGCCCGACCAAAACACCATGTTGTAAGAATCTATAGAGGCAGACTCCTCCCTTCTAACCAACTACACCATAACTATAGTACTCCCATTCAACTGGTTGTCCATTTGAGAATCCTCATACGTGACCATACCATCATCCTTCGGCTCACTAATGGAAGGTCCAGTTAGATCCTGCTTCAGCCTATGGAACACCTTAGACACTTGTAGATTAACCTAAGATATTGAGGCATTATTCACCTGATCCTTTCTAGACATCCCCTCAAGAGACAGTTCGCATTCCACTGGAGTACTAACAAGTTGTTGTTCCTCCACCATTCGTAGCAGTTAAGGTCCCCGACCTCCCCCCTCTATACCCATTGTCGATTGACCTAGACCATCCTCCTCACATTCCTCTAGAACCTTACCCCTTCCACCCTCCTCTGCCCTTCCCCTGGGATGGACTCCCCAGTGACAAACCTCCATTGAGTGAACTGATCTCTTGAACACTGAGAAAACATCATTTCTAATTCCCATGCCCTTTCGTATTACAGACCCCTGATGGCAAGCATCTGATGAGTGCCCCAAACACTAGAAGGTAAAACAGAAAGCAGTCCAATTTGCATAAATCACAGGCTGCTTACACCTATATTCATCTTCAATTGAAATGTATACATATTCAAAATGAATTAGGGATGGGTCCAGTTCCACACAAACCCGTGGGTTGACCGGGTGAAAAACAACCTCAGTACGACTATCGAAACATAGGAATCTACCAACAATATTACCAATCATCCTGATAAAGGATATGTTTTTAAATGGAAAAGGAAGATTTGGAAAACTTACCCAAATCACACTCATATATATATATATATATATATATATATATATTATTTTTTACATGTTAATATATATATATTTATATATCCAAATTATTACAAACTTCCAGCAACCCTAAATAACAAAAACATAATCTTTTAAATCTAAATATCGTACAATGAGAAAAATACTTTAAATAAAATTAAATCAACTCATGAATAAGAAAGAAACCCAAATAGATAATAATAAATTTGGATTAACAGTTAATATAAATTAAATTATTAAAACAAGATAAATCTATAAACATAGGTTTTTACCATACTTATATTGACAACATTGAACCAAAATATGCAAAACATAATGACGAATAAGAGAAGCAGAGTCTGTACCTAGAATATCTAAACAGAAATCCACAAATAATTGGATGTAACAAGAATTTTTAGAGCTTCATGGAGTGGGGTGTCTGGATAGGGTGTGACACATTGGTTTCAGAGAGGAAAGAAGAAAGGATAGGAACAATAAATAGGGGCCATGTTGTTAAATTGAAGGAGTTTTTGCTATGGGATATTTTCAAGAGAATTAATTATGTCACAAAAAGTTTTTCTGTCAAAAGTATTAGTTATGGGTATTGATTTCCATTGCAAATACTCCCAATTCAATGAGAAATTGAAATGGATTTAGAAGTTTGTCTCAAATGTCCGTCATTGATATATTTCAGGCTTGGTGGAGGGAAATCCCACAAGAACTATTTGTGATGGATGTAATATGTAAATACCTGGAAATTTCCATATAATTGTTTTTAAATTATTTGGGCTTATTATGAGTTTTAAAAAAATAGCGGCACTTGATTCCGAGGCCCGATGTGCTCAGAACTGAATTTTGAAATTTTTTTAATGTACGTTTAGTAAACACTCAGGTGGAATTTTCTATATATTTAACTGGTGCTTGAATTATAAATATGAGGGAATCATTGAATCTACAGTGCTAGGATTCTCTTCAGGGAGACTTAACTTCGACAGTACTAGGTCGGGTGAAAAAGTTAGTTTTTTCAACTTTTAAATAAAGAATAAAATAACATAAAAATCATTATTCTATTTTCCTACCTCCTGTTGAGTGGTGGTGGTGGGACTGATGGGTTGTGAAGCCATTTAATGGATTGAATATTTGATTTGTAACCACACCATTAAGAGATTAAGAGGTTCATTCATTAATGAACCTCATTAATCTCTCACTGCATTAACCTCCTTTCCCACTCTATTTTAATTGAGGCTTGGGTTAGGATTTTGTCACACCTATGAGGAACCTATGGTGAATGACATCGACATCTTCCACCGATGAAGAATGGAAGAATGGATGTCAATGATCTAGGATCGATGAATGTTAGTGACTTCTCCTAGTGAGGAATCTTCTCCTGGAACAACTGCATCATCACCCAACAGATCTCGAGGTAGGGCGTTTTGTCTTGATTTAATTCTAATAGTTTGAAGATGAATTAATCTCACCCTATTTATGATGCAATTGCAGAGGGCATGGGCCAAACGAACAAGACCCGAACCCTCTGCCACTTGATTTCTCACTAAATTCTTCAAGGGAGGTTTTCTCAACATAATGGAACCTTGATACTGGGAGGCACATAGAGATAGCGACATCCCAATAGGCCCATAAGTGCTTTCGGAATGGAAAACAGAACACAGGAGCTCACCTGGGGGCCCACGGAAGACCCGCCAGCACAAAAACGATGTGGCGGTGCCGGAGACCGACATCAGTGGGCGAAGGCGGTGGTTGGTGCTCGCCAACCGCAGAAGGGGGCAGTGTCGCACAACGTCGTGGTAGACCGAAGGTGTGTCTAACACTCGGCCGGCCGCGTTCGTGGAAGGGAGATGTGCTGTCGTGCACCGTAGGTGGAGGTCGTGGCTTATAAGCGAGGATGGAGGAGGACTCGCTCCCTGTAGGTCCCATTGATATCAAGGTGGCACCACGTGGTGCCGTCGATTAAAGATTCAAATGTCTCTTTGATCCATTTGGGAAGGAGGGGCGTACAACCCCTTGTGTGGGTCGCGCCAGCCGTCAGGCCAGGCTGGTCCGCTGCCCAATGGGCTGAGCCTGCTGTGGCCTGACCTAGTCGAATCGGGCTGGGCTGGGCCGGGTCAAACCTGGACTGGGTCAGGTTGGCCCAGGACGGGCGGGTTGGGCCATTTTGACAGGGTCAGACCTGACCTGGACCCTCTTCGGCCCAAATAAGTTTAAATGGTTGTATATTACAAACCAAATGTCAATTTGATGATCCGTATATGGTTTTGGAATCCTTGGGATGAGAAGGTCCTTTTGAGATACTCCACCTGAGTTTTGGATAATGTTGGAGTACGACTGGGTTGGATCGTACCCAAATCCAATTGGGCCCTTGGAACTTAAATGCCAATAACTCTCAGACTGGGCGTCTGATTGATGCATCGTCTGTTGCGTTGGAACCCTTATGACTTGAACGGTCATTGGGTTACTTCTTCGTGGGACTTCATTCTAGTTAAAGTACAACCGATTGCTTGAGGATTGGATCCTCCCAGAATCAAGTGTACTATGTATGGGAATCTTGTGGCTGGATGAGATGTGAAGAATGAATAGAGATCTTGTGTGGATCAGCAGCTAGCGATCCTACGTGGAGCATCACCAAGAGATCCTATGTAGATCATCACCTAGAAATCTTGTGTGGATCATCACCTATACATCCTATGTAGATCATCACCCAGCGATCATGTGTGGATCAGTAGTAGAACCCTTTGACAGAATAAGAAGATCTAGCCTTATGACTAATCATATGTTCTTATGTACATAAGTTACACCTGTTTTGAGATGAGTCTTTTACTTTGTTATATGTGATTAATATCATGCTTTTTTTGTTTTCATTTTTTGAATTTTGAGAGTCCTTCGGGGGTCTCGGGGTCCCTAATGGGTATTGTTATACTCACCCCTGCACAGGCTTTGCCCGCACCTTGTTGTGTCTTATGCAGACGACGAGCATCTTGGATTAGACTTTATGGGCCAGGACTAGGCGGTACATGGAGGTGATTGGTTGACGTGAAGGGTTGTGGAGAAAAGATATACCTACCCTTCATGTAGTATCTGTGGAGGATGATCTCAGGAGATGTTTTCTGTTTAATGTTGTATTGTATCTTTTAGTTGGGCTTGTATTCCGTCCCCCTTTACTTTCAGTTCACACTTTTACTAGTACAGATTTACTTCGTGATTGTATCATGTTGTGTTCTTGAACTGTGTTTCGTATAGGTATAAAGTAAATTCCTTCCTGTTTTAAGGATATGGCTTTTCAGTGCTAGTTTCCAACCCCTGGCCTCTGGAAGGCCAGTTTGGGATAGACACGGTGCGGGCCCTGGGGGACGAGTCTTAAAAAGTGTTATTAGAGAATTAGGTTCTACCGAATAACTAGAACTCTAATATTTTCCATGGAGTAATAGTGTTAAGTGTTTTGAGTGTGGTTTTTAGTTCAGGGAGTCTAGTGTTGGTGCAGCGACCGATGTATCCATACACCAGGACCCTGAATTCTAATTTCCGACTCGATGCATGAAGACATAGATTGCATGTGTTTTGGAAATGTTTTAATTTTAATCTATTTAGAGTCAGATCACCAGGTAAAATTTATTGACCATGGTTTACCTTTTTTTTTTCAGGATTCCTCCACGTAGATAACCAGCCAGTATTCCAGAGAGATTACACAATAATGGCCCACCGAGCGATGAGGCTTCGCTGCAAGGCCCTCTTACTATGTTGAAACCTTCGGGTGGTGTACCAGCAGCACCAAAACTCATAGGGAAGTAGTTACCACCAACCCCTCTATCATACCATGCATGCACACTGAGCGCATTACATAAGTTTTAGAGACAGAGGCCTCAGAGGTTTTGAGGCCAGACAGATCCCCAGACAACTGAGGACTGGCTGGAGGCTGTGGCATGGGTTTTCTCTTAGCTGAGACACCAGCAGATTAGATGGTTATCCTAGCAGCTAGCCTCTTCTAGGGAACAATAAGGAGATGGTGGAGTCTGAAGATCCATACGCATAAGGAGGTGACACTCTTTTGGTTGGACTATGAGACCCTCTTCAAGGTGGATTTTATACCAACGACTTTATGCTCAGTGCGTATCCAGGAGTTGTTGTACTTATAGAAGGGTAGCATATCAGTGGCCTAGTACTCAGTGAGATTCATTGACCCCTAATTCCACTCCACCGACATGGTATGAGACCCATTCTATAGGGCATGAACCTTTAAGTAGGGTCTCTAGAAAGAGATCAATGCATCGATGATATCACTCAATATCCCGACACAGATTGGAGTGCTCAAGAAAACATTATTGGTGAAGAGCTTCTTAGTTGAGAAGGCACCGACAGTGAGAGCCACCACTGGATGACAGGTAACTGAGTCATCTGTAGAAAACAGTAGGAAAATGATGTAGAGGTGTAAGTGGTCTAGATCTTCTAGTGGATGACCCCAGGACGTAAGGTTGGAGGTGCACAGCTCACGAGGTAGAGGAGGCCTTCTAAGGACTAACGCCTATTACTGTTGCAGCAAACAGGGACACATGGCTTGCAAATGCCCGATTACCCACATAGACAATCAGCAGATGACCGAGGGACCACCAAGGAAAGAAATGAGGTACGAGCAAGGGGGTATGAAGGGCAGCAGACATGTCATAGGAGCAGGTCGTGCAGTAGGTGGTGGATGATGGTTTGAGGTTCTACCACCATCACCCCAGGTGTTCCACCCTGATCGTAGGGTGTAGGTGGACAGGGGCGAGATCAGCTTCAAGTGGTAGAGGCCTACTATCACGGCGATCTAGATATGATTAGAGGTACGATATGTGTTTATTTTACCTATATGTTGTTCTTATAGACACATGTTTCAGTCACTCTTTCATTTCCATGACCCTCGTTCAGATCTCAGAGATTCCAAAAGAGTTGTTGTCTTGATCCATATGATTAAATAATCCTATGAGAGAATATTATATGATTATAAACTAGTTCAGATAGTGTGATCTCACTCTAGGAGGTGAGAACTTCAGCTAGGTTCTATTAGTAGCAGCATCGAGGCCTTACGATGTCATCTTGGGTATGGACTGGCTACCACTTTCCATGCTCAGATTGACTGTTTTAGGTGTAAAGTGTGGTGTGTCTGTGAATATGGGATCTATTTTTTTCACTGGTGAGAAGGAAACATTTGCGGCACAGGATGGACTCTCTCAAAGGAGGGTTCATCCAATCACTCCTTATTTTGATAGCCGTACACTCATACCTATTAACGGGAGGAGTTTGAGTTATCCTGTAGTGGTGGACTAGTATGTTGATGTCTTTCTCGATGATGTTTTGGGACTACCTCCTCACAGAGAGGTCAACTTCTACATCAACTTGTACCCTGGTAAGACACTGATTTCTATTCTAGCATATTAGATGGCCCCCGAAGATCTTTGTGAGTTGAAGGTATAGTTGGAGAACTTGTATAGAAAGGGGTTCATAAGGCCCAATGTTTCTCTATGGTAATCCCCGATTTTGTTCTCCAAGAAAGAAGATGGGTGTCTGAGGCTTTGCGTGGACTGTTGATGCCTGAACCAGGTGACCATGAATAAAAAGTATCCACTCTTAATGATTGTTTATCTCTTCGACTACCTAGAGAGAGCTCGATGGTTTTCAAAGATAGAACTCAGATCAGGATATCACCAGCTCAGGGTACGGGAAGAGGACATACAGAAGATGGTCTTCAGATTTCGGTATGGTCATTAAAAGTTCTTGGTGATTCCCTTTGGCATGAAAAATTCCCTAACAGTGTTCATGGGGCTCATTAATAGGATCTTCCACCCTTACATCAATTTCTTCATGGTGGTCTTTGTTGAAGACATCTTGATATACTCGGTGTCGGAGAAGGTGAACACCACACACCTACAGATAGATATGGATACACTCTGAGAGCACTAGCTTTATGGAAAGCTCTCTAAGTTCTAGTTCTAGATATAAGAATTCAACTTCATGGGGCACGTTATCTCTGAGGCTGGACTTGTAGTGGATCCAGAAAAGATAGAGGTTGTGCTTGCTTGGGATCCACCCAGAAGTGTGACCGAGGTGCAGAGTTTCCTAGGATTGGATTGGTACTACCAGAGATTTGTACCCAACTTTTCCAGAGTTGTGGAACCCTTTTTACCTTTGAAAAAGAATGGACAACCCTTCATGTGGATGGAGATATGCCAGTAGATTTTTCAAGATCAGAGACAGAGATTGACAAGTTCCCCCATCTTGAGGCTACTATAAGAGGGATTTGGGTATGTATTATACTGCGACACATCAGGGACTGGACTAGGTTGTGTCCGGATGCAAGAGCGAGTAGTGATCACCTATGGATCATGGCAGTTGAGATAACATGAGCAGAACTATGCTACCCATGACCTGGAATTACCAGTATTGGTTTTTGCACTGAGGATGTGGAGACACTACTTGATGGGAGAATGTTTTATAGTCTAATATAATCACAAGAGTTGTAGGTATATCTTATCATAGAAGGACCTGAACCTGAGACATCAGTGATGGCTAGTGTTCCTCTAGGTTTATGACTTTGAGATAGTTTACATTCCTAGGAAGGGGAATGTAGAAGTAGACATACTCAGCAAGAGATATGGTCTAGAGTTGCTGAGTGATGTGATAGAGCAGCTAGCTACATTGTTGTTATCATTCATGGATCATGATAGAGCGTCTTACCTCTAGTCTATGAAATTTACTCCCCCACTCCTTCAGCGAGTAAAGGAGTCACAACTTCGGGATGTAGAATACGAGGCCTGATGTGCTCATATATCATCAGGATAGGCTCTTGATAGATTTTTTGATGGTGGGGAGCACGTCATCCTCTTCAGAGGATGTACTATGGAAACAGTTACACTATAAGAGTAGGTGTTTAGGTAGTTTCATACATCCCCTTTTGATGTACATCCTGGTGTGGAAAAGATGTACCAGGACTTTTAGCATTAGTACTTGTGTCCAGGGATGAAGAAAGTGGTGGCGAAGTTCGTATCGCGATGCCTCACCTGTCAACAAGTGAAGGTCGAGCATTAGGTACCATCAGGCTTATCTCAACCACCTGAGGTATCAGAGTGGAAGTGGGATGGTATCTACATGAACTTTGTGATGAGGCTACCATGTATGTCCAAGGGAAATGATTCCATCTAGGTGATCGTTGACTGAATCACCAAGTCGGCCCACTTCCTACTCATATGAGAGCAGGGATAAGTAGAGAGCTTGAGACACCTCTACGTACAAGAGATTATACGACTTCACGAGGTCCTGACGTCGATCGTCTCTGATCGCAAAACACATTTAACATCCTTATTGTGTAAGGGGTTAAAAGAGGCGTTCGAGAGTTATCTATTATTGAGAACCGCCATTCATCCTCAGACAGATGGTCATAAGGAGCATACCATACAAACACTCGAGTAAATGCTTCATGTTTGTGTCATCGATTTTGGCCGCAGTTGGGAGTACCACCTTCCACTGGTGGATTTTTCATACAACAATAGTTATCACTCCACCATTGGCATGGCTATGTTGGAGGCCCTCTACAAGAAACCTTGCATATCACCACTATGCTGGAGATACCCAGGGGAGTCTGCACTTATGGGTCCAGAGTTGGTACAGGCTACCACAGAGAAGGTGCATATCATCCAAGAGTAGATGAATACTACACAAATATGACATAATTCTTATGCCGATAGGAGGCAGAGACCCTTGGAATTTGAGGAGTTATACTATATCTTCCTACGGGTCTCACCCAGACGTCGATTATAGAGGTTTGGATAGGGCGGAAAGCTATCTCCGAGGTTCATCAGACCTTTGCAGATCCGAAACATATTAGGCAAGGTGGCGTACCATCTAGATCTTCCCCTACAGATGCACTAGGTGCATAATTTTTTCCATGTGTCATAGATGAGGATGTATGTGAATGATACATAACACATTATCAACTAGGGAAAGTTGGACATCGATGATGGGGCGACATTTGTGGAGTTTCCAATGAAGATAGAGGATCAACGGGAGGGGGTCCTTCATGGGTAGTCGATTCCTCTAGTGTGAGTTCGTTGGTATCATGGGAATCTCGATGAGAGAACATGGGAGCGGGAGGCTCAACTATGTTCTTAGTAACCCCATTTGATCCCCTAGTTTTGTTGTAGCTTTTGAGGACAAAAATCTCTAAGGTATGGAAAATGTAAATACGCATAAATTTCCATGTAATTTTTTAAAATTATTTGTGATTATTATGAGTCTGTGAAAATTGGTGGTGCTTTATTCTGAGGCCCAGTGTGCCGGAAACAATATTTTGAACTTTTTTTAAGGTATGTTCAGTAAATGCGTAAGTGGAATTTTCTATCTTTTGAACTGGTGCTCGGATTAACATTTTGAGGTCACCATTGAATCTGCATTGCAGGGATTCACTTAAGGGAGGATTAACTTCGACAGCAGTAGGTCGGGTAAAAAGTTAGTTTTTGTGACTTTTAAAGAAATAAAAAAATAACATAAAAATTTATTATTTTATTTTCCTACCTTCTGTTGAGTAGTGGTAGTGGGACCGATGGGTTTTCAATCCATTTAATGGCCTGAATCTTCGATTTGTAACCACACCGTTGAGAGATTAAGAGGTACGTTCATTAATGAACCTCATTAATCTCTCACTATGTTAACCTCCTTTCCCACTCTATTTTAATTGAGGCTTAGGTTGGGGTTTTTGGAATGGTTGTGGGGAACCTCTAGAAAAGTACCAAGACATCTTCCACGGAAGAATAATGGAAGCATAGACTGTAATGATCGGGGATCGATGAACGCTGATGACTTCTTCCAACGAGGACTCTTCTCCCGCCACAACGACAACATCACCCAACGGATCTCCATGAAGGGTTTTTTTTTCTTAATTTACTTCTAAGAGTTTTAAGATGAATTAATTGAACCTTCTTTATGATGATAATGTAGAGGGAACATGCCAAATGACAAAGGCCTAGACCCTCCACCGCTTGATTTCTCATTGCGTTCTTCGGGGGAAGTTTTCTCAACTTAATAGAACTTTAAAACCGAGAGACATGTTGTGGCGATGGAATCTCGAGAGGCATGTAGGTTCTTTTGGAAGGGAAAATGGGCCACCGAAGCTCACCTGGTAGCCTTCAGAAGACCCGTTGGCGCGGTGGTGCCAATGACCGGTGCAGGGGGTGAAGGCGGCGGTCGACGCTCTCTATTCGCGAAAGGGGTGGCTCCGCACGACGCCACAACCAACCGAAGAGGATTCCAGGTCTCAACCTGATTCATTGGCGGAAGGGAGGTACTCTACTGTGCACCGTAGGTGGTTGCTGTGGCTTTGAAGCCGCAATGGAGGGGGACACGCTCTCTTTGGGTCCCGCAGACAGCAAGGCGACACCACGTGGCACTGCCGGTTGAAGAGTCAAATAGTTTTTTGAGCCATTCAAGAAAGAGGGGTCGTGCGACCCCTCGCAAAGGTCACGCCAGCCGATGGGATAGGCTAGTCAAATACCTAGTGGGCTAAGCCCGCCATGGCCCAGCCCTGCCGAATCGGTCCAAGCTGGTCCATGACCCAGTGGGACGAGCCCGTCACAGCCCAGTCAGTTCAGGCTGGACCGGTCTGTGGCCCAGCCAGTTCAGGCGGGGCTGGGTCAGACCTGGTTCATGTCAACCCAAACTGGGTCGGGTTGACACATGATGGCGGGTTGGGTCGGTTTAGTCGGGTCAGGCCAGACCTGGACCATCTTTAGACCAGATGCGCTTAAAAGGTCATAACTTACAAACCAGACATATGTTTGACAAGACGTCTATGACGTTAGAATCCTTGGGATGAGATAGTACAGTTAAGATACTCCACCTATATTTTGGAGAAGGTTTTAGTATGGCCAGGTTGGTTGTACCCAAACCCAACCGGGCCCTCAGCACTAAAATGCCTTTAAATCTCAGACCGTGCGTTCAAATGACGCGCCGTCTATTGCATTGGAAACCTTATGATATGACAGATCATAGGGTTAATTCTTCATGGGAAATTGTTATAGTTGAAGTATGACTGATATCTTGAGGAGTGGATCCTCCTAGAATCAAGTGTACTATGTACAGGAATCTAGTGGTTGGCTAAGACATGAAGAATGAATAGCGATCCTGTGTGGATCAGCACCTAGCGATCCTATGTGGATCAACACCTAGAGATCTTGTGTGGATAAACACTTAGAAATCTTGTGTGGATCATCACCTAGTGATCTTGTGTGGATCAACACCTAGTTATCCTGTGTGGATCAGCAGTAGACCCCTTTGACAGAATAAGATGATCTAGCCTTACAACTAATAATATATACTTCTGTACTTGAGTTATACCTGGTTTGAGATGAGTCTTTTGCTTTGTGCTTTGTGATTGAGAATATGCTTTTTTGTTTTCCTTTCTGCAATTATGATAGACCTTCAGGGGTCTTGAGGTCCCTACTAGGTAGTGTTATACTCACCCCAATATGGGCTTCGCCCACACCTTGTTGTGTCTTGTGCAGACAATGAGCAGCTTGGTTGATACATTAGGGGCTAGGACTAGGCGGTACACGGTGGTGACTGGTTGATGTGGAGAGCTGTGGAGACAAGCTGTACCTACCATTCAGGTAGGATCCATGGAAGACAATCTTAGGAGCTGTTTTATGGTTTCTGTTGTATTGTATCTTTTAGTTGGTCTTGTATTCTAGCCCCATTTAGTTTCATTACACACTTTTACTACTGCATTTTGACTTCGTGATTTCATATTTTTGTGTTCTTGGACTATGTGCTGTATAGGTTTTAAGTAAATGCCTTCTATTTTTAGGGATACGCCTTTCTGGTGCTAGTCACCAACCCCTGTCCTATTGAAGACGGGATTGGGTTAGTCAGGACATGGGCCCCAGGGGATGGGTTGTGACATAATATTCCATCGGAAATAATTACTATTTATGAGGAAATACTACATCTATTGAAAATATTTCATGCCAAACAACTATTTGCGATGAAGAATTTTTCCATCGCAAATGCTTGATATTTTAGTACTTTTTAGTAAAGGTTTTATAAAAATGTTACCAACTTGTTCCATTGTAGGAACATATTATATATTGAGTTCATTATTCTTCACATTCTCTTTGATGAAGTGATATTTGATATCAATATGTTTTTAATGATAATTTTTCATAGGATTCCTTGTAAGATTTATAGCACTCTGATTATCATAACCCTAAAGAATGGGTAAGTTGAATTTAATAAGAAAATATTCTAATTGTGTTTTCATACACATATGTTTTGTTGCACCTTGAGTGGTGGAAAGCATACTTAAATCTAGTCATGATAAGAGTTCCAAAATTATATTTTTTTACTATGAAAAATCACAAAAATTTACCCTAGAAATAAAACTCCACCAGATTTGGATCTTCTATCATCTACACTTCTTTCCCAATCAGTATATGAGTAATAAAAAAATCTAATCTTCTTAAGTTGTCATATTTTATTCCAAATTCTATTGTGCCTGTGATATATCTAAAAATTTATTTTCCATCCAAGATATGATATTCCATTGGATCACTTTTTAATATTTCACATAAGGAAACATAATATATAATATCTGGTCTTAAAGGAGTCAGATATAATAAACTTCCCACCAGCTTTCCAAATTCATTAGGATCCTCTTCCTTTCTGTCTCAATCTTTAGACAAATTAGTTCCAACTGAAATTATCTTATAAACATGTTTTTAATTATCCATTTCTATCTTCCAAAGAATTTCCTTATAATACTTATCTTGAGATATATAAATGTATTTATTATTTTTTGATATTTGTAGGCCAATTAAATATTTCATTTCACCAAGTAGGGAAATTTCAAACAACTTCTTCATCTCTTTAGAAAATGTTTCACAGTTTCATTAATAATTCCTAGAAAAGATAATATCATCAACATAGACAAATAAAATTAGGTAATTCTCCTGATTTTATATAATTTAGATATTACAGTCAATAGTTCCTTTCTTAAAATTTAATTACCTTAAGCAGGCATCAAATTTGGAATACCAAGCTGTCAGAGGTTGCTTTAAACCATAAAAATATTTCTTCAACTTACACACATAACATTCATTGTTTCCAATTAAAAAACTACAAGGTTGTTAAAAAAAGTCTTTATCTTATTCTTCATTGATAAATACTGATTTCACATCGATCTAAAAAATTTTATAACTCAATTGCGTAGTAATTTCATGAAATATTATAATTTTTTATAACCATCACACTGGAGAAAATGTATCATCACTATCAATGCCTTAAATCTATGAGTAACCTTTGAAAACCAATAATAAATTGTTTCTTATCACTTCACCATATTCATTCAACTTTTTTTGGAACACCCATTTTGTACCAACAACATTTTTATCATTTTTGGGGGTGATATTTCCGAATTATCAATCTTCTCAATTTGATCAAATTATTTTCTTCAAATCATGAATCCACTCTAGAAGCTCAAAAGATTCACAAAAATAATTTTGATCAACTTTTTAATAAAAATAAGTATGAGAAACAAAATTTGATGTTCTTCCTATTTGAACCATTTGTTTTTATCAAAAATGATGTTTTTTACTTCCACCTTTATCCTTAACCTATAATGAGACGTATGAAGTTATTCCTCATCGTTGTAAATGGTCGAGTAAGATTCTTCTATCTTCATGGAATCATCAATTTTAAGTTATTTTCATGTTTCTCAACACAAATTCATTCATATTCATCATATTTATTTTATATGTGTATTTTTTAAACATCTTTTTCATCCTTTTCAATAACTTTTACATCAACCGAAATCAAATATATTTTATGTTTCTTTGTTGAAACATATATATTCTTTTCCATCTAGAGCATAGGCAAAGAAGATGTGCAGGGAATCCCAAGCACCATTAAGTCTTTCAAACTTTTAATTTCATTGTAAAACAATTCATGAGGATTCATATAAGGACATGGTCAATAAAATAATTGATCCTAAATATAGAACCGTTGTACTCATTTCATGCCTCCAGAAGTAGTGATACAAATCATGTTCGATTAACATAGTACATTCCACCTCCACCATACTTATATTATTTCTTTCAACAACACCATATTTAGTGGTGTTTATGGTTCACTAAACTCATGATAAATTCCATGTTTTTAAATATAACTTATGAATTCTTCATTCTTGTATTAACCTCCATTAATATTTTTAAATTTCTTCACAGAATATCCATATTCTTTTTCTTCTCTTCACCTTAAACTCTTAAACATCATCAGAGCATCTAATTTATATTTAAAATACATAATACACGTGATATGAGTAAAATCATCATTTAAAGAAATAAAGTACATACCTCCAAAAGTTTATTTTTACTCATTGGACAATAAATATCGGAATGAATTAATTCCATGTTATGATTTGAGTGTATTTAAAATTTCTAGTCTATAGCATTTGTTTCTCCCCTTTCTGAAATATTGAACAACACTGATTTCTTATTCTTTTCATATCAGGGATATCACAATAACTATATCACATTTTTAGCTTGATCATATTCCTCTAACACATATGGAACAACCATTTATGCCACAACTTATTTACATCCATCATTATTAAATAATAAAATTATGTACTTCACCAACATGAAACAAGTTCCCCTTTTTATATTGTACTCTTGTAAAAAAAATTTCATCTTCAACTCTTTTTAAAAAAAACCATATTTACTAAAAACAACTTTATTTACATTATCATAAAGTTTTGAGACACACAATATGATGTGTTTCGTCCCATCATCAAAAATTAATTTTGATTATTTTAGTTTTCATTCTCCAATAAAACCAAAACCATAACCTTTGATTACAAGATATTCATCATTACCTAATGTCACTATTCCTTCTTTAAATTATTTCAAATTATTCTATATCTTCAAATATCATTTCATATGTGAGGATAATCCACTATCTAAAATCCAAGTCTATTTTCATTTTATATCATTTAGATAATTTTCTACAACAATATAATTTTATTTCTCTTTATCTTCTATCACATTTGGATTTTGAGAATTGTTATAAAAATGTTGTTATATCAGATAAAAAAAATACATAATTTATAAATATGTTCAATTTATTCACATATTTCAAAAATAATTTCAAGTGGTTTGAACCTATTTTCAACATTCAAAACAACTTTTTCCATGATCTTTCTTTGGTAGGATTGGCTCCTCCTCAAACATTAATTTGTGTTAATCATGGGATATTTTTTGTGTTTTATATTAAAGAAACATATATTGTTTTTATGAAAAAATCAACCACAATACTACCAGTAACCATAAAAAGAATATTTTCCATTGTAACATCCCTAATTACTGGAGTTGTAATATATTTTTATAAAAATTTCTTACCTTCCACATCAAAAAAAATTTGAGGCCCAAATTACTATTATCACCCAAATATTATTATTCAATTTATATTTCATCTTAACTTTAATATAATTATAAGTAGTTTCAATATTTGTTTTAGAATTTAAAAATTTAGAATGTTTTTAATTTTGAACATTGTTGGTTTTTAAAACATACATGATTTTCTAATTTTTCTCCTTAGAAACATATTCATTTTTTAACCTTTGAAGATAACTTTGGTTGATATTTATTTGTTTCAAACTTTCTAGAACATTAGCCAACATAAGATATAGAGTTCTTGAAACTTCTAACTCCCTACTCACCTTTAGAGAAAATTTTTTTGAACAAGTTCTAGTTATTTTACCTTAACTTTTATCTTAACATTACAATTTTAAGTACAATTATTTTCATTTTAAAGATATTTATTCAAGTGATCAATCTCTTCCAGCAACATATATTTTTATTAAAGAAAAAATTTGTGATTATTTTATATAAAACATTCCCTTTTCAACTTCTTTATTTTTCTTTCTAGTCTTACAATCAATATAATAAATTCATTCAATACTATTTTCAAAGAAAATTCTTACTAAGTATCATATTCTTCAAAAATACTTCTTTCATCACCAAAAAACATTTCATCATTTACTTTTGAAATAAATTTGTTTTCTACAACATCTTTAGATATTTTTTCTACCTCAACTTCACTATAATCATCTTCATCATATTTTGGAAAAAAAATCTTTTTTTGGATTTGGATAACTTTTCATCTTTTCCCTAGGTATGGGATATTTATTTTTTCACATATTTCTTCCAAAATATTCTTATACTTATTCAATCTTCATCACTTTCCTTTTCATATTTTTTTTGGGTAATTTTCCAAAAAATTCCCAATAGATCCAAATTCAAAAAAAATTAGAGTTGACTTCCTTTTGTACTATCAAATACCTCTTTTCAAATTTTTATAAAATAAGGGATATATTTGATCAAAAATGTTACTAAACTCGTCTTCAATATCGTTGTCACCAACTTCTTCCTCTTTGAGAATCTTCTTAGATTATCCTTGCTTATAAGCCTTGAAAGAAATTTCTTGATCAACTTTTTATTTTCCTTTCATAACTTCTTTTCTTCCCATTTAATATGTAATGAGAGTACTATAAAGGTAATACAAGGATAGAGTTTTTGGATCTCTATATTTGAAAGATGATACATTTTCATCAAACTTTTTAAGAAGAATTTGTAAGATATTTTCAACAATAGTTGAATATTTTAGCTTCTCACTAAGAAATATTATGGTAATCACAATATAATTCACCCTTATAAATAAGTCACCAATAGATTCATTCTCAACCATATTGAGATCATCATATTTCATATTCTATATTTGTTATATTGTTTTTCCCCTTCATATTTTGTTCATAGATATTTTTCAAATTCTCCTAGATTCTATTGGTAGTTCCAACTCCCTTCACTCTAAGAAATTAACTTTTAGAGAGTAATGATAGTAAAAAATTATAATCACTTCCATCATTCTCTAGATTTTTCTTTTCAATAGACTTAAGATGGAAATTGTCAAAAAGAGGAAGAAATCTAGATGTATAAGCTTCCAAAACAACAAAACTATGATACATAAGATACGATTGCAATCTATATTTCTAGATATTATATTTATTTCTATATAAAAATGGAATCCCCTTACTATTAACACAATTCAAATTAATTATAACAAATTTTCTTTAAAAAAAATTCATAAAATTAGTAAATGAAGGGAACATTTTCTATGATACCAATTGAAAAGGCCTAACTGTGATCAATGTAATCACTAAGAGAGAGGGGGTGTGAATCAATGATATCTCTTTATTTTATGTTTTCTTTATTTTATAACAACCTTAAACTCTTGTTAAATATTTATCGCATTCTAGAAATTAAAAAAACCCCACATCCAAAGGAACATAAGTATTTACATGGTTAATTACTAAATAATAGTATCTAGTACATGGCATGGTTTGTAAATAATCCAATACCCTTACACTTGTGTAGTACTATGATCAATACAATAGTTAATGTGTTTTTCTAACATGAAATATGTAAAAAAATATGTTGTAAAATGTTTAGAAACCTTCACCAATTGGTTCTGAACATTATCACTCTGATTCTTCAATAACCTCCACTTTTTAAATTCTTCAAAAAAACAATTCTTTACATTCTTACCCAACAACAGTTAAGAAAAAATTTTCTAGACCTTGTTTTAAAACTCATTCTAATCACTTACTTTGATTCCTCTATCAAATTCTTTAGTCCGAAATAAAATCTGATCATCATGTCCATAAACTAGTCTAATTTTCTTCATAATTTTCCCAAATCGGTTAGTTTAATTTATCACTCTGATCCAATAAATACTAACCAAAACTTATTCTAAACACTTATTCTTGTCCAAAAACATTTCTCAAAAAATTATATACAGAAACCAAAACTCATGTATTCTATCTCTCTCCTACATGTGAACAATGTCAGAGTATGTTTTATTTTCACCACATTATATAGGTGCACCCAAAACAGAAAAGGTGGGAACATGAAATAGATTTCTAACTCAATGAAATTCACAAATATGAATTAATTCATAAATTAAAACTTCATTTGAATATTTCTCAAATCTTATTAACATTTCTGGATTCTTATCAAATCTTTTAGAATCTTATCAAAAATTCATCCATCTTATAATTCTAAAACAATTCTATAGTTCAATCATTTGAGTTTGATATTTATTATTTTGGTGACTCTATTTGTTATTCATGCCTTAGATTTAGTCCAATGGACTTCCATATAAAAGGATCATCTGATAGATCAATATATCATAACCTAAAAACTTTTCACTTTTCCTCCATTTTTATCAACCCATTAAAGATAAAACAAATAAGTAATTGATCACTCTAATGCACTAAGACAGCTACAAATGGTTGACTACATAATTACAACTTATTTATAATTTAGTTTCTTGAAAAGACAATTCTATTTAATCTAGCTTTCTCACTCTGATAGATCTACTCAATCGCTTGAATTCCAATAATATAATCCAAATTATATTCCTCAGGAAAATTAATTTATTCAACTATTTTTATAAACATTTTTGCATCATTAAAAGACTTCAGAAACATTTTCATCTACTTTCTTCATTTATCCAACCACTCCTTAGACCAATGAAACTATGCATTCAATGAAAAACTGCATCTGAAGACTTATCGATATCAAGAAGATCATATGATGAATAGTATCAACTTCATGACTAATGAATAGTCTATTAAACTCTTCTCATTCTTAGTCAAAAACTCTAGTCCTTCCCATACAATATGATCAGTACAATATTTTTCCTCTGATGGAACACTACATATGATGTATTATTAGTTCCAACACTTATCTTATGGATCAGTGGGGCAACTTGTTTGATGGATTGGCCCATCTGATGGAGCATTATTTCAGAACTATTTCAATACCTCCGACTTCAGAACATTCAAGAATGTCTTAAAAAACTTCTCTATCTAGTGCACCTTGATCTGATGATTTATGTTCAGAAAACATCAACTTTGTAGAAACACTAGAAAATTAAAATTCTATTTTATTCCTCACACATTTTATCCCAATTTCTTAAAAAAATCATGGATCACAATTTCTTATTAAACTTATGATTTTGAGACCTTTTATCATAGAAAACATCATCATATTTTATGTTGAATAACTCTAATAAAATTCTAAATCTAGTTCATCTTACCAATTTGTTTTGAAAAACTCAATTCTGGAATATATGATTCTAAAAAGAAGTTAACCTTGAAAACATCTTTATTAAATAAAACTGTTGTTGATGGTCTTTCATAACAAATCTTTATCTGGAATTATAAGTCTGAAACAACTTCATCTGATCACTAGAGCTTACAAAGTAAGGTGATTTCACATAAAGAAAACTGAATACAAAATATTCATAAAACCACTTCTTCCAACATCAGAAAAAACTTCTCCATTAAACTTGGTTCCAACACATATGTTGTGTTAATATTATAAAAATAAATTCTTAGATTTTGAAGGGTATATGATACCAATTAAACATTATTTTTTTAAATATACATATGACCATATAATTTATCAAGCCTGATGGTCAGAGTTTAAAGTATGTTTTTAGGTAATGGAGAAAAGGGTTTCTATATTATGGATTTGGATACAGAATATTACATGATAGCTCCATCAGATAATAATAAATATTGTGTATTTTTTATCTAGTTTTCTTCTTATTAGGTAGATGATTTTTTGTAAATAATGGTCATTAAAAATAAATGAGATGATGTTTTAGATACACATAGTTATGATTGATTCAATTCTGTAATATGATTGAAAATAAGATAATGATAAAAGGAGTTATATCCATTAAAAAAGTATTTTATCCATTAAAGTAGTTAAAATATCAGTAAATTAGTTCCCACAAACCAATGATGGAATATTTTAATGAATAAAAACACATTTTTAGAAAAAAATCAAAATATGAAATACCGTATAATATATGTATTTTAATATTTTTTTGCTAAATATTCCCACTATAGTAAATAAGTGTTATTTCCCAAAAAAATTAATTTTATTTACCATAGCATGATATTTTTTAGAAAATATAGTTTTTAAGAGGACATTGTGAGTATTTTTAGACTTTGATAAGTTAAAATTATAAAAAATAAAATATTAAACCATTTAAGTTCAATGTAAAAGTAACTTTATATACTAAAAGAGTTTCATATGCATTTGTAAAAATAGAAAATACAAAGAGTTACATTTTTATACCAAAAATGATCTGAAATGGATGGTTAAATATAACATTTATATGAAATATTATGAAAATAAACTTAATAATAGTTCTATGTATATAACATAAGTTTTTAAACACGTAACATTTTATTTTATGGAGTAAATAAGTTTGAATACATATTTAAATAGTTGAACATTATGTATATGATTCATAGTATTACCAATATTAAAAAATATATATTCATAGATATATCCTATTAAAGGGGTTTAGTGTAAGGTATTATCATATGGTCATATAAATATGTTATAAGAATTACATAGAGATGTAATATGTTTAAAAACACCCAAAAGTGTAGTAAACATAAGACCTCTATAATGGTTTTTCATATGAGATATGATCAGACAGTTTTTGATGTATGATATAGTTAGTATTCATAAAGGATTTTATGATATGAAGTGTATCATGTTATAAAAAAGTAAACTTACACATTATAATTATTTCGTATTGTCTATATATAATCATCAAGTGAAATGATAATTAACCTCTAAAAGTATGACATTGAGTTATCCCTAAATGATGTTCATCATGGAGTATTAGATGATATAATGAAGTGTTAAGATTAAAATGGGTAGGATTTCTAATATAAATATGGAATATTCTTATGAGACACAAAACAAGTTTTTTGTGTGAGATTACCCACAAATTCTAATATATAGAGTGTCATACACAATGTATTTAGTATATCAGGGGTGCATGTTTCATATTGAATCCCCATACATGAGGTTAGATAAGATATCCAACATGAAAACATTTATACTTAAATACTTATATTATACGATCCTTGAGGCTGATCTAATCAGGGGTTGGTTGGGTATGTTTCATATCATCAAGTTGGTTGAGGTTTAACCAAGATGAGATTTTCCCTCTCATATAAATAGTATGATATATGGACCTCAATTGAGGTATACTGAAGAAGTGTACCACCATATATAGATAAATAAATATGATATGTTCTTATTTATTCGGTAAGTGGAATGTGGTGTTCTTATCCATTAGGGTGCATGGCATGTGATGTGTCCATTAGTGTAGTTAGTCTATACTTGGAGAATATAAAATATATGAGCCACTCGATGGGAATAACATACTGTATATCCCATGGTTTCTCAATGTATTATAAAAATGGATTATTTGATTATATATACTCATATATAATAAAATAGGCTGAAAAAGTAATAAATATACATTTGTTTAATGGATATCACACTATATCCCATTACAGATTTAGTAGTAATGATGTTTTTTCTTGAGCTATAATGGTCACATTGTAATAATTTATGGTTGAATAAACAGGGAGTAAGTTTTATAAAACTTATAGAGCCTCATTAAAATTAGTTTAGAGATTATCCAAAAGGATTTTTGGATGTTTCTTCACAAATAATTACATATGATTTGATATATGATAAAATTGCTGATAGCCTTTCAAAAGAGTTTTGGAAACATCCAAAAATATTTTTAGATATGGTTTCACAAGTTACTAAATATGATACAGTATAAGGTGAAATTTCAAAAATCCTATGAGGCTATATTAAAAGTGGGATATTGATGGAGATATTACCTCAAACATTATATACATATGATGTTTTCTTCCTACATAATATGAGACAATTTGTGTATATCGTATGGTATGACCTATGTGAAACAAAGGCATATGATATGTCTTGGAAGGGGAATTTTTTTTGAGTGATATATAGATATAACATCACCATTTTAAACATATCATAATTTCTCATGACAGTATATCGTAGTACAATGATATGAACCAATCATATGATATGGTTGATAAAGGAAGTCTAATTTTAAATGTTATCATTTAGGTATTTTCAATGTAAGGTTTTGTTTAAATTCATGGAAGGATAAAATGAATGCATGTTAAATGAATGAATGGATGAATGTTAAAAGAAATTAACCAAATACATTACTGAAATATAAATAACATTCAAGTAAATTCTATTAATTCTCAACAAGTATCCCTAAGGAATATATAAGGAGGACATATCCCTGAGAACAATGTAGACTTATTATCAATTCTTCTAAGATAAATATCACTTCTCTTTTTTCCTATTACATCTGAGGTACTATTACACTATATCAAGAAGGGTAATCCTACCTAATAATTAGGATGATTCACCAATCCATGTATAACCAAGGAGGAATGAGTCATTTAGTTACTTCTTTGTGATCTTCGTCAAGTGTTTAGTAGAATAAAATAGTTTTATCAATCATCTATTTATGATATGTTATCTATTTTATATTTTGAATGGTTTTATATTTAAAGGATATCTGATATTGGTTTTTATTTTTTTAATATATTATATTTTTTGAATAATTGTTATTCAATCCTAAGAAGCCCGTCAAGAACTCCACCCTTCTTTATTTCCTTCTACACGCTATATCAAACCCAACACTCTAAAAAAATTATAGATGGTTTCAATAACACAACTAAAAATTTATTATCAAAGAGACACAATATTCTCATATAAATCTTTTTTTTAATAAGTTGAATTTTAAGAAAAAATCCACAATAGAAAATTTTTATCCTATTGTGAACTTTGATTCACTAAACCGAGTCACACAAGTTTATACTTTTACTAGTATTTTAGGGGAATCAAACTCCTTAACTATGAATTTTAAAATAATTCAAGTGGAAAGAATATTTCATAAAAATTATTATATTTGTAGTAATTTTCTTAATGTGGAAATCATGGAGAATATATGGGAAAATGTTGATAAAATTTATTCTATGATTACTATACTAGGGAACATGTTTCTCAAGATTTCCCACATCTTATACTTTTTTATCATCATCAATAAAATCATCAATAGTAAGGTTACAATAAATAGAGGATGTAATGAACCACACTTTCATATATCAGTGTGATCAAAATGATTCTATACCTTATGTGATTCGGCTTTAAGTGAATTTTAATTTTTAAATTTTTTTATTGTGGGAAGGGTATTATGAATATGTTGGGGGAGTTTAATTGGATGTTTTAGAGATAGAATTTAATGAATAAAAAGACCCAAAGTAAACTTTCACATTCCAGATAAGTGGGAAGGATTTTTTAAGATATAAAAAATCCCACCAGGATCCTATTTATATCCTTAAAGGGGTTTTAGTGGTCTAAGAAGTGGTACAATACCACTTCCCTCATAACTATAAACTCGGTGGCAGTCTACTTGGACTATGATACCCCATTAGACTGTAGGTAGGGATCCAATCGAAGTTTGGTGGGAGACCCAAACCTCCCAATAGAAATAGGCCTTTTCATATTTTATAGTGTGTGGGGGTATATTTTATAAACCCCTTATATTTTTCTTATCTATGATAACTGAGTGAGAGGTATTTCCCTTTTTTTCACATCTCCTCCTTCATTATTCATTCCCATGATCCAGGGTGATGCAAGATCTTTTGTATTTATTATTGAGGTATGTTTTTATTCACTCCTTCTCCACATCCTCATATTTAAAACTATCTATATTTTATTTATAGTAATTTCAGTTAGGTATTTATAATAGATTTCATCAGTACAAGGTGAAATATATCGAGTTTCATGTCATTTTTTCTTATTATAGATAGAGGAGGTTAAGAAGAGCTGGAACCTCATCATCACATTCAATTTTGATGAAGGTAAGTCACATGTTGAGTTTTATTAGATGTTTGGTGAATTATATTTTAAATTAATGATGATTTGGGTTTTTGGTTTTTTTGTAT
This sequence comes from Viscum album, assembly GCA_963277665.1. Taxonomy (NCBI): domain Eukaryota; kingdom Viridiplantae; phylum Streptophyta; class Magnoliopsida; order Santalales; family Viscaceae; genus Viscum; species Viscum album. The sequence goes on from OY728126.1 coordinate 402,008,489, forward strand.
TTTACTTATAGGAGTATTAGAGGTGCTTTATGGATATTTTTCATTCAATAGGATAAAATTTCAATTATATTATGCCAACCTATGATATTTTATATATTATAGAGATTATATATTATTTGATAAATTAATTATAATTTTTTATAATTAATTAATTAATGATTTTGATGATATAAGGTCTTTTGTGACTGATAATGAATGATTTAGTCTTGTATATATAAGGATAAATAATCTTTTAGGGTATTATGAATTTGGAAAGGTAGGTGGTACATAAATTATTAAAGCATGTACTATGTGTGTGTTTTTAAATGTGATGTATATGAATGTAAAATTTTGTTAAGGAGACCCAACTAAGGACTGAGAGGGTTTTAATATTGTATTCTAAGTAGGTATGTTTCTAACGCTTTCTCTAAGGTGCACCACCACACATTTTTGTTGTGTCGATGCCTTCAGTCGCATTGTACCCCGCATTACCATTCTCCAAAGGTGGGATAAATCCATCACTTCTTTATAAATGTTTTCTCCTTGATCAAAATGGGATGATGGGATGTCGGGTTTTCCTTCTGTGGATTCCTCCGCGGAGCTCATTACCTAATATGGGTCTCCCTCGTAGATTAAGAAATTGTTCTTGAAAATTGTTCCTAGTACCATATCCTTATGGACGCTGTTTAATTACACTTCTTCCGTCAGGACATTCCATGGGGTCAAGTCAAGGTAGAAACCATTTGTCAGGAGAGTAATCACACTGAGCCATCTCTAGCTTGTTTTGACAATGAAACAATATAACACTTGTATTATTCCCCATCAGAGGGCTTCTGAATGGTGTAGAAACTCGAGGCTTCACACGTCAATCACGAGGTATCTTATACCATAGTAATTTCTTCAATTTTTTTCTTGACTTCCCATGTTTAACATGGGGTATTCCACGATTTTAATATCTAGAGGAGATAGATCAATCTAATCAGAACACTCGTGAAAGTAGATCAAATGGGTACATCCCTATGAGGGATCACTTGAAAGGTTTACTTAATGGCGGTTTATAATGCCCAATGGGGATGGACCCAGGACGACGTGTCCCAAAAAGGGAATATTTCACATTGTGAGGGATGATCTAAACATCAGAAATGATATATCAGGGAAGGTGGGTCCCAATGAGGGGGTAACCAAGGGTTACCATTGGCTAGGATGGAACCTCAAAGAGGATTCCTACAAAACCAAATTGGATCAAAACCCACATAATTTAGAAGTGTGATTTGGGGCTTACACATGGTTAGCTGCCCGTCGTAAGAGGAGAACTCTTGGTTGGATGATTGCATGGGGTATATGCATGGTTAGCTACCCTGGGCTGAAAGGAGTAGTGATAGGATGAATGGAATGATATATCTAGGATGTGGTGGCCTAGATAATAATCAGTATGGATGATATAGGATTGGGTGATGTGAGTGGAATAAATAAGATGGGAATAATGTAAAGATGAAGGTTTTGGGCTTGAACCTCAAGGAGGTTTCTTATGTATCCCATATGTTTGGGAATCAAAGTCCGTGTAATTTGGGTAGTGGAGTGATGGGACACCTGAAGAGGTGGCTGATGAAAATAGACCATGTGGATGGGGACTCGAAGGAAGTATAACCTCCAGGTTGGGCCATGATCTTCCTGAGACACAAAGTCTCAAAGGAAAGACCATGATGGGAAATGTGAGATGGTCTTGAACCTCAGGGAGGCTTCTTATGTATCCCAATGGATTGGAATCAAAGTCCACATAGTTATGGATGGGGCCTCAAATTGGGGTGTACACAAAGGATAATGACCTGAAGACATGTTAGGGCTTACACAAGGCTATCGACCCATCACAAGAGAGGACCTCTTGGTTAAAGGAGTATGGTAAAGTGGATGGGGTCTTATGCATGGTTACCTTCCTAGGAAAATGGTACATACAGTTAGGGTGTGCACAAAAGACAAAAAACCATCTACATGTTGGGGCTTATGCATGGATAGAGGCTCAAGGGGATGGATCAAGGCATCCCAAAGGATTGATCTATGAGATTTGTCTCAGAAAGAGAAGATGTAACATCAGGAGGGTATATCCATAGGAGGGAGAACTAGATTTTACCATTGGTTGGGATTGGACCTGAGAGAGGAATCCTACATACCCGAAATAGTTAAAAACCCATGTAGTTTGGAAAGGGTTTGAAGTTTAACATTATACAGGATGAAAGTGATTCGACGTGAAATAGATTTAATAGAGGGATTTTGGGGAGTGATGGGATTGAACCTTATAGAGGCTTCTTATATATCCCATCTACTTGGGAATCAAAGTCCATATAGTTTGGTTGTTCAGGGGGGCATAGTGATTATGCATGGTTAGCGGTCCAAAGAAGATGTCATGGTTACCATTACACTCTATGATCACGTGAGTAATGCTCAGAGTGAGAAAAAAGAGGAAATAGTATATGAGACAAATGTGTTGTGGAAGTCATGCACACGGGGAATAGTTCAAGGATTATGCATGACTAGTAGCCCAGGGAGATGGATATTGGTACTTACTCCAAGAGAGAAGACCAAGGAGGGTGATCCAATGTACGAGGACGATATGGAAATTGTACAAGTAAGACCCTATCAAGGTGTGTTTCATGGATTACATGGATACTACATGAGGTGTGCATGGAGAAAAATCCCAAAGGGAAAGAGTAGGTGGAGAGATTGATGCTCATTCTTCTTTGAATCCTCTATGTCCTTCCACACAAGCATCAACTCACAGTTTATCATAATGTGTTGGGGATAGAGTTTCTTGGAAGTTTAACATCTTGCATCTATGATGAAGAGGACTCTCTCCTCACCCCTTAGACTTACATAACTTGTACCAACCTTCACTTGGGGGAAGGAAGGAACAATCAATTCCATATGTTAATTAGGTGGAGGAGTGGTCAATGGAGGGGACCACATTACCATGGCTATCCAAAAACTAACATGTCCTTAGCATGCCTATGTGGAGAAACATGAGGTAGGGTAATACAACATGAAAAAATACTCAAGGGGCATTGAACCCACTTTATATGAGTCTGGAGGGCCTCACTATAGAGGGGTTCATGAAGAAGAATTTTTTGCTAAGAGGGGCATTGCGAAGATAAAGAGATTCATGAAGGAGTGTGATTCATGAATCATAGTAAAATTTATATTTACAATGTGAGGTTCTTTGTGATGCATAGAAACCCAACCAAGGCATGGAGTCTATATGTGTTTGGAGTGTGTTTCATGAAGGTTGAGTGCTCTATGAAGCCCTGAGAGCCCAAAAGAGACTCTTACCTCCATGATGCACATGGGGTTTTGCAAAGGGCATCCCCACATGAAGTATAGGGAAATAAAAAAAAGGTAAATCTAGTTTACTATGATCAAATACCTTAGGTAATGAATTTCCTCACTGGTTTGTGGAGAAAAGTGTGCTGCGCAAAATGGAAGCTCATAAGGTGAAAGGTCGGGGGAGTGATTCTTTAGGGTTGGGAGAGCCTTTTATTTATAGGAAATAATGTTTAATTATGCTACAAACCACACCATGAAGTAAATAATTCTTTACAAATGGAGTTGGATTCATCATACTTGTGGAGCCTTCTGTCACTACTCTGTGATGGTCATTGATCTCGTTAGACTCACGGAGCCTTCTGTCACTGCATTGCGGTGGGATCGCAGAGCTTGTTGGACTCACAAATTTGTTCCATTCATGGTGGAAAGGGGTTTGGTGATGGATCTTCATAATGTAGGACCCTTTGGCGATTTTATTGCCTTATGAGGGTCAAATGCTACCCCAAAAAGTGTTGGCCAACCTTGATCTTTCTTGGGCATGGATTTCAGCACCAACCAATGCACCCCTTAGAATGGGATTTGAGGAAAATTTTAGGTTCAAATTCTGATGGAATATCACCGAAAACATGTAAATCATGAAGTCATATCATAATGGTGGTGAATAGAGTGTGAGGAAATATCACTACGAATATCAGGACAGCTGAATCCACAATGATTCTCGCAAAACCGATGACTATAGATTCTACATAGGGACCCTATTTTTTTGGAATCCTATCTCCATGAACCTATGCTCAAGATCTCAAACCATGAAACTCCTACACCCCTATGAAAATTTTTTCTGAACCTTGGTCCTCATAACGGTGCTCTGTGAATGCGAAATAGTGAACCAGTGCATCAAGATCCTTTTTTGCACTGTGAAGTGCACTGAGTCCTTCAAGGATCTGAAACTATGTACTCCAAAAATGTGCTTCATGAATGTGATCTGAAAATCAGAAAAGGAAAATCGACAATGTATCAGAATGAATGGCCAGTCAAGAATCCATCTGAGAGATCCTTGTGGATGTTTCTTGAAGGGATGACATGATGAACAATGTTGAGCTCAAGGAATGTGTGAGGAGTCATTCCGACCACTAGTATTTGGTGGAGCATCTGATGGAATGGATAAAGAATTACCCCCCTCTGCAAGAGATTTTAGTTGTATGGATTCGGTCTTAAGGATAGAATTTATATCCTTAAAACAAGGAGGGATGATCCTAATGACTGGTTTAGGGGAACGCTGTGTCAATACCAGTGGTTCAGAGCTACAGATAGCCATACCTGGAGGGAAAACACACCTATAGCCACTGAATTCCATTATAACCATGTCAATAATATTGATGGTAAGTCCTTAAAACCAAAGGTATCTTCAGTGTAATATCACAACATTATCAAGGAGGGATTGGGGTACCTAGAGAAAGGGTGGGTCGATAATGGGGACACGCTCCAGGGCAGCAATTTTATGGATGAATGGGCTTGGGCCTACTGGGCGTGTACATCTTGCAATAGAATTAAGAATAGAGCTAAGGTGGATTGGCCTATATATGGGTGTATGGGCTTCTCAGTTTCAAATATACCAACAAAAACAAATGATTTCAGAACTATTGATCATGTGGTCATCGAGGAACAACACTTTTATTTGTACTATGCATAGTTTAACATCAACCTCTGGGACCTCCACCATATTTCAGGGATTCCAATCCTATGAAAAATGTATGATGAGTTTCTCCCTTTAAAAAATACATGGGATGATCCAAAACAGATGCCACAATTGGAGAATATTATAATGGATCTAGTGCCAGTAAAAGACAAATAGTCGGTGAGGGACATCCACTTTAAGTAGTACTTCAGAAATTTCCTAATTTTCCCATCAAAGCATCCCACTAAGAGATAAGAGGTACCCAAGAAACTGCCAGTGATGCCTCATACATACCCAAGAGGTGTTCAACTCAAAAAGGAAGGTTCCTACTAAGTAATCCTATAGGACATTTGGTGGGATTTATTGGGGTACAACATCAACACCAAGCAGCAACCGATGGTTACATTGGCTGGGTTTATCCTTGTACTCATTTTTGTATGGATGTTGTCGGTTAGGGATGCACACATGGGTGCATGAACGAGAACATTAATTATAGAGGATATGCTAGTGATAGGGTAGTGCGTCAAAATTTGGGTTCCAGTTTCGGAAAATCTATATGAGGTGCTCTGTCACATTAGTTAGGGGAAGAATCTAAAATGTATATGCATACCATTAAATTTTCTATATGGCTAGCTGGAAGAACATATGAGGGCGTATGAATATCTGAACCCCATTTACCCTCTTGAGTCAAACTTCTAACTAGATATTCCAAACATGGTAGGGAGTTACCCAATAAAGATGAACTTGTTGATGGTACTGAATAAAATCTGGAAGGTAATCGAATTCAATTTACACTTGTTCACACTAATTATGGGAGTATTCATCGATGATGGCCTGGGAACTGAGGAGAACTGAGCATATCTCCTAGACTTTCAAGGTGGGTTTATAGTGGTGCAGGTATATTACAAGCCTATCTGTAAGAAATATACCCCACATCACTTTACAAGGATGATATGGTGTATACAGAGGTTAACTATGAAATTATACCTGTGTGTACGCCATGAGGATCACCCGTGTTTAATGAAGAATGTTTGGATGATGTTCACATGGGAAGACAGAATGATGTAGAATGAGATGCCTCCACCAACCGCTGCTTACAGGCTAATTTAAAAGTACGCAAAAAACTGTGAGGAAGACTACTTGGGAGAAACACTAAAGTTAGGGACTACCTGAGATGGAGATGGAGTGCCCCCTCCCCCCTAAGGTTGGGGTCAAACAGCAAAAAGAGAACAATGCGGTGGTAGGGATGATGCACATCGTGATGGAGGAGAAATAATAATAAGGCCAGTAATTCCAAGGTTCGCACTAGATAGAAGTGAAGGAAGAGCAGTGATGATAGATTTAGGGTTCTAGTGGGGTAGAACTAGGAGGAAGGGGGACCATTATGAGGATTCCACATAATACCTACCCAAGCACCTGGGATGTGACTGTATTTCATGGATATACCTGATGACATTTTTTATCCTCAGGAATGGAATGTTGGGGATTTTAAAAAGAAATTCTTCAATTATTATGAAATATAAAACCATCTCAACCAGTTAGGGATGTATCATATAGAGATTGGCCATACCAAGGTTGGATTCTTGGTATCCCAGGAAGAGGTGGATCAGTATGTGGTTGATCTGGAGGACCTAGTGTACTCCTGAGGCACCCCTCATCCAATGATGGATCATATGAAGGTACTTATTAACCTAATTTATCCACCACAACTAAGCACTACTGATATGGAGGAGTGATTTCATTTTCCCGAGGGATCAGAAGGGTCATGGGGAGAAGATTCCAATAGAGGGATCCCTTTGGATTAAGGTGAGGTTGTGACCTCAGAGTTGGGAGAATTTGATGAAAGTCGTGAGGTAAGCTCTAAACCATTCCTTCATGCCACGATCTCACTCATGTTATCCAAGTCTCAACTAATTTTTTTATAGGATAGACTCGCACAAAAGACCCCTTCCCAGGGAACAATGGATGTAGAGGGTAATGATTCAGGACCTACGTCGAGAATGACAGTGGAAGTAGGGTCCAACAGGAAAATATAAACTAAGGTGGATCCTATGGAATCTCCATATCTCCTAACCATATATGGGGGGCCACGTACTAGGGTCCCACCAGCAACTAGACAAGGTGCAGGAAACTATTGGATTGTTGTAAGTCTTTTTCCTCACAAATCCATAATTGTTTTCCACCCAACTAAGTCAACTAACATTATCCATATCTAAAAATTTCCTGAAGTTTTAGGTGTACTATTAATGAGGATGGTCGAAGGTCTTGTGTATACTATCTTGAGGAGAATTCCAATAGACACAGAATTAGATGCTTGAGTTGACAAGACCATGACGATCATGACGGTGGGTAGAACCACTGGCGGGGCGGAACCTGAACTTATTAAAGTGGAATTCAGTGACTAGGATCAACCACACGACATGGAGCCTAGTCCATCTGATGAAATGCTAGAGGATATTACTGCTGAACTCTTGGATGAATTCTTAGAGTATAAACCCACTGATCCAGAGGAACTGGATGATTCCTCTTATAATGTGAAGGATAGTTGGGCTTTCCATCCCCGATCATGTAAACTGATCAAGCACTTCATTGATAATATCCTAGAATCAGAGTGGATAATTCAGATGGGAACACTTCTTCTATGGTTTTATGAGATGTGTTCTAGATATGTAGATGCACGAGGTCCATATATGCTCATCCAGGATTAGCTTGATAAGAAGGTATGAGAGTGTAACCTTAGCTTTAGTGTTTCCTACCAGTGAAGGAAATATGTCAATATTTAGAACCTTTAAGAGGACTAATAAGAGATCCAACAATTATAAAAGAGGATGAATGGGCATCGTTACTTCACCAATACCCAATGAGAACACATATCATGATTACAGGTCCAATTGGAGGAAGCCAAAGAGTAGCTGAGCCAAGCATCTCATGAAGTGGAAAGAATCTGAGAGGAGTTTGACCAAATATAGATCTAGGACGAGGAGTTGTGCCCCATAGCCAATAAGGAGGGGAGGGATCTTATGTATCGATATAAAATCCTAAATGAAAAAATCCAATGAGCGACGGTGTTGAGATGATCCATCAAAGAGGCCAATCTATAGGGGTTGTTCTTTTCCAAACCCACAAAAAAAATTATTCTTCCTTTCATATTTAGACCGCGTGCATTGAAATATTTTTTTCCTTAATCACTGCATCTCAATCATATTTTCAAAACAACTAATATTTATTCCCTATGATCACGTGGGTCATACCGAGTGTGGGAAAGAAGAGATGACCACATAATTATTCACTATGGATATGAGAGCACTGACCAATCATCAAATACTCAGGGTATGCTATTTTCTAAGTAGCCACCTAGTGTATTCAGGTTGAGAAAGATGGGGCCATGACTAGAGAATATGGATCTCTAGGAAACCAACTTGCCTTTCCCAGTGTGTTTTAGTACTTGAGAAGGATAATTCCATGGGTGTTGGAATCAATCTATAGAAAGGTAAATGAGAAGTGTGAATCATGATACCCAAAATGTGAAGCACAATGTTGTTGATGTGATGATAGAGGATAACTATTGACCATATTCGAGACACAACATCAATATCATGTTATCTTGAAAGGGGAACAAACATATGAGGGTCGACCACTGACCAAATTCCTAAACATGGGGCCCAACATGAAGTTCCATTCGATGTATTCTGAAACATTAGTTGGCAATGGTAGTTGATCTATGAAACTGAGCATTCATACCATGAGTGGGTTCCTTAAGACATGAAAATAGTATAAGGATCTAAATAAAGATCAAAAAAAGCATGAAGATGTAGTAATGGGATATTAAATAAAGGGCACAAAAAGCATGAATATGGAGTGATGGGATGTTCAAAAGGACTCCAACACTCTCGAGATTATGCTACCATCACAAACGTGCATTAGGTGGGTGTATCAGTTCGAACCGGGATCAAATCTATTTCTAGGTAGGACCACTCTAGGGTGGACCTAAAATGTCTCATATATGAAGATGATAGATATGTTGTTTAAAGTCATATATAAGAATGATAAATGGGATAGTTTAACATCATATGACCAGGACATTGCACATAAATTAAGGTCATACTGCATGGACCCTTAAAAAATTTTAAAGTCATGTTACAAGAACTATGATGCCTACTCCTGTAACGTTTTCATGGCATAGAGGAGATAAATCTAATGTGAACAAGCCTAAAGAGGCTTGAAATCCATACACCAAGGAACATATGGAAAGTAGAAATATTTGATGGGGTAAGGGTGAAACCCAACCTTAATGAAGGTCAAAGAGACTTATATTCACTCCCCATATCCTTATGAGCTTCCTGGTTTAAGGTTATAGAGTTTGTATTGTAATTAGGGACAAAAGGTCTAGAAGGATTAATCAATCTGAGGATGGGCCCGAAGACAAAATGTGTAAGCATCACTACATATCCTTCAAGGGAAGAAATCAAGACAGATGTAGTTATTGAAGAATATCATGGTTAGATACCAACACTGGTGGCACGAATCCTCTATTAGTGAGGATGATAATTCATCCTATAATTTTCATGGGTCATCCCAAACTTTTTCAGGGTATAGTTGTAGTTTATTGCCACACATTGAGGATAAAGAAAGTGTCAAGGATAGTCCCAATATCAATGATCTAGGAAACACTACGCATCCCATAGGGATGAGAATCAAGAAATATGTAGTTATTGAGGATGGAATGGTATATGGATAGTGAAAAGAAAAAATAGGCATGAGATATTTCTTGTTTTTTCTTTTATTGCATTATTTTTTTAGTGGAAAGCCCTGGATGAGAAGTCTGGGTGTCGCTATGGGAATGATGTCATATATAGGTCTTGAAAAGTGGCATGGAAGATGACCAGTAACAAAGGTGATTCCTTATCAAATGAAAACACCACAATGTGGTTTTGTTTTTCATCATACATCCAAGACGATAGTGTCACAATTTAAGGTCAGGTGATAGGATCTACCCATGCACTTTAACATCATGTGGTAAAGAAACAACATTTTAGTTTCATGTGGGAAAAGGTAGCATGGTCTAACATCACATCACTTGGATGACTTTTTAGGTTCATAGAACTTATACCATAAAGTTATGCATCTCATATATGGGTATGACCCTACCAAAACTCATTAGCCCACATGATCCATTCTCAGTGTGGGAAACAAGGAATGATGTCAAGATCTCCCCATCATATGAGTGAAAAACAGTACAAAGGAAATGTCGATTCGAAAATATCCTAACCAAGACAACATCTCTACTCTACATACACAGATGTATGGATGAATTACACCAGAGGTGTTGGGGGGCCATCGGAACATGAAAGGGAAAGAAATGCGAATCACACCATCTGATATTTGATTTGTGATGGGGGTTAAATAATGATGATAGATAACTATATACCATATTCTAAACACATCATTAATATTGTGTTTCCTTGACATGGGAATTTAAAAATGAGGGTCAACCACTAACCATATTTGAAACGTGGGACTTATCTCAAAATGATTTCTCGAGACCCTTCAAGTTGTTGGCCTAGAATGGTAGGCAAGACATTAGTCTGAGAATCCATACCATTTGGGGGTCCTTCTGGATGTGAAAGATGACAGAGGCCCAAATAAAGGGACATGTGAGGCATGGATACACTCGTGTTGTTTAATGTCATTTTTAAGGACATATTCAAGGAGGAGTACCCCCAAGGGAGGTATATGGTGTGGTTATTGTAAACCCAATGTGAATGAGGAAAAAACAAGTCCACACCACACAACATAAATACATTATAAACCATCCCAAAAGGCCAAAAATATAAAAGGGATGTTGTGGCTAGGCCACAGAAAAAAGGTCCAGGCGTTCCTATGTACCCCATAAAGATGGAAATCAAGCCAAACATTGTTCTTGAAGATGGTATGGCTGTTTTATAGTACTAGATTGGGTGATATTCTCTCAAATTATACCATCAAAGTGTTACGAAGTTTACTATTGTTTAAACTTGGACAATAAAAATTTTATTTTATGGTTGAAGTGTTTGAACCATCCCCAAGATGAAATGTGTAATGGTGGTGAAAAAAGGAAACCTGATATGAATAAAGAGAAAATAAGTCAATACACCAAAAATTCAAGGGATGTAACCTTTTAGTTTGGGGTTATAGATTTTGGACCACGATAAGTGGATAGGTGCAGTGCAGTTCCATGAGGTAGCCTGGCGTGACGGAGAACCAAGGAGGTCCCAATCCAAACTACAGCTTTTTGAAGAGAAAACCCCAACCAAAAAAGGGGGTGAAAAGAGTGGAGCTTCAATGGTTGTACCAAGGGAAAACATGCTTGGTGTGTCACTATGTATCCTTGAGGGTGATAATGAATCCAAACATAGTTCTTAAAGATGGCATGGCAGATATCTGATTCCATAGGGGAAACATCTTCTCAGGTGAAGATATTTGTAATGTTGTGTAGTTTTTCATCACATAGCCTCGATATGAAATGTGTAGTTTAACATCACATAATAAGAATGAGGGATATCTTAGTTTATGTTCATAGAGAAAGGAACATTTAAAAGGGGAAATGTTTGTTGAGGCGCCATGATGTAACCCGACATAAATGAGGAAAAAATAAGTCCACACTACACCACACATTCCTAGAATGTAATATCCTAGTTTAAGGTCATAGAGTTCAGACCATTTCAAAGTGAGAATCTTACAAGCGTGAAAAAAAACATCATCAAAACCCCTAATCCCACATGATCCATGCTCATTTTGGGAAATAAGGGTTAGATAAGATCTTTTACGACACATAGAGGAGCATAACAAGGGAACTATGGTGTAGAGGCAAGGATGAACCCATGATGTTAGTCCACCCAATCAATGCAAAGAGGTATATTGAGGGATGAAACTGAGTATATTAAAATATTTCCTCGACATAAGGATATAAAAAGATATTTGAATCCCAACATCCAAGATTTGGGACATAATTAGGGTGGTGTAACGACAAGGGATAATTGTTGACCGTATTTTAAACATAGCATCCATATCATGTACCCTAGAGTGAAAACAAAAAAATGAGGGCAGAATGTTGGCCAAATTCAAAAAAAATGGGGCCAAACTAGAAATTTCTTCCAAGATCCTTTGCGAAGTTGGCCCATAATGGCAGGAAATCCATGATTCCATGTATCCATACCTTTTTGGGTTCCTTTTAGATGTGAAAGATGATGGAAATCTAAATAAAGTGACTTGTGAAGCATGGATATGGAATGAGAGAATGTACATGAATAATCCAACACTCTAAATCCCATACCATGATGAATCTAAGAATTTTAATGAGGAAAATTAGATACAGGGATCTGATTTAGGGGTACGTGACTCGAGAGGATGAGTGGATGAAAGAAACGAAATAGGTCAAGGGACTTGGGGTTGGACCCAAAAAAGTAAATGTATGGGTGTTCCAACCTATCCCATAAGGATGGTAATTAAGGCACATACAGTTATTGAAATGTTGTGTAGTTTAACATCATGCAATAAGGACATAAGGAAGGATGTGTTCTCTCAAATAATGTCATGGTGAGGATGTTATAAACCCAATGTGAATGAGGAAAAAGGAAGTCCACACCACATCATGGGAATTCTCAGAGAGAACCTAGGCCAAGAGACTAGAAATTGATGGAAATATTTGTGGTACCTTGGGCTCGTATTGAAGAAAAAATGTCTGAACATTCCAACATATCCTGCAGGGGCAGAAATCAAGACATATGTAGTTCTAGGCCATGCAGCATAATGTCATGTTGTAAGGATGTAAGGAAGGATGTATGTTGTGTAGTTTGACGTCATACATGGCAAAGGAGAACTTTACTTTTATGGTTATATAGAATGGAAAATTAAAACTGTGTAGTTTAATGTCTTACAGGTAGTACATGGAAATTTATCATCATGTGGGACAGTCAATACCGTGTAGTTTAACATCATGTAGGAAGATCATGTGTAGTTTAATGCCATGCGAGATGGTGATGTTGGGAAGTTTTACGTCATTTAGCCGAGATGAGTTTGAGAACTCTTATGCAAAGTACTGGTTAAGGAATATGGAATTTGTGGGAGGAGTAATCCACTCTCCATCCATGGTGACCAAAAGGAATGCACCATTGGGGTAAACCCTTTGAACGGTGTAGGGACCTTCCAATTTGAGATTAAAAATGGGTGGCTACCTTCTAGGTATCATCGACATATTTAAGAACAATACCATGTCACATTGGAGGAAGGAACAGAGATGAACCTTATTATTATAAGTTCTAGATATCTTATTCTGATGCCTCTCCAAATTATGTAAGGACCAAAGCCTATTCTCATTGAGGTATTCAAATTTATCCATAAATAATTATGCTAACTTTTTTGATATCTTCTGATCATAGATAGTTGTTCGGAGAGATAGAAAGTGAATTTATATAGGAAATACTGCATCTGTTCCGTATACTAGGGAATATGAGGTCACATGGGTGGAATTACAAGTTGCTTTACGATAAGTCCAGATATCATTGGGGAGATTCTCTATCCAACACTACTTGTTCTAACCAACTATCTTCTGAAAAAATTTAGAGAGGTTCTTGTTGAATACCTCGATCTTTCCATATTTCAATTCATAGTAGAAGAGGTGTAGTTGGACCAGATGTTGTATGTGGCATACAATTTCTTCTGATCAGATGCTTAGAAATTTATTTTGTTATCAATGAAGAAATAATAAGGGATTTTGAACCAATGTATGATATTGGAGATCACAAAATAAATAGTATAATGAGCCTTTACTTTCTTGACTGGAATCACCTCTTCCCACTTAGAGAAGAAATCAGTGGTGGTCATGATGAACCTATACTAGTGAGCTTTTTCTGGTGTATATAGCCCCATGATGTCATATCCCCAGACCAAAAAAGGCCCAGATTTTTGGTATTATAGAGGGGTTCTGGTAGTTGATACACAAATTTGGCATGTATCTAATACAAATTTCACCTCTTGGTGAACTCAATATAGTAATGGAGCATGTTACACCAAAATTATACCAACCTTCAAATATAATGGGAGAGTTTCAGCCAGAAATGATGAGCTCCACAAGAACCGACATGAACTTACAACATAACCTAGATAATCACACCTCCTTGAATGCAATGGAAGAGAAATCCATCGAACCCATGCCTGTAGAGGATCAACTCAAGGCTAGTACCACTCTTGACGGTGAACTGTACTTCACGCCAACAGATTCACTCATGTTCATATCTATCTCTCAGGAGATGTCCATATTATATATAATCAACAATGAGAGTCATCTAATCATGGGTCTCTTGTTTTGCAATGTGGGGACCCGGAGGTCCCAATGTGGAGGCATCAATGGTAAGGTGACATACATGTTGGCTATCATCATTGATTAAAGAGGCAAGAGTGGTGACCCTTTGATGTAACATGTGGATAAACAAGTCATATTGGTTAGGTTCTGTGATAGAATAGATAATTCTAGCTAGGGAATTGTCTCAACCATTTTGTGACCTCAGGATGTGACTGACCTATAGAAAAGAAGGAAACTGGGCTAGTAGCTGGAGTGCACTCTAACAGGGGTATGATATGTATCTTTTTGATGAAATAATCACCATTAATTTTCTCGATGATTAGCTCAAATCCCCCTTTCACATATAGGTGGTGAAAATAAATCTTGAGGTTTAGCTCGAGACCAGTTATAAGGGCCTGATACTCTGCCTCATTATTGGTATAGCCATCTGAAATCAATAATGAGTAGGGAAAGATAGCCTGTGTAGGCATTATTAAGACAATACCCAAGCCTATTTTGTTGAATCTTGGATCGTTAATCCTTCTACCAATTGGACTCAGAGATGTTCTATATATGTGAATATACCAACATGGCATGACCTAATCCATTGAGTGGATGGCCTTAATTAGAAATTCAATATCCAAGGACCTCTCTGCGGTGGCTGGATGGGTAGCCATAAAATATGCCAACACCTGATCCTTGACAGCAATCTATAGAACAAACCTGATGTCTAACTGCTGAATAATCACTGTCTATTGAGCTAGATAGTCTATAAACATAGGCAGGTTCATAATAGAGGTATATCTGGTCTTGGTATCCAGGAGAATGTGGATGAGATAGTATAAACTATTATTTGTTCCCTCATTGTTCTTATAGGAGATATGGGCTCCAAGGGACCATTCTAGGGCAATCACATAAAGAAATAATGGCTTATAGAGGTGAGTGGCATCAGGGCTAGAGGCTAGAGAAGATACTACTTGATTTCCTCAAAAGATGTCTGGTGTTCTTTCATCCCATTGATAGGTGGCACATTTCTTCATGATTTGGGAAAATATATTACACTTTCCATATAGATTCTCAATGAATCAGGGTATGTAGGCTAGGTGGACTTGAAAACCTTAGAGCTCTCACAATTTTCTTGGAGGAGGCATATGATTTATGGACTTAATCTTCTCTGGATCAATCTTTATGCCTCTATATCTAAATACAGTGACAAGAAACATCCCAAAGGTAACCCTAAAGGCACACTTCAAGGGGTCTATCTTTATATGGATGGAGTGGATGAAGCCAAACAATTTCTCATGATCTCTGAGATAGTCCTAACACTGGTGGGATTTGACCACTAAATCATCCACATAGCATTCCCCCAATGTCCCAAGGATCAATTTGAATATACAGTGCATATCAAACTGATAGGGTGCTCTAGTATTATTCAAACCTAAAGGAATTGCCTAGTAATATAAGGTACCTTGTGGTTCTCTAAAGGTGGTGGATTCTTCATCTTCAGGGGCCATTAAAATTTGATTATACCCTGAATACCCATCTATGAAGAAGAGAGCCTGAAATCTAGTAGTGGCATTGATCAACAGCTTTGTCATAGGAAGGGTAAAATCATCCATCATAAATTGATGGTTGAGATCATAGAATTTGATGCAAACTCTGATGTATCTGTTCTTCTTCATGATAAGAACAATATTTTCTAACCATCTAGGGTACTGGACATCCTTGAAGAATTTGTATTTGATGATCTTATCAACCTTTAACTCAACCATGGCACCATGAGAAGGGTTTATCTTTCTAGGAGGATATTTGATCCCAAGACAACTTACCAGGATACTGAGATGGTGGATGATAACCTGAGGATATAGTCTTGGAATGCCATCATAACTTTGATAAAATGCATCTCGATGCCGCTTTAGAAAATCCACATACTCCTGCTTCTCTTCCACATGCATAGCTACACTGATTAGTGTGGGCCTTGGGTCAGCCTTAGTACTGAGATTCACCTATACCAACTCATCAAAAGTGATGGATACACCTTCATCAAATGTGAGAGGAGAATCTTCTAAATCCTTTTCATCGTTTGAGGCGAGTGGATCATCTGTAAGAGAATTTATTCTGAGGAATTCTAGTACCGACCTGATTGGAAGAGGAATCTTAATTAGGAGATTTCTGCACTGTTAAAACAATGGAAACAAAAGTTATTGAACTAATTCCATTAGTCCTTCGACTGAGGGACTGAGGATTGATGATATAAATGTAGTAGTGTTGCATCATCCTGAGTCGGTTTATCCTTACACGACAAAACTAGAAAGTGTGATGTATTTTTGTGGCCATGGAGTGATTGTCTCTGTACCTTATAGGGGTGAGGGAATTTGGTGTCACTCAAGCCTACCCCATGTAGGAATTTTAGGTAATCTTCTAGATATCCTTATGCCTAGGAACGTGTCTTACCCTCGTTCTAGATATAATGAAGAATTGTCCCAAGTCCAGGGTAGTGGCTTCCAACTGATGGATTGGATGCATGAAAACAACGTCCAAATCTTCCCATGGGTCAGCTGAAGCAGTAATGTGCTTGACTTCAATGGTTTGAACTCTCTTGTCCTATCTCTTTTAGTATATCGAATCTAAATTGTGGGATTCATAAGATTCAAAGGTAGATGCATCACCTTTGAGTACACTCACTTGACCATTAAGGGTTTACTTGAGTCATTGAGGATAAAAGGAGGGAACTATTGCATGATGATGGAGCCAACGTCTACCCATTAGTGCATTATAGGCAGTGTCCTATGAAACAACCATGAATTAAGTATTGGAAACTAGGACACCAAATTGGGTCTTTAGGTGGATCTTTCCTTGTGGAATCTCTTCTGTCAGATCATAACCCTAAATTTTCAGGTCAGAGGGATCCAGAACTACTTCAGACAACCCTAGATTGTGGAGTGTCTGAGTCGAGATGAGATTGATCCCAAAACCTATGTCAAAAATATAGTGGAAAACTTCCACATCATTAAACTATCCAGTGATGTAAATTGGGAAGATGTTCCCCTATATGGGGGAATCTTCATATTCTACTGAAAGCAAGATGATGTCTTGGCACTCTACATGCTCAATTTCTCCAGCATGGAAAGAATCTATGACTGCTACCTATGTTTCAAACTGGAAGGGTATTTTCAAATAATATATGAGAGATTCACGCATATCATATAATAGATAAAGATCCTTAAGGATTGAAAGACTTTTAGGAATGTTGGAAAGGTATTTAAGCACATCATATTTCCGTGATGGAAGCTTATTTCTACCGGTATAAAGTTATACTACGATAGGTAGTATGACGGTCATTGTCGATTGACATAGTATATTCTGTCTGGTGTAGAGGATATCATGTTAATCACTAGTCAAACCATGAAAAGTGACTACTATTCAATTACCAGATGACTGGGGTGTGGCCACAAATGGGCATTAATGATCTTAACATTGTCACAATATCTCTGTCTGATTGATCAGAACAAATGGTGGTGGTAGCGAATCCGGTAAGATAGGATGAGAGGAATGTTCATGTTGTGCCCTATGATGATCCTTCTATCTAGTCTCAGTTGTGTGCATAACTTGGCTGGTTTCATTGTCCAGTGAATTTCATCAATTTACATACCCATGGTTTTGTAGGCCATGATGTCGACCAGGAACATTAGGAGGATATGTATGGAACTTCACATTTTTGAACACCATGTAAGGGTCTAGCAAATCAATAGTATTCACTGCAAAATAATATTGATCTTCACTTTAAGAGCCCTCCATTTCTCGGAGAATTCTAGGAGTAATCCCCATATCTAAGGGCATGAAGTCTCCAAGAGTGTGGGATGGTTGCAGCCCCAACGAGGGGATTTGATGTTCCTTATATCATCGACACCTGCTCTTATGGGAATTATAAGGCTAAGAATATGACATAGAAGTTGCATTAGTAGGAGGTTTGGTGGCATCAAAAGGATCAAGATGATTTAAACGAACATAGATAATACCATGAATGCGAGATAAGGCCTTGCGATTCATCCAGTATTCATAATTCTGAGACCCACAGCTGGAGACATGCTTCCATTCATCCTCACTGTCGATGTCAAACCTCACGGAAACACATGACACCAGCACCGGGGTAGGGCCCAACTTGATTACATTTTTTTAAACTAGTCTTAGATCTAGTCCTTGAACACATAACATTTCTTGAGAGTATTCTCAATGAACCAGTGATAGGGGAAGTATTTGGATAAATTAGTGAGACTAGCCTCCTCACATATTCTATAGTATGGAAACTTCAAGATCTCATAGTCCAAGGTACTCTAGAAATAACCAGTGACCTAAGACTTATCAAACAACTAGGTCTAGTTTCTCTTATCTAGGAATAAAACATTGGGATCTTGTCCCTTGTGAGGGGTTAGATCCTGATGGGGGGATAAATATTAATTTTATTTCCTAGTCTGTAGTGGTTTATGGGGTGGTTTTAACTTATTGTGTGGTGGGTGATACTGACCTTGAGGTTGCGACCCTCGATGAGGTTGTAGAGGAGGCTCCACTGGTAATAACTCTAGTAGAATGGGGTGTCTACCTATGAAATTATAGCTATCTCAGCCCTAGAGGATCTTCTTACAGGAGTTGTGGGAATTAATGGATGTACCTACTTAGCTTACTTCAATGCTTAATCTAGATGCAAAGACTTATCAGGGAAATCCAAAAATCCACCTAGGAAATTATGAGAGTTGAGGGAGTGGACAAATTTAGTCTTCACATTCCCCATGAACATCATTAGCAGCTGCTCTTGAGTCAGTGGCATGTCGGGTGAATACGTGAGGCCTTTCCACTTGGTGAAAAATGTTGTGACTCACTCGTATGAATTTTAATTTCAATTGAATAGGTCAACAGTATTGGCCTTCTAAGTGGTGGAGTTGAACTGATAAATAAACATCCTATATAGATCCTTCCAAATAGCTATATTTCCAATGGGTAACAGGTTATACCATAAAAACGTGTACCCTTACAGTGTCTGTATGAAGCACCGAAGCTTTTTGGATTCTTGTTGTGTTGTAGTCCCTAGTATGGGTCCACACCTAGAGATGAAGTTGTCCAAATACTGCAGAGGGTCACACATCCCGTCTAAAGGGGAGAAAGTGGGATTCCTGAAATCCATGGGTGCTGGAATATCATCCACCCATGCAGGATAATGCTTACCATCAGGTGGGATCGCCACCTGTCGCGTATAGAGAGCCTCTAGGTGGGCAATGATACCAGCCATCGGATCATCCTGGTGGATATTTCTATCTTATCTAGGATTACTGAACACCATTTAATTGGAGGGTTATTCAACACAACAATTTGGCCCAGAAACTGGTGGAACAACCCAAGTAGTTGCTGGAAGATTAACCTATGGAGCAGCTGGAAGAATAACCTGAAGAGCATCACGAGGACAGTTCTCACATAGTTCAGGTAGGTTCAGCAATGCATACCATGGCCTCTTTCCAGAGGCTATGGACTCTACCGTAGCAGGATGTGATGGGTTTTCAAGATCAATGGGAGGTAATTCATCGAGAAGAACATGTGGCTTCCCATGCTACCCTGGTAGAGTATGGGTAGGATCTCCATAGTATGGATAACATTCTGCAAGGTGCTCAATTAGGAGCTCATCAGTAATCTTCTTCTACTCTATGAGTTGCTGATGCAAGACATCCATGGTGGTGCCAAACTCTACCTTATACATCAAGCCAGACCAGTCAAAAGGATTAATGCTCCATGAATTCCCTTTTCCCTTGTTAGGGTCTTGACCATGAGGCAAAGACTTTGAAGGCTCTGCAAGGCTGAGTATTTTCCATTGCTGATGAGTAACAACACCCAGGTGATCCAAAAAATTTTGAAATACCCTAGGGGTTAGGTTTTCTTTGATTATCCCCATATCAACATCCTTTAATGCAATTTTATCCATATTTATAGTGACTTTAAATGGAGGCATGTTTTCCATATCAGCTAATATATCAGGTTGGCGCAGAACCAGGCTAAAATAGAGAGCTGCATATTTCCCCCATCCATGGATTTGAATGTGTAGGAATTCCTCAAAAATAATCCAATATAGAATAGTGAAATTGTGGATACATTATTTCTAGACGGTATAGTGATAACTGGGTGATATAGGGTGATGAGTAATAGGATGGAAGGATTATTAGACCATGATAAATTTCTAGTGGACATCATTATAATGCTCCTGGATCTTTGGATAACCCAACTGATGATAGAGGAGGAGAAAATGCATCGCCCAGAGAGTCTGGAAGAAACACATGACTTCATCCTTATCGAGGGTATTTGTAATGCTAAAGTATAGAATCACAATCTGCCAGAACATCTTAGAGAACAATTCATCCATGAGAATGTCCCACAAACTTCTACATTCATAAGTATGATCTGGAATCTATTTTTCCCACTCCTAAACTGAGGGAGTTTGATGGACTGGAAATGTCATTGATACAAACCGTTGTGGGGGAGGACTAGCTAGTGGAGAGGATGACATTCAGGTTGACAAGTCACTACATATTGGGCCACCCCTCAGTAATGGTACCAAATGTATTATCACATCCCTGTAATATAGAGTGTCAATAACTGTATTCAATAAGGGGGTTGTGGTTGATGGTGGTGGATCGGGATGGTGCTCATCATCTGCCAAACCCCAAAACAACTCTATATGATCTCATGTTGAGGTAGAGAATTATCATGGTTATGACCGAGAGGAATACATAGAATGACCCTGAAAAAGATCCAAATATTCCTCCTTCTATAAGTATCTGCTGATAGATTCAGTGATCTAGGGAATCTCATATTCCAAGAGGACAAAACATACATGTCAGGTTCCCACCCCAGACGCCGATACAAAGGATCTGGGTGAAGGCTCCATCATCGAGTTTCATTCCACTTTAGAATATGAAAAGAGGACTGAATTAACTATTACATGGTGCTTTGAAGAATCCTTCCTTTAGAGGAAATGGGTCTACCCCCAATACCAATATGTTTTCCCAGGGCAAGGGAGATCTTCGACATGGGGAGGACCTCTCTGAGGGTTGACGCTGGAGCAAGGATGACCTTCGCTTGAGCCGGCTTTGAAATGAGGATGGCCTTCGCATCTATTTTCATTGAAGTAGGGAGGACCTCTACCCTGTTGAACTGGGGTGTAGGGAGCACCCTATCATATATTGAACAGAATACGGGGATAACCTTTGTGTTTGTTGCCTAACATGTGGGGATGACCACCATGGTAGGGAGTGATGAAGCAGGGATGTTCTCCGCTAGACTAGGCTAAAAGATGGGGAGGACCTCCATGTCGTTTATCTGTGGAGCGAGGAGGACCTCCACTATTATTGGTGCTACTGCAGGGAGATCCCCCACTTGAGACAACTGCAAAATGAGGAGGAACATCATGTTTAAAACCTAAAATATGGGAAAGTTCTCTCTACCTGAGATCATGGGAACGAAGAGGTCCCATGTGCTGGGTTTCAACAAGACGGAAAGGGCCTCTGCTCGGACAGATGTTAGAGACATGGGGAGGACCTCCATGCTAAATTCGGAAGTGGGGAGGACCTATTCTCTGGATAACGATGGTATGAGGAGGACCTCCAAACTGAATGTAATCATCACAGGTCTCCCCACAATATCTACTAATCTTGCTAACAACTAGAAGAGTCAACCTAGCCATCCCATGGGGTGGATAGGGTCTTAATCCCAATTGTCTATAAGAATTACCCTAACCTGAAATGATAGGGAACTGGTAGTATTCATATGTGGTGGAATGAGGCATTGGATCTATATATAATGATGCCCCCTGATGGGAATCTTCTTGAGCCTGAACCCAGTATTGATGCTAGGTTAGCCAAACTGGGGCTAGTGGGGTAGCACTATAAACCAAATTATCCTCAACCTGAAGTACTGGTATTTAATGGCACTGATGAGGCCTGGTGGGATCCCTCCTTGTTGGATCCCGTGAGGTAGATGTCATAGATTTGAATCTAACATCCCTAACCTCATCGGCATGGGGCGCTGATTTGTAGGATCATTCTGGGGAGAGGCTCCCAAAATGGTTAGATGTTGGAGATGGGAGAAATATCTCCCTACGTGGACCTTGGTGGAGGCAGTGACAATGACGTAACAAAGCCTCTAGATATTGGCGGGCTATATTCCTAATTGGGATGACCCCATCCTATTCGTACTATCGAATAAGAGTATTGATCACCATTCTATGGATGATCTCGAAGGGTGATATGGGGCATGGGTTCCTAGAAGATGTGGTAGTGGTTTATGTAGTGGTAGAGGTGGAGACATGCATAATATTTTCATTGGCATTCCCCCTGTCCCAGCATCTATGGGCAAGAGGTGACTGATTTCTTGTAGCAGTAGCTTAGGTCCTACAAAGTAGGAAGAGTCATCCATTATTACAAATATTAGGAAAGTAATTCCCAATTATCCAATACCATTCAGTCTTTTATGGTTTGAGAGAAAGATCCATGCTAACAATTCCATAGACCAGTAAGCCCAATGATCAACTACCTCGAATTATGGTGAGTTTCAAGCAAGGCCCACTATTTGATTGGTAGGACCTAGCACCAGTATCTACGGGTAGGAGGTGACTGATTTCTTGTAGCAGTAGCTTGGGTCCTACAAAGTAGGAAGATTCATCCATCAGTACAAATATTAGGAACGTAATTCCCAATTCTCCAATACCATTCAGTCTTTTATGGTTTGAGGGAAAGATCCATGCTAACAATTCCATAGATAGGTATGCCCAACGATCAACTACCCCAAATTATGGTGAGTTTCAAGCAAGGACCACTATTTGATTGGTAGGAACTAGCACCAAATTTCTAGATCAGTTTACATACTCATCTATCAATGTCTCGAGTGCTACTGATCCCCATATTGAGGAGAAGATCATTCACATCAATTTCACCATTTTCTGTTTCTGATGCTTTTGTAGGGGTTATCCACTGTGTGTTGCTATCGTGTCGACAGGTTCAATCTCTTTATACCCTACATTCCTACTTTCCAAAGGTGGGTATCATCCATCACTTCTTTAGTGATGTTTTCTCCTTGATCAAAATTCGATGATGAGATTTCAGTTTCTCCTTTAATGGATTCCTCCTCGGAGCTCATTTCCTAATCTGAGTCTCCCTCATAGATTAAGATGTTGTTTGTGAAACTTTTTCCATGTGTCATCTCTTTGTGGATTCCAGTTAATTATGTCGTTTCCATCCGGACATTCCAAAGGGTCAAGTCAAGGAAATAACCTTCGGTCAGTAGAGTAGTCACGTTGAGGCATCTGTGGAATTTTAGATGCTAAAACACTTGAATACTTGTATTCTTCCTTGTTAGAGGGATTCTTAAGGGAATAGAAACCCAAGGCTTCCCACATCAATTGTGGGGTATACTATTCCAAAGGCATGTCTCTAAGGTTTTCCTTGTCTTCCCATGTTTAAAAATGGGAATTATGATATTTTAGCATCTAATGGAGATAGATCGAATTGATCATAACATTAATGAGAGTGGATCATATGGGTACATCCCTTGGAGGGAGCACATGGAAGGTTTATTGAATGGAGGGTCGGAACTCCCATTGAGAACAGACCAAGGATGGAATGTCCCAAAAAGAGAAGATTTCACACCGTGAGGGATGATATAGACATCACAAAGAATGGATCATGGATGGTGGGTCCCAATGATAAGGACACTAAGGTTTACCATTGGTTGGGATTGAACCTCAAAGAGACTTCCTACGTAACCTAAAGGGATCAAACCCCATATAGTTTAGAAGGGTGATTTGGGGCTTACATATGGTTTGTTTCACGTCATAATAGGATCACTCTTGGTTGGATGATATGGATTGCATGAGGCTTAGGAATAGTTAGTTTCTCAGGGCTATAAGATCAGTGATAGGATGAATGGCATGATCTAACCGGGATGTTGAAGCCTGAGTAAGAATTAGGATGGATGATGGAGGATTGGGTGAAGTGGGTGGAATAAATGAGATGTGACCGACATGAAGATGATGGTTTTGGGCTTGAACCGCAGGGAGGTTTTCTATGTATCCCAGTTGGATGGGAATCATATTCCATGTAGTTCGGGTATTGGAGCAATGAGACACCTAAGGAGGTGGCCCATGAGAATGGAGCGCGTGGATGGGGACCCGAAAAAAGTATAAACTCTGGGTTGGGGAATGATCTTCTTGAGACACAAAGGATCGAAAGAAAGGACAGTATGAGAAATGGGTGATGTGATCAAACCTTAGGGAGGTTTCTTACATATTCTAATGGCTAGGAATCAAATTCTACATAATTATGGATGGAGCATTGAATTGGGGTGTACAAAAAGGACAATTACCTGAAGATGTGTCGAGGTTTATGCATGGTTAGCATCCCATCTTAAGAGGGGAACTCTTGGTTAGAGGAGTATGGTTAAGTGGGTTGGGAGTATTCATGGTTAGATTCCTAGAAAAAAATTTCATATAGTTGGGGTTCATACAAAGGACAACAAACCTTCGACATGCTAGGGGTTACACATGTCTAGTGGTCCATGGGAAGGATTATGACATTTAAAAGGATGGATCCAGGAGATGTGTCCCAAAAAGGGAATATATAACATCAGTAGGGTGTATCCCTAGGATAGAGCACTAGAGTTTACCATTTTTGGGGAGTGGACCTCATATAGGAATCCGACTTACCCAATAGGGATCAAAATCCATTTAGTTCTGAAAGGGTCTTGTAGTTTAATGTCATAGAAGATGAAAGTGAGTCGACCTGAAATATCTAGAACAGAGGGATTATGGGGGTGATGGGATTGGACATTAGATAGGCTTCCTATGTATTTCACCTGGTTAGGTATCAAAGTCCACATTGTTTGGTTGATGAGGGGGTTCATGGGGATTACGCATGGTTAGCGACCCAAAAAGGATTTCATGGTTACCATTACACTCTATGATCACGTGATTATTTCTTGGGGTGAGAAACAAGAGGAAATAGTAGTTCAGATGAATGTGTTGTGGAAGGAATGCACATAGGGAATGGTGCAAGACTTACACATGGCTAGAATCTCAGGGATATGGATATTGGTACTTATTGAAAGAGGGAATCTGGATGAAGGTGACCTAATCTATGAGGAGGATATGGCCATCATACGGGGAACACCCTATCAAGGTGTGTGACATGGCATATATAGAGACTACCCAAGATGCATTTGGAGACAAGTCCCAAAGGTAAAGAGAAAACAGATAAATATAATGCTCATTCTCCTCCAAATCCTCTAGGGCCTTCAATGTATGTAGAAACTCACTGTTTAACATAATGTGTTGGGGATGGATTGCTAGGCAGTTTACCATTATGCAGCTCAAACGAAGAGGACTCGATCCTCACCCCTTGTACATACATAACATGTACCATCCCACACATGGGGGAAGGAACAAGAAATTCCATATATTAACAAGGTGTAAGAGTGGTCAATTGAGTGGACCACATTAGTATGGCAATGCAAAGAAGCAATAGACGTATATGTGCCTATGTGAAGAATCATGAGGTTGGGTAATGAAACATGAAACACCACTCAGGGGGACCTTTAAATAGCTTTATATGATCCTAGAGGGCCACATGGTAGAGGGGTTCACGAAGTAGAAGGCCTCACTAAGAGGGGATTCATGAAGCTATGGTTCTTCATGAAGAGATGGAGCTTCATGAAGGAGGGTGCTTCATGAATCATGGTAAAAGGGATCACCGGGAAGTGAGGTGATTTTCAAAGAATGGAGACCCAGCCAAAACATAAATTCTACATGTGTTTGGAGGGTGCTTTGCAATGTCTGAATTCTCTGCGAAGCCCTGAGTGCCCAAAAGGGACTCCTGACTTCGCGATGCACATGGGGCTTTGTGAAGGTCAACCCCACTTGAAGTGTAGGGAAATAAAAATAAAGTTAAATTTGGTTCATGATGCTCAAATACCTTGGGTAATGCATTATCTCATTGGTTCTTAGAGGAAATGGTGCTTTAGGAAATGAGAGTTGGGATAAAGAAAGATCAGGGTAGCGTTTCTTTGGGGTTGGAGTAGCCTTCT
Organism: Viscum album; assembly: GCA_963277665.1. NCBI lineage: Eukaryota > Viridiplantae > Streptophyta > Magnoliopsida > Santalales > Viscaceae > Viscum > Viscum album. The sequence continues at coordinate 402,034,891 of OY728126.1, forward strand.
ATTTATAGGCAATTGGGTATTGTGATTCCGGGTGGCACACCATGAAATAAATCCTACTTTACAAGTGGAGGTGGATCCAAAATACTTGCAGAGCCTTCTATCACTACTCCATGGTGGTCATGGAGATCATCAGACTCATGGATCCTTCCATCACTACTTCAGGGTGGGTTTATAGAGCTCTTCAGACTCGTGTCTTTGTGCCATTCAAAGTGGTAATAAGATTGATGATGGAGCTTCATAAAACAGCCCCATTTGGTAATTTTAGTGCCTCATGAGGGTTAAAGTTTACCCCAAATAGTATTTTCCACCCTTGATCCTTCTTTAGAATTGATTTTTGAGCGAACAAGGAATATCCCATTAGATTCATAACAGATTATTCATTCATGGTGAGAAGTTTTCTTGATAACATAGTTATGGTATCTCTTTAAAAACATTAGGTGAGTTGAATATGATGGACTCATAATGGGTTTCTATGGGTGAGTTGAATGTTAGGGACCATGGATTCTCTATTTGTACGAATTAAATAGGCTTCATAAGAAATATATCATTTGAGTGATGGTATGACATTGGATTTTCCTTTTAGGGTGAGTTTTAAGGATAGTATGTGGTGTGATATAAGGATATTAGGAATCACCATTAATTTGAATTTATATAGTATCATAAGACAATTATTGAGATGCTTCATAAGGCTGTGTAGGGTGTAGGGGAATAGTATGTAAGGGTATCACTAATGCGTGAATTACATTGTAAATAGATCTCTTTGGGCCATGGTGTGTGCAGAGGGGATAAATTTTAGACCTATAGACATGTGATCACTCTGGTGATAATTAAAAGTATGTATTAAAACCAATAAATGTCCTTCACGATCAGTTGATATTACATACCAAGGGTAGGATGGGTCAAAAAAACGTATATATTTGTTTTACTTCAGAATTTTAGTGTGGAATGATGAGTTATGCCATACGGGCTAGGTCATCACTTGAGATGTGATCATTGAGCATGAAAATTTATGCATGAAATTCTTAATATTTGAGTATTTATTGGGATGTGGTTTGTTTTTTTCAAGGGCTACAAATGATATGTCTGGTTACGAGATGTGTGAGAAGTGTTAGTGTATATCCTGGGGTAATAAAATGAGTGATGTGATACTATGTGTTATTATATACTTTCCCTTACGATTTTTTTGATACTAGGGAAATGTTTGGTGTTTCATGAAACCGAAGATATTATTTTCCCAAGGGATATGGCTACATTAAACCCCTTTTAAATTTTAGGAACTCTTCTCAAGGGAGCTAGTTATCTTACACAACACCCATGATTTGGTTTCTCCTCTAAAGGTATTTAGATATATTACATTCCTCCCATGATTTGGATATTATTCCTTTGGAATATGGATATATTACTCTCCTAATGTTATTCATATACCATTCTTGAGGGTGATGGATATGTTACAACACATCCATGATTCAAATTCTCTTCCCATGGAACATGATATGTTATACATTTCCCACAATTTGGGTGCACTACCTAATTGATTTAGATTTTAGAGTTCTGAATTGTGTGTCATGGTACCTTGTGGTGTTTATTATGACTAACCTATAATTCTTGAAATAGATGATTCATGTAGGTTTGAGTGTTTTGGGGACCTGGTTCAAACATTGTGACTCAACATGTATATTATAAAATGATTGTTAGGACTTTTTATATATTATTGTACATAATGTCACTTATATATATTATTCTATATTTTAGGATCTCATTGGTGGTTTCTTATGAATTTTCTTACTCACACCATAGATGCACACCTCAGTGGAAACTCATCCCTCTTGTTTTAAAGTAGGATAGAGTATGTGTTAATGATAATAGTCAGGTTTTTGATGTTGGATGGGATGTCTTGAGGGTTCAAAGATGATACCAAAGAGCTTTTGGTAATAGAGTACCTAATATTTATTTATTTTTTGAATCCAACCACTTACATTATTGAATTATTAAATTAAATAATTTTTATATGACTTTATGATATAGCATGGATTCATCTACTATAATATAATGTATATTATTTATTAAGGTAGGATTTACATAATGAATCTATATGAGTACTATGAGATTTGTTGTCACGGTTGTTTCAGTCATTATCAATGTTTTATTGTTTTATATTGAGTCTATAGTCTCCCTAACAATGTTTATAGGCCCTCATAACCAGTTGGAAGCCTATGGTATATGGGAATGAAAACCTAAGATCACATTGCGACTCAACTTAGGTACTATTTGGGCTGATGAAACTGTTGAAATTTCCAATGGTATCTAAGCTCTTGTTTTGAATATTTTATGATTTGGGGATAGGTTGATAGAGATATATAGTCAAACCATGGGGTGGAAGCTGTGTGTGTGTCTGGTCATCACATTTATGGTGGAAGTATGAGTTTCTAGTATATTAGAACATAATTTTATAAGATATTTTATCAGTATTGAGTTGTTTTTAAAAAATTATATTATTTACATATTGATTGTTTTAATCTTTTCCACTGTAGAAATAGGGTGTGTACATGCATCCTACTTGGCACCTAGGTTCACCTAAAATGAGTATGACTATATTTGTGAAAAACCTGACCTAGATTACCTCTTAAACTTGTACCCAATCTGAATTTTCATATACCCTAAGGGAATTCTCCATCCCCATGGGCTGACAACTAGCACTCTGGAATAAAAAAATGATGGTATGGTTTCTCCAAACTTGATGCAGACAACATGACATGTATACATTTAAAAAAGAAACAACAAAAGAAGACATGAATATATATATCATAATATATATAAAAAATGGAAGAAAAATAATCTCCAAGAGATAAGTCCAACTACAAGCTAACCAAACCCAGCTCACAAAAAACATCACTACAGTGCCTTGACATTAACTGCATCAAAATACATAATAAGGTCTATTCACTGCTAAATAGGTTCACATTTTGTGAAATAACTGGCTCAGTATGATCCCAATCAGGTGTTTTGTACCATGTCTCTAAAGAATAATCCAAGCATACCAAATATTAAATAAAATAAGTCATGGTATACAGTCTAGAAGTTTTTATATCAAAATCATGGAAAAACAATTTAATTTACCCCTTCTCTTCATTTCCAAATAAATAGGGTAAATTATTTTCAAATAATTTCATATACATATATCAAAAATAATATATCAATTAAAAAAAATAATATATCACATATAATATCAAATCCATGGCAATAAAAAAACAATACAAGCCAAAGAAATCCAAATCAGCTAAAGCATAGGTAACATCATGCCAAAGATCACACTACTTCAAGATATCTAACACACTCATACCTGACATGGAAACTCTTGTTCCCATCAATCCACTAGACACATGCATCGAATCTTGGTACTGGAGTAACACCCCAAAAAGTGAGTATCCCAATTGGTCTAACATGTCCCCATAACAATAAGACTAGGGACTCGAGGAACGCCCCATGAGTGAATCCCCAAATAGAAGATGAGGCATATTACTATACTTTCCGCATAATTACCATAATTTTACAATGTTATTTATCTTACAAACCATTTAATTAATCCATTCTCACCAAAACCAATCTTTGAAAAAAAATCACAAAAAAATTTAACAATACTTTAAAAAAACTCTTTTCATTTACCAAAAACTAGGGGAATGACATATTTAAAAAACCATTTCTACACACACAAATGAAATAATTAAATAATTTCATTTCATTTAGAAAAAAATTTATAAAATCCAAATAAATTCATGTCACCAGCATCAGGTAGAGACGGAACTACCTACCTCAAAACTTGGGATCTTACAAACCTGAAAAGTGATCCAGCAACAAGAAGAACTCAAAAATAAAAAAATTGGCCCTGTAATAATTCTAATAATTTCATAATTGATTAAATTTAACAAAAAGGTCATCATAGAAGAGGAAAAAACACATACCTTAAGAATACACACATGTCTTAATACAACCAATAAAGGACCAAACCCTAGAAAAATATCACACAACAGATCAAGAATGAATCAAGAAGAATCATTACCACAGTTCAATGGATCTGATAACACAATGAAATGAAACAACCATGATAAAATGAAATGAATAAGAATAAATGATTACTCACCTGGAGAGACACCACGTGTAACCCTGATGATCAAGAACTAAACGAATCCATCAAGAAGAAGAAGTGGTTCCAAAAATCACTGTAAAATTATTCTAAGTTAAGAGGCAAGAGGGATAAATAATAATGAATAAAAAATCAATTGTAAAACTCCAAAAAAACATCTCATGACACTTACATAGCTTTTAATTACATTTTATATCTTGTAATACATGACACTCAAGAATTCCAAAAAAACCCTTCACCTTTTCATTAAAAATCTGATTTTCAACATTACACATTATGTAGTTTTACATGGAATGTACTCTTTCACATTGTGCACTAAACTCACAATATGAGCCCGGTGATCGAATACACGACATTTAATCTCCCAAAAACCTATGAAAATAGTATATTCCTAAATTAAAACCCAAACCACTTTGGGAATTCTCCAAACTCGAGAATATCTCTATTAACCCATTACACATTTATACCCAAACTCCATTAATTCAAAAAACATGAATCCTAAAACATTAAGTGATTTTCCCCAAAAAAAACTCCCCATACTTAGGAGTCCTAAGACACACAGTTAAAAAAATTAAATAGATGGTAAGTACCTAAAAGATGGAAATAGGATGTTACAAACCCTCCACAGGAAGATTCCAACATAATAGACTTCCCATGAAATACTTTCACTTAAGATTAAACAATCTCTAGAGGATTCTACACAACAGAAACATATGGATATAACTCAATCTCTTCCCATCTAAGAATGTGAGAGGGATACATATGATATTTCTTAAGATGCAATATATTGAAAATATCATGAATTTCTATCGACTGAACCATAAATGCCAACTGATATGCAACATGCCCAAGCCGCTCAATGACCTCAAATGGTTCAACATAACTTGGATCCAACTTTCCCTAATTTCCAAGATGACAGTGACCCAATTGAGGAAATTTTTTAAGAAAACCCAGTCACCTGTGAAAAAATCCAATGGAAGACACCACTGATCCACATAATATTTCTATTGACTCTAAGATATAACTAGACACTGATGTATATCTTGAATCCTTACAAATGTCTTGTGAACCAAACATGGTCCCACCAAAGATACTTCACGCACCTCTTCCTAAAAAAGAAGAGATCTGCATGAGAAACCACACAAATCCTTAAAGGGATCCATTCTGATCAAAGACTAATAACTGTTATTATATAAAATATAAACCAGTCTTAGATGGATATCCCAAGATCCACCAAAATCTAATACACAAGCATAAAAAATTTCCTCCAAAATCTAAATAGAACATTCCATATGACCGTCTTTTTGTGGATGGTAAGTTATACTCAACATAACCTGAGTCCACATAACCTCTTAGAAACTCATCCAGAACCTCAATTTAAACCTAGTATTCCTTTCTAAAATGATGGAACTAGGAACCCCATTTAACCTCATAATTTCTTTCACATACAACATACCCAGATCTTCAAATTTATTGGTGTCCCTAATTAGAATAATGTTAGATGAATTTTTTAACTAATTAATAACCATACCAATAGAATTACTCCCTAGTAGAGTCTATTGTAATAAAAAAATACATGGATACTTTACCCCATTTACAAAATAGTACTGGAAGAGGCTAAAAAAACTAGAAGGTTTCATATGCTCTTCTTTTATCTGTTGGAAGGTGTATCTGCATGACACAAAATCATAAATTCCACACTTCAAACTCGAACACTAGAATCAAAGTCTCATGTAATAATACATATTTTTAGTTTCCAAATTAATTAACCGTGAAGAAAAATTAAAATAATACAAAACCAATATTTTTACTGATTTTGGGATGAAAAAACGATCCCCAAAATAGAGATTTACATATGAATAGTGAGACCAACCAAACCGGTATCCCCACCATATAGTGTTTATCAAATTCCTCTAAACTAATCATCCTACTAATATATCTATAAAATATATTAAAAAAGAGATTATGATAACTAAAAATTGGTCATAACCACACTTGGAACATCTTCTTGAGCTTCCATATGAAACTGAGAAAAGAAATTCATAAGGTTTTACTCTTCCTTCAATTCCAAAATAGCCTACCAAGGTAATTTCCTATAATGAGTGTTTCCAACAACATTTCCCTTCCCTGGGGTGTAGAAAATGTAAAATTCAAATGTGAAAATTTATTCCACCCACCACATATGTCTGATATTTATATATTTCTAAAAAAATGTTGCTCATACTCTTTTGGTCATAAAAATACTATGAACCTCTCCCCAAAAAGATAGTTCCACCCACACTTAAGTGTATGAATAATCATGTCAATATCTAAATCAAGATTTGTGTGATTATTATCATTAATTTGAAGATGAAGATGGCCATAACTCACCACATGATCATTATTCATGACCACAAAACCCAAACTAGTGCCAAAAGTAATACATAGAAACATATACCCTTTATCAGGCTCAGGGAAGATCAAAATAGGAGCTGATGTCAGAATTCATTTCAGATCATCAAAATATGACTGGCACTTTTCATCCCTTGTTAATTTCACCCCTTTTCTAATAGGAGAAGTCAAAGTTTACTCTAATTAGATAAATCATTGATGAACCATTGATGGTATCCATCAAGACCAAGGAAGCTCTGAATCTGAAATATGTTTCATGGATATTCCCCTCAAAAGATAACCTTCACCTTCTCAGGATCAACTGATAATAGATGATTAGAAATCAAATTCTCCAAGAAATTCAATTTGTGAATCTAGGAATTAAATTTCAAAATGTTTCCATACAAATAGTGACTTATTAGTATTTCCATAACCAAACCCAAATCATGTGAATTCACAAGATCTGATCTCAAATAAACCAAAATATCATCCATGAACACTACCACACAAGGGTCAAAATATAGATATAATATATTGATTCATTAAATACATAAAAATTTTAGAAGAACTATTCAGACCTAATTTTATCACAAGATATTATTAATGTCCATAACTTCTTTTTAAATCCATCATCGGTATATTGGACTCCCAAACTCTATGATGATGATAACATGATTGAAGATAAATCTTCAAGACCCACTTTTACCACATTAAATGATAAAAAAATCATCCAAATAAAAATAAGATACTTTTTCTTAACCTTTACCTGGTTTAACTTTTGAGAGTCTATGCATAATCATAATGAAACTTCCACCTTCTTGGTAAAGAGCACTGGGGATGCCCAATGGGAAACACTATGGAGAAAAAAACCCTTCACCATCAGTTCATCCAACTGACTCTTGAGATCTTCCGTATTCATTGATTCCATATGATACGAAGGTATTGAAATAAATTATGTGGCTGGAACCATGTCAATCATAAATTCCACCTCCCTCTCTAATAAAATATCATAGAAATATTCTTGGAAAACTTCTAGAAAATCCTAAATGATAGCGGAAAGATAAAAAATTGAGTAAACAGAATTGGAATCAACTACTACATAAGACAATAAACTCTTGAGCACTGGGCATGAACGTCCTTTATGACTATACCTTAGATACTACTCTTCCTAAAACACCTATGATATCCCATAATCCCAAATAAACAAAAAAATCCAATGATGAAAACCAGCCTTGGAATGATGAGAAATAAGCCAATACCTCTTGATGTTAACATAAAACAAATCTATATTGAGAACAATAAAATCCCAGAATAACTCCACATCAATAATCAATAGTGAACAATAAGGACACTGAAACCCCTTCTCTTTCCTCATACTAATAGGTGTCTTCAATTCCATAAAAAGGACATGAGATATATTATAATTTTAAGAATATCAATAAAATGACATGTTATAAATTAGTGGGAAGCACTAGTGTCAAATAAAGATATCACTAATGAGGATTCAATAAAGATGGTACCTCTCACTGTTACTGGACTCGCCTCTACCTTTTTTGGAAACTCATCTACTAAATGAAGGTTCTTCACTCATGCGGTGTGTGGATGGATCCATGTAGTAATTGAAGCCTATGACTACCTCGTAGTAGTAGTCTTTGGATCTGATGATCCTTGAACATATCAAGTAGTAGACATAGCCTAGAAGAAATGTTTAAGATGACCATAACGTCTAAAAATATTACACATATTTGTAGGTGAAGGAAAAGAACATCGAGTGCATCCAACATTTCCACACTAATAGAAATTAATTGGAACAACAGTAGCTGAAACTAGTGGTGAAAAGAATTCTTGCTGCTAAGAAACACTCCCACTACTCCAGTGATGATCCCACCACTTCGTCCTTTTCCCTGATGCACCACTGAAGCTATTACTAGGTGGAAGAATATTTATAGAATATCCAAACTTTCCTACCATATTCATCTATACCATTATATCCCTATCCATTATCATTACATAGTTCAAAATCCTTAGCATAAATACTTTCTATTTGATATGTAATTGAAAACCCTCTAGTACTTATGAGATTTTATCTGGTCATTCATTACAACTTATGGTTCAAAATGAACCATCTTAGAAATCCAATTAGTTTATTTCAGCACCAAATTATCTCTGTGATGAAAAGAGAGTACCTACAGAGACTTCATCATCATCAATTACACTAGAAAAAACTGTTGGGAGAAGAGAGTATTAAAACCCTTATAGTCCAAGCCCACATGCCTATCTACTTGTACCACATAATCCCACCATCTCTCACTAGGACCCTTGAGTCTGAATGACACACACTTCACATTGATATTCTTAGGAGAATCTATGAGGTAAAAGATCTGATCAATCTTGTCAATCCTATACTACACCTATTGAGGTTCATTTTTACCCTTAAATGATGGTGGATTCTCATAAAATGACACCAATGATAATTTCATATCTATTATAGCTCATGGATGCACCTCAACAACTGCATTATAGAATTTTAGTACATTTTGGTCGATAGAACAAACTTCCTGCATGATAGAATCGATAAAATTATGATCCAGAGGGGGACTCCCTTGAGTATCATCAGCTGATCCCTCCTGATAAACTCATAGAACACATCTTGAAGGCATACTACCGTACAATAAAATATAAGAAATGATCATATACAAGAAAATATCGATTAAAAACAAAAAAACCATAATAAAAAATTGATATTTAAACCAAAACTCAAAATAGGATACACACATCCCCACATCCCATGGTAACTTGAGTCTCGTTATGGAAAGATCTAGCTAGTCACTCACCACAACCTACCTCTCAAGTCCCAATAATCCTATCTTCAGTCTAAAAAATGTCCCAAGACAAGGAATATTGAGGGCATACCACCTCTAATACCGAACTATGATGAACCCTACATGAATACCCTCTCAGACTGGTACCCATCATGAATGTTCACATACTCGAAGGGTGTTCCCGATCCCCATAGGCTGGCACTTAGCACCCGTATATCAACAAAAAATAGAGGGAACAATTTTTAACAACCTAAAATATAAAACATGACATATATTCATATATATAAAGAAATAATGGAAGAAAAAACTGAATATATATGTCCGAATAGATATAGAACAATAAAATAAAAATAATCTCCAAGAGAGAAGTCTAACTGAAAATGATGAAAAAAATAAAACTACCACTCTAAAATTCTCTATGTGATAGCATGGGAAAACTACCACCATCTCACTACCAACTAACCAAATCTAGATGACAGAAAACCTTTCCAGGTTATAGTGGTGCCTTACATTTCCCTGCATATAATGACAGAACAAGTTCTATAGATGACCAAAGGGGTGCACAAGGTGTTAGCTAACAAGATTAATAGGATCCCATTTAGGTGTTCAATATCAAGTCTCTGAACAATAATATAAGAATTCTAAAATTTAAATAAAACAAGACATGATATAATGTCTACAAATATATATATCAAAATCATGGGAAAAAATTTTAATTCTCCCATTTTCCACATTTCCAAATAAATAAAGTAAATTAGTTTCAAATAATTTCATATACATATATAGAAAAAGATATATAAAATAAAAAAAATCATGTATCACATATCATATAAAATCCATGGTACTACAACCAAAATATTACAAGCCAAATAAGCCCAAATCAGCAAAAGCATAGATAACATCAGGCCAAGGATCACACTAGTTCAGGTTTGCTAGGATTTTATAACATAACATATAAAATAATGAACAAATTAAGCCACTATACATATGCATCAAATCTAGGTAGTATAAGAACACCCTAAAAAATTAAACCTTCCAATAGGTCTAACATGTTCCTAAAAAAGCATATAGAGTAGAGGAACACCCCATGAGTAAACCCCCCAATAGTGGACGAGACATATTACTACACCTTCCAACTAAGTAACCAAGGATTATAATGTGGTCTATTTTACAAACCATTCCATCAATCGATTTTCATCAAAACCATTCTTTGAAAATCATTTCAGAAAACCTTTTCACAATGATTTGAAAAAACCTACCAAAACCAAGGGAAATCATACTTTATAAAAAACCCATTTAGACATACAAAAATAAAATCAGTAAATCATACCATTAAATTTATAAAATAATTTCTCAAACCCCAAGAAATGTATTTCACCAACATAGGATAGAGACAGAACTACCTACCTTAAAACTTGAGATCAAACATGACTATAAAGGGATCCATAAACAAGAATAACACAAAAATCAAAATAAAGGACCCTGAATCAATTCAATCATCTCATAATTTATTCAACTTAATAAAAGAGTTTGAAGAGAATATGAAACAAAACATACCACAAGAACACACACCATTTTCACCACAACCAATAAAGGAATGGGCCCCAAAACAAGATCACACAATGGATATAGAAGGAATTAAGAAGAATCATCACCACAAGTCAATGAATCAGATAACACAATGTAATGGTACTACAATCATCAAATTAAACAAAGAATAAGAAATTATTACTCATCTAGAGAGGAACTACACACAACTCTAATGATAAAAGGATGATTGAATTAATTCAGAAGGATAGGAGGTTCCCAAAATCATAGAATAATGATTATAAGTCAAGAGGGAAGATATTTTCATAATATTGAATGAAAAATAGGCTACTAAAACCCCTAAAAACCCAAATCATGACACTAAACGAAAAATAAATCCCATTACATGTCATGTAATCTAATACACCCAAGTACATCAAAAAAACAATCAAATTTTCATTAAAAATCATATTTTCAACATTGCATGGAGTGTGATATTTACACAATGTGTTCTCTTTCAGGTTTTGTACTTATCTCAAAAAATGATCCTGGTGATTAAATACACGGTGTGTAAACCAATTACATGATATGTAATTTCCAAACAACATGTGAAAACATAAAATTTCTATATGAATACCCAAACCACCTAGGTAATTCACTTAACTCAGGGATATACCTATTAATCCATTACATTTTTATACCTAGAATACATTAATTAAAACAAACATGCATCCTTGAACTTTAGGTTATTTTCCCCCAATGAAATTATCTCCATCCTTAGGAGTCCTGATAAGCACCCAATTAAAGATGAAAACATCTAAAGAGGTGGAAAGTACATTAAAGACAAAACAGGGTGTTAAGGTATGTGATTGGAAAAGTATTTATTTGGAAAAGTTTTTTTGTTAATTTTATAATTAATAATAAATTATAAGATATTTTCCAAAATAAATTTCTTGGGATATTATTATTTATTTGAGACCAATTTTGATAGATTTTATAGGTTTTACTACTTTGATAATTATTGTTGACATGCACCTAGAGTGAAAAAACAATTTGGTATTAGGTGGTAAGTTTATTTTATACCTTGGGTATGAATTAATTTAATAATTTTGTTTGAACATAGGTTATTTAAGAGGAGAATGTTGATTCAAAATAAATTTTAGTAAAGAATGAAAAAGTAGGGGTGTTTATTGAAAATAATTCATATTAGTTGGATCATATCATTTATAAATTTTGGATTAAGTTTGGTAATGTTTAGATGTGTTTTGAAAAAGATTTTGTGGAATAAGTAAAACTCACACTGTAATATATATGTTCATGTTGTAATATCTTATGAATAATTTTACTGGGTAATAGAATATGTATTTTACCATAAATATAATTTACTACATCTTGATGGGATGAAAGGTAAAATAAGTGGTGCTACATTGGATGTTATTATAGGAGTTCTTGGATGATATAATGAAGATAATATTTTATATGAATAACAATCATGACCCAGTTAATGCGTTCTAAACCATGAATCTTAAAAATCATATGATGATATACAAGTTTTGTTATTATGTCTTGAAAACACACCACAATATAATGCCTCAAGGAGGATTATTTTATTATTGTTAACAATCATGTTATAACACGATGTCTTTATTTCAAAGTAGTTGTTTTTTAAGAAGATTTTTTGAATTTGGGGAATAATAATTATGATCTATGAAATAATTAAATACCATAGTTTGATGAGTAATTGAACATTACACTAGAATGATTTACATTAAAACATGACACATTTAGTTAGAAAATATATTATATATTAGATCTCATGATCTTTAGAAATATAAATTTATATTATGAAATTACTTTTTTAGAGGATCTAATATCTAGTTGGTATTTATATTCAATATATTCACTAAATACTAAAACATTATGTGGTGGTATAAACCATTAATTAGTTTGAGCTATTGTATACCACAATGTACTAAAATTCCATACACCCTGGTTTAGTACATGGAAGTTTATATTTTATGTGAGAACATTTCATTATTATATTATAATATATCACATTTAGTTTTATCATAATTATATGAACATTTAAGGAGTTTTAATAACCATTTTTTCATAAGTAAAGAATTTATGATCCAAAGGTTACATGGAGTTATAACTTATAAAATGTTTATGAAACATTTACATTTAATAATAATGAATTTTATAAATGTTTTGAATCTAATGAGTCTCCTTGGAAGGATATATAAATAAGATCATGGTTTGTATTTAATAGAATCTGAATAATAATGGAATTACTATGAAACTACTCAAATTGAAATATCTCTTACTCTCTCTTTATATCTCCAACATAAAAGTTCCAGTAGATTGGGAGGAATATGGGTTTCTTCCAAAGCATTGAAAATAACTTGGAGGATATTTACATAGCTAATTTATACCCTTTGAGGAAGAATATTTTTTGATACTTCTTAATAATCACTATTATGCTCATGTTAATTATGTTTGAACTTATGATATCATCTAAAAAAGTTATGAAATATCCACTTATTACCTACCATCTAAATTAATAGATTTTATTATAGAATAAAATTGTTTTATGGATTGTTTTTAATGTGTTTGGATAAGTTTCCCCCCTCTATAACCAAAAAATTACATGATAATTTCATTGTTACACCATGATTTTAAAGATAACTGATAAATATAAATGTTTGGGTATTTTTGAAATATGAAGAAGTGTTTCTTAGAAAATGGGTGATTTCATTAAACCATGTAGGATGTATTTAAATACTAATTAGATGGTGAAAATTGGTAAACAAATGGGGATAAATTTTAAATAAGGGATTATAGATATTAAGAAGAAAGATAAGAGGATTTGAATTATACAACTATAAAACAAATTACGGGAGAAAAATTGAATATCTTATATTCTTATAGATAGATTCTTTGATAGAATCGAAGCATAATAAATGATTTGAATTTTATTGTGTGGTTGAAGCTAAGTAGAAATAACAATGATTGAAAATATTTTTTTAATATTATATTCATTATAAGCAATGGTGTGTAGACCTATTATTGAAACTCAACCATGAATCATTAAGAGGATAAGTATAATGAAATATAGGACTTTGGTGTATGTAGTGATCCTTACCAAGAAAATTGTAATGATTATATTTCCCTAGTGATTTCCTTGGTACATTGACACATTGTCAGTGTATACTTCATTTGAATATCCCTATTTGTGTGAACCAAGTAAATTACTTATATCATTTCATTTACTTTTTAATTTTTTATTTTATGGGTACTTAATTAGTATTGATAAGTTAAATTTATTATAATCAACATGAGAAAAATGTTTGTTTGATAAGAAAGTTTAAGCACCCTAATTTTCCTCCCCTTTGGGTGTTTTATTCCTTGTGTTTATAACAAGTTGTATCAAATCTGATTGGTTATTCATGGTGAATCTATCACAATAAGATCATCGAAATAAAAAATGATATTAACACTAAGCGAGTTTCTCAATTTCATGGATATAATTACTATTTCCAGAAGAATCAAATTAGGTTATATATAAAATATATTGGACTTTATGTTTTCTCTATTTTAATTCATAGAATATATGTAAGTGATCCCATTGAGATATCATTTAATGAAATGGTAAAGAAACTCATCAGCATTGATTTAGGGGCATAAAATTCTCTATCAAAATCTTTACCAAATCAAATTTACATAATGAAGAAAAGATAAAAATTTTCTAAATATATATATAGGGATATTTTTTCAACATATATAAAGAGAGTATCATGGTCAAGGAGGAAATATTTTAAATTCTATATAATGTTTTTTAAATAATATTCATCCCAATGAAAACATTGTCAGTTTATTCAACCACATTATTGTGGTTTTTAGAAATTTAGGTGTAATTTATAATGAGATAAATGATTTTGAGATAGTAAAGATGATCTTTATATGTTTCTACAATTTTATAATCCAATTATTTCAAACTTATAGAATTAAATTTGGAAAAATGTTCAAAAGATGATTTTAAAAGTAGTTTGGTTACTTATGTGAAGCTTGTAAAGGTGAAAGAGATGAAGAGTCACTTGTCCAGGGATATGACATTCAAACAAATGAAAAATATTGACATCAATAAAGGTTTATATGAAGAATAAGATGTTATCAATGAATTCCTATCATTGTTTCTAACAATTTTAATTAGGAAAAGTAAGATTCAAGGTAATATTACCTTGTAATTTTTCAAATGTGGAAAAATTATGCACATAGTAGTGATATTTCCAAATAAGATTGATGGTGATGATGGTGATATGTATTATTGATTTGAGTGGGGTTTTATCTTATAATTTATATTATTTTTACAAAAACATATTTTCAATAAAATGTAATATAGTGTAATGGAACTTTGATTTGTCTCTAAGGAAGGGTGGAGTTTACAATTTTTCAAAATGTAGAATATTAATTAGGGGTTATTTTGTTTTATTTGTGTTTAATCAAGAAAAAAAATATAGATAAAAAAGATTTAAAATAAATTATTGATCCAATGGTATAAGTACCATTTTTTATTATCATAGTTCCTAAAATTATGGATCATTCTTCTTCTATTGATTAATAAGATATCCAAAATTTTATACTTCTCATAATTGGTTATTAGTTTGGGCATTTTTAAACATTAAAATAATCAATGTATATTGATCCCCATTCCTATGTGATTGGGATAGAATATATAAACCACAAAATCCTACAACAAAGGACTCACCTTCAACTATTAATGAACTTTCTCCTTTGAGACATGTTGATTTAGAGTAGCTAAGGGAGTTCTTATGTCTTCAACACAAGTGAAAACAATTTCTAACACATCCATCAATCATGTTACATCATATAAAATATTGATCGAGTGGATAGAGATAATATATTAATAACCAATTCAATAAATATAAAAATGAAATGAAAATTTATCACACTTTCATTCAATAATATATCAAAATCAATAAACTAAAATCAAAAGAATCAGGGATAAATGGAGATATTATTGAAGCTAATTAATAATAAGTCTCCCTCACATTGGATTAATAATTTATGATGGATTTATCCCTTTATATGAAATATCACAATCGTAGACATCAAAATATTACATAACAAAAGTGGTAAACTATAATAGAAAAATTCATGTTATCCAAAATACCTTGAATAAAAAATTTGAACAAAAATTTATTAGATCCCCTTCTTTCTAGGTGGTTATATATGTCTTTTTAATTTCCTTCTATCTTCTCCATATATAGTTTAAAATTGTTTCTTAAATTATTTGGTGAATTCCATAATCCCATGAATTCAATTTATCTTCTCTCTCTTGGGTAATAAACCATCTATCTGGTTGGTTAACTTATTTCCTAACTAGGTTAGGCATAATGATTGAAGAGTCCTTTGGACTCAAACTCCATGAATTCATGACATGTGGGATACCCTATAGATTTATTAATCTACTAGATCGTGCAATTTTTTCCTCTTTTTTTAAGTTCATATATTGTGATTGTGAGAAAAATGTCTATATTGGAACCCAAAATTACATTGTCTAGGGTGACTGATAGTGTTTTGAGGCATGATATTTCAATAACTACATCAACGGCTCTATTTTGAAGAATGTGATTCCTTCAGGACATAATAATGGCATCATAATATATTATCATGGGATATAGTATATGGTATCACAAGGTAAACTATGTCTCATGGATTTTTGATGATGATTTGGCTCCCTGGTATGTCATTGGGTCCTACATAGAATCAAAATATCTTTGAAACATCCATTCTCAATATATGTATTGTGGGGTAGAAGTCTGTGAGTTTCTATTGGGAATGATGTAGTTGTAGTGTGTTGATGTATAGACTATTAGACATGGAAATAGTCTGAGTCGTGACTGTGAGATTATATTGATTGTATGATAGATACTAAATCCTTCGATGATTCAAATTTCCAAATTTTGGGGATCTGAATTCTTATTTGTCAACTCTCATCAATGCAGTGTTGGGTGATAATGAAATAGTAAGTTAGCATGAGTTAAGAGTTCAAAAACAAAATTTAGCACTATGTTGTGATCAATGGATCATTTATTACCATGGAAATAACTATGATTGCTTGTAGATGTATAGGTTTGTAAAACACATTTAATTGGTGATGTAATAACTTAATAAAGCTGATTCATGATCCATTACAGCTCTGAAATAGTATCATATTGAGATACATGGATACATTGAAGAAGAACGTAAACTCAAGTATGAAAACATGGGTCTACATTTAATTTGTGACATTCAATGAGGTCCTTACATGGCTATACTTAGACTATAAACATAATTTTAATTTCTTAGAATGATTTCAACATTCCTCAAGATATATTCTACTTCCTTATACTTCTATGATTCCCTAAATCAAATCTATTCTTGAAAATAATAAATCGAAGGACTATGTAGAATTGACCATTAATTCTAGTCCTATAATTTTATTGATCAAATATGTTCAAAAATTGGTTGAATTAAGAAATATTCATTAAATCATTTGAAATGAAGTATTATACTAGTAACATAGCCTAATTCCCATGAATAACATGTGTGATGGAATAAAATCAATGTGTTATTAATAAAATATAATAAATTATTTTTCTAAATCACTCCCCCATACTTTATCTATAACATCCCCTATCCAAGAGCCACTAAACGGGTTCCCTAATAAAAGTCATCACATGATGTCAAGCACGCCTCCCCATATGTTAGAGGTTTTCGACTAGTAGTGAGGGTATAAAAAGACATGTGGGGAAACTATACCCTCTTTACTAGATTTATCCATATAAGATAATAAAATAAATAGCAGAAACAAAATAAAATGACGAATAAACATGTATAGCCAAGAATTTCCCAAAAAAAGGGTACAAATAATAACTAATGTTAAATAAGTCATGTCATGCTAACAGTGCCATGTAAATAAAACCTAGAATAAAAACAATCAGTTGAATCCCAAAATAGTCCTAACTCCATGTCCAGATCCTCATCCACGCATATCCCAACCTGACTCAACTCCCAATAATAGGGCCCTTACCCTTCTTCTAATCTGCATGCATGAAATCTGTTCGGGTACCCAATAACACTTGAGTAGGGTGTGAGTAAAACTCATTAGGACACCACCAACAATGTCTAAAAAATATTTAGTATAAATAGATAGTGCATAAAAATACTAAATAAAATACAACAGTAAAAGACATGTCATGCTCCATTTATTACCAATCACGACCTTAATCTTTTACAACGTTAGTATCATTTTCGTCATTTAATACTTCTTCACTACTTAATCCATTTTCATCATGTGTTCTATGGTTTAGACATATACATCATCTGTACATGAGTCTAACGAAATAAATCAATATGAATAAGAGAATAAATCAAATCCCTATCTCACTAGGGATGAACACATCACATCAATACATATTCCTCACCTCAAAGCCTCATTCTGAGTGGAATGCAAATGTTAGGGGAGTAGATCCTTTTTCCCCTTCCATGACCCATGGATTTTGGGGTGGAGTTTAAAGCCTCATTCTAACTCAACTCGTGGGCATAGAGACTCATGTCAATACCACACTCTAACAAGCCATGTACACTTGCTTATTCTTTTCATCCACCACACACACACTATATCGTAAAAAAACACAACCAATAAAAATAGAAATCACATTCCATAACCATAAACAAGAGAATTTATATTGCTCCATAACCCATTAACAAATTTTTTATTTACATTTCATAGTCATTTAGATCAATCCGCATTATCATGACTTAACCCATTAAGTATATTCACAATTCCCATACATTAGCCAATATTCACCAATTTTGATACATTATCTCATCTGCCTATTTTTCATTTCACAAGAATTTTCCCACTTTTTAATTTTGAGTAAAATTCTTATATCACATAGAACAACCACTTTATTACATTCAACCCATTCGGTATTCCCCATAATTCCCATGTATTAACCAATTCCATATATTAATCAACTCCCTTAGGCAACCATTTACATGTTCTCAATTAACAAGCCATTTCTAATTTAAAAATTTCATCATTTCATATATACAAATACTTTTTTGCATTTCAAAATAATTCATAGACCATTTGACATAATATTAATTAACCCAATTAACCCATTTTCAATCCATTCCAAACAACCCCTTATTCCATTACCCAAAACCTAGGTACAAACATCAATATTCTATTTTCAACTAAAATAATCATATTAACATGTTAAATATGAGATCTACATTATATCACACCAAATCTACACTTAACTTCACTGATTATAGGTTCATAAATGTCGTCACACACCCTGGGTGGCCCTAAATAGTTCTAATCTTCCTCAAAACATCCCATGGGGATCATGAGGGGTATAAATCATTATTTAGCCAACTATTTTACCAAATCATACTCAAGGTGGAAAATGCACTACAATAGGGTAGAAATATCTCAACACTCATGAAAAACATTATAATAAAAATATGGGATATAGTTTGTAGACCAGTTACCTCAAATTACATGATGAATGCACTCTTAATAATAGAGATAGATCCAGATTCTAACAACCTTATAAGCCCCAACCTAGGTTTCATCAGAAAAAGATGGTTTTTGATATTAAGAAGAAGATGGGAGAAAATAAAAACCATAATCTGGAAAAGAGAAATAAGGTATGCGATAGACATACCCGGAGCTTCGATCCAAAATGAACGGATCTATAAATGGATTGGAAACGAATGAGATTGACCCCTTGGAATCTTGGGTCAAAATGGGGAATATCGGGGGGTAGTGGAGGTGAAATGGAGGAGAACCCTGAGTTAGAACATAAAAATCCATGGTGGAATTTTTTTTAATTTTTCCCAGCTTTAATGGGTCGCATGGTTTACCTGCACAGTTTTCCAATCCTTGTGAAAACTATGAGTGAGCCAATATTCATGGAAGTTGGGCCACACGGTTACTTTGAAATCTCTACACATTTTGAAAACTGTGCTCGAACTATTTGAGTTTCCACTGTCCAAATTTTTTTCCCACCTCACACGGTTTACATAACCGTACCCCAACTATGCACCAAATGTGTGCCTAACATAGTTTGATCTGGTTTTCCATTCTTTCATGTTCCTAAACCTCAAAATAGACTAAGGTCCCTCATAAACTCGAGAAACATATCAATAACCCAAAACAAGATATTGAAAAAAATAATAACACAAGAATATATATTTGGGAAGTATAAGATCTTACAACCTCCCCATCTTATAACAGTTCATCCTCAAACAATATTCCTACGCATTAATATGATTTATAAATAGAAAATATCAATCCACTAGTACCCCTTTTTTCATTCACCATTCCCAAGTTCACTCATAAACATTACCATGATTCCATAAAACCTAATCCAAAGGAAAATTGTTTCCCCACAAGAATTCCTCACTGTAATTCCACCACATGATATGGATACTCCTTGAAGGATGCACTGACTTTAACCATACCTCAACCATTATAACTTAATAGGTAAAACTTAGGTAGAAATACCTAATTCACAGCACATGGAAACATCGCACACAGCATCGTACCATCATGGAGGAACCAATAAGCACCCTATAGGTCCGATCCTCCCCACAACTCATGACCTGAATCCTTTGGTGTCATTTTACAGTATTTTAAAAACTATAATGGTGACAAAAACTTAGTATCCCCAAGGAAAAACACACGGTCTTTACAACCACATTTTCTGACCCACATAGATCCACCACTCATGTACTGATTCTTCCATTTTATAACCGTACATCCAAGTGAAACGAAAAATCTCATGGAACTCAACTGACCAAACCCATTCCAACGCTAGCTATCAGGGAAAAATCATCTGAATTGAGGATCACTCAAGTCCTTCTAGCCTGAAACTACAATCATGTGACAAACAAAACACTTGCTTTTTATGGTTATCTCCACCATATTCCATTATTTAGCACCCCACTATAGACAAAATATCACTAGAACATAAACTTTACTTTCACATCATACCTAACATATTCCCAACTCACTATGGCTGATCATCCATATGGACTTCTCCCCAAACTGGCCCCTAGACTTTTCATTGACACCATCTAGGAGGATATTACTACTTTATCCATTATAGTACTAAGATATTCTTGACCTCACTCATGTACGACTTACTTTCTAAAAGTCACTTGCCACCAAAAAATCAAACCGGAGGTGGGTTAATCTCACCACACCCATTCTTGTTTACCATCTCAGGTTGGACCGCCCCTGAATAGCTTGTCCCATAACACTCATCCTCTACTTATGGTACACTACCCTCATTTCTGAAGGACCCTAGGACACCCTGAGAGGGGAGGGGTGAATCAGGGTGACCACTTTTTCTTTTAATGTGATGGATCTTGTTCCCACGTTGGCAGAAACTTTTTGAACCTGTATGATGATTATGATCAGAAAGCAAACATTCACATGCACAGAGAAGACACATCCCTTTTTTACTTGGTTCACCACTAAGGGCTACATCCAAGGAGCATACGCCGACAGGTTTTCGGTCGTACCAAACTCCACTATGCTTCACTAGCGGTAGATTACAAAAGTTCGGGTACAGTTACTCTGTCCCAGGCTCACTGCCTTTACAAAGTTTCAGGGATAGCCCACTGCTCCCCTCGGGTCACTCCCGTTGACTCCCCCTGGCTCACTACCGTTGGTGAAGTCCCACTCAGTTTATAGGCGTGAAGGTCTCTTCATCATTTTCAAGAGAATGCATCTTCAGTTGTATGTAGATGCTCTATTGAAGTCTGATTCTCACCAGAAGCAGAATATCACTTTTCCTCGAATGTATCATCTAGTCTCCTGGCTTTCGTGCAACTCCAAACAGGCCAGCGGGCTTTAGCAAAACCTGGCGCGCTTCTCCAAGCCAGACGCGCAAGTCCCAATACGGCGCGCAAGTCCAAACTGGTGCGCAAGTGTCACCAATGCACCAGCGTGACGCTTCCTTCCTCGATAACAAACTTGCACGGTTCACTTCCTTTCACTCCCAAACCTCCTTGGGCGCACTGCAGACAACCGGCGCGCAAGCTCTACTTGCGCGACCAAACTACCACCTGCGTGACTCAACCACCTGCGCGACGAGAGCTCGAACAATCTCTCAGCCTTGAACTCCATGAGAAATGAGGAGGGGTGGTCCAGTATTTATAGGCAAACTGGACCCCCTGCGCGTCGGCGCACAAGTCCCTCGACGGCGCGCAAGTCTTGTCTTCAATAACCTCTGTCGCGCAACTCACTTGCGCGACCCAACCAACACTTGCGCGACCTTATTTCCTTAGCCAAATTTTGATGTTCTGATCCTCAAAAACATATGGCGTGCAAGTCTTTTATCCTCCAAGAGCTCGGCGCGCTAGTACCTTTGCCAAAAACACTTTACTTTATTAGCGGATTTTCAGGCCCAAAAATTTGGCAAACATTGGGAAACGGTGCCACCTTCACTACTGTTTTCTGCTTGAACGGTATGATCTCTTTGTTGGTACACATCCTGAACTTCCACTGAGGATTGACAACAAACACAAACCATACACCAAATCATGCTTTGAAGACCTTGGTTCCAACAATTTCACCTTTACAAGGCTCTTGATGACTTGAAGCCTATCATTATCATCTAACTCACCCACTAAGGTTATTCCCTGACTTCTGGTATAATTTTACCATAATGGAATCACTTCCCTCTAAACCATCATCAGGCTCCACCACCCCAATCCACATTCCAAACACAAGAAATCCTAACGTTCATACACTAACTAAATAAGGATAGGTTCACACTCAAACCAACTATTTTTTTTGAAATTTACTCATCCCAAAACATCCTCCAATGAGATTTACCACTCTACACATTCGTCCCTTTCTCCAAGCCAAGTCAATCTATCCCCAGATGACTCATCCTGGAATGATTAGCTTCACCATTGGCATGACACTACATCACATGGCCTATGTACCTTCAAATTTCAAGACATTCCAATACCACCCAAAGACTCGTACCTGAGTTTACTTCTGATTTTCATTAGAGTTATAGAACCCAACATATTTTTACACCAACCATTTTTACCTCTCACTATACCCTTTGAACACTAGACACAAGAATATCAAATTTTATTCAGAACCACCCTGATCCGAAATCCAATGCTCGGCTAAAAAAACCACCATAATCAAGTCCCACATGAACTCTCTGAGAGACCCATCAGGGACCTCACTGGTTCTTTATTAGAATCCTAGTGTCACTAAATCAACTCATCATTATCCTCTCCACATATAGGACTAATTTATCACACCCACATTAGGAGTGTCATTACCATTTCTCTCTATGAGGGATTCCAAACACATGACTTACACTTGATCACAAGCCAAAACCCATGAATTGGACAGGGCTATCTAGATTTTTCCAGAAAATGAAAATAAACGTCACCCAGAACCCATTCTTGACTTCTGTGAATAAAACCCATGGCGTTCGTCGCCACTAGGTCCATCCCGAGGACCTCCCCTGTAAACCCTAGATGGTGTACACCCCCCGTCCAACTCCACATATACTGCCCCCATGAGAGTATACTCCATGGTATCCCTCATTCAACCAAAACAACTTCAAGGTTTTAGGAATAAATCCAATGCTTCTAAACACATCTGGAATGATGTCAAGATATTGGGCATGATCGTCAATAGCTGAGGTACGCTAAGAATTTATAGAAGAACACTACCATGAACCTATTCCTCCCTGATGTCACCTCCCACTATGGGACACTATGACTTACCAATAATCTTAGGACTCCCTTCCACACACATATCATCAACACATAACCACAACCACTCAGGTGTAATTTCCAACCAAGAATCACCACTTCTCCATGACCATCCACCAAGAAGTTGTGAACCAACATTCTTTGTGGCACTAATCCTACTGCACCACTCAATTCCTTTTGGTAGAACCCTGATAGTTATCAAATGAAACACAGTGGTCCACCTCACCAATCAAACCAACAGTCCCTCACATATATATGATTCTCGCCTAGATTTTATCAAGACTGACAGACATGTATCCCAATTGAAATCATGCTTTACAAGCGTGTGCCCATATCTAGACCTCATTGGGACCCTCAAGGTTTCATACTCTCCTACGACCACTCTTACACAAACTTCGGTTCCCATAAGCCAACCATTAGTTGGGACCATTCCAATTCCCACTTACTCACTTAACCATGCCTTTTTTTCAGTCAGTATTATTGGCTCCAATGCAATATCAACATCACCAACAAAAAAACCAACAATTTTCACAAACATGTTCATCCATGTGACCAACCTCACCTCGGGTTTCACCTTCAAAAAAATTATCTAAATGTGCTTCAGTCAGCCTTGTATATTTCCCTCAAAAACAACATCAATACCTCCATTCATTATTATACAAACATATGGGTCATGCATCCATATGATACAAACCTTTGAAACAAACCTCACATCCTACCACTAACTAAAAATTATATTATATTTGATTTTCCAAAATACTCTTTTATAGATTATAGGTAACCTACAAACCAAGAGGGAACCTAAAAAACATCTACATCCAAGTTAAAAATTAAGCCGAAAGGTGCAGGCCAGGCCTAATGCCCAGACCTGTCAAAATTTATTAAATAAAAGATGCAGTACATAATACAAAGCAGAAAACCAAATTAAAAATCCACACCAGCCAAACCCTACCGCCTCTACAGCGGACCAGAATTCCACAAAATTCAAAATTCAAAAGGCATCACGCACCATCATGAGTCAAGTCGTCACGTCACGCGGCACCTCGAGTCTCGCTCCTCGAGTCTCGCACCAAACGCGACAGCTGCCCAGTCCGCATCAAGCGCCGGTGAACTCCATCGGAGTCCCACGCGCCACCATTCACCGGAGAATGCGCCAGAGCCGGTTACGCCAAAAACACCATCACCGCAACTCCACAGCACTGGAATCATCAAAACATACGCCAGAACCACCGCCAAGTCGAAGAACAAAACTCGATTCACCATAGAAAACAGATTCACCCAAGCCGTAATCATCCTCGGGTCACCACAAAACAAATCACCGAGAAACCGATCCCCAACCAACATCAAATCCACAACCAAAGCAGGAAGTCAGCAAAAGAAACAATCCAGACCATCACCGTCTCCGTCGGGAATACCAGGCAAACACGAACTCAGCATCACAAATAGCAAACTCAAATCCAAAATCAAAAAGATGGGGAAGTCGAAGAAAGAAAACCATCACTCGAACGCTGGAAAGAAGCCCCCTGCAAATCAGATCCCGTCGCCGCCGTCCAAGACGCCCACGGAAGACACGATGTAGCTTCCAGCGCACACAATAGAACCGAGGCGACAACCCGCATGCCGTAGGAGCTAAAGCTCAGCCGCGGACCGTCACCGCACTGCCGAAGTCAGGCCAGCAGCGGAAGAAAAGATCACGACGGCCGAGTCAACGAACACCACTGCGATAGGAGATCCACCACCACGAGCTCACCGAGTGCGAGGAGGAACGCCGCCCAAAAGAGAGGCGAAGGAAGTGGCGGCGAAGAGGGGGAACCCTAGTTCGCAGAGCCCCTTACGGGCGCATCCTCCAAGTTAAAAATTAAAAATTTAAAAAAAACATCACGTTTGAAAATCATGGTTGAAGATCACCCGTGTCACCCTATCACCAGCCATCATCGTTCACCATCATCATCTGTCACTGCACCAAAATCTCCTCCTAACCACCATGAAAACCATTCATCTAAGATCATCAGAAACTATCAAACTCACCGTAATACATCTCAGAACACCATTTCATCATCATCCCCCAACGATTCTAAAAAAACCAAACCTTAAAAATAGATGTGAAGAGTATGAACATAACCACAGTACCATTGAGAGAAGCCTGATGACTGCCACCATAGTAAAACTTGAGAACACACAAACCAGATCCAAAAATCAAAACACCATTGAACATCATTAAGTAGATTGACCACAAAAAATAAGAAAACAAACCATCACTAAAACCAAGAGGAAGAAAACCAAAAGACCAAAGCCATCGTCAGGGGATGTGCACCTTGAACCCTGATGGTCGTTGAACCATACCTCCCAAAACATCAATGTTACCACATATCGAGATCTGAAAAGGATATAAGTAGTAGAACATGAGGTTAGAGTAGTAGTAGAGTGTTCAAGGACACCAAATGATGCCAATCTATGGAAAGTAAGAAAACCAAGAGTGAAGAATGAATGATCAGACCGACCAAGGTAGTTCCATGAGGCTCATCGAATGTCGAATCGCGAAACCCAAAACCTATTTATACAACAGATCT
This sequence comes from Viscum album, assembly GCA_963277665.1. NCBI lineage: Eukaryota > Viridiplantae > Streptophyta > Magnoliopsida > Santalales > Viscaceae > Viscum > Viscum album. The sequence goes on from OY728126.1 coordinate 402,061,155, forward strand.
AGATCCTACCTAGAGAGGCACTAAGGAACGTGATGAAATATTTAAAAAAGGATAATACGAGAGAAAAAACAACAAAAAACCATCATCGAGATCCTAGGGGCATGAGAATAAAAATACATCGACTCAAAAGACCAGAGGATCTATGAAGAAGATAGAAGGAATGAGGAGAAGAGAGTAGGGGAGGAAAAAAGAAGATGAAGAAGAATGGAGAAAGACACACCAGAATCTCCAAATCAAAGGGTTTTAGAAGAAACCCTAGGTAGAGCTGTAGATGAGAGGAGAACCACGAGAGAAGGGAGACATCATGATTCACCTTACATCCTACCACACACACTAGGGTTCCCTTATAAAAATAACTAGAGCACAAATATACCATTTAACAAAGCTTGATGGTACTCATTATGCCCCGATTCCACCTCTAAAGCATATCCCATGCTTTATATTCTGAGGCACCTACTCTGTTGGGCTAGTCTCTTATGATGTCACCCTTTATTTCCACAAAACTGTCAACACGTAACCATAACTTGTGTCGCATCACCAAAAGATCAACCTTTCCACTTATCCCTCTAATAAAACCCTAAGGTAACAATCTTTGTGTCCCACTAACAAGCTCTGAAATATCCACTTATGTGATGCACACCCAAAAGTACCAGGAATCTCGCCTGACCACTCTCATATATCACATTGGAGGTTGAATGATATCATCTTCCCAACTGGAACCATGACAAGAAAAATCCATTGATACTCTCTCCACACCATACACATCTATAAAAGAACAAAACAATGTTTGTGAATTCACTCTCACCCCCAATCTGATACCCACTATGTCTAGCACACCAAGAGACCATTTACTATAGGTTTTACACCAATGATATTTGTACACATACATCGGAACTACAATACCAAAATACTATATGAGGTCCAAACACAACTTGCAATGTCCTTACTCATAAGATCATAAAAATCAAGATAACATCCATAAGGTCTGAAATACACTCTGTATGGTCACAACCCACAACAGTTTCTATTCTTTCATTACCGAACAATGCCTCGCAAGCCAAAGGTCACAAGCCTACCGCATGTGCCCTAAGTACATCTCCTATGCCATATTATTACCAAAAAGGTCTCACGAATCAAATAAAAGTTCTTAAATAAGGGCACTCTCACTTCCCCAAAACCACCCATACAAAGGGTCAAATCAAAAACACAAGGAATACCAACTACATAATTCACCAAAAAGTTCCACCATTACACATCCATTTATAAGTAACTTCACCATTATTGAACTCAACATTCAAATTTTAAAGTCCACATTCCACAAATTGTTACAATAATCATTTTAACTCATTCACACCCTTCATTAGAAAAAATTCATTAACTATTTTATCAACACTATATTGACCTCATTCTTTTAGACACTATTCAATCTTTACAATTTTTCACAACCCAACATTTTAAACTGATCATAATGTTTCTTTATACACACCATTAAGTAACTATTCATTTACATTATTTTCATTTACCTGCTAGAATTACCATTATTATACACCATTTTCTTCAAATTATCCAAGGAAATAAAATTCATTCTACTCTCTATGTCTCACACACACATCCCATGTGTTCCTATCATGGTGTATGCCATTTATATCCTTAGGAGCCTAAAATGATGCAAGAATTCACAACCTCATGTCATTCAAACCATGAGAAAAATATCATAAATCAGTCAAATTACATGAAATTTTCATCACCCAATAGTGAAATATCATTCAATTGTAACGAAACACATTAAGAACAAAAATTCCCACCCTGGGTAACCTGTGTTTTCCCCCATACTTGGGTCAGTTACTCCCAAGAATGAGCTCATTACCAAGGCTGAAAACTTCTTAGACTCTAGTCTAACATCACCAAATATTAATACAAAATAAAGATAAAGGAAACTCCTTTAATAACACATTATAACATCCCTGATCTAGGATCCACTAAAGTAGTTCCTCGATCTGTGTCTTCACATGACCTCAAGTGCACCTCCCCATATTACAAAGGTTGTAGACTAGAAGAGGGGTCTAAGAAGTCATGTGAGGATACTATACCATCTTTAATAGAGTAATCCACAATAAATAAAAATATAAATAGTGGGAACAAACTGAAATTACCAATAAACATGCATATCCAACCATATGCACAAACTGGGTATAAATCATAACCAAAGTGAAATATGTCATGCCATGCTAACAATTCCAAGTAAAAAACCATAATAAAAAATACCAGTTGAATCCCAAAATAGTCCTAACTCTAAGCCCAAATCCTCATCCATGCATATCCCAACCTGACTCAACTCTTTATAATAAGGCCATTTCCCTTCTCCTAACCTACAAGCATGAAATCTTCTTGTGTACCCAACAGTGCCTGAGCATGGTGTGAGTACAACTTAGTAGTACACCAACAATGGTGTGTACAAAATATCCATTCTAATCAAGTAGTTCATGAAAATACTAAATTAAATAAAAGATAGTAAAGTACAACTCAGGTTCCATTTGTTGAAAATAATTACCTTAACTATTTACAATGTTAATATCACTCTCATCATTTAATACTTCTTCATTACTTAATCCATTTTCATTATGTGTTCCATGGGTTAGTCATATACATCATCTACACATGAGTCTAATGAAATCAATCACTATGAATAAGGGAATAAATTAAATCCCTATATCACTAGGGATGAACACATCACATAAACATATATTCATCACCTTGAATCCTTGTTCCAAGTGGAATACAACCATTAGGGGAATAGATCCTCTATACCATTCTCTAACCCATGCATTTTGGGGTGTAGTTTAGAGCCTCAATATAACTCGACCTGTGGGAGTAGAGCCTCAAGTCAATACCCCACTCAGCCAAGCCATGTGCACATGCTTATTTTTCGACCCACCACACACACACGCGCTATATCACAATCAAACACAACCAATACAAATATAAATCACATTATATAACCATAAAAATGGGAATTTATACTATTCCCTTACCCATTAACACATTTTACATTTACATTCCATTGTATTTTATCTCAATTCCCATTATCATGCCTTAACCCATTAAGTATACTCAAAATTCCCATACAGTATCCAATATTCACCAATTACCATACATTAGATCATTTATCCAATTTATCATTTCACAAGAATTTTCCCACTTATGCATTTCAGGTATAGTTCTTATATTACATAACACAAACACTTCATTACATTCGACCCATTAGGTATGCCCTATAATTCTCAAGTATTAACCCAATACATATATTCATCAATTTACTTATGTAACCATTTACATTTTCTCAATTAAAAATCCATTTCCAATTTAACATGTTCATCATTTCATATATACTAATCCTTTTTAGAATTTTAACATAATTCATAGACTATTTGACACAATCTCAATTAACCTAATTGACCCACTTTCAATCCATGCCAAACAAACCCTTATTCCATTATTCAAAACATAGTAAAAAACATAAATATTTCATTTTTAACTCAACTAAAAATATTAACATGTTCAATATGGACTCTATATTATCTCACATCAACTCTACTCTAAAATTCATCAATTTTATGTTCAGAAATGTCGGCATACACCATGAGTGGCCCTGAATCATTCTAATCATCCTCAAAGCATCCCATAGAGATCATGAGGGGTCTAAAACTATATTTATCCAACAATTTAACCATATATTACTCAAGGTAAAAAATTCACAATATGAGGGGAGAAATATCTCAATGCACATGCACAAATATATAACAAAACTATGTGATATATCTTGTAGACCACCAACATCAAACATGATGATGAACAAACTATTAATCATAGCCTTAGATCTGTATTCATAAAATATTTGAAGCCCCAAAATAGGTTCCACCATAAAAAGAGAGTTTTTGATATTTGGATTAAGAAACGAGAAACTAAAAACTCTAATCCAGAAAATAGAAACAAGGGAAGTGATAAAATTACCCAGAGATTTGATCTACAACCAACAACACACCAAATGGCTTAGAAATGAAGGAGATAAAACCCTTGTAATATTGGGTCAAAAGGGATAATCTCGAGGGATATATGAGGTTAAATGGAAGATAATACTGAGTTAGAACATAAAAACTCGATGTGGCAATTTTTTAATTTTTCCCAACTTTACTAGGCTGCACGGTTTACCTATAGAGTTTTCTAAAATGTGTGCAAACCATTCATGATCCACTATCCAACGAAGTTGGTTTGCATGATTTCCTAGAAATCTATACATAATTTATAAACTATCCTCTAACCATGCGATATTCCACAATCCCAAAATTCATCCCACCTCACACGGTTTATTTAACCATGCCCCAATCATGCGCCAATCATACACCTAACATAGTTTGGAATGGTTTTCCTTTATTTCATTTCCTTAACCCATTAAACACCCTTAGGTCCCTCATACTCCTAGGAATCATCTCATTAACCCAAAAAAGAGATTAAGAATAAAATTTACACAAGGATATATTTTCTGGAAGTTTTGGATCTTATATTAGCTCTTACTTTTACTCAAGTAATAACTATTGATAATATTCATATAGGTCCTACTTCCTCTCAAGTTATATCTCTAGGCCAATAAAGGTTAACTGAAAAATAATAAGTGGATTTTTATTCCTAATAATTAATACTCTTAAAAATATATCTTTCTAAAGGTACTCATCCTTTCATAATTTCATATTTCCTTGAAAATTTCTATATGATACTCTATTAAATCATCTTCCCCTTATTTATTTGAGTTAAAAATTCCCCAAAATAGTCCACCCCATTTTATAATTAGGAACTAAATGAATTTTTCTTAGACAAGTTGTGTATAGAACATATTTGATGAGTATAGATAATCTCAGACTATTTCATTCCAAATATCAGTAATTTTATGAAGTTTTTTGTGGTAACAAAGGATTGGAATCAATGGTTGAATAGCTATATATATCATATTTCTCTAAATCATATTAATAGGTTCAACTTATACACACTATTCCATGTTATCTCAGTAAGATTTAATGATTAGTTTCTATCTTTTTATTTTAATATAGTTCATAGGATGTATAAAAATAAAATTATGAGAGGCTCCCCGAGTTGTTAAATTTTTTTAGAAGACATTTTACTCATTATTTGGTTCATATTTCTAGTAATTTTATGTCAAAATGGAAATTCACCTAAAACCTTTTATGTTAAATAATATTTTCCCAGTTATGAAAAAAATTATGTTTCCCTGATGTGTTACTATTTTTATTTCTTATAATAGGCACTTATTTTATCTTAAAAAGTTATAAAAACACACCATAAATATGTAAAAACAATATAAAAATAACAAAAAATAAAAAAGAAAATTCAAAAAAATACTAAAATATAGAAATGTTGTCTCCATTTATCTTGTTTTAAAAAATGTCTTCAATATATTCCAAAAGTTATGAACAATCACAATATACAATTATATAGGATAGTAATATACTAATTAAATTATATGGATTAACGAGTGTGTTCACTTATAAAATGGATGGAGGAGTTCAACATCCTCCATGGGATTATTTAGAAAACTATCATAATACTTGTTTTCTCAGTGGCCATTCAAAATGAAGGATTTATTTTCTCCTCTTCCAATAATCTAAACTCCACCAAAAGGTAGAACATTAATAATTATAAATCATTATTCACTTTTGGAACAAAGTTAAACTGGAATGAATTTCAATATATATTTTTAGAGCAATATTTTTACTATATGATGATGGTATGTTTTCTATATATTCTTTTTTAGGTTCTATACTTTCTTTATCGATGAAAATTATATTATTAAAAAATGATTTTATTCAAATTTATTCTAGTTTTGGTATCTATAGATTCATTTTGTATCCATATTTTCCAAATTTTATGTTCATATTCTTCACTACCTAATAGGATTTATACTATAATTCAACTATTAGATGGAAATTATTCCCATAAACAAGCCTCTATGGACTCATTCCAATGGGTGTTTTATAATTTTTTTATAATCAGATATGTTATCTTCCAAATTTTGGCTCCAATCATTTTTTGGGGGTTAAAAGTATTCTCAAGAATTTATTTTACTTTTCCATTGGTTACCTTAGTATTTCCATTATTCTAGGTTTAGTAAGGTGTTCATGTCCTATAGTTCACTTCATATCTCTTCATAGAGCCTCCATTCTTCTACTGTATATATGAGTTCCTTGTTCACTGTTTATGGGCATTGGTATTCAAATTCTATAGAAAACGTTTCTTATTAAAATTTGAAAAATTATATATGAGTCATTAGTCTTGGTGGATTTGGATTGAAACAAATTTGAAACATAATCACCAGTAATAAATTTGTAATAATATCCAATAGATATAGTTAGTGTACCATAATGTCTGTGACCTACACATCAATTATTTTACAAAAATTTTATGGTATATATGAAATTTATTATATTTTTGAGATATTTACATTTAATATTCATTTTAATACTTCTTACAAAATTCATGTGTATACGTAAAAATATTAGGATAGAGTGGACTATATTATTAAAAATTTATTTTAGTTTGTTAGGGTTCAAGGTGTCTTTTATATTATATGTTATTGAAACAATTTAACATAGATTGTATATAACATTCTGGTAACATCTTCTAATTACATACACGCTATAGAATCTACATATATATAGATCATACCACACATAAAACTTCAATTAAACAATTAATCTTACAATTAGTGTGAATTATGGTTTAATGGTGCTAGTTTAGTAATAAGTAAGTGTAACAGCCCAAGATTTTATAAAAAATATTCTTTTTAATTTTATTAATGTCTTGTGTTGTACGCTACACCAAAAGGAGCTTGCACAACACGCATCCTTGACTTGCCTTGCATTACACGCAATCGCAACCTTCCTCGATAGCGTGTGTGGTACGTAATACTGAGTTTCACGAAACAATGATATGCTATTAAAATATTATTAAAACTAGCCGTTAAGAATAGTAATAACCACTTTTTAAAATTCTGTAAATCTTATTTTTCAAAATGAACTTCATTCTTGGATTCGGAGTACCGAATTTAGCCTAAGGTGAAATTTTGGTACTTTTCGGATAACTTTCACATTCTGATGAATAGTGAAAATTACTAAATTATAATTAAAAACAACTTTTTTAATCGAAATAATTAATAGTGATAAATTATTAATTGGAGTGGTTTTAAAGTATATTTAGAATATATTTTTACAATTTAATACAATGTTGGTCATTGGTTGTAATTTCACATTTAAACCAGACATAATCAAGTGTCAATCTTTTGATATATATTGTTTCCTAAAAACACGCTATTTATTTTAACAGCGGGATTTAATTATAAAATTAATTAATGCAACTTCTATGTTATGAATTTGGTAAAATAGATTTTATTTTTGAATTCGGAATATGAAATATAGCTTAGGATGAAATTTTGGCATTGTTCTGAAAAACATCAATTTTTGATGAATAGTGAAACTACTAGGTGGTAGGTTAAAAAAACTGAATTTTGCATAAAACTTAATTTTACCGCTTCTGTGAATAGAATTTCAAAAATACGACAGACACGGTTAATATCAAGGACTAAAATGTGGTTCAATGAGATGAAAATAATTTTTGGTGAATAGTAACTTTTTACTTTTTTTTACCGCGGTTAATAGTAAATAGGGTAACTAAGGGTAAATATGATATTACTATTACCCTAACACATGTCCTAATTCTATTGGACAAGTGTAATTCGACCAAAAACAAACTTAGGAATAAAATATGACCATTTAGGCCCACTTGGATTAGATTAGGACATTTATTATTAATTTATTTAAAGAAAGGTTAAAATAGTTAAAATCAAAGTTTAATAAGTAAATCATTTTTAATATGGGGTTATACATAAGATAAATTCTATTGTAAATATTCATTAGAAAGCTAAAAATATTTCCTACATGATGGTATTTTATTTGTAATTTTAGACATCAAATAAGTTAATTTATTTATGACACAACGATGATGCAGTAATTATCTTATTAATAAAATATTGACATAATTGATGTTATAAACACCAAAATAAATGTAATTTGAGATTTTTTATGAATTCCACTAATTTTCTAGGTTACTATGATATATTAATGTTGATTTAATCAACTTGGTTCGAACATTTAATTCTGTTATGACTTTCACAAAAATCATATATCAAATAGTGTCAAAATTGACACAAAATAGTTTTTAAATCAAATATTATATTATTAATTGTTATTTTATTCCTAAAAATCTAAGGTTCGGCCAAAGGACTTAGATAAGGATATATATATTAATAATAATAAACTTGGGGCTCGTTTGGCATGTTATAGTAAGTGTATTAACCATATAGTGAAAGAAAACAAAAAGACATGGTAAAAGTTAAATTATTTAACTTAGAGTTAAATCTAATTGATAAGGTTAAAATAATATCCTAAACTTGTCTAAATTCTATTGGTTGATAGGATTTCGACCCATCCCCACTTTAGCTTCGAAATAAGACCCTTTGGAACCATTATAAACCGATTTTGACTTTAATATAAAATAATATTTTGAGATGTTCCTAAGGTGCCCCCTCCTCCCCTATAAAAGGACACCTCCTCCCCCTCCTCCTCACACCAATTTGAGCACTCAAGCTCGGCCAACCCCTGCCAAAATCTCTTCTCCACTTCCCTAGCAACATCCTAGTGGTTCTGGTCTTCCTCAAAGACCAATTCTAGTGCCCTAAGAGGAGGTCTCAAAGAGGCACTTCAAAGAAGAGGTAATTACCGTTACCAATTCTTTCATCTTTATTTCTTCTTCCACTTCTTCTTCTTAGGTTGTTTCATTATGAAGTAATAACATCAGTATCACTCATATACTGATATGTTATTATAAGTATGAAACAACCCTATTTCACCATCTATCCATCCTACGGAAAAAGAAATCACCGCGCGTGCGTACGTACGGAATACCGTCTCCACGCCGTGGTGTAATCTATTTTCCACCACCACCTTACATGGATGGGTATAATGGTGTAAATAATAACTATACATAGTTATTACAACATCATATTGATTCTGATATATTGTATAATCCACTCCAATTCAATTCAATATTTATAGAAATGATATCATCGCTCGTGCGTACGTACGGACTACCGTCTCCACGACGCGATGAGATTCATTCTCAATGATTAACCATTCATGAATGATTATAAAGTATATATAATAAGTACTAATGAAATATATGACCTAATAATGATACTGGAATTATTTATATTTATATGTATGTCATCTACTTAATTCCATTCAATTCAATAAGGAAACGAAAACAGCGTTCATGCGTACGTACGGACTACCGTCTCCATGAACGGTGTATTTCTTTCCATTTACTGATTTATTATATATGTATATTCTGAATATATATATATAAATCATGTTTTATATTCTGGAATTAAGTAATCATGATCTAAGTAATCATATGAATAATTACAAGTTAAAAACACGAACGACAAATGAGACGATTTTACCCAAAATGCTACTTTAACATGAATTTACAAAAGAACGGGTAATATAAAGTCATAAGTGGACCATATATGATATAATAACAATGAATATGATTCTGTAATAAGTCAATAACATGATTTAAATCATTATACAGGAGGTTCGGACACTTACAAAGCAAGTCGGACCTAAGGTAAGGGAAATATCACAATCTCATTTTATCCGAGATTGTTTATTCGTAAGTATTTACTGGGGTGTATTTTATCATCCACATCCATGTTTCATCAATATGTAATATTATTTCCATCCACCTACAATTGTTTAAATCCATTTTTACCCTTCGGTGAGTTTTTAGTAAATGAAATGAAAGGAATCTTTTGTCGTTTTTCGTACGAGGTACTTTTTGACTTTTCCGACAAAAGTACGAAGAATGTTTTTTTTAACTTAAATGGCCCGAACGGATTTTTACGGTTTTATAAAGCCTTATTTTCATGAAGCTTCCTCCAAAAGATTTCATGACTATTTTCAATAAAATCTCTTTCTTTTAAAATTGCATGATGTTTTGTGAAAAGAAATTGATTTTGAAGAAGAAAGGATATTTTCCTCAAGAATTCATTTCAAGTGTTTTATCAAAATTATTTTCCATCTAAGCTAATAAAGGGTTCTGTTTCTATCCATATTTTTACATTCATTTGACTATGTTGTGATGGAATTATGTTTATGAATTCCTTTATCTTATATGAATTGTTTTATAATGTCATGTTGTTTAAGAATCCCATTTTTATTACATGGGTTACGCTGTGATGTATGGTTTATGATTATGTGGCACACATAAGAAAGGATTAATTATAAGATGGGTGGGACCTATATCTCCCTCCAATGCATTTGGTAAAGATTTTATATCTCATGAGATAGACATGGCTGAAATGGTAGGTTATACCGGTTCAGTGAAACAGGACTGAAACGAGGGTTACTCGATTCAGAAAGGGACTTTGTCCACTAAGATAGTCTTGGCATTGAGTCTTGACTAACAAGAAATGATTCTCTATGATTATGTGTGTATGCCACAAAGTTTCATGTTTTAAGTTATGATTATTGGGATTACATTTCACTTCTATGATTTATCCCATGTTATGATATTATGAGCTTTTTTGCAGGTTAAGATTTCCAAAAGCTATGTTCTTATATATATGATGTGATTGATATTTCTTTTGTTTACCCTTACTGAGCATTTGAGCTCACCCTTTTATGTTTTCTTTTCCCCAGGATATAAAGAAAGGTTTTAGGTAAAAAAAAGGGATGACCTTTATGGGAGATATTGAAGAACTTTCACCACGATTAGAAGATTACGTTCCGAGTTTCCAAAGACACTAAACTATTACGATCCTTTAGTGTGTGTTTTTGTTATGTACTAAGTATTCCGCAAATGTAATGTAATGTCCTTGTACGTCAAGCTTTGGGTCTCTACAGTTGGTATCAGAGGAAAGGTTTAGTCAACCTTTGGAAACTAGGATGCGAAAACGTTAGTGAGATCCCTAGAGATATTTGGTATGTCTAGGGATGTCCCTAAGGATAAGTATACGTATAGGATATAATCCTAGAACTACGATAACTATCTTATAATTTAACCTAAGATGTTAGATATTGAGGGTACTCCCCATTTACTATGTTGTTTTCCCTAGCATTATTTTGCCTCTCACACTATTCTGTTTGGGTTTTAGAAAATGGCTGGAAACAAGCTGATTCACAATAATGGAGGATATGATGGACAATGGAATGATATTCTTCATGAGCAACCAAATGAAATGGGATTTGGATGTCCAAACATCATTATTATGCCGAATCAGAAATCTCATAATATGATCAATAAAGTAAAATTTGGTAAGTTTCCTGACTCGGCTAATAAGAGAAAGATGGAGTTTCATGATGATCATAGAGGAAAGAAAGTTCAATTTCCCCTATGTAAATCATGTGGGAAGAGGCATCAAGGAGAATGTTTCAAAGGAACTGGAAGATGCTTTGGGTGTGGAAAAGAAGGACACAAAGCAAGTAAATGCAAAGGAAAAGGTTCAGTTAACAACATGGATGATGATAATGGTATTGCTACGACATCAACAATGGTTAAATGTTTTAAATGTGGAATGTGTGGGCATTATGCAAACCAATTCCCTAAGGGAAAGTCTCATGAAGAGAATCAGTATGGTCGTATGGGAAGTATTTATGTTGATGATGATGAAGAAACTACAAATGATATCTGAGATGAAATAAATTTTGAAGCTCGGTCAATGGTCTAAGAATGTAGTGGAATGATTACATGTTTATCATGTGTAATGTTGTATAAGTAATCTCGTGGAATAAGGAGACATCTAAGGATTGTTACACTATTGTCTTTCCTTAAGTTTTGATAGTGTATGATGAATGGTACCAGTAACCATGAATTGTTATTTTGGAAAGTAGATTATAAGTGCATAATTAAAGGATAAGAAGATAATGAGATGTTTGATTATATTCATGAGCTCATGATTGATATAAGGACTAAGTGATATCATGGTTTGAGTATATAGAATTTTGAGGATTTTGGTATGTGGAAGGTGTTAACGTTTAACTGCATTCATGTTTTCACCAAGGTTCAATGGGTATTCAAGAGAATACATGATTAAGGAGTTTGAATGTTTGGAATGTGACCAACAAGATATAGGGGGGATAAATGATGGTATTCACATTCTTGGTTGACGACTTTTCAAGTAATCATTTTCTTTTTATTATGAGCTTGGACCGAAGTATTTTAGATAAGCCTAAAGATTGTAATGGATTATGTTAACCATAAGTTAGTATTGTTTAAGTATAGAACTTCTTTTGATATTATTTATGTGATGTTATAGTAATGTAGTTTTAGAAAAAGGACAACCTGCAGGACGGGCGACAGCCCATCGCTTCGGACAAGGCTGTAGGAATCGAACCCACAACCGAAGTGCGACTGGCCTTTATCGCCTACCACTGACCTACAGGAAGTCCCTGTTTAGTAGAAACTAGTTTTATTATATTAAGCAGTATGATATATGAAGTATAAGTCCATTTTAGGAACCATATATGATTAATCTCACTATATATCGACTTATGTATATATGTTTTGCTAACCTTTTGTTTGAGACAGATGGAATGACCTGTCATTCTATCACATGATCTACTAACACTTCACGAATAACAAATTCAACTTCATTTATTTAAGAAGGCACGAACAACAGTGAGATTGTACCAAAATAAAGTAAGTATTTATTCTAATTCAAATTTTCAACTTTAGGGGAAATGATCTTGAAAACCAAAAATGTTGTCCTAGTGATCTTATACCTGATGAATCAGATGGTACCTTATATCATCACAAATATATGGATTTGTGATTACTGGCTTTTCCATAGCCATGTTCTCTACCACTCTCCATCAGAACATGATGGTTAGATTTCTCTTCCATATCCATATTTTCACCTATGTGGAAACCCAATGATTAGTTTATTTGGGTAACCGTTACGTTTCATACTTTTGTTTTTAAAGATTGGTTTTGACATTCCTTTTTACGATGTGGGTTTCTATTAAAGAAACTTTCGAATAGTAAACCATTTATAACCCCGACGAATTTCGAGGGCGAAATTCATTTTAAGGGGGGTAGAATGTAACAGCCCAATATTTTATAAAAAATATTCTTTTTAATTTTATTAATGTCTTGTGTTGTACGCTACACCAAAAGGATCTTGCACAACACGCATCCTTGACTTGCCTTGCATTACACGCAATCGCAACCTTCCTCGATAGCGTGTGTGGTACGTAATACTGAGTTTCACGAAACAATGATATGCTATTAAAATATTATTAAAACTAGCCGTTATGAATAGTAATAACCACTTTTTAAAATTCTGTAAATCTTATTTTTCAAAATGAACTTCATTCTTGGATTCGGAGTACCGAATTTAGCCTAAGGTGAAATTTTGGTACTTTTCGGATAACTTTCACATTCTGATGAATAGTGAAAATTACTAAATTATAATTAAAAACAACTTTTTTAATCGAAATAATTAATAGTGATAAATTATTAATTGGAGTGGTTTTAAAGTATATTTAGAATATATTTTTACAATTTAATACAATGTTGGTCATTGGTTGTAATTTCACATTTAAACCAGACATAATCAAGTGTCAATCTTTTGATATATATTGTTTCCTAAAAACACGCTATTTATTTTAACAGCGGGATTTAATTATAAAATTAATTAATTCAACTTCTATGTTATGAATTTGGTAAAATAGATTTCATTTTTGAATTCGGAATATGAAATATAGCTTAGGATGAAATTTTGGCATTGTTCTGAAAAACATCAATTTTTGATGAATAGTGAAACTACTAAGTGGTAGGTTAAAAAAACTGAATTTTGCATAAAACTTAATTTTACCGCTTCTGTGAATAGAATTTCAAAAATCCGACAGACACGGTTAATATCAAGGACTAAAATGTGGTTCAATGAGATGAAAATAATTTTTGGTGAATAGTAATTTTTTACTTTTTTTTACCGCGGTTAATAGTAAATAGGGTAACTAAGGGTAAATATGATATTACTATTACCCTAACACATGTCATAATTCTATTGGACAAGTGTAATTCGACCAAAAACAAACTTAGGAATAAAATATGACCATTTAGGCCCACTTGGATTAGATTAGGACATTTATTATTAATTTATTTAAAGAAAGGTTAAAATAGTTAAAATCAAAGTTTAATAAGTAAATCATTTTTAATATGGGGTTATACATAAGATAAATTCGATTGTAAATATTCATTAGAAAGCTAAAAAAATTTCCTACATGATGGTATTTTATTTGTAATTTTAGACATCAAATAAGTTAATTTATTTATGACACAACGATGATGCAGTAATTATCTTATTAATAAAATATTGACATAATTGATGTTATAAACACCAAAATAAATGTAATTTGAGATTTTTTATGAATTCCACTAATTTTCTAGGTTACTATGATATATTAATGTTGATTTAATCAACTTGGTTCGAACATTTAATTCTGTTATGACTTTCACAAAAATCATATATCAAATAGTGTCAAAATTGACACAAAATAGTTTTTAAATCAAATATTATATTATTAATTGTTATTTTATTCCTAAAAATCTAAGGTTCGGCCAAAGGACTTAGATAAGGATATATATATTAATAATAAACAATTTGGGGTTCTTTTGGCATGTTATAGTAAGTGTATTAACCATATAGTGAAAGAAAACAAAAAGACATGGTAAAAGTTAAATTATTTAACTTAGAGTTAAATCTAATTGATAAGGTTAAAATAATATCCCAAACTTGTCTAAATTCTATTGGTTGATAGGATTTCGACCCATCCCCACTTTAGCTTCGAAATAAGACCCTTTGGAACCATTATAAACCGATTTTGACTTTAATATAAAATAATATTTTGAGATATTCCTAAGGTGCCCCTCTCCTCCCCTATAAAAGGACACCTCCTCCCCCTCCTCCTCACACCAATTTGAGCACTCAAGCTCGGCCAACCCCTGCCAAAATCTCTTCTCCACTTCCCTAGCAACATCCTAGTGGTTCTGGTCTTCCTCAAAGACCAATTCTAGTGCCCTAAGAGGAGGTCTCAAAGAGGCACTTCAAAGAAGAGGTAATTACCGTTACCAATTCTTTCATCTTTATTTCTTCTTCCACTTCTTCTTCTTAGGTTGTTTCATTATGAAGTAATAACATCAGTATTACTCATATACTGATATGTTATTATAAGTATGAAGCAACCCTATTTCACCATCTATCCATCCTACGGAAAAAGAAATCACCGCGCGTGCGTACGTACGGAATACCGTCTCCACGCCGTGGTGTAATCTATTTTCCACCACCACCTTACATGGATGGGTATAATGGTGTAAAGAATAACTATACATAGTTATTACAACATCATATTTATTCTGATATATTGTATAATCCACTCCAATTCAATTCAATATTTATAGAAATGATATCATCGCTCGTGCGTACGTACGGACTACCGTCTCCACGACGCGATGAGATTCATTCTCAATGATTAACCATTCATGAATGATTATAAAGTATATATAATAAGTACTAATGAAATATATGACCTAATAATGATACTGGAATTATTTATATTTATATGTGTGTCATCTACTTAATTCCATTCAATTCAATAAGGAAACGAAAACAGCGTTCATGCGTACGTACGGACTACCGTCTCCATGAACGGTGTATTTCTTTCCATTTACTGATTTATTATATATGTATATTCTGAATATATATATATATAAATCATGTTTTATATTCTGGAATTAAGTAATCATGATCTAAGTAATCATATGAATAATTACAAGTTAAAAACACGAACGACAAATGAGACGATTTTACCCAAAACGCTACTTTAACATGAATTTACAAAAGAACGGGTAATATAAAGTCATAAGTGGACCATATATGATATAATAACAATGAATATGATTCTGGAATAAGTCAATAACATGATTTAAATCATTATACAGGAGGTTCGGACACTTACAAAGCAAGTCGGACCTAAGGTAAGGGAAATATCACAATCTCATTTTATCCGAGATTTTTTATTCGTAAGTATTTACTGGGGTGTATTTTATCATCCACATCCATGTTTCATCAATATGTAATATTATTTCCATCCACCTACAATTGTTTAAATCCATTTTTACCCTTCGGTGAGTTTTTAGTAAATGAAATGAAAGGAATCTTTTGTCGTTTTTCGTACGAGGTACTTTTTGACTTTTCCGACAAAAGTACGAAGAATGTTTTTTTTAACTTAAATGGCCCGAACGGATTTTTACGGTTTTATAAATCCTTATTTTCATGAAGCTTCCTCCAAAAGATTTCATGACTATTTTCAATAAAATCTCTTTCTTTTAAAATTGCATGATGTTTTGTGAAAAGAAATTGATT
Organism: Viscum album; assembly: GCA_963277665.1. Lineage (NCBI taxonomy): Eukaryota > Viridiplantae > Streptophyta > Magnoliopsida > Santalales > Viscaceae > Viscum > Viscum album. The sequence continues at coordinate 402,077,707 of OY728126.1, forward strand.
TTGAAGAAGAAAGGATATTTTCCTCAAGAATTCATTTCAAGTGTTTTATCAAAATTATTTTCCATCTAAGCTAATAAAGGGTTCTGTTTCTATCCATATTTTTACATTCATTTGACTATGTTGTGATGGAATTATGTTTATGAATTCCTTTATCTTATATGAATTGTTTTATAATGTCATGTTGTTTAAGAATCCCATTTTTATTACATGGGTTACGCTGTGATGTATGGTTTATGATTATGTGGAACACATAAGAAAGGATTAGTTATAAGATGGGTGGGACCTATATCTCCCTCCAATGCATTGGGTAAAGATTTTATATCTCATGAGATAGACATGGCTGAAATGGTAGGTTATACCGGTTCAGTGAAACAGGACTGAAACGAGGGTTACTCGATTCAGAAAGGGACTTTGTCCACTAAGATAGTCTTGGCATTGAGTCTTGACTAACAAGAAATGATTCTCTATGATTATGTGTGTATGCCACAAAGTTTCATGTTTTAAGTTATGATTATTGGGATTACATTTCACTTCTATGATTTATCCCATGTTATGATATTATGATCTTTTTTGCAGGTTAAGATTTCCAAAAGCTATGTTCTTATATATATGATGTGATTGATATTTCTTTTGTTTACCCTTACTGAGCATTTGAGCTCACCCTTTTATGTTTTCTTTTCCCCAGGATATAAAGAAAGGTTTTAGGTAAAAAAAAGGGATGACCTTTATGGGAGATATTGAAGAACTTTCACCACGATTAGAAGATTACGTTCCGAGTTTCCAAAGACACTAAACTATTACGATCCTTTAGTGTGTGTTTTTGTTATGTACTAAGTATTCCGCAAATGTAATGTAATGTCCATGTACGTCAAGCTTCGGGTCTCTACAGTAAGTTCACTGTGTCATTATACCATAGAAATCCATTCTCAGTTATAAATATTTGGTTGCCTGAAGTTGCATCATTGATGGGTTCCTAGTATGAAATTCCCACCTTAATAGTAATTTTATCATGTGTTTTTTAAAATTGATTCCCATTTTATCTTTTTCTTTTGATATCAAAATTAGATTCTTGAAATAACAAAAATTGTAAATACCCAACCCATATAATCAAGTAAAACATTTTAATTTAATTATATTTATCACTTTTTAGGTTTATTTTGTTCTAAATAAGAGTTAAGAGATGAATGAGAGAGTTTTTAGGAATGTAGAAGGAGAATGGAATACCCCCCCTTGAGTTCAGGAACTATTGGATACCTGGTGGTCATAAACCATATACCTGATGGGGATCTAGTTTTATGGGTTGTTTCATTTTAAACCACTATGTACTCAGTGCGTTATAGCATGAACCAAATAGTTTTCTCTAAAAACACCTTAATAAGGTTAATTTTGGTTATTTAACCCTAAATCTAACCTAAACTAAATAGGAATCATATTTATCATCCATTTTCTCTCATTTCATCATTTTCATTCTCCCCTTATCCCATTTTATTCTTCATTTGGATACTCGATCAAGCTTAGTCTAGGTGTCTTGATTATATTTCAAAGTCTTGGTTTTGGCTATATAATGTGCCCTTAAATACAAGTCCTTCTTCAACTTGACTAAATTTTATAGAAGTGGGTGTATAAAATATTACTTAAAATTTCAGTCTTATTTAATCATATAATTATTTTATATTAATTTTATACTAACAATTATAGAATCTCTTTCAAGGTAATTTTAAGGTAAAAACATAGCTATAATTTTTTTGGATTCACATTAATCTTATTTCATGGGTATTCTACTAATAATAATTTTATTTTGGGTGGAATATTTGAGCTTTGGATGGCATACTCACTCCCTCTTGGACCCCAAATAACATGTTGTGTCTATATTTGTAAGTTATACCTCTTTTCACTCTTAAAATCCTTAAGGGGAGGGTTGAAATTGATATAGGCCTGTGTTTAATTCTTTAAAAAATATCCTCTGATAATAATTGAATATTTAAATTGAATTTTATGAATTAAAAGGGCTATTTGGATTCAATTTTCAATTATAATAGTTGTGATCATGTCTTTAGTTTTTTAAGTTTTTCTAATTCTTATTAGTATTATTTGTTTATCCATTAAATAAATTGTTTAATTACTTCCTTATATATTAAAATTCATATCTCTAGAATTATATCAATGTTTCTTAATGATTATTCATAAGTTCATACCCTTTTATTGTTTCTTTGAGTTTTTTTATTATTGTTACATAATATTTAACTAGTTTTAATTATATTAGATATGGTATTTGGATTCCATTTTTTTCAATAAGGTATATATTTTTTTGGATTATGCTGGTTGGGATGGGCTCATAGCACATTGACTTTATATACCCCATCCCTTTTTCCCTTGGATATTCTTAAGACCTAACTTGGTATAACCTTTCCCATATCCCTCAGAAAGGTATTATGATTTGACATAGTATATGTGTCTTCAAGGATGGTATAGGATACAATATTTTTTTACCTAAATATCATCATTGATACGAGGATATTCCCAAAGTAGGTAATTAAAGGTGACGACCCTCCCGATATATGGAGTTACTAATTATTATTATAAATATTTTTCTTTAAAGTATATTAAGAATATTTTTTCTTTTCATTAGTTCTACCCTGTCAATATATTTTTTTCATGTATGAACATGTGTTTATGAAAAGTAGGGGTGTGATGGTAATCTTCAACTGGATTATCATTCTCATGCCCAACATATGCCCTATTCAGATGCGTGTAAAACTTGTTATACATGATCTAAGTAAGGGGAAAGCACTGGAGAGAATATTATAGTCCTTAATTGGACATTGATTGTGTAACACCCAAATAGTTTATGATATATTTATCTTTAAATAAATATTTATATCTTTCTTTACATGCAACACTGATTTTAAACAAATCGAGGTATATGATTGAAATATTATTAATTAATGTGACAGTAATCACCTAGAATTTGGATTGCCAGTTATGAATATAACTAAATAAGTTATTAAAAATAATTTTTTACACATGTATAATATTAATTCATTGGTTATAAAATGATTATAAATTTAAATAAAAGTATTTGAAAGTAATAGAGATATTTTTATAAAAAACTATTTTTATGCATGTAAGGTGTGTTTATATTAATAAAAAATATTAATCAATATTGATGAAGATTTTTAATGAAATGTATATATTATACATTCAATAAAATGTTTTAACATTCATTTAATTGTGTTTACCTTGAATGGGATATTAATAAATCTTGTTTTATACTTAAAAATACATTTTTCTAAAAACAATGTTCATTGCACTTGGGGAACTTATTTTAAAATAGATTTATGAAAATTATAGAAATATAATCTTGAAAAATAGACTCCATATTTGGAATCAATAGGTTCAAATATATTAAATTTTCTATTTTTTATTTTTGGTCATTATATATAGAAACCAATATAAATATTTTTCATCTTGGTAAGGGTAAAAAAGATAAACCATGGTTAAAATTTTGGGATAAGGCTTTAAAAATTTTCTAGAACTTAGATTTATCATATTGGATGAGTTTAGTTTATCCATTATAATCTATTTTTATAAATTATGGAAAATTATTCCCATTTTTCTTTGATCATTACCCATATATAATTTTAAGAAAATGATAAATAAAAAATGTCACTCTCTTGATTTTAATTTCTCTTATATGTTGTCATGTTGATAAAAAGATGTTATAAAGGGATATAAAAGGATATTATGAACATAAATAATTTATTTTTTATGATATTAAATAATTTTTAATTTTTAGTATTGATATAATTACATTAAATACTTATGAAACATTGATATAGTGATTGTGCAGGTAGTAGAGAAATCCAGGTAAATGATTTTAAAAACAATAAAATTAAAAAAAATTGGATCAATTTTGGTAATCTAGTAATTTAATAAGTAATTATAAATTATAAATTATTTTAAATTTTTTATATTAAAATTAATTTTTTACATTGATGTATTTGAATTAATGTTAAATGGATAATTCTGAAAATGACTTTAATGATATTTTATATCAACTAATATTTTTTAAATGATTTAAAAATAAAAAAAAATTAAAAAGTTTAGTTATGATTTTAAATGGTATAAAATGTCCTCCATGGACCATTTTGATCTAATTTATAACTTAGAATTAAAATTAGGACCCTTAAAATCTAAAAAATGTGTTTCCACAGTTAAGGTTAATAATGGTTAATGAGGAGGTTAAAATGAAAAATAAGGTTTAAAATGAAACGTAAACATGTCTATATTTTATTGTTTGAAGATATTTAGCCTTTATAATGTCTTAAATTTTAAATTATGGACATTTATTTTACACTTTACATGATTATGATATATATATTATTTTAAAATCATTTAAGTAATTCTAAGTGCGTCATTTCCTTAAATTTTAAAAGGGAACCTCCTATTATTATTTATTCACAAAGTTTTAGACTTATAGATCGGAAAATAAGTTCCCTAATACTATATTTTCTTCCTTTAAAACATCCTATAGAATATTTTATTTAAAAAAGCATTCCTTTTAGGGAATATGGTGTAATCCAACAGAGGTTTCTCAACAAGGAGGTATAACTCTTAACTGAGTGCTTTCAATTTTTCTTCTTCTTATACATCCTAAAAATATATAGAACGCATTATAAAATATTTGATTCAGTATCTTAAATATATTTAATTCTTATTATGATTATAAAACCACCATTATTCACCTTATTTACATCCTATGGGAAAATAAAACATCACTCGTGCATATGTTTTGACTATCACCTCCAAAAAGTAATGTGTTTCATTTTTTCATCACCGTTTAACATTAATGGTTGTAATGATGAAATTTCTAGTTATATGTGATATTTATAATATTATAAAATTATATAAAGGAGACTTATTGTTTAATTCTATTTCATTCTATCTATCAAAAAGTGGAAACATCACCCATGTGTACGTACAGACTACCGTCTCCATAAAGTATTGTAATTAATTTTTCATAAATTCTACTTATTAATAGTTATAAAATTATATATAATGATAAATAATAATATTAATGAAATTATTATCATACTATAGATGATGTTACCATTACCAAAGTATAAGTATGGGGACTTATGAACTAAAACATGCGTGATAAATGAAGTATTTATCACCCAGAATGCTAATTTTACTAAATAATTATTAACAAATAGGTGATAAGATTATATAAGTAAATAATATATAGTATTATATATATTAATATGTTACTTTAATATATTTAAAATAATTTTATATTTATTATATAATTTTTTATAACTCATACGAAGAAATATGAGACTTGAGGTAAGGGTTTCTGTTAGAATCTCATTTATTTTTGGGATTATTTATACTAAATTTTAATTGTGATAAATTTGATGGATATTATCCATTTAAAAATAATATATTATATTATCATACTATTATTAATATAATATTAAATTATTAGTACCATTTTTCTATCTTTATATTTAAAATGATTGAGAAAATGTTTTTATTAAAAAAATTGCTTTATTTACTCTTTAGTTGATAAACATTTTCTTCCATGTATTTTCTCTTAAAAATTGTTTTATTAAACTTTTCACCTATATATATAATTTTTTAAAAATTAATTTCCACTACCCTTGACTTTATTTACAATTATTTTTTATGGAATATTTATAAAGTTTTCTAAACAATTTTTTTTTTGAATTTTTAGAAAATCATGAAAGGAATGTTTTATTTAATCATACAAAACATAAATAGATTTTTCCCCTTTCATGACCATTAATTTCTCTATATGTTACTTTTAATGTTTCCCTAATTATTTTCAAAGAAATTATCTTCTCAATATTATGTAAATTTTTTATTTTAAATATTATCAAAATAAATTGATATTTTTCTTATGTTTTCACTGAATGATTTGAATTTTCTTTTAAAGTTAGTTTATATATATATATATAAATTCTTTTAATTATTGTTATATTTCACTAGGAATTTGATATTATGATTCCATACAATTTTATGGATGAATTATTATGATGAAGATGATTCTATGCAACCCATTTCATTCTCATGGGTTAATTAAGTTATGTTGAAATATTTAGGAAACATGTTTCTTTTCCTTGGTATATGATATTTTAAAATAATGAATAGTTTATGATATTGTGGAAAAAATATGTATGGTTATCCTTATATAATAGGTGGGTCCAATATATCTCTAAAATTAATTCAGTAATGCCTTATATCTTGTGAGATAATTATAGGAAACGAGTTTATGTTCTTGATCCAAAATAGGAAATAAGTAGATATTCTCGATCCATTATGATATGGGAAACATGTGGTGATGCATAATCCACTATTATAATAGAAATAGGTGGTGATTCTTGATCTATTATAATATGATAAAGTGGTTTTTTTGACTAATCCACTGTGATTTTATAGCCTCTGTAGTTAACCTTTATTCTTGATATAGTTTTTATACTTATGATGTGACACACTCCTATGACATTTATTTATGCTTATGATTTGAACTCATGAATCATGATTGATTTCTTAATGATTATCCAATATTGTGGAATGATAATTTTTTATTCAATGACTCGTGATTATTATCTCGGAAATATTGGTAATTATTTTCTATTTATAATCTCATGTTTTCATACACTTATTCTCATGACATTCTTACATATGACATTGATTGATATCTTCCATTTCTACCCTTACTGAGCATCTAAGCCCACCCATTCTTTTGTTTTAATTTTCCCCATATTAGAAAAAATGGTACTAATTATGATGATTCAATAAGGATACATTAAATAAATAATGATGTAAGATTTGATTAATATTGTGTATAAATAATATTTGTATGTTTTTAGTCTCTAAGTACACTAAACCTTTATTGTTTTGGGGGATGAAATATTATAAGATGTATTTACTATTCATCTAAATGGATTTTTTGTGTATGCCTTAAATTATTTGGCCATGTTAGAGTATGGGTGATGTAGTTTTGAATTTTTTTATGGTGTATAGAGTATGTTCATAGGGACTATCTTAGTGGCTAATATTGGGAGTTTTCATGTGAGAGTCACCCTATTTTAGATCGTCAATCCATGTTTAGATCGTCCACATTGTTTATATCACATTTTTTCCAACCAATGAATATTTTGAAGACTTTGTGGAAATTATAGAATTATAATTTGTATGTATACATATTATTTTAGATTTTGTATCTTCTGTTGTTTATATGGTTGGGAAAATAGGTTCCCCATGATGAATGTTGATGAATTATGTGTTTGAATATCCGTCAACCCTAAGGGTCATGCTAGAATTTTGGTGTGATTAATCTATTTTCATTAATAGTTTTATAAGGGTGAAACCGTCTCAAATATATATTTATCTCAACTAATATAATTTAAACAAACCTATATTGATTGGGAGTTGTTCTTTGAGTGTTGTGGGGACCCATCCCAACACTGTTTCGATAATGGGTTACAATCATTGAAAAATGGTTACATTGACCACTTTAAGGGTTCTTAAGTATAGAAATTGAGAGTAGTTATAATATATTAAAAGAAATAATTATGAAGTAACCCATAAATTTGTATATATAACACAATTATGGTTGAAGTGTAAGTTAACTTGAGTAGTCCAGGATTACTATTTATTTTTTTATTACTCCTTTGAGTATGTCCTAGTTACTAAGAACCATGCATCATATTAGGTGTCGTTATGATGACATGTGTAGGAATGAATTTCATCGAGTATGATTTACTATAATTGATTATATTATTATATGGATCAATTGGAGGTTCATATTAATCAAATAATTAAAAATAAATGAGTAAAATTTTCTTATTTATATATTGTTAATAAATTGATCAATATGAATACGCAGTTGAGCCCCTGATTGTAATTTTTTCAAATGAATAACATGATTTATTATTAATTTATAATTGATTTTAAATAATGTGTTTTATTATTTTAAATTATATTAAAATAATTGTTTATTTTTCTTTAAAAACTATGTTTAAGCATGACCTTTTGATTTTAAAGTTTATTTTAATGCATTTTTCAAAGAAAAAGTGTTTTGATAAATAAATAATAAAAGGTGGAGAAGAATGTGGGGTTATAAACAGTACCATTAATTCAATTTTGAGCCTCATGGTACCTAAAAAGGGTTGTAAATTGATGTTTTCATACACTTTACTTTATATCATTCCACCTAGATGACTACTACCTTCTTAGTGGTAAGTAGAGGATAAAATTTCTATACTGGCTCAACATGTGGTTAATCCCTATGTCATTTAGGGAATAGATCGATTAATTTATGATTTAGGTGAATGTGTTCATATAAATGAACCAATGATTTTTATTTTATGAAAGACTTACACTTTCATCATCCTCCAGTCATTTCGGGCGAGTCCTCTTCATAAGAAGTTTTTAGAGTAGATTATTCAAATCCTTTATATATTTGAGAGAAGTTAGACCCCTAATAAGAATTAATATAGTTTGCCACCTTTATATTAGAAGGTTTATCTCTTTGGTGGTGGGATTTTTTTCTTGAGGTGATGAAATTTAAATTTCTAACTAGGACTAATTTCCAAGAGGAATTTTTTATAAAATTTTTCATGATACCATATATTAGGTAAAGGAAAAAAAATTATGAATCTCTATCAAGTCTCGATGAACAATTTAGAGTATGCACCCAAGTTCAATAATATACTTTTATTTTTTTAATACCTGAGTGAGTATGAGGTTTCTAAATTAAGTAAATTCAATATAAACTTAACAGATCCTTTATAGACTTAGGTGTTCATTTTCAATTTTCTTACATTATTTGAGGTGGTAAAAAAGGGTTTAATTTCTTTGATAGGGTCTAAAAAAGTTATAAGAGTGATAATATCACTAATAAGAATGGTTATAGATTATTATTTATATATTTTCCTGAATAAAAAATGATAATTGGTGAATAGGGATAATTCTTATTAGTGAATTCATAGGATTAGAGTACCTTTAACCCAAATTTTAGGAGGCCTCTTTTTCAGTGCCATCAACATTAGTAGCCTTGGCTACATCAAGAAGAATTAATATTTTGAAGAAAAGTAGCGTAATGCCTATGAGTGGCTTGGATATCTCTATAGGTCCAATCACAATAATGTATTTGAAAGTTTTAGGAAATGGGCTCATCTAAATTATGTATCATAGGCCTAGTTAACTACTCATTCAACCAATATTAGTTAGTCTTCATATTAGAGGTCAGGTCAAGGAGGCCTCCATGGAAATTAGAAATAGTTATCCACACTATATAATTTTATATAGGTATATTCACCTTGTAGTTAACATGAGGTTTTAGGTAGGATCTATATTATGGAGCAGTCTATTCATGAGAATGAAGTAGATCCTTATACTATTAGAGGTATAATTTTGGGATAATTTACTTTATTATGTGTCTTATTTGATATGAGTGATTCAAATTATTTTGATTTTGAGTAATTAGTTTTTCTTCTTAGTTTAAAATTGGAGGTACCATTTACCTAGAGATTCCTAACACACCTTCAGGGAAGATAATAAAGCCAGTGAAAATGTATTTATCTTATGCATTAATGGTTTCTTTTGTAACACCCCATCATTTTTTGAAATATTTTTTTCATATAAATTTATTATTTTTATATTTTTTATTACACGTAATGTGTAGTTTATCTACCATTACAAGAAACACATAGTTTATCTGGTTTTACAAGAAAAAATAAGTTTAAAAAAATGCGGCATATTATTAGAATATTACAATTTAATATGGTAATTATCATCTATACATTGAAATAGAGGGTATGAATATTATTAAATAAATTATCAAAATTTATGGTTTACACATGTATATAAAATGAATTATTTAGTGTCTAATTAATAATAAATTAAAATAAAAACTATTTTAAAATAAATTAAATCTTTCTCTGAAAAACTATTTTTATGAAAAAAAACATGTTTGACCTCAATATATTAAACAATGAACTTTTGGTGAGTGGTTTTAATAAAAATTATATAGTATATATTCAATAAAATATTTAAAATTAATTTAATGGTTTTTTTAGAAAAAAAATATAGAATACACCAGAGTGTGATCCTTGTCCATGTTTTGAGAGAAGGGATATTCACTATAGATGGGCTTGCTGGGATGGGTAGAGGAGAGGAGGCCCTCCTCATTTACAACAGCTTAGGGTCCCTACTGACTGAATGTAGACACATTTTCTTGGGAGATGCCTTTGTAATTCATCTTTTCAGGCCCCCATCACCTATTTTTTTTTATTTCCCATCTCTTTAACTTTTCATTTCCATTCTATTTATCTTTAATATCTTCACTATAAAAAGTTAATCTTCAGTCGGTCTTTGAAAACCAACTTTCTCGTCGTGTCTGTGAGATTAATTTTAAATTAAAATTTTCCACTTATAAGAATTAAATTTGAAAAAAGGATTCCATATTTGGAATCAGCATAATTTATATTATTTTATAATATCAAATTAATTTTTTACCAAAATTAATAATGGTAACAATAAAATTTAATTACCATGATTAAGGTAAAAATGGGTTTACTAGGGGGTTAAACTAAAAATATAAGGGTTAAAATGAACTAAAAACATGGGTTAAATATATTTTCTAGTCATATTTAAACCTTATAATGTCTAATGATTGATAAAAATCTATTTTGGATCCTTTTTTCTTAAAAAAACTTGGAAAAACCTTTTTCTTTTCAAAAAAATACAAGTGTGTTACACACCTTAATAATAAAAGGCCACCCTTCTCCTCTCTTCTTCACACCTTCAAACCATTTTGGTTAGGACAATCCCTAACCAAATCAATTACCAAATTACCTAATATCATAAAAGAAGTATTATTTTGGTTATAAAGTCAACTTAGGATGGATTTTAATGCAATCCTAATAAGGTTACCCAAAGAAGATGAGGTTTAAATGAGTACAAAGAATGTTGAGACTTATGGAAAGGGATTTATATCTCACTTTTATTTCCTTTAAGAAAAATTCTATATTCACCACATATTTATTTTATATTGTTTATATACTAAAAATTAATTTATTTTATGTTTCTTATACTTAAAATTATTGGTATTTATATATCCATTTAAGGATCTCTCTTTCGTAGGGTTTACAGTTCAGAATTACAAAATCAGTAAGATATTTTTTTGTCTTAATTTTCCTTCATTGAGACATATTATAATGTTATGAACCTATCTTCTTATGTGTGGTGTATATATAGACCCTTTTACATGTAATGTCATGAATTTATTTATCCTTGTTATATTTTATGTTTTATTTAATTATATTTCTTCATGGGGCCTGCGTTTCAAAGTTAGCATAGTGGTAAAGATTTTTGTTATTGTCTCATCGTCTATCTGGATTGATTTTGATTATGTTTCCAATGATAAAATATTATGATATATCTCAAAAAACATTATTTTAATTCTCCTCTGGTATTTTATGATATTTTCAAGTAATAGTACCATAATTCACTCTTTGTTACTTAAAATAATTGGTATGTTATTTTTAAGAAAATTCCTCTTTATTTCAATTTTTAGTCGAAAAACCTTTTTCTAATAAAACCATGTTTTCTAAAAAAAATTAATTTTTTTAACATTATTAAATTTATTTATCAAATATATTTTTACCCATGTTTTAATTTTTACAAAATTTTTTGAAAGGAATATTCATGTCGTTTTCCAAACAATGCTCATTTGGAGTTTACCAAAAAATGTGAAATATATATTTATTTTAATGTGAATTAAATGAACATAATTTTACAGCATTATGAAAATTATTTTATTTGAAGATTAATTTATAATTTTTCAATGTTATTTGTAAAGTAAATTATTTTAAAAATGTTTTTTGAATTTTTAGTTTTAAAAAGTGATTTTTAGAGAAAATATATTTTCTTCAAGAAATATTTCATGTGATCATTAAAAATAATTCCAAATATAAGATAAAATTCGTTGATGTAACATATTTTATGGATATATAAACCAAGGATACAATTTTTATTCTATTAATAAACAGTTTATCATGGAAAGATGTTTATGAAACCCATTTATATTCTATGGGTTATACCGTGATAAAATTATTATGAAACCCACTTATTTTTTCATTGATTATGTTATGATAAAATGATATGATGATTATGAAACCTATCAATTTTTTATTTGTTATGATATTAGTAGATGTTTATGAAAACCATTTCTTTTCATGGTTTATGATACGATGAATTTTTTATGATTTTTTGGCACACATACGTATGATATTCATTATGTGAAAGGTATGACCTATATCTCCCTCCAATGAATTGGGTAATGATTAATGACATATGAGGTCAAAGGGTACACTGGAGGTTATTCAAAGCTCAAAATAAGAGGTTAGATATATAGTTATCCCACTCCTGATGTAGGTACATCAGTGATTATCCCAATCCTAACATGTTATGAATGTATTACTTGATAAACTTTCCATAATATTTTCTAATATTTTGTGTATGAATCAATTATATGTCTTATTACAATGTTATTTACTCATGTATCATGTTCTTTGATAGCCTTTTGATTCATTTTTTATGAACTTACAATCCTTATTCCAAGACACACGATTCTGATCTTTGATTTGAAATGTATGGTTTTCATATGTTATAATCATGATATCATACTCTTATTATCATTTTATGTTTATATATTTCCATTTTATACCCTTACTGAGTATCAGACCTCACCCTTTCTTATTTTTGTTTTCCCAAAGTTATAAAGAAATGTTTTAATTAGGGTATGTTTTTGAATAGTACTAAAGGGGAAGACCTTTATGGTATACATTGAAGATCATTAATTAATTAATAATATTATATTCTATGTTTACAAAGGCATTAAAATATTATGGTCCTATGGACTTTATTTGGGTAATGTAATGAATATTCATATAAAAAGATGCAATACCCATGTAAGAGAATCCTGGGTCACTATAGTTGGTATCATAGGTTTAGTTAACCTTTGTAAACTAGGATGATAGATCACTAGGTATAATTCTAAGGATATTCCTAGGTATATATAAGGATAATTCAATGGATGAGTCAATGTATATGAAACTCTCGAAGAATTTTTTTAAATAATAGAGAAAGTGATTTTCATGCAATTAAATCCCTATCTAGATTCTATAAGTTGATGTGGCTCTAACATAGAGGTGCCTAGGGAAAATAACTTCGAAATGAATGTAATGAGAAGGAATCAAATATCACTTTGTGTATAAAAATGAGCCTTGTTGTACACATGTTTTGACACTCCCTAGGGATATATTTTTTAAATTTAAAAACTCTTTACAAACCATCATGATGGATTTAAATAGATAATGACCATGAATGACCTGGACTAAGCCTAAGGTGTCATAGATTGAAAGGAATGTGTAATTAATTAAACACCCTATAAGTGATTATGTGGTTCCCCACTATGATTAGTGTTTTTCACATTATGATTTTGCTTTTAATTTGATGGCTAAAACCCAAAGGAACTGTGTTAATGCTGAGTGTGATGTATAATGAAATGTTTTTCCTCCTAATAAACCAAAAATTAAGGGATCTAGAATGAAAAGTATTTTTCCTATTATCACATAAATTTATCATGATATAAACCATTTTGGAATTCTAAATGATAAAAAGAAATAAAAAAATTTGTTGATCCCTTAATGAATAAATTTATACCATATTTAAGTGGTTTTTCATAATAGAAAAGATATCTTCCATCCTACAGTGTTAAAAACATGAAAAATTAAATTTTTGGTCTACCATTTAGAAGATAAATGGAGGAATCTTATCAAAAATACCAAAAAATAAGATGAAATTGACTCCACGGAATGGGATGACTTCCAGAACTTATTTTTCACAAATTACATTACTCATATTCTCCATAAAAAGATTGAAAAGAAGTTTATTGAAATAAATTAAAAGGATGATGTATCCATTGTTACCTATAAGGCAACTTTTACAAGACTTTGGAGGTATACTTCTAGTATTATCCTCAAACTTGAAAGTAAGGTTTTTTAATTCTTCAATGGATTAAAAAAAGTCTTTATATGGAATTATTCATAAAAGACTTTAGTGGATTTGAAGAGATTATTCGATGTGCTATAAAGGTGGAAATTGAGGTTGGAGTTATATATCAATCTGATTATTTTTAATAGAAGATAAAAATGAAATTCAAAGGAAAATTTAAGAACAATGGAGAAAAGAGTATGAGAAATTATTTTATTCCCAAAGTGTGGGAAGAATCATGGATGGAATTTTCTTAAAGGGACTATCAAATGTTTCAAGTGTGGAAGGTATGGTCATTAGGAAATTTATTTCCAAAGTGATATAAATTAGTTAAATAATGATGAAAATTGAGAGATATCTCCACAAAATGAACCACCCACACTCCAATGTTTCTAATGAAAGGAGTATAGGAATTGTGTTAATCAATGACACAATATAAGGGTTAATGAGGATGAAAAGACACCGAAACATCTAAATACCAAGAAAAAAATGGGAATATTATGAAATCATGAAGGTTGAAGTGAATAATGATAATTAGGTAACACTAATTCTCCCTTTATTAGTTTGAAATTTTATGGTAGTTTTTTAGGAATTTACCCCATGAACATATAATTGTTAATACTTTATTGAAATTTCGTGTAATTATATCCCTCTACTTGAATTATAGAATAATTAAATAACATTTGATATTCTATCAGCATAAGGTTGAACCCAAGATTCCAATGGAAATGTTTTTGTATAAGATAATTTGTTATTTAAGGAAGAATGGATGAATTATCTTTTGGAAGCATTTATATCTCCATGTAAGATGAAATTAATATTTATGGATACCATCATGGGTTTATGAGTTTAAGGTTTCTCAAATTTCAATTTCATTGACACCCCTTTTTATATTTTATGTGATGGGATTTTATTAATATTAATTATATTTTAAGGGAAATTTATGGAAATGAAAAAATTTGGTTTTGTATATAGAAATAATGTTAGTTGAGGAATAATTCCTTTACACGTACTAGTAACCTTTAGGGTTTATATTATATTTTATTTTGAGATAATTATGGGTTATAGTTGATCACATTATGAGTTCATCACACTTCGTTACTACCAGAGAATATTTATCTCTGGGTCTTCTTTCTTAAATATTCATTAAGTGGAAAGGTTGCATGGAGTACAACATTAAATTATATTTTATCATAATCTAGAGATTTCCTCAATGTTTTGGTGAATTCATCAGTAAGATCTTTCTACAGGGATGAGTTTCATCACTACGTATCATATTCAGATAGATGCTCAATTCAATAGAATAATCAAAACCCTAGAGGATATGTAAAGATCTTTTTCTATGAATTTACAAGGTTTTTTGGATAAACAACTACCTCAAGTTGGGTTTTATTGAAAAAATATATTTCACTAAAGAATTCATATAACTCTTTATGAATCCATTTATAGAAATAATTTTATAATTATAACGTATTGGAATGAAGTTCCAAAAAGAAATATATTGATACCTAAGAAAGCTGATGAGATGGAAGAGAATTTTATATCCATTCATTAAAATTTAAGAAATGAAAAATGTTGATATAAATGTTATGATGATAATCATCAATGTTATCTAGACTTTGAAGTTGATAATAAAGCCTTTCAATGAATTTATTCATGGATGAAATATGGTAAAACTAATACATAGGAATTTCAATCCAATTAAAATACTTGATCCCACACATATAGTAGCATATCATTTGTAACTTCCACTAAACCTCTCTCAGGTTAACAATGTGATCCATGTACCTATCCTGAGGAAGTGCATACATGTTCCTTTACATGTACTGAACTAAAATTTCATACCACTAGAGCATGATATTTCTTATGAGGAACAACTGGTAGATATTATAGATTAAATAGAAAAAGTTATATAAAACAAGACCACTCACCAGGTCATTGTTTTGGGGTGAAACCAGTAGCATAATTAATCTATATGTGAACCTAAGGATGTAATGAGGTATAATTTTCCTCAGTTTTTGGTACTAAAGTGATGAAGTTTGAGGGTATAATTCATTTTAAAGTGGGTAGAATGTAACACCCCAAGATGTTGTGAAATATATTTTTTCAAATAAATTTATTCTTTTCTATATTTTTCATTACACTCAATGTTGAGTTTATTTTGATTTACAAAGAAAACTAAGTTTAAATTAAATGTGACATATTATTAAAATGTAATTATTTAATATGACAATTACCGCCTAGATTTTGTAATGACCTGTATAAATTGGATTAAATAAATAATAAAAATATACGGTTTAGACATGTATATAAAATGAATTCTTTGGTGACTAGTTAATTAAAAATGTAAATAAAGGAAATTTCTTTTCTAAAATACTATATTAATGAAAAAAACACATTTTACCTTAATAAATTAAACCAACCACATTTAGTGAATTATTTTAATGAAATTTATATATTACATATTCAATCAGTTTTTAACATTAATTTTATTTATTTTTAGAAACGAGATAATAATAAATCCAATTATATGATTAATAACACTATTTTTCTAAAAAACAGATATGTTTCCTTTTGATTCGATTATATTAAAACTAATTTTTGAAACATTAAAAAAATTATTTGAAAAAATATACTTTATTTTTCAAATCGTCATAAAAAATTTATCTTTGGGTGAAGTTTCTATAATTTTCAGAAAAGATTACTTTTCTGATAAATAGTGAAAAATACTAAATTTAAATTGAAAATTTCATTTCTATTTAAATTATTTATAAATATAAATTATAATAAAATTGATTTTAACTCAAAATTAGTTCAATTTTTCTTTCTATTAATCAAATTTATGTCAATTGAATTAATTTCTTATTAAAATTGGATATATAAACTTTGTAAACCTTTGAACATTTTCTCTTTGAAAATCCTCTTTCTCATCTCGTTTGTGGGATTAATTTTAAATTATTTTTTTCCACCTGTATGAAATTAATTTGAAAAAATGGATTCCCTATTTGGAATAATAATAATTTATATTATCTTATAATGTTAACATAATTTTTTATCAAAATGAATAGTGAAAATAGTAAAAATTAATTACCACGGTTAACGTAAAAATGAGTTTGTTGATGGGTTAAACTAAAACAATAAGGGATAAAATGACCTAAAAACATTGTTAAATTATTTTTTATGGTAATATTTACATTATATCATGTATAATGATATATAATAATCTATTTTTTTAGACTTTTTTCAATAGAAAAATGTGTGTACACATTTTTCTTTTCAAAAATTAAATGTGTTCCACTCACCTCACTTATAAAAGGCCACATCCTCTCCCCTCTTCTTCACACCTCCAAAAATATTTTGCTCGGCCAAGACCTACTAAAATAACATCCAAAATTCCTTCCTCTAATCCTATCAGCCTTGGTTTAGGTGTAAATAAAACTTAGGAATTGTTTTGATGAAAACCTAAGGAGGTTACCTTAAGAAGAGGATATTCGAAGAAGTATGAAAGAAGTTGTGACTTATGGTAAGGGATATAAATCTCACTTTTATTTCCTATGAGATGAATTCCATATTCACCACATATTTCTTTTATGTGGTTTATATAATTTCCATGAATGTATTTTATGAATTTTATACTAAAAATTATTTTTATTTACATATCCATTTAAGTATATCTCTTTTAGGGGGTTTACAGTTCAAAAATTACCAAAATTGTATGGGAATTTGTTGTCTCAATTTTATTTATTTGAGACATATGATTATGTTATGAAACTATATTCTAGTAAGAGGAGAATATAAATACCATTTGACTTGTAATATCATGAATTTATTTATCCTTGTGATATTCTGAGTTTCATTTAATGATATTCCTTCATGGGAATTACATTTCAATGATTCTAAAGTGGTAAATATTTTATGTTACAATCCCATCATTTATTAGGATTGTTTATGATTTTGTTAAAATATTTTTATCCATCCCTAAAAAACATTAAATTTGTTCTCCTCTATTTATTCATGATAATTTCAAGTAATAATACTATTTTCCACTCTTTGTTACCTAAAATAGTTGAGAGATGTTATTAAGAAAAATCTACATTATTTATCTTTTTGGTTGAAAACAATTTTTCTTCTAAAACCAAGTTTTCTAAAAATGTTTTCAAAAATTTCTTTATCATTCTTAAAATTATTTATTAAATATTATTTTTACCCATTTTTTACTTTTAAAAAAAATAACGGAATATTCATATTGTTTTTCAAATAATTCACATTATTATTTTACCAAAAATGTGAAAAGAATCCTTATTTTAACATGTACAGTGTGAAAAGAACATTAAACCATAATTAGTATTAGTTTCATTGAATATTCATTTATAATTTTACAATTTTATTTTAAAATTAAAACGTTTTAAAAATGTTTTATGAATTTTTAGTTATAAAAAGTTATTTTCTAATAAAAGTTATTTTCCTCAAGAAATGTTTCATGTGATCTTTTAAAATAATTATCTATCTAAGGTGACATCATTTGATTTAACTTATACTTTAGTGGGGATATAAAGCAAGGATAAATTTCTTATTATTTCTCTAAATTTATATCATGAAAAGTTGTTTATGAAAACTTTTTCTCTTCTATGGGTTATACCATGATAAAATTCCTATGAACCATGCTTCTTTTTTTCCATAGGTTATTTTATGATAAATGATAAAATTATTATGAAACTAATCCATTTTATATAAGTTATGATATGATAAAGTTTTTATAAGACCCATTTGATTTCATGGTTTATGATATGATGATGTTTTTATGATTTTTTTGCACACATACGTATGATTTTCATTATGTGACAGGTAGAACCTATATCACTCTTAAATTCATTGGGTAATGATTAATGTTATATGAGCTCAAAGGGTACACATGTGGTTATCTGAAGCCCAAAACAAGAGGGTACACAGAATTTTATCCCAAGCCTAAAACAATATGATACATGGGAGGTTATCCAAAGACTGAAGTAGGTACATAGGTGATTTTCCCAACCCTAACATGTTATGAATTTATTGGTTGATATCCTTGAAAAAATATTTTCTTTGCTTATGTGTATGATATAATTCTATGACTTGTTTCAAAGTTATGCCCTTATGGATTAGTTCGTTGATTCCCTTATGATTCATGTTTTATTAACTACTAATATTTTTTCTATGACTCAATATTTTTATCTTTGATATGTAGGGTATGGTTTTCATATTTTATGCTCATGGTCTCATACCCTTATTCTCACATTATTTTTATGTATTTCTCGTGTATACCCTTACTGAGAATTTGGTATCACCCTTTATTATTTTTCTTTTCCCCAAGGTTATGAATAAAATTTTTAAGTAGGATGTATTTGTGAAGAGTAATAAATGGTACGATCCTTATGGAAGACATTGAAGATCTCTCATGAATTAAGAATATTGTGTTCTATGTTTCCAATGGTACTAAACTATTATATTAATCAGTCATGTGCTTATTTAATGTAATGAATATTCATCTAAAAAGATACAATATCCATTTAAGAGAGGCTCGAGTCACAATAGATTCTTTTCAAAATATTTAGGATATTATGGTTCTCAACATGATATTCTTTAAATTTATTCTTAAGATAAACTAGTTAACAAAATTTTTATCATTTATTGAGTGTTATATTAGGATGGTATCATTTTCTCTCTATTAGGTGATTAGTATACACATCATGGAGAATGTGAGTATCAATACAGTTGAGATACACTTGTTCGTGTATTTTTGGGAATAATCGATTCTAAAATGTCTAGACTTATCCTTAGAGATGAAAAAGATAAAGGAATTATGTCTTGCGTATAATGGTGGATCTTTACATAGGCATGTTCTATGAATAATTTTTAGAGCTGCCTATAGACTGAGAGGTAGAGTTCAATATCGATCCTTTACCTAGTATTGAACCTATCTCAATCCATCATATCATATGGGTATTACTAAATTAAGGGAAATTCAAATTTTATTAGAGGATTTGAAGGATAAATTAGTCATTAGTATGAGCATATTTCCTTAGAGTTCTAAGGTTTATTTTTCTAAAAATGGTGATATAATTCTATTCATCTATATAGACTATCAAATGTTGAACATGGTAATAATTAAGAACCACTAACCATTTCCCAAGATCATCAATCAATTTAATCATATTAAAGGTTCTTAGTGGTTTTTGAAAATTAAACTTCATTCAATCCATGAATAGTTTAGGGTTAGATCAAAATATGATACCAAAACTACAATATAGATCCAATGTATACATTTTTAATGATTTATCATGCCTTTTGGAAGATCAATGCTCATGTTGTGTTCATGGATTTGATGAACATGATATTTTATGCTTCCCTTGATTCATTCATCATGGTATTCTTGTTTTAAATCATGGTTTATTCTAAATCCTAATATGAGCATGAATAAAATAACTGCATTGTCTTATAGAATTTTAGAGAACATCATCTATTTGTAAAGATGTATAAATGACCATTCTATATCAAGGAATTAATATTCCCTGATCATGTTATCTCGTAATTTTGTATTTCAATGTAACTATAAAAGGCAGGATCATTCATTTACTAGAATGTTCCCTCTAAGTTATTCAATATTAGAAGATTTATCAGACTTTATTTGGAATTATATCTTCTCTTTTTAGGATTTCTCAAGAATATCTTCTCTAATGAATTCTCTAACAAAGAATGGGGTCAAATTATTATGGTCAAATTAATTTGAAGAATCCTTTTATAATATTAATAGAAAGTTAGCCTAAGATGTCAACCTTAAGATGCCTCATCCTAGTGTTGGGTTTTAGTTGTATTGTGATGCCTCTTATATTGGAATCATATTTGATCTTATACAAGATCATAGAGTTATATCATATGGTTCATGGAAACTCTATCTTTAGGAACATAATTATCCTACCCATGACATAGAATTAGCCATCATTGTGCATGAATTAAAATATTAGAGGTATTATCTCTTTGGAGAGTTCATTATGGTGTTTACAGACTATAAGAGCCTAAAATACTTAATCTTATTATTAGAATTAATACATATGTAGCATTACTATGTGGAAAAATTTCATCATTCCACATTTACATATGATATTATTCTTTTAAATGAATTTTTTTTAAATCCTTATGATAGAAAGTTCAGCATTAAAAGGTATAGTATGCTAAATAGGAATGAAAACTAATGACTCTTAATTTCTAATATTAATCTAGATGTGATGGAGGATCAGATAAAGATACATTTCCACCACATTTATCTTTCATCATATATCTTTGATTGAGTAAGAATCATAGATTTATAACTACGATTGTACCATTGTTTGAGAGAGTCTCTGTAGTGGAGAAATCCTTGACCATTGGTTTGAAGATTATTATTCCTTTCAATATATCCATGGGAGGTACTTATTTCCCACTTGGATATAGGAATAGGATATGAAATAATATTAATACTCATGTTGAGTATTTCACTCTATGATCAAAAAGATGTATCATGATACTCATCACCAGTTTTGGTGGCCTAGATTGAAGAAAGACATAACAAGAATCATTACTAAGTGCTTTAATTGTGTATAGGTAAAAAATAACATAAAAATACTATATGTACTCTCTATAAAATTCATTTTCTTAGTTAGAAATGGGATTAAATCACGATAGATTCCATTACTAGTTTTACAATATCAAATAATGGTAAAATTATAATATGAAAACAGTAGATTTTATTACTAATATAAATCGCTTATTACCTATTGAATAACCCTCCTTGGTTGATGAAACTTGAAATATATATGTCAGATAGGTAGTGAAGCTTAATGGTAATCTTTCTAGTATCATCTTTGAAAGAGATTCTAGGTTCATGTATCAATTCAGGAAATGAATTCAACTATCATTAGGGACTCAGATGAAATTGAGTACCAAATTTCTTCCTCAGACTAATGAACAGTCTAAGTGAACTCTCTAGATATTTGGAGATGTGATTTGAGTCTTCATTACATACTTTTTTGTCTCATAGAAGGTTCACATTTCCTTGGTTTAATTATCTCAAAATAATAATTACTAATCATCTATTTAGATAAACATATATAAAGAATTATATGGAAGATTGTGTCATCATCCTCTCTTTCATACAAAGATAGAAAAATATTATCTAACTGGGCATAGTCTTGTCCATGAGTTATGGAGATGGTGAAGATGATATCAAAATTTCTTGACACTACTCAAAATATAAAAATTTATTATACTAACCATCAGAGTAAACCATTGTAATTCATTGATAGTGATCATGTGTTTATTCATCTTTCACTAAGTCTAGGTCATTGAAAAATGTAAAATCATAAGAAATTAACCCTAAGATACAGTATACCCTTTTAAATTATTAGTAGGGGTAGGGAATTTATATACCAATTATGATTTCCTATAATTTCTGGGTCTATATATAATACATTCCTTATTCCCAAATTTAGGATTTATTTGTCTATCCCATTACATGTGATATGGTATGATAATTCAGAGTCAGAATCAAAGGTATAATATTTATAGAATCCTATATGTATCACTGATTAGAGTTATAAGGTTGTATAAGTAAAAGTAATTCCTCCCACTTGGTTCAAGTGGCAGTATAGGAAGCTACAAGATGAGATCTGGGAATGTGAATCAAAATTGAATATCCAATGGTTGGAATTATTTCTTAAAGAATATTGTTGCATATTTTTAAGGATGATAAACTCAATGGTTAAGATGTTGTAAATACTATACCTCTCTAAGTAGGTAAACCATTTTAATTTTAGTAAATCAGTCTCTTTTTAAGTTTATTTTTGGTTGAGTAGGTGTTAAGAGGAGAATTTGGGAGTTTGGAGGAAGTTGGAATGAGAGGGGGTAGACCCTATTGAGTTTAAGAACCATCCCCATTGGTTCTGAACTTGGTACTTGGTGAGGATCTCGGGGTCTTGGTGGTTCTATTTTAAACCACTAGGTACCTAGTGCATTCTAGAAGGTAACTAATAGTTTTCTAGGTAAAATTTCTTTTTAGGGGGTATTTTGTTCATTTTACCCTAAAACCAAACTAAACATAAGGGATTTTAGTATTATCCTCAATTTTACCATGTTTATTAATTTATCAAAATCACACTTTCCTTTTTTCCTCTCCATTTGGAACCTTCATCAAGCTAGGTCTGAGTGTCTTGATTCAGTAGTGAATGTATGGTTTTTTCTAAGTAAGGTCTCCTATATTTATAATAATTCGTCATCTTGTCTTTATTTTATAGTAGTGAGTGTATATCATATTTCCTATAATATTGGTCTTATGAAATCATTAGAATTGATATAATTACTTTCATTCTAGATATTATTGATGATCTGACCAAGTGAATCAATCGTAAATACCCAGTTCCTCTTTCCAAATCCACCTTCCTCTAATTTCAGAAGTATTTCCATAACTAAAATTCCCATTAGGTTGTATCTTTGAGATTTTGATGGCATAATCACTATTTATTTTACCATGAACAAGCCATTACATATATATTTAGTACCTAGACCCCAATTACCTCTCAAAATACTTATGATATGTGTTGTAATTGGTATAGGGATGAGTGTATTACATGAAAAATGAAACTTTTGAATGTAAATAAATCATTAAATTATTTTTTATGAAGTCTAAGTGAAATTTGTATTTATTTTGAATTTATACTGGTTTCAATCAAACCTTGGGTTTTTTTATATTTTACTAGTCCATGTTTGTTATATTATATTTGAGAATGAACTAAGTTATTTGATTACTACATTAAATATCCAAAAAAGTTGTTCTAGCATGATATATAGTTTTTTTATTGAGTATTCATATGTGAATACCCATGTATAGTTTCCATAAGATGTTTTATGATTATTATATAATATTTAATGGTTTTTAAATATATTATATTTTCTATTTGGATTATATATATATATATATATCAAGAAATTAAAACATGATTTGATGTATGATGGATTTTGTGTGATTTTCATGAACAATATTTTTATACCCCTTTCCATATTCCTTGGGATGGGTTTAGGCCTTAAAATTGTATACTGCTTCTCTTATCTTCCATGGGGGCCTTATACTCTAACATGGTATATATATCCACCTGTATAGGATGAGATGGAAGATTTTCTTACCTCTATACTCACATTGACACTAGGATATTCTCTAAATAGGTATGTAAAGGTGAGGACCCTTTCAATATAGGGAGAAACTATTGATAATTAACACTACTAGGAATTAAAGATTTATCCACACTTATATACCCACGATTTAAAAAAAACTGTAGCAACATCCTATGATACCACCACTATTTTTAAAAAACAATGTCTTTATCCATTAAAAATAATCCTCCCTCACATCTTTCCTCTCTCACTCGCCGAATCTCCCTCGAAACCCTTCTTCTATTCATCGTATTTTTCTTCTGATCATCACTCAACCACCGAATTCTCTCTCATTCATCCTCACCAGCTTCGGTTCCTACATCCCTTACCATTGTTCCTTCATTCGCGGCACAACTTATCCATTTTTAGCATCTCAATTCATGGTTATTCCTTCCTGAACCTATGTCTCCATTCGGGTTCCCCATACCTCTTGCATTCTTCCCTTCCTCTATACCCTTATTCGAGTGTTCCTCCTCTATTTGGTATATCATCCAAAGAATTCCTCCCCTCCTCCATACCCTTCTTTGAATGTTACTCCTCCATTTGGTGCATTGGATGAACCACATTCTTTTTTGTGGATCCTGTTTTCATTATTCCTTCTATTTGAATTATTTTTAACCTATATTGTGGATTCCTTCTATTTTCAAGAGGATTTTTCAGTATTCACTCTGATTTGGGTGTTTTCAATTATAGAAGGATTTCACTGGAGGAGTTTTTGTTTATTTTCAACTATGCTGAGGCTCCTGTTTATTGACTGGTATCTTGTCAACTATTATTCCCTAGAATTTCATGGTTTATATTTCAATATCATTCTCATAATTAATATGGTATTTTGATATTCATAGTTTAATCTGTTTACTATTCTGTTATCTATTTACTATTCTATAATTATTATTTTTCTATTTACTATTCTGGAATTATTAATTTGTTTCTAAGTGTTTTGTGTAATGGACTTTGTATTTAAAAAATTTATAGAATTTATAAGTTTGATATGAACATGAATAACTTATGTTCCCACAACCATTGAAAATATCATCGATTTCTTCAAGATTTCCTAATCAGTTTAATGTAGATGGATTATTTTCAAACATGTTGTTTAGAATTTCCATAATTTAGAGCATGATGTTTTTGGGATTCTTTTATCACTAGTTGGGTTCTTATTATAGAAAAAGCTTCCACACTCATTCCTATATCCACTATAGACATAGTGTAAATATTATCTTCATTTTTATTCACCCATAATTTTATAGATTTTATTTTCAAACCTTCACTTTCTATGAAAATAGATTTAGAAAAATCATTACATTAAGGTACAGATGGCACCTTTTTATTTAGGTCAACTTGAGAATTACCATTAGATGACACAGTGATCTTATTTCAATATAATGGAATACTTTCAACACCAGTGTCCTCATTAGAATGATGTGTGGTAGTATATTCTTTCAATTTAAACTATAAAAACTCAATATGTGTCATTTCTAAATTGTTTAGTTTTTTTTTCCAATTCTACAAACGTCATGTTGAGATAATTCTTTGAGTCTCTAATTAATTAAACTTTATTTTCATAGTATTTTTTCATTCTTCCAACTTATTCATCCTGATTTTTTATCTTATCATTAAACAAAATGTTATAATACTTGATTCTTTTGGCCTTGACATCAATTTGATCATTCTTGGTGGAAAGATATTCTTCAAATTCATCAAATTTATTCTCAAATTATTCAGTGAGATTATCCTTTTCATGGATGGTTTTGAGCCACTCTTCTTCAAATTTGGAGTTTCTTTATTTAAGATCCTAATTCATATCTTCTTTGAAATTAAATTTTTTAGAGATATTTTTTCAAGTAAGATCTCTCTCTCTTAAATATTTCTCAAAATTATTTTCCTCACCTTCAAACTAAATGATATCTTCCTACAGAATTTCAAAAAAATTCATAAATAAAATAAATAATTTATTTGAGAAAACAATACAGTATATATTTTAATGATACAAAAGATATATTTGGTTATCAGAAAATGTATAATCACTCCCAATTATTCTTGTATATTTTTTGGGATAGTTTGATAAATAATATTCACTTAGATAATTTTCACATGGATCCCTTGAATCAATAGAAGTTGTAGGACTATCAAACACCTTGGTAGTAATCTCAACAACTATTTCTTCGCCTTCTAAGATAGGTATAAATTATTCAGTGTCCTATAATATAAAAACTGATCTTTATTATTCTTTTTTCAAGAGGGATAACTTTTTTGGGATATTAACTACAATGAGTGTTGGTTGAATTAACTTTGGGGACTTTTAATTACCTTTTTTGTACTTTTAAATTTTTATCCTTTTTCTTTTTACCTCTATCACTATTAGGTGAGTGGTTCTTTTATTCTCTATTTCATCCTCCATTATTTCTTATATCATAATCAAAAACACACACACAAGTGGCATATTAATTTATAAGGTTCACCTCTCCGTATGATATGTCTAATCCTTAGTGTGATATAGTAACACATAAGGTCACAAAACCCATTAGTAAATACCTTTGAGTTATAAACTATAGTGTCTTGAAAGAATAGAGTGTGTATACAAAACACTAATTTCATGTTTCCCACACTAAGGTATATATCATACCTTTATAATAAATATAGGGGTAAAAACAAGATATTGTAACACCAATTTATAATAATTCCTTACTATTCATGTACTACTCTATTATTATTCTTCTTCCATTACACAATATCAAGTAAATTATTTTATTTTTATACATATCACTATATAAAAACTATTCTTCTTTATACTATCAAACTGATATTCTATAACTTCTTCTTTATATTCCTTCCTGTATAAATTGAAATACACATAACTCTTCATCTCTCCCCTTTTTTCATGTGTGATGTAAGGGAACAGATCTATTATTATAATAAACATTATGAACTACTTGGTTTCTTCTTATTCTACCTCTTCCCACTTTTTTCTCTTCTTTTTTTCAACACAAAGAGCACAAGATCTTCCTATTCTTTTTAACTTTACCCCATAATGGTTTTTCAGAATCGAAACTTTGTTGGGTGTTATCACTCTTTTAAACGGTGTATAGAAATTCTTCTCTCTTGAATAATACTTTCAAGATTCCACTTGTCTATATTTAGAACTGCTTGAATATATATCAAATATAGAATCATCAGTTTCTTATTTTTATCATTCAATAAACCACATGAATAATTTGTAACATTGTTTTTAAAACCTTGAAATATATTTAGTGCATTGATTATTTCACCAATGGTTAGTAGACCCTCTGACCTGATACAAGACAATGGATTGGGTTGTTAGTAGGGATGGGGACATGTAGGATCAGGGTGGAGGGGGGAAGGTAAAGGCTGGGGGAGGGGAAACTAGCAGGGTGGGGGGACTATCAAGGGTGGGGGACTTATAGAGGTGGGTAGGAGGGGAAACTGGAAAGGGGAGGAGGGAAACTGGAATGGGGGAGGGGACAGGAAGGGGTGAAAGGGAGGACTGGTATGGGGTGTAAGGGGGGCTGGTTGGGGTAGGGGGACTGGCTGGGGTAGGGAGGATGGGAAACCGGTAGGGTGGGGGTGCATGATTGGAAAGGGGAGAGGGGAACTGGCAGGGGTGGGGAAACTGGTATGGGGAGGGGGTAACTAGCAGGGGGAGGGGATTGGAAGGAGGAGGGGTGTTAGAGGTTGGGTGGGTGGGGGTGCAGGGAGAGACTGGTAGGGGGAGGACAAGGTGGGTGGGGTGAAAGGTATGGGGAACTAGCAGGCGGGGGAGGGGTAACTCGCGGGTTGGGGTAGGGGTAATAGGTGGGGGGTACTGGCAGTGGGGGGTGCTATCCATGTGGGCAGGGGGTGTCTAGGTGGGTGGGGGGTGTCCAGGTTGGAGGGGGGTGTCCAAGTGTGAGGGGTGCCCAGGAGTGGGGGGGGGGCTTTTCAAGGGTGCTACTATAAGGGGAGATCCAGAAGGGCTAGGGAAATTCAGGTGGGAGGGGTGTCTAGGATGGGCGGTAGGGGCTTTGAAAGGGTGGGTACTGTAGGGGGGGCTACTGCAGGGGGGTGTTCAAGGGGGTTGTCCTAGGGGGTGGGCTACTACCGGGGGTGTTCAAGGGTGGAAAGGGGGTTGTCCAGGGGTGTAGGGGGGTGTCCAGGAGGGAGGGGTGTCAAGGTGGGATGGGATGTCCAGGAGTGGAGGTCAGGGGCATGGGGGTGTAGGGGGTGTTCAAGGGGATGCAAGGGGGCTGTCCGGTGGGGTTCAATGGGGCTGTCTAGGGGGAATGGGGTGTAGGGGGGGTATTAAAGGGGGTGCAAGTGGGTGTTCAAGGGGGTGAAAGGGGTTGTCTAGGGGGTGCAAGGGGATATCCAGGGGCATGGGGGTACATGGGGTGTTCAAGGGGGTGCAAGGTGGTTGTCCATGGGGTGTAAGGGGCTACCAGGGGGTATGGGGGTGTAGGGGTGTTCTAGGGTGTTCTAGGGGGCTGTCCAGGGGGCATGGGGGTGTAGGGGGTGTTCAAGGGGGTGAAAGGTGCTTGTACAGGGGGTGCAAGGGGGTTTTCCAAGGGGTGAAAGGGGTGCAGGGGGTGTTGAAGGGGTGGAAGGGGGCTATCCAGGGGGGAATGTGGGAGTAGGGGGTGTTCAATGGGGTTGTCCAGGGGGGAATGGGGGTGCGGGGGTGCAATGGGGTTGTCTATGGGGAATTGAATTTATTTTTTTATACCATATAAATAATATCACCATGGTTTTAACTATGGTAGTAGGATCCTAGTGCCACGGTTAAACTGTATCACTAAGGGGCCTAATGACACGGTAAAAACTCTAGCAGTAGGGGCCTACTTCCACAGTTAAATCCGTGTTAAGAGGCCCCCTAATGCCATGGATAAACCATGGCACTATCCCCTAATTCCACGTTTAAAACTATGGCATTATACCCCTACTACCAAAACTATAGTGGTCGTGGTTTTCTGAAACCGTGGCTATAGGCTATTGCCACGATTTCAAACCATGGTCGTAGGTAAATTTTTTAGTTGTGAAAAGTTCTTTAATTAAATATATATCAAGCATGTTGTTTTATTTTTTATACTCCTACTCTACCCATAAATTGTTACTTTCATGAACTTGAGTTTTAAATAGGTATGTAGGAATGGGGTGGTGACTATATACTAGATTATCATAGTCTTTGAATGTGCCCCTTTGGAACTCGTAATGACCTCATTATATGTGATTTATGTGAGGGGAAAGCATAAGATAATGGAGGATAGTACCAAATGGTTCTTGGATCATGGGTGATTCATTTTAGGATTTTTGGAGGGTTTATATATAATATATATAAGGGATTTATCAGAGGTATATCTTTGGAGTTTTCTTATGGGAATCATCATGTTTTAACTAATAAGGAACATTTTTTCTGGACACTTCGTACATATCACATTTTTTCTTAAATTTTCTTATTTTATGTAATTTTGAACACTCTAGAACATAATTCTTTATTTATGAAAATTCATGTAGATTTTTTCTCTTATATTGTTTTTATTGTTTGGTAAATAGGTAACTATGATAGATCAGAATTCGTATTGTGTTTGGATGTCTATCGACCCTAAAGGTCATTCCAAAATTTTGGTTTGGTTATCCCTTTGTCTTTACCAGTTTTATTAGGGGAGAAAAGTATCTTTGAGTGATATTTATATCAACCCCTGACATTTGAAACCATCGTTTAGTGATTGGGATATTCACTTGAGATCTTGTGGTGACTCAACCCAACACCATTCTGGTGATTGGGTCATTGTCTATAACACCCTGCTTTTTTATGAATTATTATTTTTAAAATAAAATAAATTTATTTGATGTATTAACTTAAATTATACACCAAGTTATTCTTTTGTTATATTCGACACCAAGTTAATCATTAGCTACACAGAACACTAGATTAGCTTTCATTACACGCAACAGTAACTTTTAATAAATCATGTTATATTACTATTATAGTTATTTAAATGTGGATGCTATAACCTACCCGTTAAACATAGTGATATGAATATTAATAGATTATTTTTAAATATTAATTATAATTTTTTATATAATTAAAACATATTGATAATAAAACACATAATTTTCAGTAAAGTCATTATATGTATCAAAAACATTATTTTTTCAAAAAAAGTATTTTTTGTCATTTTATAAACAAAAATAAAATTAATATTTGAAAATATTATAAAATAAATTTAATAAAATAAAATTAATTTTTTAATTTGGAATTTAAAAATTATCTTAGGTTGAATCTTTCGTATTTCTATGAAATGTTTTATTTTTTGATGAATGCTGCAAACTTTTGATTTTTAATTGAAAACTATATTTTCACCTACATTATTTATGAAGTTATACTATATTTTAAATTTGCGTTAAAGTATAAATATTTAAATTATAAATCTATCAATCCAACATAGTTCATTGGAATCAATTTCACATTGAAATTGGATATAAAAAAATTGTAAACTTTTGATCATTTTCAATTTAAAACCCCGTATTCTTGTCACGTCTTTGGGATTAATATTATATTAATTTTTTCTACTTATTGGAATGGAATTTGGAAAATTTTATTCCATATTTTAAATCATAATATTTTATATTAACTTAAACTTATTTTTTGACCTAAATGAATAGTTAATAAAGTAAGATTTAATCACCGTGATTAAGGTAAAATTGGGTTTACTATGGGTCAAACTAAAGTGACAAGGGTAAAAATGACCTATAAGCTTGAATATAAACTATTGGATATACTTATTTCAAACATTAAACAAATAAGGTTAGATAATAGTCCATTTTGGACCCTTTTTACTTATGAAAAATATTATAGCACTCAATTATTTTCAGAAACACCAAGTGTGTCCTCTCCACAACTTATAAAAGGACTCCACATCTCTTCTTTTATCCACACCTTCAATCATATTTTTTTTTATCTATGACCTAAAAAATCACTTCCCAATATATATATCATCATCCAAGAGGTATTATTTTCAACATAAACTCATCCTAGGAAGCCTTTTAGTGCAAGCCTAAGGAGGATACCCGATGAAGAGATAACATTCATCAATGAGTATCTTTGTTTTATTTCTTCCTCCACCACCTCCAGTTTTTATAATATAATTATTATGTAATAAATTAGTTATCTTTTGTAAAATTATATTTTTTAATGCTAATTTCATGACCTAAAAACATCTCCACTTCCATCAAATGGGTTATTAAGTCATCATTCATGTGTACAGAGAATTGTCGCCTCACAAACTGATGTCATTCATTTTTCTATTACCAAAACTCAAGGTTGGTCATAATGATGAAATTATTTTTTATATATGATATTT
Organism: Viscum album; assembly: GCA_963277665.1. Taxonomy (NCBI): domain Eukaryota; kingdom Viridiplantae; phylum Streptophyta; class Magnoliopsida; order Santalales; family Viscaceae; genus Viscum; species Viscum album. The sequence continues at coordinate 402,109,371 of OY728126.1, forward strand.
ATTATATTTATTATATTATTATTATTTTTAAATTTTTATATCACACATACCTTCATGCTCTCTATTTTTTGGGATTATGATAATGTCACTCGTGTGTACGACGGACTACCACCTCGAAAAGCGATGTGATTCATTAATGATTTACATAAAAGTTATTAAGGATAGTTTTGATAAAAATATGTGGAATTTATGAAATAAAAATTATTATTTAATGACAATGTTTCATTTACTTTTATTTCATTCAACCCAATAAGAAAATGAAAAATAGCGTTGATGTGTATATATGGCATACTATCTTTATGAATGGTGTATTTCATTTCATATCACTAATTTTTATGGATTACTAGAAATAAATATACATTTAATATATATGATATTTATATCATGGTTATAATTATGTATATGATGGAACCATGATCAAAGTAATAGGACCAAAATTGTAATATATACAAAAAACAAAGTGGTTATTACTTGAGACGTAACATTAACATGAAATCATTAATAAAAAGGTAATAAAAGGTAATAATAAAATAATATGAGGTATGATATATATTAATATGGTTATTTAATATATGTATAATAAACTTATATTTATTATACAAGATGTGTGAATGAGTACAATGGAAGTTAATACTTTATGTAATGGATTTCTTTCTCTCTCTTTTTATATCTATGATACACAAGCCATATTCACCACCTATTTATTTTGTGTAATGTATATACCTCCCGTGAATGTATATTATTTTTATTATATTGAAAACTTATTTGTTTTAAATATCCCTTTAATTATTTCTCTTTCACTAGGTTTACAGTTCAAAAGTAAAAAAATCAGTAAGGGATTTTTGTCATAATTTTCCGTTTTCAATACATATGTTATGTTATGCAGCTATATTCTTTCAAGAGGTGTATACATAACCCATTTTACATGTAATATAATTAATGTAATCATACTAATGATATTTTATGTTAAATTTTATGTTATTCCTTCATGTTTCTTATGATTCAGGGTTACCAAAATGGTAAGAGTTTAATGTTACAATCTCATCGTTTATCAGGATTATTTATGATTAAATCTCCAATATTGAAATATTATGGTGTAACTCTCAATAATGAACTTTAATTTTGTTATCCTACAGTTACTCATAATATATTCATGTAATGTTACTATTATTCTACTCTTTTGTGCTTATAATTATTAATAAAATGTTTTTAAGTAAATCCAACTTTATTTCTCTCTTTAGTCGAAAATTAGTTTTCCTAAAAACCATACTTTATAAAAATATTTTCTAAATATTTTATAAATATAGTATTAATTTTAAAACAAATTTTAACCCATGTTGGACTTTAAAAAATAAATAAATGAATATTCATGTCATTTTCCAAACAATTCATGTTTAGATTTTACCGAAACTGCGAAAAAAACTTTTTTTTAACTTGTACGAGATAAATGAAATATTCTTAAGTCATGAAATATAATTTCTTAGAAACTTACATTATAATTTTTCAATTTTATTTCCAAATAAAAATGTTTTCAAAATGTTTAATGTTTTAAAAAAATTCAAAGTGGAGAGGTTATTTTCCTGAAGAAATATTCAAAATGATCTTTCAAAATTATTTTCCATATAATATGACATCCATTGGTGTTAAATATGAATTACTTAGAAAATTATATAATGATACCTTTCATATTATTTCTATTAATGTTTTAAATTTTTATAGAATAATTTTCATCAAACCTGTTTCTCTTCCATCGGTTATATCATGAGAAAAATCTTATGAAACCCACTTCTTTTCATGGGTTATTCTATGATGAAATGATTATGTAGCCTATCTATTTTCCACATGTTATGATATGATGAAATTTTTATGATAACCATTTAATTTTATGGGTTATGATATGATGATTTTTTTATGATTTCATGGCACCCATAAATATTATTTCCACTATGTGATGGGTGGGACCTATATCTCCTTGAAATGTATTAGGTAAATATTTATTTCTCATGAGATGGTGAGGTATATAATGGAGAGTGAAACTTGTTTAATAAGATTGTAATATAATGGGGAGTTAACCCAATTTAGTAAGATAAGGCTAGAATTTTAATGGAACCCAGTTTATTAAGGCATGAATGGTACGAAGAGTGAACCCAGTTTAGTAAAGGAATTTTTCTGTTGTGATGGTCTTGGAAGTGAGCCTTTACTAATATGGAATTTATTTTCTATACTTATGTGTATACCAAAAAATCCATGCCTTATGCCAATGTTATGGTATCATGGCTCATGTTTGTGAATTCCCTTATAATTCATGTCTTGTTAACTACTAGTATTTATTCCATGAATCAAGATTTTGACCTTTTATATATAGGGTATGGTTTTCAAATGTTATTATCATGTTCTCAAACACTAATTTCAATGTTATACTTACATGTCTCACTTGTTTTCCCTTTCTGAGCATCTAGTCTCACCCTTTCTTCTGATTCTTTTCCCCCAATTATGAAGATATGTATTATGTTTGATATATATAAGAAGGGTTATAGTAGTAAAAAACATAGTGGGAGATAATGTATCTCACTTACTTACCAATTTTTTTGTTTCTATGTTTATAAGGGTAGTAAACAATTACATTCCTCAGTTGTGTGTTTGCGTAATGTAATGAATATTCATAAAAAATAATGTAATATCAATTTATTGTAAGTTTGGGTCTCTATATTTGGTATTAGAGGATGTGTTTAGTTATCCTTTGAAAACTAGGATCATGAAACCATAGTGAGGTCCCTAAGGACAAGTCTAAGGATAAGTATAAGGATGAATCAAATTATAGGAAAATATCCAGGAATTTTGGTAAAGGATAGAGCGAGTGGTTTCTTAGAAATGTATCCCTGTATGGATACTACAAGTGGATGTGGATTTGGAATATATGTACCTATAGGTAAAAACCATGAAAACACTATATTGAGAAAGACATTATCAGGAACCAGTGTACAACAATGGGCCTTGTTTCACACCTAGTTTGACACTCCCAGGTGATCCCCTTTGTAAATTTGCAAACTCTTTATGAAACATCATGAAGGATTTAGACATATAATGACCAGAAATAAACTATGATAAATTTAGGGTGTCATATATTTAAAAAATATGTCATGATTTAGATATCCTATAACTGAATTTTTAAAATATGTGGTTCCCCGCTATTATTATTGTTTCTTACACAGTGATTTTTTATTTTATTCAATGGATGGAACCAGAAGGAACCACATTATTACTAATTGTAATATATAATGTCATGATTTTCTTCCTGAGAATCCAAAAATTATGGTATGTGGAAAGAAAACCCTCATTTCTATGCTCACACAACATTCTCAAGTTATGAATCATGATGGACTTACAAATAAACAAATGAGGGAACTATATTCTATTGAGACATTTAGTAGGAAATTCCAACCTTCTTTCAGTGGGAATTATAATCCACTAGTTTTTGAAAAATCTATCAGTACCAAAAAATATATTTTTTTTAAATTATTTGATTTTAGGAACATGAAAATTCATTTTTTATGTCTACCATTTGAAAGGAGAAGTGTGTTAATGGTGGGATCTTATCAAGAATTCAAGGAAACCAGATGAAACTAACTCCACATACTAGGACGAGTTTAAGAACTTATTTTGCAATAATTAATTTCTTTATATTTTCTGTATAAAGATAGATAAGGAGTTTTATAATTTAAAACAAAAGGATGGTGAATTCATTGGTACCTATGAGGAAAATTTTACAACACTTGCAAGGTAAACTTCTGGTCTCATCATCCAATCTCAAAGTAAGGTTGTTCGATTATTTAGTGGACTAAAATAATTCTATAAATGGTGTTATCCATAATATAATTAAATAGATACGAATATATTGTTTGATGTGTAATTAAGGTGTAAATGGAAGTCGTAGTTACATATCAGTCTCATGGTTCTGACAAGAAAAGGAAGATGGAGTTCAAATGAAAATTGAAGAACCATGGAGAGAAGGAGATGAGATTTAATTTATGATTAATGTGTGGTAATAATCATGGATAAGATTTACTTAATTTGACTGGGAAATTTTTCAAGTGTGGAAGGGAATGTCATAGGGCAACTGATTTCCGAAGTGATGGGAAAAAGTTAGATAACAATGATAATAGAGAGAAGGATGCACAGAATGCAATTACAACACATCAGTGCTTAAAGTGTAAGGAGAATAGGAATTTTCTAACTAGTGAAAAAACCTATGATTTAATGATAATAATCAGTGTTATAATCCTCTTAATCCAAAGGACAAGGGGAAATCTTATGTGATCATTGTTTTTGATGCAGGGTGTGATAACAACTATTGAAAGGTACACTTACCATCCAATCTAGAACTTCTAATGTCTTATTTGACTCTAGATCCACAAAATCATTAATATCTGATGATTTTTATAAGTTTATCAAGATTCTAACCAAATGATTATATATGCAATTAACATTGAAAACCCTTACTACTACGATGATCGCATCTCAGGCTTATGATTCCTCTCTGGTTGATGTTTTTGGAAATGTGCTTCCTAAAAATCTTGTAATTATTAATATGGTTGAATATAATGTGATCGTAAGGATGGATTGGATTTATATACATAAATACCACAAAAATTTTAAAATAAGGGAATTCATGTTTGGTATTTCAAACCAAGATATGATCATATATCCATGTGATGATAAGGACAAACATCTGATTGAGAATAAATCCATTGAATGTGTAATAATTCTACTTTTTAAGGGGTTTTTGTCTCAGATGGTTGGGTAAAAACTTGAGATCAATGATATTGTTGTTGTGCAGGAACTTATTGATTTATTTCTAGATGAATTTGTTAGTATTCCCCCAAAACGTGAAGTTGATTTATCAATAGAACTCATACTAAGTTCCACACCAATTTAAAAGACTCCCTATAGAATGGACCTAATTAAGATTCAGTAATTAAATAATAAAATCCAAGAGAACCTTTACAAGGGATTCATTCAGCCAATTGTGTCTCCTTGGGTTGATCATATTGTTTTTGTTAAAAAGGAAGATGGATCAATGAAAATATTTATTGATTATCAGGAACTGAACAATTTAAAAATTAAGAATAATTATCCTCTTCCATGTATAGATGACTTATTTGATCAATTGTATATAGATCAATATTTTTCCAAGATTTACCTTTGTTATCGATATCATCAATTGAGGGTCAAGAAGAATGGTATACCCAAGACAACATTCTGTAAAATGTATAAACACTATGAATATATAGTGATTCCACTTGGTCTTATAAATTACCCTTTTATCTTTATGGATTTAATTAATAGAGTATTTTGATATTACCTTGATTAGTTTTTGGTAGTATTTATAGATGATATTATTATCTATTATAAGAGAAAGAAAGAGAATGAATTCCACTTTAGAATTGTTTCAAAGACCCTAAGAAATGAGAAACTATATGAAAAAATTATATAGTGTGAATTTTAGACAAAAAAGTTTTCATTTTTTGGTTATATAATCTCAGGCGAGGGTATATTTGTAGATCCATTAAAGACAGAGGCAATTTCTTGTTGTCCTAGACCAATCGTTGTGACTGAGGTCCCTAGTTTTCTTAGTTTAGCTAGATATTATTGATATCTTGTGGATAATTTCTCATGAATATTTAACCCCATATATAGTTAACTTAGAAGGGATTCAAGTTCCTCTGGATAGATGAATGTGAGGAAAATTTCAATGAAGAAAAGAGAATATTATTCAGCGCACCTGTGATTACATTACCCTTGTAACGCCCCCAACTCCAATAACCCAGAGTTGTTGCATAATTACATAACATTGTCATGATCACAACAGATCAAATCCCAAAATACCGATCAGTTTAAAAGCCTTAGAATTAATAGATACATACAAAATTTTTACATTACATATAAAATGAAAAACAATAACAACATTGTCTCCTTTTAACACATTCATATCCCTTAGATTATCCCTGTAGGTCAATCATAATATACTTCTTTGCATCCTGGAAAAAATAAAACATAGAAAGGGTGAGATCAAGCGCTCATTAAGGATAAAAATTTTGAGGAAACGTTCATAAATAAGTATAAACATTTATGGCAATGTATAAGACTAAAACAAAATCCTTTTAAACATAAAATTGAGTATAATGTGGAAAATATAAATCAAATAATTCCATTTACTTAGTCACATGTAAATTCTACTAGTCGAATAATCACATGTAATATCAATATCCAATTTCATAATGATGGAATGCATAATTCAATACTTCATAACCACATAGTCAAGGCCTCGTTCCAAGACTACAAATAAGATTTTTTCAAGGCCTTGTGTCAAGACCCTAGTTTGTCTCATGAGACCTATCGATGCATCAAGGAGTTATAACGGGCTCCACCCGTCACTTACTAAGTCCAATGCATTACTCATATAAAAAGGATGAAACATAACATAAACATTTGTATTAAAATTATCATACAAAATGTTAATACTTTAACCATAAACCATGAATCGTATAAAAAAATAACACATCCACATTCAAACATATCACAAAACCATAAATTCAATATGAAAGATTTTATAATAATAATCAACTTAATATAAGTGTAAAATCCATAAAAGGATGTTGACATAGATGATATCAAAACTATTTGAAAGAAATATCTCTTTCTATTTTGAAATCATTTAAAATTCACATAATTATAAAATAAAACATTTATTTTGAAAATATTCTTATAATCTTGTAAGGGAATCTTTAAAGGTTTTATAACAGCAGAAAATAGTTGCATCCACCATATAAGTTAAAAAACATTCTTTCTTTAATTTGTCGAAAAGGTCATAAAGTACCTTATTGGGAAAATGACGAAAATATTCCTTTCAAAAAAATTATTACAAGTAAAACGAGGGTATAAATTAATTTAACCCATATTATAGGAAATAGTAAAAAAACTGAATACCTTTTTAAGAAACAGGGATGTGGATGATAAATAGGTCTCAGTAGATACTCGCGTATAAAAAACCTCAAATAATGAAGAGATTATAGAATTAAACCTTACCTTTTACTTTTCCTTGATTGAGGGTACTTTAACCTCATGTATAATAGTTAAATAATTGTTATTAAATTATAAAATAACCACATACATAAATATGATATCATATATGATCTTCTAATATTGGTTTGTTAATAATATTTCAGTAGTATCATTGTTTCAGGAGTTAACTGATTCATTTTCTTTTATATGGTTGGTTACGTAAGCCATGTTTATTATTGATAGGAATTATTTTATTCATATCCAGAATGATATTAAGTTATTAAACATTATTTTTAATCATAAAATAAAAATTATTTTTGAATGGTTGTGATGGGGAATGAATTTCATCGCATTTGTGGAGACTGTATTCCGTACATATGCACGAGCAAAAATATCATTCTATTGATGGTGAAATAGTAGGTAATTGGATGGTATATCATATATAAAGAATCCTTAACATGTTATATTTATTATTTACATCAGTTATACTCATTATTATACCCATCCAAATAATGAATTATTTGAATAACAAACTACACCACGACGTGGAGACGGTAAGTCGTACGTACACACATATGGTAACTTATCATTCATTGGATGGATAGAATATCAAATATGGTTGTAACATATTTATAATAACCTCAAATTATTTATAAGGTGCTGGAGTTATAATTTTGGTATGGAAACAACAAAGAAAGAAGAAGTGGGAGAATAAAAGAACTTTGAAAGAGGTGGTGAGATTATTACCTCTTCTTCAGGTGTTTCCTTTTAAGTTGATCAAAAGAGATCCTTAGGTTGGATTTATGGTCCAATTAAAGCCTCTAGGTCAAATTGAGGGTATTTTTGAGGATATTTTATAAGGGTTTGGCAAGTAAAATGGCTTTGGAGTTGTGATTTTGAGAGAAGGGGAAGTACCCTTTTATAATAGAGGTGAGGATCACTTTAGGAAAATCTTGAAATATTATTTTATTATACAATCATATTTAGATTATAATGTCTCCAAAATAGTTTATTTAGAAGATAATTGGAGTGTAGGTAGAAATACTCTCAACCAATAGGTTTTAGATAGGTTTAGGTGACCATATTAACCTTATCTTTTAGATTTAACTCTTAGTTAAATTGTTTAACTTTTACCTTATATTCTTGTATTATTATAATAAATAGTTAATAAACTTACTAAAAAGGTGAAAAGAGCCTCAAGTTGTTCATTATTAATATATATAATCTTATCTAAGTCTTTTGGTCGATTCTTATATTTTTAGGAATATAATATCAATTAATAATATAGTATTTGTTTTAAAAACTCATTTATGTCAATTTTGACAATATTTGGTATTTTGATTTTTTGAAAGTCATAAAAACTTTATCACTTAGAAAAAAAAGTATTTAATAAACCCTAACATGTCATATTAACTTATAAATTTATTTTAATTCATTAAAAGTATCAATTTACATTTATTTGTATATTTATAATATCAATTATTTTAATCTTTCATTAATAAAGTAATTACTGTATCATCATTGTATCGTAAATAAAATTAATTATTTAATGTATAAAAATTATAAATAAAATACAATAATATAGGTAATATTATTATATTTCTAATTAATATTTATAGTTGAATTTATCTTATGTATAATCCAATATTAAAAATAGTTTAGTTATTAAACATTGAATTTAACACTTTTAACTCTTCTTGAAATAAAATAATAATAAATATATTAATCTAATCCAACTGGACCAAAAGGATCATATTTTATTCATAAAGTTGATTTTGGTCTAAATAAACTTATTCAAATGTGCCTAGAAGGTGGGTAAAACACAGTAAAAAGTTCAATAAAATTTTATACATCTAATCTTATTATAAAATGACTCCAATGAATTATATTGAAATTATATAGGTATTATGTATCTATTTTGACTTAAAATAAATTTAAATAAAATAAATAAATATTTAAATAAAAAGTCGGTTTTAAACAATAACCCAGTGTTTTTCACTATTCATCAAAAATTGAAAGTTTTAAAAAAAATACCAAAAATTCACCCTAAGATAATTTTGATATTAAAAATAGAAAAAAATAAAGTCCATTTTGAAAAATAAAATTTAAAAAATTTAAAAAAGTGGGTATTACTATTCATAACGACTAGTTTGATTGGTCGTGGTGTGCTAAAACTCCAAGTTACGTACAGCGCAAGCTATTGAATTTTTCAAAGGGAAACATATCGTGGAAGCTTGTGGTGTTACATTCTCCCCTCATTCAAATAATTTCATCCCCAAAATTTCTAAAATATTAATGCCTAAAAATATTTGGGTGGTTCTTCATCATAAGTTCCCCGGGTTCCCGCGTTTCCTCTTCTATCTTACGGTTTCTCCATAGAACTTTCACCAGACAAGTCGTCTGGTTTCTCAACACTTGTTCTCTGGTATCAAGAATTCTGACAGGCTCTTCATAATAAAATAGGGCAGGTTCTAGTTTGGTTTCTTCATAGGTGATTACATTCGTTGGGTCAGGCATGTGTTTTCTCAATAGTGATATGTGGAACACATCAGGAACTTTGGAGAGACTTGGCGGCATTGCCAAATGATAAGCTACAACTCCAATTCATTCTAGAATTTTGAAAGGTCCAATGTACCTGGGACTTAATTTACCCTTATTACTAAAACTTATAACACCCTTCCATGGAGATACCTTCCAAAAAACATGATATCCTACTTGAAATTCCAAATATTTTCTTCGGTTATCAGCATAGCTCTTTTTCCTACATTGAGCAGCTTTGATGTGGGTTTGGATAACCTTCACCTTTTCGATTGTTTCCTCAACAAGTTATGGGCCTATGAGTTTTCTTTCACCAACATCATCCCAAAAAGTTAGTGTGCAACATCTCTTTCCATATAACACTTCATATGGTTCCATATGAATACTTGAATTAAAGCTATTGTTATAGGAAAATTCTATCAGTGGTAATTACGGATCTCACTTAACTTGAAAGTCAAGTGAGTAAGATCTCAACATGTCTTCTAAGGTTTTAATAGTCTGTTCTGATTTTCCATCAGTTTAACGGTGGTATGCAGGGCTCAAACAAAGTTCAATATCCCAAGATTTCTGAATACTTTTATAAAATCTTGATGTAAAATGGGGATCACGATCAGAATTAATCAATAGAGGTACTCCATGAAGTCTTACAAAATCGTTAATACATATTCTTGCTAAAAGTTCAAGTGGTAAATCTTCTCTTATAGAAAGGAAATGTGCAAACATGGTAAGACGATCAACAATGATCCATATTGCATCATTCCTTCTAGGATTATTTGGTAGCCGCATGACAAAGTCCATCATAATATCATCCCATTTCCACTCAGGTGTGGGAAGATGTTTCATGACTCATCTAGGATGTTGTGTTATAATCTTCACCTATTGACAATCCATACATCTTGACACATAATCATCAATCTCCCTCTTCATGTTGTCCCACCAAAAATGTTCCATCAAATCTCTAAACATCTTAGTGATACCAGGGTGTATAGAGAGATTGGAGCTATGAGCATCATCCAAAAATTCCCTTTTTAGATCAAGTATATCGAGAACACAAATTTTTTCCCAAATTTCAAAATTCCATCTTCACATACGAAGTTAATTAATCTCCCATCATTCACAGCTTTAATTTCCTTTTGAAACTCCTTATCATCAGTCTGAAACTTTTTTCTTTTCTAGTAAAGATGGTTTGGAAACTATTTGAAAAAATATTAATGTTTCACTTTCCATTATTATTCCCATATCCATCTTTATTAGATCCATGTACATAGGGTCCCTTTCAACTTTCATCTTTTTTAGAACTCCATGATCCTTTCTTCTCAAAGAATAAAACACCTTATTTTCCTTCCTCGGGTGGTAGTGTATAGTGAAATCATAATCTTTGAGTAGTTCAAGCCATCGTCTTTGCCTCATGTTGAGTTCTTTCTGTGATAAAATATACTTCAAACTCTTATGATCAGTATATATCTCACATTTTTCACCATAGATATAGTGTCTCCATATCTTCAAATAAAATATTACATATTCTAACTCAAGATCATGAGTGGAATAGTTTTTTTCATTAATTTTTAGCTGTCATGATACATAGGCAATAACTCTATCATTGTACATTAGGAAAAATCAAGTCGTTTCTTTGAAGCATCACTATAAATAACAAAACCATTATTTCCCGATGGTATAATCAAGATAGGAGCATTTACTAATCTTCTCTTCATTTATTAAAAATATTCTTCACACTCTTTTGTACAAGAAAATTTAACCCCTTTACATGTGAGCTTGGTTAATGGGTTTTCCAATTGGCCAAAATTCTGGACAAAACGTCAATAATAACCTGCTAAACCAACAAAACTTCGTACCTCAGTTATACTCATCAGTGTTGTCCATTATTGTATTTATCTTGTCTTAGAATGATCAAAATAGATTCCATCCTTAGAGAGAATATAGCCATGAAAAAAAAATTCTTGAATCCAGAATTCACACTTGCTAAACTTCCCATATAATTCGTTTCTTCTAAGGGTTTTTAGAATAGTGCGCATGTGATTTTCATGATCTTCGTAGCTTTTGAAGTAAACCAAGATATCATCAATAAATACCACTACAAAGTCATCAAGATATTACTTGAAAACTATTTTCATTAGATCCATGAAAAAAAAGGTGCATTAGTCAGTCGAAAAGGCATTACTGTAAACATGCAATGCCCGTACCTAGTACGAAATGTTGTCTTTGGAATGTATTCCTTATTCACACACAACTGATGATATCCAGATCAAAGTTCAATCTTGGAAAAATATTGAGCTCCATGAAGTTGATCAAATAAATCATAAATGTGAGGTAGGGGATAATTTTTCTTTATTGTTATAGCATTGATCTCTCTATAGTCAATGCACAACCTCATAAATCCATCTTTCTTTTTAACAAAAAGAATATGGGATCCCCATGGAGAAAAACTAGGACAAATATATCTTTTATTACTCAATTCCTATAGTTGTTTCTTTAGTTCCACTAATTCTATAGTGTCCATTCTATAAGGGATCTTCGGTACAGGCCTTGAACCTGGAATTAAATTTATGGAAAAATCAATTTCTCATTCTAGAGGATGTCCAGGTAAATCCTCGGGAAATACATCAACATATTCTTGTAAAATAGGTACTTCCTCTATTCAAACATTATTTTCCTCACCCATAGTTATTTCATTATCTTCCTCCCCAATAATTTAATTTAATAGATCTACTGGGGGTGGATCTAGATAAGAACCAAGTGGTGATGTTTCTGTTCTAGAGATAAGGTACTCCTTATCATCATCAAAAATTGCAACCTCCTTCTTCTTAAAATAAATTTTCACATCATGGTCTGCAAGCCAATTTATACAAAGAATTATATCAAATTCAATCATGGTTATGAAAATGAGATCAGTAGATAAACAACATTTATTTTCCCTAATGGGAACTAATTCACAAAATAATGTTGCAATGATACTTCCCTTAGTAGTTTTGACTGAAAACCCCCCCTGTTAAATAAAATTGGAAATATCTAATTTTCTTAGAATACTGGGAAAATGTGAAATAATGCAATGATCCAAAATCAAATAAATCATTGGATAAACTTGAGGAAACCATTAAATTCCCTGCCACCATGTATTTCAGAGCTTCAACCTCAGCAGTAGTGATCGCATAAGCTTGGCATTGCTCCCTTGGCCTTTTATGAGGTAAGTTTCCTTGGCACATAGGACATTTATTTGCATAATTCCCCATTTCTCTATAATTGTAGCATTCGACATTGATATCCTTTTTCTTTCCCTTACAATCACGAGCTTGGTGGCATTTTTCACCACACTTGTAACAAACTTCCATTCCCTTCTGGCAAGTACCCGGGTGTTTCTTGCCACATTTACCATATGATGGATATTAAACTTCTCTCTTCTTCCCCTTATTTCCATTCCCATGGTGTTCAACAAATATCTTCTTTTCTTTCTTTTATTTAAAGTTGTAAGACTTAGATAATTCCTTTTCTTTCTTGATAGCACACGAGACAATATCTTCATTTGATTAGAAGGATTGTGAGACTAATGCTCGATAGAGAAATGGTTTTAACGATTCAAATAATCAATAAATCCTACTCCTTGGGTTACGTATATAATATGTTTCATGCCTTTCTAACCTTGTAAAGTTAGCCTCATACCTTGTGACCTTCTCATCCTCCTTTTTCCTCAGACTCAGAAATTGTCTTTCCATGTCCTCTCGATGGTCATGAGAAAAGTATTTTTCTAATAAAAGATCTTTAAACTCCCTACATTATATATTTTATACTTCTTTATCTTCCTTTGTGTTTTAAATTAATGACTACCATTGATATGCATCTCTTGTGAGGTGATAAACTGCAATGAAAACTTTTTCCCTTTCTCTACTCCCCAAATCATGAAATATTTTCCCTAAAGAACTTATCCATTTATCAACTAAATTTGTATTTTTAGTCCCATTGAATGTTGATGATTTTTTTCTCATGATGTGGTCTAACATTGATCCTCCAAGCTGTGGATTAGGGTATTCTATACGGGTAAGGTTATTATTCATAACCTGAGTGAGTTGTCCCAGTAAGGTGATAAGTTGATCAGCACCAGTTACATCACCAGATCCACTATAATTATCTTGAGTAAGAGGTAAATCCCTACATGGATTACATGAATTGATACAATTTCCATTCCTTCCACTAGTCGCCATTTCTAAACAATGACATACACTATATTAGTTTATGAATTGCAATACATAATTCCAAACTTGTAAAACACTTAACATAAATTGAACAGTTTATGGATATAATCCATAATCATAAAAATGTTTTCTTTTAGGAGGAATATACTCATATATCCTTTATAATGGTTTGTAAAGGAAATGTTAATTATCCTAATAATATCCCCCAAGAGTGTCGTAACCAATAGTGCAGTAAGGCCCATTATCATGTACCAGGATACCCTGGGTCAAGACCAAAACTCCTTGTCGGAGTTTTCACTCCTAGGTACATATGTGCAAGAGCTTCATCTGCCTTCTCATATCCAGACAGTTATGTATTGCTTGGAAAACTCACAACATTTCTACATTACCAGAATTCTAGGAAGTTATTCTATACTAATCCTAAAATTCTATCTTCGGGTAATGTTCCTAATCAGAGTTTTTCTAAATATAGATTCCTATATTTGTAATAAACTTCCTCTGATACCAACTGTAATGCCCCGACCCTAGTTACCCAGATTCGGTGCATTATTACATAACATTGGCATGGTCACAAGGGACTGAATCCCTAAAGACCGATCAGTTTAGTAGCCTTGGAAGTACTAGATAGGTTCATAAGTTTTACATTACATATAAAATGAAAAAAAAACAACATTGTCTCATTTAAACACATTTATATATCTTAGACTATACCTACAGGTGAGTCATAATATACTTCTTCACATCTTGGTAAAAATAAAACATAGAAATGGGTGAGCTCAGGTGCTTAGTAAGGATAAAAATATAAAATGAAACTTTCATAAATAAGAATAAACATTTAAAGAAATGTATAAGACTAAAAAAATCCTTTTAAACATAAAATTCAGTATAATATGGAAAAGATAAATCAATTAATTTAATTTACTTAGTCACATGGACATTCTACTAGTTTAATAATCACATGTAATATCAATAGCCAATTTCATAATGATGGAATGCATAATTCTAGACTTCACAACCACATAGTCAAGGCCTCATGCCAAGACTACAAATAACATTTTGTCAAGGCCTTGTTCCAAAACACTAGTTTGTCTCATGAGACCTACCGATTCCTCAAGGAGCAATAGTGGGCTCCACCCATCACTTACTAATTCAAATGCATTCCTCCTATGAATAGGTTGAAAAATAACATAGACATTCGTATTAAAAATAGCATATGAAATGTTAATACTTTAACCATAAACCATGAATGGTATAAAAAATAACACATCCATATTCAAACATATCACAAAACCTTCAATAAAATATGGAATATTGTATCATAATAATCAACTTCAAACAAGTGTAAAATCCATCAAAAGATGTTGATATAGATGAAATTCAAACTATTTGAGAGAAATATCTCTTTATATTTTGAAATCATTTAAAATTCACATAATTATAAAAGAAAACATTTATTTTGAAAATATTCTTATAAGATTGTAAGGGAATCTTCAAAGGTGTTATAATAGTATAAAATAGCCTCACCCACCGTATAAGTCAAAAAACATTCTTTAATTTGTCGAAAAGGTCATAAAGTACCTTGTTTGGAAAACTACGAAAAGATTCCTTTCAAAACATTTTATAAAAATTAAAACAAGGGTATAAATTAATTTAACCTATATTATATAAAATGGTAAAAATGTTTTGAAATACATTTTTATGAAACACGGATGTGGATGATAAAGAGTTCCTGATAGTTACTCACGTATAAAAAACCTCGGGTAATGAAGAGATTGTTGAATTAACCCTTACCTTGTACTTTTACTTGATTGAGAGTATGGTAAACTTATGTATAATAGTTAAATCATTTTTATTAAATTATATAATAACCACATACATAAATATGATATCATATATGATATTATAATATTTGTTGTTATTGATATTTTAGTCGTATCATTGTTTCAGGTGTTAAATGATTTGTTTTCCTTTATATTATTGGTTACGTAAGCCATGTTTGTTATGGATATGATGTATTTGATTCATATAAATAATGATATTAAGTTATTAAACATTATTTTTAATCATAAAATTAAAATTAATCATTAATGGTTATGATGGGGAATGAATTTCATTGTGTTCGTAGAGACGGTAATCTGTACATACGCATGAGGAACAATATCATTCTATTGATTGTGAAATAGTATGTAATTGGATGGTATATCATATATACAGAATCATTAACATGTTAAATTTATTATTTAAATTAGGTATAATCATTATTATACCCATCCAAATAATGAAGTGTTTGAATAAAAAACTACACCACGACGTGGAATAGTAAGTCGTACGTACACATGTATGGTGACTTATCATTAATAAGAATAATATAATAATAAATATAGTTGTAAAATATTTATAATAAAATCACATTATTTATAATTTACTGGAGTTTTTATTTTTGGTATGGAAACATCAAAGAAAGAGGAAGTGAAAGAAGAAAAGAACTTTAAAAGAGGTTGTGAAATTATTACCTCTTCTTCGGGTGTTTCCATTTGAGTTGATCAAAATTTCTCTTTAGGTTAGATTTATGATCAAATTAAATCCTCTAGGTCTAAGTGAGGGTAGTTTGGAGGATATTTGAGTAGGTTTTGGTTGAGACAAATGGATTTGGAGGTGTGATTTGGAGAGAAGGATAAGTACCCTTTTATAAGAGAGGTGAGGGTCACTTTAAGAAAATCAGGAAATGTTATTTTATTATACAATCATATTCGGTTTATAATTGCTCCAAAATAATTTATTTAGAGGCTAAGGTGGGTATGGGTCTAAAAAATCTCAAAAATAGGTTTTATATAGGTTTATTTCACCATATTAACCTTATCTTTTAGATTTAACTCTTAGTTAAATAGTTTACATTTTACCATGTATTCTTGTATTATTATAATAAATGGTTAATAAACTTACTAAAAAAAGACAATAGAACCCCAAGTGGTTAATTATTAATATATCTAACCTTATATAAGTCCTTTTGATGATCCTTATATTTTTAGTAATATTATATCAATTAATAATATAGTATTTGTTTTAAAAACTCATTTATATCAATCTTGACACTATTTGGTATTTTGTTTTTGTGAAAGTCATAACTACTTTATCAATTAAAAAATATATATTTAATAAACACTAACATGTCATATTAACCTAAAAAATTATTTTAATTTATCAAAATTCTCAATTTACATTTATTTTAATATTTATAATATCAATTATTTTAATCTTTCATTAATAAGGTAATTATTTCATCATCATTGTATCATAAATAAATTTGATTATTTAATGTCTAAAATTTATAAATAAAATACCATTATGTAGGAAATATTTTGATATTACTAATAAATATTTATAGTCTAATTTATCTTATGTATAACCCTATATTAAAAATTATTTAGATACTAAACTGTGAATTTAACATTTTTAACTCTTCTTGAAATAAAATAATAAGAAATGTCCTAATCTAATCCAAGTTGACCAAAATGATAATATTTTATTCCTAAGGTTCATTCTTTTAGAAATAAACTTATCCAATATAATTGGGACATGTGTTAGGGTAATCATAATATCATTTTTCACCTTTAATTACCCCATTTACTTTTAACTGTGGTAAATAAATGTCAAAACTTACTATTCATCAAAAATTATTTTCATTTTATTGAGCCTCATTTTAATTACTGATGTCAACCATGTCTCTTTAATTTTTTAAATTAAATTCACAAAAGAAATAAAATTATGTTTTATGCAAATTTGTAAATGTGCCCAGAAGGTGGGTAAAAGACGGTAAAAAGTTCAATAAAATTTTATACATCTAGTCTTATTATAAAATGACACTAATGAATTATATTGAACTTATATAGGTATTATGTATTTATTTTTACTTAAAATAAATTTAAATAAAATAAATAATTATTTAAATATAAAGTCTATTTTAAACAATAACGCAGTGTTTTTCACTATTCATCAAAAATTGAAAGTTTTTAAAAAATTACCAAAAATTCACCGTAAGATAATTTTGATATTCCGAATCCAAAAATGAAGTCCATTTTGAAAAAATAAATTTTATAAAATTTCAAAAAGTGGGTATTATTATTCATAATGGCTAGTTTGATTGGTCGTGGTGTGCTAAATCTCCAAGTTGCGTACGACACAAGCTATTGCATTTTTCAAAGGGAAATGTACCATGGAAGATTGTGGTGTTACAACCTTGTAGTGAAAAATGGGTTTTAATCTATAGTGATTCACCCAACAAGATATTGGGATGTGTTATTTTTAATAATGACATGTTTATAGCTCAATCCTCATGGAAACTAAAGATTCATGAGAAAAATTACCTGACTCGGGATTTAGAGTTAGTTGTGGTAATTTTTCATTAAAGATATAGAGAAATTATATTTATAGAGAAAATAGTGATATATATATATCGATCATTAAATTTTAAAGTATATATTCAAACCAATGGATTTGAACATGTTCTAGAGAGGATGTTTATATCTGATTAATTATTATGACTACTCAATCCATTACCAACATGGTAAAGAAAACATGGTGGTTGAAGCTTTCATTCAAAAGTATCATGATATATTATCAATGATTAAGATCACAAAAGATCAATTATTTCAATACTTTCAAAGGATTGATCTATAAATCCTTAATGAAGGGTATAAATATTAACTTCTCAATTTAATGTTCAGCCGTCTATTCAAGTGAAGATTAAAGAGGCACAAAAAGAAGATATAGAGATGAAAAAGAAGGTTCTAAATTTTCCTGAGTTTAACATTGATCATGATAGAATGGTAAGGTTAAAAAATCATGTATTTGTTTCATTCATGCTAGATTTGATGAATGGGTTATTAGAGGAAGCTCATAGTTCTTCATTCTCTATTCATACAGGAAGTAAGAAGATGTATATAGATTTGAAAGAATAATTTTGGTGGGATAAGATGAAGAGAGATATCTCCATGTTTTTATCTTGATTCATAGTATGTCAGCAAGTTTATAATGAAAGACAAAAGTATAAGGATATTTTGCATCCATTAACCAAAACATAACGGAGATGGGAGAACATCACCATGGATTTTTTCATTGGAAACCCCAAAATATCTAAATGGAATAATGTTTTATGGGTTGTAGTTGATCGCCTTACTAAGTCAACACACTTTATTGATATTAGAGAATAATTTTCTCTATATAATTTTTCCAAGATATTCATTAAGTATGTTGTGAGGTTTCATGGAGTACCACATTAAGTTGTGTCTGAACAAGATACAAGGTTAACCTCAATTTTTTAGTGAAATCTTTATTAAGCTCTTGATATATAGTTTAGTTTCAGCACTACATATCATCCCCAAATAGATGGTCAGTCTGAAAGAACAATTCAAACCCTGGAAGATATGTTGAGATTTTTTTATTTGAACTTCAAAGTTGGTTGGGATCAACACCTTCATCTAGTTGAATTTTCTGAAAATAATATATTTCACTCAAGAATTAATAAGAATTCCTAAGAATCCATCTATGGAAATAAAGGTAGAGATCCATTGTTTTAGAATTAAGTTGGGGAAAGGGAGTTGTTAGGACCTAAGATAGTTAAAGATATGGTTGAGAAAGTTAAAAAAATTAAACAACACATCAACAAAGATCAAAGTTTACAAAAATTTTATGGTCAAAATCACTAGAATGATCTAGAATATGTAGTTGGTTGTAAGGTGTTTTTAATAATTTCTCCACTGAAGAGGGTTATGAGATTTGGGAAGAAAGGAAAACTAATCTCAAGGAATATCAGTCCTTTTGAAATTTTTTATTGTATCAGGAGGGTGAACTTTGTTGGAACCATGGTCTTCTATGAATGATTTTGAGTGTGGTGTGTGTTTGTTTTCAATCATTAGTGGAAGTTCAGAATGTGTACCCGCAAAGAGATTATACAGTTCAAGCAGACAACAGTATTGAAGGTGGCGCCATTTCCCAGTGTTTGCCAATTTTTTGGGCCTAAAAATCGACAAATGGAGAAAAGTTTTTTTGGCAAAGAGACTTGCGCGTCGTGTACTAGATGAAGAGGAAACTTGCGCGCCATATGTTTTTCAAGATCAGAACACGGGAAAATGGAAAAGGGATAAGGGCCGCGCAAGTTTTTGGGCTGGTCGCGCAAGTGACCTGCGCGCCGTTAAGATACTTGCGCGCTGATGCCTAGGAGGATTGGAAACTTGTGCGTCTATTGTTCTTCAATATTTTAACTTCAAAATATGGAAAAGGAAAGAAGGTCACGCAAGTATTTGTGTGGTCGCTCAAGTGATTAGCGTGATAGAGGCTAGGGAGGATGAGCTGCGCGCCAGAATCTGCGCGGCGAGGGAAGACTTGCGCGCCACCACGCAGGGGGTCCAGTTTTCCTATAAATAGAGGACCACCCCTCCTCATTTGTAACGGAGTTAAAGACTTGGAGATTTTTCGAGCTCTCATCGCGCAAGTGGTTGAGTCACGCAAGTGGTTGTTGGGTCACGCATGTAGAGGCTGCACGCTGGTTGTTGGTTGCGCAACCAAGACGGTTGGGGAGTTAAAGGAAGAACGTCGTGCAAGTTCAGAGTTGAAAGAGGCAGTGTCGCGCAAGTGGGTTGGTGTCACCGGCGCACCGAATTTGTACCGCACAAGTGACTTGGGCGCCGGGATTGAAACTTGCACGCCGGACTTGGAGAAGCATGCCAGGGTTGTTAAAGTACGTCTGTCCTCTTGAAGCTGCACGAAAGATGGAAGATCACCCGGTACCCTCATCGCAAAGTGAGATTCATCTTCTGGTGAGAGTTGGACTTCAATAGAGCATCTACATACAACGGAGGTTCCTTTCTTATGAAATGATGAAGAGACCTTCAAGTCTATAAACTGAATGTGACTTCACCAAGGGTAGTGAGTCAGGGGGAGTCAACGAGAGTGACCCGAGGGAAGAAGTGAGCTATCCCTGAACCTTTTGTAAAGGCAGTGAGCCTGGGACATAGTGACTATTCCCAAACCATTGTAATCCACAACTAGTGAAGATTTTTGGAATTTGGTACGACCAGCAACTTGTCGGTGTATGCTCCTTGGACGTAGCCCTTAGTGGTGAACCAAGTAAAAAGTGTTGTGTCATATCTATGAATGTGAATGTTTTCTTTCTAATCATATTCATCATACAGGTTCAACAAGTTCCTACTAACGTGGGAACAAGATCCATCTCATTAAAAGAAAAGTTTTCACCCTGATTCACCCCTCCCCTCTCAATGTGTCCCTGGGTCCTTCAGACTTCATTTGGAACTTTGAATAAAACTCTCTAAGTTCAATGATTTGTTCCATTTATCTCTCTTTAGGAAGTAAATACCTAACCCTTCACATGTACTGAACTCAGAGGTCATATCACTAGAGAAATATCTTTCATATGTGGAACAACTGGTGGAGATTATAGATCATACAAAGAAATTATATGAAACAAGACCACTCACCTAGTCAAATCTTTGTGCTGAAACCATCAGTTTGGGGAATCTACCTAATAAATTAAGGATATTTTGAGGAATAAGTACCCCCATTTTTTATTTGAGTAATGAATTTTGAAGGAGAAACTCATTTTAAGGGGGGTAGAATGTAGCATCTCTAGTTTATATGAATTTGTTTTGAATAAATTAAATTTATTTTATATATTTCATTGAAATATACAATAATTTAATCTTGTGTTATATGTAAAAAAATTAATAATGCATACTTTCAATACTTCCTTAACATTCATTACATGAACACTGACTTTTAACGAAATTTTGTTAAATTATTAATATAGTTATTTGAATGTCACCATTATAACCTGAACATTAAGCATAGTAATATAAATAGTAATAAATAATTTTAAAATAATAATTATAATGGTTTTATATAAAAATTACAAATTGAATATAAAATATATAATTTTTAGTAAAGTCTTTATATGTTTCCAAAATACTATTTTCTCAAAAGAATTGTTTTTTATGTATTTTTGTGAAAAATAATAAAATTAAATTTTAAAACTTTTAGAAATTAAATTTGATAAAATAAAATTCAGTTTTGAATTCAAAATTTCAAAATTATCATATAGTTATTTTTTTTTCTGAAATGTTTAATTTTTTTATGAATAGTGAAAAATAATAAATTTTAATTGAAAATTTTTTTCTTGCATAAATTATTTACAAAGATAAATTACATTTTAAATTGGTTTTTAATTATAATTAGTTTGAATATAGATATAATAACCAAATTTAGTTAATTTAAATAAATTTCACATTGAAACTTGATATAAAAACTTTATAAACTTTTGATCATTTTCACATTAAAACCACAATCTATCCTCATGTCTACAGGATTAATATTAAAATCATTTTTTTAATTATTTGAATGGAATTTATAAAAATATCATATTTTTAATCAGAATAATTTATAATTTATATTATGTTCACCTTAATTTATGACCAAAATGAATATTGAATGCTTTAAAAATTAATCACCATGCTTAAGGTAATATTGATATACCGAGGATTAAACCAAAATATAAGGGTATAAATAAAATATAAAATGTTCTAAAAACTTTTAGATATGATATTTTTTACCATGAAACATATATAGTTAGATAATGGTCCATTTTGGACCCTTTTTACATATTAAAAACATGGTAGCACTCAATTATTTTCAAAAATACCAAGTGTGTCATCGTCCCCACTTATAAAAAGTCACCCCATCTCATCTCTTACTCACAACTTAACACTTATTCTTATTAGACAAGACCTTCCCAAATCACTTCCCAACTTCCCTATCCTCATCCTATAATCCTTATTTTTTGAATTAATTCATTCTATGAAGGATTTTATTAAAAACCTAAGGAGTATACCCAAAAAAGTTTTAACATTCATCAATGTGTGTCTTATTTTTATTTATTCCTCCACCCCTCAAATATTTATTATATAATGATTATATAATAAAATCGGTATAAAAAATATAATGATAAATTTTTATGTTTGTTTCATGATCTAAAACCATATATACTTGTAGCGACTTGGGTTTTTTCCCTATAAGACTTTGGAATATTCCTAAGAATATTTCCAGAGCTAGGCATGAAGACGACATACGATTCCGAGGCCCGGTGTGCCCAGAATTAATTTTATAAATATATTAAGTATTTTTTTACTTTTCACATTGTGGGGATGCATTTTCTCCTAAAAGGTAGCTCAGATCAGAAATCCGAGGGCACGGTTGCGTTCGGAGCGTACTGTTTATGTTAGGCGGGGTGTAAAAGTTGCGGGTGCAGGCCTGCTGTGAGAGATGTTACACAGGGGAAAATCATCATTTTGAAATAATGACTTAGTGATTTTTATCACTGGCGTTATTTTCGAATAACTTTTGAATGAAGTCTCGGAATGTAAATCGGATATATCCGTTGAGTTTGAAATGGGTTATTATGCCTAGGCGTGATATAAAATAGGCAAGCACGGAGGTTTCGGAATCCGTGATCGTCGGTGGCATTTTAGTGAGTTTTTATAAATTCGCTTGAGTGTTGGAATTAAGGGAAAACCCATGATTTACCTTCTTCCTTCTCTCTCTTTGTCTCTCCAATGTTCTTCGGTGTTCTTTACTGTTCTTCATCGGATTGAGGAGCGAACTTCGGCGGATCGAAGTGGGATCGCAGTAGACGCGTCGCCAATGATGAACGGTCAGATCGATGTAGGTGTTTCTGTTAATTTTCCGCTCCTTCATTGATTTATTGAGTTTTCGTCATATATGTTGTTTAAATTCTATAATTTTAGAATTGGGATGATGGCTGAACAAACACGGCCATCGTCTGAGCCCCACTATAACTCTCATGATTGATGTTTTCTTCGTTGTTCTTCGTCCAAATTCTTCGGATGCACAAAAACCTCGATGGATCGTTGATCAGGGGCAGGCACTGTGAAGGCCTCATCCCGAGGATCCCTAATCCGCCTTCATATTTGAAATCGGGGCACTGGAATGGCAGTGGCGGCAGACGAAAACCCTGACTCTGGCAAGGGCTGTGTAGGGAGGCCAGTGGACGATCAGAGTCTGGAGGGGTTCAAGAATTATGTGGAGTGGTCAGGGCTTCAGAGTGGGGAAGATGACGTCAAGTGTGGCCGGTGCGACGAGCTCGGGTCTGGTTGGGCGGACGACGGCTGTGGCGTGGCGTAACAGGGGACTGGGAGGAGCCGAGCTGTTCAGTGGCTAAGGCACACGATGGTGTTGCGGAAGTGCACTCCACAGGTGTGGGTGATGGTGTCAGCCTGTCACGGTTAGGGGGTAGCCCTGAGGCCATCACCTCGGGGGGAGCTACAGACAAGGACCCGTGGGATGCAGGTCATGTTGGTGTGGCATGCGGATAGAGACCGGCCACTTGGCCGGTCTATTTGGAAGAACTGGACCCAAGGAGTCTGGTGGTGCTGGGGCAGGCCATGGCTAGCGGGCCACGGAGAGTTGGGCTGGACCCGCAGTTGGGCCACGGGCCGGCGGTCTGGACCGGGCCGGCCTGGTTGGGCCCCTTCTGTTCAAAGGCATGCAACTCCTAAACGGCGTTTCCATTTGACGCACCCTCTGTGGATATGGGTTCATCTCTTCGAGACGGAATTTTTGAGATGGTTTTTTGGGTTTTTTGGGTTTTTCTCCCAAAGGCGAGTCACCCAAAATGTTTTAATTTAATAATAATAAATTATTATTAAATCTTGCAACAAACATACCACACGAACCGGACGTCTGATGGACGCGACATCAGTGGCAGCATGATCCTAGTTTTTGTGCAGAATTTTTGAGATGAACCTTTCAGTGTTTGGGCTGAAGACAGGGTGTCGACCCCATAGGGCCTGGTTTCCACGTTTTACGATGAAATGTCTTTATTTCACTGGATATCCATTTGGATTGTTTGAGCCCTCATTTCTATGTGTTTTTTCAAGAGGATTGCAATGGTGAAATCTTTCCGCCTAAATTTGGGGTTGAGGCATGATCCCCAAGATGCAGCTTCCAAGCGCACACTGTGTTTTTACGACTTATGCTTCATAAGTGCATTCGGGGAAAATGAATAGCCCACCTTGCATGTTTTTTCATGTAGATCCCGATGGTGGCCTCAGTATATGACTATTGGTGCGCAATGTAAAGATGATGTGGGTCACTCGGGTTAGCGACATTTGGACCAGTAGTGGTTGAGTTTACTCTCTTGGTTCGTTACTATGAGGGTTTGTGTGGAATTACTACCTCATTATAGGGTTTTGATCTCCTCGATAAGATTGTTTTCTTATAGATTTTTTTCATCCCTCTAATGGGTTCAGAGCGGGAACCTCTAGCTTCACTTCCTTAGATCGGGTTCTTGGTATCATTGTAACTTCTTATCCATAAGAATTTATCCACTATCTAGCAGGTTAACCCCATAGGGTTTTATGCATCATCGGGAACATGATCCCCTACATAGTGGGCCATTTAGTAGGGTTGAGAAATCGTCGGTTAAATGATCCCCTACTCAACGTGTAGTTTCAGTAGGGTTAGCTCATCATCGGTTTGATCCCCTACATCAAGATTTATACAAGATGGGGTTTCCGACATCATCGTGACCCTCTTCACATGAGCAACAATCCTCTATCTAGGTGATGTGAACTGTATAACGTCAGATCGGGTTTTGGTATCCCCCAGCAGATCTTGGGAGTGATCCCCCATCTTTGAGATCTTTGAGATATCGGAATGGGTTCTTGTATCCCCTAGTAGACCCTAGAAGTGATCCTTTATCCGAGAAGTTTAGTTTTTCTACTATTTCAGTGTGATGTTCACAGTGACGGTATCCGATGAGCGTGATCTCTCTGATGTGCATCTGGGATGTTGGTGTGAGACCCAATGGAGTGTATCTCTTGGATGAGTGGCATCTAGGATGACAGTGCTCATGGAGTGTGTTCTACTGGTTTTGTGTAGAACTTGTCGCTGGTTATGAGGTCGGGACCTCATGTGGCTTGGTGCCTGGAATGAGTATATTTGTTTTCTCATGGTATATGTATGAAAATATACCTGACCGGATGTTCATTTTGTATGTATGGTTATACACCTGAGTTGAGATGACTAGTCATGTTAGCTGAGGATGGTCTGGAAATGGATTTTCTTTCTCGTTTGGGTTACCTCTTTCTAGGATGAGCTGACTGTTTCCTTTCAGTTGCTCCCTTTTATTTTGGAGTTTTTGTGGTTCTTAATGAGTATTTTATATACTCACCCATGCACGGGCTTTTCCCACACATATTTGTGTCTTGTGCATATCCAAGGCCATTTGACAGAGTTCCAGGAGGACCCGGAGCAGGTAGAGCTTAGTGAGTGAGACTGACCGGGGTGTTTACCGAAGTTGTGTTGAGGAGCTCATCGGCAGGTGTTTTTGGAAGTTTTTTCCCTCCTTCTGAGAAGGTTGGATGCTTTTGCAGTTTACTTTTGGTGGGCCCTGTATTTTCCCATTTGTACTTTTTTTGTACTCTGGTTGTGGGTTTAATGTATGCATGCTTTTCCTTTTTAGTTTATATATATATACATTTTCACTGTTGCATGGAGGTGTATGTGGGTGCATGTGTATAGGTACCTTAGGCTAATTCCTCCCATGTGTGTGATAGCCTACTCGGTGCTAGTCGCCAGCCCCTGGCCTATTGGAGGCGGGCTTGGGGAGTTACTGCTCGAGCCCCGTTGGGTCGGGTTGTGACATAGTGCTATCAAAGGAGGTTCCAACTTTGGGATCTCAGAGTACAGGTGGTCTAGCTGTGAGTTTGGTTTTTTGTTTCATAGCAGCATTTTTAAGATGTTTTGAGTTCGGATTTTAGTCCAGGGACTCCAGTGTTGTTGTGGCAGCCGAAGTATCCATTCACTAGGACCCTGATAAACTGCCTTTCAACTCAGGGTATTTAGACACAAGTATCAGGTACATAACGATACATGCATCATATAGGAATGGGTTTTTGGGTTTCCCTTGTTCTTCTTGAGTCAGCTCCATAGATATACTCTTTAACTATGGTGCGTCTTGATTGTATTTCAGGATGCCTCCATGGCGATAGCCAGTTAGGGTTCCGTAGTGGGATTGTGGTGACGATCCACCCCATGTAGAGGTTTTGGACCAGGGCGTAAGTTCTGAGGCTGGACCTCCAGGTGGTCCACCAGTTGAGCCACCACCTATCGAGTAGCTCGTTATACTAGTAGTGTAGGACAAGGTTGTGTGCAGGCCGAGTATGCTGCACGAGTTCCACAGGCAGCGACCTCTGAGGTTCTGAGGTAATTCAGACCCTCGGACAACTAATGACTGGCTCGAAGTAGTCACCTGAGTTTTTTGCCTGGTGAGGACACCTCCAGATCAGATAGTGTTTTTAGCGGCGAGCATTCTTCATGGTTCGGTCGAGAGATGGTGGAGTTTGGTGACACAGTACTACATTAAGGAGACGCTCACTTGGACAGAGTTTGAGAGACTCTTCTGAGAAGAGTTCTATCTGGTGACGCTGAGGTCAGTATGGATCTAGAAGCTTCTAGAGCTTCGGCAGGAGGGCATGACTGTGTCGGAGTACTCAGCGAGGTTTATAGACCTGTCGCTCTAGTCTCTGGATATGGTTCGCGACCCATTATTTAGGGATCAGACCATCAAGCAGGGGCTACACAGGGATATCCGGGCAGGTTTGGTTTCTTTGTGCCTACCCACCTATGCCGATGTACTGGAGTGAGCCTTGGTGGTGGAGAGATTTCTAACTGAGGAGATTCAGCCCGTCAGTTTTGGGCACATGGAAGATGGTAGCCAGCGACAAGCATAGGGGTCTAGATGTGGACGACGTTTTAGGAGGTGACCCCAGGATGGAGGATCTGAGGCTCAGGGCTCACAGGGCTCGCAAGCCTATTTTGGTCAACCGCAGGAGAGGCGGTGTTATGCTTGCAACGGTCAAGGACATCTTACTAGAGATTGTTCGACCTGTAGTGTTGATAAGAGGTAGTAGGTCGATAGACCACCTTGGCAGTGGCAACGTCTTGAGTTTGTAGGACCGCAAGGTTGCAGACGTGGTGACGGAGTTGGTGTAGCAGCGGGAGGTGGTAGGCGGTATCAGATGCCACCACCCCCACCCCCAGGTGGTCCACGTTGAGCCTAGGGAGCTAGAGGGCAAGGGTGAGGACAACTGCAGGCGTTAGAGGCTGTCCACCCAGAAGCTTCACTGATGGATAGAGGCACGCCTTGTTTCCTTTCTACTTTATGCAGTATTTTTAATAGACACTGTTTAGCGGTACTCATTCCTTTCTGTTTCCTGCTCAAGTTTTGTTGAGGGCGTTGGTAAGACCTTGTGTGGGTGTTGTTTGACATACTTTAAATTCATGAGGAAGATGGATCCTTCCCCAACTGAGACACATTTTTATGACACGATTAAAACCATGAGGGCGAGTCAGTGCCACCCAAATAGGATAGTGTTGAGGTGTGGTGGATGATTCCCTCTGACTTATGCGTTCGGGCAGGGGTGTGAGTTGGCGAACTCACTGGTGTGGGAGACCTAGGTGAGAGTTCAGTTTCTTTACTTATGATTATGGGTTTTTGGGGATGAAAAGTTCTAAGGTGGGGAGGATTTACCGACTTGGGTTTTGGCCTTTTTAGACTTTGGAATATTCTTATGAATATTTCTAGAGCTAGGTGAGAATATGGCGTGCAATTCTGAGGCCTGGTGTTCTCAGAATTAATTTTATAAAAATATTAAGTATTTTTATACTATGCATGTGGTGGGGATGTGTTTTATCTTAAAAAGTAGCTTGTATCAGAAATGAGAGTGAATGGTTGTGTTCAGAGCATGTTGTTTACCTTAAGCGGGGTGTAAAAGTTGCAGGCGCGGGCCTACTGTGAGAGATGTTACCCAAGGGAAAAATCATCATTTTGAAATAATGACTTAGTTATTTTTATCACTGGAATTATTTTCTAATAACTTTTGAACGAAGTCTCAGAATGGAAATCTGAGACTTCTGTTGAGTTCGAAATGGGGTGTTATGCCTATGCGTGATACAAAATAGGCAGGCACGGAGGTTTCGGAATCTGCAACCGTCAGTGGTGTTTCAGTGAATTTTTATAAATGTTCTTGAGTGATGGAATTAAGGGGAAACCCCTAATTTCCCTTCTTACTTCTCTCTATATCTCTCTCTCTCCAATGCTCTTCGGCATTCTTTGTTGTTCTTCATCAGATTGAGGAGCGAAGTCCAGCGGATCAAAGTGGGATCGCAGCAGGAGCGTCGCCAACGACGAACGGCCAGATCGATGTAAGTTTTTCGGTAAATTTTCCACTCTTTCATTTATTTCTTGAGTTATCATCATATATGTTGTTTAAATTCTTTAATTTTAGGATTGGGACGATGGTCGAATGAACACAACCATCGTTCGAGCCCCACTCCAACTCTTATGGTCGACGCGTTCTTCGTCATTCTTCATCTGAATTCTTCAGATGCGCCAAAACCTAAATGGATCGCTGATCGGGGGTAGGTGATGTGTTGGACTCATATTAAGGATCCCTAATTCTCCTTCGAAGTTGAAATAGGGCATCAGAGTGGTAGTGACGGCCGACGGAAACCCTGGCTCCGGCAAGGGCGGTGTACGACGGCCAGTGGACGAGCAGAGTCCAGAGGGGTTCACGTATTAGGATGAGTGGTCAGGAGCAGGATTCTTAGGTGAGAAGAGGTTGGGGATTTAGATTGGGGATTATGGCATCGGGTGTGGTAGGTGCGGTGAGCTCGGGTCCGGCTGGGCGGACGGTGGTTGCGGTGTGGCATAGCAGGGGGCCGGGAGGATCTGAGCTAATCAGTGGCTGAGGTGGACGGAGGTGTTACGGAGGTGTTACGGCGGTGTGCTCCGTGGGCATGGGTGACAATGTTGTCATGTCACAGTCAGGGGGAATCCCTAAGTTCAGTGCCTCAGGGATAGCTACGGACAAGGACCCACGGGATGCGGGTCCTATTGGTGTGGCGTGCAGAAAGAGACTGGCCACTTGGTCGATCTATTTCGAAGAACCAGACCCGAGGGGTCCAATAGTGCTAGGTCAGACCCCAACTAGTATACCATGGGAAGTTTGGGCTAGACCCATGGTTGTGCTGTGGGCCGGCGGTCTGCACCGGGCCAACTGGGGTGGACCGGCCCGATTGGGCCCCTTGTGTTCAATGGGACGTAACTTTTAAACGGCGCGTCCGTTTGACGTGCTGTCTGTGGATATGGGTTCGTCTCTTCGAGATGGACTTTTTGAGATGGTTTTAAGTTTTTTTTTGGGTTCTACTCTTGAAGTTGTGTGACCCGAAATGCTTTAATTTAATAATAATAAATTATTATTAAAGCTTGCAACAGACGTACCACGCGAACTAGACATCTGATGGACGTGCCATCAGCAGCAGCATGATCCTAGTTCTCATGTGGACTTTTTGAGATTCTCCTTTTAGTGTTTGACCTGAAGACAGGGTGTGGGCCACACAGGGCCTGGTTTGCACATTTTACGATTAAATGTTGTTTTTTCACCCGACATCCGTTTGGAGTGTTTGAGCTCTCATTTCTGTTTGTTTTTCCAAAATGATTGTAATGATGTAATCTACCCACCTAAATTTGGGGTCGAGGCATGGTCCCCATGAGACATATTCCAAGCGTACACTGCATTTTTACGACTTATGCTTCATAAGTCCGTTCGGGGAAAATAAAAAGCCCAACTTGCGTGTTTTTTCACGTAGATCACAATGGTGTCCTCAGTATAGGCCTAGGAGGTGCACAATGTGGAGATGATGTGGTTCTCTCGGGTTAGCGACGTTTGGACCAGCATTGGTTAAGTGTACTCCCTTGGTTCATTCCAATGAGGGTTCGTGTGGCATTAATACCTCATTATAGGGTTGTGATCCCCTCAATAGGATGGTTTTATGATAGATTTTTGGAATCCCTCTAGTTGGTTTGGAGAGGGATCCTCTATCTTCACTTCCCTAGATCGGGTTCTTGGTATCATTGTGCCCGCTTATCCACGGGCGATAATCCCTTATCTAGCAGTTGAACCCCGTAGGGTTTGAGACATCATCGGGAACATGATCCCCTACACAGTGGGTTGTTTAGTAGGGTTTCAGAATCATTGGTTAAACGATTACCTACTCAGTATGTGGTTTTAGTAGGGTTAGCGCATCGTCGGTTCGATCCCCTACATCATGATTTATATGAGATGGGATTTCTGGCATCGTCGTGACCCTCTTCACACGGGCAACGATCCTCTATCTGAGTGATGTGAACTGTAGAGTGTCAAATCGGGTTCTGGTATCCCCCAGTTGATCTTGGGAGTGATCCCCCATTTGTGAGATCTCTGAGATATCGGACTGGGTTCTTGTATCCCCTAGAAGACCCTAGGAGTGATCCCTTATCCGAGAAGTTTAGTGTTTTCGCTGTTTCAGCATGATGCTCTCAGTAATGGTATCTGATGAGGGTGATCTCTCAGATGCGCATCTGGGATGTTGGTGTGAGGACCAGTGGATTATATCTCTCAGACAAGTGGCATCTGGGATGATAGATCTTGTGGAGTGTGTTCTCCTGGTTTCGTGTAGAACTTTTCACTGGTTATGAGGTTGGAACCTCATGAGGCTTGGTGCGTGGAATGAGTATATTTGGTTTCTCATGGTATATGTATGGGCATATACCTGAGCGGATGTTTATGTTGTATGTATGGGCATACACCTAAGCTGAGCTGACTAGTCGTGTTAGCTGAGGATGGTCTTGAGATGGTGTTTCTATGTCGTTTGGGTTCCCTCTTGCTGGGATGAGCTGATTGTTTCCTTTCAGTTTCTCCCTTTTGTTTTAGGGTTTTTGGGGTGCCTACTGATTATTTTATATACTCACTCATGCACAGGCTTTTCCCGCACATGTTTGTTTCTTGTACAAATCGTAGGCCTTTCGACGGAGTTCCAGGAGGACTCGGAGCAGGCGGAGCTTATGGGTGAGACTGATAGGGGTGTTTACCGGAGCTGTGCTGAGGAGCTTACCGGTGGGTGTTTTTGGTAGTGTTTTCCCTCCTTCTAAGCAGGTTGGATGCTTTTGCAGTTTAATTTTGGTGGGCCTCATATTTTCAATTTTGTAATTTTTTTGTACTCTGGTTGTGGGTTATATGTATGCATGCTTTTCCTTTTCATTTTTTATATATATACATCTGCATTGTTGCATGGAGGTGTATGTGGGTGTGGGTATATAGGTACCTTAGGGTAATTCCTCCCATGTGTGTGATAGCCTACTCGACACTAGTCGCCAGCCCCTGGCCTATTGGAGGCAGGCTTGGGGAGTTACGGCTCGAGCCCCGTTAGGTCGGGTCGTGACACTACTTCCATAAAATGGGTAGGAAATCATCGTCTGTGTGTACAACGGACTACCGGCTCGCGAACCGATGTCATTTATTTTTTCCATTACAAATTCTCAAGGCTGGTAATAATGATGAATTTATTATTTATATAATATATATGTAATATTTATTATGTTATTATGAACCTAGAATATTTATATCACACATATCTTGTTGTCTTCTATTTTATGGGAATATAATAACATCTCTCAGGTCTACAATGAGCTACCACCTTGTGAAGTGGTGTGATTCATTCATGCTTTCCATGAAAGGTATTAAGGATGGTTTTAATAAAAATATTCTATTTATATGAAATTAAAAATATTCTATAATGATAATATATTCTTTAATTTTATTTTATTCAACCCAACAATAAAATGAAAAACAATGTTCATGCGTATGTATGACCTAGTGTCTCCATGAATGATGTATTTCATTTCTATCACTAAATTTTATGAATTAATATAAATAAATATATACTGAATTTATATGATATTTATATAATTTTTATAATTCTAGATATTATGGAACCATTATCAAAGTAAGAGGACCAACATTATAACATATATGAAAAACAAAGTGGTTGTTACCCGAGAAGTAACATTAACATGGAATCATTAATAAATGAGTAAAAAAAGTTCATAAGAAAATAATATATGGTAGGATTTGAATGAATATGGTTATATAATATATGTATAATAAACTTATATCTATTATACAGTAGGTCTTAATGAGTATGACGGAAGTCAAGAATTAAGGTAAGGGATATCTTTCTCATGATTTTAATTTTGTGTGACACATGTCATATTAACCACCTATTTCTTTTATGTGGCATATATACCTCCCATGAATGTATATTGTGATTATTATCCTAAAAACTATTTTATTTTACATATCTATTTTAGGATCTCTATTCTATGTGGTTTAGTGTTCAAAAGCTAATAAATCTATAAGGTATTTTTCTCTCAATTTTCTTTCATTGAGACATACGTTATATTATGAGCCTATATTATTTCATAAGGTGTATATACAAAACCTTTTACATTTAATATCATTAATTTATTCATACTAATGATATTTTAAGTTTCATTTTATTTTATTCCTTCATGATTCTTATGATTCGTGGTTACTAAAATTGTAAGAGTTTTATGTTACAATCTCATCGTTTATCAGAATTGTTTATGATTAAGCCTCTAATGTTAAAATATGATGATTTAAGACCCAATAATCCTCATGATTTTTCTTCTCCCCTATTTATTCATGATATATTCATGTAATGGTACCATTTTTTCCACTCTTTGGTACTTAAAATTATTATGAAAATGTTTTTAATAAAATACAACTTTTTTCTCTCTTCGGTCAGAAATATGTTTTATTCCAGACTATTATTCTCTAAAAAAATAAAAAAAAATATTACCATATTATTATTTTTAAAAGACATTATTACCAATGTTTTACTTTCTACATAATTTTTTTAATGGAATCTTCATGATATTTTACAAACAATTCTAATTTTAATTTTACCTAAAATGTGAAAGGAAACATCATTTTAACATGTTTTACATGAATAGAATATTTTGATGTCAGTAAGAATCAATAATTAATGATTAATTTATAATTATTCATGTTTTTTTAAGTAAAAAGGTTTTCAAAATATTTTATGTTTTAAAAAATATTTTTCAAAGATTAAATTATATTTTCTTCAAGAAAGGTTTTAAATGATCTTTCAAAATTATTTTCCATATATGATAACATTAGTTGGTGTTTAATATGAATTAATGGGGATATAATCCAAAAATACCACTCATATTGTTTCTTTTAATGGTTTTTTTATTGATGTAATTGTTTTTATTAAACCTTTTTCTCTTCCATGGGTTATACCATGCAGAAATTCTTATGAAAGGCATTTCTTTTTATGGGTTATTATATGATGAAATTATTATGAAAGTTGTCTCTTTTAAAAATATTATAATATAATAAAATGTTTATGATATGAATTTCATTTCATGGGTTATGATATGATTACTTTTTCGGATCTCAAGGAACACATAAATATGGTTTTCATTATGTGAAGGGTGCGACCTATATCTCCCTCCAATACATTGGGTAAAAATTTATATCTCTTGAGATAGAAAGGGATGGAACATGGAGTTAAACATGTTTATTATGATTGTTATAGAATTTGGAGTTAACTCGGTTGAGTAAGATAGGGATAAAATAGGGAGTGAACCTGGTTCAGTAAAATATGGATGGAATAAGGGGTGAACCCAGTTCGGTAAAAGAATTTTTCTACTATGATGGTTTTGGAAGTGATCCTTGACTAATATGGGAATTATTTTATATAATTATGTGTTTGATGAAAATTCAATGTCTTATTCTATTATTAAGATCCCAGGGATCATGTTCTTTTATTCCCTTATGATTCAGTTCTTATGAAGTTCTAATATTTATTCCATGAAATAAGATCTTGATATTTTATATACAGGGTATAGTTTTAAAATTTTATACTCATGTTCTCATACTCTTATGTTTATTCTATTCTTATGTATATCCATTTTTTACCCTTATTGAGAAACTGAGATAACCCTTTATTATGTTTTTTCCCTAGGTTATGAAGATATTTATTGTATATATTATGTATAAGAAGTGTGATATTAGTAAAGAACATAGTGGGAGATGAAGTATCTCACTTATGGACCATTGTTTATGTTTCTATGTTTACAAAGGAACTAAAATATTACATTCCTTAGGTGTGTGTTTGTGTAATGTAATCAATATTCATAAAAGATGATTTAATATCTATGTATGATGAGCCTAGGTCACTATACTATCATCATAATAATCGATATCACAAGCCTCTTCTTAGATTTTTCCTAATTCATTAACTACCAGATAGATTCATGATCAAGGAATGAATTCACATTGGTTCCTATAAAATATTATTTTAATTTCGAAAAATCATAAAAAACTTTTAGAAAATTCTTCGTAGTGGTGGTGTAGTTACTCTGGGAAGAATCTGATGTCTTTGAAGCATAAGATATGATCAGTTTTTTTACTTCAATCCTTTGTGTAAGGAATACTCCTATAACATAGTTTTATGTCCCACACAAAAACTCAAAATAATTTTCCCAAATTGGTGGTTTTAAAACTTTTAGTGAAGTCATATTTCTTTTCTACTCATCATATAATTTCCTGAAAGGACAATAAAAAATTAACTTAATGTATTTAAAAAAAGGATAGTAAAAAGCTATATTACTAAAATCCTTAATGTATATCCAATAAAATACTAAATGATCCATGAATGATCAAATATTATTAACACATGTAGGATAAAATAATTTAGTGATGATTTCAATCTTTTATTTTCCGACATCAATTATATAATTTAAAATCACATATCTTAGGAAAATTCCTCTTTCTACCATGAAATTGATTTTTTCTAAACCAATCACTAGATCCTTTTTAATATTCTTTTTAATACTTTGTCTAAATTTGATAAGAAATGATCAAATATGTACCCAAAAATAAAGAAATCAACTAATAAAACATTAATATTGTCTTCTATCTAATCAGAGATGATACTTAATAAACACCTTTGAAATGTTCCATTAGAATTAAATAATCTAAATGGAATCTTCTTATATGTAAAAGTGAATTATGGATAGGTAAAATTTGAATTCCTATAATCATAATGGTAAATAGACACTTGTAAGTACTTGATGAATTCCTCCCGGAAAAAGTAATTATTCTTCCTAGACAATCTCTAAATCATTTTTTCTATGAGGTGTATTAAGAAATGGTTTATACTAGTCACATTTATTAATTTCCTATAATCAATGTATAATCTCTAGTAGTAATGAAATATAATAGGTATCAACTCATTCTTCTCAATTATAAAAATAGCGAGTCCTATCTTTTTGGGTATAATTTGAATTAGTCTTACCACCTATGAGTTAGAAATGAATAAAATTATATCTTTATATAATAATATTATAATTTCCGTTTTTATCTACCTCTATCGTGGTTGGGTTTAGTATTATCTATATTTGAATAACTATTTTATCATAATTTCCAAGAAAGGTTCCATGTCTAAAAATTCTAGGACTAAGTCTTAGTATGTCAGATAGATTTGGTCCTATATTATTTTCAATCCCTCTAAAAAGGTTTATGGTTTTTTTATTGAGAAGTTAAAAATTTATTGCAACGATCATTGGAAACATAGAGCTACCCTTTAACTATATATTTTTTAATTATAGTTATAATGGTTTAAAATCTAGTTTTGGTGGATGAATCAGAGATTAAAACATTATTCGTTCACTTATCTTGACTATATGTAGTTTCAACAAAAAATATGAAGTAATAGTTTAATAATTTAAAAATAAAAACTAAAATCCATCAAAGAATTTTGATGATTCTTTATTCTATGTTTCTTTTATAGTGATAGAAATATTTCACACTAAATGTAAATTTTCTTCTTGGTGGTATTTTAGTGAATAAAAAATATTGAAATGATTTTTGTTTCCTAAAAAATCCATAGTCAAATGAACTTGATGAGCATTTATTATAGTTCTAGATATCTTCAAGAATAGATTTTTAAATATAATTGGTTATTTGGTAGGTCGTATCTCATATTCCATGTTGAGGACATATAATTTTTTTGGAAAAATATAGTTATGTGCTCCTAGTGCACATCCTCAATCACTCTATCAAGAAATGAATTAGTTCGGTTAATTACCCAAACTACCAATCTTATTAGCATGAACTATTAAATATAAAAGTAATAAAATATATAATGAGGAAATTACATTTATTAAAGCTCCCAAATCACACAAATCATTATTAAATGACCTGGATACAATGGTAAAGGGAATCTAAAAAAATTTAGGATCTTGAAATTTTGTGGGAAATTTTGTGTTATTAGTGTTGATAAAAATATTACTAAAACAAATTTTTTATTACCTAATGTCTCCTTTTCATGGTTTATAGTTTATTAAATAACATTTTATTCTTGGGGATCTATTTAACAGATTCATGAATAGGTACATTGGTTTTAACATTCTTAAATGTGTCCAAAATTTCATTTTGAATTTACTCTTAATGAATTTAATTTAATTGAAAATTCTTGATGGAAAATGAAATGAAAAGTTTCCCAGATCTTTTGATTATTTCTCTTTTTTAGTTTCAATTTTCCTTCCATTATTTCTAAAATTTTACTCATAATTTTAATTGGTTTTATTAGGATATTCTATTATTTGTTTTTGGCTAGAGTGAAGTTATTTATCACTTTTGGTAGTTATTATGCTTGCATTTCTTTTTTTTTTTATTTTTTAAGGATTTAGTTGTTTGTTTCCTAGAATTATTAGTCATCATTTCCAAAATACACCCTATCGGTCCTTTCATTTCCTTTATTTCATTTTCATCTCATGAATTTATTGGTTTTGTTTATTATATACTCAACTTTGAGAAGGTTTTCCATGGTTTTTGCTCTATTTTAATGGTTATGGTTGGTATGTTTTTTGGTATCCATACTTAAAATTATATTGGAAGTGTATAGGATGATAGAATTATTGTTTATATGGTGTATTTTTCTAGTTTTACATATTTAAAAATCCATACTTGAATTGGGAGTTGTATCTATATCCCTGATTGTGTTGTTAGAATATTATTTATTAATAGGTAAAAACACAACATTAAATATCCATAACTTCATCACACTGGTCAATAAAATGATTTTTAGAAGATCAATAATCACATTCATTAATAAGAAATGGTTTTCATTAGATTTATTAATATCCATTTGTCTTGTCTGAGTTGTATATTCTTTAAGATTAGATTTATATAAAATAGATTCATATTATTTTACCTCATGAAATATTCTGGTTGTGATACCTCTTGTTCCAAACTATTATGAGTTTTATATTGTCTTCAATATCAAACTGTTGGATTCCACTTGTGAGTTTTCAATTGATTCTCCTTTAGATGATGTATCTATCATATTATTATCACTATCATGTAAACATTGATAAAATAAGATTAGTAAGTGATGCCCATAAATGCGATGGTGTGGATATCTAGAACATAGTTTTATTAGTCTTTCCTAGTACAAATACAGAGTTTCTCTTGTGAATAATGTGATTACATAAATTTTATTCATAAATTTAGTGATTTTATAAGTTGAAAAAAATATTTGAAGGAAAATCCTTTGAAGATCATCTTGGTTTTTTACTTCTCTAGGATAAAGAAAGAAAAACCACACTTTGTCCAATTGTTCAAAATAGAATTGAAAATAACTCTATTTGATTGATTTATCAGCTACTTCTCTTGGATTTATTGTGTCCGAAAATATAGTGAATCCCATTATATACTTGTTTGGATCATATCTTTTAATTTTATGAAACATAAGGACCAATTATATTAGTCATGTTTTCAATTCAAATACATCTTAGAAATCCAGTTAAATAACTTTATTTTTTTATAAATAAAGTATGGTTTTCATAAACTCATAGGGTCTAGTTATGATTATCATTCATGGTTTCAGAGTCATAGTGAATGATTTATGTTTTTCTTTTATTTGTATGTTTAATGTTTTCATATTCAAATTGAATGTTCTTAAGGTGTATTAATTCTATATCTATTGATAATATAGTTATCTCAATATATAGATAAAGAGTGAACAGAAGGTCAATGTGAGATCTGGTTTTGGAAAATTAATTATGTGATTATGTGTTAGGAAATAGGAACCACATCACCATTAATGAATCCAAATGATTTCATGGTATTTTTATCACCAATTTTTAATTAGATGGTTGATAATAGAATTAAATATAAGGTAATTCAATGTAGTGGGACCTTATAATGTCTTTATAGAAGGGTAAAATTTATTGTTTTTCATTTTTTTAAATGTTAACTAGGGTGATTTGGTTTGATTTGTGTGCAATTAAGAGAAATAAAGGGATAATATACTTATTTATTTTCAAGAGATGTATTAGTGATTATCCAAGGGTAAGAGTGATAATATTTTTATATCATGTTTCATAAAATGAAAAAATACTTATTCTTCTATCAATTAATGAGATATCCAAATGTTCACACTTCTCATCTTTGGTTTTTAGTTTCAGTGATTTTAAATACTAAAATCATCACTGTAGGTTGATCCTACATCTTATGTTCATGAGAGATAAGATAGAAATAACCCAATCTTTAAATAGTAGACTTACTATAAACTCTTAAGAAACCTCCCCATTGATAGATTTTAATCTATAGTAGTTAAAGGTGATCTAATTTCTTCTAGATATGTGATAAGATTCTTCAAAACTTCACCACACAATCACTCCTATTCCATTTTATATTGGCTTCATTAAGTTGATGGAGATATTTTATTAACAATCAAAGTAGTAAATAGGTTAATGAAATGAAAATTGATCATAATCACTTTCAACAACATATCTTTATCTAGAAACAAAAATTAACATATTAAAGAAGAAATGGTGATATTTTTGAAACTTAATAAAAAAGGTTATCCCTTTCTATATTAATCACTGATAGTGGATTTTTACCTCCATGGGTAAGATCATAGCCATGTACATCATGATATTAAAAAAATATAATTAAGATATTTCAGAAAACAATCTTACCAAAATCCCTGGAATGAAGATGTTTAACATCAATTTATTAGATCACTGTTATTTATAGAGGATTCTATAGGTATTTTAAGGATTCATAGATCTTTTAAATTTGGAATTTATGATTATTTTTTGAATTATTTGTAGAAGAACAATGTCCCGATAACACAACTAATTTTCCCTCTCATGGATCCTATGTCATCTATCCATTTTGTTTCTATATTCACTTATTTGGTAAAAAATAATGTCTGAAGATTAGTTGGGTCCCCACACTCCTAGCATGCAGTCCATATCTTCCACATTAAAAATTTAGGGTTCTCCTAGATCATGTGTTTCTTTCAAAATTACTAAAGGTTAAAACAACATTACAATTAAAATGATGTCTATCTTTGATGATGGGATTACATTGGCTAAGGTGATTTAAAATTCATTAAGTCTTGGGATTGATTTAAAACTATGAAAAAAAATTGATATATTTTGAGATTACATTTTGTGGAAACACTAAGATTAAAGTATTTTGGTATGAGATATAACATGGGTTATCTCAACACATACTACATTTCATGGAGTTTGGCTGATACCTTGGCTATATTCAATTTTGTTGGGTCCAATATAGCATCACAAAGTTGACACAGTATCCATTCTCATTGAATATAGTATGGGAAATAAAAACATGGGGTTTTATTGGGAATTACATAGCCCCATCTATTAAACTAATGGTGTATTTTCCTTGGAAAAAATGCAATGTGTGAATATAATATTTCATTAATCAATTAATGGATGATAAATCCTATGATATTTCAACTTCTAAAAAACATTAGATCAAATTGATCATCATAATATCTCCTAAACATGGCATTTAGGGATAATTCCATAATACATTGCCATTACTTTGTATCATGGATTAAAAATTTGGTACTATGTTGGGATCAGTATTGATTTCATTGGAATAAACACATAGAATTGGTGGTCAATGTATCATAGGATTTAGAAACAACATTTGTTGGAATAAACTTATAACTTTGAAGTGATGCATGATATGTGGTGTCTATAGTGTTGTATCAAGTTTAAATTTAAGGATATATTGGTAGAAGAAGTATTCTAGATGGAGAAAGCACAATACTATATTAAACTTATGATGTATCCTTATGCCCAAATGTGGCTAGTGTTGGCTTGAAAACATAATTTGTATTGATCAAACCTTAGTTAAATATTCTCTATTTTATATGTATCTTACTTCTACTTACATTAATTCACTTGATAAAATATCTTTCTAAACATAAAAAAATCAAAGTATTATATAGAATCGACCATTCAGTTTATTCCCAAAATATGATTTATAAAATATATTTAAAAATAATATAAATTAGTAAATATTCATTAAATTATATTAAATAAAGTCATAAACAAAAAAAATATTAAAAAAAATCTAGAATAAAATAAATGAGGGAAAATTATAACATTATGAATAAAATATGAAGAATTTTTTACATGAATCATTTACCCATAAAATCATCAAAGGAAACTTCTCTTAGATAAAATTTAAAATTAGGAAGTTAATATAGAAATATTTTTTAATGAAGGAGGTTATTTTATATGTAAGACAATAGATATGGTGGTTAACATGAAAAATGTATAATATAGTTCAAATTATATTCAAAAGGTTTTATAATAGTGATAGTTGATAAATAATAACATGAAAATAAAATTTAAAATAAACTAGAACGTATGGTGGACCATAAGGTGTATCTTTAAGATGAATTCGTGGAATTGGATATTAAAAGGGATAATAATAAGAAAATTATTGAACTATTGACATATTATTTAGAGTATGTAGACATACTCTATGAAAAAATCACTAAGTTAGATAAATTTCAGGCGGATTATTCTGTAGTACCCCATAGTTCAACAGAAATATTTTTAAAATTAAATGGGATTATTTCGAGACCTAGTGCTGAGATGGCATGAAATTCTAAGGCATAGTGTGCCCAAAATGGTCTATCGAAAAATGTTAAGTTCTAAATAGAATGCATGAGTGGTTTTCTTGAAAAAGTAGAATAAATCTTAAATAGGTTCCCAAATCAGAAATTGGAGGGCATCGTTGCGTTTAGGATGGTAATTTTACCATAGGCTCCACTTAAGATTATTCCGTACGGGCCTCCAGTTAGAAAATCCAAAAATAGAATAACCATAAATAAAATTATTTTATTTTTCGAATCCTTATAACTCACAAAAGGTGAATCAAATTGAAAATATGAGACCACCATTAATATAGTGAGGGTATGTTTTCCTTAGGAAGTGCCTAAGATTGGTCGATGTGTGCCAATAGTGGAAAGTAGTTTTTAGCCACAAATAAATTAATTTAATAAATATTATTTTATTTTCAAATCCTTATAAATCATAAAAGGTAACTTGTATTAGAAATCCAAAAGTACTGTTGATCTCGTGGGGGTGTGGTTCCCTTAGGTGGAGCTTAACCTCAACCGGTGTGGGTTGATGGTGAAAGTTAATTTTTTGGACTTTTTGGAAGAAAAATAAAATAACTTGAAAAGTTATTTTATTATACTTTATCCTTTGTTACGCAGTGACCCAACAGTGTTGTGGTGGAACGACAAGCTGATGTTGAATCCCATTAATGAACCCCATTAATGGAGCAGTGTAACGATGTTGCAACACAACGTAATGATGTTGCAATGTAGTGCAACAGAAATGCTAATTCAAATTTTTTGCATTAATAGCCTAACAAGAAGTACATAATTTTTGGCAAAATCCAGGAATTACACTGAGACTTTGGTGGGTGGAAACTATGAATGATGAAGGAAGTATCTCTAATGATGAATGCCAACAAATCAGACAATGATGAAGATAACCTTGGGGGGCTAATTGGAACCGGAGATCAATAAACGAGGATGAATGATCATCCTCAAGAAATCTTCTTTCCCAAGTAGGGGTTTAATTCTAAGTGAATTTATTTTGTTATCATTATTGGTTTTGAGTGACGAATGCGGGTCAACCCATGAACAGGTGACCTGTGGATCGATCACCTATGAGGGAGGGTTTGATCTCAGGGTTTTGGATTGGGATAATCCATGTTATAAACTTAATATCTCCATCCCTTTTTTTCAAAACTCAAACATAGAGGAATTGGGTCGACATGAAGAAGGGCTCGATTCCTCCATCATTGGGCATTCATGTGTTCTTCATGACTAAACCCCCAGATCAATGGCAAGGTGACCGCAAGGCCATAACAGGGATAAAGATGCCCCAGGAATTTTGAAGGTGTATACGGGTTGAGAATTGGACCACTGGAGTAGACCTGATGGTCTGTGGAACATACCGCAGGTGTGTTGGCACTGGTGACCAGCAACGGTGGCCCGCAATGACGTCTGTGGGTAGGAGGTGACACACCCCAATGGCGTGCTGAGGAGTTAGAAGACACAACCCCTACTGGCTATGATGGTAAGGTGTGGTGGCGCCGCTTGGGTTTCGTGTTGGAGGAGTGTCCCGCAGACACGGGCCACGACGTGCAGTTGGTACGCAGTCCCCTCTAGACAGTATGCGAAGGTGAGGCAACCAACCTCAACCGGTCACATAGCAACTCAAGCCGGATGCCAACGTGGTGTACGGGAAGGGGGAGAACCGGCCTGCCGATGTGGGATGCGACGATGGGGAAAACCAGGATATTGGGTTGCCCAGTCTTGGAAAGAATTGGCCCACCAGTTGCAGGCCTGGCTAAATGAAATTGGGCCGCAGGGCGACCCAACGGGATGGACTCATAGATGAACCGGGCCAGGTCCAGCAAGGCCTAAGGGGCCTAGCCCAGTGTCCAGGCCGGACTATTACGGCCTAAACCCAACTGGGTTGGGTCGTGTCAGAAGAACTGGTTCGGGTCATGCAGGACCCCTAGGTCGGGTTGGTCGGGCTAGTCCGACCAGGTCGGACCGAGCCCGAACACAACCGACTTGTGTTTACTAAATCGTTAATATCTTTCAGACTGGGCAT
Organism: Viscum album; assembly: GCA_963277665.1. Classification (NCBI taxonomy): domain Eukaryota; kingdom Viridiplantae; phylum Streptophyta; class Magnoliopsida; order Santalales; family Viscaceae; genus Viscum; species Viscum album. The sequence goes on from OY728126.1 coordinate 402,153,174, forward strand.
CTGATTAAAGTATCATCTATGGAATTGGGACCCTTGAGATAAGATGGTCCTTTTGGAATACTCTAAGTGACATTACGTTATAGAAGATATATGAATAATGGCTTTAGGAGTAGATTCTCCCAAAATCAAGCTCACTAGAGAGCGGGAATTCGGCAACTAGGTGAGACCTGAAGACTATTGATGTGTGGGTCTAAGTGACCCTATAGTCCTAGATGATAAGAGGCCCTATATAGACTATCTAAAAGTGGCTCTATGTGAACCAATTATAAGCATCCCTATGTGGACCGACTATATACGGCGCTGTGTGACCCAACTATAATGGCCTAAGTGGGGAGTGTCTCTTAGTGACTCGGCAGACCCACAGTGGGGAGTGGATCTTAGTGACCTAACAGACACACGATACTCATCAAGGATGAGTACCTCTGCATTCAAAGGTGTTCAACATTATGAATAATAAATCTTACTTTCTATACTTTGATTTATACCTGGTGTGAGTTGTCATTTCTTTGTAGTTTTTCACTGTGGCCTTGCTTTGTGGTCTTTCCTTTGTGGTTTGGGGTCCCTACTAAGTATTGTGTTACTCACCCTTACACGGGCTTCTCCCATATGTTTCATGTCCCATGTAGGTGATCGATGCTTCGATGGAGACCTTGGTGGTCCAGGACTAGGTTGTTCTCAGTGATATGTGATAGACGAGTGTAATTCTACGGTTACATGTATCTATCCTTCACCTACCCATTAGGTCAGGTCTCGAGCAGATAGACCGTGGTAGTTTTACATTCCTTTGTGGATTTGGGATTATATTCTGGCCCCTTTTTACTTTTAGTTTGTACTATACTCTCAGTAGTTTTCTCTATGACTGTTGTGGTTTATTTTGGGTTTATTTCCGAAGTTTGATCTGTGTGTGTGTGTACAGGTTTTAAGGAAAATGCCTTCCCTTTTTTGGGATATTCTTATTTGGTGCTATTCACCATCCCCTGGCCTATGGAAGGTGGTCCTGAGGTAGTCATGGAACAGGTCATGGGGGACGGTTTGTAACATATTCCACTGTTCATGAAATTTCCATAAAATCTATTGATCTCAAGATATAAATTAGGGAGAAATATAAGGCAATCAATCATCATATTTCTTGTATTGAGGATTAAGAGAATATGATTGAGTCTATTGAGGAAGTGGTAATTACCATAAAAATTAATCTTAGTGAAAACCAAGATACAAGAGTCATTAAAAGGATACATTAGTTTGGGAAGTTTTTTGGATAAAATATTAATAGATATTGTTTAAAGTGGCATGGGGTGATTTGAGAAGTGTTTGAATGATCAATGGTCTAATAAAGGTGGTATAAATAGAGTTGGATTTCAAATTTTATCATCCAATGTTGAGGTATAAATAAAATAGGATAAAGGAAAGAAAATGGGTGGATATTACACTCATTAATTGATCATTTAAAAAAACCAAGAATATATTTGGAGGAAAGAAACATATAGAGTGAAAGTGAAAAAATATCCCCCCTAACAAAATTCCCATTTTATGTGTACTTAGACCACACTATGAATTATTATAATATGTTAATAATAAATTTTAAAGTAGATGAATACAAGTACCTCCAAGAATTATGTGAATATATTCTACACTATAAATAAAAATTATTTTATATGTATTTTTTTACTACTCTAATTTTGGGAATAATTTTTATGGTTTTCGCCTAAAATAATTAGAAAAAAACTAAAGAAATAAAATATAGAATTGAAAAAATAACTCAATTATAACGGGAAAATTTTCTATCTATTTAAGGAATAAGAATAATGATTCCTTTATAATATATAAAGAATGAGGATAGATCCCCTTATGCCTCAAAATAAACAAAAGTTTCAAGGAAGAAAAATAAGGAGATGGATATCTTAGTCAAAATCAAAATTATGTAGAATAAGAATAGAAACACTTGGATTATTGATAGTGGTTGTTGATCCCACATGTACAGTAATGTGAATTTGTTGAATAGTATAAAGGTTCATGTCGATTGAATATTGTATTCTGGAAATAACAGATCATTAATGATTAGAGGAAGTAGAAAAATAAAGCATAATGGAAATAAATTAAGAAACATTGAGGTATACTATATTGATAATATTTAACACAATATCTTGAGTGTAAGTTAACCTTGAAACTCAATACTGTAAGTCTTGTTCATTGAGTATGGATGTCTCATATAAAGAAAAGTTATAAATTCTATGATGCAAGGATATGAGATAAATGGTAATATTTAACAAGTGGAAAACATTAAAAATCCTTATTTTATCATGTTGGAAGAGGATAATAGCTTATAGAATCAATTCCTTGGATACATTCATAAAAAAATAGAAAATTATCTTGAAATTTAAGGTTATTATTTATATTCCTAGTCTCAAATAATATAGTGAAATGACATGTGATACTTGAATAAGATGGAAACTCGTGTGAAACTCATATAGGAAAAAGTTGAAATGATATTCTCACTTTATTGATTTGGTTGAAACTGATGGGTGTAGTAATCTAACACATCCTAAAACTTATAGAGAAACATATATCATCTAATTTTTATAGAATAATGGGCTACATAAGGTTTTTGAAAACCAAAAATTAAGCATTGTAATGCATATAAAGTTACCAAAAGAGATCCAAGAATAAAATAGGGATAATTATCATGATTTTATTATCAGATAATGGAACAAACTATAGTTCAATTGAGGAAGATAATTATTTAGTTAAACATAGACTAAAATATTAGGATTCATATGTAATAACTCTACAATAAAATTTAGTTATTATAAGGAAAAAATGAGTGATGATAAGCCTGGAAAATAAAGTAATCATTGATAGCAATATCTGAGGACACTATTATAAAGAGGTGGTTTAAGTAGTGGTGTACACTAAAAATGGATTTGTCAATTCACTACTAAAAATACAGGTTTCCCAACGGTTGTAAACCGTTGGGAAAGGCTGGAGAACCATTGGTAAATGCTATACCAATGGTTCTGCAAACCGTAGGGAAGTAAGCCATTGGGAAAAACTATTCCCAATGGTTTACAGTGAACCGTTGGGATAGGGTGGAGAAAAATTACCCTATCCCAACGGTTCTAGAAAACTGTTGGGTTAAAGTGCTGAAAATTACATTGTTTTTCCCAACAGTTTTCAAAACCGTTCGGAAAAACCCAAAATCTCCTCTTTCCCAACGGTTTAGAACCGTTGGGAAAAGTGTTTTACCAACGGTTTTATGAACCATTGGAAAAACAAAACATAGACATTCTATGCCAATGGTTTTGAACTGTTGGCATAGCCTTTGCTGGGCAAATTGCACAGCAGCTCTGCAATTTGCCCAGCAGCACCCCAATTTGCAACCAGCTCTCCAATTTGCCCACCAGGTCTCATTTTGTGGGTTCCCTCGCATTTTCAATCTAATTATTGTACCTGCAATAAACTAACACATACATATATAATTATTGTACCTGCAATAACCAACTAACAATTACATATAGAGAACAAATTCATACACATTTAACATATAATGGTGGAACTATACACATCCATAATTAAATTAGAATTTATAACATAATTATAAACATACATAATTCATTTAGAATTCAATTTAAAATTTATTTGATAATTATATGTGGAATCCGGAAGTCAATTCATAATTTGATCGGTTTTTTGTATACCATATATTTTTACCAGAAATAATGTCCATTTTAAACATAATACATACACCTGGAGTGCTACCAGCCACACCGCACCTCAGATTGAGGCGGGGTTGACTCGTACACATCACATATGACCCATGGATCTTTGTACTAATGTATCGACACAATCCGAATGTGTTTGGTCGGTTTTCCGTATGCCAATTGATGTTTTTCAATTAAAATGACTTACTTTTGAAACAAAAGGCAGAATTTTTAGTGGTTCCGGCCACACTGTGCCTCAGATTGAGGCGGTGTTGACTCATACACGTCACATATGACCCATGGATCATTCTCCTACACTGTGCCTCGGATTGAGGCGGCGTTGACTCATACACGTCACATATGACCCATGGATCATTCTCCTAAAGTTTCAATGGAAACCGAATGCGTTTGGTCGGTTTTTTGTATGTACTTAAATTGTTGTCTATTTTAAGAAAAAGAGATCCACTTAGAGTGATTCCGGCCACACTATGCCTCAGATTAAGGAGGGGTTGACTCATACACATCACATATGACCCATGGATCATTGTGATAAATTATCGACACAATCCGAATGCGTTTGGTTAGTTTTCCGTATGCCAGTTGATGTTTTTCACTTCAAATGATGTCCTTTTGAAACAAAAGACAGACACTTTGAGTTGTGGCGGCCACATTATGCCTCAGATCAAGGCGGGGTTGACTCTTACACATCACATATGAACCATGGATCGTTGTTCTAATGTATTGACACAATCCGAATGCGTTTGGTCAGTTTTCCATATGCCATTTGATGTTTTTCAATTAAAATGACGTACTTTTGAAACAAAAGGCAGACACTTTGAGTGGTTTTGGCCACACCACGCCACAGATTGAGGCTTAGTTGACTCTTACACGTCACATATGACCCATAGATCGTTCTATTAATGTTTCAATGGAAACCAAATGCATTTGGTCGGTTTTCCGTATGTACTTAAATTGTTGTCCATTTTAAGAAAAAGAGAGCCACTTAGAGTGATTCCGGCCACACTGTGCTTCAGATTAAGGCAGGGTTGACTTGTACACGTCACATATGACTAATGGATCATTTTTCTAAAGTATCAACACAATACGAATGTGTTTGGTCGCTTTTATGTATGCCAGTTGATGTTTTTCATTTCAAATGATGTCCTTTTGAAACAAAAGACAGACACTTTGAGTGGTGGCGGCCACACCGCGCCTCGGATTCAGGTGGGGTTGACTTGTACAAGTCACATATGACCCATGGATCGTTGTGATAATGTATCGACACAATCCGAATGTGTTTGGTCAGTTTTCCGTATGCCAGTTGATGTTTTTCAATTAAAATGACGTCCTTTTGAAACAAAATGCAGACACTTTGAGTGGTGGCGTCCACACCGCGCCTCGGATTGAGGTGGGGTTGACTCTTCCACATCACATATGATCCATGGATCGTTGTGCTAATGTATCGACACAATCCAAATGCATTTGGTCGGTTTTCCGTATGCCAGTTGATGTTTTTCAATTAAAATGACGTACTTTTGAAACAAAAGGCAGACACTTTGAGTGGTTCCAGCCACACCGCACCTCGGATTGAGGCGGTGTTGACTCGTACACGTCACATATGACCCATGGATCGTTATCCTAATGTTTCAATGGAAACCTAATGCGTTTGGTTGTTTTTCCATATGTACTTAAATTGTTGTCCATTTTAAGCAAAAGAGAGCCACTTAGAGTGATTCTGGCCACACCGTGGCTCAGATTGAGTCGAAATCATTTCTTTTTCATGATGATGAATAAACGGAAACCGATCATCTAACAAATTCTCCATTCCAGTCTTTTCATTTTGGTCACCACCAATTTGAGATTTCATTTTCTCCCCATTGTGATACCACACAAAGTAGTTTGCTTGAAACCCATTTTTGGTTATGTGGTAGCTGACTTCTTCACGGATCAACCAAGGTCTACCAACACAATTGGAACATGGGAAGTGTATGCGACCACTATCTGAAGCATTGTGAAATGAAAAATCTATAAAGCTCTCCAAATTATTTTGAAAATCGCTTGAGATCCGATCGGTTTCATACATCCAACTTATGTCCATTCTGTAAAAAGAATTTATATTAGTCATTTTGTTATAAACAATTCAATAGGATTAAACTTTAATAGAAAATACATTTAAGTAAACAATAAAGGAAGAAGTTTCTATTCGATGTAGTGAAAAGTACCCCACCCTCATAAAAGTGAGTATTGGCCAAGAAGGACACATAATATACAATGTACAATGAGAATCATATTTAGTTGACCCTAATGTTATATTAGTACAGTCATCTTGGGGGGAATGGAATATATGATCCTGGTTAAATTATGAATTCAAAAGCTCGTATTCCATATGTTGGACACTATATAAGGTAAGAAATCATGTGAGGATGTGTTGAAATCACTCAATTTATTACATGCTAGTGAGAATGAGGGCTTAAATTAATTAATTGAGTTCACTGATACCATGTCAATCGTTATAAACACCACGTGAACCCTTATACACACCATATGAACCCTTATACCATATCGTCATTATTACAACCATTAATAAAAACTTATTAAATAACATCACTAGTTAAAGATAAAAAAAATTGAACATAAATCAATAATAATATTGTATATATCAAGTAAAATGAAGTCATACTATCTTACATCACAAATGACCACCCACAACCATGATTAATGACCACAAAGCTCCCCTTAAGGCCAAATCAAAAGTGAAAAAAAACACATAGTTGTAGAAAAAAACTTCATTTGTGTGAAGAATAATAATCTCATGGTCCTAATGATATTTAAACCACGCAGTCATGATTTTAGAGATGAACTTGTATCCATGAAACCATATGAGAAACACGATTCAATACATGCATTTTTCTGATTTTCCCAAGCATTTTGAGGAACCCCAAATCAGTGAAAATGGTCATTCTGTTTTAAAAAGGTGATTGAATAACACATGTACGATGTCGAAGGGAGAATGAATAATGGTTATATTAGAAAAACTAATATTTAATAATATTGTGAATTTGACATTCTGTGAATTAGTTTCATGAAGCAGGAAGAAGTACTAATTAGGGACCACATACTACTTGGCAAAGTTCAAGAAGATACTCCATATGTTCTATTGTGCAAAGGATAAGTGAACAGTGTGTCATTTTATATATATATAGATTTTTATAGAAACATGATACATACTTGTTATGTAATACACATAGTGTACAAAAATTAAGATGAACAAGATATTCATGTTTGGCATGATCTTAATGAAAGGAGTGATTTTCATGAAATAATATCAATAAATATTACAAACAATTTCTTATTAGTTCCTATACATGAAGCTATAATATTTGAAGCAGATTAAAAAAAACTATGAATCTTAAAAATTAGAAGACAATAAAGAGACACCATGCCCTTATAAATATAAATGTGTAATGAAAACATTAATTGGACATACACCGATATAGGGATTTCAGTACACAATTTGTGGAACAATCATAAAATTTTACAAAAACCCTAAAAATTGGGAATAACAAAATCGAGAATAGAAGGATAAGATTTATAAGAGGTGGAACTATATCCTTGATAAAATATAGAAGGAGTCTAACCTGGTAGGTGCTGATCTGATAGAAGATGTGGGGATCGGGAAGTCCTTCTGCCAAGGAATCGCTCCAGGAGACGAGCGGAAGGCTTCTGGAATCGTGGGGGAGGCCGCTACCTGCATTTTGGTATTTGGGGCATTTTTCCCCAACGGTTCTTAAAAACCGTTGGGAAAAACCAATCTTTCCCAACAGTTTTATAAAACCGTTGGGAAAACTGGGGAAAACCCAAGTTTTCCCAATGGTTTCATAAAACCGTTGGGAAAACTATGTTTTCCCCCCACTTTTCCCAATGGTTTTATGAAACCGTTGGGAAAAGTAAGTTATTCAAGGTCTTTCCCAACGGTTTATATAAACCGTTGGGAAAGAAAACATATACCAACGGTTCCTTTGAACCGTTGGTATACAACTGTTGGGAAAACTCCCCTTTCTAGTAGTGATTACTTGTGGGAATGAAATAAAATATGAGTTATGGAATAAAATTAATTTAAATATAAAATATTTAATAGGTTTTGGATTAAATTTATTTATTTGAAACAAGGAATACACTCATGGAAAACACGGTGATGGGATTGATAATGAAGCATTTCATGGATATTTAACTAAGATCAATGTCTATAAGCTCATTAAAAAGGAAAATTAATTGAGATAAATTTTATAAAATTAATTTAAGAAAAGGATAATAATAACTATATAAATTCATAAATGAAAGAAATATATGTGAAAATGATATTTTTGATGAAAAGTTTAGGGAACCTAAAACCTGAACACATGGATAATATTATGAGTATGAATAAGAATATGAAGTTTGGGATAAAGAGGGTAAATCATCAACTTAAAGGAGTAAAATAAAGGTAAATATTAAAGAATAAAATATCATTATATATAACACTAATCCAAACAAAACCTATTAAAGGAGGAGAGTGGATAACATTGATATTTTGTTACAGGTAGTTCCAACTTCATTTAAATAAAATAAAAATGATATTTCATTGATTAAATACATGAATGATGAACTAGATCAAATATAAAATAACCATACATAAGATCTTATGAAAAAAATTAATGTTCACACGATCATTAGAGAAAATTGTGTGTTCAAGAATAAATATGATGAACATTGGAATGTGATTTGAAATAAAACTTTGTTAGTATAAAAAAGATATTATGAAATTAAAGGAATAAATATAGACAAAATATTTTCACCCATGGATATACTTTAGTGTGTTAGAATATACTTAATGGTTAATTTTCAAATATGTTTCAAAATATATCAAAATTATTTAATGAAAAAATTATTAAATGGAATACTCAAGGGGGGAAGCCTATATTTAACAACAATTTATATTTTAAATTGTTATTGATGAAATAATGGTAAATAATTTTAAAAAGGATTTATATGGTTTTAATTAGGAACCAATATTTTGTTAGGTTTGGTTTAATTATTATTTAAGTAAGCTAAAATTCAAAATAGGTGGTGTTGAGAAAAACCTATACTTGAATCCCTTAAAGGAAGAGTATTTCATGATACTTGTATACATTAATGATAACTATTTATATGAAATAAGATGGAAATAGTTAAACAGTTTAAAAAAATTATGTAATTAGAGTTTTAAATATTAATGATATGTGAGATAACCTATTTTCATAGTCTATATTTTAAGAAAAACGGTGGCTATATTTTAATTTCCTAGAAAAATATAAGATGGTGTCTCTAATTTTTTTACATATATGATTAAAAACTAGTTTCAACTCAAATTACGAGTAAAATTAAACTCAAAAAAATGTGAAGCTATAAATTATATAAAACCAAATTTATATAATATAATTATCATAAGTATTCTATAGTTAATAGTGATATGAATATAAATTCTTTTCTTACATGGTTATAAATGAGGTTTCAAATAAATCCAAAAGAAAATATCACTATAGTAAAAGGATTCTTAAGGTATGTACAAGGTACCCTTGATTATTGATTAGTGTTTGATATAGAAAAGTACCATGATTTAATTGAATATTCATAAGTTAATTAGGATAGATATTCCATTTATGAAAAATGCATAAGTGGAGGAGTATTTTTTTTCAAAACAAATGTGTTGGCAAGATTAGTAAGAAACATGAGAGTATCTCTCTTAGAAAATAAAAAGTGTAGTATATTTCAATAATTAAATATTGTACTCTATTAACTGGGATAAAAAAAATAAGATGATCTTATCAATTAGGTGAAATTGAATATGGATATTTCATGTGATAGGAAAATTATATCAAGAAAACAAATAACCCGATAAAACATTTGTGTACAAATTAAAATTGGAACAAGGTACCACCCTTTCAAATATATGGTGATACTTGAAATTATAATGTTATAACCTATTAAGAAAAAATAAAATGTGTCAAATATATTTACAAACCCATTGGACACAATATTGTTTGAGAAAAAAAATAATCTTTTCATTCAACCACCACACAAATCTTTAGGATGTTTCATGTAACCTTTCTACCCAAGACATTTATTTCTTAAATTTTTTATTCAATATTTTTAAGACTTATTTTCTTATTTTAAACAAGAAATTTTTTTATGGTATTATTTTTCCCCTATAAAATTTATGTTTTAAAAAAGGAAGATATTTTCATTTTAAGATGATAAGTAGTATATGTGATTAAAATTTTGGTTTTTTTCAATGTATAAATCACATTCAAAATCTAGTTAATTCTAATTTTTAGAAGAGTTAAAGTTATTTTTAAGGATTGAAAGTTTTTGTAATATTTTTTTAGTTTAGGTTTGGTATATGGATCTATTTTAAGTGAAGGTATATAAAAACATGTTGAAATATTGTTAAACACATTTCATGGTTTCATATCTTATAGAAATATACTTGTAGTGAAATAAAAAATGGGGGGAATATCAACTATAGTTTTTAAAAATCCTTATGGTCCATAGGTAATCAACTCTATGATATTATATATAGATTCTAGTTATAGCCTTTAGAATATGAATAAAATGGGAAACTTGTTATTCTCTGGTTTATGAGAATTTCACTCTTGGTGGATAAAATGTTCATTTTCTAGTTCTAGGGTGATAAAAAATGGGGATCGGTCATGGTATTTGGATTGGAAGAAAAATGTGAAAGTCTCCATGTCATGATACAATCGTCCTAGACAAGTTTATAAATTAATGTTTTTAGAGTCCTTTAAACCATGTGTAAATGGTCATTAGGATCTTTCATGGATGAAACAAATAAGGTATACTATGTCGTGGCCCTTAACCATGTGGAAGCAGTCATTGGGGTCTTTCTTGGAAAACAAAATTGAGTTCTACTGTGTCATGGTACTTTTAGTGTGGTCATGGTTTATGAGTAGTTTCCAAATGTTTCAGAGTAGTTGATATTATTATGTCATGTTTAAAACTCACCGCACAATTATTTGTAAAGGAATACATATTCATGATACTTTGATTATGTGAATTTGAGTTTGGGACATGGGCTACACCAACATGATAATTATTATATCTAATGCATATAAATAGTGAAAAATAGGCTGATATTGATCATATGGTTTATATTGAGTTGAAATAAGTAGAAAGGTAATTTAGTTTTTGGATTTAAAATTTGAAATTCAAGTTTCAATGAAAGATTATTATTTTATGATTACATAATGAAATGGTGTTTTATAATTGAGATAGAAAAAATATAAAATGAATATATAAATATATAAATAAGTAAGGAATTTAAAATATTTATTATCATGATTTCTTATAGGTGGAATCCTTGAATAGTGGGGATCAAAGGATTTTTAGGAAGAATATGGAATCCAATGACTTTCCAATAAGTTATTATACTTTTTATTTTATATTTTTTATGATCATATATTTTTATATACTTCAATATATCCATGTTAATGAAGAACTAAGTTGACTTTTAGTCTAGAATAAGTGTTTGGTTACTGAATTTTAGATTTCCAGTGATCGAAGTAAGTAGATTTTGTGATACTCGATTAAAAATAAATTATTAAATTATTAAATTTTTTTCTGAAAATACTTATTGTTATTTTAGAAAAAAAATTATCTTGATTTTGTATTGGATCCCATTATAATTTTTGAGAGACATTGGTATACACAAGAGTCTCATGGATAATCCTTACTCATTTTAATCCATTTAGTGATTTTACTGGATAGTGTGTTAATTGATGATACAATGTCATGATAATGACATAAAAATTAATTTTTAATAGATAACCTTAAAAATCTATGTTTCATCTTTAGTTTTGTGGATGTATATATAAAATCACTTCACTAAATTGATTAACATGAAAAGGGTTTATTATTGAAGAAGAAATTTTATAATATCTTGTGTGTTATCAACTTTCAAAATAAAAAAGGGTAATTAGTGAATAATTTATAAATATTATTATTCAATAATTCACACCCCTTATCAATGAATAATAATTTGGAACATAATTCCATTGGTGGTGGTGCCTTCAATAATTTTATTCATAGGTGTGGGCTTCTTTTGAAGACATCAGGGTTATTTGAAGTTGAAGGTTCTCCCAGTTATTTTTATTATTTATGAATTTTTATTTCTATATAGGATTATACAAGTTTTTTCATTAGAAAATTCATTCTAATATTTTAAGTCATAAAATTACAACCTTTGGAAGGAAATAACTTTTTTATACATACTCTTTTTTGGTATGGAATTACTAAACATTATAACTATTGTTTTTAATCTAGTCATACAAGGTGTAGTGATGACTCCATATATAATGAATCATATATACATCCATGAACATGTAAGTAATGTTTTCATTAAATCACTTCAATAGGAAGGGTTTATAAAATTGACAAGGGTCAAGAATTCAAAAAGTAATTTTATAGAAGTTTAGAAATATTCATAAAGTTAATGTTAGAGTGAAGGATTAAAAACACTAAAGTTTTTGTGTCCATTTTGAGAACATTCTTATTCATAAAGGATAATTACCAAAATATTTCTTTATAATAGAAAACAAGATTATAAACTACATTATTGATTTTATAGAAACACTAAATTATTCAATGATAGAAGAGAAGTTGATTTGAATCTTTCCAAATAGAATTAATTTTATAGTTTTATCCTTTGATAACCAAGATAAAAATATATTTCCATCAGATGACTTGCATAGATTTTTGGTTATATATCTAATGATAAAGGCACTTATTTTTTTTAATAAAAGTTAGGTATAAAAGTAAATGAATTTATAATCCTTGAATAACAATAATACTTCTAAGGTTGTTAAGGAAGAATATGGATATTTAGATTTAGTTAGATATATTGATATGAATTTTAATAATAACATGTCACTTATCTTAATAAGTGTAAATAAAGTAAATAACATGGTAAAATACATTTGAATTATTTCATAAATGGAGGGATTAAAAAAATTTCATTCATTTTATAAATTTGAAGGATAAGAATAGTTAAGATGAGAAATTTTCATCAAATAGGTTTGCTAGAAATAAGTCTTCAAATATCAATAAGAATAATACTATTTTAAGGGATGTGAGAAAAAAATTCTTAATTAAGAAATATATTTTATTTTTCAAATATGAAAGAAAATAATATAATGGTAGTGAAAGTAAATAAGTTTCATTATATAGTTATTTAGGTGATAAGTTTATGAATGTCAAGGTGAATGAATAAGAGTTCTCTATAGAATAGTATGAAGAAGTAATATACATAGAATATATAGTGAATCTTGATTTCAAAGTGTTTCTTGTTAAAATCATTACATTATTGAAGAATAATAAGAATTTGGTTAAGATATCTTTGGTGAAAATGAGTTTGATAAAGATAAAGAAGAATGAAAGAATAAGTTTGTGAAATAAGTGGTGAATCTAGGTTTCTCACTTTTAAAGGAGAATAATTTTAATGGAACATGTAAAGAGAATATTAAATAAAAATAAGAAAACATGTTTATTTCCAGAAAAATGGGTTTAATGATAAAGATCAACTGAATAAGATCAAGTCTGATTTCAAAAAATATATGCATGATGTCAGTGAGAAGACTGATTTAATATCCAATAACAATGGTGATAATTCAAGTAAAAAAACTTCAAATTACATTAATTCACAAATTATGGGAGTTAAGGAGAAGAAGATGAAATACAAAGTAAATAAAAAATTGTAAGATGAAATTATTCCTATAAGGTATGTTATACAATTATGAAGAACTAGAAATGTAAACTTGATGAAAAAATATATTATAAATAGGAATGTGAAAATTTAAAGAATTATTTAAAAAATTAAGGATAAATTTTAAGAATAATACAATGTTTTTTTCATTGAAACTATTTAAAATCAGTGGTGAGAAAGGTGAAGGAAGTGAAGTGTCAATTTCTACAAAAGAAGTAGTTTTTAAAATAATATTTTTATATTTTTTCTATTGTTATCATTATGGTATTCACATTCATAAGTAAAAATAATTTTGGTTCAACATAATTCATTTCAATAATTATTAAAGTTTTTAATGGTAGTAATTGAGTGGGTGGTGAACCACTCAAAGAAATAAATTTTAAAAAGAAGATCAAAATCCTTGAGTTCAGGTGATGTATTATTTTGATGTTCTGAATTATGTTTGTGAAAATGTGATTATATTGGTCAATTAGTGCTGATTCAAAGTCTTAAGTTATGTTAGTATGAGAAGAAGATAACCTTGGGAGAACTTTTTGAAATAACCAAAATAAGATACTATATTTTGAAATTGAATTAGTTCCTCTAAAAATATGGAAATAATTTAGAGAAGAAGGTTTAGAGATATTTGATGTTGATATGTTTTAGAGTGTTGATTTTTTTTCAATTCATAAATCATATTAAAAAAATATTATATAATATTTATTTATGTGAGTAAAAGTTTATTGGTTATTTGGAGTTTTTTGAATAATTTTTGAAAAACTTTTATGAAGAATATAAAGAATTGTGATGTTTTTGAGTTATGGATAAAATGTAAATGGCATGAGGTTTTAGTATTACTTTCAAAACATCCTGACCCATGATCCACTCAAACAGTGCACCGAGTCTATTGTCCATATAGCCTCTAGCATTCCTCTCTATACATCATAGGATACTAACTAGTATTGAGGGTCCAGTGGTGGTATGGTGGGAAGACTATACCCTCATGATCAGAGTATCATAGCTGTACATAATAAAAAAATAAATAGTAGAATAAGTATAAAATAAAGGAAGTGGAAGAAAATAATTTATCAAATGGACAATGCCAAATATACAAGCATACATATCTATATAGTGCTAAAATGTATAATAAGTAAACATGCATCAGGTTACACAATATGTAAACATGAATAATGTAATAAACAATCCACATAGTCTATCTCTACGAGAATCCTGAGAATCAACTCAGTCATATGCTCTCTATCTCTCGTGTACTAGAGTAACAACACATTTCACAATCCATAATCCTGAACAAGCAATCATGAGGTCTCTTTGGGTACCAAATAGTAGCCTGAATAGGGTATATGGTAAACTTAGTATGTCACCACCAATAGTGTTTAATGAAATCCAGTTAGTGAGAATAAAATTAATTAGTTTGTAGGTATACAATAAAGTTGTGAACAAATAACTATAAATGAGTCGATCTAAGGTTCCTCAAAGGACCCTCGATCGACCATTATACTTTAGCCTAAGCCATAATACCACTGAACTAGTTTCACTATATATATATATATAATTATATGTATATATATGTGTGTGTGTGGTGTGTGTGTGTGTTTATATATATGCACTATATATGTAGTAACTTGTATAGCTATATATATATATAATACTATACAATAGCTAATTCATAACTTAGGCATCCAAGAATAGTCATAAGAGTCTCATGTTGTTGATAAGGGTCATCATCCCAAGAATATGAACAGGGGATACAGAGAACTATGCCTAACCATTCCAATCAATGATGTGAAGCATCATGTAAAATATCCAAATCATGAGGCATGAAATTTCATGTCCAACCACCCAAATGAATGTGAAATAAAATTTCAAACACCCCAGACCAAGGGTGTATGAAACTTCTTGTCCAATAACCATAACGAATCTCTCTCACTAATAAAAATGTATATGGAAAACCCACATTCCCTAGGATACCTTAACTAAATAATTCCATAAATAGGAACCCAATATCACTCAAGGCATAGTGTGATCCCATATAACCTATAATCCCATCCAAGGAATTCATATATGGGAATCCAAGGTCTTCTCAAGTCATAATATAAAGATGTAAGTAATTTAAATATAACAATTACATATTTTCCTTGGTAAAAAATCATGCTAAACTTCATGATCATCATGTATCATTGAATTTATAAAATATAATCCAAGCATCAAGTAAGTAGTAACAAGGGGTCAGGTGAACTATCCATGAGTAATTAACACCATACATGTAAAAAGGTATATTATATTCCATGAGTAAATCCGTGCCATTTATTATTTCAAACATTTCTATTTAGTTTCCCTATTTTCTTTAATAAGATAGTGCAACCAAAATTTGGTTTTATTATATAACAAATATGTTTTTTATACCAACTCATTTAATTAAATTTAATATATTTTACATGAGAGAAAACCCAAAACACATCAAAGGTGATTAAATCATAGGTAGAGCATTGTGATCAATAATTTAAAACAACACCCAAAAGAGTGATTTCATTTCCTAGATGATGCATAGGTAACAAGAATATAACCAATTCACCAAAATGGGTAGTTCAGTTGAGGTGAACAACCTCAAATGGTGTAATTAAATACATAATGGATATTTAATTTAAGGCATTATGTTCCATATAATTAATCTCCCATTTAAAGAGTGACATATGGAAAATCTAATGTGTGTCATAACAAAATATTGTATAAAATGACGAGACTTTAAGGGGAAATCCATAGACCACCTACCTCATTATTATGTTACTTCAATCATCCATTGTTGAGATTTGATTTGATTCAATTTGAGAGAAAATGAAGTAATCTAAAAATACCCTAAAAATATGTCATAAGAGACCACATGGATTTAGAATTCTATAAGGAGACATAAAAGAGGGAAGAATGAAGAAGAAATCATAGACTAACCTTTATAGTTCCAATACACCTAATGATTCTCGATTCCAATTCCAAACAAAGGAGAACCAGGGAATCCTAGGAGGAAGGGTGGAGATCTCCATGCATGGGGATATGTTATGCATGAGTGGGGAGAATAAAGGGAGGAAGAAGGTTAAAAGAAATAAGGGGAAATTTTAATTAAAATCCTTTAATGATGAATATGGTTTGACCGTATAGTTGTCCAAACTATATGCCAACTGTGTTCAATCACTATATAAAGGTACACCCCATCACATAGCTAGGAACATGATTTTTTTAACTGTCCACATCCTGTGAAGTTATCCTCTACAATAAGAATAAAATTTCATGCATGATCACGTGGCCATGGATATATAGTTTGAAAAAACATGTGACACCCCCTCAAGGAAGCATTGTTTGGGTGCACAGTTTCCATTAACTATGTGGAAGCCATATGCACCATTTACCCCTTCCAAAAACTAGTTTTTTGAATTCTGGTTCTATAGAAACAACATAGAACACCATAGTTACCTCTCAGAACTTAAAATCCACTCAAAATAATTATTTTAACTATTCTAACACTCAAAATTGCATTTTGAATCCCAAATTATAATTCGAGTTGTTCAACAAATGGGAAAATTTAAATTCCTTAGAAAATACATTTGGTCCAAAACACATGATCCTAAAATATCCCCATATTAGAACATATATTCTCTAATAAGACATTAGGAACAACAACACATCACTTGACCTACTGGGTTCATGAAATTTCCATTGAAATTGGCGTGTTTCATTTTAAACACCCAACACACCTACAAGTGTCACTATTTTACACACGATACATAAGTCATTGAAACTCGATCCAATACTGATATTTAAAATTATAACATTAATATGAAGCTTACTTAATCCCATAAAATAAAATACATGATCAAGTCATTTTATCTTTCATCAACCGACTTGTGGAACTCCCCACCATAGATTCTAACTTGAATAACCAATACTGAGTCATGGTTAATTCACCATTAGAATTGCATAATTAGGCACTCCCTTGGTGTTCTAATGAAGCTCATGGAACTTTAGTAAAATTTGACACCCATTATCACATAAGTAATTTGATATTGGTTATTTCTTAGCTTGAAAAGTCAAATTTTCAATTAACCAAGCTTAACTAGTTGCACTAGATTTTCTATGAAAATCCTCAGCCGAACCTTTACATTTCACTCACCTCACCTTGATGACATTCTAGGCACGGCTCTTCACTGACTTCATTCCACCAATGAGGATAAAAAAATTCATGCCATTATCAGCTAATATTTTTTTAAAGACACTCATCTTTAACAGTCGACATATACTAAACCTAATCATGATTCCTTCAATACAAGGAACCTCAAGACTACTCTGATAAGGATTATAATATCTTATAACTAGCTTCTAGTGATGTCCCAAAACAAAACATTCATTTATATCATTGTCCTATAATATGAACATAGGTTTATACCCAATCCAACACCATTGGATCAACAGACACTAATCATATAAACTATGTTCAAATGGAAGTCTAGGGTAACCTCATAATCAACTACTAATTTCCAAGGATCTCTTCTAAGGTAATTCATAATCCATCACTTACAAGTGATACGTTGGTACATATCTGAGACATATGTGTATCAGAAATATTGACTAATACCAATAGTAGTAACACGCCTTATGATCGGGTTAACGAATTGGATGGTGTCCACGAGTAAATCCAAGGCCTTCCTGTATGAGAATCTTAGTACCAATCAAGATAGTACATACATTTATGATTTCCATTCACTAAAAGTTCAACTCCAAAAGAGTCTATTTGTCAATCCAACAAGGAGATTAATTTCAATTTCTAGCTTGGTGTATAACTCATGCTCTCTCAGTGTACCTTGGAATATGTTAATATTAGGGGAATGATCATTACTAAACTAAAAGTACACTAATATGATAATAACAATTAAAAATAAGACCTGAGACACTCCCTTCATATCCAATATGAAGTTACCTATATGGTTTCCAACCCACCGATATCTGACCATACATAAGAAAGAATAGTCAAACCACTTCGGAATAACTTCCTTTGAAGATATTGTTTTCACATTCTATCATGTCATCATTAAATGACCATGATTCCCTCATTCCTAATGAATTTTAGGATTGTTTCCAAAAAAACCCATCATAGTCCAACCTCAACTCATAGTGTTCTTAAGGGTTGAATACACCACCAACTATTTTATCATCATGATTCCTTGAAAGCATTGACATGCATCATAAGAATTATATTCCAAGGTATCCCATACACCCTGGGTCTGAATCTAGTTTCTAGAATCTATCCACACCCATAACCAGGTTTCATCTTAGGCACCATCTCAAGTACTGGATAACTTGAACTGCCATCCTCACAGGCTTTCGGAAGTAGTGGTTACCAATACTAAAAGGAATTTTATGATTTTTCTCCCTCTAATTAGATAATCACTATTTTCCATGATCGAAATGATGATCCCCACCTTAGGAGTGCCCTATTCATCATTTATTGACAAAGGGAACTCACCTCACAACACATGATTTATCCACCAAATATAGTTCATGTATGTGGCCAACATGATTATACAAGAACCAACATGAAAGGATTGATAAAATAGCTACAAAAAAAGTGCAAAACGTCAAGTTCATCATTAAACATACATGTGATGCTCTTTTTGAGCCACATGCTCACATGTTAACAAGACCTTGCATAAAATCCAAAATCAAACTGACTGGTATTATTACAATAGTCGATCCTTTTACACATCATCCCCATGCATCAGGATAAATAAATTCCTTTGTACATCATGGTGATTATACTCCCAAATAAAACATGAACATAACATAATATCCAACATCTTAGAAAATTTCCACCAAACTCTAATGGTTCATTGTACTGTTTTACTAACTCAACAAGTAGAATGTGTATTGACCCATACTTCTCTAGATTTTATTAATATAATATAATATCATTTGATTATTTACATATGTATATTGTCAATATTTATCTTAGTATCTTATTTCCTATAAAAAACATTTATCCCTAAGTTTTACTATCCCATACAACTACTAATTTGGATGATGAACTCTGGAGTCATCCATCATTGAGAAAGAAAAGTCACATGACCAACGAAGAAACTGACCATGCCCTAGGAATGTATAACCTAATGAATCCAATAATTACATTATTATCACATCCCTAATAATATTTCATTTATCACATTAACATCCATCCAACCTGAGTGTTTTTGTATACTAAGAATCATATATTAATTCAGATGGAGAAAGAATGACACTTCATATGATAATAACTCAAAGAAATCATCCAATAGTGATTTTTATTTCAAAGGTGATATCAGAACATGCTAGCCCTATCCAATAAAAGTAGACTCTAAAAAAAATCATTATATTAAAAACCCACTGGGATTAATGGCCAAAACATTATATCAATATAACTGAAAGGTCAAATAGATCCATAGTTAATGTCCATATTCTGATTCGAGGAAACTCTCAAGTACACAGTTAATTAACCTTATATGAGGTTCTAAAATAAAAAAAATCACTTTGGGGTTTCATTTCATCCATATCATCAATTCAAATTTATTTTAAACATTAAATAAGCTCAGACATATTAACTCGTATAATGATTATAAAAGTAATTGTACATGGAACATTATTTGGATACCGTCATAAGGAAACATGAACAATTTATATCAAAACTCCCCTTTAAATAATTTTTTATTTAGATTCATCTTATCAAAATTTAATAAATTTATATTATTAAATCTATTTATCAATTTATTGACCCATAAAGTTCTCAAAACTAGTCTTAGATAAAGAAAACGTCAATTCCAAGCTATAGAGGAAAACATCCTTTAGGTTTTAATTGGCATTTAAATTAACTATGTACTCACATACTAATAAATTCCAAAAATTTAAAAAAGTTATTTATAATTTTAAGGTCATTAGTTCAGTAAGATGACACCATAAATTTATCTATACACCATATAAGTGGCTTCTAATACATTAAATAACCATCCCTATATAGCATGAGTATACCACCATGGGGTTTATCACTAAGCATAAAAATAATATAATCGACCTACACGAGTCCCTTCCTTCCAACCTGGGTCCATCTAAATTCAAACCAAAAATATTTTATTTATTAAAGATTTATCAAACCCTTATTGAATTTATCATATAAGCATGTCATGTTAAGTATGACCTACTCGAGTCATGTCTAGTTTAGTTCAAAAACATAAAACACCATGAATGACCTACTCTGTTCAAGTCAAGTCTATTATCTATAAAAACCAAATTATTTTATGAGTTATATTTTAACAAATTTTATACTTAAAAAATATTCTAGTTAGAGAAATCACCATTCCTAAGTTATAAAGGTATCTTACTTTATAATCTATAGTTGTAATTCATGTAACTAAGACCTAGTTATTAACTTCATTCATAAGGTATAACAAGGATATATATGATGGTTTTATCATATGGGTCATAATTAACCAATTTATAAAGGCCAATACACTTTATAAATTAAAAATTGACATCGATTTAATCACAACTGATATTTTTTCATCCCATGAAACCTATGGTCCATGGATCAAAAATCTCATAATCAGTTAGTTAAATAGAATTCCACCATCATGATATGTAGGAAAACACTATTTTGGTTGATGCAAACATTTTATTTAACTAACCAAATACCATTACTATAACAAATCATTTTATAACCAAGATGTAAATATAGGTAAATAAATAAATTTATCACACACCATAGTATACAATTAAAAATACTAAATAATCACCTAAACATGGTATAATGATCAGTATGCTGCATAATTACACAAGGCACATCCAATATGTATTAGGAATTCAAGAAATGAAATATACATGGCATGGAATATCCATGGAATGTAAATCTCTATGTGCCTATAATGATGCATGAAATAATACATACTTATAATAGTAAGCTAAGGGTAAAATACCATAAATTAGTAAGAAAAATAAATCACATCAATCCCTCAAGGTGAAATAATAATCAACTATAATAAATAATAGAAAGAACAATAGTCACATACCTATAAACATAGTCTTTTAACCATTTGCGGGTTTATCACTCCCAAACATGGCTATTTACCAAGTGTCGACACATTCCTAGTCTCTTATCTAAAAACCCAAAATAGTAAGACAAAAGAAAAAAGCCCTAATACCACTTTATAACATCCCAACTCAGGATCCTCTCAAATGGAACCCTAAGTCAGTTTTCCACATGGTCTCAAGCATGAATCCTCATATAACAGCAGATATTGACTATTAGTGAGGGTCCAATGGTGGTATGGGGGGGAGAATATACCATCATGATCAGAGTAGCACAATGTTATATAATAAATAAATTAGTATCAAAATAAGTATAATTGTAAGGCAGTGGAAAATAATAACTCATAAAATGGAAAAAAATAAAACCATATATGTCCATATGGTGCTACATTATACATGAAGTAGGAATATAGAAGGTAATAAAATAAATAAACATGTATAAAAAAATTAAGAATCCCCAAAGTCTATCTCCATGAGAATATTGAGCACTTTATCATTCTTGTTCTCATAAGATCCTATGTTCTATAGTAAAAAAACATATTATAATCCATAATCCTAAACCTAAAATCATGAAATCTATTCAAGTACCAAATGGTGGCCCGAACAGGGTGTGAGATAAAATCAGTAATCCACCACCAATGGTATCTAATGAAATCTAGTCTATGAGTACAAAATCAAGTAGTGTGTAGGTATACAAAAAATATGTGAATCAATAAATGTAGACGAGTCTATCTTTGGTTCCTTAAAGGACCCTCAGGTAACCATTCCTACTTCATCCTATGATTGAATACCTCAAAACATGTGTCACCATATATATATATATAATTATATTTATATAAGTATGTACATATATATAAATATGTATATGTATGCACTATATACCTAGTAACATATAAACTTATATTTTTAGATATGTAATACTAGCCAGGACACGAGGCGTAATTTAAGCGTCCATTCATAGCCATAAGAGTCTCATACTATAGATAAGGGTTATCATCTGAAGAATCTAAATGGGGGATACAAAGTGTCATTCCAAACCATCCCAATAAATGTTGTGAAACATCATGTCCATATCCAAATCATGGGGTGTGAAACATTATATCCAACCACCCAAATGGATGTGAAATACCATGTCCAGCATTCTGAACTAAGGGGGTGTGAAACGTCATGTCCAAAAACTCTAATCATGGCCTCTCTTTAATAATATTTTATATGGTAATTGTACTTAACCTATGATCACTTAACCATGGAATTCCATAAATAGTAACTCGATATCGCTCAAGGCATAGTGTGATCCCATCTGACCTATGAGCTTGTCCAAGGTATTCCTTCTTAGGAATCCATGGTTTTCACAAGGCATAATATAAATTTGTGAGTATTTTATATTTAACATTTAGATATGGGCCATAGTAAACACCCTTTCAAAACTACAGGATCATCATGCATCATTTAATTTCGAAAAGATAATCCAAGCATCAAGTTAGGATTGATAAGGGGTTAGGTGAAATTTCTATGAATAGTTAACACAATAAATGTAAAAAAGGTATATTATAGTCCTTGAGGAAATCCATGCTATTTATTATTTTAAACATTTATATTTAGTTTCATTTTTTTATTTAATAAGATATCACACCCCAAATATTATTTTATTATATAACATCTATGACTGATATACCAACTCATTTAATTTAGTTTAACATCTCTTAGATAAGTGTTAACCCAACACACCTCAAAGGTTATTAAAAGATAGAACAAGAATTGTAAAATATCTTTTAAAATAATACACAAAAGGGTGATTTAATTTCCTAGAAAAATCATAGGTCATGGGAATATAAGAAATGTACCCAAAGGGGTGGTTTCATTGAGGTGAAAAACCTCTAACAGTCTAATTTAATTCACAACTACAATTTAATTTAAGGAATTTGGTTCCATGTAATCAATTTCATATTTAAAGGGATATGAATGGAAAATTCAGCATGTTTCACAATGGAATATTTTATAAAATGATGAGACATTAAGGGAAAATCCATATAGCAGGTGCATCATGGTTAGGATGCTTCACTCATTCATTATTGAGCTCTGATATGATTCATATTGAGAGAAAATGATGAAATAAAAAATCCCTAAAAATAGATCATACAATCCCACATGGATTTATAATTCTATATGGAGAGATAAAATAAAGAATAAGGGATAAGTAATAGTTTATTAACCATTATTCTTCTAATTCACCTAGTGATGCTCGATTCTAAGTCCGAATGAAGGAGAACCATGGAATCCTATGAGGATGAGAGGAGAGATCCATGAATGGGGAGTTTCTATACATGAAATATTAGTATAATTGAAGGAGTAAGGTTTAAATAAATAAAGGATAGAATTTTAATTTCACCCCATTAATGAGATTCATGGTTTTCCTACACGGTTGGTGAAATTGTGTGCCAACTATGTGCCAGCACTATTTAAGGGGACACCCCCTCACAAAGTTAGGCACATGGTTTTTCTAACTATGTGTAGAACATGAAGGTATCCTTGGAAATAATTATGAACTTTCATGCATGGTTTTGTGGTATTAGGTTCATAGTCTGAAAAATCATGTTATACCCTTTTAGGGTCACATAGTTTGGGTGCACAGTTTTTTCTAACGGTGTGCAAATCATGCACCCCCTTTACCCTTTCAAGAAATGAGGTTTTCAAATACTGGTTCTCCAAAATCTCCACATGACACTTGAGTCACCTCTTGGTCCTTAAACCCCATCTAAAAAAATACTTTTATGTGTTCCAATTATTAAAATTTCATTTCAAAGACCATGTTATAATTCAGAACTCCACAAAATGGGAAAATTAAAATTCTTTTAGAAATTCAATCCAGTCCAAAACATATGATCTTAAAATTTTGGGAAATATGTAAGACTTCATGTGGTCTTGTATGAATTTTAAGTAGGAATATGAATTTTTCTACTATATCATAGTACTTTGATATGAACATATGGCTTTTCTCAAGGCAGTGTATAACATTGGGGACTCTACATGACTTCTGTGTATAACTTTGAGATCATCATGACTTCAACATAGGACTTCAGGCTTCATATGAATTTAATCTTGGAAGAGTATGCCTTTTTATTGTATATAAGTTATAATGTATTAAAAAAATAGATACTTGCATGAAAGGATTTAATTAAGAATCATAAGACTGTCATATTAAGTGTATGACTTCCACACTTTATAGAATTTCCCAACTTTTACTATATGGATGAAATCCATGTTTTTCAAAATTTATATATCTTTAAGATATATTTATAATTAGATGATTCTTTATGAACCATTATATATTGAAAAAATATTATATTATTTTGTTAAATCATAGTCCAAGATAGTAATTTTTTATGATAAAAGTGTATATCTTCACAACATAAAATTAAATCATATGTTGTGATTGAATAAGCATTTATGTAGGCATTTAATAGTCACACTTTTCCTCTATAGTTATTTAAACATATTTTTACATGGAAAGTTTTTATGTAAATATAATTCCATTATAATTCAAATATCATGAAGAACATCAAGCCAAGTATTCATTGAAATTTAAATTCAAGTATCTAAAACTGTTTAATTATACATGGAATATTACAAATTAAGGAGATATAAAGGCAATATTAATCACATGTTTTGTGTATAAATATTAAATGAATAAGAACAGAATATTTTGAATATTAACTAGTGAAAAAGTCTATGAAAATTATCGAGATTATTTTGAATATGAATAAGTGATTTGGGTAAGTAGTTCACAAAAGAGATAGTGAGATAAAATTTTGTTTTTCTATATAATTTTGAATAAACTCATTCTTGATGAAGAAATTTTCAATGGTGGTTTCACACAATGATGTGCATGAAAATTGAAGTGGTGTCTTACTACTATTCTTGAATAGAAGAGTAATAACACAAGTCACTCAATGACTTAATAGTAGTCATTTGGTGGAATATATATGAGTTATTACCAACATCTAAAATCATTGTAAAGTATAGGATTGTATTTTGTGTGTGATGCATAAAAAATTATTGGAAAATAGGTAATATGTTCTCAATAATAAGCCCTTTTTAGTTGTACCTATTGGTTAAATCTAGTGGGAAGTGTGATCTTGTAGTAATTCATATCACACCAAGGACTATATTTCTCACCTTACTATGTTAAACATGTAAATATCTATGATCCTTATGTGGGAGTGTGTTTGAAATTATGTGTCGATAAAAAATATCACTCATATTAACCCATGATAAAGGTTTTTTTGAAAGAAACGCATAAACAATTAAGATAACTAATTCACCGCCTCTCACTTATCTCCCATATATCCTAAAAGTGATTCCATAAGTGGTATTGGAGTACCATGTTACCTTCACTTATGATTGGATATTTGAAAGTTAATATTTTAAGTCTATCTGGTGAATGAGGTAGTCAATGATTCCAATTATATTCAACTGATAATTTAAACTAAGTTAAAGTAGGGGTATTCCCCCACTTAATAAGAAAGGATATCACATATATAAGGATAATATGTTGACATACCTTTTATCTATCAGTTATGATGTATTGGAATATGAAATTTATTGATTTCCACAATTTGTTAAAGGTGATTACATAATAGTGGAAAGAAATAAGTATATGGAGAATGAAAGACTAACTAGAAATTTTATTTCGTCTTCCCATTCATAAAGTGACTTTTTAAAATTCAAAGGAATAAAAAAAGTAAAATATATATGGGAAAGTCTTAAAAATATATATACAGGTAAAACTAAAGTGAAGTGGGAAAAACTATAGGTTTAAAGGTTGAGAAATTGAGACCTCATGATGAATTATAATGAAGCTATGGAACACTTATTCAAAAGGGTTAATGATATTTTGAGCATGATCAAAGGCTTTTGTGATAAATTATAAGATTCTTCAGTAATAAAAAATATCTTTCATGTCGTATCTGATAAGTTTGATGATAATGTATATAATTTGGAAGATAAATATCTATATGACATTCTTCTTTATGAATTACAGAGTATTTTAATATCTTATGAGACGAGAGAATATAATTTTGATAACAAGAAGGTAAATACTAGAAAAAAAATATTTCTTTTAAAGCTTTATAACCTATGAATTCAAGAAAAGTTGTTAAAGAATAAGAATCAGACAAATCATATTCTAATTACGATATGAATAAGATGTTCAATTAGGTTATTCCACTTATATTAAGAAAAATTATAATAGGAAAAGTTAAATACTAGGAAAATAATCATTTAAAGTTTTTTAATTATTGAGGTACTGGGAACTTCATAGAAAACTACCCAAGATCAAAAGTTGAAGATGATAGCGATGAGGAAGAAGAAAAGAATATAAGATTCTCTAAGAATAAATCCAATACATCTAAGGTTTCATAAAAATATAAGGGTAATAATTTAATAAAATATATAATGATAACTTTCTTGTCTAAATAAAGTTAAGGTGGTGAATATGAAGAGGAAGTTGAGAAATGTAGCGATAAAGTTAGAGAAAACCCACTAATTACTAAATTAAATGATAAACATATTTCTAGTGAATAAAGAAAATATAAAATTAAGGAAGTATAAAAAAATATAAAATTTTTTCTTAAGATATATTCAAATAATTTATCTCAAATATCCTTAAATTAGATAAAGTTATTAAAAAATTAAAGAAAGGTAATCAATTTGTCAATAATAAGGAATATATCCACATAGAAGAAAAATAAAAAATGTTATAATATATCAAAGCTTTAAAAAAAATTATTCATGATTATATTATCCTTAAAATCATGGTGGAATAAATATTTAAGGAGAAATATATGTTGTGTGACCATTTTCAATAGAAACTGGTCAAAGCTAAAAAATAACTAAACAATTCTGAATATAGTTTTCAAAACTTATATTCTAGAGTTTGGAGAATATTTATAGTAGTTTGAAGATATATAGAAAAAAAATTAAATTTTAAATAGAAAATAAGTTTAAAAAATCTAGTGAGGTGTCTAAGAATAATAATAAAATCATAAAGGCCAAATTTGTAGAAAAATCCAGGGACACACAAAAATCAGAAAAATTTGGGAACACCAACTTGAATTCAAGAACTACCAAAACATGTGACTTTGGTAAGGTTTATAAAAATAATAATGTAAATAATAATATTTCAGGAGTTTAAAATAATTTCAATTAAAAAAATATCCAATATTGGTGACTCAAATTTTGATGAAAGACAAGTAAGATATTATAGAAAACATGTTTTTTACAAAGGAAACTATACTTTATATGGTTTTTATAGGTACTATGGAGTTTTTAGGAATAAAGAAAATATTTTTTTGTTTAACTGACAATATCATAACATGATTATGATTTTTTTAAATAAATTTCTTAAGGAATTTTAGCCCTCCAAAAGGGAGAAAGATTAGATAGAGGTGAATAATTATGAACAAAAATATGAGAATGGGTTTCAAATGAATCAAAAAATATATAGAATTTGTGACCATATGAGTAATAATTCAAAGAAATGTATCATCCTTATACTATAATTACAAAATATCAGTTTAAATACTTTGAATCTTTAATAGAAGAAGAAAATTGAAGTTATGAATAAATCATTAGTTATGGTGGTTTCACTTAAAATATCAAAATAAGAAACACCATGGATCTTGGAAAAAAGATACCCATGTTCAACGAAATGGGATTTAAATTTTTTTTAATGTAATTGAAAATTGAAATCAAGACATAGTGACTTTTGGAAGTGATGGTTCACTCAAGGATTAAGTATTTTGTATAACATTGACTATGAATATAAATCTAAAATCCTAAAACAATTTGTTTATTGATATACTGGAACAAAATATATTAAATGTTTCAAAACATTATGAAGAAATAATTGAGTGGTTTTATAGAACTATGATTTCTTGGTCAAGAACCTTGAATATAGAGGATTGGTAAAAAACTAGTTAGCAGACTAAATGGAATTATTTTTAATTGGGTGATTCTGAAAATTGATTCTAACTAAGAATGAAAGAATATAATGATTTATGTTGTTGAAGAATTATCCATCTTGGAAAAAATAATATGAAAAATATCAAACATGGAGAAAATATTCATTATTTTACATTTATAAAGAGATAAACTAATTAGATTTAAGCAATATTAAAAAGGGGAAAGATTATTAATTCTTCACATAAGAAGGTTGATATTTGGTTTACTCAAACTTTAGAGCTCATTCAATCAGATGTATATGGGATGATAAATAATAAATAAACATCTGAATATATGTTATTTATTAATTTAATTGATGAATTAACTCATATTACGTGTTTTATACTTATGATATACATGTTCTAGGCCTTAATAATGTTTAAAAGTATTTGAAAACGTTTATAAAAATAGTGTAGTTTTTTTCTCAAGAAGATCTGAATAGATAATGGAACTGAGTTTACAATGGGGTGTTTGAAGCTTATCAGGAGAAGTATGGAATATAGAATTGAATTAGTTAACCATAAACAAAAAATAAAATTTTGTGGTAGAATGGAATAAAATATATTTGGTTGGGATGGATCAGAAAATGTTGGTTGAGCATGAGAGTTATTGATAATTTTGTATGTAAGAAATTGGAGAAATGTTTCAACTTAAAAATTATTGTTTAAAAATGGTAAATATTGATATGACCCCATATGATATGTAAAAAAAATATCTAATTTTGAAGTATCTTCATGTGTTTAGAATTCCTTGTGTTATCAAGGTAAAAGTTGAAAATCTTGGGATGTTTTAGAAGATAAGTGTTGATAGAATTTTTCTAGGATATCATCCAAATGGAATAAGATATTTTTGAAATAATAGAGACTTAAAATGTTTTTATTACTAATATTGTAAATGCACTGGAATATTAAAAGTATGATTTTTTATAGGATGAACCAAGTTACAAAAGTGATGACAAGGATATTCTTATTAAACTGTCTGAAGAAATTTTAGAAAAAGATGAAACTATTGAAGATGTATAGATTGAATAAGAAGATTCATCCATTTTTACTGATGAGAAACAATGTCATGAATCCCATCCATGTTTGAGGTGGAAATTACATGCCTAAAACAATAATGGAGATCAAGTAAAAAATTTACACAATAAGAGATTTTTTAGGATAAAAACTCATACATTATTGTTTTATCATGTTTAAATAAGATGTTTTTAAGAATAATTAAATCAAAAAGAGTGGGTTGATCCTATGAATGAATAATTAGACCAGATAGATAAGAAAGAAACTTTGAAGTTAGTATATAGGCCATAATAGAAAAATTTCATCGAGACATAATAGGTGTTTAAAAATAAATTGAATAAAAAATGGTGAAGTGGTTAGAAATAAAGTAAGATTAGTGTTAGACATTCACATGTTATAGAGTGGAATTTTATTAGACCTTTTCATTGGTTTAAAGTCATGAAATAATTAGAATATTATATTATATTTAAACATAAAGGAAACACAATATATTCCAAAAGGATTTCATGCCTTACTTTTTAACTGGTGAGTTAGAAGGGGATATATTCATTGATAAACCAAATGGGTTATTTATAAAACCCCACAACTAGATGGTCTACAAAATATAGTTTGAATTTTAATTTTCACTTTTTTGGATGGTTTGATAGGAAAACCAAAAATTAGAATGAGTTTTTTTGGGTTTTATAATCCCAAAATGGTGTTTTTAGATGTGCTTTAAGCTTCAGTGGAAGTCCAGTGGGTTCAGGAAAGAACTAGAGGAGGAACGATTGGTTAGGGTGGTTGAAAATAGCTACAGAAGGCCATTCACGTCAGGAATAGTTATTCATGATGTGAATAGGCTTCACGATGTAGGTTCTGTCAGTGAACGGGGGATGTCTAGGATCCCAAGAGAAAATATTTACAATTCACATTGTGATAGTATATGTCACACTATGAAACATGTTGGTAGATCTTTTTAAAAAATGATAAATTGGGGGCTCCCCCCCCTTATTCCTAGGGAAAATGTTGGGCATGGAGGGATGACAACTAACTCCTCCCTCCCTCCTCCCATCACTATTATTATTGATTTTTTATGTAATTAAATTCCATCATCATGTTAGTTCCCCCTATACTCCTCCCCCCATTCATCTCCCTCTCATTATTTCTGATTTGGGGGATGTTTTTTTAGGTTGAAAATTGAGATTTCACTAGAGAATAGTGAAATCACTCAATTTCATCAGAGTTTTCATACATCCTAGGAATAAAAAATAATGAGATGATATCCTATCTCTACTACTCAATGTTATACTAAGGTATTTATATATTTTTAATTTTATAAGGGTTTTCCATAAATTGAATTATTAGATTATTGAATCAGTAATGTTAATTGGGGGTTTTGGGCATTCTAGATCTAGGGGTGTGTTGGGAGTTGATTTTACCATGTTTCTCGTGGTTTCCTTATGATGAGGTCGACTGGTGATATTTTAAACTTATTTCCTATTTTTAAATTAAATTAATTTAATGTTTAAATTATAAAGAACAAGTTGAATATTTAATTATAATTGTTAGAATTAATTATTGTTTGTTCCGATTTGTGTTAGGGACTCATGTTGATAGGTGGGGGAAATATGGACTTTATGATCCTTGATGGAATTTTTTTATATTCATTAAATAATGGATTAACTTTAGTTTAAGGTTGTTAGTCCTTTCTCATCTACCATTTTTTATTATTCATTTTTTATATGCATGATGCATTCACCAAAAAAACACTTTTAGTAGAAGGACTCTTTAAATTGTATAAGTGTTTAATAAAAAATGAATCATAGGATTGAATTTCACAATGTATTGAGGTCCACGTTAGACCATCAGGTACCAACTAGAAATCTCAACTACCAATGGCTAAGGATATAATTGGAATGTATTAGGTTACAGTGATCCTATTGTAGGTAATCTTGTAATCTCAAAGAGAGAAGAGTGATTACTCAAGATGCATAACAATGGGGATGTCTATGAGAGATATCCTATATCCATAGGGATTATTTGTAACACCCTAAGGCAAGTGTTCTTCTTCCACAATGATTTTATCACTTGAGTTGTTAAACCATGTGGAGACAATAGGATGGTTTAGACCAACCTTTTATGCTTAGGAATTGGAATGGGATTAAGGTTGTCTCCCCAGTGTTACTTTCCTATGACTCCATTGAGGTAATGATGAGACCTATGGAATCCTATTAGGTCTCCCTATGACTTGTAACCCTATTGATATGGTTGACTTGGTAATGTTTAGTGATTTTATATGGTTTCACCTTAGAACCCATACATATGATGTAAACTCGAGAGGTCATGGATAATGAGGATGGGATTGAGTGTTCAAACTACCTCTATTAAGTATTTTTTTATTTTAATATGGTATATGATTTCCCATGATGCTTAGGAATGATACATTGGGCCTAGAACTGAAATGATTTCCTAGGATGCTCAGGAAACATCTCTTCACATGGATGAGACACTACGAATCTCGGTATAGTTGTGATCAATTCTCATGGAATATTCAGAGTGGATTACTAGTTCAAATAGCTTCTAGTTATTTTGTTGATACTGAAGACTATTTATAGGGAAGTCACCTAAGATAAATCATTAGAGAATGTGTGGCCACATGTATATTAATATAAGGGATTTCAGTGGTTCCATTATTATTTTGATACCATTGTGAATACATAGGTGCTAGTATTTGAATGGGGATACCAGTAGAACATTCTGAATTACTATGATGAATGGGATTTTAATGGTATTATAAGGGTTTGGGTGGGAATGTACCCCTATATTGATATTGAACATAATGAGGGTGATGGTGGTTTCCCTGTGATCGATGTCTAGGATACCCCATATGATCTAGTGGAAGCACACCTAATGGTTTGGTTGAGAAGATGTGAGTTATTGGGTGCCCAGGAGATTGATCATGGGATTCAAGTAGGGTATTGCCTTTGATTTTATAGGTCGCCTAGGAATTATTCATTCTTAGATGTATAGGATTTCCAATCTCCCATCTTAGGAATCATTCATAAACCTGACATTAAGAAGACTAAGTACTACCATGGGGTTCATCTTAAGGGTTTTATGATGAAGGATCCTTGGTGATAACCCAGGGTCTACTAATTATAATTTTGGAGGAATGATCATGGGATCCCTAAGGAATTTATATAGGTTCCCCTAAGTTTATGATCAGGATTAGAGACATTTCGGCGCTGACTATGATAGGTATGGTAATTAGGGTAACAAAACTAAGGATCTATGATGTTTATTGTGATTATCCTAGTTTATATTTAGGCATACCTAGGGAGGTTGGGATATTCACTACCATATTTATGGTGAAATTATTAAAAAAAAATTGACCTTGAGTTAATGTAAGTATAGTTGTTGGTTGTTTATTTTTCCACATTTTATCTGTTTATTCAAGGATGTGCATGTCATAGGCACATACACTACATATGTTGGGTATGTATGGGACCTCGTAAATGGTTCCCTAATGAGTTTTTTACTCATATCCTATTCTATATTCCATTACACTAGAGTGCCAGAGAAGGATCTCAATTTGATTCATTCATAGGTTGGGTTGAGTCCCAATATTATGCATTCAAGCTCAATAAGCTCGAGTGAAACCTGGGGATTGGGATAAGGTATGTCTCTGAGTGTTTATGGAGCTAGAATATTTATTTATTTTATTTATTTATATGTATCTAGTCTAGCTAGTGGGAGACCACTATTATAAGTATGATGTGGTTGTTTAGATCCTTATTGTGCTTCATTTATTATCATTCTTTTTTATATTAATCATCTTCTATTTGTATTTTATTGTTGATGTATGATATTTGGTTATTTTTCTGTGATTGTTCACTAAGATTGGGGGTATAGTTTCCCTAATGTACTATCTTAGAAAGCTATTTCTAGTCGAAATACTTTTTTGTATGGGGAGTCACTCCTAATTTCACATTCTAAATATATCCATATGTTATTCATGGAGTGAGCTGGGCTGGGTCGTTACAAAGTAGTATCCGATCTATTTTTATCTTATCTTACAATTTTAGGATTTTGTAGATTTTTTATATTGGATTTTTTTAGATCATGTGATGTATGTCAGGTTAGTGCATTAAGAACACCTATTCTGATAGTAAGTCAAGGTTACTAGGGGTATTGGATTTATATTTTGTATTGTAATGTTATAAATGTATATGGTTGGAGGTTCTTGATTTATTATTGTTTTTCAGCTCTTAGTTCCTTGGAAAGAGGCCAATGATTTTATTTTGAATCGTATCCTCGAGAGGTAAGATCTATTTCATGCTTCATATTTGGAATATAAGATTCAAATGACATACAGGACTATTAGTACATGATTGAAATAATGACTAAGGATAAACCATTTAAAGTGTCAACAACTGATCATAAAATTTTTTCCCATTTAGTTACTCAGTGGAATTCTAATGATCTAGGACAACTTGTATTTATATTACCTTCTAATGGATAGTCTTGTGGATCTAAAATGATACACCCGATGATGATAAATATATATAAAATTGGTGTAAGGGATGAATAAATAACAAAGTGGGATAGAACGGGAATTAGATTCCATAGTGATGAACCCATAGTGGGTGAATTTTATTTCGATGTTAATTGATAAAATGGAAATGATCTCGCTAATTTAAAATTCCAAAAATTAATTATATGGAATGTTACCACATATCATGGAATGGTATTCTAAATAATTGACTCATGTAACTATGGATACATGATGTTGATTACAAGATAGTGATTATATTATGTATGTGACAATAAAAGAGAATATGATCCTTGAGGGGGGTGAATACCATATTAGTTGGTCTGGTGAGGATCGGTCCAGGATCAAGGATCCTTGACGGGGTGACTCATGTATGCGAACGCCTAATAAGGATCTTTATGAGATTACAGATTCTCAAGGGGTAATCCCCATATGTAGATACCCAGTGAGGATTGGTGCCCTTGTAGTCTAATAGTTGGAATGTGATTCCTTAACTTTTGAACCCTTATAGGTCACTATTTTTCGATTTCAGTTATTTAAAGTGACTACTAACAGCCTATAATGTGTTTTCCAATATATCATGGAATGTAACTCTACTTAAAGTGAATTTTGGTATGGTTTTTTAGTATAATATGACCTTCATATGGTGATTTCAATTGAATCTAGCCAATAATTTTGGTTATTTAATGTGTCCAGTAACATCCTATATGATGTGTTCCCGTATAGCTTGGAATGATATTCTATCTAACTGAACCTCATGTTAATAGTTATTTTACATGGTTCTTGTAGAGAAATGTCATTAGGTTATTTTGACCATTTTTGTGACTAAGATTATGGGTTAGGTGATAGATCCCAGTACTTTGAGATAGGGCTCTGAATGTAGACAAGTCGAGCATTATGATTGTGGAGTAGGATGTTTTCCACATTTTTATCGAGATACGTCATGCAAGGGTAACCCATGTGGTGGGTTAGCCCAAGTTTGTGTATTATTGGATATGGGAAGCATAGTTTGGTTCTTTATAGTATGATACTACTGTACGTGAGGGTTGATTAGGTATATGATAAAGGAATAGTGATTATTAATGGATCTGTATCAAGGAAAGAAACTTGAGTGATAGTTCTTGTAATTTAAGGAACCTATAATGCCTTGTTGTCAAGGTGTGGTTTCGATGGAATGATAAGGGTGATTCCTAGCCTAGTGTGTTTTTTGGGATGTGATTTATTAGCAATGAAAAATCATAGGTAGATTCTCATGAAAATAATGATTCCGAGTAGCAGCTAGACGTGTGGTTGGCTTCATGATTTGACATGCCATGGAGCATGGTTCGTGGTTATGGTGTGCTAGCCTATTTCCATGATACAAAACTCATAGGAGTGTGAGTCGGGTGATATGATTAGTTTATATGGGACTATAATATTGTTATGTTGGATGACAAAGAAATGGTTCATGTTGGTTGTGCATGGTACTCATTTAAGTTTGAATTGGAAAGTGGTAGGTATGAGGCAAGAACCAATGGAGCTCGATGAAACGCTTGTGGGAATGGAGGCCCAAGGTTTGAATGAAATAAAATATTTCCTTACATCATAGAAAATTCATCATAGCTAGATTGATATTTGTTCTATAACTGATTTGGGTAAATTATAATATGGTTTTGATGGGATGAGGTAATCATGGATCGGGATGAGCGACATGTAGGTGATGTTGGAACCTATTTTGGTGAAACTTGATGAGTGATATAAGGAAAGATATATAGTGTGGAAACCACCATAGTCTATTAGAATATGAACGTGATGTATTAAGGGTCATTATCATGACATGATCTATCATTAAAATTTTAAGTTGGTTCTTAGACACTAATGATCTATAAAATCTAATCTATTTGGTTCCCTGTAATTTCTAGATTGAAGATTTAGATGAGGTATTGCATGGATCTAATGTGATTTCATCTGGATTGTGATGTTTCTGGTGTGATCCAATGAGGGTTCATGTGGCGAGATGTTTTATGGGGTGAAATAGTTTCATGATTTGGTTCAAGGGCGAAACCAAGTTTAATCTCTTGGTTTAAGGGGTGAATAAAGTGAATAAACATATTAAAGGTGCCCTATATGAAAAAAATGCTTGGTAAAGCTAAGGAATCTTGTAACATGATTTGGGAACTTCATATTTGGTATGATGGGGGTCTTTTATGGTTCAACCAATACCTTTTCAGAAAAGTTCTAGATATGAATGTCCAATGTATAGACAATGGATAAAAAATAGTTTTGTTTATAAATTGATATGAGAGGAAATAATTTATTTCTTATTGATGTTTTCTTTCATTTTTGGGTGAGTTTGGATGGAACCCATACTAAGAGGATCATTAGACCCTTTATAACACATTTCAATAGGCCATTCCAATGGTGGGTAGTACTATGGATCAGAATTGGATTTTTAAGCTACAAATTATGGTGCGGAGAACCATAATCCAATTGATGATTTGTTTCATCAAAATTGGTTACCAAAAAATAGATGTGTCAGGGAGTGATAAATAGATTCATTGATGATGGTTTCAAGTGGTGTCTCAAGTTTTGTTAAATAGTGCATTGCACGATGGATTTGTGTAATTGGAGCTCGTTCAATGTTCCAGATTAGAGCATGATGAACTAATCATGGATTAGTTACTAGAGTAGGTTAGGTGTTTCGATTTAATGTTCAACAGGACTTCTTATAGGTGAGATGGTTTATGGTGGGGATATTTTAAAAACCTACATATGGATGAGTTAAGAAATTCATCAAGAATTTGAATTTTTACTTTATCAGATGGTTTATATTGAAAACCAGTAATTGGAACATGGTTATAAGGGTTTAAGAATCCTAGAATAGTTTTTTTATTCATTTTTTAATATTCATTTGAAAGTCTAGGTGTTTAGGTGATCACCAGAGGATGAATAGACACTCGAGGTGGCTAAAAATAGTTGTAGCAGTCCATTTACATTATGAATTGTGATTTATGACATGAATGGGCTTCATAGGGTAGGTTCTAGATGTGAACTGGGTCTAGCCTGAAGCTCTAAATAAAATTCTCAAAATTTATAGTGTAACTATAAATTTCATTCTATTAAACATTTATCAACTTTTTTAAAAAATTATTAAAATGGTATTGTCCCTCTTTATTCCTCAGAAGAACACAATTCACATAGGGCCAACAACCAACACCTACCTTCCTCTTATATTCACCATTCTTGGTGATCTTGGGTGAGATTATATGTTTTTTTATTAGGTTACTCCTCTTCTCATCCTCTTATTCATCCACCTCTCATTGTTGCTGATTTTAAGGATGTTTGTTTTAGATTAAAATTTGATATTTCACTAAAGAAAACTGAAATCACCAATTTATTAAAAGTTTTTCTAGATCCTAGTATGAGGGTAAATTGAGATAATATCTACATGATTTTTTTCTTCATTGTTTTCATGTATGTCTCCATTTTTTATTCTCTAATTTATTTCCCCTAATTTAAATTTTTGAGCTGTTGAATCAGTGGTTTTTATTGGGGTTTTTGTGATTCATAGATTCAAGGGTATATTATGAGTGGTCTTCCCCCCATCACTCACAGTTTCTATTTAAATAGGTATACCAATGATATTTTAGTATTATTTTCTATTGTAAATTAAGTTAACTAATTTTTAGAATTACTAAAATTGAATTGAGTAATTAATAATGATTTTTAAATTAATTACACTTTGTTATGATGTTATTTTGGGACACATGTTGATAGGTGGAGGCCGAATAGACGTAGGGATCCTGAGTGGATGTTTTTGAGCTTCTTTAAAAAATTGATTCTCTTTGGTTTAAGGTAGTTTTCCCTTATGCATCTAACTTTTTTATTATGAATTTTCTCACATTCATGTGGCATGCGTAACCTAGCTACTTTGGGTGGTAGGCATTTTTAAAATTTTTAATTCTTTTAATAAAAATGAATCATAGGATTAAATTACACTAGGTACTGAGGGCCCCAATGGGCCTTAATGTACCAGTTGTACATATCGGTGACTGATGGATGGGGATATAATTGGAATGTATTAGGGTGTAGTGGCTCTAATGCAGGTGATCTAGGGACCTCAATGAGTGAGGAGTGGTAACTCAAGATGCATGGACAAGGGATTGGCCATGGGAGATACCATAGAGCCAATGGTCTCATTAAGATGAATAGGTTTGAGTGTCCCCTCTCTGCCCACATAGACTTGATCACTTGGATGGTTAGACACAAAAATACCGTTGGATAGTTCATACATTCAATTTAACCAAATATGATTGGGTAAGGAATTACCTTAAGGCCATCTCCCTAGTGTTACTTTATTAGGGGCAAGTAGGCATCGATGAGACCTATGGATCATTAGTAGGACCCCTTTTGATTTGGGACCCTATCAATAGGATGTTCTTGGGAACAAGTAGATATGGTAGCAGAGGTCGCCGTAGAACCCATACAGATGATGTAAGCTTGAGGGACTATGGATAGTGATTATGTAATTAGGAATTTGTCTATCCCCTATTATGTTTTATTTTATTTTAATATGGTATTTCATTTCCAATGATTATTTGGGAATATTTTGTTAGCCTTGGAACTGATAATAATTTCCCCATATTCCCAAGAATCACCTGTTGACATGGATGAGACCCTAGGATCCCCGATATGGTTAGGATTCAATCTTTCATTATATTGGGGTAATATCACTAGCTTAGATAGAATCAAGTGATTTAATTGATATGGTAGGGAATTTCTATAGTAGGTATCTAAGATCTAGAATCAGAGTGTGTGTGGCCACATATATAGAAATACTCAATATGGAAAGGTTTCCTTCATTATTTTGATACCATTGCGAATGATCGAGTGTTGGGATTTGAATAAAGATACCATTGGACCATTTTTAATGGTCAAAATGAAATATATTTCAATGTTTATATGAGGTGTGAGGTGGACATGTATATGGATGTCAAACATCTTGAGGGAGACAGTGGTATCTACATGATTGATGCCTAGGATGCCACCTAAAAAGGGTGTATGAACCACTGATGGTTCGGCTGAGGTGTTGTGAGTTATTGGATTCACATGATATTGACCATGGGATCCAAGGAGGGTATTCCCTATGATTTTTTAGGTCTCCTAGGAATCAGTCATGCTTAAATATATATATGATTACATAAATCCTCTCTATCATAGTAATCATCATCAATCAGACATTGAGAACACCTAGGTACTACCATGGGATTCAACTCGAGGGCTTGAGGATAAAGGATTCCTGGTGACACCCTAGGTTTCACTAATCAATGTGATAGAGGCATGTTCATAGGATCTTGATGACATGAGAAGATGTTTCCCTGATTTTATTCTCATACTTAGAGACATTTCGGCATTGTCCAATATAGGTATGGTTGATTTGGGTCACGAACATGAGAATCAATGATGGTTATTATGGTTGGCCCAATTTATATGTACCCTTGGGGTTATTTGGATATTGGTTGGAATGGTCAATGTGACATGCTCATATATTTTTCGACATTGATTCAAAGTAGTTATAATTTTTTTGTTTATTTTTCCACAATTTAATTAGTTACTATAGTTTTGCATGTAACATGAACATACACTACATATGATGGTTATTTATGAGACCACATTGGTAGTACCCTACTGAGTTTTTTAATCACACCTTGCTTAGGATACTATTTCAATGGGGAACATGGGAATACACTCACTTGAATGCACACATTATTGATACTAGATGCAACAGAAGTGCCATTAGTGGGGATTATTTATGTTTTATTTTAACATAGAAATTCCCAAAACAAAAATAAAGGATATTTCGTGTTAAATTTATAATTAATTTATTTATTTTTGAATGAAATATTACACTTATTATAGTCTTTTTATGATTTAGATGTTGATAATTCTAAAACCCATATTCAGATTACTTCCATTTCTCTAGGAGGATCTGAGTGTAGAATCCATCTAGCAATGATCTGCACATGCTCCTTTGATATCCGAATGATTCCAATTGATTTATGGGTGCTATCTTGGTGAATCAATTCTCTTGGATTTTTCATATTTATCACTTTTAGTTCATTTGATCTTGAAGGAATATCTCTAGCAATTATCTTTCATGAGAGGGAGTGAGGAGGAAAGATTTAGAGGGAATTATAATGTTAAAAATGATTCTATAATCTCAATTATCTCTACACAATAGACATTAAAATAAATTTATAGTGCTAGAATTTAGGTTAAAATATTGTTCAACTATGTACCGAACCTTAAATAATATAGTAATAATTATTAAACCTAATTCCACATATTATTATTATTATTATTATTATTATTATTATTATTTTATGTCATGTACTAACTTTTGATGTGATAAATATTATTTATTAGATTGCAAATAAATATCCATCATCAGACGCAATCTTGGTTTGTTCCAATTCCTATACATTTATTGAATACCTAAATAAATATTTAATTAAATATTTTATTCATCAATAAATAAAATAAATATTTTATTCTTAATCCAAAAAATAAATATTTATCAAATATTAAAGTAATCAAATAAATAAATTATTTATTACCTTATGAATATTAACGACCAATAAAACAGGAATAAAATTATTTTTAAATCTTGATAATAATTTTTATTTCATTAATTGAATTTAAATTAAATTTAACAAAGATCAATATAAACACTTAGAGTGTGACCATCTAGAATTATTTCCCATTGGTACTAGGTGGCATCACCTAAAGTCTAAGATTACTATCTAGAAATTGGTCAAGGAACCCAAGATAAAAAACTTAATGTCATAGTGTCTCCCACCACATATGAATTCTAATTTCTCAATATAATCCCCCTATCAAAATATCTCATCAATCATGTTTCACATCCATGTCATCAACCTATGTGTTCGATAAATCTTTCTTTGATGGTCAGAAATAAATATGTCGTTGCACCATGGCCATGGAATTTTATGTGACAATACTATTCTAATAAAAGGTATTGGATATAATATTCCATAAATATGGAAGAGAAAAATCCTTCCTCAAATTATCCATTAATAACATGTCATTACCAACACACCAAA
Source organism: Viscum album (assembly GCA_963277665.1). NCBI lineage: Eukaryota > Viridiplantae > Streptophyta > Magnoliopsida > Santalales > Viscaceae > Viscum > Viscum album. The sequence continues at coordinate 402,194,414 of OY728126.1, forward strand.
CATACCGTACTTTCTTCTAACATATGGCATGACAATTTTGCTCTGTAAATCTAAGTGTATGAGTCATGACATGAATCAATGATAATATTAAAGTCTAAGGGCCATTATATATGCTCATATATAGGAATATCTGATGACATAAAAACTTGTGGAATTCCTACTATTGGGTATATCATAATATTCTATCATGAAGATTACCAAGTGTGAACTTCATGAGAAGAAGCCCCATCCACTTATTATTACTCGCATATAACTACCATGAACCAACCCGGGTCGACCCTGAACCGGTCACCTATGTAGAGACCCATACTTGAAGTACATAGACATTACATTACTTTTATGGAATACTTAATACATAACAAAAACAAACACCAAAGGACCGTAATAGTTTAGTGTCTTTGGAAACTTGGAACATAATCTTCTAATCATGGTAAAAGATCTTCAACATCTCCCATAAAGATCTTCCCCTTTTGTTTTCTTACCTATAACCTTTCTTTATATCCTGAGGAAAATAAAACATTAAAAAGGTGAGCTTAAATTCTCATTAATGGTAAACATAGAGAACATAAAACAATCCATAAATATTTGAATGCAAAAACTTGAACATAAAATCTAAACATCAAAATCTTGAGCAAAGACATAAATATTGGAAGTACGTAAGGCATATATCATAATGGAACATCAATCATGATAAAATATCATGGTAATAAAACATGTAATTGTGGAAAACCATTAAGAACATGATATGATTTCCATAGTATCTAAGGCATTACTACTAAGACAATCTTAGTGGACAAAGTCCCTTTCTGAATCGATTTCACTCCTTGTTCCAGTCTTGTATCACTGAACTAGATTAACTTACCCTTCTAGCCATGTCTATCTCATGAGATATAAATCTTTACCCAATGCATTGGAGGGAGATATAAGTCCCACCCATCTCATAATGAAATCATTCTTACGTGTGCCACAACATAAACATAAATCATTCATCATAACCCAAAGAATAAAATGGGTTTCATAAACATCATCCCATTATAACATACTCCATATAAAAGAAATGGATGTCATTTAATCATAAGACAAATCAAACCATTTAAATAATAGAGACATTATACTTGAAATATAAACATACTAAATAATGTCATCTTAGATGGAAAATAGTTTTGACAAAACACTTGAAATGAATTCTTGAGGAAAATATCATTTCTTCTTCAAAATCATTTTCTTTTCTCAAAATGCCATTAAATTTTAAAAGAAAAGGATTTTGTAGAAAATAATCATGAAATTTTTTAGAGTAATCTTCATTGAAATAAGTCGTTATGAAACCGTAAAAATCCATTCTACGCCATATAAGTTAAAAAAACATTCTTCTCGTACTTTTGCAAGAAAAGTCAAAAAGTTCCTTGTTTGGTAAACAAAAGATAGATTCCTTTCATAACATGTGCTAAAAGTCAAAAATGGGTAAAAAGGACTTTAAACATACATGAAATTTTTTAATAAAACATGGACATGGATGATAACAATAACCCTAGTAAATACTTACGTATAAGCAATCTCGGATAAAAATGAGATTTGCAAAATTATCCTTTACCTTAGGTCTGATATGCTTTGTACTTATCTGAAACTCCTGTATAATGATTTAAATAATTTCATTTACTTATTATAGAATCATATTCATTGTTATTATATCATATATGTTTCAATTATGACTTTATATTACCCGTTATTTTGTAAATTCCATTTTAAAGCAGTGTTTTGGGTAAAATCATTTTATTTATCGTACATGTTTGGACTTGTTGTTATTGATATTATTATTACTTATATCATGATTTTCTTACTTCCAGAACATAAATCATGATTTATATATCATATATATTCAGTATATATATATATATAATAGATAGATGAATGAAATGAAATACACCGTTCATGGAGACGGTAGGCTGTACGTACGCATGAACGCTGTTTTCGTATCCTTATTGAATGAAATTAAGTAAATGAAACATATATGTACATAAATCCAGTATCATTATTATGTAATATCTTTCATGATTATTTAGTATATATACTTTATAATCATACTTGAATGGTAAATCATGGAAAATGAATCTCATCGCGTTCGTGGAGACGGTAGTCCGTACGTACGCACGAGCGATGATATCGTTCCCATAATTATTGAATAGAATTGGAGTGGATTATATAATATCTCAGAATAATTATTATGTAATAATAACCATATATAGTTATTCTTTACACTATTATACCCATCCAAGTAAGGTGGTGGTGGAAAAACAGATTACACCACGGCGTGGAGACGGTATTCGGTACGTATGCACGCGTGGTGATTTTGTTTTCCATATGATGGATAGAAGGTGAAATGGGGTTTTTTCATATTTATAATAACATATCATTATATTAGTGATACTGATGTTATTAATTTATAATGAAACTAATAAATAATAATAATTTGAAGAAGAAAGAAACTTGATTGAATCGGTAAAAGAGATTACCTCTTCTTTGACGCAACTCTTTTGAGCTTCCTCTTAAGGGACTAGAGTTGGTTTTTTGAGAAGACCAGAACCTCCAGAATGTTTCTAGAGAAGTGGAGAATAGAAATAGTTAGGGGTTTTCCGAGCTTTAAGGATCAAAGTTGTGTAAAGAGGAGAGGGAGGAGGTTCCCTTTTATAAGGGAGGAGAGGGTCACCTTTGGAAACCTCAAAAATATTAATTTATAATAAATCAAACCCCACATAAAAACATCCAAAATGACTCAAATCTGAATATTATATGATATAAGGTTTTAAAATCATCATCCAATAAAATTTATACATGTTGTGAATTTATTTTAAACCTTATAAATTTGATTTATCCATATTTAATTTATTTAATCTTATTTGTGGTAATAATAATCTGGATTTTATATTGTTATAAATAATTAATTATGTGTTTTGAATTATCCATAATTTGGTACTTTATAAAATTTTAGACCATATAAATTTTAATTTATAATTTTTAAATATTTATGTTATTTTTAATCAATTTAATAATATGTTATTTTTATAAAATAACAATAGTTTTCATTTTGACATTATTCAATTATTTGAATTTAAATAAAATCTAAACAGAGGATATATTCGAAAAAAAAAAGTTTAATAGATTCTTAACATGTTATATTCATATATAAAATTTGTGTAAAACATTAATTAGTTCATATAATGTTTATTTTAATATTTATAAAACCATTTATTTGATATTTCTCTTAACAAAACAATTACTACATCATTTTTGTATAATAATTTAATATACTTATTACTTGCATAAAAATTAAAAATAAAATACTATGATGAAGATAAATATAATAACTTTAATAATAATATTTTTACTCGAAATTATCATCTTAAAATCAAAACATGTAAATTTTTATATTTATTAAATTATGAAGGTGACATCTTTGACATCATTTAAAATAATATAATATAAATGTTCTAATCTGTTTTATAAGGATCCAAATGGTCAAAAAAATATACCCTTGTATGATTAGGGTATATATATATACTCTAAAAATAAGTTTTGGTCAAGTTTATGGTCCTTTTAATAGGTATTATTACTTTAATAAAAACTATATTATTGATTTTTCACTAAATAAACAATTTCTGCATCACTATTGTGTCACCATTAATGACAATTATTTAATTCTTAAAAATTATAAATAAATTCCCATGATGTAGATAATTTTATTATATTTCTGGATAATATTCATGTTCTAAGTTTCATGAAGTTTATCACTAAATTAAAATTATTATACTTATAAGATTTAAGAGAGTGACATGTTATCACTTTATTTGGTTTTAATAATAATTAAATTAATTTCATGGTCAAAAGTCCATAAAATGAATTTATTCTGACCCTTAGGTGATATGGGTCTACTTTTAGTTTCCAATAGAATTTTGGAATATGTTAAAGTAATTTTATAATCTTATTTTCACCCTTAATTACCTGATTTACCTTTAACTACAGTAAATAAAAATTACTGAAATTACTATTCATGATATCAAAAAATAAATAAAAGTAACCTATTAACATAATTTGGACCCACTTAATTCAAATATGTAATCCATTTTTCAAAATTCAAAACACAGAAGTTGTAGTAATTAATTTAAAATTAATCTCATTGTTAAGAAAAAGGGTTTAAAAGTTAAAACATTGCCAAAGATTGAAATGTTTTTACCTATGAATTCAATGTAAAATTAATGGTAATGATATAAATTATATTAAATGGTAAAAATATATTCTATTTATACTTAAAAACCATTAAATATTATTATTTAACCATATAAATTATTGCGATGAAAAAAGTTTTTAATTAAAATATAGCGTGTTTTTACTATTCATTAAAATATGAAAGTTATCAGAAAAATATGAAAAAATTATCCAAAGTAAATTTTTACATCCTGATTCCAAAGAAGAATTTTATTTTGTCAAATTGAACTTATAAACATTTCAAAAACTAGATTTAATGTGGGTGTTCCATCAAAAGGTGGCAAAACTGCATTTTTTGAAAAATACTTATTTTACCCGAAAAATTTATTTTGTTCTCATACCATGTTCTAGAAAATGTGTAAGATGAATAATAATGTTATAAAATTAAAATTTTAGTTAACACTATTCATAATGGCTAGCCCATAATAATATTATAACAATATATCATTGTATAGTGAAACCCGGTGTTGCGTACAACACACCCTATTGAGGAAGGTCGTGATTGCGTGTAATGCAAGCCAAGTCAGGGTTGCATGGAGTGAAAGACTCCTTTGTTGTTGTGTATAAAAGAATCCAACCATATTTCATTTATACATTGAATATATATATATATATACACACACACACACACTCAATGTTGCGTAAAATAACTACTATCAAAAAAACTTGAAATTGTATGTAACTAAATCCAAAAATAGTGTTTCATATACTGCAAGATAATACGGTGTTTTGTATAGCGCAAGATAATCTTGGTGTAGCATTAAAGACATCAATTAAATTAAAAAAAATTCTCATAAAATCTCGGCGTGTTACATTCTACCCCCCTTAAAATGAATTTCGCCCTCGAAATTCATCGGGGTTATAAATGGTTTTTTACTTGAAAGTTTCTTTCATAGAAACCCACATTGTAAGAAGGAATACTAAAACTTAATTTTAAAAACTAATGTATGAAACGTAATGGTTACCCAAATTAACTCCTCACTGGGTTTCCACATAGAAGAACATAGGTGAAAATCGGGATATGGAAGAGAAATCTAACCATAAAGTTCTGATGGAGAGTGCTGGAGAACATGGCTATGAAAAATACAACAATCACAAAGCCATAAATTTTTTATGATTTAAGGTACCATCTGATTCATTGGATATAAGGACACTAGGACAATATTTTTAGTTTTCAAGATCATTTCCCTAAAGTTGAATAATTTTTGAATTAAAAGAAATACTTACTTGATTTTGGTACAATCTCACCGTTGTTCGTGCATTGAACAATTTCCACTTCATCTCTTAAAGAAATGAAGTTGAATTTGTCATTTGTGAAGCATTAGAAGATCATGTGATAGAACGATGGGTCATTCCATCTGTCTCAAAAAAAGGTTAGCAAAAGTTATCAAATATACATAAGTCCATCTATGGTGAGGTTAATCATATATGATTCCAAAAATGGACTTATACTTCATCTATCATACCGCTTAATAAAATAAAACTAGTTTCTACTAACCAGGGACTTCCTGTAGGCCAGAGGTAAGCGATAAAGGCCTGTCACACTTCGGTTGTGGGTTCAATTCCCGCAACCTTTTCTGACGCAACGGGTTGTCGCCCGTCCTGGAGGTTGTCCCTTTTTATAAAACTACATTATTCTAACATTCCTGCAATAATATCGAAAAATGTTCTAGCCTAAAAAAATACTATCTTATGTCTAACTTAATTCATTCCAATCTTTAGACTTATCCAAAATACTTAGTTCCAAGCTTATAGTATAAATAAAATTATTACTTGAAAGGTCACATAACAAGCACATGAATACCATCATTTATCCCCCATATATCATAAGATATATCTTGTTGGTCACATTCCAAACATGTGAATACCTTAATCATGTATTCTTTTGAAAAAATAATTATCATAGAACCTTAGTGAAAACATGAATGCTGTCAAAAGTTCACTCCTTCCACATACCAAAATCCCAAAATTGCTATATACTCAAACCATGATATCACTTTTTCCTTATATCTGTCATGAGCTCATTAATACTATCAAACATCTCATTATCTCTTTATCCTTTCATTATGCACATATCATCTACCTTCCAAATATATTTGAATAACCTTTCATGGTTACCGGTACCATTCATCATATACTTTCAAAAACTCAAGGAAAGACAGCAGTGTAAAAATCCTTAGATTTTTATTTATTCCGTAGTACCATACATTATTATTGATAAACATACAATCATTCCACTGCCTTCTTAAACCACTGACTGAGCTTCATCATTTCTTTTATCTCATATATTATTTGTAGTCTCTTCATCATCATCCACATAAATACTACCCATATGACCCTACTGATTCTCTTCATGATATTTTTCTGTAGGGCATTGGTTTTCATAATGCCCGTACATTCCACATTTAAAACATTTAACCATTGTTTATCTCTTAGAAATACCATTATCCTTGTCCATGGTGTTAACTGAACCTTTTCCTTTACAATTATTGTCTTTGTGTTCTTCTTTTCCACACCCAAAGCATCTTCCAGTTCCTTTGAAACATTCTCTCTGATGCCTCTTCCCACAAGATTTACATGAGGGAAATTTAACTTTCGTTCCTCTATGATCATCATGAAAATCCATCTTTCTCTTATTAGCTGAGTCAGGAAACTTACCAAATTTGAGATTATTGATCATATTATGAGATTTCTGATTAGGAATAATAACGATATGTGGACTTCTAGATCCAATTTCATTTGGTTTCTCATGAATAATATCATTACATTGTCCATCATATCCTCCATTATCGTGAATCTTCCTATTTCCAGCCATTTTCTAAAACCCAAAAAGAATAGTGTGAGTGGAAAAAATCCTAATCAAGGGGGAGTACCTTCAATATATAACATTATCACACTCGTCCCTTTTATATTATTTATTTTATTTTTTTTATTTGGAATCAGGTGGCTCGGGTCGAGGCCTGAATTAAATTTGTTGAGTTCTTATTTAAAAGCGGATGTTTTCCCTTGGTTGCATCTAGCGCACCATGGTCGAAGCCTCGCGGCCTCACCAGGGTCGCCGCACGACCTTGACCAGCTCACCGCACGTCATTCCTGATGGTCGACTAATAAAATAAAATGAATTAAGAAGATTTTTAATAATAATGATAATATTAATGTCACTTGAAAATATTATTATTATTATTATTATCTTGGATAATAATTTAAGTGAGAGTATTATTTTTATTATTATTATCATTTTATTAAGTTATCATTATTAATATTTTTAACATTTTATTAAGTCTTTATTTTTATAATTGTTATTACAAAATTATCAATGTCATTAATGGTATTAAAATTATCGCCATAAATTATTATTATTATCATCATTAATTATCACCATTAAAGTTGTTAATATTTTAATTAATAATATTATCAATGTTATATAATTTTTTATTAATATTATTCTCTTTAATATTGTTTTTTTTTGTTTGGTTTGTTTTTAGTTTTATTTTTGTTTGTTTTTTTTATTCCTTGCGTTAGGGTTTTTTCTCTCTCACTCACTTTTCCTCCCTCCCTGTTGTGACCTATCTCTTCTCCCCCTTGGATCACGCCGCACCACCCCCCTATGTTCACTATCCCATTCATGTCGTGTTGCAGCTTCCCATTCACCGCTGTCGCGCGCCCCACTTGTCGGACAAGCCACACCCTAAAACTCCCCAGTCGGCTTCCCCTCGCGTCGTCGCCCCGTCACCCTATCTAGCCGGCTCACATCCCCCTACCTCTCACCCCCCCCCCCCACGCCTCACTCCATCCGGTGACCGCCTTCCGCCGGCCTCCCCATCTCCGGCCTCCTCGACCAGCTGCACACACCCCTGCAGAAACCCCCCATGGCACCCTGCCTGTTCCCGAAAGACAAATCGTATCGCCGCACCTAGGTCCAGCCATCAGACCTCTCCTGCTTCCCCCTTTGGATAAGTTTTCCCCCTTATTATTTGAGTTTTATTTTATTTTATTATTAATTCTTCCAGCGGGTATGAGTTCATATTTTAGGGTTCTAAAATGAAGTTTTTTATCTGAATTCGTGTTTTTGAGTTCGCGCAAGGTTCATTACAGTACAAACGGTGCGCGATTGATGTTTTAATATAGAATTTGAAGATTTCACATTCTTTTTCTGGAGTTTATACACCTGAGGTAGGTGGTTCCGCTCATAATTATTGTCTGATGAATTTATTTGCATGTTTAATTAATTCAGCATATTATTTAGTTAGTTTGCAGGGTGCGAAGTGCTCTTATTTTATTCCCTTGAGGTCCTATATGCATTGATTTGTTATTAATGTGTTTTTGTGATGTTAGTGTGATTTTCTGGAAACCCATGTCAATATGGTTTAGTGTTTTATAAATTGTTAAATTTTTAATTAAATGATATTTGTGGTGCAAATCATGTTTCAATAATATTACATCGTGTGTTTGGTTCTAAAGTTGCATTTTAAATAAAACCAAATTTATCGTTAGTGAAAACATTATTGCATCGTTTGTTAGAACTTGTGTTAAACTACTCAAACGGTTTCTTTTTAATTGGTGTAAGTGGTGTGGATTGAACTCTTGATGTGGCGTTGTGTGTGTTTGGTTACGAAAGAAGGTTTGGTTGGTTTTGAGTGTAAATTCATGCTCTGATCTTAAAAATTTGTTTATTAAAAGTCTTAAATGTTTTATTAAATAATTATTAAGAATTCAAGTTGTTTTAATTGGTCGTGTAAGAAATGCATATTTAGTTTTGGAACATTTTAGTGTGAATATTATTTCAAATGGCTTTTGTGTGTGCGAATGGTGGTTTTTGGTGTGCGTGATGTATTTCTTGGTTTGAGTGTATTATTATGACTTATGGCATGAACTTTGAATTACTTGAGCACAAACGGGAAGCCTGGGTACTAGGTGGGCGGACTAGACTAGCGTGCTAGTGATACAAGAGTGGCCTCGACCCAATTTCACTTAGTGGGATTAACGCTTACAACACTAACTGAACTTTGGATGATGACTGGAGACCACTATGGTAGGAGGTGTTTCCCTACCTGTGGCTCGTGCATGGGAATGTATGATATGGTTCACCGAGACGTGAGGTTCTAGGGTCCCACTTCTCACTAGTATCTTTAGGGTCTCTCCCATGTATTGTGCTCTTCTTTTGCTTTCTTCTCACCGTCGGCACACAGTATGATGTTGGGGTTACCAAGAAAAGTGTGTGTGCATGTTTACGTGTGTGCATGCATGTGTGTGTGTGTGTGCGTGTGTGTGTGTGTAAGTTAATTTAAGTTGTTTTCCTTTTAGATAATTTTCCCCCTTAAAAACCATTTTCATTAAAATTATTTAGTCACTTATTTATTTTTATTCTTTTAAATTGCAAATGTATTTGTCTTTTAATGATTATGCGTGGAAACTTTTCTCGGTGGCACCCTACTGGGCTTTTAGCTCACACCCTACATACACCATTGGGTGTATGTAGATTCTATTTCTTCTTCTTTCCAGGTTGTGACTTCATGCTCAGTGATGGTGGTTCTGGTTGTTGGTGGTCCTCTCATGCAGGTTGGTGTCGTGGTGTGTTGATGTTGCGTCTCTCTAGTTTTTTGGAGGTTTGAGTTTGAGTTTCTTTTGTTGTCGCTTATTTTGGTTGTGGGTTCAAGTTGTAAACCCCTGATTTTGTTTTCAGTTTAAGGCCCTATTTGGTTGTCTACTTTCAGTTTCAGTTTCTTTATCTTATCAGTTTTTTTGTGTTCACTATTTCGGGTAAAATCGTTCTCATGCGTTAGTTTTGATACCCGGGCACTTTTGCCAGCCGGTGGGGATCGGGAACGCCCTTCAGGCCTTACCGCGGACCAGGTCAGGCGCCGGGTCAGATGGAGACCCGGCTTGGTTCGTGAAAAAATGGTATCAGAGGGAAAGGTTTTCTCTCTTGGGTCATGTTCTTTTGAGATAGAGTCAGTGTAGACCAAAGTTAAGGGTGTCAGAACTCGACGTTCTGATTACGAGTAAGGTGCCTGGCCAGCACACCTCGTGGTGGGAATCGAGTTACCAACGTAAGTTGAGGTTCTTCTGATTCTTTGGTTCTTGCAGTTAATATTGTCTTGGGGAAATGAAAAGGGAGTAGGGTCAGTGGTCTTAGTGAGCTCGCATGGTCTGGAAGCCTTGTGGAGATAGGGACACTATCCTAAAATACTCTCTGTGGCCAGTGGCGTGATTGGCGTATGGCCGCCAACCATATGTTCCAATCACCCGCTGACCCTAGTTTCCTCCTACTTTGCTTCTCATCTCTTTGTTTTGAAATTGTGAGAATTTGGTTTTTAAGTAAAAATGATTTGGTCTTCGAAAATGTTTTGAAATAAAGTGCTTTAAAAATAAAATGATGTGAAAGGTTTGGAAAGTGTGGGTTGGATGTTTTGGTTTTGAAAAAATGGAAATCTTTGGTTTTTATCCTTGGTGTTCTCATGGGAAACCACATGTATGAGTGTATATGGAAAGATAAAGGGTTAATGGCATGAGCGGATGAGTGCCTAGATGGAGATGAGGTGGGTACTGGTGTGGCACGTGAACATGCATCTGTGAGGCCCATGGGACACCATTGGTGTTTGTGCAACCCACTGGCTTTGCTTATTTTCAAAATGTTTTGTTAAAGTAAAATTTTTTGTTTTTAAATAACCAGTGATTGTGTGGTGTGTCCTTGTATTTTTTTGAAAGGTTGGATGTGAGGTGTTTTGAGTCGAGGATCCCTTCTGGCTGGTTTGTGTCCTGAGTTTGAATTCTTATTTGTAAGTTGGTATACAAGTGTGTAGCTAGTTAATTCTTTTGAAAAGTACATTGGGGAGCCCTTGGAGTGGTTTCCCCTGCACGTTTGGTGTTCGCTTGTGTTATGTCCTGACCATTGGACCAGTTCAGTTGGGTCCATGGTTTTCTTTCTTAGCTAGTGTACACTCCCAATAAAGAGTTAATGTGAGAATGACGTGCAACCACAGATGGTTCGTCATTGGCCGACCCTCCAGTTGACTAAAGTAAGGACTCTTCCTTTTTAGTGACAATGATAAGTCTATTCCTTTTTTCCTTCAGTTAAGTGGATCCTCTTGCAGCGGAATGACATATGTGAGGCGAGTTGAAGGGAGTTTTGGTCCTTTTGAGTTGTCTGACTCATCAGGTATGAAGATGACATTGTTGTGTCTAAAGGTTCTCCTGGAACAGTGAAAGAAATTTCAGTGGGGAAAGTTGAAGGTGGTTTAGAATTATCAATGTTGACTAGTGTCTTGAAGGTCTTTGTGGTATTTTCGTCGGCCGCAAGGGTCATGTTCGGTGACGTCTTGCATTGTCAGTTCTCTTTGTTAGTCAAGGGTGAAGTTTGAGCCCATTAATTTGAAAGTTCTGTTTGGAAATGGTGAAGGAGATTCCAGTGGGGAAATGTGGAAGCATCATGGGGTGGTCTGTGCGGTCCACTATTCTAAATAACCTTTGTTCCTTCATTGGTTTCATTTAAGAAAGGGTCTATGTTAGGCCACAAGTGTGGCAGGCCCAGTCACATGGGGATGCTACGGTCGATTGCAGAAATCACTTGTTTTTTAAGACTCAGTTTGAAGTCCCTCTCCAAATAATGTTCCTCTCAACAGTAATGGTCATATTCAGGTGACGATTTGTGGTGTCGTGTTCTCATCCAGTATGACAAAGGGTGATGCGCATGCACCATTTTACCTCTTGTGTTGGTGAATGTTCTGTGTATGATCAGTTGGATTTCATAATGTGTTGTGTTTTCGGGTGTTGTCTGGGTTGCGGTGTGGTTTCATGTGACACCAAAAGGAGAAGCTCCATTCAGGAGTCTTCGACACCTGACTACGAGGCAGGAGATGCTTCAAAAATCAGGGCTCCAGCCATAGGCCTTGGAGTGAAACCGGCGCGTGGTCAGGAACCCAGAGAGTGTATGAGCCCCTGACTTTATTTCTGTCATCGGTGTTAAAAGTAGAGGCATTTTAAGTTGTTTCTATGGTTGTTCCACTTTTAATGATATGTCTGGTTGCATAAGGTTTTCCCGACCATGTGGAGGCATGTCCGTCTCGTTGCCTTAAAGTCTTGGGGGTTGCGTCCCATTGGATGCAATCTCTTTAGTGGTCCTTATGGGAGTTTGTTGAGTAAATCTGTCTCAAATCTGAATAATGCTCATCCAAGAATGTGGAAATGCTGGTTTGTCTTGGGTCATGCTTTTGGCGCCCCAGTAGTTGGGTCCCTCCCTCCCCGCCCCTTGTGGTGGGGTGTTTGGTCACCATTGAGAATTGTTTTTCAAAGTTCGGTATCCTATGTTAGTTCTAGTGGCGGCGAGACCCACGATGGGTCTTGTACAAAGGTCTCTGGAAAAATCAGTGTTAGCCTTTCCTGAATGGTGGGGAGTCTGCCCGGACTTCCCCATGTTGGTTTTCTAGTCTTGCCTTGGGCGTTGGTAGGTTCTTAATGGTGGGGAGACCCACATTGGGTCTTGCATAAATGTCTCTAGAATGAATCAGTGCTGGACTTTTCTTTAATAGAGGGGAGTCCGCTCGAACCTCTCCATGTCGGTTTCCAGTCCTGTTGCGAGCGTCAGTGACTTCTTAATGGTGGGGAGCCCCTTGGGCCTCCCCATGTTGATCTTTTGCTTCTGTTTTTAAATATGGTTTGGTGATAAGTGATAAGAATGTTCTGTGGACGTGGTTTGACCTTATTTGTTCATTCTAGCCAAATGGTGTGGTTTCGGTTTAATAGTGCTTAAGATGTTTCAGCTTCTGAAGTAGGTTTCCATGGGTGCGAGAGTTCCCTTCCTTGATCAATCAACTGGAGGCATTCTAGATCTTCGGGGTGGGAGATACATATCAAAAATTCTTTATATGAGTTTCTTGAAGTTGTCTTTGAGTCACTTTCTCTGAGCACGATACTTTTGCCTCTCTTTTCTTGATGTATGTGGGTATCCCCTTTGAACCTTAAGGGAGGTGGTTTTTTGCTTTGAGGTTTGGTTCTATTTGTGGATTTCTAGGGATGGAAAGATTTATGGTGGGGATAATTGTCACACTCGTCCCTTTTATATTATTTATTTTATTGTTTTTATTGGGAATCAGGTGGCTCGGGTCGAGGCCCAAATTAAATTTGTTGAGTTCTTATTTAAAAGAGGATGTTTTGCTCTTGGTTTCATCTAGCGCACCATGGTCGAAGCCTCGCAGCCTCACCGGGGTCATCGCACGACCTCACCCAGCTCGCCGCACGTCATGCCTGATGGTGGACTAATGAAATTAAATGAATTAAGAATAGTTTTAAAAATAATGATAATATTAATGTCACTTGAAAATATTATTATTATTATTATTATCTTGCATAATAATTTAAGTGTGAGTATTATTTTTTTATCATTTTATTAAGTTATCATTATTAATATTGTTAATATTTTATTAAGTCTTTATTTTTATAATTGTTATTAAAAAATTATCAATGTCATTAATGGTATTAAAATTATTGCCATAAATTATTATTATTATCATCATTAATTATCAACATTAAAATTTTTAATATTTTAATTAATAATATTATCATTGTTATATATTTTTTTATTAATATTATTCTCTTTAATATTGTTTTTTTTTTGGTTTGTTTTTAGTTTTATTTTTGTTTATTTTTTTTAATTCCTTGTGTTAGGGTTTTTTTTCTCTCTCACTCACTTTTCCTCCCTCCCCGTTATGACCTATCTCTTCTCCCCCTTGGATCGCGCCGCACTGCCCCCCCCCATGTTCACTCTCCCATTCCCGTCGTACTGCAGCTTCCCGTTCAGCGTTGTCGCGCGCCCCACTTGCCGGACAAGACACACCCTGAAACTCCCCAGCCGGCTTCCCCTCGCGTCGTGGCCCCGTCACCCTGTCTAGCCGGCTCGCATCCCCCTACCTCACACCCCCCCCCCCCCCGCCTCGATCCGTCCGGTGACCATCGTCCGCTGGCCTCCCCATCTCCGGCCTCCTCGACCAGCTGCGCACACCCCTGCAGAAACCCCCCATGGCGCCCTGTCTATTCCCGGAAGACAAATCGCAGCGCCGTACCTAGGTCCAGCCATCGGACTCTCCTGATTCCCCCTTCGGATAAGTTTTCCCCCTTATAATTTGAGTTTTATTTTATTTTATTATTAATTCTTCCAGCGGGTATGATTTCATATTTTAGGGTTCTAACATGAAGTTTTTTATCCGAATTCGTGTTTTTGAGTTCGCATGAGGTTCCTTGTGGTGAAAACGGCACGCGATTGATGTTTCTCTCTATAATTTGAAGATGTCACATCCTTTTTCGGGAGTTTATACACCCGAGGTAGCGGTTCCGCTCATAATTATTGCCTGATGAATTTATTTGCATGTTTAATTAATTCAGAATATTATTTAGTTAGTTTGCAGGGTGCGAAGTGCTCTTATTTTATTCTCTTGAGGTCTCATATGCATTGATTTGTTATTAATGTGTTTTTGTGATGTTAGTGTGATTTTGTGGAAACCCATGTCAAGCTGGTTTAGTGTTTTATAAATTGTTAAATTTTTAATTAAATGATATTTTTGGTGCAAATCATGTTTCGATAATATTACGTCATGTGTTTGGTTCTAAAGTGGAATTTTAAATAAAACCAAATTTATCATTAGTGAAAACATTATTGCATCATTTGTTAGCACTTGTGTTAAACTACTCAAATGGTTTCTTTTTAATTGGTGTAAGTGGTGTGGATTGAACTCTTGATGTGGTGTTGTGTGTGTTTGGTTACGAAAGAAGGTTTGGTTGGTTTTGAGTGTAAATTCATGCTCTTCTCTTCAAAATTTGTTTATTAAAAGTATTAAATGTTTTATTAAATAGTTATTAAGAATGAAAATTGTTTTAATTGGTCATGTAAGAAATACAGATTTAGTTTTGGAACATTTTAGTGTGCATATTATTTCAAATGGCTTCTGTGTGTGCGAATGGAAGTTTTTGGTGTGCATGGTGTCTTTCTTGGTTTGAGTGTATGATTATGACTTGTGGCATGAACTTTGAATTACTTGAGCACAAACGGGAAGCCTAGGTACTAGGTGGGTGGACTAGACTAGCGTACTAGTGATACGGGAGTGGCCTCGGCCTAGTTTCACTTATGGGGATTGATGCTTACAACACTAACTAAACATTGGATGACGACTGGAGACCACTATGGTAGGAGGTGTTTCCCTACCAGTGGCTCATGCATGGGAATGTATGATATGGTTCACCGATATATGAGGTTATAGGGTCCCACTTCTCGCTAGTATCTTTAGGGTCTCTCCCATATATTGTGCTCTTCTTTTGCTTTCTGCTCACCGTCGGCACACGGTGTGACGTTGGGGTTACCAAGAAAAGTGTGTGTGTGTGTGTGTGTGTACGTGTGTGTGTGTCTGTGTGTGTGTGTGTGTATAAGTTAATTTAAGTTTTTTTCCTTTTAGAGAAGTTCCCCCCTTAAAAACCATTTTCATTAAAATCCTATAAGCACTTATTTATTTTTATTCTGTTAAATTGCAAATGTATTTGTCTTTTAATAATTATGCATGGAACCTTTTCTCGGTGGCACCCTACTGGGATTTTAGCTCACACCCTACATACACCATTGGGTGTATGTAGATTCTGTTTCTTCTACATTCCATGTTGTGACTTCATGCTCAGCGATGGTGGTTCTGGTCGTTGATGGTCCTCTCATCAAGTTTGGTGTTATGGTGTGTGGATGCTGCGTCTCTCTGGTTGTTTGGAGGTTTGAGTTTGAGTTTCTTTTGTTGTCGCTTATTTTGGTTGTGGGTTCAAGTTGTAAACCCCTAATTTTGTTTTCAGTTTAAGGCCATGTTTTGTTGTCTACTTTCAGTTTTGGTTTCTTTATCTTATCAGTTGTTTTGTGTTCACTATTTCGGGTAAAATCGTTCCCATGTGTTAGTTTTGATACTCGGGCACTTGTGCCAGTCCGTGGGGATCGGGAACACCCTTCGGGCCTTGCTGCGGACCGGGTCGGGCACCGGGTCAGATGGTGACCCAGCCTGGTTCGTGACAAACATCTTAAGTTTAATTCTAATATCATTTCCGTAATTCTAGGACTATAACCTATACTTGTACTTAACCTTAGGGACATCCCTAGACATACCTTAGAAATATCTCTAGGGATCTCACTAAAGTTTTTACATAATAGTTTCCAAAGGTTAACTAAACCTTTCCTCTGATACCAACTGTAGAGACCCATACTTGACGTAAATAGACATTACATTACTTTTGTGGAATACTTAATACATAACAAAAACAGACACCAAAGAACCGTAATAGTTTAGTGTCTTTGGAAACTTGGAACATAATCTTCTAATCATGTTGAAAGATCTTCAACATCTCCCATAAAGATCTTCCCCTATTGTTTTCTTACCTATAACCTTTCTTTATATCCTGGGGAAAAGAAAACATAAAAATGGTGAGCTCAAATGCTCAGTAAGGGTTAACATAGAGAACATAAAACAATCCATAAAAATTTGAATGCAAAAACTTGAACATAAAATATAAACATCAAAAACTTGAGCAAAGACATAAATCTTTGAAGTACGTAAGGTATATATCATAATGGAACATCAATAATGATAAAATAGCATGGGAAGAAAACATGTAATTATGGAAAACCATTAAGCACATGATATGATTTCCATAGTATCCAAGGCATTGCTGCAAAGACAATCTTAGTGGACAAAGTCCCTTTCTGAATCAAGTTCACTCCTCGTTCCAGTCCTATATCACTGAACTGAATTAACTTACCATTCCAGCCATGTCTATCTCATGAGATATAAATCTTTACCCAATGCATTGGAGGTAGATATATTTCCCACTCATCTCATAAGTAAATCATTCTTACGTGTGCCACAACATAAACATAAATCATTCATCATAACCCAAAGAATAAAATGGGTTTCATAAACATCATCCTATCATAACATAATCCTTATAAAAGAAATGGATTTAATTTAATCATAAGAAAAATCAAACCATGTAAATAATAGAGACATTATACTTGAAACATAAACATACTAAATAATGTCATCTTAGATGGAAAATAGTTTTGACAAAACACTTGAAATGAATTCTTGAGGAAAATATCCTTTCTTCTTCAAAATCATTTTCTTTTCTCAAAATGCCATTAAATTTTAAAAGAAAGGGATTTTTTAGAAAATAATAATGAAATTTTTTAGATGAATATTCATTGATATAAGTCATTATGAAACCGTAAAAATCCATTCATGCCGTATAAGTTAAAAAAACATTTTTCTCGTACTTTTGTAGGAAAAGTCAAAAAGGTCCTCGTATGGTGAACAAAAGAAAGATTCCTTTCATAAGATGTCGTAAAATTAAAAAATGGGTAAAAAGAAATTTAAATGTACATGAAAATATTTTTAGAAAATATGGACATGGATGATAATAATAACCCCAGTAAATACTTACGTATAAGCAATCTCGGATAAAAATGAGATTTGCAAAATTATCCCTTACCTTAGGTCCGATACGCTTCGTATGTATCCCAAACTCCTGTATAATGATTCAAATAATGTAATTTACTTATTATAGAATCATATTCATTGTTATGATATCATATATGGTTCACTTATGACTTTATATTACCCGTTCTTTTGTAAATTCCATGTTAAATCAGCGTTTTGGGTAAAATCGTTTTATTTATCATACATGTTTGGATTTGTTGTTCTTGATATTATTATTACTTATATCATGATTTAATTACATCCAGAATGTAAATCATGATTTATATATCATATATATTCAGTATATATATATATATATATAATAGATAGATGAATGAAATGAAATACACCGTTCATGGAGATGGTAGGCTGTACCTACGCATGAACGTTGTTTTCGTTTACTTATTGAATGGAATTAAGTAAATGAAATATATATGTACATAAATCCATTATAATTATTATGTAATATATTTCATTATTATTTATTATATATACTTTATAATCATACTTGAATGGTTAATCATGGAAAATGAATCTCATCACGTTCGTGGAGACGGTAGTCCGTACGTACGCACGAGCAATGATATCATTCCCATAATTATTGAATAGAATTGGAGTAGATGATATAATATCTCAGAATAAGTATGATGTAATAATAACCATATATATTTATTCTTTACACCATTATACCCATCCAAGTAAGGTGGTGGTGGAAAAACAGATTACACCACGGTGTGGAGACGGTATTCCGTACATACGAACGCGCGATGATTTTGTTTTCCGTAGGATGTAGAGAAGGTGAAATGGGGTTGTCTAATATTTATAATAACATATCAGTATATTATGTATACTAATGTTATTACTTTATAATTAAACAACTAAAGAAGAAGAATTTGAAGAAGAAAGAAACTTGAAAGCATCGGTAGAAGAGATTACCTCTTCTTTGACGAACCTCCTTTAAGCTTCCTCTTAAGGGACTAGAGTTGGTCTTTTGAGAAGACCAGAACCTCCAGAATGTTGCTAGGGAAGTTTATAAGAGAAATGGTCAGGGTTTGACCATGATTTAAGGCTCAAAGTTGTGTAAAGAGGAGAGGTAGGAGGTGCCCTTTTATAAGGGAGGATAGGGGCACCTTTGGAAACCTCAAAAATATTAATTTATAATAAATCAAACCCCACTTAAAAACTTCCAAAATGACTCAAATACGAAGCTTATATGATATAAGGTTTTAATATAATCATCCAATAAAATTTAGACATGTTGGAAAATAATTTAAACCTTATCAATCTGATTAATCAATATTTAATTTATTTAATCTTATTTTTAGTAATAATATTATAGATTATAAATTGTTATAAATAATTACTTATGTGTTTTGAATTATCCATAATTGTGTACTTTATGAAATTTTAGACCATATAAATTTCAATTTATAATTTTTAAATATTTATGTGATTTTTAATCAATTTAATAATATGTTATTTTTATGAAATAACAATAGTGTTTATTTTGACACTATTGAATTATTTTAATTTAAATAAAATCTACACAGAGGATATAGTCAAAAAAAAATGTATAATAGATTCATAGAATGTCATATTATTCTATAAAATTTTTGGAGAACATTAATTAGTTCATATAATGTTTATTTTAATATTTATAAAACCATTTATTTGATATTTCTCTTAATAAAACAACTACTACCTCATTTTTGTATAATAATTTAATATACTTATTAGTTGCATAAAAATTAAAAATAAAATGATATGATGAAGATAAATATAATAATTTTCATAATAATATTTTCACTCGAATTTATCATCTTAAAATCACAACATGAAATTTTTTATATTTATTAAATTATGAAGGTGAAATATTTGACATCATTTAAAATAATATAATATAAATGTCCTGATCTACTTTATAAGGCTAAAAATGGTCCACAAAATGAACCTTGGATGATTAGGGTTTATATATACTCGACCAATAAGTTTTGGTCAAGTTTCGGGTCCTTTTGATATGTATTATTACTTTAATAAAAACTATATTATTGATTTTTCACTAAATAAACAATTTCTGCATCACTATTGTGTCACCATTAGTGATAATTATTTAATCCACAAAAATTATAAATAAATTCACAAGATGTAGATAATTTTATTATATTTCTTGAGACTATTCAAGTTCGAAGTTGCATTAAGTTTATCACTAAATTAAAATTATTATACTTATAAGATTTAAGAGAGTGACATGTTGTCACTTTCTTTGGTTTTAATAATAATTAAATTATTTTCATGGTCAAAAGTCCATAAAATTAATCTATTATGACCCTTAGATTATATGGGTCGACTTTTAGTTATCCAATAGAATTTTGGCAGGTGTTAAAGTAATTTTATAATCTTATTTTTACCCTTAATTACCTGAGTTACCTTTAACTACAGTAAATAAAAATTACCGAAGTTACTATTCATAATATCAAAAAAAATAAAAGTAACCTATTAACATAATTTTTACCCACTGAATTCAAATATGGAATCCATTTTTTAAAATTCAAAACATAGAAGTTGCAGTAATTAATTTAAAATTAATCCCGTTGTTAAGAAAACAGGTTTAAAAGTTAAAACATTGCCAAAGATTGAAATGTTTTTACCTATGAATTCAATGTGAAATTAATGGTAATGACATAAATTATATTAAATGGTAAAAATATATTCTATTTATACTTCAAACCCATTTAATATTATAATTTAACCATATAAATTAATGCGATAAAAAAAGTTCTTTTTAATTAAAATATAGCATGTTTTTACTATTCATTAAAATATGAAAGTTATCAGAATAATATGAAAATTTTATCCAAAGTAAATTTTTATATCCTGATTCCAAAGAAGAATTTTATTTTTTAAAATTGAACTTATAAACATTTCAAAAACTATATTTGAAGTGGGTGTGCCATCAAAAGGTGACAAAACTGCATTTTTTGAAAAATACTTATTTTACCCAAAAAAATTATTTTGTTCTCATAACATGTTCTAGAAAATGTGAAAGATGAATAATAATGTTATAAAATTCAAAATTTAGTTAATACTATTTATAACAGCTAGTCCATAATAATATTATAACAATATATTGTTGTTTAGTGAAACCTGGTGTTGCGTACAACACATGCTATCGGGGAAGGTTGTGATTGCCTGTAATGCAAGCCAAGTCAGGGTTGCATGTAGTGAAAGACTCCTTTGTTGTTGCGTATAATATAATCCAACCATATTTCATTTATACATTGAATATATATATATATATACACACTCAATGTTTCGTAGAATAACAATTATCAAACGAACTTGAAATTGTGTGTAATACAGTCCAAGAATAGTATTGCGTATACTGCAAGCTAATACAGTGTTGTGTATAGCACAAGATAATCTCGGTTTAGCATAAAAGACATCAGTGAAATTAAAAAATATATTTCTCATAAAATCTCAGGGTGTTACAACCTGAGTCGGCCTGTGATAAGGCCCTAAGGGTATTCTCGATCCCCATGGGTTGGCACAGGTTCTCGGGTATCAAATAGAACATGAGGGAATGATTTACCCATATTAATTTTATTATAATAACCAATAAAAACAAAAAAATACTTATATAAAAAATTTAACCAAATGCACCTTTTATAACTTCCAAATTTTAAATTTATAACTAAATAAATACCAAAAATGAAAAAGACACAAAGGAGAACCAAGAAAATACCTCAACGCTATGTGGAATAAGAGGAGAAACATCATAAACCACCACTCCCAAGATCCACAACCAAAGACACTAGAAGCCCAACCTTCCAAAACTACATGCCTTGCCTTAACCTAAAACAAATAGAAAAAAAGTCTATATGCACCCAAAGGTGTATGTAGGGTGTGAGACAAATCCCAGTAAGATGATACCCAGGTAGATATTTCATCAATTAAACATTTAATGACAAATAAAACATGAAATATTTATAATAAAAGAAAATTCCAGAACAATTTTAGGGAAAATAACTTTTAAACAAAACTACATTAAAAGAAGTGAAACTTTATTTAGAAAATAGTTTCAAGGAATGAAACTATAAAAAAGTAGTTGTTTAAAAATAATGGGTGCAACTTTAAATAGGAAAAAAACTTGCATTAAAAATTACCAAACTGACATATTGTATGCCAAAGATAGGTACAATATAATCATTGATCACTAGACATGGGTGATAGCCTGAAGTACTAGCTAACTGTGGGGCCCTAGGTACATCGTATCTTGGTTTCAAAGTAGCCATAACCAATACCCTTCTCGTGAAAGATACATTATAAAGGGAAACCTCAATGGCCTAGTGGTCCCCAAATATCATCATAGATTAGTTAGGGATTTCATCGTCAATATTTCTAAGTGAAATAGGGATGAGGCCACTACCGTGTCACTAGCATACTAGTCTTAGTCCACCCACCTTGATACCCAGGCTTCCCTTTTGTGCTCAATAAAGTTTCGCATATTTCATCACATAACTTGCACATACAAATTCTATTTTAACACTATCCACACACCAAAACAGTTTTCAAACATGTTTCACACGCCTTTATATCATTTAATAAACCATTCAAAAATTTGTAAAACAATTTCAAGAATTTCCTTATGATTTTATACATAAAAACATTCCAAATCCTCTTTTAAGACCAAATGTACACAATAACCATACTAAAACAAAATAGGAATACTTTTCACATTTTAATAAACCTTTTTCACAATTCACAAAACATTACCAAAGCATTTCTCAACATGGTTCGCAATTACCATACAACTCAATAAACCATTAGACAATTTATAAATTAATTTTCAAGACACCACAAGGCTTTTCCTCCCATAAATTCAACAGCAGTAATCTTTTAAAATCAACCACAGATGAATTCCATACTAAAACATAATTTAAATTCCTTACATAATATAACAAACCAATTGCAAAATCTATACAACACTACCAAAGGATGCAATGTGGTTATACACATGAAAAACATCCCATTTCATGTAAAAACGACACTTTAAAATTAAACATATATCTAACCATATCAAATACCACCTTATCACCACATGAATAATTTAATAAATCATTTTAACACATTATAAAATATTCAAAATTAGTACAATAAGGGTTTTCACCAAAAACACACATGGTTTCATAAAAAAAATGCCACTTTTAAATCAACTTCACATCATAACCATGTCAAAACGTAATTTACACCATTGGTATAATTAATTAAATTAACTAAAAAAATATAAAACACTACCAATTGGTAGAACAAACTTTACACACACAACATGCTTACTTGAACAAGAAAAAATAAATCATTTTCAAACAATGTGCACATAACATTAAAAAAATAATTTTTCACCTCACATTATAGAACATATAAAAAAGTACAACCAAGAATAATAAATTTATCAAAGAATTTTTAAACACAAATTCACCTACCTCGACCGATAAGCATCCAAAAAAGTGGTTTGTAACCCATTCACACCACAATAAAACACAAAGCACAATGAAAACAACTCACAATAAACTGTAAACAATGAGACTGAAACCAACAGATCAAGATCAGACCCCCAAAAATCAAAAACCCAATTGCTAGAAACCAAAACCCTAAAGAAAGAGGATCCAAAACCTTACCTAGAGGGAGATAAAACCCATGGAGGAGGTAGAGGGAAATCAACGAGAAACCTCGAAGGCCAGCGGTATGAAGAGGGGCTGCTGGAGGTGGTGCACACGTCAGAGAAGAGCGGGACGCCGGTGATGGAGAGCATGGGTTAGTCGGGAATAAGCGAGGGTGTGCACGAGTAAGATAGGGGTATCCGGTGGAGATCTTATCAGAGGGAGTCATTGTAGGAAGGTGGTGCACAGGGAGGAGGCACACCAAAGAGGGGGCATGAGCCATAGCGAAAGGGGGGAGATGGTGCATGGAGTAGGGGAAAAGAGAGGAGAGAGGGAAAATAAAAGGGGAATAAAACACTAATAAAATAAACTAAAATAAAAAATATTACCCACAATAAAAATCATATGATAATAAAAAGGTTAATAATATTAATAATAATACTAATATTTATAACAATGATAATATCATTATTATTAAAAATAATAATATCAATATTATTAACAATAATAGTAATAATAAAAATGATATTATTAATAAAAATAATAATAATATCCTTTAATAAAATTATTATTATTATTATTATTAAAATAGTTATTTAAATTTTTAATTTCATTTCTGCCACTTTATTTTATTTTATTATTCATTACATTTAATTCCTTTATTATTTTATTTTACTCTTGTTTTAATGCATTAATTATTTTTAAAGTAGGGTGACCACATGGTCACCCCACATGGCTCAAGAGACCATGTGCAAATCATACGATGGTATCTTCCCATTCAATAAGTGATTGTATGGGTACCATGGCTAACTGTATGGCTTCTGCTACTGTGTAGTGCCCGTGCACCGGTTTAAAACCCGTAAATTTTCCAAACTTTAAAATTTACACTCGGGATCCAAACTCGAGCTTTGACAATGTTATCTCAATACCTCAAACCTATCACACTCAGTTCCTGATGAAAACAAATGATACCCAAACCAGGATGGGTCTGAGAATAAAATAATAACTCAGGTGTTACAATTCTCCCAACCATAAATGATTTCCTCCCTCTAAAGCCATATGAATAATTATTATAAAAAATAATGGGTACACACACTTCGCTCAAAGGTGATCATGAAAAAAAACACAAAATAGAAGCAAGAACACTGAAAACAAAGTGGAAATACCTATAAAATAAACTCAAAAATTCCCAAATTGACTCCCCACCAAGTGACGCCCACCCCCAAATGTCACTACATATCTAGTTGATAATAAAAAGAAAGAACCTCTCAAAATGAAACATTCTATATCCTGAGACGAAACACCTTAAACATTCTCAAAGATGCTCATGCATTATACTTTAAATAAACAACGAACTCAACGAGTTTACCACAACATCATTTCACAATACCGTTGGGCATGCCTCAACCGTAATGTTTTATCAAGAAATGGGATTGGGATTGGATAGCTCAGAACGATACTACCAATCTCCAAACAAACACCAGGGATGAAATAGAGTTACTAACATTGGGAGGCCCAAGAATACTCCCCACCATAAGAGGCAACTATCACCTGAGATAGGATCGAGATACCAAAAGGGGTAGGATCAAATAGACTCTCCACCATTAAAAAAGGGCTAACATTGATTTAATTTTGGATAATTTCATCAAGACCCATAGTGGGTATCCCCACCATAAATACTAACTAGATTATCTGACTAGAAATCATCGACATAGAAAGCCCGACATGATCTAACCCGGGGCTTTCTTGCACAACCTAACACCCCACTACAAGGTCCTGAAAACGAACACTCAAAACCACATAGAAGACATCACGGGGTTCATATTAAAGAAACAGGGTCCTCATGACCCTTCCATCCATAGGACCGCTTAGAACGCAATGAATTCCCCAAAAACTTAAATTGTATTCATTTCCCTAACTACATATAGACAATGGACTAAGGTCTCTTATAACTCTAGGGGTTTCCTGACTACATGCCATATTGACTCTGAGACCTATGGCTGGAGCTCAGATGGTTGAAGCATCTCCTGCCTCACAGTCAGGCACTGAAAACCCCCGATAAAAAATTCTTCCTACTGGTGCACAATCAACTACACAGTGATCCAAAAACATCCACTGAACACAACACATCTCACAGCCCACTTACTCTTACATGGAAATTTCACAAATAAAGGGGCTTAGAAGATGCTTGTACATCACCCCTTTCGACCAAAAACTGAATTTTCCACATTAGTGGCCTAACACAAACCTCCACTTAGATGAACCCGATGAGAGGTCCAGAGGCCCATATAGACACGACCAATACCAATAATCCAGACCTCTCTCACCTTTCCTCACTGTAATTCCCTTCACTGCTCTCAAACAGGACCTTCAGACATAACAAAATCAAACTTTTCCATTGACGACTCAGGAAACTTAAGGAACTAAGGTCTTTTATAACCTTTCACAACCACTCTTCCACTGCAAAAAAGGATCTACTTAACCAAAAGAAGACAAAATGACTTTACTATAGGAATTATTTACTTTGATCAAATGGAGGTTCTTCCATTAGTAGATCACCCATGGTCGCACTTCGAATATAAATTAATACTTTATGGGGGCGTGCACTAACACAGAAAGAAAACTATGGACTTAATCAAACTAGTCCATTTTCCAAGACATACCGGAAGTGAAAACTAAGCATATAGAGGGAAGCACTGTAAGGTCTTCCTGAATCACTTTTCACAATAATCCACTAACCACACACTTCCACACAAAATTTTTAGTAAGAACATAAAATCAAGACACCAGTCAACCAAAAAAGATTCTCAGCTTGAAACACCTTGCATATAAAATTCCCAAAATAAAAAAGATGCAATGCACAATCAACAATTATTAAAACACCAAATTTTCCTTTAAAATCACTTTTTGAAAATAAATAAATTTAGTGGGTTGCACAAACACCAATGGTGTCCCATGGGCCTTACACCAGCATGTTCCCCAGCTACACTGAGTACCCACCTCAAGTCCATCCAAGCACTCATCCACTCATGTCATTGACCACCCACATTTCCATATTTTCCCATGATAACACCAAAGAATAAAACCAAAACATTCCACTTTTTAAAACCAAATTATTTAACCCTCACTTTTCCAACCTTACACATAAATTTCTTTTTAAAGCGCTTATTTTCACAAAAAAATCCACTTCCCTAAAATCAAATCATTTTTAATTAAAAATAAAATTTCCAAAATTCAGTAACAAAGAGAGGTAGAATAATGCGAGAAGAAACTAGTGACAGCGGGTGACTTGGACATATGGTTAGCGGCCATATGCCAGTTACTCCAACAATACTAAGAGTATTCTAGGACAACACCCCTTGGTAAACATGTCTTGCAAGGCCCTGTGAGTTCACTGAGACCATTGACACATATCCCATTTCATTTCACAAATAACAAGTGACCACAAGGGCTAAAGAACTCAGATGTAACCAGACTTCCCCTAGTAACTCAAATCCCTCCAAGAGGTGTGCTGGCTAGGCACCCTACTCATAACTAGAATGTTAAGTCCCAACAGTCTTAAATCCTATCTACCCAGACTCTACCCTAAGGAATAAGACTCAAAGAGCATAACCTACATATAATAACATTTTTTTCACAAACCAATCTGGGTTGACCCAGAACCAATCACCAAATTTGGTCTACGATAAGGCTCAAAGGGTGTTCCTGATCCCCACAGGCTGGAACAAGTGCTCGGGTATCAAATAGAACATGATGGAATGATTTACCCACATCAATTTTACAAAAATAACCAATAAAAAACAAAAAAAATACAGATATGAAATATTTAACCAAACAAACCTTTTATAACTTCCAAATTTTAAATTTACAACTAAACAAACACCAAAAAGGACATAGATAAAAAGGGGAAACAAAACAACACCCCAAACCTCCATGAAATAAGATTAAAAACATCCTCACGCCGCCACCACCAAGATCCACTACCAAAGCCACTAGAATCCCAACCTTACAACACTAAATGCCTTTCCTTAACATAAAACAAATAGAAAGAAAAGTATGCATATACCCAAAGGTGTATGTAGGGTGTGATCCAAAGCCCAGTAGGATACCACCCAGGTAGAGATTCTATTCTTTTAAACATTAACAGAGAAATAAAACATGAAATATTTATAAGGAAAGAAAATCCCAGACCAATTTTAGGGAAAATAACTTTGAAAATAAAAAACATAAAAAGGATTGAAAATTTATTTGGAAAACAATTTCAAGGATTGAAAATATAAACAAGAATCGGTTTAAAAATATTGGGTGAAACTTTAAATAGGAAGAAAACTTGCATCAAAAATTACCAAACCAACATATCACATTCCAACGGTAGGTGAAATATAATCACTGAGCACTAGAAATGGGAGATACACCTAGGCTCTATCTAACTGTGGGGCCCTAGATAAATTGTATCTCAGTTTAAAAGTAGCCATAATCAATGTCCATATCATGAAAAAGCCACTAGGAGGAGAAACTCCAATGTCCTAGTGGTCCCCAACAATCATCATAGTTTAGTTAGTGTTGTCATCGTCAATCTTGCTAAGTGAAACAGGGAAGACGCCACTTCTGGATTACTATTATACTAGTCCTAGTATACACACCTAGATACTGGGGCTTCCCATTTATGATCCATAAACTTTTACATATTTCATCACATAACTTTCACATTCAAATTCTATTTTAACCCCATGCACACAAAAAAAACAGTTCACAAATGTGTTCTCACCCCTTTATATCATTTACTAAATGATTCAAAAATTTATAAAACAATTTCAAGAATTGACTTGTGATTTTACACACAAAAAAACAATTTCAAATATTATTTTAACACCAAATATACACAATCACCATACTAAAAAATGGGCAGCCCTTGAAAACTTTAATAAACCGTTTTCACAATTCCCAAAAAAATACTAAATCATTTCCCAACATGGTTCGCACCGCCCATAAAACTCAATAAACCATTAGAAAATTTATAAAACAATTTTAAAAACACCACAAGGATTTTCCACCCAAAAATACACCATCAGTTCTCTTTTAAAATCAACCACACATGAATTTCATACCAAAATGTAATTTTAAGTCCTTGCATAATATAAAAAATCAATTGCAAAATTTATACAACACTACCAAATGATGCAATGTTGTTTTACACTTGAAAAACACCCCATTTCATGTAAAAATGAAACTTTAAAATTAAAAATGCCTCTAACCATATCAAATACCACCTTCGCACCACATGAATACTTTAATAAATGATTTCAACATAATATAAAATATTCACAGTTGGTGCAATAAGGGTTTTCACCAAAAACACACCCTGTTTCATATGAAAACACTACTTTAAAATAAACTACACATCACAACTATGTTAAAGCTTAATTCAAACCACTGGTATAATAAATTAAATCAACTAAAAATTTTATAAAACACTACAAATTGGCACAAAAACATTACATAAACAACATGCCTACTTTAATAAGAAAAAATAAATCATTTCCAGACAATGTACATCAAAACTTTCAAAAAAAATCACACCTCATATATCATTTATAGAACATATAACAAAAATAAAAGCAAGCATAATAAATTTATTAAATATTGTATAAGCACGGGGTCACCTACCACGAACGAGAAGAATCCGGAAAAGTTGTTCAAAATCCATTTGCACCACAATAAAACCCAAACTGCATGAAAAAAAACCTGTGAAGAACCCTAAACAATGAGAATGAAACTAAAGGATCAGTATTATACCCACAAAAATAAAAACCCCAATTGTTGGAAACCAAAAAACTAAAGAAAGAGGAGCCAAAACCTTACTCGGAGGGAGATAGAACTCACGATGGAGGTAGAGGGGAAGCGGCGAGTGACCTCGGAGGATGATGGCACAAAGAGGGGATGTCGGAGGTGGTGCACACACTGGAGTAGAGCAGGGCACTGGTGAGGGGGTGTACAGGGTGGTGGGGCATGAGTAGGGGTGCACGTGAGGGAGAGAGGGGTGTCTGGAGAAGAGCTTGTCGGAGGCAGTTGCTGGAGGAAGGTGGTGCGTAGGGAGGAGGCGCACCAAGAAGGGGGCGTGAGGCATAGGGAAAAGGGGGAGATGGTGCGTGGAGGGGAAAAGAGAGGATAGAGGGAGGAGAAAATGGGAATAAAACCTTAATAAAATGAAATAAAAGAAAAACATTACCCACAATAAAAATCTTATAATAATAAAAAGGTTAATAATATTAATAATAATACTAATATTATTAACAATAATAATATCAATATTATTGACAATAATAATACCAATATTATTGAAAATAATAATATAAATATTATTAACATTAACAATAATAATAATATTGATATTATTAATAAAAATAATAATAATATCCTTTAATAATAATATTATTATTACTATTAAAATAGTTATTTAAATTTTTATTTTATTTCCGCCGCTTTATTTTATTTAATTAATCCTTTCATTTAATTAATCTCTTATTTTATTTAACTCTTGTTTTAATGCATTAATTATTTTTAATGCAGGGAAACCGCGGGGTCACCCTCTATGGCTCAAGCGACCATGTGCGGACCGTGCAGTGGTCTCTGTCCATTCAAGAAGTGACCACATGAGTACCTGAGCTGATTGCATGGCTTCCGCTACCGTGTGGTGACTGCACACCAGTCTAAATCTGATAAATTTTTTAAACTTTAAAATTTACGTGTGGGATCCATACCCATGATTTGACAATGTTATCTCTAGACCTCAAAGATTTCACACCAAGTTACTGAAAAAACAAATGAGACCCTACTCGGGCCGAGTCGGAGGCTAAAATAAGAACCTGAGTATGAAAATAACAATCTATATAATATGTCTCATGTCATAGTATATTATCCAACCATATAACTATATTTAAGAATATCATCATAGTACATCAATATTATCATCATAGCAAGGAACTATTATGACTTTATCAATGCGACATTTAACTCAAGACATCATTATATTAATGTCATGCAGAACAATGAGAAATATATAATAAAATGTTTTATTAATATTTAAATGATCAAATATACATGAAATAAAAGTATAAATAGTTTATCCTATAACACTAACTCTAATATTTATAGGTTGTATAGAGGCATGATATTATGGGTTTGAATTAGAGCAACTCGAGAGGGGCCTGGAGATCCGGATGGGGTATGGATCGAAGTGACCCTGGAGAAAATATAATTGTTTGATTTCTTTATTTATATGTATCTAGGAATCCTATTGGGTGATCATTTATTAATTTATTACCTTACTATTTGGACCCTTATTTCACTTCATTTTTTATTATCTTTTTAATTTATATACTTTTATTTTCTATTTATTGTTGATGTATGTTGATTACTTATTTTTCTATTATTTTGCAAACTGGTCATGGGGTTTAGTCTCCCCATAGTACTTTCCTATAATCCATATTCTATTTGGATTACTCTGGTGTAACTCCCCAATTTTTTGGAAAACATAACTATGTTTGATAGCATATTTGACACGCAACATTGAGTTTAAACTACCCGTGAAATATATGAGTATCATTACCTAACTATTAAATTAGAGGGTATGGATAATATTAACTAAATTATGAAATATATATATATATTATTGATAAATATTTATTAAATATTTAATCAATTTTTGGGAAAGTAATTTTATTATTCAAAAATATTTTTCCTTCAAAAATGCTTTTTATTGCTTTTCATGGAAAAAATATTATAATTACTTTTTGTAACTTCAAAAAAAATTATTTTATAAAATGAACATAATTTTTTCAATCATAATATCAAATTTCAATTTGGGTGAAATTTTAATATTTTTTGGAAAATATTGATTTTTCAATGAATAGTGAAAAATACATATTTTTCTAAAAATGTCATTTATTCTTAATAAATTAAGTAATTTAAAATTACCATTATGTTTGGAATATTATATAAAGTAACATAAGTATTATTTATTTATATTTAATCCAATTAAATTATTTTTAATCAAATTTATATTGGATTTTAGTATGAGGTTATGTTTGGGTTTAAAAACAATATTTTTCTGAAAAATGTTTTAAAGTGCATATTCTTTATTATTTTTAATTAATTAAAAAAACCTAATTATTAATGATATAAATTAAATTTATAGATTATATATCAATAAAATTTAATTTATATTCATTAAATTATTATTATTATTATTCATATAGTTAACATAAAATAATCTTTTGGTTCAAAAATATATTTCTTGAAAACTCACTTTTTCATCACCTCTCAAGGTTTATTTTTAAATTATTTTTTTCCAAATATATGAATTTAATCAGGTAAAATAGCTTTCATGTTTTGATTAAAAATATTTTATATTATATAATAAGTTCAACTTATTTTTTTCCATAATGAATAGTGAAAACAGTAAAAATTAATTATTGTAGTTAAGGTAAAATAGGTTTACTCGAGTGTTAAACTAAAATGAAAAGGTTAAAAATGACATTAAATAATTATAAAAACTATTTTATAGAAATATTTTGACCCATAATTTATAATTCTCAACAATGTTCAATTTTTGTTCCTTTTTCATGTGAAAAAACGTGGGTACACCTTTTTCTTTTCAAAACTTTCAAGTGTGTCACTCACCTAACTTATAAAATGCATCCCCCTGTCATCTATTATTCACACCATATAACCATATCGGTTCATCCAATCCGAAAAAAACACTTCCCAACTTCAATACCCTCGTCTTAGAAGCCTTGGTTTTTTCATAAATCCATTCTAGTAATATTTTATGTATAATCCTAGAGGGGTGGTTTGATAAGAGCTAAAATCCCTAACTATGCATTTTTTGTTTTATTTATTCTTCCACATACCTAAAATATTTTTAAAATATGATAATATGAAAAAAAAATTATCTTATATATAAAAATATTTTATTATATTAATATAATAACCTAAATCCATCTCCTCTTCCATCAAATGGGATACGAAATCGTCATTCATGTGTACGGCGGACTACCACCTTGTGAACCGGTGTCATTCATTATCTTAATTTCCTATCATGAATTGTTTCATTTATGGATTGAAAGTATATATATGATATTTTTAATATATTTATAATTTTTTATTTATTATACCACATATACCTTCTTACATTCCATTCTGTTGTGGATACAATGATGTCATTTGTGTGTACGATGGATTACCACCTTGTGAATCGATGTGATTTATTTTTCACTAAAGATTTACATGGAATGTAATAATGATAAAGTTAATGAATATATGTTATATAAATTAATTAATAATGATACTCATGGTATAATTATAATTTTGAAAATATAATATATTATTTTCTTTCTTACACTGAAAAATGATAATGTTATTCATGTACGTGTGGACTACAACCTCCATGATGTGAGGTGATTAGTTTTTCATCACCACATAAAAAGAATAATATATAAAAGTATATTTAAAAATAATATGGTATTTAGGATATTATTTTTATTTTTTATAGATAAAATAATGCATACCTTCATTTTATAATGATCATTGAAAAATGGAAACATTACTCATGTGTACATACGACCTATCATCTCCATGATCATAACATAGATCATTTTTCATAACTATTTTTCATGATTGGTTTTAAAAGTATAATTGATGATTAAATTTGATAATTATTTCATGATTATTATTCTGAATATTTTTAAATAATGACCTCTTTGACCATGGTCAACACACCTAATCTGTTTTGAAACAATGAACTAAACGTCCTCAAAACACCTGACATGGACTTAACTGATTAAGTATTCAAATATATAATTATAAATAAATAAGATTAATGATTTCAGTATAAGTTTTCAAACCTTTAAAAGGTTCTTAATAAATCCAATAATTTATGTATGCTTATTATGCATGAGTTAAACTACATAAAATGAAATCATGGACTTGAGGTAAGTGTTTTCGCATATCACTTCTACTTATGTATGACATATTGTATATTCACCAATTATTTTTATTCTGTGGGGTATATATTACTCATGAATGTATCTTATGATTATTTTTATTAAAATTATTGGGATTTATAAATCTATATGATGTTATATATTTTTATGTGGTTTTGATACCTATATTATCGAAGTCGTAAGGGACTTCATCTCAATTTTCCCTTATTGAGGCATATTGTAATTTAACACACCTATCTTCTTTTATGAGGTGTAACTACTACCCATTTTGACATTTTATATCATGAAATTTATTATTTTAATTATATTTAATGTTTTAGTTGGTCTTATTATTTTATAGGTCTTATGATTGAAGAGTTACCAGAGTAGAAAAGGCTTTATCTTACAATCTCATTTCTTTCATGATTGTTTATATTCAAGGTTCTTTTGGAAAAAATCATATGATCTTATTTTCTTGAACCACATAACATTCTTATAAAATTGTTATGAGTGTGGTTAACATGTTTTATTTCCATTTCCTCCATTATTGATTATATAAATATCAAAAAAATCGTTGTAAGTGATACCAATCTTGTATTTTCTTTTAGATCGAGCATCTTTCTCTTCATTATCCATTTATTCTAATGATTTTAAAAAAAACTTTTATAAAAATAATTTTTGTCCAAAATCCAATTTACATGCTTTTTTACCTTGTTTTAAATGTTTTTAAAAGGAAGTTTTTTAATTTTTTCCAAATGGGTCACTTTTGAATCCCTTTTTCAAAATATTTTGAAAATAATGTTTATTTTCTACATTTATGACATAGTTGTATTTTCCGACTATCATCTCCATTATTTTACTTGAAGTTTCATTTATATATTTATAAGTATTTTTCAAAGAAAATTATTTTCACAATATGTTTTGAATGTTTTGTTTTTGAAAGTGATTTTTAAAATGAAATATTTATTTTCATGAAAAACAATTAATAATATTTTAAGATTATTTCCATTAATCAACATAAAAATTCTTCATTGTTTCATATATTCTAATGGGTATATTTTTAATTACTATAATCATCATTATTTCTATGGATATATTAAGATTTTTTTGAAGATATTGATAGTGGATCCATTTATTTTTCACCCATTAATCATGTTTCAAAGAGATTTTTATAAAACCTGTTTCTTATCCATAGGTTAATAATGTTTAAAATATATTTTTATGGAACTTTTTTCTTTCCATGGGTTAATTATATTTTAATGAGAATTTCATGCAACCTATTTATTTTCCATAGGTTAATCATGTTTCAAAGATATTGTTATAGAACCCATTTATTTTTAAGGGTTAATCGTGTTTCAAAGGGATTATTATTAAACTTGTTTATTCTCCATGGGTAAATTATGTTTCAAACATATTTTTATAGAACCTACTTCTTTTCCACTGGTTAGAAAAGTTATAAAAAATAAATGTCTTTTCTATGAGTTTACAATTAAATGAATTCTTTATGTATTTTATTTCATGAATGGTACTTGTAAATTATTGATAATCATGGGTGCACCCAGATAGAAGTAGGTGATTCCATTATAGCTTATATGATGGGTGAACTTAGATTGTGGTAGGAAATCATGTTATAGCTTATACAATAGGTGCGGCTAGATATCACTGGGTGAGCCTGTTATATCTTAAAAAAATGAGTGTGCCCATATAGGGCCAAGTGAGCTCGATATAGTTTATATAATGGGTACCCCAAATAGGACTTCAAGGAATTGGGTAATGATTATGTTCTCTAGACAATTATATTAGAAGTTATCCATATGGTTATTCCAGTTGTATGGGTTTTGTAAGAGTGATATGATGATTATTCTCCAAGATACCAACATGTTTTATCTATGACTTCTATGGGTTTATAATGTTTTCTTTGATCAATATTGATATCACATGGTTCATGATTCACTAGTGCAGAAAACGTTTTTTACGTCGATTATTTTTAATTTTTTACGTCGGTTTCTAGCCGACGTTAATACGTGCGACGTTATAAATAAGGTTTTTGATGTCGGTTATTTAAAAACCGACGTCAAAAACATAAAATCGCGATGTTTATCACGTCGGTTATTTTAGAACTGACGTGATAAAGGGCCTGGAGAATGGTTTATCACGTCGGTTATTTTAGAACCGACGTGATAAAGGACCTGGAGAATGGTTTATCACGTCGGTTATTGAAGAACCGACGTGATAAACGGCCTGGACAATGGTTTATCACGTCTGTTCTTAAACAACCGACGTGATAAACAGGGGCGAGGGGGTTTATCACGTCGGTTCATATAGAACTGACGTGATAAACTAGGGTGAGGGTGGTTTATCACATCCGTTCTATAAGAACCGACGTGATAAACCGGGCTGAGCGTGGTTTATCACGTCGGTTCATATAAAACCAACGTGAAAACCGGGGGAGGGGGGTTTATCACGTCGGTTATTGTATAACCGCTGTGATAAACCGGAGGGAGGCAGTTAATCACATCGGTTATTCAATAATCGACGTGATAAACCATTGTCCAGGCCGTTTAGCACGTCGTTTATTCAATAACCGATGTGCTAAACCATTCTCCAGGCCCTTTATCACGTCGGTTATTAAATAACCGACGTGATAAACCATTCTCCAGGCCTTTTATCATGTCGGTTATTAAATAACCGACGTGATAAACCATTCTACAGACCTTTTATCACGTCGGTTATTAAATAACCGACGTGATAAACTATTTTCCAGGCATTTTATCACGTCGGTTATTAAATAACCGACGTGATAAACCCAATTTTTTTTAAACAGAATGCAGTGATCTTCTCTCCACCAGAATCAACCAGAAAACAAATCAAGAAATCATACCACAAAAACAGAAGTACATCAAAATTAAGCATGTACATAGATAACATATAAAACTTACCCACTAGATAGCATCCACCCTCATTTATACCCCATGGACAGCCCTCCCCCACCCCGTTGGAGCCCTCACTCTCATGTATACCCCCTGGACAGCCCTCCCCCACCCCATTGGAGCTCCCACCCTCATGTATACCCCTTGGACAACCCTCCCCCACCCCATTGGAGCCCCCACCACACTCCTGGACTGCCCCCGACCCCCAAACACCCCTCGACAACCCCCCACCCGCCTGAACAGTACCTCCTCACCCCCTCACCCCACTTGACAGCCCCCACCACACCCCTGGACAACCCCCCCCCCCACCCCTGGACAGCACTCCCACACCCCTGGACCGGCTTCCCACACCCCTGGACATCCCTGCCACCCCCCAGGACTGTCCCCCCACCCCACCGGACAGCCCTCCCAGACCACTGGACACCCCCAACCCCACTGATCACACCCCCACACCCTTGGAACCCCTCCCCCACAGACCCAAATCCATACCAGAAGAACCATCAAAAGTAGAACAAAACAAGAAGTAGAGCAAAATTAAATATTCACTTATATAACATTCAAAACTTACACTGTCAACTTCAAAAAAAACTAAATCAAACATAAAAAACTACCAAATACACAATTAAAACGACAATATTCAAAATTACATTTTACATTACAAACAACTAAAATTCAATCAAACCTGTAATATAATTTGACCACTCCACTTGTATGTGTTTGATGTCTTCAGCAGTATAGGGTTGAGGGTCATCAAAAAGCTACAAATGAAAAAGAAGATAGTTAACGTGTATAATGAATAAATCAAATTGAAATATTATGGAAAAGTTTAAGGGGAAATCGTACCAGGTCAAAATTCACAACTGTCCCAGTTGTTATTATTTCATACATAAATCTTAACATATAATATCTGCATTAGATGAGGCCTTGTTGTTCATGACAATTCTATTTTGAATGAGTGTAAATTCAATATAATATTTTTATGTAATAAATCAAAAAGTACAAATTATAAATTGAAATTTACCTTCGCATTTACATATTTGATCTTTGCATTTCTTTTCTTTGTGTTTTTTCAAAAGTAGACCCATGCACTATTAGAAAATAATACGAATGGGGTAAATTTAAAATTCATTATAATATATAAAACTATTGAGAAATTGAAACTTACTTTTCCAATATATTCTTAAAACTTTCCCGCACATCACCATGTACAGAGCATATCCAATAAAGAGCTTTCTCCCTTGGGAAAAAAATCCCTAACATCCAATGATTACTGATAAAAGGAAATTTAATGTTAGTGGTTTTTTATGTTAAAAGATAATTAACTATTTGAGAGAAATGTGTTTCATACCACTCACAAAAAGGCATCATCCAACATTGTTGGATTATATTCTTTTCAAATCTTTCAGCAATATAAACCATTCTTTGTTCCTCAGTCAATGCACATGCTTCAGGGGAAATCAATTGCGGGTCCATGAATCCATATACTTCTGTCAGTTCATTCCTCTCACAAATTTTATAAAGATACCTAATACAAAACATATATAAGTATACATCTTTAATAAATATAACACAAGTAAATGTTGTTAAGACTTACATGGAAAACATTTGCACCACGTTGATGCCCAACTTATCTCCAGTAACAAGCTACATGATATCAGATTTTGTAATCCCCACACTTATTTCACGTCCACAAACATGAGATTCCATTGGAAACTCATAAAAACCCAACAACAAATGTGAATATCTTGACAATCTGTCAAGACCACTGGAATCTGTATCTGATGTCATAGCCTGTTGTCTTTGTTGTTGTCTATACAGTATTTCTTTACCTTTGAAGTATTCCTGTGAAAAAAAATTGAGAATTATAGTAGTTTTCAAATGATAAAACAAATTTAATAAAAAAATAAAATAAAAGATATAACATTCATACCTCTATGGTAATGAGTCGAAGAAGTCTGGATGGCCAAACTAAAAAATGGCCGATACTCTTTCCAACTGTCGCCACCTCATCTGTAGGTATTGGTACCCTAGCTGATCTATCTATAATATCCTGTACAGTGACCCTCTGATTCTCTACCTCTAATTTTTGATGATGAACTATATCTACTATACAATATACCAACCCGTATGCTACTATATGATGTTGAGAATCATTAACATACAACTCGCAATATGTAGGAAGCTGCGGCGGACGCGTAAGATAAAAAATGGGGTCCGCAGGCTGAGGTGGGGGAGTGGTAGCTACTGGCGGAGGTGGAGGATAAATAATGGGGTCTGCAGGGGGAGGTGGAGGAGTGGGAGCTGCAGTCTGAAATTGTCTTTGCATTTCTGCAAACATAGATTGCACCAACTCCCTAATCTTGTCTTCCATCATCGCATTAATATTTTGAACTTCAGCCTCCAGCGATTCTATTTTTTTTTATAAACCCCCTCAATGTTAGAAGTTGAAGAACGTGGAAACACTTTTCTTACCTATACACCTGCCGGATATCCTCTTACACGACCAGGATGTTCGGGCCTTCCCAATGCTGCAAATAAAATATCTTCCCTCCCAGTAGCTGTAAATGTCCCCTCTGAACTCTGCTCCTCAAGAGAGTCCTGTATTAATTAATTGAACATTTCTGTAATGATTGAAACTTATATGAAGAAAAAACTTAACTTAAATAAATTAAATAGATATCTTACAATCCTCTCAGCTACGATTCTCGATTCTTCCGAAAGATATTGCCCTTTTTTCCCTTCCGAGCTCTCTTCCATTTTTCATGTCTAGATGGAGGGGATGGAGGGGCCACCTCTCCAGAGCTTGAAGACTCAGCTCTTAGTTGTTGAAATTTTTCCGCTGTCATTTTTTCTTCCAATAATGTATACCCTCCCCGAGATAAACTATGAGGGTATACATTTTTAGATTGGATCTCCTGATGAGCTTTCCTTGTTTGATGTAATTTAAGAATAAGAAATCATTAACAAAACTTTAATAAAATCATTTATATAATAAAGTATATAAAAGTTTACATTGCCCTTACCAGAAATGACTCTTTTTTTCTACTTTCAAAAAACTGTCTCCATGTGTCTTCATCTATAAAAGGATATATACGACATGGATTGTCATGACTCCTATGACCATAAATGAAATTAGATGAGAGGGTTGATTTGAAATCCCTCCATCTCCTGGCAGACAACGATAAGCATTTCTTC
Source organism: Viscum album (assembly GCA_963277665.1). Lineage (NCBI taxonomy): Eukaryota > Viridiplantae > Streptophyta > Magnoliopsida > Santalales > Viscaceae > Viscum > Viscum album. The sequence continues at coordinate 402,233,929 of OY728126.1, forward strand.
CTGACTCCTCTAGTGTCAGGAATATCAAATGTCATCTGATAAAGAAGAGGTTAAACATATTATATATACTAGAAACATTAAAAGAATGGTCAAACAATGACAAAAGATCTTACCAAAATCGTCTCCCACAACTGAGAGATAATCGCTTTATCCACACCTCTCCAATCATCATACAAAATGCTTACTTTGTTCTTAGCCTGAGTTGCAACAAAACTCTTAAAATCTTTGGCATTCGGACCTCTAGGAATATCATCATCATCAAACTCAACTACTATCCTCTGATCCTGCGTACGGGAAAGTGATAATTTGGGTAAACGTGTGCACCCACATTTACCAACCTTTGAACTCTTTGTCGTAATAGGAGCATGTGAATGTTCATCCCCAGAGGTATGACCAGCAATATGCTCCTCTCCAGAATCATGTGGTTGATCATCTGAATGATCTGTCATTATCCTTCAAATCAAAAAAACAAACGTCAGTTCACAAATATACAAATTAAAATATTTTAATACTACTGTAATCAGAAAATAGAAAAGTGTACTAGGTTACATAATAGTAAACATTGGTAATATGGTAAGCATGTTAAACAGTGGTAAAGATGGCAAAGATGGTCAAGATGGTCAAGATGGTAAAAAATGGAAAAAATGGTAAACCTTGTAAACATTGTAAACATGGTAAAGTAATTGTCAGTGAACAAATATACAAATTCAAATATTTTAATACTACTGTAATCAGAAAATAGAAAAGTGTACTAAGTTACATAATAGTAAACATTAGTAATATGGTAAGCATGTTAAACAATGGTAAGGATGGCAAAGATGGTCAAGATGGTTAAGATGGTCAAAATGGTAAAAATGGTAAACCTGGTAAACATTGTAAACATGGTAAAGTAATTGTCAGTGAACAAAAATAAGCATTTTAAAATTCATGTAATGGTTATAAACATGATAAATTAAACTAAACAAACTTAAAAAAAACAAAAACATATACTTCTTTTATTTTAAAACATGTTTTAATAAATAAAAAACTTACAATATCTAACATTTATGGAAAAAATAAATGTAAACAAGAAATAAACATATGTTACCTATAATTTTAGGAATGTACAGATGGATTGTTTTCCCAAATTCCTTCGTCGTGATCGTTCCTTATGGCACAAACTATGTCTTCAACATGATCGTCATTATGTTCTGTTAATATTTCCATGGAAGTAGGGATCTCACATAAATCAGCATATTCATCAAGTTCATCCTCACCAACATATTGTTTTTTCCCTTGTAAAACAACAGCCCACTGCATATCTGATTGATCTACTACATAAAAAATTTGTTTTGCATGTGTTGCCATTATAAAAGAATCAGTTGTGTCTTCCAATCTATTCAGATTAACAAGTGTCATTCCAAATTCATCGTTTCTGACACTGTTGTTACCGTTAAACCATTTACAGTTAAAAACGGGAACTTTAATTTTAAAGTAATCAACCTCCCATATGTCTTCAATCACTCCATAATATGCATTTGATGCAGAAATTGGGTTTTTGTCCTTAGCACTCGAAAAATGCATTGCTTCTTCAAACACCAATACACCACTATTCTGAACTGCACTTCTGTTGTCCTGATCTTTTGTATGACATGTATAACCATTAATGTCATAACCAGACCATGTTATCACATTTAAACATGGACCACCCACTATCCATTTTAATGTCTCTGATACATCTGATCTACCAAGAAAAGTCTTTTTAATCCATGACAAAAAAGTTTTTTTGTGCTCATTCAAAATCCACATTTCTTTCTTCTTTGGATGACATTGTTTCAACTCATTAATATGCAATGTGATATATGGTTGAGCATCAGCTATGTTATTCAAGATGTATGATTCTAACTTCTTCATCTGTTCAGCTAACAATGATTTGACTTTCAAGCCGCGAATCCCCTTTCCCTCATTATTAACTCGTTCATGGCGAGATGGAGGCAAACCTATGTGTTGCGCCGCAGCCAAGTAGCTCGTACAAAACTCTGCTACCTCCTCAGAAATATACTTTTCAATAATGGAGGCTTCAGGTCGATATAGATTTTTAACATACCCCTTTAATATTTTCATAGACCTTTCAAAAGGATACATCCAAAGAAGATATACAGGTCCACAAAGCTTTATTTCTCGAACCAGATGAATCATTAAATGCACCATTATATCAAAAAATGTTGGAGGAAAATACATTTCCAATTGATAGAGTATAAAAATTTCATCCTTTTCCAAAATGTTCAAAGCATTCACATCAATCGCCTTGTTACAAATTGAATTGAAAAAATAACACAACTTCATTATAGTCTTTCTGACACGAATTGGCAATATTCCACGCAATGCAACTGGTATAATTTGTTGCATCATGACGTGACAATCATGTGATTTCATACCTATCAACTTCAAGTCCTTCAATGAGACAAAATTTTTTACATTAGAAGAATAACCTTGAGGCACTTTGGTATCATGAAGACACTGACAGAAGCTAATTTTCTCCCTCTTCGATAATGTATGACAAGTCGGGGGAAGAAATGTTTGTCTTCCTTTAGGAGTGGGAGCTAACTCTAAACGTATTCCCATTGATAGTAAGTCTAATCTTGCATTAAACCCATCTTTAGTCTTTCCTTTAATATCTAACAATGTTCCAATCAAATAATCACATATATTCTTCTCCACGTGTATGACATCAATATTATGTTTAACTTCATGATACCTCCAATATGGTAGCTCAAAAAAAAATTGACCTTTTCTTCCAAATATATCTATCATTACCAGATTTCTGTGTCTTTCCCAATGTCACGTCAAGGTTTTTCACCCTCTCAAAATACAGATCAGGGGATAAAGGTTTTGGAGCAGTATCAAATTCTTGTGAGCCATTAAATGACTTTTTTAGTCTTCTATAAGGGTGTTCCATAGGAAAAAACTTTCGATGACCCATGTACACTGTTTTCCTCCCATGATGCAATTGACAATAGGACGTCTGTTGTTTGCAAATTGGACATGCTTTATGCCCTTTAACACTATATCCAGACAAATTTCCATACGCTGGGAAGTCATTTATAGTGAACAGAATCACTGTATGCAGTTGAAAATATTCCATTTTATAAGAATCATACACCCTAATACCATCAGCCCATAACAGTTTCAAATCATCAATCAACGGTGACAAGTAAACATCAATATCATTACCGGGTTGCTTTGGACCAGAGATCATTGTACTCAACATGACATATTTGCGCTTCATACAAACTTCAGGAGAGAGTTTGTAAATTACCAATAAAATAGGCCATGAACTATGTGTGCTACTGAGTGTTCGGTATGGATTCATTCCATCTGTGCACAACCCTAGTCTGAGATTTCTTATTTTATTTCCAAATGTAGAATACTGCGCATCAATTTTCTTCCATCGTGGACAATCAGCTGGATGACGTATTTTTCCATCACATACCCGCTCTTCAGCATGCCATCTTAACCTTTTTGCATCATTTGAATTAGCAAATAAACGTTTGAAACGATTAATTATAGGAAGATACCAAAATACCTTTGAAGGGAGCTTTGTAATCTCTACATCACCCTGTGATTTTTCTTTCACCTTATACCGTGACGTCCCACATTTTGGACACTCTGACAGAAATTCATATTCCTTCCTATATATAATGTAGTCATTCGGACAGGCATGTATTTTCTTGTATCCCAATCCCATCGGGCATAATATTTTCTTGGCTTTGTAATGTGAATCTGGAAGATCGTTATCTTTTGGAAGAATGTCTTTCATCAATTGTAGCAGCTCTGTAAAACTCCTGTCACTCCATTCATGCTTCGCCTTCAGGTTAATCAATCTTAACACCACCGACAAAACCGTAAAATCTGTACAACCGGGATATAATGGTTTTTCAGCATCACCATATAGACGTGAAACTGTCGGTTCTATCTCAATTTGTTCTGCTACAATATCGCGAATCATTTCTTCAATTCCATCGGAGTTACCATCTTGAGAATCATCATCATCAGTGACATTCCGTCCAGTTTTACCATGCCAAATCCAAGGGCTGTAACTCGGATTAAAACCATGACATATCAGATGATCTTTCATCTCTCTACTTTTCAACTTCTTCATATTCAAACATTTCAGGCATGGACAGAAAAAAATGTCACTACTTGGAACATTTCGTTTTGCAAATTCCAAAAAGGCATCAACACCTTACTCAAATTCATTGCTCATTCGATGTGCCGTAATCCAACTTCGACTCATTATTACCTATAAAAAATATCAACAAAAAATATATTTTTTTAAGATAAGACAAATACATGTTTATATGAAAAAAATCATAATTTGAATGTAAAACAATTTAAAATATAAAACAAATCTATAGGTATTTAAAAAAATATGCTTGAATATTATTTTTAAAACAAAATATAGTTAGATATAACAGTTTTAAATTTCATTGAATCAAAGAAAACCATGACGCCTAATGATTCTCCAAATAAAATATACATCAATAAAACATAAACAAAATGATTTTTATCTGGAATAAGTGAATATGATCAGATGATACACATTTATAATAATCTCATGCCAATATACTAATAAACATGTTAAAATATAGGAATACCTAATGGAGCATATAACATGTGTTATTCATGCTTGTTGTTCAATCATTATGATCTAAAGTACTCAACACTTTCAAGTGCCAAAATCTTGAAAGTAGTAGTAGTTTTCATAAGTACCCAACACCAAATAGCTATACATCGTAAGTGTCATGTTAGAAATATGAATATAGACCATTTGTTTTATGTTTAATAATATTGTCATATTATCTGATCATTTTGATTATATATTAGAATTACTATATCCTTTTGTTCCGATAGATAATCTAAGGACATTAATATTTCTTTAGAAAAAGTAATGTTAATATCATGGTAATGTAAAAAAAAGTATATGTCGAACTATATATATGTAATACCAATAAAAAAATACATATGTGTTTGGCCTGGGTTTCACACATAAAACAACTCCTCTCACAGATTAAATTTTTGAATCATCCTACATAATACTTATTTTTATAACTTAGGGAATGAAAATAATAAAAGTTTTGATTTACGATACTCATTATGGGTAAACATGATATATATAAATATAATATCTAATCTCATAAAAAGATATCCATGGGGGTATAAGAGCATACACAAAGCACATGATCAAAAAGATAAGTGAAACAGTTCTATGTAATCATAGATCATAAAACCTGAGTCCAAGTATAACAATTTTAGCATAACATAAGACATGATTTATATGATAGTGGGAACATGATTTAAAAAACCTTATTCACAAGATCACAACATTGGTATGTGGAATAACATAAGAGTGTGGCACAAACATAATCATATAAGTCATAACATATGTCAAGGGAAAACATAGTTTCATTCACCTCATATTGGGATATGTTAATCACCTTTCCTATAATTTATTATAATATTTCTTACGAGACACATCACATAACACATTGGACATGGTATAAACCATCTGTATCCCATATTGATCTATGATATATAATGCATTGTCGAATGCATTAGAAGGATATTATGGACCCAAATGTCACATAATGACTAACCATATATATGGGTGAATCGTGATCATCAAATCATTTATAACACTTTCGTAGATCAATTAACTAAAAAAATGAAATGCGGGTCATAATTGTTTTTACGAAACATAATAATTATTAATACATAAAAATGTGTTTGGATGGTAAGATAAGATAATATACTTAATTCAATCTAATTATCATTAAATTATTTCTACCTAGATAGAAAAGACCTTTATAAAAAATATAATTTAACTTAAGAATGAAAATAAAGTACCCTTTACCTTTTTTATAATGAAAAATCTGAAAAGGATGATAATAATATTTAGGTATTATAATTTTTTTATGAATTATTAATAATAAAAGAAATCACCTCACTTGGTTTTGTTGAAAATCGGACATACCATCGTATTCAAGAAATCAAATACACTTTTCATGAAAAGGTCCATCATTTTTAGGAGATGACTGAAAGAAGAAATGTATTATCAGACTCACCATGAGTCCAGAATGAAATATTTGATTGTAATAGGTATGAATTGATATTTTTATGAATGCAGATGAAAACAGATGATGGTTTTCTGATCTAGGAGTTCTAAAAATCATAATTTTTTGAAAAAAAATTATGATGTAAGAATGTTGAAAGAAATTTTAAGGATAGGTATTACCGATTGTACCTGGTCCAATTTCATTCATGAAAATTATTTTCTGGACAATCATATTGAAAATATGATTTTAAGAAAATAAGTACTACCAATATTCATCCAGAAAGACACATTCCAGCTAAGTAGGAAATAATAATGTTGCTGGAAGAATGAAATGTTACAATACCGCCCATTATTTTTCAGATTTTGCTGAAGCTAATCCTCAATGTTTTAAAATTAATTATTCTTTCTAAATGATTGAATAATTTGAATGGTTGTGAAGTCAAATATCTATGTTCTCATGGTCATAGTAATATTTTTATCAGATATTGATTTATTTAGATACTTAAGAGGTTGCTCGTAATGAAGTTGCTGGTATTCAGATAGATCAATATAGCAATCATATTGGAGTTGTTACTGATTCGTATTTTAGAAGAAAAGATGAAGTATAAGTGGTTTAAGAAGCTTTAATGAATCTACTTTTTCATTGTACTATAGAATCGTAAAGCGTATATCAGAATGAAAATCTAGAATAAGAGTTAAAAATAGTCTTATCCAAAATACACCTGCTTGAATGTTGCAAGTTGAATGGACATAATAACCATTTGCAATAACAAAAAATTCCACGAGATTCAAAAACGAATGAAAAGCACATCAAGAATCGAAACAAAAACGAACGAAATAAATTCGTGGAAGGCTTACTTGAATGTTGCGAGTTGAGATGATAGATCCGAGAGGAGTGAAGAAGATAAACAATGAAGCCAAAATGAGTTTAACGCAGGTCGATCGACGAGCCGATTAGGGTTTACCGCGCGAGAGAGAGAGGAGACGGCGGACTGTCAATCAAAAAATCGTAAATGACAGTCCACGGGCTTTAATTTTTTTAAATGTTTTATAACGTCGGTTATTATATAACCGACGTTATAAATTATTTTTAAACTTTATAACGTCGATTATCTTAAAACCGACGTAAAAAAAGCTCCCGCGCTTTGGTTTTTTACGTCGGTTATTATATAAACGACGTAAAAAACCAATGCGCGGGGGGTTTTTTACGTCGGTTTCCAAATAACCGACGTCAAAAAACCTGATATCTACACATTTTTTACGTCAGTTATTTTATAACAGACGTAAAAAACCAAAGCACGGGTGGGTTTTTTATGTCAGTTATTTGGAAACCGACGTAAAAAACCCCGATATCGACGCGTTTTTTACGTCGGTTATAAAATAACCGATGTAAAAAACCAAAACCCCAGGGGGGGTTTTACGTCGGTTATAAAATAACCGACGTAAAAAACCCTGCGCTTTGGTTTTTTACGTCGGTTATTTGATAACCGACTTAAAAAACTTGTCGATATCGGGTTTTTTACGTCGGTTTCCAAATAACCGACGTAAAAAACCCCCCGCGCATTGGTTTTTTACGTCGGTTATAAGATAACCGACGTAAAAACCCAACAGGCACGATTTGTAACGTCGGTTATTAAAATAACCAACGTGAAAAATCTACTCGCCGCATTGTTACGTCGGTTATATATAACCGACGTAAAAAATGGTGACGTAAAAAATGATTTCTGCACTAGTGATTATTTATTATTATGACCCTTTCCTTTGTTAAAGTCTTATTCCATGTTTCATGATTGATGATTTAGGTATTTATGTGTATGATTTACATTATGATTTTCACAAGTTTTCTTATTATTTTATCATAACCTTATAAACTTCTTATACTGATTGATGACATTTAATTGTTTATTCTTATGTTTAACCTTACAGAATATTTTAGTGCACCCTTATTATGTTTCCTTTTTCTAAGGTAATCCATAATTATATTAATATATTTATTTCTAGAATATTTTTATTTGGATGATAATTAATAAATAATATAGAATTTTAAAAGATGATTATAGTGGTAAAAATACTCTCTTAAAGTCATGGGTATTATTTATATAAGAGTTTTCCCTAATTTTATAAAACTCTAAACCTAAAATTTTCTTGGGTATGTAAGTGATAAAAATTTTGATTCTTAATATTTTATGTTTTTCATGGTGAAAATTGGGTAACCTTTATTGGTATCAAATCCAAAAATCTAAATTTTATTATTTCAACACCAGATCCAGGAGTGCAGGTTTGAAGCAGTTAGAGTTGGTATTGGAGGAAAGATTTTGATAACTTTGGAAATTACAATGTTTCCATGTGAAGTTATATTAATATTTATAGATACCATCATAAGACTATAATATTAAGTATGATCATAAATTCGGATTCTTAGACACCCATTTGAGGTTTTAAGTGATGATATCTTAAAATGATTAATGAGATTTTAGGAGAAATTTTATTAGGTTGATGTATATATAAATATTTTTGTCTAATGTGAAGTATAAATTTTCATTTTTTAGAAATAATATTTAATTTATTTATAACCTTTAGGGTTTATGTTATATTGTATATTGAGGTAATTATGGGAACACAAGTTTTATCATATAAATAACCATAGGATTGAAAAGTAATTTGGTGCCTAAGTGATTAATGTTATTTCAAAAAAAAGACTACCATGTTTTTGATATTTAACTATGAAATGAATGAGATAAAATTTGAGGATAAAACACTCTTTAATTTTGAGGTTATTTAGGATTGATTTTGTTTTAAATTTGGGTATTACTGTGGAATTTTGGAGATTAATGTATTATTTCATCATAATATGGTTTACTCATTTTGGTAAAAATGTTACAATTTCAAGCCCATTTTGATTTTTTTTAATGTATAAAGATAGGTGGAATAGATTTATGATCCCATTATTGGTTATGTTTTCCTTTATAATTTTATTTTAGTTTTTTAGGCATGAAATAAAAAAATTATTTTGAATACTCATCGTTTGGAGTAGAAGATGAGATCGTGGTGGAAATTGATAAAAGGATGAAATTATACTCATCAAGTAAGTATATTTCTTTATTCTCTTAGCCAAGATGGTAAAGGAATTCTTAAAATCTTGGAAAATGATCTTGAAACAAAAAAAAATCATATTACCATCATTTATGATGAAGTTAATTACATATTCAAACCCATTTGGTTTAAGGTTTTTTAGTTATTAACTTTATCTTGGTCATTCACTCTCTTGTGATCAATGATCCTATCACTCTATATATTTATTTGGGAATTAAACTTTTCTTCAATTTTAAAATATCCACCTAACAACTATCTTCTCCTATTTTGAAATCTAGTATATTTTATTATAGATCACCTTTATACGTCATTTTCTCTCTTATCAAGAGGATGTTTTATTAAACCATTTTACAATGAGGATTTTTAAAAAAGGAATTTTCAAATGTAAAAGCTTTGATTACAATGATAATGTTAAAATTATGAATATAAAATTCATTAAATGGGGTGTGTAACACCCTGAGATTTTATAAAATAAAACTATGTTCGATAGTGTATTCGACACAAAATATTGTGGTTACACGACCCGCAAAATATATGATCATTATTACCTAGCTGTTAAATTGGTGAGTATGAAAAGTATTAACTAAATTAGGAAATATATATATATATACATATATACATATATATATATATATATATATTTACAACTCAATATAAACTATTGATAATTGTTTAGTAAATAATCAATCAATTTTTAGAAAAAGAATTTTATTCTTCAAAAATATGTTTTCTTTAAAAAAATTAATATTTTTCATGAAATAAAATATTATAATTAATTTTTGGAAATTATATAAAAAATTTATTTTATTTTTTAAATATAAATTTCAAATTTTAATTTGGTTGAAATTTTGGGAAATTCTGAAAATATTGATTTTTTGGTAAATAGTGAAAAATTCTGATTTTTCAAAAAATTTCATTTATTATCAATAAACTAATAAATTTAAAATTCGCATAATTTTTTTAATTTTATTTAAATAAAAATTAGTATTATTTACTTATATTTAATCAAAATATTTTTTTAATCGAATTCATATTAGATTCAAGTATAAGGTTGTATTTGGGTTTAAATTTGGGGTTTTTCTTAAAACTATTTTAAAGTGCATAATGCTTATCCTTTTTAATTAATTAAAATGAATAGTAATTAGGAATTATTTAGATTTAATTTATATATTAAATATAAATAAATAATATTTTATATTTATACAATTATTATTATTAGTTGTGGAGTTAATATAAAACCATCTTTAGCTTGCAAAATACACTTCTCAAAAACACACATTTTCATTGTGTCTACAGGTTTAATTTTACATTAAATTTTAATACTTATATGAATTTAAAATTTTAAAATGGATTAAATATTTTTAACCAGAATAATTTATATTATCTAATAAGGTTATATTAGTTTTTTACCATAATGAATAATGAAAATAGTAAAAAAATAATTACCATAGTTAAGGTAAAGCGGGTTTACTGGGGGTTGGCTAAACAGATAATGGTAATAATAACCTAAAAACTTATCTAAAATATATTTTATTGTCATATTTAGACCTTATTATGTCTAAGGATCGATAATTATCCATATTTTAGCTTTATTCGTGTGAAAAAACATGGGTACACCATTTTCATTTCAAAAATTACAAGTGTACCACTCACATCACTTATAAAAGGTCACCGATTATCTTCTATTATTAACACATTAAAACCATTTTGGATCAGAAAATACCTACCCAAATAACTTTAAAACTTCCATCACATCATCCAAGAATCCATTTTTTGGTCAAAAATCCATTCATGTAAAACTTTCTATTATAATCCTAAAGAGGTGGTCTGAGAAGAGGTGAAATTACTATGTGTTATTATTTTATATCTTCTTACACCTCCTTAAACTATTATTAAAATATGATAATATGATAAAAATGTATGTAATATATAATTATTTTTTATTACATTAATTTCATAACCTTAATTCGTCTCATCTTCCATCAAATGGGATACGAAACCATCATTCATGTGTATGGAGGAATACCACCTCATGAAACGATGTCATTCATTTACCGTAATCGCCTCTCACGAATTGTTTTAATGATGTATAAAAATTATATATTTGATATTTTTAACATATTTATACTTATTTAGTTTTTATATCACATATACCTTCATAATTTTCATTCCATGGGGGATTTGATAACATCACTCATATGTACAGTGGACTACTGCATCACAAAGCGATGTGATTCGTTTTTCACTAAATATTTACATGGAATGTAATAAGGATAACCATAATAAATATTTTTTATATCAATGTAATAATAATTATACTCATGAAATATTTATCATTCTTAAAATATAATATATTAGTTTCTTTCTAACACTGGTTAATGATAATGTTGTTCGTGTATGTGTGGACTACCACCTCCATGAGCAATATGATGCTTTTTTCATCACCACATCATAAGAATGATATATATATATATATATATGTATGTATATTTAAATAAATAATATGGTATTTATAATATTATTATCATTATTTAAACATAAAATAATACATACCTTCTTTCTAATGATCATTGAAATATAGAAACATTACTTATGCATACATATGGCATACTATCTTTATGATCATAATGTAGTTAATTTTTCATAAATAATTTTCATGATTTGTTTTAAAAATATAATTGAGGAATAAATATGATAATTATTTTATGATTATTATTCTAAAAATTCTAAAATAATGATCACTTTTACCACAGTCAACACACTGAATCTGTTTTGAAACTGTGCATCAAACACCCTCTAAACAGCCAACGTGGAATTAACTGATTAAATATTCAAATATGTAATTTTGAAGAAATAAAATAAATTATTTAGTTATAAGGTTTTAATCCTATAAAATTTTCTTAATAAATAAAATAATTAGTTTAACATTATTATACATGAGATAAAGGACATACAAGGAAATTCTGGACTCGAGGTAAGGGTTTTCCCGTCTCGCTTTTACTTTTGTGACACATATTCCACAATCATTACTTATTTTTATTGTGTGATGTATATAATTACCATGAATTTATTTTATGATTATTTTCATAAAAATTATTTGGATTTAAAAATATATATGAGTTTCTCTCTTTTCATGGGGTTTGGATCTAGATATTACCAAATTTGTAAGGGACTTCATCACAATTTCCCAATATTGAGGCATATTTTAATTTTACATACCTATATTCTTTTATGATGTTTATCTAATGCCCCTGTTTACATGTCATATATTTAAATTAATTATTTTAATTATATTTATTGTATCATTTTTTTTATTTCATGGATTTTATGATTAAAGGGTTACCAAATTGGAAAAGGCTTTATGTTACAATCTTCTTTCTTTTGTGATTGTATATGTTAAAAGTTACTTTGGAAGAAATTAGATGCTCTTATTTTCATGAACCTAATATCTTTATTATACATTTTTTATTAATTTTTTCAAAAAAAATTATTTCAATTTACTTCTTTATTTATTTAATAAATATCAAAAAAAATGTTTGTAAGTGATACTGATCATATATTTTATTTTAGATCGGGAATCTATATCTTCCATATCCATGTATTCAAAAATGGTTAAAAAATTTATTTTCTAAAAATAAATGATTTTTAAATACATTTTAAAAGATAATTTACCTTATTTTAAAATTCTTTAATAGAAAATTTCTTAACATTTTCCAAATGGGTCACTTTTATCTCACTTTTTCAGAATGTTTTGAAAAGAATATTTACTTTTAACATTTTTTATATAAAAAAATCCATCTATCATATCCATTATTTTACTAGAAGTATCCATAATATGTTTCTTAATTTTTTTCAAATAATAAAATTTTCAAAATATTTTATGATTTTTTGTTTTTTAAAAGGGATTTTTAAAATGAAAAGTTTATTTTCCTCATCAATTTTTTAAATGAACTTTTAAGGGTATTTTTATTCATCAACATCAACAACCCTTGATGTTACTTATGGTCCAATAGGAATATTTTTTATCGATACCATTCTAATTCTTTATCTTGATGGATTAATATTTTTTTAAATATATTTATAGTGAACCCATTTTTTTCTAAGGGTTAATCACTTTTCAAATTGATTGTTATAAAACACATTTATTTTCAATGGGTTAATCGTGTTTCAATGATATTATTATAGAACCCATTTCTTTTTCTTGGTTAAATCGTGTTTCAAATATATTTTTATGGAACCTATTTCTTTTCAATGGTTTAATTATGTTCCGAATAGATATTTATGGGACCCATTTATTTTTTATAGGTTAATCATGTTTTAAAGATATTTTTATGGAGCCCATTTTTTACATGGGTTAATCATGTTTCAAAGAGATTGTTATGGAACCTTTTTCTTTTTCATGGGTTAATTATGCTTCAAATATAATTTCTTGTAAATAATATATTTTCCATGGGTTAGTCAAGCCATGAAAATAATAAAGGTTTTTTCTTTGAATTTTTGATGAATTAATGCTCTATATACTTTATTTCATGAATGGTACTTGTATGTAATTGATGATCAGGGGTGTTCTCAGATAGAATTAGGTGATCCCATTATATATTATATGATGGATGCATCGAGATATCATTAAGTGATCTCATTATATCTTATATGATATATGCGCCCGGATAATGCTAGGTGATCCTATTATATCTTACACGATGGGTGCGCCAAGATAGTATTAGGTGAGCCAAATATATATTATATGATGGGTGTGTATATATAGTTCTCCAATGCATTAGGTAATGATTATTTTATATAGAGAATTATATTAGAAGTTGACCATATGGTTATTATAATTATAATGGTTTTTTAAGAGTGATATGATGATTATGTTCCAAGAAAAAAACATGTTTTATCTACGCTTAATAGGGGTTTATAATGTTTCCTTTGATCAATATAGACATCACATGGATCATGTTTATTTATTCTTATAACTCATTCCTTTATTAAATCCTTATGCAATGGTTTATGATTGATGATTTTGGTATTGATTTTTATGAGTTATTTTATGATCTCTTCAAGGGATTTGATTACTTCATCGTACTATTATATACATATATTCATCATTTATGACATTAAATTATTGATTCTTATGTTGACTCTTATTAAGAATTTGAGTTCACCCTTCTTATATTTCCTTTTACGCAGGTAATCAAGAATGATTTTTAATGATTTACGTCTATAAGGGTTTCATTTGGATGATGATAATGAAATAATATGGAATATGAAAATACAGGTATAGTGAGGAAAAAATACTCTCTTAAAGTTATGGGTATTGTTTATGTAAGATTTTTTTTCTAATCCTATAAAACATTAAACCAAAAAGATTCTTGGGTATGTAAATGGTACACTATTTTCATTTTTTTATTGTGATATTTGGATGTAAAAAATTGGATAACATTTATCAGTATCAAATATAGAAATTTAATTTTTATGATCTCATCACTAGATTAGGGAGTATGGGTCAGGGGCTGTTATATTGGAAAACAGGGAGATGCACCTGAGGTCACTTGGAAAACTGGTCTGGTTACTATTCATGGAGTGAGTATGGTCAGGGCATCATATTCTTTCTATGTTAATATTATAACTATGTTTTTATGTTAAAGAAGGATTTATATGGGCTAAAACTAGCCACAAGATCATGGTTTTATAAGCCGGACACCTTCTTGAAGAAGTTGAATTTAAAAAAAATAATAGTGGAAATAATATCTATATTAAAGATGAAAAATTGATATCTAAAATTTTTATTGTGTATATATAATGATATCATTGTTTCTATAAATTATGAATTAATTTTTGTATATTTTTTAAATATATGAATACTTGTTCTAAATTCCCATGATTCAGGTGATGAGGTACTTTCTTGGCTTAAACTTTTCTCAATAGAGTGATCACATTTTTCTGTATCAAGAGAATATTGATAGGTAAATTATAAAAAGATTCATTATGGAGTATTAAAATATAGTTTCCACTCTAATGTTAGCGGGAAACAAGCTTTCCAGTGAAGAGCAAGGAAAGGAAGTGGATCCAAAAAAAAATCTAGAAGATAACTGGAAGTCTATTATATAAGACTTATTCAAGATTGAATATATTTTATACTTTTAAACATTTTTTTAGATATCAAATTGATCCAAAATATTCCAATTTCAGTGATATAAAAATGATCCTTATGTATATCAATGGTATAATAATTTTTTGGTTTTAAATATTAAAAAAATGGAATCTTTATCTGTTTGGTTGTACAAATGAAAATTAGGATGGTTGTGTTGATGATAAGTGGTATATAACTGGTGGATTTTTTCAAACTTTGAGAGAGTTGTGTTTTTTGGAATGCTTATAAAAAAATTATATGACTCTAATAACTGCTAAAACTAAGTATATGGATACCACTCAAGAAACAAAAAAAATAATATGAATGATAACACAACTGGAGGATCTTAAATTTTAAGTGAAGTTTCTACTTATCTTGGGTTTTGATAATAAATTTTCTATAATTTAATAAAATATTCCAATTAAATATTCAATATCTAATAACATTGATATAAAGTATAATTTAATCAAGGATCGTATAGAGATAAGTGAATTGAAGTTATAATTTGTTCCTAAAAAGGAGAAAATTATAGATGTGTTCACCAAAAAAATTACAAGGGATGCATTTAATAATATGAGGTTGATGTTGGGATTTAAACCTCACTCCTATCAAGTATAAGGTATGGTTTTTCAATCCTCTATCTTATATTTTCTTCAGATTTTTTTTTTCAAATAGGGAGAAATGAAAAAATATAATCTAATAAATCTTCCTTTATGTCTACCTTTCCGTGTTTTATCAAAAGTGAGAGAATATTTAAATGGGTAGTATCCATTGATATGTGTTACCCTTAGGGGTAGTGATGTTTTAGGAGTATAATAGATTTAATTAGTTTTTTAACATGGTTAATATGTTAATTCAGTGTTGTGCATGTGTGAAAATTTTTAACAGTTTTGTTAAAGTGCATGAATGAATTTATTCTTTAATAGGTTTCTTGGAGAGATCTATCAAATTGAGGACACATTTAATGTGATGATGAAGTGTTTATAGAATAAATTTTAATTCTCAGTCAAGTGGTATCATTTAATCATGCTAAATCAATAGGACCATATTTAAATTAGAATGATTGTAAATCACTATTTTATGGACACCATGATATCCTTATCAAATATTCTTGTTTCCTACAATGAGTTTGATCATGTAGGCTTATAATTATATAGATGATTCATTTACAAGACATTATAGTTTGATATTGTTTTATACTCCTTAGTTTCCAAAAAATTCCAATGGAGGAGATTATTGGGAGTATGTCCTGAGTTGAGATAGTTTGAGAAGAGTATGACATTGGGATAATTTTTTGAAGGTCCAATAAGAAGCTTTCATGTTGTAAGATTAAATAATTTCTTCTAAAAAAATGGAAATATTCTAGATAAAAAAAGTATGGAGAATTTTAATCTAGATATGGTCAATTGTTCTGTATTTTTTAAATGAATATATCACATTCAAACTCATATTTTATAGTGTTTATTTATGTGAGGTGAATGTTCTTGTATATTTTAAGTTGTTTAAATTAGATCTGAAGAGGTTCTAAAAAAATATAAATCATTATAATGTTTTGGATTTAAGGATAAAAATAGAAAAGGAATGTTATTTTCATATGAATTTGGGAAATCCATAAGAATTCATGTGATCGTCCATGACATTGAAGTAGGGATGTGACTTTCTATATTGTATCGTAAGACTTTGAGCTAAAATTGTGACTTTTATCAAGGTAGAATGTGACTTTATAAACTATTTATAACTTCACCATAATACTTTGAGATATGTTTATATTTATTATATAACTTCATAATTCATATGACTTTTCCCTTGGAATTTTATCAATTTGGATTTCATATGACTTATAAAGTATTATGAAAATGGAAAGTTGTATGAAAGGAGTTAACTGTGAATCTTAATACATTCGCACCAATCATATGGTTTCAAAATGTTATAGAATTTATGAAATTTTTCTCTACATGTAAGACCCTAAAATATTATGATATATTTCTCTTTAAATAAGTTTAATTTCTTTGATAGCTTGATTTACACACAACCCCAAGTTTAAACAAACCACGATATACTATTAAAATATTTTTATTTAATATGAAAGTTACTTCTGATATATTAGATTGGTGGGTATGGATATGATAGAATAAATATTGAAAAAGTACTATTTATATATTTATAAAATGAATTAATTGTATTTAAATTTTTTAAGAATTAAAATAAATCCATTTGAAGGTAAAAAGAGCTATTTTTTCCAAAAAAAAATGTTTTTATACGAACAATATGTTTTATATTAATAAATTAAATTAATATCTTTTGATTAATGAATTTAATTATCCATTTAGATAAAACATGCATTAAAATATTTTAACATTTATCAAATAGTTTTTATATCACATGTAATAAAGGTAAGCTCATTTTTATACTTAAAATGGATTTTTCTAAAAAAAATGTTCCATTTTGTGAACTTTTTTGAAAATGAATTTCGAAAAGTTATAGAAATGAATATATAGAGGTCCCAACTTTTCATACATATATATCACATCTTAATAGATTAATATTAATTACATAACATGTTTATCCATTCCAAAATCATATAGGATTAGTATTTTTGAAACTTGGATACATGGACAACTGGTACATAAGTAAACTACATCATCTTCAACTAAGTTCTTTATGACAAGTGCACTTCTTAGAAATATCATACACAGTACAATTCTTCATAACTTGGTGTAAGGAAACATAAAAAAGGTTGATCTCATATAATCATTAAGGGTAATTAAGAAGATATCAACATTACTTGAGCATAATGGTATGACAACATGATCATAACATTTTAAAACCATAACCTGGATATCAAAGATCGTAAAATTATTACATGGAATAAATATTTGTAGTTAATAAGACATGAATAATAAATGAATCCAAGAACATAATCTATGAGGAAATAACTTTTTCATAAGAAATAGTTTTATGTAATACACATAAGTATATAAAATCTTGTGTCAAGGTTACCCACCAAGACATTTATAACAAGTTAGGTTTGGTATAATCACCTATGTACTTACTTAGAGCTTGGTACAACCTCCTATGTACCCTATTTTGGGATTGATATAACCTTATTTGAAATCGCTTTTATCACCCCATATTTGAGGTATGTAACCTTTTTTTATGCCTTTCTATTTGGATAAAGTTATTAGGTAATGTTTGAAATAGTTTGGGAAGGATTTAGAATGTTTTTTTGGGTTTTTCTAAGGGATCACGGTTTGAGCATTCATTCAACATTTCATTTTTATTAAAAAGGATAAAAACACATAGAAAATAAGACATGGGAAAAATATAAACAATTTAAGGTGGTCTAAAATAGTGGAGTCCAAGATGTTCTCCCCTAATTAAGCCCACCCCTTTCGGTTTCATCTGAAGAGAACTAGACATACAAAGAATATTGGTACCTTGATCTGCCACCGTCAAAGAAGATAAGTAGTCAGATACTTTGTTACCTTCTCGCCATGTATGGGAAAAATATTTTTTGTTGATTCCAAGGATTACTCTACATTTCTTAATAATATAAGAATTCAACCAAGGAGGATAAATATTTCCACTCATCAAGTCAGGGATGATATTTGAGTTGGTTTCAATCTGATGCAGACATAAGTTCCATTAAGCACACAATGTTATCCTTGTATACATCGCCTCAGCTTCAGCCTGGATGAAACTTCACCTTCCACAAAAAGTAGTAAATTCAATAAGAATACTTCCATACCCGTTACTCACAACACCACCACCTCAGATAATTCCTCCAATGCATGAGCCATCAAAATTAAGCTTGAGACCCATGCTTGGAGGAATCTCGCAAACCCAATTACCCCTTCTCATATGATCTGAGTGAATAAAATTGGGACTATATATCTACATGCTCCTCAAAGAAGGATTATTACTATAAATATTATAATAACATACCAAATAAAGTAGCAAAAATCTGTCTTAATGATAACTGATCTTTTAGTAAAATGAATTCCTTCAAAATGGGCTTTCTTTTTAGCTTTCTAAATGCACCAAAACCCTGCACTAAAAATCATAGCTCTTGTAGTTTTCTCCGGACCTGCACCATTCAAACCATAAAACCACTTTTCTAGAAAAACGTTCCATCAAGAAAAGGTTTAAAAAAATTTTTGAATCCACCAAAGAACCTTCAAACAGCCATAGCCTAGTCCCTTTGAAAGAAAAGATGGTTGGAATCCTCCTCTTTATTAAGGCTACAGCAATGGCATTTGGAAACCAGGTTAATACCCCTTCTTTCCACATTTTCATCCATAGAGATAGATTGGTTTCTAATTCTCCATACCAAGAAATTAAATTTTGTGGGTATTTTGTTACACTAAACCATATAATTCTAGATGTCATGACGACCCTGAGAAACAAAAATGATCCTAAATTATTTAGAATAAAACATACCATATTTCGAAGTAGTGAACACACACCTATCCAACTCCTAATTCAAAACAATAAGATCAAAGGTTCTATTTTGATCCTTATCTAGAACATCATTGATTGAATGAGGATATCCACTGGCCTCCCTGAAAGAAATCAAAGGATCTAGACAACCAATAAAACCTATAGTCAACCCTAGCCAATTATGATTCCAAAAAGAAATATCTCCCCTTCCTATAATCCATCGTGAGTGTTGATGAATGTCAGGAAAAAAACTTCGGATTAAAGACCAGAAAGGAGAAATTGGTTTGATGTCAACCACATAATTATCACCTTGTAATGACATGATTTTACTCTAAAGCATATGTCCCTCCACAACCTTCCAGGCTAGTTTCTCTTGTATGTAGTTCATTATATCCGCAAGACATCTGACATTAATACCACCTTCCTGAACTGGTTTATCCATCCTTTTCCATGAATACCAATGTAATTTCCCTAAAAATGATCATCCCAAATAAAATCGTCCAGGATTTTATCAATAGCTATAATAACCCACTTCTTCACATTACAAGCTGAAAGAAGATGAATCGGAATAGCCATCAGCACACTGTTAATTAAATAAATCCTTCCTCCATAAGGTAGAAAAAGATTTTTCCAATCAAGAACATGCCTCATGATTCTATTAACTATACCATCAAACTCCCTAACACGAACATGGCCAGGACAAATAGTTGAACTTAGATAATCCAAGGTAAAAATACCCTTTTGCATGTTCAGCAACCTGGAAATGGATAGAACCTGCCTATCCCCACAATTATTAGAAATATATAAGCTTCAATTCCCATTATTAATAGATTTCCCTCTCAATAAACAGTACTCATCCAGAACTTTCATAAGACTACCAACAAATCTAACACTATAATTAATGGAAATTAAAGTATCATCTGTAAACATCAAGTGAGAGATCAGTGGTTGATTCAATTTCCTCCAATATGGTAAAATATCACCTATGGATACTTTCTTGTTGATAAAATGGATAAGAACATCTTTCATAAGAATAAAGAGGGTCAGGGACATAGGGTCTCCTTGCCTAAGGCCATGAGTTGCCTTGAAAAAAAACATGAGTTTTTCCCATATATGAAACTGACATCGATGAAGAATTAAAACAGCAGAACAGAATATCAATAACCCATAAAGAAAAGCCCATACCTCTTAGAACCCTGATGATAAACCCACATTCCATCCTATAATAATATTTATTCACATACATATTCAAATCCATATTCAAACCATGGTATTTGATATTGATATCACAAATCATTTCATGGGCCAAAGTAACTGCTCCCTGGATAGATCGGACTCTAACAAAACCATGTTATTTCAAGGAAATACAACGAGAAACCAGAACAGAAAACCACGAGTTGATTATACTAGATAATATTTTATAAAGAAAATTACACATACTCACTGGCATATAGTCACGAATTGAGGATGGATTTTTAATCTTAGGAAGCATAACTAGGGTAGTAACACCAACCACCCTTGGACTATAACCACCACGAAAGATATCCTGAATGGAAAAAATCACATCAGCTTTAACTATCTCCCATGAACCTCTATAAAAAAATCTATAAAACCATATGGACCTAGAGCACTCTCTGGGTTAAGTCTCATAATAGCATCATGAATTTCTCCCTCAATAAGAATAGCTTCCAGAAGATTATTATCAAATTCAGACAACCTATTCAGAATTCCCTCAAACAAATATCCATTCCCAATAGGATAACCCATCACCATATTAGAATTAGGATCAACAATGATATTTTTTAAAGAAATAAAAATCCAAAGAACCAATCACATCCCTATCACCCGATAAGGATCTATCTTCCAGGATAATGTTCGGCTTAACCACCCTCCTCCTCTCTTTAATACACGCATGAAAATAAGCTGTATTTTTATCTCCCTCATGAAGCCATTTGACATGAGATTTTTTACGATTAAATCATTTCTATTTCAAAATAAGATCTTCCAATTCATTTTTCTTATTCATAAGATCCTCATAGACCCTATCATTCTAATTATCTTCAATATTTCTTTTCAAAATTTCAACCTCCTATTTTAGAAAATACAATTCTTGATCAATAGGAGGGATATTTTTTTCCCAGGAATGAATCATGTTCTTAAGCCACCTCAATTTATTATGAATGGAAACCCAAACATAACCTTGAACTATTTCCTCCCAGAAATTATTAGCAGTCTAATGGTAATAAAACATATCATTTCAATGCTCACAGAATCGAAAACAATCCTCACTTCACTCACTAGAAGATAAGGACATAAGAAGAGGAGAGTGGTAAGAAATCTCTTGGACCAGATGATCAACTCTCTCATTATAAAACTTAGAGACAACATGAAAATTATCCAAGAGCCTATCAAGATGACTCCAAGAATGATTATTTCCTTTATAATTTTTACACCACGTGAAGAAATCCCCAAAATAGCTGATATCATCAAGCCCTTTCCTTACCATGAACTAAACAAAAATGTTTCTAGCCAAACGAGGAAACACACCTTGACCCTTCTTCTCACCTGGCTCAGCAATAATATTAAAGTCACTACCTATAATCCAGGGATGATCCTCCAAATCATAGTTTTCCATGTTTTGCAAAAAAATATCCCTCCTTTGAAACTCACAACTTCTATAAAGAAAGGTTGTAAAAAGAATATCTCACCATGTTCACTTTCACTGTATTGAATTGATCACCAGCTTTAACTAAAACAACAAACACATTTTTATTCCAGAAAACCCGTATATGTTGGTTATCTAGTTCTTCATTCAACCATGTAGGCATTTTTAGATTATGGTCAACATCACTAATCTTATTCGGGTTCTACTTATGTTCTAGAATATCAGCAACACACACCTTATTCTTTTTTATTTCCATGGCTAAAAAATCGAACTTAACTCATGCACCAATGCCACAAGCATTCCATATAATTAACAGAATAATTGAAACATGTTTGCCATGGCTTTGTCCCCATGCATCTTGGTCGAACTATAAAGGGATTCTCGAAACTTCTTAATGTACCGAAGTTTCGCCCTCATACACACTCCATTAATATAGGATACCAAAACTAAACAATCACGGTCAAGAACACCCTTATCTTTGTTCAGGGATAAATGAATAACTAGATCTTTATTCTCCAGAACATCCTCCTTGCAGACTCTCGAGCTATTTTGGGATAAATAACTAATTCTGGATGAAACCCCAAATGAATTTTCTTTAAACTCTAATGAATTTTCCCTATAGATTCCCCTAAAAGATTCTATAGACATATCGTGCTCACCCGACTCAATTATTATCAAGTTTTCATAAGATACATCTCCAAGATCCAATCATTCATACCTCAATGGACTATCTAAGGAAAATCAATGTTTAACTGATCCTTCTAAAAAAAATCAAAAGACATATGAATTCAAATATAAACACAGCAGGATATCTCTCTTGGATATAAAACTGAGCATCAACAGGAAAACATGTAAATCAGGAACATTCCCAACAAAAAAATAAAACACCACCACCTTCAGAAATTACCCCATATTTACCAATATTTGTATCAAAATTAGACATTGATACCAAATCAAAATTACTAGCAGATGCAACAACATCAAACATTTTTACCTGTTCCATATTGAAAATAGTGTCAGATAGATCTACTTTGCTGAAAAAATCATCATAAATCTCATCCTGGATAACATTCTTCTGAAAATGACCACCACCTCATTTAGATTTCTTACAAACCTGCACCTAGTAGCCTTGCAGACAAAATGGGAATAGTACTTGGGGAAAACCAGATAAACAATATCTTGATTCCAAGAAAGCAACCCCCCACCTTCAAGGCTATCTTATCTAGAATCGGCAATGATAGATTGATCTGAACACATATCCTTGTAATTGATACATCCATACCCCCTGAAATTGTTATATAAACAAAGAAAACCACCAAGATAATCTCTAATAGCTTTTAGAGAAGAAACATTTTGCAGGGGTAATGGCAGACCTGGGATTGAAATCCACACCACCGCTAAAGGGTTTTATTTTCCCTTATGAACATCAATTGACCAGAGTGAAAGACTAAATTTCCAGTGCCCCATGTTGTGAGAGTACTTACACCATGTGATTATAAAATCCCATTCAGATGCAAAGCTCAAAAAAACGAGGAACGATGAATCGACGAAACCTGTACTGGAGCCACAAGATCCCAAGATTCAACAAACCTTTTAAAATTTGAAATTGGAGGTTTTTCTGATCCAAAACAATCGATAAGAGTTCATATTAGATTGCCAACTGCCTCATCATAAGGCTCTGATGAAAATTCTACTGACAAACCCAAGGAATTTCTACAAACTGATGAATAAATCGACTGCATCTTCGTATTCAAACCAAAACCCTGAGAAGAACCACACACCACATCATTGGAAGATAACTGTGAAGACCCATAACCCAAAGAAGAAACAAAATAAAAAGATGACAAAAATGAAACCATATCTGAGTAGGGAGCAACAACACCATCCAAGGATCGAGTTTCCAGCACGTAGGGTGCGTTCTTTATAATTTCTAATTTTTATGAGTTTTTTAATCACGGTTTGAGCACATTTAGGGTAAAATGTGCAAAAAAAAATAGGTAACAGAGCAACTTGGGACATTGGTATTCACACATTTTATGCATATTTTGTCTAACCATGTGAGGAGACCATGCTGGGTTCTCTTTGAGACAGTAGTAGGAGCACGGTTAGCGCACAGTTTTCTTAACTGTGTGATCTAACCAAGTGTGACATTTAAATTTGTATTTTTAAATCTGGGACCACTCGATATTTTCTCTAAACATATTCTCCCTTCTACCATATGAACCCTACTTTGTATTTTTGGTTCTTAATTGTTATAGGGTCTCTCCCACTCATTTTGGAAGCGAATCAAAGGTTTTTCAAGGTGTAGTGAAGGTGATTCTCTTAAGATATGCCTTATCTCTTGCTAATTTCTTGGTTTTCCTTAGAGGAAAATATTTAAATCTCTTAGTTTTATAGATCTACTTATATATTATGTATATATATGGTTTTTTGCTTAAAATGATGAGATCAGGGCTTGTTGATTTTAGGAAAAGGGATCTATGGTGGTTTTAGTGGAGATTTCACCTGAATTTGGGGTTCGGTTACGAGTTGGTCAATTTCACCAATACCCTAAGGTAGGTGGCTTCTATCTTGACTCCATTTTTCTAGAACTATAAGTCTTGATTTAAATTAAATTTTTTTTTCAAAGATCTATTGTTAATATGATGTGTGATGCTTGGTTTACATTCATTTTTTGATGATTTTGTGGATTTTGGAGAAAATGGGTTATTGCGGTGAAATGTTCTTTGATGCTGGATTTTAAAATCTTGATTTCAAAATTAGTTTCCTGGTTTGGTTTATGGAAATATTTATAAAAATGTGTTTCAATAAAAAGGATTTTTATTGAAATATTAATTGGCATGGTTGATAGATTAAGGGATTTTTCGTTTGTGAAATAGTTTGCATATTGTTGTGGATTTAGTGGGTGTATATGCTTGTTTATTGGATTAGGAATTTTATTCATGTGTTGGAATGATGAGAAGTGGGTGTGAATTATCACTATAAAAAGGGAATGTATAGTGTACAAAAGGGCCACCATCAAGTATAAGTGGGCGGGAAGTGCTGCTAGATTGGGAAAGTAGTAAACGAGATTGTACGGAAAGTTCCACCACGATTGTTACACCAGGTTGAGTGTGTGGAACTTTATAGCTATGTTTTGATTATGTGTGTGGATAAGAAAGATAAAATTGTAGTGATAATATGTGATGTTAAGATTTTTTATGTCTTTTTTGTTGTATTTCCTCTGTATTGGGTAGATTTGGGTGAAAATGGATTGGTAAGGGTGTGTTTGGATTGTTGGAAATTGTTTCACTATTTGATGTTTTATATAAATTGCTTTATATAAAGGAGATAATGGTTATATCCTAGTGGCATGTTTAGGGAAGTCATTTAGGGAAAAACTACTGAGTATTATTACCCACCCCCTGCTTTGGAACTTGGGTGCTTTTACAGATGTGGAATTCCGGGAAACAAGTAAAGGTAAAGAATCTCATTTATTGAGTGGTTCATCATGATTCTTGGGTGGTCTTGAGGTGTTTGGATCATAGATCTTAACATGGAGATGTGGAGTGGTGTAATAGCTTTTTGGGGGGGTTTTTAGTCTTCCACTTGGCACTCTTATTATGGATAATTGTGGTTTGTTTGTATTGGTCTTTTGGTATTGTTGAGTTGAAAAATAGGGTTGACATGCATCATTTAGTTTTGGTTGGTTATGGTACATTTGATTGGTTGTTTTTATTTCATAGAAAAAATCGTCCCCCATCATTCTTAAATCCCTCGGCATTTATTTCTAGCCTTTGGAACCTTGGTTATGTCTCCTAAGTCCAAATAGAATCTCACCGCCCTCTCAAGCCAATAGGAGGGGGTAGGATGTTATAAGTGGTATCAGTTTTTTCGGTTCTTGACTTCTAGGTTTGTTAGGTTCTTTGGCGTTGGTTGTTTCTCTTGGATTTGACATTCGTTCTTGGTCTATTCCTTGATTTGGGATGGTAGTAAGGAATAGGATTGTCAGAACTTGAAATGTATATCATAAAAGTACATATCTAACCCTTTTATATTGAACTTAAAGTTACCATGGATTTGGGTACATAAGTGTTTTGGATAAACTTATAGGAATAAAAAATGTCATTATCATAGGTGTAGCCAATGAGATAATCATGGAATGCATGGTAGAAATTACTTCCCACTAAGATGAATATTTCATTAGAATAATGATTTATGTTGCTCTATAGATATATGTATTTGTGAAAAATATGGAATTTATTTTTCAAATGTGTAGATTTGAAATGTGTATAGTTGTGGTATTTGGAAAATGGGTCAATTTTTAAAACATGGTGGATTTTTTAAAAGTGGTGCAACATGGGAAATGTGAACTTATGGAAATCCTAGTTATAATAGTTATAATGTAATTGAATTTAAAATTGTATGCCTTTTATTGATAAGGGGGTGATAGTTATGGTTGTTTTGTGTTAATAGAAATGGCATCAGGTAGGCATCGTAGAGACCAATCGGAGGAGGCGGCTAAAAATGTGGTCGCACCTATGCCCCAGGTGAACCAGTAACTAGTGTAGAGTATAGTGAAAGATTTCCAAGATGTGTAAAGTGGGAATAAACCAAAATAGAAAAAGCATGTGGATCATGCGGTTTAGTTTCAAAAGATGAATCCACCCATATTTAGGGGTTATTCTGAATCGGAAATGGCAGAGGCATGGTTGAACAGAATTAAAGGATATTTGAATTCATGGGAACACTGATAGAGCTGAATGTAAAGTTAGAAACTTACATGTTAGAAGATCCTTCCCTATAGTGGCAGGAGTTGCTGGTCGAATTTGGAATAGACCAAGGGGTGAAATGGGAGGGTTTTGATGAATTTTTTAACAAACAATTCTACCCTCATACATTCAGAATTCAGTTCATAATGGATTTCTTTCATTTAAAGAAATATAATATCTTGGTAACAGAATATATTTCTAAGCTCACCCGAGGTGGCAGGTAGTACATCATTGAAGAAACATATTTTCTAAGTTTTTTTGGGGTAGGAAATTCATTCTAAAATATTGGTGTTATGTATAAGTGATTACATAAAAATGGAGAATAGAGCAATAGTAGATAAAAGGGATATTTTGGGGACTACAAGTGGGGGAAGAATGTTGATTCCCACCAAAAATATTTGGAACTCTAATGCTGGGAGAAAGAGGAAGATGGAAAATTATTTCTAGGGTGGGAGTATAGATCAGAATCCGATGGTAGGATTAGTGAATCTTTCTCTGAAGCCTCCGAGTAAGCCAGTATGTTTTTAGTGTGTCTTTATGTGCCACATCATGCAAGATTGTACAACACAACCTCAAGCATGTCATAACTATAAGAATATGGGAAATCTTCAGTGTTATTGTCATAATTATCTGAGTTCAGTCGTTTGTGATACACCTTAGGGTTTATAGGGGTCTTATGCCTTGATAGGGCGGGGGCAGAAGCATACCCTTAGTCATTAGATTAAAGTTAGTCATGGTGATTCAAGTAATACCATGACTCCTCATAAGTGTAATAAAGAGAAGAGTGTGGTAAGAAAGCAGTTGTTTGGAGTTGAGTAGGTTATGATGGGTGATCATTTAGGACCATACATGGTTTCAGGTATGATTATTTTAAATTCTACCTTGATGTAAGTGTGGTTTGATATGGGTGATTCAAATTCTTTTATTGTTTCTCGTGTTATTAGTTTGATGGGTTTAACTGTGGAAATGATGCCTTCAGTTTTAAAACATCAGACTCCTTCGGGTGAAAGAGAGTGCCAGGCCTTCCTTTGTAGAGAATGTTGTATATTTGTGGATGGGGTTGATTTGATGTGGGATTTCTCAGTGATTGAGATAGATGATTATGATATAATACTGATAATGGATTAGTTGGAAATGTTTAAGGCCCACATCAACTATTATGCATGAATGGTTAGTTTCGCAATGGATGATGGTGTTGAACATCTATTTAAGGGAGAGAAGAATGAGAAGCTGGGTGAAATAGGTTTGTTGGATCCTATTGATGGCATGATCTCATATCAGTTATTGGAATTTTTGTTGTCAATAATAGAAGGGGTTAAACATAGAATTTTTACAGTAGTTGTTGATCCGTTTCTGGATGTCTTTCCTAAAGAATTAGCAGGGTTTCTACCTATGAGAGAAGTCGAGTTTAGGATTGATCTCCTTCTAAGGACTAGTCTTATATCACTTCCATATTACTGGATAGAACTAATAGAATTAAAGGAATTGAAATTTCAGTTGGAGGAGTTAGAAAACAAAGGGTTCATCTAGCCTAGCATGTCTCCATGGGCAGTGCCAGTTTTGTTTATTAAAAAGGAAGATTAAACCTTGTGAATTTGTGTTTATTATCAAAGGCTTAACCAAGTTATGATCCAAAACTGATTTCCACTTCCACACATGGATGATTTTTTCAATTGGTTTAGGGGATCTCAATGGTTCTCCAAGATTAACATGCGATCAGGATAGCATCATTTTAAAGTAATGAAAGACGATATAACCAAAATAGCCTTTATAAGTAGATATGGCCATTTTGATTACATAGTTATGTTCTTTGGTCTGAAAAATGCACCAATAGTTTTTATGGAATTGATGAATCATATATTTCATAAATATATGGTTTCTTTTGTAGTAGTATTTATTGATGATATATTTTTATATTCTAGGACAAGGTTGGAGCATGAGAATCACTTGGAGATAGTTTTGGGGTCTTAAGAGATCATCAGTTATATGAAAAATTATCAAAGTGTGATTTTTAGATACAGAAGATTCATTTCCTTGGCCATGTTATTTCTGAGAAGGGTGTTTCAGTTGATCCAGAAAATAAATAGGTTGTTATTTCATGGAAAATGACAAATAATGTTTTCAAAATATAGATATTACTTGGTCTAGCTTGTTATTATCGATGTTTTGTTCATTATTTTTCATGATTGGACTCACCAATGATAGCTTTGACAACCAAGAATGTTCCATTTTGATGGAATGAGAGGTGTTAGAAGTCTTTTGAAGAGCTTAATATTCATCTTACATCAGTACCAATCTTGGTTTTTTCCAAAACCAAGGAAAGGGTACCCGGTGTATTGTGATGTATTGGGATCCGGGTTAGGTTTTGTTCTCATTCTAGTGGATCATATAGTTGTATATGGATCATGGTATTTGAGGTTTCATGAGAAGAACTACCTAACACATGATTTTCATTTGGCGGCAGTGGTTCATGCCTTGAAAATGTGGCATCATTATCTTTTAAGTGATAAATTTATAGTGTTTACTGATCATGAGATTTTAAAACATATTTTCTCATAAAGATATTTGAACTTAGGGAAAAGGAGACAGATGGAGTATCTCAAGATGTTTTTTTTTACTTTATATACATGTCGGGTAAGGTTAATTCAATTGTCGATGCACTAAGTAATAATTCTTATGCTCAAGTGGTGAAACATGCCTCAGATCAGTGGTAGTTGATTTTCGTCATAGATGACATCTGGTTAGAATATGAGGACTGGGGTGATAGAGTAGTCTCATTTTTGGTCTCTTTGGTTCTCAACTTGGTTTTTTTGGTTAAAGTGGTATAGGAATCTGATTCTGAATGTATAGCAATGAGGTCAAAACTCAATGGTAGTGAGAACATTGATGGCTAGGAACTGAATGGGCATTCAGTTTTGTGTTTTAAGAATCAGATGGTTGTACGAGTGGCTTTTCAAGAAGAAATTATTAGGGATTATCATAATTCTAGATGGGTTGTTCATCTGGGGAATCAAAAAATGTATAATCCATTGAAAGCATTTTTTTGTGGGACAGTATGAAAAGGAAAGTGGTGGATTTTTTTTGAGATTCTTGAATTTTCAGCAAGTTAAGGCAGATCATCAGTGGCTGGTAGGTATGTTGTAATCTTTACCTATCCCTATCTGGAAGTGGGAGAAGATAGTGATGTATTTTGTTACAAGTCTCCAAAGAATGGTTATAAAGCATGATTCCATATGGGTGATAGTGGATCAGCTCAAAAATTTGGTCCATTTCATCTCTATTTGTGAATCTCATATGGTGGAGGATATATCCAAAATATATATCCATGAAGTGGTAAAGAGGAATGGTGTTCCAGTGTTGATTGTATCAGATAGATACCCAAGGTTCACATCTCATTTTTTGAAATCCTTGCAGCAATCCCTTAGGACTTAGATGATGATGAGTATAGCATACCATCCTCAGATGGATGGGAAATATGAGATAGAAATACAAATTCTGGAAGATATGTTATTGTATTGTGTGATATATTTTGGTGTCTCATGGGAGGATCACTTTCCATTAGTGTAATTATCATATAATAACAGTTATCGGGACTTTATACATATGGATCCATTTGAATCTTTTTATGGGCATCTGTTTTATTCTCCACTTTGTTGGGTGGAAATAGGTGAGACTTTGAGGTGGGTTGATCCTTGTCCAAGAGACTATAGAGAAGATCATGATGATTAGGAAGAGAATGGAAATGGCTCAAAGTCATCATAAATCCTACGCAGGCCATCTTCAATGACTGTTGTCATTCGAGGTGGGAAATCATGTGTTTTTTAAAATATCTCCTAAGCTTGGACATTGTTGGTTTGGAATGAAGGGTAAGTTATCTACAAGGTATATTGGTACTTTGGAGATACTTGAGCGGGTTGGATATGTGTCTTATTAATTGGCTTTTCCACCAAGTTTTATTGTGGTGCTCAATGTGTTTCATGTTTCCAATTGAATAAGTAGCAGATAGATCCTGACCAAGTTATTAAATGAGATCATGTTGAGCTACGTCTGGATTCTTCCTTGTTGCACATGCCCATGCGGATTGTGGATAGGCAATAGAAATACTTTTGTGGTAAAATTATTGATCTATTTTATGTTTTTTGATAGTATAGTTAGATTCAAGAGGACACTTTGGAGCAGGAGAAAGATATGGTTGAGAAATGACCTGAGCTCTTTTAGAAAAGTGATGGTTCTCTACTCATCAAGGATGGAGAGTACAATATTTTAGAGAATGTAGCACACCCAGTTTGAGTTATGTAATATTTTCTATGAATTTTTATGTGGTTAAAGATATTGGGTAATTTTTGGGAGAGTTTGGGAAGGTTTTATAATGGTTTTGGGGCTTTTCTAAGGGAGCAAGGTTTGAGCACGGTTAGGGTAAAATGTAAAACAAACCCAGGTAAATGTGCTACTTGGGATAGTGGGATTCACATGGTTTATGCACAGTTTTTCTAACTATGTGATGAGACCATGTGGAGTGTCTTTTGAGATAGTATAAGGAGCATGGTAGTGCATGGTTTGCCTAATCGTTCATGGTATTAAAAATTGTATTGTTAAATATGGGACCACTCAGGATATTCCCTAAACTCTTTCTCCCTTCTCCCATATAAAACTTACTCTGTATTTTTAGTTCTCAAGGGTTATAGGGGCTCTCCTACTCATTTTGGAAGTGAATCAAAGGGTTGTTAAGGTGCGGTGAAGGTGATTCTCTTCCAGTAAGCCTTCTCTCTTGGTTCTTTCTTGGTATTCTAAAGATCTACATCTCTCTCTATATTATTTTTCTAGATCTACTTCTGTTTCATGTAGATATAGGGTACTTTTTTCTTAAAATGATAATATTTGGGGTTATTAATGTTATAAAAAGGGATATAAAGTGTTTTTTGTAATGATTTCACCTGTATTTGGGGTGCAGCTATGAGTTGGTCAATTTCACTGAAACTATAAAGAAGGTGGTTTCTCTATCGACTCCATTTTTCTAGAACTAGAAGTATTGATTTAAATTAATTTATTTTTCCTGAGATAAATTTTTAATATAATGTGTGATTATTGATTTACATTCTTTTTGTTATGATTTCGTGGATTTTGGAAAAAAATGGGTTATTGTGGTAAAATGTTCTTTATCGTTGGATTTTAAAACATTGATTTTAAAATCGGTTTCTTGGTTTGGTTTATGGAAATGGTTGTAAAGATTGGTTTCAATAAAATGGGTGTTTTTGTAAAATATGGATTAGAATGGTTAAGGGATATTTTGGTTTTAAAATAGTTGTTTGCATATTGTTATGGCTTTAGTGGGTGTATATTCTTGTTTATTGGCTTAGGCATTTTATGCATGTTTTGGAATGATGAGAACCAGGGGGAAGTACCACTATAAAAAAGGTTATGGATTGAGTATGGAAGAGATACCATCAAGGATAAGTGGGTGGGAAGTACCAGTAGATTGGGAAAGTAGTAAACAGGCTTGGACAAGAAGTTCTATCCTGATTGTTACACCAGGTTGAGTGTGTGGAACATTATTTCTATGTTTGGATTATGAGTGTGTCTATGTAAGATGATATTTTTATGATAATATGTTATGGTAAATGTTTTATGGATTTTTTTTTTTGAATTTCCCTTGTATTGGGTGGATTTTGATGAAAATGGCTTACTAAGGGTGTGTTTGGATTGCTGGAAATTATTATATTATTTGATGTTTTATATAAACTACTTTATATAAATGTGATAACGGTTTTATCATAGTGGCATGTGTAGGGAAGTCATTTGGGGAAAACTTACTTAGTATTATTAATCACCTCTTACTTTGTCACTTGGGTGCTTTTGCGGATGTGGTATTCCAAGACACTGGTAATGGTAAATCATATCATTTCTTGAGTGGTTTATTGTGATGCTTGGGTGGTATTGAGGTTCTTGGAGCATTGATCTTTGAATGGATATGTGGAATGGTTTCATAGCTTCTTTTGGTTTTTTTTGTTTAGTATTCTACTTGGTACTATGATTATGGATTATTGTGGTTTTTTTTGTATTGGTCATTTGGTCTTGTTGAGTTTAAAAATAGTGTTGACATGCATCATGTAGTTTTGGTTGGTAATGGTACATTTGTTTAGTTGTTTTTATTTCACATAGAAAATAATTTCCCACCATTCATTAAACCCTAGAAATTTATTTCCAGCCTTTGGCGCCTTAGGGATGTTGCCTAAGGCCAAGTAGCATCTCACCTTCATCTAAAGCTAATGGGAGGGGAAGGATGGGATTGTGATAACCTTTAGTGTACCATGTTTTTTTGGGCTTGGTATAACCTCTTGTGTACCCTATTTTTTAGTCTTGGGATAACCACAAGTGTACCCATTGAGCTCATATAACATTAATATTGACCTAATTATTTTGAGGGAGATATTGGTCTCATAAATCAAATACTACATACATTTTTTCTATAAGATTATAAAAAATTCATCATATCATAACCTATGAAATGGAAACAGGGTTCATAAACATTTCATCATAGAATAACCTGTGGGAAATAAATGTGTTTCATAAAAATATTTCCATCATAATCATAAATCATCCAGAGAAAGAGTAAGAATGGTATCATTAGACCATATCCCTAATAATTAAAAAGAAACATCTGAGGTTATTGTCACTAATTAATATAAATACTATAAAAATATCATTAAAACATTCTTGAGAATAATATGCTTTCCATTTTGAAATCAATTATTTAAAATATAAAAATTTCCAAAATATTGAAGAAAAAATTTTATTTGAAAATAACCTTATAAACATGAAAAGGAATCTCCAAATAATTTAGTAGCAATAGTGGTGTAAAGTTTTGTTCATTTTGTGTACGTTAAATCAAATATTCCTTTCACATTTTTTATAAAAATTAAAAAGTACCTCATTTGAAAAATGATAAGAAGATTTATTTAAATAAATTTTTTCAAAAATAAAACATTGTTAAAATTTATTTAAAAAATCGTAGAGAAATTTTAAAAACATTCTTGAAAAAAATTATAGAAAACATAGATATGAAATAAAAAGGATTTTCAACCAAAGAGAAAGATAATATCGGTTTTCCTTAAAAACATTATTTTGGACTCTTGAGTACATAAAGAGAGGAAAATTAAAGGAAAACATATAATTTCTAGAAATAAATAGAGTATAAGAAAATTAATGAGTTTTTTAGAGATAAATCATAATATTTCTTCATCAAAAACTTAATCATAAACAATCTTGATAAATAGTGTCATTTAAATATAAAACCTTTACCACTTTGGTAAATTTTGAATCATAATCCCCAAGATATAAATAAACTTATATTATAATTTTATATCCCATACTTTTAATGAAAATAATCATAAAATACATACATGTGTAGTATATAAACCACAAAAAATAAACAAGTGGGGAATATGACATGTGTCTCATAGTAATAAAAGTGAGACGAAAATCCCTTACCACAAGTCTTGAAATTCATTATACACAGTTAAAACTATTAAATAATAAATATAATTTTATTATAAATCTATTAAAAAACCATAATAATATATATCATACCATATATGTTTCAATTATAATCTTTTAACACCTAATTATTAATAATTCTTTATTAAAATCATTGTTCCGGGTGATAATTGCTTCATTTTTCATGTATGTTTTGGTTTGATAGTTTTGGTCCTTGTACTTTGATAATAGTTAAAAAATATCAATATTTTTAATGATGATATAAATATAATATAAATTCATTATATACATATTCATATTTATCTATAAAAATTAGAGATAAAAAATGATTTTCACCATTCCTGGAGATGGTAGGTCATACGTATGCATGAACATTGTTTTTATTTTTTAGACAGATGGGAAAAAAGAAAGGTAAATATTAATTAAAATTATAATAATAATTTTTATATAATAATTATCATATATATTAACTAAATATAACCTTATTACTATCCATGTTAAAATAAAATTAAAAAAGTTTCACATCATTTAGTGGAGGCGATATTACACACATACGCACAGGAGACATTATCGTTTTACAATAGATTTAAAGATAATATGGTAGATATGATATTATAATTACATAAGAATAATTTTATCATAAATATCATATATATAATTTAAATAAAACATTATATCCACCTTGAGAGTTGATGATGGAGAACGAATCATATCGGTTCATGAGTTGGTAGTTTTCCGTACACAAAATCAATAGTTTCATTTCCCATTTTATAGAAGAGAAGGTGGATATATGTCATTAAATTAACATAATAACATATTAGTATATGGAAGTTATTATTTTATTATTGTATATGTTGTAGATAATATTTGAAGTGTGTAGAGGAAGAAATGATATAAAGACACATAGTTAAGAGTTATACCAATTCTTCGGAGAACCACTTTTGGTATATACCTAAAGACATCCAAGGATGATTTTCTGATCAAACCAGTGACTCTAGGACATGGGGAGGGATTTAAGGAAGGTATCTGGGTCATTAATGGTTAAACAAGAAGGAATTTTAGGTTTTTATAGGAGATAAGAGGGTGTTTCCTTCTATAGGTGGGGGAGGGAACCTTTTTAGAAATGTCTTAAAAGAATACAAAATGAAAAAGTCATTCCAAAGAAAAAAGATTACAAATGAACATAGAATAATATTTGGTATAGTATTAGGTATATATTTTTTCATAAAAAAGGATTTAGACAAGTTTTATTAGAAATTATACCCTTATCTTTTTAATTAACCCCTCAGTAAATCTATTTAACCTTAACCGTTATAATAATTTTCTTTTATATTTTAAATATTAATTATGGGAGAAATTTAATTTTACCTTATTACATTATATTAATTACTATGATTAAAAATATGGAATAATTTTTTTCAAATTAAATTCAAATAATTGGAAAATTTTAATTTAAAATTAAACCCGTAATTGTGATGAAAATGTGATTTTCTAAAGAAAACATTTTCTCAAATACAAAAAGTTTTTATATCAAAAATCAACATAAAATTTATTCCAATGACATAAATTGGATTAATAATAATATAATTTTACTAATTTTACTTTAAAAACAATATAAAAAATATAAATTTTAAATGCTTTAAATGAAATGGTAGATTTTAATTAAAATCAGTATTTTCACTATTCATCAAAAAATTAATCTTTTCAGAAAACTTTCAAAAAAATCACACTATGATAATTTTGAAATTTTGATTTCAAAAATTAATTTTATTATTTTAAATAAAATTTATATAAGTTTGAAAAATTAATTTTATTATTTGTTCACAATAATCAATATAAATCCTCATTTGAGAAAAAATATATTTTTAAAGCGTATAAATGCTTTACTAAAAGTTAAGTACTTATATATCAATATATTTTATTTATATAAAAATAGATATATATTTAATTTTCAAAATTTTATTATTTATATTCATACCACCATGTTAAAATTCTATTTTATAACAGGAATTTTTAAATAATAATATTAATAATATATTGTGGTTCATTAAAACTCAATGGTTCATGCAATGCAAGCTATCGATGAAATTAAATTTATCTGGAAAAAATATTTCAGAAAATGTAGGGGTATTAAAAAATATTATAAAATTAATTACATAAATATAATCATCCTAATTAATATTATTTAATTATTTCAACTTATGTT
The DNA here is from genome assembly GCA_963277665.1 of Viscum album. NCBI lineage: Eukaryota > Viridiplantae > Streptophyta > Magnoliopsida > Santalales > Viscaceae > Viscum > Viscum album. The sequence goes on from OY728126.1 coordinate 402,270,805, forward strand.
TTTTCATAATTAATAGTAAAAAACATTAAAAACTTGTTACCATAGTTAAGTTTAAAATAGGTTTAATAGGGGTTAAAAAGATATAATATTTAAAATATCACAAAAAAAATTGATTTAATTTTATTATTTAAATTTATTTATACCTTATAATTTTTATCTTTAAATATATATCATTTTGGGACCACATGACTCAATTAATACGTTAATATATTTTAATCATTTGAATATTTCCAATTGTGTCGTCTTTCTCTCTTATAAAAAGATACCATTCCTCCTATCTTCCCCAAACATAATGAGCCTTATATATCATAAAATACCTACCCTAATACAATATAAACATCCCTCTTCAAATACTAGGGTTACTAGACTGATTAGAATACCTTGCTTTCAATGCCTAAGGGTAAGCTAAAGGAGGTTTCTCAATGAAGTGGTATAACTCTTAACTGAGTAAATTCAAATTTATTTCTTCTTATGCCTCCAATAAATATATGGTATCCATTATAAAAAAAAATAATTTCAATATATTTAATATATTTAATTTTTATTATAATGATGTATCAACCATATTCCACCTACATTCCTAAAACAGGAAATGAAAGTATTTCTCATGCATATGTGTGGACTACAACCACCATAAAGAAGTGTGATTAATTTTTTATTTCAGATTTACATGGATAGTAATATGGGTAAATTTAATTAATATATATTATTTTAATGATGTTATAATAATTCTATAATGGTGAATTATAATTTAAATTTCTTTTATTCTATCCATTGAAAAGTGAAAACACCACTCGTGCCTATATATAGACTATCATACCCACAAAGTGACATAATTCATTTCCCATTCCCTATTTATATGAATTATTATAAAAGATTTTATAATGAATAAATATTGTAAATATTTTATGATTAAGATTATGGATACGATGAACCATGATCAAAATTCAAGTAACATAGTCATCAAACCAAAACATGTTTGCAAAATTGTCATATTTGCACCTGAATAATCATTTTACTAAAGAAATTGGGAATAAAAGGATAATTTGACATAATAAAGGAATTATAAGTAGTATGTTATGTATCATTGTGGTTCAATAATATATTTATAACAAATATATATTTATTATTCTGGAAATTTTAATGTGAACGAAGAAAAACAAGACTTATGGTAAGGATTTTATGTTACAATCCCATTTCTTTTCAAGATTATTCATGATAAATTTACATTGTGGTTATATATATATATATAATCCTTTATACCCCATATATTTTCTTATCCTACTTTTATTTTTATAGTTTTTATGTATTAGTACCATTTTCCTCTCTTTGGTACTTAAAATGACAGAGACAATGTAATTAATGAAATGATGACCTTAATTTCTCTTCGATCAAAGTAATTTTTATTCCACGTACATGGTATTAAAAAAATTATGAGATTTATTACCTATAATTGAATTTTTTTTAAAAGGTTTATATTCAATAACTTGGAAATTATTTACAAAGGATTAAGGAATCATTTTAAACAAACATTTTACGAACATGTCTTTTTTGAATTTTTTAAAAATTGTGAAATGATTTTTTTTTCTTTTAATATATACAACATGAATAGATTTCCCCAATTTTATGACTGTTATTTATATATATTCTTACTTTTCTAGTTTCTATGGATTTTTTCAAAGAAAATAGTTTTCTCAGTATGTTGGGAATTTTTAGTTAAAATGTTATCCAAATAAAAGGATATTATTCTCATTTTTTGAAGAAAGGATTGAATGATCATTTAAATGTATTTTTAATTTATGCAAACTTAATTTAAATATTTGTATGCTTCACTAGGGATATGATCTTATGATATCATCCAATATGTTTCTCTATATTTTTTATGATGATGATGATTTAAGGATGATTCTGTGAAACTAGTTTATAATACACGATTTAATTATATTATGATAAAACCTTTATGAAACTCATTTATTTACAATGGGATATGATATTATATAATGAGGAAATATTTATGAATCTCATTTTATTTCCATGGGTTATGATATAATGATGTGATAAATGTTTTATGATATTTTAGAATAGATGTGTGTGTGTGTGTGTGGTTTTTATTATGTGATGGGTGACCCTTGAAATATATATATCTCTAATGCATTGGGTAATGATGACTGAGTTTAGAATCTCCCAATAGATTATGATCTTAATAAACTCCTAATAGATTATGGAGTTAACTATATAGAAGTTACTCTTAGAAATATGTTGGAAATTCCTTGTTAGGAATTTCCATTATAGGAATTTATCCCCAATGATAGTCTTGGGAGTGAACCTTGAATGAGGAAGTGAGTTTATATACTTATGTGTATTACAAAAAACTTATTTATTATTATTATGATATGTTATCATATATCATTATTTATTATTGATTATTCCACACTCTTATACCTTATGTATTTTGATTGACAAAATCATATTCCATGATACATGATTAAATATCTTTAACTTATTAGGTATGATTATTGTAAGTTATAAAAATGTTCTCATACACTTATTCTTATCTTATGCTCACTTATGATCATTGAATGATATCTCATATGTTTACTATTACTGAGAATATAATCTTACCCCTTCTTATGTTTCCATTCCCTAGTTTATAAATAAAGGTTTTATGTAGGGTATGTCTAAGAGTTGTACTATGTGAGAAGATATTTATGGGATATGTTGAAGATATTTTAAAAAATAATATGATTATGTATCTAGTCTCTAAATACACTAAACCTTTATAGTCATTAGGCATGTATTATTGTGAAATGTAGTAAATATTCATCTAAAATGGTGAAATATTAATGTATGAAATGATTGTGTTGATTTAGTTGGTATTAAAGCAGGATTTAGTTTTTTTTTAGATTAGGATTAGATAACTTTGTAAAAACCCCTATGGATATGTCTAATTATAGGATAACATTCTAAGGTTAGGTGATGTAGAGATTTTGTGGTTTTCTAAGAAAATGCATCCCTATCAAGATACTATAAAGTGGATGTGGCTATGGCATAGATGCACCTAGGGGTAGTAACTTTTAATGGGTAAGATTAGGTAATAACTCATTCTTCCCTGCTTCATGATGAGAGTAACAAATAATAAATGATTGGATAAATACACCTAGGAGATATGCTTGGATTAATTCAAATTGTATTTATGAACCATTATAATGGATTTGAATATATGATGACCACATTTAAGATCCTGAACTTTGTTGTGCTATGTCCCTATTTAAATTTTGGTTAAAATATATTATATTTTTTGAATGAAATGGTTCCCAGATGTATGTGGTGTATTGGGGTGTTACAAGGGTTCGAGACATAAGAAAATGGAAAATTGGTCCAATCTATGTAAGGTGCATGGTTGGTGCATGGTTAATCAAACCATGTGGAATTTATAAGTAACCATGCAGCCTTGGACAGAGACATAACGCATGGTAAGCGCATGATATAACAAACCATGTATCATTTCTAGGTAACCGTGATACCCAAATTTCCTTGGACAGTGGATTGATCATGGTTTGTGGAGGTTACTCAAACTGTGTGGGTAAACTATGTGCCCTGTAAAGTTTGGAAAATTTAAAAAAAAATCCATTATGGGATTTTAGAACCTCACCTGATTTTTCTCTCATTTTTCATCTTATAATCCCTAGTGAAAAACCCTAACAACCCAAGATTACAAGAGGTAAATATACTTTGATCATAATCCATTTAGAGCAATGTTGGGTGTGGATCGAATATCTAAGTAAGTCTAATTCCTATCTTGCTTATCTTTTTGGGTTAGGGTTTCCATCCCTCTCCTATCTCCATCTAAAGCTATAAAACCCTTCTTTTCTGGTGATATCTAGGTTGAGGCTTAAAATTTTTTTTGAATCAAGATATAAAGGTTTGATTATGAGTGTTTTCATCGACATATTTGAGGTAGGTGGTCTACAAGTTATATCCCTTGGTTTTTACATAGATTTGTACATGGGGTGATGTTCTTGTTCCCTACTTGATGTTTTCTTGGTTCCATTTTCAATATTTTATATAATGAGTTTCTAAATAACCATTTAACCTCTCATGATCTCTGTGGGGTGCATGTGGGGATGATTTTACCAATTTAGGGCCACCCATGGGGTGTGCCGACCCTTCCTGAATGTGGTTAATGGAAATGTATAGTGTGAAATTGACTTGTGATTAAGAAATTCCATATAGAATGTGTAAATTGGTTAATATAATGATTAATAAAAGTAATATGAGTATTTTTATCTATATGTAGATAATGGTTAAGGGGTGATTTGTCTTAACATGAGAAATGTGCTAAATATAGGTAATGGGAATGGACCAAATGAATTGTGTTTTGCGCTTGAAATGTATAAGTGGGTTAATGAATGGGAATGGTTGAATATACTTTGTGAGTTAGTAATGGGAAATGTTAATTGGGATAAATGGTTGTTTTATATAATTGATAAATGTGTTTATGGATTTTGTCCCAATATTGATTCTCATTTTAGTTGTTATTGTTATTATATTGCTAATGATATTGGTTATTCTTGGTTGTAATGTGATTATGTATGGTGAACGAATAAATAAGCATGTTCACATGGCTTGGAAGAGTGGGGTATTGAAATCAGGTTCTATTACCACATGTAAAGTTGGACCGAGGCTCTACACTCTGCCCCTCAATTCATGGGTTAGGGAAGAGGAAAAAGTTCTATTCCCCTAAGAGTTACATTCCACCCAGACTAAGGCTTCGAGGTAAGGATAATGTGGTTTTTGTGAGGTGTTTACATAGTGATATAGGAATTGATTTATTCTCATATGATTTTCAATTATTTAACATGCATAATCCATTGAATACATGATAATGGTGAACTAATCACTAAGATGTTATAAGAATTGAAGATGACTTTAATGGCGGATCAACTTAGAGGAAACTTTATTGCTAGTGGCACTCAATTTATCTTTTATTTAATTTTCATTTCTTCCATACATTCATGCACTTTCATTTTACTAGATATTTTGTAGACACCATTGGTGGTGGCCTACTAAGTTGTACTCACACCCTTCTCAGGTTGTCGTTGGGTACCCATAGAATAATTCTTGCTTGCAAGTCATGACAAGGGAAAAGGACCTATCCTAGGGAGTTTATTTGAGAATGGGGAATGCATGGATGAGGTTATGGACATAGAGTCAAGGTCATTTTAGGTATTTCACTATTTATCTTCATTTTGGGTTTTTTTTCACTTTAGCACAATTCATCATGGAATACCATGTTTATCTTTGGTTGTGATTTATACTCAATTTTTGGGAGAAGTTAGTCATACATGGTTATTGGTTATTGCACTTGTTTATGCTATTTATCCTTGTTATCTATTGTGTATTACTTTGGTAAATAAGGTAAAGTCTCCCCATATGACTAATCTAGACCCTCGCTAATAGTCGACAACCTCTGGTGTATGGGGAGGTGTGCTTGAGGTCATGTGGTGACTCAGCCTGGAGAACCATTTAGTGGATTCTAGGATGGGAACGTTACAAAGTGGTATCAGAGGAGGTATTTTCTATGAATTACTATTTGGGAATGGTAGACATGAGGCTAGGAAGGTTTTAGGCATTGTTAATGAGCTCGTTATTATGATTAGCTAACCCAAGTATGAGGGAAACCCCAAGTCACCCAGGGTGGGAATTATTGTTCTTGTTGTGTGTTGTTACATTTAATGATATTTCACCATTGGATGATGCACTTTTGGGTGATGTGATATTTTTGTAATATTTTTTCCATGGCCAGAATGGAATGAGGTTATGCATTCATGCATCATTCTAGGAACCTATGTATATAAGTAACATGTATCATAGTAGTCACACACACACAATACGGGTGTGTGGGACATAGAGGGTAGAATTCATTTTATTTTATTGAAAGTAATGAAAAAAATTATTTCTAACAAAATGATAAAAATGGTCAAAAAGGGAAGAAAATGTTAAATAATAATTAAGAGATTACACTTTATAAAGGGTGGTAAGAGAATTGAAATGTAATTGAATTAAGTTGTGATGTAGGAATAGTTTTGATATAGTGTAGAATGAAGGGCTTGTAACTATGTTAGTTAGTTTTCTTATGTTAACCATAGTCCTTGGTATCAATGGACAAGGGTTGTTTGATAGGTATGATAAGGCCCATTTAGGTGGTGTATGTGAAATAGTTTTTTTATGGCTAGTGATGAGCCTTCCTTTATATTTTGTGATAGTTTTATAGTTTGTGTTTTAAATAACGTGTTTGGAATTTTATAGGAATGACACCATGAAGACATGTTCTAGTTGGACGATATGAGGAAGTGGTCAAGAACACTACCCCAATAGTGTATAAAGAGGATCCAGTGATTCGGGAAAATAGATAAGAGATGTTCCATGATAAATTTCTCATTTTATAAAGAAGATGGAATGGGACCCAGGGTTGGTTGCCCTCGATCATGTTTGAGCTGACTAGGGAGTTTTGGCTGCAGCAACCTCTGACCATTACCGGTGAGGGTGGTCCAAAAGAAATAGAGTTATTTATAGAGTCAATCTAGACTATTATTGATCATCTAGAGACACCTATATATAATTAAGTCAAGTTATCGGCTTACATACTTAGAGGACAAGTAAATAGTTGGTGGGAAATCATGTTTCAAATAGAGCAAGCCAAAGGAATGTTGTGGAAATATTTATAAGAGAAAGTACTTGAATATTTCTATCCAGAAACCTTGAGGTAGGAGAAGACCTCAGATTTTATAAGTTTTACCTGAAAGGGGAATTTCGGTTATGGACTATGTCAGTCGTTTCACTAATCTTCACTGCTTCGTTCCGATGTTGGTAGGAGATGAGGCATCTGTGGTGAAATGTTTTCAGGATGGGATTATACATGAGATCAGGTCCCATGTGAACATATTTTATAAGAATTTTTTTTAATGTAGTGGATCAATACCTTATCTTATAAGAGAACCTAAAGGGAGCTTCGGGTAGTGAGCTTGTGGTGCCATCAAAGAAGACACGTACTGCAACTTTCAAGAGCTGGAAGCATCATTTTGGATATATCCATCATGGAGAAAGGGTATAGAACATTTACAAGAGGAGGGGGAATCCTCTCGGGGTTGAGACCAGGTGTTTTGTTATCAGTGTCGTAGGCTGGAGCACATGTGTGGCTAGTGCCCTTGACCACCAATCGAGTGAAGAGCATGTGGTCGACTGGATTATGTGTAGAGGTTCTATAGGAACCCACAAAAGTTTGGAAATGATAGTGGTTAGAGAAAGATGTAGAGTGCAGGTAGGTGGTTAGTCACCCCATATTAGGAAGGTAGTTGGAGATCCATAGGTTTTACTAGTAGGGGTAGTGGACGTGGAACTCTAAGATGAAACTGTCCATACTAGTGGGGTAGTACAGCACAGGGTACTCAAGTTGGAGCCTAGGGTAGAGGGGTGGGTCATCTTCACGTAGTTCAGTCTACACCTAGAGGTGGCGAGGCTAGACTATATACCATTTGACTTATGATTCTTGTAGATTCCACACTCACTAATGCTCTTTTAGACACTGTTGTTACACACAGTTTTCTCTTAGCTCATTTTATAGTTGTGTTGGGCCTAGCTATGGAATGGGTGTGTGGGGTTATGTAAATTGATACTCTATTGGGGGTTTGATTTGAGGATATCATACAATGTAAGGGTTTTTATATGGAGTTTGGTGGATATTGTTTCCTATGGAATCAGTTTTTTCTTGAGATTTTAGGTTTTTATCTTATTGTGGGGATGGATTGGGTGGTGTTGTACCATGACCACATCAATTATTACCATTATAGGGAAATCTTAACATCTCTCAATGGAGATATTTATGTCCTTCATGGTGAGTGGGATTTTTGAACGATTCGAACCGGGACAGTTTTTCAGAAGTTGGGGGAACTTATATCCCAAGTGGCATGCCTTATTCTTGATGATGGAGGAGTGGAACAACACATCCTTTCTCCTATGGTGGATCGGTTTCAGGATGTGTTTCCTAAGTATTTCTCAAGACTTCTACCTGAGAGGGGTGTAAAATTCACGATCAAGCTACTGTCAGGGGAAAACTAGTTTCCATTCCACCATATCGAATAGTTCCATAAGAACTCTAGGAACATAACTATCAACTAGAAGATGTAGAGAGAAAGGGGTTTATCTGTCCTATTATTTCACCCTGGGTATCTCATGTGTTATTTTCCAAGAAGGAAGATGGATTTTTGAGGTTATGTGTTGACTATAGAAGGCTGAATCAGATGATAATTAAGAACCGTTACCCACTTCCTAAAATTTATGACATATTTGACTAGATGAGAGGTGCTTCGGTTTTTTACAAGATTTATTTAAGATTAGGATATCATCAGCTTAGGGTGAGGCCTTCTGATATACTATAGATAGATTTCCAAAGTATGTACGGTTTGTATGAATTTTTTGTGATTATTTTTGGAATGACCAATGCACCATCTGTGTTCATGGACTTGATGAATTAGATATTTCACCCATATCTAGATCAATTCTTAGTCATCTTCATTGATGACATCTTAGTGTACTCCATAACTCTTGAAGATCATGCCAAACATCTTGACATCATCTTGGGTACATTAAGAGGGCATAAGCATTATCACCAACTATCAAAATTACAGTTTTGGATTGATAAAGTGAATTTCTTAGGATGCATCATTTATGAGTTAGGTGTGTCGGTGGATCTCGAGAAGGTTCAGGTTGTGGTGTCTTGAAAGTAGCCCAATAATTTTTTTTATGTTCATAGTTTTCTATGATTAGTTGTTTATTACTAATGTCTAATTAAGAATTTATCTTTTTTGGAAGCACCACTCTTAGGATTAACCAAGAAGGGGGTTAATTTTGAGTGGTCTTTGTCATGTGATAATTCTTTCTAATAGTTGAATAAGTGGTTGAATACCTCACATATTTTGATTTTACCCAAACCTAGTAATAGGTACACCTTGTTCTATGATGAATTCAGTGTTATAATTAGGGTAGTGTTGATGAATTATGATTAGGTTATATCATATTGTTCAAGAAAATTGAGGCCTTATGAAATAAATTACCCTACTCATGACCTTGAGCTAGCAGATTTGGTTTATGTCTTAAAGTGTAGAAGTCATTACTTATTGGGATAACGGTTCATGGTGTTTACTGACCATAAAATTCTTAAGTACATTTTCTCTCAGCATGATTTAAATCTTTGATATTGAAGGTGGGTCGAGTACCTATAATCCTTTTATTTTGAGTTAGTTTACACACTAGGAAAATAGAATAGTATTTTGAATGCTTCGTGCCGGAAGACTCAGAATTAGTTGGTCTAGGAATCCAACTCTGAGTGAAGAATGATGACCTTGTCTGCTTAGATGCACATGCAAGTATAGGATGGGCATAAAAAATGACCCTTTCATCTATAGAATTTGATTTTGTGCTTTTAGGATGGGTCAAAGAGAGTAAGATGGTGGATCTGGAGTGTTTGGATATGAAGGAGAGTCTTAAAGGTGGGGAGTCACCTTCTAGTTGTGTTTTTGGTACTAATATAATTGTTTATGTTTAGGTCCTTATTATGGTGTCGACAGGTGTGCAATAAGACTTGATGTGTGAGTTCCATGAATCTAAGTGGACAGTATATCCTGGTTTGTAAAAAATGTATCGTGATATTTGTTTCCATTATTGGTGGTTGGGAATGAAGAAAGAGTTTGCGGGTTTTGTAGCATGATGCCTCATGTGTCATAAGGAGAAGTTAAAACATCAGCACCCAGGTGGGTTGTTACATCCATTTCCCATTCTGTAGTGGAAGTGGAATGACCTAACAATGGACTTTTTATTGGGTTTTCTAAGGATTCCTCAAAAGAATGATGAAATATGGGTGGTTGTGGATCGGCTGACTAAAGTGGATAATTTCTTTCCAATACAAGAGACTCACATAGTTGATCATTTGGGTGAATTATATGTTCGAGAAATAGTGTATTTTCATGGAATGTCGAGAAACATAGTTTCGAATCGTGATCCAAATTTCACATCACACTTCTGGTAGGGACTACATAAGTCTCTTGGCACTCTCATGTTTTTTAGTATGGATTATCACCAATAGATGGATGGGTAGTCAGAGTGTACAATTCAAGTGTTGGAGGAAATGTTGAGATATTGTGTTCTAGATTTCAGTGGTTCATGGAAAAATCAATTTTCACTCATCGAGTTTTCTTAAAAAGACATTTTTCAAGCTATGATTCAGATGGTTCATTTTGAGGTACTCTACAAGAGAGTGTGTAAATCTCTATTGTGTTGGTTAGAAGTTGGTGAGTCTATTCTGTTAGGATCGAGTCTCGTGCAGGAAATGTTGGAAAAGGTTCGGTTGATTTAGAAATGTAGGTCAATGGATCAGAGTGGTCATAATTCATATAAATATTTATTTCATAGACCTCTTGATTTTATATTGGGTGATAGTCCATTTATTTGGGAGTCACCAAGGTTGGGTCACCGTTGAATTCAGAAGTAGGGCAAGTCGGGGCCCAGGTATGTGGGATCGTTTTAGATTGTGGAAAGGATCGGACCGTTCGCTTACCGATTGGATCTTTCACAATGATATAGTGGTATGCATGATTTTTTAGGTCTCAAAACTTTGTAAGTATCTCTATTATCCATCTCATGTGATAAATGTTGAGGATGATGTGTCCTTCAATGAGCATTCAATTTTTATTTTAGACTATAGAGAGAAAGTCTTGTGGGGAAATATTGTGCCCTTGGTTTGAATTTTATGGAAACATGGGAAGGTTTAGGAAGAATATTGGGATTGAGAATTAGGTATCCATGCCCCTTGGCCTAATCTATTTTCTTTAGAAACTCAATAATTCTTGGGAAGATTTGCTTGAGGATTAGTGGTCATAAAGTGGGGAGGTTGTAAGATCCTATTCATCATAAAGGTATGTCTCTATTTAAATTTTGGGTTCAATCTCTTCTTTTTGGTTAATGAAATGGCTCTCGAAAGTATGTGGGTTCTTGGGGTATTCCAAGGGTTCGGGACACAAGAAGAGGGAAAATCGGGCCAATCGGTGCAAGGCGCACAATTGAGCAAACTATGTAGAATTCTTAGAAAACTGTGAAGCCTTGGATAGAGGCTTAACACATGATCGGTGCCTAATCTTAAAAACTGTGAGGCCTTACCAGGTAATAATGAAACCCAGCTTTCCTTTGATAGTTTCTTGATCACAGTTTTCACATAGTTTGTCAAACCGTGTGGGTAAACCATGCACCCCTTTAAAATTTGTAAAATTTAAAAAAATCCATTATAATACTTAGAAACCTCACCCAATTTCTCTCTTATTTCTCCTCCTATGAGACCTAGAGATGAAACTTAGCAACAAAATATTTAAATAGGTGGTTCTACTTCGATCCTAAGACGTTTAGATCATAGTTGGGTGCAGACCGATGATCTGGGTAAGTCTAATCCCTCTCTTCATTCTCTTTTTGGTTTAAGGTTTTCGCCCCTCTATTATATCTATATGAAGCTCTAAAACACTTATTTTCCATTTAAATATAGGTTGAGGATTTAAATGGTGGACAAATCAGGATCTAAGGCTTCAATCATGAGTGATTTCGTCAATAGATTTGAGTTAGGTGGTCTATAAATTATATCCCTTGGTTTTTACATAGATTTGTGTATGGGGTGATGTTCTTGTTCCCTCCTTGATGCGTTCTTGGTGTTGTTTACAAGATTTAATATAATTTCTATCTAAATAACCATTTAACCTCCCATAATCCCCATAGAGTGCATGGGGGGATGACATGACCAATTTATGGCCACCCATGGGGTGCGTCGACCCTTCCCGAATGTGGTTAATAGAAATGTATAGTGTTAAATTGACTTGTGATTAATAAAGTCCATGGATAATGTTTAAATTGGTCAATATGATGATTAATAAAAGGATTATGAGTATTTGTGTCTATATGTGGATAATGGTTAAGGGTTTTTTTGAATTAACATGAGAAATGTGCTAAATGGGGGTAATGGGAATTCACCAAATGAATTATGGTTTACACTTGAAATGTATAAGTGGGTTAATAGATGGTAATGGTTGAAAATTTGTCTTTTTAGTATATCATTTGAATGGTGAAGAAAATAAATTTTGAACTCTTATCAATTATATGAGGAAAGAGGAGAAAATTAACTCCATGACATGTAAAGATTTTAAGAACATATTTTTAGTATGAAATTTACCTAAATTTTTACATGAAAATTGAAAGCTATTTATAAAAACTAAATTAGAAAGATGAAAAATCCATTAGTGTCAATGAGGAAAATTTTATCATACATGCAAGGTGTGCTTCTGGTTTTACCATTAATCCTAAAAGAAATTTTGACTGATTCTTTAGTGTCCTAAGAAAAAGTCTCTGAAAGGAATTGGTTATAAGAGACTTTGATAGTTATAAAGAAATCATTTGATGTATTATCAAGCTGGAAGTAGATACTAGAGACTCTTAGTGTTATCTTGGTTTTGGGGGAAAATAGAAAAAATATAATTTTGAATAAATTCTAATAATAAAACCCATGGGGTAAAGAAAATTAATCTTCCTTTATGTTAAAAGTGTGGAAGGAAGAATAATGAAAATTGACTTATGTGTTATGATAAATTTTTTAAGTGTGGAAAATAATTTAATCAAGTAATGAAATGATAAATTAATGTGAATAGGCCAATCAATGAAAGGAATAGTGAAAAATACCAACCAAATGTTCCACCCACACTCCAATTCTATAATTTAAAGGAGTTTGTAAGTTATGTCAATTAATGCTTGAATACAAAGGTTAATGAAAAAAATTTGTGTTTGTGAACTATAAATATAATATTAAAAGGGAAATATCATGAGATCATAAATTCTAAAGTGGGTCAAGATAATGAACTGGTGAAAGGTAAACTTACCATCGACTATATTATTACAAATTTTTTATTTGATTATAGATCTACCCACTCATTTATATCTGAATAATTTTTTAAGGGTATTGCATAACTACCTCAAAAATTAGATGATGGATTAGAAATAGAAACTTCTAAGGATATGATGATCACATCTCAAGTCTATAGCTCATATCCAATATAAGTTTTTTGGAATATACTTCTTTAAAATATTATAATTCTACCTCTTTTTAAATTTGAACTAATTTTTGATATGGAATATTTTTTTCTTTATATAGATCCCATATCAATATCTAATGAAGGTAAATCACATTTTATATTCTAAACCAACCTATGATCTTATTTCGGTGTAAGGGTTAAAGTGAAATTATAATGGAAGTTACTTATATTATATAGGTCATACTACCTATTCATGGGGGATATTTATCTCAAATAGTTTGGGAGAGAATCACTTTTGAAGATATGCCTATCATTCAAGATTATGATATGTATTTTCTAAAGACTTTCCTAGTATTTCCCTGAACCAAGAAGTTTTTCATTAGATTTTATATCAGGTGCTACACCTGTTACAAAAAATACATTATAAAATTGTTCTGATTGAGTTATAGTAATTAAAGAAGAAACTCCAAGAGAGTCTTTATAAGAGATTCATATTCCTTATTCCACCACCATTAAATGCATTTGTTCTTCTTGTTAAGTAGAATTATGGGTTAATTTATCTTTTCATTGATTATCGATAAAATAAAAAGATACTATCAAAATTAGTATCCTTTACCCAAAATCAATGATCCTTTTGATCAAATAAAAGGAGCTCAATATTTTTCCAAGATTTATCTTTGATCTGGATATCATCAATTGAGGTCAAGAAGATAGATATACCCAATATAGGCATACATATGAGGTATCGTCATTATGAATTTATAGTTATTCCATTTGGAATTACCAATGCTTCTGATATCTTCATGGATTTAATAAATAGAGTCATTAGAGATTACCTTGATCTGTTTGGGGTATTATTTAAAGAATGTATTCTTATATATTTGAAGTGAAATTTAGGTCATTAATAAATTGTTAAGATTATAAAAATAGACCTAGAGGAATGATAATTTGTATTATAAATTTAAAAACTATTAAATTTAGCGTGATAAAGTTTCATTATTTGGTAATATAATCTAAAATTATGGTATACTAATGGATCCTTCAATGATTGAAGTCTTTGACCAATAGTTTGGACCAACTATAGTAACCAAGATCCATAGTTTTCTTAGGATGTCTGGATACTACCAGTGATTCTTTAGGGATTTCTCATTACTATCTAATCTAATAACCATATTGTATTGGAATGGAGCCATGTTTTTATAGACATATAAATGTGAGAAAATTTAAAAGGATTGGAAAAGAATGTTGGTAATCGCACCTATTATTACACTAACCTATAATATAGAAGGGTTTTTGATCTTTTATAATGCATCTAAGAAGGGATTATGATTCTTATTGATGTATAATGATATAGTGATATCTTGTTCTATATGATAATTGAATATTTATGAGAAAAATTACCTGCCTCATTTTTTGGAATTAGAAGAAATTATTTTTTCATTGAAAATATGGAAGTATTATCTTTATAGTGAATGGTGTGATATATATACTAATCATAAAATCTTGAAGTATATTGTCACACAAAAAAGTGTTGCATATATTCCAAAGGAGACGGCTGGAGTTAACTAATGATTATGATTACACAATACACTAGCACCATAGGAGGGTGAACAAGGTGGAAGATACTCTAACTCACAAAGACCATGCTAGTTTATCCATGATGAAGTTTGAAAGAGATATAATATTTATGGATTTTCATAATATGAAACTTGAAATCATGATAAATAGGGTAGGTAAAATATTTCTAAAATGAATGTCCAACCATCCATTCATCCTTGTGAGGATTAAAGAGGCACAAAAAGAAGATATAGAACTAAAAAAATGTGAGAAATTTTCCTGAGTTCAACCATTATTATGATGTAAAGATACGGTTCTGGAACCAAGTATGTGTCTCTTCAATACTAGAATTAATTAAGGAGATATTGGATGAATCTCATAGTTTATCATTCACTATTCATCTTATATGTATAAATATGTAAAATGATATAAAAGAGTATTTTTAGTGGGATAACCTAAAAAAGGGATACTGCATGATATGTATCTATATTCTTGGTATGTTAGAAACTTAAGGATAATAGATAGAAGACTATGGGGATTTTAAAACCATTACCAACACCAAAATGGAAATAAGAAAACATTACCATAGATTTTATTATCGATCTACCCAAAAATATCTAAAGGGAAAAATTATATTTGGGTTATAGTTGATCTCCTTATGAAATCAGTGCATTTAATTTCCATCATAGAAGATTTATCTCTTGATCAAATTTCCAAGATACACATTAAGGAAGTCATAAGTTTCTATAGAGTAACAATTTCTATTTTATCTGATCAAAATATAAAGTTTAGCTCAAAGTTATAGAGAATTCATTAAAAACCTCAAGATACAGAGTTAAGTTTCAGAATTTCATATCATCCTCAAATATATGTTCAGTCTAAGAGTAATATTTAAACTCTCAAATACTTATTGATATATTTTACTATATATTTTAAAGGTGGTTTGGATCAACATATCCCTTTGGTATAATTTTATTACAAAAATAACTTTCACTAAGGCATAAAGATGCATCCTTATGAATCCCTCTATGGTAGGAAGTGAAGAATTAAAATTTGATGGGTTAATGTTAGATAAGGAAAAATATTGGGACCTAATATAGTTGGGGAAATGGAAGAGAAGTTTATATTTTTTCAGTAGCACATCAGGGTATCTCAGAGTTGATAGAAACATTATCTTGATAATCATCAGTGAGATCTAGAGTTTTAAGTTAGTGATAAGGAATTACTATAAATATATTCTTGGAATAAGGATAACGTATTTATAAATAATGTAAATTTTATCCCTTTATATATCGTTCCATTTTAAATTATTGATCATATCGAGTTTCTTATCACTTGGCACTTCCACTGAATATCTCTCAAGCTCACAATGTGTCCCATGTATCTATCCTATGGAAGTACATACACGCTCTTTTACATGTACTAAAATCATAGTTAATACCATTGGATCATGGTATCTCTTATGAAGAAAAAACTGGTGTAGATTTTATAATGAATAGAGAAAGTGCTATGAAATAAGACAACTCACTTGGTCAAAGTTTTCTGGAAAAATCAAGAATTTGAAGAAGGTGTATGGGAACATGAAGATGTGATGAGACAGAAGTATCCTTGGTTTTTTGTATTAGAGTGATGAAATTTAAAGTGATAAAATATTATAATGGGGTATAATATAACACCTTGAGATTTTATGATGTAATTATCTTTAAATAAATTAATTTTCTTTGTAATATTTATTTATACACAACACCGAGTTTAAATAAAACACAGTATACTATTAAAATACTATTATTTAATGTAATACTTATTTCTTAGATGATTAATTTTAGGGTATTAAAAGTTATAACTAAATTACAAGGAATTATTTTTGACATATGTATAAAATTAATTAATTATTTTTTAATTTTTCAGAAATTTAAATAAAAGCATTTGAATGTCAGAAAGATGTTTTTCTAAAAGAGATAATTTTATGTGCAGAATGTGTTTTTATCTTAATAAATAAGATAAATTTTTCTATATGAATTATTTTAATTAAATTTTTAGATGATATATTTGATAAAATATTTTAATATTCATCTAATAGTTTTTACATGTAAAGTAATGAAGATAAACTCAACCTAATACTTAAAATTTGTTTTTTCTAAAAATAGTTTTGTTACGTTTTATGAAATTTTTTAAAATAAATTTCTATTAATTATAAAAATTTAATATTTTAAAAATTATTCCATAATTTTAATCAAAATAATTAATATCATGTAATAAGTTCAAGTTGATTTTTGGTCCTAATGAATAGTAAAATCAATAAAAAAAATATCGCGGTTAAGGTTAAAACATGTTTATCGGGGGTTAACCAAAGAGATAAAGATTAAAACATCACAAAAAAATGTGATTTAATTTTATTTTTTTATGGTATTTATACATTATTATTATTATATTATACTATTTTTCATTTTGGATCCACTTTACTGGAACAAGACATAAATATATTTTAATCTTTTGAAACATTCCTAGTGTGTCCTCTCCCTCCCTTATAAAAGGATACAAATTATCCTTTATTACTTGAAATTAATGAGCATTATATATTGGTTATTCCAAACCCAAATCCCTTCCTAAAATACCTACCTATATTCTAGATTTTTTTTATTGTAATGCCTTCCTTTCATGGCTTAATGTGTAATCCAAATGAGGTTTCTCAACGAAGAGGTATAACTCTTAATCGAGTAATTTAAATTTTATTTATTATTATAAGGACTATAAATATATAGTATCTATTATAAAATAAGATATTAATTATATTAAATATAAGAAATTGTTATTATTATGATGAATCAACTATTTTACACCACCTTTCCATGACATGGAAAATGGATTACTGCTCGTGCGTACATGTGGACTACCGCCTCCATGTAGTGATATGACTCAATTTCCATCACCATAATTCATGGTTAGTTATTATTATGGATTTAATATTAATATATTATATTCATTAAATAATAATTCTTCTATAATTATAATATCTTATCTACAATCCAACCATTCCATCCATTAGAAAATGATAACATCGCTCGTGGGTACATGTGGAGTACCACCTCCATGAAGCGATGTGATTCATTTTTTATTTTTTATTTACATGGAGTTTAATAAAGACATATTTAATGATTATATATGATTTTAATGACATAATAATTATTTTTTAAATGTTAATTATAATTTACCTTTCTTTCATTTCATCCATCAAAAAGTGAAAACATCACTTGTGCATATGAACGAATTATCACCTCCATGAAGTGATATATTTTATTTTTCATCACTTACTTATAATAAGGATTATAAAAGTGAGTATAATGAATAAATATTATACATATTTCATGATAAATATTCTATATATGATGAAACCATGACCAAGATTCAAGTACCAGAACCATCAAATCGAAATATGCATGGAAAATGAACTAGTTTTCACCCAAATGATCATTTTAATTAAAAAATTGTTAATAAAATGATAATTGGAAATTATAAAGGAATTATAAATATTATTTTATGAAATAATATGTTTTTTATTGTATTATTAAAAATATATATTCATTATATATGATAATTTAATGTTTACAAAGCAAGATGGGAGTTGGGGTAAGGGGTTTATATTACAACCTCATTTCTTTTCAGGATTATCTATGAAAAATTTCAATTGAGGAAAATTATATAGATATTATCCTTTAAATCAAATATATTTTCAAAAAAAATACTATTTCTATACTTTTTATATATTAGTAAGAAAATTCTCTCTTTTCTACTTAAAATGACTGAGAAAATGTTTTTAAAGTAAAGATGACCATATTTCCTCCTTGGTCAAAGAACCTTTTCTTCCATGCCCATAGTGTTAAAAATTATTTCATAAATATTATTACCTATGATTTAAATGTTTAAAAAGGAAAATTTTAAATACATTTTATTTTATTTATATTTTTTTTTAAAATGAATATTTTTAAAGAAACCTAAACAAGTCAGTTTTTAATTCTTATAAATGTGTGAAAGGAATTTTTTCTTTTAAAATATAAAACATGAATAGATTTTCCCATATTCATTATAATTATTTACATTTAAACTTAATATAAAAGTTTTTATAGTTATTTTGAAATAAATTAATTTTATAAATATTCTGGGAATTTTTAGTTAAAATGTTATCAAAAGAAAAGTATATTTTTCTCATGTTTTTTAATAAAGGTTTGAATGATCTTTTAAAGGTATTTTTCATCTATGCCAACATAATTTAATTATTGGTATGATTAACCTGTTATATGATCTTATTATATCATCCAATTTGTTTCTATGGGTGTCTTATAATGACGATGATAAAAGGTTGATTCTATAAAACCTATTTATTTTCCATGGGTTAATTATTTTATGATGAAACCTTTAAGGAATATATTTATTTTCCATGGGTTAGACTATGATGGAATGATGAAATGTTTATGAAACCTATTTCCTTTCCATGGGTTATGATATGATGATGTGATGAATGTTTTCTGATATTTTGGAATACATATTTATGGTTTTTATTAAGTGACAGGTGGGGAAGAAATTATATATCCCTCCAATGCATTGGGAAATGATAGACAATTTTATAATCTCCTAAGAGACAACAAAGTTAATAAATTCATAAGATATGATGGAGTTAACTAAATAAAATTTACTCTTAAGAGAAATTGTTAAATTACTGAGTAGGCATTTCCATTATGGGACTTTTTCCATAATGATATTATTGGTAGTGAACCTTGACTAATGAAGTCATTTTATATAATTATGTTTATACCAAATACTTATGTATTATTCTTATGATATTTTTCCATGACTCCTTATTTATTATTGATTATTCCAAACCCCTATGTATTATGTATTTTGATAGAAAAAACCTTATTCCAGGATTCATGATTAAATATCATTGACTGTTTGGGTATGATTATTGTAGGTTATGATCATGTTCTTATAACCTTATACTTTACTTAAGCTAAATTATTATCATTGATTCATATCTCATTTTTTACCCTTACTAATTATATAAACTCAAACTTTATTATATTTTCTTTACCCAGGTTATAAAGAAAGGTTTTAAGTAGGGTATATCTAAGAAGTGTCCTATATGGGAAGATATTTATGGGATATGTTGAAGATATTTTAAGAAATAAGATGATTATTTATAGATTCTCCATATACACTAAATATTTACAGTTATTGGGTATATATTGTTGTGAAATGTATTAAATATTCATCTAAAATGATGCAATATAAATGTGTGAAATACTTAGGTCACCTCGGTGTAGAAGAAAGATGAGTCTTCCAAAATTTATATACTATTATGATAGATTTAAATTTTGAAGATGATTCATGAATCATTATTACTTGAAATAAATATCATGTATTTTGGTTAAACCACGACTAAAGCTACTTATTTTTTATTGTGAAAGAGGAAAGATTAAAAATATAAAATAAAATTTTGTTCCATGGCTAAAGAATCAATTATGCAAGGAGTTAGTATTCATGATTTCCCTATATAGTTGTTACTATATTTTTTTACAGGGAATTTTAAGAAGTAAAGAGAAGTCCCTGACAATTCAAATATCATGAAGAACATTAGTTTGGGTCATTAAAGAAATTTAAAGTCAAATATTTTTTACTATTTTTTTACAGGTGGAAAACCATAAATGAATTATAAATAGTGGGAATATTATTCATTCATTTTTAAGAATAAATATTCATTCAATAAGAATATAAAAGTGAGTTTTAACTAGTGAACGAGGTCTATAAAAATTTATCAATAATATTATGAAGAACAATATGTGATTTTGGATATGAATTTGATATAAAACAGAGAGATATAATAAGTTTATACTCCTATATATTTTTAAATAAACTCATTCACAATGAATATGTAGACAACGGTGGTTTCATATAGTGATTTGAATGAAAATAGAAGTGGTTTTTTGGTACTTTACAAGAAAATAAGTAGAAAAAATCACACTAAATGGTTTGATAATAGTATATTAGTGGAAGATGTATTAATTATTACCAAAATCTACTATCATTTTAAATTTTGAGATATACTTTTGTATAGGATGCATGAAAACATTATTGAGAAACATGTAATGTGAGTTCAAGGATAAACCATGCTTGTTTGTACCTATTGGTTGATCATAGTGGGTAGTGAAATCAAAAATTACTTCATATCACACCAAGGAGTATCCTTATCATATTGAGAGGTGAAATTTTTAAATCATTATTCTTCTTGTGTATGTGTGTGTTTGAAAGTGTGTGTGGATAGAAAATATCACTCATCTTAACCATTAGAGAATTTTACTTTGGAAAAAAAATTAATGTCGCTAATTCCCCCCTACTCTTAGTGATCTCTAATATATCGTATAGTTAGTTCCATAAATAGATTAATAATTCCAATATATTTTTATAATGTAATTTAGTATGAATAATTATTAAATAATTTAAAGGAAAATTTAAAGAGATAAATAGATAGATCCCATTTTGGAAGAATCTTTGAAAGAATGAAAAAATAATCACACATATATTCCTAAAATTTTTTGTTCATCACAAATTTCAGATACTATGGAATTTTATAAAGTATTTGATAATTATATTGAGTTATTTGTAACATTTGGTGTAGAAAAATCACATTAAATTAATAGATTTTTCTAAAAAAAATCATGACATGAAGATGAAATCAAAGATTACTATATTTTTTTATGGTTTCAAACACAATATTCCATGTATTTCTAAAGAACTTGATGAAGGAAATAAAATTAAAAATTCAAAATAAGGATGTGTTATGAAGATATTTAATGATGGATGTGTTATGATACATGAAAAATTAACAAAATCCAACATATTTCAAGTAGTACATACTAAAAATCTTTATTACATGAACATAAAGTATGGGAATGATTTGTATTATCTTTGTCTTGGTCACATTAGTAAAAATAGAATAATAAATTTGGATTATGGAGATAATTATAATGGTATTAAATTTTTGAATAGATAATAGAAATTGGAATTAAGTGCATGTTAAAAATGGGATATTATGAATTCTTATGATAAAATAGTATAGATTTAAGTACCTTATCCTTGATATTTTTTCTATTATAATATTCTTAGAATGATAAGAAATAAATATTTGGATGTTTATAATTAATTTATCTTATTCAATGATAAATTTACTCAATTCACATGTATCATGTTTATTATGACCAAAAATAGATCTTCAAAGTGGTTCAAAATTTATAGGAGAAGTATAGAAATGAAACATTCTTTTTTAGTTGAAGTGGTTCCATTTGGATAATGTAGTTGAATATAATATTGAAATGTTTCAATAGTTTTTAAAGAATCGTTAGATTAATCATTAATATAGTGTACCATATACCTGATAATAAAATGGTGTTTCTAAGAGAAAGGATCAAATTTTGATTTAGATTCCTTGAACTGTGTTGCGGACACATGGTACTTCTCATTTATTTTGGATGCAAGAAATTAAGATAGTGGTATGCATTCAAAAACTATTGTCTATATAATCAAAAATTCAATATGCCTCCCTGTGAGATTAATTATAAGAGGATATTAATAACGAAGTATTTAAGTATATTTGGTAGCCCTTATATGATTAATGTTAAGGGATCAAATATGAAAAAATTTATAAATATATTATTTGAAGGTATTTTCTTTTCATATCAACTAAATGGGAGAATATATTTTTTCTACAATAAGGAATCCATAAATTTGGTTCATTCTATTATTGTAATTGAATTTGAACACTAATTTAATGATTTTAAGTAACAATAAACACAATTTTAATCCAATTAAAAATATAAATAATTTATTGTAAAACAAGTAAAAAATTCTTGAAATGTGGAAGATATTAGTGATGGGTAAGAATAAGATACTAATTCATCCATTTATAATGATGAAATTGTAATTGGAGTTCTAGAACGTTTTAGTTGATCCTAGAAAATCATGCCAAATTATGATATCTTTTAAAACAAATTATCATACATCATTGATTTATCAAGTTGACTTCATCTGTGTGTATGATGCATTGATTCATCAAGAGTGTATCCATTCCATGGATGTATAATTTGATCATATTGAAAAAAAAACAATTCATAGGCGTAGGTTCCAAAACTAATTAATAATAATTATATCTAAATAAAGTGTTTGTTCTATAAGAATTCAAATAATAAATAATAAGTGATGAAGGGGAAAGGAAATACATGTATGAAAATAATATTCTCAATTTGAATGCATTGATTTATATGATACATTTTCTCCAGTTTCTAGGGTCAATACCATATGGTTTTTTTATTTTATCACTACTTAAAAAAAATAAATGATTTTACAAATGGATTTCAAGTTATATTTTCTCAATGTCCATATTGATAAAATTATATTTTTTGGAAATGAAGAAGTTGATTTTAAGTAATTTTACACTAAAATTAAGGATTTGTTTGAGATTCTGATGTTGGGAGAGATTAATAACTTCATGGGACCATAAATTTTTCCTAACAAAGATCATATTTTTCTTTCTCATGAGAATTATGCCAAAGAACTATCAAATATATTTGGAATTGAGGATTCTAATAATTTTTTTACCCCAATTTCAGTAGGAACCAAAAATTTTAAATATATAAATAAAAACTATATTAATTTAAAGGAGTTTTCAAAACTTGATGTAAGCTTTATTTATTTCATAGTGTTGGGATTGTATATTATCTATATAGTTACATTATATACAAGGTATCAATGCGAAACTATGTAATATAATTTTATAATAGAAAAAGGATTATAAGGAACTATAAAGGAAATATAGTCTATTTTATGAAATGTAAAATTAAAATAAAGAACTATATTTTTTATTATGTTGATATGGATTTGGATATAAATTTTGATGATCATAAGTCTATGTCTAGTGGTGTGTTTTTATTAGAAGAAAGGTGTGTTAAATTTAACATGAAGTATAAACATTTTGATTCATTAAGTAAATTGTAAGTATAATATGTCATTTACACTAAATAAACAACTCAACTAATATATATTGAGACACAACTAGAAGATATAAGAGTGGAGGTGTTGTTACCCCTGGTGGAAGGCCATTATAATCATTACACCATAATTGTTTTAAGAAATATAATTCAATATTCTTTTTCTAAGTACATAAATATCATATTCCATTTTATCATGCAGATGTTGGAATAATGGTATTTCATGATAGAGTATGTTATTATTTAGAAATAGGTGATAAATTACTTTACCAAACTACTAACAAATAATGAATTATATAAATTTTTGTTAATGCTAGGAGTTCAAAGTTAACATTATTAATACTTAGGTGTAGTGGTTTCACCCCTCTCCAAAGATATATATTTTTCTAATTAGAGAGAAATATCTTATTAATAGGGAGTATATATTTAGGTAGAGTCTTTCAAAAGGGTAAATATATGAGTTTGGTATATATATGTGGTGTGTGGCTATCTGTGATGTTGTGATGGTAGTATGTGTGAAATTTTTTTATGTGTGAACTATTATAACTCATTTTATTGAGAATTTGTATAGTATGTTTGTTTATAACATATATATGAATAATTTTGAGAAGATAAATTATGAATAGAAATGTATGTGGCTATCTAGAAGTCAATATCAGTTACTCTTATAGTTAACTTTCAAATTATTATTCACTATCCTTATTTTATACATCGAGTTTTATCATGCAGTATTAGAATGAATGAATTATGTTTTATTGAAATGTTTAAGAGTGATTTATGTACTATGTTATAAAATAAATATTGAGATAATTGGGACCCAGTTAAAAATTGAGTGTATGAAGGTGACCCAAAATTTGTTTGATATAAATAGAGGGAGATTGTTTGTTTGAGATTAGATGAATTAGGTGTTATTAATGTTATTTATTAAATTTTATTTTGGATAAATGAATAATATTAAAACTTATATGAATTAATTTTTTTTAAATGTGGTGAATTTCATTTAGATGATTGAATGTTTTAGGAAGATCTTTGGAGTCGAGGTTTGATTTTTTGAGTTATTTGAAGTAAAATAAGATAATATCATGTAATGGTGTTATTTAAAACACATTGTGGTTTTATCCCCCATGGGAAACATATTTTATATAAATATAAAACTACTAGGATATCAAACATGGTTTTTATAAAAATTTATGTATTATGTGGGGAATATGTATTATAATATGGTGTGTACAGTTTGATCATGATGTTTGGTAGATAAAGAAAAATGTATAACTCATTATAAGGTGTTTTTGAATAGAGAATGTGGTTTAATGTTTTAAATGATCATTGTTTGGTTCTAGTATGATGAAAAATAGGTATTGATCATTGTTTTTTATTGGGAGGAAATATTTCCAAATCACCACATCATGATCATGGTTGGATAGTGAAGATATCATGGTTTTTCAAACCATGTGGAAGTGGTTGTTGTGGGTTTTATTAGAAGAAAAAAATAGCGAATAATATTTCATGGCCTATTTATAGAATTATTTGTTTAGTAGTAGTTTCAAAATGGTTCATAATAGTTGAGATGATTATGTCATATTCACATGTCACTACATCATGGTTTGTGAGAGAATCTAGATTCAAGATGTTTTGATAATGCATTTTTGTGTATAAAATGTTGGATACTCCAAATTAATCCTTTATTCCTATAAATGATATCAAGGGTAAAAAACATATGGATTAATAAAATGTATTTTATTGAAGTGGGGTAAGTGTGAATTTGATCCAGTTTTTAGATTCTATATTGGAAATTTAAATTTTAATGAAAGTGCATTTTTTTTTGCTTTGTAATTTAGTGGTGTTATAAGACTGAGATGGAGAATAAAGAAAAGAAAGATACACATAGGGGAAGAATTTAATTGATTATAATAAATATTTATTGGAGTATTTATTGAATAGTTAAGATAAAAGTCATTATTTTAAGAACATGGGCTACAATGGTTTTAAAGTAAGTTACTGAGGTTGAAAGAGGGAGTAACCCTCGGTTTTTCCAATAATTCTAGATAAAAATATTGTATTCTGGATAATAAATTATTTATTTCCTTGATACATTGACACATTTATAGTTTATGTTCATTGGATGTATTTTTTTTTGGGAACCAAGTAAAATCATATATTCATCACATTTTATTTTTTTATTTTGATATTATGGATGCTTGATTGGTATTGAAAGATTCATTTTTTT
Source organism: Viscum album (assembly GCA_963277665.1). Taxonomy (NCBI): domain Eukaryota; kingdom Viridiplantae; phylum Streptophyta; class Magnoliopsida; order Santalales; family Viscaceae; genus Viscum; species Viscum album. The sequence continues at coordinate 402,296,742 of OY728126.1, forward strand.
CAATGTGAGGAAAATATATTTTAAGCAAGAATTTTGTACACCCTATTATACCCACTGGTTTTTTTGGCCTTTTGGTTATAGAACATTGTATTCCTAGGGTATGATCAAGTATAATCATTATATTTCTTAAGTGTAAATTCATACAAACATTGGATTCCTTTGTTATAGTTCTATAGAGACAATGGATACCATGGTAGATTCCAAACTCTAGAGTGGGAAAGGTAAGTAATGTGAGATTACTTGAGTATATAAGGGAATAAAATAAAATATTGTGCTTTATGATATGTTTTTGAGGTATAAAAAGGGAATGGTAGTTTGATTCCATGAAATATTTACTATGAATGTGAGCCTAGGGTCGGTATAATGGGACTCATAGGATTTTGAGTTTGAATTAACTAATTTTTGGGCTCAGGTTTATGGATTATTATTTCCCATGGAGTAAATAGAGTGGGTGTTTTTATATCATATAAGGTTTTAGGTTTGGGTTTTTGTTATCCCTTTCTCCACATGGATGTAAGATAGGGTTGGTTTATGTAGTGTAGGGGATAAATTGGATGGTGTAACATGATTTTAACCATGTGATGATGTTCTTAGTGATTTTAAATGGATATGAATCTAGTGTAAGGATTTTGAATATTATGGATAAGATTGATAAGTATCTATATATAGGTGTGCCATAGACTAATGAAGGTGGTATCATATAATGTGTATGTAAATGAGAATAATTAATTTACCATGGTATGTTTGGTATGAATGTGATCATATTTTGGATAAAAATGAGTTTTGGATAGATATTTATAAAGGTACCTTAATGTCTATATGAATGTGTGAGTGTAGTAAATAACTTTTGAGGCCATGTTAAATAATAAATTTGTGAGATTACTGAATTATTGGTTATAAATATAATATATGGATCATTTTGAATTTCATAAGGGATAATTAGGAGGATGAAATTTAAAATAATATCATTAGTGGATCATTGAGTATAGTTGATGAAGTAACCACCAAGTGTTAGAACCCAATTGGTTTACCATTTTAATGTGGGTGGTAAGTATGATAAGTTTCCATTGATTTCGATTATAAATATGAATAAATTTATCAATTAGAATGATTTAAACATCAATAAAGGTTAAAGAATATCTCAAAAGAAGTTATGAATTTTGTGGCATAACTTAACATGGGTAACAATTATCCAAGAATATGTCGATGTAAGAAGTATGATATGGGTCCATAAGGACAAATATTATAAGGATGGATGGTTAATGGTTTCAGATAGTGGTGGTATTCATAAGTATGATGCTTTTAAAACATATAATGATTTTTATGGTATGTTAATTTTTGGTTACATCATTTAGGGATCATGATTAGTGGTTTTTAGATTTTTATAATAATTTAGGATTTGTTTTCCTTAGTTTAATGATGATATAGTTAATATTATGATGGTTGGTGTAAAGACACAAACCCTAGTCTCCCATAACCAGTGGTTAATTTATTACATCAGAATAAGATATAAGAAATCATATCCCAAGGAATGAATAGTTTAGTAGTCTTGGTAAACTTGATATATACTTGAATCTCACATTGCATTTGAAAATATAAAAATAAAACATAGTGAAATTAAATATTTTGTATCCATGAACTCATTCAAATATTCATTCTTCATATCATGGGGAAAGAAAAAATAATAATGGGGGAACTAAAATTATCAATAAGTGTAAGTGTAAAATAGAATATATCATGAATAAATAAGTTATAATAAATATTGAAAGGTAAATAACTGGAAAAAAATTCCATTTAAGAAATAACTTGAGCATGAAGAATAATATGGAATGAATAAATGATGATCAAATAACTTTATATAACTAATCACATGAGCATTTATCTATGGATATAATAACTATTCAAATAATCACAGGGATATCAATAACTAATCTCATAATGATATAATTCATAATGTAAAACATCTTAAACATGCCTTCAAGGCCTCATTACAAGATAACATAAACATACCATCAAGGCCTCGTGTAAAGACATCTTATATAAATGGGTAAGGGCTCAGCCAAAGACTCAAACTAGTTTGTCTCATGAGATATACTGATGCATATAGGGTATATAGTGGCCCCTCCTTTCACTTATTAAGACCAATAAATTCATTATATGAAAGGGGGTATAACAATTAAGTATATAATCATCCAAAACATTTGTATAAAAAAACAAACATACAAAATTTTAATATTTACCCAGTCAAACTGATCATAAACCATCCAGAGGAAGAATAAGGATGGTATCATTAAAATATATTATCAATGTATTATAAGTAAAGGGTTATTGTTTTTTATGAATAAAAATACCATAAAAATATCTTTAAAAACATTATTAAATAAAATACCCTTTTCACATTGAAAATCAATTTTTAAAACTAAAAATGTATAAAATATTAAGAAAAGAATTTTCTTTGAAAATAACCATAGAAAATTTTAAATTATTATTTAATAAATTAGGGTTCATGATAGTGTGAAATTTTGGTTATGATGAGTATGTTAAAATAAATATTCCTTTCACATTTTTAGTAAAAAGTCAAAAAGTACCTTGTTTGGAAAATAACATAAAGATTCCTTTTAAACAATTTTAAAAAACTTAAAACATGGTTAAAAAATTATTTACTAAATCATTATATAATATTAAAAGTATTCTTTAAAACATTTTAAGGAAAATAAGGATATGGAAGAAAAAATATTCCTAACAGAGTAGAAAAATAATGTCGGTTTTCCTTAAAACATCATTTTGGTCTATTGAGTATTTAAAATATTAAAATGAAAGAAAAACATATAAATTTTCCAAATATATATAGGAGATGAAAATATATTGGTTTTAATAAGGAAATATCAAATAATTCTCCCAATTATTACTTAAACATAACTAATCTTGAATAATAAGGATATTCTAGAATAAACCATTAACACTTTGTTAAATTTTGAATCATAACCCCCATATAATAAATAACTATAAATTAAACATTAAATACTTATAATATAAATATATCCATTATGTAACATATAAAAAATTTTGTAGATACACCTCATAAAAACAAATTATTGTATAATTCGAATTATATCCCAATGGATTAGAAATTGCGAAGAAATATATTAAGAAGATCATGCCATTTAAGTGTGAATTAATAAATGAATTGATTATGTATATAAAATATAAATCCACATAAAATAAGTGGAAATAAAACCTAAAATAAAAAAAAATAACACACATAATATTAGAATATCAAATACAATGACGAAGTAACCTAACCTAATGAAAAGAAATTGCGTTATGAAACCTCTTACCACTTTGTTACTTTCAAGTCAAAACCCCTAGGATTAAATAATTTTAATTGAAACTAAAAATATCATTAATTATAATGGATTCATGAAATAACATGTCAAATGTAATTATATACACCATATAAAATAAATTATGTTCATAACATTAAAATATTCCATAATGAATAGAAATTGAGACAGAATCCCTTACCTTGGGTCTGACTCATCAAGTACGTTATTTATCTTTCTGAATAATAAAATTTAGTTAATTATTTACTTGATTAAGAAATTTTTTAATTTTTATTATTAATTTTACTTTATTTATTACCATGTTATATTTAATTGTTTATTCAATTAAGTTCACATCATACATTTTGACGATATTCGGTTCATATATCCAATATAACTGAATAACCTTTGTGGTATTTTTTTAACAATGTTTTGTATTTGTTGAAAACTAATCTTTTTGTTGAAGAATGTTTTTTAGTTACAGAAAAGTTGAAGTTTTTGGTTTCTGAAGATTACATTAAAGAAGATTATGTTGAAGAATAAGAAGTCAGAAGTTAATAAAGTGTCTCAAACTTTCTATACTAAATCAAATGATGCTTTACTGATCTTAAAGTTCTCACAAATCATGAAAAGCTTCATGATAAAAGTTTTTGAAAAAATGGTGAAGAGGATTGATGTTTTTCACTAAGAAAAATTATGAGAAAATTTGTAGTCTACTTGATGAGCCTGAAGTTCGGAGTCTACTTGCTCAACCTGAAGTTTGTAGTCTACTTGCTGAACCTAAAGTTCAGAGTCAACTTTCTAAACCTGAAGTTCATAGTCTACTTACTGAGCCTGAAGTTCGAAGTCTACTTGTTGAGCCAGAAGTTCGAAGTGTACTTCCTGAACCAGAAATTCAGAGTGTACTTCCTGAACCAAAAATTCGGAGTGTACTTCCTGAGCCAAAAATTCGGAGTGTACTTCCTGAGCCAAAAATTCGGAGTGTACTTCCTGAATCAAAAATTTAGTGTGTAATTCCTGAACCAGAAATTCAGAGTGTACTTCCTGAACCAGAAATTCGGAGTATACTTCCTGAGCTAGAAATTCGGAGTGTACTTCCTGAACCAGAAATTCTGAGTGTACTTCCTGAACCAGAAATTTGCAGTGTACTTCCTGAGCTAGAAATTCGGAGTGTACTTCCTCAACCAGAAATTCGGAGCGTACTTCCTAAACCAGAAATTTGGAGTGTACTTCCTGAACCAGAAATTCGGAGTATACTTCCTGAACAAGAAATTTGGAGTGTACTTTCTGAGCCAGAAATTTAGAGTGTACTTCCTGAACCAAAAATTTGGAATGACAATCCTGATCAACATACTGAGAAATTCGGAATGACAATCCTGAGCAACATGCTGAGAAATTCGGAATGACAATTCTGAGTTCAAGAAAACCATAATTTCAACTTTGCTTAAATATCAGAGAAATTTAAGGATATTTGAAGAAGTCAAATATTGAAGATTAAATGCGAGATATTTGTGGAGTTTTTTAAAATTTGAAGAAGTGGGAAATTTTTTCAAGATTCCCACCTTTTTTTCTGAGTTTCCTATAAATATATGCTTAGATCATTCGCTCATTCACAACTTTTCACACATGCAGAAAAGGAAGAGTGCTGGATAATTCTTTGTGAAAATTTCCTACCATCTTGAAGAAGTTTCCTTGAGTGTTTGAGAAGAAGAGAATCTGGATTGAATATTCAGAGTGAGCATTTGTGCGGAACCATCATTATCTTGCTGAGAAGACCAATTTCTGAATATCGGATTCAAGGAAACCGGATTGAATATTCAGAGTGAGCATTTTTGCAGAACCATCATTATATTGATCAGAAGAATGATTTCATAATATCCGATTCAAGGAAATCGGATTGATAATTTGGAGTGAGCATTTGTGTGGAACCATCATTATCTTGCTGAGAAAATCGGTTTCAGAAAATCAGATTCAAGAAATCGGATTGAAGATTCAGAGTGATAATTCTGAGTGAGCATTTGTGGAGTAGCTTATCAAAGTTCTTATTCTTGTGTTTGGATCATTTTTTCTTTAAGGAAACATTATATACTGACGGGATTCAGTATAATATTTCCTATCGGGAGATAGAAGGTGTCCAATGGGAGTTGGCACAAGTTGTATTCACTTCTTCATTGTAGTGGATTTCCATAGACCCACAGGAGTGGCTATGGCGAGGGCTTAGGTTCTCTTATTGAGACGAAACCTTGTAAATATTGTGTACCTTTCTTGGTTTTCCTTTCTTGAATGCTTGAGTATATTGCTAAAGGTTGATAAGGAAATTAATCTTAACAGGCTGCAAGGTTTAAGTTTGTAAAAGTCTTGAAACTTATAAATGTTAAAGAACTTATTCAACCCCCCCCCCCCCCCCCCTCTTCTCAGTTGTCATTCGATCCTTGGAACATCAAGTGGTATCAGAGGGATGTTCCCTTGTTCAATCCATATCATGGAGAATATCAATTCTGTCAACAGTAGAAGAATTCCTACATTCGATGGCAAGAATTATTATGGATGGAAAAATAGGATGATTCCTTATCTCATATCTCTTGTCCTTGAAGTTGTTGATGCTGCTACTATTGGCTTTCCACCTATTGATAAAAATGCTCCAATGACATTTTCTGACAAGAGAAACATAGAAGTTTATGGAAAGGCTAGAAATTCTATTCTCATGTCCTTATCAAAAAATGTTTATCAGAAGGTTATGGGTCTCACAATATCAAAAAGCATGTGGGACAAGCTGGAAAGTGTTTTTGAAGGAAACACAAAAGTCAAGGAGGTCAATCTGTAAATCTAGCATAGTAAGTTTGAAGACATCGGTATGAGAGATGATGAAACAATTGATGAATACTTCACCAGAGTTAATGAAATTGTATGCAACATCAGGGGATTCTGAGAAAACTTTGGAAGATTCTAAAATTGTGAAGAAACTTATGTGAAACTTTCCAGACAGGTTTGATTCTAAAATTTCATCTTTAGAATATAAGGATGATTTATCTCTTGATGAACTGCATAACATTCTTGTTGCTTATGAAATGAGGAAATCTACAATCTTTAAGAAGAAGATGAAATATGAAATGGCTTTTTAAGCTATGAGAAAGATGAAAATCCAAGATGATGAAGAAGCTGGCCCTTGTGAGTCTGTCGATAAGGAAGTTAAAGAGTTGAATGAAAAAACTGTGCCTCTCATATCCAAGAACTATCGAAGAGGAAGAGGAAATTATGGAGGGAAACTTCCTCTCAAATGTTTTGAGTGTCGTGGAATTAGACACTTTTCTATGAATTTCTTTAAGAAGAAAGTAGGAGAATATCAAGATGTTTCTAATGAGAATTCTAGGTAGAATAAGTATAACAAGAATGAAAAAGAAGATAATACTTCAAAAGAATTCAAGAAGAAGTTTTCAGAAAAGAAAACAAGTATGTTGATCAAGAAGGTTGAATCAGAATCATCTGATAATGATTCCTCAGAAGATGAAAGTAAAGAAAGATTCAGAACCTTCATTGCAAAAAGTTGAGAAAACAAATATTTCTTCAGAAAGTGAAGAAGGTGGTGAATAATCTTACAGATAATATCAACTAAGATCTGAACTCCTTGCATGTATTGAGAAAAACAAATCTCTTAAGAAAGCAATTCGTGTGATGAAGAAAAATCATGAAGAATTTCATGACGGAAGTAAAGATGTTACCAAGAAGAAAGATGAATACATTCAAGAAATTTTAAATTACAAACTTAGAATTGCTGAACAAGGAAAGATGATTGAAGATCTTAGCAAGAAGCTGGAAGATAAGGAAGAAGAAGAAAACAATGTGAAATCAAAACTCCTTGATTCTGAAAATACCCTGAGGAAGATGAATGAAAACTTCAACAAAGCTACAAAAATAAAATCTAAGACCTCTAAAAATGTTGTGAAGGCTCATTATGAGAATCAGGTGAAATCTTCTCTTACCAAAAATAATGTTTAATTTGATTCTTCTAACATTTCAGGTTTTGGAAGAAGTGTTAGTAAAGCTTGGGTGGAGAAAGGATGTAATAAATCTATCAATCCCATAAAAGTAGAAGACTCGCTCAAAATAACAGATGGCCTACATCCTGGGTTTTCTAGAGCTGAAAGAAGTTATCAACCTCAACAAAGTTTCTATAATGAAAGATCATTCATCAATAGAAAATCAAGATTTGAGGGATATTGCTAGTGTTGTGGAATATATGGTCATAGAGCTTATAATTGTTGGCACAATTTATCTCTACATGGAAGAAGGTTTGAGAAAAGTAGAAGAAATAGTAACTCTTCGTACTCACAGAAAGTTGAAAAGGTGAATTCTCAAGATGATAGAAACATTCCAACAAAGTATCAATTTGAATGTTTGGAAGAAGTTTGAGGAAGATGTGATCATTTTGGTCATCATGACGAACGATGTATGACACTCCTTCCAGAACAAGTTTGTTATGATAAGAAAGAAAGGAATGTTAAAAATAAGAAGGTTTATGAGAGAGATTTTGTTGTTGAGACAGCTTTGAAAGAGAGGAACAAACCATGGATTCTGGATAGTGGTTGTTCTTCACACATTACAGGTCATATAAAAATGTTGAAACATGTTGAAAGTCATGATGGAGGAGCGGTTACGTTTGGCAATGATAGTTCCCTAAAAATTAAGGGAATCGGAACAGCAGAGATTGAAGTAGAGAAACTGAAATCTAAGGAAGTATTGCTTGTTTATGGGCTAAAACATAACTTACTTAGTGTAAGTCAACTTTGTAATGATGGAAAAGAAGTTATCTTCAGAAAGGATTCTTCTACCATCAAAAGTGTGAAAAATGGGAAAGTGATTACAAAAGGAGAAAGAACCAGTGGGAATCTCTTTCAAATTGGAGAATCCAATAACTCTTGTTATTTGAGTGTTGAAGATGAAAATAAGTTGTGGCATTGGAGACTTGGCCACCTTGGGCAGAATAACATGAGTAAGATTTCTAAAGTATATGTTGTTTGGAATTTTCCAGAACTGAAAAGAAGAGATGAAGATGTTTGTATTACTTTCCAGAAAGGAAAGATGACTAACAAAGGCCATAAAAGAGTTTATATTCAATCTAACAAACCACTTGAGCTTATTCATTACGATATGTGTGGGCCGATGAGACATCAATCAACAAAATGAGATTTATACTTTATCACTTTTATTGATGACTTCACTCAGATGACAAACATCATGTTCATGAAGCATAAGTCAGAGGCTATTTAAATGTTTAAATTATTTAGAAGAGATGTCGAGAAATAATTGGGGGATTCTATAAAAAAATTAAGAATAGACAATGGTACCAAATTCACAAGAAATTCTTTTGAAACTTACCTAAGGAAGCATGGTATCAAACATCAGTATAGTGCTCCCAATACACCACAACAAAATGGAGTTGCAAAAAGGAAAAATAGAAGCTTGGTGAAAATGGGAAGAAGTATGTTATCAGAATACAAAATTTCAAAATTCTTTTGGAGAGAAGCTATAATCACTATTGTACATGTTCAAAATAGATGCTTGTTGAGACCAGAAACCTACATGACTCCTTATGAGATGTGGTATAACAAAAAACCTTCTTTTAATTACTTCAAAGTTTTTGGAAGTCCATGCTTGCACAAAATCAAAAATCCAGACTTAGGAAATTTTGATGAGAAAGCTGAAGAAGTAATATTTATGGGTTATTCACTGAATGGAAGAAGTTAAAAATGCTGGAACAAACGTTTACAGAAGTTGGTGGATTCATATGATGTGAAGGTAATTGAAAATCCAAGTTTCTTCACAAAAGTTTTTAAGAATACTGAGGAAGATAAATCAGATAATCCCCACCAGAGTGAGAGTGACTCAGATAAGTCACATGGGGAAGAAAGTGATGTTGGGAAAGGAAATGTGAGTTTTCCTACATTACAAAAACATGTTGAACCTGAAAATATTATTGGGGATTAGAAGGCTCTATTTCAGAAAAGAAGGAAGTTGAGATTAGAAAATCAGACTTCCCTTATCTCAAAAGTTGAACCAGAATCAGTTTCAGAAGCTATTCAACATAAAGAATGGGTGGATGCTATGAATGAAGAACTGGATCAGATTGAGAGGAATGAAACATGGGAACTTGTTCCAAGTCCAGCAAATAAGAATTTTATCGGAACCAAGTGGGTTTACAGAAATAAATTGAATGAGAATGTAGAAGTTACAAGAAACAAAGAAAGGATTGTGTGTAAAGGTATGCACAAGTGGAAGGTGTGGATTTTGATGAAACCTTTTCCCATATTGCAAGGTTGTAAACTATTCGAATGTTTCTTGCAGTGGCTAATCATCAAAATTACAAGGTTTATCAGATGGATGTAAAGTCAGCTTTCTTAAATGGTGAGATTGAGGAAGAATTTTATATTGAACAACCTTGTGGGTTTTCTCTTGATGAGGATGAAAAAAAAGTTTTCAAATTGAATAAGGCCTTTTTATGGGTTGAAAAAATCTCCACGAGCATGGTATTAAAAGCTTGAAAATTCTCTGAGAAAGATCAACTTTTCTAAAGGAAAGGTTGATAGCAACTTGTATGTTAAAGATGTTGACTCTGGAACTTTAATTGTAATCGTTTATGTGGATGATATAATTTTTGTTGGAGATGAAGAAAATGTTTGTGAAGAGTTCACTGAAGAGATTAAGGAAAATTTTGAAATTTCAATGTTGGGAGAATTAACTTTCTTCCTTGGCTTACAAGTTCAACAACAAGAAAACTACATTTTTCTATCCCAAGAAAAGTATTCCAAAGAATTATTAAAGAAGTGTGGGATAGAAGAATCAAAGGAAGTTTCAACCCTTATCTCAGTGAGTGAAAAGTTGAGCAAAGATGAGTCAGGAAATAGTGTGAATCAGAAAGAATTTCAAAAGTTTATAGGAAGTATTCTTTATCTTACACCTTCAAGGCCTGATATTGCTTATACAGTGACTCTCTGTTCCCGATATCAAAGTAATCTAAAAGAATCACATATGTTGGCAGTTAATATAATTATGAGATATGTTAAAGGAATAAATCCACATGGGTTGTTATACAAGAGAAATAATTAGATGAAGTTTCATGGTTATACTGATGCTGATTGTGCTTGTGATTGTAATAATAGAAAATCAACATTAGGAAGAACATTTTTCTTAGGGGAATGTTGTGTGAGTTGGAACAATAAGAAACAAAGCTCAATAACTTTAATCATAGCTAAATCTGAATATGTTTCAGCTAATCAGGCTTGTACTAAAATTATTTGGATGAAGGTTCAGCTGGAAGATTTGAAAGTGAAAGTTTTTAAACCTTTGAAGATACTCTGTGATAATCAAAGTGCCATTGGTCTTTCCATGAATCTTGTTCAACATTCAAGATCAAAGCATATTGATATAAAATATCATTTTTTAAAAGAGAAAGCTACTGCTAGAGATGTATTTCTAGAATATATTTCAACAAAGTATCGGATTGGCGATATTTTCACAAAATCAATGTCAAATGAGAGGTTTGTTGAACTGAGGTTGAAACTCCATGTTCATCCTCCTCCCATGACTTCCTAAAATTCATAAGGAATTTTCACCCACCGTGATTTGGATTATGTTGAAAAAGGGGGAGAGTAAGTTTTCTTTGATGAATCTAAAGTTTTGGTTATCATATAATGGGGGAGAGAGAAAGAAAAATGAGAGAGAAAGAAAAATAAGAGAAGAAAAGAAAAGTGATAAAGAAAAAGATCAAAGTTGAGGGGGAGTTTGAGTAAGGTGAAGTTTATCTTTACATGGCCGCAAATTTTTCTTTTCACTGAGGGATGTAAATCCTTCAAAAACATTACTTTATCCAGTAGTGTGGTGTTAGGACACTCTTTTTGAGAAAGGCTATGTTTTGGTAAAATTCAAGAACTTCAGATGTAAATTTTTTTTGAGAGGTGAAAACTTGTTACCAAGGGTTGCCAACAAATCCAAAGGTGGAGATTGAAGAACCTTTGTGGTGTTTTGTTTAACAAAGTTTTGTATTTGTTGACAACTAATCTTTTTGTTGAATAATTTTTTTGAGTTACAGAAAATTTGAAGTTGATGGCTGCTGAAGATTTCCTTAAAGAAGATTGTGTTAAAGAATAAGAAGTCAGAAGTTAAGAAAGTGTCTCAAACTTTATAAACTAAATCAAATGATACTTTACTTATCTTAAAGTTCTCACAAATCATGAAAATATTCATTATAAAAGCTGTTGAAGAAATGGTGAAGAGGATTGATGTTTTTCACTAAGAAAAATTCTGAGAAAATTCGTAGTCTACTTGATGAGCCTAAAGTTTGGAGTCTACCTGCTAAACCTGAAGTTCGTAGTCTACTTGATAAACATGAAGTTCGGAGTCTACTTGCTAAACCTAAAGTTCAGAGTCTACTTTATAAACTTGAAGTTCGGAGTCTACTTGCTGAGCCTAAAGTTCAAAGTGTACTTGTTGAACCTGAAGTTCGAAGTGTACTTAATGAACCAGAAATTCGGAGTGTACTTCCTGAACCACAAATTCGGAGTGTACTTCCTCAGCCAAAAATTCATAGTGTACTTCCTGAGCCATAAATTCAGAGTGTACTCCCTGAAATAGAAATTTTGAGTGTACTCCCTGAACCAGAAATTCAAAGTGTACTTCCTGAACCAGAAATTTGGAGTCTACTTCCTGAACCTGAAATTCAGAGTGTACTTCCTGAGCCAAAAATTCAGAGTGTACTTCCTAAACTAGAAATTCAGAGTGTACTTCCTGAACCAGAAATTCGGAGTGTACATCCTGTACCAAAAATTCAGAGTGTACATCCTGAACCAAAAATTCAGAGTGTACTTTCTGAGCCAGAAATTCAGAGTGTACTTCCTGAACCAAAAATTCAGAATAACAATCTTGAGCAATATACTGAGAAATTCAGAATGAAAATCCTGAGAAACATGTTGAGAAATTCAGAATGACAATTTTGAGTTCAAGAAAACCAAAATTTCAACTTTTCTTAAATCTCAGAGAAATTTAATGATATTTGAAGAAGTCAAAGATTGAAGATTAAATGCGAGAGATTTGCGGAGTTTTTTAAAATTTGATGAAGCGGGAAAGTTTTTCAAGATTCCCGCCTTTGTTTTCTGAGTTGCCTATAAATATGTGCTCAGATCATTCGCTCATTCGCAAATTTTTACACACGTGGAAAAGGCGGAGCGCTGGAGAATTATTTATGAAAAGTTCCTACCATCTTGAAGAAGTTTCCTTTAGTGTTTGAGAAGAAGAGGATCTGGATTGAATATTCAGAGTGAGCATTTGTGTGGAACCATCATTATCTTGCTGAGAAGACCGATTTCAGAATATCAGATTCAAGGAAACCAGATTGAATATTCAGAGTGATCATTTGTGCAGAACTATCATTATCTTGCTGAGAAGACCGATTTCAGAATATTGGATTCAAGGAAACCAGATTGAGAATTCGGAGTGAGAATTTGTGCGGAACCATCATTATCTCGCTGAGAATATCGGTTTTAGAAAATTGAATTCAAGAAATTTGATTGAATATTTGGAGTGATCATTCGGAGTGAGAATTTGTGGAGAAGCTTATCAAAGTTCTTATTCTTGTGTTTGGCTCATTTTTTCTTTATGGAAACATTATAAACTGATGGGAGTCAGTATAATCTTTCCTATTGGGAGATAGAATGTGTCCAATGGGAGTTGGCACAAGTTGTATTCACTTCTTCATTATAGTGGATTTCCATAGACCCACGGGAGTGGCTATGGCAAGGACGTAGGTTCTCTTATTGAGACAGAACCTTGTAAATCTTGTGTTCCTTTCTTGGTTTTCCTTTCTTTCATTCTTGAGTATCTTGCTAAAGTTTGATAAGGAAAATAATCTTAACAGGTTGCAAGGGTTAAGTTTGTTAATGTCTTGAAACTTATAAATGTTAAACAACTGATTCAACCCCCCCCCCCCCCCTTCTTAGTTGTCATTCGATCCTTGGAACTTAAATAACTATGGTAAGAGTGGTCATTGTTCCATCATCTCAAAAATTATAATAAGGATATAATTATATTTTTTATAAATAAATTGTGAAATATGGTTATGAAAAATGGACTACATTACAAACATAGAGATGGAAAGTCATACGTATGCCTGAGTAATGTTTTCTTTTTTCAATGATCATGATGGAAAGAACATAAGTACTATTTAATCATTCCAAAATGATAATTAAAACATAAATATCATATTATTTATTTAAATTCACTTATATATATAATTAATGATATATGGTTATGAAAAACTAATCATATCGCTTCATGGAGGTGGTAATCCACATGTACGCACGAACGATGTTATCATTTTTAAATGAATGGAAAGGTAATAAAATATATTATATTTATATTTATATAAATATAAAAATGTCATTAATATCATATATATATATATATAGTAAATAATTAATTAAAAATATTTGTGAGTTGTGGTAATGGAAAACGAATTAAATCGGTTCGTGAAGCAGTAGTCCTCCATACACACGAACAATGGTTTCATTTCCAATTTGAATGAAGAGGATGTCTATATAGATTATAAAATTAACATAATAACACCTCGGTATATGGAAAAAAATTGTGTCAAAATTTTATCATGGTTAAATAATATTTGAATGATGTGTAAGAAGAAATAAATAAATGCTCGGTTAAGAATAATACCACTTCTTCGGACAAACTCTTATGTTTTATACCAAAATCCTTACTATGAGGGTTTTATAATTAGAAAATACCTATAGAACATGGGTAGTAATTTAAGGAAATTATATGGGTTGGAATTAATCAATATAAAATGATTTTGAACTATGAATAAAATAGAAGAAGGGATTCCCTTTTATTTGTGAGGGGAGGGGCACTCTTGGAATTTCTTAACGTATTAATATAAATTAATTTTTATATTAAAATGGATCCAAATTTAAAATATTACAAGATAATATTAGAGTGATTATAAATACTCTCATTTAAGAAAAATAGTACAATTTTAGGTTCTTTTTTCACCGTTACCCTTTTGATTTAACCCCTATTAATCCTTTTTAACAATTATGGAAGTATTAAAGTTTCTACTCTTTATGGGTCATAAAAGTTTCTATAAATAGAAAAATGACCCATAAATAGAAAATGGTTGATATTATCCACCATTTCACATTTAATTTTCTGAATATAATGTTTTAAAAAAATTAATTCATTTAATAAATATTATTTATTATAAAATATCATTAATGTCAATTTTGACTCTAGTCATTTAATTAGAATTTAAAAACACCAAGACAAAGATGGAATTAAAATATACACCTTTAAAACCTCCCTAAAATTTTATAATTATCTATTTAAAATTTTTAACAAAATAATCACTTAAAATTATAAAACTTTTAATATTTTTAAAATCATTTATTTTATTTTCCTTTTAATTTAATAATTACTACGTCGGGGTTGCTTAAGCATTTAAGGTAGTTATTTAGTTACTAAAATTTAGAAATAAATTTCCATGATAAAAAATCATTTATATTTCAAATGAATTTTTATTACTGAATGTGTTTTATTTTATCTCTATCGCAAAATATTATAGTTATTAAAAGAAAGAAAGTGACATTTTTTGTTTTTCTTTACATAAATTATTATAAAGGTCAAAATTATTTCCATATAGAAATAAAAAAATCATATATTATAATTTTATATGATTATGGAAAAAATACCCTCATCCAATAAAATTATGAAAAGTGTAAGAGTAACTTTTTAGTTCTTATCAAATAATTTTAATCCCTAACTAACCCTTATTGCCTTTATAATGGAAGAAAAGATTTATTATGATTATTATTCATAATGACCAAAAATAAAGGGGACCTGTTTAAAAACTTTGGACCACCTGATTCAAAATATGAAATTCATTTTTTATGATTCAAAATACCTATTCTTCATAATTTAATTTAATATTAAACCAAAAAAACATGATGAAAAATAGTTTTTCAGAAAATGAATTTTTCCAAAAATAGATTATATTAAATTAACTCTATGATTATAAATCACCAATATATGAATATACATACATATAAATAGATATATAATATATAAATTTCATTTAAATATTTCCCTATTAGGGTTTATTTTAATTAACTAATGTAGATAAACCTTATACACTTTAAAAATAGTTTCATCAAAACTATGTTTTTAAGCATAAAAATACTTATATCAAAATATTAAAAATTAATTATTCAAAATAGATTAAATATATTATAATAAATAAAATATTTTACATTTCACTTAAAAAACTAGAATATAATGGGGCTGTAATAATACTTTATTCAATGGAAAGAAATGACAGTATTTGAAAAATTGGTAATTCTCATTGTTCACTAAAAAATAAATCATTTTACAAAAATACCAAATAATAACTCAAATTTATAAAATTAATATAAATTAATTATAATATTATCTCAAAAAAATAAATAAAAAACATTTTTTAAAGAAACATATTTTTGAGGAATAAAATAACTACTAAAAATTTAGTGGTTATTTACTAAGAATTATTAATAAAATTATATTGATTAGGACCTTTATGTACATTTAATAAAGTATTTAATGATATTAATACCCACTAATTTAATTTATTAGTTATAATAGTCATATTTAAATAATATATTCTTCTTTTATTTTAAGCTTGGTGTTATATGTCATATAAATTATTGAACATAATGTTATTATTTTAAAATCTCGGCATGTAACATTCTCACCATTTTAATAAATTAATTTTTCTCAATTTTAAATTTATCTCAATAATCAAGTGTTTGATATTTGAAAATAACTTTTTTGAAAACCCACATCATAAAAAGGGTTAAAAAAATTCACTTAGAAAGAGGGAAAGGAAAAAAATAAAGGTCATCTAGAATAATAGAAAACTATGTTTACAAATAGGATAACATTAATGGGAAGTCAAAATATAGATATAGATAAGAAATATAATTCACAATTACTAATAGATATTGTTAGAAGAAATTTTTAGGAAAAGTAACCAAAAAGATATAAATCTATGATGGTTGAAAATACCACTAATTCATTATAAATAATGGTATATTTATAGCATTTTTTTTTATGATCCTTTTCCTAAAGTTGAGGTATTTTTTTACTATCAAGATAGAGAGAACAGAAAAATATACTTACTTGTAATATTTTTATTTCATAAGAACTATTTAATCCTTTAGTTGTTCTTTGACCAATTTCCGCATAATTTCTTACTCCAATAAATAAATATCCAATATGAAGTTTTTATTATTGAATCACTAAAATTAAATTTTAACGAATCACATAATCAAGAAAAAAAATTACTCCCATATTTAAAAAAACTAAAATGGTTAGAAAAATGTAAGATGATATCCAAAATGAATAAACCTTCATAAAAATAACACATTAATTTCCATAAATCAACTATAATACCCAAAGTTTAGTTTAAATAATTTGATAAGTAAATAACCTTAAAATTATTCAAAATATTCCAAACCATTTTCAAAGCCCAAAAATTTGAAGGATTATATCACATATTCTTAGAGATTAATATAACATTTATCTCTAATCAAAATTAGTTAATCATAACATCATATACACAAAATTTTATTTTCCCTAATCATATAATCTCTAAAATTTTCTAATCATTTTCATAATTAATCTGAGTCAAAGTAAAGACACATTAAAATATTATATTCTTCCAAAATATAATTCAACCTTTATTCCTAAAATAAAATATCCTCTTATCCAAAAATATTACCATATAATTTAATCTCATAATGCTTCTAAATATATATTGACCTTATTCTGAGATAATGTTAATCATTTAGTCACCAAATCACATATCAATCCCACAATTATCTATATGATAAAACATTTATTCCCAAATTTTAATAACCCATAATTACCTCAATATCAAAGATCATATAAACCCTAATGGTTATCAATACCTTTTAACTTATGTCTATAAAATAAAAAACATTATTCCTAAAATAAACCTTTCATTGAAACATATACTAATAACAAAGGTTTTATTACCATAAATTTCTCCCAAAATACCCTTAATCATAATAAATTTCCATTACACAAAATCTTAAAAGGGGTATTTATTCCTTTAAAAATATGATTAAACTTATAATATTAACCCATGATGGTACCTAAAAATCTTAAACTATCCTAATCTAAATCATAAAAATAGTGTCTTTAGGTAATATCCTCAAATTCTTTCATAGGGTTATGTTCCCAAATCTATTTTTTACTAAATCTATTTCCCAAGGTTTATACTAAACTTTCTTTGATACCAACTTTAAAGACTGAGACCCCAGTATCCCCGAGTCTATGGTTACGTTATCAAATTGTATAAGATACAAGAGATCACATCATAAAGTATTTAATAGTTTATTATTATTGGTAAAATATACAAATACTTGAATCGAACCGTACTTTTGAAAAAAATACAACATAGGGAAAGAAAATATTCTGCATCCTTGAACTCATTCAATGATTCCTTCTTCATATCCTGGTGAAGGGAAACAAAAAAGAAGTGATTTAAAAATACTCAATAATGGTATTCTTACAATGTGAGATATAAAAATTAAATAAGTCATAATAAACATGTGAAGGTAAATAAATGAAGAAATAATATATTTAATCCATAACATGACCATGAAGAATAATATGGAAGGAATAAATGATGATCAAATAATGTTATATAACTAATCACATGAGATTGAAACGAATCCATGGGTATCATAACTATTTAAATAATAACATGTAAATTAATAGATAATCTCATAATGATGGAATACATAATGTTGTATATATTAAACATACTATTGAAGCCTCATTCCAAGACATCATAAACATACAGTCAATGCCTCAAGCCAAGATATCTTACATAAATGGAAAAGGCCTTGGTAATATGCCCACACTAGTTTGTCCCATGTGACCTTAATATTCATTGAGGGCCTTTAGTAGGCCCTTGTCATCACATTTAAGTCTAATTAATTCATAATATGATAGGGGAGAGTAAAAATTGAATACATAATCAACAAACAAAATCTCATTGTGAAAAATAGCATATGAAATTTTAATATTTCCCCATTTAAACTGATCATAAATCATCCATAGGAAAGATAAGGATGGAGTCATTAAAAAATATTCTAAGTTGAGTATAATTAAAAGGTTAATTTTTATTATGAATATAAATATCGTAAAAAATATTATTAAAAATATTCCTAAGGAAAATACTCTTTTCACTTTGAAAATAAATTTGAAAAACTAAAAAATTAAAAATATTAGGAAAAAAACATTTAAAATAACCATGGAAACATGAAAAAGAATATTCAAATAATTAATCATTCATAACATCTAGAATTATAGTCATACTAATTATATTAAAACAAATATTCCCTTCATATTTTCGATAAAAAATAAAAAATTACTGTTTTCGGAAAATGAAAATAATATTCCATTGAAATGAATTTGTAAAAAGTAAAAAAAAGGGTAAATTTTAATTTAAAAAAGCATTATATGATGATAAAAGTATTATTTAAAAAAAATTATTAAAATATATATAAGGAAGAAAAATATTCCTGAACGGGTATAAAAAACAATGTTTGATTTCCTTAAAAACATCATTTTGGTGTCTTGGGTGTTTAAAAGAGGAAAATAAAAGGAAAACCAAAAATTTTTTAGAAAAAACACTAGTATAATTAAATAGATTTATTTTATGATGTAAATATCAAATAATTCACCGAATGGGTACTAAAACATAATTAATCCTGAATAATAATGAGATTGTGAAATAAACCCTTATTACTTTGGTAACTTTTGTGTCATATCCCATGAAATAATTAAAATAAAATAAAACATTAAATACCATGAATATAAATAAATCCATTATATAAAATATAAAAATGGTAATATATACACCTCATAAAAATAAATAGTTGCATAATACCACTTATGTCCCAATTTTATGGAAATTAAGATGAAATCTCTTACAAATATCATACTTTTGAAGTGAAAATTAGTCACTGAATTGATTATGTATATCAAAAGTAAATACATATAAAAAAATTTAAAATAAATCCTAAAATAATCAAAATTCATTACACACATAATATTATAATATCAGATACAATGAATAAGTAATATAACTCAATGAAAATAAGTTAAGTTATGAAACCCCTTACCACTTGGTTACTTTACATTCAAAACCCCTTGGATAAAATAATTTCAATTGAAAATTAAAATACCATGAATTATGAATTATTCATGATATAACATGTAAAAGGGTATTATATAGAAAACATAAAATAAATTAGGTTCATAACATTAAAATATGCCTTAATGAAAGGAAATTGAGATGGAATCCCTTTACTTAGGTCTGACTCGTCATGTATGTTATTTATAATCTTGAATAATAAAATTAAATTAATTTTTTAATTTCTTAGAAACCTTTTTTAAGTTTATTATTCCTTTTATTTTATTTATTACCATGTTATATTTAATTACTTGGTCAATTAAATTCATGTAGGGTGTTTTTATGATATTTTGTTCATATATCCAAAATGACTATGGTAAGTTTACTATGGAAAAATGGTTCATTTTTAAATCATTTAAAAAATAATAGTAATTAAATGATTATAATTTTTATACATCAATTATACTTTTTACACCTACCATGAAATATTTTTATGAAAAATGAACTATGTTATAATCATGGTGATGGTAAGTTGTATGTACGCATGAGTAAAATTTACATTTTTCAACAATCATGATGGAAATAAGTATTATTTTACCTTTATATAATGATCACTGTAAAATAAATATAATATTATTTCTTTAAATAGCCTTAAATATAGTATTCATGTGATTTTTTTTATCAAAATAAAAACACATCGCTTCGTGGAAATGGTAATCCACACATACGCATGAACGACATTATCATTTTTAAATGAATGAAAAGTTAGGAAATTAGGTGATATATAATATTTATATAATTGTAAATAAGTCATTAATATCATATATATATATATATATATTAAATCCATCCTTAAAACCATTCATGAGTGGTGGTGATGGAAAATGAATTACCTCGATTCACAGGGCGGTAGTACCTCAAACACATGGATGACGATTTCATTTCCCATTTGATACAAGAGGATATGGACATAGATTATTACAATAACATAATAAAACATAATTTTATTATGGTACTTTTGTTATTATTTCATCATGGTTGTAGAATATTTTAAGGATGTGGATAAAGAAATAAAATAAAAACATTGTTAAGAAATATACCACTTCTTCAGA
Source organism: Viscum album (assembly GCA_963277665.1). Lineage (NCBI taxonomy): Eukaryota > Viridiplantae > Streptophyta > Magnoliopsida > Santalales > Viscaceae > Viscum > Viscum album. Next base: position 402,317,435 of record OY728126.1, read on the forward strand.
CAAACTCTTAAGTTTTGCACCAAAATACTTTCTATGAAGGTTTTATAGTAAAAAATTCCTATAGGACAAGATTAGGTATTTATGTAATAGATTTTTGAAGGTTTTTGTTAAACCAAAAGTCTTTCTAAGTGTGAATAAAAGATAATAAGAAGTTCCTTTTTATAAGTGAGGGGAGGAGCATGCTTGGAATATCTTAAAGTATTAATATAAATTAATTTTTATATTAAAATGGAATCATATTTATAATATTAAAATATTAGAATAGTTTTATTTTAAATAATCACATTCAATAAAAATTGTATATTTTTAGTTTATTTTTTCACCATTATCATTTTTTAACCCTTTTTAACCCTTTTTGATAAAAACTATAATATTATGGTTTTTACTGTTTAGGGGTCATGAAAGTTTCTATAAAAGTATAAACGGCCCATAAATGGAAAATGTTTGATATTATTAACCATCTACTATTCATCTGGATAAATATAATATTTTTATGAATTTATATCATTAAATAAAACATTATTTATTATATAATATCATTAATGACAATTTTGACACAATTGATTTAATTTGAATTTAAAAACATCAAGAAAAATATAGAATTAGAATATATACCTTTAAAAATTAACTAAAATTCTATACTTATCTACTTAATTTTTGGAACATAATAATTTATTTAAATTATAATACTTTTAATATTTTTAAATTCAGTTATTTATTTTTACTTTTAATTAAATAATTACTTTATCAGATTCACATATGAAATTATAGTAATTATATCATTACTATAATGTGGTGTATTTGGTATTATATTTTTTATACCAAAATTTGAGAAGTTAGGATAAATTAGGTTAATAGGAAACAAATGATTTTAAATTTAGTTTATTAATGTTTTGTAGAGTTAGTTTATATGGTAATTAATGGGGAGTGTATTCTAGAAATTTTTTCAACTATGAATTAGAATTTAGATAATTTAAATACTCATAATAATGGTATCTATATAGTATTATAGAATTTATATTTTATATTTTGGGATGAGTCATCAGGAGGGGACTTTGGATTAGGTGAAGTTGATTGGGAGACATTTGACTGAAAATATTTTCCAATGTGTTTCTAGGCTTGGAATCGATATGTACTAGCATGTGATTCCTAATGTCTGATGTTACTAAAAACAATTATTATTTATTAAATGTTATGTATTTCATTTCAATTAACCATTTAGTTTCATTAATTACACTATGCCTACATTTGTATTGAGTTGATGTGAACATGATTTCAAAAGACAGATAGTCATTGATACTTTTATAAGTGATGCTTTAAGTGGTTAATTAGCTAAGAGGATGGTAGCAAGGGATCATCACACCCTTTAGTATGGAATAATTTTTACTCTAAGAATATATTTTAGATTAAATTTATATTAGTGAATCCTTCCTAAATCCAAGTACGGAACCGTTTACAACCATTCTAGTGATTCAATAGAAAATATGAATTTATGTGAATATATATATGTATTAGTGGTTATGTATCAATGATATAATTTATATGTATTATAGGTTATCTAGTTACATTACCATCTATATGTATCAGAGGTTATACATATTTATTTTACCATTTAGTTGTACTATTCTTAAATTCTCACATTAGGGAACTTTGAAGTATAGTGTCTCCTAGGGAGGTAGTAGGTGTTGTATAATTGGGATTAGACTTGTAATTGGATATTGGTATATATCCCTTTTAATGGAATCACCCTATATTTTTGTTCCTATTAATGGGAAATTTCATACCTTTTTAGGTCATGTGACAAGGACTATTATGGTTCCTTTTAAGGTAATGCCGCTATGGGTACTCCCAAGTAGTTTAAAGTCATGTAGGGTGAACTATTAAGTTCAAGATGCCTATATAATATTTTTTAGGACTTATTCTAGATTGAACCTTTATATATTAACATATCTATTAGTAATTATGTAGGAGAAGTTGTGATAAGTTCCTTGGGGAATATGGTCCTAGAGAGAATGGATTATGTAGTTCATGGGGAAGTATGGCCTAATAAGGAGGTGTAAAATGGATCATAAGGAATATTTACTAGTGAGGTTATGGTTTTACATGATTTATTTTAACCTCAAAGAGTCATCCTATATACCATGATTAATTGTAATCAAATATCCTTTAGTTTAAGATGTATTTTTTAAGGTCGTGTGATGGGACCATACCTTTCCCTTTAACATCATCTGGTATGGATTTTTTCATGATTTATTATGTTTTATGACTTGGATGTTGTCATATAGTTTTTATTTATTTTAGTTGGTTTTTTGTGTCATAAAGGGTATTAAAATAAAGGAAATATTAGGTCTTACACATGGGTTTCACAATTAAGATAGTTTCACCAATAATTTGGCCCAATGATAGTGATTTCTTGAATGGAATATGGCTCATTAAGGATAATTTCTGGGGGATATGACCTCATGTGAATGGGTGGAGGATTACACATGGGTTACCCAAATAGGTTCATTTATCTCCTATAATTTGATAATATTATGGGTAGAAATGACTAGAGTCACATGGAATATGATTGGTATGTGATAATGTTGGTATTACACCTAACAAGAGGAGGCCCACATGTGCACCTCTCACCCATGGATTTAAAGTATGAGATAATTAATGAGGGAGTGATTGGTTCATACACCTATGGATAAGGACCAAATGAAAAATACACTTATCATTGATTGATTTTTGGGAAATGAAGGATGATTGGATGTATAAGGGATATATCCCCATGAGAAAAAGAACAGGGCTTACACATGGAATTTCTTTTATATAGACATTTGTGGCTCATTGATGAGTCATGGTTTTGAAATAATCAATGGTAATATAATTCTGGATTATACCTCAGAATGAGGTTCAAGCCTTCATGGTTCATGGAGTAACTCAAAACTTGAGGAATCGATATGAGCATCATGATCCATGGGAGTTTTCACTACTTTCCTCATGACAATGACCCTAAATATCAAGGCAATACACGATTGTAAACATCCTGAGATCCATATTTGTTATGAAGGATGAGTGGGAGATTCCTTTTATTAAGTGAATACATGATAGAAGTGGGAACATTGATGTTTCTGTCTTGATCATGTACCTCAGGAGGCTGTAGAGGAGGTCTAGAGAAGTACCACCTAGTTATGAGTTTCTATGGACTAATGAGTATTTGCAAGGTCTTTTGGGAAATTTTATTAGCCTATTTGATAAACTGAAGTGAATGAGGTCCTCAATAGTATTTCATATGGGGTTTTCACATGTGAATATTTAATGGTCCTATATTAAGTATTTATAAGAAAATTAGTTCCCTAATGTTGAGTAGGGTAAATTAGTCTTTCATTATAGAGGATAGGGAGAAGTGTCTCCCTAGTGAAAATCTTAGGTGAATATGGTTACCTAGTGAGGTTTGGGTGACATAGCCAGCCTAATGAAACTATGTTAAAGTAATTTCTCTAATGAGTATGGAGATAAGTGATAACCCTAGTAAGGCTATGGTGAATTTTTTAGCTTAATGAGGCTAGCGTGAAATGTTATTTTCAGTTGGAAGCTATGGTTAATTTTCACCCTGATTAAGAACTAGGGAGTAGTTTCAACCAAAGTAGAAATCCAGGGAAAACTATCTCCATGGTTGGGAACTAGGTAAAGGTGTTTTCCTTGTAGGGGTTTGGGAAAAGACATCACCCTAATGTTATTCTCCTGGGGTGAGCTAGTCATGTGACGCACCATGGAGGGGTACTTCACCCTAGTTTGGGGAGATTTTGGAGAAGTAGTATTCCATGAAGGTTTTTGTGTGTAAAATATTTAACTAACTCAATTACCCATATTTTAGTTAACCCCCTTATGTCTTTTCATAATAACCCACATGAAGGGGGAAAGGAAGACTTGTGCATGGAGAGCCTTAGGAGTTAATTCTTATTATCCTAGAGGTATCTAAATTGATGTACATGGAGGATATTTATAGACCCATGATAACCTAGGTGGATTCTTCATATAGGATAAACATGGCCTTAGGAAACATACATGCTGGTGCACAACACACTAGTTAGGAGGGAATGTGAACAAGACATGTGTGTAATGTTCAAGGGTTTATAAAAGGCCTCCAGGGTAAAAAAAAATTAGGTTTATATAATTGGGATCATTCTACACTTCACATAAATAATTTACTTCACTCGATGCCCATAAAAAAATAATCACCAACAAATGACTCCCATCCCGTCATAATTTAATCCTATTTGAATAAAAAAGATATTATTTTGAGGTAGATGTAATTATGATGTGAGCATATTGTTATCAGAGTGTTTCAAACTCAGGTGGTCGATAATAATACGATTCAAAATAGTGGATCATCACTCAGGTCATAGGTTAGTGCACATCTCTTGATACGCACTTTGATTTACATACATATCATGACTTAGCTATAGATAGACGAGATCCACTCCCTTTTTCTCACACACCTACTAACATGATTGAATCCTATAGAGCTTCTTTCTCTCTTCTCTTTATTCATTCATTCTAATCAAGGTGTGAGAGGTGTCCTTTATTTTTTATTTGGCTCGGTTCAATGATGTGGGCATGTCCAGGTAGAGCGATAAACATTTAACTGGGTGAAATATCCTTGGCAAACTAAGTTAGGAAAATACAAATTGGAAATAAAATATAAGAAAATCCACATTGGAGAGCTAATCTAAGAGAAGTGAGATGGTGATACAAGCTAAGTAAAGTGACTTGGGGGAAAACCTATTCATTGTCAAATTTATGATTCAATATCCTCCTTACTTGGTTAATTTTAACTCATGTGTATTATTTATATCTCATTTCTATCTATTCAACTTATATCCATTGAATTATTTCTTACATGAGATCAATTGACCATACTTCAATCACCATTTCATATTTTTAAGTTATTACACAGAACAAAGAGGTTAGTAAAGATGTTGAGCCCAATTTGTGGAATATGATCACCCCACACCACTAGGCCTAGAAAACCTCATTGAGCCATATTTACTCAACTACCCAATATTAAATAGACTTACCATGTTTGGATTCATCCTACCAATTGAACTTACATTACCAGACATGGATATCTTCACCATCCAAATCCTTTCAACTCAAGGTATTATTCAGGACAACATTTCTTTAAATAAGAAGAATATCCAGAAATATAGTAGTGATGTTTTACACTACCTAGTTGTTGTTCCTAATAGGTTCAATACCTTTATAGGGGGTAATTCATGGAATGATAGATTAAAACAACCACCCCTTTAGACATTGTTTTGTCTTTAAACAAAACTCTCTTCTCTATTCTTTTCACGCCAATAAAAATGAAATTTATACAAGATATATAACAATTTTTTACTTTTTTTGTCCTAACTAGGATAATACATGGATCATACAAAGGAAATGTGTTGATGTAACAAAATCACTTTAGTGCACTAATGTTATAATGTTCATAATGGACTCATTATCCCACTTGGTTTACAAATATTCACATTTGAGAACAACTATTATCTCTCTTAAAAAGTTCTACCTTCTCTTCCAAAATAATATTCTAATGATATATATCTTCTTTGATGTTTATCACACTAAAATGGGTTTTCCAGTAACCTCCTATTTCATCAATGATATGAAATCATTTTCACTGTATAGGATTTTCTCCACTTGTAATTATTTAGTAAACTTTTCTTCTCTATGAAGTTTCTTTACTATATATACATTGCTTTTCATGTACTTATTCTACATGTACTTCCCTAGAAATATTTTCCAATATGAGATACCTCATGCACTCTTTCAATGAATAATTATCTTTCTCTTAACATAATCCTTCCCACATACTCAACTTTAATTACTCCTACGCACTTAGACCTCTACACTTTTTCATGTGATCTTAGTCTTATGTGTTATGTCATCTGTGATTAGTCCATTATTATTAGTTCTATACACTTAGTCCTTTGTTCTTAGTATTCTTTATACACTCTTTTTCACTCACTCCATTTTTCTTACTATACTTCCCTTAATCCACTTTATAAACTCTATTCTGAATTCCTAGAATTTCTATTGAGGATATTTTGAGTTAATATTTGCCCCTTCCTAATGAATTGTTCATGGTTCCTTATATAGTAAAAACCCTCTAAAAAATTCATGTATCTACTAAGTGGTTCACATAATTACCAAGAATTCTTAATACTTAATATATGGTGCAAGTACTTAATAAGAATAAATCTTTCATTTTCTAAATTTTTATGCCATCATAATACCAAATTATTATAGAAACACTTTGATAAAAACACACTGGAACATTTTCAACCGACTTTATTAAGAAACAGAAAAAACCTAAAAAATTTAAAACAACATAATTGGAGATTTTTTTCAATAATCCCCCCCCCCCTTGGGTTTGATTAAATCATTTCAAAACCACTTTATTTTTTTTATAAAACTTTTTTACTAACTTATTCAAACACTTGTTTCCTTTCTGTGACTCCAGATGGTTATTAATGACTTAATAAACACATACTCTAATATCACGTGAGTCAATATTAGCAAGAGAAATTAGATTATCATTGTAAAATCTTGATAATTATAACACATATTTCTTTAAATAGGGTATTTATTAAATATATTTTTTTGAAATTAAAAAAATAAGCTATATATTTAAACATAAAGTTTCATTTAAAAAAATTAAATTCTTTACTAAAACAACATAAATTTTGGAAAAAGTTATAACAAAATATTATAAGTTATCAAAAATTTCTTTAACTGTGTTTGTAAATAATATGGATAGATTTTTTATTAAAAATAATGTCACATTTAATATATTATCATTTTAAAATTTATACTAAACCAAAATTGTTTTTATTTTAAAATTAAAAGGATTATTAAAACACATGAGTAATATTTTAATTAAGTAATTAGAACTTATTTGATGATACTTAATTAATAAATACAAATTTTAATGTAATATTTAATATTTAAATTATACTAATAGTGAGTAAATGGAATATACTATTTTCAAAATATATGTAAGTAGTAAATAATAAATTAATGGAATATAACAATTTAATAATAGTGAAATAATATTATAATAGTATAAATACTATTAATTTTATGAGTATATATTAAAATTTTGATAGTTGTATAAAATATATTAAGAAAAGTGGAATTTATCATAAATAAAATGATAAGTTAATATAATTATAAGAAGATATAAATAAATGTTATTTTTAAACATGTATATAGAGAAATTATTTTTTATGTTAAGAAAATTAATGGATTATATGAGTTTTAGAATTAGAATTATATAATTATATAATTTAATTACTTAAATATTATTTTTTATAAAAAATAAATTCTACGTAAATGTAATAAGAAGATTTGAAAGTTGTGGAAGGGTAAGTTATGCTTTTTAACTTCTGTGTAAAGGTAAGCTAAATTCTTATACATGCATAAGGGTAGGTTTTTCTCATGTAAAGGTCTCCATATCACTATGTAAGGGTCAACATAGAACCTACATAAGGCTAAGATGCATAAGGGTCATCAATCATTACGTAAGGGTATTCACCCACTACGTAAGTGTCAGAAAACTCTCACATAAGGTTAGCACTAAAGTTTTGAACACTATGTAGGGTTCAAGACCACTATATAAGGGTACCAACCTAACTCATGTAAGGTTAACACACCAAATAAATAGGCTTGTAAGGGTAGTCCTAAATTTTCCAAGGATACATAAAGGAAGAAATACACTTTTGTAAGGGTTATCTACTTCATACAAAACTTTTGTAAGGGAACTCCAGCACATGCATAAAGAGAGACAACTCTATAAATAGGTCACATAAGGGTAACCTACTTCTCAACATATGGGTAATATAATAAAAAAAATCCCAAATAAGGGTAAAATAGGGGCTATATAAAGGTCATTCCTGCATTTTAAAATCCACATAAGGGAATCATACTAAATACATAAGGGTTAAATTGAGTTATAATGGCTAGGTAAAGTTAAAATTGAATCCATGTAAAGGTAATTACACACACATATTTCAAATTGTATTGGGTCATATTCTTCCTCACATGGAACCTACAATTAATCAAAGGTTAAATCCACACACACACACACACACACGCACATATATATATATATATATATATATGTATTATGCATTAAAAAATTATAGTACAATATAAAATAAAATACTAATTTGTATAAGATTTCTGAACAATTGATATCTTGTCTTTTAGGTAAAACTATTTCATATAAAATTAAAGAATATATATATTAAATATATCAATGTCATATCAGTTTTCATGCCAGTTTTTTCAAATGGGGTGAAGGTTAGTGAAACATGACACAATTATGAACAACCATATTTTTAAAACCTTGTTTTATTCATCAGTGTGTTTAGTAATCCATGGGGACTAGACTGCCCTAGAGGCTTCATGTTTGTAGTTTTTATGGAAAATAATAATATCAGAATATTATCTCAACCGTGGGAATTGAATTTTATATAAACATATTTGTAAATAAGATTTTATAAAATCTAAAAATTTATGTAGGTGAGAAAACAGTCTCTAATATTCCTATTATTTAAATATGGTCATATAGTAGGTGATCATCAATATAAAATATATCATCCTCCTTAGGTGTTTAATTAAATAAAGTTCAAATATGTTCCATAACCAAAAATAATTCACATTTTTTTACCTAGTGTCAAAGTGATATATATATATATATATATATATATATATATATATATTTAATTAGGAATAATATTATGTTTAGAAGTTACCTTCATAAGGAATATGTTATGAATAAAAAAATTATAGTTGTTTAGGTTGGTAAAAAGTGTTTTATTTAAGCTTTAATTTTTATAAAACCCTTTTTTAATGGAGAAAAATGATTTTTTGCTATTTTCCAAAACCCTTTATTGTAAGAGTATATGATTTTAAACTTTAGTTTTAATAATAAAAGTAAAAAAACCCTTATTATAAGTGAATATAATTTTATGCTTTTTAAATCCCTTTCTTGAAAAAGGAAAAATGTTTTCAAAATTATTTATTTCTAAACTCTTATTTGTAAATGATTTTATTTTATAAATTATATTTTAAAAGATTACTAATTTATAGAAATTTTTCTATAGAGAACAGAAATTATTATTTCTTGTATTCCATGTTCTTTAAAATTATTGGATTTCATTTATGATTAAATTTTTATTATTTCCATAAACTATATTTATCATTGGAATTCCATATATGTTATGAAATTCATTTGTTTAAGTTTAATTTCCTTGTGTTACCCAATAATTTTTGATTTATTCTAATCATTATGATTGGAAATATTCCATTTAAAGTAACATTGGAGATTTTGATTAGATATTTAATTATTTTCCTCTTTTAAAATAAATTACATATATTTGAAATTTTTTAAAGGGTATTTTAATGAATTTATAATGAGAAAGGAAATATTTAGAAAATATATTAAAATTTGGCACTTGGGTATTGTATATAATGGTGTGGAATAAGGAGTGAACCCACAACCTTAAGGGAAATTTTTCCTAAAAGTGATGTTTAGACCTTTACTATTTTTAGTGGCCATAAGGTTTTCAAAATAATATGTCTTTTAAAAGTTATTAAATATATATATTATCATGTATTTTGAAAACCCAAAATTTTTATTTAGGAAAAATGAGGTGTCTTATTAAATGTTTTAATTTCCTTAAAATATTTTATATGAAAGGAAAGGTTTTCACAATAATTTTTTGTGCAATTTAAAAGGGAAAGGTCTTCACCTCATCTTTTAAAACCCCTTACAAAGTAATTTTATGAAATCCCCATGTTTTAAAATGATTTTCACAGGTATAGTGATGTAAAGAAGATAAATGGTGAATAGCATTGATTAAGAGTCTAAATCAAGTGAAGTCAGATAAGAGTTCATAAAATTATATATAATTCATAATATGTATTAAGGTTTTCTAATCCTATATTACTCTAAGACTAAAAGATACTTGGGTATGTAAGTGATCAAATATTACATTTTTATGATATATATTTTGAAGGGTTAAAATTGGGTTATGTTTGTCGACCTCAAATTCAAAAATGAAAACATTATGTTTTTAGCACCGGATCTAGGAGTATGGGTCCAAAGCTGTCATAATACGTATCATAGAAACATTTTAAACTAATTTAGAGATTATGATGATACTAGTTATTGATATTATTTTATTCTTAGATTCTTTTATATAATTCATTAAGTGACTGGTGATATTTTTGGTTAATGAGAGATCTATTGATCTTAGTTTTCATAATTATGAGAAAAAATTATAGTAATAAAACCCGAGGTTTTTGTATATATTTTAGTAAATGGATTATTTGAGAAATAATTATTACTAATTTATGCATATATTTTTGATGGAATTAGTAACCTTTAGGCTTCCTATGCTATTTTATGTTGAATTTATTACAGTAAATTATGAAATTAGAATTTTATAATTAAAATTGTGGATGAAATTTCATTAAGGGAGTGGAATATAACAACCTGAGAATTCTATTATAAATTTATTTTAACTTAGTGTTTATTAAATGAATTTTTTACAATTAAAAAAACTAACATATATATTTTAATATAAAGTTTCTTGTATGAAATTAAATTATTTTCTAAAAACTACATAAATTATTGAGTAAGTTATTTTAAAATATTATAAGTTATAATAAAATATTTCTTTCCCTATATTTGTAAATAATATGGATAGATTTTTCATTAAACATTAGTCTCATTTAATATTTTAGCATTAAAAATTTATACATGACCATAATTATTATTTTTTAGAAATTAAAAAGGATTATTACTAACACATGGGTAATATGTTAATAACAACTTAGAACTTATTTAATGATATATAATTAATAAATATAAATTTTAATTTAATATTAAATATTAAAAATACATTAATAATGATTAAATTGAATATACTAATTCTAAAATATAAGTAAGTAATAAATAACAAATTAATATAATTTAATAATTTAATAATAGTGAAATAATATTTGAAGAATATATATACTATTAATTTTAAGAATTTATATTAAATTTTTTATGGTAATATAAAATATATTAAAAAAATAAAAGTTTATCATAAATAAAATGCTAAGTGAATATAATTAAAATAAGATAGAAATAAATATTTTCTTATACATTTATTTTGATAAAGTATATTAATGTATTAATAAAATTAATGGATTATATGAGTTTTAGAATTAAAATTGTAAAATTTAATTTTTGGAATCATATTTTGAATCAAAAAATTAATTCTATAGAAATTTAATGAAGAGATTTGGCAATTCCGTAAGGGTAAGATATGTTTTTCAAACCCTATGTAATTGTAATATAAATCCCCATACATGTGTACGGATAAACTATGCTTTCATAAAGGTTATTATATCTCTATATAAGGGTCAACATAGCACCCTCATAAGGGTAAGATGTGTAAGGGTAATCCTCAGTTACATAAGGGTAGACACCCACTATGTAAGGGTAAGAAAACTCTCACGTATAGTTATAACTCTAGTTTTGAACACTGCATAAGGGCCAGGATCACTATGTAAGGGTAGAAACCTAACTTGCATAAGGGTTACCCTCCTAATAAATGGTCCATATAGGTTATTTCCACACGTTACGAAGGTTGCATAAATATATCAATATAAATATGTAAGGGTAAGATGCTTCATATATAACCTATATAAGGGCACTCCAAAACTTGTCTAAAGGTTGAACACTCAGTCAGCAGGTTACCTATGGGTAACATACTCCTCTATGTATGAGTATAATAGAGAAACAAATCCCACATAAGTGTAAAACTAGTGCTATGTAAAGGTAATCTATGCATTTCAAAAGCCATGTAAGGGTATCATACAACTCACATATAGGTTTAATCAAGTTATAATGGCTACATAAGCATAAAATAGAAGCCACATAAAGGTATGTTCACACCCAGATTTAAACCTTCATTGCATCATCTTTTTCCTTACATGGAAGTTGTAGTTAATTGAATTTTAAGTATAAATATATATATTATGCATCGAAAAAATAATAATATAATTTAAAATAAAATAATAATCCTTAAAAGATTCCATAACTATTATCTTATATTTGAGGTGTGATTGATTCAGATAAAATTAAATTATATATATATATATATATATATATATTAAATATTTAAATATCATATCGCTTTGCATTCCATTTTTTGAAAAAGGGGATCAAATTTAGTGAAACACACCACAAATATGAATGAACGTGTTTATAAAAACATGTTTTATTCATCAGCATGTTCAGTAAACCATAGGAGCTCGACATGCCTATAAGATTCTGGTTTAGAGTTTTTACAGAAAATAATCAGATCAAAATCTAATATCAATCTTGAAAATTGTATTTTATATCATCATTGCTTTAAATAATATTTTATAAAATATATAGATTTATGTGTCTGAGGAACTGATCTATCTTATTCATATTATTCAAATATTTACATATATTATGTGGTAATTTATATAATAGATCTCCTCATCCTTGGGTGTTTATCCCAATGATGTTCAGCTATGTTTCTTCACCTAAAATAATACACATGTTTCCACAAGTTGGAAATATATATATATATATATATATTTATTTATTTATTTATTCATTGAGGAATAATATTATGTTTAGGAGTTAAATTCAGGAAGAAGAAGTTCCGCATAACAATAATTTTGGTTGTTTGGGTATGGGAATATGTTTTATTAAACATCTATTTTCCCCAAACCCTTTTTTAAGGGAGAAAAATGATTTTATTTCTATTTTTCATAACCCTTTATTGTTAGAGGAAATGATTTTAAACTTCTTTTTTTGTGATTTAAAGGAAAACCACTTATTGTAATGAATGGTCATTTTATTATTTTTAAATCCCTTTCTTGTAATGGAAAAATGTTTTCAAAATTATTAATTTATAAACTCTAATTTTTAAAGGAGTTTGTTTTATGAATTTTATTTTAAAAGTTTTCTAATATCTAGAAATGGTTTTATAGAGTTATAAATTATTATTTCATGTGTGAATTTTTGTCTAAAATTCATTGATTTTATTCATGATTACATGTATTGTATGACCATTCACTATATTTATCATTGAAATTCTATATATGTTATGATAAGAATTTTTTTTAGTTTAATTTCCATATATTTCCCATGAAATTTTTGTTAATTTTAATCTTTATAAAATCATATATTTCCTTTAAGGTAAATTTGGATATGTATATTATATATGAAGTTATTTTTTCATTGAAATTAATATATATATATATATATATATAAAGTTTTATAAAGGGTATTTTAATGGATTTATAATGAGAAATGGGATCTTTAAAAAATAATTTATTAAAAATTTGGTACTTGGGTAGTGGTTATGATGATGAGGAATGGAGAGGGAACATATTACCTCAAGGGAACTTTGTCCTAAAAGTTATATTTAGACTATAAATATTCATATAGGATGTAAGGTTTTCTTGAATTATTCAAAGTAAAATTACATTCCATAAAGAGGTTTTATTTTAAAAGGTATATTTCTGAAATTTTCAAAAGATAAATCTAGATCTATTTCAAAGGATGTTATGTTTTAAAATAAAATAGGATTTCAAAATAATATGTCCTTTAAATTTTTGGAAAATTATCTCTTATCATGTATTTTATAAATGCTAATTTTTTTATGGAAAATTATGTGTTTTATAAAATGTTTTATTGGACTCAAAATATTTGATATAAAAGGAATGGTTTTTGAAATTATTTTTATAGTATTTTAAAAGATAAAGAATTTCACCTCATGTTTTAAACCCTATTATATTAAATTTTGTGCTTACCCCAAATTTCAAAATGATTTTCATAGGTATAATGATGAATAGAAGATAAATGGTTAATAACCTCAATTAAGAGTCTACTCAAGTGAAGCTGGATAAGAGTTCATGGGATTTTTTATAAAATTTGATATGTATTAAGGTTTCATAATCCTCCAAAACTCTAAACCTATAATATCCTTGGGTGTTTAAGTGATCCATTATTTTTTGAATTTATATGTTTTAAAGGGTTAAAACTGGGTCATGTTTGTCATCATCAAATCCAGAAGTGTTAAGTTTATATTTTTAGCACCAAATCTAGGAGTGTGGTTATGGTGCTATCACAAGCACGAAAAGTTTATCAATTAATCACTTCATTCTTGATAAAACTTGATAAACCTTTCTTGATATATAAATTTGAATTGATTCCAATTATTTCACATAGAATGTGGCTCTCTAGAAGACCACTTCCTCAACTATTCCTAGTAAAATTCTTTTATCAGGAACCCAAAGTCATCCTTTATTGATATTTATTTAATGACTGAATAGAATCAATGTAATAATGGTTAAAACTCCCCATACTTTATTGTTATACATGATTCAACATAGAAGATATCTCCCCCTTTTCATAAACTTTACTCATTTCTATTATAGGTTTGAGTAATATCTACCCTTTCATGAACAATATTTATCCTTGTTTGTCAGAAATATAAAAGGTCACTCATTTTTTTCTACAACATGGAAAAAACAATTATAAATATATGAGGTAATCCATAACATACCTTTGGGAGTTAGGGTTTTATGTCCATGAAATTTAATCATGGGGGTTGACTAGACTCTAAGATCCAATCAATTCCTTTCAAATGATTATTTGGTTAAGGCCTTCATCATGATTTCCGCAACTTGAGGTTCTGTGTGTATATTCTACAATTTCACTATCCCATGATCGACTTTCTCATTTATAAAGTAATACTTGATTTAAATGTGTTTCTTCCTTTAATGTTATACATGGTTTTTTCTATGATTAATAGCACTTGAATTATCATAATTAATTATGATCATGGACTTAACTTCAACTCCAATGTTTTCAAGCATCTACTCTATCCACAGTAATTGTGTGCATCCTTGAGTGACTATAATATATTCTACTTCTATAGTTCTCTGTAAAATGAAGTCTTGTTTCTTTATCAGCCTAAAAATACACAATCCTATGAGGTAAAATATACTACTTGATGTTGACTTTTTTTCATCTACTGAACTAGCCCAATCAGTGCATGTATATACCAAAAACTCTTATTCTAATGTTTCATTGTTCCACCCAATATATAGAAAAAATATTGGGCCATGTTTTTTAATTACAATAATATTCTAATTATTTTATAGTATTCTATTCTATTAACTGATTTTTCATCTTCATCTGTTGATAACTTCATCTGGGTAGCAAATATAGTTGAAATATTTTATTAATCCTCTATTAAAAATATTATTAGAACCTCCTTAGAATATTTATATTGAGAGATAAATTTACATTACATTCCTTGAATAACCTACAGATCATATAAAACATGCATCTCACCAATCATCCATATTAAAAATCCATACTTCATGAATAATGCATATTATTTTCATTATGATTTATCCAATACACTATTGATTATTTCATACACATACATTATCACCATCATCCTTTTGTTACTCTAATTGTTGAAATAGAAATTTTAATCAAATCCATCATTCTATAAACTGATATTCTTTAAATATTGATCAAGTCATGACTATTATGCTCTTGGTGCCTACTTCAATCCATAGATTGACTTATTCATATGATAAAATCTTATATCATCTTCATGAATAATAAAATTATGTAGTTATTTGATGTACACATATTCTTTCATAAATTTTTTTATAAATATTGACTTGAAATATATCTGGAACACGATTAACATCCTTTTCACAACTTTGTATAAGAATTTTCATATTATCATTAGCCTTATAACAAGTGGAAATGTTGCATCAAAATCGATTATCTCTATCTGGGATCACCCCTTGAACATGTGTCATTGTTTTTTAATTACATTATCATCTTTATTATTCTTGTTATGGAAAACCCATTTAGTTTTAATAATATTCTTTTCTATCTGCTTTGAAATAGTCTCCAATATTTAATTATTTTCAATTTGGTCATGATATTCATTCATATTCTACACCCAAATCTTATCCCTATAATCTTATTCAAAACATTTTGGCTCTAAATTATATAAGAATTTTTTTCTATGGTGACTTCATTATCCTCATATGCACGGTCGTTTTCTAATCACCAATAATATTATTCTAAACAACTTAAACTCTATATTTCAGATTCTATATAAATTCAAGTATAACTTCTTTATTCTCATCATCAGTTTCATCATCTGAATTAGGATTTTCTACTCTTTCTCCCCCTTATCTTTTTTACTCCTCATCACTTTCATTAATAAATTTCTCACTGTGTTGTTTAATATTCCTCCCATTATCCACTATAATTACATTTTTTCTTTCAATAACCTTTCCTAGTTAGTTATTGAAGAATTTATATGCTTTTAGTTTTCCTGAGTGTCTAAGGAAAATCATTTCATCTTCATGACACTCAAGATTTATGTTTTTTTTCTTATTAATAATGAAACACTTAATTTCAAAGATTCAAAATTACTTCAACATTCTCTTCTTTCTATATCATAGATTTAATGAAGAATTTTCTTCTCCCATACATAAAAAACCTCTTTTTCTAATTTAATCCAATGTCAAGTCTTCTTATTTCCAATAATTCTCTATTTTTTTCTTTTTCAATAAATGTCATTTTTTCAGGTAGGTTATGATTCAGTTTATTCTCTTAATAATGCCATTTTGTTAAGGAGTTATCATTGAAATTAATTGGATCCTTTTTCTAGGTTTTTTGAGATAATACACCACCTAAATATTGGTTAGAAAAGTGCCTCCTTTCCAATAATATTTATAGTCTCACTCTAATATTTTGTTATTCAAATTAATGCCTCAAACTTGTGAGTCATAACCATAATCCTTAACATCCAAATATAATCATCAATTATAAGAACATTGTATCTCTTCCTAATAATATCTCTTGGTGATATAGGTCCACACACATAAATATGATCCATTTCAATAACTCTTGTTGACTTTTTATCTGTTTCCTTATATAAAGTTTGAGTAATCTTCCCTTTTTTATAAACATCACATGTGTGTGTACAATCACATGATAGTTTAGGTAGATCTTATTATCTATCACTTTTTACCAGATCTTCCAATTATGGTTCGTTCAAATGACCAATATGTTTATTCTATAACTAGTTTTCATCATCCTCAGCTAAAAAAATATATCTTCTTGTCTACTTAAAAGGCATAGATTCCATTTTATATTCTTCCCTTGGATGAAAAAACCCTCATATTTTCCCTTTAAAATACATATCTTCTTAGTAAATTTTAGTATATTCCCCAACTCACATAGTTTATTAAAACATAAAACGTTTTTAATAAGGCTTTAAAAAACCAATACATGTACACATATCCTATATTTTCCCCCAAACATGGATTTTCTTATCTTGATAATCTTTAGGTCTCCATCATTTCTAAATCTGATGAAACTTTCCTTGTCATACATGATGCTTGTGAAAATATTTGTATTTCATGTCATATGGGAAGTACATTCACAATAAAAAGAACCAAAAACTAACACAATGTGATGATTTTAGAGTAATATTAATAACAAATACCTTATCAACTCTTTACTTTTTGATCCATGTCTTCTAATTCTCACCTAATTTAGATTAACATGCTTGATCTATTTCAAAGAATAATGTACCAACTTCATCTTGCAAAGTTGTACATCGATTTTTCCATTATGATTCACTTGATGATTCCTTAAGAATATGCATATGACCATTTTTGGTCTTTATTAGTACATTAATATACATTTTTGACAAACAATACTTGGAAATATATCCAAAATATCCACATCATAAATAGTGACCATTGAAATCATTCCTATGATATCGAACTCTACTCAGATGCCTTTGTTAAACTAGTTCTCTTTAGTACCTTTTAGTTATGTAAAATAAATTTTATTAATGTTTCATATTTTCATAGAAATAAAACATGATATGAGGTGAATTCTCATGTGTATTATCTAAAACACAAGTTTCTTCTTGGGTTCTCTGAGTTTTTTTTATTATGAATCATATCAAAATCAACTCTCAACTTTGGAGTGGGTACTTCTAGTCTAGTATCAACCATCATAAAATTCTATTTGAAATAGAGAATGATTCCAAAATTTTCATTCTAGTGTGCCTTATTATTCTCCTAAAAATCCTTTTAATATTTTTTTGGATATCCATACTCTATTTTTACTTTTTCTATTAATTGTGTGTTTTGTTTTTCCGATTCCATATCGAGAGTCAAGAGACCCACAGGATGTTAATATTATCATCATAGGCTATCAAATTCCTCCTCAATATCTTTGATATGTTTAACCTAATATTTTACTATTTTAGTAAAACCATCAATATCCATGGTCTTTTCTTCAAGTTCGATCTTTTATTCAATTGTATTCTTCAAGTTTTATATATTTTCTAATTTGATATTACAAATTTTTTACCTTTATATTAACTTCCCCTCTTATTGATTTTGTATATAGAGTTTGACATCATGAACTACTCTATTTTATTTATTCATTTTGTACCTCCAAACATCTATCTCTTCAAGAGAAGTATCTAATTATACCTAGAGATCAAAAGTTCCTTATATTTTCTGTTTATCATCAACACTCTCTTACCATGTTTGGGAATTACCCATGATAACCAGAATAACATCTTCAATGTTGTCTCTATAGTACATAACTTAGTTTACCATAGATTATTCCAAAATATCCTATTGTGAAATTAGAATATTCTTCATGAATAAAATTTTTATCATAATTCTTCTTCCATTCACATTGGATGATTATTTCTTCATAGGGATTTCCCCATCCTCATCTTTATCTTTAAACTTATTGGGAAACTTTTCTACAAGGTTCAAAAACTTTCAACATAAAAATTAAGCAATATAAAGTTTCCCTTTAAAATATTTATTCCCCCATTAAAAGATTTAAGGGAGGGAATTTGATAAATTCATAAAACTCTTAATTTTCCTATCAATTCTCTAAGGTGAGTTTCTTAATGGCCTTGAATACCACTTCCTTAGACTTCCCCTTTTCTACAACTATGTTATCCTCATTCTTTATTTCATATGCAACCAAATTATTGTGAAGTCTATTTAATGAAAAATCCTATGGATATTTATCATTGAGTATACAGAATTTTAGATTACAATGGGGTGGTAATCCTCTCAAGATGATCATAATGATATTTAAATCATCATATGTTTCTCCAAGACCATTCATGTCCTCCACAATCATGTTGACCTGATCAAAGAATGCATCAAAAAAATCATTCTAGTGCATTTTTAGTCCCTCATAATTGTTCCATAGAACATTGAATGTAATTTGTTGGACTTTTTAAAAACCTTTAAAATTATTTATATTATTATCCCACATGTTATGTGATTATTTACTTGGAATCACCTTTATATAGATTTTCTTGGATAAAGCTCCCCCAAAATCATTGATTCTTATTGTGTCAACATCATATTCATTATGATATACTTTTGATAAATCTCAAATCATAATATTGGCCTAAATACCATGAATCATAAATATATAAATATCTATTCCTGCTGGTTTGAAGTTATTCTACATCTTATTATTCGATAGATGTAAATTGTTTATATCAATGATCAAAATCCCTTTGTGATTACCTGTTATCACTAATTCCACTAAGAAAATAAAACTTATTTTAATCTTTATATCATATATAAATTACTTTACCTACTAATTTAAATACCCTAAGATGTTTGGGGGAGATTCAGGGTATGACAGATTAAAAAACTACTTTATTTGATCTTTTTTCATCATTAAACACAACTCTCTTCTCTCTTCATATCACTGTAACAGAAATGAAAAGCATGAAAGAGACAAATAAATTTTTACCTGGTTCTCCATAATTGGGAAAATATATGTGTATAAAATGGAAATGTGTTTTTGTACCAAAATAACTATAGAATACAATTGTTATAATTTTTAGAGCGGACTCACTATCCCTCCTAATTTACAACCATTCATACTTGAGAACGTGTTGCTCTATCTTGTGAAAAATAATCAATGATCTTCCATATTAATTTTATGATGATTTGAATTATTTTTGAATTTTTAATAACTAAAATGGGTGTGTAATTAATCTCTATTTACATCAATGAGATAAATTCTTCTTCACGATGTATGATTTTCTTTGTGCATAATTCTTTCATGAACTTTTCTTCTCTATAAAATTACCTTTCTATATGGACATTATTTTCCATGTACTGATCCTACATGGACTACCCCATGAATAATATTTTATGTGAGTTTCCTCACCTAATCCTCCTAAAATTACTTCTCTTCTTCTTCATGTACTCCTTTGAGTGCACTCCTCTATACTTAGTCCACTATGCTTAGATATGGATTCTTAGATCACATATTCTTATCACATAAAATTCTCTATGGTTATTGATCTATGATTAGTCCTACTCATATATTACTCTATTATTTTTACTCTTCACTAGTCATTTATGCTTAGTATATTGGGATTAATTCTCCTTACTTAGTCTTCTTTGCAAACCCCTCTATGCTTACTCCATTTTTCTTACTCTACTTTATGAACTCCTTTATGATTTGCTGGAATTTTCAACTATGATATTTTGAGTAAATATTTATCCCTTTATAATGAAAATACCAAGGGTCCTTATATATGAAAAATGATTTTGAAAATTCACATACATATTAATTCATACATTTAATTACTAAGCGGTCTACATTATTACTAATCAGTTCATGTACATATGAAGTATAAATCATTCCTTTTCCAAATTTATGTACCATCTTCATTCCAAATTCTTCTATACCAAATTTGAAAAAATAAATACTATAACTTTATTATCCATCTTTTTCAAAAAATAAAACAAACCAAAATCTTAAAAATAACATCATTATATATATATTTTAAATATTATTTCATGCTTTAGTGGAAGTGATATATGAGACTAATTCTTATTCAACCATAAAGAAATATCTCGTTTTAAGTAATAGGAGAAGATGGAGACCCCATTGGGACCTTCACTATAGGAGAAACTTCTCCATGGAATAGTCATGGACTTATTGTGTGATCTCTAGTTGTACTGAACTAATGGACCACATGAGGGATATAAAACTTTCCAAGGATATCTAGGGTTTACAATATTTGGTTTACCACTATCCCGGCCTCATCCTTAAGCTATTAAGATAATGGTGTTCCAAGACCAACACATTTCATTTTCCACATGGGGAAGTTGGAATCAGTCTATGAGAAATATATATGATCAGGAGAATCCCCATCCTAGTCTATGTGTACAATGAGTTTCTCCCATACCAAGGTGTCTGAGACTATTCTAGGAGAAATCCCATTCTAGAGAGGGAACTATTTATTCATTCAAGGGGAGATAAGGAAGGAATTATTCCCAACCCTCAATAACCCCTTTAGTACTTGGATTAAAATGTTTATATTAACCCATGGATTGAGGCCTAGGGAGAAAAGACCATAGACCTACCCAACCTAGAATTCCATTTGGTCCCAAAATACTTAATGTTATATCCTTGATGGAGGAAAATCCACAACATAGGTCTAATAGACCAAACTAGAGATGAGAACCAATGTTCAGTTAGTAGGTCTTTATTCCATGTTCCTTAGTGGGTGGTTTTTTCTTACCTGAGATGCTCATACTGAGGTAAGGTAAAACTGTGACACTAAACCCTTGGTCACTCATAAGTTCCAATATTTTGGGATTCTGCATTGCCTGAAGCATTTCTCCACGTAAGCAAAAGGCTTTAGACTAATGTTGATGGCATAATCCATACAATGGGGATATTATACCCTAAAATCATAGTACAAACAAAAATGTAAAATAACCATGCATCATAAACATCCATAAACATCAGAGTAAGTATAAAAAATAAATAATAGGATCCAATATCATCCATGATCCTGTAATAAAAAAATATAAATAATTTTACATTAGGATGATCCCAAATACAAAATAAAAAAAAATAATATGCATGTACCTTATCCCTACTTCCATAATCATTCCTTATCTAATTATCTTAATACTATCAAGATTCCCCTGATTTATCCACTACACATCCCATGTTCTAACCTGAAATATATACATAAGGTTTCCACACAATACGATATTCTCATGTAGGGTATGAGAAATACATATTAGTAGGTTATCTCTTAATTCTACTAGTATACTCTATCATATATGTATATGCATGAGAAGTAAAATAAATATGTCACGCAAGAACCTAGGATATCATGTGTTAACCATGCCACCATGACTCCATGTGCAACATGTTTCTAGGTTCTAATCAGGCTACCATGGAACCTATTTAAACCTGCTTGAAACCTATGATGAAATCATGTCATTGCATTTCACACAATCATACTGATTCCCAACTCATTATTTATGACTTAGGGTAAGGTAGTGTATTGACCCTTGACTCAAAACCCACAAACACTAGGCACGGTCACATGTATATAAGTCTTGACCCATCCTTTATCACTCAATATAGGTCCATCAATCACATTATATCATACCATGAACTATCCCCTAAGGTGGTCCTAGACACAATATGATCATTAAATGGTCCAATTCATACAGGCCAACCCAAGACATATCGATAATGGTCCTTAACCTAATACCTAAGCATCAATTCTTGTTCATACTCTGACCCAATACATGAAGGAACATGGAATGAACATCACATTAACATAAGAAAATCACAGAATGGTTATCAACCTGATACCCAAAGGAATAGGGAACAATCATCACACCAAACTGTCCCCACAGACACTGGGGAGGTCACATTAAGTACACTGACCCAAGCCTTCTTAAGGAAAGCTCCATCAATCACCCTAAGCCAAGCCTCCAAGGAAGGGTTAATCAATATTCGAAGAATCACCTAGGACCACATCTCATCATACTAGCTCAAAAATTAATCCCAGGGTGATATTTCTCTAGTACATATCCACTCATCTCAAACAAGTCACACCCCGCCCCTTAGGGAATCCACTGGGTCCTCCATACCCACCACCTTCTTAGCTCCTTGGAAGCTCCTTTGTCAGTCACCCACTAGTAACATCACTGTCTGAAGGCTCACCTCAATCTAAACATCAATTCCTAGCACATTCTCATATAAAACCCCCATTATTCTTGAACCCACCACCTAGGGACTATCTCAAGCCAATAAACTCTAACCTTACGTGGAAACCCTATGCCAAGTCCTTGAGAAATTTCCTATCTCCCAAGGGAGATTCCCTAACTAAAACTCAAAGGAAACCATAAAATCACAAACCATCCAATACCTGGGGACTTTTCCTACTCACATCACTATCCATGATCCCACTCTGCTCTTATGGGGTGTTTTTGATCTCGCACAAGATGTTTCACCTTCACATTTATCAATACAGGGACAAAGTCCTCTCAATCTGGCCACTAGCCCTATAAAACCCATATCGAGATACTCATGTCTCATCATGAACCCATAGACCTTATAAAGGAATTTCTACATCACAACATCTGTCTCACCCCTTGGTGACATATTTTTTGTGCGATCTTGGTCATACAAGGTTCTAAAGAAATATGAACCCAAGCATTGGAGGTCGAACACCATCTTTCCTCTTTTCACAATTCACCTTAACCCCTATCAATCTAACAAAAAATATAAAACATTCATTAAAAAAGAAACTAATATATAATCGGTATATGAGCTTTTATTATAAGTTTCCACCTACATCGATACCATATTTATCCACTTTCTAATATCTATAAATCTTATTTCTTGTATTCACCAAGCCCTTGCATCCCTCTACAAGCTCATCCAAGAAAACCGAGAACCATCCATGCTTTTGAGAATCTAAATCATGCCAAATAATTAATTATAAACAATTATAATTAACTATTTAATATAAGAAAATGTGACATTATCACTGAAAAACTCACCAAGCACAA
This sequence comes from Viscum album, assembly GCA_963277665.1. Lineage (NCBI taxonomy): Eukaryota > Viridiplantae > Streptophyta > Magnoliopsida > Santalales > Viscaceae > Viscum > Viscum album. The sequence goes on from OY728126.1 coordinate 402,341,480, forward strand.
CCATCATTCCAGAAACACAACCAACCACCTGCAGAAGGTCCATCACACACCCCAGACCCCATATCGGGAGAAATACCTATCACCTGACACCAATTCCATAATAAATTTAATTGAAGTGAATTGAATTTATAAACTAAATCCATTAAACTGCATAAATTGATTAAAACTACTTCTAAAAGTTTGAAGAAAATTTTTCAGGATTTCCTCTTCACATTCAGAGATAAACTCCCATCAATCTTCGGTGATTTTACAATGTTCTGGTGAAATATTCAACTAAACCCTAACCATAATTGAGTGTATTAAGAGGAAAGAAAATGGAATATCCAAAAATAAAATGAAATTGGAAAATTAACCTTGAATAACCACCATAACACATCCAAGATCATTCCCATTTTTGGAGATTGAAGAAGATGAGGAGGCCCATGGGGTGTTAGCTGAGTGGTACCTCTGGTTGTAACCCTCTCCCTCTATGGGAACTGGACTAGGATTGAGTTCCGCTAGACTCAAATACTATGCATATTAGGAACAGGGTGATTCAAAGCCATCTTCCTAGCTAGGGAACGTGTGGCGCACTCTGGGGCCTGGCAAGGGGGCCTAGTGGGAGTCGAGCATTAACCACACACACGTTTTGCATAAGAGCCTCAGTCTAGTTGGTGAGGACTCAGCAAGTCCATCCAAGAGACCCAAGTTCAAAACCGAGTGGAGACATATTTTATGGCACTATAGCAGACACTGCTCGGTACTGTAGCAGCCAGAACTATTCATCTGTTTGGGATTTTGGGCCACCAGTTTGGGCCTCAAGTCCTTTAAGGCCTTTGGGCCACCCAAGGCCTTTGGGCCAATAAGGCTTTCGGGCCACCTCAAGGCCTTCGGGCTACCTCAAGGCCTTCAGGCCACCTAAAATTGTGCTTAATGATCAGACAGACTCTACAAGGAGCAAACTCCATATGGGGATTCAGAGCAGGCGCATTCACCAGAGTAGAAGATAAGAGGATTTTTTAAAAAGAGAGGGTATGGCATTGCCATTGAGACCAGCCTAGGATTGCATGGGAACCCTAGTCGAACAAGTCATGAAAAGGTGTAGAGATGATATCATGATGAAAAGGCTGGGAAGGAATGGTTCCAATTATAGTCTGTATATTTTCTAAGACCTACAGGTCATGTAATCTTTAAGCCTACAGGTCTTGTAAGGGTTCCCCTCATCCCTTGAAAGCGAGGTTATCAAAAATCAATAAAAAAATAAGGACTTCAGTCCATTTAGGTTAGGAATATAAGGGGGTATTAAGGCATTAATGATCTCTCCCAACTCCCCAAACCCCTTAAAACCTAAGGGATGCTTGACCAAAAAATATGGAAATTCCCATAATTAAAATAATACACCCAGGAAGCCACTGACTACCAATTCAGGGCCACCAACTAACTGATGCACCTAGTTATAACCCCTTAGTTCTGTCCAGCCCACCAAATAGCCAGTGGAGATCACCAGGTAGTAGGTGGTTTCTATAGAAATTTTCTAATCCCCCAAACACCTCCTAACATCCTCTATCGATCTACTAAGCTCTCATCCATGATTTTAACTAAATCTAAAATAATTAATTTAAGATGCTCAAAGGTTTGTATTTCTATCTCAAACACCAGTTCTCAAAATGGACCATCCACAAAAGGAAAAACTGAAATTATTTCTAGAATATTTGAATCATAAAGATGCAGGTGATTACAAACTCCACACTATTATACTTATAGTCCTTGAGAATCCATGGAAACCTATAAACCAGGTCTCCCAACCTTCTTCCATTTTCAAAACATAAATAACTCTCCGTATTTCATTTCCAAACATCCCACATGATTCTAATGACCTAACCTACCGAGACCTACATGGCAGGTGGAAGGCCGGTCCATCATGCCCCAAGCCCACCTTCAATAGGTTAGAAGATAGAGAAAAGAATAGAGAAGGTATAATTTAAAATGTTAGGTTGTTTCCTAATGTACCTATATTCACACACCCATCTTTATCCATGAAAAAACGTAGAGGAAAAAAATAGTGACATATAGAGTAAACCATGCATGCAATAACCCATATATAATATATCAGATTGTGAAAGAATAAAAACAATGTGTAAATGGAAAAAAAATATGACCAAAAAAAATAAATCCCCAACCTAAAAAAAAACTAGAAATAAAGAAAGAATATAGATCATGACTCTTGATCTCTAAGCTTGACCACCATATGTGGTCAATTCACCCAAGTATTACTATACTCTACCAAAGTCACCACCAATCTGTCCACCATATATAAAAGACATGACACATGCAGGAAAATCCCATATAGGGGTGAGTATATATATACTCGGTAGGATTACCCAAAAATTGAAAGGGAGAGATAGAAAGATACAACAATATTCATCTCAACCCAAAGCCATAGGGGGAAAACCTTGTACATATATATGTGTCCATAAAAAAACCCAAATGATATAGAAAAGGGATATTTATTTCATAGACTAGCCAAAGTTGATAAGTAATCTTGTAGCTACAAAGGTTTATCACTGATTCTCAACATCAGACGCAACCTCACCAGAATATGTGTGGTGGGGCCTGCACATTTCTACTACACTCCACAATTGAGGGATCCACAACACTTATATAGGTTCGACACACCATCAAATCTCAAATATGGGGGAGTAAAACGTCATATATATAGGACTTGTTTCCAATGTAGGGGGGTACCAAATCTATTTGTATAAATAATATGGGGAACTTGTTCCCTAGTGAAACAAGGGAGTATCAATCCTAGCATCACTCTGATAGTATGGGGAACCCGCACCCCAGTGAGATAGGGTAGTAATGACCCTGAAATATCTCTAATTATATAAGTAACCCCCACCCTAAAGAGAAAAATGAGTACTGACCCAACATCTCTCTGATTATCCTGATCTGATCACTAACATCATCGAGCATCTACCAAAGAAGATACATGCACAGAACATCTCACATCATATCTTATATTCCATAAATAATTCAACCATCACATTATACATAAATAAACACTTCGAATATAATATTTTTGATCCAAAATATGAGCCCAAATAATGGATATGTGAGAGGAAGAAGTTATGGAGGGAAGTACACGACGCATAATAGGTCCGCATGGCATGTTTCCCCATGTCATCACCTTATCATGTTATCATTTGAACATGTTTTGGAAACCATTTCATCATAAATGGTTTGTATAGGTTGTACATCTCACGAACCAAATCTTGTTGCCACCGAAACTGGTGCCAAAACTAGCATGTGATAAGGTCGAAGGTCGTTCCTGATCCCCACGGGCTGGAACAAGTTCTCGGGTATCATAAAATAAAAATTGGGAATAATTTACCTGAGTTTATAAACTTAAAACAACAAATGATTCCAATAAAATGAATCTGGATTTTTAAAACCAAACAATCTTTTAAAAAAATAAGAACTGAATTACATAGTTTAAAAAAACTCACCAAGACTATAAAAAAGGTACAGAACCAAAATAAAACATCCCAAGAACCATCAAAGAAAGGGGAACCACCCTCAAGTCATCTCCACAAGACTTCACAACTAAAGACCTATTAGAAACACGAACCACTATCACTAAAAACTGTACCCAACCTACGACAACAAAAATAACCAAGTCTAATTACACCCAAGTGTGTAAGTAGGATGTGAGAAAATTCCCATTAGGATACCACCACTAATATATTCCATTCTATAAACATTCAAAGGTGAAAATCTTGTAGGTTTTCATAAACAGGAAATGCTAGTTACAATTTCTAAAAGATGAAACTTAAAAATTAAAATAGTTTTGAAGTGGGATATCATTAAGAATCACCACTTTTAAAAAATAATTTCAACACTAATTAATTTTTCATACAACCATACCGTATGATGATGTTAATCACAAAGTAACTATTGAGCACAAGCAATAGGAAATGACCCCTAAGCACTAGCTCGGTGTGGGTCCCAGGTACCTCGTATCGCTATGAGAGTAACCATCACAATATTTGTTCTCATGGATGAGTCACTAGTAGGGAACATACCCATAACCTTGTGTTCCCTAATCATCATCATCATATTTTAGTTAGTGTTGTAAGCGTCAATATTGCTACGTGAAACTGAGGCTAAACCCCACTGATTCACTAGCATACTAGTACATGTCCACCCACCTAGATACCCGGGTTTCCCCTTGTGATCAAACAAGTTCAACAAGTTAATAAATAAACTTTTCACATGAAAATATCATTTCCAAATCACAATTTCACCAAAAATACCACATGTACAACACACAAGTCACAAAATACACTTTTTCATTCAAATTCATTTTGAAATCATACTCACACCAAAAATAGCCCACAACACTTTTCACATTTGTTTAACACTTCCACAAATCCTTTAAAAAATTTTATAAAACCATTCAAATAAATTCTAACTCACATAAAAGACAAGTAAAATATCATATAATACTTCTTTCATCGACAAAATTCGTTTTGCACAACACACTCACACAAAATAGCCGACAACCATGTTTCACAACTCTCTTTCCATTTTCTAAAACATTTCAGCACTTTATAAAACATTCTAAATAATATTTGACACCTTAAATAACCACCTTACCTTTAAAAACCCATATTAGATGACCAAACCCACCAAAAAGTACATATACACCCATTTTCCCACCTCGTTTAACCAAACAAAACATTCACAATTTTCATAAAACAAACCCAAGGGGTGTAACTTTTCTTCGCACACAAAACCCATTTCAAATCCATCATTAAATTCCAAAATCATACCAATACTAATCCATATATTAATTGGAATCCCTAAAAACATTTATTAAACTATCCCCAAGTCTTATAAAAAACCTCAATTAACACCACATAAGACACACATGAAAAACACAAGTTTTCATAAATCACTTCCAAGAAGTACAACATCATTTTACACATTGAACCCATTAAAAACCCCCATTTAAAGTCCCACATGACACTAAGGAATTAACAAACCATAATTATTATCCCATTTAAACCCCAATAAGTCACTTTCATGTGTTATAAAATACACCCAAACATTACCCCAATAGTCAACCATGAAAAGCACCCAATTTCAAGCCATAATGCAACTATAAAATTAAACGCTTAAAAAATCCAACAAAAATAGTTTTCACACAACAAGAATCATATGAGGAACATTAAAACCATTAAAACCATTAAATCAATCAAGATAACTCATCAAAAATTACTTACACATAGAACCACCTACCTTTTGAGTCCAAACTCTTGAATCTTGGTGTGAAACCTCAACCGTATCTTCACTGCACCAAGAGGAAGTGAAAACGAACCATAAACCATAATATTTCACCAAAAATACCCCAAATACAACCCTAGGTATAAACCATAACATCTGGAGACTCTAAAAATTCATTAAAGAGGGAGGAAACCCTAAGTAGAAGGAAGGAAATGAAGAGAGAAACACCTACCCAAATAAATCATGAAGAAAACGAACCAAATACACCAGTATCTAAATTTAAAAACAACCATAAATGAAAGTGAGGTTCTAATAAGTATAAGAAGGTCATTTAGGAACTATAATGGGATAAAAAGTGTAAAAATATAAGGAGTTATGAAAGGATCAATTTACCTCTTCAAATTTGGGTGATTTGTGAAATCCAGAGAAGTTTCACCCAAATTTGTGATTCAAGTGAGCTCTAAATTGGGGAAGGAGAGAATGTGGTCGCACATTGGGTAAGTGGGTTAGGGTGAGAGTTGGAATCACTGAAAAAAACTTAAAAATTGAATGAGATATTAAAGAATTAAAAAAAATATTTAAACCATGAAATGGGCTTTCGGGATGGCGCAACACCTTAATAAAAACCCCAAATCCATCATTATTATGGATTCATATGAGGTCCAAATGGATATGGTGGTTTTAATATACCAGATTATTCCAATTGGTAAATGGAATGGGTGTAAAATGTTGAAAATGAAGAAGTTATAAAAGAAACAAAAATTATTTTTAAATCTAGAAATTGGCCCACGGTCCAAATTTTGAAAACCCACCATTTTCACCAAAATTCATGGAAAACCCCCATAACAAAGCAAGGATGTAAATTAAATGAAAAATGAATTTAAAAGAAGTCATGGATGTGACAATTCTCCCCATCATAAAACTTTATTCCCCCAGAAATCCACAATAAGGCTAAATGAAAAAACCAAACCCAACTGATAGACCAGAAATTTACTCCTTCGCCAAGTTCAGTCCGCCCTCAAAAGGCCAAAGCACCTCTAGTGGTCAATTAATGAAGGAATACTCTCAAAAACCAAAACTTACATAAATTTATTGAAATTATCAAGAACATTCAGACTTTATCCCCAAAATTAAACTCCTAAAACACTATATGAACTAGACTCAAGTAATCTACCCAGACGAACAACATCAATGAACAAGGTTACACTTACTTTTCTTTAACTAAACCGTTGGGCACTCTCCAATCCCAATGTTTACCTTAGGAAGATGTTGGTAGTTATATAGCTCTAAACAATTTTACCTTATGCTAGTCCAAGACCAAGGAAAAATCTGAGTTACTAGTATGGGGATACACAAATGTGCTCCCCACCATAAGAGAAAACTTAATTTTTCTCAAGACAGATTCAGGACACTAACAGGGGGAGGCCTGAACAGACTCCCCAGTTCAAGGGGTAGACTTCCATAGAAACTTTTAAAAAACTTATAAAAGACTCATAGTGGGCCTCCCCACCATAATAAAAAACCATCTTAACTGACCAGTACGGGCCGGTACAGAAAGACCCCAAAATTTAAAGAGTTGGGACGACTGCATGGTTAGTCCGCACAGTTTGGAAAACTGTGCGCTCAACCTGTCTATCCAAACTTCAAACCTTTATCCAAATACCCAATAGAAACCAAATGGGGAAATTATGAACTCATTATATAATATAGAAATGAATTCCTCACACCTCTACCACCAAATGGGAACAATTGGAACAAGATAATGACACCAAAGGTTTAAACTCTTCTTATCATTCATACTAAGGATTGGATTTTGTACAAGGGTTTGAACGACCCTGGGATTTCTCTTGAATATGTGCCAGCTTCTCTCTAGGACCTATGGCCGGAGCTAAAATGATTGAAACATTTTTGGCCATGTAGTTAGTCTTTGGAAACCACCTGAACAGAACTTCGTCTTCCAGTGATACAAACAACTACACCGCAATCCTCGATAAGTTTACCAAGACATAACACATTCGAAACTCACTTTACCCTAACCCAAAAATTCATTGAAACAAGGTCTTAGAAGATGAATACACATCACACCTTGTTTCTATGAGTGATAAACAACAGAAGGAAAGGACGCATATAAACACCTTCCTCTAAAACAGAAGATTTTGATGTTTTTCCAAGGGAGACAAACTCCCAACAGAATAGAGACTCTCATAGGATTGCACAACCTTCACCTTTATCATCAAATGATCAGATGAAATCACAAGGCATCACTGAACATGACCATTGAGACTGATAGAAACAATACATGGAACGTGACCTTATACCAAGTCCCTAAACAATACACAAGTCCAGAAAGTGTCCACAATAGCCTCTCATGACCAGATTCCCAAAACTGGTGGTTTAACATGAAATAATACTTCAAATAAACTATGAATAACCTAGAGGTCCTCTTAGACACCATTGAGACACTCATCCACACAAACAATCCCAGACCACTCCCACCTTCGACAAATCATAAAACTTAAGAAACTAAGGTCTCTTTCAACCTTCAACGAGCACTCTCCTGTGACAAGAGGATCCAAAAATCAAAGAAAAGAATGGTTGTATACTATATCAAAAAATATCGATAAAATATTTCTTATATTGATCAACTAGAGTATTTTCCAATGGAAAAACAATCCGTGTTTAACTTCAGTTGTGTATTAACCCTTAATGGGGGAGTACCTTATCAAATGAGAGAACCCAAGGACCCAACCAAGCTGGTCCATTAGTCAAAAAATTCCATAAAACAGATCCAAAAACATGAAGGGAACCACCATAAAGGTTTCCCGAAACATATCTTAGAAGACACTACTAACCGTTCCTTCTACCCAGCTTACTGAAAAAACACAAACCCAAAACACAGTTCGAACAGGGGTGGTTCTTATACTCAAAACATCCCAAAACATCAAAATTTTCCAAAAAACACATAATATACACCATCCCAAACAATTCATCAAGAAAACATGATTTTATTTAAAAACATTTCTTTGAAAACAAACAGTTCGGTGGTTAGCATATCCATCAATGGTAACTGGTGGGCCTCATACATGCATGTTTTTGTGCCACATCAGACACCCTCCTGATATCCATCTCAGAACTCATCAAGTCATTCCATCAACCATCCATCATTTCATATAACCACATTCATGTGGTCTCTTATGAAAATACCAAAGGTTAAAACAAAAATTCTTTCTACTTTTCAAAACCAAAAAGGTCAACCAACACATCCCTTTTCTCAAAACTGATAACCACGAGATCAAAATCCCAATTCAATTCTTACAAAACATTTCAGAAAGTCACAAACATTTAGATAAGAACTTAATTTCAAGTTGTTCAAATCAATTTAAAAACATATCATCCCATTAAAACACCCTTTGATTGTTTAGAAAACTCTATTGGAAAAACGTTTTGAAAACAAACTTCAATATAGTTCCTGATTTCAAAAGAGGTGTAAGCACACCATTTTCAATTTCAAAAAAATTCTAAAAATTCAGTTCCACAATTTCATAAATCAAACCATTCTCTCTATATTTGAAAATCATTTCAAAAAAACTTTACACTTCTTAAAACCAAGTCACTTTAAAACCAAAGATCTATGATTTCAAAACTAATGAACACAAGACAATGAGAGAGGAAAATAGTTTTAGTAAGTGACTTGTATATATGGTTGGCAGCCATATTCCAATAACTTCACCATAATCGAGAGTTTTATATAGAATATCCCTGGCTCCACATGGCTTTCCAATCCCTACGAGCTCACTGAGACCATTAACTCAACTCTCTTTTCATTTCCCCTAATTATTATCAAACCAAGAAAACCAAAGGACTTAGATAAATCCTGACTTCCCCTGAAAACTTGAATCACATCATGAGGTGTGGTGATCAAGCACACCACCCATAACTAAAATACCAAGTCCCGACAATCCTAACTCTAGACTATCCTAACTCTTCCCCAAATAAAATGACCTAAAGAGTTAACCTGAACCTCCTTTGATATCGCTTTGTCACCAACCATATTTGGTTCGTGACAGTACATGGTGTTCCTTCTCCTTATAGGGCCTACTCAGGTGCTCAAGGATGTTCTCATGTACTTTAGGTCGTACCCATGTACCTGGTCATTCTCAGGTATCAGCTTGTGCCCATGTACTCCCATAGAATATGGAATGTCCTCATAAATGGATATTTGGGTATTCTTTAGGTAGCACATGGATTGGACACTTGGGAAGGGTCACACAGCATGTGGTCCTAACCACATGATGTGTGACCCGTAACTCAGCTGAAAACCCTTGATTTCGTGGGAAAGGAGGTACACATCATGTGTTTTCCAAACTACATAAAGTGTACTATGATTTTTATAAATAACTATAGATTATTCTTATAGGTCTCCATATCTATACTCTCTACCACTTTTCTTGCTAATTGACCACCTGAAACTAGTGGAAATTGCCTCTAATAGTCAATTACATCCCTTTGGTGGATGGAAATTAGAAACTGGATAACTTCATGAAGATCTACCATGAATTATGCACGCCTCCCGTCATCTGTTGCTATTATGAATCCAAAAAATATAGATTATTACCCACTATAAATTTAATCCATGAACAAAACATCAATATCTTCATCATTCTCCAAACCTTTATGAATTCGGGGGTTTAATCACACTTTAATCGGCTCTAGAAATTTTGAACTGTAACCTTTTGGTACAATGATGAAGAATAAGAATAATGATAGGGTAAAGGCACTAGAACAAATGTTTAATCATCATTGGACAAGAATTATTGACCAATGATCATAAATCGGGGATATATAGGGTGAATAGGAAGTCATATCAAGAATAACTGATATAAACAAATTAAATGTGCTCATGCGAAGTACATGAGATCACATAATCAAAAGAAGATAGATAATCCATTCTGTACATTTTAATCAAAAGGAAAAAATACATAATTGATGATTCCTACATCAATTATGGATTGATCATTAATTAAGAACACATTAACCACTGATAAAGAAGACCCACTACATTTGTTTCCTCTAAATCTACCTTGATCTGATTGTTTTTTTTCATCCCATGGTGATCTTCCAATTAAGAACACTCTCTTACTCTTCTCAAATCTAGCAAGGTTTATTTGGATAACCCAGGAAAATCATCAGAATAAAGTATTTATAGAGGTCAGTTTAGTTTACATTTATTAAATAAATTAATTAATCCACTTAATGCACCTACTAATGGTTACCTCTGTTGAACATTTTTAGGTGACCAACTCTATGTTACGCCAAGGGTAAACACAAAATTCAAAAAACAACCATGGTCTCAGATTTTTGATCTGAGGCTCTATTCAGAAGACATTGCATTATTTTTGAAAAACTACATGCACATGATATTAATATATTTAATATTTATATAATATCAATTCTAGGCTCACTATGCCTCAAAATCTCATACCATCTTTTCACCTGGCTCTGAAAAAAAATTATCATATTTCAAAATCATACACGGTAAAAATATTTTTACTACATTATCCCCTATTTAAGGTCTTCTCTCCCCAAAAAGAACAATCTAAACAAAAAGGTGGGGATACTGAGCCTAAATCTAGATATCTCTCTTACAATAGCTCTCTTACATTCTCTTGTTCTACCACATCACACAAACTAAGGGAATGGTCTATCCTCATAGAATCATCTCCTATTGATCTTCAGCCACCACCGAGTATATGACAACTCATATCTCTATTACACATTAATTTATGATTTATTAAAACAATTTACCTTAATAAAACCTATAATATAAAGAGGCCTAGTGTATTTGGGAGATTAGGTACATAACATAACACCATAAAGTAGGGATAGAGTGACTTTATTGAAAAATTCCTTAACATTCCCTTAAATTTTCACCATTATTTTAAAATTGGACTACATAACCTAGGGACATACATAAGAAAGGGGTGATCTATAAATCCCAGTAAGGGAATAAATGAATTATAACATGATAAAAGTATTAAATGTTACTCAATATGAATATAAATGAGACAAAAAATGGATGAGAATCATAAACATGATCATAGAATCATGATATATGATGATAACATAAAAGTAACATGGTAAAGTGACGACAACATTAAACATGACATCATAAGAATAAGTCAAGATTAAAAACCAATACATCATAACATAATGTGATTAGGATAACCTCATATGTGTGAAACATGTAATATAATTAGACTAAAACATTACCCAATGTAATGGAATTCTATTTTCATGCACCCATTCATAATCATATTATATGCAAGCATAAGTGTTCCACAAGGATCATATATCATAAGAATTTTTTTCACCAAATTTAACCACATGATCAAGGAGTGTGGGTTAAATACATGTAAGTATAAAGTAAATTAAGTATATGTGTATATAGGTGAGTATCCTTAAGTGAAAATGGTGGTTTATATTCACAACACAATCATTTGGCATGAAAAATCACTGTGAAATTTTAGAAGCATAATAGTAGTACTAAAATTTTCATAAAACAGTTTAATGATATTGAAAGGGGTATATAATCATTTGAAAATAAAAAATACAATATGATATATGTGTAAAAACATATCCCAACATTAGTAATTGTAAATCAAATTCATAAAATAAATAAGGTTCTTGAATGTAAAAGAAGAGAGAAAGGTCCCTTACTATGAGAGGGTAATTCCAGAAGCATGGGAGGATCTTCTTGAGATATTGGGGGAACCGTAGGAGAGATATAAAGAGATAAAGGTAGTTTAAGGATGTGATCAAATTTTTTTAGTGAATATAAATGGGATATTTGGTGGTTTTATATTGGAAAATAGAGGTGAGTTCTTTATTATTCCCCAAACATAGGTTTTGGAATCTATACAATAAAGTAATAAAAACCTCAAATCCTCCTATTGTTTTTGTCCATTTTTTCTTCCAAAGGGGAGTGGTTTTTATTATTTGTTAAGTCCAACAACCTAAATCATTAAAATATTATCCTTGGTGATGTTGAAGTGAGTCATATTTATAAAGAAATGATTTTAAAATATTAAAATACAATATAGGTTTTGGAGGATTCATAAAGGGTTTATAATATTAATAAAGTAAACTTAAAAACACATTATTTTAAATGGAATATATATATTTTTTATGGATACTTTTTATGGAATATATTACATCAATTTTGGGTCATTATGATGTCATAATACATACCGTATATTTATACCGTATTTAGTTTTTACCTGAAAATTTTATTATCTCATAAAATTATGAAAATTTCAGCTTTTGATAATTTTTATGTGCTAATTTCAAAAATAATATTTATTTTATCATAATAATTATATAAATATGATAAATTAAACTTTTAAATCAAAATCCCCATTTATTGTAAAATGATGGTTTTTTTTTGACAATAAGAGCTTTCTAACCCTTATGGAAATTACATATTCACTTCATTAAATTATATTGTCGTTTTTATTTAATATATACTGTTTAATAATAATATTTAATTAAAAAATAATTTATTTTATAAAATATTTAATTAATAAAAATGAGTTTCCTGATTAAAACTATATATTATAAAAAATATAATTTGTGTTTTATCATATCAAAATCTAATTTTTACCATACTCAATATTTAATAATTTATAGAGTATAAACAATAAGGAAAATTATACTGATTGTTTTATTGAAAAAAATATAATGTACATAATCATATAGTTGGGCATGAGATACATATCCATTTATTATACCAATGAAAACTCTAAGTGTAAGGTGTGTGATGGGGAGATTTTCTTAGTGTGGTTCAACGAACATGGTTTGGGACATGATCTTGATGGTCTTGAACTTCTCCTATAAACAGTTTAACTTATAGTTTATTTATTAAATACTGGCTTGGGATCGGTCAAGGAAAAATCCCAATGATGTTACATCCTTTGGAAGCTCTGATAAATAGCCATCATAGGGTAGGATCCTACTGGTCGAGGTCATCGCTTATTTTGTTTGTGTCAATAGGACTTTATCATAACACTTGATTTATACTAATCATATGATCACTATTAAATGTCTATATTATTAGTTTTTATTATTCTTAATGGTATTTTAAATATGATAGGATATAATATTCCTAAAATAACAAAAATAGTTTTTGTGTTTTCTATATCTACAATACTTAATTGGGAACATATTCATTTAAAAATAAAATTTTTATTTATGAAAGTTTTGGTCATTAAATTATTCAGCCCTTTAGAAATTTTACCCTTAAAATTTTCATTTCATACCCTAAAATATATGAGGGTATTTTTTTCATCACCTCCTCAAGTTCCCACATTTCTTTCTCAAACTTTTGGTCCCTCCATAGCACTTTAACTTGGTGAATTATATTATTTCTTATAATTTTTTCTCTATGATATAAGATCTTCACTAGACGCACCTCATATAAAAGATGATTTTCCAATGGTGCCACCTTTTAATTTAGTACATGTGATGGATCTGGTATGTACTTCCTTAATAGGGATACATGGAATAAATCATGTACTTGAGATAGGGTTGGTGGGAGTTCTAGTCGATAATCCACGACTCTGATGTGATAAATAACCTCATAGGGGGAAATATACCTAGTAATTACCTAACCTTTCTTACCAAATATTTTGACTATATTTAATAGAGATATGCAGATGAATACATATCTCTAACCTTAAAATATAGGTATCATATACAATTTTCATCATAGATATTTCTTTAATATATATATCCATGATGTGATGTTGAATCATCGTGACCTTTTCCACTGATTACTCAAATATTTCAAGACCTAGTAGTTTGCGTTCACCAACTTTATCCCATCATGTAGGTATTTTGCATCTCTTCCAATACAAGGCTTTATAGGGATCCATTTATATGCTTGAGTGGAAACTATTATTATATGATAATTTTTCCAAATAAAGATGTCGATACCATACTACTTTTAAGTCTATCAAGAATTCACTCAACATATCTTATAGTGTCTGAATAGTCTACTCAGATTGAACATCATTTTGGAGGTGATAATACATACTAAATTTCAACTAAGTATTTATATCATCTTGGAGACTCTTCTATAAATTGGAGGTAAATATTGGATCTCAAACTGATACAATAGATAGTGGTGTTCCATGCTTACTTACCACTTTTATGATGTATACCATTCTAATTTGATCGAATGATAAGTCTTCTTGAATTGGAATAAAGTGATAAAACATTTTATCATGATCCAAAACAATCCATATAGCATTATTTTTTCTTGATTTATTTAGAATACCAGTGACAAAGTCTATAGTTATTTTTTTCCTACTTCCATGTAGGTATGGGTAATGTTTTCATTATACCCTTGTAATTTTTCCTTTTATTGTTAACTTGATGATATATAATAAACCATATTGTATATTCAGTGATCTACTTATTCATATTTCCCCACTAATAGTTCTCTTGGAGATCTTGATAAATCTTCATGCTCCTTGAATGGATGAAGAATGTCTAGAAATGTGCATCATCTAACAGCTCCTTCTTTAACTTAGGATTTGATGGTACACATAGTCATGACCCAAATCTTGCAATTTCATTTTCATTAATTTTGAACTCTAAGGATTTCCCCTTTCTTATAGCTTCCACCTTCTTCTAAATTTACACATATTTTCATTGAGAATTATTTATCTTCTTCATAAGGGTTGGATTGATGATTTTCCTTTCTTTATGATTCCCATTTCTATCTTCTTCAAGTATAATAATATTAGATACTTCTCAATTCTCATTAGTGATAAGGTTTCTAGATCCTTTTTACTTAGATCATCTGTCACTTTATTTTTTTTCTTAGGATGGTAGTAGATTGAGATATCATAGTCCTTAATCATCTCTAACCATATTCATTGGAGTATATTCAGCTCTTTATATGTGAATATATACTTTAGGATCTTATTATAAGTATATATTTGACACTTCCTAAAATATAGATAATGCATCTAAATTTTCAATGTGAAGATCACTGTAGCCTACTCCAAATCAGGTGTTGGATAGTTCTATTCATGATATTTCAACTACCTTGATGTGTATTCTATCACTTTTTCACTATAGATTATTACACAGCCCAATATCTTCTTTGAAGTATCATTGTATGCCATAAATAGTTCCCCACTTATAGGTAGTGTAAGTACAAGTGTAGTGATAATACTTTTTTCAACTCCTTTAATCTCTCTTCATATTCTCCATTCCAAAAAAAATTGACTTACTTCAAATTATTCTTGGTTGTTAGGTTTGAAAATCTTGATAAATTTCTCACAAATCATTGATAATATAAAGCTTATCTAATAAAACTATGGATACCCTCCATAGTTGTCAGTCTCAACCATACTCCATTACCTTTATCCTAGAAGGGTCCACAGATATCCAGTTTCTTATGATAAAAATACCAAATAATGATACTTCCTTAAACTAAAACTCACATTTTCTATCGGTCGGAATGGCCCGATGGCCTTCATTTTTTTATTATTTTGACAATACACCTTTCAAGGGGTGATTTTGATCCCTTACAAGGCCTGAAGTCTTAGAGACAATTACATGACCCGTAGGTCTTATAGGGAATCAACCAGACAAGACAACTTAGAACTGATCTTCCCCAGTATATGTCATGAAATCAGCAATCCACCTTCATAGGGCTAGTCGGGTAGCTTTCCTATACAAAGATGCACAGGCCTGGTACCAATGTAAAATCCATACCCTCTCATTCTTCCAATTCTAGTTATCTCTGATTCAGTGAATGTGCCTGCCCTGAATCCTCATCTAAATCCTTGTGTCTTTCGTAATGACTTTATCATAGTACTCAAATTCCCCTCATGCTCCGCCTTGAATTTGGAGTATATTAGAATATCATATATAAATACTACCAAAAAAATTTCAAGGTAATCTATAATGACTCTATTCATCATGTACGTAAATATTTATGGAGAATTAGTGAGTCCAAATAGAATCACTATGAACTCATAGAGCACATACATTGTATGAAAAGTGATCTTGGGGATATCCTCCTTCTTCACATTTACTTGATAATATCCTGAACAAATATTTACCTTGTAGAAGTATTGGGCTCTACATAGTTGATCAAATAAGTCATCAATTCATGGTAGAGAATACCTTTTCTTTATCATGATCTTGTTGAGCTCACGATAATTGATGAAAATGCACATCGATCCATCCTTCTTCTTGAAGGAGAGGAGTGGTAAACCCTATAGTGAAGCACATAGGTGAATAAACCCTTTATCTAGATTATCCTGTAGTTGCTTCTTCAGTTCCTAGAGTTCAAAAATATTCATTCAAGATGGAGTCTTGGATATTGTCAATTCCCCCGGGATAATCTTGGTTGAGAATTCAACTTCTTGGCTAGTAGTAAGGCTAGAAAATTATTTGGGAAACACATCAGTGTATTCCCTTATAATGGGAATGTCTTTAAAGATGTTCTTTTACTTAGTCTCAATTATTTTATCTAGATACACTTTCTTATATAGTAATAACATTCATTCTTATTATGATTTTATAAAATAAGAATCATCCTCCTCCTTTCACTTATATAGAATCAGGGGATAATTCACGATATGAGGATAATTTCCTTCTATTAAAAATTTATGTTGGATCTATATGAAGAAAGACAATCCATACCTATAATAATATTAAATTATTATAAATGGATTATCATAAGGTTTTCTAGGATGTTCAACCAAAAAATTTTGTCAAGGGATTATTTATATACTTAGCATGAAATAATTACTCCATATGTCATTTTTACCCACAACTCAACTTCCATGACATGCGGTGGTGTTGGAATAGTTCTACTAAACTTGGATGATATGAAAGAATCTATATAAAAAGAATCAAAAAAGTATGTTTACTATTATTGAATGATTAACTAGCATACTTTTCACCGCTTTTTTTTCTTGGTCCACCTCAGTGGTTGTGATGTGATATTCTTTCCCTTACTACCTTGGATGTTGTTTGTATTGATTGTCACCAATAACCCTTATCTTAGGTAAGTGGTTAGCATAGTTTCTTTATTTCTTATAATTGTAACATTGGAAAATAGGATGAGGGTGTACTAGATAATTACTCTCTTACATCACATTAGTGGGTTTCTCCCATTAGAAATCAATAACTCTGTGCCCTTACTTTCCAAACCTAAAGCATTTACTCATCCCCCATATGAAATTTCTAGGATGTTTCTTCCCACACTTTGGACAAGTGGGATACTGGAATTTATATCCACCATTATATTTCTCTTTAATTATAATAGAATATACTATTTATACATATATGTTACATCTAAAATAGAATAATATTCATTACATAACATAAAAAATCATGCCAGAACCATATAGGTTTAGTGTCTTTGGAAACTAGGAAACATAAACAACTAATTCATAAAACATCTGAATCATCTCTCCCTTATTCCTTCATAATGAGAACCCTTTTGATACATCTTACTTAAGAATATAAACATAAGAAAAGGGTGATATTAGATTCTTAGTAAGGGTAATAAAGGGAGGTAGCATAAGAATAAGGTCACAAGAACATAAACATAACTTTCAAAAATTATATACTGCATATCGAGGATTGTGATATTGTGTCATGGAATAAATAGAAGTACATAAAGAATCAAAGAACATATTCCATGATATCATAACATAATACATGAGATTGTAGCATACACATAATCATAGAAATTATTTCCATATTAGTCAAGGCTTACTTCCTTGACCATCATAGAAGACAAAGTCCCTTATAAAACCAAGTTCACTCACTGTTTCATCCCTGTATTATTGAATCTATTTTATTACCTCTTACAGTCCTATATATTTCATGAGATATATATATTTACCCAATTAATTAGTGGGAGATATATGTTATTTCCATCACATAATAAAAATCATACATATGTGTTTTATAATAACATAAATAATTCTTCATATCAAAACCCATGGAATGAAATGAGTTTCAAAAACATTATTCAATCATAACATAACTCATGGAAAATAAATGGATTTCATAAATATCATTCCATTATAAACATAAAACAACTATATAAATAATAGGGATAGTATCCATGAAAAATATCCCTATTAAAGCATAAGTAAAACCAAATAATTTTATCATATATGTAAAATAATCTTGAGATATCACTTAAAAATAATTTTTAAGGAAAATATCCTTTATTGAAAATGTTTTCCTTTCTTAAAATTCCACACAATTTTAAATGAAATTTTTTTTCTGAAAATAACCTTGTAATATTATAAATTAAACTTCAAAGAATCTATGCATCGTGAAATTGGAAAAATATGTATATTCAATATAAGTTTAAAAAAATCCTCTCATACTTTTTTAGGAAAAGTCACAAAGTACCTTGTTAAGAAAACAACAAAAAGATTCCTTTCAAACCATTTTGTAAAAATTCACATATTGGTAACAATGACTTTAAAAAAAATTATAAAATAGTAAAAATATTTTGGAAAACATTTTTAAGAAACATGGATATTGAAGATAAATATTCCCTAGTAAATACTTACATATAAACAATCTTGGATAATAATGAGATCGTGAAATTAACCCTTACCCTAGGTCTGATTTTCTTCATCAGTATCCAAAACTCCTATATAATGGTTTAAATAAAGTTATTAATTTATACGATAATTATATTCAAATTTTTGATATTATATATGATCCTCTTATATCATTTTATCACACATTTGTTAATAATATTTCATTATTACCCTTCTTTTGGGTGTTAACTACTTCATTTTCCTATGCATGATTTGTCATGTAAGTTCCAATTATTTTGTAGATGATATAGTTCCATAATTTCCAGAATGATATTAATTTAATATAAATCATTTTTATTAATTATATACATTTATATAATAATTATTTAATGGTAAATATGGAAAATGAATCGCATTGTATAGTGGAGACGGTAGGTCGTACGTACACACGAGCGACGGTATATTTCCCTTAATAGTGAAATAGTAAGAAAGTGGATGGTATATTTTTTCCAGAATTTATATAATTTTATAATAATAATATTTATATATATATATATATTATTTCCATAATTATACCCATACAAATAAATTAGTTATGAAAAACATATTACACCGCGACATGGAGATGGTGAGTCGTATGTACGAACGCACGGTGATTTTTTTCCGTATGATGAATAAAAGGTGGAATATATTTGTTCCATAATCATAATAACACCTATGAATATAGTTCATACTTTATTTATAACTTTATAATGTAAACAACAAAAGAATAGTAAGTCAAAAAGAATAAATAATCTTTAAAGAGTTGGTAAAGACGATTACCTCTTTTTCGGCGAACATCCTTTAGATATCCTATTATGGAAACTATGGTTGGTCTTTTGAGAATACCATCACCTCTAGAATGTTTGAAGGAAATTTTAAAAGATAAATTGGTAGGTTATGGTCGATATTTAAGGCTTAATTTGATGTCAATAAGTGAGGGAGGATCTTCCCTTTTATAATTGAGGTGAGGGGAACTTTTGGAATTTCTAAAAATATTAATTTATAATAAATTCAATATCAATCCAAATACATAAAAAATGTAATTTATTAGAATATAAGATGATATAAATTGGTAATATCATCAAAAAGATATTTTATAAACAACATTTGATATTATTTTAAACTTTATCATTTTGATTAACCTTCAGTTAACCTATTTTAATTTTAACTAAGGTGATGCATTTTTGAATATTAAAAGATTGTAATTTTTACTTATGTGATGTAAATTAGACCAAAAATGAACAATTTATAACCTTTTATACAATAATATAATTATTTTTTATTTTTAAATATGTATTTTTATTTTTAAATAATTTAATAAAATATTATTTTGATAAAATATCATTAGTATAAACTTTCAAACTATCCATTATTTGGAATTTAAAAATATCACGATATAATAAATTACATGTAGATTCATTCATAATATACCTTTTTCTCCATGTGGACACATAAGGGATATTTAAGACAAAGAAAGTGACATTTTGTGAATTTCTTTGATTTAAATATTATATAAGATATTTTTATAGAAAATTTTCTATTAAACAACTTAATTTAAATAATTATATGTTAAGGTTATAGTTATATTAATCAAATAAAATTTAAGTATCTGTTGGGGTCATTTTATAGCCTTTATAATATTATTTTTTTAACCTAAATTACCCAATTTACCCTTTACCGTGGTAACAAAATTTTCCTAGACTACTATTCATATTATCCAAAAATAAAATGGAACTATTAAATAAATTTGGAACTTATGGATCAAAATTTTGAATCCAATTTTTATAATTCAACAATAATAAGTCATATAATTTAATTTAAAAAAACCAATAAACTACCATGAAAAATAGTTTTTCAAAAAAATGCATTTTTAAAACATAAAATGTTTTTATAATAAATTTTGTATAAAATCATTTTTAAAAAAATAATTGGATTAATTTAAATCAAAATTAACTAATTAAATTTTAAAACTAATTAAAAACATAATTTATCCTCATAAATACTTTAAAATAAAATACATTTTTCAATAAAAATCAATATTTTTACTATTCCTTAAAAAAATAAATGTTTCCAAAAAATTATAAAAAATAATAATTATAATATGATGATGAATTAAAAATAAAATTAATTTTTCAAAAAAATCTATAAATTCTACAAATTAATATTAACTTATAAAAATAAGATAAACTCATTTTTGAAGAAAATGTATTTTTGAAGAATAAAGTGATTTTACTAAAAATTATGTGATCATTTTATAAGAACATACCAATAAATTCATATTTAGTTGGGTATTTATTTTTATTTCATAAATTATTTATACTTATTTATTATTTCTAATTTAGTGTTTAGGTTACAATGGTCATTTTATACTAATAGTGTCCCATGATTCATTTAAACTCATGGTTGCGTGTAACAAAAGCTATTGAATAATTAAAATTATTTAAAGAGAAATATTTATTAAAATATCAGGGTGTTACATTATACCCCCACTTAAAATGAATTTTTTCCTCAAAATTCATAACTTGGATACAAACATATGAGGATACCTCTACCTCATCACATCATTATGTTCCCACATAGCTTCTTCAAATTGGTGGTTCTGCCATAAAACTTTAACCAAGAGAGTGGTCTTGTTTTGTAAAAAATTTTATCTATAATATAGAATATCTATCAGTTGTTCTTCATAAGAAATTTCTTGCTTTGGTGGTATGACTTTTGAGTTTAGTACATGTAAAGTATTTGGTATTTACTATCTTATAAAAGATACATGGAACACATTATTAATTTGAGAGAGATTCAGTGGAAGATTCAATCTATAAGTTACCTTACCAACATATTTAAGAATTTCAAAAGGATTGATGAACATAGGGCTTAGCTTTACCTTCTTTCCAAATATTATCACTCTCTTATAAAGCTATATTCAAAGAAATGCCTTATCATACACTCCAAATCTATTTCTTTTTATCAATTTTCATCATAAATTTTTTGTCAACTCTAATATTCTCTTATGTGATGTTGAATAGATATAACCTTATCTACCATTTCCTTAACTAGATCAGGTCTCAAAAGATTTATTTCCCCAATCTCATTTTAGCATGTTTTAGTTATGCACTTATTACCATAGAGGGCTTCATAAGGAGCCATCTTAATACAAGAGAGAAATATATTATTATAAAAAAAATTACCAAAGATTGATATTGATCCTAACCACATTTGAAATCCATAGATAAATCTCTCAAAAATGTCTTCTAGAGTTTGAATTTTCCTCTCAAACTAACCATCTATCTAAGGATTATAAGCAGTGTTTAAACATATCTCTATATCTAGAGCCTATTGATGACTTCTCCATGACTTCAAGTTAAACCTTGCATTTCAATAAAATATAATGGAAAGTTTAACTCCATGAAATATCACCACTTTCACAATATATATTCTAGAAAGCTGATCAAGAGAGAAGTATTCTCTGATAGCAATGAATTGTGCCAACTTTTTAGGGTGATCAACTATAACCCATATAGCATTATAGCCTTTAGATGTTTTGGTAAGTTTGACAAGAAATTATAGGGTAATGTTTTCCCATTTCTATTCTAGTATGGTTAATGGTTGTAACATCCCCTTAAACTTTTGTCTCTCTACCTTAACTTGCTAAAAAACCAAGAACCGAGAAACGTACTCTGCAATATCTTTCATTATTCCATCCTACCATAAATACTATTTTAGTTCCCTATACATATTTTTGATTATAGGATGAATAGAGAATGATGAACTATGACCCTCATCCAACAACACCTTCTTTAATTCTAGAATGGGAGGAATAAAAACATGGTTCCTAACCTTATTATTCCATCATAATCAAATTTGAACTTAGGAACACTTCTCACCTTCTTTTTTAGTTCTACATCTTCTTTCTACACCTCTTTAATCTTTACATGTATAGATGGCTGAACATTCATTTAAAAAATATATTATTTCTGCACTTCCTTTAAAATTTCCAGATCCATACTTTGAAAATACATAAATATTGGATCTTTTATTATCCTCGTCATATATAGTCTATCATGGTCCTTTCAGCTCTAAGAATCCACCACTTTTCTCACTTTCCTAGAGTGTTAATGTATTGATAAGTCAAAATAATTAATCAACTCCAACCATATCCTTTGGTTTATATTCAACTCCTTTTAAGTGAAAATATACTTTAAAATTTTATGATTAGAATATATATATCACACATTTCTCCATAAAGATAATGAATTTGTATATTTAATTCAAATATTACCACAGCTAACTCCAAATTATGAGTTGGGTAATTTTTCTCATGGATTTTTTATTTTCATGAGTAAAAATCTATCACCATATCATTTTTCATGAGAACAAATCCTAGCCCCTTCTTAGATGTATCACTATAAATCATAAACCTCTCTCCACTAAAAGGTAGTGTGATCATAAGTGCATTGGCTGACTTTCTTTTCATCTCTTATAAATTCTATTCACATTCCTCTATCCATATGAAATTATCTCCTTTATAAGTAAACTAGTTGATTAGATTAGATAGTCATCAGAAATATTTCAAAAAAATTTGATAAAATCTAGACAAACCAAGAAACATTCGGATCTCAGTTACCATTGTTGATCTAGTTCAATTTTCAATAACTTTTGTCATTGTTTGATCCACAGATATCCCCTCTCTTTAGATTATGCAACCCAAAAATGAAACATTATGAAGCCAAAATTCACACTTTGTAAATTTTTCATAAATATTCTTCTTTCTCAGGATCTTCAGTACAATCCTCAAGTGATCTTCATGTTCTTCCATAGACTTATAATATAAAAGATATCAACTATTAATACTACAAAAAACTAATCAAGAGAGTCTCTAAATACTCTATTCATTAAATTTATGAAGATAGTAGGGGTATTAAAAAGACTAAAAGGTGTCACTATAAATTCATATTGTTCATACCTTTTACGGAATGATGTCTTGGGTATATCCTTCTTCTTGACCCATAATTGATGATATCCACAATTAGTATCAATCATTGAAAAGTATTTAGCTCCATGTATTTTCTCAAATAAGACATCAATATGGGGGAGGGGGTATTTTTTCTTGATAGTGATCTTGTTAAGTTCTCGATAATAAATTTTGAGTCTCGTTGATCTATCTTTCTTATTAACAAACAGAATAGGTTCACCCCAAGGTGATGTACTAGGGATTATGAGTCCCTTCTCAAGATTATCTTGGAGTTTATTCTTCAATTCCTATAACCCAATTAGGGGAATTCTATAAGGAGCCTTTGAAATAGGCATAGCACCTGATATGGGTTCTATTGAAAACTAAAATTCACAATTTAGTGGAAGACCTAGAAATTATTCTAGAAAGACATAAAAAAAACTCTCATACAATGGTTGTATCCTTAATGATGATTTTCTCCCCAACCATCTGAGATAGATAACCTTCATTTATATAAATTAATACCCACAAGATAAAAGTAATTTCTATGGGATTTGATGCCCTAGAACCAAATTTTGTGTAATTTATGATAACTTGTATTCATATTTTTGAATATTCATAAACTTCTTATCACATCATGATTGTTCTTCTATATAACATAGTATGTTATAATGTTCTAAAAGTATCTTTCACACTAAAATGTCATAGTAGTCTTCTTCTATGATGATAACCTAGAAGTTCTATGACACTATTCTTAAATATATGTTCTATATCCAGATGATATCATTTGATGGACACAAATGATACAGGATATCAGGGGTGGAGACTCATAGGACTTTGAGGCGCCTTCTCATGGTGTACTCCCTTGGTAATATCCAGTAGGATATTTTGATAACAAGACATGCCAGTAGGTTATCCACATTTATATATGTCATTGGATGTTTCTATCTACGGATGTGAGTATTGATCCTTAGACTTTAATATTATTATTAATTAGTATTATGAGTCATGTAATTTGATGTATTTATGAAAATTGTGATAACATATGTTCACGGAGAGGTATGATACATTGGGTGCATCACGTGTAATACTTAATTAATGAATAATGTGATAAAGTATGTTTCCCTTATGTTATTTAACTGAATTTGATATCTCAGGCCCTTTGATGAAAAGTATATAGCCTAAATAAATCTATGACTATGGTTTACTATAGGCAAGTTCAATTTATTGGAATTCAAAGAAAGATACATCGACCACATAGGTTGATGGAACTAGCATGCAACCTTCTTGATTTGAGATATCATGATAAAAGGATTATATCACATAGTAAGAATTCATATGAGGTATTATGTCATTGTGGCATTGACTTATTTCTATATAGGTTACTTGGTGTGTTTCTAGATGTTAACCTTGTATTTTAGGCTGTTTCGCCTAATGCCACTGAGAAAGAGGACTAGAGAGTCACACACTAAGTGTATCTAGAATCTCAGTTAAATAATATATAATTATTTAATAAGTTGAGTAAATATTATTACTACATGTAGTTTAATAATTCTTCATGTTTACTTGATCTCATATATTCTGTCACCAGTTATTTGTGAGAAAATAATGTTAGTGGAATATTTAATAAGTATTTATTTTATATTTAGTGAATATAATATTTATTTATTTATTAGAAAATAATGCAGTGATATTTATTTAATAAATAAATAATCATTATTAAAGGACAGATAAATATTATAAAGGAATAGTGGACAGAGTTTAATGGTGCGGTAATAAATAATAATTATTTAATATTATTTGATTAAATAATATTTAATTTTAGTTATCAAGTTAAGTGAATTTCTAGAAATAATATTATTATTATTATTATTTGATATGGGGTTCTATATGGATTAAATAAATAATAAAGGTAACTTGTGCAATTATTTTATTTTAACCTTATTGGTATATTAACCCAATTATATTATTTTCTCTGAGAGCCAATTCATTTTCTTGGTTGTGCACAATGGATTTAGAGAATCCTACCAGCCCTAGAGAGCTCCCTTATCCAATATCGCTACCAATAATGTAGAGAGGCCCTCCTCCACCTCCTATTCTCAAGTAAAGAGAGATCAAGGAGAACATTTTGGAAGCAATTATCGAGACGATCAAAGGAAGATGATGCAAGTGATAGGATTTTTCATGATAGCACTGAGATATTCTTATGGAGACATTTAAATATTTTTGGAACATGTGTGGATCACCAATAGATATAATATCCTCTTGATTCCTAAAATGTAGCGATGGAACAACATAGATCTGTCGTCAGATTCATCAATAAAGAAAGAATTCCATCAAGAAAATTTTTTAATTAATTAAATTAATTATAAATAATATGTGATGATTCTCTCTCTGGTTCTAGTGTTCTATCCCTTTTCTATTTTCTTTTATTTAATTCCATAGATCATGATATTTATCATTATGTAAATATCAGAATGATCATTGATCGTGACAAAAATAAAAGTTGGTCATGACCCATCGCACACTTATTTTGTGCCCAAAACCTACAAGTGGTATCAAAGAGGTCACATAATTATTTATAATTATTTAAATATCATTGATTGATTTACACATTTTTGATTTAGTTTTCAATTCAATTTTAATCATTATTTTAATTTGAATTGTGAGATCTACTTATCCCTCCGTCATTTCTCATAGATCTAATCAATACGATTAATTTTATGAATGAAATAAAATCTAGGAACTCATTCAGAAGTGCCAAGGATTCTGGCCAGGTAACATAGGTTTACACTCCATGTAACCATGGTTTCACGCCATGTACTTGTGTTCAATACATCGGGAATTAATTTGGAAATTAATTCAAAGCATCTCCCTCGATGACACACTATGTATTTAATTCTTACACTATATGTTGACTAGGCTAGGGTGGCACATGGTCATTCGGAGTACATGTTGTATATCCCATGTACATGGAATTTAGTCCCTTTGAGTCACATATGGTTCATGTATTACCATACACAGCCAAACTGACTGGTGACCATGTAACTCAGAGACCACATGTTGTGTAGTCGTTTATACATGTTATATACTCCAATTTTTATGTGGTATGGTTTACAAGTCCTGTCCCTAGGAGTGTGCCTTGGATAGATGATGAGATACATACTTTCTATGTATCTCCATGTATACTCTGTGTACTTATACCAAATTATACAGATTTAAAATTTATTTATTATATTGTGTAAACATTATTAGCATGTTTTTTTTGTGGTCATTAAGTTGATAGTACACTCCATGTGATATGTTTTAATATATATATATATATATATATATATATATATATATTAATATCTTCGTAATGTTTAGATCTATATATCATTTATGATTCCTAATATAGTTTTTACTTAATTGGAATTGAAGCATAACATGTGATCGAAAAATCATGTAATTCATTTAATCATTAAGTTGATAGTACACATCATAAAAGTAAGTGATAAGTCATTTATTCCATATGTCATAAGAGTAAATAGTATATGAGTATAATACATGTTGGGTATATTTTGACAATTATTCTCCATTTTTCCTCCAAGGTACACTTATGTATATAGTTAATTTTAAATTAATTTGTTTAATTTGTTTAAAATTATGATGGATGAGAATATTAAGGAAATTCAGATGATAATTAAGATAAAAGAATTGATTAATTAAAGATGAATATTAATTGATTCAAATGTGATTTATATTATATAATAATGATTAATAATTTAATGTTAGTTATATTAAATTCATAATTCGTTGCATGCATGTGTATGATCAGGAGAATAGACCAGACCTCTATATGTGATTGGTTGCATTTAATTTATTATTAAATTAAATTTTTGGCATTCATTCCTTCTCTCCTCTAATTATGTAAGGGCTTATGTTCCCATGGTTTCTTTTATTTAAACCCCTTGTTTCCTTCATCTGTGTGGGATTAAAATCATATATAATGGATATATCTCTCATGCTAGTGGAGTTGGTTCAAGTTTGGAGCTGAGGTGAAACAAATCCAAGAGAGATATATAGGTGGATAGGTAGAAAGCTGAAACACGAACCATAATTGGTTCAAGGTGTTTTTCCCCCAGGTCAATGGTTAGTTTATAAACTACTAGATAAACCAACCATTAGTAAAATATCATGATCACACCGCTTTATTATTTTATTTATGTCAAGTTTCATGGTTATTTCATTTTGGATGTTTTATTGTGATCACGTGAATTAATGAAATTAACGAGAATGCAAGATAAAACTAAAATAAATTTTCTAATGCATAAATGTTATATAAGACATGGTTAGTCACTTAAGTAAATACAATTAATATTAATAATCATGTAATAAAGATAATAATAGGAAATTTATGCATAAAAGGATAAAATTATTTAATTATATATATTAAGTCGGTATATCCTTCCACTACTTTGGTTATAATTGAACCATAGTTTAAAGTGCTTGATCAACCAGAGTTAGGGTGATTTCAATTATTAGGAAATTATAACTTGAGTTTTTGGGTTTACTTAACTTAGTTAACATCAAGGGTTGACTGCCAAAGTAGAACTTGGTGTAATTGAGAGGCAAGGATTGAGGAAATCCAATTTAAGGTTTTTAGGATTGAGGAGTGCACTCAACAGATCAAGGAACTATGAGTTAATATAGTTGGAATTTTTAATTCCTACCTAAAACCATTCAAGTTGTTTGACCAACCAAATTTGGGGTAATTAAAAGGGGAATATGGATCTTTTCCACATGAATCTCAAAGAAATAAGATATTCTGAAGCCAATGGTGATGGATATTGGGTTTTGATAAAATAATGAGAGATTAACAAATATAAAATTCATTTATTTATTTAAATTTTATTAGATAAAGTACTAAAATTATTCTTATATTATTTTGTAGAGATAGTATTAAAATGACTTAAAACATGTCATTATGATCCATACTTGAGAAGGATAACCTTCTCAGCAGTACAAATTTCCAAGGGTGGAAAAGGGACTTACATGTAATCCTTCTATATGAAAGGAAATTGTATGTGTTGAAAAATCATTTTCTTGATGTTCCTGGTAATGAGGAAAGTGATGAAGTGTTAAAAATCTATGATAAAAATTTGAATGATTCTATAGATTTTTAATGTTTCATGTTATTATCAAATTACAATGTGATTTTGAGGCAACATGAGGACATGGATTTGTATAGCGTGATGTATCACCTTAGGGATCTCTATCAATAGAATGCGAGACAAGAGAGGTATGAGATCTCCAATGCTCTTTTTACAACTAATATTTGAAATTCTTCACTAACTGGGCCTAATTCATTCAAGATTATTGGCTAAATTGAATGCTTAGACATCATATGGATTAAATTCCCAGATGAGTTGTGTATAGATCTCATTCTTCCATTATTTCCCAAGACCTTCTCCAGTTTTATTGTTAATTTCAATATGAGAAATAATGAGAAAATTATTTTAGAACTTCTTACCATGATTCATGAAGTGGATAAGGACATGGGGTTTGATAAACCTATGGTCCTTATGGTGAATAAGAAAATTAATAACAAGGAAAATGGTCCCAAGACTCATAACAATTCTAAATCTCCCGAGCATTGTTCTTCTAAGAATAGGGATATCCAGATATAGGGAAAGGAAAAGGAGGAAATATGTTTTTCATGTTGTAATCCAGGCCACTAGAAGAGAAACTACACCCAATAGCAATGGTAATCTGAAGGTGCATTCATTATCAAGTGTAATATTTCAATATCTACACATTGGGTATTAGTTATAGCTTGTGGTTCTCACATCTGTATCCAAATGTATGAACTAAGTAGATTTAAAAATATTTATAAAGGACAGGTGGATCTGAGAGATGATAAATGTGTGAGGCTGGCTGCACTAGCCATTATTGACTACCACCTTTCATTTCCAATAATAATGATTTTGGTTTTAAAATATTTTTATTATGTACCTATAGTTACCAAGAACATAATTTTTGTGTCATTCCTAGATGAATATGTTTTTATTTTAAAGTTTAGATATAAAATTTGTTTATTTTATAAGTAAAACATATGTTATGGTATGAAATGTTTAAATAATGGTATTTATGTATTAAATTGTGAAAAACAAGTATTGGAAATTGATAATGAATCATGTTCACATGAATCATATAACACCTAACTTTGGAATCACCATATTGGTCATGTAAACAAGAAGCATTTGAAAAAGCTCTATCAAAATGGTTATTTGGACTCTACTGGGCTAAAACCACTTAAAATATGTCATTCTTGTTTACAAGTAAAAATGAAAAAACCACCATTTGGTGGATATGGTGAAATTTATATAGAGATTTTAGGATTGGTACATACTGATGTGGGTGGACCATTTCTAGTAGAATCTAGATGTGGATATTCTTAATTCATAACTTTTACTTATGATTTGAGTAGATATGTATATGTTTACTTAAAGAGAAATAAGTCTAATTCCTTTGAGAAATTAAAATAATTAAAGAATGAGGTAGAGAGTCAACTTGTAAAGAAGATAAATAAACTTTAATTGGGTTGAGGTGGTGAATATCTTAACCAAGAGTTCATCAAATTTCTATGGGATTTTGGGATTCTATCTCAACTCACTCCACCTTACACACCACACTGGAATGGTTTTAGTGAATGGAGTAACTATACCATTTTATACATGGTAAGTTCGATGATGAGTCATGAAAATCTTTCATTATCCTTTTGTGGATATAAATTACAAACTGAAGCATACACATTAAACTGAGTACCCACTAAGGTGGAAAATGGAATTCCCTTCGGGTTGTGGAGTGGAAGGAAAACTATTTTTTTGCATACATGTGTATTGGGTTATGAGGTTTTTTTTAAAGGCTTATCATTTAACAAATTAGAACCCTAGGGTACAAATTGTATCTTTATAGGGTATCCCAAATAAACAAAAGGATACTACTTATACAACCCCTCAGACAAGAAAGTGATTGTCACCAGACAAGCCATATTTATTGAGAGGGAGCACATCCTAAAAAGGGATAGTGGGAGAAAGATTGACTTTGATGAAGTTGATGATAAATATACACAAGAGTTAGTACAAAAATTTATTCCATAGGTCCCCATAGAAGAAGTACTTCCTGAAACATAAGTACTACATATGGTAAGAGAACCAGAGTGATATGGTTTTCTAGTCACTAAAGATGGTGACTCATTATTTATTGACAATGATAAACCTCTCTCTTATAAAGAGGAAATATATAGATTAGAATCTATAATATGGAAATAATCCATGAATTATGAAATGGATTCTATCTATCAAGACCAAGTTTGGGTTCTGGTCGATGCACCAATTGATGTAAATCCTGCTAAATGTAAATGGGTATTTAAGAGGAAACTAGGCATAGAAAGTATATTAAATACATATAAAGAAGTCCTGGGGTTTAAAGGGTTTAAAAAGTGTTAAGGAATTGACTTTATGAAACATTTTCACCAGTTTCCATGTTTAAATCCATCAAAATTATACTTTCTATAACAGCTTACCATGACTATGAGATTTGGAATATGGATGTCAAAACCGCATTCCTTAATGGAAACCTTTAGGAAGATGTCTGTATAACACAACCATAAGGGTTTGTGAATCTAGGTGATGCCAAAAATATTTTCAAGTTGTAGAGATCCATTTATGGATTGAACCAAGAATCTAGATCATGGAAATTTTGATTTGACGAAGCCATAAAATAATTTGGTCTCATTAAGAACAAATTTGATCCATGTGTTTACAAGAGGTTTAGTGGGAATGCATTCATTATCCTAGTATTATATTTTTATGACGTATTACTTATTGGAAATGGCGTACCAGTCTTATAGTATATTAAGGACAGGTTAAACAAGTGTTTCTCTATGAAGGACTTAGGTGAAGCAGCCTATATTCTAGGGATCAAGATCATTTGTGATAGATCAAATAGGTTGTTTGGACTAATTCAAAGTTTATATATTGACCAGATACTAAATGGATTTATTATGGAATAGTTCAAAAGTGTATTGGTTCCATTTTTATATGGTTTACAACTTTCTAAGAAAATGTGTCCTCATACACAATAAGAGAAAGAGAGAATGATTAAGATCTCATATGCTTCAACAATAGGATCAATCATGTATGCCATGTTATGTACAAGACTATATTTTTCCTATACATTGACCATGGTATGCATATATCAAGAAGATATATAAGAACAGTATTGGTCTGCTATTAAGGTTATTCTTAAGTATTTGAGAAGAACTAACGATATGTTCCCGATGTATGGAGGAGATGAGGAGCTGGTCATCATGGGTTATACTATAACAACCCAGGTATTTATAGAATAATACTTTTGATTTCTATTAATAATTATGAATAAGATATTAATTTTAAGTTAAAGGGGTTTCTTCTTCCGATAGAGTACTCGACACGCAACAATAGGTTTTTCTGAAATCTTACATTGCACAAAACTTTGAGTTATACTGAAATATAATACAATAATATTATTATTATTTTAAAGGTTAGTTAATGCCTTTCCATTGGAATGGTGATAATGAATAGTATCAACTAAATTTTGAAATTTTTTTTACACATGTCTAAATAATGATTCATTGGTTACCAATTTTTTTATAAATGGAAATAAAAACTAATTGAATATAAAGGATGTGTTTTTATGAAAACTAATTTAAAAAAGAATAATTGTGTTTATAAAATCATAACACTATTTATTTATTTTTATTTAATTAAAAATATATGTTATATATTCAATATAATGTTTTAAATTTATCTTATGGTTTTCTAGATATGATATAAAAATAAATTAAATTTTTTGGATAAAAGAAGTATTTTTATAAAAATGAAGTTTTACCGCCTTTTGATGGAGAACCCTTTTTAAATTTATTTTTTTTTCATGTATATATGTTCTATTTGAAAAAATAAAATTCTTATATAGAATAAGGACACCAAAATTTACTTTGGTTACATTTTTGGTAATTTTCTGCTAAGTTAGTGAAAAATACCACATTATTGCCTTTTAATCTAATTTATTTATTATTTTAATTTGTTTTAAACTATAATTGGATTATATATTTATCATTTAATCCAATTATTTTCATTGGAAGTAATTTCACTTTTAAATTGGACATAAACACATGTCAATCTTTTGATAGTTATTACTTCTTAAAAACCTACTCTTTGGTTTCAACAACAGGAATTAATTTTAAATTAATTTTTGAAAATTATGTTATTTTAATTTAGAATATATAATTCCATATTTTTAATCAGGATTTTGAAATTTTTTAAATAGGTACCTTTTATTTTTAGACATTATGAATAGTAACTTCATTAATTATTTTATTTACCATGCTTAAAGGGTAAATCTGGTAAATAAGGGTAAAAAATAATGTTATAATAATATTAAACTACCCTAACATGTATCCTAATCCTATTTTATGAGATATTTTCGACCATGGTAATCCTTGGGTTGATTTTGGGACCCCATAGAGCCACTTTGATGTGAAAATTACATTTTATAAGAACTAATTTAAAGTAAAGAAAAATGTAACATAAACATGTATCTTTTAGTAAAACAATTTTTCTATGGGGTTATATAAGTTATATTTTTGACAATAAATAGTAATTATAAATATAAAGAGATTTCATACATCATGGTATCTTATTTATAAATTTTATACATCATATAAGTAAATTTATTTATGACACAATGATGATGTAGTAATTACCTTATTAATGAATGATTTAAATAAATGAGATTATAAATATTAAAATAAATTTATTTTGAATCTTTTCATGCCATGCACGAATTTTATGGATGATTATGACTTGTTATAGTTTAATTATTTTTTTTTTTGAAAGAATAAAGTTTTTTATGGATTTTTAAAAAGACATGATATGAATAGTATAAAAATTGACATAAATGATTTTTTAAAACAAATACTATTATATTAAATGATATAATAGTCCTAAAAATATAATATTTAACCAAATTACTTATACAATGTTTTAAATGTAATTATTTAACCAATTTAGGTTTTATTTTTATTTTATAGTAACTATATTAACCATATAGTATGAATATACAAGAAGACATGGTAAGAGTTAAATTAGTTAACTAAGGGTTAAAGAAAAAAAGATAAGGTTAAATTTTTGACCTAGACTTTTATAAAACCTATTTTTTGATATTTTTTAGACCCAAAAGAATATTATATTTTAAATAAATGACTTTGTGATCATTTTAAACCAAAAATCATTTTATAATAAAATAATACTTCAAAACTTTCCTAAAGTGCCCCTCCTCTCTCTTATAAAAGGCCACCACCTCTACCCATTTAATCACACCTATAAAGCCGCTTTAATCATCCAAAATCTACCCAAATAAGCTTAAAACATCCCTTTATTCCTCTTATAATCCTTTCCTTAGGAATAATGCAATTCAAGAATGCCTTTTTTCTCAAATCAAATGGAGTTACACGTTTTAGAGGTAGCATCTTCTATAAAGTTACTTTCCTTTATTTTACTTCTTCACTCTCTATTATATTATTATTCTTTGATTGCATAACAAAAAAAATATCCTCAATATACTAGTATGTTTTTATGATAAGTATTATAACTACACTTATACACACCTCTATCTAATGGATACGAACATATTGTTTCTGTGTATGGCAAACTACTGTCTCACAAAACGATGATTGTTCGATTCTCCTCTACCACCTCTCATGGTGGCCCTTATGATGGAACTGTATTTATATATGATATATATTATATTTATATTTTATCTATGATACAGTAATTTTTATATACAAATATACCTTCATGCTTTTCATGATTTGTAAATACGATAATTCCATTTGAGGAAGTGCGGGCTACCTCCCCCTCAAAGTGATATGACTCCTTGATTCCATACATGGAATGCATAAAGGATTGAATTAATGAACTTATTTAATGTATATAAAATATTATATTATAATGTAATTATACTATAACTATGTATCATTTAGTTTTAATTCCTTTAAATATGAAAAATAAATGAAAGTAGTGTTCATGCGTACATACGGCTTACTCTCTCCATGAACGGTGCATTTCATTACTTATCTCGAAATGTTATGGACTATTATAAATACATATATACTAGATATAAATACATATATACCATATATATATGATATTTAAATCATGAATATGATTTAGGAGATAATGGAATTTTGACCACATGGACAATTTGTAATTATAATAAGTTTGTTTTTGACTCAAGTACCGAATATCAACAAAACGTCTGATATAAACATAAATAATTATATAATTTTTATAATGTGGTAAGAAGTGATATAAAAGGAATAATAAACTTTAAAAGGTTATTAATCAAGTATAAATTAACTTAATTTTATTATTCAGGAAGAACAAGGAACATACGTGACTAGTCAGACTCAAGGTAAGGGAATCTTTCACCCTCCTCTTTTAGTCAAAGATTTATTTTATGTTAGTTTCCATTTTATTACGTTGGGATATGTTCTTATATATCCTTATTTCTATAAATTTTATGTCCAAGTGATTATAGACCCTTTTCTCCCCCATCGACTCATTTTATGAATTTTAAAGTGACGTTGTTAGGCTGCCAAATTTCCGTAAGGGATTTCGTCTCAATCTCCTTTCATTGAGGAATGTTTTGATAATATACACCTCATTATTTTAGATGGTGTATAATAAACCTCTTTAACTTTTACTTTCATTCAAAGGGAATATTTTTTCTATGAACCATTTTACTAAATGACAAAATAAATTTTTTCAACGTATACAGCAACAATTACCTCTCTGTCGCCGTAATCGTTATTTAGCTTCCTCTATAAGCCATAATGTTTTTAAAAGGAAAATAAATCCCTTATTCTATTTTTGGTTATTTTGGTATTGAAAATGGTTTTTTATATGGATTGATTATTTAAATATCTTGAAATTATTTATTGTGATTTCAAATGAAATGTTATTTTTGAAATGTTGATATTTTCAATATTTTATGTGTTATGACTATTTAATGGTACTTAGAAATTTGACGGGTGGTTACGTGATAAACCAATGATGGTTGGTTACAAGATAAACTAAATGACGGGTGGTTCTGTGATAAAATAAGGACGGTTGTTTATGTTATAACCTTCAATGAATTGGGTATGGAAGTCAGCCATATGGCTATTCCATTTAGTGGTATATGTAGAAGTCGGTCGTATGGTTATTCCATTTAAGTATGCTTATGTACCAAGTTACATTTATATTCTATATGTTACTATTTATGGGATTTATGGTGATTTTTTTGTTACAAAAATGGTAAGTAATGATCGTAAATTTAGTAAAGTATATTTACTACTTCTTAAATGTGTAAAGTATTACTTTATGATAAAGTATTTGTAGTTTTCATGTTATCCCAAGACTAACAGTTTTCTTTCTTTATGTATCCCTTACTGAGCTTTTTATGCTCATCCCAAGTTTTGAAATGTTTTTCATAGGACATAAAGAATAATAAAGTCAATTATGAGATCAGGGAAAATTTATGTTATTAAACATGAAACGATGGCATGTTTCTTTTTATTGATTTTTTTGTTTTATGAAAAAATAGATAGTGAGTAGAAGTGTCTACTTATAATATTCAAGATGATATGTATATTTTATGACCTAATTAAATAAAATCTAAACCTAAAAATATCCTCGATTTGAATTAAAGTCAATTTATTGACTTATCTCAAGATTAAATAATGTTTAAGACTGGGGCCTTACATTTAGTATCATAGGTTGGTTTAGATACCTTTATAGGTTAGACTGGGGCCTTACACTAGACAACGTGAAGTCCCTAGTTAGTGTGACTTATTATTTTTAGTTAAATGATTTTATGGATCAAGAATAAGTTTATTTTCGGAACTTATGTATTATCAAATAGATATCCTTAGTAAAGTAAAATGATTTGGTGATTAAGTGATATATGTAATTTTGGAATATGTTCACTCTTTTGTGAACACTATATGCTTAAGGAAAATAGAATACTATGGGATTTTATTTGTGGATTAATGGTTAAAATATTATTTTGAAAGAATATATGTTTTTATTATGTACATATGTCCATTTGGATTATTTGTGTAAATGATTAACCTATCATGGAGAACACGTTGTTAGGTAAATTACATTTTTGTATGAGACTTTAAGAGTAGCCGATGTTACTTGGAGATAAATGTTAAGATTTATCATGGAAGAATATCTGATCTAATTATTCTTTGTTTTGGTTTTCAAACTTAGTTTGGATTATTTTGAATAATTTTAAGGACAAGTTTTTATTGAATAGTCTTTGTTTATCTTTTTGTATTGTTTGTTGAATTTCAGAGATTTAGAGTAGTATTTCTTTATATAAAGGATTATCCTTTTTGGGGATTATCTGATCTTGTACTAAAAAATTTGGTTTTAGTTAATGTCTAAAGACAAGGGAAATATATATTTCATCTTTTGTGTATTATGTGATTTTATATAAGTTGATTATAGTGATTCAGGTGTCACCAAGTCATATTGAATACTCGTTATTTAGAGGAAAGATGAGTTTGTGGTAGAAATTTATTAAAGGATGAAACTCTACTTGAAAATTAAGTATATTTCCTTATGTTATTAGTCAATTTCATAAATAAATTCTTCAAATTTATGAAAAATAACTTAACAAAAACATTTTCTGTTTACTTTTCCTACTGGGAAATCAAATACTATTTAACCCATCACAAGTTTGTGGTTTTCTTGTTGTTAACTTTCTACTAATCATGTTTTCTATCACTCTCCATCAGAACTTGATGGTTAGTTTTCTCTTCCATATCCATGTT
This sequence comes from Viscum album, assembly GCA_963277665.1. Taxonomy (NCBI): domain Eukaryota; kingdom Viridiplantae; phylum Streptophyta; class Magnoliopsida; order Santalales; family Viscaceae; genus Viscum; species Viscum album. The sequence continues at coordinate 402,379,236 of OY728126.1, forward strand.
TTTATTTAATACTAGTATGTGTTATCTTGGTTGAACTATATAATTATCTTTCATTCTTTTAAATTAATATTTTTATTGACTCTTTTTTCGATGTTGGACTTTCAATGAAGTTTCTGACCCCAATTTTAAAATTTTGAGGATGAAATTTCTAAAAGGGGAAAGGATGTAACAAACCAGGTATTTATAGAACAATAATTTTGATTTCTATTAATACTTATTAATAATATATTAATTTTATGTTAAAGGGGATTCTTCTTCGAATAGCGTACTCGACATGCAACAACGGGTTTCTCCGAAATCTTACGTTGCACACAACTTTGAGTTATACCGAAATATAATAAAATAATATTATTATTATTTTAAATGGTAGTTAACGCTAATCTATTATAATGGATAGAATCAATAGTATCTAATAAATTTTTAAATATGATTTACACATGTTTAAATAATGATTCATTGGTTACCAATTTTTTATAAATGGAAATAAAAATCAATTGAATATAAAGGATGTGTTTTTATGAAAACCTATTTAAAAGAGAATAATTGTATTTATAAAATCATAACACTCTTTATGGATTTTTATTTAATAAAAAATATATGTTATATATTCAATTTAAGGTTTTAAATTCATCTTATATGTTTTATAGATATTATATAAGAACAAATTCAATTTTTCGGATAAAAGAAGTATTTTTCTAAAAATATAGTTTTACAACCTTTTGATGGAGAACACTTTATAAATTTATTTTTTATCACATATATATGTTATATTTGAAAAAATAAAATTCTTCTATAGAATCGGGACACCAAAATTTACGTTTGTTACATTTTTTGTAATTTTCTGATAAAGTTCATTTTTTAATAAATAATGAAAAATACCGCATTATTTTCCTTTAATATAAATTATTTATTATTTTAATTGGTTTTAAAGTATAATTGGATTATATTTTTATAATTTAATCTAATTTTGTTCATTTTAAGTAATTTTACTTTTAAATTGGACATAAACACATGTCAATCTTTTGATAGTTATTACTTCTTAAAACCCCGCTCTTTGGTTTTGACAATGGGAATTAATTTGAAATTAATTACTGAAAATTATGTGTTTTGAATTTCAAAAAATGGATTTCATATTTGGAATCAGGTGGTCCAAATTGTTTAAATAGGCATATTTTATTTTTAGACATTATGAATAGTAACTTCAGTAATTATTTTATTTACCATGGTTAAAGGGTAAATATGGTAAATAAGGGTAAAAAAATAATATTATAATAATATTAAACTACCTTAACATGTGTCCAAATCCTATTTTATGATATATTTCTGATCATGGGCATCCTTGGGTCGATTTTGGGACCCCATGGAGCCACTTTTATGTGAAAATTACATTTTATAAGAATTGATTTAAAGTAAAGAAAAATGTAGCATAAACATGTATCTTTTAGTAAAACAATTTTTATATGAGGTTATATAAGTGATATTTTTTACTATAAATATTCATTATAAATATAAAAATATTTCCTACATCATGGTATTTTATTTATAAATTATAAATTTCAAATAAATAAATTTATTTATGACACAATGATGATGTAGTGATTACCTTATTAATGAATGATTTAAATAAATGAGATTATAAATATTAAAATAAATTTATTTTGAAATTTTTTCTATCATACACGAATTTTATGGATGAGAATGACTTGTTATCATTTAATTAATGAAGTTTATTTGAAATAATCAAGTTGTTACGAATTTTTAAAAATTCATGATAAGAATAGTATAAAAATTGACAAAAATGAGTTTTTAAAACAAATACTATTCTATGGAGGGTGTGAAGTAGCACATGAAGTATTCTCTCACATGGTGAGAGATATCTTCCTAGGAACTCCTAGGGTTTGGTGGTCCCTTTGTGGTCTTCCTAAGTAATCCCTGTTCTTCATATTGTCGGTTGTTGTGAATCTCTCCGGCTAAACCTCCCCTATTGTTCGGTTTGTGGCACTTCCACCTCCTGGCCTTGAGGCTCAACTGCATTTTTAGGGGTTTTACAGAGTGTGGACTTGTCTCCTATGCAGCACCCACTCTTCATCTTTCTACAGATCTAGTCTGTGGGTGGTTTCCGAGTATCTCTTGACTCAGGCTCAGCGTCCAACCCTTCGGCTTTTTCTGTTTGCTTGATTCTTATGGCTTCTGATCCGGATTAAGCCTACAAACTGAGAATGGCATCTGATTGTTTGTTTTTTCAAGGACAAATGAACTATAGTGTTTCTACTTGTAAATACTCTCATCGATCCGTATTCTAGGACCAGCGTAGAGTCTGATTCATGAGGGGTGATCCACGTCGTACTGTCTGTTGTATTCATCTTCCACAGTGCACAGAGGTTGAGCACGCGAAAGGGTTTCCTCGCCACTCCTGGTCTGACTTTACTACTATGATTCGCAAAGAATTTTTAGTGAAGGGTGATTTTTTTCACGGTTCGTGATGGTGTGTTCGTTGTGGGAGTGTTTGTGAAAGGAGGCTTCATGAAGGGTTGGTGTGAAGGAGGTTTCATGAATGGATTGTTCGTGAAGGGCTGGTGTACAAAGGGGTTTTCAGTTCGCAATGAGGAGTTGGGTTCATGAACTTAGAATGTGGTTCACATAGGTTTTTTGGTTCTCACAAGGATATTTTGCTTTTGCATTTTGGTTCGTGCAGTAGATTTTTGCTGGGGAGTTTTGTTTGCACAACATTATTTGGTTCATGCAGGGGATTCCATTTTGGTTTGCGCAGGGGAGTGTCTGTTGGTTTTCTCATGGGATTTTCATTCACGAAATGGTTATGCTCATGAAAGGGTGTGATTGTGAAGGATTGTGCTCAGGAGGTGTTAAAAAAGTGTTGATTGTCATGGGATCATAACTAGTGAATCGGTGGAAGAATATTTCATTGATTGATAAAGATAAAGCGATTATTACCACATAAAAATATGAAGACACCTTTCTGTCACATCGTATGTCACTCCTGGTGGTTGGAAATCTTGGAAAAAAGATCATTCAATCAAGGGGCCCTTAAAAACACTCTGCAAAATTTATAGAGATTGGAGGATGGTGTTTCCATACGTGAAGTGGTAAAGGGATTTATGGTCTTTGAATTATTTAATTAGAGAGATAAAGAAAAGGTTCTTAAAAGTAGGCCATGGTCCTTTGATAACCATATCATTCTCTTGGAGGACTTTAATGGCAGGGATGATTTTCAAAAGATTAACCTGACTTGTTCACCTTTCTATATATGAATCAAAGGAATCTCGTTTCAAGGGAGAACTTAACGCGTTATGCAGGAAATTGGAGGATTTATTGGTAAATTTATGGAATGGGATCAATTGGATCCAGTTCACTGGGGACCCGTGGTGCGGATTAAAGCCTTGGTCAAGTTGGAACAATTACTAATGAGGGTTTTGTTCTTATCAATTGAAGAGTCTATCACCTAGATATCTTTTGAGTTTGAAAATATTCCAATATTCTATTTTTTCTATGGGTGTATTGGACACTTAGTAAAAGATTATGGATTGATGAAGGAAAATGAACAAGGCAACATCATTATGGAATACAGCCCTTAGCCTCACGCAAAAACTAAAGGACACACTTTCATTTCTAAGGTTGAAAAACAAAAGGATCAAGATTGATTTTTGAAGGCTTTCACAAAGCAATCTGAATATGAACAAAATAAAATCATCATGTTGGGACCATCAGATTTTTATATTGGAAATCCATTGGATCAGTGGGCATAAAGAATTCATTCTTGCAGCACAATGGCCATGGCTAACTCTAGGGATTATAAAGTCAGAAAAGGGAAGGACCCAGCTTCCAACCCAGTATGGGTTTCTTCTTCTATAAAAGATATCCCTCTACCAATCATTGGTTCAATTCCAAAGGACAAGGAACCGCATGACCCAATCTATGGGTGGGAGAAAGTTTTTTTGGATCCTATAAATCTTGTTTCTCTTCCATATTTTGAGCCCCCCAAAATCATGTCTCAGGATAGAGATAATATTCTTGGGCTAACATCGTCTAGCACTCAGAAACACCAAACATGGAAAAGGAGGATTAGAGGGGACCGAGGTGGTGATCAAAGCTCTACAAAGACCATTGAATCTAAATGGATCTTAGAGGAGTACCAGATTACTGAGATTTTACCTAAGAGGTGTAAAGTGGCGGGTAACGGAAAGTTTGTAGAAGTTTCAGAGGCGGAGGAGGGTGTGTCACAGCCCTGCCTAGAATAATGAAAATCCTATGCTAGAACTTTTGGGGGCTTGGAAACCCCCCGAACAGTTCTCCCACTCTATCACTGGAATGAAAAATACCTCCCAAGCATAGTTTTTGTATCTGAAACTATATTGGAATTTAAGGATTCTGGTCTCTTGGTATTGAATATTGGTAACAATAACATCTTCCCTATGGGTAGATAGGGACACTCTGGTGGTCTATTCCTGCTATGGAAGGAGGACCTTTGTGTTCAGGTGGCTAATTTTTCAAGTAATCACATTGTTATTACAGTTGCGGCATCAAGTACTCCAACATGGTCTTTTGTTAGATTCTATGGGTGTCCTAGAAGTCAAGATAAACACAAATATTGGAACCTATTGAACTGGGTGCGGAGGTCCCTCCCTAGACCTTTAATGGTTGGGGGATATTTCACTAAAGTTATTCTCCATCAGGAAAAATAAGGGAGACATTTTAGGAGGGGTGATGCTATGGAAGATTTTCATAATTCTATTGTGTTGAATTCTCTTCATGATATTGGGTTTTTTGGATCTTCATTGACCTGGTTTATAGGTATATCAATGGAGAATCATATTTATGAAAGGTTGGATATATTTGTTGTTATAGATGATTATAAGTATCTCTTCCTTACCTTCTCTATTACTCACCTGCCTCCAGTCTCTTCTGATCACTGCCTGATTTTTCTGTCAAAAATCTCTCAAGGGGTTCTGATGAGACCTTTGTATACCTTTCATTTTGAAATTTTGTGGCTCCAAGACAATTTTTGTGAGGAAGTGGTTAGGTTGGATTGGGAGGGGCCGAACCGGTTTATCACATTCAATATCCATAGTACTGCATCCTGTTTATATAAGTGGATCTCGATTAGGTTCGGGGATTTGGATAGGTGCATTAATGTTGTTTAAAATCATCTGAAGAGACTCCACTCTTTCCATTGTGGTAACTCTTCTCAATGATATCTCTAATGTGGAAAATAATCTTTTTTGTGGTGTTGAGGGAGAAGGAGGGCTTCTAGTTTCTGAGGGCGAGAGAATCCCATATGAGATAAGGTGACCAGAATACTACCTGTTTTCACCAAATAACTTCTGCAAGGAGGAGGAAAAACTATATTTCTCATATTGAATATCACATTGGGATGGTTGTTTCTGATCTCCATGACATTTAATCCATTATTCTAAACTTTTTTAGCAACCTCTATAAAGCAAAAGGTATTGACACTCCAACTTGTATGACTAATTTTATCCTGAATATTGTTACTAAGGATATGAACCATAAACTAGAGAGAGATATTTATAAGGATTAAGTGCTTGGGGATATTCATATTATTCACTCTACCAAGGCATTGGGGCCTGATGGGTTTCATGCACTATTTTTCAAATGCTTTTGGAATATTGGTGGACCTGATATGGTGACCCTGATGAAGGATTTGTGGGTAGGAAGAGCTTCTCTTGAAGATCTGAATGAAACTCTTGTTACTCTTATCCCAAAAACCTATAACCCTCATAAAATCATGAAATTTAGACTTATTAGTTTGTGAAATGTTGTTTACAAAAAAAATTCCAAAATCTTGGGAGCCAAGTTTAGGGATTGTCTCCCACTGATTTTTACTAAAAACCAATGTGTGTTTGTTCCAAGAAGGTCCATTACTGATAATGTTGTCATTGCATTTGAATTATTCCACACTATGAATACTCGTTCCTCATCCAAAAGAGGTGTTATGGAAATTAATTTTGATATTATTAAAGCCTGTGATAGAGTCGAATGGCCTTTTCTTGAACTTGTTCTTTCCAGAATGGGCTTTGGGAGGAAATGGATCTTCAATATCATGAATTGTGTTACGACTGTTTCTTTCAGAATCAACATTAATGGGGGCCCTTATAATATCTTTAAACCTTCAAGAGGTTATCAATAGGGGGATCCACTCTTGAATTATCTTTTCATTCTGGTGGAAGATGTATTTTTTCATATCCTTTTGAAAGCATCAGAACATGGAAGTATCCACGGTGCTAAGGTATGTAGAAACTTCCTCCCATATGATAGCCTCTTCTTTGCATATGATAGCCTCTTCTTTGCTTTTTCTACCCCAAAAGAATGTAGTTTAGTGCTGAAAATAATTGATCTATATGAAAGGGTTTATGGGAAACGTATTAATCTATAAAAGTCAGAATTATATTTCAGTAAAGGCGTGCTACCAAAAAAGAGGTTGGAATTGCAGCTGGCATGCAGTTTTTGGTTGGTTAAAAAGTATCCAAAATACCTTGTCCTCCCAAACATTATTAGTAGATCAAAGAAACATTTTTTTCCTTGATTATGGATAGGGTGGATAACTTGATTTGTTTATGGTCTAGTATGAGGATCTCCAAGGAAGAAAAGGAAGTTCTCATTCAATCAGTGTATCAAGCACTCCCATCTTATTATATGTCATTGTTCAAGTTTCCTAACACTCTTGTTGATAAAATTTATTCCTGGTTGGCCAAATTTTGGTAGGGCTCTCATGAGAGAAAACATAACACCCATTGGATGTCTTAAGAGAAACTGTGTGTTTCGAAATTCTATGGAGGGCTCATCTTTAGGAATATGAAATGGTTTAACAAGGCATTATTGGAGGAGAAAGTATGGTTCCTTCTCACTAACCCAAATGTATTGTTCTCAAAAGTTTTATATTCAAAATACTTTCCTCATTATGACGTTTTTCATGCTCAGATGGGGCCAAAACCTAGCTTTATGTGGAGAAGTATTTGGGGTGCAAGAGATCTTCTTGAACTTGGATGTGTGTGGAGAATTGCTGATGGGGATGATTTCAATGTTTGGAATGAACCATGGCTAGCTAAAGGTGTCAACCTTAGGGTTTCCACAACCACTTTCTCATGGTTCAAAAATGCAAGGGTACGAGATCTGATCAATGATTCTCTTGAGTACTGGGACTGGGGGAAGATTTAAAACTGGTTTAATGAGTTCGATTTTCATCTCATTTTGAATATCCCTCTAACACTAGTAATGGGTAATGACCAAATTTTCTAGACCGGGGATTCTTATGGGAGGTATTTTGTCCGATCGGGCTACAAAATGAGGGTTCATGGCTTCGCCCAGGTCTTCCCTGATAATCGCAAGAATATTCTTTGGTCGCTCACTTCCTTACCCAAGGTTAAACTTTTTTAGTGGTAGGTATGCTCTGGTGTACTTCTTACCTACGATCTCCTGGTGAGATGTCATCTTGCACAAGATTCTAGTTTTCCATTATGCCTTCAAGAGTTTGAATCTCCTCTGCATGCAATTCTCTTCTGTCATAGGGTGGAAGGGGTGTGGAAGAAATGGGATCTGGATTTTAAAAAGTACTTTGATATATCTATTGGATTGGACCAAAACCCCATTAAATGGATGTCTTTATTGGAATCAAGAGTGGGGGATGATTTTAATGATTTATTGGTTGGTTTGGACTAGAATAAATGAATTCATTTTTCATCGTAAAATGACACCAGATCATATTTGGGTTGATAGGTCCAGGGAATGGATGAATTGTTGGAGAGATGATGATGTTGTGCCTTCATTGGGTTCTATTCAGTATGAATCTCCCTATTGGTCTCCCCCCATAGGGGTTTTTTTAAATTAACACAGATGCGGCCATATCTTCTAATTATAGGGTTGGTATTGGTTTCATTTCCTATGATAGTAATGGTAAGGTTGTGGAATATCATTTTAGGTTCGTTCAAGCCTCTTGGAGCCCGATAGTGGTGGAGGCATCTACCATTCTCCAAGGGATGCTTCTTGCTCGCTCAAAGGTTTGGACTAATGTTTTGGTGGAATCTGATTGTATTGAATTTATTACTACCTTATCAAATAAGTAATAGGATTCCCAGCCTTTTGGACTCATTTTGAGAAATATTTGGTCCTTGACTAAATGCTTTACTGAATGCAAATTTTCTTTCATCAGATGAGGAGGTAATTTAGCTTATTATCACCTAGATTTATTTTGGAAATCTTGGGGTGATCATTGTTTTGTGGGCTCTTTCCCTGATTGGGTTTGTAGGTATGGTTTCATTGATCACTAATACATATTGTTTTCTATAAAAAAACAAATACTATTATATTAAATGATATAATAGTCCTAAAAATATAAATTTTTCCAAATGAATTAGATAATGTTGAAAAGGTCATTAATGAACCACTTGAGGTTCGATTTACATTTTATAGTAACTATATTAACCATATAGTATGAATATACTAGAAGACATGGTAAGAGTTAGATTATTAAACTAAGGGTTAAAGCTAAAAGATAAGGATAAATTTGTGAACAAGACTTGTCTAAAACCTATTGATTGAGAGTTTTTCAACCCAATAGCATCTTATATTTGAAATAAATTACTTTGGGACCATTTTAACTGAAAATCATTTTATAATAAAATAATACTTCAAAACTTTCCTAATGTGACCCTCCTCCATCTTATAAAATGCCACCACCTCTACCCATTTAATCACACATCTCAAGCCCCTTGGATCATCCAACCTATTCCAAAATAAGATCCCAAGATCCCCCTATTCCTCCTATAATCCTTTCCTTAGGCAGAAGGCAATTCAAGAAAGCCTTTTTTTCTCAAATCAAAGGGAGTTACACGTTTTAGAGGTAGCATCTTCTCTAAAGTAACTTTCCTTTATTTTAATTACTCACTCTCTATTAAATTATTATTATTTTATTACATAACAACACCATTATCCTAAATATACAAGGATTTGTTTATGAGAAGTATTCAAACTACACTTACACACATCTTCATCTAATGGATATGGACATATTGTTTCTGTGTACGGTGAATTACTGCCTCATGAAATGATGATTACTTGATTTTTCCCTACCACCTCTCATGGTGGCCATTATGATGGAACTGTATTTATATATGATATATATTATATTTATATTTTCTCTATTATACTATAATTTTTATTTACAAGCATACATTTATGCTTTTCATGATGTGTAAATATGATAATTTCATTTAAGGAACTGCGGACTACTGCCCCCTCAAAGTGATATGACTCGTTCATTCCATACATGGAACATATAAAGGATTTAAGTAATGAAATTATGTAACATATATAAAATATGATATTATACTGGAATTATAATATACATATGTGTCATTTAGTTTTAATTCCTTCAAATATGAAAAAAAATGAAAGTAGCGTTCATGCGTACGTACGACTTACCGTCTCCATGAACGGTGCATTTTATTTCTTATCTCCAAATGTTATGGACTATTCTAAATACATATATACTATATCTAAATACATATATACCATATATATATTATATTTAAATCATGAATACGATTTTAGAGATAATGGAATTTTGACCACATGGATAATTTGTAATTATAACAAGTTTATTTTTGACTCAAGTACTGAATATCAAAAAAACGTATGATATGAACATAAATAATTATGTAATTTTTATAACATGGTAATAAGTGATATAAAATTAATAATAAACTTGAAAGGTTTCTGAATCAATTATAAAGAAACTTAAGTTTATTATTCAAGAAGATCAAGGAACATACGTGACGAGTCGGACTCAAGGTAAGGGAATCTTTCACCCTCCTCTTTCAATCAAAGACTTATTTCATGTTATTTTACATTTTATTATGTTGGGATATGTTCTTATATATATTTATTTCTGTAAATTTTATGTCCAATTGATGAGATACCCTTTTCTCTCCCATCAACTCATTTTATGAATTTTAAAGTGATGTCGTTAGGCAGCCAAATTTTTGTAAGGGACTTTATCTCAATATTCTTTTATTGAGGAATGTTTTAATAATATACACATACTTCTTTACATGGTTTATAATAAACCCATTTTACTTTTACTTTCATTCAAAGGTAATATTTTTTCTACGAAGCATTCTACTAAATGACAAAGGGAATGTTTTTAACGTATAGGGTGAGAATGACCTCTCCACCACCGTAATCGTTATTTGGATTCCTCTATAAGATTCAATGTTTTTAAAAGGAAAATAAATCCCTTATTCTGCTTTTGCGTATTTTGGTATTTAAAATTATTTTTGAAGTGGATTGAGTATTTCAATATCTTGAAATGATTTCATGTGATTGAAAATGAAATGTTATTAGTAAACTGTTGATATTTGCAATATTTTATGTGTTATGATTATATAATAGTACTTGGACATTTGATAGGTGGTTATGTGATAAACCAATGATGGGCGGTTACGTGATAAGCCAAATTATGGTTAGTTCTGTGATAAACCAAGGATGGGTGGTTACGTTATAACCTCCAATGCATTGGGTATGTAAGTCAGTTGTATGGCTATTCCATTTACTAATATGTGTGGAAGTTAACCATATGGTTATTCCATTTAAGTATGTTTATGGCTCAAGTTAACTTTATATGATATATGTTGATTTTTTTGGGATTTATGGTAATATTCTGGTTACAAAAAGGGTAAGTAATGAGCTTATATTCAGTGAAGTATATTTACTACTTCTTAAAGGTGGAAAGTATTCCTTTATCATAAATTATTCATGGTTTTCATGTTATCCCAAGACTACCAATTTATTTTATATATCCCTTACTAAACTTTTTATGCTCATCTTGATTTTTGAAATTTTTTTCATAGGACATAAAGAAGAATAGATTTAAGAATAGGATTAGGGAAAATTTTTGTTGTTAAATGTGAAATGATGGCATGTTTCTTTTTAATGGATTTTTATTTTATAAAAAAATAGATAGTGGGTATAAGTGTCTACTTGTAATATTTATGATGTTATGTATATGTTATGACCTAATTCTATTAAGCTCTAAACCTGAAAAGATCCTAAATATGAATTTAAGTCAAATTACTGACTTATCTCAAGATTAAGTAATGTTTAAGGCTAGGGACTTATATATACTGATACTAATTTTCAGACAGATCATAATGATCTGAAGTCATAGTCAGGATAAGTTTTCTATCTCAATAGAGGATCTGTGATCTAGAAGAGTTCAACTCAACTAGTTGTTGTTGATTCTATAGCGGTGTTTGAGTATATAGCAGCTTTTAATGTAGCCAAGTAAGCCATTGGATTCAGAACTTTTCTAGTAGGTTGATGTGGTACCTACCAGTAAAGACCCTATCACATTGTACTATGATAATACTATAGTAGTTTCTCTTGAAAAAGATCCTAGGTCACGCCAACGGAAAAATAATATACCTCAAAAGTATCACCTCTTGAGAGATTTATATCTGAGGGGTGAAGTTATAGTAAGATGAGTACCCATTGAAGATAAAATGGTGGACCCCTTGACTAAAGGAATATCTCATCATAAGTATGAGTATCATGTGAGAGATAGCAGACTGAAGTTTTTTAGTAGTTGGATCTATTGAAAATGGGATTTCGTTGGATTTGATTCCCTATAACCAACTTCTATGTACTTTATGATAACATGTATTCATAGTTTTGAATATTAATAAACTTCTTATCATATCTTGATTGTTCATATGTGTAACATAGTATGTGATAATTTCTTAAGAGTAGTTGTCACACAAAAAGGTCATATTAGTTCCCAATTATGATGAGAACCTGGAATTGCTAAGAAACTATTCTTAAATATATGTTATATAGTTGGATCATATTAATTTAAAAACACAAATGATATAGGATATTAGGTGTGGATACTCATAGGACCTTTGAGATACTTTCTCATGGTGTAGGCCCTTGGTAATATCTAGTAGGATTTTAGGAGAACGAGACCCACCAGTAGGAAATCCACATTTACATGTTTCATTGGATGTTTCTATATGAAGATATTTGTATTGATAATTAGACTTTAAGATTATTATTAATGATTATTATAAGTCGTGTACTTTGATGTATTGACAAAAACTGTGATGACATATGTTCATGGTGAGGTAGGATATGTTGGGTGAGTCACAAGTAATATTTCATTAAGGTATAATGTGAGAAAGTATTGGTCCCTTATGTTTTTTAACAGAAGTTGATATCCTAGGCCCTTTTATGGAAATTATATAACCTAAATAAATCCATGGCCATGGTTTACTATAGGTAAGTTCAATTTCTAGGAAGTTGAAGAAAGAGACATCGAGCACATAGGTTGATGGAACCAGCATGCAACCTAATTGATTTGAGATATCATGATAAAGGAATTATATTACACAGTAAGCATTTGTATAAGGTATTATTTCTTTGTGGCATTAACTTCTTTATCTATGGGTTCCTTAGCATGTTTCTAGATTCTAACCTTGGAATTTAGGCTGTTTTACCTAATTCCACTGATAAAGAGGCCTAGTGGGTCACACACTAGGTGTATCCAGAATCTTAGTTAAATAGTGTATTATTATTTAACAAGTTGAATAAATATTATTTTTATACATGGTTTAATAATTATTCATGTTTACTTGATCACATATATTCTTATCACCAGTTATTTGAGAGAATATAATGTGAGTGGAATATTTAATAAATATTTATTTTCTATTTATTGAATATAATATTTATTTATTTATTAGAGAATAATGCAGTTATGTTTATTTAATAAATAAATAGTCATTATTCAAGGCCCAATAAATATTGTGGGGGAATAGAAGACTAATTTTAATGGTCTAGTGAGAAATAATAAATATTGATTATTATTTGATAAAATAATATTTAATTTTAATTCAAAAGTTAAGAGCATATTGAGAAATATTATTATTATTATTATTATTTTATATGGGGTTCCATATGGATTAAATAAATAATGAAGGGAACTTGTGAAATTATTTTATCTTTACCCTATTAGTATATAAACTCAATTATATTATTTTCTACAATAGACAATTCATTTGTTTGGTTGTACATAACGGATTAAGAGTATCCTCTCAAGCACTAGAGAACTCCCTTATCCAAGAAATCTCCTAAAAAATGAGAGAGATCTTCTTCCACCTCCCATTAACATGTCTAAAGAGATCAAGTACACCACTTTGGAGGATATTCTTATGGAGATAAAGGGTGGATAACGCAATTGGTATGATCTGTCGTGATAGCACCCAGAGATTCCTATGGTGATGTTCTGAGATTTTTGGAACACGTGTGAATCACTGCTAAATGGAATCTTCTATTTATTCCTACAACTAAACGATAGCACAATGCGGATCTATTTTCATATCCATCAATAAAGATAAAATTTCATCAATGTAATTATTTAATTAATTAAATTAATTATAAATAAAATATGATGATCCTCTCTTTGTTTCCAGAATTCTATACCTTTTCTATTTTCTTTGATTCAATTCTTTAGGTCATGAAGTTTATCATTGTGTAAATATAATATTGATCATTGATCATGAGAGAAAATAAAAGTTGGGCACAACCCATCGCATTCTTCTGCTGCACCTGGAACCTATATTTTCTACTAGAAGTTCATATTTATCCATGTATCAATAGATAATCATAGAATCCTTCAGAATATGAAATGTGACTTCCCTACCTTAGTAATTGATATGATCTTCATATAGATAAATCCAATATATGACAAGAATCACTTAGAATTAAACTAACAGAAGTATCACAAGATTTACAAGAAGTATTTTCCCACAAAATTCAACTAGAAAACAATTATAAACATTTGATGTGACCATTGTACCATTAGGAGTTTTAAAAACTATCTCAATATCTAATTGTTGAGGTAATATGGTTATAACCTTAGAAAATTATTTATAAATAAAAGATTGGGTGGATCTAGAATAAAATAAAATACTAACTACTTTATAGTGGATAGAAAGTGTACCTTTCCCTACTTAATTATCATACTCCACATTTCTAGTAGTGATCACATGTGATTTTCCTTTTCCTTTTTCTTTAAGAGATTGCTAATGTCGATTATCATTGATAACCCTTGGATTAGGGAATTGGTTAGCATAATGGAAATTTTCATTTCAATTGAAGCATTGAATTATGGGAGGTTCGTTCTATGTTTCCTTTTCTCTATTTGCATAATTAGCTACATTTTTTCCATTACTTCAGAATTCAATTTCCTGATGACTTTCTTTCCTACACTTAAAACATTTACTAGTCCCTTTAATATAGTTTCTTCCATGTTTCTTTCCACACTTTGAGCATAGAGTAAATCTCATGGTCTTTTCACTTTTGTTTTTATATTTTTCTTTGAATTCCATTTTTCTCTTCTCATTAAACCCATAAGATTAATGGGTAACTCCAATATCTATATCAACCTTGAGAGAACATCGAACAATTTCCTTGTGGCTACTGTAGTCCCTTATAAATAATTCCCTATGAAAAACTTGGTTTTAAGCCACTGAAGAATCAATCAACCTTACTTTTAGGTTGGAAGATAATTCCATAATTGTACCTTGAAAGTATCATAAAGTTTTCTTTGTAGGTACCAATAGATTCATCATCATTTTCCATAAACTCAAGGAAATCCTTCTCCATATTCATACGAATAATACGAGGAAATTACTTATTGAAAAATAAGTTCTTAAACTCATCCCATTCCATAGAGTCTATTTTATCTATTTTCCACATATTCTTGATAAGATTTCACCATTGATTCACTTCAACTTCCAAATGATAGACTGTAAAATTACTTTCTCATGTTTTGAACATTGGAGAACAAAAATATATTTTTAGTGTTACTGATCCATTGTCCATCCACTAGTGGATCAGAAGACCCACTGAAAGAAGGTGGACGCTGCCTTATAAAGGACTCAATAGAATGTTGTTCCCTCCTTTTATAATTTTGAAATCTTTCATGATTCATATCTTGTAAAAGTTTTGTGAACATAGCAACAAGATTTTTCATTTCAACTCCCATGAAATTTGGTTACCTGGGAGAAAAATCATTGCATTTACCATCGCATTCAGTATTAATGTGATTCTTTTGGGTATTATCCATTCACTAAAACCAAAAATCATAGTGTGTGAAACACTAATCATAGTGGGAAAACCACATAATCAAGGGAATTTACTTATAAAATTTTAATTCGGGACACCTTATGTTTTATCCTATATTATTTATGATCATAAACAAAACTATAGAATTATATCATATACTTAGACTTGTCTTTAGGGTTCTTACTAAGGTTATCTCATCCTAGTTTCTAAAGGTTAACTAAACCTTACTCTAATACCAACTATAATGGCCTATAAATTTCATAAATAGATATTATATCTAAAATAGAATAATATTAATTGCGCAACATAACAAAATCATGACAAAACCGTATAGTTTTAGTGTCTTTAAAAATTGGGAAACATATAAAACCGGTTCATAAAACATCTACATTGTATCCCACTGATTACTTCAAAACTATTACCCTTTTTGAAAAATCTTACTTAATATATTTCTTCATATCCTGGGGAAAATAAACATAAGAAATTTTTGAGCTCATATGCTCAGTAAGAGTAATCAAGGGAGATAACATAATCATAATGGCATAGGAACATGAACATAACTTTTGAAAATTATATCCTATATATTAAGAACCATGATATTGTGTAATAGAATAAATATACGTTCATAATAAATCAAAGAAAATATTACATGATAGAATAACATAATACATAAAATTATGGCATAAACAAAGGCATAGAAAAAATTCCATATTATTCAAGTTTCACTACCAATACCATCATAGCAGACAAATTCCCTTACTGAACTGAGTTCACTCCTTGTTCCAACCCTGTATTGCTGAACTGAGTTTACTACTCATTCCAATCATGTCTATCTCATGAGATATAAATCTTCACCCAATGAATTGGAGGGAAATATAGGCCCCACCCATCACATAATGAAAACCATGTATATGTGTTCCACAAGAACAAAAATAGTTTATCATATCATAACCCATGGAATGAAATGGGTTTCATAAACATCATTCAATTATAACATAACCTATGGAAAAGAAATAGGTTTCATAAATATCATTCCATCATGAAATTAAAACAACCATATAAATAATAGGGATTGTATGCTTTAAAAATATCCCCATTAAAATATAAGTAACATCAAATAATGTTAAAGTATATGGAAAATAATATTGAGAGATCACTTGAAAATAATTCTTGAGGGAAATATTTATTCTTCTTTAAAAACTTTTTTTCCCTTAAAATGTTGTGAAATTTTAAAATCAAATATTTTCTCTGAAAATAACCATGTAATATTGTAAGGGAAGCTTTAAGAAATTATGGCGTCATGGAAGTAGAAAAATATCTTCATGCTGTATAAGTTAAAAAACATTCCTCTCATACTTTTTCCAGAAAATTCACAAAGTACTTCGTTAGGAAAACGATAAAAATATTTCATTCAAACAGTTTAGTAAAAAATAATGTATAGTTAAAAATGACTTTAAATAATTTTATAATAATATTAAATATATTTTTTAAAAAAAATTAAGAAACATGGACATGGAAGATACATTTTCCCCAGTAAATACATACATATAAACAATCCTGGATAATAATGAGATTGTCAAATAAACCCTTAACTTAGGTTTGATTTCCTTTATACGTATCCAAAACTCTTGTATAATAGTTTAAAGAATGTTATTAAATTATAAAATAACCATATTAATATTTATGATATTATATATTATCCTCTTATATCATTTTATCACCTATTTATTAATAATATCTCATTATTACCCTTCTTTTGGGTGTTAACTGCTTCATTTTTCTATGCATGCTGTTTCATATAAGTCCTAGTTCTTATGAATAGGATATAGTTCCATAATTTAAAAAATTATATTAAGGTAATATATATAATATTTATTCATTATATACATTTATATAATCATTATTGAATTTGAAATATGGAAAATGAATCACACCGCGTCGTGGAGACGATAGGTCGTACGTACGCACGAGCGACTGTATCATTCCTTTAATATTGAAATGGTAAGGAAGTAGATGGTATATTGTTTTCCATAATAACTATAATTTTATAATTATAATATTTATATATATATATATATATTATTTCCATCATTATACCCATCCCAATGTAGTTGTGATGAAAAACAGATTACACCAGGGTGTGGAGACATGAAGTAGTACATATACGTGTGTGGTGATTTTGTTTTTTGTGGGATGGATAAAAGGTGGAATATGGTTGTTACATAATCATAATAAAACATAATAATATATATTATATTTTATTTATTATTTTATAATGAAAAAATTACATGAATATAAAGTATAAGAAGAAATAGTATTGTAATAGTCAGTAAAGACGATTACCTCCTCTTCGGAAAACTTCCATTAGATCTCCTCTTAGGGACACTAGGGTTGGTATTTTTAGAATAATATAACCAATATAATGTGTATATGAGAGTTTATAAGATAAATTGGTAGGGTATGTTCAATCTTGAAGGCTCAATGTGATTTGAATAAGTGAGGGAGGAGGTGCCCTTTTATAATTGAAGTGAGGGGAACTTTTGGAATTTCCAAAAATATTAATTTATAATAAATTCAATATCAATACAAATATCTTAAAAATGTAATTTATTAAAATATAAGATTATATAAAGTTTTAATCTCATTAACCAATATATTTTAGTCAATTTTTTTTATTATTTTAAACCTTATCATTTTGATTAACCCTTAGTTAGCCTTTTTAAATTTTAATTAAGGTAACAACTTTTCCAATATTAAAAAGTGTAATTTTTACATATGTGATGTCAATTAGACCATAAATAAACTATTTATAACATTTTAAACCGTATTATAATATTTATTATTATTAAATACGTTTTATTATTTTTAAATAATTTAATAAAATATTATTTTGATAAAATATCATTAGTGTCAATTTTGACACTATTCATTATTTGGACTTTTAAAAATATCAAGATAACAAGTTAACTTTCAAAAATATATTTTATTATATCCCTAAGAGTTCAAGGTAATCTATAAGATTAATTTATCAAATTAATTAACTAAAATTATATTTATTTTAATATTTTTAATGACATCTATTTGATATTTTCATTAATAAAATTATTACTACATCAATGTTGTGTAATTATTCAATGTACATATTTATTTACTATAAATAAAAAATAAAATACCATGGTGAAGATAAATATTCTATATTTCATAATAATATTTATATTATAATATATCTTTTGGTTAAAGATATATTAAAAATTCTATATTATTTATAACATGAATGTCACATCTTTGAACTTTTGTTAAATAAAATATTATAAATGTCATAATATCATATAAGTGCCCAAAAAGTCAAAAATAAATTTATATCATGGAAAAAAAATTATTAATTTAAAAATTTACATTTAAATTTTTTTATAACATACCTTTTTTCCCAAGTGGACACATATGGGATATTTAAGACAAAGAAAGTGACATTTTGTGACTTTCTTTGATTAAAATGTTACATAAGTCATTTTCATGGAATAGTGTCCATTAAAAAACTTAATTTATATAATTAGGTGTTTATGGTCGAATTATATTCATATAATAAAATTTTATCATGTATTAGGGTTATTTTATAATCTTTATAATTTTATTTTTAACCTAAATTACTCAATTAACCCTTTATTGTGGTAACAAAATTTACCAAGGTTATTATTCATATTATCCAAAAAAAGGAACTATTCACTAAATTTGGACCTTATGAATCCAAATTTCTCATCCATTTTTCATAATTCAAAACACATAAGTTTTAAAATTTAATTTCAAATAAAACTGGTAAACTGCTATGAAAAACAATTTCTCAGAAAAATGACCTTTTAAAACATAAAACATTTTTATAATAATTTTTTTGTATAAAATACTTTTAAAACCCCATTATTAGATTATTTTAAATCATAATTAAAAAATTAAAATTTAAAAATAACCCAAAACATAATTTAACCTTGTAAATACTTTAAACAAAATACAGTTTTCAATACAAAACAGTATTTTCACTATTCCTTAAAAAATAAATGTTTTCAAAAAAATATAATTAAAAAATTATAAGATAATTAAGAATTAAAAAATGAAATTCATTCTTTCAAATATATTTTTTAAAACTTCTAAAAATTATTATTCACTCATAAAAATAAGATAAACTCGTTTTTGAAGAAAACGTATTTTTGAATAATAATGATATTTTACTAAAAAAATGTGTGATCATTTTATAACTTACCAATACATTCATATTGAGTTGTAACTTTAATTATATTTCATAAATTTGTTATTTTTATTTATTCCTTCCAATTTAAATTATTGGTTATAATGGTCATTTTACACAAATATTGTCTCTCAGTTCATTTAATCTCATGGTTGTGTGCAATGCAAACTATTCAAGAAGTAAAATTATTTAAAGAAGAATATTCATTAAACTATCAGGGTGTTATAATAATATTTCATAAATTAAAGTCAAATTTCTTCTTCTTATCCCTATAGAAACATTGAGATTCACTGACCTCCATTTTGACTTTGAGGAAACATCATATAATCTTCTCATAGCTGTCAAAGTTCTGAATCACCCAGGATTTTTTTAGACTAAGACTCATTCAAAAAATAAGTGTTCAAATTTGAATTTGGGGGTAATAAAAAATATAGATACATATCGTGAAACTATCCTAAAGTTTTCCTCATATTACCCAATGGATTCATCATATTTTTATTGAGGTAAAGTAAATCCCTCTCCATTTTAAGTTGGAGAGTGCGAGGAAAATATTTATAAAAAAACATTTTACAAAATTCCCTCCACTCCATTGATTCAATATCTTCCTCAAGATTTGTATTTTTTATCAACTTCCAATATTGATCAGATTCTCCCTCCATACAATAAACATCCGGTAAAACCTTCTCTTACTTGGAGCATTGAAGGATGGGAAATATTTTCTCAATGGATTTGATCTATTGTTCCACAATTAAGGGATCAGATGATCCACTAGAAGTTGAATTCCTTTTTCACATAAAGTTCTCAATTACATCTTGTTCTTTATTAATGGGAATTGGTTGTCCTTCCTAGTTCAGTTTTCTATTCATAACTTGATTTAATTGAGAAAGTATCATCATGAGGTTCATGATTCCTTCTCTCGTGAAGTTTGTCAACTCATTTGGGAAGTCATAACATTTCCCCTCACATTGTTTGTTGGTCTAATTTATCCTATTTATAGCCACCAACTATAATAAATAGGAAAATTAGGGATGATTAATTTTAAACTATTAAACACATAAATGGTAAAACATTAACATTAAAGTAAAAAAACTCATAAATGAAATATATTCTTTAACTTATGAATTCCTAGGCATCAATATAAGTTATTCATGATCTATTTCCTAACATAAACTCTCATAGATTTTTTTCATACCTTAATAATGGGTCTTAATGAGCATGTGAATTTAATAAGCAATATAACCCAGGAGTTTCCAAATAGGTGTGTAGTAAGGTTTGTTATCATGAACCAGTTTCTGAATGAGTCAAGCTCAATACTTTGTTTCTGGGGTTGTTACCCCTTAGTGCATTTTTATTAAAGCTACATCCACTTGTATTATCCTCACATAGATATAATTTCTTGGAAATCAATTAATCTATAATTTATCAAAATTTATGGATGTTTTCCTATGTTTATTCTTATACTTAAGTATTTCATAAGAGTTTTATAATCCTAATACCAAAAATAATTAAACCTCTCTTTGATTCCAATTATGGAAACTCATATCTTTATTACAAATTAATTCATGATTTATTAATAAATTTTTACATATTAAAACCCAAAATATCAAGAGTCCTTGAGTATTTGGGAGATTAGGTACATAACATAACATTATAAAATAGGGATACAATGACTTTATTGAAAATTTCATTAACATGTCCATAAATTTTTACCATTCTTCTAAAACTACACAGGGGTAACTTGGGGACATACGTGAGAAAGGGGTGAGATATAAATCCCATTAAGGGAATACATAAAGCATGAAATGATGAAATTATTACATATTAGTCAATTTTCATATCAATTATACATAAAAGGCATAATAATCAAAAACATGATCATCAAGTCATGATATACGATCATAACATAAAGGCAACCAGGGAAAGTAAAAACAATATCAAACATGACATCACAATCATAATTCAAGCTTAAAAACCAATACATATTAACATAATATGATTAATATAACCTCACATGCACCATATATGTTATCTCATGATACTAAAAAATTACCCAATGCATTTAATCCCTATCGGGGATCACCCATTCATAATCATTTCATGTACATGCATAAATGTTCCATAAGGATCATATATAATAAGAATGTTTTTCATCAATTTTAACCTCAATATCAAGGATCGTGGGTTAAATAATTGTAATTATCCAATAAAGTAATGATAGACTTATCTATGTGAGTACCCTTGATTATAAATGGGGGTGGATATTCACTACACAATGGTTTGGCATAAAAAGTCACAATGAAATTTTGGTTGGATAATGGAAGTACTTAAAGTTTCATAAAATGGGAGAGAGAAAGGGGTATCACATCATTTTGAAATTAAAATTAATATTTTAGTAATGTGTAAAAATATATCCCAAAATTAGGTAATGTAAACTAAAGGTATAAAATAAAGAAGGTGCTTGAATGGAAAAGAAAAGAGAGATGTCCCTTACCTAGAGAGGGTGATTCCAAAATCTTATGAGGAGCTTATTGAGAGATTATGGGAACCTTGGGAGGGATCTAGAGAGGGGATGGAAGATTTAGGACATGATAAAAGTTTTTTTAGTGAATAGAAATCAGATATTAGGTTGGTTTATATATGAAAGGAGAGGAGAGTTCTTTATTTTTTCCCAAACATAGGTTTTGAACACTATACAATAAAGTAATAAAAATAAAAAAAACATTCCCATGGTTTTTATCATGGTATATACCAAATTGGAGTGGTTTAAATTATTTTATAATTACAATAATGTAACTTAGTAAAATATTTACCTTGGTGATGTATAAGTGAGTCATGTTTATAAAGAAATGATTTTAAAACCTTGAAATATAATATAGTTATTGCAGGATTTATAAAGGGATTTTAAAATTAATAAAATAAAATAAAAATAGATTATTTTAAAGGGTAAATATATATTTTATCATGAATATTTTTTATGGCATATATTACATCACTTTTGGGTCATTATGAAGTTATAATACATACCGTATATTTATACTGTATTTATTTTTTAACCAAAAATTAGATTATTTCAGAAAATTATAAAAAAATCACCGTTGGATAATTTCAAAATGATGATTCTATAAATAATATTTATTTTATCAAAATAATTCTACAAATATGGGAAATTATACTTTTAAATCTGAATCCTTATTTATTGAAAAATGTTAGATTTTTTACAAAAATAGTTTTCTGACCCTTATAAAAATTATATTTTTACTTTATAAAATTATATTATTATTTATATTTAATATATAATATTTAACAATAATATTTAGTTAAAATATAATTCATTTAAAAAAAATATTGAATTAATCAAAAAGGGTTCTTGGTTAAAACTATATATTATTCAAAGTACAATTTATGTTGTATCGTATAAAAATCTAATTTTTATCAAACTCATTATTTAGTCATTTATAAAGTATAAACAATAAGTAAAATTATAATAATTAAATTAAAATGTAAATATTCATACTATTAGGGTTGATATACATATCCCTTTATTACACCAGTGAATTCTCTAATGGTATGGTGTGCGACGGTGAGATTTTCTTGGGGTGGTTCGGAAAACATAGTTTTGGATGTGATATCGATGAGCTTGAACTTATCTCATAAATAGTTTTTATAATGATTTATTTATTGAATAAAATCTTGTTATTAGTTAAGGTAAAATCATAATGATTCCATCTCTCTTGTAATCTCTGATAAATGGGGTTCATAGGGTATGATTCTACTAGTCGAGTTAATCGCTTCTTTTTTCTGTGTCAATAGGACTTTATCATAACTATTAATTTATACTAATAATATAATAACAACTCAATGTTTATAGTGTCAATGGTTAGGAATATTAATGGTATTTTAAATCTGATAATATATAATATTACCAATATAACCAAATAAGTTCAAGTGTTTTCTATTTCTACATTACATAATAAGGCATGTATTCAATTAAAAAGGGAATTTTTATTTATAAAAGTTCAAACCATTACTGGGTACTCTGAAAAAGTGTATCCATCCTCAATTTCTAGCTCACCCTAGTCAATAATGTTCATAGGATCATGCACATATCTCCTCAGTTGTGACACATAGAATACATCATCAACCTGCTCCAACTATGGAGGTAAGGCTAGGTGGTAAGAAACCTCACCAAACTTCAACAAGATCTCGAATGGCCCAATGAACCTTAGTGATAGATTACCTCCATGGACAAACCTATGTAATCCTTATCATGGGGAGACTCTCAATAAAACATATTCTCCACTATTTAACTCTAAGGTCCTATGAAATTGATCTGCATAAGATTTCCATATGCTATGGGTTATCCTCATCCACTCCTAGATCACCTGAACCATTTATATCTTAAACTGTACCATCTCCAGTCCAACAAGAGATGTATCTCCAATATTATACCAGAATAAGGGTGACCTAAAGGGTCTCCCATATAGGGCCTCCAATGGTTTCATTCCAATAATAGAGTGATAGATTTTATTATAAGGAAACTCTATCAATGGTAAGTGATCCTATTAGATCCTGTTGATGTCCAAAACATGATCCCTTAGCATTTCCTCCAAAACCTATATAGTGTGCTCATTCTTCCCATCATTCTAGGGGTATAATTTCATACTCATTCTAAACTAGGTCTCAAATTAATCCTATAGATCTCTCCAAAACCATGATAAAAAATGCACATCATAGTCAAACATAATCATCAAGGGTACCCCATGGAGTCAGAAAAACTCCAACATGTACAAATACCCCAAAATCTCCACCAAACTTTTTCCCCTAATAGCAAGGAAGTGTGCTGACTTTTTTAGTCAGTAAACTATCACCCATATGAAATAATGGCCTCTATCTATCCGTAGAATCCCCATCATGAATTCTAGGGATATGTTATCCCATCTCCACTTTGGTATCTCAATAGGTTGTGTCAAACCTACTAGAACCTAGTAATAATCCTTCACCTACTAACATGTAAGACACTGCGAGATCAATTCATCTGTCTTACACCTCATTATAGACAATGAAAACTATTTCAAAAGTTCCTTTTACATCTTCACCACTCCAGGATGTACAACCAAAGTAGTTGTGTGAAACTATATCATCGCCTCCTCTCACATTGCGATCAGAACCATCGTCCAGTCCTAGAAAAATATGATGTGATCCCCTCATTAAAAAATACATCTAGTGTATATCTTTAATATATCTAGTCATTAAGAACCTCATAGTTTATATTTGACAATTGATAATCCCTCACAAGCTATAAAAGAAGTTTATTAAATTCCATATACTGAAGATAAACTACACTCCTCTCCTCTACCAAGGCTAGCTGTAAATAATCCAATTGCTCAGATGCCTCCTCCACCAAATGAGGATGGGAATTCCTATTAAGGGAATCTATCACCACTTCACTCTTACCTTGATTATATATTATCTCAAATTCATATTCCTATATGAAATCTATTCAGTGTCTCTATCTAAGGTTCAAATATCTCTATTTGAATATAAACCTTAAGACTCTGATGGTGTGAGTAAACAAAAAATGATCTCCCAAAATATAGTACCTCTATATATTCAATTTAAAGATTACCACTACCAACTCTAGGTCATGTTTCACATAGTTCTTATCATGGGGTATCAATTTCCTCAACCCATATGAAATCACGTCCTACCTCTACATCAATATGAAATTGATCCCATATTCATAGGCATCAAAAAACACTACATAGTCTACACCATCTTCAGGTAGTATCAACACATGGGAACTAGTCAACCTCATACTCAACTGCCCTAAGTTTATCTGAAACTGCTCAGTCTAGATAAATATATTTTCTTTCTATGTTAGGTAGGTTACAAGTGTTGTTACTATATATAATTCAAACATAAAGTAGTACCCTTCCAAGATAATAAATCTTCACACCTGAGTCATGATCAAGGGAGGATCCCAAGAAATAACTACATCAATATTCATCAGGTCCATAGCTAATCAATGCTCAGAAATGAAATTCCCTATAAAGTAAACCTCATGGATTCATAACTGGCACTTAGAAAGATTACCATAAAGTTGTTGCTCCTAAAGTATGTTTAGGACTAAACTCATATGCTCTGTGTGATCCTCTTTTGATGTAAAGTAAGTAAAAAATTAATCAATGAAGACAACCAACAATCAATATAAGTATGGATAAAAGATCCAATTCATCAAATCCATAAACATGGTGGGGGAATTTTTCACACCAAAAGGCATCACTAGGAACTCATTATGTCTATAGAGACATCAGAATGTTGTCTTTGGAATATCATCTCTGTGAACCCTTGACTAGTGGTAGATGAACCTAGGATTTATCTTTGCAAACCAAATCATTCCATATAATTGGACATAGAGTGCATCAATCCATTATAGGGAGTACTTATTCTTTATCATTACCTAGTTCATGTGATGATAATCAATACAAATATACAATATCCCATTCACCTTTTTCAAGAATAAAACTAAAGTTGTCTGGGGCTACACACATAGTCTAACAAAACCTTTCTCTTAAAGGTCCTCTAACTACACCCTTGGCTCCCAAAGCTAGGTAGAGGATAGCTGATATGCCATAGAAGATATCGGTGTAGTCCTGGGGTGCAGGTTGATGCACAACTCCATCTATCGCCTCGAAGGTAGTATTAAAATTTTATTAGGGAAGAAATATATATATATATAGTCCTATACTACTAAAGAAATATAGATTTCTGAATATCCCACTACACTTAGGTCTAAACTCACCAAATTATGGGTGATGGGTTATAGCCTCCTACTTGCAGGACCCACTCACTCGGGAAAGATATCTCTCTCACTCATAAAGGAGAATCTCATCCCATCCGTATGAATGCATCTGTATTACATGTGATGATAGTAAATATGTTATTGAACTATGTAAAACAAATCTATACCAAATATTACATCATAAGGTTTCATCGTGACATGAAAGTGGTCCGGTGAGAATATCTCTCCATCGAGCGCCAGCTCGCGCTTCCGATAGATAATATATATTGAAGAATCACTCCCTATAGTAACCTCTAACCCTAAATATTGGGATAAAGTATCAACTGAAAGCTCCATATCTCACAATAGAGATAAGGAGATGAAGGAATGACTTGAACTTATGTATACTAGTACTAATGATAGAGTAGAATAAACACATATTGTACCTGAGATCCTCTCATGTGCAGCCCTATCATATCCCTCCATGGAATGTTCCGATTGATGACTATGACCATCAACTCCCTAAGCCTAACGTGGGACATCTGGGGGTGGTGGTGGTAGGAGCTCATAATTTCATCCTCCACCAACTGATCCTCCCTCTAGATATTCCCATGCTCCCCTTATAGAATCACCTCCCTACAGGTTGCCCAAACCACATTTGGGAGATCTTGATCACGTAACTTTATATACCATGGGGTTCCTTCCACTTTTTGTCTACTATACATAGAACAACGGTTCATGAAATCATGACCCAAGTAATCTCGCTCATAGAAAGCATAACATCACCCCTCTCCAACATGATTGGATCCTCTACACGATATATGTGTCACAGGACCATGTGACTGAGTCTGAGTATGAGTATGCCTCCTTTTCTAAGACCTCAACATCTGAAGCCTACTAGATACTGCATAAAACTCATCCCTAGGGTACCCAATGTTGGTATCAGCTACTAGATGACTCTCTTTGAAAAATTATCTCTATAACCAAATCTCACTTTAGTACTTCTAAATTGGTAGATAAACATAAGAAAACAATGTTGGACCGAATGTATCTAAGGACCCTCTACTCAAACTTCATCACCTAGAAGAATCCATCTCATAACATATCAAGGGAGTTTAATACAAGGTTAATTAACCTCACGTCATACTCAGCTAATATCATACTACCCTCTATAGCTCCAGAAGTTTCTAGATCCAAAATGATCTCAAGAATGAGGAGTAATACTCCTCATGGAATATTTGATGGAAATCAAAACATGAGAGCATCATCTCATCATGATTCTGCATGAATAGATTACATGATCACCTTACTACTCGATGGAAAAGACTGTCTACCCATGAAACCATCTGATCTGGTGGGGTCTGAACCCGACCAAAGACTTGAACCACCAACTCAAGTCAATCCTATACTGCTTAGGGATCTTTCTCTCTTTAGAACCTCAGTAGTCTCCAATGAAATAACTCACATAGCGTGCTCATCATGTGTGAATTATCAACCTTACCTTCTGTTAATATATATTGATTGATAGACGGGGGTGATCCTACCTTCCCACCTTGAGGAAACACCTCATGAGATGGCCCCTAAACTGAGGCATCATCACTCATCAGATCATCATCATGATCCTGAATTGGTAACCTGGCTATCTATCTTTGCAGAGGTATCCTAAAAGTGATCAATATATACCATGGTAAGATGAACATATATATATATATAGGGATCTAACTCAAGAAGGAAACTCAAAGGACTCAACCCTATATGATTCATGTGCCATTTTTTCTTATAACCAATGTCTTGGAATGCTGAGTCGGCAACTAGGAAGTAAGAGTCTTAGTGAATGGATATATTGGTTGTCACACCAGTACTAGGTTTCATAGTCTGAAATTCGCACTCAAGACAATTCAATATTGTTACCCTAAGTCCCAACGAATTTCTTATAATGGGAAAACTCTGAAAACCATCCTATGATACCACTATATAATGACCTGACCCACTGAGGACCACCTAGATAATAAAAGGTCAGGTTTCCACAACCCCAAACCCACCTCTAATAGGCTAGGGTCTGTAATCAAGCACCGAGAATTAATATTATAAAATGTAAGGCATATTCCTAATGTACTTGTACACACGCACCCATCTGTCTCCATTTAATGGTGTAGAGAAATAATAAAATTATAGTAACATCTAGAGTAAACCATTTATGCAATAACCTATAGAGAATACATCCATGTATGATATAATAAAACCAATTTGAAAAGGTGAAAAATATACACCCAACCAGAAATGATGTCCAAAATTGAAAAAAATAGAAATAAAGAAAGTTGATAGATCTAATATCTTGATCTCCATGATCAACCACCATACGTGGGAAATTCACCCAGGTATCACTATGACCTAATAAATTCACCACTGATTTTTGCGTCTTCTACATAAAACATGACATGTGCAAGAAAATTCCATGTAGGGGTGAGTATATACATACTTAGTAAGAGGCCCTAAAAACTAAAAGGGTATGATAGAAAGATACAAATATATTCATACCAACCCAAATAAAGTGGGAGATGAAACCCAAAACATATATATGTTCACATAAAGAAACCCAAATAAGAGAGAAAGGGGATCTCCATATCATAGTGTAGCCAGAGTTGATGAGTAAGCCTACAGATCTAAAGGTCCATCACTGATTCCCAGCATCAAATACTACCTCACCAGTAAATGTGTGGTGGGTACCATCCCTCACTACTATTCTCCACATTTGGGGGATCCAAAAAAACCCATGGAGGAACCCCACATCATCATATCATGAAGATTGGGGTTTACCACTCTTTAGATAGAGGACTCTCACCTAGTGTTGGGGAGTACCATATCTATTTGTAAAAAGAATTTGGGGGAACCTGCACCTTGGTGCAGCAGCAGAGTATCAACCCCAATATCACTCTAATAGTATGGGGAACCCCTGCCCTGGTGTGACAGGGTAGTACTAAACCTGACATATCTCTAATAGCATGGGAAATGAACACCCTGGTGTGACAGGGGAGTATTGACCCTAACATATCTTTTATGATCCTACCTTGATCACTTCCATTTTTTAGCATCACCTATAGTAGAATCGCACTCAAAACATCTCACATATTATTGTTTTTATTCCATAAAAAAGGCCATCATCACATTATATGTGGAAAAAACTCTGGATAGGTAACTCGTGGGCTAAAATTTGAGTCCAAATGAAGGATATATGAGAGAATGAAGTTTTAGAGGGAAGTGCATGTCGTGTAATAGGTCCACACGGTGTGTGGTCCCATCTTGTCACATGGCCTCATTCTTCTTTAGACATGATTTTAAATCTATTTCATCATAAATATAATTTATAGGGTTAACATGATGTGTCTCAGCCACTTGAGGCCTACCCATGTGCTCCAAGATGTCCTTGTGTAATTCAGGTCATGCTTGTGTAATTGGTCATGTACCTGGCCATGATCGGGTATCATCCCATGAACATGTACTCCAAGAGTACATGATGTATCCACCTGCATGGGGTCCTAATTTTGTTCCATCTATAACATGGCTTAGACACTCGGGAGGGGTCACACGGTGTGTGGTTCTGGCCACAAGGCATGTGATCCTTGACTCAGCAAAAAACCATATCCACCCCGAAAAAGGAGTTACACGACATGTGATATTCTAAACTACATAAATTATACTACATTTTTTCATAAAAACTATAGAATATTCATGAATGTATCAAGATTTAGTCACTTCACTACTTTCCTCACTCATCAGTAACCCATAATCGGTGGGAAGCACCTATGGTCATCGATTTTGTCCCATCGGTGGATAGAAATCAGAAATCAGATTACCACACAAAGATCCTCCATTCGTTCCACACATCTCCCATTTACCATCACTACTTAGAATACAATATCCATATATTATCACCCATGATTCATCTTGATCTATCCATAAAACATTGATCCATCAGTCACTCAATAATCCACCATGAATCTGGGGGTGAAATATCCCTTGAACTCACCCAAGAAATGTTGAACCACAACCCCATGGGCCAATGATGAAGAACACGAAGAATGGGTGGGGTAAAGGAATAAGAACAAAGGTGAAATCATTGTTGTACAATAATTATTGACCAATGATCATAAATCATGAATATCCATGGTGAATAGAATGACATATCAATAATAAATGATATAAATAAATTAAACGGACTCATGCGAAGAACATGTGATCACAGAATCAAAAGAAGATAGATAATAAATGATCAATATTTTAACTAAAAGAGAGAAATCAAAAATTTATTAGTATTACCTTGATTATGGATTGATTTTTGGTGAATAATGTGTTCTTTGGTGATGTAGAAGAAATGTTTCATTCATTTTCTCTCAATCTGCCATGATCCAATAGTTGTTCATCATCCGATGTTGATCCACCAATGAAGAATGATATCATCCTCCTCTCAAATCTATCAAGGTTCATATAGCTAACCCTAAAAAATCATCAAAATGATGTATATATAGAGGGATGGTTAGGTTAGTTTTATTAAATAAATTAATTAATTAAATTAAATAATTCACTTAAAGAAACTTAAATTGCTGCCTCGGTAGAATGTCTGCCACCAACCAACATTAGGTCACACCTAGGGTAAAACTAGTATTATGGAATCAACTATAGTATTGGATTTTTTATTTGAGGCTCCATTCATAATATAATCCTTTATTTCTAAAAACTATTCATGTGTGTTATTAATATATTTAATATTTTTATAATATCAATTTTGGCCTCATAGGGCCTCAAAATATTAAAACATATCAAAACTGGATTTCGAAAATATTCCTTAATATATTTCAAATTATTATAAGAAAAATATGTGGTCACTGTAGTGATTCCTCTATGAAAAACTAACACCAAGACAAAATACAATGGATTCCCTTTAAAAATATTTTGTTTGATCCTTGAACCATTCCCATTGTACCTGATATGATCTTCTCAACACGGTTATAATCTCACCACATCCAAAACCAAAAAAGAGCACTGTTGAGACCTCCAATCAGTGTTTCCTTGAATGATCTTCTATATTTTTTGAAATACTACCTCAAATCATGATCACAATGCCTTAGCACCAGAAGGTGTCATAACATTATTCTAGGAACCAACACCGAAGAATGAACTTGACTCCTAGTGTACTTCCATGATTGGACTGTCAAATGCCTGCACAAATCATCATGCTTCTGCCCTAATAACTGATGCATATCTGATCTTATATAATCTCATATCATTCCAAAACCACCCTGATCCTGATGCCAATGCACCAACTCTAACTGACACCACACCAAAACTCCAAATATGGTATTTAATGAGGAACTATGACTACTCAAGTTCACCCACACACCATCATCATGATGCTATATCAACCATACATGAAAAATCTCACCATACCAAATAACCTATCAACATGAGATTCACACACCCACAACTGATACAATTCTCCCCACCATAGTATTATCATTATCATTTTCCATTGAAACAAACATTTTTCTCCACATCCCACCCTCCTTTATTCACCACACTCAATAACTGGACATGGAAAACCAACTCATAACTGAGCACCAACTCCAAATTCCATATGATTTCTGTACTCAAATAACTATAGGATTCATTCTCAATAAACATAAAAATTTTATACAATTAGGGTCACACCCTTCAATAAGACCTTGGTTAACTCTACACTATATGGATTCCCTTATACCGCTCCATAAGCACAAACTCTAAATGTGTCCCAACACTGCATTCATATCACTCCACCCAAGTCATGTTCTCCCCTCTATAACAACCCTTGTCAAGGACCAATATTTTATTGATCATACCACATTATGTTGATCTTTCCCCAACATCACCTTCCATTTTACCTGATCTGATATTCCCATATGAATCTTACTAAACGCACCAATGAAATTACCATGAGACTCACCCTAAACAAAAACCACCACTATTATACCACTGTATCATCTCACGATTTCATCTATAACTCAAACCACTTCACAATGGCCTTCTCATGACTCATCACTGATCTGTTACCCAACAAGGCACCATGCGTACCCAGTACGCACCTACCACTACACACCAATACTTTTCCTAGAAGTATTTTCAACACCCACTTTATACCTTAGGGTAGAGTGATCCAAAAAAACTCACTCATGGGTTCTTTCTCACTACCTTACCCAGTCTTAACCTTACCAAACAATTTCACTCTCTCACGCAACCTAATCACACAACCTAGCTCATGCTCTCGTGATTCAAATCCCATATATCCTAGGTCATGTGTCTAACATAATAATCATTCCCCACATGAATGTTATTCACACCCAACCTAGAGTACCATAGTTATCCTATTCAAAATTGGGGATCTACCCATTCCCAGTCATAACACACGACCACCCACCACACAAGTATTGTTCTAAAACCTTGATTATCTAACCATGATCCCACCATGCTAGATGAAAGTACATCCAAAACCACTAGTTTGGGAACCCAACCAGTCATGCCTTGTTCCTCTAGCATTGATACCAACCATGATAAATTCCACATGCCTTTTTACAACCCCCTTGGGGTTTCCACATCCTTAAGAAAACCCATAACCATCCTAAAAACACCTCCCATGTATCCTTTCCCTCATTAATCCTACACGAGGGCATTAAACACCTGAAAAACCCCACAACGGGTCTCCATGAATCCATTCTTGAAGGGAATATATTTAAACTACTAAGATACCTCATTTCATAAGATCCACATGACCTACCATTGAAGGAAAATATATGTTACCCAAATTAGTAGAATTATTCCAATAATTTATATGGTAAAACACCATATAAGTTGTTTTGGACACTCTAAATATCTTGAAACTATCTTTAGTATACAAAAAAAATAAAATAAAACATATTTCATGTGAATCCTACATGCCAACTATGATGCATGTACACAACCACTTAAAAAAGATCCAAGAGCCAAATATGGTCCTCTTACCAACTGGCCAAGATCCAAAAACACATAAAAAATAAATCAAAACTCTATGTGCATCACCCATAGTGAAATCACATAAAATTTACATCACAAACCCCAAACAAAAATCCCATCACCAAGGTAACCTAGAATTCCTACAAAAAACAAGTGTTCTCAATTCACTAGTCTGATATCCATCATTGGCTCAGACACATCCCTAGACTACTTGTCTACCATATCCCCAAATCATAAAACAAAACCATATTAGATACCACTATGTAATTCTTTTCCCCATTCCACTCATCAGTTCCTAGAGTTAGGTATTCCACACAGCCACAAGCACACCTCCTCGTATTCCAGATGTTTCTAACTAGAAGTGAGGGCCTAATACATACAATGGGAAGAACATTCCCTCAAATCATAGTAATAATAAAAATATAAAATAACCAAGTATCATACATATCCATAAACATTAGTCTATTCATGAACAATAAATAATAAATTCTAATAACACACATGATTTTGTAATGGAAAACATAAAACTAATCTCCCAGAATTCTGATCCAAAATACAAAAAAACAAAATTAAAAAAATGCACACTGGCCCTAAATTCATACTAGGACTCATACCAATCTCTTGATACCCTCAAGCTACCCCAAACCGGTCCACTACACATCATAGCTCTGAATTGAATTATAGACATAAAGTATGCACGTGCACTGAGATACCCATGTAGCCTATGAGAAATACATATGAGTAGGTTCATACCAAGTTCACATATTATAATCCATCATATAAATGTATTCATAAAGATTAAAATAAATATGTCACACAAGTGCCTCAGATATCAAGTGAACCAAGCCACCATGACTCCACATCAAGTCGTTGTGTGCTAACTAGGATACCAAAAAACCTAATCAAACCTTTTTCAGTTCCATGATGGAATCTATTCATCGAATATCATACCCTATAACCAATACCTATCCCATACCCAAAGAATCAATTTATACTAGAGTAAAACACTCAACCCAATAGCCACAAACACTAGTCACATTCACATGTCCATAACTCTCAACCCATTCTTCATCACTCATGGGAGGTCCATCAGTCTTATCATATAATCCCATGAACCAAACCCCATATTGGACCTCAAAAAAATCCACGTAGGGAAATTTCCAATGCATTAACACTAACCCAAACCACGTTTTTCATGGTCCTCAACCTGATACCTAATCCTCAGGGCATGATCATCTACTAACCTAATACCCAAAGGAACATAGCATGATCATCACATCAACCCAAGCCAATCATGGAAAGGTCTTTTACCTAATACCTAAATTAAAAGGTCAAAATAATTTCATTTACCCATACCTATAGACTTTGGGGAGGTTATCTTAAGAACACCAACCCAAGCCTTTTCATGGAATGGTCCATCAGTCACCCTGACCCAATCTTACAATGCATGATCCATCATCATTCACAAATTCATCTAGGGTTGTAGAACATCACACAATATCATAAAATAATCCTAGGGTTATATTCTCTATGTACCTATCCCCTAATATCAAACAATTCACACCCTTCCCCTTAGGTAATCCACTAGTTCCTTCAGGCTTACTACTATCTCAGCTCATTAGTAGCACCTCGCATTTTTCACCCTCCAGTGACATCCCTGCCTAAAGTCACTCCCTGACCTAGACCTCAAGGGCCAGTCTATCCTCACTAGTAACCATCATCACTCCTAGTCCCTCAACCTGTGTAACTTCTCAATCCAATTTACCTGAATCCCTCTTGTAAACATCATGCTAAGTTCCTAAGAAATTCCCACAACTCGTTCCTAGGTCCCATCCCACATCTCCAAAGAGAGATTTCCTGTCTAAAAACTAGAAGAAACCCTCACCACACATCCTTTCTAGTACCTAGGGACTCTTCTAATCACATAACTCTCCAAGATTCCACTCCACCATTAAGGTTAGTTTCCAATCTCACACAATATGTTTCACCATCTTGTTCATCAACATATGGACTAAGTCTTCTCAATATAGCTATTATCCATAAATAAATCATACTAGGCTACCCACATTGCATCACAAACCTCAAGACCTTATTATGATTTTTTTCATCTCAAATATTCTTTTATCCCTTTGCAACATAGTCACTGGGCGATCTTAGTCATCCAAAGTACTAAAGTGCACTCAACCCAAGCATGGGGGACCAAAAAACATCCTACCTCCTTGACCAAGACACCTCAACCCCTTGAAATCTACCCAAACCCATGAAAAATTCATGTAGTAGGAAATTCATATATAATAGAAATATGATCATGTATTTAAAGGTTCTACCTACCTTGATACTAGAGCTATCCACTTTCCATTATCCTATAAACCATGTCCAAGCACTCACCAAACCCATGCATACCTCTGCAAAGTGCATCCAAGCCAATAGAGCACTATCCATTCTCCTCGATATCTAAATTATGAAAAACAACAAAAATAATTAAATATAAACAATTATAATTAATTATTTAATTTTATAAAACCCCATATGATCCCAAAAAAACTCACCGAGCACCACAGTCATGTTAAAACCATGACCAACCATCCAGGAAAATTCTATCACACCTCCCCAATACCATCCTAGGTGAAATATCTATCACCCATAAACAATTATATCATTAATTTAGTTTAATTTAATTTAATATCTCAAATAAAGTTATTAAGGAGAATACCTAAACCAAACCCACTTCTGATAGAGTAAAAAAAATTATTACGCCCTCTTTATAAGAAGAGTTAAACCCCCATAAAGATTGTATGATTTCACCATGCTTCAGTTAAATCATCACCAAAATCCTAAGAAAAATTGAGTGGGTTAATAGGTAAATTAATAGAGGATACATAAATAAAAGGAATCAAACAAACTCAATTTTAATCACCACTGAAACACATCCAAGATCATCCCCCCTCATAGGGGATATAAGGAGAGGAAAGGTGGAGGTAATTAATCCAATAATAGACTCTCTGGAGTCCCTAAACCCCCTAAAACCTAAGGTAGGGATGACTAAAAAAGATATAAATTCCCCTAATTAAAACAATACACCCATCCTGCCACCAGCTAACCAGCCCAGGTAGAACCCCTTGGTTCTGTCTAGGCCATCGGCCAGATAGTAGGGCCCATGTTCACTATAAAGGAACAATAGTTTATGGTTTAAAATATAAAACTAATCTAAATATATATCTATTTGATTATAATGATACATATTGGGATAGATGTGTTGATGATCAGAAACCCATGTCTGGTGGAGTCTTTTTATTATAAGAATGATAATTTATATGGAATATGAAGAATAAAAAAAATCCCTTGAGTACAGTGTATGTATAATATTTTATTTCCACCAAATAAAAAACTCATCTAATATAGATTAAGACAAAACTAAAATATTTGAGATTGGAGATAGTGCTACCCATGATGGTGGTTCATGATAATCAATGTTCTATTAATCTTTTTAGAAACCTATTTCAACATTCATAATCTATGTACATTGATATTATGTGCCATTTTGTCAATTAGAAGTTGGAAGAACGATATTCCATGATGAATTTTGTTCTTATAAAGGAACAAGTGATATATTGTTTTTACCAAACCAATGGAAAATGATTCATTTTATAAATTGAGGTTGATTATAGGATTTCAACTTGATATTATTAATGTTTAGGTATGGTGGTATTCCCCTCTATTACTTGTTGTTTAGATATTTTTATCAACGTTATAGAAATATAGAAACATAAATTGAAAGATATATATTTTCTTTATAGGGTAGAAATATATTATTAAGATGTAGTTTTTCAAATGGGGAAATATATGAGTTCATCATATATATGTGGTGTGTGTGTACGATATGTCTTGAAATTAGTTCTTTGAATTCTTTTGATGTGTGAAAAATTCTAACATGTTTATTGATAATGTGTATCATATGTTTTTTTGGAACATGTACGGTAATAATTTTGAAAAGATGTATTTAGAAGGTAAGTGGAGGTGACTTTCTAGAAGTCAATGTCAGTTACTCTTATGGGAAACTTTGAAATTATTGGTCATTATTATTATTTCCTACATAGATTTTTCTCATGTAGACTTTTAATGATTTCATGATGATTTCTTACTATGTTTTATAATTTATGAAAATAAAAATAGTGAGATTATTATGACCAGGTTTTTGTTTGAGTGTGTGAAAGTTCCCCAAAAGATGTTTGATATTAAAAAAGGGGGTTTGGTTATTGAATATTTGATGAATTAGATGATATTAAATCATTTTCTACTATATTTTATTTTCAACACTTGAATCATATTCAAAATCATACAATTTCAATATTTTTAGATTAGGTTAAGGTAATTTATTGATTTGAACGTGTTAAGAAGAATTTTGGAGTTGAGGTTTGTTTTTTTAATTTTTTTAAGTAAAATAATATAATTATATTATATTATATTGTTAAAAACACATCATGGTTTCATCCCTAAAGGTAAAAATCATGTCTATGACTATAAAAATACTAGTATATCAACCATGGTTTTTAAAAAAATACATGTATTCCATAGGGAAGATACATTATGTTATGGTGTGTGGAGTCTAGTCATAGTGTTTGGTAGATAATGGAAAATGGGGAACTAATTATATGGTTTTTTGTTAAGAGTGAATTTGTTTTGGAGGTTGAAATGATCATGGTTTGGTTTTTGGATGATAAAAAATAGGGACTACTCTTGGTCTTTATTTGGGAGGAAAAATGATCAAGTCTCTACATCATGGTTCAACCATCATGATCATGGTTGTATAATGATAATTTCATGGTTCTTCAATCCATGTGGAATTGGCCATAATGGTATTTCATAGAAAAAAGAAATATTGAGAATAATTTAATGGTGGATTCAGATTAATCTTGGTATATAAGTAGTTTTAAAATGGTTCAGAGTATCTGATATGATTATGTCATAGTCATATGTCACCACATCATGGTTTGTGAGAGAATCTATATTTGAGATGTTTTGATGATGTGTATTTTTTTCTAGAACATGGGATACTCTAAATTTAACCTTTATGATTCTAAAACATATCAAGAGAGAAATTATGGGTTTATTAATCCAATGGATAGGATTTAAGTGAGAGAAGTGTGAATTTTATCTTTTTTTAGATTCTAGATTTTAAATTTAAATTTTAATAAATGATTGTTGTGTTATTGTTGTGTAATTTAGTGGTATTGTAAGAATTAGATAGAGAGTAGTGAAAAAGAATAAATTCCTAGAGGAATAATTCAATTGATTAACTTAAATATTTATTGAAGGAATGATTTACTAGTGAAGATAAAATTATTTCTTTGAAGAATATGGACTAAAATGGCTTTATAATGGGTTACTGAGATGGAATGAGGGAATAACACTTTTTTTGTTAAGATAACTAGCCAAAAATTATATTAAAGACAATGAATTATTGATTTCCTTGATACATTGATACATAGTTAGTGTATTTTCATTAGACATGTCACTTTTTTGGTGAATTGAGTAAAATCTTATAATCAGTGCATTTACTTTATATATTTGGTTGTTTTGGATGCTTGATTTGTATTTATAGATTCAATTTTTTATTTCCAATGTGATAATGAGATATATTCAACAATAATTTTTCAACACACTAGTCTACCCCCATGGTGTTTTGAGACCTTTTTATATAGAAAATTTTATGTCTATGGTATGAGCTATTAGAAGCATTGAAAGCCTAGTATAGATTGGTACAAGATTTTATGTCACTATTATAGTTATATAGAGAAATTGGATACCTTGGTAGATTCAAAACCTAAGAGTGGGTAGGGTAAGGCATGTGATATTCCTTGAGTATATATGGTAATGAAATCACATATTATGCTTTATCAGATATGTTTGAGGTATGATAAGGTCAAGATAGTTGGATTCTAAGAATTTATTATTATTCATGTGAGCCTAAGGTCGGTATGATGTGACTCATAGGATTATCATTCTGAATTGACTGGTTATGGGGCTCATATTTATGTATTATCTTTTCTATAGAGGAAATATAGTGGGTGTTTTTATATTATATAATGTATGAGGTTTGGGTTTTTGTTTTCCCTTTATCACTATATAGGTAAGAGAGAGTTGATCTATGTGGTTTAGGGGATAGATTGGACGGTGTAATATGGTTTTTTCATTATGATGATGTTCTTAGTTATTTTTAATGGACATGACTATATTGGAAGGATGTGAATATTATGAATCATGTAGGTAAGTATTTAGAGAGAGGTGTAGTATATACTGATAAAGGTGGTATTGTATGATGATTATGTAAATGAGTGTGATTCATTTTCCATATGATGTTTTGTATGAATTTGATCATGTTTTGGATAAAAATGAGCTTTTGACAGAAATGTATTAAGGGACTTTTAGGTCATTATGGATGTGTGAGTGTATTAATGAGTATTCATGATAGGATGTCATTGATTTGAGTTTCAACATGAATGATTCCATTAAATAGGGTAGTAAAGGGGAATTTGATTGGGTTTTCTAGCATTTTTTTATGTGAGTAGTGTTACATTCCCATACCGGAAGCTACTATATGGTGCTCCGGGCCGATTCTCCACATGAACTCAAGCACGCCTCCCTGTACGCCATAAGTTATAGACTAGAAAAAAGGGTCTAGATGAGTCACATGGGAAGACTATACCATCTTTACTAGTGTCATAACCCGTCCCTCGAGCCTGTGCCGTGACTACCCCAAACCCGCCTCCCATAGGCCAGGAGTTGGTGACTAGCACTGGAAAGGCATATCCCTTAAATGGAAAGGCATTTACTTTTTAACATGTACAGAAACACAGTCCAAGAACACAACAAGAAGCAAACACACAGACTAGAATGCAATAAGATGAAACCACAAAGTAAACTCATGTAGTAAAAGAGTGATAAAAGTAAAAAAGGGGTCGGAATACAAGACCAACTGTAAAAGTACAAGTAAAACTGGAAGTACAATACAACTGAAATAAAAAAGGAAAATAGCTACTGGGTCGTCCTTCGAGGTTCCTACCTGTAGGGTAGGTACATATCGCCTCCACAGCACTCCACGTCTGTCAGTCGCCTCTGCGTCACGTCATGTCGAATGGTCCACCTCTGAGCATCGTCCAGTCCTAGCTCCCTCTGCCTCGATCAACGTTGTACGTCGTCTGTACCAGACATGACAAGGTGTGGGCGAAGCCCGTGAAGGGGTGAGTATAACGATACTCAGTAGGGACCCCAAGACCCTCGTAGGTCTCCTAGAGTTCCACAAAGGAAAAACCACAAAGCAAGACATCAACACTACTTAGGTATATGCTCATACATATACCTAAGTTATTAATATATACTCATCTCATACATGAGGGAAGGAAACCACATAGGTAACACCACAAAGGTATAAGTACCACACAGGTAACACCACCAAGGTAACTCTATGAAGGTAGAAGTACCACATGGGTAACACCAGAAAGATAGAAGTACCACACAGGTAACACCACGAAGACAATACCACAAACGCAGAAGTACCACACAGGTAACACCATGAAGATAGAAGTAACACATAGGTAACACCATGAAGATAGAATTTCCACATAGGTAACACCATGAAGATAGAAGTACCACATAGGTAACACCACAAAGATAGAAGTACCACAGAGGTAACACCAAAAAGATATAAGTACCACACAGGTAACACCACGAAGATAGAAGTACCACATAGGAAACACCACAAATATATAAGTACCACACAAGAACACCACGAAGATAGAAGTACCACACAGGTAACACCATGAAGCTAGAAGTACCACACAGGTAACACCACGAAGATAGAAGTACCACATAGGTAACACCACAGAGACGATACCACAAAGGTAGAATTACCACACAGGTAATGACATGAAGATAGAAGTACCACATAGGTAACACCACAAAGATAGGAGTACTACATAGGTAACACCACAAAGCTATAAGTACCACACAGGTAACGTCGCGAAGATAGAAGTACCACATAGGTTACACCATGAAGCTAGAAGTACCACACAGGTAACACCGTGAAGATAGAAGTACCACATAGGTAACACTATGAAGACGATACCACAAAGGTAGAAGTACCAAAAAGGTATCACCAAGAAGCTAGAATTACCACACAGGTAACACCATGATGATGGAAGTCTCAGCTCACACCAGGTATAAGTAAAGTATAAAAGTACAGATGATCAGTCGTGAAGCTAGATCATATTATTCTGTCAAGAGGCATTGTTGCTGACCATATGAAGTCTGACCCACATAGAATCAATAGGTACTAACCCCCGCAATGACCCACATAGGATCTGATACACCCAGGATTGATAGGTAACTAACCCCCGCAATGACTCACATAGAATCTGACCCACAGAGGATCGGTATGCGCTGACCCACACAGGATCACTGAGCGCTGAC
Source organism: Viscum album (assembly GCA_963277665.1). Classification (NCBI taxonomy): domain Eukaryota; kingdom Viridiplantae; phylum Streptophyta; class Magnoliopsida; order Santalales; family Viscaceae; genus Viscum; species Viscum album. Next base: position 402,420,902 of record OY728126.1, read on the forward strand.
TCACACAGGATCTGACCCACCCAGGATTGGTATGTGCTAACCCACACAAGATCATTGAGAGCTGACCCACACAGGATCTGACCCACACAGGATCAGTGCTGACCCACATAGGATCGCTCGTTACTAACCTCCATATGGTCCGTCTCCAACCTCTACCTCACTACTAGCCACTGGATTCCTGCTAATAGCTAGTTTGGGAGAACAAATCCTCTAGCCATAGGTCGTACCTCAACTACCACGAAGTTCCACGAAGAAGTATCCCAAAGGTCTGTCATGTCATAAGGGACCCAACGCAAATAATGGCGCATCAATCGGATGCCCGGTCTGTAAGTTATTAGTGTTTATGCTCTAAGGGCCCGGTTGGATTCGGGTTCAATCCAACCTAGTCGTACACAAACTTTATTCAAAACTCAAATAATTTATGTCAAAATTATCATCTTGATCCAAGGATTCCATTTCCACAGACAGTTCGTCAAATGAACATCTGGTTCTCAAGATATGGTCACAAAGGCATATCTGGGTCTAGATGGGCCCGGGTCCAGTCCGACCTGGCCTGGCTCAGAGTGAAGCCCGCGGTCGGGTGGCCCTCCATGGTGGAATCCTCCCTAGATGACACTCGGGGTGAGCCCCCATCCCCCCCCCCCCCCCCGATTTACCCGAACGGTCCAGTGGATCGTTCGGTCTCCTTGTTGGCACGTGGGACCGCTTCTCGGTCCCGCTCGGTGTAACGCGGCTGGCCGGAACGGTCGGCTGGTTCTTTTCCCAGTGGCGTGGATGCATGCTGCTACTCCATCACGGTCAGTCAGATGTCAGCCACCCTCCTTCCTCCACTACGGCCAAACGGTCGCGGTCTCCAGCTTCAGCAATGCGGACGCACGCCGCTGCTTCGCCACGCAGTCGGCCGACGTGTTGGCCATCACCCTGCTCCTCTATGGCCGACAGGCCACGGCCTCCTCTTTAGGAGGCACGGATGTGAGCCGCCCTCCTTCCACGCCGTCGGCTGGGTGTCGGCCACCACCTTCTTTTGCGAGCTTTCGCAGCTTTGTTCCAAGCCCGAAAATTATGACGTTTTCATATTCACTATCCTCGAGTAGCAATATTTGCGTCCATATGTATTGATCAATGAGACATTGTTTTTTCAGTGTGCTTAATTATTTGGCGTTGAGAACTCACAAAGAACACGCGAAGAATGAAAGAAAAGGTTCGAGGTATAAGTGTGGAACAATAGTCATGTTTGTTTGTCCATCGTCGATGTGAATCAAGAATATGAAGAATCAACAAAAAGTTTTAATAATAATTCAAATTAAAACCCCTACCTTCTTTTCTCGTTGGAGACGGTGTGAGGAAGGAGATGAAGATGATGAAGTCATTGACATCTGTCTCTCCCACAACAAGCTCCAAATTCAGTTCCTCGTTCTTGATCTGGAGAGCGTTCTTCATTGAAGAGGTTCTTCATTTAGAGGATGTTTCTCAAAAGTCTCTCCTTTTCTAATCATTTTACCCATGAGAGGTGTGGTTCCAAATTAATAAGTTAATATTTAATGTTGGCACATCAATGGGGAGATTCCAAGAGTTATTAAAAATAACTCTTAATTAACAATTTGATTCATTAATTCAGAATTAATAAATCCTATTAATTAAAGAGGAATGTGGTTACACATTTTGTGTAACCGGTAATTTAATGCCCTGCATTGAATGTCCGACCACCCTCATGTGGTCCCCACCTTCATGATTCAAATGGGAGGGTTTAAAAATAAAATAAAAGTAATTATTTTATTTTATTATTTGTCTAACCCTCCCACGAAAAATCTAAAAAACTAACTTCTACCCTCAACCTAATGCGATCGTGGTGAAGGTCTCCTTAAGCGAATATCGGTGCTACAATTTCAATGGTGTCCTTGGATTTCAATTTTGAGCACCAGTTCAAAAGTTACAAAACATCGCTTATGCTTTTACTGAACGTACCTAAAAAAAAGTTTGAAAAAATATTAACATTCACCCTCGACCCGCGCCGGTCAAGGTTAGGATTTGTCCAAGTAAAACACGCCCCAACAAACCCAATGGTGCTCTTGGATTTCCAATCTGAATTATCGTTTAAAAGTTATGAATTTTACAATAAAATAATTGTCACTTAATTATTTTATTTATGGCCAAAAAATAACTTTCACTGGTGGATTTCTTAGGCCAATGTTAGTATCTTCCTAAATAAATAATACCCTCACAAGTTTAGCGATGGTATCGGATTTTTAATCTTATTTACCGTTTGTGAGTTATAAACATTTGAAAAATAAAATAACTTTATTTAATTATTTTATTTATGGTTATTCCTTTTTCGGGTTTTCTCACAGGAGGCCTGCACTGACTAAACTTAAGTCGCGCCTAGGGTAAACCCGCCATCCTGAGTGTAATGGTGCCCTTGGATTTTTGATCTGAGTAATCATTTAAGATTTATTCCAATTTTTCAGGAAAACTGCTTACGCGCGCTAATTAAAGCTTAACAAAACTTTGACGTATCATCTCGAGCACTCCGAGCCTCGGAATCGCATGACGTCAGATTTCATGGTCTCAAAATAATTCCATATAATTAATTAAAAAAATTATATAGAATTTTTGGGATATTACATTCTCTCTACCTTAGGGATTTACGTCCCTGAAATCCACAACATAGACTAAGGAAACAAATGGGGGTACTGAGCATGGATCTAAGCCTCCCGCTCCCATGTGCTCTCTTGGAGGTTCCCGTGCTGTCAGTGAACACGCACCAGAGGTATCGACCACCCATAAAGGACCTTCTCTTGTCGATCCTCAAAATCCATTGGGAACTCTGTAAAAGTCACCCCCATCATCAAAGTACAACTCTCCCTAGTTAAAAACGTGTGATGGATCATGCACACATATCCTTAGCTACGACACATGGGAAACATTATGCACTCAGTGCATTTGTGGGAAAAGAGATAGATGGTATACCACCTATCCCACTCTGCTGAGAATATATAAAGGTCCGATGAACCTTAGAGATAACTTGTCGTCTGGGTCAAATCTCTGCAAACCTCATCGAGGTGAGACCCGTAGGAAGGCATGGTCTCCCTCCTCCAGTCGGCATAAGACTTCTACCGGATCTAAGCAGTTTTCACTTTCTAACAAGTGAGGTATCATGATACAAACTCTACAACTACTATTTGGAACTAAAAATTTAACACTCTTTTTTCCACGAGGGTAAGTCTGGCCAACTCAAGAGTGATCGAATGCACCCTCCTATGCATGAGTTTATCCTGTGCTGCATGGGTTTCCTTTTTTGCCGACCAAGGAAGATCTCATTCCAACATTGTAGGTAAACCACAACATTTTTTCCTAATACAGTTAATCTGAGTATGAACTGTGGATGTCCAGTCCATACCTAAACTAACATCATAAGGCCTCGATGCTGCCACCAAGAGGTTCCAACTGAAACTCTCACCTCAACGGTCAGATCACTTCGTCGGTGTAAGTGTGATTATTGAGTCTCCTCCCAAAGGTATCTCTAGACATGTGGGTCAAGTCAACGGATTAACTAGAAACTCTAGGTCTTGGACAAGATTCATGGATGGAAGGAATGATTGGTATCTATGTCTATTAATACGACAGCTAGTAGTAGACACAGGCCGTTCATCAAATCATTCCTAGATCCCTTAAGTCTCACTCCTTGACCATTTGCAGCTACTCCCTTCCCCTGTCCTCTAGCTCCCTGAGCCTGGTGGGGACCACAAAGGGGGGTGGTTGTAACATGTCGAAATTTACACCACCTCATGATGCTCTCTTAGCTATGCTTCCATGTCTTCAGCCCTGCAGATTCATCTATCCCTAACACTTCTTCTTCCCAAAACATTTTTACATGCCCAAGTCTCTGAGACTGGCGCTAGTTTCCTGCTTTCCCACTACTAACATTCATTGGTTGTATCAGCTCTTCCAAAGAACATTCAACCGAAAAGGTTCTCTCTAGCACCCTAATATAGGTAAGAATGCATATAAGAATAGTGATGGCTCAGACGTCCTTAAATACACCGCGCTCGGAAGTCCGAGCCCCTAAGTACAGATCGTATCATATTCATAGAGTACTAGGAATGGTTGGTATGCCTCAATGAATACTCATATACTGACATTTCATCCTTATGAAGCTATAGAAGCTCTAGAGAACTCTCAGCCACCTCCTTAATCCAGTCCTTAGCCGCCTATGAGTCGGGCTCACCTCAGAACCTGAGGGGTATCTGATGCTGAAACTCATGTAAGGAACTAATACTAAATGTGTCCTCTACCAGTATCACTGGTTGTAACTGCATCCCAATGAGTGGTGGTGTTGTTGGTACACCACCTAAAGGTACCAACATAGTAAGAGGTCCCTGCACCAGAGCCTCATCGCTCAGTGGGCCATCATCGTGTACTCTCTCAGGAAACCTGGGTGGCTATCTTTGTGGCGGAATCCTGATAAGGAAAAGGTGTGACATGGTCATTAAGTTATACCTGGTGAGCTGACTCCAAATAAATAGAAAGAAAAAATTTTCAAAAACACACGCAATCAGTGTTTTCATGCGCTGAGTCAGAAATCAGAATTCAGGGTCCTAGTGTATGGATACGTCGGTCGTCGCACCAACACTGGACTCCTCAAACTAAAAACCACACTCATAACACTTAACACTATTTCCACACGGAAAAGATCATAGTCCTAGTTTTTCGATAGAACCAAACTCCTCTGATACCACTCTGTCATGACCCATCCCTCGGGCCCGTGTCGTGATTACTCCAAGCTCGTCTCCCATAGGCTAGGGGATGGTGACTAGCACCGAGAAGGTGTATCCCTCAAACGAGAAGGAATTGCCTTTTTAACCTGTACAGACAAACAGTCTAAGAACACAACAATAAGAAACCACACAGACTATAATTCAATAAGATGCAACCACAAAGTAAACTACTATAGTAAAATAGGGTTGAAAGTAAAAAGGGGCCAGAATACAAGCTCAACTGTAAAAGTAAAAATAAGACTGGAAGTACAATACAACTAAAAGAAAAAGGAAAACAGTTATCAGGTCATCCTATGAGGTTCCTACCTATAGGGTAGGTACAGATTTCCTCCTCATCATTCCACGTCTGTCAGTCTCCTTCGCGTCACGTCACGCCGAATGGTCCACCTCTGAGCACCATCTAGTCCTAGCTCCCTCAGCCTCGATCAACATTGTACGTCGTTGATAAAACACAATTTTATTGAATATTTTATTGATAATAGATGATATAATTTCCTAAAATTATTCTAAATATGTTCAATTATGAAATATTTGGGATTAAACATTCATTTTCAAATTAGATGAAAATTCCAGTTTTACCCTTTTAAAATTCACTATAGTATTTCTGGAATAAATATGTTTCTGTAAATTATTTTGACTTAAAATTTTGTAACTGTGCTTTTGACTTAATGGGATACAAATTCTATTCAGGAAATGTGAGTTGGATCGTGCGTTTGAGAGGAGTAAATGGGCCATGAAGACAAAGATGGACTGAACTATCCAGATTGGACATCACTTCACCATTTGGGTCATATCTTCTTTATCCGGGCCTGGATTGGGCCCAAATTTTTAAGGAAGCTCGGGGAAATTATTATTCACATCCCATACTTATAGAAGGCTGGCCAATTTATGAGTTTTAGAGGTCAATTATGCGGTGAAAGTGGGATTAAAATATTTTTCCGAATTTCCCTTTCACATTTAATAAAGTTATGTAACCCTAGCCCTCACAAACTCTATTTGAAGGGAGTTTTCACTCTTTAGGAAGTCTTGTTGAGGATTTGGTAATTTTTGGCCGAAAGGGTGTCTCTTGCGAGCCCCTCACAACTCTTGGAAGAAGTAATGCTTTTTGAAATCCTCTCTTCCAAAAAGGCTCTCCTCTCCCTCCTCCTCTTTGTAATTCCTTTCTTTTATGTTTCTATCTTGAATTTTTCTTCAATTAATCTTCTGTGTTCTTACCTTTTATTCTTATATTAATCTTCCTAATTGGGTTGGAATCAAGAGTGGAGGTGATATTGGGTTCTACCCTTTCAATCCTTTTCTCATGCAAAACGTCTCCACGATGACCACACCGCCCATGGAAGAGTAGTTTTCTTAGTGATCGATCTATCTTCTACCCTCTTCATTTAATTATTTTGAATCACTGAGATACTGTAATTAACTTTATATGATCCATGAATTGTGTTTTTAAATTATAAGAAACTAATAAATTAATTGAACAATTATCACAAAAACACGTGAGGTCGATATTTTGTGTAAATTGTGAGAGCGCGATCTTAATCGGTAATACAAGACCACACGGGATAAATTTGTAGAGTTCAAATATAATCCATAAACACAATTCATCCTCATTTCCAGAATGGATATGTTTTCTAATTAACCACTGAGCATAATCTAATCTTATAATAACAATCAAAGCAAGGTGATGCGATTGCTTTTTCCGAAGCTAGCCTAGGGTTTAAGTAATTTCATCTTTGTGGTTAAGTTAACTCTTGTTGGATTTGAGGGTTAAAAAATTAGGGGATCATAATTAAGTGGATATTGATTTAAATGATAATTATTAATAAGTAAATAAAGATGTAGAGTTAGATCTATTACACTTTCTAAAAATATTTTTCTAAAAAAACATCTTCTCGTTGTGCTTTCTTAATCAACTTACATTTCAAAATTAAAAACAAAAAAAAATACAATATTCTTCCCACAAACTTCTTCAAGATTTATAAACTATAAACAACCCCCATACTTTCAAGTAGTGTTTTAATTATATTCTATTTTATTTTTAGAATACATTTAAGAAGTTGTTTTAATTTACTTCCTCCTTTGAGAAATGACCTTGGTCAGCCACTCTGCTGCACCTAAGTACCCCAAAAACCACTAATCACTTGAGGGAACCCACGACAGCACTCTTTTAGTTGTTTTCACCAGAAATTACAAGGTGCGGGAAAACCTGTGAAGGGGTGAGTATAACGATACTTAGTAGGGACCCCAAGACCCCCGTAGGTCTCCTAGAGTTCCACAAGGGAAAAACCACAAAGCAAGACATCAACTCTACTTAGGTATATGCCCATACATATACCTAAGTTATCAAGATATACTCATCTCATATTTGAGGGAAGGACACCACATAGGTAACACCACGAAGGTAGAAGTACCACATAGGTAGCACCATGAAGGTAACACCACAAAGGTAACTCTAAGAAGGTAGAAGTACCACACGGGTAACACCACAATGATAGAAGTACCACATAGGTAACACCACAAAGACAATACCACAAAGGCAGAAGTACCACACAGGTAACACCATGAAGATAGAAGTACCACACAAGTAACACCATGAAGATAGAAGTACCACACAGGTAACACTACGAAGATAGAAGTACCACATAGGTAACACCACGAAGATAGAAGTACCACATATGTAACATGATGAAGATAGAAGTACCACACTGGTAACACCACGAAGATAGAAGTACCACACATGTAACACCATGAAGATAGAAGTACCAAAAAGGGAACACCAAGAAGATAGAAGTACCACACAGGCAACACCACGAAGCTATAAGTACCACACAGGTAACACCATGAAGATAGAAGTACCACATAGGTAACACCACGAAGATGATACCACGAAGGTAGAAGTACCACACAGGTAACACCATGAATCTAGAAGTACCACACAGGTAACACCACAAATATATATGTACCACACAGGTAACACCACGAAGCTAGAAGTACCACACAAGTAACACCATGAAGATAGAAGTACAACACAAGTAACACCAAAAAGAAAGAAGTGCCACACAGGTAACACCACTAATATAGAAGTACCACACAATTAACACCATGAAGACGATACCATGAAGGTAGAAGTACCACATAGGTAACACCACAAAGATAGAAGTAAAACATAGGTAACACCAAAAAGATAGAAGTATTAGCTCACACCAGGTATAAGTGAAGTATAGAAGTATAGATAATCAGTCGTGAATCTAGATTATCTTATTCTGTCAAGAGGCACTATTGCTGACCATACGAAGTCTGACCCACATAGGATTGATAGGTACTAACCCCCGAAATGACCCACACATGATATGACCCACCCAAGATCGATAGGTAACTAACCACCGTGATGACCCACACAGGATGGGACCCACATAGGATCGGTATGCGCTGATCCACACAGGATCGCTGAGCGATGACCCACACAGGATCTGACCCACATGGGATCTGTATGAACTAACCCACACAAGATCCCTGAGCACTGACCCACATAGGATCTTACCCACACAAGATCGGTGCTGACACACACAGGATCACTCAATACTAACCTCCGTATGGTCTGTCTCCAACCTCCACCTCACTGTCAGCCACTAGATTCCCGCTAATAACACATTTGGGAGAACCTATCCCCAAGCCATCGGTCATACCTCAACTTCCATGAAGTTCCACTAATAATTATCCCAAATGTCCTTTATGTCATAAGGGACCTAACGCAACTGACAGCACATAAATCGGACGCCCAGTCTTTGAGTTATTAGTGTTTCTCCTCCAAGGTCCTGGTTGGATTCGGGTTCAATCCAACCCGGACATACTCCAACTTTATATAAAACTCAAATGGAGTATACCAAAAGGATCGTCTCGATCCAAGGATTCCATTTCCTTAGACGGTTCATCAAACAGATGCTCGGTTCTCAAGATATGGCCATAAAGGCGTATCTGGGTCTAGATAGGCTCGGGTCCGGTCTGACCCGGTCGGACCGACCCGGCACGGTTAGGGTCGACCTGACATGGTCCAAGTCTGACCTGACACGTAAAGGGGTGGCCCAGCCCAGCCCACTGGGTGCGGCCCATGGTTCATCCTGCGGTTGGGTGGCTCGCCATGGCAGGGTCCCCCCTAGCCAACACCGAGGGGTAGGCCCCCCGTAGTTTACTCGAACAGTCCAGCAGACCATTCAGTCGCCCTTATGGCATGTGGGACCTCTTAGAGGTCCCGATCGGTGTGACATGGCAGGCCAGAACGGCCGACCGTTTCTCCTCTCAGTGGTGCGGACGCGCGCCACTGCTCCGTCGCGGCCGGTCGGATGTCGGCCGCCCTCTGTCCTCTGCCGCGACCAAGTAGCTGCGGTCTCCAGATCTGGTGGCATGAACACATTCCTCCACTTCACCACCCAGCCGTCCGATGTTCTAGCCGCCACCCTACTCCCCCATGGCCAATGGGTCGCGGCCTCCTCTTCTGGCGGCGTGGACGTACGCTGCCCTCCTTCCACGCGGTCGGCCGGGTGTCGGCTGTCGCCTTCTTCCGCAAGCCTTCGCAGCTTCGTTCCAAGCCCAAAAATTATGACATTCACATATTCACGATCCTCAGGTCACAATCTCCACGTCCATATGTCATGCTCAATGAGACATTTTGTTTTCAGCACGCTTAATTATTTGGCGTCGAGAACGCATGAAGAATGCGCGAAGAACGAAAGAAAAGGGTCGAGGTATGAGTGCAGAATGATGGTCATGTTTTTTGTCCATCATCTATGTGAATCAAGAATATAAAGAATAAACAAAAGGTTTTAATCATAATTCAAATTAAAACCCCTACCTTGTTTTCTCGTTGGAGACGGAGCGAGGAAGGAGATGAAGATGATGAAGTCACCGACGTCCGTCGCTCCCGCAACAGGCTCCAAAGTCGATTCCACATTTTTTATTCGGATAGAATTATTTATTGAAGAGGTTATTAATTTAGAGGATGTTTCTCCAAAGGCTCTCCTTTTCCAATCCTTTTCCCCTTGAGAGATGTGGTTCCAATTTAATAAGTTAATATTAATGTTGTAAAATCAATGGAGAGAATCCAAGAGTTACTAAAAATAACTCTTTATTAACAAGTTGATTCATTAATTCAGAATTAATAAATCCTATTAATTAAAGAGGAATGTGGTTACACATTTTGTGTAACTGGACATTTAATTCACAGAATTAAATGCCTGACCACCCTCATGCAGTCCCCACCTTCATGATTCAAATGGGAGAGTTTAAAAATAAAATAAAAGTAATTATTTTATTTTATTATTTGTCTAACCCTCCCATGAAAAATCCAAAAAACTAGCTTCTAACCTCAATATATTGCGGTTGAAGTGAAGGTATCCTTAAGCTAATATCAGAGTTGTGAGTTCAACAGTGTCCTTGGATTTCAATTCTGAGCACCGGTTCAAAAGTCACAAAATGCTGCTTACGCATTTACTGAACGTACCTAAAAAAAGTTCTGAAAAATATTAACAGTCACCTTTGACCCATGCCGGTCAAGGTTAGGCTCTACCCAAGTGAAACATGCCCCAAAAAACCCAACAGTGCTTTTGGATTTCCAATCCTAGTTACCATTTAAAAGTTATGAATTTTACAATAAAATAATTGTCACTTAATTATTTTATTTACGGCCAAAAACTAACTTTCATTGTTGGCTTATGCCGGCCAATGTTAGTATCTGCCTAAAGAAAGTGTACCCTCACGAGTTCATCGATGGTCTCGGATTTTAAATCCAAGTTACCATTTTTGAGTTATAAGTATTTGAAAAATAAAATAACTTTATTTAATTATTTTATTTACGGTTATGCCATTTTTGTGTTTTCTCACAGACGGCCCACGCCGACTAAACTTAAGTCACACCTAGGGTAAACCCACCATCCTGAGCACAATGGTTCCCTTAGATTTCTGATCTGAGCAATTGTTTAAGAGTTATTTTACTTTTTCCAAAAAACTGCTTATATGCGCTAATTAAAACTTAACAAAACTTTGACAGATCATCTCGGGCACTCCGGCCCTCAGAATCGCGCGGCGTCAGATTTCACAGTCTCAAAATAATTCCATATAATTAATAAAAAAAATTATACGGAATTTCTGGGACATTACAACCATAGTAATTTACAACATATATCAAGCATAAATAGAGGAAAAAAGTTAAATAACCAATAAACATCTATAACTAACATCTCCCAAAACTAGGTACAAACCATAACCAACAATAAACTTGGTATGTCATACTAAACATTTATAAAGAGAAAAAAACCCCAAAAAATAAATAAAAATAGAAGAATACCTAAAACAATCATGAATTCAAGTTCGGAACCTCATCCATGCATGTCTCATGCCCAAATCAACTCCCTAGCATAGGGCCTTTTCCTTTGTCCAGAGCTGCAAGCATGAAGTATGCTTAAGTACCCAATGTGGACCCGAGCAGGGTGTGTGTACAACTTTGTAGGCCACCACCAACAGTGTCTACAAAATATCCAATAAATATATAGTGGATGAAAGTGTGAGTAAATTCAAGTTAAATAAAGACAAGTTGGGTTCCAATAGTTAACAAAGTTTACTTAATACATTCCTATCATTATTCCCAATTTCAACACTTAAATCAACTTTGATACTTAGTTCACTTTTATCACATCATCAATGGGTTTGGAATTTTCATTAACTCAATACATAGGTGAAAAATAAATCAAGTTCCCTATCTCGCTAGGGATAATCACATCATCACATATACAACACACTCAACTTGAAGACTCGGTCCAGGTGGTCTCATCAAATGCAACCATTAAGAAAATAGAACATTCTCCCCTTCCCTAATCCGTGCATTTTTTTGTGGAGTTTAGAGCCTCAGTCTAACTTGACCTGTGGGCATAGATCCTCATGTCAATACCCCACTCTACTAAGCCATGTGCACAAGATTATTTTCTATTTACTACACATATACCATACCACATCCAAACATAACCAATGCCAATATAAATCACAATCCTTATCAACCAACATAGGAATTAATAGTATGCCATAACCCATTAATATATTTACTATTTACATTACATAACCATTTAGCCCAATTCTCATTTCTTATGCCTAACTCACTAAGTGTATCCACTCATTTCACCTACATTATCCCAATTAACATATCTAACCCATTATATATATTAATTCATTTAACTCATTTATCATTTCCCATGTATTATCCCACTTGTTCATTTCAAGTACAAATCACACTTTGTTTGGTACATTACCATTAACCTCATTTAACAATTTCTATGTCAATCCAAACAACCCCTAGGCCATTACCCACATCTAGGCACAACTACCCCCTTTTTATTCTTATCCATCATAAAATCAATTTAACATGTTTACCTTGGGATTTACTTAACCATAAGTCTATTCCACACTTAACATTTCTACTAAATTTGTTCAGGAAGGTCAGCGCACCCCATGGGTGGCCTCAAAATGGTTAAGTCATCCTCCATGAATCCCGTGGGGATCATGAGGGTTTCAATTTTTCATTTGAACACCCATTATATAAAATATCACTAACATCCCCAAGAACACAATGAAGGGAAAAGAATAACACAAATTTTCATGTGAAAATCCTTATAAAAACCATGGGATATAACTTTTATACCACCTACCTCAAATCCATTGATGAACACCCTCCTAATCAAAGCCTTAGATCTTGATTCAGCCACCCTTTGAAGCCTAAACCTAGATCTCATCAGAAAAAAATATGAATTTTAAGCTTTGGATGGAGGTAAGAGAAAGATGCAAACCCTAAACTAAAAAAGAGAAGTAAGAGGGGGATTAGACTCACTAGGAGCTTTGATCTGTAACTAACAACACTAAAAATGGATTAGGATCGAAAGAGAATTTCCTCTTGGAATCTTGGATTTCTAGGGTTTTTCACTAGGTATTAGAGGAAGAGAAACGGGAGGAAAATCGGGTGAGGTTCTTAAATTCTATAATGGTAATTTTTTAATTTTTTCAAACTTTATAGGGGTGCATGGTTTACCCACACGGTTTTCCAAACCATGTGAAAACTATGTGCAAGCCACTCTCCAAGGAAAGTTGGGTCGCACGGTTACCTGGGGGGACCCGCATGGTTTACAAACCATGTTCCAATCGTGAAATATTTCACTTTACAAAATTGCACAATTTTGCCTCCACCTCGCACTGTTTACTTAATCATGTCTCAATCATGCGCCAACCATGCACCTTGTATAGGTTAGCCTAGTTTTACCAACTTTTGTGTTCTGAACCACAGGAACACCCCCGAGGCCCCTCAAACTCCCAATAAACACTTGTATAACCAAAACAAGATATTTAAATCAAAATTTAAACAATGAAATACCATCACAAAGTTCAAAATCTTACAACCACCTCACCTTATAATGGCTCTTCCTTGAGCCTCATCCCCATGCCTCACTGAGCTTATGAATAAAAGAGATCGGTCCACTGGTGTAACACCCCAAGAATTTACAAATAAATTTAATATATCCTATAATGCACACAACATTGAGTCTCTGAAAAATAACACTTTCTTATAATTTTTTGAATGAGATAGTTATAACCTTGACGTTAAACATAGTAATATGAATAGTAATAATTACAATTAAATTTTATTTATAACGGTTTCACATAAATGAAACATATTTATAATAAAATGTATAATTTTTTGTAAAATAAACATCATTTTTTAATTAGTAATGTCTACATTAATTTAGGGTGAATTTTTAGTATTTTTCTGAAAGTTTCATTTTTTGATGAATAGTGAAAAATACTGCATTTTAGTTAAAAATGTGTTTTTTTTAAATAATTATTATACTTTAAAATTTATTTTGAAATTCACAATAGATCAATTATAAATATATGAATCCAATTTAAATCATTGGAATCATTTTTATATTTAAATTAGATATAAAGACTTATTGATCTATTTAATGTTCTTTTTACCCACATTCTCACGACATCTGCAGAATTATCATTAAACATAATTTTTCCACTTCTGTGAATTGAATTTCAAAAAATGTATATACATGGTTGTGATCATTAATATATTTAGAGTCTCAGAATATCAACTTAATTTTTTTGGTGAATAGTAACTTGACTCTTTGGAATAGTAATGTTACACTTATGAATAGTAATATGACCAAATGAATAGTAACCTCACCCATGAAAGTAAAAATAAAATTTAGGAATATTATAAATTAAGGTATGATATAATTATATCATATTATAAGTAAGTGAATATTTTAAAAATTAATAATTAAGTATTGGTATTTTTTATAGTCATAAATATTTAATTACAAGTTTATAATTAATAAAATAATTTAAAAAAAATATTTTCATAAAATGTATTCAAAAAATTAATATTTTATTATCTAATTATTTTATGATAATTTTATGATACATTTGTTAATTTTTTAAAGTGTTATAAAATCATTTATAATTTTAAAATCATTATTTTTCAAGTAAATGATGATTTTAATTAAAAATTAAATTTTTGATATTTAGAAAATTATTTCTATAAAATGGAGTTCATTTATGAATTATACACATATAAAAAAAATTAGAGTGAATTTTTGGAGTTTTTCTAAAATACTTGAATTTTTGGTGAATAGTAAAATACGATAATTTACGATAAATGTTAAATACATGAATTATTGATTCATAGGTGATTTATGGCTGATGTAAGCCCATAATATCTAAATATTCTTCATTATTTTAATATATTTTATGATAATTCTCAAACTTTTCATAGTCTTGAGTCAAAATAATAAACAAATGAATAAAATATTCAAAAAACACCCCTCTCCTCCACTATAAATACCACCCCTCACCACCCCTTCTCCTTACACCTTCCAAGAATTGAACCTTGTAAAGATTCTGCCCAATACTATTACCAAGCCTCTTCCCCAAGTCCAAGAACTACTGGTCTCACCAAAAGAACAAAACCAAGGGCCTTAAGGAGGTTCTCAAGGGGGAAAATCAAGAGGTAAAAACCTATTTCCTTTTCATTTAAATTTCTTTCAAGTTCTTTTCTTTTATTATAATCTCCTCACCTCCTATGTCCAAATGATCATTAATACTCAAAAATAATCTATATAATGTAATTATATAATGTTAATGTAATATCCTTCATTAAAATCCTCTCTCTCCCTCTCTTTTATTTTAAAAACGAAATCGTCGTCCTTGAGGTACCGATTTACAACCTTTGTGAACGACGGTTTTTTTCTTCAATTTATCCTTAAAAGATGGTAATGAAACCATTTTTATGGTTAAACCATACTATAATACATTTCTTAAAACCTATTTTATGTTCTTTAACTAGTATATATAACATAATATTAATTCATATGACAAAACTAGTTTGTGATGATCGAAAAACCACCAAAATAATCTAAATGATATCACTAATGTTTTATATAATGATTCATCCTAAAACCATATAAAAAATGAATTGTATAACCATTTTATATTATTTATATTCATTAATAATATATAAATTTAATTTTTTATAATTATTTCCATTTTACATGATCTTTTATACATGTATACAAGTAAACTAATCATAAAAATCAAAGAAATGAACACTCCCGAACGAGGGAATTCAATCTTATAACACATCAAAAAGGACATAAATAAACATAATAAAATCATACTAAATAAAATAAATGTTTAATAGTTTCTGAATTAAATTATTATAGAATCTAATTTCATTATCCAGGACATTAAGTTCAAGTGCATAACACTTTCAGACATAAGGTAAGGGTTTTCTCAACTCACTTTCATTTTAGTGAGATATTCCTTACTCACCACTATTTATTATGTGTGTTGTATTTATACTTCCCATTTATGTTACATATCATGAGTCTCTTTATTTTAATGGTATTAATTTTCTTGTTTTATGATCATTAATTTTATGAGGCATAAGATTCGACTGCTTGCAAAGTGGTAAGGGTTTCTTCTCGAACCACCATTTTTCATTCAGGATACACTTTCTCTCTCTCTACCCTAATTAAATTCCTATTTATTTTTATATAAATATTCTAAATTATGTTTATATGTTCCAAACCCATGTATATAGATCATTTAATACTTCTTTTATGTGGTTGTACATGTTTCAATATGGTCCCCTTCTAAATTCCACCTGATAAGAAATCCCGATTAAAAGGAACTTCCTAAATTCTTACCCGTTTTCAAGTGCACTATATAATCTCTTTTAAGCCATCATTATTTTTCTAAAATAAAAAATTATATCCTGAAAATACATCTTGGTTAATTTTTGTTTTATTTAAAAGAAACATGTCTTTCTACTTTAAAATCACATTAATATTGTCCTTAAACCGCACTAAAATGTTTTATTTCCAAAGTTTCTTAAAAACTCTTTTTACATGATTTCACTTTAGTGGGAAATAATTTATGCCTCAAATATAATTTCAATTTCCTTACCCTTTATTTTCTATTATATACATGTTTAAAATATTATTTGATGACAAATACAAATTATTTTTCAAAAGAACTCTTCTTTCCAAAGTAAAAAGGGTTCTTTCTCATCTCACTTTTACTTCTATGAGATATATGCCTTATTCACCACTATTTCCTTGTGTGTGGTGTATATACTTTCCTTTGATATATTTTTTCATGAATTAAATTATTATCATGATATTATAAGTTTAATTTAAGGTTAAAAGTGATTAGGATTTAAATGTTTCAAAGTGGTATGGTACACTTTTGAATGTTTAAAGGTTATTTTCCTCAATAATTTCATAGTTATTTTATTAGATTAATTTCATCTATGATACTTTAAAGTGGTATGGTACACTTTTATTTTGAGATATAATTTTATTCAACATATGGTGAATTCATTGGACTTAGTATGTAATGGGAATGGCCTATTATAGCCCCTCGATGCATCGATAGGTCTCATGAGAAAAACTAGACTGGGTTTTTACCCATTATATATGGTGTCTTGGTAGAGGCCATGAAGGTATATTTATGATGTTAATAATTATGCATTCCCTCATTATGAAACTAATAATTGATATTCCATGTGATTATTCAACTAGTAGAATATTTATGGTTATGTTTTATTATGGTTTTATTTAATTAGATTTTATTCCTTCCAATTTATGCTCAAGATTATGTTTTAATGACATGTGTTTTTAGTTATTCATCATTCCTTGTTGTTTATATTAGCTTCCTCTATATTACTTACCCTTACTGATCATTTGATCTCACCCCTTTCTTATGTTTTATTTTTTTCCAAGATATGAATATGGATATTATAAATGACTTATAGAGATAATCTATGAGTTATGGATATTTCTAATGGAATTTATATATTTGTTTCCTATCAAGTTGATATTTAAATTTTGTTAATGTAATCTAGATTCCAAAAATACTAAAATGGTCGGTCCTTTGGGATGTTATTCCTTGTAATCATACCAGTGTAATAAAGTAAGGCACAGACTCTGGGCTACTGGGGGTAGGGTCTTTATAGTTGGTATTAATGAAATTTTAGTAGAAACCTTGTAAACTAGATTTAGAAAACATATATTAGTGAACATAACCCTAAGATAGGCTTTTGGGATAATCATAGAAAAATATCCTAGAATTTTGTTAAGGTAGATATTATGTGGGTCTTCCTAGAAATTCATCCATGTCTATATACTAAAAGTGGATGTGGTTCTAGAACAGATGTACCTATGGGAAACAACTCTAACAAGGTGTCCTAGGCCTAAGTCAGGGTAACCTGGTACACAAAAATAGGCCTTACTACGCACCTGGTTTGACACTCCTGGGGGATATGCTTTGGATAATTTATATTTTCTTTACAAACCATTATGAAGGATTTTAAAGTAAATATGTCCTCAAAGAAACCATGTTTATGATTATGAGATTAGTTATGCATAAGATTTCCATAAATGTTAAGTGTTTTAATAGTATGAAATTATTCATTATGGTTAATAGCCTAATCTAATGCATTCCATTCTTTAGAAATGGAACCTAGTCGAAAGAATTTGAACCTCACCAATGCACGTGATTAGAAGAGTAAGAATGATAATGTATTTTATGATCTTAAGCCAATATTTATGAGGGAAGTAGTCTCCCAATTATTCTCATCGTATGAGGAAATAATATCATGTTCTAACAGGATAGAGAAATAATTATCCTAGTCTTATGGATTCAAAGGGAATAAAGAGAAGAAGAGAACAACTGGGAAAAGGAAATATAAAGGGAAGAATGGAAATAAGTATTTTCCAACATGTGGTAATTGTGGAAGGAAACACCTTGGTATATGCTTAAGAGGAAGTGGATTTTTCTTCAAGTGAGGAGAAAACGGCCACCATGATAATGATTTTAACGAAAGGAAAGAATTTTCCAATGTTCAGTGTTTCAACTATAAAGAGATAGGGCACTATGTAGACTGATGTCTCAAGCGTCAAAGGAATATACCACAAAAGAAGATAATGAATCATGGTCAATATTATGCTACTGCCACAGATGAAGAGGAATGATTAATGTGATTATGTTTGGATTTAAGAATTATGTTAATTGAGTATTTTCTCAATAATGTACTGGTTATAAGAATTATGGAATATATAAGGATTGTACTACTGTACTATTTCATTAAGGATTTTAGGTCATATGATGAATGGTACCAGGGAAAAGTGACTCGATAGCAAATTAAACTTTTGGTAAAATATATGGTTGAGGGAAATACAACCCTTAATATGTTCCTGATACTGAGATATTGATTTTGGAATAAATAAATGATTGATTTGGATAATGTAAATTGGATTTCACTTACTATCTTGGTCTAAATAATGGATTGTCGACAAAGTGGTAGAGTCTACAACACTTTGTACTTAAGGAATATATCCAATTTTCTATGTTTTACATAAGGAATAAAGAATCATGAACATATTTAATAAGGTTTTATGGAAATTCATGTATCATGCTTCAAGATAATACAAGGATAATGTAATCACATGTTTGTTTTTCATGATTAAGACCCACTTAATGTTGTTTAATAAGTTCATTATGGAAATTCGGTGACCTTGTTTCTAAAGTGTTGGATCATGATATTTTGGAAATTTTGACCATTTATAAAATGGTTGAATTTGATCTTTGCACAAGGTTTTAGAGATCATTTTACCCTATTATATAACTTGTGCCATGAAATTAAGTATTAATAGTAAAAGCCACAATCTAAGGATAAGATTATGTTTATAGAAAAATATCAAGTACTTATATTTCCTAACATTATTATAGAGTGAAATAATTTCTCAACTCTATGAGAATTATTTTGGAACAAAAACATCATCTGATTACTTTTCTTTTTAATAAATCAATGTTCTTTTAATCAATCATAGATTTATGGTTTTATGATGTTTAAATTTTTAATTATCGTGTTCTCAATCACTCTTCATCAGAACTTGGTGGTTATATTTCTCTTCCATGTATATGTTTTCACTTTATGCTAATATTCTATTATTAAAAAGACTAATTTTGTGCTGAAATTTGAATTTACTTTTCCCTCTAATTAAGAGTATATTTTATTAACCCTATTTCTAATGTGGGTTTTCCACAAAGTTATTTTCAAGTATCAATCTTTAACTTTCAAAGTGAAATTTTAAATTGTGAGGATGCAATTTATTGAAGGAGGGGACAATGTAACACCCCAATAATTTACAAATAAATTTATTATAGTCTTTAATGCACGTAACACTGAGTCTCTGTGAAACAACACTTTGTTATAATTATTTAAATGAGATAGTTATAACCTAGACGTTAAACATAGTAATATGAATATTAATAATTACTATTAAATTTTATTTATAATAGTTTCACATAAATAAAACATATTTATAATGAAATGTATAATTTTTGGTAAAATAAACATTATTTTTTAATTTTTAATGTCAAAATTAATTTAGGGTGAATTTTTAGTATTTTTTTGAGAAGTTTCATTTTTTTATGAATAGTGAAAAATACTGCATTTTATTTAAAAACTGTGTTTTTTGTTTAAATAATTATTATACTTTAAAATTTATTTTGAAATTAAAAATAGATCAATTATAAATATATTAATCCAATGTATATCAATGGAATCATTTTTATATTGAAATTAGATATAAAGACTTATTGGGCTATTGAAGGTTCTTTTTACCCACCTTCTCACCACACCTGCGGGATTAACATTAAACATAATCTTTCTACTTCTGTGAATTTAATTTTTAAAAATGTATACACGGTTGCAATCAATAATATATTTAGAGTCTAATAGTATCAACTTAATTTTTTTTTTGAATAGTAATTTGACCCTTTGGAATAGTAATGTTACCCTTATGAATAGTAATATGACCAAATGAAAAATAACCACATCCATGAAAGTATAAATAAAATTTAATAATATTATAAATTAAGGTATGATATAATTATATCATAGTATAATTAAGTTAATATTTTAAAAATTAATAATTAAGTGTTGGTATATTTTATAGTCACAAATATTTAATTACAAATTTAAATTAATAAAATGATTTAAAATAAAATTTATTTTCATAAAATTTATTAAAAAATTAATATTTTTTTAGTCTTATAATTTTAGGATAATTTTAAGGGATCATAGTTAAGTTTTCAAAGTATTATAAAATCAATTATAATTTTAAAATCTGTATTTTTTTAGTAAATGATGGTTTAAATTAAAAATTAAATTTATCATATTTAGAAAAATATTTTCATAAAATTGAGTTCATTTTTTAATTCTACACATCAAAAAATGGTTAGGGTGAATTTTTGGAATTTTTCTAAAATACTTGAATTTTTTGTGAATAGTAAAATACGACAATTTACGATAAATGTTAAATACATGAATTATTGTGTAATAGTGATGTATAGATGATTTAAGAATGTAATATATTACTCTAATTAATTATTTTAATAAATTTTATTATAATTCTCAAACTATTCATAGTATTGAGCCAAAATAATAAACAAATGAATAAAATATTTAAAAAAACACCCCTCTCCTCCACTATAAATACCACCCCTTCTCCTCACACCTTAAAAGATTTTAGACTTGTCCAAATTATGACCAATAATCTTCCCAATACTCTCCCCCATATCCAAGACCTACTGGTCTCACCAAAATGCTAAAACCAAGTGCTTTAAAGAGGTTCTCAATGAGGATAAATCAAGAGGTAAAAACCTCTTTTCTTTTTATTTAAATTTCTTTCAAGTTCTTTTCTTTTCTTATCTTATCCTAACCTCATATATAAAAATGATCATTATAACTCCATAATAATATATATAATGTAATTATATCATGTTAATGTAATATACTTCATCAAAATCCTTTCTCTCTCTCTTTTATTTTAAAAATGAAATCATCGTCTGTGAGGTGTTGATTTACAACCTTCGTGGATGAAGGATTTTTGTTATTCAATTTATCCTTAAAGGATGGTCATGAAACCATTTTTATGGTTAAATCATACTATAATATATTTATTAAAACCTATTTAATGTTCTAGAACCATTTTTTATACATAATATTAATTCATACGACAAAACTAATTCATGATGATCAAAAAACTGCCAAAATAATCTAAATGATTATCACTAATGTTTTATATAATGATTCATCCTCAATACATATAAAAAATGAATTATATAACCATTTGATCTTATTTATTTTCATTAATAATATATAAATACAATTCCAGATAACTATTTCCATTTGACATGATCTTTCATGAATGTATACAACTAAACTAATCATGAAAACCGAAGAAATGAACACTCCCGAATGACGAAATTCAATATTATAACTCATAAAAAAGTCTATAAATAAACTTAATAAAATCATAATAAATAAAATATATGTTTAATAGGTTATTAATTAAATTATTAATGAATCTAATTTTATTATCCATGCCATTAAGTGAAAGTTCATAACATTTTCGGACATAAGGTAAGGGTTTTCTCAACTCACTTTCATTTCCATGAGATATGCCTTACTCGCCAGTATTTCTTATGTGTGGTGTATGTACACTTCCCATTTATGTCCCATATCATGAAACTCTTTATTTTCATGGTATTAAATTTCTTATTTGATGAACATTAATTTTATGGGGCATAAGGTTTGACTATTTACAAAGTGGTAAGGGTTTCTTCCCAAACCTCCATTTTTCATTCGGGTTAAGCTTTCTCCCTCTCTACCCCAATAAAGTTTTTCATTTTTGTTATGAAAATATTATAAATTATGTTTATATATTCTAAACCCATATATCCATATCATTTTATCCTTCTTTTATGGGGTTGTACAAGTTTCAATATGGTTCCCTTCTTAATTCTACCTTATAAGCAATCTCGATTAAAGGGAACTTCCCAAATTCTTACCCATTTTCAAGTACACTATATAATCTATTTTAAGTCATAATAATTTTTCTAAAATCAAAAATTTTATCATGAAAACACATCTTGTTTCATTTCTAGTTTTATGAAAACAAACATTCCTTTCGTCTTTAAAATCTCTTTAATATTTTCCGTAAACTGCACTAAAATGTTTTATTTCTAAAGTTTCTTAAAAACTCTTTTTACATTATTTCACTTTAGTTGGACATAATTTATGCCTCAAATATAATTTCAATTTCCTTAACTTTTATTTTTTGGGATATAAATTTTTAAAATCATATTTTATTACAAATAAAAAATATTTTCTAAAAGAACTCTTCTTTCTAAAGTAAAAAAGTGTTTTTCTCATCTCACTTTTACTTCTATGAGATATATGCCTTGTTCAACACTATTTACTTATGTGTGATGTATATAATATCCTTTTATATATTATATCATGAATTTTATTATTATAATGATATTCTAAGATTCATTTAATGTTAAAAGAATCTATGATTTAAATGTTTCAAGGTGGTATGGGACACTTTGGAATGTTTAAAGATTATTTTCCTCAAGAATTTTTCAATGATTTTATTAGAAAAATTTCATCTATGATACTTCAATGTGGTATGTGGAAATTTTATTTAAATATATCATTTAATTCGATATATGATGAATTCATTGGACTTAGTATGTGATAGGTGGGGCCTACTATAGTCCCTCGATGCATCGTTAGGTCTCATGAGACAAACTAGACTGGGTTTTTACCCATTATGTATGGTGTCTTCACCAAGGCCTTGACGATATGTTTATGATGTCCATAATTATGTATTCATTCATTATGAAACTAGTTATTAATAGTCTATGTGATTATTAAACTAATAGAATATCAATGGTTATGTTTTATTATGGAATTACTTAATCAACATTTATTCCTTCCATTTTATGCTCAAGATTTTTTTTAATGACATGTGTTTTTAGTTATTCACCATGCCTTGTTGTTTATATTAGCTTTCACTATATTACTTACCCTTACTGAGAATTTGATATCACCCCTTTATTATGTTTTATTTTCCCCCAGGATATTAATATGAATATTATGAATGACTTGCAGGGATAATCTAGGAGTTATGGATGTTTCTAGTGGTATTTATATATTTTTGTCTTTCACGTTGATATGTAGTTCATGTATGTAATCTGGATTCCAAAAATACTAAATTGATTAGTCCTTTAGGATTTTATTCCTTGTAATCATACCAATATAATAAAGTAAGTCACCGGCTCTAGGCTACTAGGGTCAGGGTCTTTACAACTGGTACCACATATCTGATTCCCACTCCCAATATTCTTCCTGAACTTTTCCATGTTTCCAAAAAACATGAACCAAAGGAACAACCTTTCCCCAAAAAACATTCTCACTATGATCCACATTACGAACCGCATGCTCCTCAAAGGATTCATCAGCCTAAAGCTCAACATCCTCAACATTAACCACATTAGATGGATCATGGTGATACTACCAAAGCTACGATACATGAAAAACACTGTTCATGCCACTCTACCTCTGTATAAGATCCAATCGGTAAGACACCTATATGATCCTCTTCACAATATCAAATGACCCAACATACCTGGGCACCAACTTACAGGGAAACCCGAAAAAACACACTATCACCCACCAAAAACTCAAGAGGTCTACAACATTGATCATCATATGACTCCTACCAACTCTAAACCATTTCCATGCATCTCTAAATCAGATGAACCTTTTTTTATGTATTCTTTACAAGACTCGATCCCAAAAGATTATACTCTCCAAATTATAACCAAAACAACAGATATCTACATGGTCTTCCATATAGTGCCTCAAAGGGTGTCATCTGAATCATAGCTTAAAAATTGTTATTGTAGTAAAACTCAACATGAAGTAAGTTTTTTCCCCACAAACCACTAAAATCAAGGACCCAAGCTCTCGACATGTACTCTAACACCTGAATCTT
Source organism: Viscum album (assembly GCA_963277665.1). Lineage (NCBI taxonomy): Eukaryota > Viridiplantae > Streptophyta > Magnoliopsida > Santalales > Viscaceae > Viscum > Viscum album. Next base: position 402,445,131 of record OY728126.1, read on the forward strand.
GCACTCTGACTTCCCTTCTATCTATAGGTAAAAATCCATACTAAAAAACACTTGGATACCAAGTTCCTTTTGCAACCCTTTATAGAAGCGCAACGTGAATCATGGATCCCAATATGAAACTATAGTCCTTAGTACTCCATGAAACTGCACTAACTCCCAAACATATAACTCACCCAACTGATCAATGGTGAAGGTCTCCTGGATTGGAAAGAAATGTGGCACTTTAGTCAGTCGATCCACAACCAACTAGATTGCATCATTATTTTGGGGAATCATCAAAAGAACCACTACAAAATCCATTGTTACACCATCCATTTTCCATTCTAAAATGGGAAAAGGTTATAACAAACCACTTGGGCACTGATGCTTAGCCTTCACCTACTGACAGGTGAGGCATCGTGCCACAAAACCCACAACCACTTTATTTATTCTCATCCACCAAAACTATCTACGAAGATTTCGATATATATTAGTCAAACTAAGGTGCACTTCCTACTTTGAACCATGAGAATCATGCATCAAATCTTATCGCATACCTACTGGAACCACAACACGGTCATGAACATGAATATCCCCATCAGTACCAATATCCCAACAAGAATGTGACTCCTCTCCTTTAAGACTTTCCTTCATAGACAAACACTTTGGGTCCTCAAGCTAACTCTCCTTGACCTGGTTAAAAATTGCAGAATCAACTTCTATGGATGATAGGGTCATCTTCTCATTCCCATCCTGCACCTCCAGGTGTATCTCAACAAACAAGTCCATCATTCTCCACTTAGAGTTGGATTCCTAAACCACCTAATTATGAGTCTTCCGACTCAGGGAATCCACAATACAATTCTATTTTCTTAATGTATAGGCTAACTCTAAGTCAAAATACTATATGTATTCAACCCATCTTCACTGTCGAAGATTAAAATCATGCTCATAGAAGATATAATTAAGAATTTTATGGTTAGTAAACATATTAAACTGATACCTAAGCAAGTAGTGCCTCCAAAATTTCAAAGCATACACCACCATGACCAACTAAAGATCATGAGTAGGGTAATTCCTTTCTTGAGGCCTCAACTACCTTTACCCATAATCCACAACCTGATCATCCTGTATCAACACTGCCCTAAGTCCAACATCGGACACATCACAAAACCAGATGTACTCCTTACCTAGCTCAGGTAAGATCAAGATAATTGTAATCATCAACCTCTTCTTTAACTCTTGAAAAGAACTCTTGAAATCCCTAGACAACTCATACTTAACTCCCTTCTTGGTTAAGCCTGAAATTGGCACTACTAAACAAGATAAATCTTTAATGAACCTTCAGTAATAACCATCCAAACCTATAAAACTCAAAACATCAGAAAAATTATTGGGATACTCCCAATATACAACAGCCTACACTTTCTATAGATCCACCAATACACCTATCTTAGGGATTATGTGACCCAAGAAATTCACTCTATCAGTCTAGAATTTACATTTGGATATATTGGCGTAAATCATATTCTCTCTTAGTGTACCCAAGATGATGTCAATATTTTTTTCATGATCATCATGAGTTTTATAGTACACCAAGATGTTATCGATGAATAAAACTATGAATTTATCTAGATAGGGGTGAAATATTAGGTTCATCAAATCCATGAACATAGTTGGTGAATTGGTTAATACGAATGACATCACCAAAAACTCATACAACCCATACCTTATCCTAAAAGTAGTCTACAATGTGTCAGAAGGTCACACCCTCATATGATGATACCCTAACCTCAAATCAATCTTAAAAAACACTAATGAACCTCTCAGATGGTCAAATTGATCATAAATTTGGGGAATAGGGTATTGGTTTTTAACTTTCATCTGATTCACCCTTCCGTATTCAATACATAACCGCAATGATCCATCGGTCTTATTGAAAAATAGTACAGGAGATCCCCAAGGAGGCGTACTTGGATTGATGAACCCTTTAATTTTCAACTCCTCTAACCGAACCTTGAGTTCCTATAGTTCTATCAGTTCCATTCGATACGGAGGAATGCAAACTAGTTCTACCCCAGGAAGTAACTCTATCATGAACTCAATATCCCTCTAGGGTGGCAGTCCTAATAAATCCTCCAGAAAAACATCCTAAAACTGATCCACTATTGTAGGAAACACATGTTGTTCTACTCCTCTGTCATCAAGCATAAGGCATGACACTTGGGACTAAGTTCCCCCAACTACTGGAAAACTGGCCCTGCATAACCTGCTCAGACATCCCACTCACCAAGAAGGACATAAGTGTCTCCCTTGAGAGATTTTAATGTAATTTTATGATAGTAATAGTTGATATGGGACTCGTAAAACACCATCCAGTCTATGCACAAAATTAGGTCAAAACCTTACATCTTGAGGAAAAATAGATTCCACATAAAATGATATCCACCAAACTCTAAATAACAACTCTTACATTGACTGATATCCTCATCTCGCACCCCCAACAGATTATCAATTGACATAACCCCACACACACGTTCCACAGCTAGTCTCAACATAAATAAAAATTGTGCATAGATAAAAGATTGTGTGGTGCATGTGTCGAATAAAGCACTAGAATTTGTAGAAGCTATGAGAATCATACCTCAAATAGTAGATAGTCCTGCCTCGCCACCTCCAGGTTTAGTCTGAACTATGTGCATATGACCTTTCCCTCTGCCCTGGGCTCTAACCTGAGTTCCTAGTTTTCAACTACCCTAATGGAATGGATGCTCTCTCCCTGGTGTACCACATCCACCTCCATGACCAGTATGACCATTTGAGCTCCAACTGCCTGCCTGATATGGGGTAACTGACCCCCTACCCATACTCTAAATCTACCTCAAGCCTCATTATATTCCCAACTATCAAGGGATCTTATAGAACCTCTGCACATGCCCTGTTTTTTTCACATGACCGGCACTCATCTGGTGGTCGGGGACATCGACCGCGCATGTGTCCCAGTCTGCCACACTGTTAACAGAACACCTGATCTATACCCTGAGAGGATGACCCTATTTTCTAACTACTCTTCACACTACCTCCCTAGTTTAATCTTCCAAAATAGTGATTCTTTCCCTCTTAAGCTACACCATTTTCCCAACCAACGGGAACCATAAGTTCACTACTTGAGGGGCACTTCAGGTTCCCTTTTGAGATAAGTGCTTGATCCAATATTTCCAAAAACCACTTTAAGTGGAATATATTTACTTGAGACCTGATCTCATGCCTTATACCATCCTGAAAATGTTTCACCATAGCAGCCTCATCTCCAACCAATGATGGAACAAAGCATCATAGATTAGTGAAACGACTAGCATAATCCATCACCAACATTACCCCTTGGATAAGACTCATGAAATATGTATCCTTATACTTTATCAAGGTCTCTGGATAGAAATTATCTAGAAAATTATCCTATAAATCCTTCCATAACATTCTCTCAACCTTCTTGGTTTGCATTATGATGTCCCACCAACACTTTTCCTGACCTCTCAACATATAGGCTACCAACTTGACTCGAATTTTGGATGGAGTCTCCAGGTGATCAAGAATTTTCGGGATGGACTCTATCCAGAACTTGGATACCTATAGTCCACCCTCTCTGGTAAAGGTTTAAGGGTGATACATCTAAAATTTCCTAGTCATCTCAAACATGCTCAGTACAACCTGCCCCTAGTCTTGTTCCATCATTTTCATGAAGTGGGCAAGATTTTCATAGAACTGATCTTATCTATTATCCTAGATCACCACATTCTCTTGATCCACCATAAGAGGATCATTCTTAGAAACATCCTCTTGTTTTCCAACTGACACTTGATGTCGTGGTGGCATTTCTCTATAAGCCAAACATGAGCTTTAGAACATATAACATATAAATTTCACAGTTTTTATAAATATTTCACTCCACGAACCACAGACAACCACTTCACATACACTATCCAATGGGACATATCACATTCAAAAAACTAACCTTGACTAACCCTACCATGGGTCATGGCTAACATAGGGTAACTAACTCTCATGGTCACAAGTCTTACTTTAGGCAGCATTTCACAACTATTTCCATACTTACAATGTAATCCTTTTTCTCTAGGCTCATTTCCCATTTCATAACTTGTTACATTACACATTTCAACTAGATTAAACCCTTGTTAAAAACCAATATTTAACTAATATTCAAAATTTTAATTCTATTTACCATTTTCATCATTTCATTAGACACCATTTTCTTTAAATTTTCAATGAAGTGTAATGAATTCTACCTTACATACCCCACTCACATTTCCCATGTGTGCATATCATGATACATGACACTTAATTACATAGTTGGCTACAATTATGCATTAATACACATTAATTATCCACTGAAAGAGGATAATATTCATTTTTTATGTCATAATATTCATGTTCTTTATTAATCATAAACACCATTTTTAGTTCATTTTACACTTTGAACATCATTTCACATTATGATTGTAATTCTTTGTTAAAGTGTGCTATTACTTGGTACATATTTGAACACCTACTAAAACATAAAATGTTCTTGATTATATTTTCATATTTTATTTTTAGGTATCCCATGATATAAGGAACAATTCATGCTTTTGGAGCACTTGAATATTCACATTTGAAGACCACCAAAGTTGGCCTTGAACCAACAACATTCTGGGAAAAGTAAACTAGAAAACAGCCCTATAAAGCGACTATAGAGGCCACGATCAAAGCTCGATAATTCTGAAAATTGAACTAAAGATAGAGGACATCAATTATAAAATTTCATCAAACTTTGACAAGAGCTGATTTTGAGTGTTAAATAGAGTTTCATGTGGCCTAATTTGGAGATAAAATTTTGGGCTAGATTCTACATCCAAGAAAAATAGCCTAAATTTTTACACATATCTCGCAAACAAAAAATCCATTTTGGATGAAATTTTACATACAGTAAGATTACATCTATATATTAATATTTTTCTTATATGGACCATAAAAATTAGGTCATTTTTATGCTCTTTTGGACACACCTGTCAAAGGCATACAAGTTGGCTCGGAATTTTTTTTCAAGGGTAGAAAAGTCCACTCTCCCTCAAATTTCCACCCACCTTGGACTAACACTATTAATTGAGGATACTTTTACTATTTTTGGATCTACCCAAGTATTACTAAATTCATATTTAAGGAATTGGTGGTGGAGGAGTTTAGTATATTTTGTTCTTTCTTCCATTGTAATATTATGCTGCATTTTTTTCGTCTCAAGTTTGTCTTTCACATGTAAGTTGTTCTAATTCATATTAGTTTCCTAAAAAAAGTTCTTCTTATCCTATTATTCTTTTCTTATTCATATCATTTTGATACTTTTGGATCAAGTTGTTAATTTATTCACACCAAACCTTGTGAAATTATCACACAATGGTGGAGTGATCGTTATTTCATTGTCTTTTTTTTTTACTTCTTTAATTCCTCCCTCATGAGTCTACTTCCCGCTTCTATTAAAACCATAGCATAAATGGAGGGATAAACCACTTATGAGTTGATAAAAAAGAGTATAAAGGGTTTTTATTAGATGTTATTTCTCACTCCATTAATGTATAATCACTTCTTTTAATTGATAATTTTGTTTGAAGATCTTTAAATTCCTTCATCCTTATTGAATTTAAGGTCACACACTTCAAGTGCTAATATGAAACTTTACCTTGGAGTGCTCAAAACTTTGATCCTCCAAGTTTATAGGTGATTGGTATTAGGGTGTATATGTATTAAACCAGGAAGTGATGATTTTTTTTGATCTTATTAAATGAACCCATCTCAAAAATAAAAAATTGAAATAGTTGAAAAAGGAATGCACCAAATCCACCCCAAGTGATAACCTAGGATCAACTCATTCTATTAATTTGAATTAACTTAAGTCTATTAGAATTTAATTAAACCCATATAAAATCAACCCAAGTTAGATAATTCATATCCAAAAATAATCCATATAATTTATGTGTATGTAGGTTACTTCTTAGGTCTTTGAGGATTCAATAACCCAAGCTAAACTATAAGTGACCGCTTAACCCTAAAATCTTGGGTAAATTTGGACGAGACCAAATTTTGGAATCGTTTCCAGAGATCCAAGTAAGTCATCTCAACACTCATTCTATTCTCCCACATTTCTTCTATTCTCACCCAAATTATCTTATCTTTTTCTTTTCTCATTTTTTTTCTTTTGGTGCATGTCCGCCTACACTCGGGACCAATCAAACTGATAATTAGGGTGGATAGTCCTGGGGTTGGGGAGTCAAGTACACCAAGGGAAATTTTTCCATTAGATCCTAATATTACTAATACTCCATAGTAAAAAATTTATCCCATTTCAATGGAAGGTTTTCAAAGAAACCAACTCATAAACCCGAGTGGGAACCAAAATGGGAATCCAAATGAGGTAGCCCCAAACTTGGGGAATGCGGTCGATAAAACCATGAATGAATACCTCACACCTTCCTAGACCAATACACCCTCTTTCATTAGGCATGATTCCCTAGTAGAATCCCACTATGTATTCAAACCTCATGTACTAAACCACCTTCTAACCTTCCACGGGATGGAGTCAGAAATGCCATAACTTCATGTCAAAGAGTTCAACAACATTGTTGAAATCATGTGTCCATCATATCAACTTGAGTCAGTTAAGTAGACTCTCTTTCCCTTCTCACTTAAGGATCAAAAAAATAATTTGTTAAAAAATCTGAGACCTGCATAAATCCACTCCAAGGACCGATTTCAAAGATAATTCTACAAAAAATACTTCCCCCATCACAAAACAATTTCACTTAAAAAGAGAATCCAAAAATTTTTTGAAAAATAAGGGGAGTAATTTTATGAAACATGGGAAAGGTTAAAAGACACACTCAACATGGTACCTTGCCGTGGATTTTCAATCCCAGAACAAGTTTGAATTTTCTATGAATGGTTGGGTCCAGGAAACAAACAATTCATTGACATGATGTGTAATGGAACCATCAAAAACAAATCCCCAAATGATGCTTACAAGTATATAGAAGGGCTGGACAAACAAAACCAAACATGGGGGAAATCACCTTACTGTGAGAAGACACCCAAATCTAGTAGAATTCACACACTTAGGTAGGAGGAAATCCTTAGGGAAAAACTTACTGCACTCACTAGGAAGGTCGAGGAGATCGATATTAGGAAGGTCCATGAAATTCAAACTGTTGACCCTTTTTTCCAATTTGTGACAAACATGACCACAAAGAAGAAAACTTTCCAACCATCCCTTCTATGAAATATGTTATTCTAGGAGGACCACCAGTGGACTTAAATGCTCTAAAATTTCAAAATCCACAATACAAAAACACTTTCAATCCAAGGTACAATGACCATTCAGGATTCCATTGGAAAGATAACCAACAACCCAACCAATAACCTAGTCATCCACAAGGACCAAACCACTACCCTCCACAAAATTTTCAAAACCATAACCAGTTCCAACCATAAAAAATACAATACCAACACCCTCTTATCCAATACCAACAACCCATCCAGCAACCCATGCAACAACTAAAGTATCTTCCTGGGATAAACCAACCAACACAAGCCCCTTCCCAATCTGTACCTTTAACAATCCCTGAATAGTTGTGTAAAAAAATGTATAAAATGAACTTAGAAGTCTCATCCCTTAAACATGAACTTCAAACCATAAAACTGGGAAGGCACCCATTCCTACTCAGGAGGTACCATCCTTAACTTTAAGAAGAGAATCCAGTTACACACAAACCTCTCATGAACAACTCAAAGTAGTGACTATTTCAAGAAGTGGGAAATCCATTGAGAAACCTAAAAAATTCATTCTATAACCATTAAAAGCTTAAAAAATTCATGAAAATGATGAAGAACCACCCACAGATTCTGAAAAACCTAATGAGAATGTGAAGAAACTACAACCACACCAAATAATCTAACAACATGCTCCCTTCCTACAATGCATGAGGGGAAAATCTAAACCAAAACTAAATGAAACTTTGAGGAAAATCTTCTCTAAGGTTAATTTGAACATCCCCCTTCTAGATGCAATCCAAACCATTCCTTCCTACTAAAAGTACCTTAAGGACTTGTGCACTTTTAAAAGGAAATTTTCACATAAAAACCAAGTCTTTTTGGCTACTAATGTGAGTACCACCATTCAAAGGACCATTCCTCCAAAGTTAAAAGATCCAGGATGTCCATACATCAATGTTGAGTTAGTAGAGAACAAAGTTGTCAAATAAATTTGTGATCTAAGAGTTAGTGTGAACCTCATTCCTTATGCCATGTATTTTCAATTAGGGATCGAAGAACTCCAACCCACATCTGCCACTCTTCAACTTTTTGATCATAGTGTTTGAGTTCCAAAGGGGGTCTTAAAGGATGTTTTGGTGAAATTTGAAAATTTTATTTACCCAACTGACTTCATTGCCCTTGAAAATCACCCAATATTAGGTCCTAGGGAGAAAACCCCCATCATCTTTGGTCATCTATTCTTAGCAACAATCAACTCAGTCATCCGAGTCTGAAATGGGAGCATGACCATAACCTTTGGAAACATGAGTATAGACTTGAACATCTACAATGAAAAATCTAAAATCGGTGATGATGAAGAGATCCATGAGATTAATTGGATTGGTAGTGTTGATATTGAAATCAAGGAACATCAAGGAATTACTGAAGGATGTTTAAGTCAAGAAGAGATTGATTTTCTTTGTTCACGTGAGGGAAATTTTTCTCCTTGGCTTGAATCTATTTCAGATAGATCATTTGATGATTTTACTAAATCACCAATAAATTATACCATTGGTGAAATCAATAACATTGAGTCCATACCTATTCATGACACTGATCTGGCCAATTTCATGGATGAAAAATCTATTCACAAGGAATCAATTCTGTCAAGAAATCTGGACAAAGAAACTGAGTTCAATACAAAGTCCCATATTTTATTGGAAAGTGATAACCAATCCAATATAGAATTTAAGGTCCTACCTTCATCATTAAATTATGCATTCTTAGGGGACAATTGATCCTTTTATGTTTTCATTTCTTCCTCTCTCGAATCCAATCAAAATATAATGCTTCTAGATGTCCTAGGAAAGCATAAGAAAGCAATTGGATGGACCCTTTATGATATTCCTGGGATTAGTCCACTCATTGGAACTCATATGATTGTTCTTGAATCTGAATCCAAACCATGTCATCAACCTTAGCAGAGATTCAATCAAAATATTATGGATGTGTTAAGGAAAGAACTTCTTAAGTTGTTGAAATCGGGTATCATCTACCCCATTGTTGAGAGTGAGTGGGTAAGCCCAATTCAAGTTGTCCCAAAGAAAGATGGAATCACTGTGATCACCAATGAGGATGGAGAACTTCTCCCCAAAAGGGTCAGTAGTGGATGGAGAGTTTGGATTGACTATAGGAATCTCAACTATTATACCAAGAAAGACCATTTCCCCTTTCCCTTTATTGATCAAGTCCTCGTGTGAGTGGCGGGTCATCAATTCTATTGCTTCCTAGATGGATTCTCAGGGTATAATCAAATCAAGGTCTCCTTAGAGGATCAAGGAAAATTAACCTTCACTTGTCTATTCAGCACTTTTTCCTTCAAGTGCATGCACTTTGGGTTATGTAATGCCCCTAGTACCTTCCAGCGGTGCATGATGGGAATCTTCTTGGACATGGATGGGGATTGTTTATAGGTCTTCATGGATGACTTCTTTATATTTGAGGATACTTTTGAGGGAAGACTTATGAATTTTGAATGGTTTTTGTCAAGATGTGAGGATAAGAATCTCATCCTAAATTGGGAAAAATTCCATTTCATAGTAAAGGAAGGACTTGTTCTAGGACATCTGGTTTCTGGTAGAGATATTGAAGTTGATAAATCTAAGGTCGGCATCATTCATCACCTTCCATATCCTAAAAATATTAAAGAATTGAGGTCCTTCTTAGGACATTCTGGTTTCTATAGAAGGTTCATTAAGAATTTCAACTCTATTTCTCGACCACTTTGTGCTCTATTGGTGAAAGATGCTCCATTTTTATGGACAAAAATATGTGAGGAATCATTCTCTACACTCAAGTAATATCTTATCTCTCCACCTATCATGAAATCTCTAAATTGGAAACTTTCATTTGAGATCATGTGTGATACGAGTGAATTCACTATAGGAGTAGTCTTAGGAAAACAGTATGAGAAAACTCTATGTGTCATTGCTTATGCAATAAAATCTTTAAATGATGCACAAATAAACTACACCACCACTAAGAAAGAGTTGCTTTTTGTTGTCTTTTCTTTAGATAAATTTAGGTCCTATCTCTTAGTGTTGGACTCCCCATGTTTTAATCATGTTTTAATGATCAAAAATCCTATACATTCTATAAATCTTTTTAATCCTGCTTAATCTATTTAAAATCATGTTTACAGATGATTAGTCTCTTTATGCCTTAAATAATTATTGTAAACTATTTTGTTTATAATGAAATTCTCTTATGAATGATTATGTTTAATTCATTATATGAATATCATTGTTCAAGTCTGTGTACATATATTTGGCTAAGTTTGAGAAACTGTGACCATACAGATACCATGACCATCCAGACACCATGACCATCCAAACTCTGTGACCATCCAGACAATGTGACCATCCAGACATTGTGACCAGACACCGTGATCCAAATTTGTGCTACCGTTTCTTGATCTCTATACAACTATGTCATCATAGATGTCTCTTTGTTCAAAGACAAATAAGGAGACATCGTTTCAAAGAGACGTCGTTTCATGGATACACCGTTTATAGATAGACTATGACATCGTTTCTTAATCTGTTTTGTCATTTTTTTAGTTTAATTTCTAACTGTCGTATTTGAAGTTTTTAAATGCATTGACATAATTAATGTTTCTTTGTAGACATGTCACCTGATAGTATGAGGTATGAGGTTTAGAATACATGCATCCTATCAACTCCAACACATGTATTCTAAGAATAAAAAGAAAAATGTGGCCAAAAGAAATAAGGGGTGACCATGGTGATTGTGGCGACAGTTTTGATAACAGAAAAATAAGTGTGTGCGCGATAACGAACAAGAAAAAAGAATTCATAGACACATGAAACCTGACACTTCTAAATAACACATGAAGAAAACTCAAATCCTAGAGTTGAGAAAATTTCTCTACTATCAACTCTATGAAGAACACGAGCCAGATCTAGCCGACTTACGATATGCTATTTTCTGCGAGAGGACTCGATTTGTGCATCTGCTTCAGAGAACTTCTAACCTTATATCATCATTTATGATCTGTTGTGTATTATTTTTTATCTTTCGAATAGTGTTTGTGTCTGTATAAAAACATGAAATGTCTCCTGCATCAAACAAAAGGATACAAGATATCCTTTATCTTACATCTTTTTACACTTGTGTATTCCTGCAGATAAGTGTGGAAGAGGTCCCTGTGTGACCTATTAGTTCATACCCATGAATAACTATGGAAGAGGTCGTGTGACCTGTAAAATATTGTTTACTATTGTTAACCCTGATCTAGGGTGTGGATCAAGTTTATTTATATAAACTACTTGGTGGCAGGTGATCACCAAGTGGAGTGGATTAGGTCTCGGCTTGAGACTGAACCACTTTTTTTATATCTACTGTGATATTTATTTTAGTTTTCTTTGTTTTACTGTTTAATTCAGAATTCACTAAATTTACTTTGATAGTTATTCTAGGAAAGAAGTTATAATTTTTTTTCCTTATTAGAATAGCTTCAAAATTAATGTTAATAACTGATATTAATATTACTAATAATTAATCAATCTTCTAAGAAATTATTTAAATAGTAAAACTTTCATAACCGTATAACTTTGATTAAATGGGTTGTATTTAAATTTATTGGGTACCCTTTTAAGAATACATTTTTAAATATAAATTTTTATAGATACTCAATTCACCCCCCCCCTCTTGATTACTCTACTCCGACCAACATTTGGTATCAAAGGGTTGTTTATTAAGACTCTATTTTTGACCTTATTCAACTGTTATTATAGTTGTACTTTAAAGATTTGTAAATTTATGTTAATTATAAATTTATAGCTCTTTTAAAGTATTTCTTTATTATGGATAATATATTGGAAGATGATACAAGAAACATACCACCATTTTTTAATGGAACCAATTATGTTCAATGGGAAATCAAAATGAAAATGCATTTATAAAGTATGAGCTTTGAAATCTAGTCTTCAATTATAGATGAATATATAATTTATGCTACTAATAGAATCACTTGGGATGAACCTACCAAAACTTCCTACAATAACAATTGAAAAGCTATAAATGATTTATATTGCTCTTTAGAAGATGAGTAATTTAATGGGATCTATGCATGTAAAACTTGCCCATGAAATTTGGGATTCCTTGTCTGTTTCACATGAAGGAACTTCAAGTGTGAAATAAATGAGATTAAATACTAATACTATTAAATATGATAACTTTAAAATGAAACCTAATGAGCCTATTTCTGACATGTATCTCAGGTTCAACAAAATTATCAACACAATGATTTCTCTTGGAAGAGAAGTCACTTCCAAAAAACAAATCACAAGGATTCTCATATTCCTACCTAATAGATGGAGAGGAACCTCTATCTCTATTAGATATTCAAGATAAATCAAAAATCTACCTATAAAATAACTCATTGGAAAACTGATGATGTATGAAGAGGAGCTGAAATTAAACAAGGAAGAGGAGGATGAACCCAAAATAAAATATATAACATTCAAGACCACCACCTCTAAACACAAACAGAAAGAGAAATTGGATGTTTATATAGAAAGTTACAGTTGTGAACAGTCATCATCTGACAGTGATGAGGATATGGCTCAAATAGCCATAAGGTTTAAGAGATTTTACAAGAAGAACTTTTGTAGAAATCCTAAATTCAAAAGAAGATATGATCAAAAAAGTAAGTTGGAAGAAGGAATGGAAAATAAATGACAAGTATGATTAAATTGTCTGCTATGAATGTAAGAAAAAAGGAGATATCAAGGTTGAGAATCCCAAGCTCAAGTACAAAAAAGAAATATGAGAGAAAATATAGAAATTATAAAAATGAAATGAAAGAAACATGGAGTGCTTCTAAGGATAGTTCAAGTGACTCGGAATCTTCACATGATGAACAGTCTAATAAATCAAATATGTGTTTTAAGAAAAACACATCTAAGGTAGCACTAGAATCTCCTTTACATAATTCCTATTATTTTGAAGATGAGAGTGACTCTGAAAATATGTCTAATGATTAAATATTTGAGTATTGTAATATGCTTGAAGAGTCATGCAATGAGCTAAAAGATAAATACAATTCTTTAAAGAAATAGCATGCTTTTACCTTAACTGTTAAAACTGAACTCACTATATAAAGGGTAAAAAATGCTCAATTACTCAAAGAGAACAATGAACTAAAACTATCTAATGATCAATTAAAAAATGATCTTGAAAGTTTTACTAATGGTAAAGATACCTTGGTACAAATTCTAGGTAAAGAGATTGCTCCTAAATATACTATTGGCATTGGCTATCAACCTGGTAAAAGAAATTTTGGAAGAACTAATTTTTTTTCTAAATATAATAGATACAACTTTAATCCTAGTTCTGGAAAACATTTAGCTAGTTTAAGTTATGATACACTCTCTATTGTTTCAAGCTTTTCTGTACCAAATAGATTTTATCTTTCAAATACTTTACATAATGCTTATAGGAAACTTATGAGGCATATATGAGTTCCTAAAGCACTAGTAACTAATATTACTGGACCCAAATAGGTATGGGTACCAAAATCTATTTTTATTTGACTATTTTGTAGGAAATTTGATTAAAGAGTTCCTGTAAAAGCTTATGGTACTTTGACAGTGGGTGTTCAAGACACATGATAGGATACTATTCATGCTTCAAGAATTTAATAAAAATTGATGGAGGACATGTCACCTTTGGTGACAATGCCAAAGGAAATATTATTTTCCTTGTCTAAATCGGTAACTCTAACTCAGTTTTGATTTCCAAAGTACTTTTTTTTTGATGGATTGAAATATAATCTGAAAAGTATTTCACAGCTATGTGATGATGTATTTCATGTCAAATTTGAAAATGATGCTTAAAATGTTTTTAATTCTAAAAATGAATTAGTGTTTTCTGCATTAAGGAATGAAAATGTATATTCTGTTAACTTACATTATTTAGATTCTCAAAATGATTCATGTTTAAGTGTGTTTCACAAATATTCTTGGATTTTTTATAGGAGACTAGGACACTGTAACACTCACTCCCTTAGAAAGTTAAATAGAAAAATCTTAGTCAAAGACCTGCCCAAACTTGAGTTTCCAAATGATAGAGTGTGTAATCCTTGTAAAAAGGGAAAGCAACACAAAATTTTCTTCAAACCAAAGGAAGAAGTTTCAACTTCTCAACCTCTCGAACTAGTTTACATGGATTTTTTTGGACCATATAGAGTTTCTAGCTTAAATGGGAAGCACTATGTTTATGTTCTTGTAGATGACTTTTCTGGATATACCTGGACTTTCTTTTTGGATCACAAAAGTTAAGCCTTCTCTCATTTTACCAAATATGCCAAAAATGTAGAAAATCTTAGTGGAATTAGAATTAAATCCTTAAGAATTGATCATGTCCATGAGCTTTAAAATCAAGAGTTTGAATCTTTTTGCTCACAAAATGGCTATAGTCATAATTTTTCTTCCCCTTGAACACCTCAACAGAATGGAGTTGTAGAAAGAAGAAATAGAACCCTACAAGAGATTGCTAGAAACATGCTTAGTGAATATGACTTACCTATTTATTTTAGGGTTGAAGTTGTAAATATATAATTTTATATTATCAATAGAGTATTTATTAGACCTATTCTTAAAAAAACTTTATATGAGTTGTGGAATAATAGAAAACCCAAATTTATCTACTTCAAAGTATTTGGTTGAAAAGTCTATATCCATAATACTAAGAAAAATATTAAAAAAAATTCATCCAAGAGTGATGAAGGAATATTTTTAGGATATTAAATATCTATTAAATCATATAGAGTGTTTAATAAAAGAACTAAATATGTGGAAGAATTTGTACATGTCAAATTTGATGAAACATATCCACATGAGCCTAAGACCACTCTAGTGAACCTAGAGGATGATGTATCAAATCTGGACATTAATTCAAAATCTTCTAACCATCATGTAAAGGAATTTGTGAAAACTTCCAGTTCTGGAAATTTTTTAGATTCAGGTCACAATGAACCTGACCCTGTTAAAGAACCTGAAATCAATGGTCCTTCTTTTTCTAGAGTTGTTAGAACTCTTAAGAACCATCCCTTAGATGTTTTTGTAGTATACTTAGACAAAGGAACTCAAACTAGATCTTATCTTAGAAATCAGGTTGAACATAAAGTTTTCTTATCACAACATGAACCTAAAAACATTAATGATTCCATCGATGATGAATTTTGGGTGATTGATATGCAAGAAAAACATAATCAGTTTGAAAGGAACAAAGTTTAGAAACTTGTTGACAGACTCAAAGACACATTCACCATAGGTACTAAATGGGTGTTTAGAAATAAGGTAGATGAATATGTTAATATAGTTAGAAACAATGATAGATTGGTTTCACAAGGATATAGTCACGAAGAAGGAATTGAATTTGAAGAGACCTTTGCACTAGTATCTAGACTTGAAGCCATCAGAATTCTGCTTGCTTATATTGCACATCTAAATTTCAAACTGTATCAAATGGATGTCAAAAGTGCATTTCTAAATGGGTATATAGCTAAGGATGTCTTTGTTGAGCAACCCCCTGGTTTTACAAAACCTCATTTTTCAAACCATATTTTTAAATTATCAAAAGATTTATAAGGTTTAAAACAAGCTCCAAGAGCTTAGTATGATAGATTAAGTACTTTTCATATTTCCAAAGGTTTTACAAAAGGAATATCTAATCCTACCCTTTTTATAAAATGAATTTCCA
This sequence comes from Viscum album, assembly GCA_963277665.1. Lineage (NCBI taxonomy): Eukaryota > Viridiplantae > Streptophyta > Magnoliopsida > Santalales > Viscaceae > Viscum > Viscum album. The sequence continues at coordinate 402,461,193 of OY728126.1, forward strand.
ATGATGTTTTATTAGCTCAAATCTATGTAGATGACATTATCTTTGGATCTTCAAAAAATTATTTATGTATTAAATTTTCTAAAATGATGCAAAACGAATTTGAAATGAGTTTAATGGGTGAAATCAAATTCTTTCTTAGATTTCAAATATTTCAAAATAATGATGGTATTATTTTAAATAAAAGAAAATATACTAGAGATCTTCTAAAACATTTTGGATTGGATAGCACTAAAAGTGGTGACACTCCAATGAGTACTACTTATAAGTTGGATCTTGATGAAGATGGAAAATCTATTGATCAAACCAATTACAGAGGAATGATTGGAATCTTACTCTACTTAATTGCTAACCGAACTAACATTGTGTTTAGTGTGTGTATGTGTGCTTGTTTTCAAGAAAATTCTAAGTAATCTCATTTAAATGTTGTTAAGATAATTTTAAAATACCTCAAGCATACATCCAATATAATATTGTTCTATCCCAGAGGAAAATAATTTGAGTTAGTGAGATATTATGATGCCAACTTTGGTGGTTGTAAGTTAGTTAGAAAAAACACCTATGAAACATGTCAATTTTTAGGCAAGTCACTAGTATCATGGTGTAGTAAGAAACAAAACTTTGTTGCATTATCTGCTGTAGAAACTGAATACATAGCTACTGGAAGTTGTTGTGCACAAATTTTGTGGATGAAACACACATTACTAGATTACGGATACCAATTCAGGCATATACCTATAAATTGTGACAATACAAGTGCTTTTACCATCTCAAAAAATCTTTTTTCACACTCTAGGACAAAACACATTTATTTAATACATCACTTATTGAGAGATCATTATCAAAAAGGTGACATCACTTTGAAATTTGTTGGAACTGAATATCAGCTTGCTGATATATTCACCAAACCATTAAATTCAGAAAGAATATATTACATCATACATGAATTATTAATGATAAATCTTAAGTAGTAAGTATAATGTTTCATAGTTTACGGTTTCACAAGTCATTGTCTTAAGATTACTGTTTAACTCTAATAGTTCTATAGTTTTACTATCTTAAAAGTTGATGTTTCATGTTTACGATCTCACAATTACTATTTCTTGGTTACTGTCTGGAACTTACTGTCTCAAAAAATACGGTCTCATAGTTTAGAAATCACATTGTTACGGTCTCACTGTGAAGGCTTGTTACGGTCTCACCGTGAAAGTTGATTATGGTCTCATCGTAAAGATGATTTATCGTTTTATTTATACATTATAACCTGTATCGCGGTAATTCATTGTTTTATTATTTTTACTTTCCCATTCTTTTGATCCTGCGACACTTGATATCCCTAAATGATAAAATAAAAGAAGTTTCACTCGTTCTTCACTCGAGCTCTCTTCTCTCAAACCGTAACCCCTCTTTCAACCCTTCTCTCTCTCAATCCTTCAGTGAATGCCCAGGATAAAACTACCATCATCATCAAATCATGAGAAGAGCAGTTTAAAGAAGAAGTTGAAAATCACGCCGAAGTTAGCACCCAAAGGCCCTCTGAATCTGAATCTGGTGAACATAATTGTGGTACCTGAAAAAGATATATGCCCCAAGTGGATTCTGTCAAGTAAGTCTTTGGTATTGAAAGTGATAACAGAGCAAGGATGGTTGGATTGGTTCACAAAATAGGATAGTGTTATTTACCTGAATCTAGTTGCACAATTTTATTAGTATGTTCAATTTTATTTTGATTTAGAAGATTTCTATGTTGTCAAAAGTTGGATAAATGGCCATATTTTTACCTTTTCTTCGAGGTTATGGGATATATGCCTTAGGATACCTCATGAGGGTATTTGTGAGGACTACTAGAGAGGTCCTCTACCTCTAAGTGAGTTTATTATTTTGGAAGAATCATTGAGAAGTTTAAGTGGAAATGAAACTAAGAGGAGATCTATAGCTTCTAAGTTAGATGGTGAAACTAGGATCTTTTTTAAGTTTTTTCAAATTTTTATTAACCCCAGAAAAGGTTATTTATCTATACTAAAGTATCAGGATGTATTTTTGATACATCTCATGAAAATGGACATAAAATCAACCTATGTAAGTATGTTATACACCATATGTGTGAGTTGATCAAAAAAACCTCCAGGTCAACCTACTTGTTTTATTCAAGTCTTATCTCAGCTATGCTTCATGAAAAAAGGATTGGTTGGACCAGACGGAGAATCCATTAAGGACTATGAGTTCTGTCTTTCAAAATTTACAATAAAGAGAATGAATATTATTTGGAATCTATGGAGAAAAACATGGGTGGAAGATAATGACAGGGTTTATGAAAATTTTAATATGGTGGAACACCCTTCAATACCTAAGGATATCTCTGATCCTGGTTTGGAACCAGATGAACTTGTTGAGTATTCTGATGAGGAAGAAGAAGAAGAGGTTGTTATACCTCCGAGAGAAGTTGTTCTGGTTGAGGAAGACAGTGAATCTTCTCCTCAAGTCATATTTGATAAGTAAATGCATGTTCCAGAAGAAGTTGTTGATCTGGAAGAACAAATTGATTCTAAAGAAGAACTTGTTACTAAGGTAAGTGAAAAGGATGTTGTATAAGAGAATATAGAAGAAGATCTTTCTGTTGTGCAAGAAAATGATCTTGAGGAACACCCATAGGAACAAGTTGTTCTTGAATTTATTCCATCTTCTGAAGAGATAATGAAGCAATCCTTTCAGTTGGCTATAAAATAAATGGGTGATTAAATTAGGGATGAAATCATTGAAATATATCAAGGATCTAAATCTCTCAGTACTGAGAAAGATGCACCTATTAAGGGGGAGCAGCTCCCCAATATAGAATCTTTTAAAGTCCATAATCTGATTGATCCCAGCTCAGTGGATACATGGTATAAATTCCCCAGTTATTTTGATGTGACTGATTCCCAAGAAGTCTCAGTTAAAGGAATTGATTTGTCTACTATGTTTCATTTGAAACTGTCATATGCTCCTGAAGATATCTCTACCAAAGAACCTGATCCTGTCTCAACTTCTATTCCTGAACCTTCACAAGGACTTCCAAACCTGGTGAATAAGAATGATCTGAAATATTTTGGAGAAACCCTATTGGTTGGAATTGAGAAACTCACGAATACCCAACTGGCTCTTGTAACCAATTTAAGTGATAGAGATGTTTCCATGTTGTTGGAAAAGGTTATTTGGAATATTTAGTCCAAGATGCTTCAAGATATTCAAGAAGTCAGAGTCAAGAACAAATAGATCAGTGATAAATTAAAAACTCTCAGAGGTATGGTTGAAGATATGCAGAGAGTGATAACCTCAAGACCAGAACCTATTTCTTATCCTGTTGAGGATGTTGTTAGTTAGATTATATGGAAATTCGCTTCCCAAATTCAACCTAATCTTACTTCTTTAGCTGATACGGTTACTGAAATAAACAAGAATATTGTTCAAGATATGTTTGAACTTGTTATTGGTCTTAACAAGTTAACTGATGAGTATAAGGGTTGTCTCCAAAAAGTTCTAAATCAACTGAAATCCCTTACTTTGGCTATCAATGCTTCTCATACTTCTAGAAAACCATCTCAACCCTCTTTAGACAGTGATCTGCTCCAAACAGTTGTCAAAGAAGAACTTCAATTTGTGCTCAGTGAATTTGGCAAGGAATATCTATCTGAAGTTATCAAGAATAGTGACAGGGTTCTTGATTTGGTGAGAATTCATTCCAAGATTGAAAATTATTTTCAGCAAGAAATTGCTAAAAATGTGGACTTCTAATTCAATAGGATCTTCTCTAAGAATGACATGACTAACCACTTCAAGTACCTTGTGGAGAATCTGAGGATTACTCCTGTCACTCAAGATTTCAAAAATCAAGTCCAAAAGCTCAAAGATTTCACTCCTTTGTTGAATAAGTTTATACAAAACAAGGATGACTTTGAGAAATCCATGAAGTATGGTGGTGAGATCATTGCAGGCTTAATCAAGCTTTTGAGGCCTTATCTTCATGTCCGGAGTACTAAAATTTTCACTCCTACTGTTGTACCCCTGAGATTTTGTTTTCCTACCTTATCGTCCTCTGCCCTTTTCTCTACATATATGTCTGTATCTCAAGCTTTGAGTCAGATCAGGCCTATTATCCTTGATCAATAGTTTCCTCGGTCTTCCACTGCACCTACCTTGGCCCCTTCTATTTTTTAAGAACTCCCTTTACCTTCTCTGTCCACTGGTTCACTCTCTTACTCCACTTATACCTCTTCTCCAATGGATTCTTCTTCTGATGTTGTTGCCAAGGGCAAAGAGAAGACAAGACAGTGCTGAAGAACAATTCTTGTTACTTACTGTTTGTAATGAAACTTTTTATCCATCTAATAAATTGTGCACTTTTATTTCTTATTTACTCTTTTTCATAATCCCAAAAGGAGGATATATATGTATTCTATATGCACACTAAGGTAGAGGCACAATCACATGATTTTTTATCATCAAAAAGGGGGATATTTTTGGACTCCTCATGTGTTAATCATGTTTTAATGATCAAAAATCCTATACATTTCGTAATGCTTGTTAATCCTATTTAATCTATCTAAAATCATGTGTACAGATGATTAGTTTCTTTATGCCTTAAATAATTATTGTAAGCTATTTTATTTATAATTAAATTCTCTTATGAATGATTACGTTTAATTCATTCTATGAATATCACAATTTAAGTCTGTGTACAAATATTTAGCTAAGTCTGAGAAACTGTGACCATCCAGACACCGTGACCATCCAGACACCGTGACCATCCAGAAACCATGACCATCCAGACACCGTGACCATCCAGAAACCGTGACCATCCAGACATCATGACCATTCAGACACTGTAACCATTCAGACACTATGACCATCCAGACACTGTGACCATCCAGACATCGTGACCATCCAGACACCGTGATCCTAATTTGTGCTACCAGTTCCTGATCTCTATACAACTATGCCATCATAGTTGTTTCACCGCTCAAAGATAAATAAGGAGACACTGTTTCAAGAAGACATCATTTCATGGAGACACTATTTACAAACAGACTGTGACATCGTTTCTTAATCTGTTTTGTCATTTTTCAATTTAATTTCTAACAGTCATATTTGAAGTTTTTAAATGCAATGACATAATTAATGTTTCATTGTATACATGTCACCTAATAGTATGAGGTACGAGGTGAAGAATACATTCATCCTATTAGATCCAACACATGCATTCTAAGAATAAAAAGAACAACGTGGCCAGAAGAAAAATAGGGTGACCATAGTGACTGTGGCGATAGTTGTAATAACAGAAAAACATGTGTTTGCACAATAAAGAACAAGCACGAGCATTTATCAACACATTAAACCCAACACTGATAAAGAACACATGAAGAAAACTTGAATCCTAGAGTCGAGAACATTTTCGTACTATCAACTCCACAAAGAACATGAGACAGATCTAGCCAACTTACGATACTCTATTTTTTACAAGAGGACTTGATTTTTGCATCTGCTTCATCCTAGAAGTCCAGATCTATATAGACTAACACTCAGAGTACTTATAACCTTATATCATAATTTCTACTCTGTTGTGTATTATTTTTTATCTTTCGAGCAGTGTGTGTGTCTGTATAAAAACATGCATTGTCTCATGCATCAAAATGAAGGATACAAGATATCATTTCTCTTAAATCTTTTTAAAATTTTTTATTCCCATGGATAAGTGTGGAAGAGTTCCATGTGTGACCTGTTAGTTCATACCCACGAAGAACTGTGGAAGAGGTCGTGTGACCTGGACATTCTTGTGTACTATTGTTAACCCCGATCCAGGGTGTGGATCATGTTTATTTATATAAACTTCTTAGTGGCAGTTGATCACCAAGTAGAGTGTATTAGGTATCAACTTGAGACTGAACCACTTGTTTTATATCCATTGTGCTGTTTATTTTATTTTTCTATATTTTACTGTTTAATTCAGAAATCACTAAATTTACTTTGATATTTAATCTTAGAAAGAAGTTATAATTATTTTTCCTTATTAGAATAGCTTCAAAAGTAATGTTAATAATTGATATTAAGATTACTGAGTATTAATTAATCTTATAAGAATTTATTTAAACAGTTAAACTTTTATGTGTGATGCAAGTGACTTCGTTGTAGGAGCTGTTTTAGGACAATGGTATGAGAAAACGTCATGTTTCATTGCTTATGCAAGAAAATCTTTAAATGATGCATAAATAAACTACACCACCACTGAGAAATAATTTCTTGTTGTTGTATTTTCCTTAGATATATTCAGGTCTTACCTCTTAGGATCACCCATTATTGTCTTCACCGACCATTCATCCCTGAAATGCCTTTTCCAAAAACAAGATGACAAGGATAGATTGATTAGGTGGGTCCTTCTTCTTCAAGATTTCAATTTAACCATTAAGGATAAAAAGTGTGTTGAAAATGTTTTAGACGATCACCTCTCTAGGATTGAATTCAAAGACATCTCACATTACCTTTCTGTGTTGGATTCATTTCCCGATGATCACCTCTATTCTGTGAGTGATTTTCTATGGTATGCTGATATAGAAAAACATTTGGTGACAGGTGAAATTAAATATTTCTTAGGGACCCAAGCTAAGATTAAATTCCTCTATGATGTCAAACACTATGTGTTTGATGATCCTTACCTCTTCAATTTATGTCCTGATCAAATCATTAGGAGATGTGTTCCTGAGTCTGAGAAATATTCCATTCTAAAATTTTGTCAGGGAGAGACATGTGGAGGACACTTTTCCACAAATAAAACCACTGAAAAGGTCCTCCAAAGTGGTTTCTATTGGCCTAACCTCACTAAGGATTCCTTCCAATTCTGAAAAATTTATCCCCAGTGTCAACATTTAGGATCCATTACCAAAAGAAATCAAATTCCCCTCACTCCCATTCTGGTCATTGAAATATTTGATTGTTGGGGAATTGATTTCATGGGACCCTTCCCAAACTCTAGGGGATACCTCTATATCCTATTAGCTGCTGATTATGTCTCAAAATGGGTTGATTCCATTCCCACTAAGTCTAATGACCATCATGTTGTGATCCAATTTCTGAAAGAGAACATATTTTCTCAATTTGGAATTCATAGGGCTATAATTAGTGATCAAGGAACCTATTTATACAACCACTCATTCTATTCACTCATGTATAAGTATGAAATTTCTCATAAAGTTTCAACTACATACCATCCTCAAACCAATGGTCAAGCTGAGTTAGTGAATAGGGAGATTAAGAAAATTCTTGAAAAAACTTTCAATCCCTCGAGGAAAGATTGGTCTGAGAAACTCTTGGATTCTCTTTGGGCATATCGTACAGTATTCAAAACCATCCTAAGCATGTCACCATATAGGTTGGTTTATGGAAAATCATTCCATTTACCTATTGAAATTGAGCATAAGGAATTTTGGGTAATCAAAAAAATTAATTTAAACATTTCTTTGGTCAAAGAAAAGAGGAAATTATATCTTAATGAACTTGAGTAACTTAGGATGGAGGCTTATGAAAACTCAAGGATAAATAAAGCTAGAGTTCAAGCCTACCAATCTAGGAATCTCAAATGTAAAAACTTTAAACCAGTAAAATTTATTCTCTTGTATAGTTAAAAACTTCTTTTACACCCAAGAAAGTTAAGGTCAAGATAGTTAGGTCCTTTCATAGTGCATCATATGTACCTTTACGGGGAAGTAGAGATTCAGTATCCCACAAGTGGTCACATTTTCAAGCTCAATGGTCATAGGTTAAAACCATTCATTAATCATTCAATAAACAGGAAACAAAGGTTGAGTTAACTAAGACAACATATGAACCAAGAAACAATTGATAGATTTAGGATCCATGTCGAGCTAACGACATTAAACAAAATCATTGTATGAGAGGAAACCTGTGGTTTTCATGTTTCCAATCATTATGAATCATCTTTATTTTTCAAATATGATTAACAAATTATTTTGATATTTAAAAAAATTACTTAATCAATCAACTCTGAATATGATAGTACCTTAGACTGTTGACTTGTTCTTCTATTATGAGTATGGATGGGTATGAAAGGGGAGTGTCATATTCATTTGTGTCGTGTGGTGTGATCCTTGAGTAATATCTTACCCATAAATTTAAAAAGAATAAAATGTATCATCATTTTATGTGTTTATAGGTTAAAATAAAAATAAAAAAAACTAATAATAATTAAAAAAAATAAAAGTACATATCATAGGTTATGGGTCAAACCCTGTCACAACCGGCGAAGCCACAGGGACTCGAACCTGGGATTGAAGGGAGACAGGGGAGTGCGCCTACCCCTAACCCATGGCTTATAGTGTTTTCTTATTATATTTTATTTATATATAAACTTATATTCTAAAATTTACATATCCACAAATATATATATATATATATATATTATAATTTTTACTTGTTCCTAGTATCGGTGTTTGGTATACTTAAATAAACAGGTGCATTTTTTTCTTTTCCTTTTGTTTTTGTTTATTTAAAGGGACCTCAAGGGGTTTCCATTGTGTTCTAATTGTGTTAGTTTTTGATATTTAGGGGATGATTAGTTTATTTATTTTTTAGACAAATCACATAAATATAAACACAAACTATCATCATTGATAAGGCTTCTCTGAGTGGTATGGAGATCAAGGGATTAAAAGGGAGCAGCAAGAACTTCAACTTCAACAATCAAGTGACTTCATTCCATGATCCTCATTTTCAATTTTATTTTTGAACTCCACTTATCTTCCTCTACCCCCTTATAAATATTCTTTTCTTCAAACACTGGGGACAGTGTTATTTTAAGTTGGGGGGATATGAAATAAAAAAATTGCTTTTGTGCACAAAAAAAATGATTTGAAATAAAAGTATGCCTTGATGGAAGGAAAATTTCCTTAAACCTTGAACATGATAATACACATTTCACACTTTGAAAATGAATATCAAATAATTTTTCATGCCTTGATTCTAATTTTAATTCAAGTTTAAGTTCATGTGTATATATTTTGGAAATTTTGGCTATCTAATGTGATATTTCATCATTTATATTTTCATCCAAATAAAAAAATCACAACGCACATCCTTTGGATAGTGGGGTATTAGTTTGATTTCATGGGGTCCCACAAATAAATATCATAGGTTTGGTGATCATTTTAGTTTTAATATGATTATTCAATAAAAAAACAAAAAAAACAATGAATTTGCACGTAGAGCAATGAAATGACCTAATGCATGGCTTTCAGCACTTAGGGATCGTGAATCCATAGTTGTATAGCATAGATTTAGTAATTTTATCTCTATTTGTGGTAATTTGACTTTGTTTTGACTGGGTTAACTCAATATGATGCCCGATTATATGGGCTTCACTTGGTTTCCTAAGGTCTTTGAGCCTGGGATTCATTAGCAAAGTCTTGCTACATGGGTTGGCTCCATTGAGTGCAATTTCCATTACCATGGAAAAATTATAAAAAACAATAAAAAAATATACAATAAAAAAATTGAATACTCATCTTAATATTGAAATGTGATTCCACATAGCGCTTACACCATTTCCCCTTGAATAAAGATAAACCCCCATGTCTATTGTGATGCACAACACATCATCACGCTTAATTGATATTGGATGAAATATTGTGAGAAATTTGAACAAATTAATGGTATTGGGATTGGGATATTCTTATGAAAATATCTTGTATTAAAATATTTTTATGGGTTTCATGATTTTTTTGTATAAGGGTTTTTTATGATCATTGTGTATTAAAATGTTTTTGGAAAATGGATTTTGAATTTCATATTGTTGATTTATATTTTGCTCAGGACTAGAAAAACTCAAGTTGGGGGTGATTAGAAACTAAAATAGGCTAATATTAATTGTTTTTATTATAATATTCATGTGCTTTATTAATCATAAACACCATTTTAGTGAATTTTATACTTTGAACATCATTTCACATTATGATTGTAATTCCTTGTTAAAGTGAACTATTACTTGGTACATATTTGAACACCTCCTAAAACACAAAATGTTATTGATTATATTTTCATATTTTATTTTCAGTTATACCATGATATAAAGAACAATTCATTCTTTTTTAGCACTTGAAGATTCATATTAGAAGACCACCAAAGTTGGCCTTGAACCAACAACATTCTGGGAAAAGTAAACTGGACAAAATATCAATAAAGAGACTGTAGATGCCACTATACAATCCAAATAATTATAAAAATTAAACTTAAGATAGGGGAAATTAAATGGAACATTTCATCAAACAGTTACAAGATCTAATTCGGAGTTTTAAATAGATTTTCATGCGGCCCAATTTGGAGATAAAATTTTGGGCCAGATTCTGTAGCCCAGAAAAACAGCCCACCATTTTACACATATATCACAAATCAGATATCCATTTTGACTAAAATTTTACATACAATCAGGGTACATCCATATATTAATATTTTTTTATATTTACCACCCAAATTAGGTCATTTTTATGCTCATTTTTATATACCTGTCAAAGTCATGTGAGATGGATCGAATTTTTTGTCAAGGGTGGAAAAGTCCAATCTCCCTCAACTTTCCACCCACCTTGGCCTACTAACATTAATTAAGGAGACTTATACTATTGGTGGATAGAACCAAGGATTCCTAAATTCCTATTTAATGTAGTTTTTTTTTAGGATTTTATTATCTTTGGTGATTTCTTTCATTGTAATGTTATGTTGTATTTTTGTTATCTCAAGTTTGTCTTTCACATGTAAGTTGTTCTAATTCATCTTAGTTTCTTAATAAAAGTTCTTATTTTCCTATTATTCTGTTCTTATTCATATCACATTGATACCATTGGATCAAGGTGTTAATTTATTCACACCAAACATTGTGAAATTATCACACAACAGTGGGGTGATCATTATTTCATTATTTTTTTTACTTCCTCATTTCCTCCTTCATGAGTCTACTTACCACTTCCATTGAAACCATAGCAACAATGGAGGGATAACCCGCTTATGGGTTGATACAAGGGAGTAGAAAGGGATTTTATTGGATTTTATTTCTCACTCCATTAATGTATAATCACTTCTTTTAATTGAGAATTTTATTTAAAGATCTTTAAACTTCTTCATCCTTGTTGAATTTAAGGCCACACACTTCAAGTGCTAATACGAACCTTTACCTTGGAGTGCTCAAAACTTTGATCCTAAAAGTGTATAGGTGATTGGTATTAAGATGTGTGGATATTAAACCAGGAGGTGATGATGTTGTTTTATCTTATTAAATGAACTCATCTCAAATATAAGAAATTGAAATAGTTGAAAAAGGAATGCATCAAATCCTCCCCAAGTGATAACCAAGGATCAAATCATTCTCTTAATTTGAATTAACTTAAGTCTATTAGATTCCACTTAAACCCATATAAAATCAACCCATGTTGGCCACTTCATATCCAAAAACAATCCATATAATATATGTGTTTGTAGGTTACTTCTTAGGTCTCTGAGGATTCGACAACCCAAGCTAAACTACAAGCGACCGCTTAACCCTAAAATCTTAGGTAAATTTGGGCAAGACCACACATCCTTGTTCAATTATGTTCATGAGAAAAATATCATGAATCAATCTCATCACCCAACAAGTGCATCACCCAATGGTGAAATGTCATAAAATGTAACAACACACATCAAGAACAACAATTCCCACCCTGGGTGACTTGGGTTTTCCCTCATACACAGGTTAGCTACTCCCAAGAATGAGATAATTTCAAAGGACCAAAACATCATATTCTCCCTTATACCATTATAAATTATAATATAATGGAAAAGAAACCCTCTGATACCACTTTGTAGCATCCCCATCCTGGAATCCACTATACAGTGTCCCGGGCCAAGTCGACACATGACCTCAAGCTCGCCTCCCCATATGCCTGAGGTTTCCAACTAGTAGTGAGGGTCTAGATAAGCCATGTGGGGAGACTATACCCTATTTACCAGAGTAAGAAAAAGTATATAACAATCATAAATAGTGGAAAAAAAGTTCAATAACTAATAAACATGCTTAACTAACATCTCCCAAAACTGGATACAAACCATGACCAACAATAAACTTGTAATGTCATTCTAAATAGTGATAAAGTGAGAAAACCCCAAAATAAATACAAATATCAAAATCCCAAAAACAGTCATGAATTCAAGTCTGGAACCTCATCCATTAATTTCTCATGCCCAACTCAACTTCCTAGCATATGGTCTTTTCCCTTGTCCTAACCTTCAAACATGAAGTCTACTCAGGTACCAAATGGTGGCCCAAGAAGGGTGTAAGTACAAATCAGTAGGCCACCACAAACGGTGTATAAAAAATATCCAATAAATATATAGTGCATGAAAGTGCAAGTAAATACAAAGTAAATAAATAAAAGTTGGTTGCCTTTAGTTAACAAGGTTTACTTAATAAATTCCTATCATTATTCCCAATTTCAACACTTATATCAACTTTGATATTTAGTTCACTTTTATCATGTCATAAATGGGTTTTTCATTTTCATTAAGTCAATACATAGGGGAAAAATAAATCAAGTTCCCTATATCACTAGAAATAATCACATCATCACATATACAACACACTCACCTTGAATCCTTGGTCCAGGTGGTCTCATCGAATGCAACCATTAAGGGAATAGAACTTTATACCCTTCCCTAGTCCATTCATTTTAGGGTGGAGTTTAGAGCATCAGTCTAACTCTACCCATGGGCATAGATCCTCATGTCAATACCCCACTCTACCAAGCCATGTTAACATGATTATTATCCATTTACCACACATATACCATAACACAAATGAATATAACCAATTCTAATATCAATCACAATCCTTAACAACCAACATAGGAATTAACATTATCCCATAACCCATTAACACATTTACCATTTACATTACATATTCATTTAGCCCAATTCCCATTTATTATGCCTAAAACACTAAGAGTATCCACTAATTTTCCCTACATTATCCTAATTAATATATCCAACCCTTTCTACATGTTAATTAATTTAACTCATTTAGCATTTCTCATGTATTATCCCATATGAGAATTTCAAGTAAAAAATCACACTTCTTTTGATACATTACCATTAACCTCATTTAACCATTTTCATGTCAATCCAAAAAACCCCTATTCCATTAACCACGTCTATGAACAACTACCCCTTGTTCCTTCTTATCCATCACAAAAATTAATTTAACATGTTTACCTTGGGCTCTACTTAACCATAAGTCTATTTCACACTTAACATTTCTGTTAACTTTGTTTAGGAAGGTCGGTGCACCCCTTAGGTTGCCCCAAAATGGTCAATTCATCATCCATTCATCCCATGGGGGTCATGAGGGGTTCAATTTTTCATTTGGACACCCATTATATCAAATGTCACTAATTTCACCAAGAACACAATAAAGGGAAAACAAGAATACAACTTTGCATGCACAAATCCATATAAAAAACATGGGATATAACTTTTAGACTACCTAACATGAATCCATTGAAGAAATCCCTACTAATAAAAGCCTTAGATCCTAATTCAACTACCCTTTAAAGCATCAACCTAGACCTCACCAGAATAAGATGGTTTTTGAGATTTGGATGGAGATAAGAAAAATATTCAAACCCGAAACCAAAAAGAGAAGAAAGAGAGGGATTAGACTCACCCATAGCTTCGATCCGCAACCAACGGCACTCCAAATAGCTTAGGATCGAAGGATAATAACCTCTTGGAAGCTTGGGTCACAAGTTTTTATCATTAGATCTTATAGGAGGATAAATGGAAGGAAAATCAGGTTAGGTTTTTAAATCCTATAATGGAAATTTTGTATTTTTTACAACTTTTATAGGGGTTCATAGTTTACCCACACGGCTTTCCAAACTGTGTGCAAACCATGTGCAAGATAATATCCAAGGAAAGTTGGATCACACAGTTACCTAGTAAGACCCGTATGGTTTACAAACTGTGCACTAACCATGTGATATGCCACTGTCCAAAATTTCACAATTTGGCCTCCACCTCTCACGGTTTACTTAACCATGCACTAACCATATGCCAACCATGCACCTTATACAGGTTGGTCTATTTTTCCCTTATTTCATGTTTTGAACCCCCAAAACACCCATAAGGACCCTCAAACTCCCAAGAAACACGTCTTAAACCAAAAAAAATAGATTTAAACCAAAATTTAAACAAGGACATACCTCCATGAAGTCTAAAATATTACTAGTATAATATGCATCCATATGAACAAATATTATGAGGATGGATGGTTTATGGTGTCAAATTCTTGGGTTGTGGATAAATATGACACCTTTACACCATAGAATGAGTTTCATGATATGTGAATTTTGGGTGACATCATGTGGGGATCATGATTAGTGGTTTTGATATTTTTGTATATTGTTTTCTATAGTTTAATGATGATATGGATAATCTTATTATGGGGAGAATCTTATCAATATCTTGGTGATGAAAACCTCATTGCAAGTATCATGAAATTTAATATTGATAGAGACATGTGTGGTGGACCTATAAGGTGGTCGGTGAGGATCTGTTTTTGTATATAAGAATGTGATAAGGTTGAAAAATCTAGTTAAGAGGAAACACAAGATTTTGAAAAAAAATTGTTAATGTTTATGCAGAGTTTGTGTATATTGTAATTGATGGGATGTGTATTATAGAAAGTATTTCAAATATGAATTGGGTTTTAGGAAATTTAGGTACTCAAAATAATGGTATCAATATAGTATTACATAATTAATATTTCTTATGTTGGGATGAACCTTGGGGATGTGACTTTGGATTAGGAGAATATGACTCATAGACATTTGAGTGTATCTATTTCTTAGCATGCTACCCAACTTGGAATTTATGGGTTTTGGGACATGATTCTTGATGTAATTTGTTACTAAAAACAATTATTGTTTATTTAAGGATATGTATTTCACAATAGATCACCAATTGGATTTCTAAATAACACTATGAATACATTTTTTTCATCAATGAAAACGTTCTTTCCAATGGCATGTAGTCATTGAGACTTTTACTAGTGCTTCTTTAATTGGCACATTGGTTAAGAGGATCTAAGGTTAAGATCATCACACCCTTTAGGGTGGAATTGTTTCTTCCTCCATGACTCTCTTATAAATTAAGACATGTCAGTGAATCCTTCCCAAATCCCAATTTGGAACCAGTTACCACCATGCTAGTGATTTGATAAAATTCATTCATTGATGCGAACATCTCTATATATTATAGTTTATATATTGATAAGATCATATGTATGTATTATTGGTTCCCCATCGATAGTATAATCTATATATTTCAGAGTTTATCCATCTTTATTTTACCAGTTATTTATTCCACTCTTTAAATTCACACAATTGGGAACTCTGAAGTTTAACGCCATCTAGGGAGGTAATATGTGTTTTCGAGTTAGGATAAGACTTGTAATAAGGTATTCTTATATATAACTATAAAGGGAGTCATTTTCTAGTTTGGTACCTCTTAATGGGACATGTCATACCTTTTGAGTTCATGTGATAAGGACCACTATATTTTCTTTTAAGGTCATGCATCCATGAGTGCTCCCATGTAGTTTAAAGTCATATAGATTAGACTATTAGGTTTAATATGCCTATATGTGATTGGTGTGGGACATGAATATGAGTAAACCTTTCTTTAATACCCTGTATATTATTCACAATACAAGATAAGGTGTAATGGGCTCTCATGGGAATATGAACCTAGTGGTAATGGATTATGCAGTTCATTGGGAAATTGGTCCAATGAGGAGGAGTGAAATATATCACAAGGAATATGGCCTATTGAGGATAAGGTTTTGAATTTTGAGTTTGAAAATATAATATTTATTCTACATATCCTAATTAATGGGAATCAAATTTCATGTATTTTTATATGCATATTTTAAGGTATTATGATAGGACAGTACCATGTAGTTTAATTCCATGTGGTATGGATGTTGCTGTAAAGACCCGTAAATTTCAAGAAATTTTTTTTAAAATTATTTGGGATTTTACGAGTACGTAGTTTCTGCTGGTGCTTGATTCCGAGGCCCGGTGTGCCCGGAAGAAATTTTCGAAGTTTGGCTCGGGTACGTTCAGTGAACAAACGAGCGGGTTTTTCTAACTTTTGAACCGGTGCTCAGAATTAAAATCTGAGGGCACTAATGAATCTACAGTGCCAGTAATTGCTTCAAGGGACACTTACCGCAGATGCATTTGCGAAAGAGGAGAAGATAAATTTTGGGGGTTTGTTTAAGGAATAAATAAAAATTGTCAGAACAATTTTTATTTCATGAGGAGGTTTTTCCACCCATGGGTAGTTAAGGGTGGGGCCCACAGCCACTTAACTACCCAAGTGTAGATTTAAGAGAGGTGGGGCCCACATGATCCCCACCATTTATTTCCATCTAAATCTCTTTTAGAACCCCCATTAATTTTTAAAAACCTCCATTAATTGTCACATCAACCCATTAAATTATGTCAACCCATAATTTAATGAGGAACCTTCCTTTTTCCCTTTTTAATTTAATCTTCCAATGCGTTTAATTATGGGAGGACCTTCTCTCTCCCTCCTTTAATTAAATTTCAACACATTTTAATTAGTGTGGTGAAATAATTGTAGGAGAGTTTCTTTGCGTTTAATAAAATAATAGTAGGGAACCTATTATTTTGGTGATCAAGGAGAGAGCTTTGTTGTGTAATGAAGAACGCCGGCCTCCGACGAAGAACGATGAAGAACGCTGGTTCCTCGGAGATCGACGATGTGATGCCTACGATACTCTCCTCCGCGACGCCGTGTACCACGATGCCTACAATCCTCTCCTTCGCGATGCTGTGTATCGCGACGCCTACGATCCTCTTCTTTGTGGCATCGTGTACCGTGACGCCTACGATCCTCTTCTCCGTGATGCTGTGTACCACAACGCCGACGATCGTCTTCCTTGTGGAGGTAGGGGGGTTTTTTTATTTTACTTTATGTGGATTATACCCTCGACATGTCAAATAATTGTTGGGAGTTGTTCCAAACCACTAACGCGGTGGGTGCGGACAAACGAACAAGTCCGAACCCACCATTTTTCTATTCTTGGTGCGCGGAACGTTGGGCAACGATGGAACGGGACTACAACGGCGTTTGAAGGCCGTCGCAGTGAAGAACGGGTCCCGAGACGACCGCAGGTGTAGACGGGAGCAAGAACGGACAACCGGAATGACTCCAGTGGCCCACGGAAACCTCCGGCGGCGCCCCAGCGCGCCGCCGGCGGGAGCCACCGCGCGAGATCTAGATGGGACGCGCCGACTGCGCACCGCGTCCGTGATGCGCAATGGAGGGAGGACCGTGTCCACCCCTGCACGGCCTGCTGGCCAAGCCAGCCCCCCCCCCCCCCCCGGCCGGGCCGGGGCGGGTCGCGCGGACCGGGGTGGGTCGCACCGACCAAGGCGAGTCGTACGGACCGGGTCGGGCCGCACCCCTCCGGGCCGGACCCGGACCCGGGTCGGGTCGACTCGGTTCGGGCCGACCCAGGGGGGTTGGGTCGGGCCCAGACCCCTCACTTCGGACTATTTTCAGTCATTTTCCTATAACTTGGGTTACGGACCTCCAATCAATTCACTGTCAGTTTTATTGGGATCCTTGGATCGAGACGGTCGTTTTGGTATATTATACTAAAGGTTTCGTAGAACTTTGGGTATGGCCGGGTTGGTTCGAACACGAAACCAACCGGGCCCTCGGAGCAAAAACTCTTATAACTCGAGCTCCGGACGTCCGATTGACGTGTCGTAGACTTCGTTGGTTTCCTCTTTGTGAGACGGTTCTTTTGGTTTACTCCGATCAAAGTTTGGATGCAGATGGAGTACGGTCGGGTTGGTTTTAACTTAAAAACCAACCGGACCCCTAGGACGGAAAAGCCAATATCTCTCAGACCGGGCGTCCGATTGACGCGCCGTCTGTCGCATTGAATTCCTATTTACGAGACGTAACTTTGTGGTACATCAACTCTCGACTTCGTGATAGTTGATGTATCTAACCCTTGGCTCATGGAGCAGACCCTCCTGGAACCGAGCATGCTGTGTGCGGGAACCCTAGAGCTGGTTGCGACTGCGACGATGATGACTGGACTTGGATCCTCCATGGGTTCGGCAGCGAGGACGATTGTACTTGGATCCTCCGTGGGTTCGGCAGTGACGATGACCGTACTGGGATCCTCCGTGGGTTCGACAGTGATGACTACTGTTCTTGTATCCTATGTGGGTCCGGCAGTATTTGACTCTGTACTTGTATCCTATGTGGGTCCGGCAGAGTAGCTGGTCTTGTATCCTTTGTGGGTCCGACAGCTTAGATGGTCTTGTATCCTATGTGGGTTCGACGGCTTAGATGAATCAGTGGATACATCTGATCATCTCTATAACCTTACAAAGTGTATACCTGTGTGATCTGAGTCTTGATTCTCAATCTTGTCATCGATGTGATTGACGTGCTTTCCTTTATGGACTGGGTTGTGTTTTTCCTGTGTGGACTGTGTTGAGATATCCTTTGTGGACTGGGTTGTGTTTTGTCCTGTGTGGACTGTGTTGAGCTATCCTTTGTGGAATGGGTTGTGCTTTCCTTTGTGGACTGCGTGGTGCTTGGGAGTTGGAGACGAACTGTAACTGATGACTTAGGTATATGTATGGGCATATGCCTAAGTAATGTTGTTGATACTTCGTGATTGTATCTTTCCTTTGTGGTTTATCCTTCATGGATTCTGAGAGACCTTCGGGGGTCTCAGGGTCCCTACTGAGTATCATATACTCACCCCTGCACGGGCTATGCCTACACTACGTTGTGTTGGATGCAGACGACGGACAGCACTGATCGAGGTGGAAGCTTGTGGAGCTAGACGGTACCCAGAGGTGGACCACTTAGCGGGACGTACACAAAGATGACGGCCAGACCAAGGAGCTTTGGAGACTATCTGTACCCACCCTTCAGGTGGGAGTTCCGAAGGATAACTCAGTGCTGCTGTTTTACTTTACTCCTATTGTACTATCTTTTCAGTTGTACTTTACTTTCAGTTGGGTTTTTATTCTGGCCCATTTACTTCCAGCACTTACTTTTGTATTTAGTTTACTTAGTGTTTACTTCATCTTGTGTACTCTGTGGTTTTTGTTTTCTTATATAAAGTCAATTCCTTCCCTTTTATCGGGATTTATGCCTTGGTGCTAGTCGCTAGCCCCTGTCCTATGGGAGGCGGGCTTGGGGTAGTCACGGCACAGGCCCCGAGGACGGGTCATGACAAATTGGTATCAAAGGAGTCGGATCTTCCGCATAACTCAGGACTCTGATAATTTCTTCTTTGTGAAGCAATAATGTTTAGAGTAATGAGTGTGGTTATCAGTCCAGGGAGTCCAGTGTTGGTGCGGCGGCCGATGTATCCATACACCAGGACCCTGACTTCTGATTTCCAACTCAGTGCACGAAAACATTGATTGCATGTGTGATTCAAAATTTTTCTTTGTGATTACTTTGTGTCAGCTCACCAGGTATACTGTATTAACTATGGAACACCTTTTTCTTTTCAGGATGGCCCCATAATGGCATCCAGCTAGGGTTCTAAGCTTTGTGCGAGACGGCAGCCCACCGAGCGACGAGGCCTCGGTACAGATCCCCATTACTGTGGGGGCACCGGCGGTACCTCTACCCGTCGAGACACCGATGCTACCCGCCCCAGAGGCGGAGAGTGAACACTTCCTCATCACGTTGCACAAGTTTCAGAGTCAGAGGCCGCCCAGGTTCCACGGAGAGACTGATCCTCAGGCCGCTGAGGATTGGATGGAGGCCATCATTAGAGTCTTCAGATTGGTAGGGACACCAGCAGACCTCATGGTGATCCTTGCTGCGAGTCTCCTGCACGCAGCAGCAGGAAGATGGTGGAGCCTGATGCTCCAGGTGTATGATGAGGCATCTCTACTTTGGATGGACTTCGAGAACCTCTTTTTCTTGGAGTTCGTTCCAGCCACCCTTTGTGCAGTGCACATCCAGGAGTTACTACAGCTGTGGCAGGGTAGCATGTCAATAGCCCAGTACGCAGTAAGATTTACCGACCTCTCACGCTACTACACGGACATGGTATGGGACCCATTATTCCGGGACTGGACCTTTGAGCAGGGGCTGAGGCATGAGATCAGAGCTTCGACGATTCCACTCAGCATCCCGACCCAAGTGGGGGTGCTAGAGCGAGCCCTGCTAGTGGGGAGCTTTCTCACTGAGCATCCATCAGTAGTGAGACCCATCGCAGGATGGCACGGAGCGGAGTCTTATGCAGTTGACAGTCGACAGATGACGCAGGGGTCCAAGTGGACCAGGCCGTCTGGTGGGTGACCTCAGGACACGGGTTCGGCTGTGCGGGGCACACGGCGCAAAGCCAGCCTTCCGAGGAGCAGACAGTGCTATACATGCGGCGGGCAGGGCCATATGGCTCGTGACTGCCCGACCCGCCATGAAGATGAGTAGCAGACAGTGGAGGGACATCCCAGGCAGAGGTAGAGGCTCGACCGTGGTGGTCCATAGGGAGATGGCGGACGAGACAGAGGAGCTAGACGAGCAGCGGGTGGTGGATGACGCTTCGAGGCTCTACCACCACCACCCTCAGGAGGTCCACCCCGACTACAGGGAGCTGGCGGGAAGAGGTAGGCTCAGCTCCAGGCAACATAGGCTTACGACCATGGCGCACCTAAGATGATTCGAGGTACTATCTATGTCTACTCCACCCTTGTTGTAGTTCTTATAGACAGAGGTGTGAGTCATTCTTTTATTGCTGCTGCCCTTATTCGGAGCTCGGAGATTTTGATGGAGCCGTTGGCTCGATCCTTGCGGCTAGAGACTCCTACGGGAGCAGACTCAACGATTACGCACTGGTTCCAGCAGTGTGAGCTTACTCTAGGAGGTGATAGCTTCAGTTGGGATCTTCTTGTAGTGACGTCGAGGCCTTACGACATCATCTTGGGTATGGACTGGTTATCTACAGTCCATGCTCAGATCGACTGTATTAGGAACAAGGTGCTGTGTGTCTGCATGGATGGGACCAGGTTCACCTTCACCAGCGAGAAGGGAACCTTCGCAGCACAGGATGGACTCACGCAGAGGAGAGGGAAGTCGATCACACATCAGTTGGCCAGTCTCATCCTCAAAGAAATTGACGTGCGGAGTCCGAGTTTTCCTGTAGTGGTGGACCAGTATGCGGACGTTTTTCCTGAATATGTTCCAAGAATAACTCCTCGTAGGGAGGTAGATTTCTACATAGACCTGTACCCTAGGACATCACCTATATCCACTCCAGCATATCGGATGGCTCCCGCCGAGCTTTGTGATCTACGGGTACAGGTGGAGGACTTACAGGGGAAAGGTTTCATCTGACCCAGTGTTTCACCCTGGGCTTCTCCGGTCCTATTCGCCAAGAAGGTGGATGGGGGATTGCGATTGTGTCTCGATTACCGTCTCCTGAACCAGGTGACCGTGAGGAACAAGTATCTACTTCTGAGGATTGATGACCACTTTGATCAGCTTAAGGGAGAACGATGGTTCTCGAAGATTGACCTCAGGTCAGGCTATCATTAGCTCAGAGTTCGAGACAAGGATGTGCAGAAGACGGCCTTCAGGTGTCGGTATGGCCACTATGAGTTCTTGTTCATGCCCTTCGGTGTGACCAACACTCCAACAGTGTTCATGAGTCTCGTGAACAGGATCTTCCAGCCTTACCTCGATCGATTTTTCGTAGTCTTCATCGACGACATACTGATTTACTCGACGACCGAGGAGGAGCATACCTACCACCTACGGGTTGTACTAGATACACTCTGAGAGCACCAGCTTTATGGTAAGCTCTTGAAGTGCCAGTTCTAGATTTGAGAGGTTCACTTCTTGGGGCACGTCATCTCTGAGGTGGGAGTTTCAGTGGATCTCGTGAAGGTCGAGGCGGTACTTGCTTGGGATCCACCCAGGAGCGTGACGGAGGTGCGGAGTTTCCTAGGTCTGGCTGGGTACTATCGGAGATTTGTGACAGACTTCTCCAGAGTTACATCACCACTTACATCTTTTACAAAGAAGGGGAAACCCTTTGTGTGGTCAGACAGATGTCAGCAGAGCTTTCAGGAGCTGAGGCGGAGATTGACCAGTGCACCCATCTTGAGGCTACCAGAGGAGGGTGTAGGGTATGTGGTTTACTGCGACGCATCAGGGACTGGGCTTGGGTGTGTCCTAATGTAGGAGCGAGTAGTGATCGCTTACAGTTCACGGTATTTGAGGAAACACGAGCAGAACTACGCTACCCATGACCGGGAGTTAGCAGCAGTGGTCTTCTCCCTGAAGATGTGGTGAAACTATCTGATGGGAAAGCGCTTTACAGTCTACTCTGACAACCAGAGTCTCAGGTACATCTTCTCGCAGAAGGACCTGAACCTGAGATAGAGGATATGGCTCTAGTTCCTCCAGGATTATGACTCTGAGATAGTCTATACTCCTGGGAAGGGGAACGTAGTAGCTGATGCTCTCAGCAGGAGGTCTGGCATTCAGCTGCTTGGAGAGGCGACGGAGCAGTTATCCGTATTGCAGATATCCTTCGTGGATAGTGATGGGGCAACCTATCTTCAGTCCCTCACAGTCACTCCTCCACTACTTCAGCGGGTTATAGAGGCACAGCGTGGGGACGTGGACTGTGAGACACGACGTGCACAGATATCCTTAGGACAGGCACCTGATGGATTTTCCATAGGAGGAGAGCACATAATCCTTTTCAGGGGATGTACCATGGTACCAGTTGAATTACAGGAGGAGGTGCTGAGGTAGTTCCACACTTCCCCTCTAGCGATACATCCTGGAGTAGCAAAGATGTATCAGGACCTCAGACGATAGTACTGGTGGCCGGGTATGAAGAAGGTTGTGGCAGAGTTCGTTTCTCGATGCCTCACTTGCTAGTAAGTGAAGGCAAAGCACCAGGTACCTGTAGGCTTGGTACATCCCTTAGAGGTCCTGAAGTGGAAGTGGGATGGGATATCTATGGATTTCGTGACGGGGCTTCCACGTACTTCCAGAGGACACAACTCCATCTGGGTGATTGTCGACCGACTCACCAAGTCGGCCCACTTCTTACCTATCAGAGAGAAGGGCTCAGTGGAGATCTTGGGATGCCTCTACGTTCAGGAGATCGTACGGCTTCATGGTGTGCTATCGACTATCGTCTCCGATCGAGATGCTCGCTTTACTTCCTGGCTTTGGAAGGGGTTGCAGGAGGAATTTGGGACGCAGCTACGCCTGAGCACCGCCTTTCACACTCAGACGGATGGCCAGACGTAGAGGACCATTTAGACTCTTGAGGACATGCTCTGTGCATGTGTCCTTGACTTTGGTCGCATCTGGGAGGATCACCTACCCTTGGTGGAGTTTGCATACAAAAACAGCTACCACTCCACCATCGGGATGGCACCTTACGAGGCACTTTACGACCGACCTTGCAGATCACCTCTATGCTGGACTGACCCTGGGAAGTCAGCACTCGTAGGACCAAAGATGGTTCAGGCTACGACAGAGAAGGTGCAGATCATCCAGGAGCGGATGAGGACTGCACAGAGCAGACAGAAGTCCTATGCTGATAGGAGGCGGAGACCACTGGAGTTCGAGGATGGTGACCACGTTTTCTTACAGGTCTCACCTCGATGTGGATTATGGAGATTTGGAAGGGGTGGAAAGTTATCTCCGCATTTCATTAGACCATTCCAGGTTCTCAGCAGGATAGGAGAGGTGGCTTATCGCCTGGCTCTTCCACCTTAGTTGCACCGGGTGCACGACGTCTTCCATGTATCTCATCTGAGGAGATACTTGCACGACCCAATGCATATCATCGATCATGGGGAGCTGGACATTGATGATGGAGCAACTTTTGTGGAGGTCCCAGTGGAGATCGAGGATCGATAGGAGCGGGTCCTACTTGGATGGTCGATTCCTCTGGGGTGCATCAGGTGGCAGCACGGAAACCTCTAGGAGAGCACATGGGAGCGGGAGGCTCAGATGCGTGCTCAGTACCCTCATTTGTTTCCCTAGTTTATGATGTATCTTTACAGGGACGTAAAGCCCTGAGGTGGGAGTAATGTAAAGACCCATAAATTTCAAGAAATTTTTTTTTAAAATTCTTTGGGATTTTGTGAGTACGCAGTTTCTAACTGCGCTTGATTCCGAGGACCGGTGTACCCAGAATAAATTTTCGAAGTTTAGCTCAGGTATGTTCAGTGAACGAATGAGTGGGTTTTTCTAACTTTTAAACTGGTGCTCGGAATTAAAATTTGAGGGCACCGATGAATCTGTAGCGCCGGTAATTGCTTAAAGGGACACTTACCACAGATGCGTTCGCAAAAGAGGAGAAGATAATTTTTGGGGGTTTGTTTAAGGAATAAATAAAAATTGTCGGAACAATTTTTATTTCATGAGGAGGTTTTTCCTCCCATGGGTAGTTAAGGGTGGGGCCCACATCCACTTAACTACCCAAGTGTGGATTTAAGAGAGGTGGGGCCCACATGATCCCCACTATTTATTTCCCTCTAAATCTCTTTTAGAACCCCCATTAATATTGACAAACCTCCATTAATTGTCACCTCAACCCATTAAATTATGTCAACCCATGATTTAATGAGGAACCTTCCTTTCTTCCTTTTTAATTTAATCTGACAACGTGCTTAATTATGGGGGAACCTTCTCTATCCCTCCTTTAATTAAATGTCAACACATTTTAATTAGTGTGGTGAAATAATTGTAGGAGAGTTTCTTTGCGTTTAATAAAATAATAGGGGGGAACCTATTATTTTGGTGATCAAGGAGAGAGCATTGTTGTGCGATGAAGAACGCCAACCTCCGATGAAGAACTCTGGTTCCTCCGAGATAGATGATGCAACTCTTATGATCCTCTCCTCTGCGACGCTGTGTACCGCGACGCCTATGATCCTCTCCTCCGCGACGCCGTGTACCACAACGCCTATGATCCTCTTCTTCGCGACACTGTGTACCACGATGCCTACGATCCTCTTCTCTGTGACGTTGTGTACCGAGACACTGATGATTGTCTTCCTTGTCGAGGTAGGGGTTTTGGTTTATTTTACTTTATGTGGATTATACCCTCGACATGTCAAATAATTGTTGGGAGTTGTTCCAAACCACTAACGCGGTGGGTGTGGACAAATGAACAAGTTCAAACCCACTGTTTCTCTGTTCTTGGTGCGCAGAATGTTGGACGATGATGGAACGGGACCGTAACGGCGTTTTAAGGCTGTCGCAGTGAAGAGCGGGTCCCGAGATGACCGCAGGCACAGACGGGAGCAAGAACGGACCACCGGAATGACTCCGATGGCCCACGGAAACCTCTGGTGGCGCGGGTCGCCAGCACAGCGGCGGCGGCGGCCTGATCCCGCAGCCGCGTGGGATCTGAAGGGGATGTTGCGACCGTGCGCCGCGTCCGCGATGCGCAAAGGAGGGGGGACCGCGTCTCTCCCTGCTCGGCCTGCTGGACGAGCCAGCGCCCCCCCCCCCCCCCCAGCCGGGCCGGGGTAGGTCACTCGGACCGGGCTGGACCCGGACCCAGGTCGGGTCACCCAGTTCGGGCCGACCCAGGGGGTTGGGCCGGGCCGGGCCGGGCCCAGACCCCCCCCCCCCCACTTCGGACTATTTTCATTCATTTTCCCATAACATGGGATACAGACCTATGATCGATACACCATTAGTTACGTTGGGATCCTTGGATTGAGATAGTCGTTTTGGTATATTACACTCATGGTTTCAGAGAACTTTGGGTACGGCCAGGTTGGTTCGAACATGAAACCAACCGGGCCCTCGGAGTGGAAACGCTTATAACTCGAGCTCCGGACGTCTGATTGACGTGTCGTCGACTTTGTTGGTTTCCTATTTATGAGACGGTTATTTTGGCTTACTCCGCTTGAAGTTTGGATGCATCTAGAGTATGGTCAGGTTGATTTTAACTTAAAAACCAACCAGGCCCTTGGGACGGAAAAGCCAATATCTCTCAGATCGGGCGTCCGATTGACGCGCCGTCTGTCGCGTTGAATTCCTATTGACGAGACGGAACTTTGTGATACATCTACTCTCGACTTCATGACAGTTGATGTATCGACCCCTTGGCTCATGGAGCGGACCCTCCTGGAACCGAGCATGCTGTGTGCGGGAACCCTAGAGCTGGTTGCGACTACGACGATGATGACTGCACTTAGATCCTCTATGGGTTCGGCAGCAAGGACGACTGTACTTGGATCCTCCGTGGGTTTGGCAGCGACGATGACCATGCTGGGATCCTTTGTGGGTTCGACAGTAATGACTACTGTTCTTGTATCCTATGTGGTTCTGGCAGTATTTGACTCTGTACTTGTATCCTATGTGGGTCCGGCAGAGTAGCTGGTCTTGTATCCTTTATGGGTCCGACAGCTTAGCTGGTCTTGTATCCTATGTGGGTCCGACAGCTTAGATGAATCAGTGGATACATATGATCATCTCTATCACCTTACAAAGTGTATACCTCTGTGAGATGAGTCTTGATTCTCAATCTTATCAACGATGTGATTAACTTTCTTTCCTTTGTGGACTGGGTTGTGTTTTTCCTGTGTGGACTGTGTTGAGCTATCCTTTGTGGAATGGGTTGTGTTTTTCCTGTGTGGACTATTTTGAGCTATCCTTTGTGGACTAGGTTGTGCTTACCTTTGTGGACTACGTGGTGCTTGGGAGTTGGAGACGAACTGTAACTGATGACTTAGGTATATGTATGGTCATATACCTAAGTAGTGTTGTTTATACTTCGTGATTGTATCTTTCCTTTGTGGTTTATCCTTCGTGGATTCTGAGAGACCTTCGGGGGTATTGGGGTCCCTATTGATTATCGTATACTCACCCATGCACGGGCTATGCCCGCACTACGTTGTGTTGAATGCAGACGAAGGATAGCACTGATCGAGGTGGAATCTTGTGGAGCTGGACGGTACCCGGAGGTGGACCACTTGGCGGGACATACACGGAGCTGACGGGCGAACCGAGGAGCTATGGAGACTATATGTACCCACCCATCTAGTGGGAATTCCGGAGGATGACTCGGTGCTGCTTTTTTACTTTACTATTGTTGTATTATCTTTTCAGTTGTACTTTACTTTCAGTTGGGTTTGTATTCTGGCTCATTTACTTTCAGCACTTACTTTTGTATTCAGTTTACTTAGTGTTTACTTCATCTTGTGTACTCTGTGGTGTTTTTTTTCTTATATAAAGGCAATTCCTTTCCTTTTATCAGGATTTACGCCTTGGTGCTAGTCGCCAGCCCCTGGCCTATGGGAGGTGGGCTTGAGGTAGTCACGGCACGGGCCCCGAGGACGGGTCGTGATAGTTTCCATTAAGTTTAATACGGTACAACATGGATGTTTTCGTGAATCTTTACATCATGTTACTAGGAAATTATTTTCATGAAGGGGTTGAAAATAAATTACTAGAATAGACTTACACATGGTATTCCCATTGATGATGGTTTCATGGGGAATATGGCCTAGTGAAGGTGATTTATCATAGGGAATATAGTTATTTGGCGATGATTTCATGGGTATATTTCCTCATGCGAATGAGTTGGGGGTTACACATGGGCTTCCCAAATGGTTATGTTCATCTCCTATCCATTGAAAATTTAATAGGGATCAATGACTAAACACATTGGGAATATGGCTTGGTGAGTAGAAATTCTGGGCTTACACCTAATCAGAGGAAGCCTACATATGCACCGCTCACCCATGGATTCTAAGTATGAGATCATTTGTAACATACCAAACACCAAAACCCAGGAGTGGGTAGTTATATTACATTATTGGTATATAATAAAAGAGTTCTCATAGGATCTATCATCTAAGTGGTCCTAGAATACTAAACATAAAACATACATTACATTTTAAAACATAGGATATAATATGAACATATTATGAAAACATTATTATCCCTTACATTGTATCCTTGAAAATTACACACTTTCCTCCTCTAGGTTTCTTGGGGAAATGCAAAAAAAATAAGGGTATGCTCATATACTCAGTGAGGAGTATAATACAATGGAATCTTACATAACATAAACATGGAATAATTGATATGGAAATAATATCTGAAAAACATGAATAAATAATCAACTAATACTAAGGGCATGCAATATCAATGACAATAAATGAAATCATGGATAACTATAATAATTGATCCCATATTGGTGGAATTAATAATCTTAGACATAAAAAAATTTGGCACATCCTTAAGCCAAGACACTTATCCTATTATGGGAATATGTATACACCAAAACCCAACATATTTTGTCTCATGAGACATGTCGATGCATTGATGGGATATATAATTTTGGGCCCCACCCATCACCTGATTAATTACAATGTAATAAACATATGATTCATTAATACCTTTCATATTTTTCCCTAAGAAAACTCTTACTAAATAAAACTTAGTTATCTGTATAATGAGAAATATAGATATAAAATACTTCCCATTCAACAAAATTATGTGGATGTCTTGGAGAATATCCATAAATTAACTTGGAATCTATGGGGTGTCATCAAAGTAATAGGTGATACCCTCATTAGATAAATATAGGGGTAAGGCTACCTTTAATGTGTTGGTTTATCCATGGAAGATAACAATTGGGTTCAATAGTTTTAATTGGTCGGATACCATGAAAATTGTAGGCAAAATTCTTCAATATGGTTTATTAAGAGCAACTGAATATTCCAAAGCATATCCCTCAAGAGTGTCTCACCAGGTGTGTAGTCTTAGACCCAATCATCGTGAATTAGGTTGATTATTGAGTCAATGATAAATAAAACCTATTCAAGATTATTACCCCTAGGTTCATCTGTTCCAAAACAGTATCCAATTTTTAGTATCCATACATGGATGTATTTTCTAATAAATTACACACATGTTTACTTTACCAAAACCTTGGATGGGTTTTCCTCCATGGAAAAGGTAATTCTTAAATCAAAATAATATGAGAAATTTATTACATTATATACTTGTAAATACATTAAATTTCATGATTAATATGTAAAAAATTATTCTATGTAAATTTATGCACTACACAAGAGTATAGGTGGTAGTTATAATAGGATCCCTGGAGAATAGAAGTCGAGATGGAAAAACACCACTTATGGATTAGGTAGAAATTCAATCATATAATCTTGACATAAAGGGATTAAAATTGATCTTAAAATACCATGAATAATGTAATTTCATGATATAATATCTCAAATATGTAGTATATACACCACATAATTGAAATTATGTGCATAATACAAAATATGTATCAAAGAGAGGAATTTGAGACAAAAATCCATTACCTCTTTTTCTGAATTTCATGAATGTACTTTAACCTCATGTATCATAAAATATATATATATATATATATATATATATATATATATTAATCACTCAATATATATCCTTAATCATATCCTTTTTTATACTCTTCATAAATATTCATTCTCTACATGAATTCTCTTGATTTCCCACATCGTGGTGTTTATAGTTTTGATCATTTGTACAAGTTTCCTAATAATAGTGTCCATATTCATTATTCTTCCAAAGTAGAATATTACTAGGTCATTAAATTTTCTATCAGGGATGATTTATAATAAATTATTATGTTTAAAAAAATTCATGAGTGCTTTATACCTTATCCTTGAAGATTAAGTCGATAATAAGCATATTTTGGTGATTTTTGACGAATAGAAGGTGTTTCATTAATTGATAAATTAGATATTTATATAGTATATACCATACCCAAAAAAATAATAAATACACATTTATTTCAGATTATTCTAGTAAATAATTTTTCATAATCATCCATGAAATAAATTCATAGTATTGTTCAAGTATGTGGTTAAACCGACCCAAATATGAACATACCCTGACTTAATGAATGATTCTAAGGTGGTTTTGTTGTAATATCATAATAAAAAAAGCATGATTATAATATTTAGTTTTTATTAGTGTGATATATTATAATTTTAAGTAATTATTGTAAGAAGTAATGATATTAAAATCATACACGATTTGAATTAAAGATTATCTTCTTACCACACTTATTTTAAATGATTAAATTAACAATGATTGTTTATTGATCATGTCATTAATATTTTCTATAATTTTAAATTCCATGACCTTAATGATATCATAAATATCATATTTAACCTTTAATACCATCCTTATATCAAACCTTCTAAAATAATTAAGGAAAACAAAACATGTTATGTTGTGGAGGCGGTAGTCTGCACCAAGAATGAACATTGATTTTGTTTTTCTTATTGAATGGATGTATAAATAAATAATGATAATAACATTATTATAGTAGAATTATAGTATATATATGATTATAATATCATTATACTAGGGTGTATACAATAAATTTTAACGAATATAATTAAGAAGAAAACTTAGTAGTTGATAATATAATGTCCTGGATTTATCTAAAGGTATGGACCGTTTAATTTTTGATTTAATTCATTTAAATGGATCTAAATTTGATGCCTAATAGGTTAAAGGAGGTACTAAGGGGTTTTTGGGGCTCATTTTAAGACTAGATCACTGAAAAGAATAAAACAAACTGGGCCACACAGTTTTTATGAAACCGTGTGACCCAGGGTGCATGCCCATGTAGCCTATTGTAGGTTTCAA
Source organism: Viscum album (assembly GCA_963277665.1). NCBI lineage: Eukaryota > Viridiplantae > Streptophyta > Magnoliopsida > Santalales > Viscaceae > Viscum > Viscum album. Next base: position 402,492,000 of record OY728126.1, read on the forward strand.
GCAGTGAAGTTTCGCACAATTTGCAAAAAATTAGTTGAATTGTGTGCCTAACCATGTGATGTTCCATATTTAAGTAGAACCTTGTGCATGTTTGGCACATGTTTTGGCCAAATCATGAGGCCAAACCATGTATAGTGTAAATTGGGGTGATTTTACCATTTTAGAATGCATTAATTATTTAAGGCTTTTTCTTTATTCTTCTTATTTCTCCAACTGATTTTCTCCTCTCCTCTAAGTTCAGGAACCCCCTTCTCCACCTCTATGGGTTTTTTAGTTTCCTATTTCATCTGTGATGTGTTTCCTTCATCGTCGGAAGGTATGGACTCATCTCAGTAATCTCTACCTTCTGTACTTATTTATTTCTAAGTTTCTCCGCTATTAGTTGGGCTATTTTGGTGCAAAGTCCTTTATCCCTATTTGATGGGTTTTGATAAATCCTTTTATCTATCCTATTTTAGGTTAAATTAAGTATTTTTATCATATTATTGGAGTGTTATGATAATAAGGTATGGTGTTTATTCTTTTTCTTGCTCGTTTCGTGGTCTTTTTGACGATGTGTAATTATGCTGCTCGCTGGAGCCTTCTGGAAAGGCCTCATTCTTACATATTAAATTATTTAGAATATTTTTTCACGTCCATATTGATCCTAGTATGTGGAATAACCATCCAAGGGAGGTCTCCTTGTCTTTGGTCACCCCTTTGGGTGTGCCATCCTAAATGGAATATTTATCCATTGTATTAAAAGTGAAAAATCACCTTGGTTGTGTGTGTTTTCCATGGATTAAGGCCTTAATTGATAAATCAAATTGATATAAATGGTGAACCATTTGATTATACCATGAACTACTTGCATCACATGTTATATTTAAACACTCATGATGGATTCTTTATATTGAAATTCCTATGAATTATGTTTAATTATTATACAAGTTGATTATATATTTATACATCATGTCATATTCCATTGTTTTCTTTTATGAAATTATATGTGTCATGTTCTATTTTCTCATTTAATATTTGTTTCTTAAGCCATTTATTGGTTTGAAATTGATTAACATGCTTGGTTAAGAATGTGATCTTTAATTAATAAAATACCATTGATGATATGTGATTAGAGGCATGTTAATTCCATGTGTATTTTCTTGTATACCTTTCTTATACAAGTGATTAATGATTATGCCCTTGTTTTCATGGATTGAATAATAGGTGATGCCTTGGAAATATTTTTATCTTGTGGTATTGAAATGTAAATGATGATAGGTAATTGTTTACATGCTATGCTTTGTTTCTTATGAATCATGCCATGTTTTTTCCTTATCTAATGCATTATTCCTTTATATACAAATGTGTCATTGTTGTTGGATTAAATTGTATAGATTTTTTTGTAAGAACCCGGTTTTTTCTGTGAAAGATGTTGGAATATTCTTGATGATATTCCAGAGCAGCGCCCTCAGACGGCGTACGATTCTGAGCCCCGGTGTGGCCGGGATTGAATTTTCAGTGCTTTCACACTGGAAACGCCAAATAAATGGGATAACTCATAAACGGTACACCGGATCAGGGATCCGAGTGTACGGATGGGTCTGGAATGGGGTGTTTACCCTAGGAACGACATAAAACATGTCGGCGCGAGATGTTTGGACCCCTCGCCCGCTTCTGGAACGTTAAACGGATTAAATAAATTAATTAATTCATTTAATGTTGAAACACAGGTATCTATTAAACGGTGGCTCGGATTGAGAAACCGAGGGCACCATTGAGTTTGGAGCGTGTCGTTTACCCTAGGAGGGGTGTAAGTTTTGCGGGCGCGGCCTGTCTGTGAAAAATGGTCCCAGGGGTGTTTTCGTAATTTGGAGGCCTCGGGCGCTAAGTTTTATAACTTTTGAACGGGGTATTGGATTAAAATTTTGAGAATTCCGTTGTTCTCGGGAGGTGGTGTTTACCCTAGGGGAGGCTTAACCTCGACCCTGTTGAGGGTTCGGGTTCGGGCCGACGGGCGGGTGGTTAAGCGTTTTCTATTTAAACGCTTAACTCACCCCCCCTCCCTCTTCCTCTTCCTCACCTGGATAGCAGCAGGAGGCAGCCTTCCCTCTCCTCATCCACTCTGGTGAGGCAGCATCGGCAAGGCGATGGCGCGGTGGCGGATCACCCGTGAAGCTTCGGGCAACGCCCCTGCAGGTAGGGTCTTGTTGTGTTTTTTTTTTCTTTCCCGCAACTCCTTTGAACTTAAATTATACGCTCGAATTGTTGTTGGATTTTCGAACAAACCACATGAATGCGTTGTAGAGTTTTTCCTCTTTCCATCTCTTGTTTCGGTTCGTAAATCCGAGTTGTGAGGAGGCTGCAGCGGTCCGGCGAAGATTGCGGGAATTTTGGGTTGTCCCGGCAGTTTCCGGTGGTCCGGCGGGTTCCCAGGGCAGCGCGGCTTCGGTCCGAGGAGGCGGCGACGACGACGACTCCATCCGGCAGTGGCGCTAGGGGCGACGGCGAGCGGCAGCTGGCGACGCGGTGGGCTCCGGCCACGGGCGAGGAGCACAGGGCGCCTTCGGCGCAGGTCGGCGCGACGGCGAGGCGGGGTCGCACCGCGCGACCCTGCATGGCGACAGAGACCCGCGATCGGCGGGTCTCCGCAGAGGGCCGTGACTAGCCTTGTGGCTGGTTGGCACGGCGTGGACCCGGAGTCCACGGCCAGGCCACGCAGGTGAGCCGCGGGCTGGCCAGCGCGGACCAGTCCGGACCGGTCGGACCGGCTGGACCCGGTCGGTCCTGTCCAGGGGGGAGGAGTTCGCCCCTCCGACTTCGGACACCCGTCAATTTCGCCACGGGTGTCCGTTTTTCACGTCGTCTGTGGCGGCGCGGACCTAAAAGCGAGGCGGTCTTTTTGAGATGGTTTCGGGAATTTTTAATTCCCGAAACGAGGGGCCTTGGTGGCGCGACACGTACGTCGAGGGGTTTGTCGTTTTTCCAGGAGAATCTTGTTTTGAGCGGCGCGGACGCATCCGATGCCCGCTTTGAGTGTCGTCAGTTGCGTTGGGACTCTGGTGCCAGGGTGAAGGTTTCTAGGACGGTTTCAGGCATTGAGACGGGATTTGAGGCGTTGGCCCCACGGCCCGTCTTTCGAGCTGCGTGCAGCGTTTTACGCCTTTCTCACCGGGCGTCCGTTCGGGGCGTGCGAGCAGTCGTTTTGGGGTGTTTTTCCGAGGGGATTGCAATGGTGCAATCCGCCCGCTCTAACTCCACATGATGGTGCAGGCCCCGCAAGGGCCGTTTCGGGGGTTGACGGTGATTTCCAGCTTTATCACCGGGTGACAGTTTTGGACGAGTGAATAGTCCAACTCGTGTACCTTTTCGAGAGGATCGCAACGGCGTGATCCGTTGCGAGTGCTTCGGGACCGGGGTGTGGGTCCCGCGTGGTACCGCTCGTGCGCGGTAAGCTGGAATGTAATTTTTTTCCCTGGGTATTTGTTCCACTCAAGTGAGTAGTGTTGTTGACGTGTTTTTCCGAGAGCATTGTGATGGCGCAGTTCGCCCGGCCTTTCTCGGGATCGTGGTGTGGGCCCCACCCGGGCTGGCTATGGTGAATAGTACCCTTTTCACTGGGTGACCATTTTGGGCGATTGAGTACTCAATCCCGTGTGTTTTTTTCGAGGGGATCGCAGTGGCGTGATCCGTTTGTTCAGTTTTGGGATCTTGGGGTGGGCCCCACACGGGTTGGTTACGGTGAATAGTACCTTTTTCACCGGTTGACCGGTTCAGGAAAGTAAGTAGTCTATCTCGCATGTTTTTTCTTGAGGATTACAACAGTACGATCCGTTTGTTTGTGTGGAGCCTCATACGCGATCTTATTAAATGTGGAAATGTGAAGGTGCCCCGGCGGCGGTTCCTCTACCGAGTTTGTAGCGGACCCTAGGCGTGTGATCGCGTGCACTCTCGTGTGAGTGAATTAATGCTTGAATAGATGTGGTTGTCCGTGACCCGGTCATTGAGGTGGCAAGTTGGAAACGTTACGTCACGCCTTCGCGTTAATATTGGGTGTTGTGTGCACGATAGCCCATGGGCTGAAGACGTGGTATGCTCTGTGAGTATACGGGAGTGCTTGGAGGAACATGTGGTTGTTTGTACCTGAGAATGTTTTGTGTGTTCGGTTGGGGTTGACTTGGGGCCACACGTCGTGTGGGACCCATGTGTGTTCCATGCTCTGCTTTGCGTACTTTGACATCTCGCGACGTAGAGGGTCCCTCTGTGCTCGTTTGTTTGACCAGCAGGGTTGAGTGGTCTCCCCCTGGTTTCATTCTTGATGGATCGGCCGGTAGCGGTGCTAGTGTCACCCAGTGATGGGACAGGCGCAGAACCTCTTTTGGGTGAGTTGTTCTGGAGTTGGGTGGTTGCGCGATACCCACTACGTGTTCGGTTGGCCAGTGGTGTACCCTCCAGTAGAGATGGCTAGAGCAGTTCTGAGTTTTACCCTCCAGCGGGGCTGGGCAGTGGGTTACTCATCGACTTCTTCGGGTTTACCCTCCAGCAAGGCTAGGCAGTGGGTTTCTCACTGACTTCTAGGGTCTACCCTCTAGTAGAGACTAGGAAATGGGTCACCCGACGACATCTTAGGGTCTACCCTCCAGCAGGGATGGGCAGTGGGTCGCTCGTCGTCTAATCTAGGTCTACCCTCCAGCAAGGCTGGGCAGTGGGTCGCCTGTCGACTTATTCCAGGCCTACCCTCCATCAGGGCTGGGCAGTGGGTCGTCTGATGATGTATTAAGGTCTACCCTCCAGCGGGGCTGGGTAGTGGGTCGCCTGATGATGTATTAAGGTCTACCCTCCAGCGGGGCTGGGCAGTGGGTCGCCTGATGATGTATTAAGGTTTACCCTCCAGCGGAGCTGGGCAGTGGGTCTCCTGATGATGTATTAAGGTCTACCCTCCAGTGGGGCTGGGCAGTGGGTCGCCTGATGATGTATTAGGGTTTACCCTCCAGCAGGGTTGGGCAGTGGGTCACCCGATATCTGGTTATGAATTACCCTCCAGCAGGGCTGGGCAGTGGGACACCTGTTGGCATTCTAGACTCAGTCCTTTCTACTAGGCTAGCCTGTGACTTTCCTCCGTGATTACCGGAGTAGGACCCTTGGTTGTACGGGTCGGTGATGGAACAACTTTGACTTTGAGGAGACCTCTCAACTCCAGGGCAGTGACGAGGTGTGGTTTGACTTTCCCTAGAACTCTCAAGTACAAGGGGCACTTTCCCCACCGAGATGCGTTCTTGTGACGCGATCTAAAACCATGCGGGCGAGTCAGTGCCGCCCAAAGCAGATAGTGTCTAGGTGCGTTGATTGATCCCCTTGGCTTGCGGTTTGGGGCAGACGTACGGGATTCTGGGCATCGATGGTTTACTTCTGGGACTATTGGATACTCTTTTCTTGGGATGAGCTACGGGACAGAGATCCCCTACGAGTTTGTTCGGGCTTCTTGACAGAGCATATATATGTATATACCTCGTACGAGTACCCACTCCTTGGGTTTTGGCTACTATCCTTCCAGGAAAGGTGAAGACATGTGGGGTATGCCACGTGCTTTCCGTGTCTAGATTCTCGTGGTTGGACGAGTCTACTCTCCTGCTATAGGTAGCGAAGGCTCAACGAGAAGTTCATCTTCTCACCGGTTCCAGCTCCTTGTGTCTGGACGAGTCTACCTTCTTTCCTCTTGTTGGGTTGAGCTGGACTCTCTGTTGTTACACTTTACTGCACCATCGGTTGGACTCCTTTACTTTCCCTGTTCGCTCTACTGCTCACCCTTCGGTACCTCCTTTGTTTCTCCCTCGAGCCTTCGGGGTATCCTACTGAGTATTTTTATACTCACCCCTTCTTGGGATTTTCCAGCACTTGGTGTGCCCTTGCAGACGACGGACAGGTGGAGCGTGGTTTCTGTGGAGCGTAGGAGATTGGGAGCTTGGACCGCATTCGGTGGTCGTGGCCGAGTTCCAAGTGGGAGACCCGTCAGCTGTTTCTTTTTGTTTACCTGTTTCTGGGTTGTGGCACTTTTTGGTTGGGTGCGTGTTTTTCCCATTTTCTTTTCAGCTTGTACCTTGTACTGTTTAGAGGTCAATGCACTCTTGTGGTTTATTTATAGTAGTTTACCTTTACTTTTCTTTTTTACTCTGCACTTTTTCATTGAGTGTGTTGCGTGTGGGTGTGTACAGGTGATTAGGCAAAGGCCTCCCCGAGTTGTTGTGCCTTCAGCGCTGGTCGCCAGCACCTGGCCTATGGAGGCGGGCTTGGGGTAGTTGCGGCTCGAGCCCGAGTAGGGTCGGGTCGTGACAAAGTGGTATCAGAGGTGGTTCGTTCCTTGGGACGTTGTGCGGACGTCCCTAAAATAGGAATTGGTTGGGATATAGGGAAACAGTGTTAATGTGTCTCGAGAGCGGCTCTCAGGCCAGGGAGTCTAGTGATGGTGTGGCGGCCGACGTATCCATTTACCAGGACCTTAATAACCCACTTGTCGACTCGACATGCTGAGACACTTGTTGCAGGGAAAATTTGTTTGTGCATCACATAGGATTGAGTCTTTGACAGTCCTTCTTGAGTCAGCTCCCCATCGTTGTTATTGGTATATACATATATGCTCATCTGACCGCGGCACTCCTTGATAATATTCAGGATGTCTCTGCGAAGATAGCCAGCCAAGATACCAGCTTTGGTGCGTGACGACGACCCTGTGAGCTACGAGGCCACAGTCCAGGACCCATCATGTGAGCCCCTTTCTCCGGGTGGGCTGGTAGCAGCACCCCCACCTGTTGATCAGCAGGCGGCTTCAGCAGAGCATACGGGGCTTGAGCGCAGGTTGAGCACACTCTGTGAGTTCCAGCGGTAGAGACCGTTGAGGTTTAGTGGTGAGCTAGACCCTCAGGCAGCAGAGGCTTGGCTCGAGATAGTGGTTTTCCTTTTCAGGCTTGTGCAGACACCGACAGATCATAGAGTGGATTTGTCAGCCACACCTTTTTGTGGAGCAGCTTGGCGTTGGTGGAGTCTGGTAACTCAGTTTCTTGGCGAGTCGTCGCTTTCATGGGGCGACTTTCAGTTGTTGTTCCGTGAGGAGTTTTTCCCCTCCTGCTTGAGCTCCTTTTGGATTCAGGATCTCCTACAGTTTTAGCAGGGAGGGATTAATGGTGGCTGAGTACGCGGCTAGTTTCGCAGACCGTGCACGCTTTTACCCGGACTTGGTCCATGACGACAACATCCGAGCGCAGAATTTTGAGCAGGGTCTCTGCTGGGAGATTCGTGTTTTCATAGTACCCTTGGGCATTTCCACATATGCCGGGGTGTTAGAGAAGGCTCTGCTGATAGAGAGATTCCTGTCACGTTCTGGAGTTGGTGGTGGAAGCAGGCACTTTGGAGCCGAGACGTCTGTCGTAGCTAGTGGGCGTCGGCAAGCAGGACCTCGGCGCAGGTGGCTTTCTGACAACCAGACTCAAGGGCGTGGTCGTACACCACAGTGGCGCCGGAGGGCACCAGTGCAGCCCAGAGAGAGTCGGTGCCATGGTTGCGACGGGCGAGGTCACCTGGCACGGTACTGCCCGACCAGGCATGCGGAGAGCTTCGGACAGGCAGCAGGTGCACCACCACGACGGAGGCAGCGCCGTGATCGGAGTAGTACCCAGAGAGGTGGTGCTAGCAGAGGAGCGGGAGGATCTGGTAGTGAGGGATGGCTTTACGAGGTCTTCTCATCACCACTAGCCGGTCCACATCAGGCCCCGGGAGCTGACAGTTGGGACCACGGACAGCCGCGAGCTTTGGGTGTCTACGATCCTGCAAAGCATGAGGTGATAAGAGGTACGCTCAATAGCTTTTCTACTTTTTGCAGTAGAATTGTTAGACTCTGTGTGTGGAATGCTATCCTCCCTGCTCCTTGCGTGAGGTGTTACCAGGGTGGTGCAGGGCGTCAGTGTAACCCTATGTGGGTATGATAAAAGTCATGGGACTTTTTCCTTTAGTCGATGGTGTTGACTCCTTCGCTTCCGAGCGTGTAAGAGGGCCTTGGTTGTGAGACATCGACTGTGGAATCTTGCGTGACCAGATATCCTTGGGTGTTCCACCATATGGATATTCTGAAGAAGGGAATCATCGGGCCTTGTTCCAGGTGCGGGCGGTGATTCCAGTCACGGCGTGTGACGTGGAGGTTCGGCCAGGGAGGTGAGCTACCCCCGAGAGCCTTCGGGCCGTTTGAGATCGTGCAAAAGGATGGCGAGGTTCCCTAACGCCTTTCCTTAACCCCAAGGTCTGGGGTGGGTGCACGATGTCTCCCGCGTGGTTTACCTGAGGAGATGTGTGCTTGCTCCTATGCACATCATCAGCAAGGGCCGACCTCGCGTGAATAGGTCAAATCCTTTGGTCTATGTGCGGTGGCGCAGAGCTGTTCAAGAGTTCTTCTGGGTATGGGAGAGCCAGGTGTGAGCTTAATACCCTGAGTTGTTCCCTAGTTTTGCTTTTCGGGGACGAAAATATTGAAAGATGGAATAATGTAAGAACCCGGTTTTTGCTGTGAAAGACTTTGGAATGTTCTTGATGATATTCCAGAGTAGCGCCCTCAGACGGCGTGCGATTCTGAGCCCCGGTGTGGCCGGGAATGAATTTTCAGTGCGTTCACACTGGAAACGCCAAATAAATGGGATAAATCCTAAACGGTACACCGGATCAAGGATCTGAGTATACGGATGGGTCTGTAATGGGTTTTTTACCATAGTAACGATATAAAACATGTCGGCGTGAGATGTTTGGACCCCTAGCCCGCTTCTGGAACGTTAAACGGATTAAATTAATTAATTAATTCATTTAATGTTGAAATGCAGGTATCTCTTAAACAGTGGCTCGGATTGGGAAACCAAGGGCACCGTTGAGTTCGGAGCGTGCCGTTTACCCTAGGAGGGGTGTAATTTTTGCGGGCGCGGCCCGTCTGTGAAAAATGGCCCCAGGGGTGTTTTCGTAATTTGGAGGCCTCGGGCGCTAAGTTTTATAACTTTTGAATGGGGTATCAGATTAAAATTCTAAGACCTCCGTTGTGCTTGGGAGGTGGTGTTTACCCTAGGTGAGGCTTAACCTCGACCCTGCTGAGGTTTCGGGTTCGGGCTGACGGGCGGGCGGTTAAGCGTTTTCTATTTAAACGCTTAACTCACCCCCCTCCCTCTTCCTCTTCCTCACCTGTACAGCAGTAGAAGGAAGCCTTCCCTCTCCTCCTCCACTTTGGCGAGGCAGCTTCGGAAAGGCGACGGCGCAGCGGCGGATCGCCCGTGAAGCTTTGGGCAACGCCCCTGCAGGTAGGGTCTTGTTGTGTTTTTTTTCTTTCCCGCACCTCCTTTGAACTTAAATTATATGCTTGAATTATTGTTGGATTTTCTAACAAACCACATGAATGCGTAGTAGAGTTTTTCTTCTTTCCATCACTTTTTTCAGTTCGTAAATCCGAGTCGCGAGGAGGCTGCAGCGGTCCGGCAAAGATTGCGGGAATTTTGGGTTGTCCCGGCGGTTTCTGGCGGTCCAGTGGGTTCCCAGGGCGGCGCGGCTTCGGTCCGAGGAGGCGGCGGCGGCGGCGACTCCATCCGGCAGCGGCGCTGGGGGCGACGGCGAGTGGCAGCAGGAGACGCGGCGGGCTCCGGCCGCGGGTGAGGAGCGCAGGGCGCCTTCGGCGCAGGCCGGCGCGACGGCGAGGCGGGTTCGCACCGCACGACCCCGCGCGGCGACAGAGACCCGCGATCGGCGGGTCTCTGTGGAGGGCCGCGACCAGCCTCGTGGCTGGTCAGTGCGGCATGGACCCGGATTCCATGGTCGGGCCACGCGGGTGAGCCGTGGGCCGGCTAGCGCGGACCGGTCCGGACCGGTCAGACCGGCTGGACCCGGCTGGTCCTGTCCAGGGGGGAGGAGTTCGCCCCTCCGGCTTCAGACACCCGTCAATTTCGCCACGGGTGTCTGTTTTGCGCGCCGTCTGCGGTGACGCGGACCTAACAGAGAGGCGGTATTTTTGAGATGGTTTTGGGAATTTTTAATTCCCGAAACGAGGGGTCTTGGTGGCGCGACACGTACGTCAAGGGGTTTGTCGTTTTTCCGGGAGAATCTTGTTTTGAGCGGCGCGGACGCATCCAACGCCCGCTTTGAGTGTCGTCAGTTGCGTTGGGACCCTGGCGCTGGGGAGAAGGTTTAGAAGGTAGTTTCGGGCGTTGAGACTGGATTTTAGGTGTGGGCCCCACGGCCCGTCTTTCGAGCTGCGTGCAGCGTTTCACGCCTTTCTCACCGGGCGTCCGTTCGGGGCGTGCGAGTAGTCGTTTTTGGGTGTTTTTCTAAGGGGATTGCAATGGTGCAATCCGCCCGCTCTAACTCCGCATGATGGTGCGGGCCCCGCGAGGGCCGTTTCGGGGGTTGATGGTGATTTCCAACTTTATCACCGGGCAACCGTTTTGGACGAGTGAATAGTCCAACTCATGTACCTTTTCGAGAGGATCGAAACGGCGCGATCCGTTGGCAGTGCTTCGGGATCGGGGTGTGGGTCCCGCGTGGTACCACTCGTGCGCGGTAAGCTGGAATGTACTTTTTTCCCTGGGTATCCGTTCCACTCAAGTGAGTAGTGCTCTTGACGTGTTTTTTCGAGAGCATTGCGATGGCGCAGTTTGTCCGGCCTTTCTCGGGATTGTGGTGTGGGCCCCACCCGGGCTGGCTATGGTGAATAGTACCCTTTTAACCGGGTGGCCGTTTTGGGCGATTGAGTACTTAATCCCGTGTGTTTTTTTTCGAGGGGATCGCAGTGGCGTGATCCGTTTGTTCAGTTTCGGGATCTTGGGGTGGGCCCCACACGGGTTGGTTATGGTGAATAGTACCTTTTTCACCGGTTGACCGCTTCAGGCGAGTAAGTAGTCTATCTCGTGTGTTTTTCCATGAGGATTAAAACGGTATGATCCGTTTGGTTGTGCGGAGCCTCATACGCGATCTTATTAAATGTGGAAATGTGAAGGTGCCCCGGTGGCTGTTCCTCTACCGAGTTTGTAGCGGACCCTTGGCGTGTGATCGTGTGCACTCCCATGTGAGTGAAGTAATTCTTGAATAGATGTGGTTGTCTGTGCCCCAGTCGTTGAGGCGGAAAGTTGGAAACGTTACGTCACGCCTTTGCGTTAACGTTGGGTGTCGTGTGCACGATAGCCCCTGGGCTGGACATGTGGTATGCTCTGTGAGTATACGGGAGTGCTTGGAGGTACATGTGGTTGTTTGTACCTGAGAACATTTTGTGCGTTCGGTTGGGGTTGACTTGGGGCCACACGTCGTGTGGGCCCCATGTGCGTTCCATGCTCTGCTTTGTGTACTTTGACCTCTCGCGACGTAGAGGGTTCCTCTGTGCTCATTTGTTTGACCAGCAGGGTTGAGTGGTCTCCCCCTGGTTTTGTTCTCGATGGATCGGCCGGTAGCGGTGCTAGTGTCACCCAGTGATGGGATAGGCGCAGAACCTCTTTTGGGTGAGTTGTTCTGGAGTTGGTTGGTTGCGCGATACCCACTACGTGTTCGGTTGTCCAGTGGTGTACCCTCCAGTAGAGATGGCTAGAGCAGTTCTGAGTTTTACCCTCCAGCGGGGCTGGGCAGTGGGTTACTCATCGACTTCTTCGGGTTTACCCTCCAGCAAGGTTGGGCAGTGGGTTGCTCACTGACTTCTAGGGTCTACCCTCCAGTAGAGACTGGGCAGTGGGTCACCCGACGACCTCTTAGGGTCTACCGTCCAGCAGGGCTGGGCAGTGGGTCGCCCGTCGTCTAATCCAGGTCTACCCTCCAGCAAGGCTGGGCAGTGGGTCGCCGGTCGACTTATTCCAGGCCTACCCTCCAGTAGGGCTGGGCAGTCGGTCTCCTGATGATGTATTAAGGTCTACCCTCCAGTGGGGCTGGGCAGTGGGTCGCCTGATGATGTATTAAGGTCTACCCTCCAGCGGGACTGGGCAGTGGGTCGCCTGATGATGTATTAAGGTCTACCCTCCAGCGGAGCTGGGCAGTGGGTCGCCTGATGATGTATTAAGGTCTACCCTCCAGCGGGGCTGGGCAGTGGGTCGCTTGATGATGTATTAGGGTTTACCCTCCAACAGGGCTGGGCATTGGTTCACCCGATATCTGGTTATGAATTACCCTCTAGGAGGGCTGGGCAGTGGGACACCTTTCGGCATTCTAGACTCAGTCCTTTCTACTAGGCTATCCTGTGACTTTCCTCCGTGATTACCGGAGTAGGACCCTTGGTTGTACGGGTTGGTGATGGAACAACTTTGAATTTGAGGAGACCTCTCGATTGCAGGGTAGTGACGAGGTGTGGTTTGACTTTCCCTAGAACTCTCAAGTACAAGGGGCACTTTCCCCACTGAGACGCGTTATTGTGACATGATCTAAAACCATGCGGGCGAGTCAGTGCCACCCAAAGCGGATAGTGTCGAGGTGCGGTGATTGAGCCCCTTGGATTGGGGTTCGGGGCAGACGTACGGGATGTTGGGCATCGATGGTTTACTTCTGGGACTGTTGGCTACTATTTTCTTGGGCTGAGCTATGGGACAGAGATCCCCTACGAGTTTGTTCGGGCTTCTTGATAGAGCATATATATGTATATACCTCGTACGAGTACCCACTCCTTGGTTTTTGGCTACTCTCCTTCCGGGAGAGGTGAAGACGCACGGGGTATGCCACATGCTTTCCGTGTCTAGCTTCTCGTGGTTGGACGATTCTACTCTCCTGCTATAGGTAGCGAAGACTCGAAGAGAAGTTCATCTTCTCACCGCTTCCAGCTCCTTGTGTCTCGACGAGTCTACCTTCTTTCCTCTTGTTGGGTTGAGCTAGACTCTTTGTTGTTACTCTTTACTGCACCATCGGTTGGACTCCTTTACTTTCCCTGTTCGCTCTACTGCTCACCCTTCGGTACCTCCTTTGTTGCTCCCTCGAGCCTTCGGGGTATCCTACTGAGTATTTTTATACTCACCCCTGCTTGGGCTTTTCCCGCACTTGGTGTGCCCTTGTAGACGACGGACAGGTGGAGCGTGGTTTCAGTGGAGCGTAGGAGCTTGGAAGCTTGGACCGCGTTCGGTGGTCGTGGCCGGGTTTTAGGTGGGAGACCCGTCAGCTGTTTCTTTTTGTTTACCTGTTGTCGGGTTGTGGAACTTTTTGGTTGGGAACGTGTTTTGCCCCTTTTCTTTTCATCTTGTACCATGTACTGTTTAGAGGTCGATGCACTCTTGTGGTTTATTTATAGCAGGTACCCTTTACTTTTATTTTTAATCTGCACTTTTTCATTGAGTGTGCTTCATGTGGGTGTGTACAGGTGCTTAGGCAAAGGCCTCCCCGAATTGTTGTGCCTTCGGCGCTGGTCGCCAGCCCCTGGCCTATAGAGGCGGGCTTGGGGTAGTTGCGGCTCGAGCCCGGGTAGGGTCGGGTCGTGACATTTTTGGCTTAGTAAGATTGTGGTTTGAGATGAATTACTTGATGGTAAGTGATTACATAAATTCCTTTCCTTGTGTTATGTTCTTGTTTATATGGCTCACTTGATACAGGTTGGGAGAGAAGATGTGTCTTATATTAAGGACGGAATCACTGTGCTCAGTTGGTTACTACTTGGTGTGCCAGGAGAAATGCTTTGGCTCTCTAGGTGTGGGATACCTAGGTGGTTTCTTATACCCATGAGTGATACCGGTTCCCTAGGGGAGCAACCGTGGATGGACCCATTTGGCATGATGGCTAAGCCATTCCATGGGTGATACTTGTTCCCCTATGTGAGATACTTGGGATGGAATTAGAGTCATCATGCCTTGAGTGATATAAAGGACATCGTATGGGTCTCTTTGGAAAAACTTGGTGGTATTGGGTTATATTATATGTTCTCATAGTGACCCTTGGGATTCTTTTTAGATCTATTTGGACGGGATCAGGACTCCACCATTGGATTTTATGGATTTATTGATTGGTTTTTTATATGATATGAATCCTTTATTATTATTATTATTATTATGAGATTTATTATGCACACGTGATGCTTATTAATCATTTTATTAGCACATTGAATGATGAAATGTAAATTAGACCCCAAGAAAAAACACAATCTTGGTGGTATGCCTCTCTCGGTTAGCCTTGTTTACTATTATCCCTTGTATATATATTATGCTTACACAGGTACCTCTTTTAATAGATCCGTCTTAGGCCGATGCAGGTGGTATGGGATGGGTTTCCATTTAGGAACCTATACCAAGGTTTACAAGTTTATGTATTTTATTTATCTCTATTTATTATATATGGAACACTGCTCTTTTTTTACAATATGAAATAGAAAGGCCTAGATATAATGGGTGTTGGTCTACTGATATTTATATCTCACACCCTGCTCAGGAGCCATCTGGTACCTGAGTAGACTTTATGATCATAGGTATGTATAAAGGGAAGTGTGCTACTTCTGATACTTGATTTTCTTACTTCCAAGGATAGATTTTGGGGGTAGAGGACTGAGCCTATGCTTGAGATAATATGTAGTAGTTTATGGATCTTTTTTAGTTTTTGAAAGCATATAATATATGCTTGTACCCCTATTCTCCTACACTTCTATTTTGTATAGTATCATGATATGGGCATCATTATTTTTGTATCTATTATTGATATTCTTCTTTATCTAGTTTCTTATTTATATTGAATGGTTTATTTATTTACTTATGCTAATGTCTTATTATCATTATGCTTCTTCTATATATTTTTTATTATTTACCATTGTGTATACTTTGATCTATGAGAGAATATTCTACCCATGAACACACCCTAGGACCTTACTGCTAGTTGAAAGCATCTAGAATTCGGGGAGATGCGCTTAAGGTCATGTGGTCAACTGGGCTCAAGGCACAGTTGATTGGAATCTGGGTCTCAAATGCTACAAAGTGGTATTAGAGCCTCTTTTTACTTTTATCTTACTATTTGGGTTAAATTGGAGATTAGGATAATGGAATTTGGAATTTACCCTATTCTTGGACATATCTAACCCATGCATAAGGGACACCCAAATTACCTGGGTTGTGAATTGTGCTATTAATTATTCCATTGATGGTTGACACGACTTCATCGTTGGGTAATGCACTCGTCTTGTGTGGCTATTAAGATTGGTATTTTTTAGATAATGTTTTATATTACTTCAGGACTAGTGAAATGAGGGCATTGCATCACATGAATCATATTATGAACTATATAAAATGAATTTTCATGAATATTTCCATGCCACATCTACTTTTAGAATGTATTTTCTCATTTTCATGTGATTTTTGTTGTTCCTAGTTGTTATGAATTGCAGTGCTTGATTGTTATAAATAGATAAATGTGCCCAATTATCTTGTAGGATCATTTTATAAATTGGATTAAGTGGAAATACAATTTAAATCTATAAGTTATATGGTATCTTATGAATTTGAATGCCGATCCACCTAATTCAATCGTTTGAAAAGGTAAATTAAATACATAAATGAATCAAAGTGAATAACACCTTTTAAAATGAAATGGCCTTTATGCATGGGGGTGTGAGACCTTGACCTTGACTTTACCTTGGAAATGGGATATAGGTAGTGTCTATTTTGATACTTCTAAGGTATTTTCCTTCTTATCTATACATAGATCTAGGAGTAGGTTGTTAGTTGTGTTATTCTCAGAGACCGGACATGATCATATCCTCTTTATCACTTTACTTATCTATTGTGCCATGTTTCAGGGAGGCCTTGAACCTACCCTTCCTTATATACTTTCCCAACCTATTATAATTTATGTATGAGGTGTGTTCACTTGAAAATTATAGAGTTATGCCACTACAACATCCTTGTGTTGTACGCCAAGAGAGTGGTGGCGATCACACTCTAGAGGTGGTGGGACCTAAGCCACCTATTATACCTCAAGTAGTGCCTCCTAAGGCACTTCCTACTAATCTTCCACTGGGCATCGATGCTCAGTTCAAGGATAGTTTTCTTAGGTTTATGAAATATATTCAGGGGGCTCCCAAGCCTTCCCCAACTATGGAAAAGTTGATATGGGACTTTCAATAGTAGCATCCTCCCACCTTCTTTGGGAATGGTGGTCCTTTTGCTGCAGATTCATGGATAGAAGATATGATATCCATATTCAATCATCTAGATATGCCTCCAAAGAAGAGGGTCAAACTCACTACCTACATGTTGCGTGACTCTGCCAAGCATTGGTGGGATGTCATTTCATAGTCAGAGTGTTACTAAGATATGGTTTGGGCATACTTCCAGAAGGATTTCTATGATAATTTTTTCTGTAGACTTTGAGAACATATCACACTAGGGAGTTATTTCATATTCATGAGGTAAGTATGATAGTTCTTTGGTATTCTGCTCATTTCACTGAGCTTCAGAGTTTTTTATCCATCTATGACTGGTGAAAAATTGAAAACTGTGAGGAACTTTGAGGATGGGATTGGGAATGTTACCCACTCATAGGTAAACATATTTTGTTTGATTTCCATTATATAGAGAGTAAAACATGCCTTGATTACATAGCATAATATCAGAGAAGCTGGCAATGTGATCCAGGGAAGTTATGTTCCACGACAGGGCGATGGTTCTTCTGGAAATAGAAAGCTCCATTTAGAAGGTGCGTGTAGGGGAAGTGTTGGACAGGTGACATGTACTGACAGCTCCATATTATTTCACTAGTGTGGTAGGGAAGTCTATAAGAAGCCTCAGTTCACAAGGAACCTGATGAAATGTTGAGCTTGCGGTAGGATGTGTCATCTTCAGTGCTTCTTCCATTCTTTTCCTCCAAAATCCAGTGGTAGTGGATCCATACCAGCACCTCTATCATATATAGGATCTAAAACTCCATGTTAAGCTAGGAGTTGGTCATATATAATCTAATCAAGATGAGGTAGTAGTGTCCATGGATAAGGCAGTCTAGACCCAGATCTTCAGCTTCAGTAGAGTGGATCTGCTCAGGCTAGTCAGGCGGCATCTCGGGTCTTCAGTTCATGCCATGTGTATATGGTACAACCAGCGCCAGAGGATCAGAGTCCAGGGACATCTACAGTTAGAGTTACTATTCTGGTATCCTCTACTTTAGTTTCCACCCTTTTTGATATAGTTGTATCGCACTCTTTCATATTTGATATGTGTGTGGAAAGTATTAATCTAGTAATTAAGTACTTATATGGTGTCATGTCCCCTGACACGCCACTAGGGGTCATAACAAAGGGAATACACCAGCTTTAGGAGTTCCCCCCTTAATATAGGTGGGTTTTTATTCTTCTATATTTTCTTCATCCTCAAGATGACTATCTTCGACATCATTATCGATATAGAATGGATTGTGCATTATCGTGACCAAGTGGATTTTTATCATCGTCAAGTTTCATTCACATCACCCAAGGGAAAAAATATTTACACATGAGAAAATGGTATATTTAGGTAGATCGAGATGGACCCAAGCAAACTGGGATGGGCTGGGCATTGTGACATCTCAGTTAGTGATTATCTTTATGAGCGGCCAGGGAATAAAGTTGGAATAATTCCCTACAGTTGTGGATCAGTTCAGGGATTTCTTCCCTAATTATTTTTTAGGATTTACTTCTATGAGAGAGGTTGAGTCTACTATAGAGCTAGTTCCTGGCACAGAACCAGTTTATATTCCTCCTTATAGGATAGAACCTACAGATATCTAGGAACTTAATAAGTGGCTTGAAGACTTAAAGGCTAATGTTTTTATTAGAACTAGCACATCACTATGGGTTTCACCTATCCTTTTCACCAAGAAAGAAGATTATACCCTCATATTGTGTGTGGATTACCATCAACTGAACCAACTTACGGTAAAGAGCAAGTATTCACTACCTCATATAGACGGCCTCTTCGACCATCACTAAGGAGCAACTGTTTTCTATGAGATCGATTTGAGGTTGTTCTATCATCAGGTTCATGTAAGACCATTAGATATACCATGTACAACATTCCAGAGCAGGTACTACTTGTAAAAGTACTTGGCTATTCTAATTAGTCTGACGAATACATCGGAAGTCTTCATGGATCTTATGAATCAGTTTTTCCACTTGTACCTTGATTCCTTTGTGGTAATCTTTGTAGATGACATCTTAGTGTATTCATTCTCTACACACGACCATGCAACCCATCTTGAGATCGTGTTGACTACACTGAGATAGCACCAGTTGTATGCGAATATCATCAAATACAACTTTTGGATTATAAAAGTTTACTTCTTGGGTCACATCATATCTGAGGTAAGTGTATCAGTTGACCCGAAGAAGGTGGTCATCATGGTTTTATGGGAGCATCCCAAGAGTGTGTTTGACATAAATAGATTATTAGGTATTTCTAGCTATTATAGGTGGTTCATTTGGGACTTCTAATACTTAGTAGTTCCTCTTACATCTTTAACTAATATGGGTGTGTAGTTCATATGGTTTGAAGCTTGTGAGATATATTTTCATAAGTTAAAGGGAAGACTCAAGTTAGCTTCGATCCTGATTCTTCCTGAGCTGAGAAGAAGTTATATTTTCTACTATGATGCTTAAGAAATCAGGTTGGGTGCAGTTTTGATGCAATTTTATTGAGTTGTGGCTTATGGATCCCATCATCTGAGCCCTCATGATAAGAACAATCCTATGCACAACCTCGATCTAGTAGTCATGATTCATGCTCTATGTTGCTGGAGGCATTATGTATTGGGTGAGAAGTTAATTGTTTGTACATATCATAGTAGTATAAAATATATATCCACTCACTGGGACTTGAATCTGAGGTAGTGCAGGTGGGTAGAATACTTACATTCATTTCAATTTGATTTACTCAGAAAGGGTAATTTCATGGTTGATTCTATGATCCATAAAGTGCAGACGCAGGCCACCAAAGTGGCCAGAAGTGAGTGGTAGATGATGGATATGTTTTATGATTTTCATTTATAGGTTCAAGAGAAGCATGGGAAACTAGTCCTAGAATCTCTAATAGTGAAATACTCTCTTCTAGAATGGGTTCATATGTGTTAGTTATCAGATTATAGGGGATTAATTTTGAGGGAGATCATCACAAGAGAAAACCCACCTCCAAATTGTTTTGTTGATGATAGTGAGAACCTACACTACCATGGGTGTGTTTGGGTGCCTTTTGATATGCAAGAAAAACTAATGAGGTATTCACATTCCTCTATTTGGGTAGTTCATCCTAGTCTTACCAAGATGTACATATACATGTGTTATTAGTTCTGGTGACCAGGTATGAAGAGGTAGATAGTGGGTTTCATTACATGGTGATCCACTTTTTAGTAGGTGAAGGCTTGGCACCAGTGACCTTTTGGACTTATATATCCTCCATCCATTCCTGAGTGGAAATAGAATAATGTCACCATAGACTTTGTGATAAGATTTCTAAGATCTTCTCAAGGTAGCGATGTAGTATGGGTGATCATTGATAGGATGACCAAATTCGATCACTTCTTACCAATCTAGTATACCTTCTCTGTTGATGAGTTAGGTATGATTTATATCTAGGAGATAGTGAGACTTCATAGGATGCCTCGTTTTATCATTTTGGACCGAGATACCTAGTTCACAAAATGGATCTAGAAAGGGTTGCATAAGGAACTAAATTTACAGGTGCTCATGAGTACTTTATATCACCCTCAGACTAATTAGTGGTCTAAGAATATGATTCAGGTGTTAGAGGATATGCTACGGGCAAGTATCCTTAATTTTGGAGGTTCTTGGGAAAATTATATTCCTCTAGTTGAGTTTCCCTATAATAATGGCTTTCATGAAACAATTTAGATGGCTCCATGTGAGGCCCTCTATGGTAGACTCTTTCGCTCACCTCTATACTGGCTTGAGATGGTTGAGGTAACTCTACTGGGTATTCATATCATTTAAGAGACTTCAGAGTAAGTTCATCTGATTTAGATACATATGGCTACAACTCATTCCAAGAAAAAGTCCTATATTGATTTTCATAGTAGACATCTAGAGTTCAAGGTGGGACATTGGGTATTTCTACATGTATCACCAAGATTGGGTCATAAACGAATCCGGAGATAGGTAAATTTATTGTCTTGATATTTCAAGACTTTCAAGATAGTGGAAAAAGTTGGGTTAGCAACCTATCATTTTCTATTACCTCATAGGTACCATGCCATGTATGATGCATTCTATGTATCTCATCTTTGACAATATCATCCAAACCTATCTCGTTTGTTTGATCCCAACAATATCAATCTTGAGGTAGATACATCCTTAGATGAGCATCTGATAAGTATCGTTGATCATAGCATGAAAGTTCTCTGAGGCAGATCAGTTCCTTTGGTCTGGGTGCTATGGTAGCATGGAATTTTTCAAGATAAGACCTAGGAGTGGGAGGTCGATATACATGCGCAGTGTTTATATCTTTTCTCAAAAGACTTTATACCACCCTCTAAAGGGAAACTCGGGGATAATTTGTTTTAAAGTGGAGAGGTTGTAATGTCCCAGCTTTATCCAAAGGTACAAACCATTTAATTTTTGGTTTAATTCCTTAAAATGGCCCTAAATTTGATGCCTAAAAGTTTAAAGGAGATATCGTGGTGTTCGGGGATCGTTTTAAGCTTGGAGCACTGAAAATAAGAAAACATACTGGGATATAGGGTTTTTCTAAAACCGTGTGACCTAGGGCACATGCCTGTACGGCCTGTTGCAGGTTTCGAATAGTGAGGTTCAAAACGGTTTGTGCACTATTAGTTAAACTATGCTCTTGACCATGAGATGTTCCCCAGTGAAGTAGAACCTTTCACACTATTGGCATACAGTTTTTCCAAGCCGTGAAGCCAAACCAAGCATAGTGTAAATGGGGGTGTATTTACCATTTTATACTTTATTAATGATTTATGTATTTTTATTTCTTCTTCTTCTTTCCCTGAATGATTTTCTCCTTTACTCAAGGCACATGAACCCCCTTCTCCACCTCTATGGGGTTTTGAGTTTCCTCTTTCATTTATGGTCTTTTTTCTTCATTGTTGGAATTTAAGGACTCATCTTGGTAAGATCTACCTTATGAAGTCCTTTATTTCTAATTTTCTCCATTATCCCTTGCGTTATTTTGGTGTAGTGGAATTTTTCTTTATTTGTGGGGTTTTTATAAATCCTTTGATTTCTACTATTTTAGGTTGAATCAAGGATTGTTATCAGATGAGTAGAGTGTTATGATAATGAGGTAGGGTTTCTGTGCTTTTTCCTGCTCATTTCATGGTCTTTTTGATGTTGCATCATTGTATCACTCACCAGAGCCTTTATGAAATGCCTCTTCCTTGCATATTAAATTATTTAGAATGATTTTTCATGCTCGTAGTGATCCTAGTATATGAAAAAACCCATCTGAGGGTGTTCGCCTTATCTTTGGTCACCCCTTTGGGTGTTCCATCCTAAATGGCCTATTTCATCTATGTATTAAAAGTGAAAAAACACTTTGGGTGTGTTTGTTTCCCATGGATTAAGTTCTTAATTGATAAATCAAGTTGATATAAATGGTGAACCATAAGACTAGCTTGTGAACTACTTACCTCGCATGTTATAGTTAATTCTTATTATGGATTATTTATATTTAAATCCTTATACCTTATGTTTAATGTTTATAAAAGTTGATTATATGTTTATACTTCATGTAATATTCCATTGTTTTCTTTTATGTCATGACACATGTCATGTGATCTTGCCTCATTTAATGTTTGTTTCTTAAGCCATTGATTGGCTTGAAATTTATTTCTATGCTTTTTCAAGTATGTGATCTTGATTTAAGAAAATTAAATTGATGACATGTGATTAGAGGCATGTTAATTCCATGTTCCTTTTCTTGTATCCCTTGCTTATGAAAGTGCTTAATGCTTATACCCTATCTTTTTTGGCTTGAATTATACGTGATTATTTGGTAATCTTGTTATCTTTTGGTATTGAAATGTAAATGATGACAATTAATTATTTAAATGCTATGATTTGTTACTTATGCCTTATTTCATGTTTTTCCCTTATTTAATTCCTTGTTCATTTCTCTAAATGTGTGTCAGTTTTCTTGAATAAAATTTTATAGATGGTTGTCTTAGTAAGTATGTGGTTTGAGATGAATTACTTTACAACATGTGATTACATAAATTCCTTACCTTGTGTTATTTTCTTATTGATATGGCTCACTTGATACAGTTTAGGAGAGAACATGGGTCCTATATTAAGGACTTTATGGATGGACTAGTCATGCTTGGTTTCTTACTACTCGGCACGCTGGGAGAGATGCTTTGGATTTCTAGGTACAGGATTCTTGGGAAATTTCTTATACTCATGAGTAATACTAGTTCCCTGGCGAGCAACCATGGATGGACCCATTGGGAAAGATGGATACACCATGCCATGGATGATACTCGGTCCCCTATGTGAGATACTTGGGATGGAATCAGAGCTATCATGCCTCAAGTGATATAAGGGATGTCGTATGGGTCACCTTTGATGAACTCAGTGGTATTGGGTTATATTGGATGTTCTCATAGAAACCCTTTAAATTCTATATAGATCGCCTTGGATATGCTTAGGACTCCATCACTGGATTTGATGGATTGATCGATTGGTTGTTCATATGAGATGCATCCTTTATAATTATTATGAGCTTGATTATGCACATGTGATGATTCTTCCTCATTTTACTAGCACATTGAATGATTAAATGTGAATTAGATCCCAATAAAAATCACAATCTTGGGGGTATGTCTCTCTCAGTTAGTCTTGTTTACTATTAGCCCTTGTATACATATTATTCTTAAACAAATACCTATTTTTAGAGATCTGAATTAGGCTGATGTAGGTGGTAGGGAAAGGTGTCCATTTAAGAACCTAGACCAAGGTTTACAAGTTTATATATTTTACTTCTCCCTATTTATTATATATGGAACAATGCACTTTTTTTACAACATGAAATAGAAAGTCCTAGGCACTATAGGTGTTTTTATGCTGAAATGTATATCTCACACCCATATTGGGCACCGTTTGGTACCCCAGTAGAATTTATGATCATAGGTATGGATAAAGGGAATCATGATACTTCTAATGCTTGATTTTCTTACTGCCTGGAATGGGGTTTGGGGGTAGAGTATTGAGCCTATGCTCAAGATTCTGTGTAGTAGTTTTTTAATCTTTTATAGTTTTTTAAAACATTTAGTATATACGTATACCCCTATTCCCTTGCACTCATATTTTTTATATTATCATGACATGGACATCATTATTTTTTTATCTATTATTGATATTCAAATTCTTCCAGTTTCTTATTTATATTTCATGGTTGTTTTCTTTACTTCCACTACTATCTAATTATTATTATTATTATTCCGCTATCGATTGTATATTGTCTACCGTTGTGAATACTTGGATCTATGAGGGCACAGTCTCTCTATGGACACACCCTAGTCCCGCGCAGCTAGTCGATAGCCTCTTTTTTTTTGACAAAATAAGACGGATCCATTAATGATGGAGATCAGCAGAAATACAGTCGCATAACCACGATGGAAAATGATTAAACCAGAGAAAATCCTCGTAAGGAGGGCCAACGGCTGCCATCTTGTGAGCGGCTTAATTCGCTTCCCTTTTAATAAATGAGAAATTACAGGATGTGAAGCCTTGTCTCAGAGAGTGAATACACCGAGTAATGGAGCCGAAAGGTTGAAGCCCGTCGTCAGTGAGATTGATGGCATTGATTACGGAGAGACAATCAGATTCGATGTGAATGGAATCCAAACCGTGGTCTTTTGCGAAGTTTAACCCAGTAAGGATGGCGGCGGCCTCCGCGACTGAGGACTCCCAAAGTGCGTAGCGTGCTTCGTATTTGGCTACGATGAGATTTCCCTAGTTGTCTCGGGCCAGCAAACCTAGTCCAACTGGGCCATCCTTAGGGAGAGAGGCATCCACATTGATCTTAATAATCCCTTCCGGTGGGGGGCACCAATGTTGGAAATGAGGAGAGGGGGTGAAAATTCTTTGCTGCTCAGGGTGGTTCTGCCAAACCGCAATCCATGATGATGCCTGGTTAATCCAAAATCTGGGGGGCCTTCGAAAAAGATTGAAAATGGCCTCGTTCCGCCTATCCCAGATAATCCAAGTCAGAATGCACAGGGCGCCTGCTTTAGCCGGTGAAAAGGAGGAGCACCATTTCATCAGGAGAGAGGTAAGATCCGAGGCGACGTCCAGGGACAGCTCCGTAGTAGATCCCCAGCCATTCCAAACCTCCTGAGCCCCGGGGCATTGAATGGGAGCATAGAGAGGGGATTCAGGCATAGTAGGGCAGAAGGGGCATGAGTTGTCGTTTGAAAAGTGCCTGTAGGCTAGGAGGCTCTTAGTAGAAAGGATACCGGTGCACACCTGCCACCAGAAAAAGCGGACTTTAGGGGGAACATTAAGCTTCCAAATTGATGTCCAGGGCCTCGCATCTCCTTCTGTAATTTGAGCAGTGAGAGCTCGCCGGTAGCCATCTTTCACCGTGTACTCTCCTGAGGTGTCGTTTGTCCAGTAGAGATGATCTGGCCCTGCGTCTGGCACACAGGGGATACTCAGAATAATTCTCTTGTACCTCTCATTAAACCACGAAAAGATTT
Source organism: Viscum album (assembly GCA_963277665.1). NCBI lineage: Eukaryota > Viridiplantae > Streptophyta > Magnoliopsida > Santalales > Viscaceae > Viscum > Viscum album. Next base: position 402,516,627 of record OY728126.1, read on the forward strand.
TTTCCAAACACCATCCCGCCCCTTGATTATCAAATAGACAATAGACTGTGGTGTGTTCGGAGCCTGGATAAATAGGGGATGATGCCTTCGCGCCTGCCTGATCAATAAGCTAGGGATCAGTCCAAATCTTGACCATTAAACCATTCCCAATCCTCCAACCTAGTCCTTTCCTCAGAAGATTGCGAACACCCCAAATGCTTCTCCAGAGAAAACTGGGTCGATAGCCAAGATGGGAATCCAAGAAATCCTTATGTGGGAAATATTTAGCCCGGAGAACTCGTGTGCATAGGGATGATGGGTTATTAATCATACGCCAACCTTGTTTAGCTAGAAAAGCATCATTAAAAAGAGATAGCCAAGATGTTCTTTATTTCATGTGGTCAACCGCTCTTGGGGCACTATTGAGTGACATCTGGGTCTGGGATGCTACAGATAATACCTATGTTGAGGACTTGAATTTTCCTTGGAATTTTCCCTAGAAATTAGAGCCTCATGCTAAGTAATATTGAAAAAAGATCTTTAAAGTGAGATAAGGATATAGTAAGATAAATTTGAAATATTTTCAAAGATAAATTTGAATAATAATTGAGTCTTTAAGTGGTGAAGATGTTACCCTTTTATAAGTGAAGAGAAGGGTAGTTTTGGAAATACCCATTGGATTTCTATTGTTTAATTTCACTATTAAAGGCTCAAGGGCTTCAAAAAAGTGAGAAAATGAGGATAGATGTTAGTTTTTTTATAAAAAACTTAACCATACATTTGGAAACATATTTTTAACATTTTTTTTCCTTTCACCTTTAGTAAATGACCTTTTTCCATTTTTAATTATCATCGGGTTAACTAATTGTTAACCTTATAAATTAATTTTAATGACCAAAATTAAAATTAACCTGATTACCTAATTTGAACATTATGATTTAATATTTGAAATCCATTTTATCAAATAAAATTTCTATAGGTATGAAATGTTACTTTTAAAATATAAACACTTAAATGCATAAATCTGTTTTTAGAAAAATAACATTTATAAACATTAAAACTATATATGTGGAAATTTTTTCTTGGATACTAATTATAATAACATATATTGAGTTATTATAAAAAAAATGATATAAGACTAACAAGAAAAGATAAATCTGAATATCCCTTAAAAAATACTTGATTCAAAGAAAATACCAAAAACGTTTTTTATATTAATGTAACATTTTCATTAGTTATAAAAATATTTTCCATAGGTTTCTTAAGTTAAAATAATATTTTAAAATGAATAAAATTATTCTTAAAATTTATATTTGACTACATAAAAGGTTTCATATATTTCTAGGTCATTATTATAAGATGATTATAACCTATAAATAATAAGTTTCATACAAATAGTATTTTTTGACAAAATTTTTACCATTTTAGAAAAAGATAAAAAAAAATCCATACTAATCTAATTTTGATATTATGAGTTCAAATATGAAGTTAGTTTGGTCAATTTAAAATTAAGAAATTATTATTTTAAATAAATTTTTTAATAAAGTCTCTTTAAAGGACACATTGTGTGATAGTTTGGATATGGTGTTTACCTGCTATAGTAGAGTATCAGGTGTTACATTCTCACACATTAAATAATATCATCCTTGAAATTTGGGTATATATCATCAATTTATAAAATGAAGATAATAATTCCTTATAGATTCTTTAGGTTTCTAAGTTTCCACTTCTAGTTTTTTATTTCACCAATGGACTTTCACCAAAAGATGTGTCTGATTCCACAATATTTACTCTCTAGTGTCAAGGATCTAGATAGGCTCTTCATTATAAGGAAATTATAGATCCAACTCTCTCTACTTATATGTGATAACATGTTTTGGATTTTTCATGTATTTATTTAGTAATGAAACATTTATGACATTTTGTAATTTAGAAAGGTTGGGAGGCATAACCAATGGGTATGCTATAACCCCAATTCAGTCTAGTATTTCAAAAGGCCAAATATACCTAGTAATTAACTTCCTATTTTTACAAAATCTTAAAACTCCATTCCATGGTTAAACCTTCATAAAAACATGATCCCCAACTTGATATTCCAAGTCTTTCCTTTGGTTATTAACATAGATATTTTGTCTACTTTGGGTTTGTTTCATGTGATCCAAAATAGTCTATAATTTAACAGTTTTCTTCTCTATAAGCTCTGGGAAAACTAACATTATTTCTCTAAATTCTTCCAAATAGTTTGGAGTGTGACACCTTTTCCTATACAATGATTTTTATGATTCCATATAGATGCCTGAATGGAAGCTATTATTGTATTTAAATTCCACCAAAGGTAGTTATTGAACCCACATACCTTAGAAGTCAAGAGGTCATGATCTCATCATGTCTTCCAATGTCTGAATAGTTCTTTTAGATTGTCCCTTGATATGGGTATGATAGGTGGTGTTTAAATATATCTCATTTTTATGATCCATTTAAAGGGTCTTCTATAATTTCAATGTAAATTAAGGGTATCAATTAGAAACAATCAATAAGGGTGCACCATGAAGCCTTATGATTTCATTGATATAGAGTTAGAAAGGGATCTCAAGAGGTAGATCTTATCTTATTGATAAGAAATGAGTATACCTAGTAAGAATATCAATGATAACCCATAAAACATCATTATTCCATAGATTCTTTGGGATTCTGGTGAAAAAGTCCATTGTAACATTGTACCACTTCCATATATTCCTAGAAAGGGGTTATATGACTCACTTGGGATGTTTTATTTCAATATTAATGTGCTAGAATACTATGAATCTGGATAAATAGTTCACAATTTCTTGCTTCATACCATCTGACTAGAAATGTTCTCTTAAATACCTATACATATTTTTTTTCTTCTAGGGTGTATATAGAAAATTGAGTTATGTGCTTAATCTAGCAATTCCATCTTCACTTCTGATATGGATGGAACACATAACATCTTCTCAAACTTCAACACTCTATCACTATAAATAAATTCTATCAATTTACCATCATTCACCACTTTAATCATCCTTTTTAAGTTCTCATCATCCCGATAGGACTTATCTATATTTTCTAGTAAGGATGGTATAGAAATTGTTGTAAAATGAATGATGGATCTCCTTTCCTAGAAATCACCATATCTATCTTTATTAGTATTTTTATATAGTATTATTATTAATCCTAATAATTTTCATAACTCCATGATTCCTTCTACCCAATGCATTGGCAACTTGGTTTTCCTTCTTAGGGTGGTAGTGTATTGAGAAATTGTAGTCCTTGAGTAGTTCTAACCATCTTCTTTGCCTCACGTTGAGATCCTTATAAGAGAATATATAATTAAAACTCTGGTATTCTTTATATATATATTGAATCTTTCTCTATAGAGGTGGTTCCTCCATATTTTAAAATAAAATATTACAACTACTAGCTCGAGGTTAGGAGTTGTATAGTTCTGTTCATGGATTTTCCATTACCTTGATGCATAGGAAATCATTTTGTATTAAACCACATCGAAGTACTTTGTTTGATGAATTAATATAAATTAAAAATAATTCCATACATGATGGAAGATTTAATATTTATGCATTAATAATTATCCTCTTTAGATCTTCACAACATTCCTCACAATTCCCTTGACCATGTGAATTTTACCCTTTTATGTGTTAACTTGGTCAACGGGTTGGCCAATCATATCAAATCTTGGAGGAACCTCTGATAGTAACCTGTTAAACCCAGGAAGGATCAAATATTGGTTATGTTCATAGGTGTATGCCATTATTTTACCACCTTTTTCTTTGAATGGTAAACATATATTCTATCTTTGGAGCCAATATGGACAAGAAATGAAGCTTCATTAAGCCAAAATTTACACTTGCTATAATTTTCATATAATTATTGTTTTCTAAGGGTACTCAGAATTAATTATAGATGAATCTCATTCACTTCATAACTCTTAGAGAAAATCAAGATATTGTCAATGAATACATTAAAAAAATATAGTCGTTAGAGGGGCTTATTTTTTGTGATTAGAGGGGTAATACCTCCCTCTAAATATGTTAGCAATGGTTATGGGAAACCGCAGCTGAATTGGATACCTAGTCTTATTAGTGGTGGTATTCATGAACCACTAGTAAAGTATAGTATAAATTAGTTAAAGTTATTTTAGGAGTTTAAACCCCTTATAATTCTGCTAAAAAATTCCTAAAAACTATAAACTATGGTCAGTTTCAAACCACCCCTAATTGCTTTTTTAATCATAATAGGGGTGGTTGGAACTGCCACTAATTTATCTAGGGACAACATTTTAGGGGTGGTTTGAAACCGCCCCTATTTTTTTCTTAAACTGTATCCCACCTCCATGTGTGGGGGATCCTCCCCCTTGTTCCCCTTATCTAGTATCCCACCTAGTCATGTGGGCCCCATACATGCATCACCTATACACCCCACCCCACACCCCTTAAGAAAAACCCACTTGGTAGGGTTTGATCTGGGGCTCCCCGAATAGACTCCATGGGCCCCTACCACTCCTCTATATTGGTTTTCTATTTAATCTATCCACATCGTTTTATTTCTATAAAATATATATAAGTATTTATTTAATATATTTATATAATTCCTTTAAAAATATATTTATATAATGTATTTCAATATATATATATACATAAATTAAATACATTAATATTGAAAATATATATATGTATACAATATATTATATATTTATGTATACAATTAAATGAATTTATATTATATATTATATATACAAATATATGTAATATACAAAAAATCTAATACATTATTTATATAATACATACGTGTTTATTTATATGCATGTGTGTTATGTATTTTTATAATCTATTATTAAAAAAAAGGATGATGCCTTGACCTAAGTGGCCAAATCATGAAAAAGAAAACAAGAGCTTAAGGGGGATTGAAGTGGAGTAAACCAAGAGTGTATCCTGTCACTAAGTTCACCCCCTCCATAGGAAAGGGACCCAAGGTGGAGTATACGATGACATGAGATCCTTGGAAATAATTATAAGAAATAAATTATGCCACCTTGTTCCCTTCTCTCCAAGTATGTAGAACTTTTACATGGTTGTTGAGGAGACTCTTGCATTGTTTAATGATATAGAAAATGGACCAGGGGTTGTACCATGACTAAGGAGGGAGTTATGAAGAATGAGGGTGTCTATTTCAATTGATGTCAGGTGAATGTTGTTTTGGGAACACAAGGATAGGCCGGAAAACATAGCCTCTTCTTCTGCATGTAATCAATTGCCTCTGTTAAAGGAGGTTGATAAGGAAAGGGTGACATATTTTCTAGAGTTGTGAACAACCCCCCCCCCCCCCCCCTCCCATGATGCAGGATCCACCTGTGTTCATCTTGAGTTTTTGAGGATGGGGAAGCCAGTGAATCCATCTCCCATATGGTCTGCACGGCTGAGGGACTGAAGAGGAGGCAGTACAAAGAGGGCAAAGTGATGGAGCCTTGTCCTAGTTCTTGATAAAGAAAGTGAGATCAATAAGAAGGTTTTTAGTCTGTTGGATGATAACAGTGCAACTGCATGGAGCGGATTCATGGTGATCCTTGTTCCTCACCTACCAGATGCACCAACAGCCCACTAGGAGGATTATACCTCTAGCCTGCTTCTCCAGGCCTAAAGAGTTTGCCCCCTGAAACCACATATCATAGAAGTAATCACTCAAGGATCCATGGGAGTGAAGTCCAGTAAAGAAACCAACAAAATATTTTTTTTAAATATTTTTAAAAAAAATATATTTTATAAAAATGCTTAGGTTAAAAAAATTCAAAATAAGATCTAAAGGCGGAAGTACTGCCATTACAGCAATAATATTATAAATATATATATATATATAAGAAGGTCACATTTATGTACTGTATATATATAAGAATATATATATATATAAATTAAATACATTAATATTGTAAATATATATATATACAATATATTATATATTTATGTATACAATTAAATGAATTTATATTATATATTATGTATACAAATATATGTAATATATAGAAAATATAATGCATTATTTATATAATACATACATGTTTATTTATATGCATGTGTGTTATGTATGTTTATAATCTATTATTAAAAAAGGGATGATGCCTTGACCTAAGTGGCCAAAGCACAAAAAATAAAACAAGAGCTTAAGGGGGGCTGAAGTGGTGTAAACCAAGAGTGTATCCTATCACTAAGTTCACCCCCTCCAGAGGAAAGGGACTTAAGGTGGAGAATATGGTGACATGAGATCCTTGGAAAGAATTAGAAGAAAGAAAGTCTGCCACCTTGTTCCCTTCTCTCCAAGTATATAGAACTTTTACATGGTTGCTGAGGAGACTCTTGAATCGTCTGATGATGTAGAAAATGAACCAGGGGGTTGTACCATGACCAAGGAGGGAGTTATGAATAATGAGGGTGTATATTTCAATTGATTCCAGGTGAATGTTGTTTTGGGAACACAAGGATAGGTCGTAAAACATAGCCTCTACTTCTGCATGTAATGAATTTCCGCTATTAAAGGAGGTCGAGAATGCAAGGGTGACAGATTTTCTAGATTTGTGAACGACCCCCCCCCCCCCCATTTCTCCCATGATGCAGGATCTGCCTGTGTTCATATTAAGTTCATGAGGATGGATAAACAAGTGAATCCATCTCCCCTATGGTCCGCACGGCTGAGGGACTGAAGAGGAGGCAGTACAAAGAGGGCGAAGTGATGGAGCCTTATCCTAGTTCTTGATAAAGAAAGTGAGATCAATAAGAAGGTTTTTAGTCTGATGGATGATAACAGTGTGACTGCATTGAACGGATTCATACTGAGCCTTGTTCCTCACCTACCAGATGCACCAATAGCCCGTTAGGAGGATTATACCTCTAGCCTGCTTCTTTAAGCCTGAAGAGTTTTCCCCCTGAAACCAAATATCATAGAAGGAAGCACTCGAGGATCCCTAGAATTGAAGGCCAGTAAAGGAACCAACAAATGATTTTTTTAAATATGTCTTTAAAAAAATATTTTATAAAAAACACTTAGGTCAAAAAAATTAAAAATAAGCTCTAAAGGCGGCAGTACTTCTATTACAGCAGTCCGGATTCAGCAGAATTTATCTGCTATTTAAAATCCAGCAGTACTTCCATTACAGCAGTCTACATTCTGAAAGAAGATCTCACCTATTGCTCCCTTTTATAAAAGAGCTTACCCTGAAAATCATTTTGCATTTCCGATGTGGGATTCTGGTTCTCCCATTCTTGCGCAGAATATTCTGCATTTCTGATGTGGGATTCTGTTTCAAGTACAAGACTTTGAAATACTATAAAATATAAACTATAATACCAATATTAATGAAACTTAAAACATGGATTAAACATATAAAAAATAGTTGAAAAAAAAATAATTTCATAAAAATTGATGATAAAAAATAATTTATAAGCTTTCAAAACCACCTACTTGAAACTTAAAAATGTTTCAAGTATGTGAATTTGAAAGCCTATAAAATATAAACTACAAGACCAACATAAATGAAACTTAATACATGGATTAAACATATAACAAATAGTTGAAAATAAAAAGAATTTCGTAAAAAATGTTGATGGAAAATAATTTATAAGTTTTCAAAAACACCTACATGAAACTTAAAAATATTTCAAGCACGTGACTTTGAAAGCCTATAAAATATAAACTATAAGACTGATATAATTTAAAGTTAAAACATGGATTAAAAATATAATAAATAGTTGAAAATAAAAAGAACTTCATAAAAAAATTTGATGAAAAATAATTTATAAGCTTTCAAAGACACCTACTTGAAACTTAAAAATGTTTCAAGTATGTGGCTTTGAAAGACTATAAAATACAAATTATAAGACCGATATAATTTAAAGTTAAAATATAGAATAAACATATAATAAATTATTTAATCATTCAATTAATAATAATTAGTTAGTTAATTAGTAATTATTCATAATTAATTATATAATACCTAACTAATTAATTAGTAATATAATTATTTAGTATATAATAGTTAATTAGTTTATTAGTAATATAATTATAAATTATATTTATTCATTATAATTAATAATTAGTAATTATTAAAAATTAATATATAATAATTAATTAGTTAATTGGTAATATAATTATTAATTATATAATAGTTAATTAGTTAATTAGTAATATAATTATAAATTATAATTATTCATTATAATTATTCATTATAATTATTAATTATTAATTATTAATTATTAATTATTAATTAGTTAATTAATAATATAATTATTAATTATATAACTATTAATTATATAATAATTAGTAAGTTAATTAGTAATTATTCATAATGAATTAGTTAATTAGTAATATAATTAGTTAATTAGTAATATAATTATTAATTATTTAATAATTAATTAGTTACTTAGTAATATAATTATTAATTATATAATAATTAATTAGTTAATTAGTAATATAATTATTAATTATATAATTTTGTAATTAGTTAATTTGTAATTATTAATCATTAATTATATAAAAACTAATTAGTTAATTAGTAATATAATTATTAAATATATAATAGTTAGTTAATTAATTTTTAGAGAAAGATAGAGTTGAGACCCTTTTTATAATTAGTTGATTAGTAATATAATTATAAATTATAATTATTCATTATAATTATTAATTAGTATTTATTAAAAATTATTATATGATAATTAATTAGTTAATTGGTAATTTAATTATTAATTATATAATAGTTAATTAGTTAATTAGTAATATAAGTATTCATTATAATTATTAATTAGTAATTATTAAAAATTATTATATAATAATTACTTTGTTAATTAGTAATATAATTATTCTTTATAATTATTCTTTATAATTATTCTTTATAATTATTCATTATAATTATTAATTATTAATTATTAATTAGTTAATTACTAATATAATTATTAATTATTTAACTATTAATTGTATAATAATTAGTTAGTTAATTAGTAATTACTAATAATTAATTATATAATAATTAATTAGTTAATCAGTAATATAATTAGTTAATTAGTAATATAATTAGTTAATTAGTAATATAATTAGTTATTAAATAATTAATAATTATAATAATAATTAACTAATTATATTACTAATTAACTAATTAATTATTATATAATTAATTATTAATAATTATTATATATTTAATTATTAATAATTATTATATAATTAATTATTAATAATTATTAATTAAGTAACTAATTATTATACAATTAATAATTATATAATTCATAATTATATCACTAATTAATTAATTATAATTAATAATTAATAATTAATAATTAACAATTAACTAGTCGATTATTATATAATTAATAATTAACTAATCGATTATTATATAATTAATTATTAATAATATTAATTAAATAATTAAATAATTTATTATATATTTAATCCATGTTTTAACTTTAAATTATATATGTCTTATATTTTATATTTTATAGTCTTTCAAAGCCACATATTTGAATCATTTTTAAGTTTCAAGTAGGTGGTTTTGAAAGCTTATAAATTATTTTTCATGAACATTCTTTACGAAATTATTTGTATTTTTAACTATTTTTTATATGTTAAATCTATGTATTAAGTTTCATTTTTTTTTGGTCTCGTAGTTTATATTTTATAGGATTTCAAAGTCACGTACTTGAAACATTTTTAAGTTTCAAGTATGTGTCTTTAAAACCTTATAAATTATTTTCCATCAACATTTTTTATGAAATACTTTTTTTCAACTATTTCTTATATGTTTAATCCATGTTTTAAGTTTCATTTATATTGGTCTTATAGTTTATATTTTATAGTCTTTCAAAGTCACGTACTTGAAACAGAATCTCACATCGGAAATGCAGAATATTCTACGCAGGAAAGGGAGAACAAAAATCACACATCGGAAATGCAGAATGATTTTTATGGTAAGCCCTCTTATAAAAGGGAGCCCTGGGTAAGAGATTCTGTCAGAATCTAGACTGTTGTAATGACAGTACTGCTGGATTTTAAAAAGTGGATAAATTTTGTTGAAAATTTTATTTATATTTATATTTTTGTTTTGTTTTGTTTATATATATATATAAACAAAACAAAACAAAACAAAAAATTAAAATATAAAAAAAAAATTGGTTTTAGTGGAAAGGCGGCATCCGCGATGCCGCCTTTGAGGTGTAGTTTTAAAAAAATTAAACCCAGTCGTTTTTTAAAAAATATATTTTTTTTAAAACGTATTAAAAAAAAATCAACCAACAAAGTTCCAGATCGAACGCACCCAGTCACCTTCATAAAAAAAGTGGGCCACAGTCTCTTCCTTGGGTTCACTGTAATAGCAACATCTGGAGACCAGGTTAATACCAAGACGTTTGAATTTGTCGTCTGTTGGAAGAGCTTTATGTCTCACCCAAATGAAACACAGATATATATTATACAAATATATATATATATATATTGTGTATTTATTTATATATATATATATTGTGTATTTATATATATATACACTTCAAAATTACAAATATATATATATATATATATATATATATATATTATATTTAAATATATTTTATTTACTATTTTTATATGTATACAAATATATATATATATATATATATATTATATTTATATATTACCAAAATATATTGTACAAATAAATAAATAAATATATATATATATATATATATATTATTTATACATACAAAATTAAAAAAAAATATTAATATATATATATATTACAAATTTATATGAATAAATATATATATTTTATATTTTATATTTTATAAATACATTTATATGTATACAAATATATATATTATATCTATATTATATCTATATTATTTATATTATTTATATTATTTATATATATAATACAATTCAATATTTATATATAGATAAAATTTTATGAATATTTATATATAAATATATTTTACATATATTAATATATTTTACAAATATAAATATATCTATACATATATTTATATTTACATATATATAGTTATAATATGTATACACATGTATATTTAATATATTAATGTGAACATTTATATGTATATTAATATATATTTATTTATTTATTTATAAATATTTATATATATATATATATAATGTATTTATATATTTAATAATAGGATATATATATATATAATATATAATTTAATTTAATAATATATAGGTAATATAATATATATATATATATATAATTATTTGTATATACTTACATTTATATTTTTATATATATTTGTATTTATCACATCTATGCGGAGAGGGGGAGAAACAACCAAAATCTACACTAAATGCGCATGGGGAGGCTTGAAACCGAGACCTCACAAATACATTTATATACTATCTTTATAAGACACATACAGACACATTATATAATTTGATATATTTTTTAAAAAATAAAAAATATTAGATGGTGTTAAACACCCCTCTAATCTTAAAAATTAGTGGCGGTTGTGAACCCTCTCTAATTTCATAAATTAGAGGGGGTTCAAAAACCCCTCTAATTATATTAATGTGTGTGTAAGTATATTTAGAATCTATTATTATTATTATTATTATTATTATTATTATATAAATCCTTATAGGCTCTTTCCTCGCATCGATATAAATATTATTATTATTGTTGTTGTTATTGTTATTATAATTATATAAATTATAAAAACTAAAAGGGTTTTTATATGATAAATTTTTTAAATATATTATATTTATGTATATATTTATGAAATTTTTTTATGCTTTTATATTATAATTAATATTATATAAAATACATTTTTATACAAATAAATATATATTAATAGGCACATTATACAATTATATTTATGTTTACATATAAATTCGATTAAATACAATCATATAAATTTATTTATATAAATATATTTATATTATATGTTCATATAATATATTTAAATACATTTATATATTTTGTTTTAATTATGTATATATATATATCATATGTAATTTTTTTAAGAAAATGATGGGGTTGAGAACCCCCTCTAATTCTTAAATTAGAGGAGGTTTTAACACCCACTTATAATTTAAGAAATTAGAGGGAGTTCAATTCCCCCCTCTAATTTCTTAAAAAAATTCTATAATATATATATATATATATATATTTCCTCTAAATTCAATCGAATATAATATTATATATATATATATAACACCTCCAGAATCCAACCAAATATATAGTGCTGCTAATTAATAAATTAGCAGAGTTTATGGCATAACCACCTCTAAAATCCAACCAAACATTAAAAAAATAAAAAAATTATAGGGAGTTGTGAACCACCTCTAAATTTGATAATTAGTGGGGTTTGTTCATAACCCCCCCCCCCCCATAATTTATACAGAAAATGAATTTAGAGGGGGTTGTAAATAACCCCCTCTAAATAAATGCCACTAATATATTGTTTTTATAGTGATACCACTATAAAGTTATCTATCTAATCCTTGTATATTCTATTCATTAGATCCATAAATACATAAGGTGAATTAGAAAAATCAAAAAGGCATTATAGTAAACTCATAATGTTCAAACCTTGTTCAAAATGATGCTTTTTGTATATCATCCTTCTTCACCCTTAATTGATGATAATTAGGGTGAAGATCTATCTTTGAAAAAAAAATGGGCTCCTTTTAGTTGATCAAGTAAGTCATAAATGTGTGGAAAAGTATAATTATTATTTATAATAATGTAATTGATCTTCCTATAATCAATTCACAATCTCATGGACCCATCATTCTTTTTCATGAATAAAACAGGGTCTCCCTGCGGTAAAACACTAGGGAATATAAATCCCTTATCACTCAACTCATGCAAATGTTTCTTCAACTCCACCAACTCTAATGGTTCCGCTCTATGATTATTTTTAGATATTTTCCTTTCATCGTTAATGTTTTCAATGGAGAACTCAACTTCACACTATGGTGAATGACCAGATAATTCTTCTGGAAAAACATTATTGAATTTTTATACCATAGGTACATCCTCTATTCTTATGATATCTTTCTTATCCATAGATAACACTTTATCTTCCTCTATACTTGGTATTTAATTAAATAAAGCTCATGGGGGAGGATCTTGATAGGATTTAAATGATGAAGTTTCCCCTCTAAAGACAAGAGATTCCACTTCACCTTCATAAATCATATTCTTTTTCTCTTGGAATATTTTCCTTTAATTATACTTCAAAATCCAATCCATTTTAATGATCATATCAAAGACAACCATATTTATGATAACCAAATTTTTTGATAGAGTATTCTCATGTATCATAATTAGAACTACCTAACACATATTTATTTCAATAAGACTCCTACTTTTTGTCTTAATTAATAACTACCTTACTAAGGTGTTAGGGAAGTATATAATGTTTTTCCAAATAGAAAAGATATAAGAGTGATAAGATCTTTAATCAAATAAAACTTTATCTAAATTTAAGGTTGTGATCAAATTACCTATCACTACATAATTATGAACTTTGGATTCAGTTGTGGTAATCACAAAATATTTCCCTTTCTCCCTTGGATTTTTCTAAGGTAAATTCCTTTTTTGTTTTGGGCATTGGTTCACATAATTTCCCTTATCCCTATAGTTACAGAATTTAATGTCAACAGATTTAACCTTTCCCTTTTATTGGTGAGATTTATTTCCTTTTTCTCTACACTTTTAACAAACTCTAACTTTTTCCTACAATACCTGGGGTATTTCTTCCCACAATTATCACTTGTGTGAAATTCCAACCTTCCTTTCTTCTCCTTTTCTACAGTATTCCTCCCATGATTCTCAGATGGCCTCTTCTTCTCCTGGTTTCCCTTAAATACATGTATCCTCGTGAACTTATTTTTGGTATTAATGGTGCTTGAAACTATATCATTATATAGAGAAAAATCCTAAGAGACCAATGATTTTTAAATTATCATCTTTAACAGATCAAAGAAATGATCAATATTGTTTTCTAGTCTGTGTACATAGTATGAAACATGTCTAACCTTGTAAAGTTAGCATCATATTCAACAAAAATTTCCTCCTCCTATTCAATATTGAGAAATTTCCTTTCCATTTATGTTCTTTACTCATGAGGAAATTATTTTTTATAGAATACCTCCTTAAAAGTTTCACATTCCATGCACTTTATCTCATGTTCCACTTTAGTGTTTTGAATTAGCTAACACCTTTAGTCCACATATCCCTTTTGATGATAGACTTACATGACAACCTTTTCCTCTTCAATACTTCCCAAAGTGATAAAGATATTATATATAGGGACTGATACATTATTAAGATACTAATGGATTAGTATTCCCATTGAATGGAAGAGTTTGTTGTCGCATATAATGGTTCAACTTACTAACACCATGTTGTGGATTAGAAGTTCTCTCTATGTGGGTGAGATTATTTTTCATAACCTAAGTCAACTGACATGGTATGATTATGAACTAATTAGCTTCAATTTGATCTTCATTAACTTTTTCAATTACAATATCCCTGCATTGAATACAAGTTTTTATATGGTTCTATTTCCTCTAGTTACTATCTATCTTTCTACAATGGTATACACATAATTAGATCATGATATTGAATTGTAAAATAAAATTCCCATTACATTTTCTAAACTATTTTCTAGATATATTATTGTGTTTTCCTAGAAATTTTTCTATATAACATGATTCATCTAAATATATTATCATGTTTCCTACTAAAATTTCTATGATACCAACTATAACATACCATACTCCCAAAACCCATATCTAGTAGTTATATTATATTATTGGTACAAACTACAATAGTTATATTAGGATCGAAAAACTTAGTAGTCTAAGAATACTAGATACAAACATACCTTACATTAAAAAACATAAGAAATGTCATTAACATATTGATACAACATTATTATCGCTTCTATTATATCCCTGAAAATTACTCACATCCCTTCTCTAGGTTTCCTGGCAAAATGAAAAAAATAAGGGTGAAATAAAATGATCAGTAAGTAGTAGCATACAGTGAAATATTACATAATAAAAAATGGAATAAGTGATATGGAAAGAATAAATGAACAATATGAATCTATAATAAACTAAAACTGATGGAATTATATACCCATGATAAAAAATGAAAACATGGATGCCAATAATTATTGATCTCATACTAGTGGAATACATAATATCGAACATAAAAAACTTACTTTCAAGGCCTTATGCCAATACATTTATCCTATTATGGGAAGAGTTACACACCGAAACCTAACTTTTTGTCTCATAAGACCTGTCAATGCATAGAGGGAATATATAATTATAGGCCCCACCCACCACTTGATTAAGTCTAATTCATTCACTATAAGAGTCATCAACAAATTTTATACTGTTCCATGAGGAACCTATTACTGAATAAAACTTGGCTATCCATATAGTGATAAATATGGATATCAAACCCATTCAATAGAATAATGTGGATGTATATGATAACATCCCTTAACCAACATAAAACTCACAGTTTATCATCAAATTAATAGGTGTTACCCTTCTCAAAGAAATATAGGGTGAGGTTACCTTAACTGTTTTTGGTTATCCATGGAATGAATTAATTGGTTTCAATAGTTTTTATTGGTAAGAGGCCAAGTAAATGGTAGGAAAATTCATTTATTATGATTCATTAATATCGTGTGAATATTCCAATGAATATCCACTGAGAGTGTCTCTCCACGTGTGTAGTCCTAGGCCCACTCATCATATATCAGGGTGATGATTGATTCAAAGCTAAACCAACCCACTTTGAGGGGATTACCCTAGGAGTATTTATGCAATATTTGGATCCACTTTCTAGTTTCAAGATAGAGATGTATTTTCTAGTAAATTACAGACACTTTTACTTTACCAAAACTTATAATGGGTTTTCAATCATGAAAAAGGTAACTCTTGAATCAAAAGAATATGAGAGATGGATAATAATATAGAAATTTAAATCCCTAAATTTTCATTAGTAATATGGAAAAAAATATTCCATATAAATATATTCACCACACAAAATAAAATAGGTGGTAATTATAACATGATCCCCAAATAATGAAAATTGAGAAAGAAAATCCCCACTTATGGATTGGGTTACAATTTAATCATGACCTATTGAAATAGAGGTCTTAAACATGATTTTAAAATACCATATATGAATTAATTTCATGTAATAACATCTCAAATAGGAATTATATACACTATATAAAGGAAATTAAGTTCATAATACAAAACATATCTCAAAGAGAGAAATTTGAGATGGAAAACCCTTACCTCTTGTCTTAACTTCCATGAACGTACTTTAACCTACAGTATAATAAACATAAATATCTTAATTACTGAATTTAGAACCATAATCATATCCATTTCCATTCATACACTTCATAAATATTCATTCTCTACATGAATTCTTCTAATTTTCCACATCGGTGTTTATAGTTTTGATTGTTTGTACTAGTTTCATATTAAAGGTGTTAATATTCATTATTCATCAAAATTAAATTATTAATAGGTCAATAAAGTTTCTATTAGGGATGATTAATAATAATTTATGATGTTTAAATTTCATTTCATAAGTGTTTTAGAACTTATCCTTGAAGATGAAGTTTATAATAATCATGTTTTAATGATTTTTTATAAACATAGGGTGTTTCTTTAATTGATGAATTAGATATTGATATAGTATATCTAAGACCCCAAAAATAATTATTTAAAATTTATATCATATTATACCATTAAATAAGTTTTCATTATCATCAATGATATAAATGTACAATATTTTTCAAGTAGTTGGTTAAACTAACCCAGACATGAACATACATTGATTTAATGAATGATTATGATGTGTTTATTATAATTTCATTATACAAAAAGATTAATGATCATATTTTGTGTTTATTAGTGATATTTATGAGAATTTTAATTAATTTTAAGTAGTATTAATGGATATAAAAATATTACATGATTTTAATAAAAAATTATATTCTAAGCATGCATATTTTAAATGATTAAATTAACAATGATCATTTATTAATTATATCATTAATAGGTTATCTAATTTTCCAAACCATAACCTTAAATATGTTATAAAAATAATATTTATCCTTTAATTATATCCTTATATCCAACTTTTTAAAGTGGTTAAGGAAAATGAAACACATTATGTTTTGGATGCGGTAGTATGCAAAATGTACAAACAATGGTTTTTTATCTTAATGGATGGGGAATATGAATAAATAATAATAATAACCTTAATATAGTAACAATAAAGTATATTAATTATAATAATATCATTGTAATAGTATTTCTAAAATATATTTACAAGAATATAATTAATAAGAAAACTAAGTAGTAGATAATACCCACATCGGGGGCTTGAATTTTCCTAGGATGTCTCCTTGTAAATGAGGTCCTTATACAGACTAATGGTGACCAGGATATATTAAAAGTGGGATATGTTTAAAAGAAGATTAAAATTTAAGATTTTAAAGGATAAATTCTAATTATAAGTGATTCTTGAAGTGGTGAAGATGATATCCTTTTATAAGTGAAGAGAAGGGTAGTTTTGGAAATACCCATTGGATTTCAATAATTTTATTTCTCTGTTAAAGGGTCAAGGCCTTGAAAAAGGGAAAAATTATGAAATTGGGAGAGGTTTAGTTGAGACACTCATTAACCATCAATTTGGAAACATGTTTTTAACATGTTTTTTCCTTTCCACCTTAGTAAAAGACCTTTTACCATTTTTACTTTTTACTAGGGTAACTAACTTTTAAACATAGTAATTAATTTTAATGAAAAAAATTAAAATTAACCTGATTACATAATTTCAAACTTATGATTTCAAATTTGTAAAAAAATCTTTTCAAATAAAATTTCTATAGGTATGAAAATTTAATTTTAAAATATAAACACATAAAGGCGTAAAACCATTTTTAGAGGAATATCATTTTTAAGATTTAAATTTATATATAAGGTAAAATCATCTTGGATACTGATTAAAATAAAATAAATTAAATTATTATAAAATAAATAAAGGATATAAGGATTACAAGGCAATATAAAACCGAATAACCCTTGAAAAATACTTGATTTAAAGAAATGATAGAAAACATTTTTTATATTAAAGTAACATTTTACTTAGTTATAAAAATGTTTTCTAGGAGTTTTCTAAGTTAAAATAATATTTTAAAATGAATAATGTTATTCCTAAAATTCATAATTCATTAAATAAAATGTTTTATATATAGTTTCACCAAATTTTCTTACATGACTATTACATCATTTTTCAAATAAAAAACATAATAGTGTTACAAATCCAGGATCCAAAGGTTTAGTGTCATGGGAAAATTTGGCTCATACAACGATTTCACATAATGAAACATAAAAATTTATTTAAATATTTCTTATTTATCCTTCTAAAATCTCGTGTTCTACTTATTACATGTAGTCACCTGGGGATATATATCAAAAAAAGGGGTGCACTAAAATCTCAGTAAAATGAGGAATAAGGAACATGAATCAATTGAACATGGGTGAGAATAATCATAATCATCATATCATAAGCATAGTAAATCATAATAATCATGAGGGAAACATTTGATAAATGCATGAAATGTGGAATATTCATAAAAATGAAACATCGTGTCACAGTGGTCAAATACCACGCATAGTTATGAACAATACTAACATCATGTTCACGCATAACATATGTGAATAAATCATGACATAGTCATTATAAACAAATCTAGAATAATGTTTATGTATAGTGAACATAATATCATGAGATACATCACATTACTCAATGCATTGAAGAGATATATAATTCTGGGTCCACCCATTACATCATAAATGCTCATAATCATGCATTCCACATAGAACATATAATAATCGTAGTCATAAAATAACCCATAGAAATGAATGGGTTTCATAAGGATTTCAAAAGGAATGATTTCATGAATAAACTTTGGGGTTCTCAAATTAATAAGGAAAATCATATTCGATATAAAAATCATCATTCTTGAGCAAATGATAAATAAATCAAGATAAGTCAAGGATGTGTTTTGGAAAGAAAAGTGTTTTTGAAAAATCTTTTTATTCGAATTAAAAATCATTTTGGAAAGGTGGAAAACATGTATATACCAAAAAGAAAAGGGTAGAATAGTGAAAGTATATTTAATGAATATTTGGGGAATATACATAATAAAAATTAAGAGAAATATGGATAACCCAAAGAAAAGGATTTGGGTTCAAGAATCCACTTACATTAAATCCCTCTTTTTTCATCACTTTTATGCCTCCGGAATGATAGGTATAGGTTTATTAAAACATTGATCTATAATTGAATTATATTTATTTTTAGAACTATTTATAATTTATAGCCATTTTATTATACTTATTAATTTCCTTGGTTAAAGGGCATGCATTTTGATATCATGTTTTCCTAAAAAATCAATTTTGCTTCGATTTCACTATTTTATTCAATGTAATTTATGCATTAGTAGAAATAATTCCAGAATATTTAAATAATTATGTTTATATATTTATATATTATAAATAATTTATTATAACCATCCATAAGGTTGGTGATATGAAAGTATTTTGAAATGTCCTCGTTGGTAGTTAACCTACCGTTATTAGGAACATTGTCCAAAGGAGAAGAAAGGGGTATAATATATAAATTCTTCAAAAATATAATTTTTACAGTATCTTAACATAATTAATATAATTTTGATGAAATTAAAAATAATCTTAGAAGATTTTTTTTTGAAAGGTATAGAGAGAGAGAGATGAAGAGAAGAGGAAAATAAAAAGAAGAGTTGATAAAAACATACCCTATTCTCAGTGTTTCTTCCCTTATACGACACTAGACTCCCTTTGATAATTGGAGTTGGATTACTTCAGAATGTACCAATGTATTATAGAGGATTAAGATAGAGGATTTTGGTAGGTATTTGTCTTTGGAAAATTTGGTAGGAGTGGTTTTCCAAGGGGAGGAATAGGGGTTATTTATACTTGAGGAGAGGGGTATTTTTAGAATAAAATATTGAATAAAAATACTATATCCTAGTTAAACCATGTAACGATGATGTTTATGATATAATGAATCATATATAAATTAAATATAATGTTTTTAGGACTTTAAACCCATTTATAATTATAATTCACTAGTTTATTAAAAAGGAATGTGGGAAAATGAAAAAAAATTGTTTTTTAAAGGAATACTTTTGACTTTAGACTTTGGAAATTAATTTTTAGGTTTGGAAAACATGTTTATTGTATTTTAATGAATTTTTTATAAAATTAAATATATTTTGGTCGATCCACCATTTCTATAAATTATTTTTTCATCATTACATCATGAATTATGTAATTCAAGAAACACTGATTACGGGAAAAACGGTATTTTTACTATTCACCTAAAAATTAAAGTATTTCAAAAAATTACAAAAAAAATAATCCTTGGACAATTTCGATGAGATGATTTTAATAATTAAATTAATTTTCTAAAAAAAAAATTCAAATATTGGTTATTTTAATTTTCTATATTTAAATTATGAATTTTTATGAAATATCTTAAAATACAGTTTATTAAAAATGTGCTTATAATTTATTTGAGTTTTTAATATTGATATTTATTTTTTTGCAAGATAATATTTATATTTACTTCAATTAATTATGATAAAAATTATTTATATCACATTTTATTTTTTTTATGTTAAATTGCAATTTCAACAGTCATGATACTATTCCCAACGGTCATGTTACTATTCCCAATTGTCATGATACTATTCCAATGGTCACACTACTATTCCAATTATCACATTACCTCATATAAATACTACTTAATTCCTTCAGTCATTATTCACCTCAATTTCTCCTAAGGTTCTATATTTCCATTTTCTAAAATGTCAATTGGTTTACTAATATTTTGTTTATTTTTCAATAGTGTTGTTCGTGGGAGGGATGATTCTAGCTAGTTTGGGTGATCTAAATGTTCCGATTGTAGTTTTTATGTTTTATATTTTTTATCCCCTTATAATATTTGGAATTTTAATGGGTTTATTCATTGAGTAATGTAACGATTTTTATTAATTAATTAATGTGTGGTTTGTTTCTCTATGTTCACTATGTATATTATACTTATATATATAATATAATACACATTTATTTAGGAAATGATTATCTTTTAAAAATTATAGGTCATTACATTCTTCCTCCATTTATAAATTTCATCCCTGAAATTTCAGCTCATATTCTCGGTTTAGAATATATGAGGGTACTTTTTTTCATTGTTTCTATTGGTTCTATAGCACCCCAAACACTTCATGGTATGTTTCTCTTAAATACATTTTAGTTATAGCCTATATTTCATGAATCATTAAGCCTCTATGGAACAAAACATGGTTACTTATAGGAGATATCCATAACCTAGCCAAGTAAACCGAATTTTGTCACTTCTATGATGTGAATTTCAAAAATCGGATATACATGGTTGCGATCAGTAAGTTATTTGGAGTCCGATAAAGAAAAATCATTTTTTGGTGAATAGTAACCTACCCTTATGAAAAGTAACCTACCCTTATGAATAGTAACTTACCCTTATGAATAGTAATATGACTCTTATGAATGGTATCCATACCATTGAGTGTATAAATGAATTTAGGCACCTTAAAAATGAAGATGAAAATTTTTAGTGTTTATATTTTTCGATTAAATAATGATTTTAATTAAATATTTAATTAATAATATTTGGAAAATTATTATTGAAAAATTTACTTCATTTTTTTATTCTACATGTCGAAAAATGGTTAGGATGAATTTTTGGGATTTTTCGGAAATACTTAAATTTTTTATGAATAGTAAAATCTGATAATTCACAATAAATGCTAAATAATGGATTAATTGAGTCATTGATAATGATCTACTGATGTAATACCAATTGATTTGGATTCACATGATAAAGTTACTATTTTTTGTCATGGGAGACTCGCTATTCCTTGTCTTGTGGAGAAATAATAAATTAATGAATTTTATATTGAGAAATCCCCTCTCTCCTCCACTATAAAACCCCCCTCACTCCCTCTTCTCCTCACTCCTCTCAAGCCTTGTGCTTTGCCAATATTCTACCCAAATCTCTCCCCAAAATCCTCCCCCACTTCTAAAATCTCCTAGCCTCTTCAAAATACCAAAACCTCTCCCCTTAAGAGTTCCTCAAAGGAGGAAGTCTCAATAGGTAAATTTCTCTTTTCAATTCCTTCATTACTTTTTAAGTTCTTTTCTTTTTGTTTCTTTCCTCACCTCCCTTCACCCAAATAGTTTGATAACTCCAGTGACATACATTTACTGGAATATTTTTATGCTAATGGAATATTTCATTATCTTCTCTCTTTTCCCCACCCCTTATTTGGATGAAATGAAAGCACCGTTTGAGATGTGCTAATTTAGCACATTCAAGGACAACGGTTTGTCAATTTCTATTATAATATTTAATTATGGTCATGAAACCATTTGTATTATGGTTGAAATATATTATTATATATGTAATACATCCTATTTTATTTCTTTAATCCTTTTTTACAAATGGTATTAAGTTATAAAACAAAACATGTTCGTTGTATTCAAACCCACCGATTAACCAAAACGTTTGTCACTAAGGTTATATATATAATAATTCGACCTCACTCTAAGTAACCAAATTAAATTTAAAACCATGTAATCTCATGGATGTTCACTAATAGCATAGAACTTAATTTTTGGACAACCACTTCCATCTTTCATATTTATATGAACTTGAATATAAGTGAACCGATCTTTTAAAACCAAGTGATCAAACGAGCCTGAACAATGAAATTGAACCTTATAACTAATCAAAAAGGCCTTGAATGAACTAAAAAGGGTTATAATAAATCATTTAAATATAGAATATATTCTGGAATTATTAATTAATAAGCCTAATTTGTTTATTCAGGTCTTTAATAACAAGTCAAGAACACCTTCAAGCATAAGGTAAGGGATTGCTTAACTCAATTTTCATTGTTTGAGTTAAACATCTATTTCATTGGTTACATTGTTCCAAGAATATGTTTGAATGACCTATGATTGTTTTATAATGTATATACAATTATATTTTTTGTATTTTTATTTGTCACACATAAATATTTCATTGATTCATCGTCACTCTAATGACACAATCCTTGTAAGGGATCCTCTCTCTCACTTTTGTTCAAGAATCTCCCCTATGTTGTGCTCTTTTATTTTTAATCCCTAATGTTGGGATATGTTTTTTTACCTCCACCATACTACCCTTGTGACATATAAATAACGTTATACCCTTTACCTCTCATTAAGCTCTCACAATAACACTCATTACCATGCTGAAATGTTTGTAAGGGGTTTTCTCATCTCACTTTCAATTCTGTGGGATTTCCACTATTCGCCTATTATTTCTTATATGTGGTATATGTGAACTACCATTTGATATATGTTATCATTATCCTTTTTATATTCATGGTATGTTGTGATTAATTTGGTGGTTTATAACTTTTGGTCATACGACTTAATTGATTACAATGTGGTAACGAGCTTTGTCTCAATTTTCACTTTGTTGTGACTTGCTTACTTTTGTGCACCTACTCTTTCTTATGTGGTGTACCTACTACCCATTTGAAATCAATTTTCAATTGAAATTATATTCCATTTAAATTTTCATATTCTCATAACATGGATATGATTATTTTCTAAGCCGTATACCACTTTACATACGGTATTTATTTTGAATGTTGTTTTTTACTATGGAAATATTGATGAATCTGTATCCTCTATTCTATAAAGATAATGTAAAGTCATATTTCTCTTATGTAGAATCTAGTTATAAATAATGATTTGGATGTAGAGGTGGTTGGGGTCCACTACATCCCCTCGATGCATCGGTAGGTCTCATGAGACAAATCAGTTGGTGAAAAACCCTTCAAGTTTGTTTCCAAAAATCAGACAGGTTTCTACCCACAAAACTAAACCATTTTAATGGTATTATGGTTTCATGCGCCAGATACATGACGTCCAATTAATAATCATTATCTTTATTCATTATCGGTTATTATTATTATCCATGAGGTTTTCACTATGACAAAATCTATGGATGCAGTTTCATTCTCAGTTTATTAATGGCATTAGTTTTTCATTTATTCACTATGCCATATTGATTATGCCAGATTGATTGTGATTCACTTATTATTGTATTCATGCTTATGCCATTTGTAACCCTTACTAAGCATTTGATCTCACCCCTTTCATTGTTTACCTTCAACAGGTGATGAAGATAAGGTCATTTATTGAGTTCATGTGGTTGTAGTTTTTAGTTTTGTTATGTATTGTATTTTATAACCTTTTTCAATGTAATTTGTGTTACATCTATGTATATAGTTTCTTCAAAACTACTAAACTAATCATTCATTTGGGATTTTTCGTTCTTTATAACAATGTCAATATCACATGTAATGCACCGACTCCAGTCTAGGGGGTTCGGGGTGTTACAGGTTCCCACATCACCTCTTCATGTTTTTGGTTCTATCACAACACTTTGAAAAGGTGATTTGTCTTGTTGTGTATAAATTTATGTCTATATTCCATGATCTTAATTGACTACTCCTCATATGAGAGTTCATTCTCTAGTTGTACCACCTACAGATTCAGTACATGTGAGGGATCATGTATGTGCATCCTTAAGAGATATACATAGAACAAATCATGAACTCGAGACATATTTGGTGGAAGTGCAAGCGGATAGGCCACTACTCCTATGTGATAAAGGATCCCAAAGGGGAAAATGTACCTAGAACTAATCTTACCTTTCTTTCCAAACCACATGATTCTCTTCCATTGTGATATTCAAAGGAAAACATTATATCCAACTTCAAACTCCAAGTCCATTCGACGGTTGTCATCATAGATATTTTTCTAATTTTGAGCAACTTTTATATGTTGTTGGATGGCTTTAACCTTCTCTTCCATATCTTGCACAAGATCTAGTCCAAATAGATTCCATTCACCAACTTCATCCCAACAAGTAGGAGTTCGAAATCACTTCCCATATAGAGCTTTATATAGATCCATTTGAATACATGAGTGGAATTTATTATTGTTTGAGAATTCATCTAATGGGATATGTTGATCCCATCCTCCTTTAAATTCTATTGAGTAGCCTCTCATCATGTCCCCGAGTGTCTAAATAGTCCTCTCATATTGGTCATCAGTTTAGGGGTGATAGGCCATACTAAAATTCAATTCAGTACTCAAATAATGTTGAATACTTCTCTAAAATTTAGGTTTGAACCTTGGATCATGATTAGAGATGATTGAAAGTGGTACCCCATGTAGCCTCAGTACTTCCTTTACATATGTCTTGGAAATTTGTTCAAGAGAGAAATCTTCCTGAATAATGATGCTGTGGGTAGTCTTGGTGGGTCAATCCACTACAACCCATATCACATTATTTCTTTTGGATTTATTTATGAGAACAATGAAAAATTCCATGGTGATGTTCTCCCATTTCCACATGGTTATAGGAAATGGTTTCATTATTCCCTTGGACTTCGATCACTCTAATTTAACATGTGAATATACCAAGAATCTTGGGATATACTCAGTTATATCCTTCTTTATGTTGTCCCACTGGAATTTTTCTCGATAATCATGATACATATTGGTACTTCTAGGATGGATTGAGAAATATGAGCTATGCACATTGTCTAATAGATCCTTCTTTATCTCATGTGATGAAGGCACACAAATACTAGATCCAAACTGAATCACACCATCTGTGTCGATATGGAACTCATGAATCTTTCCTTCCTTTACTTCTTTCACCTTTTTTTGAAGCTCCAGATCATTCCTTTGTGCCTCCTTGATCTTCTCTTGGATAGATGGTTTAACAATAATTTGGAAAAGGTAGGATGTATTCCCTACAGTTATGATTTTCATATCCATCCTTTGTATATCCATGAATATAGGGTCTTTCTCAATCTGAATCATGGATAGAGTAGTGAGTTCATTTATTCTTAGATCATCAATTATATTTTTCACCTTTCCTAGATGGCAGTGAATAGATCAATCATATTCCTTAATTTTCTCTAACCATATTCTTTTATGCATGTTGAGATCCTACTATGTAAATATATACTTTTCACTCTTGTGATCTGTATATATGTCACACTTCTCACCATAGAGGTAGTGTCACCAAATCTTTAAGGAAAATATCACATCTGGCAAATCTAGATCATGTTTCAGGTAGTTTTTCTCATGGATCTTTAGTTTTCATGAGGCTTAGGCTATCACATTTTCCTTCTACGTTAGTACACAACCCAAGTCTTTCTTTGAAGCATCACTGTATATCATAAAACATTCACCACTTGTTGGTAGTGTGAGTACATGCATAGTGATTAGCCTCTTCTTAAGCTCCTTAAATATTTCCTCACATTATTTTGTCCTTACATACTTTACCTCATTATATATTAACTTAGTTAGCAGGATATACAATCATGATAAATTTCTCACAAAATTTCGGTAGTACCTAGCTATGCCAAAAAAACTACAAATTTCTGTGACACTAGTGGGTCTGGGATATTCCTCAATTTCCTTTGTCTTTGAAGGGTCCACAATAATTACTCTCTTTTTGATCATGTTCCCCAATAATGTGATTTACTACATCCAAAAGTCACACTTACTAAACTTAGCATACATTTTCTCTTTCTTTAATGTCACCAGCACAATCCTTATATGCTCTTCATGTTCCTCATTTCTATTTGATTAAATGATAATATCATCAATGAAAACTATGAAAAAAAATTTGAGGTAGTCTCTAATTAATATATTCATAAAATCCATGAAGATCACAAGGGAATTAGTAAGTCTGAAGGGCGTCACTATGAACTCAGTGTCCATAACTTGTATGGAAGGTTGTCTTCTGGATATCTCCCTTTTTCACCTTCAGTTGATGATATCCAGAATAAAGATACACCTTTGAGAATTACTAATCTCCTTATAGTTGATCGAATGAGTCATCAATCCTTGGAAGGGGATACTTATTATTTATGATGATCTTTTGTGCTCCCGAAAATCGATGCACATCTGCATTGATCCATATTTTTTCTTTACAAAGAGAACTATCATACCCCAAGGGGATGAACTAGATCATATGAAACCTTTGTCCAAATTCTATTTCAACTACTTTTGTTACTATTCCAGTTCGATAGGGTCCATCCTATATAGGAATTTTGAGATGTGAGTGGCTTGGGGTATAAGCTCTATTGATAACTCTACCTCACAATCTGGTGGAAGTCCAGAAAACTCTTTAGGAAATACATCAGTGTATTCCTTAATAATGGTCATTTCTTCAAGGTTCATTCTTTCCTTTAACTCAATCATTTACGCAAGGTATGCTTCTCCATAGGGCATCACACCCACACCATTGAGGGATTTTCCAAAGGATATTCATGATCTTCCTTTCATGTGTACAGAAGCATGGGATGGTTCAGAATATGAAATGAGATTTCATTTTCCCAATAGTTGATGTGTACTCTATATAATGAGAGCCAATCCATACCCATTATAGCATCGAATTCCACCGAGGGAAGGGTTACAAGATTCGATGGAAGAATCATCCCACATATTCTAATAGGAGAAGAGTCCAACACATGGGATGCAATGATAGAATCACTAAGTTTTTTTATAGATATCTCTACTTCAAGGTATCGGGGATTCAATTCAATAGTTCTAGAAAATTTATAGGATATAAAGGAATGAATATAATCGTAATTAAATAAATATTTTTCCATTCTTGAGTGAATAGGAAGTTTCCATTGTATGACTATTTTCACGCTCCACTTCAGAATTTGTGATGGAATTAGCTTTCTCTTGCCCCTTTGGATTTGGTGGTTGCTAACGTTGATTACCCTCAAGGGCCCTTGGTTTAGAGTGCTAGCTTTCATAGTTCTCTTTCTCCTTACAGTTGAAGCATTGAACCATGGGTGGTGAATTAGGAGGTTCATTCCTTTCCTCCATTATGTTGGACAGATTCTTCATGTCTCTTCGACATTCATAATTTTGGTGACCTTCTCTCCCACACATGAAGCATTTCCCCTTCCATTTGATGCAATTCCCATAATGTTTCTTCCCATATTTTTGATACATGGTGATTGGATCCTCTTTAATTCTTTTTCATTTTGCCCACCATCTTGAAACTCCATTTTTATCTTGTCACCATAACTATGGGACCTTCATCAAACCCCATCTCTACTTTGAGGTCACATCGAACTACTTATTCATAACTCCCAAAGTCTTCGATAGATATAACCTTTTCAAAGGTGTGGTTTTATAACACTAAATAATCTATCTATTTTTTATCATTATTGATAACAAATTATGAAGAATATGTTTCAATCCTTATGAAGCTTGCCTCATAAGCCATGATAGATTCACCATCCTTTTTCTTCATATCTAAGAATTATCTCTCCGTATTTATTAGAAGAGTTTTAGGGAAATACTTATTAAGAAATATTTTCTTAAAATCTTCCCCCTCCATCTCTCCCATTGCATCCTTCGGCTTGGTCTTCTTTATCAAATACCTTCATTGATCAGGTTCTCCATCTAAACAATAAATTCCAAATTCACTTTCTCCTTCTAAGAATATTGGAGCATAAAAAATATATTCTCTATTGAGTTAACCCACTGTTCCATGACAAGTGGATCAGAAGATCCACTAAATGCCAGAGGTCATTGCATTGTCCCTCGCATAGGATGTTGTCCCAGTTTCTCTTAGTTCCCACCATTTTTTAAAAGGTTTGAAAAAAACGCAAGTCAACAAACTATGAATAAATAATTTATTCTTATATGAAAATTAACTCTAAAGGAATATCTTATGAGATCCCTATGTTTATACTTTTTCTAAAAATATTCTTCTAGAATGTTTACCTATACATATACTTATACTTGCGGTTTTTCGCTAACATTTTCTAATCCTAATTTACAAATTAACTAAACCATTCTTGGATACCAACTATTCTGACCCAACTTTTTCTTACATGGGTATTACATCATTTTTATGATAAAAAACATAATAGTGTTACAAATCAGGATCTAAAGGTTTAGTGTCTTGGAAAATTTAGGCTCATACAATAGTTGTACATAATAAGACATGAACATTTATTTATATATTTCTTCTTTATCCTTCTAAAATCTCGTTTTCTCCTTAGTACATGTAGTCACCTAAGCATACACATCAAAGAAATGGGTTATCTAAAAGCCCAGTAAAATGAGGAATAAGGGGCATGAATCAATATGGGTGAGCATAATCATCATTATCATATCATAAGAATATAATCATCATCATAATCATGAGGGAAATATTTGATAAAGCCATGAAATGTTCCATATTCATAAAAATGAAACATCACGTTATAGTGGTCAAATACCACACATAGTTGTGAACAAATCTAGCATCATGTTCATGCACAACACATGTGCATAAATCATAACATCATCATTGGGAACAAATCTAGCATCATGTTCACATATAAGCACATAAGATGCATCACATTACCCAATGCATTAGAGGGATATATAATTCTAGTCTCACTCGTCACATCATAAATGCTCATAATCATGCATGCCACATAGAATGTTTAACAATCAAAGTTATTAAATAACCCATGGAAAGGAATGGGTTTCATAAGGATTTCATAAATCATACTTTCAGGAATAAACTTTGGGGTTCCCAAATGAATAAAGGAAAAGATATTTGGCATAAAATCATCATTATTGAGTGAAGAAGAAACAACTAAAGATGAGTCAAGGATGTGTTTTGGAAAGAAATGACTTCTTGAAAAATCATTACATTAGTCTTAAAAACCATTTTTGCAAGGCGAACAACATGTATATCCCTGAAATGAAAAGTTTAGAATAGTGAAATAATATTTAAGTAATATTATGGGAATATTCATACTGAAAATGATGAGAAAGATGGATAACCTAAAAAATGAGTTGGGTTCGAGAATCCCCTTACCTTAAATCCTACTTTATTTCGTTGCTTTTCCACCTCCTAAATAATAAACAAGGTTTCATTAAAACATTTATCCAAAAGTTAATTTTTGTCATTTGTACCACTATTTATCAATTATAATCATTTTATTATATTTCTTAATTTCCTTGGTTAAAGGGTAGATACTTTGATATCATGTTTTCCTTGAAAATTCCCCATTTTGCTTCAATTTCACTATTTTGTTCAATGTAATTTATACATTAGTATAATTAATTCCATAATATTGATATATATATATATATATACATTTATATATTATAAATAATTTAGTATAACCATCCATAAGGCTCGTGATATGAAAGAAGTTGGAAATGTCCTTGTTGGCGATTAACCGACTATTATCGGGAACATTGTCCAAAGGGGGAGAAAGAGAGGTATAAAATATAAATACTTAAAAAATATATAATTTTTATAGTGGGTTAACATAATTAATATAATTTAAACATAATTTCTAATTAATCTTAAAATATTTGGTTTTTAAAGGGATGGAGAAAGAGAGGAAGAGAAGAGGAAAACACAAAGAGTTGATGAAAACATACCCAATTCTTGATATTTCTTCCCTTGTACGGCACTAGAATCCCTTGATGATTGGAGTTGGATCACTATAGAATATCTCAATGGATTTTAAGAGGCTTAAGAGGTAGTATTTGTTCAAATATTTGTCTTTTTAAAGTGTGGGAGGAGTGGTTTTCCAAGTGGGGGAGGAGTTATTTATACTTAAAGAGTGAGGTATTTTTAGAATAACATATTTGAATAAAATACTATATCCAAGTTAAACCATGTAATAGTGATATTTCTTATATACTGAATCATATATAAATAAAATATAATGTTTTTAGGACTTTAAATCCCTTTATAATTTGAATTCACTAGTTTATTAACAATGGAAGTGGAAGAATGAGAAGATTGTTTTTTAAAGGAATACTTTTGACTTTAGAATTCAGAAAGTAATTTTTAGGTTTGGAAAACATCTTTATTATATTTTAATGACTAGTTTATCAAATTAAATATGTTTTGGTTGGGCCACCATATATAGAAATTATTAAGTCATTATTACATCATTAATGATGTAATTTAAGATACACTTGTTGTAACATCCCAAGTAAGTAATGAATAATAGATATTTTTATCTATGTCTATTAATTATTAAGATAGTGTTTTAGAGGCTTAAATTGAAAATAAATCCAATCTTAAGCATGGAATACACTAATATTTTTAAAAGATTGTTTTACTGCCTTTTGATGGAAAACCATTTTTAAATCTATCTTTTGACAATTTTATAAGCTATGTTTGTCAAAATAAACTTATTCTTTATGATTGGGACATCAAAATTTACTTTGTGTGAATTTTTGGTATTTTTCAGACAATGTTCATTTTTTAATGAATAGTGAAAAATACTGCATTTTACATCAAAACTGCTTTTTAATCTAATTTATTTATATGATTAGATTATCTTTTAAATTGGTTTTGAAGTGAAATTAGAATATATTTTTATCATTTAATCCAATGGTGGTCATTGGAATCAATTTCACTTTGAAATTGGACTTAAACTGGTGTCAATCTTTTGATAGTTATTATTTCATAAAAACACGCTATTTGTCATGACAGCGGGAATTAATTATTAAATTAATTAATGTGACTTATATGTTTTGAATTTTGTAAAATAGACTTCATTTTTGAATTCAGAATATCAAATATATCTTAGGGTGAATTTTTGGTATTTTTCTGAAAAACTTCAATTTTTGATGAATAGTGAAACCACTAAGTGGTACTTATAAAAACTGATTTTTCGTTTAAATGAAATTTTACCACTTCTGTGTTTTGAATTTCAAAAATCCAACATACATGGTTGTCATTAAGAAGTAAAATATGGTTCAATGAGATTAAAATAATTTTTTGGTGAATAGTAACTCTTAAGTTCTTAATCGCGATTAGAGGTAATTAGTGTAGTTTAAGGTAAAAATAATGCTTTAATAAAATGAGATGAGCTTGACACATGTCCTACCCTCATTGGATGTGTCATGGCCGACCAAGACAATCCATGGGTCAACTTGGGGACCCCATGGAGCCACTTTGGTTGGGAAATGACATAAATAACTTTTTATTTAATGTAAAAGTAAAAATGACACAAACATGAGATGTTTTACTAAAACAATTTTTACATGGGGTTATAAAGATCAGATTTTTTATTATAAATAGTCATTGGAAAGCTAAAAAGATTTCCTACATAATAGTATTTTTTTTATAATTTTTAGACTTTAAATAAATTAAATTATTTATGAAATCATGATGATGCAGCGATGACCTCATTATTTAACGATTTAAATAAAATGGAATGATAATTTAAAATCTAAGACCTACACATGGCCAAAACCTATTGGATGGGTGGATTTCGAACCCTTATCACCTTATCCTCGAAACACATCAATGTGGGACCTCTTAAATCCGAATACCATTTTAAAATAAAGTGACTTTTCTTTACCTTCCAAGAGTGCCCCTCCTCTCCTCTTATAAAAGGCCCCCACCTCTACCTCCTTACCCACACTCCCAAAGCCTTTGGCTCGGCCAACCCCTGCCCATTTTGGCTCTCCACATCCCTCTCTTACTCCTTGAAGCCTCACTTTGGGCAGAAGTCTTCCCAAGGAATCCTTTGAGCTCAAATCTAAGAGAGTTACTCGATTTTAAGGTAATGTCTTCTTTTGAGTCCTTTTGTTTGATTTTGCTTCACCAACCCCCTAAACTCTTTTTATTCTTTTCTTTTGTAACAACTCCAGTATCCTCAATATACTAGGATGTTGTTATAAGAAGTATTCGAGCTACACTTACACACACCTACATCTAATGGTTAAAGGACATACTGTTTCCGTGGATGGTGAATTTATGCCTCCCGAAACGATGATTGTTCAACATTCTTTTAACACCTTCAAAGGTGGCCATTAGGATGTCACTATATTTATATATGATATATAATATGTTTATGTTTTTTTTAAGCTTCTGTATTTTTCATTTTGGTCATACCTTTATGGTTTCCATTATGGGTAAACGCGATATCTTCATTTAAGGAAGTGCGGACTACCGCCCCCTCAAAATGATTTGATTCGTTAAATACCATATGTGGGATGTATAAAGGATGGAACTATGATATTATATATAATATTATACTGGAATTATAATATACCTTTATATCATTATGATTCCATTCTATAAAATACGAAATAGAAATGAAAGTAGCGTTCATGCGTACGTACGGCTTACCGTCTCCATGAACGGTGCATTTCATTTCTTACCTCTAAATGATTATGTAATATTATAAATGCATGTATATACTATATATATATGATATATACATAATGATTATAATTCTGGATATAATGGATACATGAACAACATGAGATTATAAAGGGTTTATTTTTTACTCAAGTACCAATGATCGTTAAAACGACCGTTATTAACTTAAATAATTACATAGTGTTCATGACATGGCAATAAGTGATATAAAAGGAATAATGAACTTGAAAAAGGTTCTTAAACAAGTAGAAATTAACTCAAGTTTATTATTCAGGAGATTAAAGAACGACCAAGTCAAGTCGGACCCGAGGTATGGGATTTCGTCTCAATCTCCTTTCATTGAGGCATATTTTGTTTTATACACAACCTTCTTTTATACGGTGTATAAACCCCTTTGACTTTTAAGTTTATTCAAAAGGAATCTTTTTTTATACGAAGCGTTTACTAAACGACAAAAGGGAATGTTTTTGTCGTACGTATGCGGCGACAACGACTTCTCCGCCGCCGTGACCATTATTTGAGTTTCGGCTTCCTCTACAAGCCATACCTTTTTTTTAAAAAGAAAAAATAAATACCATGTTTTACTTTTCTTTTGTTTTGGTATTGAAAATGGTTTTCATAATGTTTTTATATCAATGTGTTGTATTGATATCTTGTGATTGAAAGGTAGAAATGTTATGTTTCCTTTATGCATGTTTTATGTGATACGATTATGTTGAGGTTTTTGGGCATTATTATGAAGACGGGTGGTTCCGTGATAAACTAAGGGAGGGTGAGCCCGATATAGCTCTCCAATGCATTGGGTAACGCGAAGGAGTGTAACGTTAAGGTTTCTCCGAAGAGATTTAGGGAATATACTGTGATGGGTATTCCAAACGTAACCAAGAGGGTTACTCCCTACGTAAGAATGTTATGAATGCCTCAAGTTACCTTTATGTCTTATGATTTCTATGATTTATTCATGATTTGATGAGGTATGTTAAAGTGCTTATGTTTTATGGGTAAAGTATGATTTCATTCTTATGTATATATGTACCCATGTTTCCTTTCCATATTTTTATATCCCTTACTGAGCTTTTTATGCTCATCCCAAGTTTTTTTTTGAAATATTTTTCACAGGTCAAGGGAAAGGTACATGATATGATGATAGTGTCAAGGAAGTGTCAAGAAAGAATCCATGTTTTATTTTAAATATGTTTCCATTGATGGGAAAGAAGAATACTATCTTTATGTAACCACTTTATTTATATGTGGAATGTAATGCAAGTTTTATGATCTAATTCTCTAAAACTCTAAATCCGAAAAGATCCTCAATGTGTAATCTTGTAATAACTCAAGATTAAGTAAGGTTTAAGGCTGGGGCCTTATACTTGTTACAGAAAAAAAACTATATTTTTTACTATTTACCTGAAAATTGAAGTGTTTTAGAAAATTACCAAAAAACCACCCCTAGGAAATTTCATTGTTGATTTAAAAAATTAAATTCATTTTATAAAAATAATTTTCTAAAATATTTTATTTTAATTTTTAATGTAAAAATTATGATTTTTTATAAAATGCATTAAAATGCAGTTTATTAAAAATGTGATTATACATTATTTGAGTTTTTAATTTTGATGATTATTTTATGGAATTATAATATTTATAATTACTTAAATTACTCATGATAAATATTATTTATATCACATTTTATTATTTTGAGCTTAAATTACTATTTCAACAGTCAAGTTACTATTCCCAGCGGTCAAGTTATTATTCCCAACGATCAGGTTACTATTCCAACAATCACATTACTATTCCAACGGTCACATTAACTATTATAAATACTACTTTATTCCTTCATTCATTATTTACCTTGATTTCTCTCAAGGTTCTATATTTCCATTTTGTAAAATGTCGATTAGTTTTCTAATATATATTTTTCTTTTCCATAGTGTTACTTGTGGGAGGGATGATTCTAGCCGATCGAGGTGATCCACATTTTCACATTATATTTTTTCTATATTCTATTTTTCCATTGTAATATTTGAAATTTTAATGGGTTTAGTAACGATTTTCATTAATGAATTAAAGTGTTGTTTGTTTCTCTATGTGCTCTATGTATATAATACTTATATAATATAATATAACAAACATTTATTTAGGAAACAATTATCTTTTAAAATGTCTATGTTGTTGCATTATAAATATCTATTTCACTCTTATATAATAATAAAGTCATAAAAATTACAAGTTTCATGAAAACCATATTTTTGACTAAAAATTGACATTTTCAAAAAAAAGGCTCAAAAAACATACTAAGATAATTTTGATATTACGAGTTCAAAAATAAAGTTAGTTTTTCTGATTTCAATTTATAAAATTAATCTTTTAAAATAAATTCATGAATAATGTATCTTTAAAGGATGCATTGGGTGATAGTATGAATATAGTGTTTACTTGCTACATCAGAGTCTCGGGTGTTACATCATTAATGGGGGAATTATTGGGTTTTACACCTATGAATAAGGACCAAATGAAAACCCAATTCCCTCTTATTGATGGTTGGACAAGGGAGACTGGATGCATAAAGGAATTATCCCTATGAGAAAGAGATCGGGGCTAACACATGGGCTTCCCTTATGTAAAAGTCTCTAACTTATTGATGAGCCATAGTGATGAAATCATAAATGGGAACATAACCTAGGCTTATACCTAAGGAGGAGGCCCAATCCCACATGACTCATTGAGTGGACTATGAAGGACAACTCAAAACATGGGCAGCTAAAATGAGCATTATGAACCATGAGAGCTTTCACTAGGGTCCTCATGACAAAGACCCCTGTTATCAAGAGAATGTGTGATTGTAAACTACCTGAGGGTCGTATTAGTTAAGAAATATGAGTGTGAGATACCTTTTATCAAGGGAATACATGATCAAAGGTGTGAACACTGATGTCTAAGGCCTGATCATGTACCTTAGGAGGCCATAGAGGATGCCTTGAGAATTACCAATTGGTAATGAGTTATCCTGGGTTAATGAGTATCCACAAGGCCTTTTGAGAAATTTTATTAACCCGTTTGAGAAACCTGAGTGAACAAGGTTCCTACAAAGATTTCATATGGGTTTAGAACAAGAGACTGGGTCAATGGTTCTCTAGTAGGGATGCTCAAGCAAATTGGTGCACTAAGGTAGAGCAGGGAGAAGTGGTTAACGCTTATATAGGCTAGGGTGAAGCATCTCCCTAGTGAGAAATAACAAAGAATATGGTTCACTAGTGAGGCTATGGTGAAGAGGACACCCTAATGAGTCTAGGGTAACATAATTTCCCTAATGATTCTTAAGAGAAGTGATTTCTCTAGTAAATCTATGGAGAATTTTCTACCTTAATGAGGCTAGTGTGAAGTGCTCTCCCCAGTCGAAAGCCATGGTGAAGTGTCACCCAAATTGGAAACTAGTGCAAGGTGTCACCCAATGGGGAAATCCATGGAAAAGTGTCTCCTTTATTAGGATTTAAGTCAAGGTATTTCCCTAGGGGGGGATGGTAAAAGGTCTCTCCCTAGCATTGTTCTCTTAGGGTGAGTTGGCAATGTGAAAACTTAGTATGGATCGCTCTGGAGGGTTCCTTCACCATAGTTTGGAGGGATTTGGATGGAGTGGTATTTCATGAAGGTTTCCGTGTGTTAAAGCTTCAAGTAATTCAATGACCCTCATTTTATGTTATTCCCCTTAGGTTTTGGCATAATAGCCCATGTGAAGGAGGAAAGGAAGATCGATGGACGGAGGGCCCCGTGATCTATTTTTCTTATCCAAGAGGTATCTAAATTGAATTCCATGGGGGGATATTTATAGGACCAAGATAACCTGGGTGCATACCTCATGTAGGGTAAACCTGGGCGCATGGCATGTGCATTCTGGTGCGTAGCACACTAGTCAGCAGGGCATGCGACCATAGCATGAAGGGCGTGCACAAGGGCTAGGTGAAGGCCTCTAGTGTAAAGCAACCTAGGCATATAGACTTGGGTGCATGCTACATTTTATGTAAATAATTTCATTTGCTCGATGCCCATCACAAAAAGAAACAACAAAAAAGGTCCCCCCCCCTAAGAATTGGATTTGGTTAGAATAAAGAGGATCTAATTTTTAGGAAGATGTAATTCTGGCATGAATATGGTGTTATTAGAGTGTTTGGAACTTAGGTTGCGGATTAGAATGTGATCCATGTTAGTGTGTGATTTTCGCTACTACACTACTGGAAACTAAGGCTTTACCAACGGTTTCAAACCGTTGGTATACTATATACCAATGGTTTGGCAAACCGTTGGTAAGTCATTGGGATAGCCCATTACCAACGGTTTTAGTATAACCGTTGGGAAAGGCAGTGTAATCTGAGTATTCCCAACGGTTTGTAAAACCGTTGGCAATACTATCATTTTCATGTTTTACCAACGGTTTACTAAAACCGTTGGTAAAAATATGTACAGAACTATACCAACGGTTTTAGTAAATCGTTGGTATGGTGTATTTTGAGAATTTGGAAGACCAACCACCTAAAATCTCATCCACTACACACTCAACTGCATACACCTGCATATACTCTTAACAGCAACAAAAACACCTGCTATAGCACACAAAAGCACATAAAAACAAGATACTCTTATAACCATGGAATGTACCACAATTATAATCATGTATATGAACCCAATTACCCTATGCAATACAGAATTCATAATTGAATTCTCAATTGAATACATGCAGAATGAATTATGTAATGAATTCTGAATTATGAATCAATAACACATACAAAATGAATTATGTTGCATACAGAATTCTAAAATATATATAACACATATATAATATGACATACAAGGGGTTGTGGGTGTCCTGGGGGGTGGGGGTGTCCAGGGGAGGGGGGCTATCCACGGGGGTGGGTGTGTCTAGGGGGGTGGGTTATACAGAATTAAGAATACATACAAAATTACATTTTCTATAACACATACACGATTGAATTCGGAAATTAGAAGCTAATAACCCCAAAATAAAGTATCAACGGATTCTGAATACGTTTGGACAGTTTTCCGTATACCAGTTGTTTTTACTTAATTTGATGTCCATTTTAAACAAAAGACATACACTTGGAGTGATACCGGCCACACCATGCCTCAGATTGAAGAGGGGTTGACTTGTACACGTCACATATGACTCATTGATCATTGTCATAAAGTATCAACAGAATCTGAATGCATTTGGTCAGTTTTCCGTATGTCAGTTGTTGTTTTTACTTAAAATGTTATCCATTTCAAATAATGGTGAGACACTTTGAGTGGTGTTGGCCACACCGCGCCTCGGATTGAGGCGGGGTTGACTCTTACACGTCACATACGACCCATGGATCGTTGTGTTAAAGTATCAACACAATCCGAATATGTTTGGTCGGTTTTCCGTATGCCAGTTGTTTTCACTTAAAATGATGTCCATTTTAAACAAAAGAGAGACATTTAGAGTGATATTGGCCACACCGCGCCTCGGACTGAGGCGAGGTTGACTCGTACATGTCACATATGAACCATGGATCGTTGTCCTAAAGTTTCAACAGAATCCGAATGTGTTTGGTCGGTTTTTCGTATGTTAGTTATTGTTTTCACTTAAAATGATGTCCATTTTAAACAAAAGAGAGACACTTTGAGTGGTGTCGGCCACACCATGCCTCGGATTGAGGCGGGGTTGACTCTTACACATCACATATGACCCATGGATCGTTGTCCTAAATTTTCAACAGAATTCGGATGCATTTGGTCGATTTTTTGTATGTCAATTGTTGTTTTCACTTAAAATGGTGTTCATTTTAAACAAAAGAGAGACACTTTGAGTGGTGCTGGCCACACCGCGTTTCGGATTGAGGTGGGGTTGACTCGTACACGTCACATATGACCCATGGATCGTTTTTCTAAAGTTTCAACAGAATCTGAATGCGTTTGGTCAGTTTTCTGTATGGCGGTTGTTGTTTTCACTTAAAATGATATTCATTTTAAACAAAAGAGAGACACTTTGAGTGGTGTCGGCCACACCGCGCCTCAGATTGAGGTGGGTTGACTCGTACATATCACAAATGACCCATGGATCATTGTCCTAAATTATAAACACAATCTGAATGCGTTTGGTCGGTTTTCCGTTTGCCAGTTATTGTTTTCACTTAAAATCATATTCATTTCAAATAAAAGTGAGACCGTTTGAGTGGTGTCGGCCACACCAGCCCTCAGATTGAGGCGGGGTTGACTCGTACACGTCACATATGACCCATGGATCGTTGTCCTAAAGTTTCAACAGAATCTGAATGCCTTTGGTCGGTTTTCCGTATGTCAGTTATTGTATTCACTTAAAATGATGTCCTTTTGAAACAGAGAGACACTTTGAGTGGTGTCGGCCACACTGCGCCTCGGATTGAGGCGGGATTGACTCGTACACGTCAAAAATGACACATGGATAGTTTTCCTAAAGTATCAACACAATTCGAATGCATTTGGTTGGTTTTTCATATGCCAGTTGTTTTTACTTAAAAGAGTATCCATTTTAAACAAAAGAAAGACACTTTGAGTGGTACCGACCACACTGTGCCTCGGATTGAGGTGGGGTTGACTCGTACACGTCACAAATGACCCATGGATACTTTTCCTAAAGTATCAACAGAATCCGAATACATTTGGTCAGTTTTCCGTATGTCAGTTGTTGTTTTCACTTAAAATGTTGTCCATTTCAAATAAAAGTGAGACACTTTGAGTGGTACCAGTCACACCGTGCCTCAGATTGAGGCGGGGTTGACTCGTACACGTCAAAAATGACTCATGGATCGTTGGGTTGAAGTATCAACACAATCCGAATGCATTTGGTTGGTTTTCTGTATGTCGGTTGTTGTTTTCACTTAAAATGTTGTCCATTTTAAACAAAAGAGAGACACTTTGAGTGGTGTCAGCCACACC
The DNA here is from genome assembly GCA_963277665.1 of Viscum album. Classification (NCBI taxonomy): domain Eukaryota; kingdom Viridiplantae; phylum Streptophyta; class Magnoliopsida; order Santalales; family Viscaceae; genus Viscum; species Viscum album. The sequence goes on from OY728126.1 coordinate 402,557,002, forward strand.
GCGCCTCGGATTGAGACGGGGTTGACTCGTACACGTCACATATGACCCATGGATCGTTGTCCTAAATTTTCAACAAAATCTGAATGCATTTGGTCGGTTTTCCGTATGTCAATTGTTGTTTTCACTTAAAATGGTGTTCATTTTAAACAAAAGAGAGACACTTTGAGTAGTGTCGGCCACATCGCGCTTCGGATTGAGGTGGGGTTGACTCATACACGTCACATATGACCCATGGATCGTTGTCCTAAAGTTTCAACAAAATCTGAATGCGTTTGGTCAGTTTTTCGTATGTTAGTTGTTATTTTCACTTAAAATGATGTCCATTTTAAACAAAAGAGAGACACTTTGAGTGGTGTCGGTCACACCGCGCCTCGGATTGAGGCGGGGTTGACTCGTACACGTCACAAATGACCCATGGATCCTTCTCCTAAAGTATCAACACAATCCGAATGCATTTGGTCGGTTTTCCGTAGTCGGTTGCTGTTTTCACTTAAAATCTTATCCATTTCAAATAAAAGTGAGACAATTTGAGTGGTGTCGGTCACACCGGCCCTCGGATTGAGGTGGGGTTGACTCGTACACATCACATATGACCCATGGATCGTTTTCCTAAAGTTTCAATAGAATCTGAATGCATTTGGTCAGTTTTCTGTATGTCAGTTGTTGTATGCACTTAAAATGATGTTCTTTTGAAACAAAAGAGAGACACTTTGAGTGGTATCGGTCACACCGCACCTCGGATTGAGGCAGGGTTGACTCGTACATGTCACAAATGACTCATGGATCGTTTTCCTAAAGTATCAACACAATCCGAATGAGTTTGATCAGTTTTCTGTATGCTATTTTATTTTACTTAAAAGAGTATTCATTTTAAACAAAAGAAAGACACTTCGAGTAGTACCGGTCACACTGTGCCTCGGATTGAGGCGGGGTTGGCTCGTACACGTCACAAATGACCCATGGATCCTTTTCCTAAAGTAACAACAGAATCCGAATGCGTTTGGTCAGTTTCCGTATGCCAGTTGTTGTTTTCACTTAAAATGTTGTCCATTTCAAATAAAAGTGAGACAATTTGAGTGGTACCAGTCACACTGTGCCTCGGATTGAGGCGGGGTTAGCTCGTACACGTCAAAAATGACCCATGGATCGTTGTGTTGAGGTATCAACACAATCCGAATGTGTTTGGTCGGTTTTCCATATGTCAGCTGTTGTTTTCACTTAAAATGTTGTTCATTTTAAACAAAAGAGAGACAGTTTGAGTGGTGTCGGCCACACCGCGCCTCGGATTGAGGCGGGGTTGACTCGTACACGTCACATATGACTCATGAATCGTTGTCCTAAATTTTCAACGGAATTTGAATGTGTTTGGTCGGTTTTCCGTATGTCAATTTTTGTTTTCACTTAAGATGATGTTCATTTTAAACAAAAGAGAGACACTTTGAGTGGTACCTGCCACGCCGCGCTTCGGATTGAGGCGGGGTTGACTCGTACATGTCACATATAACCCATGGATTGTTGTCCAAAATTTTCAACAGAATCCGAATGCGTTTGGTCGGTTTTCCGTATGTCAGTTGTTGTTTTTACTTAAAATAGTGTCCATTTTAAACAAAAGAGAGACACTTTGAGTGGTGTCGGCCACACTGCACCTCAGATTAAGGCGAGGTTGACTCGTGCACGTCACAAATGACCCATAGATCGTTGTCCTAAAGTATCAACACAATCCAAATGCGTTTGATTGGTTTTCCGTATGCCAGTTGTTGTTTTCACTTAAAATCATGTCCATTTCAAATAAAAGTGAGACAGTTTGAGTGGTGTCGGCCACACCAGCCCTCAGATTGAGGCGGGGTTGACTCGTACACGTCACATATGACCCATGGATCTTTGTCCTAAAGTTTCAATAGAATTCAAATGTCTTTGGTCGGTTTTCCGTATGTCAGTTGTTGTATTCACTTAAAATAATATCTTTTTGAAACAAAAGAGAGACACTTTGAGTGGTGCCGGCCACACCGCACCTCGGATTGAGGCGAGGTTGACTCGTACACGTCAAAAATGACACATGGATCGTTGTCCTAAAGTATCAACACAATCCGAATGTGTTTGGTCAGTTTTCTGTATGCCAGTTGTGTTTACTTAAAAGAGTATCCATTTTAAACAAAAGAAAGACATTTTGAGTCGTACTGGCCACACCGTGCCTCAGATTGAGATGGGGTTGACTCATACACGTCACAAATGACCCATGGATCCTTTTCCTAAAGTATCAATAGAATCTGAATGCGTTTGATCGATTTTCCGTATGTCAGTTGTTGTTTTCACTTAAAATGTTGTCCATTTCAAATAAAAGTGAGACACTTTGAGCGGTACCGGGAACACTGTGCCTCGAATTGAGGTGGGGTTGACTCGTACATGTCAAAAATGACCCATGGATCATTGTGTTGAATTATCAACACAATCCAAATGCGTTTGGTCGGTTTTCCGTATGCCAGTTGTTGTTTTCACTTAAAATGTTGTCAATTTCAAATAAAAGTGAGACACTTTGAGTGGTATCGGCCACATCATGCCTCGGATTGAGGCGGGGTTGACTCGTACATGTCAAAAAGGACCCATGGATCATTGTCCTAAAATGTCAACAAAATCTGAATGTGTTTGGTCAGTTTTCCGTATGCCAGTTGTTGTTTTCACTTAAAATGTTGTCCATTTCAAATAAAAGTAAGACACTTTGAGTGGTATCAGTCACACCGTGCCTCGGATTAAGGCGGGGTTGATTCATACACGTCACAAATGACACATGGATCGTTGTGCTAAAGTATCAACACAATCCGAATGTGTTTGGTTGGTTTTCTGTATGTCAGTTATTGTTTTCACCTAAAATGTTGTCCATTTCAAATAAATGTGAGACACTTTGAGTGGTACCGGCCACACAGTGCCTCAGATTGAGGCGGGGTTGCCTCATACGCGATACAAATGACCCATAGATCGTTGTGCTAAAGTATCAACACAATCTGAATACGTTTGGTCGGTTTTCCATATGCCAGTTGTTTTTACTTAAAATAGTATCCATTTTAAACAAAAGAAATACACTTTGAGTGGTATCGGTCACACCGTGCCTCAGATTGAGGTGGGGTTGACTCGTACACGTCACAAATGACCCATGGATCCTTGTCCTAAAGTATCAACAGAATCTGAATGTGTTTGGTCGGTTTTCCGTATGTCAGTAGTTGTTTCACTTAAAATATTGTTCATTTCAAATAAAAGTGAGACACTTTTGAGTGGTACTGGTCACACCGTGCCTCGGATTGAGGCGGGGTTGACTCGTACACGTCAAAAATGACCCATGGATTGTTGTGTTGAAGTATCAACACAATCCGAATGTGTTTGATCAATTTTTCGTATGCCAGTTGTTGTTTTCACCTAAAATATTGTCCATTTCAAATAAAAGTGAGACACTTTGAGTGGTACCGGTCACACCGTGCCTCGGATTGAGACGAGGTTGACTCGTACACGTCAAAAATGACCCATGGATCGTTGTGTTGAAGTATCAACACAATCCGAATGCGTTTGGTCAGTTTTTCGTATGCCAATTGTTGTTTTCACTTAAAATGTTGTCCATTTCAAATAAAAGTGAGACACTTTGAGTGTTACCGGCCACACCATGCCTCGGATTGAGGCGGGGTTGATTCGTACACGTCACAAATGACCCATGGATCGTTGTCCTAAAGTATCAACAGAATCCGAATGCGTTTTCAGTTTTCCGTATGCCAGTTTTTGTTTGCACTTAAAATGTTGTCCATTTCAAATAAAAGTGAAACACTTTGAGTGGTACCGGCCACACCGTGTCTCGGATTGAGGCGGGGTTGACTCGTACACGTTACAAATGACTCATGGATCGTTGTGCTAAAGTATCAACACAATCCGAATCTGTTTGGTCAGTTTTTCATATGTCAGTTGTTGTTTTCATTTAAAATGTTGTCCATTTCAAATAAAAGTGAGACACTTTGAGTGGTACTGGTCACATCGTGCCTTGGTTTGAGGCGGGGTTGACTTGTACACGTCACTTGGGCATTTTGAGTATCATCAAGTGCGGATTGAAGATCCGGGTGAGTCTAATCCTCTCTGTGCTTCCTCTTTTCGATTAGGGTTTGCACTCTTCTCTCGTCTTCTTCTGAAGCTCTAAAACCCTTTTTTTCGTTGGGATTTAGGGTGAATCTTGAAGAGAGCTTAGATTGAGATCCGGGGTCCAAGGATGAGGGTTGGGGGGGCTGTTCGGGGGGTTGTCCGGGGTCCAGAGAGGAGGGGGGGGGCTGTCCGGGAGGCTGTCCGGAGGGCTGTCTGGAGGGTTGTCCGAGGGGCTGTCCGGGGTCCAGGAAGGAGGGTGGGGAGGCTGTCCGGGGGGCTGTCCGGGGGGTTGTCCGAGAGGCTGTCTGGGGTCCAGGGAGGAGGGTGGGGAGGCTATCCGGGGGGTTGTCCAGGGGGCTGTCTGGGGTCCAGGGAGGAGGGTGGGGGGTTGTAAAAAGGTTTAATTTCATAAAGTATAGACAAAAACATTTATTTTTAAATTTGAGATTAATAATAAAGTATGTCAATGATAACAAGATTACTGAATTAAACTTGTGACTTATCTAACATTGTTATGGATGTCTACACATGCCAGCATAGCTAGTGAAAATCACTCCACCATCATAAAAGTGAGTATTGGCCAAGAAAGAGACATAATATACAACGTACAGTGAGAACCATATTTAATTGACCCTAAAGTTATATTAGTACAGTCATCTTAGGAAGCCAGTTATCACTCATGACTAACCATGCCACTATAAACAACCTGGAGTGTATGAGTTTTCTCTCTGATCTCAACAACATCATCACACATTCTTACCATGATGTGAATCATGTGGAATATGGATGATATTAACACAAAATTCTCAGCAATACCAAGCCTTCTAAGAACTAAAAATTTATGGATGATATTAACACATAATTCATTTTGAATCAAATTTGATTCACTTTACTACTTATCCCTATAGACCAAACTCATACTATAATCACTATATGTGTGCCACTGTCAAAGCCCAACACACACACCCAAATCAACCAGAAAACAAAAGTCATACAAACCCAAATCAAAACAGAAAACCAAAACAGTAGATGCAGAACATTAAAATGAACATATCACTTACAGATTAGATGCAGAACATCAAAGCCCAACACACACACACACACTTGCACAACCCCCCTCCCCCACCCCCATCAGCATAGCCCACCCCCCACCCCCCACCTGTACAGCCCCCCCCCCCCCACACACACACACACCTACCTCACCCAGCAGACTTTCCCTGCATAGCCCCCCTCCCCCCCCCAACACCCCCAACCCTGCACAGCCCACCCCCACCTGTACAGCCTCCCTGGAAGTGGAAGCATAGTGAATAAAATTTATTCCTTCAATGATGGTCAGTTTCCTATATACTTAATCCCTACCTTATGGAACAACCTGATAACATTTATCAAAAATAAGAATCCATAAAAACATGGGTAAACAATCACCTATCATATTTCCCTTACCATGATATACAAGGTCATACAATCTAGGAATTTTTTACCATCAAATATTATCTAGAATGGACTACTAATGATTGGAAAACTCTATTTCACAATCTCATGGAACAGACAACATATCTCTCGACCATTATCTAAAATGATAATGAATGGTAACCATCCCATAAAATGGTTCGATGGGTGAAAACCAATTAATTGATCAAACAAGCACTAACCCACAAAATGATATATTGGGAAATGATGCACTAAATTGTACAATGGGAACCATCCCATTAAGTGGTGCAATAGTCACTAAACCAACAAACATTGTGATGTTAACCATCTTACCAAAAGATATCACATCCCAAGGAAGAGCATTAGTTTTCCTCCATCACAATCAATATGATTTCATCCATGTCTAATGAATTTTGACCAGGTTCTAATGACTGCACTCTTGATATAGATGATGAAAGACATCTTTTGACATTTAAATATTAACAGGTGGTCTAATTCTATACTCCTAGTATTGGTGAATACGAACATAGTTATATTAAACATGACACTAAATAAGTTGTTATCAATCCTATTGAAATATCATAGTGAAATGTTGATAGATCAAGCACCATGTGTCAATAGAAGTTCCAATCATAAGGGTCTACACCAAAACTTCCATTATCATACACTCATCATATCATCATAAAAGGAAAGGGTCTCAACAATTCCATTGGGTATCTACTCCCTGAGGATTATAAGATAATATCTACTAAAGAACATATACCTATATTATAGTTGGAAAATTAAAAGATCTTCAACATGATGAAATAGTTGAAGTGTAGAACAAAATCAGGAAACAAATCAAATTACAATTCTTGGGTATACCATAGCGCACGGACCTCTGGTTTAGGCCAAATCAAAACATAAAACAAAACAAAAAATAGATGGAAAACATTGAACCTAAGGTACCACTTACAGATTTGAAGTGCAGAACAAAACAACTATCTGGTTGAAGGGTGGAAGAATTTTCCAAGCAAGAGAGCTCTCAGTCTCGCGATTTAGGTCTACAATCTGGCGGATGGGGGATTGGGGCTGGCGACAATTTTAAGGGAAAACTTTACCAACAGTTTTTTAAAACTATTGGCAAATGCTTCCTAAAACTTCACATATCCCAACGGTTCTGTATAATCGTTGGTTAAAACTCATCTAAACTACTCTATTCCAACGGTTTATTGAAACCGTTGGGAAAAGACCTATCAACATCCCTATTCCAACGGTTTTCATAAACCATTGGGAAAAATCCATTAGTATATCTCCCATTTCCAGTAGTGTTACCTGGGTATGTGCTTATGCGCTCCGATCTGCATGCACAACACAACTCCCCTGCAAATAGTAGGGCACCACTGAGCAAACCAACCAACTTGAGCGAAGCCCGTAGATCCACTATGTCTCTTCTCTTTAGTAATTCACACTAATCAAGGTGAGAGAGGTTTCCTTTCTTTTCACTATGCCCGGTGCATTGATCTAGGCATGTCCAGGTTGAGTGTGATGCCTTTGACTGGGTGAAATATCCTTTATGAATTGAGCTGGACAAATCCTCCTTGGAAATACAATCTAAGAAAATCCACCAAGGCAAGCTAAGCAAAGAGAAGTGACCAAGCAAGCCAAGCTAAGTAGAGAGACTTGGGAGAAAACTTGTCCTTTTTCAAATTTATGATCCATGGTCCTTCGTACTTGGTTCATCTTCTCCCCTAGGTAATATTTATATCTGATTCCTATTCATTCAACTAATATCCATTGAATTCTTTATTATAGGTTATCACATAGCCATACTCTAGTCTTTATTTCAAATGTTGAAGTTGTTGCATGGATCAAATAGATGGTTGTGGATGTTGAGCTCAACTTGAGAAATATGATCACCCCACACCACCAAGACCTAGAAGCCCTCCTTGAACCAGCTTTACTCAACTACTCACTATCAAATAGACTTCCTTTATATGGATTCAACCTCCCAATTAATACTCTGTTACAGGACATAGATCTCTTCACTATACAAATCCTATCATCTCGAGGTATCGTCCATGAGAGCTTTTTAATAAATGAGAAGATCATCCTGGAATATTGCAACAAGGTGTTTCATTGCCTAGTTGTTGGCCCTAGGTTAAATACCCTGAGAAAGGGATGAATTGAGGTATGATCGATTAAAACAACTGCTCATTTTGATCTTTTTTTCATCGTTAAACAAAACATCTTTTATTCTTACTATAACAAAAGTGAAAGACATGTGAGAGACTAACACTTTTTACTCGATTCACCCTAACTAGGTTAATCTAAAAAGTATACAAAGCCAATGTGTCGATGTACCAGAATCACTACAGTGCATTGTCGTTACAATGTGCATAGCAGACTCATTGTCCCTCCTGACCATTCATACTTGAGAAACCACTTCAACCTCTCATCATAAGTGCTTACTTCTCTTTGATATCCTATCATTTTAACTACCGATTATACATTTATAGTTCCATAGATATAGCTTAGTGGTTAACCCCGTGGTTGATCTCAAGGAGGCAGTGTGTTTATCTCAGGGACTTTTCTAAAATCTTTTTGTGTTTTTATTTATTTTAAAATATGTAAAAGAAAACATGAAACAATGATGACAAAGAAGGAAAAAAAATAAAGATAATAGAAACAAAGAATAGAAACAGAAACAAGAAGAATAAAAGGAATGTTCGTGAGAACAAAACTAGTTCTAGAATAGTTGACCTCTCTACAACCTATCACTGACCTAAAGGTTTTTACTGAAAACACTAAACCTCACTCAATGTGTTCTCGATGTCTCATCATAAACACCTCTCTCCTCAAATAGTGAACAATCATGCATGGAATGCCTCCCTATACATGAGCACTCTCCTAATTGTGAAATGAATCAAAAGTTCAAATCACATTCTCATAGAGTGTCTTCGTGAAAAATTGATTATCAGAAATTCAATAAATCACACAACCTCTCTTAAGATTGTCTGTTGATCATCTAGGAGATGAAAATAGAAGAAGCAAGTAGCAAATCATTCATGCGAATGAGTATGTGGTCACATCTCCTCACTTCGCATTCATAATTTAGCAAGGGTAAAGAGGAAAGTGGTGATCGAAAAGAAATTCAGTCTCGGGGTACCTTTGAGTTTCACCTCCCGGAACTACCTCTGCAAATTAGCCCTCCATGTCTGGAGGTAGAAGATCACACACCAAGAGAAAAAATGTAACAGACAATTTTTATTTACTGAGTAAGAAAATATTAAAGAAAGAAGGTGAAGTTCAAGAGAGAAAAGAGAGTCCAGAAAACAGAATGCGGTGTACTCCCCACAGTTGTCAGGGACCACCTTATTTATAAAAATAAAGAGAAAAAAGACAAGAAAAAGTAACCGGCAGCATAATCCATGTGGAAGGTTGGTCTTCAGCATAGCTCGGTGCTACTCCAGTGAAACCAGAAAAACTCATCAACAGATTGTGCTCAACCATGTGTTCATGCTTCTGCTCCAAACAAATTTTCATCTCTCCACAACTTTAATTGAAATCTTCATTGAATTATAAAACATTAAATACAACAATGTTAAAAATCAGGAATGAGTGTCAATCACAATAGTGCTTACCGTTCAAGCAGTGGTCACAAATTCGAGCAATCATTCTCAGCCTCAACTCATGCATACCAGCCCGAGATGAAGAATAGTTCTCAGATCCTTGATTCGGCCTCAATAGAGAAGACTCAACCAGGTTACCCAGTTTCGATTTGTGTAGAGCATGACACCCCTACGAAAGAGCTCGACCTACAAAAAAATCCATCAAATCACGAAACTCAACTGTGACATACAGTCAAGCACCATGTGTGCAACCAAAATCAACAGTGCGACGGCGGAATTAGAAAACTCAATCTTCCCCAACCTCGGCTTCGAAACGAAAACCTGCAAATGGAGAAATCTAACCAGCAAACAGAAATCAGTAGTAAAATTCATCACAATTCAACCAAGGTCGCCATCATCGCCACTTCCGGATAATTTCATGAGAGATCAGAAACCATGTCCATCCGTGGCGAAGCATCTAACCAGCTTCACGCCATCCACAAATCAAGTTCGGCCGATCCGAATCCAGAGTCATCCCAACTCGAATCTCTGACTGAAACTAGACGCAACATCATCGCCACTTCTTTACAGCAATGATGACAGTTGGATTCGAAGCACGTTTAACGATGGAGGAGACATGGATCTGTAATTTCAGAGATCTTGGTTTGACAATGAAGATCGGCTTCAAGAAATTTCAAGGATCATCGTCTCCAACAGTTTGACCGCGGCTTGGAAAGCAGCTCCGAACCAAATTCCAGGTCATCCTCATCTTCACGATTCAACACGAAACAACGATGTCAACCAGAAATCGGTCATAGAAATCTTCAATTTGAAGAGGTTGAGCTCCCAGTTCATCTTCTTCAACTCGGTCGGAATGGAATCGGCCTTGGTTCTGGTTCGACGTCCGGTTGGCATCGGTAGTCATCTTCATCGCCGGTGGTAGCTCTACCATGTCCGCCCAGTTCGTAGCCGTCGCTCGTGTTTCATCTTCTTCGATGAGGATAGTGTCTGTCAGCCTTGGCGCGGGTCGACTTCCCTGGATTTGTCTTAAAGATTCATTACCCTCAATGAAGGAGCTTCGTCCAACGATCCAAGGTGCCACATGACAACTCATCTTCATCTAGCTCGGTGAATCAGTCAAATCCTCGTTTAGGTCAGGATTCTCCAGTTTCAGTAGTCTTCCTGAAATCTACTTCCTCCCTCGACATGTCTTATGTGGCTTTTCATCCTTCGTCTTCGATGTTTTGGGTATGTGGGAGCGCCTCCCAATTGGAAACGTAAAATCTAGTAAATTTGGATACGTGATCTGGAAATTTGAATTCAGCAACGTAGTCCACTAAATATAGGCTACGTGGTCAGGCTGGTAGGAAATGGATACCTAGCTCCTTGGAAAAATGGGTACGTGGGCAGCAGTTGGAAATTCAACTATGTATCCAAATAAAATCTTTAATAAATATCTGATGCTGCAAACAAAACATAAAATAAAATTAATGGATTAAAAATCCATCAAATATTAATATAAAAATTTATTTTTTTTAGATAGAATAGATAATATATTAGTGATCAAAATCATCAGGTCTACAAATCCAATCAGGATAAGAGTAAACCCAACAATAACCCCCAAAAGATTTTTCATAGCTTAACTTATCCGCCTTCATATTACCTCATCGTTTCATAAAAAAAAATTGCATTCAGCAAACCTTTTGATCAATGACCAAATCTTTCTCAAAATAAGGTCAAACGGTGCGGATCTTCCTCAGATAAAGCAGTAATTACTTCAAGTCAATCTGATTCCACCAAAATAAATTTCCAATTTTTTGAGCGAGCAAGAAGGATCCCATGAAAAATATCAAAAACTTATGCCACCATGGGACTCCAAAAGGCTTAGACAGCCATGCAATGAGCTTCCAAAACCTGGCCACAACTGCGATGAGCAATAAATCCAACACCAACCCTCGAATTAGTAGAGACGGCCACATCTGTATTAATCTTGATAAAACCCTCAGGGGGGAGTACAGCCATGAGAATTCTGCCGATGACAACCCAACGAGTGCCTCACGTTCGGATTCCAGCAATCCATCCATTCATTTGCCCCTCCAATCCAAATACGATCTTGGATCACCTTCATTTGGAAGGTATATTCATTTCTTCTAGTCCAAATCAACCAGGCAATTGTGCAAAACAGCCCCACCACATTTGGTTCCAAAGCAGACGCCCATTTACTGAGATTTTGGACCAACCCAACTGAAGGATCAAAGAACTTTTTAAAATACAGTATTCATTCCTTCTGCACCCCTTCCACCTCACGGCAAAAGAGAATTGCATACACATGAGATTCCACATCTTGGAGGCGCAAAGGACAGCTATTATCCTCCGCGAGATGTCGTCTTACCAAGAGGTCGTGGGTTGGCAAACAACCAGCGCAAACCTGCCACCAAAAATGATTACTTTGGGTGGAGATGTGAGTGACCAGAGCATCCTCCAACAATCAACAGGATGGGTCTGAGCCAACCCATGAACACACATTCTGTAGCCTGAGCAAATTGAGTACCTCCTAGAAGATTCCTTTGTCCAACAAATATGATCAATGTCCATTCCTGGCGTGAGAGGAATACTGAAAATGAGATTATGATCAACCTCATTAAACCAGTTGTAAATCTTTCCCTGATCCCAGCCCTCCAACGTATCATTGATCAGATCACGCGCCCTAGTATTTTTGAAACCTGGAACAACAGTCGCGGAAACCATAAAATTTTCGCCATTTGCCAGTCATAGATCATTCCAAACACTAACGTCATTCTCATCATCAATCCTCCAAACACAACCTCTCTCAAGAAGAGATTTAGCACCCCATATGCTTCTCCACAAAAAAAATGGCCACAGTCCTAGCTAGGCATGAAAATAGTTAGAGTGAGGAAAATATTTTGCATGCAAAACCTTTGAGAAAAGGACATTTGGATTGGAGAGGAGATGTCATCCTTACTTAGCCAGAAGTGCCTCATTAAACCATTTGAGATCCCTAAATCCAAGACCTCCACGGTACTCCAAGACACACAACTTCTCCCACGACATCCAATGGATGTTATGTTTTCCATCGTGGGATCCCCACCAAAAATTAGCCAATCGAGAATGGATTTGATCAACTAGATATTCCAGAAATTTGAATAACGACATAACATAAGATGGGATTGTTTGGGCCACTGACTTGATGAGAACTTCCTTCTCCGCCTTGGAAATCTTCCTAATAGACCGCAAGCAAATCAAATTTTCCACCCTATCCATGATTGAAGCGAACATTTGTTTCTTTGATATACCAACAACGGTCGGGAGGCCCAGATATTTTAGATGCTTTTCAACTAGAGGAAAACCACACACTCGCTACAATTCCTCCCTCTTTGCTTGTACCACTCCCTTGCTAAAGGATAATTTTGACTTCAAAGGGTTAATATGTTGCTCAGAATCCCTTTATACAGTTTAATGATTTTCAGAACCGAGTTTCACTCTTACGGGGTAGCACGAGAAAAAAGGAGACTATCACTAGCAAAGAAGAGATTAGAGATAGGGGGGCCATTTCGACATACCTTCGCACCATGGATAACTCATTGCTCCACCACTTTCAAGAGGAGATGAGAAAAAATGTCAACCACCAGAATGAAGAGATAAGGAGAGAGCGAATCCCCTTACCACAAACCTCTTGAGAGCTTAAAACTCTCTGAGGGGCCCCCATTAATATTAATCCTAAAAGAAACAATCGTTGATATTAAAAATCCATTTCATCCCAAAGCCCAGCCCGGAAAAAACAAGTTCAAGAAATGGTCATTTGACTCTGTCATAAGCTTTTATCATATCTAATTTTATTGTCATAATTCCTTTTTTAGAAGATGACTGAGTTTTCATAGAATGAAATAATTCATAGGCGATGGCTGCATTGTCAGTAATCGACCTTTGTCGGACAAAAGCACTTTGACTTCCAGTAACAAGTTTTTGTTGGGTCGGAGAGTGATGGCAAGAGGGGGGGGGGGTGAACTGCCTTTTAAAAAATAATTAACAATTTAAAAACAAAGTTAAAAGTGCAGCGGAAATAAAAGAGGCAAGACTCAAAACTTGATAACGGAGTTCGGCTTAAACCAAAGCCTACGTCTCCGCTCCCAACTCAACCGTTGAGAGATTTACTACCGCTTGATTTTTAATGGTTTTAGCAAGAAACCCACTAGACTTTAAGGTAGTCTAGAACCTATTACAGCTTGCTTTTAATGGTTGAGAAAGAACCCACTAGCCTTCTTACAGGTGAAGGCTAGCTCACCTATGACTCAAGCCTTTTAAAGGGAATGCTTGACTAACCTCTTCACACCTTGAAGGTTGTGTGAAAACCCAAACAAAAAGGAAGATGAGAGAAAGAGGGGTTTGTAGGCACAAACCCAAATTGATGCTCAAAAAGATAAATAATGAAAAACTGTAAGAGGAGAAGCCTTGGGCGCCAAAGGATTGATGAAGTTGATGAAGAGCGCTCCCAAGCTTCTTTGATGGTGCTCCTTGGATGTGGAAGTGGGTTGGAGCAATTGAGGTTCCTTGAAGGAATCCGCCGGAGGTTTGCCAAATGATGAAAAATGTGTCCGTTGGCTTCCGTTGGCTTTGTTATTGTTCCACTATTGTTCCGGGGCTTCCTAGTCCTTTATTTATAGAGGGGGAACCCTCATATGGCCGTTCGGGGTCTTCGGAGCCGTTGGGAGCAGGCTGGTCAAAGCCCAACGGCTAGTTTGACTGGCTCCACCGGCTGACCGGTGCTTGGCCACCGGTTGGCCGGTGCTTTGGAAAATGGAGAGGCCTTCTGCCCAGGCACCACCGGCTGGCCGGTGAGGAGGCCACCGGTTGGCCGGTGGTGAGACAGTAGGTGTCCCTTCTGTCTGGGTTCCACCGGCTGGCCGGTGATGGGACACCGGTTGGCCGGTGGTCTGGACAGGGGGATGCCTTCTGTCAAGATTCCACCGGCTGGCCGGTGGTCATCCACCGGTTGGCCGGTGGACTGAAATCAGTCCACTTTTTCCTTCTGTCTTTCTTGGCCCAATTCCTTGGCAACCTGAAATCATGTCTATCATCCAAAAACACTTAAAACAAGATTAGATAAAAAAGAGAGTGATTGTGATCATGAAAATTAAACCACGAGGGGTACGAGAGGTACAACAATCTCCCCCTATTTTGATGATCACAATCACCAAAACAAGCAATGTAAAAGACTGAAATGAAAGGCATGCTTTAAAGGATAAATTGAAAAGTAAAGCAAAGCATGAGAGAAAGATTTCTCCCCCAATCAACCAAGAATTTCTCCCCCTTTGTGATTATCAAAATAGCACGGGGCATAAAACTTGATTGAGGGAAAGGTTGAAAAACAAGATAGAGTTTCTAAACCAATTGAAATTTTTGAGATTTGAATTGAAAGTTTTGAATTGAAAGTTTTGAATTGAAGGTTTTGAATATAAAGCAAAAAGGCTTAAACGATCCTAACTCCCCCTAAATAAAAACAACAAATCACCGGGGAGAGGATTTTAGAACCGAGACAAATTTTGGTCCGGTGAGACTCGCTAAAATGGATTTTTCAATCCAAACTTGTCTAGTGGCGGGTCTTCTCCTATGAAATTCATCATTAAAGGAAATGGTTTTGGGCCTTCCATACCGGGCATTTTCGCAATTGCACTCATAAATTAAGTGTCCGGGTTTTTTACAATAGTTGCAAAATTTATATTGGGAGCTCCCCCTTACAAAAATAGTAGGAGCATGGGAAGAGGAAGCTTGCTTGGAATAGCCAAGCCCTTGGGTGGTTCTAGACACGCATTGGGAACCAAGGAGCTTCGAGAGGTTATGTTCACCTTCGGTGAACTTAGCTAGGGATTTCCTTAAATCCTTGATTGTTAATTCCATAGAATCAACATTGGGAAGGTTTTGGATCTTGAGGGACAACTCCTCCTTTTCTTTGAGAAGTTGTTCCTTTTCGGAAGAAAGTTTTTTGAAATTCTTTTTTAAAGCAATAAATTTGGAAGAAAGTTCGTGAAAGCCTTCCTCCAATTGATCTCTAGCATGTTGGAGATCCTCATAAGATAAATGATTGAAAGAATTTGAAGAACTAGAGGATGAGGAGTCGGAAGAGGATACCTCATGAAATGCCATTAGGCATTTTTTACCGTTGTCACTTGAGGAGGAGGAGGAGGAGGATGTGGAGATATCACTCCATGTGGCCTTGAATGCCTTCTTCTTTTCCTTTTGCTTGGCCTTTTTCTTGTTGAGTGGACAATCAGGCTTGTAATGGCCTTTCTTGCCACACCCGTAACATGTTACCTCGGGCTCGGATTTTTCGTTGGGTTGAGCCTTGCGGGATTTCTTCTTCTTGCGCTTCTTCATGAATTTGTGCATTTTGCGGGCAAGATTCTCCATTTCTGAATCGCCGCTTGAAGAGGAAGACAATGAGGAGGAGGAGCTTTCTTCTTTTTGAACTTTGAAGGAGATGTTCTTTGGAGTTTTGATGAGATTTCCTTCCTTTTCAGCTTGCCTCCTCATGGTGATCTCGTAGGTCATGAGGGATCCGATGAGCTCTTCGACCGGCATTTCTTTTAAATTCTTCGCTTCTTGAATTGTCGTGACTTTCGGTGCCCATGTGCTTGGTAAGATCCAAAGGATCTTCTTGACCATCGTTTCTGCAGACACATCATCACCAAAGGACTTTCTCCCATTGCAAACATCAGTAAAACGTGTAAACATTTCAGTTATATTTTCAGATGGATGCATGGTAAAAGACTCAAAATCTTGACGGTACATATCCAATCGAGTATCCTTAACTTTGTTGGTCCCCTCATGGGTAACCTCCAATAGTTTCCAGATTTCATGAGATGAAGTGCATGTGGAAACTCGATTGAATTCATTACGATCAAGGCCGTAATGAAGAGCGTTCATGGCTTTGCCATCAAGCTCGAAATTTTTAATATCAGCTTGAGTCCATTTGGATTCATCGGGAGAAGAAAGAGAATAACCATGCATGACAATTTTATAAATAGGATAACCTATACTTCTAAGAAAAGTAGACATGCGGGTTTTCCAATAGGTATAGTCGGTTCCATCAAAGAATGGAGCACGACCCAAAGAATAGCCTTCGGGGGCGAAAGAAGTTGAAGCCATCACAAAGGATCTTGAATTTGAAACCGGTTAGGGTATTACTCAAATTTTTCCTTTGATACCAATTGTTGGGTCGGAGAGTGATGGCAAGAGGGGGGGGGTGAATTGCCTTTTAAAAAATAATTAACAATTTAAAAACAAAGTTAAAAGTGCAGCGGAAATAAAAGAGGCAAGACACAAAACTTGATAACGGAGTTCGGCTTAAACCAAAGCCTACGTCTCCGTTCCCAACTCAACCGTTGAGATATTTACTACCGCTTGCTTTTTAATGGTTTTAGCAAGAAACCCACTAGACTTTAAGGTAGTCTAGAACCTATTACAACTTGCTTTTAATGGTTGAGCAAGAACCCACTAGCCTTCTTACAGGTGAAGGCTAGCTCACCTATGACTCAAGCCTTTTAAAGGGAAGGCTTGACTAACCTCTTCACACCTTGAAGGTGGTGTGAAAACCCAAACAAAAAGGAAGATGAGAGAAAGGGGTTTGTAGGCACAAACCCAAATTGATGCTCAAAAAGATAAATAATGAAAAACCGTAAGAGGAGAAGCCTTGGGCGCCAAAGGATTGATGAAGTTGATGAAGAGCACTCCCAAGCTTCTTTGATGGTGCTCCTTGGATGTGGAAGTGGGTTGGAGCAATTGAGGTTCCTTGAAGGAATCCGCCGGAGGTTTGCCAAATGATGAAAAATGTGTCTGTTGGCTTCTGTTGGCTTTGTTATTGTTCCACTATTGTTCCGGGGCTTCCTAGTCCTTTATTTATAGAGGGGGAACCCTCATATGGCCGTTCGGGGTCTTCGGAGCCATTGGAAAAGTCTTCGGAGCCGTTGGGAGCAGGCTGGTCAAAGCCCAACGGCTAGTTTGACTGGCTCCACCGGCTGACCGGTGCTTGGCCACCGGTTGGCCGGTGCTTTGGAAAATGGAGAGGCCTTCTGCCCAGGCACCACCGGCTAGCCGGTGAGGAGGCCACCGGTTGGCCGGTGGTGAGACAGTAGGTGTCCCTTCTGTCTGGGTTCCACCGGCTGGCCGGTGATAGGACACCGGTTGGCCGGTGGTCTGGACAGGGGGATGCCTTCTGTCAAGATTCCACCGGCTGGCCGGTGGTCATCCATCGGTTGGCCGGTGGACTGAAATCAGTCCACTTTTGCCTTATGGCTTTCTTGGCCCAATTCCTTGGCAACCTGAAATCATGCCTATCATCCAAAAACACTTAAAACAAGATTAGATAAAAAAGAGAGTGATTGTGATCATGAAAATTAAACCACGAGGGGTACGAGAGGTACAACAGTTTTGGGAGGCAATCCCTAAGCCTGACCACCAAGATTTTGGATAAGATTTTGCAAACAACATTGCACAAACTGATTGGGTGAAATTCTGTAATTTTCTATGGGCAATGAGTTTTTGGGATGAGAGTAATAAGATTTTCATTCAGGGCTTTGAGAGAATATTTTCATGCCCACATCTCTTTCATTAGGGTCACCACATCAAGCCCAATAATATGCCAAAAGCATTTGAAAAATAGTGCATGAAACCCATCAGGCCTCAGGGCTTTTGTAGAGTGAATAAGATGGAGAGCCCCAAGAACTTCATCATAAAAAATATCTCTCTCCAACTTACAGTTCATATCCTCTATGACAATTTTCGGAATGCAGCTAGTGAGACATGCAGGAGTGTCAATACCTTCTATTTTATAAAGGTTATTGAAAAAATTCAAAATAATGGAGTGAATATCAGTGTTATTGTTGACAAGCCTCCCATTAGTATTCTTAAGTTGAGCAATGTGTTTTTTACTTCTCCTTACAGATGTTTTTTGATGAAAAAAGTTAGTATTATGGTCACCATCCCTAATATGAGATTCTCTTTCCCTCAGGAACCAAAATCTCTCCTGCTCCCTCAGCACTGCAATAAGATTCATTTCCATAAAAGAGATATCCTTAATAACAGAGTCACAGCAAGGAAGTGCGTGAAGTCTCTTCAAGAGATTTTTTGCATCATAAATGTGTTTGTCAAAATCCCCTAACCGAGCCGAACTCCACTTATGTAAACATGACGTAGTATTACGGATATTAGAGATAATGCAATAGTTTGATGCTTCCCAAGCTGACTTAACCACCTTCTTACAATTACATCTTGGAGCCAAAAAAATTCAAAGTTAAAGGCACGCCTAGGCCTCTTATTTTCCCCTTGAGAGAACATCGACAAAATGATCGGACAATGGTCATAAGAAACTAGAGGCAGATGAACTATAGAGAAAGCATGGAAGAGATATTTTCATTCATCTATGCCAATGAATCTATCCAATAATTCAGCAATACAGTTCTTCATTGATCTGCCTTGATACCATGTAAACAGAGAGGCAGAAAACCCGAGATCATGCAGAGAGTTCAGCACAAGAGAATTCCTAAAATCTTCTAAAGCAGCCCCACTCCTCAAGCAACCCCTTTCTTTTTCTTGGTGAAGAAGCACCTCATTGAAATCACCCCCAATCAATATAGGGCCAGGAAGAGAATTCCAAAATTGGTTCAACAAGTTCCAAGATTTATGTTTATCTTTACACCCAAGAAACCCATAAAATCCCACAAAAGACCAAGGCAGAGAACCTGGAACAACAACTGTCATAACAATGTGATTACTCGAGAAGTTGGTAACCTGAACACCCATGCCCTCCTTCCAAAAGAGGCATAGACCACCAGATTGTCACGACCCGTCCTCGGGGCCCGTTCCGTAACTACCCCAAGCCCGCCTTCCATAGGTCAGGGGCTGGCGACTAGCACCAAGGCGTAAATCCCGGTAAAAAGGGAAGACATTGTCTTTGTAAAGTAAACAAGCACCACAAAGTAAGCAAGCGGAAAAGTAAACACTAAGTAAAAACAGAGTACAATTGTAAGTGCGGAAAGTAAGTGGGCCAGTATAAAAACCCAAACTGAAAGTAAAGTACAACTCGAAAGGGAAAACAGCAACTGAAAAGTAAAAGCAGCTACACCGAGTCGTCCTCTGGAAATCCCACCTGAAGGGTAGGTACAGATGGCTCCACTGCTCCTCGGGTCCCGCCGTCCGCTCCGAGCACGTTCCGCCCAGTGGTCCACCTCCAGGTACCGTCCTGCTCTGCAAGCCTCAACCACGATCAACGATGTCCGTCGTCTGCAACCAACACAACGTAGTGCAGGCATAGCCCGTGCAGGGGTGAGTATAAGCTACTCAGTAGGGACCCCGAGACCCCCGAAGGTCTCCCAAAATCCACAAAGGATAAACCACAAAGGAAAGATACAATCACGACATAACAACTGACACTGCTTAGGTATATGCCCATACATATACCTAAGTCATCAATTCTAATACGCTCCAACCTTCGAGCCCAAGTACAACTCAGTCCACACAGGAAAGTATACGTATTCCACACAGGAAAGCAAAACGTAATCCACACAGGATTGTACAACACAATCCACACAGGAAAGCAAACAGGTTTCAGCTCACACATGTATACTTCTTCGAAAGACGATAGAGATGATCACTGATCCATCTAAGTCGTCGGACCCACAAAGGATCGATAGGTACTAACCCCCGCAAAGACCCACACAGGATCGGACCCACACAGTATCTGTAGGCGCTGGTTCACACAGGACCGCTGAGCACTGACCCACACAGGATCGGACCCACACAGGATCGGTAGCACTGATCCACACAGGATCGCTGAGTGCTGTAGTCGTCGTCGTCGAATCCACTGAGGATCTCTGCATAGTCGTCGTCGCAGTCACAGTAGCAGTCGCAGCCAGCTCTAGGGTTCTCGCACACAGCAAGCTCGTTCGGGGGGGTCCGCTCCACGAGCCGAGAGGCTGATACATCAACTGTCACAAAGTCCAGAGTTGATGTATCCAAAAGTTCCGTATCATCAACAGGAACTCAACGCAACAGACGGCGCGTCAATCGGATGCCCGGTCTGAGAGTTATTGGCTTTTTCGTCCCAGGGGCCCAGTTGGTTTTTAAAGAAAAACCAACCCGACCGTACTCCACCTGCGTCCAAACCTCGGGCGGAGTATGTCAAAAGATCCTTCTCACTAAGAGGAACTCAACAAAGTCGACGGTACGTCTATCGGACATCCGTAACTCAAGATATGAGTGTTTCTGCTCCGAGGGCCCGGTTGGTTTCATGTACGAACCAACCCGGCCGAACTCAAAGTATTCTGAAAAATTGAGTGCGATATACTGAAACGACCGTCTCGGTCCAAGGATCGCATCGCCACTGACGGCGCGTCGTTTGGAGGTCCGTAGCCCGAGTTATGGGCATTTGAACCCAAACAGTTCGGTAACGGGGGTTTCGGGCCCGGGCCGACCCGGCCCGAGACCCCCCCGGTTGGCCCGAACCGGATCGACCCACCCCGGACAGGGTCGGCGCGGCCCGGCCCGGCCCGGCCTTCGGCCGAGCTGTTGGAAAAACGGGGGGCGCCTGCCCCCCTTGTGTAACCGCGGCCCCCCCTCAATAATGGGGGGCCGTTCAAGCTGGCCGGGGGAATTTAATTCCCCCGGCTTTTCCCATTTCCGGTCGGCCCGACCTGGCCGGTCGGCTCCTCCTCAACGGGACCGTCAGTGGCCGGTCCCTTTCCGGCTCCGACACCGGCGGCCCGGCTGGCCGCCGGTCACCATGCTCTGCTGCAGCCCGGAACCGGCCGCGGCCCTTGTCGTCCGGTGCGGTGTGACGGCACTGCGACCCTCCGCCGTAGCCCCGCTCCGGCCGCGGCGCCTTCGATTTCCTTCAACGCGGCGCGACGGCGTCGCGTTCTTGAATTTCTTTCCACGGCGCGGCGCGACGGCGCCGCGTAATACTTACCGAGCGATTCTCGCGTGGTGCGACGACACCACGCCATCCCATTTCATTCACAAAGAAACAATCATGAACATAGGAGGGGGTTAGGCCGTGTTTGTGCGGTCCGACCCCCTCTCGTTAAACGTTAACATTTTAGTCGATTAACCACAAAGTTCGACATGCTAGAATCAAGAATGGAAATAATTTAATAAAATAACAAAAATCCCCTACCTCGGTTTCAAGAGCGGAGCACGTCAACAAGTCGCGGAAGACAAGCGTCGCGGAGGTCGGGCGTCGCGGGAATCGTACTTCGATTTCGTTGACGTCGAGGTGCGTCCGAAGAGGTAACGTTGTTGGAGAAGCTTCGTAAGCTGATGGAGAAAACCCGAGGAGGAAGCGGCGTCTTCTTTCGTTGACACGGGAAGAAGATCGAAAGAAGTGGCGTCGTCGATCTTCGGAAACACACCGGCTGCGAAGAAAAGAAGAGACGACACGTCTTTCTCTTCTTATGGTGACGGCGTTCTTCGTCGGAGCCTAAGTGTTCTTCGCGTTCTTCGTCAAGGTTGAAGAAGATGAAGAATGATTCCCAAACCTCTCAAGGTGGCAAAGGATACTAACCAAAATAAAATAAGTCTAAGCCTTATTTTATTTACACATCCTAACCTCTTTGAATTTCAAAAGTTTTAAATTAAGTAACTCAACTTAATTAATAACACAAGTTGTCAAAATTAAATTGAGTGGAGTTATTGGGGAGTTTAAGGGAAGTTGAAGAGTTAGGGCTCGTGTGGCCCCCACCACACTTAATACTCTCAAGGGAGGTTATGTGGATGTGGGTCCCACCTCTAACTCCCTTTGGGAGGAAATAACCAACAAGGTTAAAAATAAATTGTGTTCCACAATTTATTTAACTTCTTCTAATTTCCCCCAAAACTAACTTTCATTCCGCATAAAATGCAACCTTGAAAAAGGTCTCCTTAAGCGAAAATCGGCGCTGTGAGTTCATCGGTGTCCTCGGAATTCGATTCTGGGCACCAGTTCAAAAGTTAGAAAAATCCGCTCGTTCGTTCACTGAACGTACCCGAGCCAAACTTCGGAAATTGATTCCGGGCACACCGGGCCTCGGAATCAAGTGCCGTCAGAAACCGCGCTCTTGTAAAATTCCAAAGAAAATTAAGAAAAAATTTCCCTTGAATTTTACGGGTCTTTACATTACTCCCACCTCAGGGCTTTACGTCCCCGTAAAGATACATCAAAACTAGGGAAACAAATGAGGGTAATGAGCACGTATCTGGGCCTCCCGCTCCCAAGTGCTCTCCTGGAGGTTCTCGTGCTGCCATCTGATGCGCACAAGAGGAATCGACCATCCACGTAGGACCCGCTCCTGTCGATCCTCGATCTCCACCGGGACCTCCGTAAAAGTCACCCCATCGTCAACGTCAAGCTCCCCATGGTCAATGATGTGTGTCGGGTCGTGCACGTATCTCCTCAGCTGAGATACGTGGAAGACGTCGTGCATCCGGTGCAACTGAGGTGGTAGAGCCAGGCGATAAGCCACCTCGCCAATCCTGCTGAGGACCTGAAAGGGTCCGATGAAGCGCGGGGATAACTTTCCGCCACGGCCAAATCTCCGCAAACCACGTCGAGGTGAGACACGCAAGAAGACGTGGTCACCATCCTCGAACTCTAGTGGCCTCCTCCTCCTGTCAGCGTATGACTTCTGCCAGCTCTGAGCTGTCCTCATCCGCTCCTGGATGACCTGGACCTTCTCTGTCGTGGCTTGGACCATCTCTGGTCCCACAAGTGCTGACTCCCCAGGGTCTGTCCAGCACAAAGGAGATCTGCAGGGTCGGTCGTACAACGCCTCGTATGGTGTCATCCCGATGGTGGAGTGGTATCTGTTGTTGTACGCGAACTCTACCAAGGGTAGGTGGTCCTCCCAGCTACGACCAAAGTCGAGAACACATGCGCGGAGCATGTCCTCGAGAGTCTGAATGGTCCTCTCCGTCTGATCATCCGTCTGAGGGTGAAAGGCTGTGCTCAGACGTAGCTGCGTCCCGAACGCCTCCTGCAATCCCTTCCATAGCCGGGAAGTAAAACGAGCATCTCGATCGGAGACGATAGAAGATGGCACACCGTGAAGCCGTACAATCTCCTGAACGTAAAGACGTCCCAAGCTCTCCACTGAGCCCTTCTCTCTGATGGGTAAGAAGTGAGCCGACTTGGTGAGTCGGTCGAAAATCACCCAGATGAAGTCATGACCTCTGGAAGTGCGTGGAAGTCCAGTCACGAAGTCCATAGATATGCCGTCCCACTTTCACTCCGGAACCTCCAAGGGTTGTACCAAGCCTGCTGGTACCTGATGCTCTGCCTTCACCTGCTGGCAGGTGAGGCATCGAGAAACGAACTCTGCCACAGCCTTCTTCATGCCCGGCCACCAGTGCTGTCGTCTGAGATCCTGGTACATCTTCGCCACTCCAGGATGTACCACCAAAGTAGAAGTGTGAAACTCTCTCAGCACCTCCTCCCGTAAAGCGACTGGTACCATGGTACGTCCTCTGAAAAGGATGTCGTGCTCTGCTCCAAAGGAGAAACCATCAGGTGCCTGTCCTGAGGATATCTGTGCACGCCACGTCTCACAATCACCGTCCCCACGCTGTGCCTCTCTGACCCGCTGTAGAAGTGGAGGAGTGACTGTGAGAGACTAAAGGAAGGCTGCTCCATCTCTATCCACGAAGGATATCTGCAAAGAGGCTAACTGCTTCGTCGTCTCCTCAAGTAGCCGAATGCCCGTCCTCCTGCTGAGGGCATCGGCTACCAAGTTCCCCTTCCCAGGAGTATAGACTATCTCAAAGTCATAGTCCTGGAGGAACTCGAGTCATCGCCATTGTCTCAGGTTCAGGTCCTTCTATGAGAATATGTACCTGAGACTCTGATGGTCAGAAAAGACTGTAAAGCGCTCGCCCATCACGTAGTGTCGCCATGTCTTTAGAGTGAAGACCACTGCTGCTAACTCCAGGTCATGGGTAGCGTATTTATGCTCATGCGGCCTCAACTGACGTGATCCATAGGCGATCACTACCCGCTCCTGCATCAGGACACATCCGAGTCCGGTCCCTGATGCATCGCAGTAGACTACGTACCCTACTCCCTCCTCAGGCAACCTCAAGATAGGTGCGCTGGTCAATCTCTGTCTCAGCTCCTGGAAGCTCTGCTGACATCTGTCTGACCATACGAAGGGTTTCCCCTTCTTCGTCAAAGCTGAGAGTGGTGCTGCAACTCTAGAGAAGTCTGGCACGAATCTCCGATAGTATCCGGCTAGTCCCAAGAAACTCTGAACCTCTGTCACGCTCCTGGGTGGCTCCCAAGCTAACACTGCCTCGATCTTCGTAGGATCCACTGCAACTCCCGCCTCAGAGATGACGTGTCCCAAGAAGTGGACCTCACGTATCTAGAATTGGCACTTTGAGAGTTTACCATAAATCTAGTGCTCTCGGAGTGTGTCTAGTACAACCCGCAAGTGGTAGGCGTGCTCCTCCTCAGTCGTCGAGTATATCAAAATGTCGTCGATGAAGACCATGACAAATCGATCGAGGTATGGCTGAAAGATCCTGTTCATGAGGGCCATGAACACTGCTGGAGCATTGGTTACGCCGAAGGGCATAACCAAGAACTCATATTGGCCATACCAACATCTGAAGGTCGTCTTCTGCACGTCCTCGTCTCTAACTCTGAGCTGATGATAGCCTGACCTGAGGTCTATCTTTGAGAACCACCGTGCTCCCTTGAGCTGATCAAAGAGGTCATCAATCCTCGGTAGCAGATACTTGTTCTTCACTGTCACCTGTTTCAGGCGACGATAGTCAACACAAAGTCGCAAGCTCCCATCCGCCTTCTTGGCGAACAAAATCAGGGAAGCCCAGGGTGAAACACTGGGTCGGATGAACCCCTTGCCCTGCAAGTCCTCCAACTGTACCCGTAGCTCTCGAAGCTCTGCGGGGGCCATCCGATATGCTGGAGTCGATATCGGGGCTGTCCCGGGGTACAGGTCAACATAAAAGTCTACCTCTCTGCGAGGAGGTAACCCTGGAACGTCGTCGGGGAAAACGTCTGCAAACTGATACACCACTGCAGGAAAACCAGGACTCCGCACGTCAACTGCTCCTAGGATGAGGCTGTCCAACTGATGAGTGATGGGCTGTCCTCTCCTCCGCGGAAGTCCATCCTGTGCTGCAAAGGATCCCTTCTCGCCGGTGAAGGTGAACCTGCTCCCGTCAGTGCGTACACATCGCACCTTGCGCCTAAAACAGTCAATCTGTGCATGGACCATAGATAACCAATCCATGCCCAAGATGACGTCGTAAGGCCTCGACGCTGCTACAAGAAGATCCCAGCCGAAGCTCTCACCTCCTAGAGTAAGCTCACACTGCCGGCACCAGTGCGTAATCATCGAGTCTGCTCTCGTAGGAGTCTCTAGCCGTAAGGATCGAGCCAACGGCTCTGTCGGAATCTCCGAGCTCCGAACAAGGGCAGCGGCTATGAAAGAGTGACTCGCTCCTGTGTCTATAAGTACTACAGCAAGGGTGGAATAGACACAGATAGTACCTCGAATCATCTCAGGCGCGCCGTGGTCGTAGGCCTCTGCTGCCTGGAGCTGTGCCTGTCTCTGCCCGCCAGCTCCCTGTGGTCGGGGCGGACCTCCTGGTGGTGGTGGTGGTAGATCCTCAAAGCGTCGCCCACCACCTGCTGCTCGTCCAGCTCCTTTGCCTCGTCCGCCTCCTCCCTGCGGACCGCCACGGTCGACCCTCTGCCTCTGCCTCGGTGGTCCCTCAACCTTCTGCTGCTCCTCGGCACGGCGGGTCGGGCAGTCACGAGCTATGTGGCCCTGCCCGCCGCACGAGTAGCACTGCCTGCTGCGGAAGACTCTGCTACGTGCCGCCCTGCGGTGGGTCTCGGCGCTGGTGTAGACTCAGCAAGAAAGCTCTCGATCAAAAGGGTCTGCTCCAGTACTCCTGTCTGATTCGGAATGCTGAGGGAGATCAGCGATGCCCTGATCTCGTGTCTCAAACCCTGCTCAAAGGTCCGGGCCCGGAAGAATGGGTCCCCTACCATGTCGGTCGAGTAGCGCGAGAGATCAGTAAATCTCGCCGAGTACTGAGCGACCGTCATGCTGCCCTGCCGCAGCTGAAGAAGCTCCTGAATGCGCACCGCACGGAGGGTGGCTAGGACAAGCTCTGAGTGGAAGAGGCTCTCAAAGTATGTCCAGAGTATAGATGCCTCATCGTGCACCTGGAGCATCAAGCTTCACCATCGTCCTGCTGCTGCGTGCAGTAGGCTCGCCGCGAGGATCACCATGAGGTATGCTGGTGTCCCCACTAACCTAAAAACTCGTACGACTGCCTCCAGCCAGTCCTCGGCTGCCTGGGGGTCCGTCTCCCCACGGAACCTGGGCGGTCGCTGGCGCTAGAACTCATGCAGTGCGCTGAGGTGACGTGCATCGTCATCGACTGGTGCTAGAAGCATCGGTGGCTCGGCGGGTAGTGCTACCGCCGGTGCCACTGCTGACAAGGGGCCCTGCACCGAGGCCTCGTCGCTCGGTGGGCTGTCGTCACGCTCGACTCTCGGAACCCTAGCTGGCTGCCGTCGTGGGGCCATCCTGAAAAGGAAACAGGTGCACCACGGTCAGAACAGTATACCTGGTGAGCTGATACAAAGTAATCACAAAGAAAACTTGAAACACACACGCAATCAATGTTTTCGTGCATTAAGTCGGAAATCAGAAGTCAGGGTCCTGGTGTATGGATACGTCGACCGCCGCACCAACACTGGACTCCCTGGACTGATAACCACACTCAATACGCTAAAAACTATTGCTTCACATAGAAAAGATCAGAGTTCGCGGTAGAACTGAACTCCTCTGATACCAATTTGTCACGACCCGTCCTCGGGGCCCCTACCGTGACTACCCCAAGCCCGCCTTCCATAGGTCAGGGGCTGGCGACTAGCACCAAGGCGTAAATCCTGGTAAAAAGGGAAGGCATTGCCTTTGTAAAGTAAACAAGCACCACAGAGTAAGCAAGCGGAAAAGTAAACACTAAGTAAAAATAGAGTACAACTGTAAGTGCGGAAAAGTAAGTGGGCCAGTATACAAACCCAAACTGAAAGTAAAGTACAACTCGAAAGGGAAAACAGAAACTGAAAAGTAAAAGCAGCTACACCGAGTCGTCCTCTGGAAATCCCACCTGAAGGGTAGGTACAGATGGCTCCACTGCTCCTCGAGTCCCGCCGTCCGCTCCGAGCACGTTCCGCCCAGTGGTCCACCTCCAGGTACCGTCCTGCTCTGCAAGCCTCAACCACGATGAACGTTGTCCGTCATCTGCAACCAACACAACGTAGTGCGGGCATAGCCCATGCAGGGGTGAGTATAAGCTACTCAGTAGGGACCCCGAGACCCCCGAAGGTCTCCCAAAATCCACAAAGGATAAACCACAAAGGAAAGATACAATCACGAAGTAACAACCGACACTGCTTAGGTATATACCCATACATATACCTAAGTCATCAATTCCAATACGCTCCAACCTCCGAGCCCAAGTACAACTCAGTCCACACAGGAAAGTATACGTATTCCACACAGGAAAGCAAAACGTATTCCACACAGGATAGTACAACACAATCCACACAGGAAAGCAAACAGGTTTCAGCTCACATAGGTATACTTCTTCGAAAGACGATAGAGATGATCACTGATCCATCTAAGTCATCGGACCCACAAAGGATCGATAGGTACTAACCCCCGCAAAGACCCACACAGGATCGGACCCACACAGGATCTGTAGGCGCTGGTTCACACAGGACCGCTGAGCGCTGACCCACATAGGATCAGACCCACACATGATCTGTAGCACTGATCCACACAGGATCGCTGAGTGCTATAGTCATCGTCGTCGAATCCACTGAGGATATCTGCACAGTCATCGTCGCAGTCACAGTAGCAGTCGCAGCCAGCTCTAGGGTTCCCGCACACAGCAAGCTCGTTCGGGAGGGTCCGCTCCACAAGCCGAGAGGCTGATACATCAACTGTCACAAAGTCTAGAGTTGATGTATCCAAAAGTTCCGTATCGTCAACAGGAACTCAACGCAACAGACGGCGCGTCAATCGGACGCCCGGTCTGAGAGTTATTTGCTTTTTCGTCCCAGGGGCCCAGTTGGTTTTTAAAGCAAAACCAACCGAACGGTACTCCACCTGCGTCCAAACCTCGGGCGGAGTATGTCAAAAGATCCGTCTCACTAAGATGAACTCAACAAAGTCGACGGTACGTCTATCGGACGTTCGTAACTCAAGATATGAGCGTTTTCGCTCCAAGGGCCCAGTTGGTTTCGTGTACGAACCAACCCGGCTGAACACAAAGTATTCCTAAACCTTGAGTGTGATATACTGAAACGACCGTATCGATCCAAGAATCGCATCGCCACTGACGGCGCGTCGTTTGGAGGTCCGTAGCCCGAGTTATGGGCATTTGAACCCAAACAGTTCGGTAACGGGGGTTTTGGGCTCGGGCCGACCCGGCCCGAGACCCCCCCAGTTGGCCCGAACCGGGTCGACCCGCCCCGGACAGGGTTGGCCCGGCCCGGCCCAGCGCGGCGCGGCCCGGCTCAACGCAGCGCGCTGCCAGCTCAGCCTTCGGCCGAGCTGTTGGAAAAACAGGGGGCGCCTGCCCCCCTTGTGTAATCGCCCCCCCCCCTCAATAATGGGGGTCGTTCAAGCTAGCCGGGGGAATTTAATTCCCCCGGATTTTCCCATTTCCGGTCGGCCCGACCTGGTCGGCCGGCTCCTCCTCAACGGGACCGGCAGTGGCCGGTCCCTTTCCGGCTCCGACACCGGCGGCCCGGCTGGCCGCCGGTCACCATGCTCCGCCGCGGCCCGGAACCGGCCGTGGCCCTTGTCGTCCGGTGCGGTGCGACGGCACCGCACCCCTCCGCCGCGGCCCCGCTCCGGCCACGGCGCCTTCGATTTCCTTCAACGCGGCGCGACGGCGTCGCGTTCTTGAATTTCTTTCCACGGCGCGGCGCGACGGCGCCGCGCAATACTTGTCGAGCGATTCTCGCGTGGTGCGACGGCACCACGCCATCCCATTTCATTCACAAAGAAACAATCATGAACATAGGAGGGGGTTAGGCCGTGTTTGTGCGGTTCAACCCCCTCTCGTTAAACGTTAACATTTTAGTCGATTAACCACAAAGTTCGACATGCTAGAATCAAGAGTGGAAATAATTTAATAAAATAACAAAAATCCCCTACCTCGGTTTCAAGAGCGGAGCACGTCAACAAGCCGCGGAAGACAAGCGTCGCGGAGGTCGGGCGTCGCGGGAATCGTACGTCGATTCCGTTGACGTCGAGGTGCATCCGAAGAGGTAATGTTTCTGGAGAAGCTTCGTAAGCTGACGGAGAAAACCCGAGGAGGAAGCGGCGTCTCCTTTCGTTGACACGGGAAGAAGATCGAAAGAAGCGGCGTCGTCGATCTTCGGAAACACACCGGCTGCGAAGAAAAGAAGAGACGACACGTCTTTCTCTTCTTATGGTGACGACGTTCTTCGTCAGAGCCTAAGTGTTCTTTGCGTTCTTCATCAAGGTTGAAGAAGATGAAGAATGCTTCTCAAGCCTCTCAAGGTGGCAAAGGATACTAACCAAAATAAAATAAGTCTAAGCCTTATTTTATTTACACATCCTAACCTCTTTGAATTTCAAAAGTTTTAAATTAAGTAACTCAACTTAATTAATAACACAAGTTGTCAAAATTAAATTGAGTGGAGTTATTGGGGAGTTTAAGGGAAGTTGAAGAGTTAGGGCTCGTGTGGGCCCCACCACACTTAATCCTCTCAAGGGAGTTTATGTGGATGTGGGTACCACCTCTAACTCCCTTTGGGAGGAAATAACCAACAAGGTTAAAAATAAATTGTGTTCCACAATTTATTTAACTTCTTCTAATTTCCCCCAAAACTAACTTTCATTCCGCATAAAACGCAACCTCGGAAAAGGTCTCCTTAAGAGAAAATCGGTGCTGCGAGTTCATCGGTGTCCTCGGAATTCGATTCCGGGCACCGGTTCAAAAGTTAGAAAAACCCGCTCGTTCGTTCACTGAACGTACCCGAGCCAAACTTCAGAAATTGATTCCGGGCACACCGGGCCTCGGAATCAGGTTCCGTCATAAACCGCACTCTTGTAAAATTCCAAAGAAAATTAAGAAAAAATTTCCCTTGAATTTTACGGGTCTTTACATCTTGTCCCTGTCTTCCTATGGGAAAGACATTCTTAAAGACAATCTTCAACCCTAAGAGACTCACATCCTTGTTATCCAACATAGTTTTAGATATAAAAACTATGTTAGGGAGGTATTTTGAACTCCAGTGACGGAGAGAATGAACCGTTCGAGGGTTGTCAAGCCCTCTACAGTTCCAACATAAGATTTTCATTGCTCAAGGCAGGGCTCGGACACACCCACCTCCACCTCTGCCATTTCACAAAAATATCCATTACCCATTGCTTTCCACCTCTTTGGAAGGATCTCCATTATTTGACCATCCTCTAAGCATCGGTTGTGCTAACTAGGCTATGCAATGGTTGTATCACCACCCTGATCCTATTTAATCTTCCTTCTCCACATCTGATGTATTTTAGCACCTGAAGACGTTAACCCAAGCATATCATCCCCATCCCGGGCGATGAGAATTGATGACTCTTTACTTGGAGGGAGAACTGGGTCAGGGGGTTCAACATAGAAAAGGTCCAATCCAGAACCTGGGTCTGGTGGATCCTTGCATTGTGGCTTATGCCCAACCGATGGTGAGGACATGTCCTTTTCAAATGCTAAGACCCTAGTTGAGATGAAATTAAAAACCTTCCCCCTGTCTGGATTGCTTGTCTCCAAAGTCAACCAAAGACATTGTGTTACACAAAGGCACTCTTTCCACCCCCTCACCCACTTGAGTGCCAGTAGAAAACTCTGGTGTCCTAAGCATAATGATATTATTTATATTATATTTAGACTTCTTAATGAAGGCCTTCGCAAGTCTATCTCGATCTTTTGGTTTTTCAAACTTGAGAACAAAAGTCGTTCTTGTAGTTTTTGCATAGAGCCAGGGGCCATACTGTAAAATAACATTGCCTTGTTCATTATCCTTCTTTGAACCACAATCCTTTTCTAAATGTCCAATGCACCCACAAAAGAATAAAAAAACTGGAAGCTTTTCAAATTCAAAGGATATCCAGACGTTAAGATCCTATACTACCAAGAACAAGCCCCTCATTAGAGGTTGAACAACATCAACCAATGCTCTGATCCAAACAATGGGTCCCCATTTAATTGGATCAAATCGGTCCCATTCCAAATATTTACCAATACGGACCCCAATTCCACACATGACTCATTCAGTTATACCATGAAACAGAATTATTTTGATACGTATCTAGAAAGGTGAGCTAGTCAGGTTAATTTTATGAATATCCTCTCCACCTTTTAGGTCCTCCATTAGGATGATCTGGTTATCAGAGGACTATGACCTACCTTTGAGAACCTTTTCTTTGTCTTTTTTGGTTAAAAAAATCAAACACAAGATGTCCCTCTCCCACTTCTCTTATGGCAACCCCTTCCTCCAATATCCATATGTTTTGTAGCATTTTTTTAAAGCTCCTTGATTGAAGGACCGTTTCGCTATAAATTTCCCAATGATCAGTAGATACATGCGATACGAAAGAAACACATCTTCATTCCTCTATGTTGATATTGTCCCTTTCTCCTTATCTATCAACAAAAGATTCTTCCAACAAACCACCAGGCCTGATTCCATGGCTTTGATTCAGTGGATTGTAGGAAATTCGAGCAAAAAGGCATTACAAACCAATCCTCCATGTGCAACACCAAGGAGAGCACAAAATAACATGGGCTGAAATCATACGCAGGCACACACCTATACGGGTACCACCGTTTGTGCGAGCAAATCACCATAGACACCCCCCTTCATGCCTCGTTCCAAGACCTGTGTGAGCCGAAACACCTACGCAACCAAACAACCTCGTTCAACTCCATATTGATACCACCCTATGCGAGCACCACCAACACGCGAACACCCTTTATGATCCTGACCTTCGTGTGTCCAACCCTGAGAACTAATCGAGGAAACCAACGATTCAAGGAAACTGCCAACAACTGATCGAGGAAACCATCAACGATTCGTGATCCTGACCTTCACGTGTCGAACACCAACAACTGATCGAGGAAACCACCACATCGGTGAGGATCCTGGATACCCAAACCAAATCATCAACTGGAAAAGTCAAAGAACCAAAAAGAAAATCACCGACGCAGATCTAGATCTAGAGATCGGGGGGCCAAATCATGATATTAAGACCCAAATCTGCACCCAAGAAGGCTAAACCAATGAACTGAAGCCAGTGGAGGGCCAAAACTATCGAGTTGAGGAAGACCACCCATAGGAAAAATTCTCCGAAGAATCTATGGTCCGATGAAAGACCAAATGACAGAGCATAGCTTAAGGAGACCGCTCAGAAAAAGATGCCTTAAAAATTATTAAATTAATAAAATAAATTAGAGAAAATGTTAAATAAAAATAAATTAAATAATATATTAATACAAAAAAAAGTAAAAATATTTAAATACAAAAATAACAAGAATATATAGTAAATAAGGGTGATATAAAAATATAATAATTAAAGAATTGATAAATAAATCAAAAATTAATAAACAATTCAAAGAATAAAAAATTGATGGTTTAAAAAATAAAACAAACCCTTATTATTAATAATTACATTAGTTTGCTAAATCTACAAAAAAATTAACCATAAAATGATAAATAACCATTAATTGACTAATTTAGACATTAAAATGAATAATTAGTACAAGAAACAATGTGAAAAAATAACTAAAATAAAGTTCATATCAAATTCTCTCACAATTAAGATGTTTCTTATCCTCAAAAAACCACTTAATCACAACTAATGGTAGATAAGAGATCTCAAAATGGAGAAGCTAAAATTCCACTAAGAATTGTTTTTCATAAATATTTCCCCTTATGGATTCTTTTAAGCAGTAAAATACGAATGCCCTCTCGAATTAAATTTCTTCAGTGAAAAATCAATTACTATGTTACAAAAAAATTAAGATTTTATAGAGAATTTAACAAAAATAAATTTGCATCCAAAATGAAAGTCTAAACTTCTTTTTACCTCCAAGTGAATAGACTCAAATAATTTAAGAGTTCATAATAAATAAACTAACCATTGGTTTGGGTGGAGTGAAATGTTTTTGGTGGAATAATTCAACATAGATTAGGATTTTCATTTCATAATTCATTTGGATGCATATCTTATGAGTTAAATTCTAATTAAAAATTTCAAGGTGAATGATTATTGTAAAACATTGTCCCAAATTTTTACCAAAATCCATTTTTTTAAAAGGATAAGAAAAATTATTCAATATATTAAATCCAAGAGGTATTAAGGATTAACCTCCTCGAAGTGGATTCACAACCTTCAAATTTGAAAAAAATCTAAT
This sequence comes from Viscum album, assembly GCA_963277665.1. Classification (NCBI taxonomy): domain Eukaryota; kingdom Viridiplantae; phylum Streptophyta; class Magnoliopsida; order Santalales; family Viscaceae; genus Viscum; species Viscum album. Next base: position 402,590,661 of record OY728126.1, read on the forward strand.
CCAATTAAAGTTTCCTAATTGAAGCCTAAAAACTCACAGTTTTGAAAAAAAAATTAAGGGTTTTTAATGGGATCATTATAAATTATAGTTTAACACATTTAAAGGCCTCTCCCACAAACCTAAAATCCAACAATGTCCCCATTATTGAATTCCAAGGGGATAATTTTTTTTGACAGTGTAAGTTCTAAAGGATTTTGAAAATCAGTAGTGAAATGACTAATGTTTGAGGGTTACAAGTTAGCAGAAAAATTATATTTCCACAAGGGAGAACAATACACAAAATGAATAAGAGATACCCATTGGTTACTACATTAACAACTTCAGCACAAATTCAGTTTTTTCTATGAAGATGTATGTTATCATTTAAAGTTCAAAAATGATTTTTGGAAAAGTATTAAGATAAGAATTTACATCAAATTTTCATCACAAATATGAAGTAAAAAATGGAAGTCACAATCAACAGATTAAAACAAAGAATTTCAGCATGACAAAGCACTTAAATATCAAGTTTTGAATGATTAAATACACCACCAATATAAAGTAGGATATTTTATTCATCAATAAAAGGAATAGAATAAAAAATGTAGAATTTGAACTACTACTACCCTGGTTAGATGCTTTAACACTTAAGATTCAGTATGAGAGACCTCCCCTTTTTTCACTTCAGTAAGTCACTCTGGTATGCACATTTCCAACTCCTAGAAGTTGAAAACAACAATCATTAAATTCCAAAATTTAAATTACTACCTAGAATAAAACCAAAGTGAATGTTTGGGGTATCACACCCGTGATTTCATTTTGAGTTATTTTTCTATTTATTTTGGGTCTAGCTTTTTTTCCTTTGGGTTTCCTTTGAGTTTTTGAATAAAAATGGGAAATTTTGGGTAAAAAGTAGGTGGTTCACAGTTGGCGCATGGTTTGGAAAACCGTACGCACTTGCCCAGGTAACTGTGCAGCCAAATGGTATTTTTGGATAGAGGCTTATCACATGGTTAGCGCACGGTTTGTAAACTGTGTGGGATAATTGTGCAGATTGTCCCGCTTGGATAGTAAGGGGCACACGGTTTATGCACGGTTTGACAAACTGTGTGGGTAAACTATGTGACTTATTCAGGTCATTAAAAATTAGATTTTTAACTTTTTGATCCCCCAATTTCTAACTCTAAACCCCCAAATCCCCCCCCCAGGGATTCTTCACCCCAAGCGCCTCCCCCCCAGCCCTCTTTCTCACTTGGATCTTCATTTTCTTGGTGGATTTGGTGTGGTTTCTCTATGATCCTTCAAGTAAGTCCCCTTCTCTCATGGTTTCTTCTTCTTTTCTAGGGTTTTCTTATTCTTTCTTTGGGGTTTCATATCTCCAGTGGGTTGGGTAAAACTTTTAGGGTTGGATATTTTTCTTTAAGGTTTGATCTTGATGTTTATGGTTCGATCATGCCTTTATAGGGTTTGTTTGAGGCGCAGTTGTGGTTTTGCACCATTTTTCAGAAGTTTCTTTACTTGAGGTAGGCAGTTCCATGCTTAAACATTGTTTGATGATTTTTATATGCTTGCTTGAGTGTTTAGATATATTCTATGATTTATGTGTGTAGTGAGAAAGGTGTTTTTGAAGGGTTTGATATGCGTATGGCTTGAAAGTGTTTTTTCTAAGGGAAATGGGTTGTATTTCAAGTGTGTACCCTTGTCGTGGATCTTGAATGTGTTTTATAAATTGTGCAAGTGGTTTAATAAAATGTTTAAATGGTGAGAAACCTATTTTGAGATGGTTTTGGTGTGCGTTTGGATTTGAAATTGGTTTTGGTTGTAAAATTAGTGATTTATCAAGCTTGTTTATATTGTTTGAAACATGTATGCGAAGTGATGTTGTATGTGATATGTGAAATGAAAATTGATCACGAAGGGAATCCTAGGTATCTAGGTGGGCATTATAGTACTAGTATGCTAGATGAATCGGAAGTGGCTTAGCCCGGATTCATCTAGCGGGATTGACGATTACAACACTAACTAAATACTTGATAATGATTGGAGACCACTAGAATTTTGGATGTTGCTCCTCTCTAGTGGCTCATGCACAGGAACACTGTTGGTGTGGTTATTATACCATGTTTCACTGAGATACGATGTAACTAGGGTCCCACTCTTAGCTAGTTTCTATAGGGATCTCCTATGGCATAGTTCTCTTTTATGATATTGCACTCACCATCAGCATACAATATACTTTGTCGGTTATTTAAAAAGAAAGCATGTTTTCCTTTAAAATGTTTTCCATAAAGATGTTTCTAGTTTTTATTTTATAAAACTTTCATGTTAATTTATCTTATAATGTTTATAGCATGTAATATCTTTGTTGGGTAGCATCCTACTGGGCTTTTTCTCACACCCTACTTACACTCTTGGGTGTAAGTAGACTTGGTTATGTTTGACTCAGGTAAATACAAGATGTTTGGAGATGGTGGTTTGGGTTTCTAGTGGTCTTCCCTTGCAGGTGTCATGGTTGTGGCTTTAGGACGATGATCCTCTTGTTGCATGGTGTTTTTTTGGATGGTGTCTTATTCCCTTTTTGTTGTATCCCCTTTGGGTTTTGTTTAAATGTTGTAAACTTTGACTGAAAATTGTTTTTTTATTATAACGCAAACACTTTTGAGGAAAAAGTGAGAAACCAAACATGACTTCACCACTTCACCACATCACCACTTCACCACTTCACAACTTCACCACTTCAAAACTTCACCACTTCACCACTTCAAACATACAAGACTTCACAACAAACAATAATCAAGCACAATGGATGGACAATCCATGCAAACTTCAAGCAGAAAAACCTTCAAGCTGGAGTTGAAATCGTAGGAGAAGGTTGAGGAACCACGAACTAGGAAGCACGAACGTTAGAAAAGCAAGACAAACCACATAACCAGTCTCCTCGAATGCCCACTGGTGCAACCGTCGACACCAGCCCAAATCCACAACCCGCCAGCAGACTCCAGTCGGAGAACGCCCAAACCCTCCAGCGAAATCTGAAAATTATTTTGTCATGTTTGTTTATGATTGTTCAGTTTTGGTTTATTTATTACAGTTGGTTGTTTATGATTATTTACATGGTTGAAATCATTCCCAAGTTTCATTATTGATACCCAGACACTTGTTTCCAACCTGTGGGAATTTGGAACGCCCTTCGGGATATGCTACGGACCAGGTCGAGTGTTGGGTTGGATGACACTTTGGTTTGGTTCATGAAAAAATGGTATTAAAGGTGGTTATGCTCTTTTGGGTTATGATATTTGGGATGAGTCTAGATAGACATGATCTAGGATTTTCAGGGCTTGATGTTCTGGTTGTGAGTAGCGTGCTTGACCATCACACCTCATTATGGGACTCAAGTCACCATGGGATGTTGATATTTTTGTTTGACTTCTCTAGGTGAGACATATAGGCTGCATGATGTATATGGACACTATGTGGAGGTGGAGTGTTTTGGTTGTTATGTTATTGTGATGGGTTTAATTTTTTTGGATTTATGGAGTGTTGGTATTTGTTGTCATTTCTAAAAAAATTATATTGGTTGTATCGATAGTTTTTTGTGGTTATTGCTTCTTGTAGAAAAATGCCTCCCTAGAGAATTCTTGTACAACCACAGAAAGAAGTCGGAGAGAGTTATCCCTCACCAATTAATCAGAGACTAGTGAAATCTTTGGTACGAGTTGTTCAGGATTTAAGATAGGGAGCAGGTCCTAGTATTGCTCTGGTTAGAGAAGTTAAACCTGGTCCTGGGAAGGACAAGGCTCAAGAGTTCCTTAAGAACAAGCCTCCTTCTTTCTGAGGTAGCACAGAACCTCAGTAAGCAAAGGAATGGATTGAGAAGATAAAGAGTATGTTTGAGTTCCTCGATACTCCTGATGCAGTTAGGGTGAAATGCACTTCATTCTTGCTAGAATTTCCCAACCGAAGGTGGTGGGACTTGGTGGTGCAAGCTGGTAATCAAGAACATATGAGTTGGAACGAATTAAAAGTTGTTTTTAATGAGCAGTATTGTCCCAAGGTTTTAGACTACGTCAGATCCTGGGAGTTTATGGACCTTGTTCAGGGGGGCCAGTCTGTGATGGAGTATGTCAACCTCTTTGCTGATCTAGTTTGGTATGCACCTGAAATCATTTCCAACAAGCAGATAAAGGCTCAATGATTCGAGAGGGGGTTACAACCAGAGATCTATTCTCAAGTATTTCTGTTTAAGATAAAAATATGTACCAAAGTGGTTGAATATGATTATATGGTGGATATTTATTGAAATGTAAGGTCTGGTTCCTTTGGGGTTGCATCAGCAGTGGGAAGTGGCAGCTCGTCAAAGAAGAAGAGGAAGCTGGGCGAGTAGGGGAAGAAGGGAGGTGGTAGCTCAGTCCATCCTTCCTGGTTGACGTCATCTATAGATTCTGATGCAGGGTCAGTTGTGTGACATTAGTATAGAAAGGCAGGGCATATATGTTCTGCATGGATATCTCCTCCCAAATCTTATCATCGATGTGGAATTATGGGACACTTGCAGCGGTTTTGCAGGGCCACTTATTCTTATCAGAGTGGTACAGGATTTGTAGCTTCTAGGGGGATGTCATCCCAGTCATAACCGTCTAGGTCAGTATGTTCACCATAGATGGATTTTCTTCTAGGTAGATTTAGTTCAGGGAATAAACACAGGCTAGTGGTCGTTCTTAGGCTTAGGCTAAGATGAGGCAGCTTTATGTGGTGGATCGAGCACCAACAGAATCAGATGAGGGACCTGCGATAGTCCAAGATATTGTTTTCATTGCATCATCATTGGATGTTGTTTTGTTTGATACTAGTGCTTCTGTTTCATTTATCTCTTCTCATCATATGAATGCTTTGGGTTTACCAACTAATCTTATGCCGTATACGATGAAGTTATTAACTTCGTTGGGTAAGAAGAAAGAGAAGGGTTTCAGGTGTCTATCTTGTGCACTCATCATGTCGGGGGTCGATCTAGAATGGGATTTCCTAGTTTTTGAAATGATCCTCTTTTATTTGATCCTATGTATGGATTGGATGGTGCGATTTTTGGCACACATCGATTTCTATAGGAAGCAAGTGAGTTTTACGGCACCTGATGGGAATACCCAGGTCTTTCATGGTGAATGAGATCCTTATTCAGGTCCTACTAGACCTCCACTCCCAGAATTGGGTAATATTGTTTTTCAGTTATTGTTGCTTATGTTGGAGGACTATGATGGTGTTCCTGACAGTGGATTACCTCTTGTGGTGGATGAGTTCCCATAGGTATTTTTAGAGGACTTTTCAGGCTTTTCTCCAGAGCGGGATGTGGATTTCTTTATAGACTTGGCGTTGGGAACACAACCGATATCTCTTCCCTCACACCAAAAGGCCCTCACCGAGCTAAGGTAATTAGGGGTACAACTGGATGATTTGGAATCCAAAGGATTCATTCACCCGAGTGTCTCACCTTGGTCCACCCCAGCCCTATTTGCGAAAAAGGTCGATGGATCTCTATGGTTGTGTATTGATTATCGAAAGATGGATAAGGTGACCATCCAAAACAAGTATCCCTTAACCCGTATTAATGACTTGTTTGACTAGTTAAAGGGGGAAAGGTGGTTTTATAAAATTTAATTGTGTTCTAATTTCTATCAAGTAAGATTAAGTGAGGTAGATTTTCCAGAGACGGTTTTCCAAAGCAAGTATGACCATTTTGAATACCTGGTCATGCCTTTTGGGTTGAAAAATGCTCCAACGGTCTTCATGGTGCTCATGAACAGGGTGTTTCATTAGTATCTTTATTCTTTTGTTTTGGTATTCATGGAAGACATCCTTGTTTATTCTAGAACCAAGGAGGAGCATGAGCATCATTTACGGATCATATTGGGCACACTTCGGGATCATCGTCTCTATGCGAAGTTTTCTAAATGCACCTTATAGATTAAAGAGGTGAAGTTTTTGGTCCATGTAATCTCATAATGAGGGGTTTTAGTAGACCCTGAGAAGATCAGTATAGTCATTTCATGGGAGCGGCCAAAGAATTTTTTCAAAATCAGGTGCTTTCTAGGCCTGGCAGGTTATTACGAGCGTTTCATTATGGATTTATCTCAGCTTGAATCATCCATGGCCGCTCTTACCCAGAAAGGGGTAAAGTTTTAATGGATCCTAGAATGCCAAGAATCCTTTGAGGATCTTAAGTTTTAGTTAACCACAATCCCTGTTTTGATATTTCCAGAATCTGGGAGGGGTTATGTGGTTTACTGTGATGCCTCAAGTATGGGTCTTGGGTGTGTATTGATGCAGAATGATCATGTAGTGGTGTATGGTTCTTTTAAACTCTGAACACATGAGAATAATTAACCTACCCATGACTTGGAGTTAGTAGCAGTGATGCATGCTTTGAAAATGTGGCGCCACTATCTTTTTGTGGAATTGTTTTTGGTTTATTCAGATCATAAAAGCTTGACCTACATTTTCTCCCAAAAATATCTAAATCTGAGGCAACATCGGTGGGATGAGTATCTTCAAGGATTTGATTTTGATATATTTTATACCCTGGTCAAGGGTAATGTTGTGGTAGATGCTTTGAGTAAAAAAGTGCTAGTGCAGGCATTGAAAGAGTCCAGTGATGAGTGGACCTTGATGGGGCTTTTTTCCTAGATTCACCTGGAGACTAAAGTACACAATGAAGGTGCATTCTTAGCCAGTGTTTAGTTGACTCCTTCTCTTTTGGAGCTAATTCAATGGGAGAAGACGAATCATGAGTTATGCCAGTAGTCTATTCAATTTTTTCATGGTGGGGAGACACCTTGAGATTATTCCTTATCTCTCAAGGGAATCTTGTGCTTTAAGGGTCTCTTTGTGGTGCCATTATCCCTGAGGAAGGTGGTGATGTAGGATAATCACCAGTCTTAGTGGACTGTTTATCCTGGAGCTACCAAGATGTATTATGATGTGCGTCGGCATTTATGGTGGCTAGTTATGAGGCGATATATATCTAACTTTGTATCGAGTTGTTATATGTGTCAGTAGGTAAAAGAAGAGCATCAAATGCCCTCAAGTTTGCTCCAACCACTACCTATTCCTACCTGGAAGTGGGACGAGATCGCTATGGATTTTATTGTTGGTTTTCCTCATACACCCCAGGGATGAATTCTATTTGAGAAGTGATCGATCATATGACCAAATCAGCCCATTTTATTCCTATTATAGATTTAACTAATGTGGATGAGTTGGCCTAGTTATGTGTTTGGAAAATAGTGAGGATTTATGGTGTGTCGTCGATAATCATTTCTAATAGGGACCCTTATTTTACCTCTCAATTTTGGGAAGGCCTTAAAATGGTGTTGGGGTTATAGATCGAATTGAGCATGACATACCATACTTAAATTGATGGTTATATGGAGTGGGAAAATTAGATTCTGGAAGACATGCTTCGGGAATATGTGTTGGATTTAGATGGTTCATGGGATATCCATTTGGGATTGGTCGAGTTTTCATATAACAATAGTTACCAATATTTTATCTGAATGACACCTTTTGAGGTGCTCTATGTTCAGTTGTGTCAGCCCCCCTTGTGTTGGGCTGAGGTGGGTGAGACCTCATTGTCGGGGTTGAACATAGTGCAAGAGACATCTGAAAAGGTCAAGCAAATCAGATAATAGTTGTTGACAGCTCTAAGTCACCACAAATCCTATGACGATCAGAGACACTAAGATCTAGAGTTTTTTGTGGGTGACTGGGTGTTCCTGAAAGTGGTACCTTGTTTGGGTCATTTCTGTTTGGGTAAGCAAGGGAAGATGAAGCCGAGATATGTCAGACCTTTTATGATTACCGAGTGAGTAGGTAAAGTGGAATATAGGTTAGCTTTGCCTTCATAGTTGATGTCAATTAATGATGTGTTCCATGTCTCCCAATTGAATAAATATAACCCAAATTCGTCTCATGTTCTAAATTGGGAAGAGTTGAAAACAGAGTCTCGTTTATCTATGTTTGAGCGGCCAATGCAGATTGTAGATTTCAAAGAGAAAGTGCTTTGTGGAAAGTATATTCCACTGGTCCAAGTTCTTTGGAAACATGGTAATGATGAGCATGAGACTTGGTAGTGGAAGCTATAGTTTGAGCAAGAGTATCCGTTCTTATTCTCTAATCAAGCTTCGAGTTAACTTTTCGAGGGACAGAAAGTTTTCATGGTGGGGAGAATTTTCACACTCGTGATTTCATTTTGAGGAATTTTTATTTTTAGTCTAGCTTTCTCCCTTTGGGTTTCATTTTAGTTTCTGGATAAAAATGGGAAAATTTTGGTAAACAACAGGCATTGCATGGTTGGCGCATGGTTTGGAAAACCGTGAGCCCTTGCCCATGTAACCGTGCTGTATTTTCAGGTCATTAAAAATTAGATTTTTAACTTTTTTATCCCCCCAATTTTTAACCCTAAACCCCAAAAATACTCCCCCTTCAGAATTATTCACCCTAAGTGCCTCCCCCAGCCCTCTTTCTCCCTTGGATCTTCGTTTTCTTGGCATATTTCATGTGGTTTCTCCACGATCCTTCAATTAAGTCCCCTTCTCTCATGGTTTCTTCCTCATTTCTAGGGTTTTCTTCTTCTTTCTTTGGGGTTTCATATATCCATTGAGTTGGGTGGAATTTTTAGGGTTAGATATTGTTCTTTAGGGTTCGATCTTAATTTTATGGTTTGATCTTGAATTTATAGGGTTCTCTTGAGGTGTGGTTGTGGTTTTGCACCATTTTTCAAAAGTTTCTTCACTTGAGGTAAGTAGTCCCGTGCTTAAACATTGTTTGATTATTTTTATATTCTTGCTCGAGTGTTTAGATATGTTTTATGATTTATAAGTGTGGTGTGAAAGGTGTTTTTGAAGGGTTTGATATGTTTATGGCTTGAAAGTGGTTTTTCTAAGGGAAATTGGTTGTATTTAAAGTGTGTACCCTTGTTGTGGGTCTTGAATGTGTTTTATAAATTGTGAAAGTGGTTTAATAAAATGTGTAAATGGTGCAAAACCTATTTTGATACGGTTTCGATGTGCGTTTGGATTTGAAATTGGTTTTGGTTGTGAAAATAGTGATTTATCAAGCATGTTTATATTGTTTGGCACGTGTATGTAGAGTGACATTGTATGTGATATATGAAATGAAAATTGAGAATGAAGGGAATCCTAGGTATCTAGGTGGGTGGTCTAGGACTAGTATACTAGATGACTTGGAAGTGGCTTGTCCTGGATTCATCTAGCAGTATTGACGATTACAACACTAACTAAATACTTGATGATGATTGGAGACCACTAGAATTTTGGATGTTTCTCCTCTCTAGTCGATCATTCATGGGAACACTTTTGGTGTGGTTACTATACCACATGTCACTGAGATACGATGTACCTAGGGTCCCACTCATAGCTAGTTCCTATAGAGATATCATGTGACATAGTGCTCTGTTGGTTAGAGTAGAGTACTCAAGAGGGGGGGGGGTGAATTGAGTATCTATAAACATTTATATTGAAAATTTTTCTTAAAAGGTTCCCCAATAAAAATAAATACAGCCTAGTCAATCAATGTAATATGGTTATAAAAGTTTGACTGTTCAAATAACCTCTCAAATATTGATTAATTCTTAGTAATATTAGTATGAGTTATTAATACTACTTTTGAAGCTATTCTAATAAGGAAAAACAATTATAACTTCTATCCAAGATTAACTATCATAGTAAAATCTAGTGATTTCTGAATTATACAGTAAAATAGAGAAAAACTAAATTAAACAACACAATGGATAAAACAAGTGGTTCAGTCTCAAGTCGAGACCTAATCTACTCCACTTGGTGATCACCTTTCACCAAGCAGTTTGTATTAATAAACTTTGATCCACACCCTAGATCGGGGTAAACAACAGTGCATGGGACTCTCCAGGTCACACGACCTCTTCCACAGTTTTTCGTGGGTATAAAGTACCAAGTCACACAAGGACCACTTCCACACTTATCTGTGGGAGTAAACAAATGTAAAAAGATATAAGAGGAAGGATATCTTGTATAATTCAATTTAATGTAGGAGACAGTGTGTATTTTTAATACAAACACACACACACTACCCAAAAGCTAAAACAATACACAATAGAGAAAAGATGATGAGAAAAAGGTTATAAGTTCTCTTAGTGTCATTCTATGCAGCTCTGTACTTGTAGGATGAAGCAGATGCAAGTATCGAGTCCTCTTGTGAAAAACAGAGTATCGTAAGTCTGGTGCTTGGGCTTCTAGTTAGATACTAGCTCATGTTCTTCATGTAGTTGGTATAGCGAAGATGTTTTTGGCTCTGATCTACAATATTCCAGCTTTTTGGATTCAATAATTCTTTGAGTGTTCTTCATATGTATCTTGTTTCATGTATCAGTTCTCTACAAAAAATGTTTGCTCGTCTGTTGTTCTACTTCGGTGTATTTTTTATTTACAGCTCAACTTATCTTCTTTATTAATTTCAGGTGCACACGTTGGAGCCAATAAGATGCATGTATTCTGCACCTCGTACCTCATACTGTTAGGTGACATCTCTACAAAGAATCATTAATTATGTTAGTGCCTTTAAATGACTCAAATATGACTGTTAGAAATTAAATTGAAAATAACAAAACACATTAAAGAATAGTTTCACAGTCTGTTTAGAAACAGTATCACTTGGAAATGGTGTCACTAGGAAATGGCGTCTTCTTCTTTTCCTTTGAGCGGTGAGACAGTCATGATGGCATAGTTTTATTGAGATCAGGAACCGATATCACATATGCGGTGTTAGGATCACGATGTCCGATCCTTTACCAAACTTCGAACGATGTCTTAGTGATGGTAATAAGGAACCGATGTTACAAACTTCATGAGATCTGAAACTGGTTATAGTGTCTAGTCATGGTGTCTGGTTCATGGTGTCTGGGTCACAGTGTTTAGTTCACAGTGTCTCAGACTTAGCCAAATATCTGTATACATACTTAAGCAATAATATTCACAGAATGAATTAGACTTGATCATTCATTAAGGAAATTCATTATAAAACAAATTAAATATAGTTTATAATAATAAAACATGATTTATAGGAATTAAGATATTGGGTAAGTTTATTAAAAGCATAAATAAACCAACCATCTCCACACATGATTTGAGATAGATTAAATATGAATAACATGATTTATAGAATGTATAGGATTTTTTATCATTAAAACATGATTAAAAAATGAGGAGTCCAACGATATCCCTCTTTTTATGATCACAAATCATGTATGTTCTTAGTGTTATATTTTCCCCCTTTTGGGATTATCAAAAAAATACAAGAAAAAGAGAATAGAGAGAAACAGTTCACATTGTATTAGATGAAAAAGATGTGGCAGTACAAGCAGTAGGTAAAAATACAAAATATCCCTATCAAAATACAATTTTTACTATTCTTTATCACTAGTTGTCTTTTCATTACCCTTTACAACAACATTATAAAGAGCCACAGGAGTAGAAGTAGAAGTTGAATAAGGGAGTGGGCCAACTGACAGAGAAGGGAGAAGGAGTCCTTCAAAAACAAAAGGTTCCAAAGTAGGTTTAGTAGAATACCGAGGCAAGTTTTGGTCAAGGATAACAGGTCTGATCTAGATCAGAGCCTGAGATACATACATTGAGCTAGATGCAAAGGTAGTGGGTGAGGAATGAGGTAAACCAGGCCACAAGGGTGCATCTGTAAGAGCCATAATAGCAGTGCTCTGCACATGAAGATGAGGCTTAAACAACTAAATGAAGTCAGTAATAATCTCACCACCATACTTCATTACTTTCTGAAAATCATCTTTGTTCTCCATGAACTTGTCCAATAAAGGAGTGAAATCTTTTAGCTTTTGAACTTGAGTCTTGAAGGATTGATTGATAGGAGGGATTTTCAAATTCTCTACAAGATACTTGAAATGATTGGTCATATCATGCTTAGAGAAAATCCTATTCAAGTAGAAATCCACTTTCTTAGTAATTTCTTCTTGAGCATCATTTGAAATCTTTGAGTGAATCCTTACCAAATCAAGTACCATGTCACTATTCTTGACAACGATAGATAGAGTCTCTTTGTCAAATCCACTTAACATCGATTGAAGTTCCTATTTAGCAATAGTTCTGAGCAAATCACTGTCAAAGGAGGGTTAAGATGATTGTTCAGAGGCACTAGAGGTTGTAACAGCTAAAGTGAGGGACATTAGTTGATTTAGAACTTAATTCAGACATCCCTTATACTCATCAGTCAGTTTTTGAGACCAATAACAACCTCACGCATCTCTTGAAATATCTTCTTGTTTCTCTTAGCCACTTTGTCAGCTAATGAAGTCAAGTTCGGTTGAATTAGAGAGGCAACTTTCTGTGGAATCTAACCACTAACAGCCTCAATAGGATGAGCAATAGGAACTTGTCCTGATTGCAAGAATATTTGTATAACTTCAACCATAGCTTTGAGATACTCCAGTTCATCACTTAGCTCTTTGTTCTCAATTCTGACCTCTTGAATTTCATGAAGCATTTTTGGATGAATCTTCCATATGATATTCTCTAACAATAGGGAATCATCTCTTTCACTTAGGTTTGTTATAGGAGCAGGTTGTGTGTTCATGATATTTTCAGCTCCAGCCAATAAACTAGCTCTAAAGGCTTTCAAATCACTATGACTCATGAAAGTAGGAGGTTCTTATAAAGGTTCAAGAACAGGAGCTGTGATAGGCTCAGGTTCTTTGGCAGATATTATTTCAAGGGAAGAGACTAGTTTCAATTGAAATACAGTAGACATGTATATACATTTAACCGAGGCTTCCTGAGTATCATTCACATCAAAGTAGCTAGGGAACTTATACCATGTATCCATAGTGCTTTTATCAACTAGATTAGGAATTTCAACACTTTCTAGACTAGGGTGTTACTCCCCCTCAACAAGTGCATCTCTCATAGGACTAAGAGATTCGGTTCCTTGATTTGGTTCTAAAAGATCATCTCCAATACTTTCATCCAATTCTTTTCTAGCCAGTTGGAAGGCTTGTTCCATTATTTCCTCAGCAGATAGAATAACATCATAATTAGGTTGGGATTCCAAAAGTTCTTCAACCGTAACATCTTTCTCAAGAGAAAACTATTCTTCTAAAGGCTCCTCAAGAACAGTCTCTTCTCTTACATTAATAACAAATTCGTTTCTAGAAGCAGGTTCTTCTTCCAAATCAATACTTCTTTCAGGAACATGTGCTTCCTTCTCAAATTTATCTTGTGGAACAGGTCCACTTTATTCCTTATCCAGGACAATTTCTTCTATAGGTGCAACAACTACTTCTTCTTCCTCTTCAATAGGATAGTCAAAATTTTCATCTGGTTCCAAACTAGGATCAGGAATTTTCTTAGGTTTTGAAGGATGCTCAACCGAATTAAACTTTTCATATACCCTTTCATTATTATACACCCATGCCTTTCTCCATGGATTCCAACTAATTTTCATTCTTTTGATTGAAACCTTTGAGATACATAATTCACAGTCCTTGATGAATTCTTCATTCATTCCAACCATTCCTTTAGCATATAGCATAACAGAGATTAATCTTGAGTAGAACAAGGAGGTAGACTTTGAGGTAGTCTTAATCAACTCACACATATGAAGTATAACATACTTTCATAGGTTAATATTGTGTCCATTATTCATAAGATGTATCAAAAATACATCCTGATACTTGAGGGTATCAAAATCTCCTTTCCTCAGACAAATCATATTCTGAATAAACTTAAACATAAATCTGGTTTTACCATCTAACTCAGTAGCAATAGCTCGTCTCTTCTTTTTATTTCCAGTCAAGCTTCCCAAATCCTCTTCTAAAACAAAGACATCACTAGAAGGAGGAGGACCTCTCTGGTAGTCCTTAGAAATTCCCTCATGAGGTATCCCTAGGAAATAATCCCATAACCTTGAGTAAAAGGTAAATCTTTGGCCATTAATCCAGTTTCTCACAACAAAACCATCTTCTGTATTAAATGAGAATTGGAAAAACTGATAGAACTGAGAAATAATCTTTGGATAAATCAGCATTGTCTTCTTTGTGAACCAATCTAGCCATCCCTGCTCTTTCAATACTTTAAACACTAAATACTTACTTGAAAACAACCATTTAGGGTAGATTTCCTTTTCCGGTACCACTATTCTATCAACACGGTTTGGGTTCAGTGGTCCTTCGAGCGCTACCTTCAGTGCTCTTTTCACTTTCTTCTTAGATCTGCGCTTCTCAGGAATTGAAGAAGATGGGCACTTCATTCTGGGCATTCAACGAGAGTTTCGAGAGAGAGAGAGAGATGAAGGATTGAAAGGGTCTTACAGTTTTAGAGAGAAAGGTTTCAGGTTTGAGAGAATAAAGCTCGAGTGAAGAAGATAGTGAAAGACATTTGGTTTTTATCATTTAGGGATTTCAAGAATCGAAGATTAAAAAGCATGGGATGAATATAGTAAAATAATCAACACATCGATACGGGTAATAAAATAAAAGTAAAATAAAAATAAAACAAAAAAGTGTCTTTACGGTGAGACCGGAACAGGTTGTCATGGTGAGACCGGAACGGGTTTTCATGGTAAGACCGGAACAGGTTTTCACGATGTCACCTTTATAGTGTGTCTCCACACTGTACGACCATAATACTTGAGACAGTAAGTGAAAGACAGTAATCGTGAGACCGTAAACATGAAATAGTAACTTGCAGAACTGTGAGAGTTAGAGAGTAATCTTAAGACAGTGAATTGTGAAACCGTAAACTGTGAAATAGTTTACTTTCTACTTAAGATTTATCATTCCTAATTCATGTATGATGTAATCTATTATTTCAAAATTTAATGGTTTGGTGAATATATCATAAAGCTAATATTTAGTTCCAATGAATTCTAAAGTGATATCACCTTTTTGATAATGGTCTCTCAAAAAGTTATGTATTACATCAATATGTTTTGTCCTACAGTGTGAAACATGATTTTTTGAGATGTTAATAGCACTTTTATTGTCACAATTTATAGGCACATGCCTGAATTAATATCCATAATCTAGTAATGTGTGTTTCATCCACAAAATTTGTGCACAACAACTACCAACAACTATGCATTCATCTTCAGCAGTAGATAATGCAACAGAGTTTTGTTTCTTACTACACCATGATACTAGAGACTTTACTAAAAAGTGACATGTTCCAAATGTTCTCTTTATATCTAACTTACAACCACTGAAATCAGCATTAGAATAACCAACTAACTCAAATGATTGTTCTATGGGATAGAACAATCCTAGATTTGGTGTATGTTTGAGGTATTTGAAAATCCTTTTAACAACATTTAAATGAGATTCCTTAGGGTTTGCTTGAAAATGAGCACACATACATACACTAAACATAATGTCAGGTCGGCTAGCAGTTAAATAGAGTAAGTTTGCAATCATTCCTCTGTAAGTGGTTTGATTAATATATTTTCCATCTTCATCAAGATTCATCTTACAAGTAGTACTCATTGGAGTATCACTACTTTTAGTGATATCTAAGACAAAACATTTTAGAATATCTTCAGTATATTTTCTTTGGTTTAAGATAATACCATCATTATTTTGAAAGATTTGAAATCCAAGAAAGAATTTTAGTTCACCCATTAGACTCATTTTAAATTTGATTTGCACCATTTTAGAAAATTCAATACATAAAGAATTTATTGAAGATCCAAAAATAATATCATCTACATAAATTTGAACTACTAAAAAATCATTGGAAATTAATTTTATAAAAAGGGTAAGATCAGCTATTCCTTTTGTAAAACCTTTGTAAATAAGAAAAGTACTTAACTATCATACCAAGCTCTTGGAGCTTGTTTTAAACCATACAAAGATTTTGATAATTTAAAATCATGATTTGGAAAGTGAGGATTTGTGAAACTAGAGGTTGTTCAATAAATATATCCTTAGATATATACCCATTTAGGAATGCACTCTTAACATCCATTTTATATAGTTTGAAATTCATATGTGCAACATAAGCAATCATGATTCTGATGGCTTAAAGTCTAGCTACTGGTGCAAAGGTCTCCTCATAGTCAATTCCTTCTTCTTGACTATAGCCTTGTGCAACCAATCTGGCCTTATTTCTAACTATATTACCAGCTTCATCTGCCTTATTTATAAACACCCACTTAGTTCTTATGGTAAATGTGTCTTTGGGTCTGTTAAAAAGTTTCCAAACTTTTTTCGTTTCAAACTGATTAAGTTCTTCTTGCATAACCATCACCCAAAACTCATCATTGATAGCATCATTAATATTTTTAGGTTTAAGTTGTGACAAGAAAAATTGATGTTCAACCTGATTTCTAAGAGAATATATAGTTTGAGTTCCTTTATCTAAATCTAATACAACAACATCTAAAGGATGGCTCTTAAAGGTTCTAATAGTTCTAGAAAAAGAGGGACCAGTGATTTCAGGTTCATCAATAGGTTCAGGTTCATTATGACTTGAATATGGAGAATTTCCAAAACTAGAAGTTTTCACAGATCCTTTTACAGGATGGTTAGAGGGTTTAGCATTGATCTCCAGATTTGACATATCATCCTCCAGGTTCTCTAGAGTGGTATTAGGCTCATGTGGATCTGTCTCATAAAACTTAACATGGAAAGATTCTTCCACACATTTAGTTCTTATATTAAACACTCTATAGGCTTTACTAGAGATTGAATATCCTAGAAAAATTCCCTCATCACTCTTGGATGCAAACTTGTCAAGATTGTACTTAGTATTAAAGATATAAGATTTTCAACCAAAAACTTTGAAGTAGCTTACTTTGGGTTTTCTATTATTCCATAACTCATATGGAGTTCTTTTAAGAATGGGTCTAATCAACACTCTATTAATGATATAGCATGTTGTATTTATAGCTTCAGCCTAGAAATAAATAGGTAAGTCATATTCACTAAGCATGGTTCTAGAAATATCTTTCAAGGTTCTATTTCTTCTTTCTACAACTCCATTTTTTTGAGGTGTTCTAGGGAAGAGAAGTTATGACTATAACCATTTTGTGAGAAAAAGGATTCAAAATCTTGATTTTTAAACTCACGAACATGATCACTTCTTAAGAATTTAATTCTAAGTCCACTAAAATTTTCTACAGTTTTAGCATATTTGGTGAAATGAGAGAAGGATTCACTTTTGTGAGTCAAAAAGAAAGTCCAAGTATATCTAGAGAAGTCATCTATAAGAACATAAAAATAGTGTTTCCAATTTAAACTAGAAACTCTTGATGGTCTAAACAAATCCATGTGAACTAATTCAATAGGTTGAGAAGTTGACACTTCTTTGGTTTGAAGAAAATTTTGTGTTTCTTTCCCTTTTGACAAGGATTACACACTTTATCATTTGGAAACTCAAGTTTGGGTAGGCCTTCGACTAAACTTTTTCTAGTTATCTTTATAAGGGAGTGAATATTGTAGTGTCCTAGTCTTCTATTCCAAAGCCAAGACTCTTTTTAAAATACACTTAAACATGAAGCATTTTTAGAAACTAAAAAATCTAAGTTAATAGAGTATACATTTTAATTTATCAGTGTAGAAAATACTAATTCATTTTTAGAATTAAAAAACATTGCAAGCATCATTTTCAAATTTAACATTAAATCCATCATTACATAGTTGTGAAATACTATGTAGATTATATTTCAGTCCATCAAAAAAAAGTACTTTGGAAATTAATACTGAGTGAGAGTTACCGATTTGGCCAAGGCCAATTATTTTTCCTTTGGAATTGTCACCAAAGATGACATGTCTGCCATCATTTTTTATTAAGTTCTTGAAGCATAAATATTCCCCTGTCATGTTTCTTGAACACCCACTATTCAAGTACCATAAGCTTTTAAAGGAGCTATTTAAACAATTTTCCTACAAAATAGTCAAATAAAAACATACTTTGGTACCCATATTTTTTTGGGTCCAGTAATATTAGTGATTAGTGCTTTAGGAACCCACATCTGCCTCATAGGTTTCCTATAAGCATTATATAAAGTGCTTGAAAAATAAAGTCTATTTGTTCTAGAAAATCTTGAAACAGTAGAGATTGTATCATAATTTGAACTATCAGAATGTTTTCCAGAACTAAGAGTAAAGCTGTATGTCCTAGATTTAGAAACAAAATTGGTTCTTCCAAAATTTCTTCTACCAAGTTGATAGCCAATACCATTAGTGTATTTAGGGGAAATCTATTTACCTAGAATTTGTAACAAGGTATCTTTACCATTAGTAAACCTTTCAAGGTATTTTTTCAATTTCTCATTAGATAACTTTTTTTCATTGTTTTCTTTGAGTAATTAAACATTTTTCTCTCTTTTTATAGTAAGTTTAAATTTAACAGTTGAGGTAAGATCATGTTATTTCTTTAAAGACTTTTATTTATCTTTTTGTTTATTACATGTATCTTTAAGCATATTACAGTACTCAAACATTTCTTCATAAGACATATTTTTATAATAACTTTCATCTCTAGAATAATAGGAATTGTGTACAGGAGATTCCAGTGTTACCTCAGATGTGTTTGTCATAAAACACATATTGGCTTTGTTAGCCTGTTCATCATGTAAAGATTCTCAGTCACTTGAACTGTCATCAGAAGCACTCCACGTTGCTTTCATTTCTTTTTTATACTTTCTATCTTTGTCATCATATTTCTTTTTATACTTGAGCTTGGGATAGTCAGACTTTATATATCCCTTTCTCTTACATTCATAGCATACTATCTCATCAGACTTGTCACTTATTTTCCAATATTTCTTCCAGCTTCCCTTTTGATCATATCTTCCTTTGAAGTTAGGCTTTCTGAAAAATTTCTTCTTATTGTAAAATTTTTCAAACCTTCTGGCTAATTGATCCATCTCCTCATCACTGTCAGGTGATGATTGTTCACTGTTAAAATTTTTTACAAAGACTTACAGTTTCTCATTTTCTTTGTGTTTAGAGGTGGTAATCTTGAATGCAACAGATTTTATTTTGGGTTCATCCTCCTATTCCTTATTGAATTTCAGCTCCTCTTAATACATCATTAGTTTCCCAATGAGTTCTTTAACAGGTAATTTTCTGACATCACATGACTCTCTAATAGAGACAGAAGTTCATCTCCATCTACCAGGTAGGCATCTGAGAATCCTCGTGATTTGTTCTTTGGTAGTAACTTCTCTTCCAAGAGAAATAATTGTGTTGAAAATTTTGTTGAACCTGAGATACATATCAGAAATAGGCTCATCATGATTAATTTTAAAGTTATCATATTTAATAGTATAAGTATTGAGTCTCATTTCTTTCACACTAGAAGTTCCTTCATGTGAAACAAACAAGGTATCCCAAATTTCATGGGCAGTTTTACATGCAGATGTTCTGTTAAATTCCTCATCTCTTAAAGAGAAATATAAAGCATTCATGGATTTGCAATTGTTATTGTAGGCAGTATTAGTTGGGTCATCCTAAGTAATTCTATCAGTAGCAGGAATCTTATACTAATTGAAGACCAAATTTCAAAGCCCACACTTTCTAAATGCATTTTCATTTTAATTTTCCATTGGGAATAATTAGTTCCATTAAAGAATGGTGGTCTATTTGTTGCAACCCCTTCCAGTCTATTATCTATTAAAGAAATACTTTGAAAGATCTAGAAATTTAGAATTAACAGAAATTTACAAATCAGTACAACTAAAATCACAGTTGAATGGTTTTAAAAACATAGTATTAACAGGAATACAAACTCCTCTGATACCAAATGCTGTTCAGATTAGAGTACTCAAGAGGGGGGATGGATTGAGTATCTATAAAAATTTCTGTTGAAAATTTTTCTTAAAAGTTTCCCCAATAAAAATAAATACATCACAATCAATCAAGGTAATACGGTTATAAAAGTATGACTATTCAAATAACCTCTCAAAGATTGATTAATTCTTAGTAATATAAATATGAGTTATTGATACTAATTTTGAAGCTATTCTAATAAGGAAAAACAATTATAACTTCTATCCAAGATTAACTATCAAAGTAAAATCTAGTGATTTCTGAATTATATAGTAAAATAAAGAAAAACTAAATTAAACAACACATTGGATAAAATAAGTGGTTCAGTCTCAAGCCAAGACCTAATCCACTCCACTTAGTGATCACCTTCCACCAGATAGTTTATATTAATAAACTTTGATCCACACCCTAGATCGGGGTAAACAACAGTGCACAAGACTGTCTAGGTCAGACAACCTCTTCCACAGTTCTTCATGGGTATAAACTACCAAGTCACACAAGGACCTCTTCCACAATTATCCGTGAGAGTAAACAAATATAAAAATACATGAGAGGAAGGATATCTTGTATCCTTCAGTTTAATGTAGGAGACAATGTGTGTTTTTAATACAAACACGCACACACTGCTCAAAATCTAAAACAATACACAACAGAGCAAAGATGATCAGAAAAAGGTTAGAAGTGATCTGAGTGTTATTCTATACAACTCTGGACTTGTAGGATGAAGCAGATGCAAGTATCGAGTCCTCTTGTGAAAAATAGAGTATGGTAAGTATGGTGCTCTGGCTTCTAGTTAGATATTAGCTTGCGTTCTTCATGGAGTTGGTATAACGAAGATGTTTTTGGCCCTAATCTATAGTATTCTAGCTTTTTTGGATTTGATAATGCTTCGTGTGTTCTTCATATGTATCTTGTTGCATGTATCAGTTCTCTTCAAAAAATGCTCGCCTGTCTGCTGTTCTACTTCTGTTTATTTTTTATTTGCAGGTCGACTTATCTTCTTTATTAATTGCGGTTTCACACATTGGATCTGACAGGATGCATGTATTCTATACCTCATACCTCGTACTGTCAGGTGACATGTCTACAAAGAAGCATTAATTATGCTAGTGCCTTTAAATGGCTCAAATATGACCGTTAGAAATTAAATTTAAAATTACAAAACAGATTAAAGAAAAGTGTCACAGTCTATTTAGAAACGGTATCACTTGGAAACGGTGTCACCAGGAAACGGTGTCACCAGGAAACGGTGTCACCAGGAAACAGTGTCTTCTTCTTTGACTTTGAGCGGTGAGACAATCATGATGGCATAGTTGTATTGAGATTAGGAACCAGTAGCACATATGCGGTGTTAGGATCACAGTGTCTGGTCCTTTGCCAAACTTCGAACGGTGTCTTAGTGATGGTAACAAGGAACCGGTGTTACAGACTTCATGAGATCTGAAACCGGTTATAGTGTCTGGTCACGGTGTCTGGGTCACGATGTCTGGGTCACGGTGTCTGGGTCATAGTGTTTGGGTCACGGTGTATGGGTCACGGTGTCTCAAACTTAGCCAAATATCTGTATACAAAATTAAGTAGTAATATTCATAGAATGAATTAGAATTGATCATTCATTAAAGAAATTCATTATAAATTAAATTAAATATAATTTACAATAATCAAACATGATTTATAGGAATTAATATCTTAGGTAAGTTTATTTAAAGCATAAAGAAACCAACCATCTCCACACATGATTTGATATAGATTAAACAGGAATAAAAGGATTTACAGAATGTATAGGATTTGTTATCATTAAAACATGATTAAAACATGAGGAGTCCAACATGCTCTTTTGTAATATTGTACTCACTGTTGGCATATGATATATTTTGTTAGTTATTTAAAAAGCAAGTGTGTTTTCCTTAAAAATGTTTTCTATAAAGATGTTTCTAGTTTTTCTTTTATAAAACTTGCATGTTAATTTATCTTATAATGTTTATAGCATGAAATCAATTTGCCAGGTGTCATCCTATTAGGCTTTGACTCACATCGTACTTACATGCTTAGATGTAAGTAGACTTGGTTGTGTTTGACTAGAGTAAAGGCAATATGTTTGGAGATGGTGGTTTGGGTTTCTAGTGGTCTTCCCTTGTAGGTGTTGTGGTGGTGGCTTGAAAATGATGATCCGCTTGTTGCATGGTGTTTTTTTGGGATGGTGTCTTATTCCATTTTTGTTATATCCCCTTTGGGTTTTGTTTAAATCTTGTAAACATTGAATCTGAAAATTGTTATTCTGTGTTTAATTATGATTGTTCAGTTTTGGTTTATTTATTACAATTTGTTGTTTATAATTATTTAAATGGGTGATAACATTCCCAAGTTGCATTGTTGATACCCCCAGAAACTTGTTGTTAGCCCGTGGGGATCAGGAACGCCCTTCGGGCCATGCCACAGACCGGGTCAGGTGTCGGGTTGGATGAAAATCTGACTTGGTTCATGACATAGGGAGTTCAATTCAAGTTTCTCCAACATGCAGCTTCTCTTGGAACTTGAAAAAAAAGTTTCTGCTTCAAAAAGAAGAAAAATTCATCTAACCACAACACTTAAAAATAGACTTTAAAATGTACATGCATTAATTTTTTTTTATGGAAAACATAAAATATTTTCAGAAAATTTAGCTTTGTAACATGATTGGAATTTATTTCAGCAATCACAATCACCCAAAAACTTATACTAGAGCAGTAATTTAATTGGATAGTACCCCCCCACACACACACTTGATTTACAATGTGTAATAGAAAATTAAAATCTTTAAAAGAATAAGGTGGAAGGACACAAACTAGAAGATCAGGTGAAATGAAAGATGTCACCTGAGATGGATTGTTGTGTGGTGGAATGTGATGTCATCTTATTATTTTCCTACAAAAGGAACTTCAAACATTTATTAAAGAAAGACAAAACAATTGAAAAAATAAAAATAGAAAGAAAACTAAAAGATTTTTTGTTTAACCCCCCAAAGGGTGCTGTATTTAGACAGTCCACAATTGGACAATCTTTGTTTCATCCCCAATTAGATGGTGGATTTGGATTCTTACTCAAAAAACACCACTAAGAAGTGAGGTAGTCAACCTCATCTAGAATCTCCTAAAAATGAAACAAATCATATGATGTGTCTTACATGGAAAAAGACAAGGTATGTTGAGTTGGTTCAGCCTACAAAATAGTGGAAGAATCATTAGAATGAAAATAACAATTGAGATCATCGCAATAAACATCAGATTTTGATTAATCCTCCAAAAGTTTCCCAGTTTCTTCAAATTCAATAGGTCATATCTCCTACCATCCCTCAAAATAATTCTCATCTTGGGGATTTTTTTTACTCAGACTTGCTTAAACCTCATCAACCTCCTCCTCAAATATCGGTAGGATGAGTTCTTCTCTTTGAACATATCCTACATAAAACTCAGGGAAAAGGTGTAAAAATTCTTTTAGTTCTTCAGCTAATGCTTTCATTATAGGTCACCTTAACTCATTATAATCTTCAATAAGTTCAAGGAAATCTTCTTCACTCAAAATTTCAATTTTGTTCCCTGAATTTATAGGCAAGGAATCCTACCATGTCTTCTAATCGTTGAGGAGGTTTCATCATCTTTTTATTTTTATTTTTTTAAGTTGAAAATTGGAAAATGGAGAATCACTACAACGAACTTGCCTTTCGGAAAACAACACCAATTTTTGATAGTCTGTTGTTTGAACTACCAAAGATACATTTATATTTCCCTAGATATAGCTTATCACCTAACCCGGGGGTTGATCTCAAGAAGGCAATGTGTTTATCTCGATGTGTCTTCTAAAATATTTGTGTGTTTTTATATATTTCGAAAGTAGTAGTAAAAGAAAACATGAAACAATGATGACAAAGAACAAAATAAAATGATAACATAAGAAACAAAGAATAGAAATATAAACAAGAAGAAGAAAAGGAAATTCGGTGAGAACAAAACTAGTTTCAGAATTGTTGACCTCTCTACTACCTATCACCAACCTAGAGGATTTTACTAAAAACACTCAACCTCACTCAATGTGTGCTTGATTTCTCGACACAAACACCTCTATCTCCTCAAATAGTAAATAATCATACACATAATCCCTTCTTGCACATGAGAGCTCTTTGTGCTTGATTTCTTGACACAAACACATCTATCTCCTCAAATAGTAAATAATCATACACATAATTCCTTCTTGCACATGAGAGCTCTCTGGATTGTGAAATGAATCACAAGTTGAAATCACATTCTCACCGAGTGTCTTCTATGAAAAAGTGATAATCAAAAGTTCAAAAAACCACACAACCTCTCTTAAGATTCTCTATTTATCATATAGTAGAAGAAGAGGAAAAAATAAAAAAATAGAAGAACTAGAAAATCGTCCTTCTGAATGAGTGTGCAGCCGCATCTCCTCACTTAACGTTTGTAATTTTTCATGGGTGAAGAAGAAAGTGAGGATCGAAAATAAATTCGATCTCCAGACATCTTTAAGCTTCGCCTCCTGGAACTAGCTCAGCAAATTAGTCCTCCATGTCTGGAGGCTAAAGATCACACACTGAGAGAGAAAACATGAAAAAAAAATTGTGAATTAATGAATTAATTCATTTTGTTTTTATTTAAATTCATTTAACTCTTACCTGTTTCCGTTTGTTTTATGCGCACTATTTTTTCTTTTGCTCTCCCGTATACTTTGGGGTGCCACTCTGGAAATCCCGTATGTTTTTCTGGCCCTTGATCTCATTGCCGCCAAAGCTATCCTGGTCGTCCGCTTGTTTTGAACGGCCTGGCTTTGTGGCAGCCTCTCCGTGGCTTGGGCTGTTACGCGGTTACGGTTAGCAGGGGGTTTCATCACCCCTGTGTCGCCCTCTGGTCTGAATAACACAGACAGATTCAATAATTTTCTCAATCTGGGTGATTCCTCGGTGTTGGAGATCTTCATTCGCTCAAACCAGATCCAGGCGACTCCTGCGGCTTCTTTCATCCTCAGCAAAGGATAGATCCCTTGGCCTGCCGATCCCCACATCGTACGCAGTTCGTGGTGGAGCATCCTCGGCATCCTTCTTGTGAAGATGTGCGGTCAAGTTCCGGATTCGAAGACTGCAAGTCCAGACCTGCTGAGTCCTTCTCTCGATGAGTTCTGAAGGTTCGAAACGTTCGATCTGAGTAACCTCAAGAGAACAGGACAGCCGGGCATAGTCCGGCTCTGTAAGTTTTTCTTTTCGGTTCCAGTTTCTTGGGTTATTACACCGGTTCGTTAGATTGTTTACTGCTGTTTCTTTATCACCATCTGCTGTAAATCTGTGTTGGTTCATGTTGGTCTGCTGTATCTTGTAATCTGGTTCGTTTTCTTTTGAGCATTAATAATAAAAGCGTGGGTAGGGTGGTGTTCTTGCCGTGCAGTAGGACCCAACGGGTCCGAAGCACGTTAAATCTACTTGTCCCTTTTATTTTCTGCACTGCTTCATGTTGTCTTGCTTGTTTGATCTTTCGTGCACGACTCCAGTGATCCGGTTCCTTTTGTGGTTGCTTCGGAATTACTCTTGTTACTGTCCAGCCACCACAACATGTGGTATCAGAGCCATATCTGGCTGTTGTGCGTTCTGTTTACGTTTCAGTATTTTATGCCTTTTAGGTTCTTGAAATTTTCACATCCTGTCTTGCTGCCTTTGCTTACAGATTGACTAACATTGTGAAAATTGCATATTGCTGTAAACCCTCTGTATCTTTTCTGCTTCAAAATTGGTTCCTTGTTCTGTTATAGATTAATTGGCTATGTATGTATTTTAATTAGCATCCCTTTGTATATTGTTTACAAACCTGCTGAATCTGTCATTTCTATATTTTTTCACAGCTTTATTAAAATCCAGTTTACAGGTTTTGGTTCATTGTCTAGCTTGCTCTTAGTTGTTCTTTAAATTGGGTTTCTGTTTTATTTCCGCACCTTTGTATCTGTTTTAATTCTACCATTTTATATTGTTGTCCTTTAAATCACTTTTAAAGACCGAAATCATTGCCTTCACCAAATATTTGTTTTCGTTTTTCACTACACATTGTGCAAATTTATTTCTAGTAAGTATTGGCCGGTCTTTTGGGGGCGTACGCTCTCGTTGTCCCCAATTACTTGGCATCGAACTTGTTGTTTATAAATATGTCTACAATGAGGTATGAAATCGAAAAATTTGATGGAGATAATGACTTCAATTTATGGCGTATTAAAATGAGGGCATTATTAGTCCAACAAGGTCTCATTGATGCCCTATCTGGGCCTACTAAACCCATAACAACTGTTAATGAAGCTGGTCAAACCGTAACCGAACACCAACCGATCCCTAATGACACTCTAGTCAGAGCCCATAGTTCCCTTTTACTGTACTTAGGAGATAAAGTCCTTAGGGAAGTGGCCTTCGAGTCCACTGCTGCTGGAATCTGGCTCAAGTTAGAGAAGCTCTACATGACTGCCTCCTTAGTTGGTAGGCTCTATAAGAAGCACCGCATGTTTACTTTCAGGATGAGACCATGCTCTTCCCTGAAATCTCATCTTGACGAGTTCAATAAAATCATGCTTGACTTAGCTAATATAGATGTCACAGTAGATGACGAGGATCAAGCTATTATTCTCCTTATCTCTCTAGACCATAGCTACAGCACTTTGGTCGAGACCTTGATGTATGGTCGTGACTCCTTGACTCTTGAAGAGGTCAAGTCTGCCCTTCTGTCTAAGGATCTTCATTCAAAACCCAAGGCGAAAGGCGAGGCTGAGTTCACTAGGGGTAGAGCTCAGGTTAAAAGCAAAAAGAAACACTTTAGCCGAGACAAAAGTAGCAATAGTAAAGAACCAAGGCACGAGCGAAAGTCTAAGAATAGCGATAACAAAGACAGAAAAGTTACCTGTTTTCATTGTGGGAAGCCCGGGCATATTAAGCCCGAATGTAGGAAGCTTAAGAGAGAGCAAGAGCGTGCGCATCCCACTGACCAGTCTCTCATTGTTGACTCTGGTTATGACACAGCCGAAGTTCTAAATGTGTCCAGCCACACACTCGACCGTGAGTGGGTCCTTGACTCTGGCTGCTCCTTCCATATGTGTCCCCACAAAGAGTCCTTCTTAGAGCTGGTCGAGAAGGTGGAAGGGGACGTTCTATTAGGGAATAACAAGAGATGCAAAGTTGAAGGAAGGGGATCTGTTCTGATAGAATTGGATGATCATTCCCTCGTCACCTTACTTGATGTAAGGTGGGTCCCCATCTTGCAACGAAACTTGATCTCCCTAGGAGTCCTAGATCAAAAGGGATATACCTTTAGATCTGAATCTGGTACTATCAAAGTATCAAAAGGATCGCGAACCATCATTAAAGGATCCCTTGTGAATGGTCTATATGTCTTGAATGGCATGACTCATTCAAGACAGTTGGGTAGTGTTTATACCACGAACACTGACAACACTATGCTCTGGCATAGAAGGCTGGGGCATGTTAGCTCCAAAGGGCTTGAAGAACTCAGCAAACAAGGATTGCTGAATGACATCACACCTGCAAATCTCCCGTTTTGTGAGGATTGTGTGATGGGAAAGGCTAAAAGAGTGACATTTAATAGATCTTCCTTCAAGGCAGCCGCCCCCCTTGATTACATCCATTCAGATTTGTGGGGGCCGGCCAGGACCTCCTCTCATGGTGGAGGCTTCTATTTTGTCACTTTTATCGACGATCACTCCAGGAAAGTTTGGGTATACATCCTCAAAAATAAATCTGATGTTTTCCAAACATTCAAAACCTGGAGAGCCACCGTCGAGAATCAAACTGGGAAGAGAGTTAAGACCTTGAGGACGGATAATGGGCTTGAGTACCTGTCCACCGAGTTCATTCAATACTGTGAGTCTGAAGGTATCAAGAGGCACAGAACTGTTAGGGAAACTCCCCAACAGAATGGACTAGCAGAGAGGATGAATCAGACTATCCTTGAAAGAGTCCGTAGCATGCTTGCTCACTCCGGCCTCCCTAAATCCTTTTGGGCCGAGGCCACAAGCACTGCTGTGCACCTGATTAACAGGTGTCCCTCCTCTGCGAATCAATTCATTACTCCGGAAGAACTATGGACCGGCAAGCCCCCATCATATTCCTACTTAAGGGTCTTCGGGTGTACAGCCTATGCCCACATCAAGACTGACAAACTTGAGCCTAGAGCCCTCAAGTGCATCTTTGTTGGTTATCCCGATGGAGTTAAAGGATATAAACTCTGGGTGGATAAACCGGGATACCAACGATGCATTATTAGTAGAGACGTTGTCTTTCATGAGTCCTCTGCTCCTACGACCAGGATTGACACACCTGACAGTTCTGATCCAGACTTTCATAAGTCTGATGAACATGAGTCATCTACTCATGTTGAGACTGATGTTCAGTCTATTCCTGCTCCTCCTCAGCCCACTGATGCGGCTGACTCTGAGATGAGTTCCGGCTCAGACTCTGATTCTGAACCTTCCACCGATCATCAAGGTTATCAATTAACCCGAGATAGACAAAGGAGGGTCTCTAGACCTCCTGCTTGGTTTAGCCAGTATGATATGGCATCATATGCTTTTCATGTGGCCCAGGATCTCATCGATGATGATCCTCAATCGTATAGGCAAGCTCTAAAAGATAAGGATTCAAAGCATTGGATCATAGCCATGAATGAAGAGATGCAATCTCTAAAGAAAAATCACACCTGGACTGTTGTTCACAAGCCTGTGAATGCTAAAGTGATTGGGTCCAAGTGGATTTATAAGAGAAAGGAAGACAACACAGAGGGAAATAAAGTAAGGTTCAAAGCTAGGCTAGTCGCCAAAGGATTTCTTCAGAGAGAGGGAATCGACTATGCTGAGATCTTTTCCCCCGTTGTCAAACACTCTTCTATTCGGCTCTTGTTAGCCTTCGCTGCCTATCTCGATTTGCACATCGAGCAACTTGATGTTAAAACTGCCTTCTTGCATGGGGATTTGAATGAAAAACTCTATATGAAACCTCCTGATGGTTATTCAAAGGAATTCAATTCCAACAAAGTGTGCCTTTTGAATAAGTCCCTGTATGGTCTAAAACAGGCATCAAGGCAATGGTATAAGAAATTTGATTCCTTTATGTTAAATAACCAATTTACCAGGAGCCAGTATGATGCTTGTGTCTACTTCAAGTCAATTCAAGGTTATATGATTTACCTTCTGCTTTACGTAGATGACATGCTTGTCATATGTAAGAATATGAGTTTTATCACTTCAATTAAATCCCAATTGAAAGGCAACTTTGAAATGAAAGACTTAGGTGCAGCTAAGCAGATTTTAGGTGTTGAAATCATTAGAGATAGACCTAACAAACTGCTATACTTATCTCAGCATGCTTACATTTTAAAGATCTTAAAGAGGTACATGTTTGAATCTCTCAAACCTGTGAATGTACCTCTTGCTCAACATTTTAAATTGTCTTTAACACAAGCACCCACTGCTGATGATGACGTGCAATTTATGTCTAAAATTCCATATGCTAGCATTGTTGGTAGTATTATGTACTCTATGATTTGCACCAGACCTGACATTGCTTTTGCCATCTGCACCCTGAGCAGATTTATGGCCGCTCCTGGGAAGCCCCATTGGCATGCTCTCAAATGGCTTCTCAGATATTTATCATGTTCATCTAATTTGTCTTTATGTTTTGGTAAAAATGTTGATACTTCTAACACTTTGGTAGGCTTTGTAGATGCTGATTATGCAGGTAACATTGACACCAGAAAATCATTGACTGGATACGTGTTCACTGCCTGCGGTGGGGCTATCTCATGGAAGTGCAACATGCAGTCCGTTGTTGCCCTCTCCACCACTGAGGCCGAGTACATAGCACTCACCGAGGCGGTAAAGGAAGCCTTATGGCTTAAAGGCTTGTCTTCTGAACTCAATCTTTATGATTCAACTATTAATGTTTTCTCTGATAGTCAATCTGCATTACATCTGTCTAAAAATTTAGTTTGCCATGGAAAATCAAAGCACATAGACATTAGATTACATTTTATTAGAGATGTGATAGAACATGGAACCGTGTGTGTCAATAAGATACACACTGATAAAAATCCAGCTGATAGTTTGACTAAAGCTGTAATTTTATCAAAGTTCAAATATTGTCTAGATAGTTTGAACTTGGTTCCTGTTCCGTAGCCCTAGGTGCAAGAACATCCCTGAATATAATTAAAAATGGTGGAGTTTTGTGAATTAATGAATTAATTCATTTTGTTTTTATTTAAATTCATTTAACTCTTACCTGTTTCCGTTTGTTTTATGCGCACTATTTTTTTCTTTTGCTCTCCCGTATACTTTGGGGTGCCACTCTGGCAATCCCGTATGTTTTTCTGGCCCTTGATCTCATTGCCGCCAAAGCTATCCTGGCCGTCCGCTTGTTTTGAACGGCCTGGCTTCGTGGCAGCCTCTCCGTGGCTTGGGCTGTTACGCGGTTAGGGTTAGCAGGGGGTTTCATCACCCCTGCGTCGCCCTCTGGTCTGAATAACACAGACAGATTCAATAATTTTCTCAATCTGGGTGATTCCTCGGTGTTGGAGATCTTCATTCGCTCAAACCAGATCCAGGCGACTCCTGCGGCTTCTTTCATCCTCAGCGGAGGATAGATCCCTTGGCCTGCCGATCCCCACGTCGTACGCAGTTCGTGGTGGAGCATCCTCGGCATCCTTCTTGTGAAGATGTGCGGTCAAGTTCCGGATTCGAAGACTGCAAGTACAGACCTGCTGAGTCCTTCTCTCGATGAGTTCTGAAGGTTCGAAACGTCCGATCTGAGTAACCTCAAGAGAACAGGACAGCCGGGCATAGTCCGGCTCTGTAAGTTTTTCTTTTCGGTTCCAGTTTCTTGGGTTATTACACCGGTTCGTTAGATTGTTTACTGCTGTTTCTTTATCACCATCTGCTGTAAATCTGTGTTGTTTCATGTTGGTCTGCTGTATCTTGTAATCTGGTTCGTTTTCTTTTGAGCATTAATAATAAAAGCGTGGGTAGGGTGGTGTTCTTGCCGTGCAGTAGGACCCAACGGGTCCGAAGCACGTTAAATTTACTTGTCCCTTTTATTTTCTGCACTGCTTCATGTTGTCTTGCTTGTTCGATCTTTCGTGCACGACTCTAGTGATCCGGTTCCTTTTGTGGTTGCTTCGGAATTACTCTTGTTACTGTCCAGCCACCACAACAAAAATATATTTGCAAACTGAGAAAATACAGAAGAAAGAAGGTGGAGAAGAAGAGAGATGATAGAGAGAGAGAGTCCATAAAAACAGAATGTGGAGTACTCCCCTTAGATGTTGGGGACCAACTTATTTACAAAATAAAAGAGAAAAAAAACACAAGAAAAAGTATATGACAACATAATACACATGACACACCCCAAGGTTGGTCTTTATCTTAGCTCGGTGATAGTCTAGTGAACCAGAAAAACTCATCAACAGATTGCATTCAACCTTGTGTGGAGGCTTCATCTCCAAACAAATTCTCATCTCTCCACAACTTTAATTGAAAGCTTCATTGAATTATCAAACATGCGATACTGGTAAAATTCAAGAGTCGGTGTAAATCACAACAGTTCTTCCCTCTGCACATGCCAACTTGGTCCCTGTCTTATCTCAGTAATTATTACTTAAATTTCAAGCATTAAATTCCAGAATCCACAGATCTGCCTGTTGTGCTCACAAATTTGGGCAATCATTCTCAGCCTCAACTCATGAATACCAGCTCAAGATGAACAAATCTACCTGTCGTGCTCACAAATTGGGGCAATCATTCTCAGCCTCAACTCATGAATACCAGCCCAAGATGAAGAATAGTTCTCATATCCTTGCTTTGGCCTCAACAGTTTCGATTCATGTCGAGCATGACACCCCTACCGAAGAACTCGGCCTGCACAAAAAGTCATGAAATGAAACTCAACTGTAACATGCAGTCAATCACCATGTTTGCAACCACAATCAACACCTTGACCATGACATTAGAGAACATGAGCTTCCCTAACCTCGGCTTTGAAACGAAAACCTGCAAATGGAGAAATCCAACCAGAAAATAGAAATCAGCGGCAAAATTCATCGCAATTCAACCCAGGTCACCACCATCACCACTTCAGGACAATTCCACACGAGCTCAGAAATCAATTTCATCAGCGGAGAAGCGTCAAAATAGCTTCACGCCATCCTCAAATCACATTCGGCCGGTCCTGACATGGAATCATCCAAACTTGAATCTTCAAATGAAACTCAATGCAACATCATCGCCACTCCTTTACAACATTGACGATAGTTGGGATTGAAGAACCTTCAACAATGGCGGTGACATGGATCTACAATTTCGGAGATCCTAGTCCGGTAACAAAGATCAGCTTCAAGAAATTCCAAGGATCATCGTCTCCAACAGCTCGACCGCAGCTTGGAAAGCAGCTTCGAACCAAATGCCAGGTCAGCCTCGTCTTCCTGATTCAACCCGAAACAGCGATATCAACCTGAAATCAGTCATACAAATCATCAATCAGGTGAGGTCGAACTCCCGATTCGTCTTCTTTGACTCGGTCAGAACGGCATGGGCCTCGGCTCTGGTTCGACGTCCGGTTTGCATCAGCTGTAATCTTCATCTTATTTAATGAGGATAATGTCACTTGTAAACCAAACATAAAATAAAATTAATGGATTAAAAATCCATCAAAGATTCAGATAAAAATTCATTTGTTAAGTAATTAAAAACATTAGTAAATGATTAAATGAAATAAATTCAAACTTATTACTTTGAAATGATTAAATATTATGAACCAAATGCACAAAATAATTAACTGGTTATTTAATTAACAAAATAATGAAATGTCAAAAAAATTGAATTATAATTTAATGTTAATTTTTTTAAAATGAATAAAAGAAATGAGATTGAAAGTTAAAAAAATATATTAAATAATACATTAATACCAAAAACAAAAAAGGACAGATATCTAAATGCGCAAATCACAAAAATAAATAGTAAACAATGACAAGATATAAACAACAATTAAACAAATGATAAATAAAGAAAATAATAATAAATAATTCAAAAGTTGAAAATTTGATAGTTTAAACAACAAAACAAACATTATTATTAGTAATTTCATTAATTTAATAAATCTTTGAATAATTAACCATAAAACGATAATTAGTATAAGAAACAATGTAGACATTAAAATACATAATTAGTATAAGAAACAATGTGGCAAAACACATGAAATAAAGACCACATCACTCTTCCAGAAGAATATTCTAAAGATCTGAGTCTTCTTTGAAGTTATTCGCACTGAAACAGGTGTTATATTAAGCTAACCCTTTTCACGAAATAAAATTTTCTTTGCACATAATTCTTTAATTAACTATTCTTCTCCATGAAAATCCCTTCCTACATGAACACTTTTTTTCATGTACTACTCCTACAAGGACTTTCCTAGGCATATTGCCCTACGTGATCTGCCTCACACACTCCTCCTATGTATACTTCTCTTCCTCTTCACATACTCCTCTGCATGTATTCCTCTATGCTTACTTCTTTGTGCTTAGTCTCTACACTTAGTTCCATGCTCTTATTCCTCTACGCTTGGTCCTATGTGCTTAGTCCTCTATGCTAAGTCTTCTATGCTTACTCCATTTCACTTACTCCAATTCCCTTATTCAACTTCATTAAATCCTTTTTGACTTCCCCAAAATTACAACAATAATCTTCCGAGTTTATCTTTCTCTCTTCCTAATGAATCGATCCAGGTTCCTTATATAAGAAAACCCCTCTAGAAAATTTACATACTTACTAAAATGTCCATTAACCTACTAAGCAGTCCACATACATCATTTGTAGTTTTCATACTTACTAAGAAGAAACATTTCATTTTCCAAATTTCTCTGCCATATGCCAAATTCTTGAAGAACCACTTTGAGAAAACAAACTAGAACTTTTTCAACTAGATTTATTAAAAAAAACAACTACCAAAAATTTATGAAACAACACCATTGGATATTTTTCCAATAATACCCTCCTTCAAGTTTGTTGAAAGCACTTCAAAACCACTTAAAACTTTTTTTTAGATTTTTTTCACACTTTCTTCTTCGAACACCACATAGCTTTTTGCAACTCTAGATAATGATTAAATACTTACTCAACACATACTCTAATTCCACATGAGTCTAGATAAGCTTGAGAATCAAGAGTAGCATGAAGAGTTTATTAATGAATAACTTCATTCTTGGTACCATTTAATGGATCTTTCTTGATACCAAATGTTGAATCGATTTAAATTGTTGCACATAGAGTGTGTCTCAATAAGACCACTTTGTTAACCAATCCCGGTGAAAATATTTCTTCAGAAACCCAAAGTGACCCTTTCATGATATGTAGTCAATGACTGAATAGCATTGACACTATCATGGTTAAACCCCCCTACATCCATTCTCCCAATGATTAAACATAGAAGTTCTCTCCTCTCTTTCCTCAACTTTACTCATTTTTATTACAGGTATGAGTAATATCACCCCTTTCATTTAAAATATTTTCCCTCCATTTCCAATTAACCTAAAGGTTAATCCTTTTTAATCTACAATGCAACATCCCAATACTTTATGAAAGAAACACGATGTTCGATAGCATACATGATACACCACATTGAGCTTAAACGAACTAAAAATTATTATTTAAATGTTACCGTTATAACGCAGCTGTTAGAATGACGGGTATGAACAAGATTAAATGAATTAGAAAAATATGGTTTACAAAAAATAGATATATATAATTAATTATTTGGTGAGCAATTAATTATAAATGAAAATAAAACCCTTTTTAAAATAAAAGATAACATTTTTCTAAAAAACTATTTAAATGTGCACAAGTGTATTTTATACCAGAAAATAAAAAAAACACCCTTTTTGGATTATATATATAATATATTCAATCTATTTTTTAAAATTCATTTTATGTTTTTCTAGATTTGATATAAGAACAAATTCAATTTTATGCATAAAAGAACTATTTTTCTAAAAGGCAGTTTTGCCGCCTTTTGGTGACACACTTGTTTTAAATCTAGTTTTTGACACTTTTATAGATTTTATTTCACAAAATAAACCTCTTATTTTAAATCAGAATATCAAAATTTACGTTGGTTGAATTTCTCGTATTTTTCTGATACGTTTCATGTTTTAATGAATAGTGAAAAAATACTGCATTTTAATTGAAAACTGCTTTTTTATCAAATTTATTTGTAGTATTAAATTATATATTTGAATGGTTTTAAATTATAATTAGATAAATTCTTTATCATTTAATCTAAATTAGGTCATTGGAATCAATTTCACATTGAATTTGGATATAAAAACATTTCAATCTTTTGAACGTTTTACTTTAAAAATATGTTTTCTCGATCCATCAACAAGATTAATATTAAAGTAATTTTAGCCAATTTTGTGTTTTGAATTTTGAAAAATAGATTCCATATTTTGATTTAGAAGGTCCACATTTAGTACATAGGCTCCTTTTATTTTTGTACATTATGAATAGTAACTTCAATATATTTTTTTATTACCATGGTTAAGGGTAAATTGGGTAATTAAAGGTAAAAATAATATTAGAAATATTATAAAATCACCCTAACACTTTTCCTAATTTTAATGGATGAGTTATTTTTGACCAAAATCATCCTTTGGTCGATTTTATGATCTCTTGGATCCACTTGAATTACTTTAAGCCATTTATAGTATTTAATTCAAAGAAAAGCCAATTTTGATATACTTTTGTTTTTAACAAATAAAATATTTTTAGTATGAGTTCATATAAGAGATATGTTCTACTATAAATAGTATTTTGAAAGCTAAAATTTTTATCTTCATTATGATATTTTATTTTTAATTTTTAGGTTTGAAATAATTAAATGAAAGGCTTTCACAATGATGATGTAGTAATTGTTTTATTAATGAAAATATCAAATAAATGATATTAAAAATATTAAAATAAATATAATTTGATATAATTAATGTCATAAACAATTTTTTTAGTTGAATTTGATTTGTTAGTGATGAGTTAAAAGAGTTGGTTCAAATATATAAAGTTGTTATGATATTTTAAAAAAAGTCAAATAATGAATAGATTCAAAATTGTCATAAATGATATTTTAAAATAAACAATATATTATTAAATGATATAAATTTCATAAAAATATGAAATTTGGACAACTAATTGGGATAAGGTTGAAAATTTAATCAATTATCCATTTTTGGTTTTTTTGGATTTTATAGTAACAATATTAACCCTCAAAGTGTAAATTACATGATATCACGGTAAGAGTTAAAAGAGTTAAATAAAGGTTAAAACAAAAAGATAAGGATTAAAAAATAATAAAAACTTATCTAATTTTAATTGGATGAATGGATATAGACCCTTAAACATCCTATCTTCAAAATAAATTAATTTGGATCCATTTGGAATAGAAAATTAATTTATATTAATTTAATATTTTGAAGAATTCCATGAGCACCCCTCACCTCTCCTATAAAATGGTACCCATTATTCTCATTTAAATACACTTCAAAACCTATTTGGTTTGAAAAATATCTGCCAAAATTCTTTCCTAGAATCCCTCCCCACATTCTAGATCCCTTATCTTAGGCAGAACACCCTCCTTAGAGGTGTTAAGGTATTAATTAAAGGAGATCGTTCGAAGAAGAGGTATCATTTTTAATTTAAGTGTTTCTATTTTATTTATTCTTACACTTCCTTCAAATTGTATTCAACCATGATGAAATAATAACTCCAATATCCTAAATATAATTAGATTTTATTATGTTAATATCATTACCTATATCCATCTCTTTTTCCATCAAATGAGAAATGAATTAATCGTTCATGCGTACGACGGACTACCACCTCGTAAACCGATATAATTTGTTTTCCATAACCATCTATCAAGACTAGTTATAATGATGAAATTAATGTTTATATATGATATTCATGACATATTTATCATTATGAAAAGATAATATATCATTTTTTCTTACCTTTCCATGCATATAAAAATGATAACGTCGTTCGTGCGTACGTGTGAACTATTACCACTACAAAGTGATGTGATTCGTTTTTCATCACCACATAACATAAATGATATATATAAGTATATTTAAATTATTAATATGATATTAATTATATTATTATCATTCTGTAAAGATAAAATAATTCTCACCCTCTTTCCATAATGATCGATAAAAAATGGAAACATTACTCGTGTGTATGTACGACTTACCGTCTTCATGATTGTAACGTAATTCATTTCTCATATCCATATGTGATGGATGGATTTAAAAGTATAATTTATATATAAAATTTATTATTATGTCAGTAATATTATTCTAGAGGTGATAGATTAATGACCACTTTTACTATAGACATCATACCAAAGTCATTTTGGAATCAAGTACCAAATATCGTCAAAACGTCCGAAACAAAAATGAATAAATAAGTAATTGTTATAACATGATAATAAGTCATATAAAAGGAATAATAAACTTTAATAAGGTTCTCTATAAATTAAATATTTATCCTAAGTTTATTATTCTGGAAGATAAATAACATAGGTGACGAATCAAACTCAAAGTAAGGGACTTCATCTCAACCTCCTTTCATTGAGGTATATTTTGATGTTAAACACCCACCTTATTTTATGAGGTGCATATAATACCCGTTTTACATATCATATCATGAATTTATTTTAATTTTATTATTTTTTTTAATTTTTTTTACTTCATGGTTCTTATTATTCAAATGTTTCAAAGTGGTATGAGATACTTTGATTTTAAAATATCTTTTCAAAATGTTTTAAGATTTAATTTCAAATTATTTTCCTCCATGTCAATATTCTTGATATTATTTTATATATAAAGTAATTTTATGTCTATTTTTAATTTAATTCAATTGTTTTCAAAAATAAACCTTTTACCTACTTTATACGGAACATTTTGAAAAATGAAAAAAGTATTATTCTTTTCTTAACATACACGATGATAATGAATTTTCTACCATCAGGTTGTGCTATGTTTATGTTGTTGGATGTAATGGGTGTTAAACAGAGAGTAAATGTGAAGTGTGTTAAACTAGAAGGCTCTTCACCTTCTGAAATGACTATGGCGATGTTGACTGTTTTCATGTGTCGTTTGTTTCCTATTGTGCTTAGTAGTTTCCTAGGTAGAGACGAAATTAATAAATGAACAGTTTAACAAAGAATAAGAATTGGTTAATTGAATTGGTTGAGGGTATGATTTGAGTTTGGGGTTTGTTGCAAAGTGGATTTCATTTATCAACATCCTCAGTGACTATTGTTGATGTTGATTAATGCAAGTAGAGGTAACAGTTTCCATGAATCACATAGGTTGGGCTTGAGTGTTTGGTATTATACATATATACATGTATTTCCTTTGTGATTTCTATATACACTACACCCTAGTTGAGCACTATGTGCCGAACGCCCCCATTGTCACAGGAGAGGGTGTCTTTCCCAAATATCCTGATGGGAGGATGGATGGTTGGACACCCGCTCTTCCCTGCTCCCTCTTCTAGGCAGTGATATCCCAAGATTCTTCGGGTAGGTTGTGATCCATGAGGCCCAGGTGTGTGCGGGCGAGTTGTGTTTCCCAGGTGTCTTCGGGATGATATGTGCTGTGTTCCCAGGTGTTTTCAGAATGTGATGTGGTATGTGACCCAGATGTCTGCGGGCGAGATGTAGTTGTGAGGCCCATGTGTGTGCGGGTGGGATGTGATGTGGTATGTGGCATAGGTGTTTGTGGGTGAGATGCAGTTGTGAGGTCTAGATGTGTGCAGGTGGGTTGTGACGTGCTTCTTTTGGAAGAGGTGAGAGCTTCATAACGTTTTTCGTTAGGGTGTGAGTGCGTCTAATCAGTGGGAAAGTGGTGTGAGGTGCCCTATCATCGATGTGCTTACTATATTACTTTATTTGACTCGTGTTACTTGGTGAGTGTGTTTTGGTGAGGTGGAGATGGCTATAATACCTTGTTAGGTGTTGTTGGTTCTTCTGTTTTCTCGTAAGAGCATTAGTATGCTTCTCCCACTTATGCACGAGAGACTTTAGTTTTTCCTAAGGAGTATACTTGTATGTTCACCCTACGTTATAAAACTGCTTTCAAGTTTCTAGAAAGACTATGTGGACTGTGTTTGGCGTTACTAGCTCGTACTTTGGGATAGTTGATGTGTCGTTGCATAGCTTTAATTTTGGGTATTTACTTTGGAGTTTATTTGTATTTGTAGCAGTTTTGTTTTAAACATGCATGTGGTTTTCTTTTATATATATGTCTTGGAGTTGTTTTGAGATTGATACATATTATATCCCGATCTTGTTTACTATAAAAGGGTAATGCCACCCATTTTATGAGATTTGTATACCCTTGGCGTTGGTCGCCACCTTGGGGCCTACCGGAGACGGGACTGAGGGGTCATTATATCTCTTTCTCCATTTCCATCTCAGGAGGGGCATCTTTGGAGGGAGGGGGTTGTAACATGAGATTTGGATCATACCCTACTTACACCCTTGTGTGTAAGTAGACTTGGTTATGTTTGAATCGGGTACAAGAAATATGTTTGAAGATGGTGGTTTGGATTGCAAGTAGACTTCCCTTACAGGTGTTGTGGTTGTGTCTTGAGGACGATGTTCCTCTTGTTGCATGGTAATTTTGGGGATGGTGTCTTGTTCCCTTTTTGTTTTATCCCCCTTGGGTTTTGTTTAAATGTTGTAAACATTGAATCTGAAAATTGTTATTCCATGTTTGGTTATGGTTGTTCAATTTTTGTTTATTTATTATAGTTGGTTGTTTATGATTATTTACATGGGTGAAATCATTCCCAAGTTGCATTGTTGATACCTAGGCACTTTTTTCCAACCTGTGGGGATCGGGAATTCCCTTCGGGCCATGCCACAGACTGGGCCGGGTGTCAGGTTGGATGACACTCCGGCTTGGTTCGTGACATGGGGAGTTCAATTCAAGTTTCTCCAACGTGAAGCTTCTCTTGGAACATGAAAAAAAAGTTTCTGCTTTAAAAAGATGAAAAATTCATCTCACCACAACACTTAAAAATAGACTTTAAAATGTACATGCATTATTTTTTTATGAAAAACATAAAATATTTTTAGAAAATTTAGTTTTTTAGCATGATTGACATTTATTTTAGCAATCAAAATCACCCAAAAACTTATACTAGAGTAATAATGTAATTGGATAGTACCCCTCCCCCACACTTGATTTAAAATGTGTAATAAAAAATCAAACTCTTTAAAAGCTTAGGGTGGAAGGAAACATACTGGAAGACTAGGTGAAATGAAAGATGTCACCTGAGATGGATTGTCGTGCGGTGGAATGTTTTGTAGTCTTATTATTTTCCTATAAAATGAACTTAAAACATTTATTAAAGGAAAAAAACAACAGAAAAGCTAAAAATAGAAAGAAAACTAGAAGATCTTGTGTTTAACCCCCCAAGGGGTGATGTATTTAGACTGTCCACAACTGGACAGTCTTTGTTTCACCCCCAATCAGATGGTGGATTGGGATTCTTATTCAAAAAACACCACAAGGAGTGAGGTAGTCAACCTCCTCTATGATCTCCTAAAAAAGAAACAAATCACTTGATGTGTCTTCCATGAAAAAATACAAGGTATTTTGAGCTAGTTCAACCTGCAAAATAGTGGAATAATCATTTGAATGAAAATAACAATTGAGACCATCACAATAAACATCATATTTTGATTAATCCTCCAAAATTTTCTCAGTTTCTTCAAATCCAATAGGTCATATCTCCTGCCATCCCTCAAAATAATTATCATCTTGGGGATTTTGTTTTCTCAGACTTGCTACAACCTCCTCAACCTCCTCCTCAAATGTAGGTAGGATGAGTTCTTCTCTTTGAACGTATCCTACATAAAAATCAGGGAAAAGGGGTAAAAATTCTTTTAGTTCTTTAGCTAAGGTTTTTATTATAGGTCACCTCAACTCATTATAATCTTCAATAAGTTCAAGGAAATTTTCTTCACTCAAAATTTCAATTTTTTCCCTGAATTTATAGGTAAGGAATCCTACCATGTCTTCTAATCATTGATGAGGTTTCATCATCTTTTTTTTTAAAGTTGAAAATTAAAAAATGGAGAATCACTAAACAAACATGCCTTATGGAAAACAGTGCCAATTTTTGATAGTCTGTCATTTGAACAACCAAAGATACATTTATATTTCCCTAGATATAGTTTATTGCCTAACCTAGGGATTGATCTCAAGTGACTCTTCTAAAATATTTTTGCGTTTTTATATATTTTGAAAGTAGTAAAAGAAAAGATGAAATAGTGATGAAAAAGAAGAAAATAAAATGATAACAGAAGAAACAAAAAAGAGAAATATAAACAAGAAGAAGAAAAGGAAAGTCGGTGAGAACAAAGCTAGTTCCATAATTGTTGACCTCACTACTACCTATCACCAACCTAAAGGATTTTACAAACACTCAATCTCCCTCAATGCATGCTTGATTTCTCGACACAAACACCTCTATCTCCTCAAATGGTAAATAATCATACATAAAATGCCTTCTTGTACATGAGAGCTCTCCTAATTGTGAAATGAATCACAAGTTCAAATCACATTCTCACTTAGTGTCTTCTGTGAAAAAGTGATCATTAGAAGTTCAAAAAATCACACAACCTCTCTTAAGATTCTCTGTTTATCATCTAAGAGAAGAAGAAGAAAAAATAAGAAAAGAGAAGAACTAGCAAACCGTTCTTGTGAATGAGTGTGTGGTCGCAACTCCTCACTTCATGTTTGTAATTTTCCATGGGTAATGAAGAAAGTGAGGATCGAAAATAAATTCGGTCTCCGGGTAGCTTCATGTTTCTCCTCCTGAAACTAGCTCGATAAATTAGCCCTCTATGTTTGGAGGTTAAAGATTACAGCCTGAGAGAGAGAACATGAACAAGAAATTATTTACAAACAGAGAAAATACAGAAGAAAGAAGGTGGAGAAGAAGAGAGGGTAGAGAGAGAGTCCACAAAACAAAATGTAAGGCACACCCCTCTGATGTCATCGGTGACCAACTTATTTACAAAATAAAAGAGAAAAAACACATGAAAAAGTAAATGAAAACATAATACACATGGAACGTCCAAAGGTTGGTCTTCATCTTAGCTCAGTGCTACTCTAGTGAAACCAGAAAAACTCATCAACAAATTGCACTCAACCTTGTGTGCAGGCTTCATCTCCAAACAAATTCTCATCTCTCCACAACTTTAATTGAAACCTTCATTGAATTATCAAACACGAGATATGACACTGTTAAAATTCAAGAGTTAGTGTCAATCACAACAGTTCTTCCCTCTGCACATGCCAGGTTTGTCCCCGTCTTATCTCACTAATTATTACTTAAATTGCAAGAATTGAATTTTAGAATCCAAAAATCTGCATGTTATCCTCACAATTTTGGGCAATCATTCTCAGCCTCAACTCATAAATACCAGCCCAAGATGAAGAATATTTCTAATATCCTTGCTTTGGCCTCAACAGAGAAGCTTCAACTGGGTTACCCAGTTTCGTTTCATGT
The DNA here is from genome assembly GCA_963277665.1 of Viscum album. Lineage (NCBI taxonomy): Eukaryota > Viridiplantae > Streptophyta > Magnoliopsida > Santalales > Viscaceae > Viscum > Viscum album. Next base: position 402,633,136 of record OY728126.1, read on the forward strand.
TGAGCATGACACCCCTTATCGAAGAACTCGGCCTGCACAAAAAGCCATGAAATGAAACTCAACTGTAACATGCAGTCAATCACCATGTTTGCAACCACAATCAACATCACAACCTTGACATTGGAGAACATGAGCTTCCCCAACCTTGGCTTTGAAACGAAAACCTGCAAATGGAGAAATCCAACCAGAAAATAGAAATCAGCAGTAAAATTCATCACAATTCAACCCAGGTCACCATAATCACCACTTCAGGACAATTCCACACGAGCTCAGAAATCAATTTCATCAGCGGCGAAGCATCAAAATAGCTTCACGCCATCCTCAAATCACATTCGGCCAGTCCTGACATGGAATCATCCAAACTTGAATCTTCAAATGAAATTCAATGCAACATCATCGCCACTCCTTTACAACACTGACGATAGTTGGGATTGAAGAACCTTCAACAATGGCGGTGACATGGATCTACAATTTCAAAGATCCTAGTTCGGTAACAAACCTCATCTTCAAGAAATTTCAAGGATCATCGTCTCCAAAAGCTCGACCGTAGCTTGGAAAGCAGCTTCGAACCAAATGCCAGGCCATCCTCATCTTCCTGATTCAACCCGAAACAACGATATCAACATGAAATTAGTCATAGAAATCATCAATCAGGTGAGGTTGAACTCCCAGTTTGTCTTCTTTGACTCAGTCAGAATGGCATGGGCCTCGGCTCTGGTTCGACGTCTGGTTGGCATCAATCTTCATCACTTTCGGTAGATCAAACTTGTCCACGAGGTTTATAGTCGTCGCTCATGTTTCATTTTCAAAAAACAGCTAAGTTAAAATTATTTTTAAAAATACGCCTCAAAGTCGGCTTTGACGATGGCGCCTCTCCAAAAATATAAAAAAATTAATTAATGATTTTTTTTAAAATTTACATATATATATATAAACAAAACAAAACAAAAATAAAATTAAAATTAAAATTTTTCACAGAATTTATCTACTATTTAAAATCCTGCAGTACTGTCATTACAACAGTCTGGATTCTAATAGAAACTCTAACCCAATGCTCTATTTTATAAGAAGGCTTACCCTGGAAAATCATTTTGCATTTTTGATGTGAGATTCTGGTTCTCCCTTTCCTATGCAGAACATTCTGCATTTCTGATATGAGATTCTATTTCAAGTACGTGACTTTGAAAAATTATAAAATATAAACTATAAGACAAATATAAATGAAACGTAAAACATGAATTAAACATATAAGAAATAGTTGAAAACAAAAATAATTTCCTAAAAAATGTATGGAAAATAATTTATAAGGTTTAAAAGACACCTACTTGAAACTTAAAAATGTTTCAAGTACGTGACTTTGAAAGCCTATAAAATAGGAGTTCAAAACCAATTGGGCGCAGGTACTGTAGCAGCGGTGACACTGTAGCAATGACAGATACTGTAGCGGCGGCAGGATACTGTGCGGTACTATAGCAGGCGAGTACTGTAGCAGTACTATTCATAGAATGGGGTTTGGGCCAAAATTTTGGGCCTACGGGCCATGTAATGGGCTAAATGCCCATTGGACCTTCGGGTTATTTAATGAGTCTCCCTCTACCCAGTTAAAAGAGGAATTTGATTTGATTTAATAATAAATAAGGTTTCGACCCCAACCATTTACAAAAAATATAAAAAAGATTTTAAAATAAAAAGAATTTCGTAAAAAATGTTGATAAAAAATAATTTATAAGTTTTCAAAGACACCTACTTGAAACTTAAAAATGTTTCAAGTAGGTGACTTTGAAATTCTATAAAATATAAACTATAAGACCAACATAAATGAAACTTAAAACATGGATTAAACATATAACAAATAGTTGAAAATAAAAATAATTTCATAAAAAAGGTTGATGAAAAATAATTTATAAGCTTTCAAAGCCACCTACTTGAAACTTAAAAATGTTTCAAGTATGTGCATTTGAAAGCCTGTAAAATATAAACTATAAGACCAATATAAATGAAACTTAAAATATGGATTAACCATATAATAAATTATTTAATTATTTAATTAATATTACTAATAATTAATTATATGATAATTAATTAGTTAATTAGTAATTATTAATAATTAATTAGACAATTAGTAATATAATTATTAAGTATATAATAGTTAATTAGTTCATTAGTAATATAATTATAAATTATATTTATTCATTATAATTAATAATTAGTAATTATTAAAAATTATTATATAATAATTAATTAGTTAATTGGTAATATAATTATTAATTATATAATAGTTAATTAGTTAATTAGTAATATAATTATAAATTATAATTATTCATTATAATTATTAATTAGTAATTATTAAATATTATTATATAATAATTAATTAGTTAATTAGTAATATAATTATTCATTATAATTATTCATTATAATTATTCATTATAATTATTCATTATAATTATTCATTATAATTATTCATTATAATTATTCATTATAATTATTCATTATAATTATTAATTATTAATTATTAATTATTAATTAGTTAATTAGTAATATAATTATTAATTGTATAATAATTAGTTAGTTAATTAGTAATATAATTATTAATTGTATAATAATTAGTTAGTTAATTAGTAATTATTAATAATATATTATATAATAATTTATTATTTAATTAGAAAAATAATTATTAGTTATTTAATAATTAATTAGTTACTTTGTAATATAATTATTAATTATATAATAATTAATTAGTTAATTAGTAATATAATTATTAATTATATAATTAGTAACTAGTTAATTAGTAATTATTAATCATTAATTATATAATAATTAATTATTTAATTAGTAATATAATTTTTAATTATATAATAATTAATTAGTTAATTTTTTGAGAAAGATAGAGCCAAGACCCTTTTTATAATTAGTTAATTAGTAATATAATTATAAATTATAATGATTCATTATAATTATTAATTAGTATTTATTAAAAATTATTATATAATAATTAATTAGTTAATTGGTAATACAATTATTAATTATATAACAGTTAATTAGTTAATTAGTAATATAATTATTCATTATACTTATTAATTAGTAATTATTAAAAATTATTATCAAATAATTAATTAGTTAATTAGTAATATAATTATTATTTATAATTATTCATTATAATTATTCCTTATAATTATTCATTATAATTATTCGTTATAATTATTCATTATAATTATTAATTATAACTATTAATTATAATTATTAATAATTAATAATTAATAATTAATTATTCATTATTAATCAGTTAATTAGTAATATAATTATTAATAATATAACTATTAATTGTATGATAATTAGTTAGTGAATTAGTAATTATTAATAATTAATAATATAATAATTAATTAGTTAATTAGTAATATAATTATTAATTATTTAATAATTAATTAGTTACTTAGTTATATAATTATTAATTATATAATAATTAATTAGTTAATTATTAATATAATCATTAATTATACAATTAGTAATTAGTTAATTATTAATTATTAATCATTAATTATATAATAATTAATTAGTTAATTAGTAATATAATTATTAATTATATAATATTTAATTAGTTGATAAGAAGTTACAGGCTCTCCTCCCGATTTCTCTCCTGTGAACATGGCGTAACCCTAATGCGGCGCGGCTCTGCTCCCTCCTCCCGATCGGAGGAGGGAGGCTTGCAATCTCAGACGCAGAAAAAGAGAGATTCATACTTGCCATTCACAAATCCTGATTCTCTTCCTCCCTTCCCTAGGGTTTCGTTGTCCCCGAAAGTCCCCAATTTGTTTCAGGATGTGCCGCAGCTCCCTCTATCCTTGACGGAGCTCAACTGCGCTGCAGACCTTTGCAAGTTCACCCTGGTTGCTAAGTTTCGCCATCATCGACCATCAGTTGATGAATTTGATCATTTTATTTCTGGTTCCTGGAAGCTACAGGAGCATGCGGTTGTTGGGCTGCTTGATCGGCGTCACTTTATGATTTGTTTTTGATCAGAGGAGGACCTTGTCGTCGCCTGGTCTAGGGCATCCTGAAGATGCAACAGAGCTTCCTTCCTTCTATTTCGTTGGTGTTTTGATTTCCATATGCGGCGCGACCCATCAACAATCGCAACTTGGGTCAGTATTCCTGGTCTCCCTCTTTCCTTTCAAAATCCATCTATTTTGTGTGTTATTGGAAATATGATTGGAAGATATATTTGTTCTGATTGGAGAACGGAGGTTTTGTGTTATCTTGTTTGTCCAAGAATATGCGTTGAAGTGGATGTTGTGAGGCCACTTGTGAATTGGGTTTGGATCACGGACGGGGAAGAATTCCGGTGGAAGCAGGAGGTTATTTTTGAGTCTTGGATGAATTACTGTGTCAATTGCCGTTGTTTTGGTCATCTTGCGATAGTCTGTCAAGGCAAGAATGTGACTGGAAATTTGAAAGTAGTGGAATTGGGACCTGGTGGCTCTGGCAACAACGGTATGGAGCAACTGCTGGTGGAGGTTCAGCCTGAGACTTCTTTGCGTGGGCGAACTGGTAGCAGTATAAATGAGGGGAAGGCTTCATCGTCAGAGGCCATGAAGTGCGCTGGAAGGGTGGTTTCCTGTGAGCAGGGAGGGAAGGTTGATGGGTGGTCTCATCTGACTGCGGAAGGTGAAGCTCTACAGACTACAACATTTGCAGCTGTGGTGAAGGCAGTGCCACCTGCAGTGAATCCCTCTGTGAAGAGAGTGTTTGAGACTCTGAAATCGGATCTTGGGGGCTGGAAACGGCCCTTGCCTGATGTTAATGGAAGTGGCCGATTGCAGGTGGATAATGTTCCCATTCATAATCAGTTTGAGATATTGGAGACCGAGAGGAATCCTCTCACAGAGGAAGGTTCGCAAAGGTATGAGTTTGAGAATATATAGCTTGTTTCTTATTCCCAACCTACAGTGAGTAAGGTTTCTCTTGGAAAAGAGTCCCTGGATGATTGTGGCAATGAGCTCCCCCTTCAATGCCTCAAGTCGATTGATGTGCAATCGCAATCGGCAGGAGGAGGATGTTTATATGCTTCAGAGGGTATGCTGATTGAAGGAACTGATGGATGCCAAAATTTTGGTTTTGTGCACATCACTGGAAGATGGGGAAATGTCTTTGACAGTGACAGAGAATTATAATGATGTTGCCAGAATATCCTATAGTGATATTGTTCAAAGTGAAAAAAATAAACTGTCTGCATGTGAAGGTGGTATGAATGCTCCAGGAAAAAGGCGACCGAGAAAAGATTACTCCTACCTACCAAACCCAGTTATCACCAGATCATCCTCCAAGAGGGAGAATTTTTCGAGGGCTGTCAATGGTGTGAGGAAGGGAATGCAATCTCCTACGATGTTTCTCTCGTTGTAAAAGATGAACCTGATAAGGAAGTATGCTAAGGTTCTGAATCACTATGAAAACTCGGAGTGGGAATCGGCTACTACGGACGAAACTTTTCATCAGGAATATGGTGATGGGGACGATTTCTATGATTAGTAGTTGTCTACTTTGTTGTGCTTTTCTTGCTTACTGTACTTTTTCTTTTCATTAATAAATGGCCAGAGGTCTACCTCTGGCTGAGCTTTCATGATAATATTTAATTAGTTAAATTTTTTAGAAAGATAGAGTCGAGGCCCTTTTTATAATTAGTTAATTAGTAATATAATTATAAATTATAATTATTCATTATAATTATTAATTAGTATTTATTAAAAATTATTATATAATAATTAGTTAGTTAATTAGTAATAAAATTATTAATTATATAATTATTAATTAGTTAATTAGTAATATAAATATAAATTATAATTTTTTATTATAATTATTAAATTATAATTATTAAATTATAATTATTAAAAATCATTATATAATAATTAATTAGTTAGTTATTATATAATTAATTATTAATAATTACCAATTAACTAATTAATTATTATATATTTAATTATTAATAATATTAATTAAATAATTAAATAATTTATTATATGTTTAATCTATGTTTTAAGTTTCATTTATATTGGTCTTATAGTTTATATTTTATAGGCTTCCAATGACACATACTTGAAACATTTTTATGTTTTAAGTAGGTGGGTTTGAAAGCTTATAAATTATTTTTCATCAACATTTTTTATGAAATTATTTTTATTTTCAACTAGTTGTTATATGTTTAATTCATGTTTTAAGTTTCATTTGTGTTGGTCTTATAGTTTATATTTTATATACTTTCAAAGTCACGTACTTGAAACATTTTTAAGTTTCAAGTTGGTGTCTTTGAAAACTTATAAATTATTTTCCATCAACATTTTTTACGATTTTTTTTATTTTCAACTATTTTTTATATGTTTAATCCATGTTTTAAGTTTCATTTATGTTGGTCTTATAGTTTATATTTTGTATGATTTCAAAATCACATACTTGAAACATTTTTATGTTTCAAGTAGGTATCTTTGAAACCTTATAAATTATTTTACATCAACATTTTTTATGAAATTATTTTTGTTTTCAACTATTTATTATATGTTTAATCCATGTTTTAAGTTTTATTTATATTGGTCTTACAATTTATATATTATAGACTTTCAAAGTCACGTACTTGAAACAAAATCCCACATCAGAAATGCAGAATGTTCTGCATAGAAAAGGGAGAACCAGAACCCCACATCAGAAATGCAGAACGATTTCTAGGGTAAGCTCTCTTATAAAAGAGAGCCCTGAGTGAGAGCTTCTGTCAGAATTTAGACTGTTGTAATGGCAGTACTGCTGAATTTTAAATAGCAGATAAATCCTGCAGAAAATTTTAATTTTAATTTTATTTTTGTTTTGTTTATATATATATATAAACAAAAAAATAAATTAATTTTTTTTTGGTTTTAGTGGAAAGGCGACATTAGCGATGTCGCCTTTGGGACATATTTTTAAAAATATTTTTAACCCAGTTATTTAAAAAAAATACTTTTTAAGAAAACTTATTAAAAAAACTCTATCTTATTTGATGAGGATAATGTTAGCTGTAAACTAAACATAAAATAAAATTAATGGATTAAAAATCCATCAAAGATTCAGATAAAAATTTATTTGTTAAGTAATTAAAAACATTACTAAATGATTAAATGAAATAAATTCAAAATTATTACTTTGAAATGATTAAATATTATAAACAAAACACACAAAATAATTAACTGGTTATTTAATTAAAAAAATAATGAATTTTCAAAAAAAAATAAAAATTGAATTATAATTTATTGTTAATTTTTTTAATGAATAAAAGAAATTAGAATGAAAGTTAAAAATATATATTAAATAATAAATTAATATAAAAAACAAAAAAGGATAAATATCTGAATACGTAAATCACAAAAATAAATAATAAACAATGATAAGATAAAAAACAATAATTAAACAAATAATAAATAAATAAAATAATAATAAATAATTCAAAAGTTAAAATATTGATAGTTTAAACAATAAAACAAACATTATTATTAGTAATTTTATTAATTTACTAAATCTATGAATAATTAACCATAAAGCGTTAAATAATCATTAATTGAATAATGTAGACATTAAAATACATAATTAGTAAAAGAAACAAAGTGGAAAAACACATGAAATAAAGGCCACATCACTCTTCCAAAAGAATATTCTAAAGATCTGAGTCTTCTTTGAAGTTATTCACATTGAAACGAGTGTTATATTAAGCTAATCCTTTTCAACAAATAAAATTTTCTCCGCACATAATTCTTTAATTAACTATTCTTCTCCATGAAATTTCCTTCCTACATGAACACTTTTTTCCATGTACTACTCCTAGAAGGACTTTCCTAGGCATATTTCCCTACATGATTTGCCTCACACACTCCTCCTATGTATACTTCTCTTCCTATTCACATACTCCTCTGCACGTATTCCTCTATGCTTACTCCTTTTTTCTTAGTCTCTATGCAACGCTCTGTGTTTTGAACCAAATGAAAAAGTGAAGGAAGTTATATTTTTCCATTAGCTGGGCAGGTTGGTTTTAAAACCAAGCTTCAGAACATTTTTCTTTCTGATAGTTGACACTACAATATGTCTTTTAAATAAATTGAATTAAATTAATTAGATTAAAATTTAAAATAGAAATAAATTAAATGAAGGGTGAAAACCATCTTTTCCACTTCAAAATATTCTATGAAATATTTTTAGAGTTAGACGCCGAGTCAGCATAGGATTCCGAGACCAATAGACCCTCAATGTTGATAGAATAAAAATATTAAATATATTTATTCATACGTGTGTGTTTCTTTAAAAAAATGATATAACCCTCAAACGGTCCATCGTATGAGAAATCTAAGACCACCGTTATGTCCAGAACACTGGGTTTACCCTAGGTGGTGTATAACTTTGATGTGGTCAGTTGTTTGGAAACATCACATGTGATAATACCCTCTTTATTTTTAATTAATTTATTATTAAATTTTTTATATAATAAATAATTATTTTCTCACCAATGGTGCGTCGTATGAGAAATTCAAGACCACCGATAGTTCAAGTACGTGGGTTTTACCCTAGGCAGGGTATAACTTTGGAAGCATCAGACGTTTTGTCAAATCACACCTAAAGATAATTTAATTGGGTTATAAATATTTTTTTTGGGTGGTTAGAAATAATAATAATAATTTTATTATTAATATTATTATTTTCGTTGAAGACAAAAAATAAAAATGTACTTCCACAATTAATAAATTGTGTCACGGTGTAAATAATAAGTGGACAATGTAATAATTATGATACTATTAATTATGAAAATTAAATGCAAATGTGCAATGAATATTAATTTATTAGGTGTTACCTATTTTTAATGGTTGTTGTCGTTAAAATATTAATGGTCTCATTGATGGGTTGTATTACATAATAATTATTTTAATTATTGTTAATATTATTAGATTGGGACAAAAACATCGATGTATATATATATATATATATATATATATATATATATATATATATATATATATATATATATATATATATATATATATATATATAATGGGTGTATATATATGGGGATTAAATATATATGTAGTTATATATACATGTATGGGTGTATACATATGAATATATATGTGTGTGTGTGTTTGTCAATATATATATATATATATATAACATGTATATATATATATATATATATATATATATATACGAGTGGATATTTATTGTTGGGTTAGATAAAATATTATTAATTGTCTACATAAATGCTTGTAATATCTCGGTTTAAATCAAGGTATGGACCATTTAAAATTTTTAGTCCAAGTTCTTAAAGTGACCCAGAGCACGCGCATGCGCACCTTGTTGTGGGTTCTGGGCAGCTATTAAAATTAATTAAATATTTTCTCGGGCTTTATGTAAAATTTTTACGTTGCACCCTAGTGCAACATTCGGGTTAAAAAGTAATTAAAAAGGGATTAAAAATAAATAAAAATAATTTTATGGAAATTAAAATAATTGGAGGGGGATAAAAATAAATAATAAAATAAAAGTGGTTGGAGAAAAAAATTAAAAAAAGTTAAAATGGGGTAAACCCATTTTTATTAATTATTTTCTTTTCTCCCACCATTTTTTATTATTTTATTTTATTTTTAGTTTTATTTTTTCTTTATTTTCTTTATTTTCCTTTCCTTTTCTTCCCTCCCACTCCTCCCCTGCGTCGCCCCATGTAGCACCCCACCATTGTGGTGCGCCTCCTCCTCTCTTCTCCTCCTTCGGAAGCCTGTTGCGACTCCGTCTATCATCTGTTTTCTTCACTGTCAATTTCACAGTAAAGACCTCAATAAGGCTAACCTCACGCACCAAGAATTGTACGATCTCCTTCTCTATTCGTCATGCGATCTGCTGCGAAAGGTTTTTACTCAAAATTGGGGATTTTCTAAAATCATTTCATTTCTTCCATTTTAGGTCAAATAAAAGATCATCAGGAAGTGTAGGATCTTCTAAGAGTACGAGGTAGGGCGTCTACTCTCTTTCCACTTGTTTCGTTGCATCTTTGAGATCACACATTGTGCCGATCGTTGGTGCCTACCGACGATATTTAATTTTATCTATTCTAAATTAATTAAACTGCTATGTTTAAGCACTACACCCTTTTCTGAGATAATCTAAACTATCTACATTATTGCAACATCATTGGATACCCCTTTGGGTGTGCCAACGTTCTTGGTCTCATTTTCCATTAGCCCCGAATAATTAAATTATTTAATTGCATGTGTTGCGTGACCCCCTTTAGGTTGAGCTTTAAATTAAATAAATTATTTTGGATTATTGTGAACCATGAACCTTGAACTTTGTTGGTTATCTATGCCTAATTATTTTTTCCTTGTTAAATTATTAACCTACCGTGCCATTATAAAGTGATATATGCATTTTTTCTGCTATCGCTGATAAATTGTTTTAGTTGTAACTGCCTGACTAGAATGATCATTAGTATGTGACTTGAGTTGCTTATATTATTTTGTTACAATTATAAATGAAAACCCTGTGATATTTTCTTCCTTGAAATCTAATTAAATTTAGGGTGGTGATACAACATTAGTTTCGTATTAAGGACTACACAAGGACTCTCTGTTCCTGACCGGTTACACATTACGCTAGGGAGACGATGTCTTAGACTTTTCCAGATGAGGGTTTCCCTAGGTTTCTAAATACTCATGAGTGATACTAGTTCCCAAAGGGACATTCAAGGATGGCCCCATTGGTAAAGTGGCTACACCATGCCTTGGGTGATATTTGGCCCTTTATATGCGATATCGGGATAGACTCATGATAAAACCATGCTTCGAGTGATACTTGGTCTTTCAGAAGATTTCCTTGAACGGTTTTGATGGTATTGGATAAATCGAAGGATGTACCATAGTAATACCTTTGGGATGAGATCAGACTCCAACTCTCAACTTGAGCATAATAATAATGATAATGTGTGAAAGGTTATTATTAATACTACTTGAGTTCCATGTGAATTGTGATATCTCCTGGTTCTTTGAAGCACACTTTCTTGACACATAAATTAGATCCAAGCTAAAGCACAAGCTTGAGGTATATTCCTTTTGTCTTCCTTATGTTTTTTCAGCCTTTATATATATATATATACATCCTTCTTATTACAGGCACCGTATTCAGATTCCCAGATTAGGCCGAAGTAGGTGATATGGGACGAGTTCTATTTAGAACTCATACCAAGTTATATTTATTTTATTATCATTATTTAATTTCTTACATTTATCATATATTGGAACACTGCTTTTTTTTACAGCACGAAATGGAAAGGTTTAGACACTGTGGGTGCCGACCTACTGGGATTTTATCTCACTCCCTGCTCGGGCACCATTTGGTACTCGAGTAGACTTTATGCTCACATGTATGGATAGCGAGAAGCATGCTGCTTCCGGTGTTTGAGTGTTTCTTGCTTCTAAGGATGGAGATTAGAGGCATATGACCAAGTGTTTTCTCGAGATGCAATTGTTTCTTTGTGTCGTTTTCTTTACATCTTTGATTGCATGCTTGTATTTATGTTTTCTGAACCTTTACTTTAGTACATACATCATAGCATGGCATTTTTTTTTGTATCTGGTTTTATTTATTAGCTTCCACACATATTATTTATTCAGTTGGGATTATTTATTTGCTTCTACTGTAGTTTTATTATTTATATGCTTCCGCTATTTGTTATAAATTTATGTTTCTTCCGCTATATATTACCTATTACCTATGAGGGAATAGTCTTCCCTATAGACACGTTAAAAAGGACCTTGAAAGCCTCTGGAATTTGGGGAGATGCGCTTGAGGTTATGTGACCCACCGGTCCGATCACCATCTTTGAGGTGAGCCAGGTCGGGATGTTACAAAATGGTATCAGAGGTCGTTATTTTCCTTTGTCTTACTATTTTGGGTTGGTAGACAGGATACTAGGAATGTGTTGATGCTTGGTTAATAGCCGTGCCTGGGACTAATCACCCCATGTATAGGAAATGACCAAGTGGTCAGGGCTGGGAATTGATGCTCATGATTTTCAATACTACAGTTGATATGATTTCACCTTGAGTGATTGGTGTAATTTTCGCTGCTTATGATTTATGAAATTTATGGAAATTTACCCTTGTCCTGGTTTGGAGATGATGAAACATAACATGTATCATATTAGGCATATAGAAATACACATGTCATGCATAATACCATGCCATGTAGTTTTATTTAGGTTACTTACTGATGTGATTGAGCACATTGAATGTCATTCCATGTCTTGTATTTATTTAGCATTCCTGTTAGATACCACGTTTTAGTGATATATTTAGCATGCTAGCCTATTTCTATGCTGCCTGTTCACTAGTATGTTTGCCTTCTATCCTGCTTCTATGCTTATTAGCATGTCTCTATGATTAAAATGTCATGCTTCTGTGATTACAAAATGTTTCTCTTTTTTATCTACTTGTAGTGACATGCTCACTTGTTTGATATGTAATTGGTTTCTTTTGATAAAATCCATTGCTTGTAATTAAATGAGAGCCAAATATCACCTATAAAGTGTATGGGAGCTTTATGGATTGATAGATGGCTGGCCATATGACTGGATTGTTGAACACATACATGTTGTAATATGAAATGGTTTAAAATGTAAAGGGATTTGAAATAGTACATGTAGTGGTGTCCTCTGTTTAAGAACCTTTTGTAAGGTTAGATAAAATATTCTTTGAGTTGCCTTGGAATGGAAGCACAAGAATTTTCCACAGGAACTCTTTCTTTTAGCAATGACTTAGATGATCGGCTTTTGAACCTAGTGACTTATTTTAAGAGTGACCTAGTGTTAGTGTTGACACTTGTTCTTCATAAGGAGATAACCTATGGTAAGTAACACCTTTAGGACTTAAAAGTCTTGATAATACTATGATTTTTTTCCTTTTTGGTGACATTCAGGTCCCGTTGTCTCCAGTTGGACCCCTTGCTTAAAATGACTCCCTTGTTCGGATGGGCGGTCATTTTTTCCTTGACTTTTGTTTCGGGCATGGGCATCAGGTAATGCTCATTTTCAACAGGTTGGACATGCCTTGGGCATGGTCAGCTACTTCATAAGTCATTTGACTCTCTCTTCTTCACAGTGATGGATGACTTGGTACTTTTTCATCTGATTTGAAAGTCATGTTGCTTCTGTATCACCTTGGAGTAGTATGTGTTCAAGTACATGGTGTTGTTGAGTGCTTAATGTTGTTAAAAAATAGATGAGTTCAATGTAATCATTAAGCCTTATGCTGTTAAATACGTCTCGGGTCATATCCGTAGTAGAGTGACTTGTGTGTTAAAGGAATAAAGTTCATCCCAATGCCTGGGATGACTTCTAGAGACTTGGGTGTTTTGACACGCCAGTTAGTTTGGTTGGGTTTTCATTCCAATTGTTTAAATGTTTGCCTTTATGGTGGTACTAACCTAGTACACTTTTGAGAAACTAGTCTGTCTCTTCTTTTTGATGATTAGAACACTTCTAAAACGGAGAGTGTCATGTAGGTTATGTTAAATACATTTCCTTTTGGGTAGAAGGAACACAACCAAAGATGACCATTAGAGAAAGTTTGGGACAACTTAAATGTTGTGAAGCTTGTGAACTTTAAATCATGTCGGTGCTTTCTTAGCAACACGACATCAATGTGGTTGGTGGTGTATGAAAAATTTGAGTAATGTCATTGGTTGTGGGTATACTATAGTGGTTAAGCCTGAACGATCATGAGATGCCTCAGGTGGTAAAGTCTTGGTGATCGGTTAATGACGGCGCATCGACAGGTGAATCCAAGTTTCACCTAAGGTATCGACCAATAGTGGTTTGACTAATATTCTTGGTAATAGTCAAATCATATTAGTGTAATCTTCCTTAAGTGATGAGCATGTACCCTATCTTTCCTCTATCCTTGATGCACTAAGAGAGTGTCAACCTAACGCCATGATAAAGATTTAAAAGTTTTTGGGAAGATTTAGTGGTTTCCCAGTGTTTCATGCTAAACGTGTGGTTATTATTAAAGCTTGGTTTATATTGAGTGAACCTTGGATTCCCGTGTAGTAATTACTTGGATGAAATATTGAACACTAGTAATTTCATCTAACTTGACTGCCAGGATGCTGCTGCTATGGGCTCATTCAATGCTCTGATGTGGACGTTTTGGTTTTGTACCAACATCTCACATTGGTGGATGTGGATGCAGTGAATGCAAGATAACTTGAAATAATACATCGTAGCTTAGTTTATAAAAAAACTGACCATCTAGGCCTAGCATCTTCCTGAATAGTTGGTCGAAGTGGATCGACTAGCTGTCTCTCTTGTTCAACAGAGCGATCAGTGAAGGACTGTCTCTAGCACATCCTCAGATAAGATGAGTGCAGTTTGGGTCGGCTAGGGATTTTCATGAAAAGATGGCTCGACTTGGGATTTTAGGTCAATGTGATTAGACTGTTTTATCCATTTTGGAAATCACATGAGAAGCGTCGCTAGAATGCTTAAGGGTGTGTCTTGTAGGAAATTATGAAGGTGGAAGGTGTCGGGACTCAGAATTTCCCCTTTCTAACATTAAATCCTAAGGTGAGAAGTAACTTTGACCAGATGTTTAATGAGATGATGACATGATCGTGTCTCTAACTAAACGAGTTTGGATAAGTACTATCTCAGTGCTTCAGTTGGAAAATGAGTGTTGACTCATATCTTAATGGCTTAGGTGTTGCTTACCTAACCAATGTTTGGACGTGCATTGGACATTTGGAGATGCAACACAACCTTTTTTATGAGACTTCATGACCCTGTAGATCGGGTGGGAGTTATATTTTTCCTGAAGGCTTCTCAGGGATAATAAGTTCTAATGTGGGAAGGTTGTAATGCCCCGTGTTTTGAACCAAACAAAAAAGTGAAGTAAAATAGATTTTTCCATTAGATGGGCATGCCGGTTTTAAAACCGAGCATCATAACATTTTTCTTTCTGATAGTTGACATTGCGATATTTCTTTTAAAGAAATTGAATTAAATTAATTAGATTAAAATTTAAAATGGAAATAAATTAAATGAAGGTTGAAAACATTCTTTTCCATTTTGAAATATTCTATGAAATATTTTTAGAGTTTGACATTGAGTCATCATGGGATTCCAAGACTAATAGACTCCCGACGTTGGTGGAATAAACATATTAAATATATTTTTTCATACATGTGTGTGTTTCTTTTCAAAAAAATGATATAACTCTCAAACGGTGCATCCTATAAGAAATATGGGACCACCATTAGGTCGAGAACATTGGGTTTACCCTAGGTAGTGTATAAATTTGATGTGTGTTGGGTGTTTGGAAACCTCACATGTGATAATACCCTATCTATTTTTAATTAATTTATTATTCCATTTTTATATAATTGTTGGCACCAAAATTTGGGATGAATAAGAAAAAATGGAAAGCATTAAGGGATGCCTCATGAAACCCGTTCGCGGAGCCCCCGGGGTCCCGCACCGGCGCAAAGCTCCTCCTTCGCGAAGCTGCCGCAGAGCAAAGAGGCGGGATGCTTAGTGAACCCCTTTGATGTTCGTGAACCTACCACGGAGCGAGGCAGCAGGATGCTCCGCAAACACCTTTGATGTTCATGAACCTGCCACGAAGCAAGGAGGCGGGGTGCTCTGTGAACCGATTTGACGTTCGTGAACCCGCCGCGGAGCGAGAAGGTGGGCTGCTCCGCAAACCCCTTTGACGTCTGTGAACCTGCCGCAGAGTGAGCTCTATCTTCGCACCAAGCGGGCTCTACTTCATGACACCTATCCCCTATAAATAACCAACTCTCCCCCCTTAAAATGGACGGTTACGCCACCCCTTGGGTGTCCGATCGCTCCCATTTCACAGAGCTCCCAAGCTCCGCGAAGTGATTCCATTCACGACCTTTGTGAAAAAGGGAGCACCTTCAGGTTGCTCGAGGCTCCCCGAGCAGCTTTCCTTCACAAAGCTGCTCCGTGAGTCCATGCTCTATGAGCAGCTTCCTTCACAAAGCAGCTCCACGAGTCCATGATCTGCGAGCAACTTCCTTTGCAAAGATGCTCTGTGAGTCCATGCTCTGCAAGCAGCTTTCCTTCGCAAAACTGCTCTGCAAGTCCATGCTCCGCGAGTAGCTTTCCTTCACGAAGATGCTCCATGAGACCCCATGATTCACGAGCCCCTTTGCTCTGTGAAGCTACTTCATGAAGACCTATCCTTTGCGACGCTCCCACCTTCGTGCTCACCGGTCCATACCACGGGGACTGTGCCCCCGCCCCCCCTCTTGGGGTCAATGTCGGTCCCTTCACCACCGTCACTAACCCCCATAAAAAATGGAGAGTCACACCACAAAATTTTTGGGTCAGGGTGTCAGAATTTTCCATTGCGCCCTTATGCGCACCTAACTTTCACCTATAAAATACCATGATTTGAGATACTACTCCGCACATCATTAAACACCTTGAGTCGACATATTTCTATTGGTTTGTTTCCCATGTTGTAAGTTGAAATTATCATCATAAATTCCCCAAGTACCTTGAGTTAAACCATTCCTAAAGTAACTCATCCAAACCCCATTGCTTGGATCATATACCAGGTTGAACCAGAAAGGGCCGCTCTTACGTAAGTCCCAACACCAGACATTGCTAGGTGCCTTCTACCCAAAAATCCTATCTACATGACTATAAAATGTAGTGAAACCTATGTTCCAAACATAGGATGCCTCTTGCTCCAAACAAGATATGCCTTATGCTCTAATCATGAGATGCCAAAAGTCCTATCTACATGACTATAAACTATAGTACGCCCTATGTTCCAAACATAGGATGCTTCTTGAACCAAACAAAATATGCCTTATGATCCAAGCGTAAGATGTCAACAGTCCTATCTATATGACTTTAAACTGTAGTACACATTATGTTCTAAACGTAGGATGCCTCTTGCTCCAAAAAAGAGATGCCTAATGCGCCAAGCATAAGATGCCAATAGTCCTCTCTACATGACTTTAAACTATAGCATGCCCTATCAATCAATAATGGGATGCCTCTTGTTCCAAATAAGAGATGGATTATGTGAAAATCATAAGATACCTCATGCCATGATTAAAGTGGCATAATTTCAAGAGCATTGGAATCCGTTCAAACATTCCATCACTCCACCTCACGCTTTTCGTGTCCTTCATTCGGATCTTCATCCTCTTCCATGTCTGAAGGGACCCCCTAACAGCCTGGTCCCATGCCGCATCGGCTCACCTACCATCCTAGGCCAACGCCATTTAAGAATTTGGACAACACTTTGAGTCAGGTCTTGTGTTTCGAACACGGTCAACAGTCGACCCTCATTTGTTTATCCCCATTTCAGGCTAACGTGATATGAATACTGTGTTTCGAACATGGCCAATAGTTATCCTCCATTGCCATGCCACCCTCATTGCATTCCGAATTTTGGGCATGTGATTCACACTTTTCATCTCCCTTTGTTCGGACTGATTCCAACGCCCCTTGGTGTTATCCCAATTCTGCACTTGCACATAAAAGTTGGGACCAATTATATACCTCAACCCACCAGTGAGTTAGGATTCCCTCATGGCCAAACATGAGGAAGACATTACGGGAAAATTCTTTACGTAAGCCCCATCCACCATTACCGCTCCATAGGGGCACCCAGGCAGCTTCCTTGCGTAATCCCCATTCCCCATTGCCGCTTAATAGCGACACCCGAGCAACTTCCGTGCGTAAGCCCCATTCACCATTGTCGCTCTATAGCGACACCCGTGCAGCTTTCGTGCGTAAGCCCCATCCACCATTGCCGCTCCATAGTGGCACCTGGGTAGCTTCCTTGAGTAAGCCCCATTCACCATTTCCGCTCCATAGCGGCACCCGAGCAGCTTCCTTACGTAAGCCCCATCCACCATTGCCGCTTCATAGCGACACCCATACAACTTCCTTGCGTAGGACCCATTCCCCATTGCCGCTCAATATTGGTACCTGGTCAGCTTCCATGCATAAGCCCCATTCACCATTGCCACTCCATAGCGACACCCAGTTGACTTCCATGCGTAATCCTTATCCACCATTGTCACTCCATAGCGGCACCCAGGTAGCTTCCTTGCGTAATCTCCATTCACCATTGCCGCTCCATAGCGGCACCCGGGAAGCTTCCTTGCGTAAGCCCCATCCACCATTATCGCTCCATAGCCTCACCCGAGCAGCTTCCTTGAATAATCCCCATTCCCCATTGCCGCTCAATAGTGGCACCCAGGCAGCTTCCGTGCATAAGCCCCATTCACCATTGCCGCTCTATAACAGCACCCGAGCAACTTCCTTGTGTAAGCCCCATCCACCATTGCCACTTCATAGTGGCACCCACATAGTTTCCATGCATAATCCCCATGCACAATTGTCACTCCATAGTGGCACCTGGGTAGCTTCATTGCATAAGCCCCATTCCCTATTTACGCTCAATGGCGGCACCCAGGTAGCTTCCTTGCGTAAGCCCCATTCACCATTGTCACTCCATAGCAGCACCCGGGTAGCTTCTTTGCATAAGCCCTATCCACTATTGCCGCTCCATAGTGGCACCCGGGCAACTTCCTTACGTAAGCCCCAATCCCCATTATCACTCTATAGCGGCACCCGAGCAGCTTCCGTGTGTAAGCCCTATTCACCATTGTCACTCTATACCGGCACTCGGGAAACATCCTTGCGTAATTCCCATCCACCATTACCGATCCATAGCGGCACCAGAGAAGCTTCCATGCATAAGCCCCATGCACAATTGTCACTCCATAGCGTCACTTGGGAAGCTTTCTTGCGTAAGCACCATTCCCCATTCCTGCTCAATAGTAGCACCCAGGAAGCTTCCGTACGTAAGCTCCATCCATCGTTGCCACTCCTTAATGGCACCCGAGCAACTTCTTTGTGTAATCCCCATTCACCACCCTTCATGGACGCACCTTTGCGCCATGATCGTCAGGTCCTTACTGCCTCTTATTTCTCACACCGAGCATGACTCATGTGGGCTTAGAGTAGTAAGCATTGACTATGGCATCCTCTCTGGGTAGCCTAGAGTGTAAGCCCCAACCTCCCACCTGAACTACGTGGACTTTGATCCTTGACAAGGTAAGGAACGTAGGAAGCCTCCTTGAGGTTCAAACCCACCATCCATTGGTTCCGACCACCCTTCACGTCAGTTCCCACTCCACCTAAACTACGTGGTCTTTGATCCTTGCCAAGGAAAGGTACGTAGGAAGCCTCCCTGAGGTTCAAGCCCACCATCCATTGGTTCCGACCACCCTTCACATTGGTTCCCACTCCACCTGAACTACATGGTCTTTGATCCTCGCCAAGGCAAGGTACGTAGAAAGCCTCCCTGAGGTTCAAGCCCACCATCCATTGGTTCCAACCATTTCAGGACGGTCCACCACTCCGGAACTACGTGGTCTTTGATCATTGAAAAGGCAAGGTACGTAGGAAGCCTCCCTGAGGTTCAAGACCACCATCCTTTGGTTCTGACCATTTCAAGTCGGTCTACCAATTCTGAACTATGTGGTCTTTGATCCTTGCTAAGGCAATGTTTATAGGAATCCTCCCTAAGGTTCAAGTCCAACGACCATTGGTTCCGACCCCCTTCACGTTGAACCACCTTCACCCCACATGACATTAAACTGCATGACCCCTTTTCATCTTGTATGACATTAAACTACATCCACCATCCTAAACTAAGTGGGATTTGATCCTTGTCTCCTAGATAGGGTATATAGGAATCCTCTATGAGGTTCAACTCCATCCAGCAGTAAGTTTTTGTGACCCCATCCGGTGATAAGATGTTGTCAACCCCATCTAGTGGTAAGCCATTGTGACCCCATACAGCGGTAAGCTGTTGTGATCCCATTCAGCAGTAAGCCATTATGACCCCATATAACGGTAAGCCATTGTCAACTCCATTTAGAGGTAATCCATTATTAACCCCATTTGGCGGTAACCCGTTGAAGTCCCCAATCAACGATAACCCTTTAAAGTCCCCAATCGATTGTAAGTTTTCTTCAGATAAACTACGTAGACTTTGATTCCCTACCACAGGGATACATAAGAAGTCTCTTAGAGGTTCAATCCCATCACTCATGACTCATCCTGGTCTACCTCTCTATCCCATGTGGTCCGAGAAGATAATACCCTAACCCGGAGGTTCTATTTCCTTCGGATCCCATCCATGCGTCCATTCTCACGAGCTGCCTCATCAGGTGTCCCATCATCCCACTGAACTACACAGACTTTGATTCCTTGCCACAGAGATATGTATGAAGTCTCTTCAAGGATCAATCCCAACATCACTGTTGTCCTCGTGTTGGTTCCATATCATTCTCCCTCAACTTCATTCAAATCTCCATCATCCATCTTGATTCTTACCTGGGCCACCACATCCCGGTGGGATCATGTCATCCACCTCCTTGCTGCTCCTAGCAGTACTTGGGCTGCTTTCCATGCGTAATCCCAAGCATGTATCTGGGTTTTTGTGCTTTCTGTACACCCCGATTCATCACCCCTTTGAACTAAGTGGGTTTTGATCCATGTCTTCTACACAAGGTACGTAGGAAACCTCCACGAGGTTCAATACCAGCCAATGGTAAACCTTGGTGTCCCCCATTCTGGGGTGCACTCTCCCTGATCCGCCCTCCATAGTGTTCAGATCAGCCATTACGGTGTGAAATCTCCCCTCCATGGGACGCACCACCTCGGATCCATCCTCATTGGGTGTTCTGATCCATCCATATTCCAGGTGTTCCCTCCTTGGGATGTACCAATATGATCCATCTCTTTGGGACATTCTGATCACTCCCATTCTATCTCCACAAGATGTTAAACTCGCGGCCTACCTCATGTTAAACATGAGATGCCTGAAGAAAATCTCGAAGGATACGCCTTTGGTGTAACCGTCTTTGCTAGATGATAAAATCACAGCATACCTCGTGTTAAACATGGGAAGCTGAGGAAAACCTCAGAGACATGCCTCCAACATAAGATACCTCACGACTGATGTGGGATGCATCGAGTTTTGTGCCCTTGAGATGCTCTCTTATGAGGAATAATATATATTACCCAATGTCCATGCATCCAAAGATGCCCTGACATGCCTGATGTTGTTATCTACTAAGACCAAAGTTTGATATAATGTCAAGACCCCAAGGAATGTCCTAACGAAAGTAGTGCAATTAACCGGCGTCCACAAAGATATGGCATCGAGAACGAGATTCATGAACCATGAATTAATATTTAAGGGAGACCCAGACTAGGTAATGAGTTCCGAGGAGGAATCCATGGAAGGAAGAACCGACATCCCATCATCCCGTTTCGATCAAGGAGAAAACATCGCTGAATAAGGAACAGATGCCGCCCACCTTTGGAAAGCAGGAATGCGGGGTAATAGCTGCGCGCCCTCCACAGGCGGATCTGTGTGCCCCGACAAAAGCGTTGAAAACAAAAATGTTGAACCCGACATGAAATTTTCTTTAAATAGTGATTAGACTAAATATGTCGGGAAAATTGAGGCATCACCAATGTGAATCCCCTCTCCTTCATATGTGAGAGGATGAGTACCATCAGGTGTGTGAAGACTATGGTCCATCGGCTCTTCGCCATCCTGCCGCCTTCAAAGGCAGTGCAGGTGGCATCCGCCACCCGACTCCATCGGCTCCTCGCTGACCCCTCTACCTCAAGAGGCCATGCAGGTGGCATCCGCCACCTCACTCCATATTCTCTTCTCCAACCCCGCCGCTTCAAGAGGCCATGTAGGTGGCATCCGCCACTCGACTCCATCAGCTCCTCATCGACCCCGCCTCCTTCAGAGGCAGCGCAGGTGGCATCTGCCACCCGACTCCATTGGCTCCTTGCCAACCCTTCTGCCTTCAGAGGCCGTGTAGGGGGAATATTCCCCATAAATCCATCGGCTCCTCACCGAATCCACCGCCTCAAGAGGCCACACAGGTGGAATTCGCCACCTGACTCCATCAGCTCCTTGCCGACCCCGTTGCCTTCAGAGGTAACACAGGTGGTATCAGCCACCCGACTCCATCGGCTCCTCGATGACCCTGCCACCTCAAGAGTCCATGCAGGTGGCATCCACTATCAGACTCCATCAGTTCCTCGCCAAACCCGCTGCCTTCAGAGGCAGCGCAGGTGGAATCCGCCACCCAACTCCATCGGCTCCTCACCGACCCTGCCGCCTTCAAAGGCAGCACAAGTGGAATCCATCACCCAATTCCATCGGCTTCTCACCAACTCCTCCATCTCAAGAGGCCGTTCAGGTGGCATCCACCACCCGACACCTTTGGATCCTCGTCGACCCCTCCAACTCAAGAGGCTGCGCAGGTGGCATCCGCCACCCGACTCCATCGGCTCCTCACCGACCCCATTGCCTTCAGAGACAACGCAGGTGGCATCCGCCAGCTGACTTCATAAGCTCCTCACCAACCCCTCCACCTCAAGAGGCCATGCAAGGGGAGTCCACCACCCGATACCATCGGCTCCTCGATGACCTCTCCACCTGAAGAGGCCGTGCAGAGGGAATCCTCCCCCAACTCCATCAGCTCCTCACCAACCTCGCCACCTCAAGAGGCTGCGCAGGTGGCATCCACCACCTGACTTCATCGGCTCCTTTCCAACCCTGCCACCTCAAGAGGCCGCACAGGTGGCATTCGTCACCCAATACCATCGGCTCCTCGCCAACCCCGCCGCCTCAAGAGGCCGTGCAGGTGGAATCTGCCACCCGAATCCATAGAATCCTCACCGACCCCGCCGCCTCAAGAGGCCGTGCAGGTGGAATCCGCCACCCAGACTCCTTCGGCTCCTCGTCGACCCTGCCACCTTAATAGGCCACGCATGGGGAATCTGTCCCTCGAATCCTTCGGCTCTTCACTGACTCCTCCACCTTAAGATCACATGCAGGGGGAATCTACACCCCGAATCCTTCAGATCCTCACTGAATACGCCGCCTTAAGAGTCAACATATGGGGCATCTGCCCCCTGACTCCATCAGCTCCTCGCCAACCCCGCCACCTCAAGAGGCCGCATAGGTGGCATCTTCCACCTAAAACCATCGACTCCTTGCCGACCCCGCCACCTAAAGAGGCCACACATGGGGAATCCACACCCTGAATCCTTCAGCTCCTTGTCGACTCTGCCACCTTAAGAGGTATCGTAGGGGGCATCCTCCCCAACTCTTTAAGCTCCTCAATGACTCCGCCATCTTAAGAGGCAGCGTAGGGGGAATCCGCCCCTGAATCTTTCAGCTCCTCGTCGACTCCTCCCCCTTAACAGGCCACGTAGGGGGCATCCACCCCCAACTACTTAGACTCCTCGCCAACTCTTCCAACCTCATGGGCCATGAAGGTGGAATCTACCCCCAACTCTATCGGCTCTTTTTCGACACCATTACCACTAGAATCCACTACGAAGGTCCTCCTCACACCGCTATCACCAACCACTACGGAGGTGCTCCCCGTACCACCATCGTTTGGCACGAAAGCTTCCATGCCTTCCGAGCTCCATCGCCCTGTCATACTGATGTTCCTGGCTCCAACGCCTCCTGGGATCCATTTCCCCCGTCATACCAATGCTCCAAGATTCTATACCTTCCTGGATCCATCTCCCCCATCGTACCGACGTCCAGTCTTCCACGTCTTCTGGGCCCCATCACCCCATCGTATCGACGCTCTAGGCTTCCACGCCTTCTAGGCTCCATCGCCCCTATCATACCAAAATCCAGGCTTCCATGACTTTTGGGATCCATCACCCTCATCGTACCAATGTCCAAGCTTCCATGCCTTCCAGGCTCCATCGCCCCCATCATACCGACGTCTAGGCTTCAATGCCTTCTGGGATCTATCGCCCTCGTCGTACTGACGTCCAGGCTTCCACAACTTCCAGGCTCCATCACCCCGTCATACCGACGCACTAGGCTTACATGCCTTTCGGGCTCCGTCACCCCCGTCGTACTGACGCTCCAGGTTTCCACACCTTATAGGCTCCATCACCCCTATCGTACCGATGCTCCAAACTTACACGACTTCTAGGCTCCATTGCCCCTGTTGTACCGATGCTCCAAGCTTCTACGTCTTTCAGGCTCCATCTCCACCATCGTACCGATGCTCCAAGCTTCCCTGCCTTCTGGGCTCCATCGCCCCCATCATACGGACGTCCAGGCTTCCAAAATTTTCGGGCTCCATCGCCCCGTCGTATCAACGCACTAGGCTTCCATGCCTTCTAGGATCCATCACCCCAGTCATACCGGCGCTCCAAGTTTCCACACCTTCCAGGCTCCATCGCCCCCATCGTATGGACGTCCAAGCTTCCACACCTTCCCGGCTCCATCGCCCCGTCATACTGATGCACCAAGCTTCCATTCCTTCTGGGCTCCATCGCCCCGTTGTACCGATGTTCCAGGCTTCCATGACTTTCGAGCTCCATCGCCCCCATTGTACTGAAATCCAGGATTCCATGCCTTCTTGGCTCCATCGCCCCGCCGTACCAACGTTCCAGGATTCATCACCCCTCTGGACTAAGGGAATGTTGTCATCCCTACCACCCTTGTGACACTCTGTGTTATCCCAACTACCACGTTGCATCAAACACATAGGTCCTCCCTGTGGCCTTGACACCATCTCGTTGAAGGTTCATTATGAGGTATCCCAGCTCACGCACAGAGAACATCCATGCATACGATCAGGGAATTTTAGGGAAATACCATCATATAGATCCCCCCTCATCCCAACCCACTAGAATGGGGTAGAGATGACCATCCCTCTATAGATAGAATCCTTGTGGTTTCACGTCCCAGTTTCATGACGTTAAACTGTGTAACAACCACGTCCTAATTTCACGACATTAAACTACATAACAACCATCATCTTGTTCACATGACGTTAAACTGTGAGACAACATCTTGGTCACATGATAAAAAACTATACAACATTTTGGTCAAAGCTATGCGACCTAAAATTAAAGAAACCATGGTCAAATCTACGCGACCTAAAACTACAATAACCATGGTCAAAGCTATGTGACCCTAAATGCTAGCCATCACTCGTCCTAGCTACATGACGTTAAACTATGCACCGGGTCTGAAATATATGACCTTAAACTAAGAAACTTTGGTCCAATAAATAAATACCTTAAACTATTTGCAACACTAGGGTATGTTACTCTGAGTCTAGCTACATCTTCCCACTGATAGGCTCTAATGCGCTATGGTGTAGAACCCACAGTGTTGGACTCCAAATGAACATAATCCCAATCCATCTCCACTCTTCGTATCATCCCTTTATTTGGATCCATACCTTCATTATTGTTTTAAGGGACCCCCTAATAGTAAAAATGATCGGCCTATGGATCACCTACTATCCTGGGCCAACGCCCCAAAAAACATTGGATGACATTTTGTGACATGTCCTGTGTTTTGAACATGGTCAGCGGTCAGCCGTCATTTGTCTATCTTCGTCCCTAGTAACATGATATGAATGTTGTGTTTCAAACACGGTCAACAACTATCCTCCATCGATACACCAACATCATTAGGATTCAGATATCGAACTCTATGATTCACCCTTTTTTTCATCTCTCTATGTTTAGGTGGAACTCCAACACCCTTGGTGTCACCCTTCCATGCATCTTTGCATGTCGAATAAGTGAGCTAGTGTCACTAGGATATTTCCAGCCTGAAATAACCATTACCATTTATGTGTGCTTCCATATGTTAGGAAAATACCATCATTACTTCTTGTTTCCCACACTGAGCATGACTCGCATGGGATTAGTAGTTTTGGTAGGATGTGTACAGATATGGTTGAGTGAAACAGACATCTTCGTCCTGCTTGACATTAAACTGCATTATCATCCCGCATGACATTAAATTGCATCATCGCCTTGCATGATGTTAAACTGTTCATCTTCATCCAGCATGACATTAAATTGTATTATCATCCATCATGATGTTAAACTGCTCATTATCATCCTACATGACATTAAACTATTCATCTTCGTCCGTCATGATGTTAAACTACTCATTATCATCTTGCATGAATTTAAACTTCTGATCTGTGTCCAACATGACATTAAAATGAATTATCATACACCATGATGTTAAACTGCTCATTATCATCCCGCATGACATTAAAATGCTCATCTTAGTCCAACATGATGTTAAACTGCATTATCATTCGTCATGACATTAAACTACTCATTATCATCATGCATGACATTAAATTGTTCATCTTCATCCGTCATGACATTAAAATACTTATTATCATCCTACATGACTTTAAACTGCTCATTATTGTCCCACATGATGTTAAACTGCATCATCATCCTACACGATGTTAAACTGTTCATCTTCATCCATCATGATGTTAAACTGCTCATTATCGTCATGCATGACTTTAAACTACTCATCTTCAACCAACATGATGTTAAACTACATCATCATCTTGCATGACGTTAAACTATCCATCTTCGTCCATCATGACATTAAACTGCTCATTATCGTCCTGCATGACGTTAAACTGCATCATCGTCCTACATGACGTTAAACTGTTCATCTTAGTACATCATGATGTTAAACTGCTCATTATCGTCCTACATGACTTTAAACTGCTCATCTTCATCCAGCATGATGTTAAACTGTATTATCGTCCATCAAGACATTAAAATACTCATTATTTTTCTGCATGATGTTAAACTGTTCATCTTCATCCATCATGACGTTAAACTGTTCATTACCATCCTGCATGACATTAAACTACTCATTATCGTCCCACATGATGTTAAACTTCATCTTCATCTGTCATGACATTAAAATGATAATTATTGTCCTGCATGACATTAAACATCTCATTATCATCCCATATGATGTTAAACAACATCATCGTCCGTCATGAAGTTAAACTGCTCATTATCATCCCACATGACAATAAACTGCAAAATGGTCCGAGCTCTATGACCTTAAACTAAGATCACAACCTTCCATATCACACGACATCAAATTGTGTGATCCATCCAAACTGAAGGATGTAAAACCACTCAGCACTTTTCCTGCATGACAATAAATTGCAAATTGGCCAGGACTTTCCATCTGAGGCCCAGCCTCAGGTCCCTTAACCTTTTTCGGCCCCTGGCCCATTTCTAATCTAGGATTGTGCAGTGTGGTATGAACTTATGTCCTTATTCACCTTGGGCTATTTTTTCCATGCCAGATACATATCCCCTTGAGACACCCCCCTTCATCTATCATCTTTTCCGTAATCACAGGTTCTACCATGCTTTGCATGACCCATCATTTGGGTTTCCATCATCACTCACATCCAAAAGAACCTTTGAACAGTATGGATGCTAGGCCCAAGGGCTCTCCTACCATATCGGGCCAATGTCCTCGAGGATTTTAGATGAAAATTTGATAGAATTCCCATGTTGCGAATATGGTCAATGGTTGATTCTCAATTGTCTTCCCCCATCCTTAGTCACACAATATGGATACTTTGTTGCGAACATGGTCAGTAGTTATCCTTGATCATTGTTGTCATTCTTTGGTCTCCCACATAGTAGGTGTGATGATTCACCCTTTTCACCCATTTTTCCCTTTCACATGACATTAAACTGGGAATCTATGGTCTGAGCTCTATGACTATAAAATAAGATCTACTACATCCTTGCTGCATGACATAAAACCGCATATCATCTTCCAGAACTACGTTTGGATTGATTCCCATTTCTATGGGATACGTAGGACCACCTGGACATTTTTTCTTTGGGTCCAGCCATGTTTTTTGGAAACCACCTTATCTTCTTGGCCCCCTAGCCGGAGTCCTTTATATGGGAGGTTATGTGGTGTGGTATGGGATTATGTACTCATTCACATCAGGTTTGTAACAACCACGCCACATACCTCTTTCTCTTGATAGATCTTTGTCCCCCTGTTCCATACTCATATTTTTGAGTCGGATGCTCTTAAGTTGAGCCCCTTGACCCTCTTTGGCAGTTCAAAAATGTGCCTAGGAGCACTCTGGTTCAGTTCCTAGAGTGTTGGATTCTACATGGACATATTATCACCCATTTTTAGGCTTCATGTTCCCCTTAATTTAGGCTTTCATCATCTTTCACATCCAGAAGGGCCCCCGAATGGTACAGATGCTCGGCCTAAGGTCCCTCCTATCATTTCGGGCCAAAGTCCTTGAGGATCTAGAACAAAAAATTTATACAAGTCCTGTGTTGTGAATATAGTCAGCGATCGACACTCATTTGTTGTTCCCATTTCAGGTCACACGATATGAATGATGTGTTTCGAACAGGGTCAACATTTATCCTCCATCGTCACACCAACCCCATAAAGACCAAAATTTTGGTTACATGATTCACATCATTTTCTACTCCATCATTTCCAAGTGGAACTTCTATACTCTTGGTACTATCTCTCAAGGTGCATTTTCACGTTAAGAGAACAAAGCTGCGGTAAGGCCTCATTTGGGGCTCCACACCGATTTCCCCTTCGTGAGTATTCCACATGTTGCAAATACCTTATCCGAATTTGTTTCCCACATTGATCATAGATCACGTGGGCTTAGGGATTTTGTTGAGGTTTGTGCCTATTTAGAAGAGTTCCACTTCTCCATGGTCTGAGCTCTAAGACTTAAACTAAGATCTCTCTCTACATCCTCGTCACAAGATGTTAAATTTCATGACATCCTCAAAACTATGTATGGATTGATTCCCATCATCATGGGATACACAGGAATTATTAGACATTCTATCCATGGGTCTAGCCCCATGAATCTTAAATCCTGCCCCCCTTTTTCGCCCCCTTGGCATGAATTCTTTAGGGAGCATGCAGTGTGGCGAGTGTCTCTTGGGTTTGCAGTCATGTCAGGTTTTACTACAACTGAACCATGTTAATCCCTGATCACTTCCAACCTTGGTCCAAGTTCTATGACCCTAAACTAAGATCTACCTAAAGTAACTACACATCAGGTTTGGCTGCTTCACCGCCCTGTGCACAATCTATCAAACTAGGTCCCATCTTAATGGTCCACTCTATGACCTTAAGCTAGGAGCGTGTGACCCTAGGACTCTTTTCCTTGTAAATGGATTCAAATCCCTCTATCTGACATGTCTCATTGGCGTACTCAAATGTGGCATGGAAAAGAGTCCAAGGTGTGGATTTTTTACATAAACACCCCCTCGTTTCATGCCCATGCTTTATGAGCCCTTTATTTGGATTCCATCTTCTTCCATGTCTAAAAGGGACCCCCTTTATGGCCTGGTCTCATGCCACATTGACTTACCTACCATTTTGGGACAACACTCATGAAGTCCTTGGATGACATTTGTGACATGTCTCTTGTTTCGAACATGGTCAGCAGTCGACCCTCATTTGTCTGTCCCCATTCCAGGTTAACACGAAATGGATACTATGTTTCGAACATGGTCAGTAGTTATCCTTTGTTGTCATTTCATCATTATGATCTAGATCTCGAGCATCATGATTCACATATTTCCACTCCCATATGTTTAAGTGGAATTCCAACACACTCAGTTCTCCCCCCTTCACACATTTATGTGCGTTAAGTCGACAGATCAGTAATATTGGGATGTCATTCACCTAGCGTTCCATTTCTCCTAATTTGTTCCTCCTTGTACCAAGGAAATCCCACCACCACTCCTTATTTCCCACATTGAGCACAACTAAGGTGGGATTAGTAGTTTTGGTGGGGTGCTTACTACTGTAGCAGTACCACACAGGACTCTCGTCTCGCATGACGTTAAAATGCGCTCTCAGAACTACGTATGGATTGATTCCCATCCTCATGGGGTACGTAGAAATGCTTGGGCACTTCACCTCAGGCCCAACCTAACTTTCACTTTCATTACCTTGACCTAAATAACTTTCTCCGAGGATACGTGGTGTGGTGAAGACTTCTTATGTCCTCATTCACATCGAGTTTACAGCTACCACACCACATACTCCCTTCCTAGGATCTTCCCTTTCACTCCCCTTCCTATCGTATGACGTTAAACTGCACGAGTCCACATGTCCTTGACGCATGAAATTAAACTGAAACTCTAACCTGAACAAGTTTAAGATGCCCCATAATAACTATGGGATGAATAAGATCCCTCGATAGAAAGGATTTCCCCTATCCATGTTGGTCTCTGACCATGTCGTGCTTCAAAAACTACGTTTGTCTTGATTCTCATCCTTATGGGATATGTAGCGACACTTGAGCATTCCACCTCGAGCCCAGCCCCAGGGTCATTAAACCTCCTATCCCCTTGGCCCTGATCATGTTCTAGTCTCTATGACCTTAAAATAGGAGCCTACAGTCCATGTACCGTGACTTTAAACTGTTAACCTTGATCCATGCAGTATGACCTTTAAACTATGTACAACGTCCTCACCGTACGACGTTAAACTACGTGTCTATCATCCTCATTGGTATGACATAAAACTACAAGTCATTCCAGGTCCTTACCAGAGAGGTCCTGTTCGGAAGTAGGTATGATCCCTGATCAGGTTGATGCGCCCAACTAATGTGTCTTCACCATAGTGGCGTAATTTCAAGAGTGTTGGACTCTATTTGAACAACCCATCACGCCACACTCCATGATTTTCATACCCTTTATTTGGACCCTTGTCCTCTTTAACATCTAAAGGAACCCCCTAATAGTATGGATACTTGGCCTATGGCTCGCCTACTATCCTGGGCCAACATTCTGGAAGACTAATGGATGACATTTGGAGTCAAGCCCCATGTTTCAAACATGGTCAGCGGTCGGCCCTCATTTTTTATCCCCATTTTAGGCTAACACAATGAGGATACTATGTTTAGAACATGGTCAAAAATTATTCTTCATTGTCACACCATCCCTATAGTTTTCTGAATTTTGGGTATCATGATTCACACCTTCCATTCCCCTATGTTCGAATTAATTAAAACACCCCTGGCATTACCCCACTCGTGCACTAGAGAACATTGGGAGAACGAAACGTCAATTGTTCTAAGGTTCTCATCCTCTAATTAGGCCTCTCTCTTTCTTCTTGGAAATATGGATTGGTTGTTCAAACCCTATATTCCTGGATCTTGGTTTTCACTCTTGCATTTGGGTGGAATAATAAGGTGGTCATCCCTTATTTCTCACATCGGGTCCAACCAAGGTGATCTTCGCGGTGTGCTCAACCTTCCCGTTGCCTCTCCACTTCGCAAGCCTCATTCGCGAGTCAGATTTGAGATTGGATGAGGGATTTTGGTTATTGAATATCATACTTTGAACCTCGATTTATCCTCAGCTCCAAGTCTGAGGGGGGGTATTTGTTTGCTCCAAAATTTGGGATGAACAAGAACAAACAGAAAGCATTAGGGTATGCCTTGCAAAGCCTGTTCGCAGATCCCCTGGGGCCCCATGCTGGCACAAATCTCCTCCTTCATGAATCTTCCATAGAGAAAAGAGGTGGGATGCTCCGCGAACCCCTTTAACATTCACGAACCCGCCACAGAGTGAGGTGGTGGGATGCTCCGCGAACCCCTTTGATGTTCGCGAACCCGCCGCGGAGCGAGGAGGCGGGGTGCTCCATGAACTGATTTGACGTTCGTGAACCCGCCCCAGAGTGAGGAGGTGGGCTACTCCGTGAACCCATTTTATGTTCGCAAACCCACTGGGGAGCGAGATCTGTATTCGCATCAAGCGGGCTATGCTTTGTAGCATCTCTCCCCTATAAATACTTAGCTCACCCCCTTCAGACGGGCGGTTACACCGCCCCTTGGGCGGCCGATCTCTCCCATTTCGTGGAGATCTCGAGCTTCACGAAGTGATGACCTTAACACCCTTTACGAAGGAAGGAGCACCTTAGGGTTGCTCGAGGCTCCCCAAGCAGATTTCCTTCACGAAGATGCTCCGCGGGTCCATGCTCTGCGAGCAGCTTCCTTCGCAAAGCTGCTCTGCGAGTCTATGCTCTGCGAGCAGCTTCCTTCACAAAGCTACTCCATGATTCCATGCTCCATGAGAATCTTTCCTTTGTGAAACTACTCTATGATTCTATGCTCTGCAAGAACAATTCCTTCATGAAGATGCTCCATGAGACCCCCAGATCCACGAGCCCCTGTGCTCCGTGAAGCTACTTCACGAAGACCTATCCTTTGCAAAGATCCTACCTTCGCGCCCACCAGTCCATACCGCAGGGGCTGTGCCCACGCACCCCCGCTCGGGATCAGTGCTGGTCCCTTCACTACCGTCACTGACCCCCATGAAAAATGAAGAGTCGCACCGCAAAATTTTCGGGTTGGGGTGTTGGCATTTTCCATTGTGCCCTTATGCACACCCACCTTCCACCTATAGAATACCATGATTTGAGATACTCCTCCACACACCATTAAACACCTTGAGTCAATATATTCCTCTTGGTTCATTTCCCATGTTGTTAGTTGAGATTCTCATCATCAATTCTCCAAGTACCTTGAGTCAAACCATTCCTCAAGTAACTCATCCAAACCCCATCACTTGGCTCATATACCAGGTTGAACTAGAAAGGGCCGCTCTTGCGTAAGTCCCAACGCCGACCATTTCTAGGTGGCTTCTGCCCAACAGTTCTATCTACATGACTATAAACTGTAGTGCACCATATGTTACAAACATATGATACCTCTTGCTCCAAATAAGAGATGACTTATGCTCCAAGCATGAGATGCCAACAGTCCTATTTACATGACTATAAACTATAGTACGCCCTATGTTCCAAACATAGGATGCCTCTTGCCCCAAACAAGAGATGCCTTATGCTCCAAGCATAAGATGCCAATAGTTCTATCTATATGACTTTAAATTTTACTACACCTTATGTTCTAAACATAGGATGCCTCTTGCTCCAAACAAGAGATGCCTTATGCGCCAAGCATAAGATGCCAATAGTCCTCTCTATATGAATTTAAACTATAGAATTCCCTATCATTCAATAATGGGATGCCTCTTGTTCCAAATAAGAGATGAATTATGTGAAAAGCATAAGATACCTCATGCCATGATTACAGTGGCCTAATTTCAAGAGTGTTGGAATCAGTTCAAATATTCCATCACTCCACCTCATGCTTTTCATGTCCGTCATTCGGATATTCATCTTATTATATGTCTGAAGGGACCCCCTAACAGCCTGGTCCCATGCTGCATCGGCTCACCTACCATCCTTGGACAATGCCCCATAAGACTTTGGAAAACACTTCGAGTCAGGTCCTATGTTTCAAACACGGTCAACAATCAACCCTTATTTTTTGTCCCCATTTTGGGCTAACGTGATATGAATGTTATGTTTTGAACACGGTCAATAGTTATCCTCCATCACCATGACACCCTCATTGCATTCTGAATTTCAGGAATTTGATTCACACTTTTTATCTCCCTTTGTTCAGACTGATTCCAACATCCCTTGGTTCTATCCCACTTGTGCACTTGTGCATAGATGTTGGCCCCAATTATATACCTCAACCCACCAGTGAGTTGGGATTCCCTCATGGCCAGAAATGAGGAAGAAATTATGGTCATCTTTCTTGCGTAAGCCCCATCCACCATTACCGCTCCATAGCAGCACCTGGGAAGCTTCCTTGCGTAAGCCCCACTCCCCATTGCCGCTCAATAGTGGCACCCGAGCAGCTTCCGTGCATAAGCCCCATTAACCATTACCGCTCTATAGCGGCACTCGGGTAGCTTCCATGCGTAATCCCCATCCACCATTGTCGCTATATAGAAGCACCTAAACAGATTCCTTGTGTAATCCCCATTCACCATTGCTACTCTATAGTGGCACTCATGCAACTTCCTTGCGTAATCCTCATCTACCATTGCCGCTCCATAGAGGCACCCAAGTAGCTTCATTGTATAATCCCCATTCCCCAGTGCCACACAATAGCGGCACCCGGGCAACTTCTGTGCGTAAGTCTCATTCACCATTTCCACTCTATAGCAGCACCTGATAAGTTTCCTTGCGTAATCCCCATCCACCATTGCCGCTCTATAGCGGCACCCGAGAAACTTCCTTGCATAAGACCCATTCACCATTGTTGCTCTATAGTGGCACCCGGGTAGCTTCCTTGCGTAAGCCCCATTTCCCATTGCCGCTCAATAGCGGCACCCAAGCAGCTTCCGTGCGTAAGTTCCATTCACCATTTCTGCTCTATAGAGGCACCCAGGTAGCTTCCTTGAATATTCCCCATCCACCATTGTCACTCCATAACGACACCCAGGTATCTTCCATGCATAAGCCCCATGCACAATTTTTACTTCATAGCGGCACCCAGGAATCTTACTTATGTAAGCCCAATTCCCCATTTCCATTTAATAGCAGCACCTGGGAAACTTCCTTGCGTAATACCCATTCACCATTTCCGCTCCATAGCAGCACCCGGGAAGCTTCCTTGTGTAAGCCCCATCCACCATTTTCGCTCTATAGCAGCACCCGGGAAGCTTCCTTGCGTAAGCCCCATTCCCCATTACTGCTCTATAGCGGCTCCCGGGCAGCTTCCATGCGTAAGCCCCATTCACCATTGTCGCTCTATAGAGGCACTCATAAAACTTCCTTGCGTAAGCCCCATCCACCATTTCCACTCTATAGCAGCACTCAGGCAGCTTCCATGTATAAGCCCCATGCACAATTGTTGCTCCATAGCGGCACCCGATCAACTTCCTTGCATAAGCCCCATTCCCCATTGCCGCTCAATAGCAGCACCCGGGAAAATTCTGTGCGTAAGCTCCATCCACCATTGCCGCTTCTTAACGACACTCGGGCAGCTTCCTTGCGTAAGCCCCATTCACCACCCTTCATGGACGCACCTTTGCATCGTGATCGTCGGGTCCTTTCCGCCTCTTGTTTCTCACACCGAGCATGACTCACGTGGGCTTAGAGTAGTAAGCATTGACTATGGTATCCTCTCTGGGAATCCTAGAGTGTAAGAACCAACCTCCCACCTGAACTACGTAGACTTTGATCCTTGCCAAGGAAAAGAACATAAGAAGCCTCCCTGAGGTTCAAGCCCACCATCCATTAGTTCCCACCACCCTTCAAGTTGGTTCCCACTCCACCTGAACTATGTGTTATTGGATCCTTGCCAAGGAAAGGTATGTAGGAAGCCTCCCTAAGGTTCAAGCCCACCATCCATTGGTTCCGACCACCCTTCACGTCAGTTCCCACTCCACCTGAAATACATGGTCTTTGATCCTCACCAAGGAAAGGTACGTAGGAAACCTCCCTGAGGTTCAATCCCACCATCCATTGGTTCCGACCATTTCACGTTGGTCCACCACTCCTGAACTACGTGGTCTTTGATCCTTTCTAGGGAAAGGTACATAGGAATTCTCCCTAAGGTTTAAGCCCACGATCCATTGGTTCCAACCATTTCACGTCGGTCCACCACTCCTGAACTACGTGTTCTTTGATCCTTGCCAAGGCAATGTATGTAGGAAGCCTCCCTGAGGTTCAAGTCCAACAATCATTGGTTTCAAACCCCTTCACGTCGAACCACCTTCGTCCTGCATGACGTTAAATTGCATGACACCTTTTCATCCTGTACGACGTTAAACTGCATCCACCATACTGATCTACATGGGCTTTGATCCTTGTCTCCTAGACAGGGTATGTAGGAGGACTCTATGAGGTTCAAACCCATCCAGTGGTAATCCGTTGTGACCCCATCCAGCAGTAAGGAATTATCAACCCCATCCAGCAGTAAGTCGTTATGACCCCATCTGGCGGTAAGCCGTTTTGACCCCATTCATTGGTAATCCATTGTGACTCCATCTAGTGGTAAGCCGTTTTCAACCCCATTTAGCAGCAATCCATTGTCAACCCCATTTAGCAGTAACCCGTTGAAGTCCCCCAATCAACGGTAACCCTTTAAAGTCCCCAATCGATGGTAAACCGTCTTCAAATGAACTACATGGAATTTGATTCCCTACCATGTGGATATGTAGGATGCCTCTTGGAGGTTAAATCCCACCACTCATGACTCATCCTAATATATCTCTTGATCCCATGTGTTCTGGGAAGATAATGCCCTAAACCAGAGGTTCTATTTCCTCCAAATCCCATCCATGCATCCATTATCATGGGCTACCTCCTCATGTGTCCCATAATCCCACCGAACTATGCGAACTTTGATTCCCTTCCACGGGGATACGTAGGAAGTCTCTTCAAGGATCAAGACCAACATCATTGTCGTCCTCATATCGGTTCCATCTCATTATCCCTCAACTTAATTCAACTCTCCATCATCCATATTGATTCTTACTCAGGCTGCCACATCCTGGTGGGATCATGTCATCCACCTCCTCACTACTCCTAGAATCACTTGGGCCACTTTCCATGTGTAAGACCGAGCATGTATCTGGGTTGTTGTGCTTTCTGTACTCCCTAATTCATCACCCCTTCAAACTACATGGGTTTTGATCCCTATTTTCTACACATGGTACTTAGGAAACCTCCACGAGGTTCAATCCCAGCCAATAGTAAACCTTGGTGTCCCCCATTCTAGGGTGCACTCTCCCTGATCTGCCCTCAGTGGTGTTTAGATCAGCCATTACAGTGTGAAATCTCTCCTCCATGGGACGCACCACCTCGAATCCATCCTCATTGGGTGTTCTGATCCATCCATCTTCTAGGTGTTCCCTCCTTGGGATGTACCAATCTGATCCGTCTCTATGGGATATTCTGATCACTCTCATTCCATCTCCGTAAGACGTTAAACCCATGGCCTACCTCGTGTTAAACATGATATGCCTGAGGAAAACCTCAGAAGACACGCCTTTGGGGTAACTGTCTCCACTAGACGTTAAACTCATGGCATACCCCATGTTAAACAAGGGAAGCTGAGTAAAACCTTAGAGACATCCCTCCGGCATAAGATACCCCATGACTGATGTGAGATGCCTCGAGTTCTACACCCTTGAGATGCCCTCTTATGAGGAATAATACAGATTCCCCAATGTCCATGCATCCAGAGATACCATGACATGCCTGATGTTGTCATCTACTCCGACCAGAGGTTGCTACCATGTCAAGACCCCAAGGAATGTCCTGAAAAAAGTTGTGTAATTAATCAACGTCCACAAAGATATGGCACCGGGAACGAGATTCACGAACCACGACTTAATCTTTAAGGGAGACCCAGAATAGGTAATGAGTTCTGAGGAGGAATCCATGGAAGGAAGAACTGACATCCCATCATCCCGTTTCGATCAAGGAGAAAATGTCCCTAAATAAGGAACGTATGTCACCCGCCTTTGGAATGTCACGACCCGTCCTCGGGGCCCGTGCCGTGACTACCCCAAGCCCGCCTTCCATAGGCCATGGGCTGGCGACTAGCACCAAGGCGTAAATCCCGGTAAAAAGGGAAGGCATTTCCTTTGTAAAGTAAATAGGAACCACAGAGTAAGCAAGCAGAAAAGTAAACACTAAGTAAAAACAGGTACAACTGTAAGTGCGGAAAAGTAAGTGGGCCATTATACAAACCCAAACTGAAATAAAAGTACAACTCGAAAGGGAAAACAACAACTGAAAAGTAAAAGCTGCTACGCCGAGCTGTCCACTGGAAATCCCACCTGAAGGGTGGGTACCGATAGCTCCACTACTCCTCGGGTCCCGCCGTCCACTCCGAGCACGCCCGCCCAGTGGTCCACCTCCAGGTACCGTCCTGATCTGCAAGCCTCAACCACGATCAACGCTGTCCGTCGTCTGCAACCAACCCAACGTAGTGCGGGCATAGCCCATGCAGGGGTGAGTATAAGCTACTCAGTAGGGACCCCGAGACCCCCGAAGGTCTCCCAAAATCCAGAAAGGATAAACCACAAAGGAAAGATACAAACACGAAGTAACAACCGACACTACTTAGGTATATGCCCATACATATACCTAAGTTATCAATTCCAATACGCTCCAACCTCCGAGCCCAAGTACAACTCAGTCCACACAGGAAAGTATACGTATTCCACACAGGAAAGAAAAACGTAATCCACACATGATAGCACAACACAATCCACACAGGAAAGTAAACCAGATTCAGCTCACACAGGTATACTTCTTTGAAAGACGATAGAGATGATCACTGATCCATCTAATTCGTCAGACCCACAAAGGATCGATAGGTACTAACCCCCGCAAATACCCACATAGGATCGGTATGAAACTAACCCCCGCAAGACCCACACAGGATCAGACCCACATAGGATCTGTAGGCGCTAGCTCACACAGAACCGCTGAGCGCTGACCCACACAGGATCGGACCCACACAGGATCGGTAGCACTGATCCACATAGGATCGCTGAGTGCTGTAGTCATCGTCGTCGAATCCACTGAGGATCTCTGCACAGTCATCGTCGCAGTCACAGTAGCAGTCACAGCCAGCACTAGGGTTCCCGCACACAACAAGCTCGTTCGGGAGGGTCCGCTCCACAAGCCGAGAGGCTGATACATCAACTGTCACATAGTCCAGAGTTGATGTATCCAAAAGTTCCGTATCGTCAACAGGAACTCAACGCAACAGACGGCGCATCAATCGGACGCCCAGTCTGAGAGTTATTGGCCTTTTCGTTCCAGGGGCCCGGTTGGTTTTTAAGGCAAAACCAACCCGACCGTACTCCACCTGCGTCCAAACCTCGGGCGGAGTATGCCAAAAGATCCGTCTCACTAAGAGGAACACAACAAAGTTAATGGCACGTCATTCGTATGTCCGTAGCTCAAGATATGAGCGTTTCCGCACCGAAGGCCCGGTTGGTTTCGTGTACGAACCAACCCGACCGAACTCAAAGTATTCCTAAACCTTGAGTGCGATATACCGAAATGATCGTCTTGATCCAAGGATCACATTTCCGCTGACAGCGCATCGTTTGGAGATCCGTAGCCCGAGTTATGGGCATTTGAACCCAAACAGTCCGATAACGGGGGTTTCGGGCCCGGACCGACCCGGCCCGAGACCCCCCGGTTGGCCCGAACCGGGTCGACCCGCCCCTGACAGGGTCGGCCCGGCCCGGCCCGTCTGGGCGCGGCCTGGCAGACCGGCTGGGGACAGCGCGCCCAGCGCGCTGTCTGGCTCGGCTTTTGGCCGAGCCGTTCGGCAAAGGGGGGGGGGGGGGGCTGCCCCCCTGTGTAACCACGACCCCCCCTCATTTATGGGGGGCCGTTGAAGCTGGTCGGGGGAATTTAATTCCCCCGTCTTTCCCCTTTCCGGCCGGCCCGACCTGGCCGGCCGGCTCCTTCTCAACGGGACCGGCGGTGGCCGGTCCCCTTCCGGCTCCGACACCAACGGCCCGGCTGGCCGTCGGTCACCATGCTCCACCGCGGCCCAGAACCGGTCGCGACCCTTGTCGTCTGGCGCAGTGCGACGGCACCGCGCCCCTCCGCTGCGGCCCAGCTCCGGCCGCGGCGTCTTCGGTTTTCTTCGACGCGGCGCGACGACATCGCGTCCTTGAATTTCTTTCCACGGCGCGACACGACGGCACCGCGCATATCTTCCGCATGAAACCGCGTGGTGCGACGACACCACGCTTCCTCGTACCAACCACAAAGAAATCATTCATGAAATAAGGAGGAGGGTCGGCCGTGTTTGTGCGGACCGGCCCCCTCGCATTATTCGATAACAATTAGTCGAAAACCACGAAGATCGAAAAACTAGAAAACATGAATGGAATTAATTAAAAAAATTCCCTACCTCGGTTCAGGAACGGTGTTCGTCAACGACCCGTGGAAGAAGAGTGTCGCGAAGGTCAGGCATCGCGGGGAAAGAATGTCGACGTCGCGAAGCGAGGATTCGAAGTTGTTGACGGCGATTTCGTCGCGGAAAACCGTCGTGAAAGAGACGACGCGGAAGAAGAACGTCGCTTCGCGGATACGGCGTCGCGGAAGAACCGTGTTCTTCGGCGGAGAAGTTCTTCGTTGAAGAACGGTGTTCTTCGCATTCTTCATCGAGGTTGAAGAAGATGAAGAACGCTTCTCAATCCTCTCAAGGTTGCAAAAGAAAGTAACCAAAATAAAATAAGTCCAAGCCTTATTTTATTTACACATCCTAACCTCTTTGAATTTCAAGAGTTTGAAATTAAGTAACTCATCTTAATTAATAACACAAGTTGTCAAATTAATTAGAGTGGAGTTAATGGAGAGTTTTAAGGAGAATTGAAGAGTTAGGGCTCATATGGGCCCCACCACACTTTATCCTCTCAAGGGAGGTTATGTGGATGTGGGCCCCACCTCTAACTCCCTTTGGGAGGAAATAACCAACAAAGTTAAAAATAAATTGTGTTCCACAATTTATTTAACTTCTTCTAATTCTCCCCAAAACTAACTCTCATCCCGCATAAAACGAAACCTCTGAAAAGGTCTCCTTATGCGAATATCAGCACTGCGAGTTCATTGGTGTCCTCAGATTTCAATTCCGAGCACCGGTTCAAAAGTTAGAAATTCCCGCTCGTTCGTTCACCGAACGTACCCGAGCCAAACTTCAGAAATTGATTCCGGGCACACCGGGCCTCGGAATCAGGTACCGTCAGAAACTACGCTCTTGTAAAATTCCAAAGAAAATTAAGAAAAAATTTCCCTTGAATTTTACGGGTCTTTACATTACTCCCACCTCAGGGCTTTACGTCCCCGTAAAGATACATCAAAACTAGGGAAATAAATGAGGGTACTGAACACGCATCTGAGTCTCCCGCTCCCAAGTGCTCTCTTGGAGGTTCCCGTGTTTCCATCTGATGCATACTAGAGGAATCGACCGTCCTCATAGGACCCGCTCCTATCGATCCTCGATCTCCACTAGGACCTCCGTAAAAGTCGCCCCATCATCAACGTCAAGCTCCCCATGGTCAATGATGTGCATCGGGTCGTGCACGTATCTCCTCAGCTAAGATACGTGGAAGACGTCGTGCGCCCGGTGCAACTGAGGTGGTAGAGCCAGGCGATAAGCCACCTCGCCTATCCTGCTGAGGACCTGGAATGGTCCGATGAAGCGTGGAGACAACTTGCCGCCTCGACCAAATCTCCGTATACCACGTCGAGGTGAGACCCGCAAGAAGATGTGGTCGCCATCCTCAAACTCCAGTGGCCTCCGCCTCCTGTCAGCATAAGACCTCTGCCGGCTCTGAGCTGTCCTCATCCACTCCTGGATGACCTGGACCTTCTCTGTCGTGGCCTGGACCATCTCTGGTCCCACAAGTGCTGACTCCCCAGGGTCTGTCCAGCACAACGGTGATCTGTAAGGTCGGCCGTACAACGCCTCGTACGGTGCCATCCCGATGGTGGAGTGGTAGCTGTTGTTGTACGCGAACTCCACAAAGGGTAGGTGGTCCTACCAGCTACGACCAAAGTCGAGGACACATGCGCGAAGCATGTCCTCGAGAGTCTGAATGGTCCTCTCCGTCTGACCATCCGTCTGAGGGTGAAAGGCTGTGCTCAGACGTAGCTGCATCCCGAATGCCTCCTGCAACCCCTTCCAAAGCTGGGAAGTAAAGCGAGCATCTCGATCGGAGACGATAGATGATGGCACACTGTGAAGCCGAACAATCTCTTGAATGTAAAGACGTCCCAAGCTCTCCACTGAGCCCTGCTCTCTGATGGGTAAGAAGTGAGCCGACTTGGTGAGTCAGTCGACAATCACCCAGATGGAGTCGTGACCTCTGGAAGTGCGTGGAAGTCCAGTCACGAAGTCCATAGATATGCTGTCCCACTTCCACTCCGGAACCTCCAAGGGCTGTACCAAGCCTGCTGGTACCTGATGCTCAGCCTTCACCTGCTGGCAGGTGAGGCATCGGGAAACGAACTCTACCACAGCCTTCTTCATGCCCGGCCACCAGTGCTGTCGTCTGAGATCCTGGTACATCTTTGCCACTCCGGGATGTACCGCCAAGGGAGAAGTGTGAAACTCTCTCAGCACCTCCTCCCGTAAAGCAACTGGTACCATGGTACGTCCTCTGAAAAAGATGTCATGCTCTGCTCCAAAGGAGAAACCATCAGGTGCCTTTCCTGAGGATATCTGTGCACGCCGCGTCTCACAGTCAGCGTCCCCACGCTGTGCCTCTCTGACCTACTGTAGTAGTGGAGGAGTGACTGTGAGAGACTGAAGGAAGGCTGCCCCATCTATATCCACGAAGGATATCTACAAAGCGTCTAGATGCTCTGTCGCCTCCTCAAGTAGCTGAATGCCCGTCCTCCTGCTGAGGGCATCGGCTACCATGTTACCCTTCCTAGGAGTATAGACTATCTCAAAGTCATAGTCCTGGAGGAAATCGAGCCATCACCGCTGTCTCATATTCAGATCCTTCTGAGAGAAGATGTATCTGAGACTCTGATGGTCAGAAAAGACTGTAAAGCGCTCGCCCATCAGATAGTGTCGCCATGTCTTCAGAGCGAAGACCACTGCTGCTAACTCCAGGTCATGGGTAGCGTAGTTCTGCTCATGCGGCCTCAACTGACGTGATCCATAGGCGATCACTGCCCGCTCCTGCATCAGGACATATCCGAGTCCATACCCTGATGCATCGCAGTATACTACGTACCCTACTCCCTCCTCAGGCAACCTCAAGATAGGTGCACTGGTCAATCTCTGTCTCAGCTCCTGGAAGCTCTGCTGACATCTTTCTGACCACACGAAGGGTTTCCCCTTCTTCGTCAAAGCTGAGAGTGGTGTCGCAACTCTGGAGAAGTCTGGAACAAACCTCTGGTAGTATCCAGCTAGTCCCAAGAAACTCCACACCTCCGTCACGCTCCTGGGTGGCTTCCAAGCTAATACTGCCTCGATCTTCGTAGGATCCACTGCAACTCTCGCCTCAGAGATGATGTGTCCCAAGAAGTGGACCTCACGTATCCAGAACTGACACTTCGAGAGCTTACCATAAAGCTGGTTCTCTCAGAGTGTGTCTAGTACAACCCGTAAGTGGTAGGCGTGTTCCTCCTCAGTTGTCGAGTAAATCAAAATGTCGTCGATGAAGACCACGACAAATCGATCGAGGTATGGCTGAAAGATCCTGTTCATGAGGGACATGAACACTGCTGGAGCATTGGTTATGCCAAATGGCATAACCAATAACTCATAGTGGCCATACCGACATCTGAAGGATGTCTTCTGCACATCCTCGTCTCGAACTCTGAGCTGGTGATAACCTGACCTAAGGTCTATCTTCGAGAACCACCGTGTCCCTTGATCTGATCAAAGAGGTCATCAATCCTCAGTAGCGGATACTTGTTCCTCACTGTCACCTGGTTCAGGCGACGATAGTCGACACATAGTCGCAAGCTCCTGTCCGCCTTCTTGGCGAACAAAATCGGGGAAGCCCAGGGTGAAACACTGGGTCGGATGAACCCCTTGCCCTGCAAGTCCTCCAACTATACCCGTAGCTCTCGAAGCTCGGCGGGGGACATCCAATATGCTGGAGTCGATATCGGAGCTGTCCCAGGGTACGGGTCAATATAAAAGTCTACCTCTCTGCGAGGAGGTAGTCCTAGAACGTCGTCGTGAAAAACATCCGCAAACTGATCCACCACTACAGGAAAACTAGGACTCCGCACGTCAACTGCTCCTAGGATGAGGCTAGCCAACTGATGAGTGATGGGCTATCCTCTCCTCCGCGGAAGTCCATCCTGTGTTGCAAAGGCTCCCTTCTCGCCGGTGAAGGTGAACCTTCTCCCGTCAGTGCGTACACATCGCACCTTGCGCCTAAAACAGTCAATCTGTGCATGGACCGTAGATAACCAATCCATGACCAAGATGACGTCTTAAGGCCACGACGCTGCTACAAGAAGATCCCAACCGAAGCTCTCACCTCCTAGAGTAAGCTCACACTGCCGGCACCAGTGCTTAATCGTCGAGTCTGCTCCCGTAGAAGTCTCTAGCCGTAAGGATTGAGCCAACGGCTCTGTCGGAATCTCCGAGCTCCGAACAAGGGCAGTGGCTATGAAAGAGTGACTCGCTCTTGTGTCTATAAGTACTGCAGCAAGGGTGGAATAGACACAGATAGTACCTCGAATCATCTCGGGCGCGCCGTGGTCGTAGGACTCTGCTGCCTGAAGTTGTGCCTGTCTCTGCCCGCCAGCTCCCTGTGGTCGGGGCGGACCTCCTGGTGGTGGTGGTGGTAGAGCCTCAAAGCGTCGCCCACCACCTGCTGCTCAGCCAGCTCCTCTGCCTCGTCCGCCTCCTCCCTGCAGACCACCACGGTCGACCCTATGCCTCTGCCTCAGTGGTCCCTCAACCGTCTGCTGCTCCTCGGAACGGTGGGTCGGGCAGTCACGAGCCATGTGGCCCTGCCCGCCGCACGAG
This sequence comes from Viscum album, assembly GCA_963277665.1. Lineage (NCBI taxonomy): Eukaryota > Viridiplantae > Streptophyta > Magnoliopsida > Santalales > Viscaceae > Viscum > Viscum album. Next base: position 402,677,488 of record OY728126.1, read on the forward strand.
TAACACTGTCTGCCTCTCGAAAGACTGGCTCCGCGCTGTGTGCCCCACACTGCTGAGCCAGTGTCCTGAGGTCGTCTGCCTGAGGGTCTGGTCTGCCTAGACCCCTGAGTCATCCATCGACTTCCTTCTGCATAAGACTCTGCTACGTGCCGCCCTGCGGTGGGTCTCGGCGCTGGTGTAGACTCAGCAAGAAAACTCTCGATCAAAAGGGCCCGCTCCAGTACTCCTATCTGAGTCGGAATGCTGAGGGAGATCAGCAATGCCCTAATCTCGTGTCTCAATCCCTTCTCAAAGGTCCGGGCCCAGAAGAATGGGTCCCGTACCATGTCAGTCGAGTAATGTGAGAGATCGGTAAATCTCGCCGAGTACTGGGTGACCGTCATGCTGCCCTGCCGCAGCTGAAGAAGCTCCTGAATACGCACTGCACAGAGGGTGGCTGGGACAAACTCTGAGCGGAAAAGGCTCTCAAAGTCTGACCAAAGTAGAGATGCCTCATCGTGCACCTGGAGCATCAAGATCCACCATCGTCCCGCTGCTGCGTGTAGTAGGCTCGCAGCGAGGATCACCATGAGGTCTGCTGGTGTCCTCACTAGCCTGAAAACTCGAACGACTGCCTCCAGCCAGTCCTCGGCTGCCTGGGGGTCCGTCTCCCCATGGAACCTGGGTGGTCGCTGGCGCTGGAACTCATGAAGTGCACTGAGGCGACGTTCATCGTCAACGGCTGGTGCTGGAAGCATCGGAGGCTCGGCGGGTAGAGCTACCGCCGGTGCCACTGCTGACAAAGGGCCCTGCACCGAGGCCTCGTCGCTCGGTGGGCTGTCGTCACGCTCAACTCTCAGAACCCTAGCTAGCTGCCGTCGTGGGGCCAACCTGAAAAGGAAACAGGTGCACCACGGTCAGAACAGTATACCTGGTGAGCTGATATAAAATAATCACAAAGAAAACTTTGAAACACACATGCAATCAATGTTTTCGTGCATTAAGTCGGAAATCAGAAGTCAGGGTCCTGGTGTACGGATATGTCGGCCGCCGCACCAACACTGGACTCACTGGACTGATAACCACACTCAATACACTAAACACTATTGCTTCACATAGAAAATATTAGAGTTCGCGGTAGAACCGAACTCCTTTGATACCAATTTGTCACGACCCGTCCTCGGGGCCCGTGCCGTGACTACCCCAAACCCGCCTTCCATAGGCCAGGGGCTGGCGACTAGCACCAAGGCGTAAATCCTGGTAAAAAGGGAATTCATTGCCTTTGTAAAGTAAACAAGCACCACAGAGTAAGCAAGCGGAAAAGTAAACACTAAGTAAAAATAGGTACAACTGTAAGTGCAGAAAAGTAAGTGGGCCAGTATACAAACCCAAACTGAAAGAAAAGTACAACTCGAAAGGGAAAACCGCAACTGAAAAGTAAAAGCTGCTACGCTGAGCTGTCCACTAGAAATCCCACCTGAAGGGTGGGTACATATAGCTCCACTACTCCTTGGGTCCCGCCGTCCGCTCCGAGCACGCCCGCCCAGTGGTCCACCTCCAGGTACCGTCCTGCTCTGCAAGCCTCAACCACGATCAACGCTGTCCGTCGTCTGCAACCAACACAATGTAGTGCGGGCATAGCCCGTGCAAGGGTGAGTATAAGCTACCCAGTAGGGACCCCGATACCCCCGAAGGTCTCCCAAAATCCAAAAAGGATAAACCACAAAGGAAAGATACAAACACGAAGTAACAACCGACACTGCTTAGATATATGCCCATACATATACCCAAGTCATCAATTCCAATACGCTCCAACCTCCGAGCCCAAGCACAACTCAGTCCACACAGGAAAGTATACGTATTCCACACAGGAAAGCAAAACATAATCCACACAGGATAGCACAACACAATCCACACAGGAAAGTAAACAAGATTCAGCTCACACAGGTATACTTCTTCGAAAGACGATAGAGACGATCACTGATCCATCTAAGTCGTCGGACCCACAAAGGATCGATAGGTACTAACCCCCGCAAAGACCCACATAGGATCGGTAGGAAACTAACCCCCGCAAGACCCACACAGGATCAGATCCACACAGGATCTGTAGGCGCTGGCTCACACAGAACCGCTGAGCGCTGACCCACACAGGATCAGACCCACATAGGATCGGTAGCACTGATCCACATAGGATCGCTGAGTGCTGTAGTCGTCGTCGTCGAATCCACTGAGGATCTCTACACAGTCGTCGTCGCAGTCACAGTAGCAGTCGCAGCCAGCACTAGGGTTCCCGCACACAGCAAGCTCGTTCGGGAGGGTCCGCTCCACAAGCCGAGAGGCTGATACATCAACTGTCACATAGTCCAGAGTTGATGTATCCAAAAGTTCCGTATCGTCAACAGGAACTCAACGCAACAGACGGCGCATCAATCGGACGCCCAGTCTGAGAGTTATTGGCCTTTTCGTTCCAGGGGCCCGGTTGGGTTTTAAGGAAAAACCAACCCGACCGTACTCCACCTGCGTCCAAACCTCGGGCGGAGTATGCCAAAAGATCCTTCTCACTAAGAGGAACACAACAAAGTTGACGGCACGTCATTCGGACGTCCGTAGCTCAAGATATGAGCGTTTCCGCTCCGAGGGCCCGGTTGGTTTCGTGTACGAACCAACCCGGCTGAACTCAAAGTATTCCGAAACCTTGAGTGCGATATACCGAAACGACCGTCTCGATCCAAGGATCACATTTCCGCTGACGGCACGTCGTTTGGAGATCCGTAGCTCGAGTTATGGGCATTTGAACCCAAAAAGTCCGATAACGGGGGTTTCGGGCCCGGACCGACCCGGCCCGAGACCCCCCGATTGGCCCGAACCGGGTCAACCCGCCTCGGACAGGGTCGGCCCGGACCAGCTGGGCGCGGCTCGGCCCGGCGCGGCCCGGCCTGGCAGATTGGCCGGGCGCCGGTCTGGTTGGGGACAGCGCGCCCAGCGCGCTGTCTGGCTCAGCTTTTGGCCGAGCCGTTCGGCAAAGGGGGGGGGGGGGGGAGCGCCTGCCCCCCTGTGTAACCGCAACCCCCCCTCATTTATGGGGGGCCGTTGAAGCTGGCTGGGGGAATTTAATTCCCCCGGCTTTCCCCTTTCCTGCCGGCCCGACCTGGCCGGCCGACTCCTTCTCAACGGGACCGGCGGTGGCCGGTCCCGTTCCGGCTCCGACACCGGCGGCCCGATTGGCCACCGGTCACCATGCTCCGCCGCGGCCCTTGTCGTCCGGCGCAGTGCGACGGCACCGCGCCCCTTCGCTGCGGCCCCGCTCCGGCCGTGACGTCTTCGGTTTTCTTCGACGCGGCGCGACGGCGTCGCGTCCTTGAATTTCTTTCCACGGCGCGGCGCGACGACACCACGCATATCTTCCGCATGAAACCGCGTGGTGCGACGACACCACGCTTCCTCATACCAACCACAAAGAAATCATTCATGAAATAAGGAGGAGGGTCGGCCGTGTTTGTGCGGACCGTCCCCCTCACATTATTCGATAACAATTAGTCGAAAACCACGAAGATCGACAAACTAGAAAACATGAACGAAATTAATTAAAAAAATTCCCTACCTCGGTTCAGGAACGGTGTTCGTCAACGACCTGCGGAAGACGAGCGTCGCGGAGGTCAGGCGTCGCGGGGAAAGAACGTCGACGTCGCGAAGCAAGGATTCGAAGTCGTTGACGGTGATTTCGTCGTGGAAAACCGTCGCGGAAGAGACGACGCAGAAGAAGAACGTCGCGTCATGGATACGGCGTCGTGGAAGAACCGTGTTCTTCGGCGGAGAAGTTCTTCGTTGAAGAACGGTGTTCTTCGCGTTCTTCGTCGAGGTTGAAGAAGATGAAGAACACTTCCCAATCCTCTCAAGGTTGCAAAAGAAAGTAACCAAAATAAAATAAGTCCAAGACTTATTTTATTTACACATCCTAACCTCTTTGAATTTCAAGAGTTTGAAATTAAGTAACTCATCTTAATTAATAACACAAGTTGCCAAATTAATTAGAGTGGAGTTAATGGGGAGTTTTAAGGGGAATTGAAGAGTTAGGGCTCGTGTGGCCCCCACCACACTTTATCCTCTCAAGGGAGGTTATGTGGATGTGGGCCCCACCTCTAACTCCCTTTGGGACAAAATAACCAACAAAGTTAAAAATAAATTGTGTTCCACAATTTATTTAACTTCTTCTAATTCCCCCCAAAACTAACTCTCATCCCGCATAAAACACAACCTCGGAAAAGGTCTCCTTATGTGAATATCGGCGTTGCGAGTTCATTGGTGTCCTCAGATTTCAATTCCGAGCACCGGTTCAAAAGTTAGAAATTCCCGCTCGTTCGTTCACTGAACGTACCCGAGCCAAACTTCGAAAATTGATTCCGGGCACACCAGGCCTCGGAATCAAGTGCCGTCAGAAACCACGCTCTTGTAAAATTCCAAAGAAAATTAAGAATAAATTTCCCTTGAATTTTACAGGTCTTTACATGGAAAGCGGGAATGCGGGGAAACAACTACGCGCCCTCCACAGGAAGATGCACGCGCCCCAACGAAAGTGTCGGAAACAAAAATAAATAATTATTTTCTCACAAATGGTGCGTCATATGAGAAATTTGATACCACCAATAGTTTCAGAACGTGGGGTTTACCTTAGGAAGGGTATAACTTTTGTGATCATTAGATGTTTTTTCAGATTGCACCCGAAGATAATTTAATTGGGTTATAAATATTTTTGTTGGATAATTATAAATAATAATAATAATTTTATTATTAATATTATTATTTTTATGAAGACAAAAAATGAAAATGTACTTCCATAATTAATAAATTATGTCGCGGTATAAATAATAAGTGGATAATGAAATAATTATTATATTATTAATTATGAAAATTAAATGAAAATAGCCAATCAATATTAATTTATTAGGTGTTATCTATTTTTAATGGTTTTTGTTGTTAAAATACTAGTGGTGTCATTAATGGGTTGTATTAAATAATAATTATTTTAATTATTGTTAATATTATTAGATTGGGACAAAAACATCAATGTATATATAAATATATAATATATATATATATATGGAGATTAAATATATATGTAGTTATATATACCTTTGTAGGTGCATATATATGAATATAGAGATGTGTGTGTGTGTGTGTGTAAATATATATATATATATGGGTGGATACTTATTTTTGGGTTAGATAAAATATTATTAATTTCCCACATAAATGCTTGTAACATCTCGACTTAAACTAAGGTGTGGACCGTTTAAAAATTTTAGTCCAAATTCTTAAAGCGACCCAGGGCACACACCTGTGCACCCTTCTGCAGTTCCTGGGCAACTATTAAAATTAATAAAATATTTTCTTAGGCTTTATTTAAAATTTTTTAGTCACGGCCTAGAGCACTGTTCGGGTCAAAAAATAATTAAAATGTATTAAAAATAAATAAAAATAATTTTAAGGAAATTAAAATAATTAGAGGGGAATAAAAATAAATAATAAAATCAAAGTGGTTGGAGAAAAAAATTAAAACTAATTAAAATGGGGTAAACCCATTTTTATTAATTATTTTTCTTTCTCTCTCCATTTTTATTTTTATTATTTTATTTTATTTTTATTTTTCCCTTTTATTTATTTTTCTTTTTTTCCTTTCCTTTTTCTTCTCTCACACTCCTCTCCCCTCTTGGTGTGTCGCCCCATGTAGTGCCCCACCATTGTGGTGCACCTCCTCTCCTCTCCTCCTTCGGAATCCCACCGCGACTCCGTCTCTCATCCATTTTCTTTGCTATCAGTTGTGAAGTAAATCTCTTGGTAAGGCTAGCCTCAAGCATCAAGAATCATGAAATCTCATTCTCTATTTGTCACATGATCTTCCATGGAAGGTTTTTACATAAAATTGGGGATTTTCTAAAATCGTCTGATTTATTCCGTTTTAGGTCAAATCAAAGATCTCCACGGAGTGTAGGATTTTATACAAGTACGAGGTAGGGAATATACTATCTTTCCCCTTGTTTTGTTGCATCTTTGATATCACATGTTGTGCCGATCATCGGTGACTACCAACGATATTTAATTTTATCTTTTCTAAATTAATTAAACTGCTTTGTTTAACCACTGCTCCCTTATCTGAGATAATATAGCCCATCTAAATTGTAACAACATCATTGGAAACCCATTTGGGTGTGCCAATGTTCTTAGTCTCATTTTTTGTTATCCCCAAATAATTAAATTATTTAATTTCATGTGTTGCGTGACCCCCTTTAGGCTGAGCTTTAAATTAAATAAATTATTTGGGATTATTGTGAACCATGAACCTTAAAATTTGTTGGTTATCTATGCCTAATGATTTTCTTCCTTGTTAAATTATTAACCTACCGTGCCATTATAAAGTGATATATGCATTTTTTTTGCTTTCACTGATAAATTTATTTGGCTATAAGTGCTTGATTAGAATGATCATTAGTATGTGTCGTGAGTTGCTTATATTAGTTTGTTGCAATTATAAATGTATACCCTATGATATCTGATTCCTTGAAATCTAATTAAATTAAGGGCGGTGAGACAACGTGGGTTCTGTATTAAGTACAACACAAGGTCTCTTCATTCTTGATCGATTACACATTACGTCAGGGAGACAATGTCTTAGGCTTTGCCAGACGAGGGTTTCCCTGGGTTTCTAAATACTCATGGATGATACTAGTTCCGAAAGGGACATTCAAGGATAGAATTATTGGTAAAGTGGCTATTCCATGCCTCAGGTGATACTTGACCCCTTATGTGTGATACCGGGACAGATTCATGATAAAGCCATGTCTCAATCGATACTTGGTCTTTTGGGAGATTGCCTTGGACAAGATCAGTGGTATTGGATAAATTGAAGGATGTACTATAGCGATACCTTTGGGATGGTCTCATAATTTAACTCTCAACTTGAACATACTAATAATGATAATGTGTGGAAGGTTATTATTGATACTGCTTGAGTTCTGTGTGAATTGTGATATCTTCTGGTTCTTTGAATCACACTTTATTGACACATAAATTAGACCCAAGATAAAGCACAAGCTTGGGGTATATTCCTTTTATCTGCCTTCTATTTTTCATCCTTTATATATATATATATATATGCATCCTACTTATTATAGGTACCGTATTCAGATTCCTAGATTAGGCCAAAGTAGGTGATATGGGACAGGTGCCGTTTAGAACCCAGACCAAGTTAGATTTATGTTATTATGGTAATTTAATTTCTTACATTTATCATATATTGGCACACTGCTTTTTTTTATAGCAAAAAATGAAATGGTTTAGACACCGTGGGTACTGGCCTACTGGGATTTTATCTCACACCCTACTCGGGTGCCGTTTGGTACCTGAGTAGACTTTATGCTTGCAGGTATGGATAGTGAGAAGCATGATGCTTCTGGTTTTTGAGTGTTTCTTGCTGTTTAGGATGGAGATTTTGGGTAGAGGACTGAGTCTTTACTCGAGATGCAGTTGTTGCTTTGTGTCATTTTATTGAAATCTTTGATTGCATACTTGTATTTATGTTTTATAAACCTTTACTTTAGTATATACATCATAGCATGACATCTTTTGTATATGGTTTTATTTATCATCTGCCACACTTATTATTTATTCAGTTGGGATTATTTATTTTCTTCTAATGCAATTTGCTTATTTATATGATTCCTATATTTATTATAAATTGTTGTTTATTCCACTGTGTATTACCTATTACCTATGAGGGAATAGTCTCCCCCATGGGCATGCTAAAAAGTCCCTTGCTTCTAGTCAGTAGCCTCTGGAATTCGGGGAGATGCGCTTGAGGTCATGTGGCCAACCCGGCTTGAAGCACCCTTCAAGTGGCTCTTGAGTAAAGGACGCTACACTCTACACTTAGTTCCATGATCTTATTACTCTAATCTTGGTCCTATGTGCTTTGTCCACTATGCTTAGTTGTCTTTGTGAAATCCTCTATGCTTACTCTATTTCACTTACTCCAATTACCTTATTCAACTTTATTAAATCCTTTTCAACTTCCCCAAAATTACAACAATAATCTTCTGAGTTTATCTTTCTCTCTTTCTAATGAACTGATATAGGGTACTTATATAATAAAAACCCTATAGAAAATTTAAATACTTACAAAAATATCCATTAACTTACCAAGAATTCCACATAAATCATTTTCAATTTTCATACTTACTAATAAGAAACATTTAATTTTCCAAATTTATCTTCCATATGTGTCACAACCTGACCTGTACTAGGGTTAGATCCATAACTACCCAAATCCTGCCTCCATAGGCCAGAGGGTGGTGACTCGTGTCGAAGGCACAACAACTCGGGGAGTCCTTTTCATAAGTACCTATACTCACACACACAACCAACTCAATGAAAAAGTGGAGAGGGAAAATAAACAAAAGATATGATATTGCTATATATAAACTAGAAACATGCATCTAACTCTAAAATTTACAAGTACAATGAAGTAATCTGAAAGGGAAAAGGGAAAAAATACATTCCCAGCCAGAAAAGTTCCACAACCCAAAAACAGGTGGAAAAGTAAAACAGCTAGGAGATCCCCACTGATGAATCCCAAGTCACGACCACCACACACAGTCTAAATATTCTATATCCCTAGATCTTATGAAGTCACGATCAACCTATCCATCGTCATCAAGGGAACACCAAGTGCAGGCAAAGCCCAAGTAGGGGTGATTATAAAAATACTCAGTAGGATGCCTTGAAGGCTCAAGGGAGAAGAAATAGATATACTGAAGAGGGAATAAGTAGATAGAACAAGGTACAATGAAAGAGTAAAACTCAATCCAACTAGATAGTGAAGTAAGATCATCCAAACACAAGGAGATAGAAATGGTGGGAAGATGAACTTATCATTGAGTCTTCACTACCTATAGTAAAAGAGTAGACCAGTCTAATTATGAGAATCTAGACACAACAAGTACATGGCATACCCCACGCGTCTTTACCTCTCCTAGAAGGAGAGTAACCAAAACCCAAGGAGTGGGTACAGAAATAGGATACATATATATGCTCAATCAAGAATCCCAAACGATAGAGTAAGGGGATATCCATCCCATAGATCATCCCAGGAAAAGAGTTGACATCCATTCCAGAAGTAACCATCTAAGATGCCCAAAATCCTTCACATCTACTCTGAACTGCAAGTCAAAGGGACTCAAATACCTCACCTTGATACTATCCACTTTGGGAATAACTTTCTCACCCTCATGGTTTTTGGTCACGTCATAGGGACACATCTTGGTGGGGAAAGCATCCCTCTTTATCATGAGTTCAAAGGTACATCAAAACATGTATTTTCACTGATCTGTATAGTTGATAGATCATGTATCAAGGTCGAGAACCCACTACCCAGCCCTGCTGGAGGGTATGATCTGTACTGCTATTAGTGAATGCTACTTCCCAGCCCCACTAAAGGGTCATACGCTGGAGGGTAAGCCCAAAATAGTAAATGACGAACCTCACTACCCAACTCTGCTGGAGGGTAAGCCCTGAAGAGTCATTGATGAACCTCACTTCCCAACCCCACTGGATAGTATGACCTGAAGAGAGAGACCAAAAAATTCCACTTTCCAGCCCCACTGAAGGGTAATCCCAAATGAGTCATAGGATAACGCCATTGCCCAACCCAGCTGGAGGGTAAGCTCGAAAGTGATTTGGCCATCCCTGCTATATGGTACCTCTCAGAATGCACAGAGGAACTACACTACAGTCATCAGGTATTTCCCTGGATAAGCATCACACCCAAAACATCTCACATCATATCTCGAAAACCACTATAGAGGGAACCATCATGTTTTATGTGGAATAACACTTAGGATAGGCTACTCGCACGCCAAAATCCAAGTCCAAAAGGAGATATTAGAGGTAGAAGATTCATAGTGTGGTACACAGAGCGTGCATGGTCCACATGTTTTTTGATTCTGTACCATCACCTATCTATGTACCCAACCATACTTGGGTACTAAAATGTGAACAAGTACCCTCTAGGTGTGCCAGCATACTCCCAGAGTACATGGAACCTCCGGCCCAAAAGGCTGATGAGCGCACGATGCTCATTGTTTGATCCAAAGGGAGAAAATGTAATTTTTCTAACATGACTCTTCAAATGGCCCCAAAAAATTAAACAGATCACACCATTATGATCCTTGAGGAAAAATGCACATGATCAACTACTCATTCGCCCAAATCAGACTCCCGGTGAAGAAACTGCATATCGCAAAATTGTGCACGAACAATGCTTCATGGGACCCACACCAAAATCCCAACATATATCAAATGGATTACACCATTGAGATCATCTCATAAAATCACACTGGTTTGACTATTCATTCATCCCAAACGGATACCCGGTGAAAAAGTGACATTTCACCGCAAATGCCCAAAACAGGGCTTGTGGGGCCCACACCCCAGAATTTAGTTTAAGCGTACAAAATTAGTCTTGAAAAGTCTGCCTCAACTCCAGCGTCATGTCACCTTTTATGGTGCATCAAATGGATGCCCTGTTTAAAAGATAAGGGTATTTGAATCCGTAGAAGAGGGTACTGGAGCTGGTGGACCAACTCACGGTCGGTCTGCCTACCGCCGTGGTCGGTCCGACCACGATTGATCATGTACGCACCATAGAATATGCCGTAATGGTCAAAATTCAGCTGACCCCAGGTCTACCCGGGTCCGATCTGTCGGGTTGGACTTGTCCTGTTTACCCAACCCAGGCCACTAGCCCGACCCACTTTCCGATGTGGTCCGACCCGCCACCGACAGCTGGTCTGACCCGTGATCTGGTCATCGGCTATGGGTCTTATGGTGTCGGTCATCATCTAGGGTCACACAGTGTGGCCCCGCCTAGCCTAATTCCAGGCCACATAGCCCTACCATGTATCCCGGCCACGTTGCGGCACTACCAGTGCCGCCACAGCTCCACGGATCTCCGACGGAGCGAGCTACCGCCGAAAGCCGCCGGTGCCCCGACAGTCCATTTCGCAGACTTCCAGACTCGATCCAGTCATCCAATCATGATTCTATCAGTGTACTGGGGACCGTTGCAATAGTGGATTCACTACAACATCCTCTAATCGTCAATCCACCAGTGACCGTACATGCCCAAAAGTTGTCAGTGGATAACCGTGACGAACGAGCGTAGAATGACGATTTAAACATAGATTTATGGCTGTGTTCATGCTTCCATCGATGATTTTATGATAGAACAAAAAACATATATCCAGAAATTGATTAATCAAAATAGAAACTAAAAGAGAACTAAAAAACACGATAAATCCTACATCGATCCGGCCATTCATTGTAGGCCATGTGTCCATAACGCTCATGCTTTGATCTGCTGAAGATTTGATGGAGTTTTCTCCTCATTTTGGTAAAGAACGAAGACGAATAGGTAGAGATAGAGAGAGAGCTAGGGTTTTTAGAGAGAGATATAGATTAGGGTTTATCCCTAATCTGAATCACTCAACCCTTTTTATAGTCATCCTGCTCGGTGTGGAAAAACCAAAACCGTCACACCCTCTCATTTTATGTCGTACCTAGGAAAAACACCAAATTATGAACTCAATAAAAGTATCATATTTCCAATCCATGACTCCATTTGAAATTTATTTGATTTGGTGTTCGAGATAAAATAATAAAATAATAAAATTTTATTATTTTATTTATGAAAATGCCCTCCCTGATATTTTCTACAGAAGGCCCGCGTTGAAAAAAGTTATGTTTCGCCTAGGGTAAACTCCATGCTCCAAAATCAACCATGCCTTAGATTTATGATCCAAGATACTATTTGAGAGATATCCTGTTTCCATCATGTGCATAGTACAAAAACACTTAATATTTTTGAATAATTTATTCTGGGCGCACCGAGCCTCTAACTTGAATGTCTTCTTAGCACCTAGCTCTGGAAATATATGCAGAAATATTAAAAAGTTTTTAAAGCAAAAAAACAAGTCTCTACATCATTACCTCCTTCAATATTTTCATCCCCAAAAATAAAAACTAGGGAAAAAAACTTAGGATACTGAGCTCACACATGGCTCTCCTGCTCCCAAAAACTTTTCTACATGTTTCTGTGCTGCCACAGCACACGAACCAGGGGGATGGTCTATCCACATAAGGTATGATCCTATCGATGATGTGTGTAAGATTGCACATGCATCTCCTCATCAACGACACGTGAAACACGCTGTGCACCCACTTCAACTAAGAGGATATGTCAAGGTGGTAGGTAACCTTTCCATATCTTTGCATGACCTTGAATGACCCGGTGAGACTTGGGGGAAAGTTTGCCTCTATAGACGAACCTCTACATCCCATGTCATGACTGGAATCACTATTTTTCCCTAGAATAGCGTCTTGTGATTCCCTCATTTAAAATATCCATCTGGAGAAACACCAAAGGATATCCGGTCACACATGATTTTTGAGTTGATGTATCACAATCGATACTATCTTACACGCTCAAGAAGAGAAGGATTAAACACTATTAACTAAAAGAAAATGTACCCTCCTGCTCTACCAAGGTAATCTGCATGGAATCTAACTCCTCCAAAACTTCCCACATTGGGTGAGCTTAGGACTTCCTACTAAGGTAATTCTTTACAACTTTCCCCTTTCCTGAAGTATAGATTACCTCAAAGTCGTAATCCATAATGAATTTACAACCAAAATCGCTTTCTCAGGTTCAAGTGTCTCTGGGTGAAGACGCACCTAAGACACCGGTGGTCTGAGAAAACCACAGAGTGCTCTCCCAGAAGACAGCGTCTCCACATTCTCAGGGTGAAGACTACCACTGCTAGCCCCAAATAATGATTTGTGTAGTTCTGTTCAGGGGGTCTCCATCACCTTGATTTGTACTTGATAACTATTGTATCATGGTTGAATTTGAGAACACAAGGTGTAAATGAATAGGGAAGGTGAGTAAACTCATCCAACTACAAGAGGATAGACCCAGAAAGAATGTGGAATACCCCACGCGTCTTTTCCTCTCTTGGAAGGAGAGTAACCCCCAAACCAGACACTACACCACACCCAGTAATGGCATCTCAAGAAAATGGAGGTCAAGCAAAAAAACTCCACTGGAAATGTCAGGACCTACTCCAACACTCTACTTCACAACCCTTCCATGAATGCACAAGTCAGTGGGATTAATTTACCACACCTCGATACTATCCTCTTTGGGTGGTACTGACTCTCCCTCACAGTTTTGCTTGAATCACAAAAAAACGTCTTGGTGGGAGAAGGATCCCTCTTATTTGTGCATTCAAAACTACGTCGAACAACACCAATAAGGGGTTAAAATAACGCCCTGTGTCACCCTAGTAACTCCTTGAGCAAGTAGTTTTAAATAAAAGATTACCTCACATAGTTTCTAACAAGTTCTACTAAAAAATGTTGGAAAGATAAAAAGTGTACCTCTCATCATCTCACGTGCAGTATGATTGTAGACATCCATAGCATGCAGGTCCACCAACCACAGTCCTTCCTGCTTCTCTGCCAGCACTGCCTCCCTAGGGAACACCCTGTCCTCACCCGGTAGATCCTTGATCATGACTCTGGCTTTTCCATAGTGGTGCATCTACCAGATTTCTAGAAATATCATCACATCTGGTCGGTTATTCTCATGCCCTGTGACCTCAACCATGAAAAGCATAGTACTATCCCTCCCTAGGCCCTCCCAATTCTCTATGTTGTCCTTGACCATGTGCCTAAGTCTTATCATGGGGATTCCTCCTGCATCAAGGTCTCTCCAACTAATGTTCTCTAGCCACAACGGACGTCTCAGCTCTGTTGCGCCACTGACAATTTTAGTTAACTGGTTCCCCTCTGACAGGGGTCACTCCAACACCCTAGAATAGGTGGGAAAGCATGAGGGTACTACGTTGACACAAATATCTCTATAGATACCCCGCTCAAAGATCCAGGCTTGGAATTTACCATCATGGACCACGTACAAAGATTACCGAGTAAGTTCTGCAAACCCAGTCGCGTATTCATTCATTGTCACCCCACCCTGATGAAGCTCTAGAAACTCATGAAACTCGATGAAGTATAAGTATGAGGGGTAGTAATCCTCACAAAATAGCTACTGGAATTCATCCCATGAGAGTTACGACTCATCATGTATCTAAGTAACTAGGCTCCACCAATGTAAAACTGCTCCGTGGAAAAGACTGGATGCCAAAGCCATCATCTGATTTTTCGGTGTCTGAACAAGCCTGAAGAGGAGAACCAAAAACTCTAGACAAACCTTCACTACCTGAGGGTCTGGATTACCATGAAAACTCAGTGATCTATGATGCTGAAACTTTCAGAGTGAGCTCATCCTACACACATCCTTAGCCCAATATGCTAGGGATGTTTGCTACTCAATAGGTGGAGGTGCTGCTACCTACCCACCTAGAGGAAGGGGATTTCATGATAGATCCTAAATTAAGGGCACATCGCTCACCTAATTGTTGTCATGAACCAGATTTAGTACCCTGAATGGCTGTCAATGAGTCATCTTGAATTCAATCTAGGAGTACCACAATCAAATGAGCATATATATATATTAGCAATGATGGGGAGATGAATCAAGAAGTAAATTCAAAGACTTAATCCCATATGATGCATGTACCAATGTTACCTAAAACAAGTGTCTCAGTATGCTGAGTCGATAAGCGGGTAATCTGGGTCCCAGTGAATGGCTACGTCAGCTGCCGCACCACCACTGGACTCCCTGGTCTGAGAGATGCTCTCAAGACATGTTGACACTATTTACCTAAACCCAACCAAGAACTGTTTAGGTAAACATATGAACAATTTCCCAAGGGTCAAACCACCTCTGATACCAATTTTTCACAAACCGACCCATATTGGAACTCAAGCCGTAACTACCACAAGCCCACCTCCATAGGCCAGGGGGTGGAGACTAGTTCTGAAGTCACAATAACTCAGGGAGGCCTTTTCTTAAGTACCTATATGCACACATACAACCAAATCAATGAAAAAGTTTGGAGGGAAAAGAAAAAAAGATACATTAATGCTATATATAAACCACAAACATGCATTGACCTCTAAACAATACAAGTATAGTGAAGTAATATGAAAGGTAAAAAGGGAAAAAATACACGCCCAACCAGAAAAGTGCCACAACCCAGCAACAAGTGAAAAAATAAAATAGTTGGGATAACCCCACTCATGAATCCCAATTCATGACCACTACATGTGGTATAAGAATCATGTATCCCTAGATCCTCTGAAGTCATGATCAACCTATCCATCATCTGCAAGGGAACACCAAGTTCAGGCAAAACCCAAGTAGGGGTGAGTATAAAAATACTTAGTAGGATGCCTCGAAGGCTCAAGAGAGAAGAAATAGATGTACTAAAGAGGGGAGAAATAGATAGAAAAAGGTACAATAAAAGAGTACAACTCAACCCAACTAGAGAGTGAAGTAAGCTCATCCAAACACAAGAAGATAGAAATGGTGAGAAGATGAACTTATAGTTGAATATTTGCAACCTATAGTTGGATAGAAGAGTCATCCAATCACAAGAATCTAGACATGGAACCTGGAAGGAGAGTAAACAAAACCCAAGAAGTGGGTACTGAAATAGGATACATATATATGCTCAGTAAAGAATCTCAAACGAGAGAGTAAGGGGATATCTATCTCATGGCTCAGCCTAGGAAAAGAGTCAACACCAGTTCCAGAAGTAACCACCTACGATGCCCAACATCCTTCATGTCTGCTCTGAACTGCAAGTCAAAGGGACTCAATCACCACACCTTGATACTATCTAATTTGGGCGGAAATTTCTTTCCCTCATAGTTTTAGGTCGTGTCATAGGGACGTGTCTTGATGGGGAAAGTGTACCTATTTCACGTGAGTTAAAAGGTACATCAAAACATGTCTTATCACTGAACCGTATAACCGAGAGATCATGTATCAAGGTCAAGAACCCACTTCCTAGCCCCACTGGAGGGCATGCTCTGTACTTCTGTCAGTGAATTCCAATATCTAGCCCCACTAAAGGGTAATACGCTGGAGGGTAAGCCTGGAAGAGTAAATGCAGACCTCACTGCCTAGCCCCATTGGAGGGTAAGTCCTAAAGAGTCATCGATGAACCTCACTACCCAGCCCTACTAGAGGGTAAGACCTAAAGAGATATAATGGTGAATTCCACTTCCCATCCCCATTGGAGGGTAATCCCAAAAGATTCATAGGTGAATGCCACTACCCAACCCAGTTGGAGGGTAAGCCTGAAAGTGATCTGGCCATCCCTACTGGATAGTATCTCTCGGAACGCAACGAGGAACTACACTGTAGTCATCGGGTATCAACCTGGATAAGCGTCACACCCAGAACATCTCGCATCATATCTTGAAAACCACTATGGAGGGCACCATTGTGTTCTACGTAAAAAACACTCAATATAGGCTACTCGCATGCCAAAATCCGAGTCCAAAAGAAGAATATACGAGAGGTAGAAGATTCATAGTGTGGTACATAGAGCATGTGGGGACCACACGATGTGTGGTCCTATCTCATTTCCTATCTGTGTACCCAACCATACTCAGGTACTAAGATGTGAACAAGTACCCTCTAGGTGTTCCAGTGTACTCCCAGAGTACATGGCACCTCTGGCCCAAAAGTATGATGAGCGCACAATGCTCATTATTTGATTCGAAGGGAGAAAATGCAATTCTACAAAATTTCATATTTAAATGGCCTCGAATAATCAAACGGATCACACCATCACGATCCTTGTGAGAAAATGCATAGGATCAACTATTCATTTGCCTGAATCAGACTCTCAGTGAAGAAACTGTATATCAAATCATTATGCACGAACAATGCTTTGTGGGACCCAATCCATGATCCCAAAACACATCAAACATATTGCGCTATTTAGATCCTCTTGTAAAAGTAAATGATATTGGATATTCATTCATCCTAAACAGACACCCTGTGAGAAAGTGACATTTCACTACAAACGCCCAAAATGGGGCTCATTGGGTCCATACCCAAAAATTCAGTTTAGGAACCAAAAATTAGTCATGAAAAGTTCGCCTCAATTCTAGGGTCACGTCACCTCTGATAACATATCAAATGGATGCTCGATTTAAAAGATAAGGGCATTTGAATCAGCAGAAGAGGGTACCAGAGCTGGTGGACCGACTGACGGTCGGTCCACCCACTTCTATGGTTGATCCGCCCATGGTAGACCATCAGAAGACCTCGGGTCGACCCAAGATCTGACCCAGGTCTGAACCTCTTGGTTGGACCCGACCCGTTTACCCAACTCGGGCCGCTAGCCTAACCTGATTTCCGATGTGGTCCAACCCACCGCCGACAGTGGGCCTTGCTCTGCTGGTCATCACCTGGGGTCATGTGGTGTAGCCCCACCTAGATGAAAGTCGGTCCATGTGAATTGGACATGTTGCAGCATCATTGGTGCTGTGGTGCCGCCGCCGCTCGACAGACCACCAGCCGTTGTGCTGACGATGCCCTGGTAGTCTATTCCATGGACTGATGGGCTCGATCCGGTCGCCCGATTTCGATTCTGTCAGTGGATCGAGGACCCTTGAAATGGTGGATTCATTATAATGGCCTCTTATCATCAATCCACTAGTGATATTACGTGCCCAAAAGTTTTGGGCAGATAACCGTGAAGAACGGGTGAAGAACGATGGTTTAAACACAGATCGATGACCGTGTTCATGCGGCCATCAATGATTTGATGATAAAAAAACAAACATATATTTAGAAATTCAGTAATAAAAGGATAAAATTAAACAAAACTCAAAAAAAAGATAAATACTACCTTGATCCATCCATTCATTATAGGCGATGCGTCCATGATGCTTCTGCTTCAATCCACCAAATATTTGGCGGAGTTTACTCCTCATTCCAGTGAAGAACGATGAAGAATGGGTAGAGAGAGAGATCTTAGGTTTAGAGAGAGAGAGAGAGATTAGGGTTTAACCCTAATATGAATCACTTTACCCTATTTATAGTCATCCCGCTCGGTGTGGAAAAACCAAAACTGTCGTTCCCTCTCATTTTATGTAGTGCCTAGCAAAACACCACATTCTAAACTCAACTACAATCTCAAATTTATAATCTGAGACTATATTTGAAAGCCATTTGATTGGTAATTTGAGATAAAATAATAAAATTTAATTATTTTATTTATTAAAATTCCCTCCATGGCGTTTTCTACTGAAGGCCCACATTGAAAAATGTTATGTTCTGTCTAGGGTAAAATCCATGCTCTGGACTCAACTGTGGCCTCAAATTTCTGATATGAGATACCATCTGAGAGATACCCCATTTCTTTCATGTGAATAGTATAAAAATACTAAATATTTTTTTTATAATTTATTCCAGCCACACCAAGCCTTATAATTACATGTCGTCTCAGTTCCTAGCTCTGGAAATATATTTATAAATATTCCAAAGTATTGAAATGTAAAAACCAGGTCTCTACATTATGCCAAATTCTTGAAGAACCACTTTGATCAAACAAACTATAAATTTTTCAATTATATTTATTAAAAAACACAACTACCATTTTTT
This sequence comes from Viscum album, assembly GCA_963277665.1. Taxonomy (NCBI): domain Eukaryota; kingdom Viridiplantae; phylum Streptophyta; class Magnoliopsida; order Santalales; family Viscaceae; genus Viscum; species Viscum album. The sequence continues at coordinate 402,696,107 of OY728126.1, forward strand.
TGGAAACAACAAAATTAGGGATTTTTTCCAATAATACCCCCCTTTAGGTTTTTTGAAATCACTTCAAAACCGCTTAAAACTTTTTTTGAGAATTTTTTCACACTTCCTTCTTCAAACACTACATACCTTTCTGAAACTCTAGATAGTGATTGAATACTTAATCAACACATAATCTAATTTTGTATTAGTCTATATAAGATTTAGAATCAATAGTATCATGAACATTTCATTAATTAATAAATTCATTCTTGATACCTTTTGATGGATCTTTCTCGATACCAAATATTAATTGATTTAAATTACTACACATAGAGTATCTCTCAATAAGAACACTTTTTTAACCACTCCAGTTACAAATATTTCTTCAGGAACCCAAAGTGACCTTTTCATGATATGTAGTAAATGACCGAATAGCCTTGACATCATCATGGTTAAACCCCATACATCCATTCTCCCAATGATTAAACATAAAAGTTCTCTGATTTGTTTCCTCAACTTTACTCATTTTTATTATAGGTATGAGTAACATCACCCCTTTCATTTAAAATATTTTACCTCCATTTCAAATTAACCCAAAGGTAAATCCTTTTTAGTATAAAATTTAATATTACAATATTTTATGAAAGAAACACGATGTTTGATAGCATACATGATATTCCACACCGAGCTTAAACGAACTAAATATTATTATTTAAATGTTACCATTATAACCTAGCGTTAGAATGACAAGTATGAACATGATTAAATGAATTATTAAAATATGGTTTATATATATATATAATTAATTATTTGGTGACAAATTAATTATAAATTAAAATAAAACCCTTTTTAAAATAAAAGGTAATATTTTTCAAAAAAACAATTTAAATGTGAACAAGTGTATTTTATACCAGTAAATAAACAAATCACTATTGTTGGATTATATTAATGATATATATATATATATATAATATTTAATATATTGTTTAAAATTCATTTTATGTGTTTTATATACTTGATATAAGAACAAATTCAATTTTATACATAAAAGAAGTATTTTTTTAAAAGGCAGTTTTACTGCCTTTTGGTGGCACACTTGTTTTAAATATAGTTTTTGACACTTTTATAGATTTTATTTCACAAAATAAACTTCTTCTTTTACATCATAATATCAAAATTTACTTTGGTTGAATTTATGGTATTTTTATGATAAGTTTCACATTTTGATGAATAATGAAAAAATACTACATTTTAATTGAAAACTAATTTTCATCAAATTTATTTATAGTGTTAAATTATATTTTTGAATGAATTTAAATTATAATTAGATAAATTTTTTATCATTTAATTCAAATTAGGTCATTGGAATCAATTTCACATTGAATTTGGATATAAAAACATTTCAATATTTTGAACGTTTTTTACTTTAAAAACATGTTTTCTTGATCCGTCAACGAGATTAATATTAAAGTAATTTTATCCAATTTAGTGTTTTGAATTTTTAAAAATGGATTCCATATTTTGATTCAGAAGTTCCAAATTTAGTACATTGGCTCCTTTTATTTTTGGACATTATGAATAGTAACTTTAATATATATTTTTTATCACCATGGTTAAGGGTAAATCTGTTAATTAAGGGTAAAAACTAAAATTATAAATATTATAAAATTACCCTAAAAATTGTCCTAATATTAGTGTATGGGTTATTTTTGAACAAAATCATCATTGGGATGATTTTATGAGCTCTTAGATCCACTTGGATGACTTTAAGTTATTTATAGTATTTAATTCAAATAAAAGTCAATTTTGTAATATTTTTGTTTGTAACAAATAAAATATTTTTAGTACGAGTTTATATAAGGGATATTTTCTACTATAAATATTATTTTGAAATATAAAATTTTAATCTTAATAATGATATTTTATTTTTAATTTTTAGGTATGAAATATTTAAATGAAAGGCTTTCACAATAATGATGTAGTGATTGTTTAATTAATGAAAATATCAAATTAATGCTATTAAAAATATTAAAATAAATATAATTTGATATAAGTAATATCATCCACAAATTTTATAGATGAATTTGAATTGTTAGTGATGAGTTAAAAGAGTTGGTTCAAAGATATGAAGTTTTTATGATATTTTTTAAAAAATTCAAATAATGAATATATTCAAAATTGTCATAAATGATATTTTAAAATAAAAAATATTTTATTAAATGATATAAATTTCATAAAAATATTCAATTCGAAAAAATAAATTAGATAAGGTTTAAAATTTCATCAATTATAAATTTGTGGTTTTTTTGGAATTTTATAGTAACAATATTAACCCACAAAGTGTAAATTACCTTATATCACGGTAAAAGTTAAAAGGGTTAAATAAAGGTTAAAACAAAAAGAAAAGGATTAAAAAATAATAAAAAATTATCTAATTTTCATTGGATTAATGAATATAGACCCATAAACATCATATATTCATAATAAATCAGTTTGGATCCATTTGAAATAGAAAATTAATTTATATTAATTTAATATTTTGAAGAATTCCATGAGCGCCCCTCACCTCTCCTTTAAAAGAGTACCCATTCTTCTCATTTATATACAATTAAAAACATATTTGGTTTGTAAAATATTTTCCCAAATTTCTTAATATAATCCCTACCCACATTATAGATCCCTTATTTTAGGTAGAACACTCTCATTAGAGGTGTTAAGGTGTTAATTAAAGGAAATCGTCTGAAGAAGTGATATTGTTTTTAATTTAAGTGTTTCTATTTTATTTTTTATTCTAATTACTTCAAATATTATTAAAAAATGATGAAATAATAACTTCAGTATCCTAAATATAATGATATTTTATTATGTTAATATCATCACCTATATCCATCTCTTTTTCCATCAAATGGAAAATGAATTAATCGTACATGCATACGGAGGACTACACCCTGAGAACCGATATAATTCATTTTTTGAAACCTTTTGTCAAGAATGGTTATAATGATGAAATTAATTTTTATATATGATATTCACTACATATTTATCATTATGAAAAGATAATATATAATTTTTCTTATCTTTCCATGCACATAAAAATGATAACATCGTTCGTGCGTACATGTGAACTATCACTTCAATGAAGCGATGTGATTCTTTTTTCATCACCAAATAATATGAATGATATATATCAGTATATTTAAATTATTAATATAATATTAATCATATTATTATCATTATGGAAAGATAAAATAATTCTTACCTTCTTTCTATAATGATTGTTTAGAAATGGAACGTACGTATGACTTACCGTCTCCATGATTGTAATGTAATTAATTTATCATATACATATGTGATGGATGGATTTAAAAGTATAATTTATATATAATAGTGATTATTATTTCATTAATATTATTCTGGAGATGATGGAATAATGACCACTTTGACTAAAGACATCATACCAAAGTCATTTTAGAATCAAGTACCGAATATCTTTAAAACGTCCGACACAAACATGAATAAATAAGTAATTGTTATAAAATAATAATAAGTGATATAAAAGGAATAATAAAATATATTAAGGTTCTAAAGAAATTAAATATTCATCCTAAGTTTATTATTCTGTAAGATAAATAACATACGTGACGAATCAGACTCAAGGTAAGGGGTTTCATCTCAATCTTCTTTCATTGAGGCATATTTTGATGTTAAACACCCACCTTATTTTATGTGTTGTATATACATCCCATTTTACATATCATATCATGAATTTATTTTAAATTTATTAATTTTTTTTCAAAATTTTATTACATAATGGTTCTTATTATTCAAATGTTTGAAAGTGGCACGAGACACTTTGATTTTAAAATATCTTTTCAAAATGTTTTAAGATTTAATTTAAAATTATTTTCCTCCATGTCTAGATTCTTGATATTATTTTATATATAAATGAATTTTATGTCTATTTTGAATTTAATTCATTTTTTTCAAAAATAAACATTTTTACTTGTTTTATACTGATTTTTTTGACAAATAAAAAAAGTATTATTGTTTTCTTAACGTATATGAAAAAATGACTTTTCTGCCGCCATGAACATTATTTTAATTTTTGATTTATTTGAAATATTTCATGTTTAATTAAATGAATAAAACTATTTATCATTTGGGTATTTTTTTATTTAAAATATTTTTTCAAAAGAAAGGTGTATTTTGTGTTGAAAATGAACTTTTTAAAGATAATGGTATCTGAAAGTGATTTTCATACGAGTTTAAAAGAGTTCTTCAAATGATGAAATATTATATTACATTTTTTGGTTATTGGAAATTATAAATTATGCGCATGCCTAGATAACACCAGGAGAGCCTATTATATCTTAAACAATGGGTGCGCCTTGATCGTGTTCCAATGCATTTGGTACTCTGGAGATAGAAGTCGACCGTATAGTTATTACATTTATAAGGGTTCCGTAAGGGTTCTCTAAGGGTTCTATGTGATGATGTCCCAAGGAGCCTATGTGATTTTTTATATTCTTTCTTATAAGATTTCATGAATTTTTTTTTGATTTAAAAAAGGTAAGATAATGATCTTTTTGAAATGATGATCTATTTTTCAAAGTAAAATAGTTATGTTTTAAGGAAATATTTTGTGGGGTTTCACTGGACTAATGGTTTATTTTATTTTAAGTCCCTTAATGAGATTTTTCACTCATCCCATGTTTGATTTTTTTTCATAGGGTTTAAGGAATAGTTGGTATAAGGACGATATTAATGGAAAATTGTGAAGATATATCAGCATAATAAATCATGTTTTATTTTAAAGTATTTTTTATGGAAAAAATAGATACTGAGTATAAGTTTCCACTTGAAATGTATGGGTTAACTATATAAGAGTTTGTACTAATTCTATAAAACTATAAACCTAAAATATATTTGGTAAAAGAATGTGACTTATAGTTTTAAAATAACTAGAATATGTAATGTTTAAGGCTGGGTCCTTATAATTGGTATTAGAGTAGGGTTTAAATAACTTTAGAGATTAGGATATTTTCTTAAGAGTTAATAATATCATCAAGGGTTTATAATTTAAAGGTTGATAATAAGTTAAATTTATTAGAAACCCCCTTTGAGTCTTTAAGTTAGGAAATTTTAAGGTGACTAACAATATTTTTGGATACATTTCTTTTTGAGGTAATTATGGGTTATTAGATCTTGGGATGAAAAATTAATGGTATGAGATAACCTTTGAGGTTAGAACATTTTATGGTTATTTTTGAAGATTTTATCATATTTTGGGATTTTTATAAGAATTATATAGTTTTAGAAAAAGGAAAACCTATAGGATGGGTGACAATTCATTATGTACATAAAGGCTGTGGGAATTGAACCCATAATCGAAGGGATACAATGGTGCATCACCTACCACTGACCTATGTGAGGTTCTGATTAGTTTGATTTTTCATTTTTAGTTAAATGATTTGATGGATTAAGAATAATTTTGTTTTGGGAAAATATGTTTTATCGAATAGTTAACCTTAGGATTGGGAAATGCTTTAGTGATTAATGTTTTTTCATATGTCATTCTCTATTTTGGGAATCCTATAAGATTAAGGTAAATATAATACTATGTGATTTTATTTTAGGAGTAAAGGAATAATTATATTTTGAAAGAATATATGATTATATTTTGTAATCATGGTGATTCAAGTTAATTATGTAAATGATTAACCTATCTTAGAGAATATGTGATTAGAGTGATTACTTTTTGGTATGAGACTTCAATAGTAATTGATTTTATTTGAAGACAATTCTTAAAATTTATCTTGAAATATTATGTGATCAAATCCTTCTAATCATTGGGTTTTAATCTCAGTATATAATATTTTTTTGAGTAATTTTAAGGATAGTTATTTTTTGAATGGTATATGTTGAACTTTGGGTATTACTATTGAATTTTGGGAGATTAAAGTAGTTTTTCATCATACAAAGGTTATTTTTTTTGGAGAATTATCTTATATTATCCTAAAAATTTTAGTTTTGGTTAATTTTTCCTGATTGGAGAAATAGATAGTTAATATTTTGTGGACTATGTGATTCTCAAGTTGATTCTAGTGCTTTAGGTGTGAAAAATTCATCTTGAATACTCATTGTTTGGAGAAAAAAATTATTTTGTATTGAAAATTGATTAAAGGATGAAAATATAATTTTAAATTAATTATATTTTCTTATTTTTATAGTTCAAGTAGTAAAATAATTCCTCAACTATATGAAAAAGATTTCAAAACAAAAACTTTATCCATTTACTTATCTTACCAAGAAATTAATGACCATATAACCCATCACATATTTATGGTTTTGTGATTTTTAACATTATCTTGACCATGTTATCTATAAATATATATCAAAAATTGATAGTTTGTTTTCTCTTCCATGTCCATGTTTTCCTTCATGTAATACAAGTATGTATTATCTCAGGTGACCTTCATACTTCTTTTTATTTATTTTAAAGTGGAAGTTCTATTAATCCTTTTTCTAATGTGGGGTTTCAATAAAGGTAATATCAATAGTTGAACCCTGGTTACCATGCCCAAATTCAAAATTGTGAGGATGAAATTTACAAGGGCGGGAGAGAATATAACATCCCAAGATTTTTTGAAATAAACACTATGTTCGATAATATACACGACACAACACATCAAACTTAAACAAACAACTAAATATTATTATTTAAATATTACCATTATAATCTAGCTTTTAGAATGGTGGGTATGAACATGATTAACTGAATTATAAAAATATGGTTTACACATGTATATATTTTTAATTATTTTGTGAATAATTAATTATAAATGAAAATAAAACCTCTTTTAAAATAAAAGGTAATATTTTTCTTAAAAACTATTTAAATGCATACAAGGGTATTTTATACCAGTAAATAAAAAAATCACTACTGATGGATTATATTAATGAAATATATATATATATATATATATATAATATTAAATATCAATTTTAAAAATCATTTTATGTTTTTATAGACCTCATAGAAGAAAAAAAATTCAATTTTATGCATAAAAGAAGTATATTTCTAAAATGGTAGTTTTTCTACCTTTTGATGGAACACATGTTTTAAATATAGTTTTTGAAACTTTTATAAATTATTTTTGAAAAATTAAACTTCTTATTTTGAATAATAATATCAAAATTTACTTTGGTTGAATTTCTGGTATTTTTCTGATAAGTTTCATCTTTTGATGAATAGTGAAAAAATAATGCATTTTAATTGAAAAATTCTTTTTCATAAAATTTATTTATATTATTAAATCATATATTTTAGTGGTTTTAAAGTATAATTAGATCAAGTTTTTATCATTTAATCCAATTTATGTCATTATAATCAATTTAACGTTGAGTTTGGAAATAAAATCATTTCAATCTTTTTAACGTTTTTACTTTAAAAACCCGTTTTCTCGATCCATCAATGAGATTAATATTAAATTAATTTTAGACAATTATGTGTTTTAAATTTTGAAAAATGGATTACATATTTGGATTCATAAATTCCAATTTTAGTAGATATTTTCCTTTTATTTTTGGACATTATGAAGAATAACATTATTATTTTTTTATTACCACAATTAAGGGTAAATCGAGTAATTAAGGGTAAAAATAATATTATAAATATTTTAAAATCACCCTAACACTTGTACTAATTTTATTTTATGAGTCATTTTCGACCAAAATCATACTTGGGACTATTGTATATGATTTTGGAGCCACTTGGATGAATTTAATCCATTTATAGTATTTAATTCAAAGAAAAGTCAATTTTTTTATACTTTTGTTTTTAATTAGTGAAATATTTTTAATATGAGGTTATATATGGGATATGTTAGACTATAAATATTATTTTTAAATATATAATGTTTATATTCATTATGATAATTTATTTTTAATTTTTAGGTAATAAATAATTTAATTAATGTCTTTTATAATGATGATGTAGTAATTGTTTAATTAATGAAAATATCAAATAAATGTTATTAAAAATATTAAAATAAATATAATTTCATATAATTAATTTCATACATAAATTTTATAGATGAATTTTACATGTTAGTGATAAGTGAAAATATTTTTTTCAAATATAACAAGTTATGATATTTTAAAAAAGTAAAGTAATGAATAGTTTCAAAATTGATATAAATTACATTTTAAAATAAATAATATTTTATTAAATGATATAAAATTCATTAAAATATAAAATTTAGACATATAATTGGGATAATGTTTAAAATTTCATTAATTATCCATTTTTATTTCTTTTGGCATTTTTTAGTAAAAATATTAACCCTCAAAGTGTAAATTACATGATATCACAGTGAGAGTTAAAAGGGTTCAATAAAGGTTAAAACAAAAATATAAGGATTAAAAAATAATCAAAACTTGTCTAATTTTTATTGGATTAATGTATTTAAACTCATAATCATCATATATTCTAAATAAATCAGTTTGGATCTATTTTGAATATAAAATTAATTTATATTAATTTAATATTTTGAAGAATTCCAAGAGTGCCCCTCGCCTCTCCTATAAAAGGGAACCCATTATTATCATTTAAATATAATTAAAAAATTATTTGGTTTATACAAGATCTTCCAAAATAACTTCCTATAATCCATACTTACATTATAGATCTTTTAGTTTAGGTAGAATTCCCTCCTTAGAGGTGTTAAGGTGTTAATCAAAGTAGATCATCAGAAGAAGATGTATTGTTTTCAATTAAGTGTTTCTATTTTATTTATTCTTCCAATTCATTCAAATATTATTAAAACACGATGAAATAATGACTAAATTATCCTCAATATACTTATATTTTATTATCTTAATATCATCACCTATATCCATCTCATTTTCTATTAAATGGGAAAATAATTAATCGTTCATGCGTACGACAAACTACCACATCACGAACCGATATAATTTATTTTCCATCACCATATCTAAATATTTGTTATAATGATGGAATTAATATTTATATATGATATTGATGACATATTTATCATTATAAAAAGATAATATCATTTTTTTCTTACCATTCCATGCACATAAAAATGATAACGTCATTCGTGCATATGTGTGAACTATCACCTCCATGATGCGATGTGATTTGTTTATCATCACCACATCACATGAATGATATATATAAGTATATTTAAATAATTAATATGATATTAATGATATTATTATCATTCTGTAAATATAAAATAATAGTTACCTTCTTTCCACAATGATTGTTGAAAAATGGAAACGTTACTCATGAGTACGTATGGCTTACCGTCCTTGTGATTGTAAAATAATTAATTTCTCATATCCATATATAATGGATGAATTTAAAAGTTTAATTTATGCATAAAATTTATTATTATTTCATGAATATTAATCTATATATTGTGGAATAATGACTACTTTGACTATAGACATCATACCAAATTCATTTTGAACTCAAGTACCAAATATCATAAAAACGTCTGACATGAACTTGAATAAATAAGTAATTATTATAAAATGATAATAATTGATATAAAAGGAATAATTAAATTTAATAATTTTATTAATAAAGTAAATAAATAACCTAATTTTATTATCTAGGAAGATAATGAACATATGTGACGAATCGAACTCAAGGTAAGGGACTTCGTCTCAATCTCCTTTAATTGAGGCATATTTTGATGTTATACACCCACTATATTTTATAAGGTGTATATAAAACCCCCTTTAAATATCATATCATGAATTTATTTTGATTTTATTTATTTTTTTTAAATTATATTACTTTATGGTTTTTATGTTTCCAAAGTTTCAAAGTGGTATGAGACACTTTAATTTAAAAATATATTTTTAAAATATTTTAAGATTTAATTTCAAATTATTTTCCTCCATGTAAATATTCTTGATATTTTTTTATATTTATAAAAATTTTTATGTCTATTATTAATTTAATTTATTTTTTTTAAAAATGAATCTTTTTACATGTTTTACACGGAACTTTTTTACAAATAATAAAAGGAATGTTCTATTCTTAACATACATGGAAAAAATTAATTTTCCACTGCCATGACCATTATTTTTTCTTCCTTTTAAAGATTTCATGTTTCATTAAATGAATAATCCTCTTTATCATTTGGGTATTTTGGTATTAAAAATGAGTTTTCAAAATAAAGGTGTATTTTGTGTTGAAAATGGGATTTTGAAAGATAATGGTATTTGAAAGTGATTTGCATACGAGTTTAAAAGTGTTTATAAAATAATGAAATGATATATAAATGTTGTGGTTATTAGAAATTATAAATAATAGGTGCACCTATATAGTTCTAGAAGAGCCCATTATAGCTTAAATGATGGGTACGCCCAGATAGAGCTCTAATGCATTTGGTACTCTATAGATGGAATTCAATCGTATGATTATTATATTTATAAGGGTTATATAAGGGTTCTATAAGGGTTCAATGTGATGATGTACAAAGGAACCTACATGATTTTTTATATGATTTATTATGATTTTTCATGAAAATAATCTCATTTTCAAAAGCTAAGATAATGATCATTTTGAAATGATGATCACTTTTTCAGGGTAAAAAGGCATGTTTTAAGGAAATATTTTATGTTTTTTCTCTATACTAATGGTTTATTTTTTTGAAGTCCCTTACTGAGATTTTGTTCTCATCCCAAGTTTTAAAATGTTTTTCAAATGGTTTAAGGAAGAGTTGGGTTAAGGATGATATAAAGGTAAAATTGTGAATATATATCAACATAAAAAATCATTTTTTATTTTAAATATTTTTTTATAGAAAAAATAGATACTGAGTATAGGTGTTATCTTGTAATGTATGAGTTTACTATGTAAGAGTATTTCTTAATTATCTAAAATTAAAAACCTAAATGATCTGTGGAAAAAAATGTGATGTATAGTTTTAAAATAACTAGAATATTTAATGTTTAAGGCCAGGTCCTTACATACAACATGAAAATTAAAAATTAAAAATATACAGGGTAATCCACAACATACCTTGGAGAGTGGGGGTTTCACATCCAAAAAGTTTAATAATGGGGGTTTTATTAGAATCTGATAGCCAATCATTGTATTTGAAATGCTTATTTGGGTAAGGCCTTCATCATGATGTCTACAACTTGAAGTTATGTAGGTATATACTCAAACTTCACAATCCAAAGATCCAATTTCTACTTTATAAATTAATACTTGATATCAATGTTCTTTTTCTTTGAGTGATGAACTAGAATTTTACTAATATTAATAGCACTCAAATTATCATAATTAATTTCAATCATAGATTTAGCTTTAACTCCCATGTTTTCAAGCTTCTACTTCAACCGAAATAACTATGTTCATCATTGAGTGACTACAATATATTCTAATTCTACAGTGCTCATTGAAATGATATCTTGTTTCTTTCTCAACCAAGAAATACAAAAACCACCAAGGTAAAATCCACCACATGATGTAGACTTTATATCATATGATAAACCAATACAATTGGCGTATGTATATTCCAAAAACTTCTGTTATGATGTTTCATTGTACAATAAGATGAAATCCACTATGACTTTGATATAATATAGTAATCTATTTATTATAAGAATTTAGATTTCTTTAGGATTATTTTGATACTATTTCAACTGAAATCTTGCAAAAAAAATATTAGTTTGTGTCGCTATAATGTACACTAAGATTATAATTATTTCCTTATATTTTTTGGCATTACTTACTTTTTTGTTGTCATATCTTAACAACTTCATCTGAGAAACAACAAGAGTTTCCATATCCTTGGAATTATCCATTACAAAAATTCTCAGAACATCCTTTGAATATTTATATTAAGGGATAAATGTACAATTTATTCTTTGTATAACCTGTTGCCCAAGGAAAAAGGACAGCTCAATAGTCATCCAAATTTCAAACCCACACTTCATGAATTCTATAAACTATTTACATTATGATTTTTCTAATACACCAAAGATTTTTCATCAACATACATGAGAACCATCATCATTTGATAACTCTCATTCCTAAAATATAGATTATAATCTAATACACCATGCTAGAAACTAAGCTTCTTCAAATATTGATCAAGTCATGAGTACCATACTCTTGGTGCCTACTTTAATATATAGAGTTCCTTCTTCAGCCAATTTTTTTTCTCATATTCATGAATGATAAAACCATCTAGTTTTTCTATGTACACCTCTTATTCCATAATTATATTTAGAATTAATGACTTGAGGTGTATTTGTATCAATTTAACTTCCTTTTCACTATAATGCCTAAGAATAGTTATATTATATCCATCCTTGAAAAATGTGGAATTTTTTATTCATATCGATGCTCTCAATATGTATTACCCCTTAAGAATGTGTTATTATTTTTTCTAATCACCACACCATCTTTATTCATCTTGTCATGGGAGACTATGACACCCCTATGTCATAGTGTTGTTCTTTTTTGTGTTCTTTTGAGAATTGGATGTATGGGTTTTTTTCATGGATTTCTGGCTTGGAACTTATAATTTTTTGACATTTTCCTATTGGTCATGGTTAAGGTGAATTGTTAGAGGGAAACTATGTATCCTCCCTTTTCGAGGAACCTTTTTAGTTCATTTTGAACTGTATGTAGTTTGTCAATATGAGCTACACACAGTTACGACCAAACTATATGGCCCCTAGGAGAAACTGTGTGGGGTCCTTCATGAGTCTAAGGTGTGTCCCACAACATGAACATAGTTTGGTAAACCTTTCAGTAAGTATGTAGGTGGCTCTATAGTTTTTAACAGATCCATTTTCATGGCTTCTGTATAATTTTTCAAACCATGTGTATAACAACCCAGAATTTTATGAATGGAAAATCCATTATAATAATTATTCCATATAGTATAAATCAAATTAAATCACACATAGAACACAATAAAAACTTTATAAATGAATAATGAATGGAATAAGATGTATTTATAGAAGTTAAGGAATCTATACCAATGGAATGGTAACTTGAACTTTAGAATAATAATGCGACTATTAGGAATAGTAATCCAACCAATAGAATAAAAGACTCACCTATGAAATTATAAATAAAATTTAGGTATCTTATGAATGAAAATATTATATATTTATTTCTTGGTATAAGTAAAAAAACATTTTAGAAATGTTAAATTAAGTGTTGGTATTTTTGTAGGTTATAAATATTTAATTACAATTTTATAATTAATATAATGATTTAAAATAAAATTTATTTTCATAAAATGTATTCATAAGTTATTATTTTTTTGTCTTATGATTATAATATAATTTTATGATACATTAAGTAATTTTTCAAATTTTTATAAAAGTAGTTATAATTTTAAACTCATTATTTTTTGAATAAATGATGATTTTATTTAAAAAATAAATTTATCATATTTAGAAAATTATTTTCATAAAATTGAGTTCATTTTTTAATTATACATGTCTAAAAATGGTTAGGGTAATTTTTTGGTTTTTTTTCTAAAATAGTTGAATTTTTTGTGAATAGTGAAATGTGATAATTTACAGTATTTAAAAAATACATGAGTTATTGTTTCATAGATGATGTATGGATAATTTAATACCATAATCTCAAACTATACTTCATTATTTTAATATATTTAGTGATAAATTTCAAACTATTCATAGTCTTGAGCTAAAATAATAAATTAATGAATATAATAATAAAAAAACACCCATGCTCCACACCCCTCACCGAATTTTCTTCTCAAAACTTCAAAGCCATGAATATTTTCCGATTTATACCCAATAATCTTCTTGAGCCTCTTCCCCACGTCCAATACCCTTTTTTTATCAAAAAAATACCAAAACTAATCTCCCTAAGGAGGTTCTCAAGGAGGAGAATTCAAGAGATAAAATCCTCCTTTTCTTTTAATTTATTTTCTTATTCTCTCCTCATACCACATTATCAAAGTGGAATGATAACTAAAATATATTATATATACTATAATTTTATTATGTTAATGGAATAAGCTTTCATCAAACCTCTTCCAGTCTCCTTTTTATTCTAAAAAAATGAAATCATTATTCGTGATGTGTCGATTTACCGCCATCATGGACCATGCATTTTCATTTTATTTTACCACCTTCAAGGATGGTCATAAAACCATTATAATGGTTGATAATTTTTTTAAATGTATTTTATAACCTATTTTATTTTTTTAACTAACATATATACATAATACTAAATGATAAAACAAAACGAGTTCATTATGATCGAAAACTTCAAAAATTAACCTAAACGATTATCATTAAAATTTTATCTAAAGAATCATCATAAAACATGAAAAAAATAATATATAAGACCAATTAAAATTATTAAATTTCATTAATAACATATAATTTCAATTCTGTATAATTATTCTTATTTTACATGAGTTTTATACATGTATACAAGTGAACTGATCATGAAAACCAAGAAAACGAACACCCTCAAATGATGAAATTGAACTCTATAACTCATCATAATGACCATAAGTGAACTTAATAAAATTATAATAAATTAAATACATGTATAATAGGTTCTATAGTTATTAATTTATGAATCTAATTTAATTATCTAGGATATTAAATTGAATAAAGTAGTCATACATAAGGTAAGGGGATTCTCGTACCCAATTCCTTTCTTTGGGTTACTTTTTCTTCCACAGTATTAATGTTAATATTATGTTCTTAAAATGTAATTTACCATTTATTTTATAGGATATACATGTTTCCAATATTATTTTATGAAAAATGTAAACAATTTTCTAAAAGAACTCTTCTTTTAAAAAAACACACCTTTTACTTCTCTTGAGATTGTTTCTTCTTCACTCAAGATTGACGATTCTTATACGAAATATATTATTCACTTTTTTATTTTGGGAACCCAAAATTTTGTTCATGAATTTATGTTTATTAAATTTTTATGAAATCCATTTCCTTTCCATGGGTTATTTTATGTCTAATATTGATATACGCTCTAAGTGGAATGCATGATTATGTAAATGTTAGGATTTGATGGGTACACCCAAAATTATATAGCACACCAATGCATAGGTTAATATGATGTATCTCATGATACAGTGTGAAATATGAGTGAAAATTATGCTATATTTGTTCAAAATTATGATGTTATGATTATGCACAATGTTATGTGTGAACATGATTCTAGAATTATTCACAACTTTGTGTGGTAGTTGACGACTAAGACATGATGTTTCATTTTTATTCATTGACACATTTCTATTCCTTTATCTAATTCTTCACGATTATGATGATGATTCAATTATTATGTTATAATGATAATTATTATGCTCATCCATGTTATATTGATTCATTTTCTTATCTATCCTATTACTAGGATTTATACACACCCCTTTTTTTGATGTATATCCTCAGGTGACTACTTATTCTAAGGAGTAAATGAGGGACACTAAGAAGCTAGAGAAGAAGGAATTAAATAATTTTTATGTTTTATTATGTAATTTTTATGTATAGACCTAATTTTCCCAAGACACCAATCCTTTGGATCCTGGTTGTGTAATGATTTTATGTTATTTTCCAATAAAATGATATAATAGTCACATAAGAAAATTAGGGTCTCTATAATTGGTATCAGAGAATGATTTAGTTAATTTTTGGAATTGGGATTAGATAAAATTAGTGAAAAATATTAGTGTGAGACTAAGAATATGAAATCACCCAAGAAGTTTTTTTCGAAAAAATTCTAAACATAGGGATCTCACAAGATATGCCTTTAGAGTTGATTTCAAAAAGTAATAAATTATTTATTCATTAATTGTTGACTTATGTTTTTTTTCAAACCTTTTATATTTTAGAAAATGGTGGGAACTAGGACAAATGAGTCCAAAAACGCATGTGAGGGATAATAAAGAGATTTCATAAGAGACATCTCCAATGTCATGGGAGGTGGAGTTCAAAATTTCTTGGTGATGCTTACCCATCTATCTCAGGATATGAAAAATAACCTGAATAATGTTGAACATCCACCATACCCTAAGAGGGAGAAACTGGATATCGAGTCTTTTATGTGGCAATCACCAACGATGTTTAGTGGATCTTTCAATCCACTAGTCATGGAATAGTGGGTCAACTCAATGGAGAAGATATTTTCTATGCTTCACTATTCTAAGATGGAGAAGGTGACTCTGTAAATTTATCGTTTATATGGGAATGCCAATAAATGGTGTGAATTGATTAATAACACAAATACAAAGGACAAAATTGAAGAGATAGAGTGGGAAGACTTTAAGAAAATATTTCTTAACAAGTATTTCCCTTGAAATATTCATACAAATATGGAGAGAGAATTATTAGAGATGAAGAAAAAGGAAGTTGAATCTATCATGGATTACAAAGAAAATTTCACAAGTCTTGTAAGGTATTCCTTTGGTTTTGTTATAAAAAATTATAGAAAAATAGATAGACTATTTAGTGTTTTAAAACAACTCCTTCGAAAAGATCCATAAATTTGAGACTTTGGGAGTTATTAAGAGGTTGATCAATGTGATCTCAAAGTGGATATTGAGTTTGTAGAATAGTTCCTTGGATATGGAGATAAGAAATTAAATATGAAGTTTTAAGCTGGAGGATCTAATGAAAAAGGTGGAAATAAAACACAACCACTCACATATAAAAAATGTGGGAAGAAGAATCATGGAAATTGCCTCAAAGGGATGAAAAAATGATTCAAATGTTAGAGATAAAGGCCACAAATCTCATGAATTTCAGAGAGACATGAATAATAAAACCAATGTGGTGGAGTAAAGGAGAGAACCACCCATGGTTAAATGCTTCAACTATAGGAAGAAATGGAACTATGCAATCCAGTGCACTAAACCTCGAGTCCTTAAGGGCAATCAACGTTAACAGCCACCAAAGACAAAAGAGAAAAGGAAAGCTCATTCCATCACTACTACTGAGTTGGATCCCAAAAATAATGTGGTGATAGGTATTCTTATTATTCACTCATGAATATAAAATATACTCTTTTATTATAGTTATACACATTCTTTCATATTTTAAAAGTTTAGTAGGACTATAAAAACACCACCTCAATGTATGGAGGTTTAGTTATTTGTGAGAATAGAAAATGGAGAAATCATTGAATCCAAAGTATATAACTACTCCATAATTAATTTTTGTGGACTGAAACTTCCAGAAAATATTGTATTACTTTTTTTGGTGGAGTTTGATGTGATTTTGGGCATGGATTGGCTATCATTGTACAAAGCCAACATCAACTGTCAAGAAAGGGAGATAACTCTTCACATCCTATAACTCTATAAAAGTGTTAGGAGGAGGATGAATCTTCTTCAGAATCATCATCTTAAGTGTGGATATTATTACCTTATGGGAAAGCATATCTAGATGAAATGATTGAGATGAAGGAGAGAATCACGATCGAAGACATACCCATTGTGAGGTACTACACTGATGTGTTCTATGAATAATTACACAGTCTTCCTCATTACCGAGAGGTTGATTTCACGATTTAACTTATTCCTGGGTCTATTTTAATATCAAAGAATCCTTATAGAATAGCCACCATTGAGTTGGAAGAACTGAAGAAGTAGTTACAAGAGAATATGAAAAAGGGTTTTATATGCTAGAGTGCTTCACCATGGGGTGCACCTATCCTCTTCATCCAAAATAAGGATGGATCAATGTGCCTATGAATTTATTATAATGATCTAAAAAAAATCATGATATAGAAAAATTATCCCCTGCCACAAATAGATGACTTGTTCGATCAACTGCATGGGGCCAAGTATTTCTCTAGGGTGGACCTTCAGCCAGGATATCACCGATTAAAGGCGAGGAAGAAAGATATTCCTAAGACTATCTTTTGAATGAGGTACATACACTATGAGTTCATAGTGATGCCTTTTAGACTCACCAATGATCCAATAATATTCATGGAATTAATGAAAAAAGTCGTTAGATTTTATCTTGACAAGTTTTTGGTAGTCATTGTTGATGATATTATGATATAATCCAAGAGCAAGGATGAGAATGAGGAGCATTTGAATATTTTTATAAAGACCTTGAAAAGGGAGAAAATTTATGCAAAGTATAGTAAATGTGAGTTCTGGATGGAGGAAGTATCATTCTTGGGTCATGTTATCACCAATAAGGAAATATATATGGACCCTTCCAAGACAAAGGAAATCGAAGAGTGGCCTAGAAAAAAATATGTATTGGAGATCCATAGTTTCCTTGGTCTAGCTGGGCATTACCGTCAATTTGTGAATAAATTCTCACGATTCTCAAACCCACTAACCAAGATGACTCGTAATGGAGAAAAGTTTGTATGGAATAGTAAATGTGAATACTTAAAAGTGTTAAAAAAGACTCACACTTTCGAAAAGTGGGGGTACTCTTTTTGGTATACAATGATGCTTAAAAAAAGGTCTTAGGATATGTATAGATGAAAAATGATAAATTGATATCCTATGCCATAAAAAAGTTTAAAATTCATAGGAAAAACTATTATACACATGATCTAGAGTTAGCGACTATGATCTTCACATTGAAAATGTGGCGACATTATCTTTATGGGGAGAAGTTTGAGATATATACTGATTATAAGAACCTTAAATATATATTCACATGGAAGGAGTTTAATGTGTACTAGAGAAGATGGTCAGAGCTCATCAAGGATTATGACTAATCAATCCACTACTATCCTGAAAAGTAAAATAAAGTGGTAGACAATCTAAGTAGAAAATATCCTGCAACATTATTGATGATAATCATTTAGAAGGATCCAATCTTATTATATTTTTAAAGGATGTAAATGAGAATCATTAAGGAAAGAACATCATAAATCCTTTCTCAAATGATTTCTTAACCATACCTCTTATAGAAAATAAAGGATGCTCAAAGAAATGATGTGGAAATTCAGAAGGTGGTGGAAGCTCTCATAAAAGAGAAACCCTCAGAGTTCAAAATTGATGAGGAATGAGTCGTAAGATTTGGGTTACAACTATGTGTACCATCCAATAAAAATATAAAGAAACATATTCTAAGTGAATAACATAGATAAACCTTCTATATTCACCCAAGGAGCACAAAGATGTATCGAGATCTCCAAGAGAACTATTCATGGGACAATATGTAAAAGGAGATCACTGAATATACATCAAAGAGCCTGGTATGTTAGCAAGTGAATGATGATAGGAAAAATTATAAGGGGATGATGTAACCATTACCCATATCAATATATAAACGGAAAAACATCACCATGGACTTTGTCACTGGACTTCCAAATACATCCAGAGGAAACGATTTATATGGGTTTTTTATGGATCATATCACAAGATAGATCACTATCATAATTAAAGATGAATTCTAAATGGATCCACTTGCATGAATATACATCAAATAAGTGGTAAGGATTCATGGATTACCACTATCAATTGTATCCGATTGAGATCCAAGATTCACCTCAAAGTTTTGGAAAAGTCTCCAACATGATATAAACACTGAGCTGAACTTCATTACAACTTATCATCCTCAAATTGATGGAAAATATGAGTGGAATATTCAAAAACTGGAAGACATTTTGAGAGCATATTTTATGGACTTGAAAGGAGGATGGGATCAACATCTATCTCTAGCTGAGTTCACTTACAAAAATAGTTTCCACTCAAGCATCCAAATGGATCTATATTAATCTCTTTATGGGAAAAGATACTGAACACTAGCATGGTGGGATGAAGTCAGAGAATGTAGGATTATAAGACCTAAAGTGGTTAAAAAAATAGTAGAAAAGGTGAAGACCATTCAACAACACATCAAGATAGCCCAAAGTCGGTAGAAGAGCTATGTAGATAATCATTGATGAGACCTATAGTTTGAGGTTAGGGACATGGTATTCCTTTGTATATCTCCATGGAAGAGGATCATGAGATTTGGAAAGAAGGGAAAGCTATGTCCCATGTACGTCACCCCCTTTGATATTCTTGATTGTATTTGAGATATAACCTATTGACTAGAACTTCCACCAACTATGTCTCAAGTATAAGATTTATTCTATGTATCCCTCTTGAGGAAGTACATACCAGAACCCTCACATGTACTGAATCCATATGTGGTACAATTAGAAAATGTTCTCTCTTATGAGGAGCAACTAATGAAGATCTTGGACCATAGAGATAAAGTTAAATGAAACAAGACTAATCACTTGGTTAAATTACTATGGAAGATTTATAAGTATGAAGAGGAAACATGGGAACCAGAGAAAGTGATGAAGGGAAAATACCCTCACATGTTTATGTAAAATGAAATTTTAAGGTGAAAATTTTTAAGGGGGGAATAATGCACCAACCTAGAATTTTATCAATGCAAAATCCATTATAATAATTATTCCATATAGTATTAACCATTTAAAATAAAAAATTATACACAATAAAACCTTATAAATTAAGAATTAATAGAATAAGAGGTGTTTCTATAAGTTAAGAAACCTATACTAATGGAATAGTAACATGACCATTGGAATAGTAATGTGACCACTAGGAATATTAATATTTACAATAGAATAGAAACCTCACCTATGAAATTATAAATAAAATTAAGGTATATTATGAATGAAAATATGATATATTTATTTCATAGTATAAGTAAATAATTTTTTTAGAAATGATAAATTAAGTGTTGGTATTTTTGTAAGTTATAAACATTTAATTAAAATTTAATAATTAACATAATGATTTAAAAGAAAATTTATTTTCATAAAATGTATTCCTAAATTATTATTTTTTCTTATAATTATAAAAAATTTTACGAGACCTTAAGTAATTTTTCAAAGTATCATAAAATCAGTTATAATTTTAAAATCATTATTTTTCAAATAAATGATGATTTTATTTAAAAACTAAATTTCTCATATATAGAATATTATTTTCATAAAATTGAGATAATTTTTTAATTATACACATCAAAAAATGGTTAGGTTGAATTTTTTAGTTTTTTATAAAATAGATGATTTTTTGGTTAATAGTGAAATATGTTAATTTACAGTATTTAACAAATAAATGAATTATTGAGTCATAGATGATGTATGGATAATTTAATCTAATAATACCAAACTCTCCTTTATTATATTAATAAATTTAGTGATAATATTTAAAATATTCACAGTCTCAAGACAAAATAATAAACTAATGGATATAATAATAAAAAAACACCCCTTACTCCACTATAAATACCACCCCTCACAACCTCGCCTCTTAACACCTTCCAAGCCTTGAATATAGTCCAATTTATACCCAATACTCTTCCCAAGACTATTAACCACGTACAAATACCTTTTTTCTCAACAAAATACCAAAACCTATCTCCCTAATGAGGTTCTCAAGGAGGAGAATTCAAGAGGTAAAATCCTCTTTCTTTTCTTTTAATTTCTTTTCAATTTCTTTTTTTATTATTCTCTCCTCATATACCCTTATAAAAGTGGTGTGATAAATCTAGTATCTTATATATACAATAATTTTATTTTTTTAATGGAATAATCTATCATCAAACCTCTTATCCTCTAACTTTTATTCTAAAAAAAATGAAATCATCGTTCGTGATGTGTTGATTTACCATCATTATGGACGATGCATTTTCATTTTATTTTAATTCCTTAAAGGCTGGCCATAAAAAAATTATAATGGTTTATAAATATTTTAAAATTTATATTATAACCTTTTTTATGTTCTAGAACTAACATATATAAATAATTCTAAATGATAAAACAAAAAAAGTTCATTGTGATCGAAAACTTCCAAAATTAACCTAAACAATTATCATTAAAATTTTATCTACTGAATCATCCTAATATTTGGAAAAATAATAATACATAAGACCAATTAAAATTATTTATGTTAATTAATAAAATATAATTTAAATTCTGTATAATTATTTCCATTTTACATGATCTTCCATACATGTATACAAGTGAACTAATCCTGAAAACCAAGAAAATGAACACTCCCAAACGATGAAATTGAACTCTATAACTCATCATAATGTCCATAAGAAAAATTAATAAAATTATGATAAATAAAATACATGCATAATAAGTTATTTATTTATTAATTAATGAATGTAATTTGATTATCCAAGATATTAAAGTGAAGAAATCATTCGTAGATAAGGTAAGGGGATTCTCGAACCCGATTCCTTTATTTGGGTTATTATCTATTCTATTGTATAAATGTTCATATTATGTTATTAAAATGTAATTTACCTTTTATTTTGGAGTATATAAATGTTTCTAATCTTATTTTATGAAAAAATGAAAACATTTTTCAAAAAATAACTCTTCTTTCTAAAAACACACACGTTTTACTTTTCTCGATATTATTTCTTCTTCACTCAAGATTGATGATTAT
Source organism: Viscum album (assembly GCA_963277665.1). Classification (NCBI taxonomy): domain Eukaryota; kingdom Viridiplantae; phylum Streptophyta; class Magnoliopsida; order Santalales; family Viscaceae; genus Viscum; species Viscum album. The sequence continues at coordinate 402,718,558 of OY728126.1, forward strand.
TATACAAAGTATTCTATTCTATTTTTATTTTGGGAACCCCAATGTTTGTTAATGAATTTATTTTTTATGAAATTATCATTAATACCATTTACTTTTCATGGGTTATTTGATGTTTACTATTGTTATAAGTTCTAAGTGGCATGCATGATTATGTAAATGTTATGATGTGACGGGTGAGCCTGAAAGTATATAATGATCCAATGAATCAGGTAATGTAATATATCTCATGAGATAATGTTCAATATTAATGAAAATGATTCTATGTTTTTTCAAAATGATTATTTTATGATTATTCACATATGTTATGCATGAACATGGTGCTAGCTTTGTTCACAACTATGTGCAGTAGTTGACCACTAAGACATGATGTTTCATTTTTATAAATTTCCACATTCCATGATTTAATATAATTCTTCCTCTCATGATTATTATGATGATACCATGCTTATGTTATGATGATAATGATTATTCTCACCCATGTTATATTGATTCATGTTCTTATCTATCCTCTTACTAGGATTTTAGCTCACCGCTTTCTTTGATGTATATACTTTGGTGACTAATTATACTAAGGAGTACATAAGGACTACTAATAAGCTATAAAAGATGGAATTAAATAATTTTTATGTTTTATTATGTAAATTTTATATATGTACATAATTTTTCCAAGACACTAAACCTTTAAATCCTATTTGTGTAACACTTTTATTTTTTTTACCATTAAAATGGAATATTAATAATATAAGAAAATTAGGGTTGCTATAATGTGGGGAAATCTAGGAGGTCATGTAAGTATTGGGGTGGTTTTGGAGTGAGGTGCACAATTTTTTAACCATTCATCCTCTTAGGAGTAACTGTGTGGCTTTAGGATTTTGGGAGGCAGTGGCACCCACACGGTTGGCACGCAGTTTTCTTAATAGTGCATCCAAACCATGTGAGTTTTCCATGTGTTTAGAATTTTGGGTAATCCCCAAAATACCCTTATTAAATAAGAGGTATTTTACCCCTCTTATCTCTACATGATTTGAACTACCCTAGGGACCTCAAGGTGGACCACTAACCTCCTCTACCTTGGATTATTTCTCTCCCTTTATTGATTTTAAAGAGGTTTGATGTGAGTTATTCCTCATCCTCCCCTAATTATCCCTCTATTAACTATCAGTTTTGGATTCCCCCATAAACCCTATTTATCATGTGGATTTTTTTAGGGTTCTTGATGGATTTTTTAATCGGGCATTTGATGTCTAGGGGTCGTAGAGATCATTTTTTATCCTGTGCGCGTGGTCACTAATAAAGGTGACATGTTTCATGACATTTTAGATTGGTTCCCTATTATTTTAGGTAGGTGTTACTATAAAATTATTTCATTTTTGAATAAAAATCATTCTTTCACTTTCTAAATTTTCTTTTTATGAAATTATAACTATATGTGATATTCTTGTAGTGTTTTGGAACCATTTATCTGTGTTTTGATCTAGGCATAAATGGTGTTTTCTTGTGAAACCCATTTTTTAATGTTTAAAATGGAAATTTTAAATATGATAAGATTTTTTTGAAATTTCCATGTGGATTTATGAAATGATTTATATGGTTTGTAATGGGTTTTGACAAGTTTTTTCTTCCAAAGAGTGAAAAAATATCTTAAATGGAATTTAATTTTGAATTGAGGTGTGGACCTCAAAATGATTTGTGAATGGGGTTTATAATTAGATTTCAAATGATGATTTGAAATTTGTGTGATTTCATGCCCTTTTTAAAATGACATGGTGGTTTTTTTAAATGGTTTAATGGTAAATTATTGGCCTTTTGGCCTTGTTTTGGTTTTCAAATAGAAATACCCCTATTAAATGGTAAATTTGAACCATTTTAAAAGAAATGGGTGATTACTTTAGACCTGCTAAAATGTTTTAGGTTGTGTTTTATTAAAAGTGATGGAAATAAAGGATTAGACCATGTTTTTTATTTTCAAGGAATAGATCCATTGTTTAAGGGTGAATTTTAAATGTTCTAAATGTTTAGGTGAATTCCATAATTTTCCAAATAATGTTTGATGATATTTTATCAAAGGTGAAAGGGATTGAAATTCTATGTCATGTTTTGGTTTTAAAGGCCCATTTTGAACTTTGGGTTTGAATGGTGTATGTGGATTGAACACGTGATTTCCCCTTTCTTGTTTACCCCTTGTGTAGGTTTGTGATCACCGTGTGATTTTTGTTTCTCCCCTTATGTGGGAATGTGCTTATCATTACTTGTGTGCATGTTATGTGTATGGGGATTTTCATTATTAGGTGTTAGGATTGGGAGTAGTTATGGTTATTACTTATGGTTATACATGGATTGTTTTCACTATGCCTCACTTCCTGTGTTGGTCATGGTATTCCAGGTACTAAGTATAATATCTAGATTATTCCTATAGTTGGTTCACACGCCTCTAGTTCCCCACTAGTCATGTTGGGCCCAAGGTCTAGGTGGGGGTTGGTCAACCCTAAAATACTTGTGTGGGATACTAGGATGATGGTATGGAATTATCTTATGTCAGTTTCATGTTTGGGTGGTAATACCTGTAGTGTCCCAACCCGAATAGCCACCCGAACAATGATTTTAGGCTAAGTGTCACTGGCCTTAGGCATGCGTCCCCATACGCCAAAGGCTGCCAACTAGCAGTGAGGGTGTAAAGGATTGATAGTAGTAAGACTATACCCTCTGGTGAAGATATAATAATGGTCCAATTAAATACATAATATGTAGTGTAATGAAATAATGATAGACACTAGACCAGTAACCCACTCATGGAGGATGCACAATCAACGACATACAATAGCGGAAGTAATAAACAAAAACAACAATAGAATAATAAAAAAGTCAAACATACCACTTGTAGCTACTAAATAAAGCATGCATACATATTAGTTTATACAAAACAATAAGAAGTAGGGTAACCAATAGATGAACATAATACATATATATACATAATCATACTGATATAAAAAACAAAAAGTAAAATCCAATTAATGTAGGAACTTCAAGGTACCTTTCCATCCGTCCCATGCTAAACAGCCAACAGAAAGAATTATGCTCCATCTTCTAATCCCTAACCTTTACCTGAGCGCATAGACATTAAATCTACAAGAATCCCAAAGGGCTCATGAAGGGTGTGATATTAAACCTCAGTAGGTCACCACCAACGTGTGCCTATCTTATATTAGTGATTTCAGAGGTGTATACTAAAAATAAATAAAGTAAATGCGTGTAATAAATAAACACAAGCTCCCATAGTGATCAACATCCACTAGGAAGATATCACCTACTTCAGAAAATTTCAAAATAACATAGCGGTGAGGATACTTGTTCTAAGCTCAAGGAATCCCCTAATATGAAGCAGTCCAGGTGAATCCTTAGGTTCCACCTCTATTAAAACCATCCAACACCATGTTCCAACCAATACGTCATCTCCAAAACAAGTCAGCGATGTCCTAAAGGCATGCCCAAACAATAAGAATCAAGTCCCTAGGAACCCTACTTTTAATAACCCATCGGATCATAGTACAACATTTTAGGTACAACGATATCTTCCCTCATAGTGATATCCTATCAGCTCATAGCACAACATCTCAAGGAATGGAGATTCCCATCTTCCCAAATGAGTCCTGACCCAAAGTCCTCATGTAAGGTGAGAATCATCCCCCAACCAAAATCCTCAACATTATCATATGATGGATCCTCACTATCCTTATGGATTTCTATGGAAACCACCCCAACCATTTAACTAAGCCATAATAACTGGGGTCCTCTACCCACATGAGTGGTAAAAACCACCTCTTAATTTAAGTCAACATGTGTGAACACGACTCCAAATGGCACTTTTCCCAACATGGGTGAGAGGAAATCACAAATTTAGAATGTAATACATATCAATAGACACCTTGTTCCCCTACAGCCATGTCAGTCAATCTGATGGCCATCGCCATCCAAAATCACATGGGCCTTTCCCGTAACCTGATGGCCTCACCGCCTCAATTTGATGATCATATCATCCAACCAGTGATCAAAATCACTCAAATATATATATATATATATAACTTAGGACACACCAAAAATGATGATCATATCATCTCAGTCCATATGGCCATGCCATATCAATCCTTGGTCTGATCCCATCACAATCCCATGGATCTCAGTAATGCATCACAAGCAATTAAATTTAAACAAACAATTAAATTTAATACAATTAATTAAATTTAATTAAATTTAACAACTCAATTTAAATAATCAATTAAATTTTATTAAACAACCACACCCTAACCAAAATTCCCAAGGTCTGAAGCCACTCACATGGCTCAAACCATTTTTATACTTAATTGAGCATGCCCAAAGACATCTCACATGGGTTTAATTAATTTATTAAAGACAACCAACAATTCAAAAATGCCTCTATTGGTCAACACACCTATGTTATAAAATAAATAACCCCAAAATGAACATGAAATCATAGATAAATAAAATCACCACCTACCTTGTAGTTGTAGATGTAGGCATCTCTGATCTTAGCCTCTAAATCAAGCCGATTTGGAAGAAATTGGCATTTTAGATGAATGTATTGAAAATAGTGCAACACGATTCACAAAGTTTTAGTGGTTCATGAGAAAATGGAAAAGGATAAAATATTCAAGTGGATGGAAATCCTTACAAATATGGATCCAATGCACCCAATGTAAAGCGATTTAGATATCAGATGAGGGAGAACGACCAAAGCCTAGCAGAAGAGGAAAGGGATAAGATCTACTTTCTATGAGATACCCATGAATGAAGAATGAAGAGAAAATTAGGTTTAAGGAGTAAGGGAAAAAAATGTAAATACATATCTTTAATGAGACACACAGTTAGCTTTCATGGTTTTCTAAACCAAGTGGCTCCTTCTGTTTAGGAGCCCAGCCCCACACAGTTTTGAATTTTTAAAGACTCTTGTGTGTGTAATTTAAGGTGAATATAGAAATGTATTTTGGGATTAAATATGGTTTTTTATGTTTTAAAATAACTATTTTTATTTTTATTAAACATGTGTGAGTTGTTTTTGAGAAATTTTAACTGTGTGTTTGGTTTTGAAATGGATTTGTCAGGTTGATTTTTTTTTCAAAACTTGTGTGTCCAGTTTTTTGAAAAAAAATGAAAAAATGTTATAAAAGTAGATTATAGAACTATTTTTATTCATAAAAATTGTATATATGTAAATATTAATTTTTATATTTGTTTTGAACTATAATTTATGAATATCCTTATGAAAAAAATTTCATAGTTTTAGTGGGTTGTGGTGACCTACTGGGATTTTTAGATCATACCTACAAAATTTCATCTTTTAGGTTCTTAGTTGGATCCTTCATGTTCATCAAGGCTGACATGGGGTGGGTTGGGTGGTGGTGATAAATCAAAGGTTTCATGGAGATGGTTTGGGCTCAGATCAATTTGTTTTGTTGTCATTTTAGTTCTGGCTATTTTGTTTCTATTTCTCCTACCTATATCACTTTGTTTATGGATGTTGATATTGTATTTGAAAATGGTCTAGATCTTTTTTGATGGTTATGAACTTTTTATCATGTTGTTTATTTTTTTATTCTATATTATTTTATTTTTTATATTGTATATTTGATTTGGGAAAAACCATTCTCAAAGGAGTTCTTATTCCCAGGTGAAAGTCTCCACCACATGGGGATTGTGAACACCCTTTGGGACTTGTAATGGACTAGGTTGGGTGTTGTGGTTGATGGTATCCCAAGATAGTTTGTTACAAAATAGTATCAGAGGTTTGGGTTTTCCTTTAGTAGTAACCTGATCTTCTTGTGTAGCCCTTGTTATTTGGGGATGTCCTAGTATAAAAAAGATTAAGGTTGTAAGATATTGATAATTAAGGGTGATAAGAGTCTAGCTAGAATTTATCATCCCAATCCTCACGATTCTATGGGTTTTAGGGTTTCAAATTCTAAATTTGTGGTTGATTTCAGAAATTTCTAGTGGTTTTGATGTTATTGGAATAGTTTGGTACCCTTTGAATGTTGAGTGACATTGGGGATCACTCTTTGGATTTGGAGTTGAAGGGAACTCAAGTCGCACATTTAGATCACATGGACTAGGAAACCATATGGTGTCCATGTGGTCGAGTCTTCAATTTTTGCAAGTTTCATTACATGGTTGACACCCAGTCTCCCAATACATGGTTTCTTAAGGCATACATAATACCATTCTTCTATAGTTAGACCATTTTGTACTTCTATTTATTTTATATTTCTCTAAAATTTGTTTTCACTTTTTGTAGGTGTAATGAGGAGTGTAATTTTTCCCTTTTATGATGTGGTTTGTGAGCCTTTTCTTATTTCATATGTAGTTATTTATGTGATCCTAGTTTTAGAACATTATTTTGGAAAATTATGGGATTTTTTGAAATGTTCATTTTCAAACTTAGTTTTGTGAATAATTGGAAGAGTGAATTCCCATGGTTTTATGAAATGTTTTATGAAAATGGTGGGTTTCTTTGTATTTGGAAAAAGAGCTGTTCCAAAAAGAATTATTGTTTTTTAAATAAGCTTGGAATATGTTTTAAAAAATGGATATGTTTTTTAAAATAATTTTTGATTATTGGATATCAAAAGTGGGATGATATTTTTCAATGAATTTTATGGATTTCCTTGTTTTGGAAATACATGTATTCCACCATGTTTTTTTTAAAAAACCTATGAGATTTTGGATTTTTAGTGTGCACCTTTGTGGAGGGTGGATTTCAAAATAAAATATTCTTTTGTGTGTGAATATTGTGCCTTACTTGAGGACCTGCTATTGTGGCATTGATTACTTTATTGTGAAGGATTCATTTTTGTTTTTGTTATTAGACATGGCTTGAGGTTGTTCCTGTCTATGTTGTTATTGTACCCTAGAATGGTCAAAAGGGTTTATCAATTCTAATGCTTATCTATACTTCAAGTTGAGTGGTGGATGTGGAATTTCATTTATATTGGCAGAAAATAGGTGGTTTGAATAGATTAAGGTGGCCTTCAATTCTCTTGGGACATATAAAGATTCATAGGTGAGAGCCATCAAGATCTTGTTAGTCAGTTTTATCTAAGATAGTGGGAGTTTTTTGTTCCTCCTTTTACATGTTAGGGTTATCTGAGAAGTTTTTATAGAGTATTTAATCTATTATTTATTTCCTTTTGTGGTTATGACCTTGGTTTTATGGGATTTAGCTATTGTAGTTAGTTTTGTGAATGACTTTCATTATCAAGGTTTTGTTTGCGGAAGTTTTCCTTTTGTAATGTTTTTATAGATGATTTAAATTTTGATTTATGGATTTTTTTATTCCATTTAAGAGTTCCCCCCTCTCTTTCCCTCTTGGGTGTTTTGAGCCTTGTTGTTTTTAGCATACCTTACTTAGTGAGAGAGAGTGTGACCATTCTTTTGGTTAAGCATTTTGGTGATAATTGTTTGGACTTGAGAAAAGACTTTTGGGTATATGATTGGATAAATAGGGTGTGTGATACACCAATTGAGTGTGGTATACTGACTGGTGTGTGGTTTTGGGTCTTTTGTAGGATTCACCATGTGAGTGTGATCCAATGTTTGAACTTAGGTTATCTGTATGTGTCGTGACCCAAAGTGTGTTATCTTATCATTATTTTGAGAGTCTTAGGGCTATTATTCCTTCCATTGGGTTTATAAGTGATTGTGGTTGGTAGTGTGTTTCTATCATAGTTTCTTAATCATTCATTGTTCGGGGATTCATTCTCAATAGTGGTTCTTTTGTTCCACCATTCTAGACGAACTGTAAATGGTGGGAATACCATTTTAGAGGAATTAAAAATAGTAGGGAGGCCATGTTAGGTATCCTGTAATTTGTAGGGATTCCTGCTCAAGGTTCTTCTCTTGGTTATTATTGTAGATGTTTCATTCTCTTATGGTTAATCAGTTTGATAATTTTTAGGATCTCAGTTATTGAATTTTAGGTTAATCCCACGTTGAGTGGTTCTTTTTCTTATTTACTTTGGGATATTCCATTTCCTCTGTATTTCCTTTCAACCAAGACTCTCTATGGGGAAATTAGCATGGTGGGGAGTTTGTGACACCTTATGTGTCACAATGTTCTTCTTTTTGTGTTCTTTTGAGAAGCGGAGGCCCGAGATGAATTTCCATGGAGTTCTAGCTCAGAATTTGGAAATTTATGAGGTTTTCCAACTATTCATGGTTAAGGTGCATGGTTATATGGAAATTGTACAACCTCCCTTCATGATGATACTTTTCAATTCATTTTCAAATGTTCATGGTTTTTCATTATGGGATGTGCATGGTTAAGTCCAAACCGTGAAACTGTGTGGGGTCCTTGGTGTGTTTGAGGTGTGGTGAATGACTTGTTCATAGTTTGGTAAACTGTGTGGAAAACATAAAGGCGTCTATATATTTTTTAATATATCCTTTTATAAGGTGTACACATGGTTTTTTAAACCATGTGGGGAACCCTAGGAGGTTGTGTGAGACTTGGGTGGTTTTGAAGTGAGGTGCATGATTTGTTTAACCGTGCAACCTCTCAGGAGTAACCATGCTGCTTATGATTTTTGGGAGGTAGTTGGACCTGTATGGTTGGAACACAATTATTTAAACATGTAGGAAAACCATGAGAGTTTTTCATGTGTTTAATTTTTTTTGTAATCTATAATATTCCCTTATTAAATAAAAGGCCTTTCACCCCTCTTATACCCTATAAGAGTTGGCTGAATATAGGTTGAATAAGGAGGAGCTCCAACCTCATCCACCATGGATTATTTCCCTCCCTTTGTTGATTTCCAAGAGGTTTTAGGTGAGTTATTCCTCATTTTCCCTCCTCATTCCTTATCCCTCTCTTCTCTCTCGGTTTTGGCATCCCCCATGAACCCTAGTTATCATGTGGATAAATTTTAGGATTCTAGGTGGATTTTTGATGGGGATTTTTGTGTTTAGGAATTTTAGACACTGTTTATTCTCTCATGGGTCTGGTCAATGACGAAGGAGACATGTTTCAGGATGTTTTGGCTTGGTTTCCACTCCTTTGAGTTAGGTTTTACTATGAAATTGTTTCATTTTGAAATTATAAGCATTCATTCACTTTCTAAATTATATTTTTATTAACATATAACTATATGTGATATACCTTTGGAGTTTTGTAACCATTTATTTGTTTTTTGAACTTGGAATAAATTGATTTTCATATAAAACCAATGTTTTCATGACTAAAATAGAATGTTTAAATATTACAAGATTTTTTGAAATAGATGTACGGATTTTTGAAATGGTTTCTATGGTGAATAATGGGTTTTCACCCAGTTCTAAGTTTCATTGAGTGAAATCAAAAGATTTTAAATATAAGTTAGTTTTTAATTGAGGTGTGGACCCCAAAATTATTTGTGAACGGGGTTTCTAATTGTATTTCAAATGGTTATTTTAAATGTGTGTGTGGTTACCCCCATGAAATACCATGGTGTATTTTTTAAATGTTTTAATAGGAAATGATTGTTCTTTTGGCCTTGTTTTGGTTTTCAAAGAGAAATATCCTTGTTTAAGGGTAACTTTGAATCATTTTAAAAGAAATATGAAATTTCTTTGGACTTCCTAAAATGTTTTAGGTCACGTTTTATACAAAGTGTAATGGAAATGAAGGATTTGGACATGTTTTGCATTTTCAAAGAATAAATACCTTATGTAAGGTTGAATTTGAAATGTTTTAAATGTTTGGGAAATTTCCATCATTTTAAAAATTGTGTTTGGAAGGTATTTTATGAAAGGTGAAAGGTCTTGGAATTTTGATCTATGTTTCAGTGTTAAATTCCTATTTGGAACTTTGGTTTTAAATGGTGTATGTGGATGGAACACATGATTTCCCCTTTTTATTTTACCCATTGTGCAGGTTTGTGATCACCATGTGAGGTTTTTTTCTCCCCTTGTATGGAAATTTTTTTATACCTTGTGTTCATGTTATGTGTATGGGGATTTTTAGATTTGTGTGTTAGGGGTGGGCGTAATTATTTTAATGACTTGTGGGTAGACTTGGATTGTTTAAACTATGCCTCACTTACTTTTTTGGTCATGGGATACCAGGTACTAAGTACAAGATTTATCTTGATCCTCATTTTGGTTCACACGCTTCTAGTTTACCACTAATCTTTCTAGGCACAAGGTCCAGGTTGGGGTTTTCCATCATTGTAGTGCTTGTATGGGATACCAGGATGATGGTATGGACTTATTATATGATGGTTGATAGTTTGGATGGTTATAACTAGATAAAGTTAGATTCTTGGCACATTAGCAACTTTGTGTAGGACCATGACACATTTGTTTTCTCAATGGGATATTGTTTGAGGGGTGTTTGATCTAGCGATTGATTATAATATTTCCCATGATTTCTTTGATATGGATACTTCCTTGATTATGTTGAATTTTTATATACCTTATGGTATATATATGTGGTTCCTTGTTGTTGTTCTTAACACATATTAGTGGGGTTGTTTCTTTGGAAATTATTTTTCAAATATGTTTTTGAAAAACTATTTTGAATTTTTAAATAATCTTGTGTGAGTACTTTAAGGTGAATTTAAAAATGGATTCTAGGTTTAAATATGGATTCAGCAAGTGAAATGTTTTCAATTATCCATTTTTATTTAGATAAAACAAGTTTTTTTTGAGAAATGTTAACAGTGTATGTGGTTTTGAAATGGCTTTGGCTGATGATTTTTTTTCAAAACACATGTGTTTTATTATGGGAAACAAAGGGGAAAATGTTATGAAAGTGTATTATGGATTTTTTTATTTACATTCATTGTAAATATGAAAATATTAATTTATAGATTTATTTTCAAACTAAAATTGATGAATTTCCTTGTAAAATAAATTTCATAGTTTCAGTAGATTGTGGTGACCTACTATGTTTTTTAGCTCCTGGATACAAAATTTCAAGTTCTGAGTTCTCAATTGAATCATTATTGTTCATTGTGGCCAATGTGGGGTGGTTTTTGTGGTGGTGAGAAACTGAAGGTTTCAAGGATATGGTTCAAGATCATCTTGAGTTGGTTTATTTTCATTTTAGTCTATACAAGTTTGTTTATATTCTTCCTATCTGTATCACTTTATTTATAGAATTTTAACTTGTATATGAAAATGGTTTGAATCATGTTAGTTGGTTATGACCTATTTGGAATGATATTTATTTATTTTTTCTTCTGTATTATTTTATTTTCGATGTTCTATATATGATTTGGTAAAACCTATTTTCAAAGAGTTCCTATGATTCCCAGCCACTTTTCTCTATCCCGTGGGGATCAAAAACACCCTTTAGGCCTTATGACAGGTCAGGTTGGGTGCTATGTTCAGTGGTATCCCAGGTCGGTTCATTATAACTACCCATTTAGTTACGATGACATTCTTGTATGTCTACATCGAAATAGACTCCCAGTTATGATTCTTTTTAATTTGGTCGATATCTTCATTCACAGTTTAAACCAACTCTCATCCCTTGAAGATTATTCAAAAAATTTTCAACTCTACCTGATATAAGAAAGATTTTTTATGTAGATACTTCATTCTTATCATTTTCACTATCAACGTCTAATCATTGATAGTATTTTTCTCATCAATTTCATCTATCTTTTTTGGATTCTATGTAAATGCAGGTATAAATTATTTTTTCTAATCATTAATGTCTTTATATAAATCAACTTTTTCTACTTATTTCTCCCCTGATAAGCTTAAATCTTCACCAATTTATTGAGGAAATTTATCTTTGTATTATTGAATATTCTTCTCATTCTCTAATATAATAACATTATTTTTTTCAATAAACTTTACTAGTCACTTATTGATGTATTTATATTATTTTATTTTTCTTGAGTATCCAAGGAAAATCCATTCATGTCCATAAGATTCAAGATTTCCATTTTTCTCCTTACTAATAATGAAAAAATTACTTATGAAGGTTTTAAAGTAATTCAATGTTGGATTACTTCCATAAAAAAAACTTTTATGGAGCTTTTTATTCTCTCAGACACAAAAAAGCTCTATTACTAATGTAGAATGATGTCAAGACTACTTATTTACAATACTTCTCTATCAGGTATTTTTCAATAAGTATCATTCTGGCCATGTGTCTTATCATTTGGTATCCTCTAAACCAAACCATTTTTTTAAGGATTTATCACAACTAAGACTTGGTGCCTTATTCCATGTTTTTCAAGATAATCCTCCACCTGACTGCTGGTAAACACAGTTTCACCATTGGTTTTAAATTTTATAATTTTATCTATAATATTTTTAACCTCTCTCTAATACTTTGTTATGAAACTTAACACCTCAAAATTGTGAGTGATGACCCTAATCATTCCATCATACTATAATAATCAATTTAAATAACATATTATCTATTCCCATCAATAGATCTTATTGATATAGTTTCACACACATCAATATGAATCAGTTCAACCACCCTTATTGGATTTTAATCATTTTATTTATATGAATTTTTAGTAATATTTCCTTTTTTAAAAGTGATACACATATGTGGATGATCACATAATAGTTTAGGGATATCTTGAACTCTATCAATTTTCACTAGATCATCCAAGGATGGTTGGATTAAATGACTAAGAAGTTTATTCTACAACTAGTTTTCTTCATCCTTAAATAAAATAAACATATCTTATTCTCCACTTTCAAGGTAGAGATTAACATTAATACACTTACCTTGCATAAAAAATGCATCGTTGTTTTCCTTAACAATAAAGATATTCTTGGTAAAGTTTATTGAATGCTCTGATTCACAAAGTGGACTGAGACTTAGAATGTTTTTACTTAGTCTTTCAACAATAAATAAATATTCACATCTCATTAATTTTCACACAAACATGAATTTTCTTAACCTAAAAATCTTAAAGACTTCATCATTTACAAATTTTATAGCCCATTTCTCATCATACTTGAAGCCTATGACAAGATCCTTATTTCATGTCATATGGGAAGTACATCCATTATCAATGTTCCAAACACCAACACAATATAATGTTTTTAGGGAAATTTTAGAAACTTATACCTTTATAGATCTTTTATTTTTTATTCATGTCTTATAATTCTCACATGATATTGATTAACATGCTTTATTTTCTTCATATAATGATGGAACAAATTAATCTTACAAAGCTGTAAATAAATTTTGTTTTTCCAGTTCACTTGATGATTCCCTAAGTTGCCATGCATGGCCATTTTGGGTATCCATTGGTACATTACTCTACATTTTTGATGAGAAATACTTTTCTATATGTCCAAAAACTTCATAATATAAATAGTGACCATTAAATGTATGGTTGGGAATTAAACTCTACATGGATTACTTTGTTTCACTTGTTCCCTTTAGTATCTTTTGGCTATGGAACATACATTTTTTAATGTCCCATATTTCCAAAATAATGACACCTGATATAAGGTGAATTATCGTGTGTCTTTTATAAAACAAAATTTGTCTCTTGAGTTATCTGAGTTTTATAATTCAGATTCATACCTAAATAAACCTTCAAATTTGGAGTGGGATCCTGTGGTCTATCATAAACCATCACAACTTTCTTTTTGTGATCAAGCCCCACACCAGCATTGTCATTTTGTTGTGTCTTCTTCTTCTCCTAACAATCCCATTCCCATTTTTTTGGACATATATGCTCTATTTTTAATTTTTTTATCACCTGTGTGTTTTGGTTTCCCAATATCATGTTAGGAGTAAAGTGACTCTACTAACATTAAACTTCCCATTATAGAATTAAAACTTCATCCTCAATATCTTTGATACGTTTAACCTGATACTTTACAATTTTAGTCAAACCATCAATAACCATAGAAAATTATTCAACTTTGATATTATACAAAATTATTTTCTTTGAGTTTGTTTTCTTGGAAAATGTGATCTTATAAATTTCTTTATTCATCTTAGAATTATCCTATTGTTGTTATTTTATATAGAGTTTGACATCATGAATTAGTCCATTGGATTTATTCATTTTAGATATCCAAAAACCCATCTCTTAAAAAGCAGTATTTAATTATGATTATAGATAAACTCTTTTATATACTTCTCCTTTAGAATCGTCACTCTCTTCTATTTTCTATGAATTTCCCACAACAACCACTATAGCATCTTCAATGTTCTCTATACAGTCCCCGACTTCTCTTACCTCAGTTTCTTCTAAACTATCCTCTTGTGAATATAAGTTCTCCTTCTTGAAAAATTTGTGTTTCATACTTATCCTTATATTCAAATTGGATCTATATTTCTTTATAGGGACTTTATCATACTCATTACCATCTTGAATTTACTTGGGTCACTTTTTTACAAGGTTCCGAACCTTTCCACATTGAAATCACACAAGTCAAAATTTTCATTTAAACTTTCATCTCCCCCTTTAAATATTCAAGGAAATAAATGACATGAATTTATCCAACTCTTAATCTCCCTAACCATTATTCATAGTGATTTTATTCATATCCATGGTTCCACTTCCATAGAATTACCCTTTTCTATAGCTTCATTATCATCATTCCTCATTTCATATAAACTATACAATTATGAAGTCTATCCAATGAAAAATACTTTGGATATTTATCCTTGAGTAAATATAATTCCATATTGAAATATGGTGGTAATATTTCTAGTATGCAGGTGATGATCTTTAAATCATAAAGGGCTTCTATGAGACCATGCATGTCCTCCACAATCACATTGGAACGATCAAAGAATACATCAGCAAAATCATCAGGGTACATCCTCAGGTCCTCATCATTGTTCCACATAACATTAAATTTATTTTCTCGGACTTTGGAATCAAATTCATAAGTATTTATTAGATTTTCCTACATAAAATGTGAATAATTAAACAATAACACCTTTATATAGATTGTGTTGGATAAAGTTTCCTCTAAAGAATTGATTTCTATGTCATTCACATCCAATTCATTATGATTTACTTTTGATAAAGGTACACTATCCAATTAGCATAAATAAAAAACCAAATAGTTGTTTAAACCTAAATTTATAGATATTGGATATAGCAATGCATCTGATTCTTCAACATATGTAAATTTTTCCATAAAATATCAAAATACCTTTGTGATTAACTGTTTCCATTTCTTCCACTAAGAGAATAAAACTTATTTTAACCTTTATATTAGGTAAGAATTGTTTTTCCTAATATGTTAAATACCCGAAGTGGGGGGTGGGGGAGAATTAGGATATAATGAATTAAAACAACCATCCCTTTTGATCTTGTTTCACTATTAAACTAAACACTATTATCTCTTTTTTTGTAATAATAGAAATGAATAACATATAATAGAAAAATAATTTTTTAATTAGTTCACCATAATTAGGATAATAAAAAGAGTATATAATGGGAATGTGATGATGTACCGGAATCACTATAGTTCACTGCTGTTATAAGGTTCATAGAGGACTCACTGTCCCTTCTTGTTTATAACTATTCTCACTTGAGAACACACTACTCTATCTCCTGAAAAGATATAAATTATTTTTTAGAATAATATTTTAATAATATGGATTAGATTTGATGTTTCTCACACAAAAATGGGTGTGATTTTAAGCTCACATTTAATCAATTAGATAATATCCTTTTCAAAACATAATATTTTTTCCACATGTGATTATTTTATGAACTATTCTTCTCTATTAAATTACCTTCTTGCATGGAAATTGTTTTCTACATGCTTCTATGTGGAATAACCCACACATAAAATCCTATGTGAGTTTCCTCACTTACTACTACTATGTGTACATATCTTCCTCTTCATATACCCCTTTATGTATACTCCTTTGAATGTACTCCTTTGCGCTTATTCCTTTGTGTTTACATCACAAAATCCTTCTATGCATACATCTTTGTTCTTATTTCTTTGTGATTAATCCTTTACACATATTCCTATGTGGTTAACCCTCAATGATTAGTCCTATTTTCTTAGTATTCTATGCTTAGTATTCTTTGTGAACTCCTTTGCGCTTACCAAATTTTTCTTACTCCACTTAGCTTACTCAAATTTTTGAACTACTTTACAACTCTATAGAATTTCCAATAATTATATTCTAAGTTAGTATTTCTACCCTACTAATGATATGATTAAGGGTCCTTATATAGAAAAACCCTTTAAAAAATATATATTCTTACTAAGTGTTATATGTACTTACAAATCTATTCATGTACTTACTAAGTGGTTCACATACATACTGAGAAGAAGTAATTCCTTTTCCAAATTTTTATACCATCTTCACTAAAAATGTCCAGAATTTTTTTGAAAAAACACACTGGAACATTGTTAACCATATTTGTTAAAAAAAACAACCCAAAATCTATGAAACAATATCATTATGGATTACTATAAAACTAGTATATGATAAAGTGGTGGTGATAAATGATATTGAGTCTATTCATCCATTAATAAATCATTTATTCAAAGTCAGAAGAGAAAACAAAACTTCTAGTGGGACTTTCACCCTAGAGGAAACTTCTCCATGGAATGGTCAT
Organism: Viscum album; assembly: GCA_963277665.1. NCBI lineage: Eukaryota > Viridiplantae > Streptophyta > Magnoliopsida > Santalales > Viscaceae > Viscum > Viscum album. The sequence goes on from OY728126.1 coordinate 402,735,135, forward strand.
GGACCTATTGGGTTATTCAGAGTTATGATGAAGTGAAGGACCACTTGAAGGATATGAGAATTTATGAGTCTCTATGGGATTTACACTTTGTGTTTTACATTTTTAATGACCTGAATTTTTAGAGAGGTACAAATTCTATTAAATTTGGTGAAACCCTCATTGACTTTTCTTTTAGAATTAGACCCTGGTGATCGGGCCCTTAGGCCAACCAATTTTCTTATGGGAAGAAAAAAGTAGGGGGATAGTGGTTGGCTGCAAGAAAAATACACAACATGTATTATAAATTCACGACGTGTATTTATAATACAATATGTGAAATGGACTGGCCAAACCTCTAACACATCGTGAACTAGTTTTCCCTAGGAATGGAAAAAACCCAAGATTTACACGATGTGTAAAATTTACACGTCATGAAAATTACATGGGTATTTTTTAAAAGGAGGGAGGGACTCTTATTTTGATAGAATACCCCCTTCTCCTTCTTTCTCAAGAAGGGAGTATCCATAATAGTTTCTTCCATGTCTCAACCCAGATTCTTCTCATTCTCCTCTAGGTAGACTCTGATCAGAATTTCTTTGGTTGTGTTGGATAACTAATGTTAAGCTATCCATTCCACTTCCTCCTTTTTTGGTATTTATTACCCTTGACAGAGTTATTTTTTTTGTTAAATAATATACCTAATTTTCTGGGCTTTTGTTTCTTTTGTTGATTTTTCCTGTTCTTCTTCAATTCAAAGGATGATACTGGACAAGTGGTCATCTACCAAACCATGGTAGGTGATATAGTAATTTTACCTAAAGTTTATATGTTTTCATAGAATATTTCATTGCGTCTCATGCCAGACCCTTCATCCCATTACCTTAAAATGTAATTCTTATTTTAAATTAATTAAACCATGTTATGATGCTCCCTTAGAGCCTTGTTGAATTATTTAGAGGATTTATACCTTATTTACTAATACCCCTTTAGGTGTATTGAATTAAATAATTTAATTAATATAAATTTTTATTGAACAAACCACATCCTAAGTGGTTTAAATTGACCTTAAAATAAATTTTCCTTGTTTTCTAAAGTAAATGGTTTAATTTAATTACAAGAAAGTGAGTGACAAGGCCACATCACATGTTATAAATTGATAAAGAAATTATATAACTTGTGATACCCATGGTTAGATGGGGTAAAATAATATAAATGATTTAAATGGAAATTCCATATGATTATTATGATTAGACCATGGATATTGGTCATTAGAAATTGGTTAATGGACTTGTTGAACATGGTGCTTCATGCTCCCTTATGTTGGGTGTTGGGCATGGTGTCTCACAATATTTACTTAGATGATGGGAATTATATTCCATGTTCCCTTGAATTGGGTGTTGGTCATGATTACTTAAACCACTATCACAAGTGATGATCATGACATCTCAAATTTTCAGGAGACTCAAGAATAATACCGTTGTTGGAGCCTACAACTCGTTTGACTATGCACGAACACCTCATCCACGCCTCGAGTCCAACATAAAACTAATATCTATGTATATGCCTATATATTTCCTCACAAATATAGTGTATATACATATATAAATAGTATGTATAGTTACCTATAATCGGATATACATGGTAAATTGAGATCAGAGTTATCCCAGCCTTTGTCAAAGCAGGCAGAGTTTTCCTAGTGTCCTACTAGAACCTGATCTGACCCGTATTTAGTTTCCAAAATCTTTTATTATATGTTATACCTACACACTTCTATGCTATATACACTGACTTGATTATTCTAGACATCGTTGGTGGTAAACTATTGAGTTTATCTCACCCCCTGGTCAGCCAACCCATGGTACATGAGAAGACTTAATGATTTCAAGTGTGGATAAGGGAAAGCATCATGTCATGGATGCTTGATCTATTTTTATTATAGCATAGGATCTTGGAAGAAGAGGAAAAAGAATATTCTCAATATACTGGTAGATATTTATTTTGGTATTTTGTACTTTTTCATATAATTTTTTATATTCATGTACTATATATCCCCTGTATTACCCATTTTGTACATAAACATCCCATGATATCTTTTTTTATATAACTCATTCTATGGCCTGATTATTATTATAGTTTATTGGATGGCTATATTTCCACTTTTGATTATTTTACTTACTTATTCTATGTTTTTAGTTATACTATGATTCCATTATTTATTTTTATATATTTTTACCATTATGATACTCTAATAATAGAGGGTATAGACTCCCCAACATACCACTATAGACCCCCACTGTTAGTCATCTGCATCTAGAATATAGGGAGTCACGCCTAAGGCCACATGACCCATCAACTTGAAGAACCATTTAGTGAATATTGGGATGAGAAATTACAAAGTGTCATTAGAGCATATTTTTTTCTTTTGTATCAATATTTGGTTATTAGACATGAGACTAGGAATGTGTCATAATTTGGTAATGATCTTGTACCTAAAAGTAGCTAACCCATGTATAGGGGAAGTCAAAATTTACCTGATATGGGATATTTCTATTTTGGTTTGTGCATATTATAGTTGTATTGATGTCATCATTGGGTGGCACAAATGTTTTTAGACACTATTTTTATTGATATTATGGTTATAGATTTCTTTTACCCTTGTATGGTGTGTCAAAAAGGTAGTTGTTCATGTATCATCATATGCACTTTAGGACTTATATTCCATGCATTTTCCATGCCACTTTTAGTTTCTAAATGAATTTACTTATATATATAGTTTAGTTCCTTGATTAATATATATGGAAATGTGCTAACACTTCTATAAGGGATAAAGTAATTAGATTAATTAAAATTCCTCCATCAATATAAACTATATTTTCTTATATAGATTGATTATGACATCTTAATTAACCAATTATTCTAGGTTTGAGTTATGTACTAATTGTTCCATGGTATGAAATGTGAGTTTAATTGAGTTCTTGAATTCTAAAGGAAATTTATGAAGCAAGTACATCCATAAATTTGGAATGGTAATTCATTTAATCAAATAATTTTACATGACCTGTTAAATCCTAATATAGTATGTAAAGTTTGGGTTATAGTTACATGATGTACCAATTGAAATTAATAAGAGTATGGGTTATATAAATTGGTAATGATGACACATTAATCTAAACCATGATGTATATATAAATATATAAAATTGTATAAAATTAAATGAAACTAAAACATTAAATGAAATGGTTACCATTAAATGAGAATTCAAATTTCAAATTAAAGGGTTTTCACCAATAACTTGAAATTGACACTCCATATACTGGGTCCATCATCATGCAATATGAGACGGAGACCCAAACCCAACCTTAGTAGTGGGTAGTTGGGAGTGTATCATATGATCCTTAAGTCCTGTTATGGTCTCCCCTTATCACCTAGACCTAGATTTAGGAGTAGACAGAAAAGTATTAGTTTGTGAATAGAAGGTATGTACCTATCCAAATCATTTATCTTTGATAATTTCAAATGTATAATTCTATTATGAGGCATATATTTGGAATTGTATAATCATGCCTCCACAACAGCCTCAGGTTGTATTCTAAGAGGGAGGTGACAAACATGATTTGGAGGAGGTGGGCCTTATGTCATAAGTATTACATCCCATAGTGCCACTTGTGGAACCACCTACCATTATTTAATTGGGAACTGACACCCAATTCCAAGAGGGTTTCCTTAGTATGATGCAGTATATGCAAGGAGTTTCTTGACTTACCTTGAATATGGAAGAGTTGATTTAGGAATTCTAGTAGCAACATCCACCAATGTTTTTAGAGGATGGTGTCCCTATGGATACTGAGACATGGATAGAGTCTATGATTTCTATATTTTATCATCTGTATATGCCTCTAGAGAGGAGGGTCAATCACACAACTCATCTATTATGTGGTTCTACCAAGCGATGGTGGGATGTCACTACCAATGAAGACCAACATCGAGATATGATCTGTAGGGACTTCTAGAACATAATCTATGATTAATTCTTTCCACTTACATTGAGGTATGACTAAGATAGAGAGTTCATGAACTTGTATTAGGGATCAATGTATGTAATAGACTATTCTACCCATTTTAATGAGATTCAGTGATTCACATTAACTCTAGCCGGTGATAATCTCATGAATGTGAGTTGATTTGAGGATGGAATGGTATACGCCATCTAATAATAGGTTAATGTTTTTAGTTTGACCATTATTTCTAAGATAGTAAACCAATCCATCATTATTGAGTATAATTTTAGGGAAGTTGAAGGTGTGATCCAAGGAAGTTCAACACCAATACTGGGTAGTATTTCTTCTATTGGAAGGAACCATCTCTTTGAGGTCTCTCATGAGGGTAGTGGTAGTCAGACATCTGATACTGATAGTTTTTTTTATATTTCATTAGTGTAGGAAACCGGCACACATGAAACACCAGTGCATGAAAGGTCCAGTTTAATACAAAGAATATGGTAGGATGTGACATATTCAATGCTTCTTTATCACTTTTACAATAGTGCCTAATGATAGAGTATTTACACTAAATCCATGTTCTAGAGTGGGGCCATATGTAATTCATCAGGCTAGAAACTGGAGTACCACCGACTGCTTAGTACGAGGTGGTGGTTGAGGCAGAGGGAACCAGACATGAGATTCATAGTGCCAATAGAGAGGGTCTACCCAAGGTGGTCAGGTTGTGTCTCAGGTCCACAATACAAGATAGTTACATGTTGTGAAACCGGTGCCAAATGAGCAGAGCATTGGGCCTTCTATAGTTCGAGTTACTATTCTAGTAGTATATACTCTAGTTTTGGTTTTATTTGACACAACTGCATCACTCTATTTTATATTTTCAGAAATTATAGATATTCTGTGCCTCGAGATATAGTACTTTTGTGGCATGATGACACTTGATACCTGGATGAGTGTCTGATCAGAGAGTTTTCACCGATGTAAGGAATTCCCCTTAGTTGTGGGCGGTTATCTGTTCAAGTAAAATATTTTTTTCCTCAACATGATAGGGTTTGATGTAATTCTTGGTATGGATGAGTTGATTTCCTATCAATACCATATTGATTGTTATCTCCATAGGCTGATGTTCACATGTAACATCCCAACCCAGGTTCCATGCAACAGTTCCCCAAGACGGTCAGTCACATGACCTCAAGTGCACCTCTGCGTATACTAGAGGCTGCTGACTAGTAGAGAGGGTATGGTAAGTCAGTCATGGGGAGACTATACCCTCTTTTATCAGAGTAAAACACCAATATAAATAAATAAAAAATAGCGGAAGCATATGTAAATCATAAACAATACTCATGTCAAAATATAACCAAATATGAATTACAATAATCAACTGAAAGGGAAAACATGATATGCCAATATAAGTGTCAATTGTCTATAATGAAACTGAAAATAAAGACACTACGACTCCCCAAGAGGGTGCCGAACCATGTATGGTTCCCTCTTCCAAGATCCATCTCCATTCACCCACCCATCCCAGGGCATTTTCCATTATCCAATACTACGATAATATAATCTATTTGGGTATCGATTTGGAATCCCAAATAGGGTGTGAGTACACCTCAGTAGGTCACCACCAATGATGTATAAAATCTATCTAGTCAAAATATAGTTTATACAGTTCTATAAGAAATAACTACAATGCATAAATAATAAGTTATTACATTATCATTTATTCTTATCTAACTACATTAACTTCATGGTTCCCAAGGATACATGTTCCTCAATACTAACTTTATCTCATACTGGAGACCAAAGTGTTACCTATGTAATATCATATCTTAATACCTTCTTCTCATTGAAGCTCGAAGTATTCAAAGGTGATATGATATATTAGTACCTGATTCAACTCATGCCAGAGTTCGAATATTCTCATGTGAGGCCATAACTCATAGTACCATTATTTCCATTCTTTAATTTCACATTTATAAGCCACATCTATAAATTTTCCAATATTACAAATGTAAGTAAGATGACCATGTTACCATGATTACTCTTCAATAAAATGAACATGTTCCCATTCTCTTTACTCATAAGTAAAAGGATCATGTTACCATGTATACTTCTCAATTTAAAATGACCATTTTTTCCATTCTATTTATTCATAAGTATGATGAACATATTACCATTTGTACTTCTCAATTTAAAATTAACATGTTTCCATTCTTTATCACATAATTAATTTATCAATTAATCATCCACCTCAATCTCATTACTAATTCAACAACTAGTTAAATACACCCATTATATTAGTTAAATCAACAATTATCTAAGTGATTCAAACCATTAATTAATTCATCAATTAATTAATCAATATCACAATTCATGTTCCATAATTAATTTTTTATAATTAATTATCTAATTATAATCTAAAATTTCCATAATTAATCCCACAATTAATTATCTAGATAATATTATCAAAGGCACATAATTATTCCACAATTAATCATCTCAACTTAGCCATTTTAATATATCATAATTAATCCCCTAATTAATTATCTATATTACAACCCATACGTCTTATAATCAATTTCCCCAAATTAATTATCTAATAGGGAATCCCCTTAGTCTCATGATTAATTACCCAATCAATCACCCATTTCAACAGAGCTTCGATAAATCAATTGGTCAATCTAATATACCCAACATAAGAAAATAAATTGATAAAGTATGACATAAATTCTAAAAAATTTCATATACATATCAAATCCATGACTATGGGAATTAGATTTATACCCCCTACCTCGATTCGTTGATAGATGTTTTCCCAATGGTAATCCCCAAAATTAGAGCATCACAACGATGTAGATCTAAGATTCGGATCTAATCCCTAAATCAAGATCAAGGATATCAGGATATAATCAATCTTGATCTAGATCTAAAAATCTTGATCTAGATCTTAAAAAATAGATTTAGATCTAATGAAACAGAGGAAAAACTTTACCAAAAGATCAAGGAAAGAGAGTAGAAGGAATGAGATAGGCATTGGGATGAGATCCACTTACTAGGAGAAGAGATGATCTTTGATTCAGGATTTGAATCTCTAAGAAAAGAGGTAAAATGGGCTTGGAACCCCTTTTAAAATCTTTGTAATCACCCAAATTTTTTTAATTCCAAGCTAAGGTCAAGTAAGAGGTGTTTCAGGGGTTCATGTGGATTTAAAAATAATTTTTGAGTGAAATAAAACTATGCACATGGTTTCTTGGGTAGGGGCACATGGTTAGGTGAAACTGTGCACCAACCATCCAGACATCACTATCTAGGGTCACATTCTTTCTTGGGTTTGGGAACACAATTTTTCAAACCGTGCACAAACCATGCAAACCTTTTTTTCTGGGTTCACAAGTTTAGCTAGGCTGGGTGCATAGTTTTCTCTAACTGTGCACCAACCACATATAGAAACATTTTCTCAAATTTTTCTTAAAACTCCACCCAAACTCACCCCAAGTCATAAATCTAAACAAATGTACTTAAATAAGAATGAAAATTATCTAAACTCAAGCATCAGATAACTTTAGAAAAGGTTGGGATCTTACAATCTCCCCACCTTATAACAACTCATCCTTGAGCTGCACTCCTGAACATCTCTAAGATTCTGAGCCAAAAATATTAGGCCATTGAGCCCTCACATCTGCTTCTCTTTCCCATGTTTCTTCTTGCATCCATCCATGGTGCCATAACACACAAACTATCGACACAGTCTTTCCCCGCAACACTTTCTCTCTGTGATCCAACACACATATCAGATGCTCCTTAAATGATACATCTATATGAAGGTCAACCTCATCTACATATATTACACGAGAAGGGTCGGGGTGATACCATTGAAGTTGTGATACATGGAAAACATTATGCACAGTGCTGTATCTCTGTGGAAGATCCAATCGGTACGCCACTAGCTCGATTCTCTCCACCATCTCAAACAATCCAAAAAACCTAGGTGCCAACTTGACCTACCTCTGTATCCTATGGTGAACCAACTTAGGAAACACCCGAAGGAACACATGATCACCCTCTGCAAACTCTAGGGATTATCTCCATTTTTTAGCATATGACTTCTGTCTAATCTGAGCCATATCCATACGTTTCCAAATCAACTGTACCTACTCCAATGTCTCCTGCATGAGACTCGGTCCCAACAAATCTGACTCACCAACCTCTATCTAGCATAGCGGTGATCTATATGGCCTACCATAAAAAGAATCATATGGTGCCATCTATATAGTTTCCTGATAATTGTTGTTATAGAAGAACTCCACTAAATCCAAGTTCTTTTACCAAGATCCACTAAAGTCAAGCACACATGCCCTCAACATATCCTCAAGCACTTGTATAGTATGATATGACTTCCAATCTATCTTTGGGTGGAAATCCATACTCAAAGATACCTTTTTACCAAGAAATTTCTGCAATACCTACTAGAAATGCGAGTTAAAGCATGAATCATGATATCAAACTATAGTCCATCACACTCCATGTAGACAAACTATCTCCTAAACATATAGTTCTCCCAACTGCTCTACTATAAAGGATTACCTTATAAGTAATAGATGTGCTACCTTTTTTAGTCAATCCACAATAACCCAAATAGAATCATTCTTCCTAAGAATCTTCAAAAGACCTACCACAAAGTCTATGGTCATGTCATCCCACTTCCATTCCAGGATGGGAAACAGTTGTAGTAAACCTCCCAGTCGTTGATGATCTGCCTTCACCTACTAGAAGGTGTAGCATCATTTCATAAACACAACTATCTCCTTTTTCATACCTAGCCACCAAAAATGTCATCATAGGTCATGGAACATTTTGGTCATTCATGGATTCACTACCCACTTCAAGGCATGAAATTCCCACATGAGCTCCTCTCACATTCTCTTAGGTACAATAACTTGATTCTTCACATAGATGATATCATCCTCATATATTAGACAGTCTGAATATGTCTCCCCACCTTAAAAACATTCCCTCAAGGATAAGCACTCCAGATACTCATACTGTGTATCTCTGATCCATCTTAAAAGCATAGACTCCATTGAAACTAAAACCAGAGTCATCTGCTCTTGACTCTCCGAAACCACCACATGAATTTTATTTAATAAGGCCATCATCTTCCATTATGAACTCGACTACTGAACCATATGAGTCTGATTTTTCTTGCACAATGTATCAGCCACGCTATTTCCCATCCCAGGCATATATTCCAGTTCAAAATAAAAATACTACATATACTCAACCCATCCCCTATACCAAAGATTCAAATCACACTGTGAAAATATATACTTTAAGATCTTATGATCTCTATAGACTATAAAATTTTCTCCCAAAAGATAGTATCACCCACACTTAAGAGCATAAACCATTACTGCCAACTCAAGGTCCTACATAGGGTAATTCCATTCATGAGACATCAACTACTGAGACCCATATTCCACAACTCGATCTCCCTGTATCAGCACAACTCTAAGTCCGATCCCAGAAGCATCACAATAAACCATATACTCCTCACCTAACTTAGTTAGGGTCAAAATTGGTACCGATGTTAAGAAATTCTTTAACTCCTAAAAATATATCTCACAAGCCCCTGAGCATTGAAACTTTACTCCCTTTTTGGTCAAGCCCCAAAGCAGCGCTGTGAAATAGGAAAGGTATTGGATGAATATCCTGTAATATCCAACTATTCATAGGAAGATTCAGATATTATAAACATTCTCAGGATTCTCCCAAGAAACCAATTCCCGAACCTTATATGGGTCCACCAACACACCTTCCTCTGAGATGATGTTCCCTAATATGTTTACCTGGTAAATCCAAAACTGATACTTAGATACCTTGGAACATAACTGATGCTCTATCAGTGTAACTAGGGAAATGCCAAGATATTGGGCATGGTCGTTATGAGTCATGGAGTACACTAAGATGTCTTCCACAAACAACACCACAAACTATTCTAGATATGGATTAAATATCCTATTCATCAAAGCCATAAAAACTACTAGTGAATTTGTTAACCCAAACAGAATTACAACAAACTCATAAAGGAAATACCTACTTCTAAAAGAATTCCTGGGTATATCAGAAGTCCATACTCTCAACTGATGATACCCTGATCTCAAATCAATCTTTGAGAACACACAATCTTCATCCAATTGGTCAAACATATCATCAAAACATGGAAGAGGATATTGGTTCTTCATAGTCATTTTTTTAACTTTCGGTAATCGAAACACAAATTTAAACTCCCACCAGCCTTCTTTTCAAACAAAATAGGTGATCCATAAGGCAACATACTTGGATGGATAGATCCCTTATCCTCCAACTCCTCCAACCAAGTCTTAAGCTCTTGAAACTCAGTCAGTTCCATTCTGTATGGTGGAATAAACACTACCTCAACCCCTGAAATGAGCTCAATAGTGAATTCCACATATCTCTTAGGTGGTGGTCCTGAGAAGTCTTTAGGAAAGACATCCTAAAATAGTTACACTATTGGTGGAAGGATATCTTTCCTAACACCCCCATCATCTGACAACAAACTAGAAACTTAGGTTGTGATATCTCCCAGTTGCTGAGTAATTGGACCTTCTCAGACTACCTAGATATCCCACACTCTATGATGAATATACAAGTCTCCCTTAGGAGATGTAAAGATAACTCTCCTATGGTAATAGTCGATGTGGTCTTGGTATGTGACTAGCTAGTCCATACTCATAATCAAGTCAAAACCTATAATATCAAGAACATAAAGATCCCATAGAAATTATATTCCTTTATATCTAGTGAAAATCCCTTGTAAAGATAGATATATCTAGACCGTACTACCAATGGTGTATCTATAGTCATAACCCCACTCACAAACTCCACCACCAGTCTCAAAACATTAACAAGTTTTTAAGATATAAAGTAATGAGAGGCACTAGTATCAAATAAGGTACTATCTAAAGTAGAATCTAATATAATAGTACCTCTCATTGTTAATAATACAACCTTGATATCCACAAGTGTAGGATGTACATAATGTAACTGTTCCACCTCTCTTCCATGTGATGCTATCTGAATCCCCTGAGTAGGAACACTCTACTGATGCAAGCTCTCCTACTCAGAAGCACCATGTCCACTACCTCTACCACCTCGACTAGCAGAACTCAAACCACAAGCCCAATATGGTGTAGAATACCCCCTTACCACACTCTGACTCTACCCAACTACTCATTAAGTACCTATTTATCATTGCAACCAGAAAAACTTATATAGATGTCCCATATTGCTACTAGATCAACACTCTAATGGTGGTTGGAAACACTATCAATGATAGTGTCGCATCCTACCACACTGATGAAAGATCACCCTAGTAAGGGCCTATCAAACTGACCCTCCTATCTGCATAATCTTCTTCCCACTACCTTGGATAAAGTTTTCATAATGGCACTTCCTACTTTTGGAAGCCACACCTCTTGATCATCCAGTAACAAATACCTATCTAGTACTAGAAGCCTCCCTTATGTTACCTTCAACTGTGAGAGCCTGACCCACCACTTCTATAAAATTCTTCAGCATGAAGATATTCACCTGGGACTTAATATCACACTTAATTCCATCCTGAAAACATTTTTTTGTAGCTACCTCATATCCTACTAACGTTAGAGAAAATCATTAAATATTTATGTAGCATCCAACATAGTCCATTACCAACATGCTCCCCTATGTCATATTCATGAACTTTTAAGATTTCTCTTGTCTTAGTGTCTCTAGATAAAAGTGTTCCAAGAACCACTCCAAGAAGTCCTTCCATAACATACTTTCAGTCTGTCTAGTTCATGTATAAATGTCCAACCAGTACTTCTCTGATCCCCATAGCATATAAGATTCCAAATTTACTCTCCTCTTAGTCAGAGTCTTCAAATGGTCAAGTAATGTCTCTATGGACTCAACCCGGAATTCAGTTCCCTTAGGTCCACCCTCTATAGTAAAAGTTAGAGGGTTTTGCAACTGAAACTCTATTGTCAGCTTAGACATAATCTTCAAAACATTCCCTGGGTCTCTTTCCATGAATTTCATGAAGCAAGAAAAGTTTTCTTGAAACTGATCCCCTTCATTTTCAACAGTCATGATCGATACCTCAATTTACCTAACTGGAAAGTCATTACTAGGCATGCCCCTTGGTCGTCCCCTCAACAAGTATCATGGAGGAATACTCTCTACAATGCCAAACACACATATCAAGTCTCACAACACAACCTTATAACAATTATGTAAGAGGAAATAATCACAACAATCCTTTTCTACCCACCTTTCCACATGGTCAAAACTGAGGTGCTATCACTACCCTTAACCATCCTATGCCTAGGTTTTGGTTAACAAGGGTAAAAAACAATCATTATCAAGTTTATCATTTAGACACCTAATTATTCTAATTTTTTTCATCATTTTAAAATCTTTATCAATTAACATTAGGCACCATTTTATTTTTCATTTTAATATCATAACAAGGAAAATGGTTTAAGTTCAAAAACATACCCATGACATGTTTTCCTATGTGTGCCTAAAATGATGCATGTCACAATAACATTGAGTTCCTAGAATTATGCATGAAAACTCAACTCTCATGCCATTATAGGCCATAAATAAACACTCAAAAAATCCTAGAAACATAATCATGTCACACTACAAGTGCATCACCCAAGGTGAAATAACATTCAACTTTAACAAAAAACAACAATAATAACAATCCCACCCTGAGTACTTGGGTTTTCCCCCGTACATGGGTTTGCAAATCCCATGCACGAGCACATTACCAAGCCCTGAATCTTCCTAGTATCTTGTCAACTATTCCTAAAATAATAAGAAAAAATATGAAGAAAGAAAACCTCATATAATACCACTTTGTAATGTACCGACCTGGGTGCCACACAACAGTGCCCTGATCTGGTCAGTCATATGACCGCAGGTGCGCCTCCCCATATGCCAAAGGTTGCCGAGTAGTAGTAAGGGTTTGGTAAGTTAGTCATGGGGAGACTATACCCTCTTTTATCAGATTAAAACTCCAACGGAAATAGATAACAAATAGAGGAAGCATATGCAAATCATAAACAATACTCATGTCACAATATAACCAAACATAAATTACAATACTCAACTAAAAGGAAAAATATGCTATTCCAATATAAGTGACAAGTGTCTATAATGAAACTAAAAATAAAGACACTAGGATTCCCCAAGTGGGCCCCGAACCATGTCTGATTCCCTCCTCCAAGATTCATCCCCAATCATCCACCTATCTCAGGGCATTTCCCTTATCCAGTCCGGCAACAATATAATATTTTTGGGTACCGATCAGGCAGCCCAGAGAGGGTTTGAGTACAACTCAGTAAGCCACCACCAATGGTATCTAAAACTAGTCCAGTCAAAATATAGTGTATGAAATTATATAAGAAACAATTTTAATGCATTAATAAACCATTATTACATTATTATTTTTTCTTATCTGACTACATTAAATCCAGGGTTCCCAAGGATACACATACCTCAATACTAACTTCATCTCGTACCAGAGCCTGAAGTGTTCCCTAGGTAATATCATATCTTAATATGTGCTTCTCACTGAAGCTCAAAGTATTTAAATGTTCTATGATATCTCAGTACCTAATTTGACTTATTCCAGAGTTCGAATATTCTCGTGTGAGGCCATAACTCAGAGTTCCATTATTTTTATTCCTTAATTTCACATTTATAAGCCACATTTCCAAAGTTACCAATATCAAAAATGTAAGTAAGATGATCATGTTACCATTATTACTCCTCAATATAATGGCTATGTTCCCATTATATTTACTCATAAGTATAATGAACATGTTACCATTTATAATTATCAATTTAGAATGACCATGTTCCCATTATCTTTACTCAAAGTATGATGACCATGTTACTATTTGTACTTCTCAATTTAGAATGACCATGTTCCCATTATTTATCACATAATTAATTTATCAATTAATTATCCACCTCAATATCATTACTAATTCAAAAATTAGTTAAACAAACCCATTCCATTAGTTAACTCAACAATTAAAAAAGTGCTTCAAAACATTAATCAATTCATCAATTAATTAATCAATATCACAGTTCATGTTCTATAATTAATTTTCTAGAATTAATTATCTCATCATAATCTGAAATTTCCATAATTAATCCCACAATTAATCATCTAGATCATATTATCAAAGGCACATAATTAATACACAATTAATTATCTCAACTTATCCATTTTAATATATCATAATTAATCCCCCGAATAATTATCTAGATTAAAACCCCTACCTCTTATAATCAATTTCCCCAAATTAATTATCTAATAGGGAATCCCCTTAGTTTCACGATTAATTCCCCAATTAATCACCTATTTCAACAAAGCTTCAATAAATCAATTGGTCAATATAATAAAACAAACTCAAGAAAATAATTTTCTAAAGGATTCTAGAAATTATACAATTTTAAAAATACATATAAAATCCACAACTATGAGAATTAGATTTAGCCCCCTACCTCAATTCATTAATAAATGTTTTCCCAACGGAAATCTACAAAATATGAGTAGCACAATGACATAGATATGAGATCTAGATCTAATCCCTAAATCAAGATCAAGGAAATCAAGATCTAATCAATATAGATATATATCTACAATACTAGATCTAGATCTTACAAAATATATTTAGATCTGAATAAATAGAGGATAAACTCCACCAAAAGATCAAGGAAAATGATGAGAAAGAACGAGATAAGTATCAGGATGAGATCCACTTACCGAGAGAAGAGTGGATCTTTGATTTGGGATTTGAATATTAAATAATGGAGGTCAAAAAACCTTAGAACCCCTCCAAAAAGCTTTGGAATCACCCAAAATTCATCAATCCCGAGCCAAGGTTGAATAAGAGGCATTTCATGGGTTCGAGTGGTTTTAAAAATAATTTTTGGGTGAAATAAAATCATTCACATGGTTTCTTGGTTAGGGAAACATGGTTAGGTGAAACCATGTGGACCTCACTGTCTAGGGTCACATGATTTTCTGGGTTTGGGAGAATAGTTTTTCAAACCGCGCGCCATTTGTACAAACCTCTCTTCTTGGGGTCACACGGTTAGCTGTGCTGGGTGCACGGTTTTCCCTAACCCTGTGCCAATTGTGCACATACCAATTTTCTCAATTTTTTCTTAAAACTCTACCCAAATGCACCCCAAGTTGTAACTACAAAAAAATCTGATTAAATAAGAATAAAAATTACCTGAATTCAAGATCAAGATAGATCTAGAAATGGTCAGGATCTTACATTAAATCAAAAGAGGGTGATATAAATATTTATAAAAGATAATTGGATATCCATGTAGATTGAGATGGATCTAAGCATCAGGTGCTGGGTGGGTTGATATCAGAGATCACTAGTCTCTTCTTGGATGATCAGGGGATACAAAATTCTATTTTATCTCCTTTATTAGATCATTTCAGGGATTTATTCCCTAAAAAATTTTATAGACTCTGTTTCTAATGCCTTTCCACCAAGGTGCACCTCATCGTGTCACATTTTGGGATGCTTGATGATTGTCATGTTTTTTCCCCGCATTCCCACTTTCCAAAGGTAGGAAACATCCATCACCTTCTTGAGGGATGTTTACTACTTGATCAAAATGGGATTATGGGATGTCAGTTCCTCCTTACATGGATTCCTCATCAGAATTCGTATCCTAATCCAGGTCTCCCTTAAGATTAAGATGTTTCTTGTGAAACTCTTCTCGGTGCCATATCTTTATGAATACCGGTTAATTATGACACTTTTGTCAGGAAATTACAAAGGGGCCAAGTTAGGGCAGCGACCTTTGGTCAGTGGAGTAGTCTTTCAGGGCATCACCGGAATGTATGGATGCTGAAATATTGGTACACCTGGATTTTCCCTTATGATAGGGCTTCTTGAGGGTGAAAAATCTTGAGGCATCACATGTTGAATGCAGGGAATTGTATGCCAGAGGCATGTCTCTAAGGTTTTTCTTGGCTTACCATTTTTATCATGGGGTATGATGTAAGTTTCATGTCTAGAGAAGATTTATCAGACTGATTGGAACACTAATGGGAGTGGACCGGATAGGTACGTCCCTAGGAGGAAGCACTTATAATGTTTTCTAGATGGATGGGCCAGAATTCCCAATAAGGATGGACCCAGGATGGTGTGTCCCACGAAAGGGAAGGTTTCACACCATGAAGGCTAATCTAGAAACCACAATGGGTGGATCAGAGAGGAGGATGGGTCCATGTAAAGGTGACACCAAGGTTTACCATTGGTTGAGATTGAACCTCGAAGAGGCTTCCTACGTACCCTGTTTAGAAGGTAGGGATCAAAACCCACATAGTTCAAATGGGTGAGGCATGAAATTAAGGTGTACACAAAGGAAAAAGACCCAGAGATATACTAGGGATTACACATGGTTAGCTACCCGGGTTCTACCTAGAGCAGTGATATGAATGGGATTTACACATGATTATATGCTCGTACCAATGGAATGATTTTACCAGGATGTGGCGGCCCAAGAAAAATCTGGATGGATATGGATGAAGTATCTAAGAATAAAATGGATGGGGATGGAACCAAAAAATTCTGTGAATGTGATAGTACTGGGCTTGAAACTCAAAGAGGTTTCCTACGTATCTCCATGGTAGGGAATCAAAGTCCACATAGTTCTAGAATTGGGGCGATGAGTCACTGACCATGTTTTCATGACACATCAAATTGATTATGTTTTATAGGTTGATTTATAGTCTAGGGTAGACCCTAGGTCGTCTCTCAAGGAGCGTTGGTAGGTTTAGAGTGTGTATTTTTAATAAAAATGACTAAGAGAGGGGGTGGTTTTGAAAAGAGTTTAAAACAATGAATTAGTTGAAATAGCTTAAAAATTGAGTGACCTAGTGTATTTTGAAAAATATTAGATAAAAGGTTCGATGTGATTTCACTACCCACATTTCAAGTTCATTGTTCATAGAGATTCATCTTAGGTTTAGAGTAGTTCTTTGGTTGGAGTTAATTGGAATCCCGATTAATTCCTAAGCTTTTATTTCAATGCTTTAAGGGCCCAAACTTGACATAACAATCGTATTGTCAAGGTCTAGTACTTATGTATGGAATAAGAGCTTCCAAATAATATTGAAATCTTAATAAGGTGGGTATGAAAAGGATTCTTGTGATGTGCAATCGGAACAACACAAGTCACGCACTCAAAACCTCACACCGATCAGTTAGAAATTAAGATCATAACACTCACATGCATCAAATCAAGCATTCAAATCTGAAATAAAATAAGATACATGGAATTAAATGTTTAAACACCCAAATTACTCCAAAACAGTATCTATTGTATGCATCAGAACTCCCTTGACATGTGTGTAGCTCCCTCACAACGAACACCCAACTTTTAGCTCGACATCGGGAGGAGGAGGAAGCTCGGGTGGAACTCCTTCTTCATCCTTGATTCCCCTATGAGTATAGGGGCCTCCAGAACCTACAAGGTGATTAGGAGACTCCTATAGGACTCCAAATTGGCATCACTTAACTCCTTGGCCCCAACATGCAAATGAGGTTCCCTTGGTAACCTTTTATAGGAAAATTGGAAGGTTGTTTTAGGCACACAGATTTCATCAATCCACTTGCACGACAAGTTTCAGCCTTTAGACAGTCTTGTCTTGATTTGGAGAAAATATAAAAGTTGTATCCCTAACTCTTAAATGTCTCCACCTAAAGTTTGGCACTATTTGGACAACTACATCTCAAGATATTGATAAAATACAGAACACCGCATTTGACTTGGTCCAAATTCAGTGGCTTGGACAGATCAATTCTAATGGGCCCCATAGAATCTGAATCAGGATTGGGTTCCTTAATATGAAATGTATACTATTAAATTTTGGACAGGCCCACAAAAATTTTATCCCATTTGGATGCACGGATTTCGTTTACTATGCAAAACAGTGGACAGATGTCCATGGATCCATGAAATTTTGGCCCATTTTTCTTCCACTTCATCAAGGGCCCTCCAAATCACCTCCACCTACATTGAAATAATAAAAACAAGTAACATTTCCCATTATAATGTTGATTAAAATTAATTAAATGATTCAAACATAAAGTAAAATTTATTATTATATTTGAAATATTCATTACAAAACTAGTTTAAAACAGCGGTGTAAGGGTGGAATAAAACAGTGAATCGTGGTACGATCACACCCCCACACCTAAACATTTGCACTCCTGGGAAAAGTCACATATCCAAATAAAATGATGCATATATATATATATATTTCCAACATCTTGAAGATTTAGCATTTGAGGAAATTTTATTTAAAGTAAAATGATCAATGCACGAACCACACCAAGGAGTTCTTCCTAGTGAAAATAGAAAAAGATGTCTCATAAATCATATCATAGAGAAATTCAAAAAGATTAATGATACCCAATTGAGAAAGGAATTCAAAATTAAACCATGACACTAACTCTCCATGTGTGTGTGTGAAAACCATTCCATGCAATTCTTTACACTTGCTATCCAATAAATATATGTTATTTTAACATTTTTCAGCTTAACTGATTTTGTCACCGAACCTGTCCTACATCCTTTGCAATCATATTTCAAGACCCACTCATTTAAGCATTCCAAGAAGTCAAAACATAAGCTTTTGACCTAGATATCCCCATATGTTTCACATTTCATCACTCCCCTCATTTATTATATATTTTTTTGAAGTTGCAATTGGAACAAATCTCACACTCATCTCTCAACCCTTGTTTGATCTCCTCACGACACTAATTGAAATAGTTATAACAAGATCAAAGGTTGAGGAGGAGTGGTTTTTGACCTGCCCAAGACAGAACAATTTTTTTGAGGGCATACAATAGTCAGACATTAGGTACACACGCATAGGTCATTCTGGTACAGTAATGAAACAGATCGGATAAGGAAAGAACGTATGGAAATATCATTTAAAGCTGAAAAATATTAACCCAACATATATTTACCTTATATTAAGTAAGAAATAATCACACTTTGTGGTTTGGTGCAAAAATTTGTGGAGATATTAGTGACACAGTTTTCCAAAAAACTACTCACACAAAGGGCATCAATCATCTCAAAGGTTTCACATAGATACAACCATTTATATCATTGACAGAAAACCAATTCACTAAATATCACTCCTTGATGGTAAACTCATACACAAATTCTTTTTAGCCTTCATTATGGTATTTTTACTTTCCCCACTTTATGGTCGCCACATCATGGAATTTCGAAATTGTTGATGGGGAAAAATGAAAATACCATAAATAAGGCCAAAATGAGAAAACAAAAGGAGAAAATGATGAAAATTCCTAACTAACCCAGGAATGTATCCACCCCCCCACACCTAGAGTATGCAGTGTTCTCACTGTAGTAAAAGAGAATTTGGGAAGGAAGGATAAAACCTGGTTGATGCCATTCATAGTTTTCTTCTTGAACTTGGAGTTCCTCCATCGGGGACTCTAGAACGGGTTCATGAAAGTGCTTCAGCCGCTGCCCATTGACAGTGAAGTTTTGATTGGTTTCTTCATTTTAAACCTGGACAACACCAAATGGAGAGATGTTAGTAATAGTGTATGGTTCAAACCAGTGGGAACAAAGCTTACCTGGATGCAACTTCAGACTTGCATTATAAAGGAGGACCTTCTGCCCAATATGGAACTGACGATGAAGGATAAGACGGTCATGGGCAGCCTTGGTTCTCTCCTTATAAATCCTGGAGTTTTAATATGCATCTCTTCTCATTTCCTCTAGCTTTTGAATCTACAACTTCCTTTGAGTACCTGCACCAGAATGATTAGAATTGCATTGTTTGATGGACCAGTAGGCCCGGTGCTCAATCTCAACAGGGAGATGACAACTCTTTCCAAACACAAGACGATAGAGTGACATTCCAATGGGAGTTTTGAAAGAATTACGGTAGGCCCATAATGAATCATCAAGTCAAAGACTCCAATCTTTCCTGTTGGGTTAGACCGTTTTTTCAAGAATTTGTTTTACCTCTCTATTTGACACCTCGGCTTGACCATTAGTCTGTGGGTGATACGCATTAGATACTCGATGACCAACCCCATACCAACACAAAAGTGATTGCATTGTTCGGTTGCATAAATGAGAACCCTGGTCACTGATGATGAACCTAGGTAATCCAAACCTACAAAAGATCTGAGTTCACAAAAATTCTACAACTGTTTTGGAATCATCTATCCTTGTGGCCCGTGCCTCTAACCATTTTGATACATAATCAACGGACAAAAGAATTTACAAGTTGCCAAAAGAATTGGGAAATGGCCCCATAAAGTCAATTCTCCAAAAATCAAAAATGTCATGAAAGAGCAAGGGTTATTGTGGAATTTAATTCCTTTTAGAGACATTCCCCATTCTTTGACAATGAGAAAAAGATTTAAAAAATTCATGGGCATCCCGAAAAAGTGTTGGCCAAAAGAGACCAGAATCAAGAACTTTGCGAGCAGTCCATTGGGGACCAAAGTGGCCCCCACAAGCAAGAGTGTGGCAGAATCTAAGGATAGACTGAAACTCGCTATCGGGAACACAATGCCTGAGGACCTGATTGCTACATGTGCGCCAAAGGTAGGGGTCATCCCAAATATACCAATGAGACTCATGTTTTAGACGACTGGCTTGGTTTTTGTTGAAATCAGTAGGATGCTACCAAATAATTTACAATTTCAGCATACCAGGGAATAACATCTTGCACTTTGTACAATTTCTCATCAGGAAACAAGTCATTAATGGGAATATAGGGGGATGAGACAATGCCCGAGGATGGGGGGATCCTACTGATATGGTCTGTCACCACATTCTCTTCTCCTTTTTTTATCTCTAATTTCTAGATTGAATTCCTAAAGGAGGAACATCCAATGAATGAGATGTGGTTTGGCTTCTGGTTTCTTTAAGAGATACCGGAGGGCTGCATGGTCTGAGAACACAATGACTTTGGACCCTAAAAGGTATGACCTGAATTTATCCAAGGCAAACACAATGGAAAGAAATTATTTTTCAGTGGTGGTGTAGTTTTCTTGGGCAGGGTCCAAAGTACGTGAGACATAGGCAATGACATGTGGAGCTCGATCGACCCTTTGTGATAAGACTGCCCCAACTGCATAGTTAGAGGTGTCACACATGAGCTCAAATGGTAAATCCCCCCGAGGTGGTTGGATTACTGGGGGTGATGTGAGACTCCATTTTAATTTATTAAAAGCTTCTTCACATTCTTTATCAAAAACAAAATTTTTTCTTTTTGGAGTAAGCGGGAGAGGGGAAGTGCAATCTTACTAAAATCACCAATGAAACGACGGTAAAATCTAGCATGACCTAGGAAAGACCGCACATCATGTACATTTTTAGGGAATGGTAGGGAAGAAATGACATCCATTTTCGATTTATCTACTTGGATACCATCCCCAGAAATGACATGCCCCAAAACTATACCTTGTCGCACCATGAAATGGCATTTATCATAATTTAATACAAGATTCTTTTCAATACAGTGACGTAGGATGGAACCAAGACTACTTAAACATTCATCAAAAGAGGATCCATAAATAGTAAAATCATCCATGAAAACTTCCATGAAATCCTCCAGGTAATCCGAAAAAATACTAACCATACATCGCTGGAAAGTACCCGGAGCATTGCACAGGCCAAATGGCATCCTTCTATAGGAAAATGTGCCAAAGGGGCAAGTGAAGGCTGTCTTTTCCTGATCCTTATGGAAAATATGGATCAAAAACTATCCAGAATACTCATCAAGAAAACAGTAATGGGGCTTCCCCACTAGAATCTCTAGCATTTGGTCAATTAATGGCAATGGGAAATGGTCCTTACTAGTGTGTTGGTTTAGTCGGCGATAATCTATACAGACAGGCCAACTATTCTACACACGAGTTGGAACCAATTCATTATTATCATTTTTAATTACCGTTAGGCCAGTTTTTTTAGGAACTACTTGAACGGGACTGACCCATTGGCTATCAGAGATGGGGTAAATGATCCCAGCATCCAATAACTTTGTTACTTCCTTTTTAACTACTTATAAGAGGTTTGGGTTCAGTCGACGTTGTGCCTGCCTCACTGGTTTAGCCTCATCAGTTAATAAAATATGATGTGTACAAATTGATGGACTAATAACAGGAATGTCTGCAAGTGTCCATCCCAATACTTGTATATGCTCCCTCAAAAGTTCAAGTAGTCTCAATTCATGCTTAGGAGGGAGTGAACTAGCAATGATGACGGACAACTTGTTTCCATTCTCAAGATATGAATATTTTAAATCTTGAGGAAGTTTCTTTAGTTCCAATTCAGGTGGATTTTGGATTGATGGGAGTGTGTGTGAAAGTGAGAGGTCACTAATCTCATCTAACTGCTCAATAGTATCATCCTTAGATGAGGAATTATCTTTTACAATCGTAGCAGTATCATCGATGGTCATGTGATCCTCCGTGTTCAAGAAATTATCAATTAATAAACATGCATGACACTTTTCTAGACCACAACAACAATCAACACATGACTCATTACCAAGAATTTCAATCAAAGAGGAAAATCCAGAAAGGGGATCAGGGGAAACAAATGAAGTGATTTTAGGGGAAGGGAATGCATCAATTGAATTTACCGAGAGAGAGGAATGTTCTTCTGAGGGGTGCTTCATGGCATCAAGGATGTTAAAATGGACTATGTCACACTACCAAAAAACTGGGAAAGGCATGCGCCTGTCTTTATTAGTGCTAACAGTAAAGTGCTGATAAAGGGCCGGGCCTTTATCAGCGCTAACAAAAGCGCTGATAAAGGCGTGCCCCTTTATCAGCGCTTTTTTTAGCGCCGATAAAGGGCTTATTTATCAGCGCAAAAAAAGCACTGATAAAGGTTGTATTTATCAGCGCTTTTCATTTTAGCGCTGATAAATACACCCTTTATCAGCGTTTTTTACTAGCGCTGATAAAGGCTCACACGAATTTGTTAAAAACCCACGGGTCCTCTTCCTCCTCCCTGCACCCGGTCAAGCTCTCGCGGAAGCCCTCCTCTGTGCTGCTGCCGCCGCCGCCGCTACCGCCGCCGCTGCCGCTGCCTCCTCCTCCTCCGTCGCGGCTGCCTCCTCCTCCTTCTCCTCCTCCTTCTCCTCCTCCTCAGGCCGCTGCCTCCTCCTCCTCCGGCCGCCGCCTCCTCCACCGCGACCTTGTCCTCCTCCTCCTCCACTGGTGGTTCCTCCTCCTCCTCCTAGTCCGCGGCCTCATCCTCCTCCTCCTCCACCGGCGCCTCCTCCTCCTCTTCATACTCCACTACCTCCTCCTCCACTGCGGCCTCCTCCTCCTCCTCCTCCTCCTCCTCCTCCTCCTCCTCCTCCGCTGCCTCCGCTGCCTCCGCCCTGCCTCTGTGCTGCCTCCACTCTGCCTCCGCTGTCGACACCTCCTTCTCCTCTGCCACCGGGTCCTCCTCCTTAAAGTGATTCAAATTGAATTTTCATGAATTAATTATGTTTGGAATGGGTAAGTGTTTAGTCAACTATTCTTCGTGTTGAATCTTCAGTTTCCATGGGTGGTTTGGGATTGTGGTTATGTTTTGATCCTGACTATGGGTTGTTTTTATGATTTCCCACTACTTCATTAGATTTATTTAGTTATTCTTATGTTTTGGTGTTTTCATTTGGTTCATGTATCTCTTTATCTCCCCACAAACGATTATCTTATGGATATTAATTTTGAAATGGGTTTGAGGAAATATATCAGATTTATTCTTATTGTTCTAAGTCTACCAACCTATTTTTAGGTGTTTCCCAAGGTATTGATGTGAGAGGCATATTTTAATTGAAATATTGGTCTCAATGGTGTTCCATTAATGGGTGGTGTAGGCTCCACTTTTTTAAGGGCTCTTAGTTAAAATAAGAGGCTTCAAATGGTGGAGGATCACATCCTAAAAGAAAGGGGGATTCTTAATTGGGGAATAATACAGAGACGAGTCTAATCCAGAAAAAATCAATGCAGTAGAGGTCATTCATGAGGACTCATAATCTTGGCCAACCACAATTCGAGGTGAATTTTTTTTAATTCTTCTATAGTATTGGTTTCATTTCAAAATGGTGAATCCTAGTCATTAATTTCACATATTTTTTTATTATTTGGTTATGACGGTAGAGTTTATGAATTATTTCATGTATTTCCTGACCCTTTTGGGTAGGAAAAATGGTCATGGTTTCATGTTCTTTGAGAGTTGTGTTGTGGTACTTGGCATGGAGGACATTTCGGAATTCCATGTTTTGGACCTGGTCTTTTCCAACCTCATTATCGTCTTGGATTTTTTTATTGGATTTAGTGCACTAGATGACTATTATCACCATTGGGTTCAGTTACTTACTCTTAACAGGATATTCCATGTCTTTTATGGAGATTGTGATCTATAACCATGGAGGGTATGAAAAGTTGCTTCTATGTTATGGTTCATATCATGTCATTTTTCCAAGGTTTTCCTTGGGGCTGTTGAGAAGTGTTCTTCATGTGAAATTCCAGTGGTCATGGAAAAGTACACAAAATCATTTCTAGAGGACTTCATGGGATAACCTCCCCAATGAGTGTTTGCATTTTCTATCTATTTTCTTCACAGGAAGATCCCATTTTCCATTCCATCACATCATAAGGCTCTGGCCGATTTAGAGGAGCTAAAAGATCAGCTAGAAGATCTTTAGGGAAATGGTTCTATCTATATGATCATGTCACTATGAGATTTTCCAATTCTGTTTTCAATGAATTCATATCATAGCCTATTAATTTTAACAGTCTAACGTAGTTATAGCCAGGTGACAGTAATGAATAATTACATATTGCCTATAATTGATGATTTGTTTGACCATCTTATAAGGTTCTATTGGTTTTTGAAAATTTTCTAGAGATCAGGGTACCAACAGTTGAGGGTTTGGGAAGAGGATGCTCAAAAGATAGATTTTTAAAGTTGATATGGAAATTTAATGTATTTATGAATTCCATTTGGGATCACTAATGCTCTATCTATTTCATAGAACTGATGAACTAGATCTTTAATATCTTTCTAGACACCTCCATTTTCGTTTTTTTAGAATACTTCTTGGTGTATTACAATATATAGGAGGAGTACTCCGATAATCTGGAGGTTGTTTTGGGTGTTTTTAGAGAGCTTTGTCTTTATTAAAATATTATAAATTCCCCATATTTTGTTTAAGAAGTATTGGTTCATGGTCACATTATTTCCTTGAAAGGAGTTCTAGGTTATCTAGAAAAGGTTCGAGAAGTCATTTATCCTCTAACCTATATACTCATCCTATGGATTTCAAATAGGATGAATATAAATAAAGAATGGATGAATGCCAATCGGTTGAAAAAAGAGTATGAAGAAGGCGTGAAAGAATTTATCAAGTTTTGCAAAAGATCATGCATGTGACTCTTCTCAAATCCTTTGTCTGTGTTTACGCTGTTGTTATTCAAAACAAATTAGTCCATATGAGTTGGAAGTACACTTGATCTATCACGGAATAGATCAAAGTTATACATGTTGGAATAAACACGGGGAAACAACGAATGTAAGTAGTGACTGGGGTGACACTGCGTTTTATGGATCATCTGATATGATTACAAACATGAACAATGAAGATGACCATATGGAGGATGTGATTACAGATGTGAATGATGATGAAGATCGTATTGAGAAAATGACAAGGACCTTAGAAGATGAACTTCGTGATTGCCCAAAATTGTTTGAGAAGTTAAAAAGTTGTGCAAAGACGCCATTGTATGCTGGTTGCACTAAATATACAACATTGTCAGCCATACTGAAGTTGTATAATTTGAAAGCAGATAGCGGGTGGAGTGACGACAGTTTTACGAAACTACTTGCCCTCTTGAATGAAATGCTCCCAGAAGACAATGAGCTCCTGAGCCGAACATATGATTCCAAACGAATGCTACGCTCTATGGGTATGATCTCTGAAAGAATACACGCCTGCCCGAATGACTGTATACTGTTTCGAAAGGACCACAAATCACTTAAAGAATGCCCAAAGTGTGGTTCTTCTTCGATACAAGAAAGATGAATCTAGTCCTACTAAAGTTGTATGGTACTTTCCAATCATTCCAAGGTTTAGACGCCTATATGGAAGTGAGGAGACTGCAGAACAATTAACATGTCATGCAGATACAAGAATTAAATATGGGATACTACGTCACCCAAAAGACTCTCCTTAGTGGAAGAGAATCGATCATGAGTATCCTGAATTTGGAAACAAGTCGAGAAACCTTCGTCTTGCGTTATCTACAGATGGAGTGAATCCTTTTGGTTTTCAAAGCAACAGTCACAGTACATGGACGGTTATGTTGATAAATTATAACTTACCACCGTGGTTATGCATGAAATGAAAATACATCATGTTATCTATGCTTATATCAGGACCAAAACAACCGGGTAATGATATTGATGTTTATTTAGCTCCATTGATCGAAGATTTGAAATTATTGTGGGATTCAGGTGTAACATTGTATGATGCTTACAGAAAGGAAGATTTCACTTTGAGAGTCATGTTGTATGGGACGATAAATGACATCCCTGCTTATGGAAATTTTTCAGGATATAGCATTAAAGGAACTCAAGGCTGTCCCGTTTGCGAAGAAGGTACACAATCAATTAGGTTGAAACATTCATTGAAAACCGTGTTTCTAGGACATCAAAGATTTCTACCGTGATGAAATAAGTACCGTTCTTGGAAGACATCATTCAATGGAAGTTCAGAAGAACGTACAACACCGTCTCCACTAACAGGTGATCAATTGTTTGAGAAAGTTAAAAATGTGGACACTACTTTTGGTAAACCGGCTTCGAAAAACCTTACGAAAATCGGTTGGAAAAAGAGATCAATTTTTTTTGAATTGCAATACTGGAATTGTCTGTATGTAAGACATTTTATTGATGTTATGCATGTAGAAAAAAAATGTATTTGACAGTGTTATCGGCACGTTGCTAAATACATCTGGCAAAACAAAAGATGGAATTAAGGCTAGGTTGGACATGGTTGAGATGGGAATACGAGAAGAGTTGGCACCAGTGAAGGGTGAAAAATGAACATTTCTTCCTCCTGCTGCTTACACTCTTTCCAGGCAGGATAGATATCAGTTTTTCAACTTCTTGAATGGCATAAAGGTTCCATAGGGGTATTCGTCAAATATCAGTAACCTTGTGTCAATGAGCGACTTGAAGTTAAAAGGTCTGAAATCACATGACTGTCATTTTTTGATGCAAAATCTCATTCCAATTGCTTTACGTTGCATTTTTCCCAAGAATGTCCGCCATACATTAACGAAACTGTGTTTCTTCTTCAAAACTATATGCAGCAAAGTTATAGACCCGGCGAAATTTCCAGCTATGGAAAAAGAAATTGCCGTCATATTATGTGAATTAGAAATGTTCTTCCAGCCTTAATTTTTTGATATGATGGTTCATTTGATGGTCCACTTGGTGAGAGAGATTAAACTATGTGGTCCTGTACATTTCAGATGGATGTACCCCATTGAACGGTATATGAAGATTTTGAAAGGGTATGTCAAAAATTGAAGTCGTCTAGAAGGTTGTATTGCAGAGCGATATATTGTTAAGGAAGCTGTTGAATTCTGTACCAAATACTTGTATGGTGTGGAAAGCATTGGCTCACCAAAATCTCGTCACACTGGGCGGCTTGAGGTTGAAGTAATTTCTGGAAGAAAGGTTGTCACAATCAATATTACATATCGGGAGCAGACCCACCTTTATGTTTTGCATAACAGTTTCGACGTTGACCCATATGTTGAAATCCACAAAGAAATTCTTAGGCATTTGAATCCATCAAGGGCTGAAAAATGGATATCATATACACATAATTGACAGTTTATAGGATGGTTTCGAGATCATATTTTTAAGAAGTCATATGAAAATCCAAAGTCAATTTCGGAACGACTTCGATGGCTAGCCAGAGGACCAAGTGTGTATGCATTATCTTACAATGCTTATGTAGTTAATGGTTATACATTTTATACTAATGAACATGATGAAGACAGTACCATGCAGAATAGTGGGGTTAAACTTGTGGCTGAAGCGATGCATGTTTCCGGTGCTAAGGACATAAATCCAATTTATGCGAATATGTCATACTTTGGCATCATCAAACAAATATGGGAGTTGGATTATACGGAATTTCAAGTTCCGATATTTCAATGCAAGTGGGTTGATAACAAGAGTGCTGTTAAAATAAATGATTTGGGATTCATGAAAGTTGATTTCAGTAAGGAAGGGGAGAAAGACGAACCATTTATAATGGAATCACAGGTAGTGCAAGTATTTTATGTTACAAATCCCGCAAACTGAAACTGGTCAATTGTTCTGTTATCGACCAAAACAGCTGAATGGTCAGATGAAAATTCAATGGAATATGACCCTTTCATTGGGACTTCGCAATCATTTCGAAGTGGTCCCAATGTAGACGACGTTTTGTATGTCAGAGGAGACCACAATGAAGGGATATGGATAGTTGATAGAGGGGTCAAATCCCTTCAGCCTTTAAAAAAAAGGGAGTTCAATAATCAGGTTATTGATTTTTATTGTAATATAGATTGTGTTACATTATGTTATTATCTGTTCGCTGCTGCTTTTATGTGATCTAAATTAAATTTTAAACCAGTTATGCAGATAATGACTTCTTCACCTGCTGATGCACCCAATCCCGAGACACAACACGTCTCTCAACCTGTTGTAGCTGGTCCCACTGCTGAGAGACAACAAGTCTCTCAACCTATTGCAGCTGGTCCCACTGCTGACGTACAACAGGTCTCTCAACCTGTTGTAGCTGGTGTCTGTGCCGATGCTAGTGCTTCAGAGAAACATAATGATGATGAAAAAACTGAGGAAATGGTAGGCGATGAAACCCCAATGAAACAAAAAAAAAACTGGTGCGCCGTAGTTTGACATTTTTAGCAAAAATCCTTAAGGCAAGAGCAAAAGGCATCAAATATGAGGTGGGATGGAATAAGCTAGGCCAGCATGTAAACCCCAACAAA
This sequence comes from Viscum album, assembly GCA_963277665.1. Taxonomy (NCBI): domain Eukaryota; kingdom Viridiplantae; phylum Streptophyta; class Magnoliopsida; order Santalales; family Viscaceae; genus Viscum; species Viscum album. The sequence goes on from OY728126.1 coordinate 402,764,305, forward strand.
GCCATGTTTAGTAGCTACATTGGAATCGTCACTCAACAACGCGTGCCGTTTGACGTAGAGTCGTGGCACCATGTTGTCAGCGGGTTGAAAACATTAATGTGGGAATAGATTACGGTAACATTACGATATCATCTATTTAATTTATTAAAATAAAATAAAATATTGAAATATTGACTAACCCTTCATCATCTCTTATAGAGTGCATTTATAGTAGATGTTTCGCACAAAGAATATGTTTTCAGACTAGCAGGAAGGATTCATAGAGGCTTTCACAGCATTTTAACGAAACATCATCTGAAAGATGCCGAAGGGAAAATAAATCCGCACCCGCCTCCTCTTTATGCACACTTGATATCCGAAGGAATGTGGGATGCGTTTTGGAACCGTCGTGCGGAACAGAATTTTCAGGTACATTGTGTTTGGTTACACATTGTGTAACGTTGCTTGTATTCATCATGTTGATTGATAGGTTTTTATTTATGAAACAACAACTGAGTGCTGAAAATAAAGAACGGGCAGAAAAATCAGCGTACCCCTACCGTAAAGCAAGGTTGGGGTACGCTTCAATTGAAAAACAATTGGTATGTATTTTAAAAGTACTGTAATAATTTTATGTGACATAAAACAACACTGTAACCATGTTTTTCTATTTATATGCAGATTGATGAAGCAAAATCTCAAGTCACTTCCATTCCACGCCATGTGCTATGGAAGGAGGCTCGTGTTAATAAAGAGGGGAAACTGATAGATGAAAACACACAAAAAGTGTGGGAAACATGTGTAAGTATGACATAATATAAACTTGTTTTGCTTTAAATCACTATTACATAACGATGCTTACTTATTTTTTAATATTTTCTATTTGACATAGTCACAGGAATCAACAACACCCGCACCGGATGCAGACATACTTTCAACGGCCTTGAAACAGCCAGAACAGTATGGCCACGTCAGAGGTGTGGGTTTTGGGGTGTCACCCCGGACATATTTTCAGAAAAAAAAACAAGAGGATGAAAAAACTAAAGAATTGCATGTAATGAGAGATAAAGTAGCTACCCTTGAATAACTAATCCAAACTCAGGGAAAGATGCTAACGAGTTTGATGGAGGAGAGGCGAAGAGAACAAACAACTCAAGAACAACCCCCGCGAGAAGATCCAACCCTCACCAGCTTTGAGGCGAGCCATTCCCCTCAAAGACCTGACTTAACCGAGGTAATCAATGTTATAATATTCGTTTTTGTGAGACGTGAATCACATAGACACTGATACCTTTCATGTAATGATATTCTACAGGGTGAAAATGACTCTGATTTATATCTATCAACTCCCACCCATCGCCTTGTAGAGAGGGCTACGGTGTTCAATATGCAGAATGACATGCTACACTCCAGACCAATTCCAGCCGGTCATGTCAAAGTGTTGATTAACATAGCTCATGAGCCGAGCGCCGAGCTACCCGTTCCAAATGACGATGACGACATTCATACGGTGGAAAAATCTGTTGGAACATTTGTTGCATGGCCGTCGAATCTTGTAAAAAAACACGTCGAGCAGGAGGTATTCATTTCCAGTTCATTTTTCAAGCAGAAACTTTAACATTAAATTAGAAAATGGCTGAACTGATGAATGTTATTATAGAAGGATAAAATGGAGAAGCTAAAACAAAAGAGCGGCTCCAACATTGGATCAACCAACCGATCAAAACGATCTACTAAGAGCGCGTTCCCCCCACCCGTTCTATATCCACATTTAATATCATTGCAAGCTCATGTGGATACAAAAATGAAAGACGGAAAGAGTCATACAATTTTTTGTGAAAAAGATATGTACGGAGAGGAAACAATAGATTTCGTTAGTGCAGACGCTGTTTCTGAGATCATCAATACGACTGGCTAGGCGCCTCAGTTATAAATGTATACATGAGGTATGTTTTCATGATTTGATTTTACAGAAGCTGATATACTTTGATAATTATGGATAAATACATCTCATATTTTTCACAGGCGTATATATGAAAAACAATTGAAGGGATTTTCCCATGAATACAAATTTGGACTCGTTAGTCCTCACACCATTTCTACACAACGAACAGAAATAGATTCTAATTTTTAGGCTGAATTGATGTCAAATCTGTGCAGAACGTTTCAAAGAAGAATTATGACTGACAGGATCTTTTTAATACCAACGATGCAAGGGTAAAACTCTAAATTTTAATCATATCAATTATATTTTCATTTCTATCAGTACTTATTTCTTTTTGTGTTTTTAGGGAACATTGGATGCTCATTGCAGTCAATTTGGATACTCCAAAGATTTATTTTCTGGATTCACTGCATGGATATCCAACTAATCGACCACAGATGATGGCGATTGTCAATTTGTAATACACTAGATCCAACATTTTAGAACTAAATATCTAGTTATATAATTTATATTATCTTTTAATGAGGATTTTGTTATGATAGGGCGGTGTATGAATATCGTCTAAAGGCTGGAATGAATCCAGGGCGTAAGGACGACAATGCCCACAAGATCTACAAATGGAGAAGTATCTGGGTATATATAATTATATTTCACTATCCAAATACATATCAAAACAAATCACTTATTTTTCTCGATGTTTCTGCAGTGTCCGAAACAAACAAATGACAAGGACTGTGGTTATTATGTTTGTAAATTTATGAAAGAGATCGTATTTCATGGACAAACTAGCATCCCTCAAGAGGTATTTTTGAAAATAATTAATAATTTATTTAAAATAATTATTAATCCTTTGTGTATTTATATTTTTTCAGTACTACTATGACTGTCGCAAAAAATCCTATTCAGAAGATGATATAAATGTCTTTAGAAACGAATGGGCATCGTACCTGATGGAAGAATGTAAACAAATAGGACAATGAAGGTGAATTACTAATACTTGCGTTATCTTTATATGGTCATTGATATCTCCCTTTACACTTATTGAGAATCTATGATCTCTTTTTATTATGATTCATATCCTTAGATTAGTGAATTCCTACTACTTAGTTTGAAAATGACATAAACTTTGGAAAACAACACCAATGACATACGGAAAACCAAGCAAACGCATTCAGATTGTTTTGATACTTTAGTACAGCGATCCACGAGTCATTTGTGATGTGTAAGAATCAAACTCACCTCAATCCGATGCACGGTGTGACCGGTATGGCTAAAAGTGCCTGATATCAGTTTCAAATTGAGATAAACTTTGGAAAACAACACCAATGACATACGCCAAACCAAGAAAACGCGTTCGGATTGTTTTGATACTTTAGGAAAACGATCCACGAGTCATTTGTGACGTGTACAAATCGACCGCACCTCAATCCGACGCACGGTGTGACCAGTATGGCTAAAAGTGTCTGATATCAGTTTCAAATTGAGATAAACTTTGGAAAACAACACCAATGACATACGCCAAACCGAGCAAACGTGTTCAGATTGTTTTGATACTTTATAAAAACGATCCACAAGTCATTTGTAACGTGTACGAATCGACCGCACCTCAATACGACGCACGGCGTGACCGGTATAGCTAAAAGTGTCTGATATTAGTTTCAAATTGAGATAAACTTTGGAAAACAACACCAATGACATACGCCAAACCGATAAAACACGTTCGTATTGTTTTGATACTTTAGGACAACGATCCACATGTCATTTGTGACATGTACGAATTGACTGCACCTCAATCCGACACACGGTCTGACCGGTATGACTAAAAGTGTCTGATATCAGTTTCAAATTGAGATAAACTTTGGAAAACAACACCAATGACATACGCCAAACCGATCAAACGTGTTCGGATTGTTTTGATACTTTAGGAAAATGATCCACGAGTCATTTGTGACGTCTATGAATCGACCTCACCTCAATCTGACGCATGGTGTGACCGGTATGGCTAAAAGTGTCTGATATCAGTTTCAAATTGAGATAAACTTTGGAAAACAACACCAATGACATACGCCAAACCGAGAAAACGCATTTGGATTGTTTTGATACTTTAGGAAAACGATCTGCGAGTCATTTGTGACGTGTACGAATCGACCGTACCTCAATCTGATGCATGGTGTGACCGGTATGGCTAAAAGTGTCTGATATCAGTTTCAAATTGAGATAAACTTTGGAAAACAACACCAATGACATACGCCAAACCGAGAAAAAGCATTCGGATTGTTTTGATACTTTAGGACAATGATCCGCGAGTCATTTGTGACGTGTAAGAATCAACCGCACCTGAATCCGACGCACGGTGTTACTGGTATGGATAAAAGTGTATGATATCAGTTTCAAATTGAGATAAACTTTGGAAAACAACACCAATGACATTCCAAACTGAGAAAACGCGTTAGGATTGTTTTGATACTTTAGGAAAACAATCCGTGAGTCATTTGCGACATGTACGAATCGACCGCACCTCAATCCGACGCACGGTGTGACCGGTATGGCTAAAAGTGTCTGATATCAGTTTCAAATTGAGATAAACTTTGGAAAACAACACCAATGACATACGCCAAACTGAGGAAACACGTTCGGATTGTTTTGATACTTTAGGAAAATGATCCGTGATTCATTTGTGACGTGTACGAATTGACCACACCTCAATCCATCGCATGGTGTGACCGGTATGGATAAAAGTGCCTGATATCAGTTTCAAATTGAGATAAACTTTGGAAAACAACACCAATGACATATGCCAAACCGAGAAAACGCGTTCGTATTGTTTTGATACTTTAGGACAACGATCCGCGAGTCATTTTTGACGTGTACGAATCAACCGCACCTCAATCCGACACACGGTGTGACCGGTATGGCTAAAAGTGTCTGATATCAGTTTCAAATTGAGATAAACTTTGGAAAACAACACTAATGACATACGCCAAACTGAGAAAACACATTCATATTGTTTTGATACTTTAGGAAAACGATCCAAGAGTCATTTGTGATGTGTAAGAATCGACCACACCTCAATCCGACGCACAACGTGACCGGTATGGCTAAAAGTGTCTGATATCAGTTTCAAATTGAGATAAACTTTGGAAAACAACACCAATGACATACGCCAAACCAAGAAAACGCGTTCGGATTGTTTTGATACTTTAGGAAAACGATCCACGTGTCATTTGTGACGTGTACGAATCGATCTCACCTCAATCCGACACACGGTGTGACCGATATGGCTAAAAGTGTCTGATATCAATTTCAAATTGAGATAAACTTTGGAAAACAACACCAATGACATACGGAAAACTGAGAAAACGCGTTCGGATTGTTTTGATACTTTAGAACAACGCTCCACGAGTTATTTGTGATGTGTACAAATTGACCGCACCTCAATCCGACGCACGACGTGACCGGTATGACTAAAAGTGTCTGATATCAGTTTCAAATTGAGATAGACTTTGGAAAACAACACCAATGACATACTCCAAACTGAGAAAACGCATTCGGATTGTTTTGATACTTTAGGAAAACGATCCGCAAGTCATTTTTGATGTGTACGAATCGACCAAACCTCAATCCGACGCATGGTGTGACCGGTATGGCTAAAAGTGTCTGATATCAGTTTCAAATTGAGATAAACTTTGGAAAACAAAACCAATGACATACGCCAAACCAAGAAAACGCGTTTAGATTGTTTTGATACTTTAGGACAACGATCCGCGAGTCATTTTTGACGTGTAAAAATTGACCGCACCTCAATCCAACGCACGATGTGACTGGTATGACTAAAAGTGTCTGATATCAGTTTCAAATTGAGATAAGCTTTGGAAAACAACACCAATGACATACGCCAAACCAAGAAAACGTGTTCGGATTGTTTTGATACTTTAGGAAAACGATCCACGAGTCATTTGTGACGTGTAAGAATCGACCGCACCTTAATCCGACGCACGGCGTGACCGGTATGGCTAAAAGTGTCTGATATCAGTTTCAAATTGAGATAAACTTTGGAAAACAATACCAATAACATACGCCAAACTAAGAAAACGTGTTTGGATTGTTTTGATACTTTAGGAAAATGATCCACGAGTCATTTGTGATGTGTATAAATTGACCGCACCTCAATCCGACGCACGGTGTGACTGGTATGGCTAAAAGTGTCTGATATCAGTTTCAAATTGAGATAAACTTTGGAAAACAACACCAATGACATACGGAAAACTGAGAAAACGTGTTCGGATTGTTTTGATACTTTAGGAAAACGATCCACGAGTCATTTGTGACATGTACAAATTGACTGCACCTCAATCCGACACACGAAGTGACCGGTATGACTAAAAGTGTCTGATATCAGTTTCAAATTGAGATAGACTTTGGAAAACAACACCAATGACATACGCCAAACCAAGCAAACGCATTCAGATTGTTTTGATACTTTAGCACAATGATCCGCAAGTCATTTGTGACGTGTACGAATTGACCGCACCTCAATCCGACGCACGGTGTGACCGATATGGCTAAAAGTGTCTGATATCAGTTTCAAATTGAGATAAACTTTGGAAAACAACACCATTGACATACGCCAAATAAAGAAAAGGCGTTCGTATTGTTTTTATACTTTAGGAAAATGATCCACGAGTCATTTGTGACGTGTACGAATTGACCGCACCTCAATCCGACGCACGGTGTGACCGGTATGGCTAAAAGTGTCTGATATCAGTTTCAAATTGAGATAAACTTTGGAAAACAACACCAATGACATACGCCAAACCGAGCAAACGCGTTCGTATTGTTTTGATACTTTAGGACAACGATCCACGAGTCATTTGTGACGTGTATGAATCGACCTCACCTCAATCTGACGAACGATGTGACCGGTATGACTAAAAGTGTCTGATATCAGTTTCAAATTGAGATAGACTTTGGAAAACAACACCAATGACATATGCCAAACATATTGATTTTACATTATTCCCTTTGATTGTTATGAAAATGAAAACTTTTGAGTTTAAAATTTCATATTTTAGTTTCACATTTCCATATTAATGTATTCTTTCATATTACTGTTTTAATTTCTTTCATTATTGCATTACTAACATAATATTTGTTTTCTTATATAGGTGAATTTTTTTTCCTTGAGTTTGGATGCTTTGTTCGGCAACAAATACCATCGAGAGCGGATCACGGATATCAAAGGATGAAACATGAATGTTTATAACTGTTGTTGAATAATTGTAAATGTAACCATGTAAAACAATTTTTGAAATGTATATAGCAATGTATTTTTTTGTATTCATGATGTTAAGTAAATGTATATACCGTTGTCGGTCAAAATATTTGGTGTAGGTGCTATGGTGTGCAGTTTTGCATGTGTTACTTTGTGCAGGTATTCAGGTGTGCAGGTGTGTAGGTACTGTTTTTTTAGTGCAGGCGATGGGGCCTTTATCAGTGCTTTTTTAGCGCTGATAAAGGACACCTTTAACAGCGCTAGAGGAGCGCTGATAAAGGAACCCTTTATCAGCGCTCCGTCAAGCGCCAATATAGGAGACCTTTATCAGTGCTAAAAGAAGCGCTGATAAAGGGGTCCTTTATCAGCACTGATAAAGGCGGTCCTTTATCAGCGCTTTTTTTAGCACTGATAAAGGTCCCCTATATCTACGCCGGCATTAACAATGCTTTTCTAGTGCTGTTAATGCCGGTTTTTAGCGCTGATAAAGGCCCAGGTTGTAGTAGTGTCACCACCAAATTCCATAGATAATGTACCATTATGGACATTAATTATGGATTTGGTGGTTTTCAAGAAAGGTCTCCCCAATATAATTGGTGTGTGTCCATTCATCCTATCATCTTCCATTTTTATCACATAAAAATCAGAAATAAATATTAAATTTTGAACCCTCTCAAGAACATCCTCTAACACACCAAAAGGGTGTACCGTACTCTGATTTGCTAGCTGAACAACTATTCCTGTGGGCTTTAGTTCACCGACCTGCAAAGAAGAGTATATGGAGTGAGGCATCACATTAATAGAAGCACCCAAATCAAGCATAGAATTGGAGAAATAATACTCCCCTATGGTGCACGGAATTGAGAATGTTCCAGGATCGTTGCACTTGGTGGGAAGTGATGGTTGTATCAATGCTGAGACGTTCCTCCCCATTCTCACCTTCTCATCACCTCTAAGTCACCTTCATTGGGTACACATCTCCTTAATAAACTTGGCATATCTCTAAATTTGCTTGATGACATCAATCAATGGAATGTTAACCCGTACTTTTTTGAAAGTCTCCAAGATTTCTTTATCAAGTTCAGTTTCCTTTTCTTTCCTTGGTTGGGTGGCTCTTTGGGGAAATGGAAGAGGAATGCTTGGGCTTGGTAACTCATCAATAGACACACTCTTTCCTTTTGTAGGACTTCTCTCAAGACAAGGTTCCATCTCATCTGAACCTTTTTCAGTGGTTGGGATGGTGGTTCCCTTAGGAGAGGATGACTCTAATGGAGGGTTCATTTGGCTTTTAAGTTGAGTTCCACTTCTAAGGGTGATGGAACTAACATTTCCCTTATCCCTAGGGTTGATAAGTGGTTGAGAGGGTAGTTTACCAGACCCATAGCTTTGGATTTCACCCACCGAGTTATCTAGTTGGCCTAATTGGGTTTTGAGGTATTGTATGGCTGCCTGAGTGGTTTGTTGGAATTGGAGATTATTGGAAGCCATTTGTTTCATCATATCTTCTAGGCCAGGTTTAGTTTTTGGAGGGGGTTGTTGGAAAGGCCTTTGGGGTGGTTGAAAATTTCTGGGTGGTGGTTGATGACTACTTTTCCCTGGTTGGTTCCATGGTTGATGAGGCTGGTTTGAATACCCCCCTTGCCTATAAGCTTGGTTGTCTTTCCACCCAGGGTTGGATGGATAGTAAGGTTCTTGCCTAATGGGTTGGTTATAGGGACGTCCTGGGAATATTTCCTCACAACTCTCAAGAGTTTCTCTCAATTGGGGGCATTGGTCAGAATAGTGGGTATCAAAAGAGCATATACCACAATGTATGGGAGGAGGAGATTGGAATTTCCCTTGGGAAAGATCAAGTTGTCATAGAAGGGTACTCACCTCTTCAAACTTTGTGTCCAACTTCTTCTCGAATTCAGCACTTTGCACCTCATGGACACCTCGAATGGTTACACTGGACCTTGAACTGAATTGTTAAGTGTTTTGTGCCATGGTCTCAATTAGGGTCCTTGCAGCAATTGGGGTTTTATCCACTAGTGCACCACCTGCAGCAGCATCAATCATGTTTCGATCAATAGGGATTAAACCTTCATAAAAATACTGAATTAAAAGTTGATCACTTATTTGGTGATGTGGACAACTTGAACACAATCTTTTAAATAGTTCCCAATATTCATGAAGGGTTTCTCCTTGAGATTTTCTTATCCCACATATTTCTTTCTTTATTGTTTCAGTTTGAGAGGTTGGGAAGTATTTTTCAAGAAAAGGTCATTTCATGTCTGCCCAACCTCTAATAGGTGAATTAAAATAATACAACCAATCTTTAGCCGTGTCTTCTAATGAAAATGGAAATTCCCTAAGTTTTAATTGTTCTTCATCCACATTAGCAGGTTTTAATGTTGAACACATAGTATGAAATTCTTTTAAATGCTTATGTGTATCTTCTCCAGGAAGTCCATGAAATCTTGGTAATAAATGAATTAAACCAGATTTTAGTTCAAAATTGGGTGCCTCGCCTTGTAATTGAATGTAAGTGGGTCGGATATCAACATCATGCGAGGTTAGTTCTTTTAGTGTTATATTATTTTCAGCCATGTTATACAAGTTATGTTCAGTTTTAACTTTGGTTTCAGAAGAAGAAGAAGGATCAAGAATAATTTTAAGATGTGATGTCTCCTCCTTCAAAGTGTTGTCTTGTGTGTCTCGGTTTCGTTTATGTAGGATCCTCTCCGGTTCGGGTTCAAAAGTTTGTAGGTCTCCCGGAGTAGAACGTGTCATACACAGAATCTACACAATAAATAAATTAGAATACAAAAATAAATTCAAAGGTAGAAGATAAAACAAACAAATATTCACAAAAATTACAAAAATTTTATCAAAAACACGCACAAAAAACCAAAGAGCTCCCCGGAAACGGCGCCAAAATTTGACCACGTTGTCATGACACGTCAAATTGATTATGTTTTAAGGTTGATTTATAATATAGGGTAGACCCTAGGTCATCTCTCAAGGAGAGTTTGTAGGTTTAGAGTGTGTATTTTTAATAAAAATGACTAATAGAGGGGGTGGTTTTGAAAAGAGTTTAAAACAATGAATTAGTTGAAATTGCTTAAAAATTGAGTGACCTAGTGGATTTTGAAAAATTTGAGATAAAAGGGTCGATGTGATTTCACTACACACATGTCAAGTTCATTGTTCATAGATATTCATCTTATGTTTAGAGTAGTTCTTTGGTTGGAGTTAATTGGAATCCCGATTAATTATTAAGCTTTTATTTCAATACTTTAAGGGCCCAACCTTGACGTAACAATCGTATTGTCAAGGTACAATACTTATACATGGAATAAGAGCTTCCAAAGCATATTGAAATATCAATAAGGTGGGTATGAAAAGTATTCTTTTGATGTCCAATCAGAATAACACAAGTCACACACTCAAAACCTCACACCGATCGGTTAGAAATTAAGAGCATAACACTCACATGCATCAAATCAAGCATTCAAATATGAAATAAAATAAGATATATGGAATAAAATGTTTAAACAACCAAATTACTCAAAACCAGTAGCTATTGTATGCATCGAAACTCCCTTGAAATGTGTGTAGCTCCCTCACAACGAACACCCAACTTTTAGCTCGACATCGTGAGGAGAAGGAAGCTCGGGTGGAACTCCTTCTTCATACTTGATTCCCCTATGAGTATAGGGGCCTCCAGAACCTCCAAGGTGATTAGGATACTCCTATAGGACTCCAAATTGTCAGCACTTCACTCCTTGGCCCTAACTTTCAAATGAGGTTCCCTTGGTGCCCTTTTATAGGAAAATTGGAAGGTGGTTTTAGACACACAGATTTCATCAATCCACTTGAATGACGCGTTTAGGCCTTTAGAAAGTATTATCTCACTTTTGAGAAAATAGAAAAGTTGTAGACCTACCTCTTGAATGTCTCCATCAAATGTTTGGCACCATTTGGATAACTACATCTCAAGATATTGATAAAATACAGAACACTGTATTTGACTTGGTCCAAATTCTGTGGCTTGGACAGATCAGTTCGAATGGGCCCCATAGAAGCCGAATCAGGATTTGGTTTCTTAATATGAAATGTATCCTATTAAATTTTGGACAGGAATAAAAAATTTCAGCCTTTTTGGATGCATGGATTTCGTGTAATATGCAAAACAGTGGACATATGTCCATGGATCCATGCAATTTTGGCCCATTTTTCTTCCACTTCATCAAGGGCCCTCCAAATCACCTCAACCTACATTGAAATAATAAAAACAAGTAACATTTCCCATTATAATGTTGATTAAAATTAATTAATTGATTCAAAAATAAAGTGCAATTTATTATTATATTTGAAATATTCATTACAAAACTAGTTTAAAACAGTGGTGTAAGGGTGGAATAAAACAGTGAATCGTGGTACGATCAGTCACCTGGGGAGGTGTCTCATGAGAATGGATGCATGGATGGGGGCCTGAAGGAAATGGAATAGACAGGTTAAGGCATGATATTCTTGAGACACAAAGGCTCAATGGAGATACTAGGATGAGACATGGTAGATGGGATTGAACCTTATGGAGGCTTCCTACATACCTTGATTAAAAAGGGAAAAGATCAAAGCCCACAAAGTTTAGATGTGGGGCATAAAATCGGGATGTACACAAAGGAAATCAACTTGGAGACATGATGGGGCTTACATATGGTTAATATCCCATCAAAATAGGGACACTCTTGGTTAGAGGAGTATGTATTTATTGTGGGGCTTATGCATGGTTAGCTACCCAGAAAAATGGGACATGTAATTGAGGTGTACACAAAGTAAAAAAAACCCAAATAGGTGTATTGAAACACCTTAGGGAGGCGGATCCGAGTGATGTGTCCCAAAAAGGGAAGACGTCATATCAGGAGGGTAAATCTCAAGGAGGGAGCACAAGGGTTTACCATTGGTTGGGGTTGAACCTTTAAGAGACATTCTACGTACCTGAAAGGGATCAAAACCCACGTAGTTCAGGGAGAATATAGTTTAACATCATGCATGATGAAGGTGAACTGACATGAAATGGTCGAGATAGATGGATTTTGAGGAATGAGGAGATTTGACCTCATAGAGTCTTCTTAAATACCCTACTTAGAAGGCATAGATCAAAGTCCATGTAGTTTAGTTGTGAGGTCATGGGGATTAAATATGGCTAGTGGCCTAAAGATGATGTCATGGTCAATGCTTACTCTAAGCCTACGTGATCCATGCTCGGTATGAGAAACCAGAGGAAGCAATGGAACTAATGATCATGTCATAGAAGGTGTGTTAGTAAGAAGCAGATAGAGGCTTATGCATGAATAATATCCCAAATAGGAAATAGAGGCTTATTCATGGTTAGTGGCCCAAGGAGAAGAAGATTGAGAATTAATCCAATAGAGAAACCCGATGAGAGAGAAGAGTGTCCAGATGTATAAGGAGTATATGGACATCGTACTTGGAGCACCCTATCATGGTGAGCCAGGGATTATGTAGGGGCCTTCCTAAGTGCACATGGTCACAAAGCACAATGGGAGAGAGAGAGTGAGAGGGCACTGATGCTCATCCTTCATCGACTCATCCCTGGCTAGATGCACACACAAATATTATAGTTTAACATCATGTGTTGAGGAAAAAGGTGCTTAGCAGTTTAACATCCTGTAGCTCAGATGATGAGGATTCACTCCACAACCTTAGGACTTACATAACTGGCGTACTTTAACCCTTGGTGAAGGGAAGACACCAAAAATTCCATGGATTAACGGGGTTTTGGAGTGATCCATTGAGGGGTCTATGTTATTATAACTATGAGAATAAGCATTATATGTTATCGTATCTATGCGGAGAAGCATTAGTTAGGACAAAACAATATAAAAAACCACTCGGGGGACTAGGAAATCACTGTGTACAATCCTAGAGGGTCGCATGGAGGAAGTATGTGCAAGATATGGGTGTTTCACATAATTAGGTATTAGACATGGTTCCTTGGGGTAAGGAAAACACATGAAGCATATAAGAATGGGTGCATGGAATATTTAAGGCGTGCACGCAAGATGAGTGGGGCATGTAAAAAATGAAACATTTGCGCACAAGATTGGGGCCTACATGCAAGATGGAAGACTACGTGCAAAATCAGGGGTTAGGGGAAAAAGAGGCACTACAAAAAAAAAGAAAATATTTATTTCAAGAAGGATCTTTTATACACAATTTCCTTTGAATAAATTGAAATGGGTTAGGATAAGCCATAGTGGGCCCACCCAAAGGAGGACCCCTGGGAGACCTATCGTGAAAGATCTAGTACCTTGAGGCCATGTATTTTGTGCATTCATGGAAGGGTCAACTTAAGAAAAGTAGAGTGAAGTTTATTATTTTGAAATGGTACCCCAGAGTGAGGGGGTAAACTTTTATTTATAGGTAAAAACTTCACCACTAGTGCGCAATGAGGCCTGCATGCAAGTGGTTTTTTGCGTCGCATTGGGCACGTAAGATATTACACATAGTCCCTTTCCCTGTATGCCAACTTTATTTCTTTAACACCTTATACTTGGACATTTTTTGGATGTAAAACATGGACGAATCCCTTTGATGTTTCATTGGGTGCATAAGATCTTGAATGTAGATTTCCATCTTGCACACAAACCTAAAATCTTGCACGTACCTCCCTTGGGCATCTCAAGATCATCCGCTGATTCAAAATATGCCTTTGGGTTGTTAAAATATTTCGATCCATGGCTTAAAATGAAATTCAGTTTCAACAAATTCCCCCTCATAATCTAAGCTAAAAGGGAAACCGAAGGTAGGGTTCTGAGGGTAACACTGAAGAGAATATCACATTTCCGGTGGTGGACATAAGAAATCCAATTCGGCATGCAAAACCCTTATGTGCACATTGAAGGGTTGGTCCACTCCTATAAATATGCAGGAGGGGATCCATACCATGACTTTCCCATTTGAAAAGTGTTTTTCTCTCGTGTGCAGAATATTCTCTATTATACACGAAAGATCTTAATTTCAGTCAGTGCCTTGCACAAAACTACTGGTTCATTCGCACCACAGCCGGTTCTTATTCTCTTCTGTCTTAGAAATAATTCTTGTGTGTCTTCCATAAATCTTGCATGCAACATCATGTATTTCATGCTGAACCTCCATTATTTCGTGCAAGTCCCTTTGTGAATTCTGAGACTTTCCTGAGATGGCTGGTGAACAGAACGATGCTGAGAGAGAAGCTGCCTATGCTGTGCGGAGTGCCTAGATGATTGTAAACCCCCAGATTCTTCATGAAAGAAGAGTATTATCCGATAACCATATTATATTTGGTACGATGACATAGGCTCAAAAGGACTACATTCTAAGCTATAATCTACCAATATGGAACTTCATTATTCTAGAAGAATTACTGATGTTGGGTTTTACGATTAATACGCTGCAGTCGTGGGTAATGTGTGAGGATAACATTTCTTGGTATAACATCACAAATAAAGGTCACCCTTCTAGGGAGACTTGGTACATAGAGGTTTATTTCCTGAACCCAAGGAACGAAACTGTTGTGTGGTGCGATCCGATTCCCGAGGAATCTCCGGCTCACTATGAAAGAATTTTCAAGAGCAGTATCACCGATGAGACCAAGGGCTAGCAGAAATGGGACTTTAGGTTCAAGGGAAACTTTACAAGTGAATGGAACTAGGTATATTTGGAATGAAAAATATTAAAGGAGTTCATAGAATATCTATGACACATCAGATTGTTTGAGGCCGTGTGGACATCACAATTCCATTTCTACCATCAACAAGATCTGGTTTCAGAGTTGTTCAGACGATGGTATCCTAATACCAATACTTTCCATATTCACTATAGGGAGGTTAGTATCAGCCTTTGGGATGTCCACTATATCAAAGGAATTCCAATTGAAGGGTATCAGTATGAAGAGTTTCTACCCACGGAGAATGTCGGGGGAGATAGGATAAGGACTCCCATTTTGACATGGTACTTATTGGAGTTGGAAAAGAAGAAGATGGGAATCAAATACTTTCTAAAGGAAATATTATTTTATGAGTGGTTTAACTTGTTTTTGACAAAAGAAAAGGCAGAAAAGATTCCAGGATAGGGAAGAAGTGCCCAAACACATCGTAGAGGGGTAAAAGAGGATTATATTAGATGGACCTAGAAGTAGGTGAGTCCCAATCATGGGGATTTAGTGTGAATGAAATCTGATATCCAAATATTAGGTATTATGGGTTCCTTGATGTGTTCCTAAGTGGGTGGCTACTTCCAATAAGGGAAACAAGGACGGGAGTCTGTTCAGGGACTCTAGTGATGGCTGGGATCATGGAATCCAATCATAGACTCAACCTGGGGGTTCCTATGTTGGAAAAGCTATATGAAATTATGAGGTTCATTTCAAGAGGAAGTACACCTAGGAGAATATTTGGACCATTCCAGATTCTTCATGGCTGGGTTGTAGCTCACTACGGTAGATATGAATTCCCAAATGCCATCCTCCCTCCATGTGATGGTTTGTGACCATCTCTATTTAACATTGCTGGGATTAGGACACTAACGATCAATGAGGAAGGGATAAAGATCAAGATCAGTAACCATGAATATTTCATCTTTAACCCATTTTAAACCCCAACTAGCTAGATGATAGATGATGTTCGAGGCTCATTGGAGAATAAGGAATACTTTAAAAGTATTAGGGGTGGTGTGTTGGTGGCTCAGATTGACCGAAAAATATTTTACGAACCCTATGTGCCATTGAGGTTTTCCAGGAAGTTTGGGTGCATGAAATGGGTGCCAAAGAAAGTGTATACAGGGGTTTGAGAAGATAAAAATCCCTACATCCTTTTCCAAATATGGATCATGTTCACAAATTATATCTTTGGTGAAGTCATTACCTTTCCCCCACTTATATTAATGCCGAACTATCGATAAATCATGCCAACCATTGGGTAGCGGCGTATCCGGAGGCAATTCTGTGGCAACACATCTCGAAAATCAAGGTGGCCATTGTGAAGTTTGAACAATGAGGAAGCAAATGAGGTACTACTAGGGAAGTGAGATAAGGAATAATCCAGGTAGCTGGAATGGAATGGGTTGGAACTTCATTGGAAGAAGTATCATAAGGTGATAATGCGCCTTCACCTTCTGAAGAGAGGTGGTACCGTGGGTGGCCTCGTGGGCCAGTTAGGGAACTCCTTGGGAAGAAACTAAGACATATTCAAAATCCAACTGCCAATGATATTTTCCCATCTCTATGGTCTACTCAGAGGACACTACGATAATCGATGTCCACTGAAGAGCTTTGGCAGAGACTGGTGCACACTGGGTTTGATCTATCAGATATTGGGCATATTTAGGTGGAAGACAAGGTGGACTTTCATTGCTGACATGCATACCCGAACTCCATGGATATTTATGCATGCCAATGGGGGCAGTATGAAGAACCAAATATTCTCATGAAAGTGATGCTTGGCCAGGAGCATGACTTGGAAAACTGATGTCCGGGGATGACGATGACGAGGAAGAAGAAGAAGAAGAAGAAGAAGAAGAGGAGGAGGAAGAGGAAGAATAGGGAGTGGAATAGCAAGAAGAAATGGATGTAGAAGAGAGACCTGGAGGTGAGTGATATCAGGGAACAAAAAACCGCTAGGGAAGCCCATGTGAGAGCAGTGAAATCATAGGCTCTAACATAGAACTGGTCGAACAACTTGAGGTGAGTCTCAACTCTTACCTCTACTAGTCTTTCTATTTTCATAATTTGAATCCACTGACAAAAGTCTTCTCTTTTCAAAAACACATTTGTGATGATATTCATAAAGTTCCCCTTATAGGGGATGAGAATGTACCCATGGATGTAGAGGGAAATCCTCATGAATCTATATTTGGAATCGAGCAGGGTGGAGGATTGACCATGGCTACAATGGTCAAAGGGCTAGCCACGATTGAAGTGGTAAGAGACGAGCTAGAAGGAGGGGCTAAAATGGTGACCTTAGAGTCTCAAGCTATTCTCTCCACTTAGAAGGAGCCAGTTCCAATAATTGAATTAACAAGCACTGAGGGATATCCTATGGTGCAAGCTCCAGTTGTAACATACCAGGTAAATAAAGAAATATGACATTTTTATATTTATTAATATTTGTGAATTAAATATTAATTTTACCTTAAAGAGGTTTCTATGTTTGATGGCGTACCCGATACGCAACAATGAGTTTCTTTTAAATCTTACATTGCACACTAACAATATAATATTATTATTTTAAATGGTAATTAACGCCTAGCCATTGTATTAGAAGGAATGAACGGAACTAACTAAAATATGATTATACATGTTTTTTAAATGTTTTTACATTTATACAATAAAATTTAGAGGCTTAAAATGTAAATGAATCTAATTTTAAGTACAATTTACTTTAAAAGGTTGATTTACCGCCTTTTGATGGAGAACCCTCTTTAAATCTAGTTTTGGTCACTTTTATATATTCTATTTGAACAAATAAAATTCTTATTTAGAATCAGGACATCAAAATTTACTTTGGGTAAATTTTTGGTATTTTTCTAATAAAATTCATTTTTAATGAATAGTGGAAATTACTATATTTTAATTCAAAACTGCCTTTTAATCTAATTTATTTATATTTCTAGATTATCTTTTTAATTGGTTTTAAAGTGTAATTATATTATATTTTTACCATTTAATCCAATGTTGGTCATTGGAATTAATTTCACTTTGAAATTGGACATAAACAAGTGTCAATCTTTTGATAGTTAATATTTCTTAAAAACACACCTTTTGTTTTGACAACGAAAATTAATTTTAAATTAATTAATCCAAATTATATGTTTTTAATTTGAAAAAATAGACATTAATTTTGAATTTGGAATATTAAATATAGCTTAGGCTGAATTTTTGGCATTTTTCCGAAAAAATTCAATTTTTGATGAATAGTGAAAATACTGAGTAATAGTTAAAAAGCCGACTTTTTCATTTAAATTAAAATTTACCACTTTTGTGAATTGAATTTTAAAAATCTGACATATATGGTTGTTATTAGTAAGTAAAATGTGGTTCAATAAGATGAAAATATTTTTTTGGTGAATAGTAACTTTTGACTTTTATTTACCACGGTTAAAGGTAAATAAGGTAATTTAAGGTAAAAAGAATATCATAATAATAAAAAAATTACCTTAACACTTTTCCTAACCATATTTTATGAGTCATGGACGACCATGGGAATCCTTGGGGTTGATTTTGGGTCCCCATGGAGCCACTTAAGAGTGACAATGACACTTTATTTTAATTAACTTAAAGTAAAGACAAAAATGACATAAACAAATATCTTTTAGTAAATTAATTTTTACATAGGGTTATATAAGTTATATTTTCAACTATAAATATTATTTGGAAATCTAAAAATATTTCCTACATCATGGTATTTTTTTTTATAATTTTTAGACATCAAATAAATAAAATTATTTATGACACAATAATGATACAGTGTTTACCTCAATAATAAATGATTTAAATAAATAAGATTAAAAAGATTAAAATAATATCCAATACCTATACAATTTTTATTGGATGATTTTATTTCGACCATGATTCATCTTATCTTTAACTTTAATATGTTTTGGACCTTTAGAAACCGAAAATCATTATAAAATAAAATAATATTTTCACAATTTCCTAAAGAGCCCCTTCTCCGCCTTATAAAAATCCCTCACCTCTAACCCATTACTCACACTTCACAAAACCCTTGGATAATCTATCACCTAACCAAATAAGCTCTCAAGATCCCTATCTTCCACCTATAATCATTACCTTAGGTAGAAGGCACTTCAAGAAGTCATTTTGGTTCAAACCAAAGGGAGTTAACCAAATTAAAGGTAATAATTTCTCTTAAATTATTTTGTTTTATTTTGTTTTATTTTACTTCTCCAACCCCATAAAATATTTTATTCCTTTATTTTATAACAACACTAGTATCCTAAATATACTAGGTTGTTTTTATGAGAAGGATTCGAACTAAACTTACACACACCTCCGTCTAATGGGTAAAGAATATACTGTTTTTGTGGACGGTGAACTACTGCCTCACGAAACGATGATTGTTAAAATATCTCCAACAACCTCTCATGGTGGCCATTACGATGGAACTGTATTTATATATGATATATATTATATTTATATTGTTTCTATGCTTCTGTATTTTTCATTTATAGAATACCTTTATGGTTTCCATAGTGGGTAAATACGATAATCTCATTTGAGGAAGTGCGGACTACCGCCCCCTCAAAGTGAAATGACTTGTTAATGCCATATGTGGGACATATAAAGGATTGATTTAATGATATTATATATGATATTATACTGGAATTATAAAATACCTATGTATCATTTTGTTTTAATTCCATTAAAATAAGAAATAGAAATGAAAGTAGTGTTCATGCGTACGTACGACTTACTGTCCCCATGAACGGTGCATTTCATTTCTTATCAACAAATGTTATGTACTATTATAAATACATACATATACTGGATATATATTATATATATTATATCTAAATTATGAATATCATTATGGAGATAATGGATATTTGAACACATGAACAACTTGTAATTATAAGAAGTTCATTTTTGACTCAAGTACCAAATATCGACAAAATGACCGTTATTAACTTAAATGATTACATAATGTTATAACATGGTAATAAGTAATTTAAAAGGAATGATAAACTTGAAAAAAATGGGTTCTTAAGCAAGTAGAAATTAACTTTAGTTTATTATTCAGGAGATTAAAGAACGAACGGGTCAAGTCGGACACGAGGTAAGGGACTTTATCTCAATCTCCTTTCATTGAGGCATATTTTGTTTTAATACACGACTTCCCTTTATATGATGTATAAAAACATTTGAATTTTCATTTCATTCAAAGGGAATATTTCTCTATGAAGCATTTTACTAAACAAAAAAAAATAATGATTCTTTTAACGTAAGTAGTGACAACGACTTTCAGCCACTGCGAGTATTATTTGATCTTTGGCTTCCTTAACAAGTTGTAAATTTTTTTAAAAGGAAAATAAATACCATATACTCTTTTATGTATTTTGGTATTGAAGATGGTTTTGATAAATGATTTTTTATGTCAATATATTTAAGTGATATATTATGATTGAAATGTGGAAATGTTTTCATTCCTTTATATTTGTTGTATGTGTTATGATTTTATAATGGTACATGGACATTTGATGAGTGGTTATGTGATAAACCAAATAAAGGGTGGTGCCATGATAAACTAGGACAAGTGGTTACATTATAACCTCCAATGCATTGGGTATGGAAGTCAGCTCTATGGCTATTCCATTTAGTGATATGTGTGGAAGTCGACCGTATGGTTATTCTATTTAAGTATGTTTATGTCCAAAGTTACCTTTATATGTTATGTGTTATTTATATGGGTTTTATGGTAATATTTTGGTTACAAAAGTGTAAATAATGATCTTTTATTTATTGAAGAGTATTTACTACTTCATAAAGATGAAAATTATTACTTATGATAAAGTATTCATGGTTTACTTGTTGTTTTAAAAAAACAAACAGTTTTCCTTCTTTGTGTATCCCTTATTGAGATTTTTATGCTCATACCAAGTTTTTGAAATGTTTTTCACAGGACATAAAGTGGAATAGGGTTAAGGATGAGATAAAGGAAAAGTCATGCTGTTTAAAACATGGAACTAGACATGACTCTTTTTTTCAAGATTTTTTATTTTGTGAAAAATATTGGAACTGAGTAGAAGTGTCTACTTTGTAACTTTTGGGATGTAATATAACAGTTATGACCTAATTATCTAAAACTATAAACCTAAAAAGATCCTTAATGTGAATTATTCATTTAATTCAAGATTATGTAATGTTTTAAGGCTGGGTCCTTATACCAGTCGTGACTCAAGAACTGGATACCACTATGCTTGGATCTTGTAGGTTTCTACTTTTTTAGGATTTTATATTTATTGGGGAACTCGGCTGAACAAGGTATCAATTCCCAATGCAGTGATCACAATATTAAAGTATCGATAAACCATTGAGTCTAGAACATCTACGGGAGCTCTACCAGTGATTTAACAAATCCATGTAGAACCAACCATTCAAACTGGTCCATCCCTGGCACCCAATAAGCAAGAAGCTTCAATCATAGGTGATGATACTTCTAGGGTTGAGCTCCAGGTTGGTGTGGGAAAGGTCGCCAAAGAATAAAGGATGCCAGAAGAGGACCCTTCCGATAAACTCATGGATATTTTTCCTAAGTACAGGCTTGCAGATCCTAAGAATATGGATGAATCTGATCCTAATGCAACTGAGTAGAGTCATATGATGTAACACAAGGTGTGGAAGTTCATAAAATTCTTCCTCAGTCAATCCGAGGAAGAATGGATGAGTTGGATGGGGTCACTTTATACACGTCTATTCTTTCCCTACATCGTAGGGTTAGATTCTCACCATGTTTATATAAAAATCCATGATTATCTTGTTGAGAAGATGCAGGAGAGTAGCCAACACTCTGATGTTTCCCAGTGTCAGAAGAAATCAAAGAAAATCTAGAAGTTTCTTAAGACTGAGTAAGAAGTCCAACACCATAAATAGCAAGAAAATGAACCGACTGCATTTATTACAAGCCAATCCACGCTCATTGAACAGTTGAAAGCTTAGCTGGGAGATTCCCAAGAGAAAGTAGTGTATGCAAGACATCAAATGATTGAATTCCAAGCTAAGTGAGAGTGAATGAATTTTCGAGCCAACGAGCTTTGCTCCGTAACTGTTGATGAAGAAAAGGATCTCAGGGAGTGGGAGACAATCCTAGAAGCCACATGTCATAAAGTGAAAGTACTTAAGTAGTCCATTGAAGGGGCTGATCCATAGGGGCTGTGTTTTGGCCAAACTTATGAAACTTAATTCCCTATTTTTTTACTTATCCTGAACTTCATGAATGACTATATAGTTTTCTTGATTGTTTTAATTAACGCATCTCAATCATAACTATAGAATAAATAGGGATTAATACCTAAGCTAATGTGGGTCATACATGGTGTGAGAAACAAGGGAAAACCACATAGTCATTCATTTTTTGTATGAGAGTTACAACTAAACATCAAATACTCAGGGTCTATTGTTGTTAAATGACCATTCACAGTATTCAAGTGGAGAGAGGTCATGACTGAGTGGTAGGGCTCCTAGAATATCTAACTTTTCTTTCTCAACATTCTCTAGTGCATGAGAGGGGTAACACTAGGGATGTTAAAATCCGTTCCAACTAAAGGGAATGGGATGTGCGAGTCATAGTTTCCAAAATTCAGAACACAGTGATGATGGTGAGCCAACACAAGGTAACTGCTGACCTTATTCGAAACACAAAACCAATATCGCTATCCTGGAATGGGAACAAACAAATGAGGGCCAGCTGCTGACTGTATTCAAAAACATGGGGCCTAACTCAAAATGTCATCTGATTCCTTATGGAATGATTTCCCAGGATGGTAGGTGATCCAAAGTGTCATGGGATCGAACCGTTAGGGTGTTCCCTTAGATGTGAAATAGAATGAGAATCCAAATAAAGGGTATTAAAGGCATGGAGATGGAGTGATGGTCTGTTCGAATGGAGTCCAACACTCTTGAAAGTACACCACCGTGACAGAATCACATTGGGAGAAAGTATCAGTCTGAATCAAGATCAAACTTATTTCTAGAGAGGACCTCTATAGCAAGGATCAGGGATGGTTTAGAATTTCATGTCATGCAAATGAGGATGGTAAGGATTCAATTTAACATCATACAATAAGGATGTGGGGAACTCTAAGGAGAAACGTGCGGTGTGGTACATAACACAATGTGAATGAGGATAAAAGATTTCCACATTCCACACCACACATTCCTAAAAGGGGGCTAGGGACAAGAGTCTAGAAGGATGAAAATGGTTGCAAATAGACCATAGACAAAGAGTCTATGAATTACTACGCATCCCACAAGAATGGTAATCAATCCACACGTAGTTCTTGAGGATGGTATGGAATATGGACAATACCAAAAGAAGAGATATCCTCTCAGATGAGGAAAATCATAATTATTATGAAGTTTAATGTCATCCGAACTAGGACATGGAAAAAGGTTCATGGCTCTATGGTTGGACCTAGAGGTAAAGTACTCCAGCATCACTACGTATCTCACAGGGGTGAGAATCAAGACAAATGTAGTTTTGGGATGTGACATGGTAGAGGGATGATTTGAAAGGGGTAATGTATTATCAAACAAATATATAATATGGTAGGGTAATTTATCATCACATAAATTGGATGAATAGGATGTAGTTTAACATTATACGATAAGGACATAATAGATCCTAGTTTATGGTCATAGAGCTCAGACCATGGGGTAGTGTGGTTCTTCCATGAGGGAACAAACCTTAACTAGATTCCTAAGCTGACATAAAACTTGCTAAGTGTGTTAAATAAGGGCTGATAAGATCTTTAAAACACATGGAATCACATAGTAGGGAATTAAGGTGCAAAGTCAAGGATGAACCCATGATGCTGGTTCGTTCTCTCAACACACAAAGGTTCATAGAGGGATAAAACTGAGGGTGTCGAAGATCCATTTGAACATGATGAAATTGGAAGGGATGTGAATCATAAAACCAATATTTAGGGAAAAATTGGGTTGGTGTAAATATGGAGGATAACTATTGACCATATTCGAAGCACAAAATCCATATCATGTGACCCAAAGGGGGAACAAAAATCCAAGGGTCAGTCGCTGACCATATTCGAAATGCAGAACCTATCTCAAAGTATTGTTCAAAATCCTCCAGGACATTGGCACAAAATGATAGATGATCCATAATTCGGAGCATCCATACTATTCAGGGGTCCTTTCAGATGAAAAATATGATGGAAACCAAATTAAAGGGACTCATGAAGCATGGAAATGGAACGAAAGCATGTATATATAGAAACCAACAGTCTAAGTCCTCAATATTAGTGCTTCTAAGAACATTGGTGAGGCATAAAAGATGTTGGGAGGTCCAGTTAAGAGTGGATGAATTGAGGAGATGAGTTAAAGAAAAGGAAAAAATAGGTCGATGAAACTGGGGATGGACCCGAGGACAACATGGCTGGGCATTCTTACATATCCCATAAGGATGGAAATCAAGACACACGTAGTTCTAAAATGACATGCAGTTTAACGTCATGTGGTATGAATGAAGATGAAAGGGAAAATACCATAGGGGGTACATGGTTTGACTATTGTAAAACCAATGTAAATGTGGACAAAATAAGTCTACATTCCACACCATGTAATCCCAAAAGAGATAATTTGTGGATTCTAGGCTGGACCTGGGGACAAAAATCCTGGGCATTCCTATGTATCCCATGAGGGCAATAATCAAACCACACATAGTTTTAAAACACCATGAAATTTAACATCATGTGGTAAGTATGAAGATGAAAGAGAGGTATTCCTAAGGGAGGCACATGGTGCAACTATTGTAAACCTAACGTGAAAGGAGACTAAAAAAATCCCACACCACAACACATGCTTCCAAAAGAAATTTTAATCCATAAGACTAAAAATGGGGATCTTGGGGCTGGACCTGAAGACAAAATGTCTGGGTATTTCTATGTATCCCATATGGGTGGGAATCAAGCCATACATAGTTATTGAAATGTTTTGTAGTTTAACGTCATGGAGTAAGGACATAGAGGAAAGGAGGATGTTCTGGAAATAGGGTAACATGGTGTGACTATTTTAAACCCAATGTGAATGGGGACTAAAGAATCCCACACCACACCATGTTCAACCCTCAACGAGAACTAAACCCCAAGGGGGAACCAAGGAGATGAAGAGATTTGTAGGGCTAGACCCGAAGACAAAATGTTTGGGTGTTCCTACGTATCCTGTGAGGTTAGAAATCCAACCACATGTAGTTCTTAATATATCGTATAGTTTAACATCACGTGGTAAGGAAAAAGAGGATAGATCCCTAAAGGGGGACATGTGATGCAGTATTTGTAAGCCTGATGTGGATGGGGATAAAAGTACACATTGTGCCACATGCTCCTGGGATACTTAGACTGAGAGTTCATAAGTAAGGACAAATATGTGGTACCTAGGACTAGAACCAAAGAAGAAATGTACGAGCATTCTTACATATCCCGTAAGGATGGGGATCAATTCACATGTAGTTCTTGAAATTCCATGAAATTTAATATAATGAGGTAAGGACTAGGGAGATCTTAGTTTAAGGTTGTAGAGATTAGATTGTATATTCCTAGTTTAATGTCATATTTTTGGGATAGAAGGGAAGAAAAGGGTGAATCATAGTGCCCAATATTTTAGATACCATGGGGATGGAGATAATGATAGAGGATAACTGCTGACCATTTTAGCAACACAATATCCATAACGTGTGACTTGGAATGGGAAAAAAAATTAAGCATTGACCGCTAACCATATTATCAGTACGAGACTTGTATCAATTTTTTTTTCGAGATCCTCTGGGATGTTGGCCCAAAATGGTAGGTGAGACAAGGTGTAATGAGACCAGGCTACTAGGGGGTCCTTACAGATGTGAAAGATGATGAAAACCCAAATGAAGGGACATGTGAAGCATGGAGGTACTAATTCAGTTTAATGTCTCATGGTAAGGATGAGAGAGATCTTAGTTAAAGGTCATAGAGCTCATACCATGAAGTATGTTTACCTCTTGCAGTTTACCATCATACAAGATGAAAGGGATCTTAGTTTAAGGTCATGGAGCTCAGAATGTTTCTAGTTTATCATCATGCAAGATGAGGGTGCTGGGTGATTTTACATCATGTAAAGGAAGGATTTTGCATTTTAACATCATGTAGTAAGGATGGAAAAGGCCTTAGTTTAATATTATAGACCTCATACTAGAGAAAAAAGGTGTATTTACCATTTTTCGTTTATCGTCATGCAAGACTAAATAGATCTTAGTTTAAGATCACAGAGCTTGGACCATTAGAAGTTTATCATCATTCAAGATGAAAGGGACACTCATAAAAATTACTTATTAAGGAATTTGGAATTTGTGGGAGGAGTAATGCGTTCACCATCCATAGTGACCAAAGAGTATGCATCGTTGGGGAAAACCTTGTGAATGACGTAAGGTCCCTACCATTTGGGTTCCAACTTTTGTGGCTTCCTACCGAGTATCATTGGTGTTCTCAGGGCTAATACCATTTCACCTTGAAGGAAATAATAGAGAAAAAATTTCTTATTGAAATCCCTAAATATATAATTATGGTTCCTCTCTAGATTATGCAAGTCCCAAAGCCTATTCTCATAAAGGGATTTTAGTTCATCCAAATGGACTTCTGCTACTCTGTCTAACATCTAATGATCATAGAAAATTGTGTGGAGTAATGGTAAATGAATATAGATGGGAAATATTGACTCCGTTTCATACACTAGGGAATATAGAGTCACCTGGGTGGAATTACGAGTTGTTGTTCGGTAAGCCCAGAGAGCATTGGGGAGATTGTCTGACCAACTCTTCTTGTTCTGACCAACCATCTTCTACAAGATATTAGAGAAGGTTTTTTTGAAATCCTTGATCTACCCAATTGATTGTGTGTGATAGCGAGAGGTATTATTAGAATATATATTGTAATTGGTATATAATTTCTTCATCTTGGATGCCTAAAAGTTTGTGCCGTTATGGGTGAGGACAACGGGAGGGACTCCGAATCGATGGATGATATTAGAGCTCATGAAATAAACGATAACATGAGCCTTGAAATCCTTAAGAGGAATTACCTCTTCCCACATGGAAAATAATTTTGTAGCATTTAGGATGAACCTACACTGGCGAGCTGTCATTGGTGGATACAGTCTCATGACATCGAGCCCCCAGACTACAAAGGGATAAAAGTACTTGGTGGTATGAAGAGGTTTTGGAAGACAATGCACAAAATTAGAATGGATCTAACACACATGACACTTTTTAGTGAACTCGATATAGTCATGGATCATGGTGGGCCATAAGTAGCCCAGTATTCGTATTTGGTGGGAGAGCTTCGACCCTGCCTAATGAGCTATGTAGGAACCAACATGGAATTCCTACATAACATGGGTAATATAATCTCCTTGAATGCAGTTGAGGAGAACTCCATAGAACCCATGTTTATAGAGGATCTTATCAAGGCTGGGACCATTCTAGAGGGTGAACAACACTACACGCTGATGGATTCTCTCACATTCGACTCTATATATCATGAGATTTTCTTGTTATAGGTACTCGAAGAAAGGAGTTTTCCAATCATTAGTCTCTTCTAGTATTGTGGAAGGGGATCCAGGGGTCCTGATGTGGATGCAAAGATTGTGAGATGACTTACCTGCTGGCTATCATCATCATTTGAAGTAATGGGAGAAATGAATCTTCAATGCACCACATGGATATTAAAATCATTCTGGTTAGGATCTGAAAGAGATGCGGCAAGGATAGCTAAGGAATAATCTCGACTGTTCTACGACCAAGGTACATGAGTAAATTTTGGACGATAAGGGAATTGGGTCATCAGCTAACGAGTGCGCTCTAAAAAGGGTGGGAGATCCAGATTTCTGATGATGTGGTCACTGTTGATTTTTTTAATGACTAACTCAAAGTCCCCCTCACATGCAGGTGTGTAACATTAATCTCAAGGGCCAACTCGAGGCCTGTGATAAGAGCTTGATACTCTACCTCATTGTTGGTACAACCATCTAACAATAGCAATGAATAGGGTAAGACAACCTATGCAGGTGTGGTGAAAATGATACCCAGGCCTACCCTGTTAAACCTGAGATCATTGAGTCTCCTGCCGATTGGGCTTCACGAAGCACCGTCGGCCAACACGGAACAACTTGATCCACTAAGAGGATTTAATCATATGGGAAATAATGATCCAGAGACTGCTTTTTGGGGGATGGATGGGTGGAAAGAAAATATGCTAGCACCTTCCCCTTAATAGCTTTCTTGGGGACAAACCTGATATCAAACTATTAAAGGATAACTGCCCACCAAGCTAGATGTCTTATCAATATGGGGCAGTCCAAAATGTAGTTTAGTGGATCCACACAAGATACCGACTGTATCTCATGGTGCTGTAACTAATTTCAAAACTTCTGCACTATGAATACTAGTGAAAGGAATCTCTTCTCAATAGAGGAATATATAGTCTCCATATTGTGGATCATGCAAATGAGATAATATAAACCATTCTTTGTCCGCTCATTTTTCTTCTGGGTGAGAAGGGAAACGAAAGATCATTATAGGGTGGTCAAATAAAGGACCAGTGGTTTTCTAGAGATAGGTGGCATTGGAAGAATATGTTGTAGCAAATACTGCTTAATTTCCTCCAAAGCAGTCTAACACTCTTCAACCCACTGATAATTAACACCTTTATTCATGATCCAGGAAAAGGGTATACACTTTCCAACCAGATTTTCAAGGAATCAATGTATGTAGGATAAGTGGCATTGAAAAACTCAGAGCTCTCAGAGGTTTCTCAGAGGAGGAATATGGATAATAGCTTTGATCTTCTCTATACTGACCTCGATGCTTCTATATATGATGATGAAGCCAAGAAACTTTTCAAAGGTAAACCCAAAGGCACAATTTAAGGGGTTTATCTTTAGGTGACAGAAGAAGAGGAAGCTGAACACTTTCTCAATATCTCTGGGATGGTCCTGATGCTGGTGGTATTTGACCACCATATCTTTCACATAGAATTCCACCAATTTCTTGAGAATTGGTTTCAATATGCGGTGTATGGAACATTGATAGGTATCTCTTACATTCTTCAGATCAAAAGGAATTACTTGGTAGAGAAAGGTACCTTGCAGTGCTCTGAAAGCAGTGGAATATTCATCCTCAAGGGCCATTTGGATTTGATTATATCCAAAATAACCATCCATGAAAGAGAGATCTTGGAATCCAGCAGTATCATTGATCAATATCTTTATCATAGAAAGGGGATAATCATCATTTATAAAGTGACGGTTGAGATCCCATAAGTCAATATAGACTCTAATTTGTTTGCTCTTCTTCCTAACGAGCATAATGTTGGCTAATCATCTTAGGTACTATAATTCCTCGACGAAGTTTTATTTAATGATCTTATCAACCTTAGCCTCGACTATGAAACCATGAGAAGGGTGAATATTTCTAGGAGGATATTTGAACCCTCGATGGTTCATCATAAGACCAAGGCGGTGGACGAGGACCTGAGGATCTAGTCCAAGAATCTTTCTACAGATCCATGTGAATACATCTTGATGCTATTTTAGGAAACCCACATTCTATTTCTACTCCTCTTTAGACATGGATTCACTGATTAGTATTGGTTTCAGATCTGTCTCAATGCTGAGGTTCACCTTTACCAACTCATCAATGATGGTGGATACACCTTCCTCAAATGCGGGAAGAGCGTCTTCTAAATCTTCTTCATCATCTATGGTGATTGGATCATTGGTAGGGGAAATCCTTCTGATTTGGATTATCCTAAAGAAATTATGGTTCCATCCTGAGCAGTAGTGGAATCTTCGTTAGGGGACCCTTGCACTGGTGAAACCATGGAGATGAAAGTTATAGATCTGATTCCATCAAGTCTTTGACCTAAGGGACCACAATTGATAATATCAAAGTAGCAGTGGTTCATCAGCTTGAGTCTATTCAACCCAGCTTAGTGGAATAATAAATTATGATGTATTATTGTTTCTGTGGGGTGAAAATCCTGATACCTTATAGGGTAAGGGGATTTGGAATCACCTAATATTGATTCATGTTGAAGTATGAAGTAATATTCTATAATTTCTTATACCTAGTAATGCACTTTTCACTTCTTCCAAAAATGACAAAGCAGTGTCCTAGGTATGGGTTTGTGGCCTCCAACTGGTGGATTGGGAGAATGAAGGCATCACCTAAGTCTATCCATGGGTCAACCACAGTAGTAGTGTTCCTAACATCATTGTCTTGAACCTAATTTTACGTGCTCTTGTAATAGCCGACATCTAAGTAGAGCAGGCTTTTCAAGAAGAAAATGGAGACACATCTCCTTAGAGAATTCCCACTCAACCATTGAAGGAGTACTTAAGGCATTGGTGATAGGAGGAAGAGACAGTCGCATGTAGGTGGAGCCATGTTCTACCCATGAACGTGTTGTAAGAGGTGTCCCATGAGATAACCATGAACTCGGTGCTGGAAACGAGGCCACCGAATTGGGTCCTCAAGCGTATTTTTCCAATAGTTTTATGCTATATTCTTTCATAACATTGAATATTCATGTCAGAGGTATTCAGATCTATTTTAGACAGCCCCAACTTGCATATTGTCCAGGTCGGGATAAGATTGATCCCAGAACCTATGTCAACAAGACATTGGCATACTTCCACGCCATTGAATTGGCCAATGATGTATAGTGGGAGGATGTGGCCCTATATAGAAGAACCTTCATCTTCTCATAAGAAAGAAATTATGGCTTGAAATTATTCATGCTCGACTTCCTCATCATGGAAGGCTTATATGGCCGCTACCTCTGTCTAAAACTGGAGAGGGATTCTTAAAGCCTCTACGAGGGCTTCATGCATGTTTTTAGATAAGAGGAGAGCCTCAAGGATTTAGAGTCTTGTGGGAATGATGGCATGGTGTGTCAACACATCATACTTCCATGTCAGGTGCACATTTCTGCTAACATGAGGTCACTCGGTAAAATGAGGTATGATGGGCACTACTGGTTGAAATGGCGGATTTTGGATGGTGCTAGGTATATCCTGCTGCCCATATATTGAACCATGCAGAGCGACCACCAGATGATGGTCAGATGACGGAGGTCTATCCACAACTAAACATAGCTAATCATATCACGATCATGGTGGCTCTACCTAATCAAGAAATATTAATGGTAGTCAGGGAGAATCTAACAAAAGAAGATGAGAATGCTACACATGTTGAGCTCTATAATGGGCCTACTTTCTGCTCTCAGTGGAATGCACGTCATGGTTGGGAGCACTGGCCTAAACATTCTGACCATTCGCATACCCACGACTCCATTGACACTGCCACTGACTAGGGATATTAGGAGGGTCTTCATAGAACTTTTAGTTATCAGGAACCATGTAGGGGTTTACCAGTTTGATAGTATTCACTAAGGAATACTCTTGATCATCACTTGAATATTCCTCCATTGTTGGGAGGATTCTGGGAGAAATCCCCATCTCTAAAGGCATGAATTCTCCAAGAGTATGTGATGAATTTGGTACTGGTGGAGGTCTTTTCTTTCCCAAGTGCAGTCAACGCTTTCTATCCTGAGAGGGAGAAGGATGAGATATCAACACAGAGGTAATATCCAAAGGTAGCATAGTGACTTCAGAAGTATCAGGTTGATTTTTCCATGCATGTATAATTCCATGAGCATGGGTGACTAACTTTTGAGCAATCTGATCATCACACTTTTAAGATACACATCTGTAAACCTACTTCCATTCACCCTTTATATCACTATCATGATTTAAAAACATACACACTACTTATGCCAGGGACAAACCCAATATTACTATGTTGTTATTGACCTGGTCTTGGAGCCAGTATTTGAACACATAACACTGCTTGAGGGTGTTACCGAGGAACTGGTGATATGGAAAATTATTGGGGAGATCCATGAGATCTGCCTCCTCATGCCTCCTTCATTTTGGAAACCATAGGATTCCCTGATCCAAGGCACTCTAGAAGTAACCAGGGACTTGGGCCTC
Organism: Viscum album; assembly: GCA_963277665.1. Taxonomy (NCBI): domain Eukaryota; kingdom Viridiplantae; phylum Streptophyta; class Magnoliopsida; order Santalales; family Viscaceae; genus Viscum; species Viscum album. The sequence continues at coordinate 402,796,318 of OY728126.1, forward strand.
ATATAATGAGTAGGTCTGGTTTCTATGATCCGTGAAAGGGACTCTAGGAGCCTAGCCCTAATGAATGGATGGAGCCTGGTGAGGAGGTGGTACCTAGTTGTCTCACCTATACGGTTCCAATACATTATGTGGTGACACCTGATGATTCTAAGGTGATAAATTCTGATCCAGAGGCCAATCCTGAGGCAGTGGCCCTCAGAGAGGATGTGGAAGTGGCTTTACTGGTAACAACTCCAACTATATAGGGGCCTCTATCTATTAAATAGAAGTAGTCTCGACCTTGGAGAATCTTCTTGTGGGAGCTTCAGGAGGTAATGGATGTGCCTTCTTGGATTACTACAAATCTTCCTCTATAAGTTGAGCCTTATCAGTGAAATATAGGAATCCACCTAGGAAGTTTTGAGTGATGAGAGAAGGAAACTGTTTAGTTTTCACATTTCCTACGCACATCATTAGTAGCTGTCCCCGTGTTAGTGGAATATCTAGTGAATATATAAGGCCCTTTCACCTGACAATAAAGTCTATGATTTGCTCATCCATCATTTTCTTGTACTTGAAGTGGTCAAAAAAACTAGTCTTGTGGGTGGTGTAATTGAATTGATACAGAAACTGCCTCCATAGATTATCCCAACTAGCTATGAAACCAATGGGTAACTAGCTATACCATATGAATGCGGGCCCTTCCAATGTCTTTATGAAACATCGGATCTTAATGGATTCCTGATGGCTTAGAGTTACCAGCATGGGTCCATATCTTGAAATAAAATAGTCCAGATGCTGTAGCGGATCGCCCATCCCATTGAAGGGGGAGAAGGTAGGATTTCCAAATTTGGGGGTGCTAGCATATCATCCACCCATGCTGGATATAGTTTACTATCAGGTGGGATTTCCTCCTGTCAAGTTTTAAGGGCCTCAAGGCAAGCAATAAGAGTGGGAATTGGATCATCGTGATGAAGATTCCTATCTTGGAGAGGGTCCCGGACCACTAGAGAATTGGTAGGTTCTTCAATGTGGTAAGTTGGATAAGCGGCTCATGGATCGGTTGGAGGAATGACCTGTGGGGATGTCGGAGGAACCAGAGGATTGGCTAGTGGGACCTATGTTAGGTCCTGAGGAGGATTCCCAATCAAATTGGATGGATTTGACGATGCATATCAGAATCACTTTCCATAAACTCCATCTTCTACCCAATATAAATGGGTAGGGTTGTCGAGATCATCTGGAGGCACCTCGCCAAGGGGGATCTGTGCTTTCCCCTACTACGCTGGTTGAGGGTTACCGTAATCTAGACACCATTCCATGGTGTGTTCAGTGAGGAGCTCATCAACCATCTTTCTCTATTCGGAGAGCTATTAATGCAACACATCGTTTTTAGGACCATCATCCATATTATGAACTGATCCAGATGGGTTGGGGGGCTTGATAGTCCTAGTGTTCTATTTACTCTTATTGGTGTCTTGACTGAGAGGAAATGACTCGGAAGGTGAAGGAATGCCAAGAAAAGTTCATTACTGGAGAGAAACTATGCTCGAAGGGTCTAACAGGTGTGGTACCACCCCAAGGGGTAAGTTATCTTCAACGAGTACTATCTTAGTTTCCTCTTCTATAAGGTTATCCATGTCAATCGTGACTATTCCTAGAGGGATATCCTCAATGTCACATGGAATGTCATGTTGGTTCTAGATAGAACTAAAATGAAGGGTAGCATACTACCCCCATCCGTAGATCCGGACATGGGGAAAAGCCTCATTAATAATTCATTGGAGCACCGTAAAGATCTAGACACATCATTTTTTGAGGGTTTAATGATGACAGGGTGATGTAGGGTGTTGAATGACAGGAAGTGTGGACAATTGAACCAGGAAGAACTGTCGAAAAATGTCTTCAAAGTGTTCTCGACTCTTGGGGTAAGCTAACTATTGACAATGGAGAAGGAAATTCTTCATCCATGAGGTTCTTCAGAAGTATACGAACTCATCTTGGGTGAGGGATTCCTAAATATTGAAGCTTGCAGTTGAAATTAGACAAGACATCTCAGGGAGATGTTCTGATGCAAGAATGTCCCAAAAACTTCTCAGACCAGACTCGACATCTGGCCCTTGGTTTTCCTATTCATCGATTGGGGGTGGGTTGATGGACTAACAATGACACTGATGTAGACTGTTTTAGTAGTAGACTAGTCAATGGAGAGTATGGTGTATGAGATAACAAACCACTGCATATTGGGTTGTATTCTAGAGAATGCACTGGCTGTATCACCATATACCTATAGGATGGGGGACTAACCACTACTTCCCGCATAGGGGTGAAGGTCGTTGGTAGTGGATTAGGCTGGTTATCATTATCAACCATTCTGTAGAACAATTCTCCATGATCTCTTGTTGAATTAGAGAATGATCCTGGTGATGATAGGGAGGATTGCATAATAAAACCCTAGAAAGAATCCAAACATTCCTCCTCATGTATGTATCTATGGAAGGATTCAGGGATCTAGTACATCTCACTTTTCAGGAGGACAAAGATGATACACTTAGTTCTTACCTCGATACCTAAAATAGAGGATCTGAGTGAAGGTTCCATCATCGAATCACACTCCTCTACAGAGTCTGAAAAAAATATGGGTTTGATTTCAACCTGAGGCTTCAGTGGGTTCTTCCTATGGTGGTGATGACCCACTCTCCTACCTCGATATGTTTCTTTAGAGAATGATAGATCTATGACACAAGGAGGACCTCTTCTTTGATAATACTAGGTGTCAGGGGAACCCAAGAAGATGTTGAATGGAACATGGGGAGGACCTCCATGGTTGGGAATACTGGAGCAAGGAGGACCTCCACTAGATCTATAAATCACATGGGAAGGACCTCTATAGTGATGGGTGATGGGGCGAGGAGGATTTTCGCTCTGGTTGATGCTGACATGATGAGGGCCTCCGCTTGAGCTGGTGATGTTGTGAGGAGGACCTTCACATAGATAGCCTAATATATGGGGAGAACCTCCATACCTGAGACCATGGGCATGAAGAGGACCTTCATCTAGGGTGTCAATAAGATGAGGAAGACCTCCACCTAGACCGATGATGGTAGCATGGGGAGAAACTCTATACTGAACATGGGAGTGGGGAGGACCTCCACTCTGGTTGGTGGTGTTATAGGGAGGACCTTCATACTGAATTTCTTTACCATGAGTCATCCCGAGATGGATTATGCTTGCACCGACGACGGGAAAATTTGACCCATCCTGCCCAGGGGGCGGTTGGGATCTCAATCCCAATCAGGCATAGAAGTTCCCCTATTTTGTAGCAATAAGGAAGTGATAACACACGTTAGTGCTGACTCGGGCCACTGAAGACATAGAAGATGATGTGCCCTGGAGGGAATCCTTCTAAGCTTGTGTTTGATGTTGAAATCAGGTCAGCTGAGCTAGAGCTAGCTGTGTAGGTGTGTGGACCATATGATCTTCAGTCTGGGGGATCAACTGGTGGTGCTGATGTGGCTTGGTGGGAGCCATTTTTAGCATCTCCCTAACTGAATTCACTACCATGAGGAATCATACATCCCTTACTTCATCGGTATAAGGGAGTGAGTCATAAGATAATGCCAAGGAGAGGCTCTCAAAATGATTGAATATCAGAGTAGGGAGTAGTGGCGCCATGTGTGTCCCTTGGGGGTGGCGATGTTGGTGGGGAATAAAAGAATCCAAATATTGACAGGACATATCCCTCATCGGGATGGCCCCTCCTATTCATACCATTGAACAAGAGTATAGATCACCCTCCTTTGAATAAATTAAGAGGGTGAGATGGGGCATGGGTTCCCAGTAGCTATCATCGTGGGAGTCATCGCAGAAGAAGTGAAGCCATGTAAGATTGCTACATTTGTATTGCCCCTACCCCTACGTCTGTGGGTGGGAGATGATCAATTTCCTACAACTGTATCTTGGGTCCTGCAAAGTAGTAAAATTAATAAATCAGTAAAAATATTAGGAAATCGATTCTGAGTTCCCCAACATCATTTAGTCCTCCATGGATGGATAGAAATATCCATGCTGACAACATCGAAGACTGAGATTCCCAATGACTAACTGCCCTAAATCATGGTGATTTTCATGCTAGGACCACTATTTTCTTGGAAGGACCTGGCATAAGATAGTTGGATCCAGTGACATTCTCATCTATTGATTCCCCAAACACTATTAATCCCCATATTGAGGAGAAGAATTTCACATCAGGTTCACCATTTCTATTTCCAATGCTTTTTCACCGGGGCATGCCTTGTCGTTCCATGTGTTGGGATGCTTGCTGATGGTCGCATTGTTACCCTGGATTCATACTTTCCAAAGGTGTGAAGCATCTATCACCTTCTTGAGGGAATTTTTCTCCTTGATTGAAACATGATGATGGGATATCAGTTCCTACTTCCATGAATTCCTTCTCAGAATTCATCGCCTATTCTAGGTATCCCTTAAGATTAAGACATTGTTCAAGAAACTCTTCTCAGTGCCATATCTTTGTGGACACCGATTAAATACACTATTTCTATCAGGATATTCCAAAGGGGTCAAGTTAGGGTAGCGAACTTTGGTCAGAGGAGTAGTCACGTTGGGCATCATTGGCATTCCTGGATGCTGAAACACTGGTACACTTGGATTTTTCTTTATGATAGGGCTTCTCGAGGGTGCAGAAGCCCAAGAAATACCACATAGAATATAGGGGATTATATTCCAAAGTCACGTATACAAGGTTTTCCTCATCTTCCTATATTTAACATGGGGTATTCCATGAGTTTGACATCTAGCAGAGATTGATCAGACTGATCGAAAAACTGATGGGAGTGAACTATATAGGTACGTCCCTAGTAGGGAGCACTTATTAAGTTTACTAAATGGATGGGTTGGAATTTTCAATAAGGACAGACCCAGGATGGTGTGTCCCATAAAGGGGAAGGTTTCACACCGCGAAGACTGATCTGGACACCATAAAGAGTGGATCAAAGAGAAGGATGGGTCTATGAAAATGGGACACCATGGTTTACCACTGGCTAGGATTTAACACCAAAGTGGATTCCTACATACCCTGTTTAAAAGGTAGGTATCAAAACCCACATAGTTCAAATGGGTGAGGCATGAAATTGGGGTGTACACAAAGGAAAATGACCCAGAGATATGTTGGGGATTACACATGGTTAGCTGCCTGGGTGCTACCCAGAGTAGTGATATGAATGGGGCTTACACATGGTTTTCTAGCCATATTGATAGCATGATTTTACTAGGATGTGGTAGCCTGATAAAAATTAGGATGGATATGGATAAAGTATCGAAGGAAGAAACGAATGGGGATGGAACCAAAAACTAGTGGAAGGTGATGGTACTGAGATTAAACATCAAATAGTTTTCCTATGTATCCTTATAGTAGGGAATCAGAGTCCACATAGTTCTGGAATTGGGGTGATAAGTCACTTGAGGAGGCAACTCGTGAGAATGGACACATAGACGGGGGCCTAATGGAAATGAAACCAATGGGTTAAGGCATGATCTTCCTGAGACACAGAGGATCAAGGGAGAGACCAGGATGGGACATGGGAGATGGTCTTGAACCTCAAGGAGGATTCCTACATAAATTTATCAAAAAGGGTAAAGATCAAAGTCCATGTAGTTCAGATGTGGGGAATAGAATATGAGTGCACACAAAGGAAAACAACCCAAAGACATGATAGGTCTTACGTATGGTTAAAAACCTATCGCAAGATGTACACTCTTTGTTGGAGGAGTATGGATTGAGCATGGGGATTACACATGGTTAGCTACTTAGTGAAATGTGACATGTAGTTGGGGTGTACACAAAGGTAAATGACTCGAATGGGTGGATCAAAACACCTTAGGGAGGTGGATCCGAGTGATGTGTCCCAAAAATGGAAGAAACCACATCAGGAGGGCACATCCCTAGGATGGAGCACCAGGGTTTACCATTAGTCGGGGTTGAACATCAAAGAGGATTCCTATGTAACCGAAAGGGATAAAAAACCACATAGTTCAGGTTGCATACAATTTAACGTCTTGCGGGATGAAGGTGAACTGACATGAAATGGTCGGGACAGATGGATTGTGAGTAATGAGGGGATTGAACCTCATAGAGGATTACTATGTACCCTTATTTAAAGGTATAGATCAAAGTTGACATAGTTCTGTGGTGAGGGGCATGGGGCTTACGCATGGATAGCGGCCCAAATAGGATGTCATGGTCGATGCTTACTCTAATACCACATGAGCCATGATCGATGTGAGAAATAAGAGGCATCAATGGACCTAACAATCACGTCTCAAAAGGCGCATCAGTGAGAATTAGAGCAGGGAGTATGCATGGCTAGCAGATCAAAGAGGAAACAAAGGATTACACATGGTTAGCGGCCTGAGGAGAGGAAGATTGGGAATTACTCCAAGAGGGAAACCTGATGAGAGAGGAGGGTGTCTAAACATATGACGAGGATATGGACACCATACATAGAGAACCCTATCAAGGTGGGTCGATGATTACATAGGGTCCTCCTGAAGCACACATTGAGACAAAGAAAAATGGGAGGGAGAGAGTGAGAGGGTACTGATGATCATCTTTCATCAACTCATCCCAAGCTAGTCACACAGACATAAATCATAGTTTAACATCACATGTTGTGGAAAAAGGTGATTGACAGTTTAACATCCTATATCTCAGGCGATGAGGATTCACTCCTCACCCCTATGAATTACATTACTAGTGCACTTTAACCCTTATTGAAGGGAAGGTAACAACAATGTCATGAATTAATGGGGTTGTGGAATGATCCATTGAGGGGTCCATGTTAGCATAAATATGAGAAGAAGCAATAGATTTTAGAGTACCTATGTAAATAATCATTAGGTAGGGAAAAAAACATGAAAAACCACTTGGGGGACCAGGAAATCATTGCACACAAGCCTGGAGGATCGCACAGAAGAATTACATGAATGATAAGGGTGTTGCACGTAAGAGGGGCTCAAACATGGTGCCTTGGGGGTAAGGAAAACACATGGATCATATATTAAGGGGTGATCACAATATTTAAGGCATGCTCACAAGATGAGTGGGGCACACACATGATGCAACGTTTGCGCACAAGATTTGGGCCTATGTGCACGATGGAAGCCTACGAACAAATCAGGTGTTAGGGGTGAAAGATGCACTACACAATGGAAAATCTTGCCTGAAAGAAATATATTTTTCATGAAAATTCCTTTGAGTAAAAAGAAATGGGTGAGGATAAAGCCCTAGTGGGATGACATGAAGAAGGACCCATAGGAGACCTATCACAAAAGATCTAGTACCTTGAGGCCATGTATTTCGAGCAGTCACAAAAGGGCCATCTTACGCGCAGCATAGCGGTTTTTCATATTCCAGTATGGTACCTTGAAGTGAGGGGGTACATTTATATTTATATATGAAAACTTTAATGACAATGTGCAAGGAGGACTTCATGCAAGTGGTGTTTGACATCACATTGTGTGTGCAAGATCCTACACATGGTCCCTTTCCTTGTGCACCATCTTGATTTCTTTAGCGCCTCAGAATTGGCTATTTTTCAGAGTGACAACACAGAAGAATCCCTTTGAAGCATTAGGCGTGAAAGATCTTGAACGTAGATTTCCATCTTACATGCGAACCTAAAATCTTGAATGCACCTCCCATGTGCATCTCGGGATCATATTTTGATTCAAAATATGCCTTTGGGTTGTTAAAATATTCCGATCCATGGCCTCAAATGAAATTCAGTGTCAACAAACTCCCTCCTGTGAGAGAGGTAAAATAAAAAATTTAACTAGTACCTATAATGGTACCAATTTCCATTCCTCATTATATGATGGCACCAATAGAGCTTCAAGAACTCAAGAAGCGGTTATAGGATTTTGAGGATGAGGGTTTTATATACCCCAACACTTATCCTTGGGGTTCGTTAGTAATTGTTTCCAAAAAGAAAGATGGTACCCTCATATTGTGAATGTTTTATTAATGGTTGAACCAACTGATAGTTAATAATTGGTGTCCACTACCTAAAATAGACAACCTCTTTGACTCGATCTAAGAATATCATTTTTTTCTCAAAGATTGATTTGAGGTCGGGATATCACTGGGTTCATATTAGATCTTTAGATATACCTCACATATATTTTTAGAGAAATTATAGTATTTATGAATATATGGTTATGTCGTTCGGTCTCACAAATACACTAGCTATTTTCATGACTCCGATGAATTTCTTTCCACCCATTTCTAGATTATTTCATGGTAGTCTTTGTGAAAGATATCTTAGTGTATTTTGTCTCTTGATAAGATTATGAAAAAAATATTTAGATCATGCTGGATACACTGAGAGAGAACCATTTGTATGTTAAGATCATACAATTCCACTTTTAGATCAAAAAATTCCACTTCATGGGTTATATCATCTCAAATACAAGAGTATCAGTAGACCCAAAAAAAGCGAGAGCTATAGTTTCCTTGGAGAAACCAAAAAAAATTCTTTGATATACAAATTTTATTGAGGCTAGTTGGGTATTATATACACTCCATTCAATAGTTTTTATTCCTATCAACACCTATTATGGGCCTAACTAATAAGGGTGTAAAATTTTTATTGTCTAAGACATGTGAGAAATCCTTTCACAAGTTGAAAGGCAGGTTAAATTTCACAATGATCCAGATTATATCAGATCCAAATAAAAGCTATATGGTTTATTGTGGTGAATTAGGAATTAGGATAGGGTAGTTATAATTTAGGATGAGTGAGTAGTAGAATATGGGACTCATCAGTTGAGGCCTCACGAGCAGAATTACCTGATGCACGATCTCGAGATATCAGCTATGGTGTATGATTTACACTATTGGAGGCATTATTTTATTGGGGAGAATTTTTTGGAATTCACTGATCCCAAAACCCTAAAGTATATATTTATCTAACATGATCTAAATTTCAGTTTGTGTAGAAGATTGAATAACTATAGTCATTTTACTTTGATCTTTCCTATATGTCTGGTAAGAGAATTTTAGTATCCAATGATCTGATCCAGAAGACTTAGACTCAAGAGAATCATGGGAAGACATTCATCACAGTATTAGATGTCACCTCTACCCTTCCAGAGTAGATAAAGATGAGGAATCTTTCCAATCATGAGGGCCTAGTCTTGAGGGAAATTATCTCAGATGAGTACTCATCATCTAGTTGGACCATGGATGAGGATGAGACCTTATAAATTCCTGGGTGAGTCTAGGTCCAATCCAAAATTTGAGACGAATTGATGTGGGAATATCATGCCTTGTCTTGTGCAGTACATCTTGGTGTTAGAAAGATGTATCAAGACTGATGTCGCCAATATTTCTGGCCTAGTATGAAATGGGAGACAACCAACTTTATTATTCATTGTTCCACCTGTCAGTAGGTAAAGTTATGACACCAGTGACCGACACGACTCTTATAACTATTGTCCACTTATGAGTGGAAATGGGATGATGTAACCATATATTTCAAGATAGATTTTCATATATCACCTATATGAAATGATAAAGTTTGGGTCATCATTTATCAATTTAAAAAGGTTACCCATTTTTTACCCATTTAGGAAACCTTTGAAGTGGTTGAGTTTGGGGGACTATACATAGGGAGATCATACACCTTAAAAGAGATCCAATTTCTATAATATCTGATAGGGAAACTCATTTCACATCATGATTCTGGTTGGGATTGTAGAAATACTTGGGTACATAGGTGCTTCTGAATATGGCCTACCACCCTCAGACCAACGGTAAGTTAGAGCGTATGATTAAGGTGTTATAGGACTTGCTCTATGCATGTGCCATTGACTTTGTAGGTTATTGGGAAAAGCACATACCTCTTGTAGAGTTATCTTATAATAATAAATTTCATGATACCATACAGATTTCTCCTTATAAGGACTTATACGGTAGGTTATTTTGATTACCTATATGTTGGTTGGAGTCAATATTACTTGGACCGCATCTTTTCTAGGAGACTTCATAGAAAGTTTAGTTGATTAAGAAGTGTATTATGACAGATGAGTTTATAAATCAATCATATTCCAATCATCATTGATGAAATATAGTGTTAGAGTTCTGTAATTAGGTTTTCTTTCATGTTTTTACCATGTTGGGATATCAAAAAATTTGGTGACCGGGTAATATTTCACCTCGATTCATCATACACTTTGAGATTTTGGAGAGAATAGAACTATTGGATTATAAGATAAAACTAACTTAGAGATATTGGTCTATTCATGTTGTATTTCATGTGTCTCAACTTATTTGGTATTATCAAGACCTATCACATGTTCTATAACCTGAATAAGTTTACTTAGATGTAGATTATTATTTTGAGGAGTACCCAATGTGCATAATTGATCAGAGCATAAAGGATATCTGAGACAAGTTAGTTCCTATAGTATGGGTGTTGTGGTAGTATGCATGACCTAGGAGTGAGAAGCCAATGTACATGCTCAGTGGATAGAACCTTTTTCAAATAATGTTTTACCACCATCAAAAGGGAAACTCAAGGTTGTGTTTTTTAAGGATAGAAGGTTTTATTGACCTAAATTTATAGAGAGGTACAGATTCACTAAAATTAGATCAATCCCTCGTCGAGTTTTCCTTTTAGATAATACCCTAGCGATAAGGCCCTTAGGCTGGTCAGTTTTCTTATGGGAAGAAATTAGCAAGGATATGGAGGCTAGATGTAGGCCAAATACATGGTGTTTATTATAAATTCATGGTGTGTATTTATAATACATGACATGTAATGGGTTGTCCATAACCATTTAACATCATGAACTATTTTATCCTAGGAAGGGGAAAACCTCGAGTTTTATATATAGTGTAAAATTTAGATGCTATGTAAATTTATAGGGTATTTTTTAATGGAGTTAGGGCCTATTATTTTGATATAAGACCCATCCTCCTTATTTATCTAATAGAGAGATTCCATATGAGTTTCTACCATGCCTCAACCTATATTCCTCTCATTCTACTCCATCCAGACTCCAATTAGACCTCCATCAGTTGATTTTGATAGATAATGGTATAATCTTCATTCCTTTTCATAATTTGTCTTACCCTCGATGTAGTTATTTTAATGAGAGCTAATATAGACTATTTTCAAAGATTTTTTTTATATTTAGTATTTCTTCCTATTCTTCTTTTGATTCAAATGATGATATTGGATGGGTAGTCATCAACCAACCCAAGGTTGGTGGTCTAGTGATTTTCCCTAAAATTTTAGATGTTTTCATAGAATATTCCATTGTTCTCCACACCATAAATTTCTACCCATTACCATAAAATTTCATTCATATATTTAAATTAATTAAACATTATTATGATACTCCCTTAAAAACTTGTTAAATTATTTAAAGGATTTGCAGCTTGTTGGTTTCCACCCCTTTAGATGCGATGAATTAAATTCACTCATTAATATAAATATTGATCGACTAACCCACCTATTAAGTTATTTGTCTTAACCATCACACATATTTTCCATTTATTTATAAAGTAAATGGTTTAATTTAGTTTTGATAAAGTGAGTGTTAAGGCCATTTCACATGTTATAGATTGATAAAGAAATTATATAACATGTGATACCCATGGTTAATTGGGGATAAATGAATGTAAATTATCTAAATGGAAATGAAATATGATTATTATGATTAGAACATGGATATTGTTTTTGGAAAATGATTAATGTTCATTTTGAGCATGAAATTTCATGCTCACTTACATTGGGTGTTGGGTATGATGTATCACACCATTTACTTGGATGATGGGAATGATGTTCAATATTCCCTTGTATCGGGTGTTGGGTATGAAGACTCACCCCACTATCTTGAGTGAAGAGCATGATGTCTCACATTCTCATGTGATTTAAGGTTAGTACGCTTGTCGAAGTGTACATATCATTTTACTATGTAAGGATGTTTGAGTTATGCCCTGGGTCCATCTAGCACCTAGTATCTTTGTATATGCCTATATATGTCCTCACATCAATCGATCGAAGTAGGTAAAGTCTTCTAAGTGTCCTTACAAAACATGAGATGAATAGTATTTAGTTTTCAACATCTTTTCTTATCTATTATACCTACACACTTTTATGCTATATACACTGAATGAACTATTCTATACACCATTGGTTTTGGACTGCTGATTTTAGATCACACCCTACTTGGGATTCCCATGGTACCCGAGCAAAATTCATGATTTTTGGTGTAAAAAAGAGAAAGTTTCCTATCACAGATGCTTGATCTATTTTTCATATAGCATGGGAGCATAGGAGTAGAGGATGGAGTGAATTATTGAGATTCTAGTAGATATGTATTTTTTTTCTTTTTTAATTTTTTACAAAATTATTTATATTCTTGTACTCTATATCCCATGTATTCCCTATTTTTTAGATCAACATTACATGAAATCATTTTTTATATAACTCATCCTATGTATTGATCATTATTACACTTTCTTAGATGTTTATATTTTCACTATTGATTATTTTCCTTGATTCTGTTGTGTTGTCAGTTATATTATGATTATTCTATTTTTTGTTTATCTATTGTTACCATTATGTTGCTCTGATAACAGAGAGTATAGTTTCCTCACCATACCACCATAGACCCTTTCTGCTAGTCAGTTGCCTCTGACGTACAGGGAGGCACGCTTGAGGCCATGTGACCCACCAGCTCAAGGCACTATTTAATGGCTCGTAGGTCAGGATTTTAAAACCTAAATCATGACATCATCCCTAATATAGTCAACTTATGGTATTACAAGACCAGAAAAATTCATTTTCCATATAGGGAATTCGTAATCAGTATATAAGAAATCTATACGATCAGGATAATTCCCATCCTGAGCCACATGTATGATGAGTTTACCCCCTCCCAAGATGGATGAGATGATACTAGGTGAAATTCCATTATAGAGAGGGACGTACTATTATTGGTTGATGGGGATCTAAGGAAGGAAATTTTCCCATCACTCAACACCCCCTTTGGTACTTGGATCAAAATGATTATTCTTTCTCATGGATCGAGACCTAGGGTGAAAAGTCCAAGGACCTACCTGAACCCACATGCCATCGGGTCCAAATATACTTTTTGATATATCCTTTATTATATAAAATACACAACATGGGTCTACAGGACTAAACAAGATCTGAGCCCCAATGTTCAGTTAGTAGGTCTTATGGCCATGTTCCTTAGTGGGTGGTTGCTACTCACCTGAGATGTTCATACCAGGGTTAGGGAAACCAACCTCATGATGGATACTCAACTAACCTTAAGTGTAATTTATAATATCACTATACTAATCCAATTGGATATTTTTAAGGTGATGGTTCATGTTTAATGGGGTGAGACCCCTCAAAAGACTTGTATCCAAATTCAGTTTCTGCACGGCTGGATAATGATGCACCTTGGAGGTTATGTACTAAGGAACATTGTCCTAGATCCTCATATTTCTCACAAACCCACACTACTGGACATTATAAGTGTATGAACTATAATAATCAATGTTTAAGCCTTGTATCACCCCCTTTGGGGTCATTTTAACTTTTCCTTCACTCTATATAAAGCCACCATACACACACTGGTGGATGGTATCATTGATTCAACCATTTCTCATTTATACAACATTGTGATGTAGGATAGAGTCTTCAGAAAAATAATTGATGAGGTATCAATTTACAAACCCTTTATGTCATCCAAGATTTAGATCCAATTTTATTTTGTATATAATGTGAACTTGTCTCCCTTCCATGGGGTGTGTGGTGAAAATCACCTAATTATCACGCACCAAATTTATCCAATGTTGATGAAAACAGAATTAAGTGCTCTAATATCCCAACCACCATCTAAAGATATGATTAAACTATCCTTGAATTATGCTTAATAATGGTTCATATGTTACCATGACATTATTTAGAGGGGAATTACTCCATGTACATAGGTACCTCCCTTTCAAACTAACAAGGAAGATAAAGACAATGAAATGGGGGTGATTGATTCATTGATCTCATTTACTTGGATGATGAAGTAGAGGCCCATGCTATAAAACACAATATAATTACCATTGAGTCCACAGAATAAGAAACACACACAACATCCCATGATGTACCTATATATTCTGACATCAATGCTACTACTGTCAGACATTCTTTCTTGAGGAAGAATTCTCCCAACATAGAAATCCTGAATCTTGTTCTGATTACGTACTCAGTAGAGGTGTGTGATTCTTAAATAGGCGACTATAACCTAGAATATATTCTAGTTCATGAGGATGAATCATTTTTTTACATTTAGGATACCACCATGAATTGAAATATGTGTGAAAGGGAATAGAAAAATATACACTTCCATATTACCCATACACAAATTGTTAAAATGGGAAGCAAATCCAACTATATACACCGACTATTTGTGGGTATAGATATAAGAAAATTTGAATACCTTGAGTTATAATAAACGGTTTATAAAATCATTGATATCTGAAAGTGGATTTTGATTTAAGGGAAAGACCTTTATAACTCTTAAATCATGAACCACTAGTTAGAACTTGTGGAATATGGTACCCAGGAGTTTACTTGATAAACAACCAAGGAATCAGAACTTTGATAGAAGTTAATCACCTTGACCATAGAACTAAAGGAATAAAAAAATCATTTACTATGAATGAAAGAAAAATTATTAGAGGAGAAAATTGGTCTTGACACAACTAAAAAATGGTACCAAGTGTTGGCTAAGAAAATTGAGGAAATGTATCACCTAGATGAGGTTGAGGCTCTAAAGCTCATAGATATTCAATAATAAATCAACACTTCTCACCAAGAATTTTATTAATTTTAATAATTGGTGTGACACCCCAAACCTATTTCATGTGTAATAATAATATTGTATGGTTTTACTTCATTTAATTTTAATTCTATCCAAAAAATGATTTCAAAATAAAAACAAGATATGTTTTATTCAATTAAACAATGAAATGATTACATTACATCAATGATAAGATAATATAACTAACCTAAAATTCCTACTAAGAGACCTATCAAAATCACTAGGAGACTTCCAAATACAACAAAAAACCCTAGAAAGTAGTGGAAGTCCATTGGGTCTACCACTACGAAGAACATTATAGCCAGAACCAAAACAACCATGCTAAGCATCAGAGGAATGATGAGAACCATCTTTGCCAAGTTATTTTGAGTTTGGAATACCCTAATCATGTTTTTATAAGGACATAAATTTAATCCAATTGTTTCCTCCTTTAGGTGACCGTTTAATCTATAATGGATATAAAACCGTATAGCCATTGGGTATTCTGGTTATTTTATTATATTGAGATTTACAAGTGTTTAAGTATCCATTAAAGAAATTTCTTTTAAACATGTTTGTAATTAACTATTATTTATATTTTTAAGGGATAATATATTAAAGTTTAAAATGGATTTGAAATCACAACCCTTGTGTTTTAAGAAAAATACCAAGAGAAGTACACACTGGTTACTTCTTGGTTTTTGGTACATAGAAATATGTTTTCAAATTTTAAATCATAATTTGGGAAAATAAAATTTATGACCATGGTGGTATTTAGTATTTTTTCTATACTTAGTGAATTAATAATTTAAGTATCTCAAATTTTTTAAAAACTTACCTTTAAATGTTTTCGTCCTTGGATGAGTAAAAATAAGGTTTTAATTAAAAATATATTTTGTATTTCAAAAATAATAATAGTGAGGGATTTATTTTATGACATATTAGACTGTGATTATCAATTTTGAACTTTTATGTTTTTACAACTCAAATGGTTAGAAACTAATGAAAATATTGTTTTTTAGGATTTTGTTTAACCATAATATAGAATTTATATTCTCTATTTTTAAGACAGCTTTATATATATAAACCTATTATTATGTTTAATAAAAAAATGAATTTTAATTTTCTAAAAATTAAGTGAGTACCCCACCCAACCAAGGGTGACCTAGATGGCCAAGCCACTCAATGTCTGGTGGGCATATCACTCAAATCCCCTAGGCCAAATACCCAGAGCGGTGCATGCATGGTACATGCTAAGTCACACATGCAGGCATGCATAATAAGTCCATAAGCGCGCACAGGCATGTGAAAGGGTGTTTGCTAGAGCACGCCATATACGGGGCGGCACGACGGTAGGGGTGGACGTAGGAGAGCACCCACAGAGACCGGTACAGGGTGGTACCAAGAGGGGAGGTGGATCTTTGAGCATAGGCTGGGAGCTCCAGGATTACAAAGCTAGCCCAAAACCCTTCTCATTTCTATGTGGGATGTACTTTTTAAATAGAGATTGTGTCTTAGCCGTCTAATCTTGCCACATGGGATATGTACTGTCTGATCAGTTCTTCCCTCGATCCTCCACAACCATGGATTCCCCTGTGTTTTTCTTCAATTGTCCAATCCTCTCTATGATCTAATCTTATCCATCTGAAACTTTTAAAAACCCGCGTCACTTGCATCCATCTGATCCGAGCCACGTCTTAATCTCAACCGTTCATCCTTTTAAAAAACCCACAGATTCACCTTAGCCGCTAGATCAATTTGCGGTTAATCCTAAACATTCATTATTTTCCACACCCTCTTCCACGTCTTATTCTTCCTCACTCTGTTCCAGTCACAATATACCTACTTACCTTCAGTTTTTCTACACCTGTGAAACCATCTTTCTCTACAGTGGCCCCCCTTCCTCCTCTTTTTCCACAATACCGAATGCACTCGGTCTTTGTTTAAATAGTTGTTCCTCGATTTTCCTTTTGAAAATTTCCCCTAAAAATATTTTATATACAATTTATAAATATAACCATTTGGCACCGAGAACCCTACAGAGTTTCTCCTTCCAACTCCTCCATCAACCTCCACTCGAATTCCTCTTCTTCTTCGAACCGGTGATGGTCTTAGGTGTTGTCTTGCTTTGATTTTTACAGTTTATATATATATATATATATATGATTGTTCTTAAATCCTATTTATTTTTCTTGGATGGATTTATAAAAAAAATTCTTGGTTTTAAGGATGTTCTTATCATGTAAATAATACAAGGGTTTCATGTTTCTTTTACCTAAATTAGTTTCACTACATATATAAAAATATGAGTATATATGTTTTTAATTAAACCATACCAGTTTCTTTTATTTAAGGAAGAAAAAATTCTACTTTAATGTTATTCATAATGAATGTGAACCCTGCTAGGGTTTGTCGTGTTTTATGTTGATGAAATTATAAACATGTATATATTCTTATATAGATATATATATATAGGTACATATTTATGAAACAAACCCTCATTTTTACATTATGGTTTTCAAATATTGAACTTTGGTTTAAATTATGTTTTTATTATATACATAAATTATGTATTAGATTCTTAAGTTTGATAAAGAACCCTTAAATACTTTTGGTTATATATATATGTATAGGATTTGATCCTAATATTAATATGGGTTCACAAAGGGTTGATAAAAAGTTATAACAAGTGTTTTGAAGTGTGAAAGGTTTTTAAGGATCAATTTGGAATTTGTTTTAGTAATACAAACCCTTTATAATCACTTTATGTATATACGAATTACACACTTATTTTCATAGGTTTAAATGGTATTGGTTATGTTAGTAAGTTTTGTGGTTGATTTTCATGCTTTTCAATTAATAAATTTGGGTTAAATAGCTGGAAGTACCTTTGTGTAATGTTTATACATAAACATTCATAGTAAAGTGTGTTTAAGAAATTATACATTCAATACCTCAAATGAAATATATATTTTTTACATTTAAAATGATTATGTATTCAATCTATGATGAATTTTCATTATGCATGCTTTTTTTATTTAAGTTCATTTATCATTCCCATGATTTGAGTATGTAATGTGTATCGTGAAGTCATAAACATGCACTCTTATGCTTTGAATGTTTACTACCATGGAACAAGGGTTTGTAAAGTTATTATTTTATGTGATAAAATCAAACAATTTATTATTTATTAATCACTTATAATAATGTATGAAATAATAATTTAATTATTCAAAGTGGTATGTGACACTTTGAATAAGAGACAGAATTTAATTAATAAAAGTGGTATGTGAAACTTTGAATAAAAGACAAAATTTAATGAATCAAAGTGGTCTATGAAACTTTTATTTAAAGACATTTATACATAATAGGAATGTATTGGACTTATTATATAATGAGTTTGGGACTGGTTAATGAAATACCTATGGGTTGAGGATTGGTTAATGAAAGCCCCTCAATGCATTGATTGTTCTCATGAGACATATCAGGTCATGGAACGAGGCCTTGACATAGTCTAGCATTATACATTCCCTCATTATGTTTATAGTATTTAATTGACAATGTGGGTATTCAACTAGAGAATATTATTGGTTAAGAGCTTTATAGTATTTACTTGACCAAGTGTGTATTCAACTAGATCATATGCTTGGTTAAGAGCCTCTACTTATGAGTGTCAAAAGAAGTAAATGCACATGGCATAATGTTTATCCAACACTCAGAAATTTTTCAGAAAATTTATGATTTAAATTTAATAAGAAAATAAATTAATTTTATTATTTTATGCGCAACTCTGATCATGTATTAATTTCATTTTTAAATTTTCTTCTTTCACTTTAACATGTCACACTTGGTATAGTTAGAATAACTCTTGATTTATATGCTGCACACCATATATTTTGTATAATCATTCTTATGATTGGAATATGTTTCATTGTATCCCTGTTAATGTTTCTTAAAATGTTCTCTCGTAATTCTTGGAAAACTATTATGTTATGCTTTATGTATTGTATTTTTCTTTAAGAAAATGTTTTATGAATATTTTTTTTAAAGGGAAGTTTTTAAAAGGTTTTATTTGAAATATTATTTTTTAAAAACCCCCTTACTGGGCATTCATATGCTCACCCTACATTTTAATTTTATTTTTACAGGCTTAGTAGATTTTAGTTATACTAATTGGTGGCTGATTTGTGGATTATTTCTTATTCAGTGTTAAAGGATTGTAATATTTGTATCTGGTTTTCCAAAACCTAAACTGTAAATATGTTCTATAGTGGAACATGATGTGAAATTCTTCATATTATATTTTGATAAAAAAAATTACACACCATGTTTTATTAAAAACGCATCGGCTCTAGAGAAATCTGGGGCTGGGGCGTGAGAGTTGGTATCAGAGGATCAGTTTAGACAACACTGGAAAATTAGAACAACATTAAAAACATGATTGTGTCTTACTAAGAAGAGTCCTTCTTAAAATTTTCTGATGGTAGATGAGACAATACTTCTATCTCTTCTAATAGAAATATGAGAGACTATAGTTTCCAAATCATATTTATAAGGCTAAGAAACTTTTGAAAACCTTCATTTGTCATGCAAAAACCTCTACTGTGTATCCAATTCTCCTCATGTACTTCAACTCCACCGAGGATCAGGCTTCAACTACTTCCTTATGATGCATGCTCAATTTCCATTCTATGTATATAATGGAAAATACTTTGAGGGTCTATTTAAGTGATTTAACCTAGCTGATAATTTTTCTTCCCTAGAGGACTTCAAAGAGGCTGCACAAGAGGGAGAACTCCAAGTAGCGTATCTTTGTAAAATTTTAACCTATGGTCTTTCTGGTCAAGTTATGGACTTTTAAATTCTTGGGGAAGAGTCTACCCATTTAATTTATAGACATCAAGTTTAGGATGATGTTTCCCAAGTTCATACATTACATGATTTTCTCTCTTGGAACTTTAGATGTACAAACCCCATTGATCCAATTTGCTCGTGTTGCATCTGGACCAAAGAGATCGAAGAGTTTGGAACCACTTTAGGGATCTGCTTAACTGGGAACTGGGGGAATCATTGGTGCTAGTGGAACCTGCGAAGGGAAACTGTGGTGGATGTTAGGAAGTCTGTTCCAATGAGATTATGAGAGGGAAAAAATAAATATGTAGAACCCTAATTAGTTTCATGAGATTTGTTTTCAATGAATAATGTTATATTTTATGATTTGATACATTATTTTGTATTTTCATAATAAAAACTCTCTTTTAATATGGTTTTTCTTTACTGAATATACCCTTTTTCTAAAAATTTTCAGATGGAAGATGAAAGTTCATCAACTAACCTTCTGTCTCTACCAAATGTGATACTATAAACAATAATGTAAAGACATGTTCAGAAGAATTTGAACCTCTTGGAAATATATAGTTATCATGAAAATATCTTTATCAGTTATCCAATACTTTCAATATGCTTCAATTCTTCCGTGGATTGGGTTTTGTTTATTTCCTATTAGTCCATGCACAACTTGCATTCTATGTACGACGATGAAGTTATTTTGAGGGACTCTTTAAATATTTTACCATGTTTGAAAGATATACATATATTGAAATTTTTTGGGAAGCCACTAGAGAAGGTGACCTTCACATAGCTTACTTATTTCAACTCCTAAACTTTAGTGTCTATAGGAGGGTTTATGATTTCAAAATTTTATAAAACAATGTGGTTCGACTAGTATATAGGAATCAAATCCTTTGTGACGTTTCTGAGATTTTTTGTCTCCTGTTACATTTATATGATGTCCGATTGCTGCATACATGAGTATAACTCTAACTATTTGGAGTGTGTCTGGACCAAATAAACTAAGGAATTTAAAACTTCCATAGATGCCATGGAAACAGAAAACCACCAACTCACGTGGTACTAGTAAAGGGATGTTGGGGTTTATGTATAAAGGGTTTAGGTGTAACAGAATTGCAAGGGTGAAATTATTTGAAGAAGGGGATAATGTGACACCCTGAACCTATTTCATGTGTAATAATAATATTTTATGGTTACACTTCATTTAATTTTCATTCTATTCATACAATGATTTCAAAATAAAAACAAGACATGTTTTATTCAATTAAACAATGAAATGATTACATTACATCAAGCCTAAGAGAATACAAATAACCTAAAATTCCTACTAAGAGACCTATCAAAATCACTAGGAGACCGCCAAATACAGCAAAAAGCACTAGAAAGTAGTTGAAGTCCATTGGGTCTACCACTACGAAGAACATTATACCCAGAACCACAACTACCGTGCTAAGCATCAGAGGAATTATGCGCACCATTTTTGCCAAGTTATTTTGAGTTTTTAATACCCTAATCATGTTTTTATTAGGCCATAAAGTTAATCTTACCATTTCCTCCTTTAGGTTACCGTTGAATCTATAACGGCTATAAGACCTTATAGCCGTTGGGTATTCTGGTTATTTTATTATATTGAGATTTCCATGTGTTTTAATTATGCATTAAAGTAATATCTTTAAAACATGTCTTTATATTTTGAAGGTATAATTTATTAAATTTTAAAATGGATTTGATATCTTAACCCTTGTGTTTTAAAGAAAATACCAAGAGAAGTACACATTGGTTACTTCTTGGTTTTTGGTACAAAGAAATATGTTTTCAAGTTTGAAATCATACTTTGGGAAAATAAAATTAATGAACATTATTGTATTTAGTATTTTGTCTATACTTAGTGAATTAGGTATTTAATTATTTCAAATGTTTTAAAAAGTTACCTTTTAAATTTTTTCTTCCTTGGATGATTAAAAAAAGGTTTTAATTAAAAATATGTTTTGGATTTCAAAAATAATACTAGTGTGGGATTTCTTTTATGACTTATTAAACTTTGATTTTCAATTTTGAACTTTGATGTTTTTAAAACTCAAATGTTTAGAAACTAATGAAAATATTGGTTTTTAGGATTTTATTTCACCATAATAGATAATTTATATCCTCTTTTTATAACACACATTTATATATATAAATCTATTATTATGTTTAATAAAAAATGATTTTTACTTTGCTAAAAATTAAGTGAGTACCCCACCCAACTGAGGGAGACCTAGAAGGCCAAGCCACTCAATGTCTGGTGGGAATCTCACTAAAATCCCCTAGGTCAGAGAACCAAGGTGGTTCACATATGGTTTGTGCTAAGCCACATGAACAGAAATGCATAATAAGGCCCTAAGCATGCATGGGCGTGTGCAAGGGTGTTTTCTAGAGTGTGCCATCGTGCGGGGTGGCACAACGATAGGGGTGGGCGTAGGAGCACACCAGCAGAGACCGATGTGGGGCAGTACTGGGAGGGGATGAGGATTTATGAGCATAGGATGGGAGCTCCAGGCTTATAAATCCAGCCCAAAACCCTTCCTGTTTCGATGTGTAATGGACTTTTTAAAGGAAAATCGTGTCTTAGCTATCCGATCTTGCCATGCGGGATCTGGACCATTCGATCAGTTTGGTCTTCAAACTTCCACCGTTGTGGTTTCCCCCACATTTTTTTTCAGCTGTAAGATCCTCTTCACAATCTAATCTTAGCCATATGAACCTTTTAATAACTCACGTCGTTCTTAGCCATCCGATCCGAGCCGCATCTTGATATCAACCCTTAATCCTTTTAAAAAACACGTGGACACACCTCAGCTGCTGGATCAATTTGTGGTTAATCCTGATTTTTCATTATTTTCTACACCCTCTTCCATGTCATCTTCTTCCTCACACCATTCCAGTCACGATCGGCCTCCTTCCCTTCGATTTTTCTACACCCGTGACACCACCTTTCTCTATAGTGTCCCTGCTTCCTCCTCTTTTTCTACAAGGCCGAACACACTCGGTCTTTGTTTAAACCGAGGTGCCTCAGTTTTCCCCTTGCATATTTCCCTTAAATATATGTTATATAAAGTTTATAAATATAACCATTTATCACAGAGAACCCTATGGGTTTTCTCCTTTCAGCTCCTCCATCAACCTTTGCTCGACTTCCTCTTCTTCTTCGAACCAGGTGAGGGTCCTAGGTGTTGTATTTCTTTGATTTTTATGGTTTGTATATATATATATATATATGCATGGATATATATATATATATATATATATATATACATATACGATTTTTCTTAAATACTACTGATTTTTCTTGGATGGTTTTATAAAAATAAATTATTAGTTTTAAGGATGTTCTTATCATGAAAATCATACAAGGGTTTTTTGTTTCTTTTACCTAAATTAGTTTCACTATATATATACAAATATGAGTATATATGTTTTTAATTAAACCACACCGGTTTCTTTTATTTAAGGTGTAAGAACTTCTACTTTAATGTTATTCATAATTAATGTGAACCATGCTAGGGTTCGTTGTGTTTTATGTTGATGAAATTATAAACATGTATGTATTCTTATATAGATATATATATGTACATATTTATGAAACAAACCCTTAGTTTTACATTATGGTTTTCAAATATTGAACATTAGTTTAAATTATGTTTTTATTATATATAAATTGTGTATTGGATTCTTAGGTTTGATGAAGAACCCTTAAATACTTTCAGTTATATATATATATGTATGTATGTAAGTATGTATGTATGTATATGATTTGATCCTGATATTAATATGGGTTCACAAAGGGTCGATAAAAAGTTATAACAAGTGTTTTGAAGTGTAAAAGGTTTTTAAAGATCAATTTGGAATTTGTTTTAGTAATAAAAACCTTTTATAATCACTTTATGTATATATGGATTACAAACTTATTTTCATAGGTTTAAATGGTATTGTTTATGTTAATAAATTGTGTGGTTGATTTTAATGCTTTTCAATTTATAACTTTGGGTTAAATAGTTAGAAGTAACTTTGTGTAATGTTTATACACAAACATTCATAGTAAAGTGTGTTTAGGCAATTATGCATTAAATACCTCACATGAAATAATTTTTTTACATTTAAAATGATTATGTATTCAATCCATGATGAATTGTAATTATGAATTATTTTTTTATTTAAGTCCATTTATCATTCCCATGATTTGAGCATGTAATGTCTATCATGAAATCATAAACATGTACTCTTATGCTTTGAATGTTTACTACCATAGAACAAGGGTTTGTAAAGTTATTATTTTATGTGATAAAATAAAACAATTTATTATTTCTTTATAACTTATAATAATGTATGAAATAATAATTTAATTATTCAAAGTGGTATGTGGCACTTTGAATAAAAGACAGAATTTAATTATTCAAAGTGGTATGGGACACTTTGATTAAAATATAGAATTTAATGAATCAAAGTGGTATGGGACACTTTGATTTAAATAAATTTATACATAATATGAATGTATTAGACTCAATATATAACGGGTTTGGGACTAGTTATTGAAAGCCCTACGGGCTGAGGACTAGTTAATGAAAGCCCCTCAATGTATCAATAGTTATCATGAGACATATTAGGTCATGGAACGAGGCCTTAACACAGTCTATAATTATAAATTCCCTCATTATGTTTATAGTATTTAGTTTACCAAGTGTGTATTCAACTAGAGAACATGCTTGGTTAAGATATTTATAGTATTTAATTGACCAAGTGTGTATTCAACTAGAGAATATGCTTGGTTAAGAGCTTGTACTTATGCGTATCAGAAGAAGTAAATGCACATGGAATAATGTTTATCTAGCACACAAAAATTTATTTTGAAATTTATGATTTACATTTAGTAAAGAAAGATATTAATGTTATTATTTTATGCACAATTCTGATCATGTATTAATTTCATTTGTAAATTATATATTTTCACTTTCGCATGTCACACTTGGTATAGATAGAATAACTCTTGATTTATATACCGCACACCATATATTTTGTAAAAAATTCTTATGATTGGAACATGTTTCATTGTAGCCCTATTAATGTTCCTTAAAATGTTCTCTGGTAATTCGTGGAAAACTACTATGTTATGCTTCATGTATTGTAATTTTGTTTAAGATAATGTTTTATGAATATTTTCTTAAAATGGAATTTTTTAAAAGGTTTTATTTGAAATTTTT
Organism: Viscum album; assembly: GCA_963277665.1. Lineage (NCBI taxonomy): Eukaryota > Viridiplantae > Streptophyta > Magnoliopsida > Santalales > Viscaceae > Viscum > Viscum album. The sequence continues at coordinate 402,821,280 of OY728126.1, forward strand.
ATTTTTTAAAAACTCCCTTACTGGTCATTCATATTCTCACCCGAAATTTTAATTTTATTTTTACAAGATTAGTATATTTGAGTTAAACTGATTGGTGGATACTTTGTGGAGTCTTTAATATTCACCATTGAAGGATTGTAATATTTGTATCGAGTTTTCGAGAACCTAAACCATAAATATCTTCTATAGTGGAACATGATGTTTAATTCTTCAGCTTCTATTTTGATAAAAAATTACACACCATGTTTTCTTAAAAATGCATTGGCTCTAGGGTAGTTTAGGGATAGGGCGTCATAGTTGGACAATTAGTTTTTGCATTAATTAGTTTCTCCTAGATGTAATTGTATTTGATAACCAAGATTGACTATAATATGTGGATTCTCAAATCCCCCTTTTTCTTATCAACAAATGATAATAACTTTTCCATACTGTTGTTAAAATTTTATTTCATAAAAATAACTAATCCATGAAAATGTCTAAAACTAATGAGGAGTAACTTATGTGAGTTAAAATTTTCAAAATTTTAATTGTATTTCAATAATAAATTACCACTATTAATTAAAAAAACTGGGAAAATTGGTGATTTTTGACAATTTTGTGAATTTGTGACATTATAGAAAATTGGATTAAAATGATGATATATAATGTTTTATCCATTTTTAAATTAATTTATTTCTATAAAATTTTATAGAAGTTAAAGTTATTTATTTGATTCAAACTAGAAAATAAATTGCTAAATAGATAAAATCATCAATTTTGATTATTTTATTTAATTTTTATATTAAATTAGAAAGTGCTAAAATTTTGGAATTTGAATTGATAACATGTTTCTGATTATGTAAATAATTTATTTTAATTTGTGAATTTTTAATATAAAATTTTAAAATTTAGTTTTTAAATGATGAAAATTTTACGATTCGATTTTTTTTGTTTGAACTGGTAGAAAATGAATTTGGATTTTATCTTGGAATTTATTGAGAGAATTTTATCTTATTTTGTTTTTAATTTATTTTTTGATAAAAAATACACTGAAAAATATTATGTTTGTGAAATGAGTTTTGAAAATCCTTCCAACAGACCAAGTGACCCCATGAATACTTTAAAGTGAGTATTTCCACTAATTGATCACATGGCACTCACATCATACATGAATGTGAGCATCCATCTACAAGTCCCCATGGCCTCCCTCCTCCTTATAAAGTTACATACTACACCAAACTGAGCATTTATCAGTGTTTTTTTTAGATGTGGTTTACTAAACTGATGCTAATTTTTTTAAATAATTTCACAACAGGTTTTTATAAACCACCACTAAATAGTTAAACATTTTTAAAAACATGACACTTTCCCCCTCCCCTGAAACCCTCGACCCCCCAACACCCCAACCCTCCGCCCCATCGACCCCCCACCCTATCAACTCTTCGAAGCCCTACCCTCATTACCGCCCATCGCTGCCCATTTCCGCCACTCACCGTCCCTCGATGCACCTCACCTCACCATGCCTCTCCTCACCGTGCCTCACCTCACTGTTCCTCACTGGCCCTCGCTGCGCCTAGCCTCACCATCCCTCACCACGCCTCACCTCTTCGTCCCTCACCTATCATTATTATGCTTTTATTTACAACATGATTCTTTGTTTTATGGCCTAATATGAAAGATAAATGTCACATTTACATGATTCTATGTTTATATAGACCGATATGATTCTATATTTTATGATTCTTTGTTTACCACTATTTAAACCAACAAATTCCATGTTAATCATTTTCCATTATTCAATTATTTTGAAAGGAGGTTACAATTTTTTATAATATAAGGTACTTTACCCTTATAACATAATTATGGAAGGAGGTACCCTATATTATATGAGATTTACATTACTATTATTTTATAAATATGAAAGCATGTTTCTTTAATTTACTTGTTTTTTTATTTTCCCTCCTTGGTGGACTTTGAGAAAAGGTTACCTTATAAAATTCTATTTGGTCCATATGATTAACCTAGGAGTGACCTGATGCATGTAAGTTTGAGTTATATGGTGCCCAGTAAGAATTTTGATTCATTATAGTGGTTTTAAACATATTTTTTTGAATCACCATGTATGAAATTGATTGTGTTTTTCTATCATTACATATTAGGAAGGGTATGAAACACTACACGATGCTTACATATGCATATATTATTGTACCACTAAAGATGTTCTTGAGAGATAAGTAGAAATATTTTGAGTATTTTATACCCAAACCTAACATGGGAACTTTAATTGTTTGTGTAAACTTTATATATCATGATTTATATAAATTCAAGGTCCAAATGATTAATAGTGGATGTCAAAGAATTTTTAAAAGAAGAGTGTGCAAAGAATAATCCAATTTGACATTGAGTACTATTTTTATGGCTCTGATATCTATTTATTTTCTATTTTTTGGAACCTATTTCTATATATGATTAACCTAATTTGAGATATTTAACAATGTATACATATGAATCTTCTCATATATTACTTATACATCATTTTTGGATGTGTGTCCATATGACCGTAGTTTCTTTTACATTTACTCTTCACATAGGGAATGGTTTTTATTCTTTTTTATTTATTCATTTATGATTCCCTCATTCTATATGTCTTATACAAATTATGTAATAAAATAGACAAGATTTTATAGGGGTCCCTAGTGGGCCCCTATTGGATTTGTACCTCTTTATTCTATCAATTTATTCTTTATTAAGTAATGGGAGTGACCTAACAGGGGGATTCTGACTCTGGATTAGGTTTCCAATATGGTTTTTCAACCTCACATACATTTTTCCTCAAGATTTTTGTAGTTTATGGTTATACTAGTCGAACTAAGAAGTTGAAAATAGTTTAGGGTCACAATACTTGGACCAAAAGATTTCATATAGTATAAGGTCACAATGATAAAAATATGAATCCTAGTGTAATTTCATAGACCATGGACTATGGTGCTGCAAATAGTTTATGGTCATAATTCTTGGACCTAAGTTTATCCCCACAAGAGTGGTTTTTATGAAACAATAGGGTTTAAGACCAATAGAAATGGTCTTCCTAGGAGGACCTACACCATTCAAAAGAATATAGGGTTATGACATAAATAAATTGAAATTAGGACTTTATGAACATATGAATTAATTTGCTAATGGTGGTGGACTAAAAAGGGGGAAAAATTTTAATCATAAAAATTCTTACTCTATTACTTGGGCATGATGACCCATATAACTAATAAACATTTACTCATAAAAAATCTTACTCTATTACTTGGTCATCAACATGTATAGTTTTTTGAAACCGCTGAAACTTAGTTCATCCTCTTAAAACACAACACTTTAATTATGACATAGAGATACAGAAATTTATATTTCCACTAAAGATCATATGAATATCCTATATAGTTTTACATAAATCATGAAATGTGGAAAATATGGTTTCAATACATCCCCTTATATATAGAATTCATTTATTTATTTCACATCTTACTCCAACCACATAAAAATATGCAGTATGAAATCTTGTATTCATTGTTGTCTCATGGTGAAACCCAGTTCTATTTTTATATTACCTATAACATCACCTCTCACTATGTATACACTATATATCCTAGATGAATATTAGTCCTTCAAAGTTACTCACACCATGGGCATAGTCCTTTTGGATTTGACTATTTTTATATGATACTCCACCCATCAACCATTTCATCATTTACCATGGGTGTCATGTATTTTTTTAGTATTTCTCAACAATATATCAATATATTGAACACAACCTTATTTGATGCTTCACTTTATACATAGAAAACATTTTATGTCATTTGTGGATATTTTATAAATACAGCAAATATTTGGATGGCATCCTCAAGATAAGTCTATATAACCAATTGTAGTAAGAAGGCAATAGAAAAACTTATTTAAAGTGAAAATTATTTATCATTGTTATGTATATTTTTCTTGTTAGTAATGTGAACCTATTATCATTTATAATTTTTTTTCTACATATTTTTTTGAAATATATGTTCTAAATTTAATTTAATTTGATTAAATGACAGTAATTCTAAGGAGGAATCATTATACTATTCCATCGGACACACTGACAGATGACAATCTATCTGTCTCCCTCTCTACAATATATGATACACCATCTACTTTAATCCTGCACCATCTCTCACAACCTCCATGAGCATCCCATTAGTAGCTCAGTTGATGCCTTCCCATTTAGTAGCCTCAGCAGTGAGGGAGTAAGGCGCCAATACTAGTTATTTTTTGGGATTTTGTAGGGTGACTGTTATAGGTACAAATTTTAATATGAATAAATTTATTTCATATTTTGATACTAACTGTTTGTTCATAAAATATGGAAGTAATGAAACTATGGAGAAAAATGTGAAAATTTCAGATGTATGGAATCTGATTGGACTAAAGGTAGTTTCCCCATTTTATTCCTATGGGGTCTCTACAGATGACATCAAAGGATTACATGGATAGATTCTAGGCTATCTGGCCGCATAGCCAATTTCCCTTCCGATTACGTATGATGATTGGAGGCATATGCGTTTATCTTGGAAAAATGAAGTTTTTTATTCACAAATAAAGGTAATTTTAATACATTATGGTGTAATTGAATGATATTATGTTATTACATTCTAATATTTTCAAAATGAATTTCTGTGTACATATGTTTTTCTACTTTACAGTTATTGATGTGCTTGCATGAAAGTAAACATTGAAAAATCTGGGCAAGAAATGGAAAGAATTTAAATAAAGATTATGGAGCGATGTCAATGATACTTTGTTGAGAGCCCAACATATGTATGACAAGGTACCCAATGGGGTACCTATAGAGAAATGAAATGTTTTTATTGACAGACATCGTGATGACAAGAACATGGTATTTAAATATATATTATTATATTAATATCATTTTACATTTATACATGTATATGAAAATGATATGACATTGCATACATTACTATTAAATTAAATTTTATTTATTTCAAGATCTTTTAAAGAAGAATGCATCGAGATGGGCTAAGAAAATCATCCCTCACACTGTGGTGTCAAAGAGTTTTTCTAGAAGTCGATTGAATCTAGTAATCTTTTAATTAGTTTAAATATTTATAATAAAATATTATCTATTTAATATATAATTTTTTTATTTATATTTGATTAATGCAATAAAAAATTTTATGGAAACAAGCATCCCTAATAGAAGTGTGGTTGGATATTCATAAAAAATATGATGAGAGTTTTGTTAATGAGCCTGCCAAATAAGTTGGGGCATGAATTCATTTTTCATTATAATAACTTATTATCAGTTGCAACTATGTTAATATATATTTCTTATAACATGAATTATATTTTATTTATAGGTAAAAATTAAAGAACTATGAGATGCCAATCCTGTGCAGTCCTACTCAGTCTCCCAAGATGACCCAGCTGATAAAGTGCTTGGGAAAGAGCATCCTTGTCGAGTGCATGGGATGGGTTAGGGACCCTTACTATCTGAGATCTTTAGTAGGACATAGAGGATTGAAGCTGCATCTACTCTTGATTATAGTCAATCCATACCCCAAGATTCTTAGAGATTTTTTGTTTCTATAAAAAACACAATTCTGGAATAGGGGGCTTAGATATTCACTTTGCAGAAAGCATTGGTTGATTTATATCAGAAGATGAATGGATCTATTCCCGATGATATTGCATCGATGATGAGTGGTGGGAAGGTAAATCAAAGAACTTAAAAATAATTTATTTTTCAAACATTTATTGATTTTATGTTTAAATATAAATATACAACATTATTTAATTTTTAATATAATTTTCTTACAGGTACTGGTAGTAGGAAGTAGAGATAGAGGTGGAGAGGGTGATGAGAAGTGTTTATCATGTATAGCACAGAGTTGTCACCTAACATTTTCATGATTTATCATGTTCGATAAAGGAATTAGAATTTGATATGGATTAATTATTTAGTAAGGTAGTGAGTCTAGAATTGGTGGATTATGAAGTTGGTAGAGTATTAAGTAATATATGATCCATATGGAATATGGATATATTTAATATCTTCATTTGAGTTATGTTAGGATGTGTATATTAGTGTTTTGGAAAAACTATTATGTTGTTTATTTGATTCATTTTATTCATGTTGGAGACACAAGACCCACAGTTATGTCATTCAAGGATGGCCCCCACAAATGTTGGGCCGACCATTGACCACATTCGAAACATGGGAATGATAAATCCTTACAAGAGATCCTTTTAGGTGTGTTACCTAGATAGTAGGCTATCCTATTTTGGACACATACCATCACCATTAGGGAGAATAATACTTAGAAGATAATGGGAATCCAAATTTAGGGAGACCTAAAGTGTGGAGGTGAACATTAGATGATTTTTGGGAAGATTTCAACACTTTAGGAGCTACGACACTATGTGATTGAGCACATTGAGTGATCCTATATATAAGAGAGATTCAACCCCTTATTAAGGGGAAGGCCCTAAGATTTGTCATTGTTTGGGATGGGACTAAGATATAAGATTTTTTCATCTCTTTATATCCCATGAAACATAGAATCCATCCATATATAGTTTTGAAAATCAATGTGGTAGATGACTATCATTAGAATAGAAAGTTCTATCAGAAAAGGTCTAGAATATCATGCTTGTTACATAATGGTCTAAGAAGGTCAATGTTAGGATAGTTAGTTTAAAGTATTATAGATTATAAGTTTGTGATATGTATTTTTAAGGCTTATATCTTAGATGTTGGTTCTATTCTGTTTAAAGTCTTAGATTTAGATCTATGAAACTTTGTTAGATGGTTGAGATGCTATGGTTTATATTATTCTATTATATATTCTCTATACATGGTTTTTTATAAAACATTGTTATATTGATGACGACTGAACATTGTTCGATGGTTTAGATTATTCTATTATATGTTCTCTACCCATGGTTTTTTTTCAGGGTACTGGTACTGGGGTTGCAGAATCTACATCAATTTTTTATTTGTAAATATACATTTAGTGGTGGTTTAAACTTCCACTAATGAAATAGACCATATTTAGTGGCAGTTTAAACCACTGATATAGGTTGATATTTTCTTATCGGCAGTGGTCAAAACCACCACTAAATAAATTAATTTTATTATTTAGTGGTGGTTTTGGTGGTTTTAGTGGCAGTTTTCATGTAAAAAAATGGAAAATTTTTAGCAGCGGTTTTAACTGCTGCTAAATACATTAATTTTTTTTACATGAAACCGCTGCTAAAAACACCAAAACCGCCACTAAATATGTTCACTATGACACTTTCCAGAAACCACCACTAAATTAAAGAAACTACCACATGTTGGATGTCGACACCCGATTTAGCAGTTATTTTATGAAACTATCACAGAAGCATATGGCAATAGTTTAAACCACCGCTATATTAAAGAAACAACTGACACTATACAATGATTTTATTTTAGTACCTCACTATATCTCCATGGTCACTTAAGTGACCATGGATAACTTAACACGAACATATCATCCAATGATTGTGTATGTTCTCTCAAACTTACTGCATGAAGGCTTAAGCTATAATATCTTACACTTCATAACTTACCTCAAGCCTTCCACTGTCTGCAACCAACCATGAGAGGAGATCAAAAACTGATATCCACTATTTTCACCTATAAAGATGGTTGAATACAATTAATATATACTAAATCTGATGAATCATGAGCTCAATAAGATCAGCTAAAGGTCCCCCATGATCAGACCCATGAAATTCAGTGCTCACAGATGACGAACTAAGGCTAGATGAATGTTGATTGCTGAAGTAATGCTCATAAATGTTGACCAAGGTTTAAGGAAACAACTGATACATGACTATTTTTCTATTAAAAACATGAACTATACTAGAAGTCCAACTATAAGATCCCTACTTACACATTTGATATATGATTTCCATTGCTAATTGGAGAAGCTGCCTTGTTGAAATTGAACACGGGCCATGACTCTAAACATTATCAAACTGTTGATATTGATCAAATAAAATGACCTAAATTCCATACCTGAGTTGTTTAAGTTTCATATAATTACTAATCTATTAAAGGAGAATTCACCCAAGAAAGATGAGTAGGGAAATTGACATCAATTTGAACTATTGAATCCTGAACTGAATTGAAGACAAGAAGATGATTTAGAAAATCATTGATACCTCATTCATATTTTTATGGATAATTTTTTTATCCCCTATGAAAAGGGAGAAATGGATGAGGCCATATTAATACTCCACACATAATTTATTTCTTCAAAGAAGGTTTCAAACCAATTGCTCGATTCAATGTCCAAACCAGTGCCATGCCCAATTGACATACCATGTCTAGCCCAACTGACCTTATAGAAAACCCTTTTGACTCCATGCTTCTAACTATCTTCCTATAGATAGTAAAATCCTACTACAAATATACCCAATCCACTTCCATCTAGACTAGTACATGTCTGAAAAATAGTGGTGATATTTCTTAATTTTTTTCATCCCACTCGCTAGTATGTGAAACTCCTCACATGATCTCACCATATAGAGTTTGAATTGTTACTACTACAAAAAATATCATATCACCTGGGGAATTTTCTTGAATATGTACTAGAAAATGACCATGAGAAGAAAATATTTCAAATATAATATTCCAGTTATATTGATCATGAACCTTGGATGATCGAAACATGTTGATCATCCAATGATGAAGAAGACACTACTCATCACTAAAAACAAGAACATTCCCAAAGTCACCAAAAATAGTTTATGGAATCCATGCTGATCATAGGGTGAATTTATAAGTGTTATAAACAACACCAAGAATTGTTCTATAAATGAAAAACTATTCACTAGTTCCATAGTTATCTCAATTTCTCTCAAGGGTTGCTTTGGAAATCAATCAATCAATAGGATCTATTGTCATTTACCAATTTTTTCTTTATTTTACAATTAATTTTTAATCTCTAGTGATGGAAAACTAGGATAATAATGTTTGATACTAGTATAATTTTTCTAATCCTATGATGAATTATAGTTTTCAATGATAATTCTTCTTTTTTCAATTCTATGTATGTGTTTGGATGTGTAACTTATATGATATTTCTATTTGCCTTCACAATTAAACTATTCTTGAATTTATCACTATTTCACACATAAAATTCATGGTAATTCATTAATTTATTATGATGGTTGATAGTGGGATGATACAAGAGTGATTGGTGGTATCCAATAACCAGGCCAAGTGATTATAGAGAATACGATGATTATTGTATCATTCTGTTCCGAACTAAAATTTCTAGGATAGGATAATCAGGTAGATTTAATTTTCTTAGAGAATAAAAGGGTGAAAAATTGAACAATTATTCCTGGGAAAGTGAGGAGATTAATTTGAGGTTATAGAACTATGATTTAAGCTTTTCATTTATAACTAATCAATTGAATCCACTATTTACAAAAATTCAAACTCATTCATCAAAAGATAAAAACACACTCACAAAAACATCTTATATAGAGAAAGAATTAGTCTTACTCTATAATATTTTAATTGGGTTTAAAAATTCATTTTCTGGTATCCCCATGAAAGGATACACATCTAATATAGCACCATTTATAGGAAAGTTAAAGTTAGTGTTTTAATTTTTTTTAATTTATTTCAATAAATGACGAGATCCATTTCTTCAAACCTTATTTGTTTTGATCCTTAGGTAGAAAAAACTTTGATCACAAGACTTTGAACTCTAAAAATAACAAAATAATGGAAAAGAGAGTTTGTCACCATTCCATTAGCTAACTTTCCTTACTTTAATTCTTCTTTCACTATATTTATAGTAGGAAGTGAAAAAATGGAAGATAAACTTGATTAAGTGAATAGAAATTTGAGAGAAATTTATGAACATGATTTCAAAATTAATAACAGAAAATTGAAATTGAATGAACAACCATATTGTGAACATAAAATTGGAATGATTATAATTCTACCTAAATTTCATGGATTTTCAAGTGAATATCCCATTAGGACTTTAGGATAATTTAAGGAAGTGTTTAATGGATTCATTACTAGAGGAGTAACTAAGGATAAAATCACTTTGAACAATTTCCCCAGATCTCTTGAAGGGTCAACCAAGGTGTGGGTATACCATCTATAACCTGGAGAATTCAACTCATGGGATTATCTGCAAAGAGTCTTCCTATAATTTTTTTCTTACTTCAAGGAGTGCTCAAATAAGGAAGGAGATCTATGGAATCAAACAAGAAACTAGAGAAACTATATATGAGTTATGGGAATGGTATAATAAATTGGTTGTATACTTCCCACACCAAACCTATGAAGAACATCACTTCTTGTTATTATTTTACCAAGTATTTATAGACAATGAAAAAAACCTACTATATAATTCTTCGGGAGTATTCCTAATTGATGAGTCACCTACTGAAGTCAGAGAACTATTTGAGAGAATCTCTTAATATTCCCAATAATTTTCAGAAGAATTGATACTAGATGTGTACATGAGGTAAAGAGTTCCAAATCAAGTTTATTGGAAAATAAAATTAAATAAATGACCTATATTTTTTGATAACTATATATGAACAAGGTGAATGAGACATCACCCACCACACCCCCTTGTTTCTTCCATATTTTATATTCTTAGGAGCATTACAATGATGGATTCCCTCAAGTTAAAGGGAATTAAAGCAATTATTACATGTTCCATAGGTAGTTATATAATCAATTAAGTGACAACCAAGGATTTAGATATTTTAAAAACACTTCATTTTGGAGTTAGAAACCAATATACTCAAAGGCCACTATTCCAGAATGCTTTCTAGCATGATTATCAATATCCTTTATAACCCCACCTTTATAGTTATAAAGATTCCAACCATCCACAAACTACCAATAAGGAAAATATAAAATCCTTCCATAAATTACATGATACGATAGGTGATAGAATATCAAAATAGTCAATAAACCACTCTCACCACTCATAAATTAGAGTTTAAGGAATTAAAAGGAAAATTTTTCGAGCTCATGACCTCAGTCAATAACATAGTGAATCATGGATTAGATAAAATTAATTCTCAACCAATTCCTAACCCAATAAGAAATTCTAGTTTTATTACATCAAGGAGTGTAAATGACCTAGGAATCTATAAATAATTACCCATGGAGATAGAATTTAGAAGTGGAAAACCCATAATACCAAATGAATTATCCCAGGTTAAATAACCTGAAGAGGAATTTTTAAAGAAAAACCCTATGTAGAAAGACAAGGGGAAATATTAAATAGAATACCCACATCAACCCCAACCTCCCTTCCCTATAAGGATGAAATCACCCTATAAAAAATGTAGAATCATTGCAACAAGTGATCATAGAGGTGTTCAAAAAAGTATATATAAAAATACCTTTATTACAAGACATCTTACAAATTCCATGGTATGAAAAATAAATTAATGGAATGTGCATCAGGATAAGAAGATTGTGAGGAAATAAAGATGCAAGATTAAGTAATAATGTTTCATCCCTTTTTACCTAAAAAATTCCTAATAAATTTCAAGGTTGAGGTACTTTCACTATCCCCTGCACCAAAAAAAAGATTATATTTTCCAATGAATTATGAGATTTAGGAGAAGAAATTAATATAGTACCTTATTTAATTCATTTATCTCTATATATGGGAGAACTTAAACCTACATGATTGATTTGAAACATTCCAATCAAGCCACCAGAAACCTAGTAGGTTTCCTTGAAGATGTTTTGGTATGCATACAGGGATTTACATTCCAAGATGAATTCTTCATTCTCAATATAGAAGAAGGAAAAGGTAGATATCACTCTTCTAACATTCTAGTTAGGATATTTCTGAAGACCAATAAAACCATAATAAATCTTAATTAAGGAAATAATTCCAATACTTTTGGAGAGTAAGTAGTGGATTTCAATATCTTTGACTCAATGAAATACTCATACGAAGAGAAATATATTTTTGCATTTAATTTTTTTGAATTTTATTGTTATTATAGGGATAAGATTGAAATTTTTGATGATAAAATCAGAATGGGAGAAGCTTTAGAAATACCCAACCAGTGAGATGAATATATTTTTGAAAGTTATCTTAATCTAGAAATAAATTTCCTATTCATTTTTTGAAGAAATTAGTGAAAGTAATTTCGATGAGACACTCATATCTCTTACTAATATTTCGCCCCTTTCATGTGAAACTTTAAAACATGGAGAAATATGAACTAAAATCATATATAAAATCCCCATAAACTAGAACTCAATTGTTTCCATCAAACTTAAAATATGAATTTTTAATAGAAAATGAGAAACATAACATTATAATTTCAAATAATTGATATTCTAGAGAAGTAAAATGTAACTACTGGAAATTATGAAACATTATATTGGAGATATAGTCTAGAAATTAGGTGACATATCATACCTACCACCTTTATGACTATTATTTTTTCATGAAAATGAATCCAAACCAATGAGATAGCTATAAAGAAGGCTCAACCCAACCCTCCTGAAATTAAAAAAAAAAACAGTGACATTTAAAATCTAGAAAAATATACCCCATTTTGTACCCCAAAAGGGTGATTAAAATTCTAATTAATATAAAGAAAAACAGATAAAATATTTTAAAAAATGATAATAATGTGTTACTATCCAGAATAATCCATAATAGATGGGGAGTCTGTATATATTATAGGATGTTAAACCATGTTACCAAAAAAGTCTATTTTCTCATACCCTTTATTGAAAAAATATTAGTGAATCTAGCTAAGAAAAGTAACTATTTATTCCCTGAGGGATTTTGGGTATTTTTAGGTTTGAAATTCTTTTAAGAACAAAGGAAAATACACCTTTAGAAGTACCTTTGGTATGTTTTCTTACCAATGGGCGCATTTTCATCTTTGAAGTTCTCTAGGTACATTTTAGTACTGTATGGTAATAATTTTCTCAAACTTTTAAAAAAAAACCTGGAGTTATTTCTTGATGAATTCACCTTGTATGGATCTATTTTTAAATGTTTTATGGATAGTTTAGAAAATTTTGTAAAAATATATGTTCAGAAAAACATGGTTTTAAGTTTTGAAAAGTTTTATTTTATGGGGGAAAGGGAAATATTTTGGGTCATATAATTTATTAAGATTGAATTAAAGTAGATAAGTCCATGTTAGATGTTATATTTACACTACCGTACCCTAATACTATAAGATACATTATATCATTTCTAGGTGCTTTATTTTATAGAATTTTTATTAGGGACTTTAAGAAAAAAATAGTGCTTAATTAACCTACTCAATAAAGAAACTAATTTTTTACTTTGATGATTCATGTTGAGAATATATTGACATATTTAAGGAATTATTTATCACTAATGCCATATTTTTTCCACCAAACTATAGTTACCCCTTTGTGATTTTATGCAATGATTTCAACATAGCTATAAGTGGTGTGATTTTACCAAAAAAATGATGGACTCCCACTTGTGATAGCCTATGATTCATAGGACCTAGACACTACCCAGATTAACTACACAACAACAGAGGAGTTTTTATCTATTATTTTATATTTAGATAAATTTCATTATAACCCTTTAGGGAGTAAAGTAACTATTTATTCTAATCATGGAACATTGAAAAATTTGATTATTAATGATGATGAAAAGAATAAATTATTGAGATGGATATGAATTCTATAATATTTTGACATGGAGATCAAGGATAATAAGGGCTATAAGAATATGGTGGAAGAACACATCAACCATTTTCCTAAAACTACTTAGGTATAACCAATTACTGAAAAAACTATTAATGATTCATTACCAGTTGAGAAACTACACAACCTCACCCAAGTGCCCTGGTATACTGACATAGTTAATTTTTTGGTCATAGAAAAGGTACCCTCTTATTTTTGTCAAACACTAAACTAATAAATTTAAATTTTAATCAAAATACTATATTTTTGAGGATCCATATTTATGGAAAATTTACAATGAAAAACTAATTAGAAGGTGAATCCTGATGAAATATTTCCTTCTGTTTCTCTATACACATGTATATGGAGGCCATTTTTGACCTCAATGAATAGATATAATTTTTTTATAAGCTAGATAATTTTTTCATTAAATTTTTAATTAGCCACATGATATTTTTAAAAATTATTCACATTTTATATTCACTAGTGGTATTTCCAAAAGAGATGAAATTCCCCAAAAACGTTTTATTTTTTTGAAATATTTGATTTTTGGGGAACATATATTTTAAGGGTCTCATTCCAGTGATATTTGGAATTTACTATATAATTTTGGAAGTAGAATATGTTTACAAGTGGATTAAGGAAAAATATATTCAAACTGATTATTCAAAAACTATTCTTGAGTTTCTAAAGGAAAACATTTTTTAATGTTTGGAATGCCTTGAGCTATAATCAATAACCACTGAACCCAATTCTATAACAAGAACATGGAATCCATCATGATGAAATATAGATGCACCCAAAAAAATCCACTACCTACCATACATAGATAAATAGACTGGATTAGGCGTCTAATATAGAACTAATATTAAATTTGGAGAAAACAACGTAGACTAACTGCAAAGAATAGTGAACGAAATTAGATGATGTATTATGGGAATATATAACTGCCTATAAAACCCCTTAAGTATGTTTCCCTATAGAATTTTTTATGGTAAACACTATTAGTTTCCTATTGAACTACAAAAAAAATCCTACTGGGTTTTCAAAAGAGTGAAATTTGAGTTTTTAAATGCTGGGGCATAAATTATTTTATAGATAGTGGTGATTGAGGAGCTGACAAGGGAAAAATTTGATAAATCATAGCTGTATAAGGATAAACCTAAATTTATTCATGATAAAGTGTTTTGGATAATAGAATTCCAAGTTGTATAATAAGTGGGGTTATCTTCTTCAAGGAAAAATATATTATTTAGTAAGAATAATTCCAAGTGGACTGGACCATACACAGTAAATAATACATTTTCTTCTGGTGTAGTTTATATCAAAGCAGAAGTTTCAAATAATCCATTCATGATGAATGACCAAGAATTGAAGAAGTATCATGACGATTTTTTGAAAGAACCCAGTGAAAATTCTAAACTTATCTATGCTACCATCAAATTAAGAAGGCCTATCTTGTCTCTTTCCTCTACATTTTTTTGTTTACACATTTTTAACATTGAATTATCTAAAAAACTATATACCTCACTTAAATAGAATGGTGTTTGAGATATGTGTGGGTGAGAGGGATAAATTAGTTTATCATGTAAATACCATTTTTATTTTAAATTATTCTCTGTTTTGAAAATAACAATTAAGATTTGATTCCAAATCCTACACATAACTTCTTACTTTGGATTTGTTTTTATTACTTTTTATTATTTTTAGGATAGGATAATTTTAATTCAATGTGTCCAAACCACATTAAATACCATTCTTGTTTTTTAATACTCATTAAGTTCTGAAATTGGAAGAGATAAATTAATACTAAGTGAATATGACACTATTTTCATAGAAATTCAGTCATAAAACTAGAAAAGGGACTATGAATGAAAATATTTCTATCTAAACAGAATTTTTGACATGAGATCCATTGTATTTAAAACTTATTTCGAGATAAATTGGCCACTATGAAAAAGAAAAAAATATGGTGACAACTCAAAAGAAATCGATATAAGCCTTTAAATCTTGGAGTAAAGTGGTTAATTAGGATATTATAGTTAATATAATATATATTAGGAATTATATGTGTGATTTAAATCCCTATGTTCATATTCAATAAGTTTCTTTTCACAATGCACATACATTGCTATTAAAATTTTAAAAATTTAAAAAATTTAAAAATGGTGATGAGTAGTCAAAAATGTATTCATTCAGGCGAGGGGATTATTAAAACCAAATTAAGAAGAGGAAATTTAATTTTAAATAATTCATTTGAGTTTTATCAATGAAGTGGAAAATCATTCTCTAGTTTAAAAAACTTTGGAGAGAGGGATTAATAAAGGTATTTCTTGTTAAAACTTTGATTCAGATTTATATCTATTACTAGAATTACAACTTTCACTTGAATTGAAATGTGGTAGTAGTTTTATTCACAAAGGAATCATGATAATTTAAGTAATGGATGAAACTATAATATTCTTTAATTTTTGATTTTATATTTATATGTAGGTAGGATGGATATTTTTGTTTATTTTTAATAAATGTAAATTAATGATAAAATTGTTTGGGAGTGAAATAGTTCAAGTGTGTGAGAGTGATGTTAGCCAAGATTTTCTAAAATTTAAATGTTTTACACTGATAAATTATCTCCATTAATTAAAGAAAACTTGAAAAAATCAGTGTTTTTTAAAAATTTTGTGAGTTTTTGAAATTATTAAAAAATTTCTTAAAATGTTATTTTTTAATGTTTTATGCATTTTTAAGTAATTGATAACTATATATTTTTTAGAAAATAAATGTTATTTGATTTTAACTGGAATATAAACTAATAAATAGATAAAATCATGGATTGTGATATTTATTAAATTTTTATATTTATTTGGAAAGAACCAAAATTTTGGAAATTGAATTGATGAAATGTTTCTCATTGTGTAAATAAATTATTTAAAATTGTAAAATTTCAATAATAAATTTTATAATGTAATTTTTAAATGATGTAAGTTTTTTGATTTGAAAAATAACTTGATTTTAGTTGAAAGAAAATTAATTTGAATTTTATCTTTGAATTGTTTAGGGATATTTAATTTTAATTTTTTTATTTAATAGATTTTTTATTTGAAAAATTTACACTGAAACAATTATTTATGTGAAATTTAGGGTGAAAATATTTCTAAGGTATAAAATGACCACATAAAAACTTAGAAGTTACAATGGCCACCAACTGATCACATAAAAATCATGTCATATGTGAATATGAGCCTCTATCTGTAAGTGATTATACCTACTTACCCACATTTTGTTACCACATTTCATCTCCATAGTCACTTAAGTGACCATGGATGACCTACTATAAATATATCCTCCAAGTGATTATATATATTCTCATTAATCTATCATATAAATCCTCAAGTTACCACATCTCCCCCTTTAAATCCATGCATAAACCTTTCAACCTACCACTAGAGAGGATCACCAAAATGATATCCACCATGATCACCTACAAAACTAATTGAATACCACTTTAATATACTAGTGGATATGAATCCCGATCTTAAGAAGAATTTACCAAAGCACCACTATGATAGGAACCATGAATTTCAATGCTTGATGATGAAGAACCAAATCCAAATGAATGCTAATTGCTGAATGAATTCTTATCGATGTCAAAGAAGCTTGAAGGAAATGATTAATAAATGTATGTTCACCTATTGAATCCTTAAACTATACTGAAATAAAAACTTAAACAACCATGTCAATGTGTTCAACTTATTCTCACAAGTGTCTATCAGAGAAGATGCCCAGCTGAAATCGAAATTGAGTTGTAATTTCAAACATGATCAAAGTAGTGATATTAATTCAATCCAAAGACCTCAATGCACTATATGAGAAGTTGAAGTTGTATATACTTACTTCTCTATTGAAGGAGAATTCAAAAGAATACAAGTAGGGAAATTGAGATCAAGCCACACTTTTGAATCCTAAATTGATTAAAGATAATAAGCTAAGACCAAGAATCACTGATACATCATTGAAATGTTTTTTCCTAAAACATTGTTTTATCCCTTATATAGGAATGATATAGGAGGAGGCCATGGTAATAACCCATGTAGTATTTTTAGCTTCAAAAAATATTTCACATCAATTTCTCAATTCAATGAATAAACTATTTCCATACCCAATTTATATAATATGCTGAGCTAGGTTGACCTTGTGGATATCCCTTTTAACACCATGTTTCCAGATCTATATTTACCTAGGTTTAACATGCATAAATATTATATCATTTTTGTGTAATATTTATTATTTTACACAAACACACGTCTAAGGACCAAAATAGTTTAGTGCCTTTGGAAACTTAGAAATATAAACACTGGTTCATGGGTGAGCTACGTCATCTCACACTACATTCTTCATAACTATCACCCTTCTTGGACATATCATACACAATAAATATCTTTATAACCTGGGTGAAGTAATCATAATAAAGGGTGAGCTCATATTCTTGGTAATGGTAAACAAGGAATATATGTAAACATAAAATGAGCATAAAGGTATGATAACATGAGAATAATAACTAAAATGAATACCCTACATATCAAAGATCATAATATTGAATCATGGAATAAAGATTTAAAGTTCTTAAGACATGAATCATAAGGAAATCAAAGAACATGATCCATGAGGGAATGAAATTTTCCTAAGATAAGTAATTTTTTTGAATATACATAATCATATAAAATCATTTCATATTAGTTAAGGCTCACTTCCAAGACCATCATAGTGGACAAAGTCCTTTACTGAACCAGGTTCACTCCCCGTTCCAGCCCTGTATTACTGAACCAAGTTCACTTCCCATTACAGTACTATATTACTAAACTGATTTCACTTCATGTTCCATCCCTATATTACTAAATTGAGTTCACTACCCATTCCATCCCTATATATCTTATGAGATATAAATCTTTACCCAATGCATTGGAGGAAGATATATGTACTAAATGTCACAAAATGAAATCATATATATGTGTGTCACAAGATAATAAACATTAATCATATCATAACCCATTAAATGAAATGTGTATCATAAAAAAGTCAAAATATCATAAACTATGTAAACAAGATAAGTTTCATAATCATTTCATCACAACATAAACAATTAAAAGAAGTGGATTTTCATAAGGCTTTTATCATGGTACAAATCATGGATGAGAAATAGGTTTTGTAAGAATAATTTAAAAAAAACACAAAACATTAAGAGAAATAATACAAACAATATTCTTGGATCATATTCTCAGTAAGTAATAGGTAATATAAATTTATTTCATCTGAGATGGAAAATAATTTTGAAATATCAATTAAATAATTTCTTGAGGAAAATATACTTTCCACTTAGAATTAAAAAAATCATAAACCATTTTTAAAAACATTTTTCCTTATAAATTAATTTTAAATATTATAAAGGAATATTTTAATCAATTATTATTCATAACATTTGAAAATTTCATCCATGTCATACACATTAAAATGCATATTCCTTTCACATTTGCGGTAAAATCCAAAATGGGAATTATTTTGGAAAATGATATAAATATTCCTTTCAAAAAAATTATGTAAAAATTATAAAATGGGTAAAAATTTATTTTAAAAATCATAATAGTTTAATAAATTTTTTTTAGAAAACATAGTTTTGAAAGAAAATATATTTCTGACCAAAGAGAGAAATAGAGTTAGATTTTCATAAAAAATGTTTTTAATTATCTGAAGTACCAAAGAGTATAAAAATTGTTTAATTACTTAAATATGTAATGAATAACCATAGGATAATATAATTTAATATAATTCGTGAGACATGGATCATAATATTTAATCTATGAAAGCATAATCATGAACAATCCCGATAAAATATGAGATTGTAACAATAAACTCTTACCACTTTGGTAACTCTGAATAATAAGTCCCATGAGAGAATAACATTAAATAAAGATTAAAATATATTTAAAATAAGAATATTAATGTTATAACATGTAAAATGGGCATTATATACACCTCATAAAATAATAAAGGTGCATAATTAAACATGTGTCTCAAAGAAGGAAAATTGAGACAAAATTCCCTTATCTTAAGTTTTGAATTTCTTCATACTCAATAAAAAATATTATATAATAAATATAAGTTTATTATAAATATATAAAATAACAATATTAATATATATAATACCATATATTATTTACTTATAACTTTATATTACTCATGTTTTAACAATTCCATGTTAAAGTTATGTTTCGGGTAATAACTGCTTTCTTTTTTATAAATGATTTGATTCATTATATTTTTTGTTCTATTAACTTAATCATGATTTAATCATCTATATAATTATAAAAATTTTATAATTATAATATATATTCACTATATATATATTTATTTATAATAATCTATTAAATATAGAAATAGGAAATGAAATAGACCTTTAATGGAGAAGGTAGGTCGTGCGTACGCATGGACACTATTTTCATTTTCTTTTCAGATTGAAAGAAAGAAAATTGGATGATATATTATCATTATAGAATAATTTTTATTTCTTATATATCACATATTTTTATTAATCTCATCCTTAATACATTCCATGTAAATCGTGAATGAATCACATCACTTTGTGAGGCGGTAGTCCACCATACACACAAATGACGTTAACGTATTCCCAAAAAATGAAAAGCGTGAAGTTATGTGTGATACAATAATTAAAAAATTATAATAAAATCATAAATATAAAATATAAAAATAAATAAATAAAATTTATATCATTATTCCCAACCTCAATAGGTAGTAATGGGAAAATGAACGACATTGGTTCACAAGGTGGCAATCCGCCGTACACAGGAATGATGATTTCATAACCCATTTGATCGAAGTGTGTGTGGTTTTAGGTCATAACATAAAAATAAAAAAATATTATTATATTTAACATAATTAATTTATTATATAATAATTATATAAAAATAATTTAATTGGTTTGAGGAAGAAATGAAACAAAAACGTTCGTTGATGAATGTTGCCTCTTTTTCGGGTATCTCCTTTTGGTTTTCACCAAATGACCTACTTGGTTGGATTTCTGCCCAAATTAAGTCTTATTGGATTATGTGAGGTAGTTTGGGAATATATTTGGATAGTTATTGGATAATAAAATTTTATTTATAGTTGTGAAGATAGGGGAAGAGAGGGTGGTCTTTTATAAGGGAGGTGAGTGGAAAACTTATAATTTTTTTGAAAGAGAGAATTCCACCCATGTTTTTCATATGGAACAAGTGTAAAAAATGTATATAATTTAAAAAATATAATTATAAGGTCAAAATATTTCCCTAAAATGAGTTTTTTAAAAAGTGTTAGGTCATTTTTACGCCTTATTTTCTATGTTTAAACACTAAGTAATCTTGTTTTTATCTTAATCATTGTAATTAAAATTTAATTTCTTCCACTAATCAATTTGGTAAAAAATTAATTTGAAATTTTTATAAATTATAAATTATTTTTATTACAAATATGGAATAAATTTTTCCAAATTATAATCACATAAGTGGTAAAATTTATTTAAACTTAATCCTGCAGACGTGTCGAAAAAGCGAGTTTTTAAAGCGAAAAAGATCAAAAGTTTACAAAGATTTTATATTAAATTTAAATATAAAATTTATTAAAATGAAATAAATTGGATTGATATATTTATAATTTTACTAAATATACTTTAAAAAAAATTAAAATATAATTTAACTATATAAATAAATTAAGCGAAAAGGTTGTTTTCAATTAAATTTCAGTATTTTTCACTATTCATCAAAAAATTAAAAATTGTCAGAAAAATCCCATAAATTCACCCTAAGATAATTATAATTTTATGAATTCAAAAATTAAGTTTATTTTATCAAATTAAATTTCTAAAAGTTTCAAAAATTAATATTATTATTGTTCACAAAAGACATAAAAAAATATTTTTGAGAAAACAGTATTTTCAAAAACATATAAAGACTTTACCAAATATTATATATTCTATTACCAATATGTTTCATTTATGTAAAAAATCATAATTAATATTTAAAAATTAGTTATTACTATTCATTTGTCCAAGTCTAATGGCTAGGTTACAACGACCACGTTTAAATAACTATATTAATAATATGTTGAGGTTTTGTTAAAACTCAATGTCACGTGTCACAAATCCTAACTGAGTATTGTGTGTATTGAATGATAACCCAGGGTTGTGTGTAATGAAATATTGACTTGGTGTATCATGTAACACAAGAAATTAATTAAATTTAATTTATTCAAAAAAAATTCATAAAAACTCGGGGTGTTACATTCTACCCCATTAAAATGATTTTCACCCTCAAAGTTGATCACTATAATACACACAAATAAGAATAATTATACCTCATAATATCTTGAAGCTCCCACATAGATTCCTAAAAATAGTTGGTTTTCCAAAAAACATTGACTAGGTGAGTGGTTTTGTTTTATATAACTTTCTCTTTATGATCCAAAATCTCCATCAGTTGTTACTCGCAAGGAAGATCTTTCTCTAATTGTATAAAATAAAAGTTATATACATGTGAAGGGCCAGGTATGTAATTTATTAGGAGAGATATGTGGAAAAAATTGTGTAATTAAGAGTGGTTTTGTGGAAGAACCAAGTGATATGATACTATCCTGATACGATCAATAATTTCAAAGGGATTAATATACCTATGGATTAATTTACCTTTCTTCCTGAATGTAATAACATTATTCCATGATGAAATTATTAGAATTACCTTATCACCAAATTGAAACTACAAATCACATCGATGATTATTAGAAAAACTTTTCTATTGACTATGAGCTTCCTTGATATACTGTTGAATGGATCCCACCATCTCTTATATTTCTTTATATATCTCAAGTCCCAATAGCTTCTTTTCTCGAGATTCACTCCATCATGTTGGATCTATATATTTCTATCAATATAGGGATTTATAAGGAGCCATTTTAATTCTTTATTTAAAGTTATTTTTGTAATAAAACTTAACTAGAGGAAGGTGTCGATCCCAACCACCTTTGAAATCAAAATAACAGGATCTCAATATATCCTATAGGGTTTTCATTGTTCTTCAGACTGAAAATACGTATGAGGATGAGAAATTCTGAAACTCAATTCCATATTAAGGTATTATTGAATAATTCACTAGAATATTGAGGTAAACCTCAGATCCCGACCAGATACAATGTCATGTGGTACTCCATACAAACTTACCACTTACTAAATGTATATCCTAGAATGATTATGCATAGAAAAGTATTATCTGATAGCGATGAAGTGTGATAACTTAGTTAGGTGATCGATTACAACCCATATAACATTATTCCCATTATAGGTTTTGGGGATTCACCAAAATAAATCCATAGTGATGTTCTCCCATTTCCATTCTCATATGGGTAATGGATGAAACACCCCCTTATACTTTTTTCTTTCATCCTTAACTTTTTTACATTCTAAGTACTGAGATACAAACTTTGTGATATCTCTCTTCATAAAATCCCACCATAAGTATTATTTTAAATATCTATAAAAATTTATACTTATAGGATGAATAGACAATGAAGAACTATGAGCTTCATCTAGAAAATCCGTATTCAAATACGGTATAGATGGAATGCATACAAGTTTTCTGAACCTTATCATTCCATCATGATCAATGATAAACTCAGGAACATTTCTAACCTTTTTTTTCAAGCTCTACATCATCCTTTTATGATTATTTAATCTTCAATTTGATAAATGGTTGAAAATTTAATTGAGAAAGATATTATTTTTACCCTTTCTTCAAGATTTCTAGATCCAACATTTATAAATCCAAAGATATTGGATCTTTTTTTATCCTCATCATAGATAAGATAGCGTGATCCTTTCGACTCAAATAATCATACACCTTGTTCACTTTCCTAGGGTGGTAATGTATTGAGCAGTCATAATATTTAATCAGATCTAACCATCTTCTTTGGAACATGTTCAAATATTTCAGTGTGAATATTTATTTTTAACTTTTATCATCGGTGTATATATCACACTTTTCTCCATAAATATAATTCCTCCATATCTTTAATGAAGAAATTAACATGGATAAATCCAAATCATGATTTGGGTAATTTTTCTCATGAACTTTTAATTTCCATGAGGCATAAGCTATAACCATGCCATTCTTCACAAGAACACATCATAATGCCCTCTTAGATAGATCACTATAGATTAAAAACCCTTATCCACTATATGGTAATGTTATAATAGGTGTAATGACAAACCTTCTCCTCAAAACCATGAAATGTTCCTCACATTCATCTACCTAGAGGAACTTGGATCCCTTTAGGGTTAACTTGATCTGAGGATTAGATAGTCATGATAGATTCTCCAAAAACCATTAATAATATCTAGATAAACCAAGAAAAATACAAATCTCACTCATCCTAGTTGGTTTTGGCCAACATTAAATAGCCTCAAACTTTTATGGATCTATTAATATACCTTCTCTTGAGATTATGTGACCCATAAATGAAACATTTTTTTAAAAAAACCACACTTTTCAAATTTTTCATACAAGTTATCCTTCATTAGGGTCTTTAGTATAATCCTAAAGTGGTCTTCATACTCTTCCTTTCTCCTTGAATAAATGATAATATCATCTATAAAGACTACCATAAACTAATCAAGTTAATCTATAAAGACTCTATTCATTAAATCCATGAATACCACTAGGGAATTAGTATGATCAAAAGACAACACTATATATTCAAAGTTTCAATACCTTTTATGTAATTCTATCTTGGGTATATCCTCCTTCTTGAAACTCAATTGATCTAAAATTAAGGTCAATCTTATAAAAGTACTGAGCTTCACACAGTTGATAAAATAAGTCATCAATACGAGGGAGAGGATACTTGTTCTTAATTGTGACATTGTTTATATCTTGATAATCAACATAGAGTCACATTGATCCATCTATCATTTAAAAAAAAGAATAGGTGCACCCCAAGGTGGCACACTTAGATTAATTAATCCCTTATCAATGTTTTCTTGGAGTTTATTCTTCAATTACTTCAACTCAATCGATGCTATTCTATAGGGATTATTTTGAAATTGGTATGGCATCAGGCATGCGTTTTATTGAGAACTCAACATCACGTTTTGGTGGAAGGATAAAAAACTATTCTATAAATACATCAAAAAATTCATGAACAATAAGAATATAATCAATGTCACGTTTCCCCCCAACGATTTGAGATTAACACCCATTATGAATGAGAATTAAGACCCATACATTAGATTTATTCTCCATTATATGTTCATAATTATTATCAAATTTATAGAAGATCATAGTTTGGTTTGGAATATCAAACATAACTTCCCTTCCTAAAAAATTGATGTGTCATTTATGCATAGAAATCCAATCCATTCCTAGGATGACATAAAATTCAATTGGAGAAATAATGAAAAGATTTATGGGAAGAACATTTAAACCAGCATCAACTGGAGAGGAATCATAGACTTGATATGTGATCATAATACCATTAGGGGTTTTCACTACTAATTACACATCTGATATTTTGTTTAGAATATTTATACCCTTAGAAAATTATTTAGATATGAAAGAATAGGTAGAGACATAGTCAAATAAGTCAATAACCATTCTTGAGTGGATAGTAAGTGTACCTTTCATCACGTCATTATTTCACTCCCATCATAAATAGTGATCACATGATATTTCTCCATGTCCCTTGGATTAAGAGGTTACTACTATTAATTATCATTATTAACCCTTAAGTTTGGGAATTGGTTAGCATAATTCCCATTATCCTTACACTTTAAGCATTGAAGTGTGTGAGTTTTATTCTATGCAACTTTCCCTCTATTCTCATCATTAGATAACTTCTTCCCATCACATCGACAATAAATTACCTGATGGACTTCCCTTTAATAGTTAAAACATTTACTAGTCCCCATAAGTTAATTTACTTGATGTTTTTTTACTACACTTAGAGCATAAATTAAAGATTATATTCTTCTCTCCATGGTTTTTATATTTTCCTTTTAACTCCACCTTTATTTTCTTATCAAAACTATGATATTGATATGTAACTCTAAATTAAATTTCCACCTTGATTTCACTTAAAACAATATCATATTATCTAATGAATTATCTTATGGATAACTCCCTTAAAAGACTTAGTTTTAAGCCTCTGAATAATCGACGAACCTTACTTTTAGGTTGAATGAAAATACTATAAGTGTACCGTGCAAGTCTTATAAAAATTTCCTCATAGGTACCAATGAATTCATCACCCTTTTACCTTAACTCAAGGAAATATTTATCTATCTTCATATGAATAATACAAGTAAAGTAATTGTTGAAAAATAATTTCTTATACTCCTCCTTATCTATGGAGTCAATTTCTTATCGTTGCCTCATATTCTTGATAAGAGTCAACTATTGATCCATTTCACCTTCCAAACTGTAGACATAAAAAAAATGAAATTTTCATGTTCTAAACATTGGATAATAAAAAATATATTTCTAGTAGTACTAATCTATTATTCAATAACTAGTGGATTAGAAGAACCAATGAAATAAGGTGGATATTTACTCATGAAATTCTCAACAGAATGTTGTTCCCTCCTTTTCTTATTTGGAATTTTAGCATGATTCATATCTTGATGAATTTTTGTGAGCATAAAAATGATATTTTTAATTCCAACTCCCATAAAATTTGGGTTATTAGGAGGGAAATCACTTCATTGTATGTTACACTCATCATTAAAGTGGTTCTTTTGGGTTCCATTTATTAACTAAAACAAAAAATCATGGTGTAAGAAACAATAATCATAGTGGGGAACCACATAATCATGAAAATTAGCTATAAGATGTCTAAATTATGAAACCTTATTTAATATATGACCCCTTACATTTATCCTAGGTTCTTCATAGACATATTATATTTAAATCCCTCATGATGGTTTGTAAAGAGTTTGTGAATTTTCAAAGTGTATCCCTAGGGAGTGTCAAACCAAGTTTAGAACAAGTCCCGTTGTCATACACTAATTACCAACTGATTCTAGATTAATATAGTGTTTTTGAGGTTGTTTCCTCTTGATAAATCTATGATATATCCACAACCACTTTTAAAATCCACACAGGTATGTATTTCTAGGAAACCACTTGCTCCATCTTTTTCCAAAATTCTAGGATTTTTTGCTATACTTTGACTTATCCTTATACTTTTCCTTAGACATGTCCTTAAGGATCTCATTAAGGATTTATCATCTTAGTTTATAATGGTTGAATAAACCTATCCTCTGACACCAACTATAATGACCAAGGTTTAACATACATTAATATTACAACATTTTTTCAGAATATTTATGGAATTACACAAACACACGACTAAGGAACATAATAGTTTAGTGTCTTTAGAGACTAGGAAACATAAACACTACTTCATGGGTGAGATAAATTATCTTCTACTACATTCATCAAAAATATCATCCTTATTAGACATATCATACTTAATACATATCTTCATAACCTGGGGAAATTAAAAATAATAAAGGAGAGATCATATGCTCAATAAGGGTTAACAAGGGAGATATGTAAGCATAACATGAGTATAAGGGTATGATAATATGAGCATAAAAACTAAAAAGCATACCCTGTATATAAAAGATCATAATATTGAATCATGAAATAAATATTTGAAGTTCATAAGACATGAATCATAAAGAAATCAATGAACATGATCCACGAGAGCATAACATTGGTATAATACATGGAATTTTTTTGCATACACATAATCATAGAAAATAATTTCATATTAGTTAAGGCTCACTTATAATACCATCATAGTTAACAAAGACCTTTACTGAACTAGGTTCACTCCCCATTCCAGCCCTATATTACTAAATCAGGTTCACTTCCCACTCCATCCCTATATTACTAAACCAAGTTCACTTCACATTACAGCCATGTATTATTGAACTGAGTTCACTCCTTATTCTAGTCTTATATATTTCATGATATATTAAACTTTACCCAATGCATTTGAGGGATATATAGGTCACACCCAAAGCATAATGAAATTATATATATATATATATATATATGTGTGTGTGTGTGTGTGTCACAAGATCATAAAAATTCATCATATAATAACCCATGAAATGAAATGGACATCATGAACATGTCATAATATCATAACCTGTGGAAAATTTATAGGCTTCATAATCATTTCATCATAACATAACACATGAAAAGAAGCAGGTTATTATAAATGTTTTATCATGGTACAACCTATGGAAAAGAAATGAGTTTCTTAAGTAACATTCCAAAAAAACATAAACCATTTGTAGAAATAATATGAATGGTATTATTGGATTAAATCACTAGTAAAGAATAGTTAACATCAATGGATATCCTATTATATAGAAAATAATTTTGAAAGATCTTTTAAAACATTTCTTGGGGAAAATAACCTTTCCACTTAGAAAAATTATTTTTAAAACACAATTTTTTTAAAACTATTTTTATTTGAAAATAACTTTGAAATATTATAAAGTATGCTTCAAAACAATGATCGATCACGACATCATAAAATTTTGTTCATTTCACACACATTAAAATGAAGGTTTCTTTCGTATTTGTGGTAAAATAAAAACGAGAATTATTCTAGAAAATGACAGAAAGATTCATTTCATTAAAAATTTTTAAAAATTAAAACATAGGTAAAAATGAATTTTAAAAATCATAAAAGAGTAATAATTTTTTTTATAAAACATAGTTTTAAAAGAAAACATATTTCCGACTGAAGAGAGAAATGTCATCCAATTTTCTTAATTTTTTTTCTTAATTATATTAAGTAAAACAAGAGTGAAAAAATTGCAACATTACTAGAAGATATAATGAATAAATAGAGGAAAATAAAATTCATGATAATTATTGAGATACATATCATAATATTTCATTAATGGATCATAATCGTAAATAATCCTGATAAACAATGAGATTGTAGCAATAAACTCTTACCACTTTGGTAACAATGAATCATAATCCCCATGAGAGAATAATGTTAAATGAAGATTATAATATCATGAAAATAATAATATTTATTACATAACATGTGAAAGGGTAAGTATATACACCTCGTGAAATAATATATGTTCATAACATAACATGTATCTCAATGAAGGCAAATTGGGACAAAATTCTATAACCTTAAGTCTTGACTCTCGTCATACTCAATCAAACATCTTGTATAATAAATATAAGTTTATTATAAATATATGAAATAACAATATTAATATATATAATACCATATATTATTTACATAAGACTTTGCATTACTCATATTTTAACAATTCTATGATAAAGTTATGTTTCTGGTAATTACCGCTTTGTTTTTCATAAATGTTTTGATTCGTTATATTTTTGGTTATCTAACCTTAATAATTATTTAATTATCTATAGAATGATAAAAATTATATAAATATAATATATATTCAGTATATATATGTATTTATAATAATATATAAAAGATATAAATTGTAAATGAAATACATCGTTCATGAAGACAATAAGTCGTACGTATGCATGAACACTGTTTTCATTTTCTTTTTATATTAAAAAAAGAAAATTATATGATATATTATTATTACAGAATAATTTTATATCATATATATATAATATTTATTTTAAATCAATCCATAATACATTCAATGTAAAGTGTGAAGGAATCATATCATTTTGTGAGGTGGTAGTCCACTGTATACACAAACAACATTATCGTATTCCATAAAATGGAAAGTATGAAGGTATGTCTGAAATAATAATTCAAAAATCATGATAAAATAATAAATATCATAAAAATAATATATAAACATAATTTTCATCATTATTACCAACCTTTAAAGTTGGTAATGAAAAAACAAACGATATCAGTTTGCGAGGCGGTAGTCTGTCGTGCACACGAATGATGATTTTGTAACCCATTTGGTGGAAGTGTTTGTGGTTATAGGTCATAAAATTAACAAAAAATATAATTATATTTAATATAATGAGTTTATTATATAATCATGATATAAAAATAGTTTATGGGGTTTTAGGAAGAAATAAAATAAAAATGTTCATTGATGAACATTACCTCTTCTTCGGGTATCTCCTTTTTGTTTTCACCAAAGGCCTTCCTTGGTTGGATTTATACCAAAATTAATGCTTATAGGATTAGGGGAGGGATTTTTTTAATATATTTTTATAGTTATTTTCCTAGAAAAAGGTCTTGATAGGTGTAAAGATATGGGAATAGGGGGTGGCCTTTTATAAGGGAGGCGAGTAGAAAAATTGTAATTTTTTTGAAAGAGAGAATTCCACCCATGTTTCACATATGTAAAAAGTGTAAAAAATAGATAAAATTAAAACTTTATACTTTAAAATTTATATATATGGATATAAGATGGGTTTTTTAAAAGTTTTGAGCCATTTTAAACCTTATTTTCTAAGTTTAATTGCTAAGTAATCTTGTTTTTACCTTAATCGTTGTAATTAAAATTTAATTTCTTTCACTAATAAATTTGGTAAAAAATTAAGTTGAACTTATTATAAATTATATATTATGATGATTAAAAATATAGTATGCATTTTGAAAAATTATAATTAAATAATTACAAAAAATTAATTTAAAATTGATCCCATAGTCGTGTTGAGAAAACAAGTTTTTAAAGCAAAAAAAATCAATGGTTTATAAAGTATTTATATTCAATTTCAATATGAAATTGATTCCAATGACCTAAATTGGATTAATATATATATAATTTTAAAAAACATAATTTTAAACCAAATTAAAATATAATTTAACTATATAAATAAATTTTTTAGTTTTTAATTAAATTTTAGTATTTTCCCTATTCATAAAAAAATAAACTTTATAAGAAAATCCAGAAAATTAACCATAAGATAATTTTAAAATTATAAATTAAAAAAATATTTTTATTTTATAAAATTAATTTTATAAAATTTCCAAAATTAATTTTATTATTGTTCACAAAAGACATAAAAATTATATTTTTGAGAAAATAGTATTTTTGAAACATATAAAGACTTTACCAAGAAATATATATATTTTTATTAATATGTTTCCCTTATGTAAAAAAATTATAATTAATATTTAAAAATTAGTTATTAATATTCATTTTTTAAGTCTAATGACTAGGTTATGGTGGTCACGTTTAAATAAATATATTAATAATATGTCTTGATTTTGTTAAAACTCAGTGTCACCTGTCACATAGGATAGCCAAGTGTTGCATGTTGTGTAGGATAAAAAAAGGTGTAGTTTAATTTATGATTTAATTGGTGTATTATGTAACACAATCTATCATTGAAATTTAATTTATTAAAAAAATGTCCATAAAAACTCAGAGTTTTATAAGCTCTCTTCCCAGACCCAGTACGGGCCTACCCTAAACTTTCCAAGGACACATCCATATAGACTAGTGTAGGGACATAAAGAAGTGAAAAAATGATCAATTTTCTCATTCCACTGGCCAAAACATATAACTCCTCAGGTGATCTCACCAAAAAGTGTTTGAATTTTCATTATTCAATGAAAACAAATATTACCTAGAGAATTTTCTTGAATAAGTACTAGAACATGATCCTGAGA
Source organism: Viscum album (assembly GCA_963277665.1). Lineage (NCBI taxonomy): Eukaryota > Viridiplantae > Streptophyta > Magnoliopsida > Santalales > Viscaceae > Viscum > Viscum album. Next base: position 402,852,733 of record OY728126.1, read on the forward strand.
AGAAAATATTTTAACAAGAATATTCCATTGATATTGATCACAAATTTAGTAATATTTACACATTTCTATCATCCAATTATGGAGAAGGCACTACTCAAAATGGAAAATGAGAATATTCTCAAAGTTACCCAAAAGAGTTAAAGGAACCTGTGCTACTCATGTAGTGAATTTTAAAGTGCTCCAAATAAATCCAAGTGATATTATATAAATGGAGAAATATTCACTAGTTTTATAGTTCTCTTTCTAGATATTAGGTTTTTCTTCATAAATCAATCAATTAGTTAGGTTGTTACTATTTACTTCAACTTTATTTATTTTCTATTTCTTTTCTACTCTCAAATGATGGAACAGTAGGTCAATAATGATCAAGGTTAAGAGAAATCTCCATCCCATATGTTGAATTATAGTTTTCAATGATATTTATTCTATGTTAAATTATAAGGATGTGTTTGGATGTGTAGATTATTTTATATTTTTACTTGACTTCACATTCAAAATATTCTTGACTTAATATCTAGTTGCACACATATGTAACTTGGGAATTCCTTCACTACTTATGATATTAAACAGTAGGATGAATCAAAAGTGATTGGTGGTGTCCAATAACTATTTTAAGTGGGTAAATATTATCAAATATTTTTTGTATATTTCTATTCTAAACTATAATTTTTTAGGATATTCTAATCAGGGAGATTTTCTTTGATTAGAGAATAAAATAGTAGAACAATTGAATAATGATTAATGGTAAAGTAAGGAGAGTATTCCAAGGTTAGACCACTATTATTTAAAAATTTAATTTAAAATCAATCAATTTCATCCAATATTTCCAAAAAGACAAACCCATTAAATAAAATAAAAAAACACACTCAAACATTGTCTTCTCTAGTGAAAACTCAAGTCCCACTTTACAACATTTTACTTGGGATTAAGAATCCATCTGCTGGTATACCCATGATAGGTTATGCATTAGTAACATAAAGATACATGAATACACTAAAAAATTGAATGGAAATGTATTTAGTGAATCCTGATTCTCATATTCTTGAGTCAATGGGGGTTTTCTCCTAGAAATGTTCTCATGGATGTGTATAAGAAGAATGGATATTGTTATGTATGTACCATCACCATAAACTAGAGTTGGCCCATTATAATATGGAATATGATTTCCTACGTTATATTTACTCATATAAAACTATAGTTAGGATGAATATATTAGCATATGTATTATCATTGTACACTAGAGTTAATCCTCTCAGATATGGAAGATGATTTTATTATAGATGTGTGTTGACATATGGGTTTAAGAAAGTTATATATAGAGGAATATATACCATCACCATACACTATAACTGTTCTATTTTGATATGTGTTTATAGGGGGGTTGAATGAATCATCATGATGAAAACCATGACATGGAATTTCTCTTGGAATGAAGACTCCAATATTCAAAAGTGACCATGTACCCTAAATCTAAATATTCATGCAATCCAAAAAAATCTTATGAACCAATGTATAATATAAACATGAAGATGATCTGATTTTTTCTATGTTAAGACACCTATAGATCATGACCTGTTTTTTTTGGGATTATATAGTGGAACCCATAATCCTTTTGTCTCTTTTAATTAACCCTAATTTTTTCCTTTGTCTCAGATGGTGGAGGCTTAGATTTTTAGGACTCATTTTTTTTCTCAGGTTTACCTTTATATATTTTTAACTATACATGTTTTATAACTTTCCTCTTTTTAACACTCAAAATTGTCTAGGTCAAGTGAGGTGGGTTCCTAGAGAGTAGATATTCAACTCTCATATATGATACCTTTTGTGGGATTTCAAATTGGTGAGTACTATGTCTCTTTCATTGGGAAGTTTTAGATCATGCCAACCAAACCAGTGTAGCAGGTGTTTTAGGAAAAGGAACATTGAAAAAAAATTGAGACAAAATGTATACAAACACGGTTGGAACAAAACAAACGTGAATGAAGATCCCAATTTCACAAATACACATAACCTCAGGTTATTGTGCAAGAAATTTATGGTTATATTTCTTAGAAAAATGGTTTTTTATTGTAAGTCCAAACAATTTTAACCAAACAGTGAGGATCTATATTCATTATAAAGTGTGAGATAAACCCTATGTGAATGAAAAAGATCAATAACAAAAATATTAATGGTGTCATGGATGTGTTCATGTAGTTTTGGGTACTATTTCTCATACTAAAGGTTGTTGATGTTTAAGGTCAGAAAACTTTAACCAAAATTTGAGGTGTTTTATTCAGTGACAAGGGTGATATAAACCCAATTTGAATGATAAATACCAATTACACTAATGTCATTGAACTCATTGTAGGTATTATATTGTTTAGGTTCATGAATCAAATAATTAAGGCTTCTTATGTTTAAGATCAAAAAAATTTGACTAAAAGGATAAGTGGTCTATTCATTAGAAAGGGTTAGATAAACCTGACATGAAAGATAAATACCATTGACACTAGAATAGATGGCCTCATGGGTGGGTTAATAATATTTATATTCATGATTCTAAAATCAAATATTGATAATGTTTAAAGTCAAAAAACTTTTAACAAAAGGTGTAAGGTATGTTTTTTCCCTTGTCATGTGTTAGTGACCGTCAAAGGATAACTAATAGGATTCCACAATCTTACTTTGAAAATGGGTATGATGAAAAAGTGTGTACCATCAAAGATACTAATATACACTTGAATATATGGATTATGGGATGTGTAAATAATATCATGAAATATTTAAATTAAGAAGTGATGATATATAACATGTATACAGGGGATGACTATGGACCACATTTGAATGATAAGTTCCACTATAATGTTTTCGAGGTGTATATAGATTAGATGAACTTAACCTTTGGCTAAATATGAATATTTTTGGATGTGATGAATATGAATTCATGAACATTACCTAGTATAGGTTTCCCTTATAGTCGAATACATTCATTACCGATGGTCAATGAAATGTTTGTGAAGATTCAAACACTTAAGGAATGAAGTATGATTATTGGGGGGTGAAAGATATTTAATCAAGGTTCAAGTATCCTAAAGTTTTTACCACTATAAAATGAAAAAATTATAGGTGAGAAGATCTATAACATGTACATAGGATCTTGAGATAGAAATTCTTCTCAAACATTTGTCTGGACCAGTGGTTATAGTGAGCTTATCTTGGATTTTTTACAGTCATGTTATGGGACCAAGAATCATGGTTCCACTTTCTTTTTTTTTTCTCCATATTTTTTCTAAGTCATAACAAGAATGACATTTAAAGAAAAACTTGACTTGTGATTAGACGAAATTTTACATGTTTTGGACATGAAAAGTTTAGTGACTATTTCATCTGAAGTTTAAGAGTCATGAAATTTAGACCCTTAAGGGGTGTAGTTTAAGGTCATATAGATCTGCCCAATAATGGATATAATGTAATGTCTTGTAGATTTGAACTAGAGGTGAGATAATTTTCCTAGTAATATCCATGGAAACCCAATGTGAATGAATATATCAGTGCTAACAAATATTGTCTCAAAGTGGTGCACATAGTTTAAGGGTATGTTTCTTGGATTAGAAATGTAGATAGAATATATAGAAAGGGAGAGATAAACCTGATAGGAATTAGGATCCCAATGGTAATATAGGATATCTCATGGAGGTGTCCATATAATTTAAGGTCATAGTGATCTGACCAATTATATGATGGGAGTAGGTGTGTATTATCAAAAACCATATGGGGATCAAAAATGAAAAGATCCTAACACCTATTGAATGAGGAATGAAAATAGTTTAAATCATGACCTGGGGTATTTGAATCAATAGAATTTGATTCTAATAAATTTTGAGGATATATACTAACCAATATTCTAATAAAGAGTTTCATTAAAATATTATTATAGGGGTATGAAGATTAAATGGCCCACTCTATAGAATGAAACATGCCTCTAGTTGGCAGGGTAAAATTTGGTGGAACTAACATCATTACCAATAAGAGGTGTCTATTGGAGTCATATACACCAGTTACCGATATCCATAAAATCTTTTTAGAGACTCAAAACACTCAAGACATGAAGTTTGATTCATGGTAAGGGAATATTCAAAAGATGGTGGGAAAAATATAATCTCGAGATAACTGTGACTACACTATTTATGGATGATGAAAGGGAATAGATCCTAAAAGTGGTTTCTGATTGGGTCTAACATGGATGGTTTGAATGTCAAAACATGTCCAGAAATACTACAAATCTAGCCATTTGTAGTTCTTATAATGGATAAACCCTACATAGATCTAGCTCAAATATAAGGGAAGGTGCATTTTTATATCCTAGTATGGGATTTGAAATAAAAGAAAACCCGTGATTGTAACTAAAGAAATGCACTTATACATAGACAAATAAAAATATGGGGAGCCTAACCCATAAGATCTTAGGGATAATGGGTGATTTTATCTCAGTTTAGAGTCCCCTATGTTGTGTACCCTTACATGGATTTATCTCTTATAGGGTGTAATCAGATCATATAAAATGAACCACTCTAAGAATTTTAAAGTATTATAGGATGAACCATATACCATTTAGTTTAACACGTTGCAAAATTAATGAATTATTCATGTAGTTTAAGGTCATATAATGAAGACCTCTATATAAGGAACTTTTTTCAAGTATGGTTTGTACATGAAATGAGATAACACATCTAATTATTTAAACTATATTGGGAAACATGACATTAATGATAATACAATACACCAAGAGGTTCACATATATTAGTGGAATTGTGGTTGGGTTTATGATTAATTAAATGTGTGTCACTACATATCCTAATGAACGGGGATCAAGGTACACATAGTTATTATAAAAGGGGAATTTTTTATATGTAGTGAAAATTAATGGATAGAGGGAAACATGTGTTGGGGACTCATATATGGATCTAAATCTCATGCAAGGATAATAAGTCTCACCAATAAACTATCCATAGTAGTTTAGGGAATAATGTATGGTATACCACATGTTGTTTATGTTAACATCATGTGATGAAGAAAAATATATTCTGTAGATGAGTTTCATAATATGAGGACATGTACCATGTAGTTTAATGTCACATGGTAAGGAAATTTGGGAACCCCATGTGAGTTGATAAGAACCTATAAAATAAAATTAAAATCAATTTTTTTAAACTAGTATTGAAATGGATAATTTGAGTGTAATGACGTATCTTTAAATATTAGGAATCAAGTTTCATGTAGTTCTTATATATGTGGGGGCATTATTCTGGTTACTGGATATGTGAGTCACAATACCAGGATAAGAAAATATAACCATATTTATAATATATCTTAATAGAGAGAGATCCCTTGTAGGGAAAGATCTTGAACATGGGGAATTCTCTCTTATGTAGATCAAACTATTATATAATGGATATTTTATGACTTGAGATCACATGGGATTCATTTTTATGAACTTTTTTATTTAATATAGGGTTTTCCATTCTAAATTGTTTGAGGTAGTATAACAATAACTTTACATTGAATAGTTTAACATCACGTGATGAGGACTCAAGTTCCATGTTGTTTAGGGTCTTAAAAATATGAATTTTTTTTATGGGGGATTATTTTTTTAGATCTAGCTCATTTGTAAAGATAAATAACCTTTTCTTATAATTGAATGAATGGGTAACATATAAACCAATAGGACCAAGTGGGGGAATTAATTTTAATTAATGGATGAGTCTAGTATATTAGACTTCACTACGTATCTTATGTAATCAAGAATCAATCCACATGTAGTTATTAAAAAAAGGTCCTATGTAGGGGATATAGGGGAAAACATAATGTGAATAGAGAGGCCCCAAACATTAGGATTGAATGGGGATAAATTTGATAGAGGTTAAAAAATTTAATTAGGATGAAATATCTTGGTATCACTATGTATCCCAAGTTAAAAAGAATTAACCCACACATACTTCTCATAAAGAAGATTTTTTTGATAGGTTGGGTAGAATATGAAATCATGGTTGGATAGTATATATACAACCATTTCATCCCAAAATTAAGGACATAATCCTCAATGTAGATCAAACTCTCACATAGAGAATATGTATCTTTGATTTGATTCCTACAGAATATAAATTTCTAAGAATTTTAAAGTCTTGTATATTAGACCATATGTTTTGATGATTAATATCATGAAACAAGGACTTAGTTTTGAGATTACTAAAATTAAGGGAACATTTTTATCTTAAAATAAGTTTTCAGATAAAGGACCATATACTGAGGGTCCATAAATATATCTTGATTGCACATAATAAGAAGTCAGGGCAATAAATACAACCTTGACCTAGCCCGAAGGGCGGTCCCGATCCACATGGTTTGGTGACTAACACCTGGAATCATACAACATACAAGTGGGAATGATTTCTCCACAAGAATATGAAAACAAAATAAAACAAGGAAGTATGAATAACAAAAGAAACTCCATTGGGAGTAATTTACCAGAATACAATTAGGTATAAACAAGCCCAAAGAACTACAACCCCAGTACTAAAATTGGGAAAAATAACCCAGGTCCTTAGGGACACAACTCACCAAGACCATGATTCAGTAGCTGGATCCACCTCCAAGTGATCCTTTCCCTTTGTTCGAACCTGGAAGAAGATAATCTACAAACACCTAAATGAAAAAGTAGGGTGTGAACTAAAAATCCCAGTAGGGTCTCACCAAGGATTCCATAACATATTCCAATAATAGATTAACCAAAGTAAGTTATTTCAATTTTAAATATAAACTTGTTTAGAATTGTAAATCATATTTAAAAAAATCATGATATATAGTTCAAATGATGGAAAATAATTTAAGAAAAGGATTTAAAAATTATTGAATATTTCTAAAAAAATGGATTAAATAAAACACTAACATAAAATAGTTTATGTAAATTCAGCATAGGCATGTAAAGCAGTTATACAACGTTAGAATTCATTTATATATCATATATAAATAAAAAAGATAGCAACATGGTCATCTTAAAAATAGGTATGCTAGTATTTTATACTATAGGACTCTACACTCTCTAATTGATCAAGACAATATGTGTACAAATACGTCATCTGGACACTTGTCATATAAGACCTGTCACCATCACCTAAGGGATGTGACTAGAAACATGTATGTTTTAGAAAGTTGTAGTAATCTCAGAGTGTGTCCAAATAACTCACCAACTACCTAAGGCTTGAATGTGCTCTTACAAAATCAATGATGGGCAATGCTAATGATTGGTTCATCCTAATTTGATCTTCCAAGGATATTACTACATTTTATAATGCGTTATATTGGGAGTTTTATGATCACGAGATGTAAGAAAATGTTGGATATGAGGGAAATTCAGCTATTAACCCTCAGAAATAATTGTATAGGGAAATTATCACTTCTTTTATGATTGTGTAATCCCTGTTAATATGTTTGATTACTAATTATGAATCACCTTTCACCTCCGGGTGATTTACTGGTACTTAGAGTTCCAATTCCAGACCTGCAATGATAGCTTGATATTATGCCTTATTGTTGGTACCACCTTCTAATAATAGGAAAGAATATGGTATCACTTCCTTTTATGGGGAGATAAGAATAATTCCTAACCCAACTTTATTGAGCTTATGGTTTTCCATTATCTTCTCTATTCGACTTCTGGAAGCACCATCAAATTACATTTCCCATGTTTGGGGATTGTATTGAATAAAGAATATTTTTCATCAGGAACATCATTATTCAATATTGTCTCTTCTGCAGATAGGTGCTCATCAAGGAAGTCTTCCAAGGCTTAACATTTTATTGATTTTTAAGGATCAAAATTTATATCAAATTGCTGTAGAATAACCTCTCACCATGCCATAATTCCTGTAAGCATTGGATGACTAAGAATAAATTTCAACAGTTTATTGTGAGACACCAAGTAGACCTCATGATGCTGTAAATATTGCCTTAATTTCTTCACTAAAAAGATTAATGCCAGAAGAATCTTCTCAATATTTGAATATCAAGTCTATGCATTGAGCATGGTTCGACTGAGATAGTAAAGACTGTTTTCATTATTAACATCTTTATTTTTGTAAAAGGAAGGTTCCTAATGATGTTTATAAGGCTGTAATATAGAGAGTGATAAGATTCCCTTCAACGGGTGGAATTAATACCAGTGGGATCAAGAGATATTTTTTGAGGGTGTCAAATGCCTCTTGGCAGTCATTGGTCCATTTATATGAGACCCCCTTCTTTATTAATTTGGTGAAGGGAAGACACTTTCTTTATATATTGGTTATGAATCACCGAATATAGTCCAAGTGACCATGATGTCCTCTAAACTATTTCGAGTTTTATAGAGGTGACATGATAAGTATATATTTTTTGTTCTCATGATTAACTTCGATGTCGCGATGGTGTACAAAAAAGCTAAGAAATTTTCCTAAGGTAACCCCAAAATCACATTTGAAGGGGTTCATCTTTAGATTATGTTGCCAAAGCATGCTCAATATGGTTTCCAGATCAGATAGGTGATCAGAATGTTGTCTGGATTTAACCACTAGATCATCCATATAACATTTGAAAAATTTTCCCAAGAAGGGTTTGAAAATGTAATGCATTGTGCATTGGTATATTGCGCCAACATTCTTCATTCCAAAGGGCATTACCTGATAGGAAAATAAACCTAGAGGGGCTCTGAAGGCTATATATTCCTAATATTCTATGGCTATCCAAATTTTATTGTACCCAAAGTATATATCCATGAAGGAGAGAGTTTCATAGACACTTGTTGTATAAATTAAGAGTTCAAAAATAGAACCAGGAATTCATATTTGGTACAATGTCGGTTGAGATCTCTGAAATCAATGAAAACTCTGATTTTACCATTCTTATTTTTCACCCGGACAATATTAGTAGCCATTTGGGATATTTAACCTCTATGATAAATCCATCTTTGATAATCTTTTCGACTTCATCCTCAATTTTGGAGTCATGATTTGGGTATGTTCTTCTTACTGCCTACTTAAATCCCCAATGCTCTTTTGGAAAACCCAAGTGATGGGTGGCCATGTCGAGGTCAAGTCCTGGAATTTCTATATAATTCTAATCAAACAAATCATGGTTTTCTTTAGAAAGTATGTAAACACTTATTTCTCTTTAGGAGTCATGGATATAGTAATCAAAGTGGGGTGTGGATCTTCCTTTTTACGCAGATTTATTTCTCTAAGTTCATCTAAAGTGGTAGATATTCCTTCCTTAAATTATGGAGGGGCATCTATAATGTCTTTTTATTATTCCTCTTCCTCATATGTTACTTCTTCTACATCTTATTAGAGGATGGATCAGAGGATAACCGATGAAGAAAGAGTTTTAGAGTTAGGGGAGGAGTTAGTATTTGGACATCTTGAAGAAGAGATGACCAATTATGACCCAATTGATGATGGAGGGTCTTCCTAAAGCATTGAAGTGAAAATGATGGATTGAGAAGCATCATCCCTATCATTATCCATTAATGAAAAAACTTCTTCCAACATGACTGATGAAGTAGAGGCTTGTTGAACCTCAGGGGATGGAGTGAGGGTATTTTCATCTGGGCCATCATCAATTCTCAGAGAGTCTATGTTTTCTTCCATACTTCCAGGTTCAAAATAAAAAACTAACTTTATAGAAGTTACTAATTAAGTGACTTGATTTGGGTCCGACTTTTCAATTTTATTGTTAGGAAGAACGTAATCTTCACTGATATGATTTTATGGGTTATATGGGATCTTTTATAGACCATTTAGATCATTGATTCTTGTTATATACATTTCTAAAGACCATTTTTCCCTTCTATGATATAACTTTGCATCAATATACTGAGATTAACGAGTTTTTAAAAAGGCCTTGTCACCGTCCAATGTCCCAATAGAATGTTGAAATATATATCTTTATAGAAAACCATGAAATCTAAATTATATATATGATCCCCAAACCGAATTTTGAGAGTAATCTCACCCATAGATTCTTGTTCATTCTTGTCATAACCTTGCAACATCATAGTGGAGGGAGGCATGTCAGATTCAGTGAGACCCAACCAACAAAGTGTACAGATGGGAGTGGGGTTAACTCTTGATCAATTATCAAAGAAAGATAATCAGATTTCGGTATAATTAACCTTTATAGATTGATAAAATGGTATAATGTGTACATTTTTGACTCCAAATTTCAAATTGGGCCATGAACCGAAACTGTTAAAGAAATCAGAGGGATTTTTCGAATCCACATACAATTCCATGACACCAGTGGGAGTTGCGCGCAAGAATTAAGGGGTGCACACATGATTACCATGTGTGTGCAAACCCCTGTGTACCCAATGTGATGCCAAATGGATCTCTTCATGGAGACTATCTGTAAACCTACCAAGAAAATGGTGTGAAGGAGGGGAGCTCAACATGCAAGATTCCTTTAGGCATGCAAAACCTTCCACTCCCAATGCGATGTCAAAAAACCTATTGTGTGCCACTCCTCTTGAACTCCACCACTGAAGTTTTCAGTTATAAATATAATCATAAATCCCACCATTTAGGTATGGTTACAAAAGATGAACCGACACTCTACCGTGTGAAATACACCACTTTTACAACTGTGAAAAAATCACCATGACCTCAAGGAATTGGATCTTGCACGACATGTCTCATAGGGGTCATCCTTCAGGTGGGCCCACTTGGGCTTGATCCTCATCCATTTCCTTTTACTCTAAGGAATTTCTGTGCAAAAGATTCTTCTTGTGCATAATATTCCCCTTGTATCATGAAAATATTGCATGCATCTACTCATTTTGTGTGCAACTACCCCATATTTCACATAGCCTCTCATCTTGTGTGCTCCCCTCATGCGCTCTATGTGTTTTCCTCACCCATATGCACCATTTTTGAGCCCCTCTTATGAAATTTACCCCTGTCATGCACATGATTTTCCCGTACGTCCCTCCAGGTTTGTACAAAGTGATTTCAAGGTCCCTTTGGCGGTGTTTCATATTGCATTGCTTAGCCTCATGCTTCTTCGCATAGGCATGCTAATACCCATTTCTTCTTCACATAGCCAAACTAATGTGATCCCATCAATGGATCATCCCATAACCCCATTGCCACATGAAATTGCCAGTTCCTTCCCTCCACCAAGGGTTAAAGTGTGCCGATTATGTAATTCCTAGGGGTGAGGAGTGAATCCTCATCATCTGACCTGCAGGCCGTTAAAATACCAAAAACCATTTTCCTCAGCACATGACGTTAAACTGTAGCCTCTCCCTGCATAATATACATGGGGTGCCCCACCTTAGATATTTTCTATGCCTATTGGTCTCCATGGGAGTGTGATATTCCTCACATGGAATTAGATCCTCCTTGCATGGAACAACATCTGTCCACGGGGGATGGCAACCATCTTAGTGTAGGACCCTAACCTTTACTGCAGGAGGTAGCATCCTTGCTCCTCCTCTCTTATTCTGTTCGCAAAGGCTAGTGGAGAGATGATCATAGGGAACATTGATACCCCGTCCCTCTCTCTTTGGGCTTTATCGCCATCGGGCCTCCATCCCAGAGTAAGTCCCAATCTCCACCTCCTTGCGCCGCTAACCAAGAATAATCCCCTGTTATCTCTTTGGGCCTCTAACCAAGCGTAATCCCCTATTTCCTCTTTGGATCTCTGACCATGCATAAGCCCCACTTCATTCCTTGCAGACACACCTTTCACGACATGATAGTCAGGTCTTCACTGCCTCTTTTTTCTCACAAAAATCATGAATCATGTGAGATTAGAGTAAGCATCTATCATGGAATCCTTCCTGGAATGCCTTAGCATGTAAGCCATAAGACCCCATCCAAAACTACATGGACTTTGATCCTTTACCCTTTCCAAGAAAGGTACGTATGAAGCCTCCCTGAGGTTCAATCCCAACACCCATTGTTCCTAACCACTTCACATCGGTTCACCCTCATCTCACACAATGTTAAACTATATACCACTTTTTGTCCTACATGACGTTAAATAGTATTATCTCAAAATATGTGGGTTTTGATCCCTATATCCTAGATATGGTACATAGGAAGCCTCCTTGAGGTTCAACCCCCAAACATAGGTAAAATTCAGTGTCCCCTTTATTGGGACCCACATCCTTGATTTTTCCCTTAATGGCATCAGATAAACTCTCAGGATGCTAACCACGTGTAATCCACAAAAATTTGTCGGGTTGTTGTCCTTTGAATACACCTCGATCCATGCCCCACCCTGAACTACATGGACTTTGATTCCCGACCACAGGGATATGTAGGAAGCCTCCCTAAGGTTCAATCCCAACACTCATGTACCATCCTGGTATGTCCCTTGATACCTTTTTGTTTTGGGAAGGTCATGCCCCAACCCGGAGGTTCTACTTCCTTCGGGTCCCATCCATGAGTTCATTCTCATGAGCCACCTCCTTAAGTGACTCATCACCCCACCAAACTACATGGATTTTTATTCCCTGCCACAGGGATATGTAGGAAGCCTCTTCGCTGTTCAAGACCAACATCACTATCATCTTCATGTTGGTTCCATCCCATTCCTCTCATTCACTTAGTTCAACCATCCATCTTCCATCCCGATTCTTACCTTAGCCGCCACATCTTGGTAAGAGCATGCCATCCACCCAGGCATTTAACCATGCATAATCCCCACAAAATCCATAACCATCTAACCAAGAGTGTCCCTCTTGTGATGGGCCACTATACGTGCATAATCCCCTAACATATCTATGGGTTGTCATCATTTGTGTACACCCTGATTAATCACCCATTAAAACTACGTGGGTTTTGAACCCTATTTTCCACACAGGGTACATAGGAAACCTCCCCGAGGTTTAATCCCAGCCAATGGTAAACCCTGGTGTCCCCTTCATAGGGACCCAATCATCCTCAGATCCATATTCATTGGAAATTTTGATCCACTTATCCAATAAACCCATTAGGTTCTCCCTCTTGGGAATATACCCATATGATCCAGTTCTATCTGTGTTCTGATCGGTGTGATCCATCTCTGCTAGAAATTAAACTCACGGTATACCCTATGTCAAACATGGGAAGCTGAGGAAAACCTTAGGGACATGACTATGGAATATAATTCCATACACTCGACTTGGGATGCCTCAGGCTTTAACGCCCTCGTGAATCCCTATCATAAGGGAATGAAACCTAGACACATTAGTGTTTCAACATCCAGACATGCCAATGATTTTCAATGCGACTACTCCCCCGATCGAAGGTTTTTTCCCCGACCTGACCCCTTGGAATGTTCTGACAGAAGCAATGTAATTAACCAGAATCCATGAAGATATGGAACCAGGGAAGAGTTAAAAAAAAGTATTAATCTTTAAGGGAGACCTGAACTAGGTAACGAGTTCTGAGGAGGAATCCACGGAAGGATAGATCGACATCCTATCATCCCATTTCGATCAAGGAGAAAATTTCCCTCAATAAGCGATGTATATCTCCCACCTTTGGAAAGAGGGAATATGGGGAAACACAATCAGCACGTCCCCACAGATGGATGCACTCCCCAGTGAAAGCATCATAAACTGAAATGGTGAACCAGAAATGAATTTCTTCTCCTCAATGTGGAAATTAGTAGAGTTCAAGACATCAGTGGATAAGCGTGTCATCAGATCTAGTTATTCAGCACCAGGTCCTGCCACAAAAATAGTGGGCCTTGCGTGAAACTCACCAGAGATTAGGGAAATTGAATGTTGGACATCTCGGTCTGTGACATTGTCAGCGTGGATCCTTATTACCAATCATGGGAGATGGAACAACTCTTGAGCATTAGATGCCACTTTCATCCTTTTTATCACTAATGGTTGAATATTCCTACTTTGTAGGACCCAAGCTATTATGTCAAGAAACCGATCACCATCCACCCATCGATGTAGGGGCCAGGGAAACACCAATGAAGAATTCCCATGTGGATTTATATATTTTATGAAGAACTCCACATACACGATTGCTAGGCACCCACACCCTATTTCACCGTCCTAACTCATTTAGAGGAGGGCGATTAATGACCTCTTCTAACGATATGAGGAAGAAGGGATTATCCCAACTCTAGATATGGCCTGATAGGACCTAGAGTCTTCTGTTCCATCTATCGCCACCAACCCCAAGGGCTACATAGGGAGCCACTTCTTTCCACTCCAATCTACAACTGTTTCAGGTGCCTCTCCCCAGAATGCTTTGACGACTCGCTCCCTTACGCCAATGAGGTGAGGGAAATCCAGGCCAGCCCAGATGTGATCCCATACTAAGGGCTGCTAAAGAGGGCTCCCACTAGGCCATGTCAGCACCACCACCCAGTCCCATAGGCTGAGGAGCAGGTGAGTAATACATCTGCACCCTCGGCCCCATTCCGGTCAACCCGAAACCGACGTCGAGTGCAAGCTGAGGAGGACACCTTCTAGGGGGCGTCATCATCATCAATGACTAGAGTAGACCATGTCACCACTGATGCATACCATAGATTCCCCATTTATACTAAATAGGTGAACTTATATGGTCATACTGGATTGAGGTCCCAACCACCCCACAGGTTGGTTGGGACGACTCTCTTAGTTGCTGACATAGGTAGCACACGTTGCGGGATCACCCACAATAATGAAATCCAACACAAAGGTCTTCTCACACCACCACCAATGAGAGTGTAGGTACTCCCCACTCCTAAGATTTGCATAGAGTTCCTCCCCATTCCACCATCAGTCCGAGTGAAGTCCCTCCCCACCACACTGATATCCAGTATGAAGGTTTCTTTTGCACCTGTGATCCCAGGTATGGAGTCATTCCTCCAATATCAGGTCTCTAATGTGAAGATCCTCCTCACCCAGTCAACCATCAGCATGGGGATCTTCCCCATGCTCTTACTGACACTGATGAAGGTCCTCATCATCCCATAAATCTGAGCATTGTAGGTATTCCCCGCTTCATTGGGGTCCAACGCGGAGGTCTTCCCCACGTTCAGTTTAACCAGTATGAAGGCCCCCCTTATACTATCACTGCTAAGGGAAACAAACATGGAGGTACTTCCCATGATCCCACTAGTTCTAGTGGAGGTCCTATCCACTCCAACGCATCCTATGAGGATTCCCTTCATGCGCAGACTAGTGGACACAGAGGCCCTCCCCGTGTTCCTTTTGACATTTTTTCGGGTGCTCCTCGAACACCGACTCACCTAGGTGGAAGTCCTATCTGCCCCGAAATCAGTTTGAATAAAGGTTCTCCTCATATTGAAAAACCTTCCTTGTCCTAAAGAACCATCCTGTGTAAAGAGGACGGGTCACCACCACCAAAGAAAGAATACTGAGAAGTTTCAGACCATGATTAAACCCGTTTTATTTTCAAAATCTAAGGTGGAGTGAGATATGATGATGGAACCCATACCTCAATCCTCTATGTCTGGGGATAGGGAAATAACAAGGTGTATAATTCTCATCCTTCCAGAAAGCAAGGCCCACCAGATTCCCACCTCCCTCTGAAGATACATCTAGGAGGAGGAATATTTCACCTCTTTCTAGGTCCTGGATTTTCATTACTCCCTATCGTCCACAAGATCATTCTCTATCTCAACCAGAGATCACATAGAGTTGTTCAGGGGACTAGTAGAGGATGAGAAACAACATGAACCATTTTCAGTAACTGCATCCCCTATGCAGAAAGATTTGGATGCTAGTCCATATTACTGGGATGTGGTGGCTTAGTCGTTGCATTCTTCAGAAGATAGCCCAAGATGTGGTGGTTTTTATACTCGCTCTCTGTATTATCCACCATCCAATATACCGTATCAACAGTATGATTCAATGCCATTATTGGTACCTTAGCTGCCCCTAGTCGATGAATGTGAAAACCAAGGTCTGTATCCTAAGTCTGAGATGAGGAGCTTGTGGGACATCCTTGCATCAGACCATTTCCCAGAGATGTTCTGGCCAGTTGTGACAATGAACTTTAGTATTCTAGAATCATTTACCTAGGAGGAGGTCATGTTATTTTAACAAACCCTCTTGGCACTGCACTTATGTCTCCGTCATCAGTAGGTGGCTTACCCCAAGAGTCAGGAACACTTTTAAGATATTATCCAACAATGTCCTATGTTCAACTTGGCTACACTCCCTGTGTCCCAGCGCCCTGAGTCTCCTAGTCGCCATTAGACCATCTAGAAATGATGTTTTCATATATTTAAAGTTCTCTGAAGAATTATCAAGGAGGCTTCCCCACCATGTTTAGATCCATGGTTGGGGGCATTATGTGGCCCTTTATTTCAGTTCTATCCAATGCCAGACCAAATTTACTAGAGATATTAAGGATATGCCTTCAGGTATAGTTACAGTTAACATAGTCAACCAATTATAGGGATAGAACACGCTATAACTCATTGAATAGAACTTACCCCCTTGGGGAGTGACACACCTATTGGATCCATTGGGAAGGGTTAATCGCCAACAAAGAAATTTACTGGGTCATCCCATACCTATCGAGTGATTAGCCCTCGGTCGGAATCCCAATAAGGGAAAACAACATCATGGGGTCATCAAAACCTCTGATCCATATGACTCAGTATAGATTATGGATGATGACCCTAAAATTCTGGGTTGCGTCAATAGATAATAGAGCATAAAAAGATGGTCGATGACCTTCTCACTGAACATGCCACAGAATGGAGACCATACTATGGTAATCCTCAACCGGAAAATCAGGGGTAGGTACACCCTCCCCCCAATAAATTTCCTCTGGGTGACATTGACCATCCATCCCATATAGAATGGGTAGATGCCAAAGTTTATGGAAATAGGGTGCAATACGGCTTGCCAAACCCACCCGAATTGCGTGATAACTCTCCTTGAGAACTAGCTCAGGTTCTCCCAGCTGCTCTGCAGGTTATCCCACCAGCCACTCCATGAGCCACCAGGACTGCTTATCATGCTAAAGGACCTTCCAACACACTAGTGGATAGGGATCTTCACCAAGACAAGAATCCACACCCATATGATCCAATGGAAGCACTCATTTCCTGCCTCGAGGCTTTGGAAACTTGATAGGTGGAAATTACACCTAATGGCAAGCCATATCTATCATGGGTGGTTGATATGCCAGCACCCCATAGTTTTGGGAATCCTACCATTTCCTCTTTTAATGGGATGGGTGATCCACTGCAGTATCTATCCCACTTTATCTCAAGGTTTTCGCCCATGATGGGAACTCTAGCACAGCAGGAGGCCGCAAAACTCCGGTGTTTCGTACAAACATTGGAAGGGCCCATGTTTTTCTGGTATATCCAGCTACCCATTGGGTTAGTAATTGGATGGGAGGATCTTCATAGGAATTTTATTTACCATTTCAGTTCCACCACTTGAAAGATGAGAATTGAAGACCTCTTCAATTGAAATCAATGGCCTGACAAGCACGTTGCAAACTTTGTCGCCCAGTGGAAAGGCCTCACCTACTCCCTTAATATGCCGCTGACTCAGGAACAACTACTAAAAATTTGTGTGGGAAATTTAAAAATTGAATAGGTCCTCTATCTCATCACGTAGAAGTACCAAAGGGTATTTTAGGATTTCTCTTACAAAGCCTAGAATCTAGAGGAAGCCTTGTAATAGGCCAAGCAGGCATGTATGTTGCCTCCTATAGTTCCTACGTGAAGAGACACTAAGGCCAAGCCCACCATAGTAGCACAAGTGGAGGCCCCCAGATAGCTGGAGTTATTACTAGTGGAGCCACCTCCATAGCCTCATAGAGGCCTGCCACCTTAGGAACAACCTTCAACTCAACAACGCTCACCTTAGAATCAGCAGACGTGCTTCCACCACCTAGGTGAGATAATCAAGTTATGCCTCATCGACAGGCTCCTTCAGCCCCCTATTAGGACAAGGCTCCTAGAGACCCCTTCCTAGATAGAAGGAACTAGACCTTATCATTTAATGAGGCTCAAGTCCCCGGTTATTTTCAAAGTGCCTTGAAATAGGGAATTTAACAGTTGCTGGAATATAGGAGGCCTGAAGAGGAAGATCTCACTGATCACCCCAATTACTTACCCTATCACAAATCCTAGGTTATACCCTCAATCAGTGCTATGTGTTTAAATAATTGATCCAAGAACAAGTTGATAACAACATAGTTAGGTTAGGCCTACCCCAAACATAGTTGGCATGTGTATTCATACAGCCTGACAGTGATAGTGATGGCGAAGGTGGGTGGCAGCAGGTTCCCAACCGTGGGTTCCAAAAATATGATGACTGGATGGCTTATAAGGAAGTCGACAATGCTCATGGTATTATCTGTGCACGTCTAAATTGACCTGATCCTTCAAAATATGTCGCGTCACCCACAACCACTACTTCTAAGTCAACATCTCAGTCTTCCTCCTCCCAGAGGGGAAAGCATTGGCGACACAAGGGAAAATAAATCCCCCCACTGATGCTATCATCATCCCATACTCTCAACTATTTCTTGCCCTCAAAGTTGACGAATTCCCCCAAAATCCATCTAGTGATGGAGGATTCATCAAGTGACATCCAAGGGTATGCTTCAGTTAATACCATGGAGCTGGTAAACCCCTATATGGTTCCCGAAGATGAAGAGCACCAGACGGATCCTCCCAACATCCCCAGTCAACACCAGCATCGATGGAACCATGAATATATGAGTCAAAAAGATGATTTGGTTAGTGCTTCTAGCCAAATATATGCATGAAACTGAAACTAGGCAACATTCCCAACGTAGAGCTCAGCACGCACAACCTTATCATCTTATTTCACCAGATCTGCCTTCACTGTTATTTGTGATACTTGATTAGGAAGAGCCACCAAAATCGTGGTGCGATCATACACGTTCTATTTCAGACTGGCCTTAGTCATCTATCCCTTATCCCGTAGTCTCTCCACATGTTTCGACTGGTGAGAAACGAGAAATTCCCAACACCAGTCGGCCGCTGGTTCGGCCAAAAGGGCCCGTCATACCTCCTGTCACAAAATGACCTTCTGTTAGTAGAAGTTCCCGATTGGCACAGAAGTATGAAATTCTTAATAATATTTCCAGAAATTTTTCTAATCTAGTTATCCTTTATGATTTTATTATTTTAGAATATATGTGAAAAGACCTTACTGAGGCTTTAAGAAGCCCCTTCTAGTTCGAGACGGAGGTAGAAACTGTAGAAGCCTTCAATGCTGAGGCAGTCGAGCATGCTGAATGTCAGACCATTATCTATTTCTATGGAGAAGATGAAGGTTCTCCCATACAAGGGAGTATCCACCCACTGTACATCACTGGCCATTTCAACGGAGTGGAGGTTTGGCGATGTCTTGTTGACACAGGGTCAGGGATCAACCTCATCCTGACCTGGACACTCTGAAATATGGGGCTGTTCGAGGATGATCTAAGTCCCTCTGACATAAAAATTCAAGGTTATGGTAGGACAGAACAAACACCGGTTGGTAGGATCCTCCTGAAGACCTAGTTCAGTGGCCTAATTTCTAGCACCGAGTTCATGATTGTATCATAAGACACTGCTTATAATGCATTGATGGGTAGGCCATGGCTCTACTTACACGTGATGATCCCTTATTCGTATCCCCAACGCCTTAATTACCCCCTTAATGGTTCATTAGGCGTACTACAAGGTGATGAGTCTCCCTTTTACTCTATTGAAGCATGATACCTAGATGACTACTATTACAATAGCAAGGAAAAGCAGATTTATGCTAAAGAGGTTGAACATGCTATGGCTGCTACTGACCCATAGAAAAACCTGGATGATGCCTACATTTTTCCGATCCACCAATTGGAGGCCATGACCCCAGACTTGGGGAAATGATTTTTTTGTTTTGGAATGAGAGAGAAGAACATTCCCATGTCTAAAGTACACTGTCAGATCACCTTGTATTTATATACAAATTAGTCTTTGGTGATCCCAGAGCCCCCTACCCCCATTAGGTATTGGGATGTTCACCCCATGGAAATAAAAATACGTCATACATGCTTGTTTCACAGGGCTAGGATAAATTGGATCAAGATGATGCACCATTATTTCTTTGATATTATCAAGCATGTCCCCTTGGGTCAAAGGCCAGATGGTATTGATTCGAAAATTGTTATCACTATGGTCTCGAAAATACAGGAGCTCCCCAATGTGGTGTCTGCTGTAGCTCAGGATGACACCAATGTCCCATCAGGATCTTTCAACTATGAAGAATATCCTCCCACCAAGGATATCTACTTCGTGAATGAAGAAGAGGATTTATAGGATTCTCCTACCACATTTTAAGAGGGTGTACCCACCACGGCCGATGAATTGGTACATGTGAACCTCGGTAATGAGACAGATCTGAAACCCACATTGGTCAGTGCCACTATGCCTATCGAAGAGAAAACATGATACATGGACTTCATGAAGCAACATCATGTTATATTTTAATGTATTTATGGTGAGATTCTAGGACTAGACCCTCAAGTCTCTATCCACCGCCTCTGTTTTCCAACAAATCATCATGGGTTCAAAAAGCCTCCCAAAAGGATGCACCCTTCTCACGATGCCACGACCGAGGCTGAGGTTGATAATATCATCAGAGCCAACTTCTTCACGGAGTTATAGTGCCCTAGATAGTTGGATAACATTGTACCCATTAGAAATAGAAATGACCAGATTAGATTTTGCACCAACTTCCGAGATCTCATCTGTCACTGCCCGAAGGTTGGCTTTCACCTTCCTATGACGAAGCTGTTGATTTATTCCACTGCTGGGTTCCAGGTGCTCTCCTTTATGGATTGGTATTCTGAGTATAAAAAAATTCAAATAGACCCTACGTATGAAGAATATATAGACTTTAGAGCACCAAAATTTACTTTATGATACAAGGTAATTGCCTTCAGTCTAAAGAATGCAGGTTCCACCTATTAGCATTCCTTGCATCACATATTTAAGATGATCCTCATGACATTGGTGGAATTCTATGTAATTAATCTGGTGGTAAAATATTTCTAGTTCCAGGACCATATCAAAGATCTCAAGAAAGTGTTCAGCTTCCTTCGATTCCACTATTTGAAGATGAACCCATTGAAGTCCACCTTCGGGGTCACCTCCAGAAATTTTCTCAGCTTCGTTTTCAGATATAGAGGCATCAAGATCATTCCGTAGAAGATCAAGTCCATCAACCAGATGTCTTCTCTGAGAAACATTTGGGAGATTTGAATATTTCAAGGCCACTTAGCCTATATACGCCAATTCATCTCAAACCTAGCTATAAAGTGTAATACCTTTTCCCAACTCTTGAAGAAAGGTTCCAATTATCAGTGGGATGAGGAGTGTGAGATTGATTTTGAGGAAATCATGCAGTACCTATTACAACCTCCGGTCCTGATGCCACCCATTTTCGGAAAGCTTCTGGTCCTTTATGTGACCACTCTAAAACGATCTCTTGGTTCCCTTATCGACCAAAAAAACAACAAGGGAACGAAGAACAGTTTATACTATATCATCCACGTGTTTCTAGATACAGAGACCAGATAGTCTTCTGTTAAGAAGAGTTTACTTGTGCTAGTGTTTTCAGTGCCTAAATTGTGACATTACTTGTAGTACCATGAGATACAACTAGTGTTCTGAGTGGATCTGCTGAATTACATTCTAAACCACCCCATGTTGACAGGCTGTCTAGATCGGTGGGTAGTGATCCTCCAACATTTTGACATCAATTTTGTTATCCAGTAGGCCATCAAGGGAAAGACATTGGCAGACTTCATTGTCTCCCATCCATCTCACACAAACCAGTCTTTGGATATTGATTTTCCAGATGAGGAAATCCTCTCAATAGATCAATCCATTCTGTATTGGAAAATACACTTTTATGGTGCTTCCCAAAGCCCTACTAAAAGAAGAATCAATGATTACTAACTCAACATAGTGGGATTGGGTATTGTCTTCATCACGCCAGCACAAGCTATTCTTCCATATTCATTCTTGTTGTCAGAAGACAGTACCAATAATGAGGCAGAGTACTAGGATCTCATTACTGGTCTTGATATGGACCTCGAGATTTACATTACCCACTTACATGTGAAAGGGGAATCCAAAATAGTCATTAATAAGATCAACATTGACTACGTCATCAGGAAGTCAGAGATCATACCACTGTTAGAATGTACCCACTAGCTGGTGGCCCAGTTCTCATCTAGGCCAGAAGTTACTCATGTCCCTCAGTCCTAGAACGGTCGAGACGACACCTTGGCCAGCTTGGCCGCATCTATTGTAGAGCCTGGTTAAGATGATTTTATTATCCATGTGGATCATCAGAGATTCATCATTCCTGTTACTCCATATGACGATGATAGCCCATAGGTAAGCCACCTTACCACTGGTACCTTCACATCAGGTCCCCCAGGTCCCCCTAACGTAGTGTTGGAAGTAACTTCGGACTGAAGGACCCCCTTTATCGAGTATATCCATCATGTTAATCTCCATAAAGATCGAGATGATCATGAGATATTCCGATGGTTCACATTGAATTCCACCCTCCAGAGTGGTCTCAGTATTGAGAAGATCCTTTATAGATGCAGGTTTTATGGGGTTCTAATCCGTTGCATTCAAAGAGGTGATATTTATCATATCATGTAGAAGGTTCATGCTGGTTCCTGTATGGCTCATTAAACAAGGTCGAATATCTCTCACCAGATCCAGATATTGGGATATTTTTTGCTCACCATGATCCGTGACTTTATTGAGTTTTCCAAGAGGTTCTATGCGTGCCAAATCCATGCTAATTTTGTGCATCAGTCACCAGAACCTCTCCACACAACCAAGTACTCTTGGCACTTTGCAGTATGGTGACTCGATGTCATGGGACCCTATCCATCGACAACATCTCGCCAGTGCAGGTTCATCATGACCACTACATATTTCTTTTCCATGTGGGTAGAATAAGTTTCACTCAAGGAGGTCAAGGTCCATTCTATTTTTGAATTTGTGAGCTCTAATATCATCTAATAATTTGGAGTCCCTCATGTATTCCTCACTAATAACAACACCAAATTCCTAGAAGTCGAACTGAAGAAGTTGTATGACAAGTAAAACATCCATTATAACTATACATCCTGCTATCATGTGCAAGAAAATGGGAAGATTGAGGCATTCAACAAAACCCTCTCTAATATTTTGTAGAAGATGGTTGGTCAGAACAAGAGGAGTTGGCCGGATAAAATCCCCAACTCCCTCTAGTATTATCGGACAATGACTCATAATTCCACTCAAGTGACCCCATATTCCCTGGTGTATGGAACATTGATAGTCCTGCCCATTGTGATTCAGTTTCCTTCATTACGCACAACTTTCTATGATCTAAAGACACCAGATAAAGTAGTTTAAATCATTATGGCTGAATTTGAATCACTTGATGAGAGTAGGATCTGTGCTCTGCACACTCTGGAGGGGAACCCGAACAAGATAGCCAGATCTTTCAATAATAAAGTTCACCTCCACTCTTTCTTACAAGGTTACATGGTGTTGGTACTGAGAATGCCGATGATACCCGACAGGAAGCCACCGAAGTTGGAGCCCAAATAGGAAGGACCTTACATCATTCACTAGGTTTACCCCAATGGCTTGTACTCCATAGTTACCATGAATGTTGAATGTATTACTCCTCCCAACAATGCTAAATTCCTCAAGTAGTATTTTTCTTGAATAGTACCACATGACTCTAAACTATCTCGTCTTCACCATATGAAGTTAAAATGAATGATCCGTCCTTGATAAAGGACGTAAAACTACCATCACTTGTCCCACATGATAATAAAATGAAAAATGGTCCGAGCTCTATGACCTTAAACTAAGATCTCCCTATATCCTCCCCGTATGATGATAAACTACAAAACATCTCAATAACTACATATGTCTTGATTCCTATCCTCATGGGATATGTAGGAATGCTCGGATTCTTCATCTTAAAGTCCAACTCCCAAATTCTTCTATTTTACTGCCCCTGGGTATAATTATCTTGTAGGATCGCACACAGTGTAGTGTAGAATTCTTTGGCCCCATTTGTGATGGGTTTATAATGATCACACCATGTTCCCCTCCCATTCTTCTATCCTCCCACGTCCTCACCACATGATGTTAAACTGCATGTCACTTTCAGAACTATGTATGGATTGATTCCTACCCCCACCGGATACGTAGGAATGCCCAAAAATTTTATCCATAGGCCCATACCTAAAATCCAAGATCTCCCCTTGGGTCCAGCCTCTTGGCCCAAATGTTTCTCAAAAATGAATGGTGTGGTGAGGGCCTTGTTTGCCTTTATTTATGTTAGGTTTATCTTGACCACACCATGTATCCGCTTCCTTGGATATATCCACCTCTTTCGTCTTTATAACATGATGTTAAACTGCATGAGCATATTCACGCTTCACATGTCCCATTTATTTAGGTATCCATCAAAATTCAAATTCGGGGGGACCCCCAAATAGTACAGATTCTCAAACTTATGGATCACACACCATTTCGGGCCAATATCCTGGAGGGTCTTGGACAACACTTTGATACAAGTCTCGTGTTTCAACTATGGTCAGCAGCCGATGCTCATTTGTTGTTCTCATGTCAGGTCACACGATATGGATGCTGTGTTTCGAACACAGTCAATATCCATCATCCATCATTATAAACACCCCTATATGTATTTAATATTGGGTGCAATGATTCATTTTTTCTTTATATCACTTTGAACATTAGTGTGCCTCGAGCAGGAATGTGGTTTGGTTGGGATCGAACCCTCTTGATCTCTTTTCTTCATTGTCAAACCCTTATATGTTGTAGAGAACTTGATCACGTTCCTTGTTTCCCACTCCGATCATTATTCACATGGGCTTATGAGCTTTGGTAAGGAAATACCCACATAAAAATCCACATGATTACGGTCCAAGCCCTATGTCCTTAAACTAAGATCGCGCCATCCTCACCACACAACATTAAACTGAAAATTGGTTGGGAACTTTCATATGTGGCTCAGCCTCATGTCCCTCTACATTTCTAGACCCCTAGACCAAGTTCTCAATTAGGATTGTGTAGTGTGGTATGAACTCTATTTCCTCATTCACGTTAGGCTATTTTTTCCACACCACAGACATCCCATTTGATACACCCTCCTTCATAAAACATCCTTACCATAAGATATTAGGCTGCTTGGGTACCACCACTCTTTATTCATCCCATAATTTGGGTTTTGATCATATTTACCATCCAAAAGGACCCCAAAAAGACATGGATGATAGGCCTTAGGGCTCTCATACCATCTCGGTCCAACATCCCCAAGGATTTTGAACGACAATTTGACACAAGTCTCGCGTTGCGAATGTGGTCAACAATCGATGCTTTATTGTTTGTTCTTTCCTAGGTTACTAGAGGGATAATGTGTTGTGAACATGTTCATAAGTTATCCTTAATCATTATTGTCATTTTTCGGTCTCCCAAGTGATAGAAACAGTGATTCACCCTTGCCGCCCATCTGTCTCATGCACATGACATTAAAATGGGAATCTACGGTCTGAGATCTATGATTATAAATGAAGATCTACCACATCTTTTTATCATGATTCTAAACTACACAACATATTGAGAACTACACATGGATTGATTTCCATCCTCATGGGATATGTAGGAATTCCCAAACATTTCATTTTTGGGTCTAGCCTGGGTTCATCTATTCCTTTATTAGGCCACTTGACCTGAGTTCTCTCCAGGAATTATGAATGGTGTGGCGTATATGGGATTATGTACTCATTCACATCAAGTCATGCTCCACACCATGCACATTCCTCTTTGAGATTCCCATTCCCTACATCCTCACCACATGACGTTAAACTGAATGACCCTTTCAGAACTACGTATGGCTTGATTTCCATCCTCATGTGATACATATAAATGCCTAGACATTTTTTCTATGGGCTCATCCTTATTTCTTAGAAACCTCATCTTCCTTATGGCCCCTTTTCCTAAGTTCTCTAGGAGGGGGTATGTGATGTGGAATGGATTTATGTCCTCATTCATGTTGTATTTTCAATAGTCACACTATGTACCTCCCTCTTGAGAGCTCTCCATCCCCCTGTCCTCCACTAATCTTCTCGAGTTATTTGCTCTCAAATTGGGCCCCTCGACCCTCTTTAGAAATTCACCAACGTGCCTAGGAGCACTATGGTTTAAGACATAGAGTGTTGGATACTACATAAACATGTTTTCACCCATTTCCATGCTTTACGTTTCCCTTTATTTTGGTCTTCATCATCTTTCACATTCGAAAGGACCCCCAAACGACATGGATGCAAGGATTTAGTGCTCTCCTACCATCTCGGTCCAACTTCCCCAAGGACTTTGAATGATAATTTGGCACAAGTCCCGCATTAAAAATATGGTCAGTAGTCTATTCTCAATTGTTTGTTCCCATTTTAGGTCACATGATATGGATGTTGTGCTTCGAACACGGTCAAAAGTTATCCTCCATCGTTACGCTACCTCCATTAAGCCCTAAATATTGGTTTCATGATTCAAATCCTTTTACAATACACCATGTCCAAGTGAAATTTTAATACTATTGGTACTATCCCTTAGTGTGATTTTGCACGTTAAGAGAATGAATCCACAGTGTGGTGTTATCTGAGGCTCTATGCCATTTCCCCTTCTCTGTGTTCCATGTGTCATGAAGACCTTCTTGACCCTTGTTTCCCACATCGAATGTGGATCACATAGACTTATGGATTTGGTTAAGGTTATACCCAATTGGAAGAGTATCACTTCTTTTGGTATAATATCTATGACCATAAACAAAGATCTTCCCTCATCCATATCGCATGACGTTAAACTGCATGAATCTTTTCAGAAGTATGTACGACTTGATTCCCATCCTTACGGGATATGTAGGAATGCCCTAACACTTTGTATAGGGCCCATCCAAAAATTTTCCATCTTCGGTCTCTTGACCTTAGATTTTCCCCAGGATTATGTGGTGTGGTATGGAATACTTTGGTCCTCATTCACGTTGGGTCTAAAATGGCTACACCGCGTACTATCCCCTTTAGGATCTCACCTTTCACTGTCCATCGTATTGTATGATGTTAAAATATGTGTCTATAATCTTCATTGGCATGATGTAAAACTGCATGAAACTCTAAGTTCTCGCCAAAGAGATCCTTTTAGGAAATGAGTACGATCCCTGATCGGACCGATGCACTCACCTAATGTGTTTTCATAATGGTGGCGTAATTTTAAGAGTGTTGGACTCCATCTGAACAACCCACCACTCCACCTTCCACGCTTTGTGTGACCTTTATATAGAACCTAATCCTCTTTCAAGTCTAAAGGAACCTAAAAATAGTGTGGATACTCAGCCTATGGCTTGCCTACTATCCTGGGACAACATTTCCGAAGACTATGGATGACATTTTGAGTCAGGCCCCGTGATTCGAACATGGTCAGCGGTCGACCCTCATTTTTTGTCCCCACTTCAGGATAACATAATAGGTATACTTCTTTTTGAACACAATCAACAGTGATCCTCTATTGTCATGATACCCCTATAGTGTTCTAAATTTTGTGTATCGTGATTCACACTTTCCACTTCTCTCAGTTTGGATCGATTCCAACGCCCTGGACGTTATCACACTGATGCACCAGAGCACATTGGGAAACCAACAATTAGATGGTTTTTGAGGACCCTATTCCCTGGTCAAGGCTCCCTTTACCATTTCAAAAAATCTTTGAAATCATCCATACCCTAATATTTTGAAGTTCAACCAACGTTCTCATACACAAAGTGAACAATTACGTAGTCTTCTCTTGTTTCTCACACCAGGAATGACCCATGTGAGCATAGGGATAGGTTCATAATTACATCATAGTTATGGTCGGAATGAATTAAAATAAAAAAGCAAGAAAATAATCATTCCATGCACGTAGTTTGAAATAAAAAAATGGAGATAGGTTTATGAGTCCGGCCAAAATAGGTCCCTTTGGGATTAACCCCTTTTATGGATTGCTCCAATGCTGCCACCTTTTGGATCGTAGCCTTCAGGGCTACCTCCCACCCCCTAATATCCCTCTATTAATCTGTGGTTATAGATCATAACTCATTATCTCTTTACTACACTCATGCCTTCTCATCTTGGAGCTTAATCATTTTGTGACTCGCTTGCACTACCTACTCTTGGGCATCCTTCAGTTGGGCACTCAACTGTTCAATGAGGTCAGCATGGATTGTGATAAATTCCGCTCTTGAATTTTCTTTCTCTTCAAGGCATCATACTTCTTGATCATCCTTAAGGAAATTATAGGTATTATCTGACTCCTTCTAGAACTGGGAAATATCGGAGAATTGGGTACCCTCCAATAGTTTTTTATCCATATAATCACAAATCATTATATGAAGATGGTGAGCATCCACCCCTCCAGCACAAAGAAAGTGTATCCAAGTGCGAAGTGAACCCATCCCGCTCATCCATTCCACCTATGACTGACTGAGAAATCATTTTATGCACTTCCATTCCTTGTTCCACGTCATATGACTCTCCTCAATCGCGTCTGGATTAGAGTCATCCATCTCCATATGATCTGTAGGCCTGTACTCAAGGAAGGTCTCCAGGAGTTCAACGGTAGGTTCCTCTTCTATAATTCTCTCTTCCTCAGCAATCTCACCCTCAAAAGCCTAGAACTACACCCTGAAAACATTATCAACCATGATTGCAGCTTCTAGATCACCAAGTACTAGGGCGGGGCCAAATTGAATAGTTGGCTCTACGAGAGCTGGTGAAATCACTAGTGGGGCTGTTGCAGATGTTTCAGACTCAATGACTTACTGAGCCCCCACCCTTATGATCACTGCATTGGGAATCAATATCTTGGTCAGCCAGGTTTACCAATAAAAGATGAGCGCCAATGAAGGTAAAGACTTACAAGAGTTGAGTGTGGAAGTATCCAGCGCCTACATCATGATGGGAGACACTACCACAAAAGATTCCTCATCACTTGTTAGCTCGATCACTAGCACCATCTCCTTATGAATGACATGAATAGTGTGAAAATATAAGGCCTCAATTTCGTCCCTTCCTTCTGGTTCATCGCTTCCCACTCCAAACATGGATGGTTCCCTGCCTTTCTCAGTTCTGAATGTAGGATTATGAGGATATTCCCTCATGTCCATGTGTACATATCTATCCTTTACAGAGAAGGATTCCTAGCTACCATCATCAATGCGCTCCTAAATAGGATAGATTTTGGTCAATAGATTTGAATTGTGAAAAGAGAAAGGCTAGTGGAGACAAGAGTTAAAAACTCACATCGAGATGTTCATCCAATTTTTCATTATAGCCATCAATTTCACCACTCTCACATGGGATTCCCTGGAGAGTGGATGTTTTTGAGAGTCCTTCACCTCTGGGACCTTCAACTTATTCCTCCTCTTCTTCCCTTCCTTTACATCTTCTTCATATTCTTCCTACTCTTCCCCTTCATCTTCTTTTTACTCTTCATCTTCATCCTCATATGGAAACTTTTCTAGGTCATGTTCCTAACCAATAATCACTTTCACCTGAATATGTGGATCTTCATACCTCCATCGCTGGTAGGATTACATATCCATGGTTTTCAAGTATTCATGTGGGCAATGAAATTTTACCCTATCCACCACCTGGATGTGCCCTATGTCTGGAAAGTAGAGCCTGGTACACACCAGTCTCCGCCACAGCTCTTCGGTGGACATATATTGTCATAGAGTTTGCCAGGAATACCATAGAGATGGGAAGATAACATTTTCAGTCAACTTTAGGATACGCCTTAGCTACTTCCTAGGAAGTTCCCTAGTTGGCCCATGAGGCTGCCCGCAGGACCACCCCTCCTCAGAAGGTGGAGGCACGTTCTCAGCTTGCGATGCTCCCACTGATAAAGTTCTATCTTGTGTTATTATAACCACCTATCCTATTATTTGTCTCACCTCCCCAGAAGCACCTCATCCACCTCCTCACTCTCTGTAATCCACACTAGCCACCTTGATTTGCTGGATGCGCTTCCATATAATTGCCTTGGGGTATATTTTTGACCAATGGTCAGCATACTCTGTTGATAGGCCAACACTGACATCGGTAGGGGGGGGGGGGTGATGACTTCACCCAAGCCTGCACTTGTGAACATGAGCCATAGTTAGAGAAAAGTGAAAGGATTTATCTCTTCTCGAACCTTTGTGTATAATTTATTTGGCATCCACAGCATGCACTCAAAATGATTGACAAACTTGGTTAGCACATACGGTTCATAGAATATTTTTCCATTGATTTAGGCTACCAAGACACCGCCCCTGATGCTTTTCAGGTACACCCTCTACTCCAATGACCCCCACCCATCATCTACCATCTGACCAACTGGGTTTCGGAATAGATGAAAGTCGAAATTGGTATGGCTGCTGCTATTGAGCTTGATCCCTTCCTCTCTAAGCGTCAGTGGGCAGATTTCCGCAATGTTCAAGAGGTATGGTCATAGACCATCACCCGAAGGGAAAATACTATTTGGGAATTCATACCCACTGAAGTGAGATGTGACCCATTCTTGAAGGATTTAGAACATCCCACATATCCTTCTAGGTGTACTTCTCCTCGAGATGCGCCCCAAAATGCAATATAGCCTGACCAGTATGAGCACCCCCAGATTAATCTTTTTCTTCACTTTCATGATCCCGACCATTACTAGAATTCCTGGGAAGACCCCCATCATTGTGTCCCTCCCTAGAAGAAACCACCTACTCAAGAATGTAGCAAGGAACCTAACATATCATACATTCGGGTCCCAAATTTAATTTATACCGAAGCCCTAAGATTGGTACTCACCTGTTTCTAGGACCATCCAGTATAATCCCACCTCCCCCCTATGTGATGTGTTTGGGCACTAATTTACTCAGCCTGGCATCTTCACCACCTTGTCCTGCATCAAAAATACACTGAACCACCCCGAATAAGATATATCCTTTAGGATGTACTTGATCTGCAGCTTCTCCTTAGCCAGCTCCAACAGATGCCACATTAGAATAGGGGGGTGGACATCCTTTCCCCCCAGATGTTCTCTATTGAGAGGAACTCTTCATATTGGTACCACTCCAAGGGGATTCCACCAATACAATGGACATCCCAAAAATTGATACCTACCTCCCCGTGGTGAAGTTGGAAGGTGTTGGTATCGAGAGACCACCAACTGAGCAGCTCCAGTACCAGGTCTTGCTGACGGTAGAAGTGAAACTGCGATGTCCAAACATCTTTAAAAATCTTGATAGACCACAGCTCTACCCCAAACTCCTCACATGTCTTGTGTACCCAGTACAACCATGCCCAT
Organism: Viscum album; assembly: GCA_963277665.1. Classification (NCBI taxonomy): domain Eukaryota; kingdom Viridiplantae; phylum Streptophyta; class Magnoliopsida; order Santalales; family Viscaceae; genus Viscum; species Viscum album. The sequence continues at coordinate 402,884,161 of OY728126.1, forward strand.
TATCTCATGAAATTACCCCTGGACCTAAATTCCCATTCTTTCCATCCCTTTATCTCATTGGTAATGCTGCTTTTGAAAGTGCTCACATAATGAGTTGGAGATTCCTCAGGAACTGGATCACTTCCTACAATAGTATTAGTCTTCGGATTTAGGATGTATATGGATGTGTTCTATGTTTCCTTGGAAGGATGACTATTTTTTGTCATGTTGAACTATATAAGACTATCCTCATGTGTTACCCATGACCACGACGTATCGGTTTAAAATCTTGGCATAAGTACCTCCTTCAAAATGCCAAAGTTCTATATTGATAGACTTTCACTCAGGTTGTAATCCTTTTGATCTTTCATCATCATTCCAAAAATCATTTTATCATCAGACACAACCCTTATCTCATGAAAAATCTGAGGGTTCATGATCATCTGAGTCCCCCTTACAGCTGTGGTGGCCTCCCTCTCAGCGTCGGTCTATTGAGAATCCATTTTCATTGGGTTTTCAAAAATTCAAAGGGATGTGTGTGAAAGAAAAGGGGGCCGACACACAAGAAAACATGTTGCGCACAAGAATACTGCTAGACCGGGTGCGCGTAAGAAGGAATGACAATGCAAAAGAGCCCGAGAGTGCGCGTAAAACTCATATCAGCTATGAGAACTTACATGCAGGTATGGACCTCTTTTTCACAGGAGAGAAAAAGTGCATTTTATATGGAAAAATAAAATTTGGGAACAAGGGGGGAACTAAGTGTATTTATAGGAACATACCGACCCTTTCATGCACACAGAACTAGTTTGCACACCAAAGGGGCATTTTTTCATGCACTGATAGTGAGCTACACTGATTTTCGGGGTGAACCTCATAATATGACCTGTGGGTCCCCCTTTATCTCTAATTCTGAGGGGGGAATTTTTTGATTCCAAATTTTGGATAGGGCCTTTAACGAGCATTGTTAAGGAAACCAAAGTCTTTTTGAGAATCCACAAACAATTATGCAATTCCAAATGGAGTTGCACGTGAGAATTAAAGGGTACGCGCAAGATGACCATATCCATAAAAACCCTTGCACACCCAATGCAACGTCAAAGGGAGATTTCCATGGAGACCATCAAAAAACACGCTAAGGGAATGGTGAGAAGGAACGAAGCCCAGCATGCAAGATTCCCTTAGGTCCACAACCCCTTCTGTGCCCAATGTAGCGTCAAACAACCTCTTACACACCGCTCCTCTTGCACACTGCTGCTGAAGTTTTTATCAATAAATAAAAGAGTAACCCCCACCCTTCTAGGATGGTTATGAAAGAAGAACCGATCCTCTACTGTGCAAAAGACACCACTTCCATGATTGTGTGAAAAACACCATGACCTCTAGGTATTGGATCTTTTGTGACAGGTCTTCTAGGGGTCCTCCTTTGGGTGGGCCCACTTGGACTTGATCCTCATCAATTTCCTTTTACTCTAAGGAATTTTCTCACAAAATATTCCTCTTGAACACAATAGTCTCCTTGTATCATGACAATATTGCGTGCATCTACTCATTTTGCGTGCAACTACCCCATCTTACGTGTAGCCTCTCATCTTGTGCACTCCCCTCCTATGCTCCATGTGTTTTCCTCACCCTAAGGCACCATTTCTGAGCCCCTCTTATGCTCGCCACCCTTGTCATGCACATGATTTTCCCATATGGCCCTTCAGGTTTGTACGATGTGATTTCAAGGTCCCTTGGGCGGTGCTTCATATTGTGTTGATTAGACTCATGATTCTTTGCATAGGCATTCTAACAACTATTTCTTCTTTTCATATCCATGCTAACATGAGCCCCTCAACAGATCACTTTATAACCCCGTATCCACATGGAATTTCCAGTGCTTCCCCTACACCAAGAGATAAAGTGTGCTAGTTATGTAAGTCCTAGGGGTGATGCATGAATCCTCATATTCCAAGATATATGACATTAAAATTCCAAGAACCATCATCCTCAGCACATTACATTAAATTGTGGCCTCTACCCATGTAATATTATAAGGAACCGACCATATTACATAGATAAATCTTGAATTTAGTCAAGAAAACACTTCCTTTTACATTTAAGATATTTTAAAGTTTAGATCTTTAGAGAATTAGGACAGTATATTCATGACATTACACATTATTAGAGAGTGGATACCATAAAAACAGTTTCCATTTTATTCAAAACATAAAACATTAAAACTTAAAACAAGACTCCTTGAAAATTATTCAACATTTAACGTGTCTTAATTCCTTGTATTACACATCCATTAACCTATGAAAAATTATTTAAAAACTAGGGATGAGAACAAAAGCTAAGTAAGGGATGGAAAAGAAGGAAAAATCACATTAGTCCATGAATACTCACAACGTATGAAAACATTTTCAAAAGACAAGATTTTCACCCATATATACTTACTTCTTGTAACATGATATTTAAACAAGATCCACAAAAACATGAGAACATAAATATAATCATAAAGGTATCTTGGGGAATTACTTACAAAATCTTGTAACCATCTTGGCTACCTTAAAATTTGTAACGCTCATGGCTACCTTACTTTGTGTAACCATCCCAGTTACACTTGGAGTAACCATACGACCGACCTCCAAATTACTCATAACCAATGCATTGGAGGGAGATATAGGTCCCACTATTCATCATAAATAATTCCCAAGAACCAAAACATAATCATAAAACATGAATAATTCCATAAAAACAATACTTTGGAATTTCGTAAAACCAAATTTAAAAAAAGGATTTTTAAAGAAAATCCCCTTATAAATATCATAAAATTGAAGAGAGAATTAATAGAGTGGATGGAGTATGTATATATATTGTAAATAAACTTAATAAAACATAATATAAATATAACTCATCACACAAACAATTTAAATAGCACATAAATAATGAAGTAGAAGGTTAACCCAAAGAATAGAAATCGGGTTAAGAATTCCCTTACCTTGGGTTTGTCTTACTTAAAAATTGTTTAAACCTCCTATATAATGGTTAAAAGAGTGTTATTAATATTTTTAAAAAAACATTTTCATGTTTATAACATCTTATATGATGATTTGATAACATAATTTCACCCTTAATTGTTAGTATTTTTCCCTTTTCACTGTTTTTGGGTGAGTTCTTAATATGATTTCCCTGATTGGTTCATGATGGAAATTCTTGTAGATTGGAAGTGAAAATCTAGAATTGGAATGGAGTAGTATTTTAATATAACCAGTAACATAAATTATTCCATTTATCATTTTGAATTATTACAGGGGGATGATTCATAAGTTAGAACATTAATGATGTTCGTTTAGATCCTTTTAGTGGTTCTTTGATAATAACAACTTCGTTTTGTCTTATAAATTAGAACCATGAGTACAAAAGAATTATAGAACCATGGGTGAGTAATAAAACATATATTATAAACTGGTTCAACCATATAAATGGTTTCATGAAAAGACTTGAAAGAATTAATAGATTTTGAAATCACATCGTCCACGATGTCAGTAATTCGACACAAACGGACAATGTTTTTATTCTTTAAATAAGCGGGATAGGAGAAGAATAATGATGAGTAATTTTTCATAAACATGATAAAATACAAATTATACATTATTACTGGAGATTTAATGCCTCTTGGGTAAGTAGATATGAAGAAAGAATATGGAAGGAACTCAAAATAAAAGAAAAAGTGAGAAATCTCTTACAAAAATTCGGTAGCCTAACAGCTACACAACATGGTTTTAGAAAATATTAAAAAGAGAGGGGACAAGGGTCACCCATACAGAAATGATTCATGATATATAGAAGATCAATAATAAGAAGGAAATAATAACATGGTATGGAAACTTGAAAATTATGCCACATAAAAGAGAACTTGAATAGAAAAAGAAGAAAAATGAGAATTTTCTTACCTTGTAGAGTAACCCTTAGAACTTCAAGGTTGGGACCTTGGGAGATTGAGGAAGCCTTGGGAGGACTAATATTAAGGTAAGGAGGCCAGATCTTCGTTTAAGAGAAATTGGGAATGAAGTTAATGGAGGAATTGGTTGGTATTTATAAGGAAAGTAAGGGAATATTTTAATAATTTTCAAGGGACACCTTATGAGTGGTATTTGAAAAACCATGGGCTTGCCCATGGTATTTTCCCATGGTATAAGCCACTTGGTACAACTCACATATTTTTTAACTATACACAGGTTGACCAAAATTATTACATCATTATTATATCATTAATGATGTCATTAATACACTGAAATTAAAAACTGTATTTTTTACTATTCACCGAAAAATCATCCGTTTTAGAAAAATTCCCAAAATTCACCCTAACCATTTATCGACGTGTAGATTTCAAAAATGAAGTCCATTTTTTTAAAATAATTTTATAAATATTATTAATTTAATTTATAAATAAAATCATACTTAATTAAAAAACTAACAATTCTAATTCTGTAACTACTTCTATATTATAATGAAAAAATTAACCTAGATTCTATTATCTTAAAGCCTTAATAAAATAAATTAATAATAAAATTTACTATTCATTAGGGTCATGTTACTATTCATAAGGGTATGTTACTATTTACAAAAAAAACAAGTTGGTTCCAATAGACTCCAAATAACATACTGAACACAATTGTAGATGACATTTTCTTGAAATTAAAAACATAGAAGTGGAAAAATTATGTTAAAAGGCTAGTTATAAATATCTACTTAAAACAAATTTCCATGAATTTATTTTTATTTTTAGAAAAACTTGGGGTGTTACATTATCCTCACCTTCTTGAAATTGCATCCTCACAATTTTATTTACTTATTAAACAACTGAGGGTACTTTTCCCTCATAGCATTTTCAGACTCCCATGTTGCTTCTTCAACCATGTGGTTTCTCCACAAAACCGTTACCTGGTGGATTACCTTCTTCATCAAAACATGTTCCCTTCGATCAAGAATCTAAACTGGTTTCTCTTCATAAGAAATGTTCTCTTCTAGCTGAACTTCTTTTGGGCTCAAGACATGTGATGAATCTGGAACATACTTTCTCAACATCAAAACATGAAAAACATTGTGTACCTGAAACAAACTTGGAGGCAAAGCTAAGCGGTATGCAACTGTTCTAACTTTCTCCAAGATTTTAAAAGGACTGATGAACCATGGACTTATCTTTCCTTTCTTACCGAAATGCATCACACTTTTCCAAGGAGAGACTTTAAGGAAAACATGGTCACCTACCTCGAAAAAGAAGTCTTTCCTTCTATTATCTGCATAACTTTTCTGCCTGCTCTGAGCTATCCTCATGTGCTACTGAATTATCCTCACTTTCTCAGCCACTTGTTCAACTAATTATGGCCCCATAAACTTTCTTTCACTGACTTCATCCCAAAACCCTGGAGTCTGCATCGCTTTCCATACAAGGCCTCAAAAGGTGCCATCTGAATACTGGAATGAAAACTATTATTATAAGAAAACTCAACTAATGAAAGATGCTGATCCCAAATTCCCTGATAGTCCATTGAACAAGATCAAAGCATATTCTCTAGAGTTTGAATCATTCATTCTGACTTCCCATATGATTGAGGCTAAAAAGCTGCACTAAAATTTAACTCTACTCCCAATGAATTCTGAAGTCCCTTCCAAAAGTTAGAAGTGAACCTGGGATATCGGTCAGATACAATGGAAATAGGAACTCCATGTAACCTGAAAATCTACTTGAGGTACAATCAAGAAATATTATCCAAATAAATTGTATCTTTAATATAAATAAAATGTGTAGACTTTGTAAGCCGATCAATAATAACCCAAATCGCATTGTTACCTCGAAAAGTATTTGGTAGTCCCACCACAAAGTACATGGATACATTCTCCCATTTCCACTCTGGCACTAGAAAAGGATGAAGCATCCTCTTCAGTAACTGTTTCTCTTCTTTAACCTATTGACATGTCAAATATTTCATGGCAAAATCAGCAATATCTCTTTTAATTCCATCCCACCAATAATACCCTCTAAGGTCTCTGTACATCTTAGTACTGTCAGGATGAACAAAAAATGGAAAACTATGAGCTTCACGCAACAATTCTTTCTTCAACTGGGAATCACAAGGCACACACAAACTTTTTCCAAATCTTAAAAAACAATCTTTATCAAGATTAAATTCTGACAACTTACCCATTTTAACCAATTCTACCTTCTTCTGTAGCTCATGGTATTCCTTCTGTGCTTGCTTAATTCTGTCTGACAATGAAGACTGCACTGAAACCTGAAACAAAATAGATTTATTCCCTGCACCAAAAACTTCTAATCCAAAATTCATCAAATCATTAATCAAGGGATCATGTTACAAACATAGCATGGTTAATGATGCATGATGTTTCCGACTTAAGGCATCCACTACTTTGTTTGCTTTTCCAGGATGGTAATTGATCGTGCAGTCATAATCCTTTATCAGTTCTAGCCATCTTCTCTGCCTCATTCTTTATTCCTTCTAAGTGAATATATAATTTATACTTTTATGGTCGGTATATATTTGGCATTTGGTTCATTATAGATGATTCCTCCATATTTTCAAAGAAAAAACCGTAGCTTCCAATTCCAAATCATGTGTGGGATAATTTAGCTCATGAGGTTTAAGTTGTCTCGAAGCATAGGAAATTACCTGATAATTATACATCAAAACACAACCAAGTCCCTTCAAAGAAGAATCACTATAGATGAAAAACTCACCATTCCGGGAAGGTAAGGCCAAAACTGGAGCACTCACAAATCTCTTCTTCAGTTCCTGAAAACAAACATCACATTCCTCTGTCCAAAAAAATTTAACCCCTTTCCGTGTTAACTTAGTTATCGGGCTAGATAACCATGCAAAGTTCTTAACATATCGTCGGTAATAACTTGCTAAGCCTAGAAAACTATGAATCTCTGTAACATTTGTGGGTATTTTCCATTCATCAACTACTTTTGTTTTGGCAGGATCAACTGTTATTCCATCCTTATTTACAATGTTCCCAAGAAAAGAAATCCGTTGCAACCAAAAATCACACTTACAGAATTTTCCATATAGTTACTTTTCTTTTATTGTTTTTAAAACAACCCTTAGATGTTTTTCATGCTCCACTTTATTTTTATAAAATATGATAATGTCATCAATAAAAACAACCACATACTTATCCAAGAACTCATGAAATACTCTATTCATAAGATTCATGAGTACAATAGGTATATTAGTTAATCCAAATGGCATAACAACAAATTCATAATGAACATATCTAGTACAAAAATCTGTTTTCAGGATGCCATATTCCTTCACCTCCAGCTGATGGTATCCTGATCTCAAGTCAATCTTGGAAAAGTACTGAGCTCCCTGGAGCTAATCAAACAAGTTATCAATATGAGGAAAAGGTTACTTGTTTTTAACAGTGATGTTATTCAAATCTCTATAATCAATGTAAAGTCTCATGGAACCATCTTTCTTTTTAATAAATAAAACAAGAGCTCCCCATGGTGAAGTGCTAGAAAAAATGAAGACTTTTTCAAGCAAATTCTGCAACTGATTTTTCAATTGAAGAAGTTCTATTATATCCATATGATATGGGCATTTTGAAATTGGCTTAGAATCAGGAACTAAGTCAATTTTGAATTCGAATTCTCGATCAGGTATAACACCGGGTAACTCATCAGGAAAAACATCAAGGTATTCATTTACCACTGGCACATCATTAATTTGAATAGTTCCCTTGTTTTCAACAATATGAGAAAGATAAATTTCATTTCCATCTTTCAATAGTTTCTCAGCTTTTTGATATACTATCAATTGTATGGGTTTATTCTTGTATACAAACTAAAACTCTTTCTGAAAAACAACTTCTTTAGATCTATAGTCAATCTTAGCATGATAATCAGAAAGCCAGTCCATCCCCAAAATAACATCAAACTCGACTAAGGGTAAAACAAGAAGGTTTGAAGGTAGAGTCTTTCCACAGACCACAATAGAAAGATTCTTATAATTCCTCTTTTCTATAACATTTCCCATGGTGTTTTAACAACAAGTTCGGGTCTCATTTGTTGAGGTGATATTTCCAATTTACGAGAAAATTTCTCAGAGATGAAGGAATGTGTAGACCCCGTATCAAACAGAAATTTAGAAAAATCTGAGTGAACAAACAAAGTACCCGATACAACTTCATTAGATGGCCCGACATCTGCTGACGTAGTCACAAAGGATCTCACTACACCTTTCTGCTTGTAGTCTGGATTCTTTGCATCATTCAGATCTCTCTTTGGGTAGATGTTTTCATAGTGACCCATCTCACCACATTTAAAGCACTTTATATTTTTCTTATCAAGATTATTCTTAGGATCATTTTAATTGCATTCTCGGGCCATATGTCCAAACTTACCGCATTTATAACACTTCCCATTTTTTCTAAGACATTCCCTAGGGTGTTTCTTACCACACTTTTCACAAACTGGAAATTGGATTTTCTAACCATCATATTTCTTTAGTTGATTCTTATCCATTGCTTTCCAACATGACCTCTTCTTCTCTTTGTTGCCAAAATGCACATGATCATCAGCAAACTCTATCTGTACCCTCTTAGCACATCGGACCAGTTTCTCATAACTTTTGAATTCACGGGAGGCCAATGCCCTTCGATACCTTGGCTTCAATCTTGAGTAAAATCGGTTGATTTTTATATCAAGATCCAGAATAAGATTTGGAGCATACCTCGCCAGTCGGGTGAAGTTTGATTCATACATAGCCACTGAATCTTCCTCCTTCTGTTTCAATTCAAGTAATTGCTTCTCCATCCTATGTTGCACCACCTTAGGAAAATATTTTTCAAGGAAAAGAATTTTAAATTCAACCCACCCTAAGGCATCAAAATCTTCTCTACCCCTGACATTTCTTACCATTGACCACCATTGATCAGATTCTCCTTAAAAATGATAAATGGAAAGACTTACCTTTTGATTGTCTAAACATCACATAACATCCAATATTTTTTCAAGGGCTTTGATCCATCCTTCAGCTGCCACTGGGTCAGAAGATCCATTGAATGTAGGAGGATGTTGTCTCATAAAATGTTCCACCACTGTCATGTTCCATTGTGTTACCTCTATTGGTTCTATTTCATGGATTCCACCACCATTTATTTCCAGCGTTAGCTGTGCCATTACTGTCACAAACTTCTTAGTTCCAATCCCTACCATTCCGGGCTGTAGTTCCGGAAGGATGTCATTCTGTCGGTGCCTCTCCTCTTCAGCATCCTTGTTCCTTCTATGGACAACCATTCTGAACAAACATGTCATAGATAAAGAAACATGGTAATATTTAAATGCTATAACATTTCAAATTAAACATAGAGTGAAAATCATTTATGGTATTCTATTAACATCACCCTAACCCCTAAAGTTATCTAAACCATCCTCTGATACCAACTATAAGGACCCGACCTTATTACATACATAAATATTGAATTTAGACAAGAAAAAAATTCCTTTTACATTGAAGATATTTTCAAGTTTAGAGATTTAGAGAATTAGGAAAGTAAATTCATGACATTACACATTATTACAGAGTGGATACCATAAAAACAGTTTCCATTTTATTTAAAATATAAAACATTAAAACTTAAAACAATACTCCTTGATAATTATTCAACATTTAACGTGTCTTCCTTACTTGTATTACACATCCATTAACCTGTGAAAAATCATTTAAAAACTTGGGATGACCGCAAAATCTCAGTAAGGGATGGAAAAGAAGGAAAAATCACATTAGTCCATGAATACTCATAACGTATGAAAACATTTTCAAAAGACATGATTTTCACCCATATATACTTACTTCTTGTAACATGAGATTTAAACAAGATACACACAAACATGAGAACATAAATATAATCATAAAGGTATCTTGGGGAATTACTTACATAATCTTGTAACTATCTTGGCTACCTTAAAATTTGTAACCCTCACAACTACCTTACTTTGTGTAACCATCGCAGTTACACTTGGAGTAACCATACGGCCGACCTACAACTTACTCATACCCAATGAATTTGAGGGAGATATAGGTCCCACCCTTAATCATAAATAATTCACAATAACCAAAACATAATCATACAACATGAATAATTCCATAAAAACATTTCTTTGGAATTTCGTAAAACCAAATTAAAAGGAGGATTTTTAAAGAAAAGCCCCTTATAAATATCCTACAATTGAAGAGAGACTTAATAGAGTGGATGGAGTATGTATATATATTGTAAATACACTTAATAAAACATAATATAAACATAACCCATCACAAAAACAATTTAAATAGCACATAAATAATGAAGTAGAAAGTTAACCCAAAGAATAGAAATCGGGTTAAGAATTTATTTACCTTGGGTTTGTATTAATTAAAACTTGTTTAAACCTCCTGTATAATGGTTAAAATAGTGTTATTAATATTTTAAAAAAACATTTTCATGTTTATAACATCTTATATGATCATTTGATAACATCATTTCACCCTTAATTGTTAGTATTTTTCCCTTTGCACTGTTTTTGGGCAAGTTCTTAACATGATTTCCAGGATTGGTTCATGATGGACATTCATGTCGATTGGAAGTGAAACTCCAGAATTGGAATGGAGTAGTATTTTCATATAAATAGTAACATAAATTATTCCATTTATCATTTTGAATTCTTACATGATGATGATTCATAAGTTAGAACATTAATGATGTTCGTTTAGATCCTTTTAGTGGTTCTTTGATAATAACAACTTCGTTTTGTCTTATAAATCAGAACCATGAGTAAAAAAGAATTACAGAACCATGGGTGAGTCATAAAACATATATTATAACCTTTTTTAACCATATAAATGGTTTCATGACCAGACTTGAATGAATTAATGGATTTTTAAATCACATCGTCCACGATGTCGGTTTTTCGACACAAATGGACAATGTTTTTATTATTTAAATAAGTGGGAGAGGAGAAGAATAATTATGAGTAATTTTTCATAAACATGATAAAATCCAGATTATACATGATTTATGGAGATTTCATGCCTCTTTGTTAAGGATATATGAAGAAAGAATAAGTAAGGAACTCAAAATAAAAGAAAAAGTGAGAAATCTCTTACAAAAATTTGGCAGCCTAACGGCTACACAACATGGTTTTAGAAAATATTAAAAATAGAGGGGACAAGAGTAACCCATCCATAAATGAATCATAATATAGATAATATCAATAATAAGAAGTAAATAATAACATGGTATGGAAAATTGAAAATTATTCCACATAAAAGAGAACTTGATTAGAAAAAGAAGAAAATTGAGAATTTTCTTACCTTGTAGAGTAACCCTTAGAACATGAAGGTTGGGACCTTGGGGGCTTGACGAAGCCTTGGAAGGACTAATATGAAGGTAAGGAGGCTAGATCTTCATTGAGGAGGAATTTTTAATGAAGTTAATGGAGGAATGGGTCTGTATTTATAGGGAAAGTAAGGGAATATTTTAATAATTGTCAAGGGACACCTCATGAGTGGTATTTGCAAAACCATGGGCTTGCCCATCATATTTTCCCATGTTATAAGCCACTTGGGACACCTCACATATTATTTAAATATACAAAAGTAGACCGAAATTATGACATCATTATTATATCATTAATTATGTCATTAATACACAGAAACTAAAAACTGTATTTTTTACTATTCACCAAAAAATCAACTGTTTTAGAAAAATTCCCAAAATTCACCCTAACCATTTATTGACGTGTAGATTTCAAAAATGATGTCCATTTTTTGAAAATAATTTTCTAAATATTATTAACTTAATTTTTAAATAAAATCATACTTAATTCAAAAATTAACAATTCTAATTCTATAACTACTTCTATATCAAAATGAAAAATTAACCTAGATGCTATTATCTTAAAGCCTTAATAAAATAAATTAATAATAAAATTTACTATTCATTAGGGTCATATTACTATTCATATTACTATTCATAAGGGTATGTTACTATTCACCAAAAAAACAAGTTGGTTCTAATAGACTTTAAATAACATACTGAACACAATTATAGATGACAGTTTCTTGAAATTCAAAACATAGAAGTGGAAAAATTATGTTCAAAGGCTAGTTATAAATATCTACTTAAAACAAATTTCCATGAATTTCTATTTATTTTTAAAAAAACTTGGGGTGTTATAAATATACACAGGGTTCCCCACCTCAGATATTTTCCTTTCCCACTAGTCTCCACAGGAGTGAGATCTTCCTCACATGGAATGAGATCCTCCTTGCATGGAACGACATCTATTCGCAGGGGAGGGAGACCATCTTGGTGTAAGACCCTAACCTTTCTTGTGGGAGGTAGCCTTTTTTCTCCTCCTCTCTTCTTCCATGTGCAAAATCTAGAGGAGAGATGGGAACATGGACCTTTGATACCCCATCCTTCTTCCTTTGGGATTTATCACCATCAGGCCTCCATCCTGGAGTAATTCCCAATCTCCATCACCATGGGCCACTAACTAAGCATAAACCCATGTTACTTCTTTGGTCCACTAACCATGCGTAAGACCCTGTTTCCTCTTTGGGCCGCTAACCACGCATAATTCCCACTTCATTCCTTGCAGACACACCTTTCATGATGTGATCATCAAGTCTTTTCTGCCTCTTGTTTCTCACACTGAGCATGAATCACATGAGCTTAGAGTAAGCATCGATCATGGCATCCTTCCTTGGCCGCCCTATCATGTAAGCCCCAAGTATCACATCCCGAACTACGTGGACTTTGATCCTTTCCCCTTTCCATGAAATGCACGTAGGAAGCCTCCTTGAGGTTAAAGACCAATACCCATTGGTCCCAACCACTTCATGTCGGTTCACTGTCATCCCACATGATGTTAAAATATATGGCCCTTTTTGTCATGTATGAAGTTAAACAGTATGCTCTCAAACTGTGTGGGTTTTGATCCTTGTCTCCTAGACATGGTATGTAAGAAGCCTCCCTGAGGTTCAACCCCCAAACACTAGTAAACTTTATTGTCCCCTTTATTGGGACCCATATCCTTGATCCGTCCTTTAATGGCGTCAGATCAACTCTCGGGCAGCTAACCACACATAAGACCCAACATTTTGTCGGGTCACTATCCTTTGTGTACACCCTGATTCCATGCCCCCGCCATGAACTACATGGACTTTTATTCCTTTCCATAGGGATTTATAGGAATCCTCCCTAAGGTTTAAGCCTGACACTCATGTCCCATCCTGATCTCTCCCTTGGTCCCTCTAGGTTTCAGGAAGGTTATTCCCCAACCTATAGGTTCTACTTCCTTCGGCTCCCAGCCACACATTCATTCTCATGAGCCACCTCCTTAAGTGACTCATTTCCCCACCAAACTATGTGGACTTTTATTCCTTACCACAGGGACACATAGGAATCCCCTCCGAGGTTCAAGACCAACATCACCAACATATTCATGTTGATTCCATCCCATTCCTATCATTCACTTCATTCAACCATCCATCATCTATCATAATTCTTACTTGGGGCTCCACATCTCGGTAAGGTCATGCTATCCACTTAGGAAGCTAACCATGCATAAGCCCTAAAAAATCCATAACCATACCACCAAGAGTGTCCCTCTTGTGATGGACTGCTATCCCTGCGTAATCCCCCAGCATATCTCTGGGTTCTCTTCCTTTGTGTACACCTCAATTCATCACCCATTTGAACTACGTGGGTTTTGATCCTTGTCATACACACATGGTACGTAGGAAACCTCCTTGAGGTTCAATCCCATCCAATGGTAAACCCTGATGTCCCCTTAATATGGAACCAAGCATCCTCATATCTGTATTCATTGGATGTTTTGATCCACTTATACAATAAACCCCTTAGGTGATCCCTCTTGGGAATGTACCCATCTGATCCACTCCTATTAATGTTACGATTAGTCTAATCCATCTTTTCTAGATATTAAAATCGCGGCATACCCTGTGTCAAACATGAGAAGTTGAGGAAAACCTTTGGGTCATGCTTATGGCATATAATTCCCCGCACTTGATGTGGGATACCTCAGGATTCCATGCCCTTGATAAGACCTATCATAAGGGGAAGAAACCTAGACGCATCTATGTTTTAGCCTCTAGACATGCCAGCGATGTCCAACGTGACTACTCCCCTGATTGAAGGTTGCTGCCCTAACTTGACCCCTTGGAATGTCATGATAGAAGTAGTGTAATTAAATGACGTCCATGAAGATATGTCATCAAGAAGAGTTTCACAAACAATTTCTTAATCTTTAAGGGAGACTCAGACTAGGTAAAGAGTTTCGAGGAGGAATCCAAGGAAGGATAGAACAACATCCCATCATCCCATTTTGGTCAATAAGAAAACATCCCTGAATAAGAAATGGATTCCGCTTGCATTTGGAATGCAGGAATGCAAGGAAACACAATCAGCATGTCTCCACAAACAGATGCACACCCCGAAGAAAGCATTGGAAACATACATGTAAAATATCATCATCATCATGGTCCATGAAAGATATGATTGTATGACACTCTGCATGATCATTCTCTATATGTTAGACCTCAGTAGTAACAACCATAGTTTCAAATTCTTGAGGACTTTACAAAGCCTCAATAAGTTCTTGCTGAATATCTTTTGATAGATTTATAGAATCCAAGATTAATAACTTAACCAGTACTTGGACATTTTCTTTAAATAATCAAACTTTCTAGTCTAGAAGTCTACACTTCCATGCATGGAGATTCTCTTTTGAAGATGTCTTGGGAGATGATGTCCCTGATGTGGACGTACCATTTTTTGAAGTAGGAGATTTAAGTGATTATTATATTGGTGGATTATGTTGGATAGGCCTTCGCACCCACTGATGTGGTGGTGGTGTAGCCTCTAACCTCTCTTATAAGGTGATTATGTAAGGGAAGATCCTGCCATGTGTGTGGGTATTCCTTTTTTTCTACTGGCCCGCTGGAGGGATATCCCTTGAGTTTCCGCCACATAATAGTTCAAGCATGGGTGTGGTTGAATTAATTACTTTTAGCATGAACAAATATTCCACTATATCTTTTACTTCGATGACCCTATCATTTGGTTTCCCAATAAAGTGTAGGGAAATAAAATTCATATCCATAATATTCATTTGATAAGGAATCCATTAAGTGAATGACATTAATAGAAACAATGATCAACTCTCTTATGATGAATATTTTTCTTGATTGGTCAATTCTTATTGTTCTATTTGGTGGGGTAGTGCTCATGCTTTTGAGAAAGTTGGCATGAAATCTGCCAAAGTCAAGGAAAAATTTGGCCTTGATACAAACTAATATTCTTCTGACTTATATTTTTTCCTTCTGACCATGTTTCTTCTTTAAGGATTGGCCATTGGAGGATTGGTCTTTTGATGAATATGGATTTGCTACAATGAAAGTGGAAGGAGGCATAGTTGATTGTTTTAACTATCTTCATAGAATGACATGATTTTTATTGATTGTTTTCCTGACTATCCAATCATCAAACTTTTTAAAATTCTTTCTTTTGACTTATTTATGTTCACCTTCTTCCTCTGAATCAGCAGCAGAAATAGATGCTACCTGGGCTGATGAACCTTTTAGTTTCACTTTTCTAGAGTCCACCATATTCTTTAGGAGATATTTGAAAATAAAACACTCCTAGATGAGGTGAACCATAATTTTATGGAAAGTTAAGTAGTTTGGTATATCCTCATATCCTTATTTATTTGGCTTCTTGGGCCTTGTAAACTAGAAAAAGTTGTTTTCCAAGGCTGAAATGAAGTATCCAGGAACCTATTCTTTCTAAAAAGAATATACTTTGTTCTTTAACTCCTAAAATTATCTTCGCCTCTAATATTTTTGATCATCTTGATGAGGCATTCATTATTGTTGACACTTTGGAGGTGGATATCTATGGTATGATGAGGGATTTAAGGTAGGAGTGGGTATAGGTTCTTGATTAAGCATGAATGTAACAACCTCTAATTTTCCAGCTCTTCTCCCCAAAGTTGATGGGATTAATTGAGATTTGGATCTAGTCTATGTTATTGAGTTTTCCACTTGTTGAGAAATTTAGGCCAAATACCAAAACCCTCCTATGTATTTAAAAAGGATTAAAGGTGAGTTCTACTCATCATGGAGGTTTACTACACAAATGGGCAGTAGTTTTTCATATGGGAGTAGTATATTCAAGGAGTATGTTAATCCTTTCCACCAAGTGATGCAATTTGAAACTCTTTCATTATCCCTTTGTTTATATTTTGTAATATCAAAGATTATTTTCTTCTATAGTGTCAATATGAATTGGAAAAGGAATTTATGATGAAGATCTTTCCATCTAGTAATTGATCAAGACTAAAAATTTGGATACTAGATGAAGGCTAACCCCTGCAATGATTGTACGAAGCATTTGAGTTTCACTACTTCCTGTTGATCAGGGGTCCCCATAATGGGATCACAATGAGATATGAAATTCATCAAGTGATTATTCAGATCTATTGATCCATTGAAGATTGGAAATGTGGGATTCCCAAAGTTTGGTGGGGGAGGATTCAGATCTACCCATTCATGAAAAACCTTCTTTTTTGGTTGAATCGGTGTGAGTCATCCTTCCATAGCTTCCAATAAAGTTTTTAATAACTCATTTGTATTCATAAGAATTTGGAAAAAATCTAGATGACCTAGGACCTGAATAGGTGTAGCGGCTGGATTCTGAATGGGTGCAGCGATCGGTAAGACCACTAGTGGTGGAACCACTAGAATCTGTCATGGGTAACCCATAGGGATAAGCCTATAAGGGTGTGCCTATAACAGATGTAATTCTTGATCTTCTTCAGTTGTTATTAAAAAATATCTTGATTTATGTGCACCAACTAGAAGTTCTAGTTGAGGATTTTTTTGGAGCATATCTGTTAGAAAGACTACCTAAGAGTAACATTGCATTGAGTATTCTTAACTCCTTCATTTTTTCTTCCTGTTGTGCAAATATTTCTTCCAATGAAAGGGATTGAACTTATCCAAGGGGAAGGTGAGACATGGTTTGACCTTTACCTTTATCCCTATTAGGTTTTTTATGAAAAGGTGTAAGTGTATTATTTGAGGGGATTACTTGATTATGGGAAAGCTAATGATTTTTGGTACGCACACCTCCTTCATTTGTTTCTATGTGGACCACATTATGAATAATAATTTCACCCTATGAATCCCCTAAACTAAACTCATTTTATGGAGGATATTCAATGACAACATTGATGACATTCATCGATGCGTAAAGCATTGTGGGTGTTCTATTAGTATCTCTATGAGGTCGTCTTCTTCCTCATCCTGCACGAGATCTGTTCCTTCTATTGGTTGATTCCCCAAATTTTTTTTGGTGAACAATAACTTGAAGAGAATCCTATGATATTTTAGTTATGCATTTATTTTATGGATTCTTCCATAATTGGGAGAAAAATGACTTCTATTGAGGAGGGGATTCTGAATGTGAAAAATCCCCTAGCCCTGTGGGATCGGGATGTTCTTATTCTTTCTGCTAAACTCTTCAATCTCTATTTGTTGGTTCCGAAAGTTGAGTTAAAAAATCCCCAAACTCAATAGGTTGGGGTTTCTCCTGAAATTATATGGATGAAATTTATGTAGCTACTCTTATGATCTTATGGATTTTGGTCCAAACATTTGCTGGGTGCACTATTCTACATCCACTCAAATCACCTATTTTGTATTACCGTTGTGCAATTTTAGACATTTTCTCAATCTGATGATGGACATCCTCTAAATGGGGGGCCTGCTTAATATTTTCAGATGCATGATGCAAAATTCTTTCAACAACCTACTCTCTTTAGTCCTGAATCCAATGAAGGTTAGTTGAGGCCTATTCCCACTGAGCATATATTTGGTTATGAACCAAATTCACTTGTTGTAGCCATCCTTGGATAATAAATTTGTATGAGAACACTTTTGGTGGGATTTGATGACTCTAGAGCACAGTGAAATGAAATACTCCATGTGCACCCCATCCCCAGACATGAACATCAGCTCAGTTAACAACAATTAATTAGCGTAGCCTCTTTAGTGAATTGAGGCACACACGATGAATGGATCCCTACTGCTTCCCAATATTTGGATGTCGGGAAACCAGGAGAGATGCTAAGTCAATTTGGTGCTACAAACCTTCTATTACCTTTACATTACTTGGATATTATTTATAAGGTAATACTTTCATTTTTAGATGATGAAGAGTCTTCCATATGTTGTGGAAGATATCATGAATACAATATTCAATCAACATCTTTGGAATACTATATTGAAGAGTTTCTAATGTCTAGAACATGATAGGTAATTCATTTTTTTTCTAGTCGTTTCCTCATGTTCAATATATACTCTTCCCCTTTTACCAGAGGTTATTCTACTTGATTAGACTAAAGTAAACATTTCTCTACCATTTCATCCGAATAAACAAGATTGGTAGAGATTTACTCTATTAAATTGGAAGATAAGTGTCCCAAGGGTGGTTTAGAGAATGACCGATGCCTTGGCCTATCTTCTGGCTGTGAAAGTATGTCACCTGTCAGTGAGAAGTAATCAAACATGACTGAACATGTATTTTCAAGTGCCTTAAGATAAGAGGGATTTATCATCACTATATTTTCCATTAGAGAAATCTCATAGAAATGTGAATATCTACTGTAGAGAGGAATTTCATATTGAATACCATCACGGGGAGGACCACGATGGTGGGTTATAGCAAGGGGTAAAACATATTTTTCCTTAGTCTTCTGGCCACACAAAGGATTGTTGTGGCTCCCATCAGGAGATAAGATCTCGATATTGACCGAATTATCATTAAGCAATCCTTTACAAGGAAGTGTCCAATGAGGACCTTCAAAATTATTTCTACCATTCCCATAATTTGGTAATGGGAGGTTAGGATCTTAAGATGCAATAGATAACTGTCTGATGGCTTCAAGAACTCTAGTATTAAGTAGAGACAAATCATAGAATGGCTCTTGATTCTTCAACTATATTTGATAAGAATTATTTTTAGAGTCCTTATTACAATAAGTTGGGGACAATTTCATAGAGAAGTGGTTATTATGGATAGGTATACATGACTTCCTTAGAGTAGAACTCAAAATAGGTTGATTATCAATAATTGGAATAAGTGTATGTTCTGAATCCAGTTGTTTGTATGACATGGGAGAGTATACCCCATGACCCTCCTAGATGGGAATAGAGGTATATATCTTCTCATCGGTGACATATTGATGAGCCACCCTACTTTTGGGGATAGAGTTATGTTTCTATCCCTCAGGTACTACAGTTGTCACCATAATGATATTTTGGAAAGTATCTAGGATATGAGAAAAAATATTTATTTTCCCTTTCACCATTTCTAAGATGCTATTAGTGAATTTAGTGGCCAAAACAGGAATATATTTACATTCTGTATTTGGAGTAGGTGTATGTACCTACTCCTATAATTCCTTTCTTTTCAGTGGGTTCTAACAGTACTCATGTGTTGGGGTAGAGGGTTGAGTTTGATCTATTCTTGTCATTAGGGATTTTCAATTGACTTATCTAGGTGATGCCAAATGAGACTGTTGGAAGGCTTCATGAATGCTGGTATGTGTATGTGCCTGCTGGCTGTTTACTGTCGAACATGGTTGATGGGCTCAGTTGAGTGCTTCCAGATGAGACTGTTGGAAATTTTGGTGGGTGCAGATAGGTGTATGTTCCTATTTATTGATTATAGTCGTATTTTGTTGATGAGATTCTTTGAATGTATCCAAACAATACTTCTAGATGGATAAAAGATTGTAAACAGGTTTCTGTCCCTGCTCACAACACTCCATTGGATTTGAATGGCACGATTGGTAAGGTGACACCAAATGAGTTTTCTAGATGGATGAAAGATTGTAAGCACTTTTCTGTATCTGATCAAAACACTCCACCATATTTGAATGGAGAGATTGGTTAGGTGACACCATATGAGTCTACTAGATGGTGGAATTAAGGTAAACAAATTTATGTACCCACTGACTGTTTCCCACCAAACTGGGTTGGTGGGAATCTTCAGAGGGGGAAAGGTAGTATCCTTATCCTTGTTATCCAATTATTGTCCCTGGTGGGCCTTCTTGTGTGTCTGATTCTAAGGGACCTTGACCAGACAATGAAAAAAAACACCCTCATCATGTTGAGGGTTCACTATCGTGCAACATTTCTGATGACAGTTGTTGAAAGGATCCTTTGAGATGGACCCATGTGTCTTCGAAATGAGTCTGTAAGTGGCCTCTTGGTTGAACTCTCTAGAATATGGGAGGTATTGGTGATTACATTTCAGATATAAGATCCTAAAATAGTTAAAGACAGTAATAAATGTCATCTTATTTTGAACCATGATCATCACTGACCGAACGATCAAGGGTTGCTGTTAATTTGGAGAGCCTATCAGGTAGCCTATAGGATAATAATAGTACCATGTTGATGGTACTCTTGGGCTAGTGCATTAGAGACTTAACATTGAAGATGCTGATTCAGTGATATATTCATTTGAGTGAACAAGGATCCGACTTGATCAGTAGTCATGATGATCACAGGTGAAAACCATAAGGAATCCATTTGGATTAAAAGGAGTTATTTGGAAAAGAGTACCTATTTATACATGAAAAACATAATCAAGAAAACCCTGGTAAAAGAAACATCTTTTGGATGAACACATGCATGATTGATTGCCTTTTTAGACGTCTTTTATTGAAAGGGGCCTAACTGATGGGTAACATCATTAACTTGGTTAAGTATTCACATTAGGTTAACCATTTTTTATTTCCCCTAGAAATGTGTGTTCTTGTTAGGAATCACTATTTATGAATGGTATCCAACAGATTTTTTTATGGAACTAGAAAGACCAAAGGATTCTTTATCCAAAGGGACTTACTTTCCAAATCCAGGTTTTTGTTATGCATTTTACCTATGACTCTTAATAACTATCTTTGGTAGAGAGGATGGGAGGTCAGGCTCATCGCACACTTTTAGGAATAATTATTGCCTACTCTAGAACTCTCTTATAGATTTAAGATATGTTCAAGAATATTTTATTAATTCACCAAGTATGACATGATTTTTCCTTTTAATTTAGTAATCAATTATTATCATGAATAGAATTCAGAATCATATGTATGTATCTGAGGTTCTTCATGAACGAAGACATCTGTATGTATTCTAGGTTCTTAGTCAATGGTATCATCTTGTATAATACTTATAGATTCTTTATTCCTTATTACAATGATTCTGGTTTTTAATCCACTCAGTGTGGTGCTCTAGAATTTATTTTTCATCTAGGTAGACAATAGTTACTCTGAATTTTATCACCATTCAGGGAAATGGGCTGTTACTCTGGAGTTTATCATCATCTAGGGAGATGAAAGTTTTTTTGACGTTTGGATCAAACCCATAGATGGGATACCTAAGTATCCTCATGAAAGGAATCATAAACCACATAGTTTAGTGCCACTTAATGGGATACATAATACCTTTTAAGGTCATGTGATAAGGACCCAACTGTATAGTTTAATGTCATGTGGTATAGACGTCTAGGTGGAAGGTGCCTAGTTAAAGTTTGGCAAGGGACTTATACTGAAGAAACTCAAGGAACCTAGAAGGGATATGAGCTTCTAAGTTGGATTATACCCTACTAGGAATGTGGTCTAGAGAGAACATGATTTATTTGGAATGTTGGGTTTGAACCTCAGGGAGGCTTCCTACGTATCCCACTTGAATGGGAATCAAATCCCATGTAGTTTGGTAAGTCTTGTAAGAGAGCATGTATCTTTTTAGAGGATTAAGTTGAGGCTTATTACTAAAGAGTATTCCCAATAAAAGGTATCAAGAGTAATGTATTGACTCATGATGACATGGGATTTTAATTTGGGGCTTTATACTAAGAAGGATGCCCAATAATATTAGGGACTGGGTCCGTGAGAATATTTTAGTTCATGTGGATTTGGGGGATTAAATCAAGGCTTACTCCTAATGAGGATTGATGGATTAGAGAAATTTGGATTGGTTTCTAATTTTATTGATGAGATGACATGGAGACCAAAACTTGATAAGTCTTCCTACGTATCCTAGTTATGGTAGGAACCAAAGTTCTCATAGTTTGTTAAGCCATGTTGATTTTATGGGTGTAGTGATCATAAATTACCTCTATGACCATGTGAGTCATTCTCGGTGTGAAAAACAAGAGGTCTTGAAATATTCAACAAACCACACACTTTTTCTACTCTAGTGGAAGAGGATAGGGATATGGTGGATGAGGTTGAGGTGACTATGAATGAGGGTGCGAAGAAATGAACATTTCAATGTGAAAAGGTGAAGATCATTAGGTCCGAAATGAAAGTTTAGGGGCCTATTTCAGGAGGGAATCTATGTAATTGGTCACATAGTGATGAAGGAGGATATAATTCTATGTCAAAAGGAAAATCAAGTGTAATACTCACTCTAAATTCTACATCCTAGAGGTTACGGATCTCAGAGATGAGAGGGGAAATACATAATATTACCCCCAGAATCCGAGATCAGGAACTCCACAATACTATCCCTGGGGTAAGGGTCCATTTGAATTTAGATATCCAAATCTACAGACACCCTAAGGATACTTACCCTTAGGTAGGAAAAGTGTGGGAAACCTCTAACTTTAGAAATCCAAATCCAAATGGGAGACATGTTGATGTTCCTTTCCCTATAGTTTGGTGAATCAGGAGGTCATGGTGGAGTTTTCAACTTTGTCCCTTTCAGAAAAGGGAGACAAGGAAAGAAAGGCCCTTCCATAGGTGTCTTTGAAAAGGGCTTCAAGGGTAGCTCACGTAGGTCCTGGGTATAGGTACCCAATGTAGGTGTACCATATAGGTATTACATGAAGGTGTTCCTTGTAGGTACCATGAGTGATTGAATGTGATTGAAAGTGTGGAATTTATCCCATTCAAGATTGATATGCATTAGGAAGGGGACTACCGGGACAACAACACTTGGGTTAAGTTTTAACTTAAGAACCTTGGGCGTCCTTTGATGTCCTTGGAAGAGTCCCATATAGGTATTTGATTAAGTAAATGACCTTTAATAGGTGACTTCTTCTTATGTAAGGAGGGTCCTTGAATATGTATCTTGTACTTTATACCGTGATGAGACTTTGATCTCGCTTATCCCTTTTAATTCCCTCTTCTATTGTGTTTTAGAGAGATACTTGAGAAAATTCATGGGACCTGGGCAAAGGAGCTACACAACGAGAGCTTCAGGAGTTCTTCCAATTTTTCAGTTTTGAAAATGGGGAGCCTAAGGGTCCTATTTTTTAGTAAAGAGGGGACCTAGCCGAAGAGAGTTTTTCGGCGTAGGTCATGGGCGTATCTTCTTAGCATAGATCTCTCAAGCAGGGGTGTAGAAATTACCCAACCATGTAAGTCATGGGAATAGGTCCTCTGTGTAGGTCCTTAGTGTAGGGGTTGCACCTTTAGGCTGTACTAGTAGGAGTTGTGCTAACCTTCTTGTGTATACGCATGCTTCATAGGTCCCTTTAATCAAATTTATTTTCTTCTTTTAATTTTCCTTGACACTTTAAGATATACAAAGTGATCTTCATAATCTATTTTCCTTACTATATTAAAAAATAAGTGTCAACAATGACATATGAAGGGAAAGAGGTATTAAGGAATACGATCATGAATCCTATTCAATGGTTTAATAATTAAGTATAACTATTGAAGCTTTTATGTATTGGAATTCAATAATTTTGAAATATATAAGGATTTTTCATTATAATTTTTCATTAAGGATTTGCAAGAATATATTGAATTATGTCGATGACCTAAAAACTTGATTTAACGTAAAATTGATATTTTATGGAAAAAACATGATTAAGGTAAGATAATCCTTATCATGTTCCTAATATTTCAATAATTATGATAGCGTAAAGATATGATGAATCAAAATAGAGTAAAATGCAGTATATTGATGACCATGGGGCTGAGCAATGATTTTTGAAAAAAGTGGTTTATGTTATCATTGATGGTGTTTGAATCATTATTGGATTTATGGAATATATTAAATAATTTGTAGTTTTATTCAATTAATAAGGAAGTAAGTATGTTTTTATTAACATTTTATGGTAATTCTAGTTATTACCATGTTTTAAGAAAGTATAAGATCAATGTATTCACATATTTATTATGTTTCATTAATAGATACATAATTTTTGTTGGGGGATTATTGATAAGTTGATTTTTGGAAATTTATGGGACTTTTTTATAATTTTGGTATTTCAATTTTGGTTAAACATGGAGGAGCCATAAGTTTAAATATTCGTGAAATGGATTAAGTTGAACTTTATATTTTATTGGACAACATATAATAACAATTATATTTTTTATAATAACTAGACAAATAAGTAATGACTTATCATTATTTAATAGATATTTTTATTCCCTGGTGCTTCAAGCATAAATAAAATTCATCTCTATTTATTAAAGTAAGATATGATGTGGAAATTGATTAAAACACAACAAAATTATAATGAAAATTCCCCAACCTTAGAAAAAAAATAGTTAAATAAAATTTTATCCTATTATCATCACTTATGATGATATAAATGACCTTTTTCAAACCAATTTAATTTTTTTGGTTGTTGATTTTCACATGATCATTCGATTTTTTGTGATCAATTATCTCTTTCACTCTCCATTATTATTTGAACATTACCCATTTCTTCCATGTCCAAATCATAACTTCCCACCTATGTTCTATTATTTGGAAACCTAATATGTTTTATTAAATATGACCTTGACACACCCCTTTCAATATTTTCAATAGGATGTTTTATTAACCCTTTTTATGATATGTGTTTCCCTTAAAGGGGTTTTCAAATGTTAAACCAATTTTTTCTAACCACAATTTCAAATTGTTAGGGTTTAATTTATTTAACGGAGGTATAATTTAACACTGTGAGATTTTTTGAAATATATTTTTTCAAAAAAATATAATCTTTTTTATATTTTTTCAAAAAAATATAATCTTTTTTATATTTTTTGTTACATGAAACATAGAGTGTTACTTTAATTACATACAACATAATGTTTAAAGAAAACGTGACATACTATTAAAATATTTTAATTGAATATAATTGTCATAACCTAGCCATTAGAATGATATGTATGAATAATATTAACTAAATTATAAAAAAATATGGTTAAAAAATGTATATATGATGAATTATTTTGTAACTAATTAATTATAAATGAAAATAAAAAACATTTAAAATAAAAGAAATATTTTTCTAAAAAATTATTTTTTTGAGCCCCAAAATATTTTACCTAAATAAATTAATAAATTGTTTTTTGAATGATTTTAATTAAATTTTTATATTATATATTCAATAATTTTTTTAAAATTTTTCTTATGTTTTTTTAGTTGTGAGATAAGAATAAATCCAACTGTATGAAAAAACTACATTTATCTAAAAAGCAGTTTTTCTCATTTTGTACACTTGTATTTAAAAATTAATCTTTTACTCTTTTATGAAATTTATTTTACCAAATAGAATAATTTTTTTACATAATAATGTCAAAATTTTATTATGATTATTTCTTGATAATTTTCAGAGAAGTTTAATTTTTTGATGATTAGTGAAAAATACAAGTTTTTATTAAAAAATTTCATTCCTTTTAAAAGTTTTTAAAACCTAAAAATTATTATAATGTGGTTTTAAAAGTAAAATTAGTTCCATTATATATCTACTTATTCAATTTATGTCATTTTAATTAATTTAATATTGACATTTTATATAAAAACTTTTTAAACTTTAGAAATTTTCCCTTTGAAAACCATCATTTTCATCTCATTCGCGCACTACTAGAAAATGGACTTACCCCCACGTTTTCCCCAAAACCGTGGGGATAGGTACCCCTATACCCATGGTTTTTGAAAACTGTGGGCATAGATCAATTTTCAAGACCTATACCCATGGTTTTGAAGAACCATGGGTATAGGGGGGTCTATCCCCATAGTTTTCCAAAACCGTGGGGACAGGTCCTGAAAATTCACCTATACCCACGGTTTTACAAAACTGTGGGTATAGGGGTACCTATCCCCACAGTTTTGGGGAAAACCATGGGGATAGGTTAGGGTTAAAATACCTATACCCACGGTTATGAAAAACCATGGGTATAGGTTTCCTGTGTGTGCGCGGGAAAAAAATATTTTCTGCGGGAAGGAATTTTTTTTTGGCGGGAGTCCTATACCCACGGTTCTTCCCTCTATACCCACGGTTTATATAACTATATATAACTAAATAAAAATATATATACATAAAAACGGTGTTGGGGTAGTGGTTAGGTGCTTCTTCTGCAACGGAGAGGTACCAGTTCAAAACCCGCAAGCCGCATTATTTTAGGACCTATACCCACATTTTGAAACCGTGGAGAAAAACCTTTGACACCGTGGCAATTGAGTATGTTTCATTGGAATGGTGGCAGAAAACCTATACCCACGGTTTTGGAAAACTGTGGGTATAGGCTGGGGACCTATACCGACTCCGTTCCAGCCCACGGTTCCCAAAACCGTGGGTATAGCCTATACCCACGGTTTTGGGGGCTATACCCACGTTTTTGAACCGTGGGTTTAGGCTGTTTTTCCAGTAGTGGCGTGTTTAATTTAAAATTAAATTCTTTTAATTATTGTGAGATTAATTTAGAAAAATTTATTCCATATTTTTAATAATACTAATTTATATTATCTAATAAGATAAACATAAATTTTTACCATAATTAATAGTAAAAATAATAAAAAATATTTACCGTGGTCAAGGTAAAAATGAGTTTATTGGGGGTTAATCTAAAAATATAATGGTTAAAAATGATAAAAAACTTATCCAAAACCCATTTTATATACATATTTAGATCTTATAAACTATAATATTCTATAAATAATTTTTTGGATCCTTTTGGCGTGTAAAAGATGTGGGTACACTATTTTCTTTTCAAATATTAAAATTGCACCACTCACTACACTTATAAAAGGCCACCACCTATCCTCTCCTCTTCAAACTTCAAAAACCCATTATTTCGTGAATAACACATAAAAATTCTTTAATTCTTTAATATCATCATATAAGACTTAGTTTAGTCATAAATTCATCTTAGTAAGGCTTTTGGAAGAAACCAAAAGAACTTGTCCGAAGAAGAGGTATGCCCCTAATAGAGAATTTTATTTTATTTATTCCTTCACCAACATAAATTTTTATTAAAACATGATTTTATAGAAAACTCATTATATTAAATATAATTATATTTTTTTATGTTAAGTTCTTGACCTACAACCATCTCAACTTCCATAAGATGGGATACAAAATCATTATTCATGTGTATAATGGACTACGTCCTCACGAACCAATGTTATTAATTTTCCATCATCACCTATCAAAAATTGGATATAATTATGGATTTAATTTATATATAAAATATTTATTTTATTATTAAATCTCTATAATTATAATACAATATCTACCTTCTTACCTCCCAACCCTTTGGAAAACAATAATGTCGCTCTAGTGTATGGAGAACTACCGCCTCGAGGACCAATGTGATATGTTTTTTATTTTTGTTTTACTTTGATGGTAATAAGGATAGGTTAAAATAATAAATATTATATTTTTAATACAATTATACTTATTTAATTATAATATCACATATAACTTCTTAATTTCTATTCTTTGGGGGATATGATAATGTCGTTCAATTGTATAGTAGACTATCGCCTCATGAAGCGATGCGATTAATTTTTCACATACATTTTACATGGATGTTAATAATAGAAGGTTTAAATACAAATATGTGATATATATTACATAAAAATTATTCTGTAATTATAATATATTATTTACCC
Organism: Viscum album; assembly: GCA_963277665.1. NCBI lineage: Eukaryota > Viridiplantae > Streptophyta > Magnoliopsida > Santalales > Viscaceae > Viscum > Viscum album. The sequence goes on from OY728126.1 coordinate 402,912,132, forward strand.
TTATTTCTTTCATTCCATCAAGAAAATGGAAAAACGCTCGTGTGTACGTACGTCCTACCATTTCTATGAAAAGTGTATTTTATAATTCTATCTCTAAATTTTATGGATTACTATAATTAAATATATAATGAATATAAATTATCTTTATATCATTTTTAACATTTTTTATATGATATAATCATTATCAAATCAATAGGAATAAAAATAACAAATCAAAACATACCTAAAAAACAAAACCGTTATTACCCAAAATGTGATTTTAACAAGGAATTGTTAATAATGGGGTAAAAAAAGTTCATAAGTAAATCATATATGTTATGATATATATAAGTATTATTATATAATATATGTATAATAAACTTATATTTATTTTACAGGAGGTTCAAATGTGTGTGAAGGAATTCTAGACATAAGCAAATGAATTTTCATCACACTTTTTACTTCTGTGAGACACATGCCATATTCAACACATATTTCTTTAATGTGGTGTATATAATACCCATAAATTTATTTAATGATGATTTTATAAAAAATAATGGGTATTTAAAGATCCATATATGGATCTCCCTTTCTTGGGACTTATGATTCAATGTTACCAAAGTGGTAATGGTTTTAAGATACAATCTTATCGTTTATCGAGATTGTTTATTTTTATGCCTTTGATGATGAAATATTATAATCCATATCTAAATAAAATCCTGAAATTTATTCTCCTCTGTTTATTTTATTAAAATACATGTTTTAGTTTCAATTTCTTCTCTTTATTTACTTAAGACGCCAAAATAATGTTTTTAAGAAAAATCACCATTATTTCTCTCTTTGGTCGAAACCCCCTTTTCTTCCAAAAAATTGTTTTCTAAAAATGTTTTAAAATTATAAAAAGGAATTATTCAAGAAAATTTTACCAATATTTTTTTTTAATTTTTTCTAAAATTAATCTACATGTAATTTTACAAACAACACCCATTTCAATTTTACTGAAAATGTGATAAGAATATTTTTTTTATCATGTACGACATGTAAAGAATTTACCTCCATCATGACCATAAAATGTTTTAAATATTTAATTATAAGTTTTCTAGTCTATTTTTTCTAGAATATTTAATGATTTTTTAGTTTTAAAAAGTTATTTTTTAAGAAAAGTTAAATTCTTCAAGAAATGTTCCAAGTGATCTTTAAAAATAATTTTCCATGTATAATGACATGATTTGATGTTACTTATTATTTATTGGGGATATTATTGAAGGATAAAATTCTTATTATTTATTTAAGTGGTTTATTTTTATGATGAAAAGATATTTAGGGAACATGTTTCTCTTCTCTGGGTTATACCATGATAAAATGATTATGAAACCCTATTATTTTTCAATTTTCTATGCATTTATGAAACGAGAAAATGATTATAAAACCTATTTATTTTCCACATGTTATATTATGATGAAATTTTTATGAGACCCATTTTTTCATGGTTTTTGATGTGACAAATGTTTTATGATCTTATGGTACTCATATATTTTATTTTCATCATGTGATAGGTGGGACCTATATCAACCTCCAATTTATTGGGTAAAGATTAATATCTCATGAGATAAATAGTAATATAATGGGGAGTGAAGCCAGATCAGTAAGAGAATATATCCACTATAATAGTCTTGTGACTAAAACATGACTACTACAATGGTTTGGGGAGTGATCCCAATCCACTATGATACTCTTGGAAATGATACTTGAACTATTAAGTAAATGATTTTCTATGGTTATTTGTATGCCAAAAAATATATGGCTTATGACAATGTTATGTTTCCATGGTTGATGTTCTTTGATTTAATTTTGATTCATGTCATTTTAAATACCTCTATTTATACCATGAGTCAAGTTTATGATCTATGATACATAGGGTATGATTTTTGAATGTTATTCTCGGGTCCTTATACCCTTATGCTCATGATATTTTGATATATCCCATGTTTACCCTTACTGTGCATATGAACTAACCCTTTATTATGTTTCATTTATCTAGGTTATCATGAAATGTATTATTTATGTTATGTTTAAGGAGGTTAATAATTATGAAGAACAAAGTGGGATATTACATAGCTCACTTATGAACCGGTTGTTTATGTTTCCATGTTACCAAAGGAACTAGACCTTTATAATCCTCAGGAATGTGTTTGTGTAATGAAATGAATATTCATATAAAAGATTTAATATTTATATATGTAAATCCCCAGGTAACTATATTTCCTAACCCTATATAATTTATATAATATTCAGGTGAACCTCTTCTATTTATTCTAAAATATATTGTCACTTTAGAAGGCTATAAGAAGGAATATAGGCCTACACATTCTAGGTCAACATGACATACTGATATAAATCATTGATGGAAGTGGGATTATTTTCTCACTCATATCCTCCATTATCTAATTTTATATGCCGATGTTTTTCTTTTGTGTGTGTGTGTGGGGGGGGGGGTGTAATATATACCTACCCACTACTCTCTAAAAAAATATATCGATAGACATGGAATATGTGAGTAATTATATGAGTATTATTACTAGTTTTCCTCATAATATGTTGGTGGGATTCATCAAATTAAGTGGATATATGGGCCTTCTTCATATGATCCAAATATCTCAATCCCTATAGTTATCTCCTAGATTTTCAATTTTGAGTGTATGGGATGACGACTTATAGGGTAGCACCCTCAACATATGACCGAGGGGCGGTTATTGCATGACACTACTAGTGGCGGTTGAAATGAGCCCTCCTAGGTGAATCATGAACCATGTTGATGTCATATTCTTATCCCTAGTCTAATATATTATGATAAGGAATTTTCTTATTATCATTCTCTGGGGATAGTCTCCCAAAGCGGTTGGAAGTGACAAAAGGCATCCTTGATTACATCATGATCTTCCTTGAGCGAGGTTGGTTGGTATGTTTTAGTACCAAAAGACCCTTAAAAACATCTTCTAGTGTTGTTATGGGTTTTTATTGGTGATATTCCTTGAAAATATCATTCACCACATGGTTTTGGAGGTTCTATATAGGCGAGTTCATCCTTTGTCTCACAGAGGCACCAACTATTATGGAAACTGTAGTATCAGAATGCTTTCCTAATTATGATACCATTTCAATGGAATTAATGGGAGTTTGTGAGAATTTTGTTTGTAGAAAAAAATAAAATTAATCAAGGCCACAAATCAATTCAATATTTCAATTAAAAAAATATACTTAACCATCTATTCATGGGAAAATCAGTTGTTTGTTATTGTTAGTAAATTATTCACATCGGGTTCAAGAATTTTGTTTGTATAGGATATGAAAAAAGTTTCTTTCTATGTGATCAACCCATGTTTTTTTATTGAAATATTCATGATATGTCCACTACTTTTTTTTAGGATAATAAAAACAAAGTGGCCTAACATGTGGTCAAACCATCTTTTTATTAATGAAAAAATCATGTCAAGATCATCATTTTTGTTTCAACCCCAGATGGGGAAGCCCAACATTTGGGACATTAAGCCTATCTCAGACGGTTTTCGATAATATTTTTTTTATGAAACTGAAAAAACCCAATAGTTCTTTCATCCTTATTGAGTTATGATTCCAGATTCCAAAGGTAGTTGATCATTGGGATTTATTTCCAATGATTATTAGGAACTCACATTGGTCAAGAGGATGGGTGGTTAGCCTCATTGTACCCTGTTGGTGGGAATTACTTCCTACTCTAGGGATCACTTATAGATTTAATTCATGTTCATGAATCATTCCCAAGCCCGGATATGAGACTAATTTCTATAAAATTTACAACTGGTTGTTGACTTACTATGAATTGAATGTATGTAAATTTTAGATCCATCCAATTGGTGTAAAAATCTATATGTATTCTATGTTTTACATCTCATTACCACGTATTACTTAGTAATGATGGTTCATAGATTCATATGTTTTTAAATCCATTCATCTAGGTGTTATAGATTAAATCAATGTCTAGGAAGGTGGTAGAATATTATGGTATCAAGATCGATCCCATGAAGGGGCTTCTTATATATCATTATAAAACGAATTAGAACCCACATAGTTCGGGACATGTCATACATTTTATGGTCATGCATCACTGACTAATCCATTCATTTTAACATCCTTTAATAAGGATGGCTGAGAGAATGGTTTCTATAAATGGTTGGTAAGGGACTTAGGCATGAGTGTCCCATTTTGTTTAACCTCGTAGGGAACATTTCTTATTGGGGATGATTCAGTTTCATGATGAGTATAGACATGTAAAGATGGATCCCATCTAAAGTATACCCTAATTAGAAAGATATAGTAGGAATTGGAAGGTGTATGGAACTCTGGGTGGGGTAATAATTCTATTAAAAAATATGTCATGATAGAAGATGATCTATATGGAGTATGGCCCCAAGGGGAAGGATGTTCAAACTTTTAGGAGTATAGCTAGAAAAGGGAAGGACATGGATGATCCCATGAGGAATATGGTCTCTTGAGAATTATAATGATGGGTTTGAACCTTAAGGTCATACGATAGGATTATAACATAAAGTTTAACATCATGTGGTAAGGATTCTATCATGTAGTCTTACATTGTGATACTACAATGTTTATGGTTGTGTATGTATATGAGATATGGGGGCTCAAGCATTGGAGAGGTATCTTATGTATCCTATGAAAAATTGGAATTAGAGTCTATGTAGTTACAATGTTTAATCCATCTATGTCATTAAAGACATGAAAACATAGTATTGAGTAAGGATTTTTCATTTGAGGTTGTCTAGAGATGTTTTATTAGAAGTATGGACCTTTGAAGTAAAATAATTTATAGTCGTGACTTACACCTAAGGAGGATTCCCATGTTGGAGGAATTTGTATCATAATAATGTCATGATCATTGAAGATCTCTTAGATCATGTGATTTGTGCATGGGGTGATAAATAATAGATAATAAATGATAAAACCCATTACATGAGTGCATAAGATTGAATATTTTTTGGGTTTACACACTAAGGATGTCTTGAGATTCTTTATAGGGAGTATATCCCTTTTAAAGAAAATATAATAAATTCATAACTTACTCCTAAGGATGAGGCCCATAATTGGGATATTTTTATTATGATAATGGTATTATCATTTCAAATATATAAGCCCACATGATTCATATTTGGTGTGAGAAACAAGAGGTAGTAGAAGATCAAGAACATTGCATGAGGGTGTGGGTATTACATATTGAGGCATCTCTATGATCATGAGTCTCATGGGGAATATAGATCCATGAGAAAAGGCATAGGATTTCACAAAAAATATTATAATGTGAGAGCTGTATGGAAGTATAATGTTATTTATAGGGGAATATAGTCTTGTGAGGAGATCATGCGAAACATATAATACATAGATCTTAGACCTTAAAAGGTATCCTATGTATCCTGATTATAATAGGGATTAGAGTCTTTATAATTCATACATTCCTCACTAGATGATGGTTAAAGAAATATTATTAAAATCATAAGGATTACTGAGTCACAAGGTCATAAAATATTTAAATATTAGAGGATTACAATAATTTGTATTCCCATGTGGGATATTTCATCATGAGAAGGGGCAAAATATAGAATTATAAGGGTTATTAAGAGGGTTGGAACTTTTGGGAGCTATATATTTAAATAAAGGTTATGGGGTCAGGTGATTCATGTAAAATAGGTAGGTTCATGAGTTTGCATAAAGAGAGAAACATCTTAAGATTGCATGAATACCGGGGGAAGGCATAAGGTCTACACGATTGCATAACCGACATTGTGTTAGGTGATCGTGTGATGTATTCACATGAACCAGATATCATCAAATGATCATGCGACTGATAGATCATCATGAAATCACATGAAAAAAGTGTCATCATGTTAATGTATCTTATGCAAGTGATCATGTTCCTAGTTATGGAATGAACAATTTATGAAATTGTCAAACCATCCTTATAAATTACTCAAAAAAGTTACAAACAGAAATATTTGAAATCAAAATACTGTTCTTAGATCCAAAAATGCATTCTCTTGAAAATTCATATTCCTTTCGTGTTTTTAGGGGGATTTTTATAGGAATATCTACCCCTATATCTACACCACTTCACAAGTTGGTTGAGCTACATACATAGGATCTGAGTAGTAGAATATGTATGCATAATTTGAAGGTGTCCAGTGTGCCTCTTGTGGCTGGTTCGCATGTCACCAATGACATATCCTAGATTTATTTCTTGAAAAACAACAACTATGAGAGGGGTCTATCATGGAAAACCTATTATTGGAGTTGATCACATAATATTCTTGACTTGGGATGATTACATGAATCCATGGGGTGCCTTATAAATAATAGAAACCACATGATGCTCTATTTATAGACAACTTTTGTCATATGTTTCATATAGGGTTTGGAGTTCATGTATATGAATCACCATGTAAAGATTAATGACCACATAAAGGCCCCATCACTGATATATTCTATCACCTAGAATCAAGGTAACATGTTAATGGGTCACGATCACTTTTCATTTTGAGTTTTATGAAATCACATAACTTGATCACATGACCCTTATATAGTCCTGTGGTTAGGGCATAAATTATTCTTTCTCTTCTAATGTTTTTTTTCATTTTGAATTAAAATGGAACTTATATATATATATATATATATATATATTGTTTTCACTACATAATTTTTCCATAATTTCTCAAGAGAGCATCATAAATCACAATGGAATCATAAATAGATAATGGGAGGTATTCATCCTTGAAACCTATAACAACACATCAAATAACTGATATAATTAGAATAAAAAACATTATAAAAATTAATATTTTTATACATGTAATTATAGATCATATTAATTGAAGAAATGTTATATAAATCCCAAAAAATACAAAAAATTATATGTATATTAATCTGTAAGAAAACATATATATACTTGTGTATAATGAATCCTTGATAATGAAACCTCTGACTATCCTACTCTATCCCCTATATAAACTGAAATCACAAACTCCACAATCATTATGATCTCTTATAAAACTTCATATAAAGTAACAACCCTGATTAAGTAATCATACAAGTTTCTATGTATTATTGAGTATAAAACATAAGATATCAAAAAAAATAATTAACAACACAATAAATTATAGAAAACTAAATAAATCATAATATTCTCCAAATAAATCATGTCTAAATAAAACCAATAGAACATCTTTTTCAAACATTAAAATAAGAGACTACCACTTACTTGGAATCTATATTTCATTATTTAGGAGTATACCACATTTATTTTTTTTATTAAAAAGTTCAAAACAAACTATTTCACCAAAAATAATAGGGATTATAAGGGAATATAAACAAAAATAAGCTATAAATTCCCAAACCCTTAGTTATTGAAGAACCAATTTTAAAAATTTCAGGATCATGAATCACCTAAAATATTTTCATGGTGAAGAAATGATAGAACTCCATTGTGGATGATCATACTATTTTTATAATAGTACTAAAATAGAAATTCCCTAGCTCTATGTATGTGAAGATGGAGGATCACACTGAATTGAGTGTAATTATAGTAGTGAAATGCTGAAAATACATTAAAATAATGTATCTATATATAAACACAAAGGTTTTATCATAGTATTTGGGGTCTACTAAGAATAACTTCTAGTGGTGGTATAGTACATTGTTATCCATGAAATAACATGAAACTATCTAATATTAAACTTTAATCCATTAATTATTTTTTCTAAAGGTGAAAAGTATGTAACATCATATTTGAATATTGGTAGTCTCATAAAAAAAATAATACATTTCCAATAACATCATTTCTAGTCTCCTTAGTGATATAATTTTTTAAAATTTTTTTATCATATTTTATAATTTATTTCATTATTTCTTTACAAATAAATATTTTCCATTATTTTGAAGGTTTTACCTTGAGAGGTATTTAGAAGTATTTAATTAAAAATAAAAGGAATTTTTTTTAATTTTTATCATGTAATAGAGTTTTATTTTCATTTTATTTCCTAAAACTCAAAAATGAGTATAGTTTCATTTAATTACAACATGAAGCTCAAGGGATATTCCATTATTCGAGATGGGGGAATACTAAACACACTATGTGGAATTTTTTAAAGACATAATGGATAAAATTGTCTATATATTTTTCATATATTACCTCTGAGTTATTCCCATTTTGGAAATATAGTATTGAGAAATAATTAAAATTAGTTTATATAATAATAATGAATAATAGGACTTCAAATTGGAATTTTTGAAGTGAAAAAAGGGAAGGAAAATAAATAGAGGGGAATGATACATAAGAGATAAAAATATCTTGGCCAGTAGAAGATCATCAAATTTATATCTATAAATATTTTCTATTTGTTAAATTAATGGTATTTCAATATATTATCTATCAGGTATTTGATGAACATTATTCTTACATGTAAAGAATATTTTTTTATAAAATTTTTTATATTAAATATGGATAATGCTATTACTATAGTTAAAATTGAAAAAGGAGATTTTAAATAATTTAAATATTACATCATAGTGGGGTATCACTAAGAAACTAAGTCTAATGAAGATATTAACAAGTTTTATGAAAAAATAGGCAATTATTTGAAATGAGATATTATTTACCATTTAGTAATTAAACCCCATATTTAAAAATTATAAAACTTGATTCATAAGAAATAATAAATAAATGAGTTTGGGTTATCAAGAATAAAATATTGAAGATATGTTTTAACACTTCTTTATTTGTAAAAATATTGTTAATAATTATATATTTAATATAAGATAATTATAAAATACTAATCAATGGGTTAAAATATTTGGACTATGAATCCTTGATATCTATTCTCTTTTTAATATGAGTCATTCAATTGTCTTCTTCATCTTCAAAAAAACCAAAATAGAATTTTTTTTCTTTATAACATGTATTGGGGTTATTATTTTTACACACTATGAAAACTATTCCTTGGTAATTGACCCCAAATTCCTTCTATAGTACCAATTAAAATATTTTCTGTTTAACAAATCTCAATTCTCTATTTCACATGATGATTACTATAACAAACTAACCTAGTATATCTATCTCAATAATTGATCTATTTTCCTAAAATATCTAAGGAACATTATTTATCACTATAGGTTGGTGAGAAGAGCATAAGGAAACAATTGTATGCACTGATAATTATTTCTAACTAAATAATGAAATGAAAAAAAAGAATAAAAAAATAGAACAAAAAAATAATCAACAATACAATATATAAAATATACATGTATGTTAATAATGGGAAAATATTTTTCACAACTAATGAACATGAAAAAATAATCAATACAAATAAATAGAGCGGTATCACTAATGCCTTGTGGCAGATGAACCTTATACACCACCATCTTAATTACTTTGTGCCAAATAATTAAGATCTAATCCCTATAAATATAATATCTATTATTTTAACCTATAATGAAGATCTAGATAAGAGTATCTATACATATAGAAACACACAACATGGTGTGTATGTTGGGTAGAATAAAATAAGGCTATAAGTATTCCAACACATTATCTATGTATAATAATTAAAATACAAACCAAAACATTATAGAATAAACTAAAGCTATAAAAGTACCATTTTATTTTTATTAAACACATTAACATAATATTATTTCATTTAAAACATGATATTGTGGAAAATATGTTTTGAATGATTAATGGATGACATTATAAAAAATGATTTTTATAGATAATGGAAAGAAATTACTTAATAAAAAACCAAATAAGAATATTAAGAGTGAACCGAGGGAAACTAAGGTTAGGAAGACTATCCTCCTTATACTATAAAAATACTCATGTTCATATCCTTAACCAAATGTCCAAAGGTCACTAGATGGAGAAAATCATAAAATAATGGTGTTCCCATAATTGACTTATCCAATGAAGAATAATAAACTATTTAATTATAACTAAAGTGGAATACTAATCATGATTGGGTGAAATTTGGTAGACCAGAACAATTATCAAGACAGATACTTCTACAAAGTTCCCAACTAGGGATACAAGGATTCCTAGGTGGCCTTACCATCAACATAGGATTTAATTAGTTCAAAATATAATATAATATGAAATTATTTTATAAAAGATAACCAATCACTATAATATCAAAACTATTCATGAAAATCCAATAGAAAAGGGGGTAATAATTTAAATATCAATAACGTTTAGAATGAACAATTTAAAAAGGCCCAACATCATTTATCCCTGAAATGTTTCATTAAAAACATACTAATAGATCAAGATAAATAAATAAATATGTTGTTAAGAAAACAACCATAGTTAAATCACAATAAAATATATTTTTTATTTTTACAAACTTTATGGTGTAACTGTAAGAACCCAAAATTTATTTTCTGGTATGGATCTTGTTTTCGGGTAGTTTTTGAGGAAAAAAAAAGAAATGTGGATTTTTTGATTTCACGACGTGTACCCAGTATCCACGCACAACCATGTACTGACTGTGTAATGGCTGAGTACATGTTCGTGTGATCACCTGGCTGACCCGCTTAAGTTGGGGGCTGGTTGAGGATAATACATAGTGTGTACTGTTAATGAAAAAACCATGTACTTTTCTTTTTATTTGATATATCAGAGAGGGGTCACATATCATGTCCAGAACCATCTTTTTCTTCCCGTGTTTTGTACAGGATCACTTCATAATGAAGAACGAAGATCAAAACCCCGATTCTTTATCTGACCTCCGATTGAGACACCATCAGGTGTGTTGGAATACCACCAGTGAGTTCTCAAATCCTATAGAGTCTTTATTCCTAATTACTCATATCTAGTGGGATATTGAAGGTTGATATTTTTTCAACATTTTTGTAGATATATTCCAATTTAGGTCGATTCAAGGGTTGATTTTCAATTTTATCGATCGTACAATATCAAGGTAGGTGGTTTGTGCCTTTATTTGTTCATATGTGCATTATATATGATAAAAGTACTATATACTCACATTTGGGGTATTATGTGTTTTGGAATTAAACCCTTTTTGTTACCTGTTATGGATTGGTTGATTGATAAAGTGTAGTTCCTTATTCTTAATATTAGATACCTTGTTTATGGGACACCCCATGGGTGTGATTCCCTTGATTGTTAGTTTATAGAAGATTGGTCTAGGATACCTTCTAGGATTGAATTATTTTCCATGCCTTATTTTGTTAGGATGGAGTTATTGATTATCTGAAATGCCTGTGATATGCATTGTGAATGTTGACCAAGGGGATTGGACTGTGAGAGCTTCTCAAAGGGGTTAGACCGTTAGAGCTACCTAGGTGGTCATTTATAACTGATTATGCTATGTTGACGTAGGGGTATTGACTGTGAGAGATTTTCTAGGAGGTTATTTAAAATTTAATGATGCCATGTTGACTTAAGGGTATTGACCATGAGAGTTTCCCAGGTGGTCATTGTAAATGATTAGTGCTATGTTAGACCAAAGGGGTTAGACCATGAGAGATTTTCTAGAGGGTATTTACTTAATGAATTGGTGCTATGTTAAACCAAATGGGTATTGACTATGAGATATTTCCCAGAGGGTTGTTTATGAATGTTTGTGATGAGTCTGTCAAGCCAAATCCTAAGCTTGGACTTGGTCTTACTTTATTTTTTTGATGGTCTTCTAAGACATATGTTTTGTTACTATTGCACAAGGGGATATAGAGATTAGTCTAGATACCAGGGGTTACATGCTTCAACAGATTTAATAATTGATAAATGTAAATGAATTTAATTAAAAATTGTAGGATTTTTTATTTTTGAGTACTTCCTAGTTTATTCCTTTATTTTTCATATTACATGCTATATATATATATATATTCACTGACATTTAGGCACAAATATTTTGGAGGTTGATTACTAGGATTCATATCACACCCTATTTGGGTCATGTTTTAGACCCAAGAAGATTATATGGTTGCAGGTATAGATAATGGAAAGTTCCCTTCTTCATCATGTACTTGATTGTCATTGGAGATGGAGAGAATGAGACCAAGATGAGGCTTGCAATGCTGTTGGAGTTTACTATTTCTTTTTTAATTTGGTTTATGTATTGATTTCTAGTGTTGTGACTTGTTTGGCTATTTTCTTAGATACATATTCCATGCATCATATATATATATATATATATTGTGACTTCTGTTGGATTTACTTAGTGTTCTTCTATTTATTTTTGTTGTATGGTATTACTGCTTCCACTATTGTTTACTATTTGTTTTCCACTGTGTATACTATACCAATAATGGAATAGTTTCCCTATTATCTCAACTTGGATTTTTCTACTAGTCGGCAGCCTCTGGTGGTTGGGGAAATGCTCTTGAGGTTGTGGGACCAACCGAGTTTGGGGCACTTTGGGGTGGCACCTAGATCTAGGACGTTACAAAGTGATATAAGAGGAGTTTTATTTTCTTATTTTCCTTACTATTTGGAGGTAATAGACTAGGATAGGAAATAATAAGTATTTGGTAATAAGTTGTGCTCAGGAGTAGCTAAACCGTGTACATAGAAAATCCAAGTTACCTTGAATATTGTAATTTTTCTAGTTTTTCAATTGTTACATTTGATTTGATTTCACCATTGGGTGATTCACTTGTTTTGTGCTGTTATGATTGATATCATTGTGGTTCTATTTCTATTGAAACCTGATGAGATGAGGGTATTCCATATCATGTATCATATAGGCACTTTCTAGAGATTACATGTCATTCATTCTTTCCATTCCATTTAGAGAACATTACTAATTTCATGTTGTTGTTATAGACGTTATGTTAGATATGTATGCTGTTGTGATATATTCCATGATAGAAATACCTATTATTTTGATAGGGTATTAGCATATTTAAAGTTTCATCTGTATAAACTTTAATTGAATTATTTCAAGTTATGATATGAATAAAGATTCCAAACTTTGATTCGTGGGGAGTATGGGCTCTCATAAATTAGAACATGGCATGACTTGGATTTTTTTTTAAAGTTTTTGAGGGTTCTGAAGAAATTTCAGAGGCTTACTATCTGGAAAACTTGACAACAGAACATGTGATGTTATGAAAACACACCACGTGTTCTTCTATTCTAGAAGAAATGTCTTTTCTTAAGTGTACTCTGTGTACCCTATGTACACACCAAGTAGTTGTTGACCGTGTGACTAACTGTGTGAGAAGAGACACGGGGTTGATAAAAATTTGGTAGAACACACCGTGTACTAGGAGTACAATCCATGATGTAAAAGAACATGTATCCGGTTGTGTGACTAAAGACATGGGTGGATGAAACATGGGTTTTACACACCGTGTTTGGATTATACACATCATGTAGTAATCGACTGTGTATTCGACTGTGTGACTAACAACATGGGTGGATGGAACTTAAGTGGTACACACTGTGTCCAGAGTGTGCACACCATGTAGTGTTACACTAGGATAGAACTGTGTATTTATATATGTGTAGAAGTACCTGGGTAAAAGGGAATATTCAAATACACATCGTGTTTCATAAGGAACACTTTGTGTGTATAGGGTGTTTCACGACCATGTTGGAAGAGGTACACACCCATGTTAATGATTAAGGGAACACACCATGTAGTGGTTCTACACACCATGTAACCATCTTTTTTAAATGTTTTAATGGTTTCTTTATCCTATTCCATTATTGAAATTTTGATTTGTAGTTATGTTAATTACATACTGAGGTGTGTTCGTGACCTTGCAGATTCATGCCACCAAGATATCCTCCAGTTGTACACTAGGTATAGGGAAATGATCAGAAAATAGAAATGGTAGATCATGAAATACCAGCAGATCCTTCTGTTGTGATCGTTTTGGCACCAATTGTTATACCAGATGCAAGTGCTAACGAAATTTTTTGTAAAAACTTTATGAGGATGATGCAGAACTTTCAGAGAGCATGACATCCTACCCCGACTACGGAAGAGTTCATGAGGGTGTTCTAGTAGTAACATCCTACCACTTTTTTAGGGGATAGAGGTTCACAAGCTATATAATTGTGGTTAGAGGCCATGATTTCTATCTTTTATCATCTAAAGATGCCTCCTATGATGAGGGTGAAACTCGCAACGTGTATGTTACATGATTCCACCAAGAGGTGGTGGGATGTTATCTCATAGGCGGGATGTCATCAGGATATGGCTTGGTAAGAGTTTCCGAGGAAGTTATAAGATTACTTCTACCACAATAAGTTGAGGGACGTCCAATCCCTATTGTTCATAAACCTGGAGAAGGGAACTCTTTTAGTGATGGATTACTCTTATCAATTTACAAAGCTTAAGTGCTTCACACCTATTTTGGTATGTGATGAGTTATCACTGGCTTAGAGGTTTGAGGATGGTCTCAGGTATGACATCCAGTCGTAGGTGAATGTTTTCATGAGGGCTTCTGTGAATACTATAGTAAATCAGGGGCCTATTATCGAGAAAAATCTGAGGGAGTTAAGAGATGTGATCCAGGGTGGTTCAACATCTATGGTTGGTACTCTTTAGGCTAATGGAAGGAAGCACCATAGGGAGATTTCACGTGATATTTTTTAGGTATCCACGTGGTGTGCTGCCAGTGTGGAAGGAGTGGGAACACGAGACCACAGTTCCCAAGAGACCCAGTTGTGTGTCGATATTGAGACAATATGAGTCATATTCATCATTTTTGTAGTATGTTATAACTAGAAGTGAGTGAGAGGGGATCTGTTATGACTCCACATTCAAGAGCAGGACCACTAGTTTCTCCTCAGTCATGGAATTGGGGTTCGTTAGACCAAGGAGGTGGTCGCGACCATGGTAACTAGATGACAGGTTATCAGCGACAAAAGGGTAAACTAGATTAGGGTATCCTGATAGGGTTTTAGGGCCATGGTACATGTCATAATTTTGTGATTTTATGGACCCATTAAGAGTAGGATCATTGACTTTCTATAGTTAGAGGTATGATTCTAGTTGCCACAATTTTAGCTTCTTCTCTTTTTAATATAGGGGATTCCCATAGTTTTATATATTTGGCCTTTGTGGAGAGCCTTGAGCATTGTATATTTATGTATAATGATGTTATGATGATTACCACTACATTAGGGATTAGGACGACTAGTGTACGTCAGTTCAAGGAGTGACATCTTGAGGTTGGTGGGTGTCACTTCTTATAGGACCTCTATGTCTTAGATATGACATGATTTTTTTTCATTCTCAGAATAGACTAGTTGGTCTCCATTTAGGGCTTTGTTGACTAATATCGTCGTAGTGTGAGCTTCACATCACCAGAGGGAAGATATTTTCTACACAAGGGTGAGTGGGATTTCTAGGAGAGCAGAGATGCACCCAAGAATCATGGGTTGGGAAGAATTTCATCCCAGATTTCTAGCTTATATCTGGATGACTAGGGGAATTCACATATAGAATTTACTCCTGTGGTGGATTGTTTCAAATATGTCTTTCTGGATGAATTTTAAGGTTTACCTCCAGAGAGAGTGGTGAATTTCTCTATTGAACTCATAATAGGAGTGAAACTGGTGTCCATTCCTCTGTATAGGATGGTTACACCAGAGTTATATGAGTTTAATAAGAAGTTAGAGGAGTTACAGGGAAAGAGTTTCATCTAACCCAGTAAATCTCCTCAGGTTTCACCTATCCTTTTCACGAAGAAGGTGGATATTACCCTCAAACAATGTGTGTATTATTGGAATCTGAACCGATTGATGGTCAAGAATCGATATCCCTTGCTGAGGATTGATGATCTCTTTGATCAGCTTCAAGGAGCTCGGGTGATATTGATTATTGAGATCCCATTATCATCAGTTTCTCATTAGACCATCAGATATACCACTTATAGCATTTCAGAGTAGGTTTAGTCTCTACAAGTATTTGGTTATGCCATTCTGTCTCACAAATGCACCAATAGTTTTCATGGAACTCATGAACTAAGTGCTCTATCCTTACTTGGATTCTTTTGTAGTAGTATTAATGGATGATATCTTAGTGTACTATCACACTCGACACGACCATGCTGCCCATCTTGAGATCATATTGAGTACACTAAGAGAGAATTATTTATATTCTAAACTCTCAAAGTGAAACTTTTTGATGGACCATATTCACTTATTAGGTCATGTCATATTAGATAAAGGAGTATTATTATACCCATAGAATGTGATAGAAGTAGTTTCCTAGGAGAATCTGAATAACTTATTTGAGGTATAGAGTTTTTTGGGGCTGGCTACTTACTATAGACGCTTTATTCATAAATTTTCATTCTTATCAGTACCATTGATGGGTCTGACTAAGAAGGGTGAAAAGTACTTGTGGATAGAGTCCTGTGATTCTTCCTTTTAAGAGGTGAAAGGATGTCTAATTTCATACTGATCTTGATTTTTCCAGAGCTAGGAAAGAGTTACACTGTTTATTGTGACACATCAGGTATCAGGCTCAGAGCAGTACTTATGAAGGGGGAAGAATTCATTGCGTACAGGTCTCGGCAGTTGAGGCCACATGAGAGGAACTACCCAACGCACGATCTCAAGTTAACTGTAGTTGTGTATGCTTTACGTTATTGGAGAAATTATCTTGCAGGAGAGAATTTTGTGGTATCCCTTGACCAAAAAAGCCTCAAATATATTTTTACTTAGCATGATCTGAATTTGAGATAAAGAAGGTGGGTTGAGTAAATTCAATCATTTAACTTTGAGCTAGCCTACATGCTTGGGAAAGGAAACATAGTGGATGATGCATTGAGTATGAGAATTCAGATACAGGAAGTATGAGAGGCCAGTAGTGAGTGGAAGCTTATGAATCTTCTCTCTGAGATTCATTTGGAGGTGCATGACAGACATGGGCATACATTTATTTCTTCTTTAAATGTTACCTATAATCTATTGGATCAAGTGAGAATGAGGTATTTATCAAATTTTTAAAGCCTAGTTTTATGGGAGAGTGTGTTAATCAAGGAACCTAATCTTGGGTGGACCATATGAAAGGATGAGGTTTTTCATTTTCATGGGCGCGTATTGGTGTCAGAAGACATACATGAGGAGCTGTTGCAAGATTTTCATTCCTTAGTATGGGATGTTCATCCTCGTGTCACCAAGATGTATTGAGATATACATCGTTAGTATTGGTGTCCAGGAATGAAGAGGGATGTATCTGGTTTTGTTATGAGATGTTCCACCTTTTAGCAGGTGAAGGTGAATCATCATTGGACGACAGGGATTTTACAATAGTTACCCATTCTTGAGTGTAAGTGGAATGATGTCATGATGGATTTCATGATGGGTTTAGAAATTCGAAAGAGCGCTGTCGTGGTCACCCTCAAATGATTAATGTGATTTTGGGGTACTTAGGTGTAGTAGAGTGGCTGACCAAGGTCGTCTCTCAAAGGAGGAAGTGATTTAAAACAACTTTTTTAGAGGTATTAAAGAAATAAAATAAAAGAGAATAAAAACACTACTTGAAAGGATGGGGGTGGTTTTGTATAGTTTATAAAACTTGAAGAAGTTTGCTGGAAGAAGATTTCATTTTTTTGTTTTTAATTTTGAAATGAAATTTCATTAAAAAGACACAACAAGAAGATGTTTTTTTAGAAAATATTTTAAAAGGCGTAATCGATCTAACTCTACCTCTTAAATAAATTATTAATCATTATCATTTAAATTAACATTCACTTAATTATGATCCCTTAATTTTTTAAATCCCTAACCCTACGAGAATGAACTTTACCATGAAGATGATGTGAACTTAACCCTAGGCTAACTTCGGAACATGAAATCGCAGCACCCTGATTTGATTGATGTTCTAAGATTAGATTATGGTAAGTGGTAAATTAAGGCACATTTCCATTATGAAAATGAGGATGAATTGTGTTTTGGAATTATATTTGAACTCTATAAATTTATCCTGTATGGTCTTGTATTACCGATTAAGATCACGCTCTCATAATTTACACAAAATCCCGACCTCGCGTGTTTTTGTGTTAATTATTCAATTGCTTTCTTAGTTTCTTAAAATTTAAAAACACAATTCATGGATCATATTAAGTTAATTATAGTATCTCAATTATTTAAAATAATTAAATTAATAGGGTAGAAGATAGATCGATTACTAACAGACTACTCTTCCATGGGTGGCGTAATCATCGTAGAAGCGTTTTGCATGTGCAAAGGTTTATAATGGGTATAACCCATTAATGCTTCTACTCAAGAATTAAAACCCAATTAGGAAGATGAATAGAATAAGAAATTTAAACAAAACAGAATAAAAGATGAGGAATAAAAGAAGATCAAATAAGTGTATTGCACAAATGAAAACATTACAAAATGAAGAAGAGAAGGAGGCTTCGACGAGGGGATCCTTGCTTCACGAGCTACCCCTCTTACAATGGTTGTAGAATTTGGGTGAAACCAATTATCCTCTGAATCAAATCTCCTAATTCACGCACCAACCCCTAAAAATGATAAAGACTCCAATTTATAGAGGGGAGGTGAGGAGAGGTTACAAGTGGTTTCAAGTGTGAATGTGGAAATTCGGACAAATATTTTATTCCAAATTACAACGCCCATTTTACCATAACAACGCATAAATTGTCTACCCTTATAGAAGGCTCATATGTGAGGATATGGGTCCTATATCTCCTATAAAAAGTTAGGCTTAATCCAGGCCCATATGAAGGAGTTATAACCAAAATACAGAAGCTTCTCCATTCTAGTGTGTCCAGCCCACCATTGAATTTATGGCCCAATTACTTCATCCAAATGCATTCTTTTGATCTAGTGTCCTGAATAAAAGTTGTATCCCATGAAGTAGGGAACATATTTACAAAATATAAAGTTCAAAAAAATCAAATAAAAATATTTATTTTTGAAATACTACAATGATTTTGAATGGGTAAAACTGGAATTTTCATAAAATATTCAAATGAATGATCTAATCCCAAATACTTTCTAATTGAACATATTTAACACAGTGTGAGGAAATAATATCATTTATTATAAATAAAATATTCAATAAAATAGTGTTTTATCAACTCCCCCACACTTACCCTTTTGCACTCCTGGGAAAAACCTCATATCAAGTAAACATCAATATCAAATCAAAACAAATTTTAAAACACATATCCTTGAGATCAAACAATTACACACCAAGAAACAAAAGATATCATGACTCATAAAGAACCATTATTTCAAGTTCTTAAATTATATCATTCAATATATTTCCACTTTATTTATCCTCCCATGCACAAAACACTTACCTCGCTTGAATTTTCTCTTATCACACAAATATCAATTTTTTTTGCAATGTCTTTCTCATCCAAAATCATACAAGGGTCACCATAGGCATGATAAATTCTTATATATCTACTCGATTTGAGGTAAGGATATATGTTTATCATGAGGAATTTTTAGGGTTGTTCTGTGGCTTTCAGTTGGTAGGATTTAGATGTGAAAAATTCTGAGGCTGAATGAAGAGGGCTTAACTCTTTTTGAAGAAAAATTGCATTAATCTAATTTTCACTTAAATATGGTCTTCTCCTCAATCCCCATAGTATCAATTCAGCTCCATCATCATGCAAATTCATGAAAATTTTACACCATTCATCATTTCTACATAAAAAATGTCAATCTTCTCAAACATGATTTTCTTGAAAGCTCCAAATAGGCACAACTTTCCACCTCAATTAGAAGATCCAGAAAAGGCATAGATTCACTTGTCATGAAAGCTCCAGAAAAGGAACATCTTTCAATATAATGAATTTCTTCAGTAGTAAACACATTTCTTCAGAATTTAATTTTCCACCCAAAGTATCACAGAATGTGGTAGCAAAACACAACATAGCTTCCCCCACACTTAAGCTCAACTAGATTATGCAATTTCACTTCAAGAGTTGGTTGGATAGGGAAAATTGGATTGTAATGTGGTGAACCTAACAGGTTGTGTATGGATTATAAGGTATAAAAGGATTAAATGTTCAAGGTAGGCCATTATAAAAAGGATTCTTTGAAATCGAGGATTTAATACCAAACAAATGCCTCAATCATTTAAACATAAGTACCTCAAAACCTCAAGTTTTGACAGGAATAGATCAAACTATGGTTAAATCATGCATGGTTTGGTTCTCTCAAGAAGTGAGGTGAATGTAAATAATATGAAAATAATGGTTCAGAAGCCTCACAAGAAAGTGATTTCAAATATAAAGACAGTGATATGTGGCATGGGATTCAAAATTCAGTGTACTTTTCATGAAATTACTAAATATTTGAACTTGAAACAAAGTCGTTTCAGCATTAATTTAATCTTAGTTTCATTGGATAAATTGTTTCACTCATTGATATGAATTTCAAAATTATGATGAGAATCATTTCAGCTCAAAAATTTCAAAAACACAAAGAAAATTGAAAAATAAACACACAAAATTTTAAAAACACACAATAATTTTTTTTAAAAAGGAAAAAAATTGAAATTACTAAACTAAAAGGTTCCCTCCCCCAAACTTAAATTATTTCATTTTCCTCAATGTGAACCCTTGAGATGATATATGCACATGAAATGCATATTTTTTAAATAGGACAAATAATATAAAAGTGAAAGGGTTAGGAACAGCCTGATGTGCTCAAGTGATGATGGGGTCATGCAGTGTGATAAAATCCACTGCATCAGTAGGAATTCCCTCGATGTATCTCTTCAAATGTTTCCCATTGAAGGTAAATATCCTTCCAGTGTCCTCTTGTGTGATCTCCACTGCACCATAAGGAAAAAAATTAGACACAATATAAGGACCTAACCATCTGGAACGCAACTTACCAGGCATCTGTTTCAGTCGTGAACTTTATAGAAGGACTTTCTCTCCAACATGAAACTCCTTTTGTTGGATCATTTTGTCATGAGATACTTTTGATCTTTCCTTGTAGAGCTTTTAGTTCTCTTATGATGACAGTCAAATCTCCTCAAGTTCTTGAATTTGCAACTTCCTTTGAATTCTATCTTGGTCCAAATCCATGTTACATTGCTTTATAGCCCAATAAGCTCGATGCTCAACTTCCACGGGGAGATGAAATGCTTTCCCCAAAACAATCCGAAATGGGGACATACCAATGGGTGTCTTATATGCTGTCCTATAAGCCCACAATGCATCATCCCAGTGCTTGCTCCAATCCTTCCTATTTGGCTACACAGTTTTCTCCAAGATTTGTTTCAACTCACGATTTGAAACCTTATCCTGGCCATTTGTTTGAGGGTGGTTTGGTGTTGATGTTTTGTGTGTCACCCCATACTTCCGAAGAAGGGAAGAAAAATTCCTATTGCAAAAGTGTTTCCCTTGGTCACTGATGATGGCCTTTGGTACTCCAAACCTGCAGAAAATTTGAGCCTTGACAAAATCCACAACAACATGAGAATCATCAGTCCTGGTGGCCTTGGACTCCACCCATTTACTCACATAATCAACAGAAACCAAAATATACAGAAATCCAAATGAACTAGGAAAAGGACCCATAAAATCAATTCCCCATACATAAAAAATCTCACAGAATAGTATGGGTTGTTGGGGCATCTCATGTCTCCTAGAAATGTTCCTAGTGTGTTCACAATGAGGGCATGACTTACAAAACACATGGGCATCATGGAATAAGCTAGGCTGATATAATCTAGAGTCCAAAACCTTCCTAGCTGTCCGTTGGGGTCCAAAATGTCCACCACAAGCAAGTGTATGACATAAATGAAAAACAGAATCAAACTCATGATCTGGAACACACCTCCTAATGACTTGGTCACTACACATGCGCCAGAGGTAAGGATCATCCCACACATAAAAACTAGACTCACTTTTTAATTTTTGGACTTGATGTTTCTTTAAATTTGCAGGGATTTCAGAGGCAACAAGGTAGTTAACTAAATCTGCATAACAGGGATGCATACCTGAGATGGAATAAAGATGCTCATCGGGGAAAGTGTCCCGAAGTGGTACCTAGTCCAAGGTGTCATCCTCTAGTGTGTGAGTAAGACTACTAATGTGGTCCGCCACCCAGTTTTCTGACCCCTTTTTGTCCTTTATCTCAATATCAAATTGTTGAAGAAGGAGCATCCATCGGATCAGCCTGGGCTTTGCATCTGGCTTCTTCAAGAGGTACCTCAGAGATGCATGGTCAGAAAAAACAACTACTTTAGAGCCCAATAAATATGAACTAAATTTATCTAAAGCAAATATGACAACAAGAAACTCCTTTTCTGTGGTTGTGTAGTTTGATTGGGCTGAAATCAGTTTCCTTGATGCATAGGAGATCACATGTGAACGTCCCTCCACCCTCTGAGATAAGACAACTCCAACCACGAAGTTGGGGGCATCACACATAAAATCAAAATTAATCTCCCACCGTGGGGTCTGTATGATCGGTGGAGTGGCCAGAAACTTCTTTAGCTCATCAAAGGAAGTCCTGCAAGAATCATCAAATAGAAAATCAGAATCCTTTTGTAGTAATCGTGACATAGGAAGAGCAATCACACAAAAATCTTTGATGAAGCGCTGATAAAATCCTACATGCCCTAGGAAATATCTAACATCATGCACACATGAAGTATAGGGTAAGGATTAAATAATGTCTACCTTAGATCTATCAACCTATATCCCATGTTTTGACACTACATGCCCTAATACAATTCCATGCTCTACCATGAAATGACACTTTTCAATGTTCAGGACTAGATTCTTCTCAATACAATGATTCAATAACTTTCCCAAACTATTTAGACATTCATAAAATGAAGACCTTTACAATGTAAAATCATCCATAAATACCTCCATGCAGGTCTCAATAAAATCAGAAAAAATACTCACCATGCATCTCTGGAAGGTACCTGGGGCATTACAAAGTCCAAATGGCATCCTTTGGTAGGAAAATGTGCCAAAGGGATATGTGAATGTAGTCTTGTCCTGATCCTCCAGAGCTATAGGAACTTGAAAATGTCCAGAAAATCCATCCAAGAAATAATAGTGTGTCCTCCAAGCTAGTCTCTCAAGCATATGATCAATAAATGGGAGGGGGAAATGGTCTTTGTGAGTGGAATGATTTAGTTTCCTATAATCAATACACACACACCAACTATTTTTTACCCTCATTAGAACTAACTCATCTTTCTCATTTTTAACAAAAGTAACACCACTTTTCTTAGGCACAACCTGAATTGGACTTAGCCACTGAGAATCTGAAATGGGATAGATTATACCTGCCACGAGCAATTTTTCAACTTCTTTTTTAACAACCTCCAAAAGTGTTGGATTGAGTCTCCTTTGTGGTTGCCTCACCGGTTTAGCCCCATCTTCCAAAAGAATCTTATGCATGAAAATGGAGGGGCCAATACCTGATATGTCATCCAAGGTCCACCCGATTGACCTGATGTTCTCCATCAAAATATTCAAAAGTTTTTCTTCATGTTCAAAAGGGAGATTGTAGAGACCCGAAGCCTGACGTACATGGACATTACATTACTTTTGCGGAATACTTAGTACATAACAAAAACACACACACAAGGACCGTAATAGTTTAGTGTCTTTGGAAACTCGGAACGTAATATTCTAATCGTGGTGAAAGATCTTCAATATCTCCCATAAGGATCTTCCCTTTTTTTTACCTAAAACCTTTCTTTATATCCTGGGGAAAAGAAAACATAAAAGGGTGAGCTCAAATTCTCAGTAAGGGTAAACAAAAGAAAAATCAATCACATCATATTCATAAGAACATAACTTTTGGAAATCTTAACCTGCAAAGGAGATCATAATTTCATAACCTGGGATAACTCATGGCAGTGAAATGTATTCACAATAATCATAAGTTAAAACATTAAACTTTGTGGAATACACACATAATCATAGAGAATCATTTCTTGTTAGTCAAGACTCATTGCCAAGACTATCTTAGTGGACAAAGTCCATTTCTGAATCGAGTGACCCTCGTTTCAGTCCTGTTTCACTGAACCAGTATAACCTACCATTCCAGCCATATCTATCTCATGAGATATAAAATCTTTACCCAATGCATTGGAGGGAGATATAGGTCCCACCCATCTTATAATGAATCCTTTCTTATGTGTGCCACATAATCATAAATCATACATCATCGCATAACCCATGTAATAAAAATGGGAATCCTAAACATCGTGATATCATAAAACAATTCATATAAAATAAAGGAATTCATAAAACTATAATTCCATCCCAACATAATCAAATAAATAGGGATAAAAAAATATAACCCTTTATTATCTGAGATGGAAAATAATTTTGATAAAACACTTGAACTCCATTCTTGAGGAAAATATCCTTTCTGCTTCAAAAACAATTTTCCTTTCTTAACATGTCGTACAATTTTAAACTAAAAGAAGTTGATTAAAAATAAACTTGAAAACTTGTAAAGGATTCTTCTTAGAAATAATGTTTTAAAAATCCATTCATGCCGTATAAGTTAAAAAAACAATCTTCATACTTTTGTCGGAAAAGTCAAAAAGTACCTCGTACGAAAAACGACAAAAGATTCCTTTCATATTCTTTACTAAAAACTCACCGAAGGGTAAAATTTGATTTAAAATATTTTAAGTGGATGGAAACAATATTACATATTGAGGGAACATGGATGTGGATGATAAAATACACCCCAGTAAATGCCAAAGTAAAAACAATCTCGGATAAAAATGAGATTGTGATATTTTCCCTTACCTTAGGTCCGATTTGCTTCGTATGTGTCCGAAACTCCTGTATAATGATTTACATAACGTCATTGACTTATTACAGAATCATATTCATTGTTATGATATCATATATGGTTCACTTATGACTTTATATTACCCGTTCTTTTGTAAATTCCATGTTAAAGAAGCGTTTTGGGTAAAATCGTTTCATTTATTGTATGTGTTTTGACTTGTTGTTCTTGACATTATTATTACTTATATCATGATTTACTTACTTCCAGAATATAAAATATGATTTATATATCATATATATTCAGTATATATATATATAATAGATAGATAAATGAAATGAAAAACACTGTTCATGGAGACGGTAGTCCGTACGTACGCATGAACGCTGTTTTCCTTTCCTTATTGTCTTGAATGGAAGTAAGTAGATGACATACATATATATATATATACATAAATCCAGTAGCTTTATAATGTCATATATTTCATTATTATTTCTTATATATACTTTATAATCATTCTTAAATGGTTAACATGGAGAATGAATCCCATCGCGTCGTGGAGACGGTAGTCCGTACGTACGCACGAGCGATGATATCATTTCCATAAATATTGAATTGAATTGAAGTGGATTATACAATATATAAGATCAATATGATGTTGTAATAACTATATATAGTTATTCTTTACACCATTATACCCATCCATGTAAGGTGGTGGTGGAAAATAGATTACACCACGGTGTGGAGACGGTATTCCGTACGTACGCACGCGCGGTGATTTCTTTTTCCGTAGGATAGATAGATGGTGAAATAGGGTTGTTTCATACTTATAATAACATATCAGTATATGAGTGATACTGATGTTATTACTTCATAATGAAACAACCTAAGAAGAAGAAGTGGAAGAAGAAATAAAGATGAAAGAATTGGTAACGGTAATTACCTCTTCTTTGAAGCGCCTCTTTGAGACCTCCTCTTAGGGCACTAAAATTGGTCTTTGAGGAAGACCAGAACCTCTAGGATGTTTCTAGGGAAGTGGAGAAGAGATTTTGTCAGGGGTTGGCCGAGCTTGAAGGCTCAAAGTTTTTTGAGGAAGAGAGGGAGGAGGTGCCCTTTTATAAGGGAGGAGAGGGGCACCTTTGGAATAACTAAAAATATTATTTTATTATAAAGTCAAGTTCGGTTTTAAATAGCTCCAAATTGATTTATTTAGAGGCTAAGGTGGGGATGGGTCGAAATCCTCTCATCCAATAGAATTTAGACAAGTTTAGATTCCTATTTTAACCTTATCATTTAGATTTAACTCTAAGTTAAATAATTTAACTTTTACCGTGACTTTTTGTTTTCTTACACTATATGGTTAATAAACTTACTATAACATGCCAAAAGAACCCCAAGTTGTTTATTATTAATATATATATCCTTATCTAAGTCATTTGGCCGAACCTTAGATTTTTAGGAATAAAATAACAATTAATAATATAATATTTGATTTAAAAACTATTTTGTGTCAATTTTGACACTATTTGATATATGATTTTTGTGAAAGTCATAACAGAATTATATGTTCAAACAAAGTTGCTTAATCAACACTAATATACCATAGTAACCTATAAAATTAGTGGAATTAATAAAAAGTCTCAAATTACATTTATTTGAGCATTTATAACATCAATTATGTTAACATTTTATTAAAAGGGTAATTACTACATCATTGTTGTGTCATAAATAAATTAATTTATTTAATGTCTAAAAATTATAAATAAAATATCATTATGTATGAAATTATTTTAGCTTTCTAATGAATATTTATAGTCGAATTTATCTTATGTATAACCCCATATTAAAAATGTTTTAATTATTAAACTTTGATTTTTACTATTTTAACTATTCATTAAATAAAATAATATTAAATGTCATAATCTAATCCAAGTGGACCTAAATGGTCATATTATATTCATAAGGTTGTTTTTGGTCGAATTACACTTATCCAATAGAATTAGGACATGTGTTAGGGTAATAGTAATATCATATTTACCCTTAGTTACCCTATTTACTATTAACCGTGGTAAAAAAAGTAAAAAGTTACTATTCACCAAAAATTATTTTCATCTCATTGAACCACATTTTAGTCCTTGATATTAACCTTGTCTGTCGGATTTTCGAAATTCCATTCACAGAAGCGGTAAAATTAAGTTTTATGCAAAATTCAGTTTTTAACCTACCACTTAGTGGTTTCACTATTCATCAAAAATTGAAAGTTTTCAAAAAAATACCAAAAATTAAGCCTAAGCTATATTTGATATTATGAACTCAAAAATGATTTCTATTTTACCAAATTAAAAACATATTAGTTTCATTAATTAATTTAAAAATTAATTCCCGTCGTCTAAACAAAAGGCGTGTTTTTAAGAGATTATAACTATCAAAAGATTGACACTTGTTTATAACTAGTTTAAATGTGAAATTACATCCAATGACCAACATTGTATTGAATTGTAAAAATATATTCTAAATATACTTTAAAACCACTCAAATTAATAATTTATCACTATTAATTATTTCGATTGAAAAAGTTGTTTTTAATTAAAATTTAGTAATTTTCACTATTCATCAAAATATGAAAGTTATCCGAAAATCACCAAAATTTCACCCTAAGCTAATTTCGATATTCCAAATCCAAAAATGAAGTCCATTTTGAAAAATAGAAATTAAAAAAATTTCAAAAAGTGGTTATTACTATTCATAACTTCTAGTTTTAATAATATTTTAATAGCATATCGTTGTTTAGCGAAACTTAGTGTTGCGTACAACACACGCTATCGTGGAAGGTCACGATTGCGTGTAATTCAAGCCAGGTCAGTGATGTGTGTTGTGAAAGCTCCTTTTGGTGTAGCGTATAACACAAGACATTAATGAAATTAAAAAGAATATTTTTCATAAAATCTCAGGGTGTTACAGAGATTGTTAGCAATGATAACAGGTAATTTCTCACCACTCAACAAGTATGAGTATTTCAGATTTGGTGGAAATGGCTTGAGTTCCAGTGTAGGGGGGTGGTGTATGGATGGAGAGATAGAAGGAACTGAAATATGTGCACAAAGAGCATCAATATTAGAATATACATCATCAAAATCAGAGAATAAAGCATCAAATCCATCAGCATACTCAACAGCCATGTCATTATCAGAGTGAACATGATCAAAATCAGAATATGAATCCACATCAAAATCAAATCCAAGAGAGGATTGTGTATCAACAACATGTGTGGAAGTGCTCTTATACATAAAACTAGAACCAATACTCATAATCTCCCTATGCATAGGACAACAAAATTCCATGGAGTTTTTATTTGGTGATTCAAAATGGGAGATAACAAAAGCAGAATGGTCCTATGAGGTGTACTTCATGGAATCCATAACATTAAATATCATAACTTTATCTCCAAACTCCATGGAAAGTGTACCCTCATTGACATTTATGATAGTTTTTTCAGTTTTGAGGAAGGATCTACCTAAGATTATGGGAGCATGAGAACTTACCTGATCGTCCTCCATGTTAAGCACGTATAAATTTGCTGAGAAGATCATGTCTCTTACCCGGACAAGTACATCCTCAAGGACTCCCACTGGATATGTTGTAGCTCTATTTGCCAACTTCACCACTACTCTGGTTGACTTCAACTCACCAACCTGCAAGGAAGAGAATATAGAGTGAGGCATCACATTTATTGAAGCTCCTAAATCACAAAGAGCATCAGAGAAGTGAAACTCCCCTACGGTACATTGGATGGTGAATGTACCATGATCCTTTCACTTTGTTGGCATTGCTAGAGTTTGTGTAATGAGTGCTGAGACATTCCTTCCAAGGTTGATCCTCTCATTTCCCTTGAGCCCTCTTCGATTGGTGCAGAGTTCTTTTAAGAATTTGGCATACCTTGGGATTTGCTTAATGGATTAAAGTAGAGGAATGTTGATCTCCATGCTTGAATGTGTCCAAAACATCATTTTTCATTGCTTCTTTAGCCATATTCTTGGTTTGAACAACCCTGTTTAGAAAAGGAAGGGGTTTAGGAGGAACATCATCAATATTTTTCTTACCTTTATCTTTCTCCTTGGATTTCTCATCAGTTGGTATGGAATGCGGCTTCTCTGGAGTAGAGGTGAATCCCAGTGGAATGGTAGGTACAGATGTATTGTTCATTTGCTTCCCACTTCTCAATGTGATGGCACTAACATTCCTATTTGGATTTGGAGTGGGTTGGGAAGGTAGATTTCTGGAATTCTTACTCACAAGTTCATGGAGGGCGGTGGCAATCAAGATCATTTGAGTCTTCAACTCCCTCAACTCTGAACCTTGACTCTTCAGTTCATTCTGTTGATTAAGAAAAATTTTCTTCAAAAGATCATCAGTGTTAGAGTCTACCTTGTGTTGGAGATTCCCTTGTTGTTGACTTGTTGATGTTTGAGCTTCAAATCTCTTTTGGGGTTGTTGGAAACCCTGTTGGTAAGGTGGAGGCTGCTAGAAGTTTGGTTGAAAAGGGGGCCTTTATTGTTGTCCAGAGCCATACCTCATGTCCGGTTGATCTTTCCACCCTTGGTTATATGTTGGAGAAAATGAATCAAACTTCTTTGGGGGATATGGTTGTTGTTGCTTCTGAAATGGTCTCCCTGGGAATACTGCTGCACAATCCTCTGTCTCTTGTAGTTGTGGGAAACAGTCAGTTGGGTGGCTTGTCTCAGTGCAAATGCCACATGGCCCTGAAGGAGGGGGTTGGGATGTCTTTTGAGCCAATGTAATCTTCCTCACCATAGTGGTCA
The DNA here is from genome assembly GCA_963277665.1 of Viscum album. Classification (NCBI taxonomy): domain Eukaryota; kingdom Viridiplantae; phylum Streptophyta; class Magnoliopsida; order Santalales; family Viscaceae; genus Viscum; species Viscum album. Next base: position 402,941,724 of record OY728126.1, read on the forward strand.
ATTCTTCCAACTTGGTATCAATCAAATGACTTTCAAGAGAAGGACTTACCTAATGTACTCCCCTGATATGTGGTGTACCTCGATCGCCAAATTGTTGGGAGTTTTGTTCCATATTGTCGATCAATGCACGTGCGGCTACTGGTTTCTTTTCCACTAATTCCCCTCCTGCTGCGGCATCCACCATGATCCTCTCCATAGGTGTGAGTCCTTCATAGAAGTACTGAATGAGGAGTTTCTCACTGATTTGGTGATGTGAACAGCTTGCAAACAACTTCTTTAATCTCTCCCAATACTCATACATTGACTCCCCTTGTGATTGCTTGATCCCTAAGATCTCCTTACGAATGGAAGTGGTCCTCGATGCTGGAAAAAATCTATGCAAGAAAAGATGTTTTAAATCGTTCCAACAAGTTACATCCTCGGGTTGTAAATAATACATCCAATCTTTCGCAGCTCCATCAAGTGAGAATGGGAATGATCTTAATTTGATTTGATCTTCAGAAACATTTCTTGGTTTAAGGGTTGATCAAACCACATTAAATTATTTAAGGTTTTTGTTTGGATCCTCACCAGATAAGCCATGAAATTTTGGAAGAAGGTGAATTAACCCAGGTTTTAACTCAAAGTCTGATTCGAGATTCAGATATGCAATACAATTTGGCTGATAGTTAATATTAGGTGCAACCAATTCTCAAATGGTTCTATTAAGTTCATTTCCATTATTTCAAGCCATTGGTTCCTCTTTTATGTTTGAAATTGAATTGCTTCCAATTTCAATGTTTCCAGAAGAGAGGAATTCACCAACTGGTTGAATATTGAAACTTCCCGTAGACTGAGAATGTCTGATTCGAGCCCTAAGGCTACGTTTAATCTCAGGGTCAATATCTATGAGATATTTGGGATTAGTTCATGTCATAAATCAAATAAAAATGAAAAGAAAGTGAGTGGACCATAGTAAAATAAAAATGAGAAGTTGAGTTGATGGTCCAAAAAGAAAAGAAGAGGATGAAATAAATGAAAACTTGAGAAAGGGGAAAGATGGAAGAGAGAGGTGAAGAAAATAATAAAATGAAAAATAAAATAAATACCTCTAAATGGTTGAATAAATTACTTGCCTCCCCGGAAACAGCGCCAATTTGAAAGAGCGCTGTCGTGGGCGCCTTCAAATGATTAATGTGATTTTGGGGTACTTAGGTGCAGCAGAGTGGCTGACCAAGGTCATCTCTCAAAGGAGGAAGTGAATTAAAACAACTTTTTAGAGGTATTAAAGAAATAAAATAAAAGTGAATAAAAACACTACTTGAAAGGATGGGGGTGGGTTTGTATAGTTTATAAAACTTGAAGAAGTTCGCTGGAAGAAGATTTCATTTTTTTTGTTTTTAATTTTGAAATGAAGTTTGATTAAAAAGACACAACAAGAAGATGTTTTTTTAGAAAATATTTTTAAAGGCGTAATCAATCTAACTCTACTTATTCAATAAATTATTAATCATTATCATTTAAATGAACATTCACTTAATTATGATCCCTTAATTTGTTAAATTCCTAACCCTACTAGAATTAACTTTACCACGAAGATGATGTGAATTTAACCCTAGGCTAACTTTGGAACATGAAATCACAACACCCTACTTTGATTGATGTTATAAGATTATATTATGGTCAGTGGTAAATTAAGGCACATTTCCATTCTGAAAATGAGGATGAATTGTGTTTAGGGATTATATTTGAACTCTACAAATTTATCCCGTATGGGCTTGTATTACTGATTAAGATCGCGCTCTCACAATTTACACAAAATCCCGACCTCGCGTGTTTTTGTGTTAATTGTTCAATTTCTTTCTTAGTTTCTTAAAATTTTTAAACAAAATTCATGGATCATATTAAGTGAATTATAGTAGCTCAATTATTTAAAATAATTAAATGAAGAGGGTAGAAGATAGATCAATTACTAAAAGACTACTCTTCCATGGGTGGCGTAATCATCGTAGAAGCATTTTGCATGTGCAAAGGTTTATAATGGGTATAACCCATTAACGCTTCTACCAAAGAATTAAAACCCAATTAGGAAGATTAATAGAAGAATAAATTTGAACAAAACATAATAAAATATGAGGAATAAAATAAGATCAAAGAAGTGTATTGCACAAATGAAAACATTACAAAATGAAGAAGAGAAAGAGGCTTCGATGAGGGGATCCTTTCTTCAAGAGCTACCCCTCTTACAATGGTTGGATAATTTGGGTGAAACCAATAATCACCTGCCTCAAATCTTCTAATTCACGTCCCAAACCCTCAAAATGAGAAAAATTCCAATTTATAGAGGGGAGGGGAGGAGAGGTTACAAGTGGTTTCAAGTGTGAATGTGGAAATTCGGCCAAATATTTTATTCCAAATTGCACCGCCCATTTGACCACCAAAACGCGTAACTTGTCCGGACTTATAGAAGGATCATATGTTAGGATATATTTCCTATATCTTATCTAAACATTTTGACTTAATCCAGACCCAGATGAAGGAGTTATGGCCAAAATACAAGATATTCTCCATTCTGGCGTGTCCAGCCCACCATTGACTTTATGGCCCATTTACTTCCTCCAAATGCATTATGTTGATCTAGTGTCCTGAATGAAAGTTGTATCCCATGAAGTAAGGAACATATTTACAAAATATTAAGTTCAAATAATTCAAATGAAAATATTTATGATTGAAATACTACAGTGAATTTGAAAGGGTAAAACTGGAATTTTCATCAAATATTCAAATGAATGATCTAATCCCAAATACTTTCTAATTGAACATATTTAACACAATGTGAGGAAATTATATCATTTAATATCAATAAAATATTCAATAAAATAGTGTTTTATCAAAATTTCACCTTGAGTAAATGATGTTGTATGGGTTATTGTTGATAAACTCACGAGAGTAGCACATTTTTTTCCGATCAAGGATACCTTTAGTGTTGATGTGATTGGAAAGTTATACATCCAAGAGATTGTACGTTTTCATGGTGTTACACACTCTATCATTTTAGACAAGGATGCCTAGTTTACTTTTTATGTCTAGTAGGGACTACATAGGGCTCTAGGTACACATGTACTTCTGAGTACAACTTCTCATCCCTAGAAAGATGTCTCGTCTGAGCACACAATTCAGGTTTTGGATGATATTCTTTGAGCATGCATCCTAGATTTCAGAGGCTCTTGGGAGAGACACATATCCTTGGTGGATTTTTCTTACAATAATAATTTTTAAGAAATGATTTAGATGGAACCTTATGAGGATTTCTATGGTAGGCCATGCCGATCACCCCTATGATGGCTGGAGGTAGGAGAGGCAGCTATGCTGGGACCTCATCTTGTCTAGTATACCACTGAGTAGGTAGAGTTTATTTAGAAGAGGATGACTACTGAAAAATCTTTCCATAAATCATATGCTAATTGATGGAGATGACCTCTGGAGTTTGAGGTCAGAGATAAGGTTTTCTTACGTGTCACACCGAGGTTGGGACACAAGAGGATTAGAAGACAAGGGAAGATTTCATCGAGATACATCAGGCAGTTTTAGGTTTTGGAGAGAGTCAGTTCAGTTTCATATCAGCTGCAGTTACCTTAGAGGTACTGAGCTCTAAACAACATCTTTCATGTTTCTTAGCTACAATGTTACTTTTCAGGCCTATCTCATGTTTTTCAACCCAAGTAGGTTGAGTTAGAGGTGGATTCATCCTTCGAGGAGTACCCTATTCATATTGTGGATTGCATCATGGAGGTTCTCTATATCCAGTCTCTTCCTTTGGTACAGGTGCTATGGAAGCATGATCGAGTGCAGGATGAGACTTGGGAGAGGGAGGCTGACATACGATCATAGTGGCCAGAGTTATTTATAAATTCTTCTTCAACACCCTTGGAAGGGAAATTAGGGGATGAATTTATTTAAGGGGGGAAGTTTATAAGAACCCGAAACTTTTTTTTCTGGTATGGAGCTTTTTTTCAGGTTGTTTTTGAGGAAAAACAAAGAAATAGGGATTTTTTGAATACATGATGTGTACTTCCATGTACACACCATACACCCAATATCTGCACACAGCCGCATACTGACCGTGCAAAGATTGAGTACATGAACATGTGATGACCTGGATGACCCTCTTAAGTTAGGGTCTAGTTGAGGCTAATACATGGCGTGTACTGTTAATGATCATGCAATGTACTTTTCTATTTATTTGATAAATCAGAGCGGGGCCATGTCTCTTTTTTAGAATGATCTTATTCTTCTTGTGTTTCATACAGAAGAACTCTAGAATGATGAAAAAAGATCGAATATCTGATTCTCTATCTGAGCTTTGATTGAGACATCATCAGGTGCATTGGAATCCCATAGGTGAGTTCTTAAATCCTCTATATGCCTTTCTTCCCGATTCCTCCTCTCTTGTGGGCTATTGAAAGTTGAGAGTTTTCAACTTTTTTTAGATGTATGCCAATTTAGGCTGATTAAATGGCCTACATTCAAGTATATTGATTATAAGTCATCAAGGTATGTGGTTTGTGCTATTCATTGTTTGTCTTTGGATTATATATGCTAAAATATCCGCATACTCATGTTTGGGGTGTTGGGTGTTTTGGAATTAAACCATATTTATTACTTGTTATGGTTTGGTTGATTGATAAAGGGTAGTTTCTTATGTATAAGGTTAGATACCTTCTTTATGGGACACCCCATGGGCGAGTTTCCTTTGATTGATTTTTTATGGTCGATTTTTCTAGAATTACTACTAGGATTGCCTTATTTTCCATGACTTGTTTTGTTAGGATTGAGTTATTGATTATCTAAAATATCTATGATATACATTGTGAATGTTGACCAAGTGGATTGGACTATGAGAGCATCCCAAAGGGGTTATACCACTAGAGCTACCAAGGTGGTCATTTATAACTGATTTATGATATGTTGAACCAAGTGTATTGACCGTGAGAGCTTCCTAGGGGGTCATTATAAATGATTAGTTCTATGTTGGACCAAAGTGGTTAGACCATGAGAGATTTCCCGGAGGGTTGTTGTTTAATGAATTGGTTCTATGTTAAAGAAAAGGGGTATTGACCACGAAATATTTCCCAGAGGGTTGTTTATGAATGATTGTGACGAGTCTTCCAAGACAAATCACAAGCTTGGACTCGGTCTTACTTGATTTTTTAGATGGTCTTCTCAGACATCTGTTTTGTTACTATTGCACAGGGGGATATAGAGATTATGATATATCCCTAGGGTTACATGATTAAACAGATTGAATAATTGATGACTGTAAATGAATGTAATTGAAAATTATTGGATTTTTTACTTTTGAGAACTTCCTAATTTATTCCTTCATTTTTCATATTACCTGCTATATATATATATATTCATTGATAGTTAGGCACAAATATTTTGGTGGTTGCCTACTAGGATTCATCTCAAAACCTATTTGGGTTATGTTTTGAACCCAAACATATTATATGGTTGTAGTTATAGATAAGGGAAAGCACACTTCTTCATCAAGTACTTGATTTCTGTTGGAGCTGGAGAGCATGAGACCAAGATGAGGCTTGCGATGCTGCTGATGTTTACTAGTTCTTTTGTACTTTGGTTTTTGTATTTCTTTCCATCATTGTGACTTGTTTGGATGTTTTCTTAGATAAAAATGACATGAATCACACACACACACACACACACATATATATATATTGTGGCTTCTTTTGGATTTACTTAGTCTTCCGTTGTTTATTTCTATTGTATGGTATTACTGCTTCCTCTATTATTTACTATTTGTTTTATGTTGTGTATACTCTTCCAATGAGGGAATAGTTTGCCCATTATCATACCTTAACCCTCGCTTCTAGTCGGAAGCCTCTAGATTTTGGGGAAATGCGCTTGAGGTTATGTGACCAACCGGGTTCGGGGAACCTTGGGGTGGCACCCGGATTCGAGACGTTACAGTTACCTTATAGGAAAATTTAATTATACTTAATATGAAATCAATTACCTTAAAACATTTAAAAACAAAGAATGAATAAGTATATAACATAGGATAATAGTCATAGATATTTAAAGACACTTAATATATATCCAAACCTCATTTTGAAATATCAAACACTCAAGTTTATTTGAATAAATGAAGATACATAGAGATACTTTTGTATACAAATGATTTATAATCTTATATGGTTATTATTAGTATAATACCCCTCTTATAGAACTATGGAACCACTAAAAATAAACCAGAAACCTAAAAAATTAATTATTTACACAATCCACTAAATTCTAGTAAGTTTAAACACTTACTGGGGAGCCATAGGTCAAAAGAGAAACTTCGAACTAGGTGTAGATGATACACACAGGGTAGATCTAACACATAATATAAAAATCCATTTAATTCTTGATTATTTCAACATGATATAGTGAAACCCAAAACCCCGAATCAATATTAGAAAAATGAAACACCTAAGGGAGACTAAATAGAGGGGTGATAGGAAGGTGTGGATGAATTGGATAAAAGGGAGGTACCTACTTCTAAGGTTCTATGAAAAAATAGAGGAGAAGATCGTATAAGGTGAAGAAGTGATATTCTCCCATGTATTTATGTGTTTTATCCACCATATTGATGAATGAGGGATCTTAACCTTACTTATATAATTATATAATTTAAATGAGAATATCATTATAAATATAATAAAAATATATAATTCATGAAATATCTAAAACAAATGACACCAATTTATCATTCATCATTTTAATTATCATAGAAAAATTTAACATTTTTATTCTATGTTAATTTGGATTCAATTTTAAAAAATTTATAATAATATTAATAAATAACACGCATAACAGTTAATAACACATATATTTAATCATAAAATATTATTTAAATATTTATAACAATGTTCATTTATTACACGAAAGTAGAAAATACATAAGAACAATATAATAAAAATCTAGCATTTAATTATGACACATATTAGGAAGGATAGAGATAAAAATTGGGGTTTCAAGTTAATATTTGAAAATGTTTATCCCCATTTCAAAGTGTATAAGCTACACATAGACCATGAAAAATAAACCTTTTTTGACCAATATACATTATATGGTCACTATACGTGATCACTAGGATTGTGCACATACCACACATCACCCTAAATTTATAAAATTTTCCTAAATATAACCGTTTTTATCCCTAAAATATGATTATAGTAAAATATACAAAAAAATATAAAATTGGGGTGTTACAATGAATTATTATTGATTTGGAACTATTGACTGAGATAATTGTATTATGTATTAAAAAATGAAATCCATTTTTTAAATAAGGAAGTATTTTTTTCTTCTAATTTCTATTTTGTTTCTTAAAAACATTTCAATTATATCTCTTATAATTTATTTTTTTTCTATACATGAATAATGATGAAGTCTATTTTCCAGAAATTTATTATAACAATTTGAAGAAATTTACAAAAAATGAATTCAAATCGTTTTATTATTTTCAACATAATAATTATGGGTGTATTTATGGAAATGTTTTTTAACCAAAAATATCTATTGATTAATAAATGAAGGAAAATTTAATGAATTTATCTTTTAAGTTTAACAAAAATTTATAAATGATTTGTTAAGAATAATAGGAAAATTTTAATACAAAAAAGTAACATATTAAGTTACTAAATTTTCAAAAAATTAATTTTATATGATAGGTTACATCCCGAGAATATGATTTCATCACCTTATTAAATTTATTTAGTGTTGAATGTAATTCCTAGGAAAAACTGATAAACTTCTAGGTGATGGTGAATAAATTAAAAAAATTTGGGATTATAAAACTAATAAAAAAGATGAAAATGTTTTATTCAATGACAACAAAACCACAAAAACCACAAAAATCTCAAAATGTCATATTTTTTATAATTAAATTAATGATATAATAACCCTATTAATTTTAGTTGATAATCTTTTTTTTGTGAAATGAAGCACTTAAAGAAGAATAAAAATATACTTTTCAATAACTTACAATTATTTTATAATTATTTGTTTTACATAACATAGTAGATGATATAAGAATGATAGTCTTATTCAGGTATAAACTAATAAATTTTATTTTATACTGAAGAATTATTATATATATAAAAGGGAGAGGATAAAATAACATGTAGTGGTTCAGGTCATGAAATACATGACTACTATCACTTTATGGTTGATTAGGTAATCATGTAAATCTAATGATACAAAATAAGTAGTTATATGGTGGAAACTTGACATGTAGGTATAATTATTTTTTTTTGATGCTAATGAAGTTTATTAATAGATTTAGATTATTATTTTGATAATAAAATATTATTATAGGTAGGTTTATTTTAATATTTTATTTTTTTGAAAAATAGTTTATAATAAAATAGTTGGTTTATTTTAATATTTAACTTTTTTACAATATAAATTTTAAGTATTTGATTTTTTTTAAAACCAAAGGTAATTATTTTCACTACCCCAGGACACTTTGGAATGATTCAATTGAAATTATTTTATTTTGATATAATAAACTATTTATGGCGATTAAATATTAAAAATTGAAATCAAAAAATAAATTCACAATTTTTATTCTCTTAAATTATTTACCATATAAAATAGAATTAAAATTCATATTTAAAATAATTGTTTTTATCATGGACACTTCTCTTCAATCATAATGAATTATAATATGGTACCTTCATATCTTTCCCCTCATAGAATTTTTCTAACCTTAACCCCCAATTTAATTATATAGGAAAAATTAATTAACATTGAAATCCTCTTATAGCCCCTATATTAATTATATTAATACAGACACATAGACAAACATATTCCATGAAACATTAATGTTTTTAAATTTATAATAATTTATTATAATTTAATTGAATTTTCTTATTTAAATATGAAAATATTTTTTTAAAATATATGCCTATGTATAGATTTAAATATTTATAATAATAATTTATTAAAAAATATTCCATATATTTTTTTGTTAAAAAAATAAATAATATTAAAAAAAATTTAATTGAATTTGAATATTGTGGATAATGTTTAGTTTTATATTTTTAAATATTTTTAGGATTTAATTTTTAATTAATATAGTAATTATAAATAATTTAGTAATTTTTCAATTTTATTTTTTTATCCTTTTAACAGTTCTATGATACATACTGCTAAATGATTCATTTTAACAATTTCATAAAATAATTTTTTGATTTTAAAAATAAATAGATTATTTATATTTTAATGTTATATACATAAGATTATGGTTGAAATATGATGATAGGTAAAATATGAATTCTAAAATTTAAATGAAATGATATTTTTTAAAGAAAAATCATAGATTTTCCTACAAATTTTTTAATAGTTAAATTTTTGAAATATTTTATATCAAATATCAAATAGATTTTGGGAATATATTTTTTATGTGTAAAAAATAATAAATTGAAGAATAATAATTTTATATTTAACTTTATTTTAATTACTATAACAAATAGACCCTAATGGTTATTAATGATAAGAATTGAGGTTATAGTTTTTTTGACATCTAGGTTTTATATTGAATATAACATTACAAATTTCCCATTAAATTTGAATCATGGATAAAAAAAGTCATGAGAGGTAATTGATAATGGGGATCAATGTTATGGTAGGTCAGATATGGGAATTAGATACTCAGAGGTTCTGGGCTAAGGATTGATAGTTTTGGGTTCTCCCAGCGTCTAGTTTCCTTCTTTTTTCAGTTTTTAGCCCATGTTTTCCCTTCTTTGGTCTTGGTTATGGCTTCCCTTAGAGTTTTATCTCCATTTTCTAATTTTTCCTTTATGATTGATGCTTGTTTTTTGTGTTCTTTATTCTATTTTGGGTGATTTGTTATTATTTGTTGGGTCTGTTTAGGGGGTCTTGTAGATGAGCTCTGTTGTGGTCTTCATCCACCTGATTCTCTACTATAGCTATGGGTATCCACCACTCTCTCTGAGATAGATTGGCGAGGTGGTATCCTCAGTGATTTTGGATATGAGTTTGAGCAGTCTTGAATCGTGTTGGTTTTATATTCATTGGCCCCATGAGGATGGAGGTGATGGTGTTATTTTATTAGCTCATCAAACATAGTTGTTTTGTAGTGGTGTGGTGTTTGGTGGTTATAGGTGAATGTTGCACTGAGTTTTTTGAGCATCTTGCTATTTTCCAAGGATCGTTTCCTCTTGAGGATTATTTCTCACTATTGTTGGTATGTTCTGGTGGTCATCTTAGATGTTACTGAAGACTTGATGGTTTGGTGCTCATGGAATTTTGGGCATCAGGGTGTGATTCCCATAGATTCTTAATGCCCGATTTTTTTGATGGTCAACATGGGGGTGCAATGTCTACAACTAAGATGACTTCAATGTTGTTTTCAGATGGACGATGACATTGAGAGGATGGTTCGATGATGAGAGTGATGTGATGATGTGATGGCAGTGATGTTGTTTTTTCAGTTTGGCTAGGAAGAAAGTGGATCAATGACATGGATTTCCTTGAAGCGGGTTCCTCATGCAGCCACTTTGCCTATGCTTGGAGGATTTTTATTTTTTGAATTTGAATTTTAAAATTGAAAGTGGCTTTTGATGTGTGTATGATGTGGTGCTATTTGATGTAGGTAATATTGGAATTTGTAATCTGGTCCTTGTGATGTTCCAACTCAACCTAAAGTTTTATTTTTTAAAATTTAAAAAAAAATAATTTGGAGGATAATTTACAAGTCCAATGTATTATTTTGGAGTTTAGCCTAAAAAATAAGATAATACCAAGGAATTAAAAACATGGGTGTAACGAACTGAACATTTATGAATTAAATTCCCTTTATTTTAATTAAATGTCTTATAGATATAGAAAACACATTCACTAATTTTGTTTTATTATATACAATTGGATTTAAATGACCGTTAAGTATCTTTACCATTGATAATATAGCTGTTGAATAGTGATCACATGACTAGTATAAATATAGTGTTTAAAAAAAATTTGACATAGAAAAAGGAAGTGATGGTCTTAACCTATAGGATTGTTCCCAATGAAGCCCATTTATTGGATCTTCTGATGGAGATAACATTTCTAGGATTTTCCATAGACCAAGACCAAGTCTAGATACCACAAATTAAGCATGAGAAAAACTGTTTATGGGAGAAATTCAAGCTCATCGAGATCACGACCCAAACCATGTTCACCAAATGGCTCCAAGAAATCCCCACCATCGCACATCTTACTCTTAGTGTATATGCTAGTGTAATAAAGCGATATGTAACAAGACCCTAGCATTATGATTATGTACATTATTTTTTGTATAGAATAATGAATATACTTTCATTTTATTATTATTACTTTGTAAATGATTTTTAAAGCACAAATAGTATTTCTAGTTAATATTAAAATTAAGTTAAGAAATCAATTTTGATGAATTAATGGATTTTTGAATTAAATAATATTTTAACAAAATATTATTATTAAATTAATTTTATTAAAAATAAATGATCGTATAATTTTTATGAAGTGAAATGTAACTTTTATTAAGAACTGAAGACTGTTTTTTTCAAAACCCGTCATTTTTCAATAAATGTCAGTTTTTTACGTTAAAAGTGAAAATTAAAATATTTATAAAATTATTTAGATAAAATAAATATTGTTTTTTGAATTATGATATCAAAATTATCCAATGGTGAATTTTTCATAATTTTCTGAGACAATCGAATTCTTGGGTAAAAATTAAATACCGTATAAATATATAATGTGTTTTATGACATATTAATGACCCAATAGAGAAAAAATAAAATAATATAAAAGATATCTTCATCCAAATATATTTTTTTCCTTTAAAATAATGTAATTTTAGGTTTATTTGATTTTTTATAAAGCCTTAGTGAATCCTCCAAGACATATATAATATTTTAAAATTTTAAAATCATTTCTTTGAAAGTGTGACTTACCTCCACATCAGTAAGAGAAATATTTTAATATCTTTGGAAATTATCCTTATAAAATAATTTATACCACTCCTATTTTCCAGAAACCCAGGGATGATTTGTGGTTCTGAATATTTAAGTGTTTAGTGTCCAAAACCAAAATAATAAAGAATTCTCTCACCTTTCCTATATAAACCCACCCAAGCACCGATTTCTCTTCACTCAAGCTATTTGAATCTCAACCACCCTCTACCCCTTAATACCTAGAGTACTTCCAAGGTGCCCCAAGCTCCCCAGAAATCTCCCCCAAGCCTTTGGGATCACACATCCAAGTAAGGGATCTCTCTCTCTCCTTTTTCTTCAAGAAAATCATTTATGTCATGCCTTTTAATTTCTATTTTCATGATTTGGGATATGTTCTTACATATCTCATTTTTGTCAATTAGATGTATACATGATGGGATCTTCCTTTAACTCCCATCAAGCCCCCTCTATGATCCCTTAAAACCACCCGTTACTATGCCAAAATTCTATAAGTGATTTCTCTCTTCTCTTTTCCATTCAAGCATTTATTTTATATTTTGAATATAAATTCTATTTCACATGTTGGGATATTATGTTACATGATATCCTTACATTATATCCCATTTATAAATAATTATAGATCCCTTTTACTCTTATCAACTCAATTTATGAATTTCCATAGGATATCATTATGCTGCCAATATTGCACTGCGATTTTCCATGCCAAAATAATTGTATAGTGAATACCATACCCATTACTCTATCAAGGGTATTCACATTTATGAAAACATACTTATTTAATGGTAACTGATATGAATTAATTACACATCCCTTGATCATGTAATAAATGATGATGTTGAATGAATCCATGTTATATGATCTATGTGGAACACTTAAGCATGAGATTTAAATGATTATGAAGGGTACACCCTAATAGAAATCCAATGAATTGGTTAATTTTTAGTATCAAGATACTTCATGTTGGGATAAAGGTTTGTTGGATTCCTTTATAGGACTTTTCCACCATGTTGGGATAGGGGTTTACCTGATTCTTTTATGTTAATGATGTAGTGTTTTAAGTTGTTTCCACATTTCCATGTTATGATAATCATGCTATATCATGCCCTTATGTTCATGTTTCTTGTATGATCTATTGATATTCCTATTGTCAAACATGTATTTTATTATTCATGTTATACCTTTTTTACTACCTTACTGGTCTTTATAGGTCACCATTTTCTTATGCATGTCCACAAGTTATCCCATGAATTGTTAAATACGAAGGAATGTTGCGGTCATGTAAAAGCAGTCTTTAATAAAAACGTGTACTTAATGTTTTAAGTTGTTATGTAATATTTCTAAGACCCAATGACACTAGAATTATTAATATTTTGAGTGTATTAAGTTCACTTTTATGTAATAAATCATGTTTAAATATGAAATAAAGAGTAGGGTTGTTATAGTTGTTATCAGAGGACATGTTTAGTTATTTTTGGGATTAGGATTAGAGAAATGTAGTTAATGCCTTGGGGATAAGACTAAGTGTAAGAAAATAATCCATAAATTTTGGTGAGTATTGAGTAAGTTTTTTATCAATAAAATACATCCATTTCTGGATATGATCAAGTATAGGTACTCTGGTAGAGATGTATATAGGGGTAAAATTTGAAAACAACGCTTTGAGCTATAATCGAATGGAAACTGGTGCACCATAATGGGCCTTGATGAACTCTTGGTTTGAAAATCTTGAGGGATACTCTTTGGTAAATTCACAATCTTAGTACGAACTATTATTAAGGGAATAAAAAAATCCCATAAGAATATACCTTAGGAAGTATATCATGGATAACTTAGATCGAATAATAGAAATTATTAAGTTAAGGAGATAAATGTAATTTATAAGTTACCCCTTTAATATCATCAGATTACCCTTTATGTGTTTAATAGTTTAAAATATTTAAACCTAATTTTTCTTTTATTCTATCCAATGACCGATAATAGGAGGAATCAGGCTAACAACTGATGCAAAGATCAATGTGATGACTGCTCTAATGAGATGCCCAATCCAATGGGAGCAGGAATCGAAAACTTTGTCACAATACTCTCTTAGTTAACTCATTTTTTTAAAAGAAACATAGATCAAGAAGATTGTCCACCCCCCTAAGAAATAACAAGTCACAATAGAGAGATTCATGAGACAAAGGCTTCATACTTTCAATGGATCATCTGATCCCTCAATTTCTGAACATCGGATCAACTCCATTGAGAAGTTATTCCCCATCCTTCAGTGTTCCAAACAAGAGAAGATTATTCTAGCTGCTTATTTTATGGAGGGTGAAGCTGATCAGTGGTGTACATTGATCAAAAGTACAGAGACCGGGGAAGAGATCGAGGCGATGGGATGGAAGGATTTTTATAAAATATTTTTTGATAAATATTTTCCCTGCACCTTACGTCTTAATATGGAAAGAGATTTCCTTGAACTCAAGAAAAATAATGACAAATCTGTTGGGGTGTATGAGATAAAATTCACCAGAATTTTACAATACACCTCTAGTTTTTTTGTTACCCTGAATGAAAGGTTGAATGTTTCTTTTTTGGGATAAAACCTAGCATACAGAAAGCCTTGAAAATATACAACTTTGATAGCTATGAGGAGATTTTCTGATGTGACCTCAAAGTTGATATGGAGATCGGTGAATCTTAGGGGAATCATCGGGTTATAAAGGAGAAACTGGACTTTAATTCTAAAATATTGATGGGTAAATCCAACACTGCTAAAAAATTACGGCACCTCGCTTGTAAAAAGTGATGAAAGAAGCACCCTAGAAATTTACTGAAGGGGACTAGGAAATGATTTAGGTGTGGGAAGGAAGGGTACCTAACCAGTGATTGCCAACAAGAAAAACCCACTACTATGACAGAGGAAAGGAATACTCCATTCAATCCTCAAACCATTGTTCATTGCTACAAATACAAGGAACCAAGGCAATTTATGAATCAGTTCCCTAAGCCAATGGTTTTTAAAGGAAAAATACAACCTCCATGGTAGTAAGGGAGATCTTTTTACATCACTACCATTGAAGTGAATCCCGAAAATGAAGTGGTGATAGGTACGCTAGTTATTCATTCAAGAATAGAGAACATTATTCTTTATTCTGGTTCTACACATTCTTTTATATCCCAATAGTTTAGTAGAACAATACAAACACCACCACAAATCAAGGATGTTGAGATGTCGGTGAAAATGGAAAATGAGGCAATTATATCATCCCCTGAATATGACTCCTTACCTGTCACATTTTTTGGTTTGAACTTCCTGAGGAACCTTATCATACTTCCCTTGATGTAATTTGATGCAATTATTGGCATGGATTTGTTTTCCCTATATAGAGCCAACATAAATTGCCCCGAGAGGGAAGTCACTCTCCATATAGTGAATCAGCCCTCGATTCTATTCAATTATAAGGAGGAGTATGAATCTTATTTAGAACCATCATCTCAAGTATGGATATTACTACTATATGAGCACATGTGTCCTACTCAGATGATCACGTCTTAGGAAGGAACCATCCTCAAATACATTCCTATTATGAGGGAATTCATTGATGTGTTTCCTAAGAAATTTCCTAGTCTTCCTCTTAAAAGAGATCTTGAAATCTCAATTGATCTTATACCCAAGTCATTTCCAATATCGAAGCCTCCATATAGAATGACTGTTATGGGTATTGAGGAGCTAAAGAAAAAACTATAGGATAATTTGGATAAATGGATTATATTCCCAAGTGATTCACCATGGGGTGCACCAGTCCTCTTAATCAAGAACAAGGATGGATTAATGCACCTTTGCATTTATTATCATGATCTCAACAAAATCACGATAAAAAACAAGTATATTCTTCCATGAATTGATGAGTTTTTCAGTCAGCACATGGATCACAATACTTTTCCATGGTGGATCTACGGTCAAGATATTACCACGTAAGGGTGAAGAAGGAGGATAAATCCATGACTCCTTTTTTTACAAGGTACATACACTATAAATTAATTGTAATGCTTTTCTAACTCACTAATTCTCCAAAAATATTCATGGAATTGATGAATAGAGTCTTTAGATATTACTTTGAAAATTTTTTCTTAGTCTTTATAGATGATATTATAATATACTTCATATACAAGGAGGAGTATAATGAGAATCTATGCACTTTTCTAGAGACATTACGAAAGGATAAGTTTTATGAAAAGTATAAAAAGTGTGAGTTATGGTTTAAATATGTCTCATTCTTAGGGAATATCATCACAAGCAATGGAATATCTGTGGATCCTTAAGAAAATAAATTAAGGTACGTACAAGGATGACATCTGTGATGGATATCCATAGATTCATGGGGTTAGATGGATATTATTCCCAATTTGTGAGAAATTTCTAACGATTATCAAACCCTTTTACCAAGATAACTCAAAAGGGAGTCAAGCTCTCATGTAATGATGAATGTGAAGTAACTATCATGTAGTTGAAGAAATGGATTGTCACTTCCCCTGTGATCACACTACCCACAAGTGGGGAGATTTTTGTAATCTTCAACGATGCTTTGAATAAGGTCCTAGGATGTGTGTTGACGCAGATTGAAAAATTCATTGCCTATGCCTTAAAGAAGTTGAAAATTCTTGAGAAAAACTATCCCACACATGATCTGGAGTTGGCCGCTATGATATTTGCATTGAAAATCTGGTGGCATTATCTCTTTAGGGATAAGTGTGAAATATATACGGATAAAAAATCCCAAATATATATTTACACAGAAAGAGATGAATATGAGATAGTGAATATGATTAGATCTCATCAAGTATTATGACCGTTCAATCCATTACCACCCTGGGAAAGAGAAGAAGGTGGAAGATTATATATGTAGAAAGGTCCATGCAATTATATCATTGATGGGAATTGAAAATGATCTGATCTTCTTAGATTTGATGAAGAATAACATGGAAATCATAAAGAAGGGAACATTATCAATTATTTCACAAATTATTTCTGAACCATCTCTTTTGTAAATGTTAAAGGATGCTAAAAAAGATGATGTGAGAATTTAGAAGAAAGTGAAAACTATAAGAAAAGGGAAATCCTCTTAGTTCAAAGTTAACGAAGAAGGAATTGTGAGATTTGGGTCAAGATTATGTGTTCCATAAAATCTAGAGTTAGATAAAGAACTTTTGGATGATTCAAATAATTATAATTTCTCCATTCACCTAGGAAACAGAAAGATGTATCAAGATCTCCAAAATCACTATTGATAGAAAAATATGAAGAATGAGATCATTGAATATACATCGAAGTGCCTGGTATGTTAGAAATTAAAGGATGATAGGAATAAGTCTAAGGGGATGATTCAACCATTACCCATACCAATATGGAAATGGGAAAACATCACCATGTAATTTTTCACTGGACTTCTAAAGACATCCAAAGGAAAAAATATTATCTGGGTTGTTGTGGATCATCTTACAAAGACTGCACACTTCATTACAATTCAAGAGGATTTTACACTGCATCAAATGGAACTGATATACATCAAAGAAGTGGTAAGGCTTCATGTTGTACCACTATCGATTGTGTCCGATCAAGATCCAAGATTAACCTCTACATTCGGTAAGAGTCTCTAATACGATCTGAACATTGAGTTAAACTTCAGCATGACCCATCACCCTCAAACTAATGGTCAATATGAGAAGACTATCTAGACACTTGAGGACATGTTGATAGCTTGATCAATGAACTTCAAAGGTGGATGAGACCAACATCTTACCTTGGTGGAGTTATCTTACAAAAATAGTTTCCAATCAAGCATCTAAATGTCCCCCTATGAAGGCCTTTATGGGAAGAGGTGCACAAAACTGACTTGTTGGGATGAAGTTTGGGAATGAAAACTTATAGGATGGGAAAAGGTCTATTAAATGGTGGAGAAGGTTAATACCATCTAGCAGCACATCAAATATTCCTAGAGTTGAAAAATATCTATGCTGACAATCATCGATGAGACATAGAGTTTGACGTTGGAGACATGGTATTCCTCCACATATCTCTATGGAAGAGAGTTATGAGATTTTGGAAGAAGGGAAAGTTTAGTCAAAAGGTACATCAACCATTTTGAGATCTTTGATCGTATCAGAGCAGTGACCTATCGACTACCACTCCCACTGAAACTATCTCAAGTCCATAATATATTCCATGTATCACTCTTAAATAAGTACATACCAAACCCATCACATGTACTCAATATAGAGTTGGTACCATTGGATAATTACCTCTCCTATGAGAAGAATTCGGAGAAGATCTTAGATTGTAGATAACAAGTTCTACAAAATAAGTCAATATCCCTCTTTAAAGTATTACGGAGAAACCAAAAGTTTGAAGAAGCGATGTGGGAACCAGAGGAAGTGATAAAGTAGAGTTATCCTCATATGTTTTAGTGTGTGAAAATTAAATTTCTAGGGAGAAATTTCTTAAGGGGGGAAGTTTGTAACAACCCAAACATTTATAAATAAAATTTTCTTTATTGTAATTAAATGTCTTATGGATATAGAAAACACATGAACTTGTTTTGTTTTTTTATATCCAATTATATTTAAATGACCATTAAATATCTTTACCATTGATAATATATCCATTGAATATTGATCACATGACTTGTATAAATATTGGATTTTAACAAATCCTTTTGACCCAGAAAAAGGAAGTGATGGCCTCAAAAAGTAGGATAACACCCTATGAATCTCATTTATCAGAGCTTCTAAGGGAGATAACATTTTTGGGATTTTCCCTAGACCAATCCCAAGATGATATCCAACAACTTAAGCATGAATGAACCCATTTACGGGATATGTTCAAGATTATTGAGATCACAACCCAAACCATGTTCACCGAATGACCCCATGAAAGCCCCACCATCGCACACCATACTCTTAGGGAATATGCTAGTGTAATAAAGGTATATGTAACAAGACCCTAGAAATATGATTATGTGCATTATTTTTTTTATAGAATATTAAATATACTTTCATTTTATTATTTTCACTTTGTAAATGATTTTTAAAGCACACATATTATTTTTTGTCAATATTCAAATTCAATTAAAAAATATATTTTAATAAATTAATGAATTTTTAAATTAAATGATATTTTAATAAAATATTATTATCAAATTTAATTTTATTAAATATAAATAATTTTATAATTTTTATGAAGTCAAATATAAATTTTATTAAGTTTTAAAAACTATTTTTGTCAAAACCTATAAATCTTCAATAAATGTCAGCTTTTATTTTAAAAGTGAAAATTTACATATTTATAAAATTCTATAGATAACATGAATATTATTTTTGGAATCAGGATATCAAAATTATCCAATGTTTAATTTTTTATAATATTCCGAGACAGTCAAATTTTTCATAATTTTCCAAGATAATCAAATTTTTGGGTAAAAAATTAAATACCGTATAAATATATAATGTGTTTTATGACATCATAATGACAAAATAGTGATGTAATAAAATACTATAAAAATTATATTCATCCAAATATATGTTTTCATTTAAAATAATGTAAATATAGGTTTATTTGATTTATTTTATAAAGCCTTAGTGAATCCTCCAAGACATATAAAATATTTTAAGATTATAAAACCATTTCCTTGAATATGTAACTCACCTCCACATAAGTGTGGGAAATATTTTTATATATTTTTCACTTAGAATTATAAAATAATGTATACCACTCCCCTTTTCTATAAACCATGAGCAAAAACCATGGGATGGTTTGTGGGTTTGAATATTTTAGTGTGTAGTGTTCAAAACCAAAATAATAAATAATTCCTCCACCTTTCTGATATAAACCCACCCAATCAACCATTTATATTTACTAAAGCTCTTTTAATCTCGTAAAACCTCTTCCCCTTACTTTTTAGAGTCCTCCCAAGTCTCCCCAATCTCACAATAAGCCTCCCCCAAGCCTTTGGGAACACATATTCAGGTAAGGGATCTTCCTCTCTCCTTTTTCTTCAAGCACATCTTTTATGTCATGCCTTTCAATTTATATTTTCTTGATTTGGGATATGTTATTACATACCTCTTTATTTTCCATTTTTTGTATACATGATGATATCTTCCTTTCACTCCCATCAAGCCCCCATATTATCCTTTAAACCCACCCGTTACTATGGTGAAATTCCATTAGGGATTTCTTTCTTGTCATTTCCATTCAAGAATTTATTTTATATTATGCGTCTAAATTCCATTTCACATATTGGGATATTATGTTACATGATCTCATTACTGTATATACTTTTTATAAATAATTATATACACATTTCTCTATCATAAACCCAATTTATGAATTTCTATATGACACTGTTATGCCACCAAAATTGCACCGTGATTTTCCATAATAAAATAATCATGTAGTGAATAATATACCCATTCATCTACCAAGGGTATTTAAATTTATGAAAACATAGTTATCGAATTTTTACTTACATGTATGAATTCCAAATTCCTTGATCATGGAATAAATTATTGTGTTGAATTAATCCATGTTATATGATCTATGTGGCAGACTTAAGCATGATATTAAAATTATTATGAAAGGTGCGCCATGATAGCGCTTCAATGCATTGGGTAATGTTTAGTATCAATATATTTCATGTTGGGATAGGGGTTTACCTTATTCCTTTATAAAACTTTTGTACACCATGTTGGGGCATGGGTTTACCTGATTCCTTTATGTTAATGATGCATTGTTTTTAGTTGTGTCCACATTTCCATGTTATGATAATCATGCTATATCATGTATTTATGTTAATGTTTCTCTTATACTCTATTAATATTTGTATTTTCTAACTTGTATTGTATGTCCTCAATTTATCCCATGCATTTCTAAGTATGAAGTAATGTTGTGGTCATGTAAAATATGTTTTCAATAAAGATGTGTAATTAATGTTTTAAGTTGTTATGTAATGTTCCTAATCCCCAAATACACAAGAAATATTGATCTTATATGTTTTATTAAGTGAACATTTATGTAATAATTCATGTTTAAATATGAAATAAAGAGTAGGTTTGTTATAATGTGGTGTTTCTATTATGAAAAATGGTTATTAAAAATAGGTTAAATTGAATTTTAAAAATAATTTTATGATAAATGTGTCCTTTTATTAACATATAATTGGAAAGATAACATCCAAACCTTGTCATAATTATATTTCTATGTCAATAAAATATTAAAATTTGAATACAATGAAAAGTTTGTCTTTAATGTGAAATTTTGATAGTGAATAATGGGAATGAAAAAATAAGGAATGGTGATCAACAATAGAGATCATAAATCCATTATTTTGAACAATTACTAATTTTTTCTTCTATAATAATTTTCTTTAATATATATATAAGTTATACCTAGAAATTAAATGTCATGGTTTGAATGAAACTCAGTTAAACACATTTCTTATGCATTATGAATAATAAAATTTTATATTGAAATGGTTTTATCAAATATGGACTAGTGTTTTACTATGTTTATAATTCAAAAAAAGTGTTTTTAAAATGGGTTCTTGATAATTTAGTAGCTAGTAAATTTTATAAAAATAAAATAACTATGTTATTAAAATTTTCATTCAAAAATAATAATATATAAAAAATATAGTACTATTTTTATTCCTTAATTTATGGTTTAAATTTGTTGATTATAACATGAGATTCCTAATGAATATTTGTCAAACTTTGTTTGGTTTATAAAAAATATTTTTTACAATATGTTCTTACAACATTTATATATATATATGTGATAATTTTTTAATAAAATCTAGAGTATATGAATATCTAAGGAAAATAATAAAATTTGATAGATTTAAAAGACTTTTAAAATTCTAATCTTAAATATTTATCATCAAATTTTCATGGTCATGAAAAATAAAACCAAATAAATACTCATTATCTATATATTTTATGTTTATTATTACTTTTATTCATGTTTCATGAACCATACATTACAGTTTAATTTAGAAATCAATTTATAATATTACTTAAGTAAGGTAGTTTTTTATAAATTACTAAACATGGGTGTACTTGAAAATAACTCACTAACCAAGCTACTGAATGAAAATAACTTCAATAAAATTTCATTCATAAGTCATGTATTTGTGTCCCTAATAGGTTAAATAACCTGAGAGTTGGGGTGAATCATAGTATGATAGATTTTAATAATCCTCACTCTTGATCATGTTTCGTCATTAAAAAAAATAACATTCTCTATTTATCTTGAAGAAATAAACAATGATCTAAAAATAATGAAAGAGATATAGAGATTTTTACTTGGTTTACCCTAATCAGGATAATCCAAGTTCCATAAAATGATAAAGTGCTGATGTACTAGAATCACTGTATAACATTGTTGAAAAAATGTTTAGAGTGGACTCAAAATCACTCTTTGTTTACAACCATGCACAATTATGATTGCACTATTCTATACTCTTAAAAGTGATCACCAATCTTCTAGAAAAATCATATAATGATATATATGAGATTTAAATTTATTTCACACCAATATTCATGAAACCTAAAGATCCTCTTACATCGCTAATATGAAATCCACTTTTCCATATAAAATATATTTTATGGAATTTTTTTTCGTGAACTATATTTACATAAGACTATTCATTACATATTATTCCTTAATGAGATATCCTTACACTAGGTGAACTATATGATCCTAAAAACTATATTTATCAATGAAATGCCTATACATTTTTCATACTCCTTATTCTTCTCAAACTGATTGTGCTTCATGGTATTGTTTCTTGATGATCGGCCTCTACTTCAAGGTTAAATCCTTTTAGTCATCTCCAAAAACTCTAAATATGACCTTCTAAGTTAAAATTTATATATATGTATAAATTAATTTATCACTTGTTTCTTTTATAGGAAAAGATACCCAAAAAGACATGTTATCCTTTAAATTACAATTCACTAATTTTTCTACGATCCTTCATAAATGAAGAGTCACCATTAAATTCCCTTCATTTACTTTATTGCCTTTTATCATTTTCATAGTAAAACACCTTCACAATACTATTTGAATCACTATATTTATCCCAAAAATGATATATCTTCCTTGATAACATTATTTTTTTTCTGTGAACTTCCTACTTGAACATGTTTCCTTTTCCAATTTTCCTTCCAGTGAACTCCGTTGGATTTCTTCATTTATTTATATGTGGTTAGTGAATAGTTTCAAACATCCTATGTGGGTTCACATAAATTCTATTTTTTCCATGTGGATACTTCACGAAAATAATCATTGTTCCATGAAATCAACTTTGATCTTCTATTTAAATTTCACAATGAAAAATTTAGAAAACACTAGGAAACTTCACCACTTTTTATACACAATTTTTGAACAACTCCAAATGATTTGTAAACCATTTTATTCAATATTAATTGTCAACAAATACACTTTGACTTTATAGACTATACTTTTGAACTAACATAAGAGCCTAAAATCACAAAAATTTCACCTTGATGGGTTTTTTTAGAAAATATATCATGTAATAGTTATAAAGATAAATTATATATAAGTCACAAATTGCACAATCCCACGCTTTGGGCACACCACTAACTTGTAATAAATATTAGAAGAATTAATTTATAAAAAAAATCATGTTAAACCATGTCATCGATCCTGAATGATCACAATGAATGCTTATTGGCACATAGAACTCACAAGAATATTTTTACTATCCATTATCAATATAAAAATCATAAATTCTATCATCATGCTGACTCCTTGATCTCTAGTTTTCATCATTGTAATTCTGATGCTGATGGATCTTATTAGAAACATCAATGAAACCATCGTCATTTAAATTATTTATCATACTGTAATATCACATATCCGTTCATAAAAAATTTATTTTCGATAGAATAATAAATTATGAAATATAAATAATTCAAATAATGATAGCATTATATTATATATAATAAATTTAATTAAAACAAACACAATAACATTATCCAAATTTTACTATTTCAATCTATCACCCATGTGGTGTATGAAACTTTAAAAAGTATTAAACTATAGTTATATTATTTTTTTAGAAATTAATAATATAATTGTTTTAATATATGTGAATACGCTTGTGAAATTGATGATTCATGTGGCTCAGATAAATATATGAGCATTGTTATAGAGGTATATTTATTTTTTTGTGCATAATTGACCACATGGTCTCTGTCAACACATGGGGATACACACCCACTCATCTTTTTACCAATTTAGTGTCTCACAGTGGGGTTCTCTATGCATTATAACTAACTGAGTTATATATAATTATATAAAAACATGAAATAAATAAAATAAAATCATTATTTTGGTAATTACTGCATCCCCACATTTTCAATCTCTAATAATCCACTTCATAAAATACTCTACTCAAAATATTTCAAAAATTAAAATATATAAATTTAAAATTAAAATATATTTTTACATTTAACAAGGCAAAAAAATGAAAGTGATGGGGCTAAAAAAATATATTTATATCTATGTCAACCAAAGAACACCTATACAATATATAAATATTAATATATAAATAAATACATTTCACATCTATTATAACACTCAATTAAAGGATCCCTAAGAATCCATGTATCACCTGAATTCTCTATGATCTGTCTCCAAAATTTCCTTTCTCCCATGTCAAATTAATAATTGAAGAGTAATTTATTTATCTTGTCAATTTCATAAGTAATAAAAACAATATTTATTCTATTTTATTAATTATAAAAAAATTAAAATAAAAAACAATAAATTTAAATCTCTTCATCTTCTATGAGTTTCTCAATAAAACTCTCAATGGAGAAATACCCCTTATCAATCATCACCTTAAATAATATCTAACGATACAATCATTCAATATAATTTTTCATCCTCACCATGGATATAATCTTGGTTAATTGTGATGCATTTAAATTATAGATAAATGAGTCCATGAATATCATTAAATAAATAATTTAATTATTCTCTATTTCTATTAATTAAAGAAATACACAATGAGTGATAGTGGTGTCTCAGTCAGTAGCCAACAATCATACACGAGTTTTCACCCGCAGTTGATAATGGGGTTAGGTATGGCCTCAATGAAGTTCTTATAGGAAGAATGGTTGAGGATCATCAAACATTATGAATAATAATAATAATAATAATATATTATTGTAATTAAATAATCAATTATGTACTATTTAATAATTTTTATTCTAATTTTTAAATCCTTAAAGAAATTGGTGGAATACATTCAATGATATTTCTTTAGAGGTGAGTACCATAGCTTGTTTCAATCTAATGGAACATATAACTTATCAATATTTTTATTTTTAATAGAAATTATGATAAGAACCAATTATTTATAAAAAAAAATCTAAATAAAGTCATAAATACCAAAGTATACAACTTATAAACTAAATGAAACACACCAACCTGAGAATTAAAATAATTTTTTTAATATAACGGGTAGTTTGTATGATACTTGTATTTTTTTTATCTATGTCCTTATTCTTGAAAAATATGAATTCAAAAATTTTATTATATTAATATACTATGTTATCCTTATGATGGATAAAATATTTTTTTGGCATTAATGATACTCCATAAAATCCCCAATATAAAAATACACACGTTTTTGTATAATAAAGTTAGTTCATTGGAAAAGAAATATTACATCAAATTACAATGACTTGTTTCACAAAATTATCACAATAATAAATTTATATGACTAATAAAATACCATTCTTAGGCCATCCATTCACTATAAAAATCACATATAGTCATTGAATATTATAAAAACAAAAATGATGGAGGTTAAGCATTATATTTAATCAATAACCTAAAAATAATTAATTGTAAAGTTTACCCACATTTTTTACAAACTATTTAGCTTTTCTATGTGATAAAATATCCTAAAAGTTTTTTTGAAATATATAGGATAACCATAACACAAAACTAAAATAATAACATTTTAATAAAACAATCCACCTATTCATAATTTTTATAAATTAATCCCAAATATCTTCTTTTATCCCTCTTCAATGTAATTATACCTAATATATAGGATGAATAAATTTAAACCCAATTTATAATCACATTATTTAAAATATAGTAATATTTTAAGTCCAATAAACCGAACATACCTTAAACCATAAAACTCTTAACGAATTAACTAACTAAATGCATAGATAAAATATAAAAAAAGCATAAAAATTAAAATACAATATAATAAATTCATATTACCCAAAACAATTTTGGATATCCAAAAGCAATAAATATAAATGAATTCACATGACTATGAAATAAAAAAAGTTAAAAAACCAAATAAAATAATAGATAAACCCTGACCTCTATTCCATTATAGAATATATAACCCAAATAAAAATCAATTAAATTCAAGATAATTGACCCTAACATCCATCTATCCCTTTATTTTGAAAAGAAAATAAGAATTTATCATATTTATAAAAACTATAATATTTTTTGAAAATATTTAAACAAACTAGAACCCATAATTAAAAACCCAGTTTTTTCTCATATTTTAAATGATAGTTGAACATTATTATAATAAAATAAATGTTTTTTATAAATGTTTCTAATTAAATTAAAATTCAATTCAAAAACATCATTTATGAAAAAATTAAACTAAATAAAACTTTTTTTTCAATCACTCAATCTATTTAATAAAACTAATCAAATTGGAAGATTAATTTTATGAACACCATTTACATAAAATGAACTGCTTAAAACAATATCATTTCAAAACACTCCTCTTTTAAATCCCTCGAGTGAAATTTATTTAAAACCCATTTATAATGTTCACCCCAGTATACATAACAATTAATTCATCCAAAATAATTATTTATGTCATATACATAAATTTTATTTAAACATGTGTTAAGATTATCATATATCACTTCATACTCACATATCATTCAATGGTAATTTTAATATTTATACCAAGTAAAATAGTTTATTTAATCAATAATAAATATTTATGCATCCTAAAAAATAATATTTTAAATAAAAAAATAAACTTTAAATGTTTTAATGTAATATTAAGTGACCTATGAAATTATGGGTCATTTTTTCATAAAAAATTTAAAATTTTGTGCTTTATAATAGTGGGCATTTTAAAAATTGTGATTCATATTTTAATCCCAAGATTTGTTTCTAGGAGTTAGATTTGGTTTTTGTCAGAATATGTTTTTAGTGTATTTTCACACCGTGATGGGTGTGGGTCCCACCATGATGATATCTAGGAAAGGGAACATCATGTTACAATATGGGGTGGTTGTGTTATGATTGGTGCTTATGTGAGGTTATGTATTTCAAGAATCATCAGAAGCCACATTGTGGTCTGGGGTGTTATAGAGTGGTGTGTCATGCATGAGATTATGTTATTAAGGTTTATTGAGGACCATATTGAAGATAAGGTCATTATACAATGGATGGTGATGTGTATGGGTAATATCTTATAGTTTAGGGGATAAATTTATATTGAGTGTGAGAATCACTTTGTGGTGGAGGCTGTCATGCTATACTGATAACCCTTACATATTGAGTTTCATAGTCTGGAAATACACATATATCATCTTGAAAGCCCCTAAATATTGAGGATAATATTTTTAAATAGTTTTTTTGTATCCCATATAGTTTTAAAATGAAGTCCCATGAGGGGGATTGAATTGATTTCATTAAAATATTTCCCTAATGTTAACTTCCCCTTTATATTTTTATTCCTGTAATTTCTTATTTATTCAAATAAAGAAAAAATATAAAATAAAGTAAAGAGTGGGAAAAATAATATTTTTATAGTGGTTTAAGGATATAATGAACATTCCATAGTTAACTATACAAAAACCCAATGTAGTATTGATGATTTTTATTCAAATCCTTTTCTAAGGGATCTCTCAACTAAGTGAAATCTATTTACACTTAGCATAAAATAGTTTTCAGTCTCCATATCCTTTAAAATGGGACCTCACAAGTGAGTAGAATAATTTGAAACTTAACACCACAACTAATATTAAGAAGTTGAAACGTATCATATAAGTAGTTATGATATATAAATGAATACAGTTTAAATAACAAAATTGCATCCATAACTAATAGTATATGAATATAATGTAGAAAAAAAAGGAATCAAGATGAATTAGTTATAATAATATTTTTACCATATTTTGATCATTAATTACTACCCCATGTTAGTAAATAGTAATCATATTAGAATACAAACAATCTTCTTTTTTTTCTCTTTCTTTTTTTCCTTTCCTTATTTTCTTTACTTTAGTTTTAAAATTTGATCTTTCTTGTACTTAAAAATTAATAATTTAATGTGTAAACTATTTCAATTTATATTTTATATATGTTGAAAGTATCATGAATTATTATTGTATATGTTATTTATCTTCCTGATCTATCTAGAAATTATAAATATAATATAAATAACAATTATAGTACTTGTAGTCTTCTTCCTTTTAATAATTCAAAAATAAAAACATTTCTATCGTTCCAAATATCTTCCCTGAAAATAAAATAGAAGTTTTAGTATATACTCTTATGAATAAAAAATTTAATAATCTATGTTAAAACAATTCTTCATATTATTCATAATTTTATAAATAATTTTTTATTCAAATCATTATTTTACTCTTTGAATCATCCCTAAAAGGTCTTGATATATTTTTCTTTGAAATCAAAAATTTTATAATTTTAATGTAATACATATTCATAAATTATCATTCAAATATTATGATTTATAGTCTATCATAGGTATTGATTAATAATTATTCACTAGTGTTCTTACTTAACTTGTTCTTCTTTTTGGTATTCTTGGTGTGAAAAATATATTATGTTCCTTCTTTTAGGTATTCACGGCATGAAAAATATATTATGGCATAACCCTTATCCTTTTCCAAGGTATGTATAATAACACACACCATTATGGGTTTTAAATTTCTAGGGAAATTTGATATTTTAGGTTTTTTGTAAGACTTTTTTTGATAATAGAGAATTAGAAGAAGGATTTATGAGTTTACTCATACTAGAAATGTGTTTTTGGATGTGTTTTATGTCTTGGGTGATAAAACATCATTTTGGGAGGCCATTAGAGAAGTGTAAGGGGTCCTAAGACTATAGAAATTTATTATAGTAGTCTATTCACCTCGTAAATAGGGCATTAATGTTGTGAGATGGATTCATAAGGTGTCCTGAGATGTTTTAGTGTGTGATAATAGGCATAGGGAGTGGAGCCCAAAAATTCATGTTGTGACACCATTCATCACATCATGAAACATGAAAGGCTGGTTTTTTAATTAAAAAGTGGGTTTATCCTTACCTTTTAATTAGATCATTGGGATGCATATATTAGGGATTAGAAAAAGATTACCAGCCTTATTTCTCCACCAATTCAGGTTATTTTGGTATAAATTTTATATAGTTCAAGGTAAGGATCTTCCTCCACCCTCCTTATGCATTGATTTTACCCTACCATTCCTGATTTCAGGTGTTTTGATTATAGGTATTTTTATCAATCCCGCTAATTATAATGGAATTCACCATTTCGAATGGTTTTTTTCACTCATATTAGATATAAGAGATCATGAGATGAGGTATTTATACCATCACATGTTGTTTTGGTGAAGGTACATCACCCAATTGAATTATTTTACAATTTATAATTTAATTATACTAAATTGGTTTTTTTTGTGTTGTTGTACGATAGTTATTTTTCCCATAATAAAGTAAAAATCATGTTTTGGACCATCCATGAATGGTTGGACAAGGATCTAGATAGGAATTGATATCTGGTAAGTCTTTCACTATGTATAACTTTCACCTTTTAATGTGATATTCCTCATAATAGTTTAATTAATTACAATTGAGTTATAATTATTTACTTGGAATAATTGGGTGTGAGATATAATATCATGGTGTTGGATGGAGGTCAGATTGTAGAGACCCAAAGCTTATCGTACATGAACATTACATTACTTTTGCAGAATACTTAGTACATAACAAAAACACACACACAAGGATCGTAATAGTTTAGTGTCTTTGGAAACTCGGAACGTAATCTTCTAATCGTGGTGAAAGATCTTCAATATCTCCCATAAAGATCTTCCCTTTTTTTTTACCTAAAACCTTTCTTTATATCCTGGGGAAAAGAAAACATAAAAGGGTGAGCTCAAATTCTCAGTAAGGGTAAACAAAAGAAAAATCAATCACATCATATTCATAAGAACATAACTTTTGGAAATCTTAACCTGCAAAAGAGAGCATAATTTCATAACATGGGATAAATCATAGTAGTGAAATGAAATCCCAATAAGCATAACTTAAAACATGAAACTTTGTGGCATACACACATAATCATAGAGAATCATTTCTTGTTAGTCATGACTCATTGCCAAGACTATCTTAGTGGACAAAGTCCCTTTCTGAATCGAGTCACCCTCGTTTCAGTCCTGTTTCACTGAACCGGTATAACCTACCATTCCAGCCATGTCTATCTCCTGAGATATGAAATCTTTACCCAATGCATTGGAGGTAGATATAGGTCCCACCCATCTCTTAATGATACCATTCTTATGTGTTCCACAAAATCATAAATCATACATCATTGCATAACCCATGTAAAAAAATGGGAATCTTAAACATCGTGACATCATAAAACAATTCATATAAGATAAAGGAATTCATAAAAAATAATTCCATCACAACATAATCAAATCAATGTAATAATAGGGATAGAAACAGAACCCTTTATTATCTTAGATGGAAAATAATTTTGATAAAACACTTGAACTTCATTCTTGAGGAAAATATCCTTTCTACTTCAAAAACACTTTTCCTTTCTTATCATGTCATAGAATTTTAAACTAAAATAAGTTGATTAAAAATAAACTTGAAAACTTGTAAAGGAAGCTTCTTGGAAATAATGTTTTAAAAATCCATTCATGCCGTATAAGTTTAAAAAAACATTCTTCGTACTTTTTTCGGAAAAGTCAAAAAGTACCTCGTACGAAAAACGACAAAAGATTCCTTTCATATCTTTTACTAAAAACTCACCGAAGGGTAAAATTGGATTTAAAAAATTGTAGGTGGATGGAAATAATATTACATATTGAGGAAACATGGATGTGGATGATAAAATACACCCCAGTAAATGCCAAAGTATAAACAATCTCGGAAAACAATGAGATTGTGATATTTCCCTTACCTTAGGTCCGACTTGCTTTGTAAGTGTCCGAACCTCCTGTATAATGATTTAAATCATGTTATTGACTTATTACAGAATTATATTAATTTTTATTATATCATATATGGTCCACTTATGACTTTATATTACCCGTTCTTTTGTAAATTCATGTTAAAGTAGCGTTTTGGGTAAAATCGTCTCATTTGTCGTTCGTGTTTTTAACTTGTAATTATTCATATGATTACTTAGATCATGATTACTTAATTCCAGAATATAAAACATGATTTATATATATATATTCAGAATATACATATATAATAAATCAGTAAATGGAAAGAAATACACCGTTCATGGAGACGGTAGTCCGTACGTACGCATGAACGCTGTTTTCGTTTCCTTATTGAATTGAATGGAATTAAGTAGATGACATACATATAAATATAAATAATTCCAGTATCATTATTAGGTCATATATTTCATTATTACTTATTATATATACTTTATAATCATTCATGAATGGTTAATCATTGAGAATGAATCTCATCGCGTCGTGGAGACGGTAGTCCGTACGTACGCACGAGCGATGATATCGTTCTCATGGTCGTGGAATTGTGTTGAAGTGTATGTATACTATTTCAGTATCAATATCACTTTATAATAATGATATATAGTTACTCATTACACCTTTATACCCATCCAATTAAGGTGGTGGCGGAAAATAGATTACACCACAGCGTGGAGACGGTATTCCGTACGTACGCACGCGCGGTGATTTCCTTTTTCCGTAGGATGGATAGATGGTTAATTACAGTTGTTTCATATTTATAATAAAATATCAGTATATAAAAAATACTGATGTTATTAATTTATCATGAAACAACTAAATAAGAAGAAGTTGAAGAAGAAAGAAATTGAAAAAGATCGGTAATGGATATTACCTCTTTTTGACGCGCCTTTTCTTAGCCTCCACTTAAAGAACTAAGGATGGTCTTTGAAGAAGACCAGGACCTCTAGGATGATACTAGGGAAGTGGAGAAGGGATTTTGTTATAGGTTGGCCGAGCTTGATGGCTCAAAGTTGTGTGAAGAAGAGAGGGAGGAGGTGCCCTTTTATAAGGGAGGAGAGGGGCACCTTAGGAATATCTCAAAATATTATTTTATATTAAAGTCAAAATCAGTTTATAATGGTTCTAAAGGGTCTTATTTCGAATCTAAAGTGGGGATGGGTCGAAATCCTATCAACCAATAGGATTTAGACAAGTTTAGGTTATTA
Source organism: Viscum album (assembly GCA_963277665.1). Taxonomy (NCBI): domain Eukaryota; kingdom Viridiplantae; phylum Streptophyta; class Magnoliopsida; order Santalales; family Viscaceae; genus Viscum; species Viscum album. The sequence goes on from OY728126.1 coordinate 402,974,278, forward strand.
TTTTAACCTTATCAATTAGATTTAACTTTAAGTTAGATAATTTAACTTTTACCGTGTCTTTTTGTTTTCTTACACTATATGGTTAATACACTTACTATAACATGCCAAAAGAACCCCAAATTGTTATTATTAATATATATATCCTTATCTAAGTCATTTGGCCGAACCTTAGATTTTTAGGAATAAAATAACAATTAATAATATTTTATTTTATTTAAAAACTATTTTGTGTCAATTTTGACACTATTTGATATATGATTTTTGTGAAAGTCATAACAGAATTATATGTTCGAACCAAGTTGATTAAATCAACAATAATATATCATAGTAACCTATAAAATTAGTGTAATTCATAAAAAGTCTTAAATTACATTTATTTTGGTATTTATAATATCAATTATGTCAATATTTCATTAATAAGATAAATATTGTATCATCTTTGTGTCATAAATAAATTAACTTATTTGATGTCTAAAAATTACAAATAAAATACCATTATGTATGAAATCTTTTTAGCTTTCTAATGAATATTTACAATCGAATTTATCTTATGTATAACCCTATATTAAAAATGTTTTAGTAAATAAACTTTGATTTTAACTCTTTTAACTCTTCTTTGAATTAAATAATAATAAATGTCCTAATCTAATCCAAGTGGGCCTAAATGGTCATATTTTATTCCGAAGCTTGTTTTTGGTCGAATTACACTTATCCAATAGAATTTGGACATGTTTTAGGGTAATAATAATATCATTTTTACCCTTAATTACCCTATTTACTTTTAACCGTGGTAAATAAAAGTAAAAAAGTTACTATTCACCAAAAATTATTTTCATCTCATTGAACCACATTTTACTTACTGACATCAACCGTGTCTCTCGGATTTTTGAAATTCCATTCACAGAAGCGGTAAAATTAAGTTTTATGAAAAATTCAGTTTTTTAACTACCACTTAGTAGTTTCACTATTCATCAAAAATTGATGTTTTTCAGAACAATGCCAAAATTTTATCCTAAGCTATATTTCATATTCCGAATTAAAAAATGAATTCTATTTTACCAAATTCATAACATAGAAGTTTCATTAATTAATTTTATAATTAAATCCCACTGTTAAAACAAATAGCGTGTTTTTAAGAAACAATATCTATCAAAAGATTGACACTTGTTTATGTCTGGTTTAAATGTGAAATTACATCCAATGACCAAAATTGTATTAAATTGTAAAAATATATTCTAAATATACTTTAAAACCACTCAAATTAATAATTTATCACTATTAATTATTTTGATTAAAAAAGTTGTTTTTAATTATAATTTAGTAATTTTCACTATTCATCAGAATATGAAAGTTATCCGAAAAGTACCAAAATTTCACCTTAGGATAAATTCGATACTCCGAATCCAAAAATGAAGTCCATTTTGAGAGCTAAAATTTCTAAAATTTTAAAAGGTGGTTATTAATATTCATAACGGCTAGTTATAATAATATTTTAATAGCATATCGTTGTTTAGTGAAACTCGGTTTTACGTACTACACACGCTATCGAGGAAGGTCGCGATTGTGTGCAAGGAAAGTCAAGGATGTGTGTTGTGCAAGCTCCTTTTGGTGTAGCGTACAACACAAGACATTAATAAAATTAAAAAGAATATTTTTCATAAAATCCTGGGCTGTTACACAGATGGACTTGGCTATCTTCGACCAAGCTACTCAACCTTCTTAATTTGAGATTAGGCTACGTTTGAGGTTTGTGGTTCGGTTTACTTTACCATATGATATTATGTACCATTTATTGGAATATTAAATAAGGGTTTCCACCTTATTCAAACAATCATAAATTCATAATTGTGGGAAGAATAAAATGGAAAATGCTTTAATTTATTGACCAAACCAATTAATGGAAGAGACATAGTTCCATGCATTATTAGTAAAAAATTCCATAGCATAACTAATTATTTGAAATATTCCTAATAAATTGATAAGGTGATAAGGTCTATGTTAGACCATGTGTGATATCTTGTTTCTTAGCCATTAATATATGAAGCTTGACTAGTTGTGTACTTCTTATCTAATTGTGTTACTGATCCTTTTTTGATGTTTGATCACATGGTTTTCATGGGTGTCTAGGCCCTATAGACCAATGTTTGATTCTTGATCACATAAGGTGTGAGTAGAAATCCCTTAACTTTAACATATGTTTTTTATGTGTTATTCGGATGATATTTTAATTCAGGTGTATCCCCAAAGACCTAAGTTTGATGCTTGACCACTTGAAATGAGCATTTATATCCCTAAGAGACATATTCTTATGTCTCTTGTATGTGGATTTGTCTAGTTATGATGCTTGTTTATTAGATGTGATTTTTATCAACCATTTGTATCTTTTATCATGTTGTGTTATTATTATGTCGTAGAGTTGATCATGTAGGTTGAGCCTTATGGGTTATTCCCCTAAAGGGGATGTGTTAAACGATTGGTCATATGATTTGGGATATCACTCTAAGAGGAATATTTCAATCATTTTTTGGGTCTATCCTATCAAGGGGATGTGTTAAGTGGATTATCTTTGTTCGTTTTTCTATGTAGTATAATCAGGTAGGACCAAGGTTCATAGCGTCTTAGGGAGCACATGATTGCTCAACATATGGGTGTTAATGTATTACTTGTTCATTGGTGGTTATCTGTTATGCTTTAGAATTTTATATATTTATAGTTTTTTTTCAACTAATATTATCACATGAACATAAGATATATTTTATATTTTTTGTATAGGAATGTGTGGGTGGTACCCTACTGAGTTTTAATAACAACCTACTCAGGTGTCTATGGAACTTGGGTACCTGAGCATCCCTAACTTCTTCTAGGTATAGATTAGGTCGAGAAACAAGTTTGATCATCTAGCGGGATAACTCTCTATGAGTATGGAGACTTGGATGTGATGTGTCTTAGTGTGATAGTATAACATCTTTCACTTTTGTTCTTTTATATGATGTATATGATTGACCTAGTGGGAAATCAACTGTCGTTTTTACTGTGCATTGAGACTTTATACTATTGAATCCATATTAATTCTTACAGTTGGTATGTTTAAGGCTTTTGTTTACTCTATTTGTAAATTATAACATGTTTGGTTATTTCTTTTTATTGTGTGTTTGGATGGAGGGTATAGTCTCCCGATGATTCCACTTCAGACCCCTATCACTAATCGATAACCTCTCGTGAATGGGAAGCCATGCCTCAGGTCATGTGGCATTCCTACTTGGATCAAGTGATTTGGGTTGGGATATTAAAAAATCATATCAAAGGCTAATTTGTATTTTATTTCCTATTTTGGGGATTTGGTAGATAAGATGCATAGGAATGTGTCATAGTTTGTGATGAAACATGGTTTGGTGTGTCATACAGACATTTCTTGAGGAATGCCCTGGTTACTAACTCATGGGATTGATGTTCTTATTTTGAATTGTTATGATCATATTTTTTCACCTCATTTGATGCACATGGATTTTGAGGTTGTTATTATATATGTATTTTAATCTTGGTCATATTATCAAGAGGAATAACATGAATAATATTATTCACATATGTTTAACATAAATTATAGAAAGCTTTTGTGCGATTATGTTGATGATGAAGGACTCATAGACTTAGTGTCAAAAACTTTTATTGTGGTTACAAATATAATATCATAGTGAAATTATTTTTTTTGAACACCTATACATGTATACTTCTGATAACCGTTCATATGAGACAATGGTGTGCTGCACATGGGTGACAATGATAAAAAAGTGATGATGATGATGAGGACTGTGATGAAAATGTAGTCCTTTTATGCACATGCGGTGTAGTGTACCTTGTTAGGTCATTTTTTTGGAATTAACTATCTTAGTAAATATTCTTATGTAGGTATCTTATAGACATGGCTAGTTAACTAAGGCTCACACTATAATCTATATGAATTTGATGATAAAGAACCTAGTGGAATTATATTCAACTGAACTAGGAATCCATGGAATGTTGATGTGGTTAGTCTAAGGGTGAAGTCATTGTGGCATATTTGTAGGGATGTTTCAGGACGACATTAAATGAAATATGAATGAAACCTTGTGTAGGTGTTATGTCAGACCTTGTGGAATTTTTTTTGTCTCTAGTTACTAGTGTAATGATGTCCCCAATTGAGTGAAGGTAACCCAAGGGAGAAATAATCTTTGCTAATGGATAGTAATTTTTAATGCCTTATGGATGGTTTTCATTGATGAAAATTTACTATTTGTGTATGTAACCATTGAAAAGATAAAATAATGATGTTTCATGTTTCCTTACGACCTAGTAGTATGGAGAAACTTAACTTATCATACTCATTATCTAAGGTTGGGTTTCAGATCAGTTGGATGATTGTGGAGTTGATTGTAAGAGCAGGGGTCGCTTGACCCATTGGTTCATAATGAAACTCCCATTGAGTGTTGAGTGATGATGCTAGGTCATCAAACATAGGTGGTTTATATCATGGTTGGATTATCCATGAATTGAGATGATACCATGAATCAATTGGTGTGATGTGAATATTTTTATCAAGGAGTTACCTTTTATAAAGTAGATTACTATGAGTTATAAGATTTTTTGGAGCAGTGACATAGTGTTCTAGACAATTAAAGAGGAATATGAGTATATTTTTGTGGTTTTCGACTCATTGGATAATCAATATATGTTGAGAAATGAGTGGTATTATCATGCCTTTTTATGAAATCTTATATGTGAGAGATTTCATATGGTGGTTATGTGTGGGGTTGGTAGAATCTATGGAGTGTGTTGGTGATTGGACCATTGAAAATGTTCATGTTTCATTGATGATGCTGGAAGATATAGTGGTGATAGGTCACTAAATATTTTGGTTAAAGTTCACCCTTGATTTTAACAACTGGTGCATTTTGATTGAATCTCATAGGGCTTGGAAACATAATGGTTTCTATGAGTGGACATGTCTATATGGTGGGATCTGTCATCACCTATGGATTGGGGTACCATTATGTGGTCAACCTATGTTAGTTCCTTACAGAAATTTCATGGTTTATTATAGAGTATTGAATTTGTAAAAAATAATTGTTTTGTTTATAATTTATAACACATTTATAGGTTCATAGAGAAAATATTTCAAATCGATAATAGATCCTTAGATATAGTGGACTACACTCTTGGAAATCAAGGTATGTAAAGTGTTTGGTGCTTACTTGAAAATCAACAATGTTTGGATGTTCATGTTCATTCATCATGTTTAGAAATGACCATTTATTTGATGGATAGATCGATGTAAGATATATGAGTTGAAAATAAGGATTATCTTAGGTTGGGAAGCATAGATTAGCCATGAGTGAAATTACCTCTCTTGTGGGAATGGTCATAGTCTTGTGTAAGATAGAACATTGGATGATCATGGTATCTCTAGAGAACTATGTGTTATATGTGGAGATTATCTAGTTACATATTGAATTTTTAATGTTTATTTAGATGTATCACCAAATAAAAACCATATGTGGGATTTGGAAGCAAATGGAAATTGGGTCCAGCTAAGAGAGAGTCAGATCTTTGGTGGGTTGACCCACAATTTAGAGCCTTATGGATGGTGAAAATGGTTTGTGAAGCAACTAAGGATAAATATTTTTAAGTTTACTTAAACAAAGGATGTTGGATCGATTTATTAATGTATTCAAATCTTAAGAAATCATGATTGGTAGTTTCATGGTGTGTTGGTTGTTTAGGTTGTGTACCTTTTTAAGTTATTGGTTGTAAGTGAGATGACAAGTGTATATGTGTGAACCAAAGTGTGGTTGGTTAAAACGACCTTTTACTCATAATTTGGGAAATAAAAATTTTATTTTCAATTGATCAGGTAATTTTTGGAAAGGATGGGGTGTTCAAGTTACATTTTTTTCTGTAGCGACTCATTATTTTGGATTAAAACTATTAAGTAGGTGTTGATATTGAACATTTAACTATACATTAAGTGTTATTAAGCATGATGGAATTGAATTGATCAGGGTATGTATTTAGACTACTAGATTCTTGTTATTTATGATGATTCTTATAGTGGATATAACCTTGATGATTCATAAGGAATCTGTTAAAGACACTATTGCATTTAAAGTTAGACATATGTGGTGATCATGGTCTCAATGTTGGGTAAAAATGATCTTCAGGCTCGAAGTTTTGTGTTCTTTATTAGACTCACAGTGGGATAATGTTGGTAATTCATGTTTAAAATGTGTTCGTGTAGTAGTGAGTTGGAGTTAAGGTTTGGAACACATCAAACTCACTTTTAATAATGATTGAGGAAAATCAGGAGATGTGTTTTGTGTGAACCCACAACTTCTCTAGGTCAAGAAGTTCTATAGTGGGGAGATTTTAATAGACCACACCATTATGGTTTTAGAATTTCTGGGGAAATTAAAACATTCAGTTTTATTGGATGGTTCATTATGAGAACCATGAATTAGAACAAGGTTCCAAGAGTTTGATTTTACTAGAATGTTGTTTTGGGATGGGGATCAATTCTCAGGTGATGAATCATGGTTTCCAGAGGCTACTAGTGGAGTGTCCGTGGGTCCTAGGTTTTCTGAATAGTACAATAGTATCTTATTCAAGGTATGAATAGGGTATTCATGACATGATATAGATTTATGGGGTTCCCTAAAAAGTTTTAGGATGTGAAAATGGGTATGAGGAGTGGAATCAAAAAATTCATGACATAACGCCATGCGTTTATGCTATGAAACATTTCAACATCATTTTTTAACTAAGAAGATTGGTTTATCCCCCCACTATTTTGGATCATCATGAAGAATATGTGAGGGCCCAACCTAATAAATTATGACTTGTTTATCCTATGATTTGGTGGTTTCAAGTGAAATTTGATGGTTTTATAGGTAAGGATCTAACTCATCCCTCCTTCTGCATTGTCTTTCCCCTATTGTTCCTAAATTCATGAATTTTCATTTTATGGTTTTTTTATCCCATTAATTATCATGTAATTGACTGTTTATGAGGATTTTTTACTCAGATTAGATAAATGAGAACTTGATATGATGTTTTCATGATACCACACATCGTTTTAGTGATGGTAGGACACCCGGTTGAATTATTCTATAATTTAAAATTTAATGATATTAAATTGGTTATTATTTTTTCCTTTGGAAAATTATTTTTCTATGAATGAAGTTGGAAACATGTTTTAGACCTTCCATGGATGGTTGGTTGAGGTTTTGACTAGGCGATATTATCTGGAAAGTATTTCATAATGTATGACCCTCAACTTTTAATTTGAGTTTCCTTATAATAATTTTATTAATTATAATTGAGTTATAATTAATTAATTTTTCATAATTATTGGGTGTGAGATAGAATATCATGGTGATGGACGGGTGCTGAATGGACTTTGAAGACTCAGACTATGATGTTGAGCCTTCTACACTTGGTAGTTATCTTTGTTTGAGTTAGGTGGTCCCGTGTACTCTTCCCTATGGTATTATGTATCATTTATTATCATGTGATATTAGATTCACCACCTTGGGAAAACAATCCTAAATTTAAAATTGTGATATTAATAAAAATAATAACTCTTGAACTGATTGACCAAACCAATTTAATTGAGGGACCTAGTGTCATGCGTAATTAGTTAATGAATTATCTATATTAACTAATTATTTTAAATATTCATAATAAATTGATAAGGTTCCAAGTTTCATATTGGACCTTATGTGCTATATTGTTTCTTGGTCACTGATGGCTAATGCTTTACTAGTTGTGTACTTCCATATACTTTTACTATTGAGCCTATGTTGATGTTTGATCACATGGTGTGCATTTGTGTGAAACTCATAGAGACCTATGTTTGATTCTTGATCACATGAGGTGTGTGTAATAATCAATTAACATTAGTTATTATTTTATATAAGTTATTTTCATGATTGTTATCATGCCTGTGTAGCACTTGAGACCTATGTTTGATGCTTGATCACATGTAGTGTGTGTGTAACCCTGAGTAACCTATTATTGTGTTTCTTTAATGTGTATTTTTCTAGTTATTATTATTGTATACCTAATGTGATGTTTAATCTATAAATTTTATCATGTATTAAGTTGTGTTATTCTTCTAGCCTATAGTTGATCATATAAAATAAGCCTCATATATTATTTCCCAAAGAGGGATGTGTCAGATGCCTAGTATATTTTCTTTGGGATATCTCTTCAAGAGGGACATGTTAGTCATATTATTGGACTATCCCGTGGAGGGGGATATTTTAAGTTTATAATCGTTGTTCCTTTATTCTGGAGATGAAGTAGGTACGATTGGGGTTCGTAGCGGCTTAGTGATTACATAATTTCTTAGTGTATGGGGGATTATTACTCACTTGGGAATGCGTGATTATATGTTATACTTATATAATATAGTTCTTTTCAATTTACTGTATTCTGATCTTATCATATGAATGTATACTACATTTTATTGGATGGGTACATATCCATATGGGTGGTACCCCACTGAGTTTTACCCATACCCTGGTCAAGTGGAAATGACACTTGGGAACCTGAGTATCCCTCACATATTATAGGTACAGGTTTAGTTGAGGCTTGGGTTTCATCATCTAGTGGGAGATATCACTGTGAGTCCAATGACTGAAATGGTATGTGTCTTAGAGTGAGAGAAAAGCCTATTGCACTTATGTTATTTTCTATCATGTATATGGTCATCCTAATGAGCCATCTAATTTTGTTTTTGTATGAGTATTGAGTTTTTTTACTATTTTGTTTCAAAATTCACTCAAACTTTTGGTACGTTTATGGTTTCTTCTTAGTCTATTTTTATATTTTAAAATGATTGGTTATTTATTTTTATTGGGAACTATAATGGAGGGTATAATATCCCCATGATTCAATTTGAGACCCTCACTTATATTTGGAAGCCTTTGGTGTATAGGGAGGCATGTCTAAAGTATCATGGAATTCTTGCTCAGTCCTAGTGATTTGAGTCAGGATATTAAAATATGCATGATCATTATGCAATAAAATATAAATATAAAAATAGAGAAAAAACATTCATCATCATCTTTACCAACTGATTATTTTAACTAATAATGTAAACAAGCCTCTCCAAAACTATTTAACTTACAAAACATGTAAAATTTTCACATTCACTATAATGTGTATGTGTCATCTTAATATTTATGAGTGTCCTACCATATCAAAATTTTAGCCCACCCAAATTTAGTGTAAATTTATGAGATAAACTTTTTATACCTTTCCAAATATTCAGGCAAAACTTCCCAACTTTTTTGTAAATTAAAGAGTAAATTCTTCTTCCCATAAATTTCTAAAAATAAAATTCTTCAAAAATACTGACATAAATAAGAGTCGTTTACTTAGAAAAAATGTAACATCTGGATTAAATAACTTTTTGAAATCATAAATAGCTAGTCTTTGATAAGTATGATCTCAGTTATTCCTCTCTTTTATGGCACATATGAGGTTTCATAAATATAGAATATTAGAAACAAAATAATTCATGAATAAAAAATAAATAATGGAATAATACTTTGAATACAATATTAACCATCAATAATGTTAAATAAAAAATAAAAAAACATTTAACCTAATAATTATCAAAATATATAAATAAAAATATAATTTAAATTGTTAAAATAAGTATTTTTTAATTAACATGATGAGAGGTGAGGGGTTCAAGGGAAAGATTACTAGTTATAGTGCTATCCTTGTATTCATAAAGGTTAACACTTCTTCATATTAATTGATAAATTAAATCAACCACAATCACTTCATCATTCACCCAAGGATGAATTAAATAGAGAGGTTTAACATAAATAATCACTATTTATCGAACCTCCTTCCTCTATGAAATAAACTTTATTGAATAATACTAAAAAAATATACCAATCCTAAAATGATTAAGAAAAAACCCATTGGGCAACGTTTCTCCCAATAAATTCAAGGATAATTTACTACCTTCACACACATATTGGAAATATCAATATTCTCACCACTTATTCTTTCCTATTCTATCATATATAAGAATAACTGTGTGAAGGGATAATTAAAATTATTAACCAAAGAGGTATTCAATTCATATAAATAAAAAAATTAGATCAATGATAGTCAAAGTAATATTATTTTACTAAACACAAAAAATAAATTAATCAGAAGAATAATTCTATCCAATGATGAATGGACTCTAACATGTACACAATATCATCCTTCACCTTCCCCAATAAATAAGTGGTGTTTATGCCTACATTAAATTGGTAAATAATACTGGTAAGAGTAGAAAATAAAATAACAACAAAAACAAGAAAACATTGAACTATGAATCCTCAATCAATATAAAATACCTTTTCCTTATTTTTATAGTTATATCTTTTGTGCATTCATTCCCACCCAAGAAAAACCTCATTAAATTATTTCCCCATTGAATTTGGATAGATTACTTGAAATTTTAATTTCCACAAAAATGATATATTAAAAATCATCATTCCCTTCATTAGTTAATAAAAACACTTAAGGGATTCATTCTTCTTTGATTTTAAGATTTTCTTTATGATTCATGTATTGAAATCCCAAAAAAGTGACATCATTAATTATCTTAGAGATTATTCCATTTATTTTAGTTATATGGTCTCTATCAAATATCCTAAAAGTATTGAACTTTATATTTTCAATGTTATACCCCAATTATCTTACATTATCTGTTTTATAAAAGGAAACGTCGATAATTTCCTATAAATCACGAGTAGTGGTATATTGATAAACTTGACTAAATTAATATTTTCCTAATCCAAAATTTATATAATTTAAATCCATTGAATTTAAATCTTAATTTTTATCAAGATTAAGAATCCAGAATTTAGGTGACATAGATGAAATATTGTGTGGTTTCACCACCTTTATCCTGAATTTAATGCAAGTATTTATCAAGTATATAATCATTCTATATTTCTAGAAACCATTATTCTCACTATTTAAATAAGGATCTTAAACTATTGATATAACTTCTCTTAGATCATATTTTCCAATCTATCATTTTCAACTTGAATTATTTAATCTCTAGCTTGAAAAGGCTGAAATGAAAATATCTTTGAAGAGTTTATCTAATTAGTGTAGAGATCCTATATATTATAGATGTAATATAAAATGTTTTATAATATAGGTTTTAAGAAAAAAACTCAAGAGGGGAGTATGGTGAATTGATTCCTTTAAATGATTTCATCATTTTAAACTTCCCCTTTTAGATATTAAATCCATTCTTTCTTTATTAATCATGTAGAGTAAAGTAAATAGTAAAAAATAGAATATTTTTAGAGTGGTTAGAGGCTATAATGAACTTCCCCAAGACCATTACACTAATAACCAATGAATGATTCATATATTTTTATTATGATACCTTTTTTAGGGATTTCAAAACTGGGTGAAAGCTGTTTAAGCTTAGTACAAGGCTCTTAATGGGTCTTCAGATCTAGTAACTTGTATCTTCAAAACTGAGTACAAGAAGTTAAAAAATAACTCCATAAATGAGTACAAATAGTTGGAACATAGAATATAAGTACTGAAATGAAAATATTTGATAGCACACAATTTCCTCCACAACTGATAGTAAATAAATCTCTTCTAAAAAAAATTCCTTAATTTGTAGTGGTTTTGAAAATCACCTTGTTAGATTTTATTTTCAATTTATGCCTTGAAGTAGAAAATAATCACCAATATAGAAGAGCAGAAATCTTCTTCTTCCCTTCCTCCTTATTTTCTTCCATTCTATATTTTCATTCTTTCAGTAGTAAAATATTATATAAATTATATCATAAATGAATTATTGAATGTATATATTATTTCAATTTTAATTTTATGAATGTTTCAAGTATCATGTAGTAGTTTTATATGTATTGTAACTATTCCTGAACCATCCATAGTATATATATATAATATAAATAACTATTCTAATCATTGTAGGCTTCTTCCTACCAATAATTCAAAATTATTATAGTGAAATCATTATAGAATTTTCTCCATAAAAATTGAATATATGTTGAAGACAATTCTAATTAGAATAACACATTGAATAATCTTGATGAAAAAAATCCTTAATCTTCTTCATAATTTTATCTCAAAGAATATTCATTGAAATTTTAATTTTACTATTTTATTCATCCATAAAATATTGCAATACAAATTCCTATAAAATCGTAAATACCTAGATTTTAATGTAAGTAGTATTCCAAGATTATTAGTCATATATTAAAATTAATTTTTTGTTATAGGTAGTGATATATAACTCTTCAACTGCTTCTATTCTTAACTTTTCCAATATCTTGATACTTATGTAGTGATAATATTCTTCACCATGCAACCCTTCTCTAATTTTCTTCAAGGTATGCATGATTAGAACATAATAACTTTATATCTTACTATGATGTGACAACATTTATCATGGTTGTGACCAATTCATTACTTATATTAATAAAGTAAATATAAATTAGTGAAATTATTTAGTATAAAAAACATATATCTTCTGAAACATTCGCTATAATTCATATGAGTCATCTTTATTCATATACATATTCTATTTTTTTCAAAAATTCTAGACCAAACTTCTTCTGTGCATATGTATAAGTAAATTTTTGTAGACTTTTACAAATATTTGAAGAGGACATATCATATTCCATGTATATTTAAGAGTAAAAGGGTACTCCCATAATTTTACACAAATCAAAGTCTTCAACACCATCACTATATGTAAGAGTCTTTTAACTTTGAAAAATTTGACTATTGGATTCCAAAACTACCAAAAATCTAGAATATATAGTCATTAATAAATTTGAGTCTAATGTTTTCTCACTTGTGCCCCACTTAAGATATTTTATAAACTTGGAAATTAAAATCATACTAATTATATAATAATAAATAAATAATATACTGATAATAAAAATGAAATATAAAACATAAATAGTAGTAAATAATATAAAAATATATATAATATTAGTGAATGAAATAATACTTATAAATGAAAATTAATTAAAAGAGAATAAATTTAAGTGAATAAGTCAAGGGAAAAAATAAATCAAAACATGTAAATTAAATTGAGTGCAATAAATTAATTAAGAAAAACTAAATAAAGGGGAATGGAAATGAGACAATCAACATGGTGGATGGTTTTAGTCCCTAATAATAACACTGACATAATGGGTTACACAGCCTAAAAATCCTTACATATCAATCCTTATGTATCGTATGAAAGCCCTTACATATTTTTGTTTCATTATTTTACATGGGGTAATCATGATCAGGATATAACCCCTTAGGTTTAATCATGTAAGATGATGGTGGGTGATGTGTCATGTTACACTGAGAGTTTTTTTCACTGTAAGAGTGGCATGGTGGTGATGCGATATTTTATATCCCAAGGGAATGATTTATGAATGGTTTTCTGGAGGAAATGATATTGGAATATTCTATTTGGTTATCTATATTATTTATCCTCAGTCTATTCCATAATGGATAGATAAGGGTTGGAGTTACACTTTTACCCATTAGGTCATGATTAAAGGAGACCCTCAATAAAGGGAAATACACAATGACCCTTATGGGCCAAGATGGAATGGTACTTGAAGATAGTTTATAAAATTTGTAAAAAAACCTTCTCCACATAAATACACTTTAAAATTAATTCTATGTAGCCATGATGGGTGGGAGGGGGGTCAATTTAGGTCAGATCCTCCCTTATCCATTACTCATTTCTTCCCCTTTGATGATGGGTGATTCTTGGGTGTTTCTAGTAATATTTTGGGTAATTTATTTCCTTTTATCCCTCAAATTTTTGTTCTAATTTTTTACCCTTATGTACGTAATGACTTTAGGATAGGGCTTGATGACTATTTCATTAGATAATAGTGGATACATCATGAATATTAGAGATTTTATTCATTTTATAAGGAGATTATCTTAATATTATGAACTTGTGATGTTGGTTGTGGTCCTGATAGTGCTTAGTGTCCCTATAAGTTTTAATTTTTCATGACTTATTGTAATTTTTCTTTAATTATAATTGTTTTAATAAATTGATGGGAATTGTGGCTTGAGATAGAAGATCGGGAATATAACAGATCTTGGTATGATCTTGGACAGAGATGGAAATAATAGTATGGTGTAACTCAATTTTTGAGGTCGGTGGTCCCTATAATACTAAACCATATGAATACATATGTAAGATATTCTACAGTTGTATGAAAATAAGGGTTTTGGTAAAATGGATTGGATCTAAGATCTCCCAAAGTGAAGGAATTATGTAGTGGTTTTCCTCCTAGGTTAAAAGAAATTTATCTAGTGATAGTTGAGGAAATAAAGTCACTCAACCACTACATATCCAATGGTGTGATCATGCTGGTTGTGTTTAAAAGAGACCCATGATTGGTCTCAAGGTCTGGAATGAGTTATGAATAGTCTTGATTAGATTCCTTAGGCTAGTGTCAAATTCATGATAGTAATAGGCCTAGGATGGATGAATAATATGGTTATACATGTCACACTTGGTTGGGAATAAACTATCAAGAGTGGATTAGAGTCTTGGTGGATGATAGAAAAAGGATTATTCAATTGGGTCTTAATGTAGTTTTATGTCTAATATTTACATCGGATGATGGGATTGAGAGATCACTCATAATATATGTGAGATGAGAACACAATGTAGGTTATAAGATCTTCCTTGATGACTTTTAATTGGGTTATCAAGGGTATTGGTGTGAGTTTCTCGGTTTGGTTCTTAGTTAATTGGTTCAGGTTGTGATATGGGAATTAAAAGAGGATTTTGATTAGCCTATTTAGTCTATGGTTAGGTAGATCTTATTGCTTGTGGAGTAACCATGTGGAAAATGATGTGGGTTGCACTACTGGAAAGGGTATCTTTCCCCATGCATCTATCCCCATGGTTTAGAAAAACTATGGGGAAATCTCTTTTTTACTATCTATTTCCATAGTTTTAATAAAACCGTGGAAAACCAAAACCCAATTCCTCCATACCATCGCACTCCTCCTTCATATTCCATCGTGCTCCTCTACTCTTCCATCAGGATCCTCCTTACTATCACTTCCATCGCCCTCTTCCATCACACTCATCCTCCCCAACTCCCAGCCCTCTCCTCCCCTCCCCGACCACTGCCTCCCGACCATCCGACCTCCGCCCCTCAACCCTCTCCTCCCCTCACAGACCTTCACCTCCCGACCATTCGACCACCATGTCCCGCCCATCTCCTCCCCTCACCGGTCTCCACCTCTGCTCCCAACCTCCCTCCCAGACTTTGCCTCATAATCATCATCCCACCCACCACCTCCCTTCCCCCATCTCCAGTGACGTCCCCCCTCTTGTCTCCCTCTCCTCCCAGCCTTGGCTTCCACCTCAACTTCCTCCAGTTTCAGCAACGTCCCATCCTGGCCTCCGCCTCCCTGCCCCAAGCTCTTGCATCTAGGTATGAAATTTCTTCTCCTTGTTTTTCATTCTATTATAAATAAATACATTTGAGGCTTTAATGAATTGAAAAAAGAGAAAAAACCTGAAAGTACTAAACCATTGTTTGGAATATTGTTACCATTTTCATCATCATGTTCCCTAGAGTGGATCTAAATATATTTTTTTTCTTTCAGTTTATTTTTTCTATGAGTTATAATTGTGAGAACTATCATTGAAACCTATTATTTTTTCCTTTTTTAAACATTAAATTTGTAATTTTCATGATTACTAATATTCTGATTATGAATCATACACATTTGATCATTGAGATTGACCAGAATTTGAGACCATGTGTATGTTTCTTTCAAACTATATAGTTTAATGAATAATAGTATTCTTGGAATTGTTATCAATAAGTAATATTGGATATGTAATCAATAATTGAGGCACATATTGTCAATTTACATTTCAAATAAGTTCCTAGTTTGGAAATGTATTGTGATAATTGAATTATTTAAAGGACTATTAGGGTTTAGAACATATTTGTATATTAAATTTATCTTAGATATCCAACAACCACTTTGGAATAAATGTGTTTAATTTCCCTAATTAAAATTTCTGGTTATATAATAACCCTTCAGAATTGGATCCTATGTGGAAAACAATGATGCAATTATAAGGATAAAATAACAAAAATGAATACTTTGGTTCCTTGGACCCATAAAAATATAGTCCATACATTACTTATAAATAGGTTGAGTTTTTACCATGGGGATAATGATTCATTCATTTAGGATTGGTTTCTTCCCCTCTTTTGTGAAACTCAAACATACAGGATCATCCTATGACAAAATTACTTGGCTCCCAAAAAAATAAATTCTTTAAAGAGAAAACATTTTCATGAGTGAAGTTTAGAAAATCAATTTACTTGAAAAAAGTTATGTGAAGGATAAATATAGCATTCTCTATCAATAAAACTCATAGATAAGAGTTTACATTCTTCCTAATACATTCTTCTAGTCTAAAATTAAGGAACCATCCTTGACATTTAGAATAATGGTAGTATTATAACCCATAGGTTATGATGGAGGTATTCTAACTAAATAGATCTAGTATAATCTAGTTAACTCATCATTCAAAATTAAATGAGGGTACGACATAAGAATCAAAAATAGTAGTCGATGAAATTTGATACATAAGACATTACCTAAATCCTAAGGGAGATTCCCCTAGTCATTTCACTTCAATTTCCCTCATTATCAGTCTACTTCAGTCACACTCAGCGTAGAAAATTAGAGTGCTTGATTTAGACATTAAGGTTTTACATTGTTCAACATAATATGATACCGACTCATAAAAATTACATTAACTCATTAATGGGATGCTAAAATCTTCTCAATATTAAACCAAGGGACAAAAATTAATAAATTTATATATATCTAGAATAATAACCTATTTTTTCTACATTTCTCAACACACGAGTCGAAAACTATTAACAATATGAAACTCCTTAATCTTCTTCAATCTTCTTGTTATTTTTAAGTTAAATTATCAATCATAATAATATAACTAATTCATTCATAAAAAGAGATGAGATAATATATGAACATACATTTCCAAATAAATTTTCAAGAACCTTCTAAATTAATATGAAATTAATCATTCTAGAATACTATAAATATTTCTTCACTTGTATACACCTCATGGAGACACTTCACAAGGTATTCATCAAGTTGGATCTAATTTATAAAGGTATTTAAAAATGTTTGTTGTTGAGAGTGAGCTTTTAAGGGTCAATTTAAGTTATAGGATGATGAATAATTCAGAACTAGAATAGTATTTACAATTTATTCCCCTTTATTTTTTCTCTTATTGAGAACCAAAATCACCATTAATTACCCATATGATTAGAACAAAAATGAAATAAATATTATTGAGAATAAGTTATCACTCATAGATTATAAATTTATGCAATCATATTGAGAATTTATTCTTAATAATTTCATCATTTCCAATTTATACTGAAGTCCATTTGGACTCTTTATTCTTACACAAATATTTTTTGAATATGAATTTTATTTTAGATTCATGGGTTATTTTCTGATCTACTTATGGAGATCTTATTTTCAACGTGATTCATTAAGTAACATGCATAACCTTTTATATATTTCATATTTTTATGATTTATTATTCTATTGGTATACTTGTAGGATAATGATTTGAATTTTTTCCAACCTTCTTACACCTCCCACATATCACTTCAGAATCCATTTTGTCATCTTTTTTTGTCAACCTTACTTGAAATTAGTATTATTCTTCATGGGAACTATTTTATTTCCCTTAGGATATTTACATTTATTATTAATGTATTTATATTTCTATCTATAAATCAATGAAATGGTTTCCAAGCATTCTTTAGAAATATGCACAGTGTATTTGGTTCCTCCACATGGATTCTAAAGAGATTTATTCACTTGGATAGTCCATTTATTTTTAGTTTGGATTGATTTTTCATTTTATTATTCTTGGTTCCTTTAACATTATGAAACATATCTTATTTTCATTTTTCCATGGAATGTTTTATTTTTCTATAAAACAAGAAACTTACTACCCTTAATTTTCCACACATCTTTGACATCATGGTATTGATTTTAGGGGACTTATTTTTCCCACTACCCAATAATTAATTTGATTCCTGTATCAAATTTTGCGTTCCCATTCCTCTATTTATTTTTGAAACATGATTAGTTGCGTTAAATGTTCATGTATGATTCTTGTGAACACATCTACTAAAAGTATTATACAAATATCTAGGTTTTCAAATTTGTTTTAAGTATACATATTATTATATTTCACTTATAATTGTTACTTATTTTTAGGATTCATCCCCATAGATGTAGACTCTATATTTATTCCATATGATAAGAAATTGTTATAGTAGTCTACAACCTTATTCCCAAATATTTTATAGTAAAACAATAATCATCAATCCTTTGTTTCCTTATTTAATATACATTTTTTCTAATTTTTCAAAATCTCACATCATGATTTTTTTAGCATTTACATCAATTGGTTGGGTTTTATTTGGGGAACCATCTCTAATATAAACTCATCTATCAACACTTGAGAAAAGGGTATATTTAGAATCACTTTTTCCCTCAATATTTGTAAATTTTTTAAAATTAAAAATTTCAGACTTTTTAAAAATAGATTTAACTCAAACATTGACCTTTGAGTTAGATAGTACCTTTCATTTTAGCATCATAATCCTCCATAGTAGTTTTTATGGTTGAATATTTTTTAAGCTTATCTTAAAGACATGAATTAACATGTTTATATATTTTTAAATTCAACTTAATGATATAAGAATCACATATTGATAATTTATTTCTCATTTTTATTATTTTCATTGTATCATCACATTCAATTAGCATCACATTAGTTTGATCTCCATCCATTTTTTTCACTTATTCTAGAAGATGTTAAATCTCTTTAATGATATTTTACTTAAGTAATTTTAGATAATTATTGATAATAGTTAATTCTTCTAGTGAATGGTTCTTTTCTTAATGACCCATATTGTCTTATTCTCTCTCATGTGTTACAGTGATCCATTCATTATCAAAATTTGATCATCTTTATACAAGATACTCATTCAGGTTATTTATATATCCAACTTATTTGGAGATATTTTTGAACAAAAACACCATTTTCTAAAAATATTTCTCCATAATTTCTGATTTATCTTCGATTTGGGTGATCTTTACTTTCATGATTTACATAGAGTAGCAAATGATAGTTAATATATCTCTAGGTTTTTTTGGGTATTTTCCTAATAAACATTTGATTCACCATATAACTCATCACATAATTCTGTAAAGATATTATATTGTCCACTTGAACTTTGATATTTTATATAAAAAATTTGAGAGATCTGTTATTACATCCTCTTCACATAGAGATTGTGTACTACATGAAGTAGACTTGTTGTCAATTTATATTGAATTCAATTCCACTACCAGATCTTCTTTTTTCATGCCCAATCATTGTTTATCCAGATTCTTCTATAGGAGAAATAATTTTTTCCTATTTTATTAACTGGGATATCATTTAAACATCATTAAGATGATACTAAATAAAAAATGTAATATAAATACTTTCACTATAATTACCTTCAAATAATGGAAATTCCCCTTTTATTAATAAGGTTTTCTCAACATCTTCACATCTCTTTTAGTCCTATTCTTAGTCATCTTAGAATAAATATATTTCATTATTTCTTTCAAATGGGGTTATATAGACTTATTATACTCTTGAATTATTTTAGGATTTTCAAAAATAAATTCAAATATTCAACATGAGATTATTGAGAATAGAATTAGAGATGTACTCTTTCTATAATAATAATTTTTAGGATCACATTTGGATGTGTTCAACACTTAGAGGGGGTGAATCATTGTTGGTATATTATTACTCAAATATGAATTTTATACCTTTTCACATATTTACTTACTCAGTGAGAAGATCACATACTATCTCTCTATCTCTCCATTAGTTAGTATATAAAGATGAAACAGTAAATCAATACAAAAGAACATTAGGATTTTTTATGGTAATGTTCACCTCTATTTCAATGATATTGTCTCCCATGTGCATTGTTTTTATTTTCCCATATGAAAGGATTCTTTATTATTATAAAAATAATCTTGAGAGATGGTATCTCCTTAAACTCATTGTCCTAGGACTGACCTAGTACAAATTAGGAAATGGATTTATGATAAGTAATCTTAATAAAATATAGGATTTTTTCATTCTACTTGTGAACTATATCGATAATGAAATTCTTGATGTCCCACCGATACAATATTTTTTATATTCATTCATAGTTTTAGTAATCAAATGGGATTCCCCAAACTTCATAGAGATTCTACTATATATGATTTTAGGATTAATGAATCACATTAAAGACTTGGAATTTTATTTGTACTGGTAAAGAATAATTTTACAGTAGTTAAACTCATTGGGAAAACTCTCTCAATTCATCATCTTGGATATGATTAGTATGAAATTTTGAGATATATTATTATCTTATATTTCTTATTTATTGAAAAAATGATTAAGTATTCATGTATTAATCAAAAATCTTCTCCATTTGGTTGTATAGGTTATGCAGTATACAAGAAATGTCAGGGGTGGGGCTGGGTGGGGAGGGGGAGCTGGGTGCAGGGGGAGGGGGAGGGGGGGCTGGGTGCAGGGGGTGGGGCTGGGTGCTGGGGGTGGGGGTGGGGAGCTGGGTGCAGGGGGAGGGGGAGGGGGGGCTGGGTGCAGGGGGTGGGGCTGGGTGCTGGGGGTGGGGGTGGGGCTGGGTGTCGGGGGGTGAGGCTGGGTGCTGGGGCTGGGGCTGGTTGCAGGGGAGTGGGGATGGGTGTAGGGGGTGGGGCTGGGTGTTGTGGGGAGGGGGGGATGGGTGCTGGGGGGGGGGGGGGCTGGGTACAGGTGGGTGCAGGGAGGGTGGGGTTGGGTGCAGGGGGGGATGGGTGCTTCGGGGTGGGGCTGGGTGTGGGGGGGGGGGGTGGGTGGGTGTAGGGTGGTGGGGTTGGGTGCAGGGAGGGGGGTTGGGTGTAGGGGGAGGGAGGGTTGGGTGTATGAGGTGGGGCTGGGTGTAGGGGGGCAGGGTGCATGGGGAGGGGGAGGGGTGCAGGGGGGCTTGGTGTTTTTTGGCTGCGCAACTCAGTGTTTATGGAAATGTTATAAGCTCATGTATGATAGGATATTTTAATGTGTTTGGTTTCATTTGTTTATTTGTAGCTGGGTTGCAGGTGTGGGATTCCATGGATCTTGTCTTGCCTGAAGGTATGTTTCACTTAGGTGTGTTTCTACATGTGTTTTAAAATAATTATCATGGTTTTTTTAGGTCTATGATTGTATTTAGTAATCTATGTGTGCATATTGTTTAAAATACAATTATTATTAAATTCAAACTGCTCATAGAAAAATAAAAGAAACACCTTTCAATTTGTATTCAAATGAACAGGTATGCATATTGAACTCTACAACCAGTTTAAACTATGGAAATGAATTATGCATGTAGTTTAAAAACTTTTAAATTTGTATTTGAATCATATTAATTATATTCTATACATGTGCATGGCAACAAGAATACAAGGGTGTGATGATATCAACATATATGACTATGTCATGCAAGATTTTCTTAGAAAAGTAAAAGAAGACCATGACTTTAACTTCCACAGAATTATGACTGAAAGTGGATTTACCCCAGGTAGTATTACTTGTAATAATATTATAAAATGTCTCAAAAAACTGAATCAAATTGTAGTGGTGTCAGAGTTCTTTCTGCTGCTTCTATCCGTGGGTCAAAAAACTAAATTTTCTTTCGTTTACTCTGTTGATTGGTACTTACTACAATGAAGGAAGGTTGGATAAGGATCTTGTGTATTAATTGGACTTCAATGCATTTCTATAGGATACTATTGTCAAGCCTGTAATTTCAACTAATCCATCCCACACTGGTGCTAAAAACATCACTGTTTCTTCTGATAAGAAAGTGAAGTCCAATAGTAGCTCTGATTTATCAAGCTCTTTTGAAAGTGATTATGAAGGAGTGATCATTTATCAACTATGAATAGGAGTGGTCTATGGTTCTCATTGCTTGGTATGATTCTAACAAACCAATAAAAATCTGCATTTTTTTGTTTCATTCTTTTATAATGATTATTAAACTATGTTCTTTTTTAGAAGCCTCCTGCTAAAGCTTCTCCTACTTTGAATGGGCAGTCTACTCTCTAAAAAAGTCATTTTTTCGACCACCAAGGTTTCTAAGAGTGATTCCTCTGATTCATCTAAAGTGATTATGATGAATATTTGAGGGTTCTTATTAATTCTTACACATTATATAAGTAGTGATAGTGGTTTTTAGTTTGATATATTTTATATAATCTTTGAAATTCTGGTCACTAATTGTGCATTTGAAGTGTTTGTGTAGGAAAAATTACCTATGAAATCACTTGGAACTGTGATAAAAAGTAAACCATCAAGTCTTCTTGAAACAAAATAGGAGTCTAGTGATGAAGTAGATACATATAGATTTGATTATGATGCTTATAAGCCAGTGAGTATGGATGATTTTATCTTTATCTCTACTAGTATCTCATTTAAAGAAATCATTCTCATAATTATTGTGCTTGTATGACATGGATGTTTAAGGAGTGTTTTTTACAAGAGCATAAACATTAGGCAGTTATTACCCCTCTATTATTTAATATTTGAATTTCTATAACATAAAACATCTAATAATTTTACCAATCTTATTATGTAGGTTATGTTATTTTTAGTAGCAGCATTAAATGCAAGGAAATTGACGATCAATCCCAATATTCCAATATTTGACACCATCAAAAATAGGTTCGAAAACATATTTACATTATCATCACTAGAATAATACTAGGAGTGGTAAAGTAACATTTCTTACATTAGAAAAACTTCTACTTTAACCTTTATATTAAGAGTGCTTACACTAGCAGCCCATACTAACAACATTGTTTACACTAGAAAAGTTTACATATTTACACATTTGGCTTCATTAGTAGCAACATTACACTAGAATTTCTTATAGGAGTAGTATTCAATCTAGCAATGTTTATACAAACATCATTACAGTAGTAGTGCTTACATTATCAGTTCTTAGACTAGCAATGCTTACACTGGAACTGTTTGTAGCCACATTACCTATAAAAACACCTTTTCATAATACAAATGTCTGGGAAATATAAGGGTGACAAATCTGGGAAACATGGGAAGAATCCTACTGAAGCTCTATCTACAATGACATGAGAAACCCACTCATTGGTGCTAGGGAAGAGAAGACAGGTATGCTGTAGTTGATTTTTTATTTTATTTTCTTTATCGCATCGGCCACTTAGGCTTTTTAACGCTTTTCTACGGACGGAGGGTACTTATATTATGTGAAGGGGGCTAGAAGGGAACTAGAGGCGGCTAAACGGTTTTCTTTGTAGGGGAAGGAGATTGGGGTAGTTGAGGGATTGATAGTGTGTTTCATTTTTTTCTACTTTTACTATGTTGATTCTATTTATTTTATTTTATGTTTGCATGGATTTCCAACATACAGATGGGTCATTCCGAAATTTTATTTATTTTCTATTGCTATTTTAATTAATTGTTTGTAGGGGTGATTAATCCCTTGTTTGAGACACCAAACACATATCAATATCTCTAAATCATGAATGTTATTTCATTATGAAATTCTTCCATGAATACCTTCACCCTCGGTCCTCTTCCAAGACTTATTCTTTATGTTAACACATCTAATGCACTCTTCATATATAAATTTTCAACAAATCTTCATGCAATAGATCTTCATACCATTATTCTTGACAAAGCCCATGCCTCTTTAATCAAACATACCTGATTTTATAATAAAACCCCTCCAACGGAGGTACGCTGTCTTCTAAACCAAAGAGTAGCGATTATAATATTTGTGATAGTACTCCATGAGTCTTGTGATCAATGATGATACTAACTAATTATAATTTATGCCGGCAGGGCGATGGTTGGAATGTTTCCCCGCCTCCTCCCTCTCCCTTCACTCCTGGCTGGAAGATGCTGCCCTGCATATGTCGTTGGACCAGGCCAACACATCGCGGTCATGCCACGGTCACGTCGTGGTCACGCCGTGGTAATGCCATGATTTGACACTGCTTCAGGATGACACCCAGCGGCGGTTCACGATCCTGTCATAATTTTATGTATGATACCTAGATAGAGTTTTAGATATATTACCCACCCATAGTTAAGGGGGAGGGAGGCCCTCATGTAGAAAATATCTTCGATTTAATCTCTCATGAAAATATTTAGTCACCTGTAGACAATATTGGAGATGAGGGTGAATCTTGATACTTGTATTCTACAAGGACTATCTAAGTGCTCACGGGGCATCATAGTAAATGTTGGACAATAAGAATACTTGAGAATAATTTTATAATGATATTTGTATTTGGAAAAGTGTCCTTCAGAGTTTTATATTTTTATGATCCTGATGATCGGATGAGTGTTTTGACCCTTGTAGAGAAAATGATTCTATATTATCTTTTTTTTATGTGTGAGAAAAGTAAACAACACACACCTCCTATAGTGTATTTGGAGCTTTCTACAAAAAAGGGGAATCTGATGGATGATCAGCTCTGTGATAGTATTTCATGAGTCTTTTGATTAATGCTGAGACTAACTAATCACAATTTATGCCGGTGGGGCGATGGGGAGAATGTTTCCCCACCTCCTCTCGCTCCCTTCGCTCCTGGTTGGAAGATGCTGCCCTGTGGATGTCGCTGGACCGGGCCAACTGACCGCAGTCATGCCGTAGTAATGCCGTGATTTGGCCCTACTTCAGGACGACACCCTGTGGCGGTTCGTAGTCCTATCAGAATTTGATGTATGATACCTAGATAGAGTTTTAGATAAATTACCCACCCATAGTTAATGGGTAGGGTGGCCCTCAGGTAAAAAATCTCTTTATTGAGTCTCTAATGAAAATATTTAGTCACCTGTAGAAAACATTAGAGATGAGGGTGAAGCTTCCTACTTGTATTCTACAAGGACCATCTAAGTGCTTGAGGGACATCATAGTAAATGTTGGACAATAAGAAGACTTGAGAATACTTTTATAATGATATTTGTATTTGGAAAAGTGTCCTTTAGAGTTTGATATTTTTATAATCCCGATGATCAGATGAGTGTTTTGACCCTTGTAGAGAAAATTCTTCTACATTACCTTTTTTTTATGTGAGAACAATAAACAACACACACCTCATATAGTGTAGTTAGTGCTTTCTACAACAATGGGGAACCTGATGGATGATCAGCTATATGATAGTATTCCATGAATCTTGTGATCAATGTTGAGACTGAATAATCACAATTTTTGCCGGCGGGGCGATGGCTGGAATGTTGCCTTGGCTCCTCCCACTCCCTTCGCTCATTTCCGGAAGATGATTCCCCATGGATGTCGCTGGACTAGGACAACACGTCGTGGTCATGTCGTGGTCAGGCTGTGGTCAGGCTGCGGTCACACCGCGGTCACGCCGTGACCACCTGCAATCCAGCCCACACCAGCCACCACAATAGCCCCCACCCCCTAGCCTCTTGCAAAACACTCATGCCATCCCTATACCACCTATAAAACAACCCCAACCACCAGTTCCAGCCCGCACCAGCCCACTTTCATCCCCCTACCACCTGCCTTTCCGCTCGCACCAGCCACTCCAGCCCACACTAGCCACCGCACCAGCCTCCAGAAACGCTTTTTATCCTTCGGTGGAAGAATTACGCTGGTGAATTTCATCCTTATCTCCATTACTATTCATGTTTTATCGGTCCTAATGGCTTCGAAAGTGGTGTTGGGGAATATTGAAAAGATTATGACTTATTTCATATTGTATTCTCATGGGGAGTGAATATTTTCTTAGGGCTGTGTGGATGAGGATGGCCAGACTAGTGGTAGATAGTGGTATCAAATTATGCAGTGTCGAGGGATCAATGCACATTCTGAAAGCTAAGTTTTATTGGGAGGTTCTTGAAGGTTGTTCTCTATGGAGAAATTTCATATCTGTCAAAGTATTGATATGACTTTGAGGATCCAGGGGGGAAAATATCATGGATGTGGAAGGTGTTTAATGGGAAAATTTTAGTTCTCAATTAGCAGTCTTAGTGGATTGTGGAATGAGGAAACATAAATATCTGGCTCAAAAACTGGGAATGTTCCCCTCTTTGCTTTCTAAGCTGTCCGACTCCCAACATTTTGTTTTCCAAGGCATGTCGTTACCCCTATTTTACACTGGTTGTTCTTAACCACCATCAAAGGGAATGTTTTGATAACATTATTATATCTTCTTAAATGGAATTTTTATTCTTCACGAAGTCTCCAATGGGGGTTTTCCTGGCCAGGATTTACAGGTCTATACATCAGATTCCAAATGGTATCACTAGTGGTGAAAATCTGTATTGGTGTAAAGAAATCCTAATTAAATGTAATTTGTTGGTTTGGTGGATCAATAACTATTGTATTCTTATGAATGAAACTATCAGGAGCAAGCGGGAGGGTGTAGTTGGGGTGTCTAGGAGAGGCTGTCCAGGGGGTGTCCAAGGGCTGTCTGGGGGGGTCAACAGGGCAGGGGGAGGGTGCAGGTGGGTTGTCTAGGAGGGGGTGTCCAGGGTCTATCAGGGGGGGGGGGGGGTTGTCCAGGAGGGGTTTCTATAGGGGGTGTCTAGGGGGGAGGGGGTGTCTAGTGGGGGTAAAAGGGGGCTGTCCAGGGGGTGCAAGGGGGCTGTCTAGGGGGGGCATGGGGGTTTTCAAGGGGGCTGTCCAGGGGTGGCATGGGGGTGCAGGGGGTGTCCATAACTTCTGAGCATTTCAAAAATAAAACTCCACTTTATTGTATCAAATTACTTTGAGATATCAAGCTTTAAAGCAAATTTCCCATATTTAAACTTTTGTTTCATGATGTTAACACATTCAGAGGAAGTTCTAAATATTCATTCCAGGGATAAATCAAAACTGATTTGAAGAGATAAACCCACGAGCAATGGGGCCTAACCTCATAGCAATAATTTTTCTAATGATTTTTGGAAAGGTATTCCCAATAGAAATAGGTTTGAAATATTTTACACCCACAACATTTTCCTTCTTTGGGATCAGGGAAATAAAATTGGAGTTGATTCCTTAGGGCATTGAGGCATCACTACCACAAAACAGGGAAAGGTAAGCACTGCCCTTTATTAGCGCTAAACAAAAAGCGCTGATAATGGGGTATGCCTTTATCAGTGCTAGCTAAAAGTGCTGATAAAGGTAACTCTTTATCAGTGCTAAAAAAGCATTGATAAATGAATGTTTTATCAGCGCTTTAATTTTAGCGTTGATAAAAAATACCTTTATCAGCACTTTTAACGAGTGCTGATGAAGGTTCCAACGGTTTTTATTTAATAACCCTAACAGGCCCTCCTTGCTCGCACGCAGTCAAGCTTTCACCGAAGTTGAACCAGTCCCCTCATCCACTGAGACCTCTCCTCCTCCTCTTCCTCCTCCTCCTCCTCCTCCTCCTCCTCTTATACCACTGCCTCTAACTCCGCCCCCACTACCGCGACCGCCACTTCCTCTGCCGCCACCACTCCCTCCGCTGCCACCACTGCCTCCGCCCCCGCTGCCGCGACCGCCGCTGCCTCTGCCATGGCCGCTGCCTCTGCTGCCGCCGCTTCCTCCTCCTCTTCCGATGCCTCTGCCTTTTCCACTACCTCCGCCATCGATAGAAGGTATCCTTTCATCCTTTTATGATACAAAACACCGGATGAACATTGATGTTAATGTTGAGATTGTGGTAGGAAGTTCCTTAATAAATAATTCCTTGTATATGATATTTCCATGATTAATTGTTTATGCTTGATTACCTTTCATGATGTTATTGATTGCAAGAGTATGAGTATACCTTGAAACTCATTCTTTATATACGATATAATGGTTAGTTTATATCCACTTGTGAACTATTCTTGATATTCCATATTATTCCTTTATATAGTGTATATTATTTATGCTATTAAATTACCTGTAGAACATGCATGGGTCAAGAATCCATCAGATATAGGATGAGGTGGGAGAATTCCATTCAAGGGTGATGTGTTATCTAATTATGTCAAACAATTTGGTTGGGACATTCCATCATCTAAGGATAACAACCACCATCAGGGTGGGATTGTGGTGTTCTTAATAATAACCATCATTAGGATAAGGCATGTCGTGAAAGGTGTGATAACAGAGGATTTATCTGGGCTTAATCATTTGGGATATACTATCTAGAATAAACTTGGGGATTATACCTAATAATGAGGACCTATTGGTCAAGTCTTACCCATTGTATGTTCATCTTTTATATTTTAAAAGTCTGTTGAACTCATTCTATTGAAGGTGGGTTCTATAATTTCTTGTTATCTTAAGGTGTGTTTAACCATGGTGTAGGTTGATTTCAGTTTTAGGGGGTTCTTGGGGTTTGTGGGATGTGGTAAATAGTGTACTTGGTTTTATATTATTTTATTCTCATGGGTTTCCCCTATTTTATGTTTTCTTTTCAGTTGGAAATCTCCTCTGTTGTGCGCCTCTCCTCTGCCACGAACGCACCTCTGCCGTGTGCTTAACGACACCTTTACGGTGAGTTTTCTCCTGTTACTTATTGTTTTCCTATTGATCTCATGTTATTACTGTTTGATATTGATGGTTATAATGTGAAATGTACGGGCTAAACACCCCGCTGAAAATTGTGGCCATTGGTAGTGCTTGTTTGCGCACTAAATGAATTGAATGTTGGTTAGATCTTGTTGAACATTGGAATATAAAAATTGGTAATTTACATATACTTTACTTATGAATGAACACCCTAGGATGATAAAAATTTTGTGATAACCCCTGAATTAACAAAAAAAATTGAATATGGGATGCTTTGTAAAATCTAAAATTGTGATTGTTTGGTTTGTATGGTGTTGCGATTGTGATCACGATTGTGTTTTTATATGGTGTTGTGGTTTTTGGCATGATTGATATGCCATTTGTTTTCCATGTTGTAGTTCTTCCAACATTGAATATCAATCCGAACTTTACCCATTTCAATGGCACCACCACTTTGTTACTAGTGCAATTCCATTGAATCCTAGAAAACCACTTCTAGAGGACTCTATGAGACACTTTAAAAGACATGGTATGTAGTCTTGTTAAATGGAACATGCTTCTCCATACATGGATTTCATATAGATTTTAATGCCACACAACATTTATCTCCAAAATTTACACCACATGACTAATCTTCTGACTCAAACTTGGAATAAGTTTCATTTTAAATGTTACATTTCATGTGAACCTAGGTCACACACAATATATCTCCAAGACATATACTTCATCATGAAATAATATACATTCCATGAAATAATGGTAGAACCATATGACATGTGTTTTACTTCACTCAAACCATGTATAGATACCATAGAAACTTGATGTGTATAGACTATACACCCTTAGTGTTCATGTAAGGACTACACACCGTGTATTCCACAAAAATGTGATGCATAGATGGTGAGGTGACTCAGTATGTATCTAAAGTACACGACTTTAGCTCAATTTGTTCTATATGTCATGTATTTTCAAAAGAATCATTCAGTCTTTGTAAGACTAACTTGGAATTAATTTGATATATGTAAGATTAAATCAGGTATCTTATCCATACATGATGTTCACCCTACTGGACACACCATGTATATGAATTTCACATGAGTTTAGAGGAATTTGTACCATGATTTTTTTTATAAAACCAAAACAATGCTACTTAATTAAAACATAATATTAGGAAAGTTCGAGGTCAAACCCATAAAGATGATGAATATGAATAAATAATGGGTAAATGCCAATCGGTTGCCAAAAGAGTATGAAGATGGCGTGAAAGAGTTTATCAAGTGTGTATAAGATCATGCATGTGACCCTTCTCAAATCCTTTGTCCGTGTTTATGCTGTTGTTATTCAATAAAAATTAGTCCAGAGGAGTTGGAAGAACACCTGATCTGTCACGGAATAGATCAAAGTTATACATGTAGGAATAAACAAGGGGAAAAAATGAATGTAGGTAGTGGCTCAGATAACATGACATTTTATAGATCATCTTATATGATTACAAGTGTGAACAGTGAAGAAGGTCATATGGAGGGTGTGATTACAGATGCGAATGGTGATGAAGATCGTATTGAGGAAATGACAAGGATAGTTGAAGATGAACTTCCTGATTACCCAAAATTGTTTGAGAAGTTATAGAGTTGTGAAAAAACTCCATTATATGTTTTTTTCACTAAATATACAGCATTTTCAGCCGTATTGAAGCTATATAATTTGAAAGCAGGAAACGGGTGGAGTGACGCTAGTTTTATGGAACTACTTGCTCTCTTGAATGACATGCTCCCAGAAGATAATGAACTCCCAAGCTGAACATACGATGCCAAACGAATGCTATGATCGATTGGTATGATCTATGAAAGAATACATGCCTACCAGAATGACTGTATATTGTTTCTCAAGGACCACAAATCACTTAAAGAATACACAAAGTGTGGTGCTTCTCGATATAAGAATGATGATTCTAGTCCTAAGAAAGTTGTATGGTACTTTCCAATCATTCCATGGTTTAGGCGCCCATATGGAAGTGAGGAGACTGTAGGAAAATTGACATAGCATGCAGATACAAGAATTAAAGATGGGAAACTACGTCACCCAGAAGACTCTCCTCAGTGGAAGAGAATTTATCACGAGTATCCTGAATTTGGGAACGAGCCGAGAAACTTTCGTCTGGCGTTATCTATAGATGGGGTGAATCTTTTTGGTTTTCAAAGTAGCAGTCATAGTACATGGACGGTTATGTTGGTAAACTATAACTTACCACCATGGTTATGCATGAAACAAAAATACATCATGTTATCTATGCTTATATCAGAACCAAAACAACTGGGTAATGATATAGATGTTTATTTGTCCCCATTGATCAAGGATTTAAAAATATTGTGGGATTCAAGTGTTATGTTGTATGATGCTTACAAAAATGAATATTTCACTTTGAAATCCATATTGTACGGGATAATAAATGACTTTCCTGCTTATGGAAAATTTTCAGGAAATAGCATTAAAGGAACTCAAGGGTGTCCCATTTGCGAACAAGGTACAAATTCAATTAGGTTGAAACATTTATCGAAAATTGTGTTTCTAGGACATTGTAGATTTCTACCCCGACGACATAAGTACCGATATTGGACGACATCATTCGACGGAAGTTCAGAAGAATGTATAGCACCGTCTCCACTAACAGGTGATCAATTGTTTGAGAAAGTAAAATATTTGGACACTACTTTTGGTAAACCATTTTTGAAAAACCTTAAGAAAATTGGTTGGAAAAAGAGATCAGTTTTTTTTTGAATTACCATACTGGAATTGTCTGTATGTCAGACATTTTCTTGATGTTATGCATGTTGAAAAAAAATGTATGTGATAGTGTCATCGAGACATTGCTAAATTCACCCAGAAAAACAAAGGATGGAATTAAGGCTAGATTGTACATGGTTGAGATGGGAATACAAGAAGAGTTGGCACCAGTGAAGGGTTAAAAATGAACATTTCTTCCTCCTATTTCTTACACTCTTTCCAGGCAGGAGAGATATTAGTTTTGCAATTTATTGAATGATATAAAGGTTCCAAAGGGGTATTCATAAAATATCAAGAACATCGTGTCAATGAGCGTTTTAAAATTAAAGGGTCTGAAATCACATGACTGCCATGTTTTGATTCAAGATCTAATTCCTATAGCTTTATGTTGCATTTTTCCCAAGAATGTCCACCATAGATTAACGAAGCTCTATTTCTTCTTCGAAGATATATGCAGTAAAGTTATAGTCCCGGTGAAATTGCCAACTATGGAAAGAGAAATTACCATCATATTATGTGAATTGTAAATATTCTTCCCACCAACATTTTTAGATATGATGGTTCATTTGATGGTTCATTTGGTGAGAGAGATTCGACTATGTGGTCCTGTACATTATAGATGGATGTACCCCATTGAACGGTATATGAATATTTTGAAAGGGTATGTCAAAAACAGAATTCGGCCAGAGGGTTGTATTGCAGAGCAATATATTGTTGAGGAAGCCGTTGAATTTTGTACCGAATACCTGTATGGTGTGGAAATCATTGGCCTACCAAAATCTCGTCACACTGAGCGGCGTGAGGGTGAAGGAATTTCTGGAAGAGAGGTTGTCACAATCAATATTACAGATCAGGAGCAGGCCCACCTTTATGTTTTGTATAATATTTTTGACATTGACCCATATGTTCAAACCCACAAAGAAAGTATTAGGCATTTGAATCCTTCTAGGGCTGAAACATGGATATCACATACACATAATCAACAGTTTATAGGATGGTTTCAGGACCATATTTTTAAGCAGTTAGATGAAAATATAGACTCAATTTCAGAACGACTTCGATGGCTAGCTGGAGGAGCAAGTGTGTACGTATTATCTTACAATTCTTATATAGTTAATGGTTATACATTCTATGCTAATGAACATGATGAAGACAGTACCATGAAGAATAGTGGTGTTACACTTGTGGCTGAGGTGATGCATGTTTCCGGTGCTAAGGAAAAAATTTTAATTTATGCAAATATGTCATACTTTGGCATCATCAAACGAATATGGGAGTTGGATTATACGAAATTCAAAGTGCCTATTTTTCAATGAAAGTGAGTTGATAAAAATATTTCTATTAAAATAGATGAATTAAGATTCATGAAAGTTGATTTCAGTAAGGAAGGGTAGAAAGATGAACCATTTATAATGGCATCATAGGTAGTACAAGTATTTTATATTCCAGACCCTGCAAACCGAAATTGGTCAGTTGTTCTATTATCGACCAAAACAACTGAAGGTTCATATGAAAGTTCAAAGGAGGTTGAACCTTTTTTAGGGACTTCACAATCATTTCACATTGGTCCCAATGTAGACAGTGTTTTTTATGTCATAGGAGACCACAATTAAGGGATTTACATAGTCGATAGAGGAGTCAAATCTCTTCAGCCTTTAAAGAAAAAAAGAGATTACAATAATCAGGTTATTTGTTTATTAGAATATACATTGTGTTATGTTATGTTATTATCTGTTATCTACTATTTTTATGTAATCTAAATTAAATATTAAACCACTTCTGCAGATAATGACTTCTGCACCTACTGATGCGCCCAATCCCGAGGCACAAAAGGTCTCTCAACCAGCATCTGGTGGTCCCAGTGCAAAGCAACAATAGGTTTCTCAACCAGCTACTGGTGGTCCCACTACAGAGAAACAACAGGTTTCTCAACCAGATGCTACTGGTCCCAGTGTAGAGAAAAACAGGTTTCTCAACCTGGTTTCATGTTCTTAAATTCGTCTTCCTTTCCAGGTTGCTACAACTATGGATTTCGAGTGTGCCTTTGGGCGTAGTGGTGTTTCTTCGATTACAGTAGTGGTTCATCATCTTTGGAGTGCAGTGTGGGATTTAGGTTCTCTGATGGGTTGTTTTTTTGGTTTTTAGTGAATTATGTCGTTGATGGATTGAAGAGATTGAGTTTTGTGACCCTGCAGTTTGTGATTTAAGGGGTTATTCTAGTGCAACTTCAATGGGATGCTTCAGAAGAGGTTCAGATCATCGAGTTTTCATATTATCATTGCTCTTGGATTTGGATGTTTGAGAGGGTATGGCAATTTTCATTGGTACCAGGCCCGTGTATCCTTGCACAGGACAGCTTTCTGAGCAGCAATAAGAAGATGGAAACTAGAACTGTGTTTTTTCATGCTAGGGAGGAGTGTTTCTTTGTTGTCTTGAACTTGAATGGGCCTTTGGATTTTTTACCATGGAGGTTTGATGGTTTTTTCAGTCTTGAAGTCTTGTTGGGTTCCCCCTCACCCCTTAAAAGGGGTTTATGTTTCAATAAAAAAATTAATTTTCAGTCAGTAGGAAATGAAACCCTTAAAGTGAAAAAAAAACAAGAGCGTCGTAGTTTGATAGTGTTATCCAAAATACGTAAGGCAAAATGAAAAGGCATAAAATTTGAGGTGGGATGGAATAAGCGAGGCCAACATGTTAACCCCAACAGAGCCATCTTTAGTAGCTACATCGGAATCATCACTCGGCAAAACGTGCCGATTGATGTACAGTCATGGCACCATGTTGTCACCGGGCTGAAGACACTAATGTTGGAAGAGATTATGGTAATATTATGATATCATTTTTTAATTTATTAAAATAAAATAAAATAACAAAACATTGAATTACTCTTCATCATCCATTGCTGAGTGCATTTATAGTAGATGCCTCACACAAGGAATATGTATTAAGAGTTTCAGGAAGGATTCATAGGGGTTTCCGCACAATTTTAAGAAAATATCACCTTAAAGATACAGAAGGGAAAATAAAGCCGCAACCACTTCCTCTTTATGCACACTTGATATCCCAAGGAGCGTGGGATGCGTTTAGCAACTGTCGTGGGGAGCAGACTTTTCAGGTACATTGTGTGGGGTAATACATTTTTTGATGTTTGCTTGTATTCATCAATTTTATTGAATGTTTTTTATTTATGAAATAGTAAATGAGTGCTGAAAATAAAAAATGCGCAACAGAACCAGCGTACCCTTACTGTAAAGCAAGATGGGGTATGCTTCACTTGAGAAAAAATTGGTACGTCATTTAAATCTACCATACTTCTTGTATGTGACATAAAAAGACACCATAACCATGTTTCTATGTTTATATGTAGATTGATGAATCGAAATTGAAATCGATATCCATCCCATTCCATGTGCTATGGAAGGAGGATCGTTTATATAAATAGGGGATATTGATATATGAAAACACACAGAAGTGTGGGAAACATGTGTAAGTATGACATATTATAAATTTGATTTGCTTTAAATCACTATTACATTACAATAACTACTTATTTTTCTATATTTTCTATCTGACATAGTCACAAGAATCAACAACAGCCGCACAAGATGCAGACAAACTTTCAACAGCCTTGAAACATATAGAACAGTATGGCCACATTAGAGGTGCGAGTTTTGGGGTGACACCCCGAACATATTTTCAAAAACAAAAACAAGAAGATGATCAAAATGAAAAAATGGAAAATCTGCAAGAACAATTAGCTATTTTTCAAGAATAATTAAAAATATCAGAGAGAGATGATAGAAAAATTGATGGGGGAGAGGCAAAGAGAAGAAACAACTCAACAAAAACCCGTGTGTGATGATCCCGCCCCATCCCCACCAGCTTTGAGCCGATCCATTCCCCTAAAAAACCTGAATTAGCTGAGGTTATCAATGTTTTAATAATTGTTTCTGTGTAATGTGATTCACATAGACACTGATACCTTTCCAGTACTAATATTATACAGGGTCAAAATGACTGTGATTTATATCTATCAACTCCCACCTATCGCCTTGTAGCGAGGCCTACGGTGTTCAATATGCAGAACAACATGTTACACAATAGACAACTTCCAAAAGATCATCTCAAAGTGTCAATTAACATAGCTAATGAGGTGAGTGCTGAGATACCTATTCCAAATGATGATGACAACATTCATACATTTGAACAAGTAGCTGGAACATTCATCACATGGCCGACAATTCTTGTAAAAAAAACATGTCGACAAAAGGTATCCATTTCCAATTTATTTTTCAATCTTTACCTTTAACATTTAATGAAAAAAGGTCTGAACCGATGAATTTTATTACATAATGACAAAGAGAAGGGGGTGAAATGAAATATCAGCTCAAAACTATCTCAAGGATCAACCAATCGATTAAAACAGTCTACTGAGAGCACCTTCACCCCACCCGTTCTATATCCACAGTTAATATCATTACAGGCTCATGTGGATACAAAGTTGAAAGATGACAATACTCACACAATTGATTTTGAAAAAAATATGTATGGAGAGGAAACATAAGATTTCATTAGTTTTGAAAATGTAAATGAACTCCTCAAGTATGAATGGCTAGGCGCCTCAGTTGTAAATGTATACCTGAGGTATGTTTTCATGATTTGATTTTACAAAAGCTGATATACTCTGATAATTATGACTAAATACATTTTATATTTTTCGCAGTCATATATATGATAAAAAATTGAATGGATTTTCCCATAAAAATTTTTTTTGACTCGTTAGTCCTCACATCACCTCTTCAAAAGACAAAATAGATTCTGATAAATAGGATGCAATAATGTCATCCCTGCTCAAATCGTTTGAAAACAAAATTATGGATGACAGACTCTTTTTAATACCAACGATGCAGGGGTAAAACTCTACAATTTAGTCATATCAACTATATTTTCATTTATTTATTTAATTATTAATTTTTTTATTTTTAGGGAGCATTGGATACTGATTGTAGTCAATTTGGATACTCCAAGGATTTATTTTCTGTATTCACTACATGGATATCCAAAAAACCGACCACGCATGATAGAATTTGTTAATTTGTAATACACTAGATGAAACATTTTAAAACTAAACATCTAGTTATATAATTTATGTTAACTTTTAATGAGGATTCTGTTATGATAGGGTGGTGCATCAATATCGTCTAATGCATGGAATGAATCCATGGCCTAAGTATAAGAACACCTATAAGATCTACAACTGGAAAAGTATCCTGGTATATATAATTACATTGCACTATCCAAACACATATCTAAACAAATTACTTATTGTTTTCTATGTTTCTGCAGTGTCCAAAACAAACAAACGGAAAGGACTGTGGTTATTATATTTGTAAATTTATGAAAGAGATCGTATTTCATCAACAAACTAGCATCCCTGACGAGGTATTTTCGAAAATAATTACGACTTCATTTAAAATATTTATTAATCCTTTGTGTATTTATATTTTTTCAGTACTACCATGACTATCGCAAAAACTCATATTCATAAGATGATATAGATGTGTTTAGAAACGAATGGGCAGCATACCTGATGGGAGATTGTACACAAATAGGATGAAGGTGAATTCCTACTACTTATGTTATCCATATATGATCATTGATTATCCTCTATCCTTATTTGGTGAATAACCTTGGATGATGAAGAAATGACATATTAGAGTAGATCAAGATACAATGAACACAATGAATTCCTTCAATCATTATATAGCATGATTTTTGATGAAAAATGATCCAATATTCGAGTAGGAATCTTAAATTTTACGTTTACACCCTTGTTGATTAAATAGTTTGAGTAGAACAAATCCCTTCTATGAATATATACCAATTGTGGATTGATAATGCTCCGATTTATTGAAATCATAATTTATTACTCAATGTTTTCTATCCCCAGATTCATATTATTGATCTTTGAACAAATCAATATTGAAGTAAGGCATGATGGTGTGCAGTGCGTATGGGGTGAATGACAAAACCACCGAGGATCAAAAAAATCCATTTTCCAACAAATGATGGATGGAAACAACAAATATGGCATATATCCACCATTTTCAGTTAGATATAGGGCCTAAATATTAATATTGCTGAAATTAAAGTAGAGGGATCAGATTTAACATGCAGAGATAGTATTTGAGAATCTGGAGAAAACCCAACTACACGTTGTGTACAAGGATGAACATATGGTGTATAGCCCAGTGTGTGTGGTGGATAGGGTTTCAGGAAATCATAATTATGGAGTTGCATGTAGTTCTCCAACACATCATGTACCCCTTCCCTAGTATTCCAACACATTTGGTGAATCACATTGATGGGATCCCATGAGGAAGTACATGACCGCATACCCAAGTACATGGACATGACCAGCAGCACATGTCCAGCAGCACACGACCTGGTCCCAGTTAGTTTGGACACACCATTTATTCCACATGTACAACATGTACTGCTACATGTAATTGGGTCCATTTATCCCCATGGACATGGTCCATAGGTGGAGTGGTACCAGACACTGTTTGGATCCTCTAACACATTGTGTACCCCTTGGTTCATTTTTAAGAAATTTCAATGTTCTGTATCTCATTTGTTTGAACTTGTATTTGAGCACATGAGTTTTTGTTTGACTTGCACAATTATTTCTAGGTAGATTCATGAGACAATGGGTATCGTTGAGGGACTATTTGAACTATTGGATACTCTTCTTCCTTGAATGAGTTGTAAGATGGATATCCCCTTACCAATTGTTGTCAAAGGCGCGTGGCACAATAAGGAAAAAATTCCGCTTGGGGATGAGATGCAAGGA
Organism: Viscum album; assembly: GCA_963277665.1. NCBI lineage: Eukaryota > Viridiplantae > Streptophyta > Magnoliopsida > Santalales > Viscaceae > Viscum > Viscum album. Next base: position 403,012,657 of record OY728126.1, read on the forward strand.
GTAGTGTGAGGTGCAAATAAGGCACACACATGAATAAATAATTATATATAGTTTTAAACAATATTTTCAATTTAAAAAAAATTAAATTCAATAAAAAAATACAAATTAAAACATTCAATCAAATGTAATGGGAGTGAGGTTCCAGTAAGTGATGTTTTTATAGTATGTTATGTTTTTTTATTAATATTTTAAAATTTCTATTTAATTGAACTTACCCTGATTTCTTGTAGTGCACCACAGTCTTCGCTGATCGACCTCACCCATGCCTGATTTTCATCATCTTGTCTCAATATCTGCCACCATCCAAGATTTCATCACCCCCGATCTTCGCTTCCCCTATCCGCTATATCTGTAGCCATGATTTCAATCCTCTCTGTTGCCACTTTTTAGAAAGGAGGTCTATTTTTTTCTGGGGGTGCTCCATTACAGTGCCTTGCGCCTTAGCGCCTCCTAAGATTTCATGTGAGCCGCACGCCTTTGGAACGAGTCTGTGAGGTCACCTAGCCTGACCTGTGATGAGGCGCTCCAGTTGCGCCTCACCTCGCCTCTAGCCAAGGCACCCTAAGGCGTGTACCTTTAACAACACTGCCCTTACCATCTCATTTGGGATTATTCTAAGTGTATATATATATATATATATATATATATATTATGTATCCATATATTGGATTTGGTTACTCTCTTACCATTGGAGGTGAAGATGTGTGGGGTATTCCATTGCCTTTTTAGAATCCGGCTGTTATTCTCTTCTAGGTAATCTCGTAGGAAGGTATTTATGTTTTGATTCTCGAACGGAAGTTGTGTGTCACCCGATTAATCCCCGAGTTTGTGTGGAATTGGATTCTTCCAGGATACCTTTTGATCATGTATGGATTAAAATTGGAGAAGAGTATAGGTGCAAACAACATGTGGTTTATGAGGACTGGATGGATTATTGTTCTTTTTGTCACATCTTGGGTCATTCAGTGGCGGTTTTCAATAAGGGAGGGCCCTGGAAGGCTCGCTATTTAGATCCCCAGGTTTCTACCCGAAGGGTAGGAGGTGCTTCGGGAAGGGTTTCAGAGGCTGGTGTGGGGGAAAGTCCAGGTCAGGAGCAAACGGGACCTGAAGGTGTGGGTAAGGAGCCTCACCTCCCGGTGGTGGAACGACAACTGGTTGAGGATAGTAGAATGAAGGTTGTGGCTGGTCTTGGATTTGTTCGAGGAGAAGGAGATGTCCTGAGTAAGGTGTTGGAGGTTGGTGTGAGGACGATACCTATTCTAGAGGAATAAATACCAGAAGGAAGTGGCAGGGAGGCTCAACCAACAGTGGTGGCTGATCAGAGGGAGGGGGTTAGTAGAGAGTTGGTCAAGGATGGCTAGGGAACTGTGGCGATTTTTGGTAGGGTGAATGCCTTGGAAGGGTCGGTGCTGGTTGCTGAAGGGGATCGCTTCGAGGAACACAGTGAGGGGGAGGTGCCTCCAGTTCAACCTAAGACAGGGGGTCTAGAGGTATGGATATATCAGCTAGGCCTTTTATCCCTTTAATCAACAGGTTTTAAGGCCTCGCCAATGTCAGTTTTGATTATGGTTTATGTCCTAATTTAGAAGGTGGGGGTGTGGGTGCTGGGGTATCCATGCAGGAGCACATTGGTGGATGTATGGGTCAAGAGGAAGTCTTTAGGGCTGTGAATAATTCTACTGATGGGTTGTATGTCTTGTTTAGATTGAGGCTAATAATTTGAACCAAAGAAGGAGGAGTAATAGTGGTGGCAATGGTTGTCCCTCAGAAAATTTTCTCAGTAAAGGGAAGGAGCAAGATGAGGGCGATAAAGAAAATATGAATAGATCAGATATTTTTTCGTACATCAATATAGTACAAGGGGGAAAAAGAGGATGGTCGAGTGTGAAGGAACCTTGTCAACGACTCCAAGAAGAAGAACTTGGAAAGACTACTCCTATCTCCCGCACCCGGCATGAACTAGATCAACTTTTAAGCGGGATAGTGGGATGATTCTTGCCTTTAAAAAGATAGCTTGGTAAAATAGTGTTGTGGAACCCAATAACCCCTAGATCAGTCAAGGAGCTGGGATTTTGGTTATTTTGGGAGGTGGCATGGACCGACTTCAGTTTGGGAATCAGCCACTATGGAAGATGAATCTGGTATGGGGTGTAGAGACGATTACGGGTACTATGATCTATGGTGTGGTGTTGCTTCCTTTTGTTTGTGGCTATATTGCTAGTGTTGGTTGTGGAGGTGCATGTATTTTGTTCTAGCCTTGCCTTGAACCTTGTTTTGGGTACCAGAAGCCCATAATCTAGCTTTTAAAATGAGAAAAAAATTATTAGTCCAACAGGTGCTCTATGGATCTACCCTTTCCATAACTCCCAATGGATAACCTCAGGTATTATAAGAACTGCTCATTCCCATACCCTTTACCATGGAAGATAGAAGGTACCACATTGGGCCCCCAATTATAAGCACCAATAGATATAAAATGGTAGGAGCCTAAAACATCCAAACTTCAAATCCATGGTAGTCCAGTAGGTATTATCAACAAAACCCTCGGAGCATGTACAAGATATTCAAATGTATCAAGACCTTTTCATGAGTGTTTTTCATTTCTTATATAGACTAACATGAGTGCATATATCTTGGGAATGTTCTTGGGTCCCCTATGTGTCATCATAGCCTGAAATCCTTATGAAAGTCCCACAATCAACAAACCATACCACAAATATTTACCTACCCAGGTCATCACATAACAATGGGGAAGGAACTCTCGCTCTATAGTCATCTCTCCTAGACCTATGAACTAATGAAAATAAATGCTGTAACAGGTAATAATTTACATTTTATTAATGCATTATTTCATATTAATTTTTAATTTATTTCATTATTTTATTACTAACATAATATTTGTTTTCTTATATAGGTGAAATCTTTTTCCTGAGTTCGAATGCTTTGTTCGGAAACCGCTGCCATGGACGATAATTTTTTAGAGAAGATCATGGATGCAAAAAGGATGAAACATCAATGTTTTTTAAATGTTTGTTGGATAATTGTAATTTTAACCAAATTAAACATTTTTTGAAATGTATATAGCAGCGTGTTGTTTTGTATTCATGATTTCTAGTAAATGTATATAGCATTTTTGTTCTTCTATACTTTGTGTGTGGGTGTTGTTTGTACTATGTGCAGGTGCTATCATATGTGTGCAGGTTCTGGTTTTGCACAGGAACTTTGGCCTTTATCAGCACTAGTTAAGTGCTAATAAATGGATAATATATCAGCGCTCATAATAGCACTGATAAATGTAGTGTTTATCAGCGCTCAAAATAGCACTGATAAAGACTCCCATTATTAGCGCTAAGCAAGCGCTGATAAAGGCGCAGCTTTATCAGCGAGTTTTTTAGCACTGATAAAGGGGACCCCCCTTTATCTTCACCGAGATTAACAACACTTTTTTATTACTGTTAAAGGTGGTTTTTAGCGCTATTATAAGACCTATTTGTAGTAGTGCATGGTTAAAGAACTCCTTCATAGCGTTAAAGAGCTCATCTCGAACTGTGTCCCAGTATAACATAAAGAATATCGTAACACTGCATTCTTCATTTAAGACTCTGAATACTATGGAATCTATATTACCAAAAATATTCATTCAAAACATCAACGGCATGAGACCCGAAAACTTGATTCATGCAGCCATCTAAACCATGCAAGAGTTTCATTCACATGCTGTAGGTTTTTCCTCATGAACACTACCTATTAGCCTGTTTGTCCACACCTATAGCCATAGTTCCCATTCTATAACAACTTCATGTAAGCTTATGACTCCCTGTGAAACAATATTTATGCAGTCCATTGAAATGTTTTGTAACCTCAGCCTACTAAACTAGTTAAAAATTGCTCCATCATTCATGTATTTTAAATTAGTTTCAGATTTCAGATATTAAGATCAATTTCATCTTTAATATATCATCCACCTCTTTAATTCAACCAGTGAACATGATCCACATCCTATTTCCAACCTGTATCAACTTTAATCCATGTTCCAAACACATATTAATATCTCCAAATCATGAATGTCATTTCATTATGAAAATTTTCCATGCATACCTTCACCCTCGGTCCTCTTCCAAGACTTCTTCTTTTTTTTAACACATCGAATGCACTATTTATATATATATTTTCCACAAATCTTCAACACATCTTCATGCAATAGATCTTTATGACATTATTCTTGACAAGGGGGAGGGGGGTTTGACCAGGGGCGAAGGGAGGGGCTGCAGGGGGAGTGGGGAGGGGTGTCCAGGGGGTGTCCAGAGGGTTTGTCCAGTGGGGAAGGGAGGGGCTGCAGGGGGAGTGGGGAGGGGTGTCCAGGGGTGGTCCAGGGGGTGTCCAATGTAACTAGACATTCCTTTCAAGCTGATATAAACCTTGAAATAATGATCAACTAACTCACTGTAATCTTTCACCTTGAAAAAAATACATTAGAATAAATTTCTATCCATAGTCCCATCTCAAACTTCTGAGATTTCATCTACTAATTTGAAACAATCTAGGGTGTGTACTGCACTAGTTCATCAAAATTATTGGTATACTCCATCACTGATTAGCCACCTTTGGAAAGATAAATATACAACTAAGATCTTGAATAAGCTAGGGACTCAGGACAATTATGCTCTTTTAAAATGATCTTAAAATATTTCAACATATCTCTACGGTCATCCTAGTTTGAACCACTAAGTCCCAATGTCTTCGATTAAGACCCTATAACAAGAACGAAAGACATTTTACTCTGAAAGCCTCTAGATTGTCATCAAATAGAAACATTATCACTATCTTCTCAAGAAACTCCTCTTCTTAATGGGGTTCAAAATTACCTTAGAAGGTGTGATTTATTTTTAGGAGAAACTCCAAAGCATTGTCCTTTACCAGAACTGGTTCCGCTTCCTTAACCATAGCAAGACCGAAACCCGCTCCCTGTCCAAAATATTGAATAGACCAGACCAGAAAATACACTAATATCTTATAAATGGTTGAGGTATAACACTCTATGTCATCTTCCCATAGTTTCACAAGAAGTATCATAGATTTCAGGGGGAGGGGGTTGTCCAAGAGGGCGGGGGGGGGGGGGGGGGGGGGGTCCAGTGGGGGTGTCTAGTGTCCAAGGGGGGTCCAATGGGGGGTATCTGGTGGGGGGGGGGGGGTCAGGGGGAGTGGGGATATCCAGGAAAGGGGGGGGGGTGAAGGGGGATATTCAAGAGGGGAGGGGGTGTTTAGGGGGTTCTAATGGGGGGGGATGCAGATCCGGGGGGGGGGGGGGGTCTGTCCAGGGGGGAAGGGAGGGGATGGGTCTATAGGTCTAGTGTGTGTGTGTGTGGGGGGGGGGGTTCTATCCAAGGGGGTGCAGGTTCAGTGGGGGGCTGCAACGGGGGGTCTGTCCAGGGGGGTGCTGTAGGTCCGGGGGGGGGGGGGCTGTAGGTCCAGTGGGGGTTACAGGGGGAGGGGCTGCAGGTCTAAGGGGTAAGGGAGGGGCTGCATGTCCAGTGGGGAGCTGTAGGGAGGGGGGTTTGTCCAGGGGGGATGCATGTCTAGTGGGGGGCTGTAGGGGGGTCTGTCCAGGAGGAGCTGTAGGTCCAGGGGGTCTGTCCAGGGGGAAAGGAGGGGATGCAGGTCCAGTGGGGGCTATAAGGGGGGTGCAAGTTCATTGTTTCGTAGTGGTTAATGTGGGAAACTTTTTTTCTGAAAAAAACCATCTATACCCATGGTTTAACAAACCGTTGGTATATATGTTGCTTAGAAACTATATATACCCATGGTTTCTTGAACCATCGGTATGTTTGCTATGAAAAAACTATGTATACCCATGGTTTACTTAACCATGGGTATATAATTTGGGTTGTAAAAATGTATACCTACGATTATTTAAACCATGGGTATATATGTATACCTACGGTTTACCAGAAACATTAGTAATATGAGATTTTAGTGGGATATACCCACAGTTTCTATAGAACCATGGGTATAGGGATATCCCAATGCCTTGGAAGCCCACGGTTCATGAAACCGTGGTTATAGACTATACCCATGGTTTATGGGCTATACCCATGGTTTGAAACCGTGGGTATAAGGCAATTTTCCAGTAGTGTTGGTATCAATGAGTGGTGTCCATTTGGGGTTTGAGAAACCTAGTGGATGCCTCCAAGGGTCATATGGGAACATTTATAAGTTTGGTTTCTCATACCCCGCATGAGTGGTTTTTACATGAGAAGATAATCATGTGAGGATAGAGGGGTAAAGAGATATTCTAAAAATATGTGGATGGGTCTCGAGGAACTAGTACCCTAGTTGTGAGTTGGATGTGGTGCATGGGATATATGGGATACTAATTGAGAGATATATTTTTATGTCATGTATTCATACTGGATTGGTTTTCCCAATCATGGGTTTTCCTAGCGGAATTATGAATATCCATGGGATCCATGAAGTAATGGAATGGATCAACTTTTGTGAGAGTTTTTATATTATGTTTCCTTCCTCATACCCATTTCTATTATGCCTAAAATATGTGATCAATCATGGGACACACCTAGTGATGGTGTATTCTTACTTATATGATCATTTGGATATTATGATCCCCTCCTCAAATACCTTACTATGATGCCCAAAAATGTGATCAACCATGGGACTTTCCAAGTGATTACATGTTCAGCTTTATTGAGAGGTTGGCTATGGTGGTTTCCTCCATAGATTTCTTCCTATGGTGATTAGATATGTGAGTATCTGTGATACTTACCCCAAGGGGGATGAATTATCCTTTGTGATAGTTGGGATCTATTATTACCCTCCTAAGGATCTACTACCTAAACTATACACATTTTATGAAGAGGTTGATTGGGATGGGGTTGTTATGGGACCTGGGAATTAGAGTGAGGAGCTTACACCACTTTGGTGTTATTTATCCTCAAGTATAGTAATGATGAGGTTATTATTATTATTGGACACCTATTTTTTTAGAACGACCTGTTATAACACTATTTATCCTTTCCCTTGATGGGATTTCTTATATTTGTGGCTTTAATGGGTATGGTTCACCAGAAGTGATCAAGCCCAGTATGGTCGAGTGCCATCGTGGCATTATTATCACATGGTAACCCAAAAATCCATTATTTTATTTAGATATATTTATGTTATTTAATTTTATTGTGCATAAATTTTTTTATTATGGTGTATATTTGGGGTAATTTGGGAAACTCAATTGGTATGTATTTCTTAAACTCATTACAAGAACCCTGGTCATGTGAAAAATTTATATATGACATTATAGTTAAAGGTTGGACAGTTGACCGAGTTAGAGCAGCTCAACATAGATTAAATATGGGATTAAGGTGAGGCTCAGGGTTGTAGTGTAGGCTCTATATGTATTTTATTTATCTAAATTTATTATATGTGATCATGTCAATGGGTGATCAGTTGGTATGTGTGTTATGAATTGTTAGAATAACTTTTTTGATGAACACATTGGGGGGGGGGGGTATGTCCATGAGGGATGGATTTTTATCACTTTAAAATTTTATCCCTTTTTGTACCCCTATAACTTATTCAGTGAAGAATTATATTTTCCTATTAACCTATAGTTATCTAGCATGAATATAAAATTGAAAATCACATTGGACATAAGGTTTTGTTAGTTATGTTTGTTTCCTCTAATGACTATTCCCCGATGTATGGTTGTTATTATCCCATGCCACAACTTTCCTTTTATTATCAGTATAAAAAAAGAAAAGGGTATGACTTTTAACCTATTATCCTTGTGTTGAGTAGGTATAATATAAGATTTATCATTGAATTGTAAGACACTAGATACCAACCTTCCATTTCTAAAGTTAACACTAAATATAGAACATGTCCTCCTCAACAAACACCAATAAAATCTGGTCAACTTCCTATGTATACAACAATCTATTCAGAATCTTCTATTTCACAAAAAATCAAGGAGTTTTATCATAAATGAAATAATTTAGTAGGTTAAATATTCTTTTTCTTTAGTCACAATAATATCAATATGTAGTGTATTTGATATCTCAAAATTAATTGACCCAAGTAATAATACAAAAATATCGTCTTAGTCATTATTTATTCTTCTTCTTTTGATCTTCAATAAACAATATGACATATTGAGTTACTGTTTCATGTTCTTAATGTCGCACATAAATTCAATCATTTAGTGAAGTACCAGTTTTAATTTGGTTCAAATTATTTCTTTCACAAGTTCAAGATTAATTTCAGTGTGTGGTATCTTTTCACATCAATTTATTTCACCCATGCACAATTGAAAACACCTTGTGCATGAAATATTTAATATAAATGTTTATGTATGCACATATTTTATGCATTCATGTGAATTAACTATATATTTTCTGTCTTGGTTCTTTCACATAACTATATGTTTCACTTGATCATATCTTTATATAACTGAGTATGTGTATGTGAATGGATTCACGCAACCCTAGAGGGATTTTTTGAAACTCTCTAAAAACACTATCTTCATTTAAATACACTAAGAAATCATTCCTTATTCAGGTAACCCTCATTTATTATTTGAACATGCTATGATACATGAATACCTTTTCATAACAATTTGATTTACACAGTTCTTATTCAAGTAAATGAGTCCACGGAATGCTCTACTACTTATCATAGCTGATTAAGTTTGTGAATTATCTTCCTTATTGTGAAGTGATCATGTGAGAACACTTCACATGAATAGTTTCACATGAAAAAAATTATGGATCCACTGATTTATGATATCTCTATAGAATTTTAGAAACATATCTCAGTCTCGTTGATCTCATTTTATAGGTAAGATTCATCGCCTCTTCCCCACGATTCATGCCCTGTCAGGATCCTCATAAATCTTCTCCGATTAAAATTCGACATCGTGGATTGATATTAAATTTACCAAAGTTTTTTTTTCTATTTTATCTTAATGTGGTTTCCATCACAAGACACTAAAATTATTTTTTTCTTCACTCATGTGGTTTATTATTCTTTCATAGTGGTATCCTCATGCACTTGTGACCAAAATTACCCGCAACATCATTCTTTTCCAAATTGAACATATTAATGAATTTAGATTTTTTAACATATACCTCACTATTACTTTAATCATATCTAATGAATCATATTTTTCAAATAATGGTATTAATGTAAGATAGAGATTGCATCCATAGCTTCGGGTGATCAAGAATGCCATCTTTCCTTTTTTAATCAGTGAAGGTGGATGATATGATGTTCAATTAAAATTGGTATGAAGAAATTCCTTCATGAAGTATCCCTTCAACTAATCAAGGTATAAGATGATGTGGAGGATTTATTGAATGGTTTTGACTCATTTTATATGGATGTGAGCATTAAATACGTAACATTTTAACACATGAATTATACAACACACATATCTTGTCCCACATTGATTTTTAAAAAAGTTGGGATACTCTATATAATATTTCATGTATCATTAATTCACCACTAAATATGGAATCAAATTCAGAACCCAGAAAATTTTCATACGTCTACTCATCACGGGATGAACCACACCCTTACACAGCCCCAGATAACCTCCATGGATGCTCCCTGCAGTAGCTATAAAATCCCACTCCATACATACCTATAAAGGCACATATTTTCCACCATGGTTTACCATGAATAGGCTAAATCCCACATAGTATATCGTATACCTCATATATGTTCGATATGGACCTACTTGGGTGGATATAGTTGGACTAATATTTTTGATAATGGAACACCAAATTATTATTAAAAACTAAGTATGGAATTGATAATACCAAGACTTCTCAAATATAATTCCCATCTCCTCATGAAATTGATTTATATCTTTATTGAATTTTTTTAAATTATATTCATGAATATTAATATTTTCATTCTATTCACCTCTTTAAATGTTTTAGACAATGTCCAACCACCTAGTGTAATTATAATATGTCATTGGAATTAGATAATAATTCAGTAATCATCATACTTAAAATACACTACACCCAAAATATAATAAGTCACCTTTGAAATCCTCATGTATGTATCTCATATTAAAAAACATTATTGGGATCTCTAGTATAATTCCAATATATTCTTCTTCTCTAATATATATTGAACTTAAGTTATTCATCACTTAGTAACACATTGAAAAATATTCAAGACAAACACAAAGTGGGATAATCAATATCTTCATTTTTATTTGTCTTAACTACCACTATGGGAAATGGAATGTCAATATATATCTTCAATTATTCTTTCCCCTTTTTTATTTTCATCTCTTCCCCTTATTGATAATAAATTCAAAGTACCTAGAAGAGGATGGTATCATTTATTTCTTAAGTAATGTGACCATAGTTATTTGATTCTAAGTCTACATGGGTTAACCTGATGTAGAAAACAAGATGGGCTAATTTAGAAATTAAGGTTGTCTATTCTGATTTCAGAATATGATACCAACTAATATAGTAAAAATTTATTCTTTCCTTGAGTACTATTCAACTAATTATAGGTTGATAGTAATTGGTCAATACCAATTGATATAATACATGTAGATTTTTTATGATATAACTTATAAACAAAAACCTTAAGATACATTCAACCTGAAATTCCAACACTCATCTTAACACATGAATTTAAAAAATTAAATTATAATAGGTATGTAAAGTTCTTTAATTTATCCATGGAATATTTTAAACAATTATTTTGTTTATTTCCTTGATTCATTTATGTTCTCCCCCTTAATTCCATATCTTCTTACCATTTTATGAATAGGGATGAGAGAGTAATCTCACATACCCAATCAATTAATTCCTAGACAAGTAACATATAGAGACGTTATATTTAGATGGAATATAAGGCTCTGAGAACTCTTTTGATACTCTCTATCTAGGGATGATCCCAAAATTTACTTCATAAAGATGGATATTATAATTAGTTATTCTTATTAATTCCAGTTGATGTGAGTAGCAAATTTTATGATCTCATCCATGATGGAGATGTCATATTTATTGATAAACTATGGTATCTTGATCATCTTCATCAAAGATGATCTTTGATATTTGGAAACAAATGATATTCAAGATATCAGCAAACATATCAATCTAGGATGGTGAATTATATAAATATTAGATTAAATATTATAGCTTAGAGATATAGTTATATAATATCATTAACTAGGTTTCCCCCTAATTAAATGCATCACCTTCAATTGAAAACATGTAATGATCAAACACAAAGTAGGTGGGAATAAGGTTGATCTCCTTTATTTTTTAGTAAGGGAAACCAATATGTGAACAATTTATCAACCATAAAACTCTTATTTTTTCTCCATGTGAGGGAGAACTCTTCATGATTAATTTTATGTATTTCTCAGTAGTCTTAAGAAGAATGAAATATTTACATTCTTTATTAATATCGTTTTGTGGACTTTTCTAATTGAAAATAGCTATCAAAGAATATTCATCCAGATTTTCTTTCTAAATATTTTTTTCATCTCTTTTTGATCAAGAGGTATGAATGAACAAACATCAAAGATATGTCTATCCATTTTCCACCATCCACTTAGTACTTATAAGATTTTATGGTTATAATTTGTTGAAAACCACTCATGATATTTAATTTCTTCTTATGGAATCTTCTATTTTCCTTTAAGATCTTATTTATCCTACTATTATTAAATTTTAGTTCCTCTATCCACATTATTTAGTCTAATTACCAATATATCATTTGGAATATTTACAATATTCATGGTAGATCCACATTTCATCTCAGGTGTTCTCTTTAACACTTTAGTCCTTTTATTTTTCACTATGTAAGGTCTCTCCTTTTTGTTCTTAATATTAATTCCATTGTGTTGTCTATGGACTAGTTAAATTTATCCATGATGTGACCCCTTACTCTATAAAATTAAAATCTTATTATTTTTATGTATAACCTTTATTGATTTTATTGGGTTTTTATCATCCTTCTTCTAATATTTAACTAAGTTTGACTTATATGTATTATATGTAGAAATATTGTGCATATTATTTATAGAGTTTTATATAAATTAATTTATAAGGTTTATTGCGGTATTTTTTTTGACTTGTTTTTGTGGAATTCTTGAATGACTTAAACTTTCATACCTCTTCATTATAACAAATTCTATAGAAAATGCCACATAGGTTCTTCAAACGTTCATATTTGTATCAAAAAATCATATTTTTTTCATTTTATTTTATGGAAATTGCATTATCATTTAATTTCACTTTCTTAATATAGTAATCCTTTGATTTTTAGATACTATCATATTAGAACAATAATCAAATGCATTGTGCTCGAATCGTTCACAACACAAAAAATGGAAAACAAATATTTATCTATTATATTGGATAATAGTACAGATATATTGGGATGCATATTGATTCTATTTATTTTAATTATTATATTGGGATTATTTATGGAAAAAAATATTTTACATTTATCTTCTTTTACCACAAATGTTGTGATATGCACCTTATTTCCCTTCTTCACCAACATTTTTACAAGTTTTTATTTTGAACCTACATTTTTCATAAGGCTAGAACCACCAAAAATATTATTGTAAGTGGTGGATAGAAACATAATTTTTGAGACTAATCGAGATTGAATTGTAATAAAATAACCTGGGTTGAACTAACTCTCCACTCGAGTTAGCCTTCCACATATCCCAAAGTGCATTCTTAATCACGAAAGGCTGGAAACATCCACTGGGCACAACCATTAAGAATTTGGGAACAAATTTTCCACAGGTAAATGGGAATTATCCAACTATAAAATTGGATTTCCACATTAATATAATTAGATTTAATAACATAACATAATAATATACCATGAATAATGAAATACATTAAGAACAAAAATGACACCACAAGACATATACATGGTATCTCAAAATAAACAATCCAAACTCAAAGTAAGTGTGAAATTACAAACAAGCCCTGAGTACAACCCATCTGGCATGAAATAACAAAAATGAATCCACATGAGTCCATCCCAATGACACCATTTCTTCTCCAAAAAAACTGAATTATGGTAATCAAGAAGATCCACCTTGGAATGTGGTGCCCTTGCGTTTACTTGTGTCCTTTAAAATGAAATCTATAAATCCACCAAAAGGCCCGATTAGGGTTTGAGGCACAAAGTAAATTATGATACCACCATGAATCTATTTAATCCTTTTACCCATGAAACCAATAAACCTATTTGAATTTTTTTACAAAACTAAATAACCACTTTGAAAATATACAATTTCCAAGTAAACTTTTGAAATCCCCTTTGGATTTCCATTACAAAAAAAACATGATTTTCCAAAAAAAATCACTAAATGTGGATTAAATAGATAAACAAGGCCAAAAGTATCCAAATTTTCAAACATAGAAAAAAAGAATAATGAATTTGAGAATAACATCAACATTATATAACCATATGAATGGAGAATTAACAAATTCGCATAATATATATTATCAAATCAAATTGGACTAATCCAATGCATAAATAATATAAATAAAACTATAATGAGTAACCATAAGTTCAACATGTGTGAGTAACCAAGTATACTATCCATATAAGCAATGGAAGCTCACACGATCTTCCCCAAGTCCAACTCTAAGATCTCATATAGTTTCTCGACAACCAACATAAAATCTAAAATTTTCTTTCTGTCCAGAGGATATCTCGATCCCCTGGAAAATAAATGGAGGCTCACATGGTCCTCCATTTTAAGGATCACATGGTCCCTCTAATAGACCCCCCACTCACTCCATAGTTTATCTATGTGCTACTTTATACCAAAACATAACAAGAATGTGGTCACATAAATCAAGATACAACACAAGCCATTCCATAAAGAAAAAAATACTAGTTTTAAAAAACACCCCATAAAAGGTAGAATAATTTCTAAAACAACTTTATAAATCTATTTAAAATAACAAAAACCTATTTTTTCAATTTTATCTAACACTTGGTGGGTATACAAGCAACACCCATTTGTAAAATCCCACTTTATACTAAAAAATTCAAAATACATCCATAAAACACATCAAACATGGAATATTCACCAATCAAAATAATTTTAATGTGAATTTAAACAATATAAACAAAAGTTGATTAGAAATTTAAAGGTATTTTATAGAAAACACCCTTTAATAGAGACATCTACCTCAGATTCGATCCAAATCTTGTCTCCTTTTATAAATGCCACAAAAAACTGACAGACCCAATACTCACACACCTAAGACACAAGAAATAAATCCAAAAACACCATAAAAAACATCATAATTTTCCAACACCACCCTTAGAGTTTCAAAACTCCATAAAAATAGAAGAAGAAGTCTTGATAATGGAAAATGAAGAAGAAATAAAAGAGAAATTGACTTACCTAGAGTCAAAACACCAAGAAACCAAGAGTAAATCCACCAAAGAATGAGGGGGAGTGCTCCACGGACAAGGTAGATGATATATATGCATGGGGGAAGGAAAAATAACTGCTAAAACATAAGAAATAGACATGGTAAAAGGGAAAATTCACACTTTTTAATGATCTATACATGGTCGAGTGATTTAGATGCATAGTTAATCAAAATGTTCTCCAACTATGTGGGTTACACTATCCACCCAAAATAGGCTTCACAGTTTTCTATAGGGTTTTCATGTTTTTAGAAACCATTCTCAAACCATTAAATCCCACACTATAAAAACTGAAACATCCCTCACACGATTTTGAAAAACAATGCACTAACTGAGAGCCTTGTTATGTCTTCTAAAAAATCTAATTTTTAACCGCCAACACCTTAAAACTCTAATAATGGACTCTAGGATAAATAAAACTCAAAATTAGACATACTAGTTACTAAGAGGGAATCATAAACTCCCCAACATGATATTGTATTCCCCTATAAAGTCATCAGAATTCACTATAAGAAAATATGTGATGTTGTTTCTCTCTCACCCAACCTTCCCACCCCCATGTATAATGAAAATCATCACCATATTTCCAGAGAATAAGGAGAAACGGGATTACCTTCCCATAGAGAACCTTGTTCTAAACATCCATGATATGAAGAGGCTACTCACTAGAATGCAATTAGGCTCTATCTCTAAATATTCCCATTCCAGCACATGATATGGGTCTAGATGGTATCTCTTCATTTGGGAGACATAGAATATATCATTTATTAAGGTCATCCCCAATGGAATCTCAATGGGTATGCTACTTTATCAATTCACTCTAGAATATGAAATGACTTAACATAATGTGGTTCCAACTTCTGCTTCCTTACTAAGAAATGGTGACCCAATTGAACTGATACCCATAGAAACACTTGATCACCAACTTAAAACTCAAATGGTCAATGAAGATAGTTGACATATTACTTCTATATTCTCTGAGATTTTTCTATCAATTTCTCTATCAATCAAACAATTTCATTCATCTCTTGGATGAGGATTTTTTCAACCAAAGAATGTTCACCCACCTAGGCCCAGCATAAGAGGGATATCCATGAAAGCTCATAAAATGCCTTAAATAGGGCCATACTGATCAATTCTTAATAGTTATTATTATTTATAAACTTGTCCAATGGAAGGTTCCTCTCCCATGAACCATTAAAATCAAGCACACACACCCACAATATATCCTCGAGAGTCTAGATGGTTCACTCAGACTAACCATCCATTTGCATGTGATATGTGGTTCTAAGACTAAAATGGGTTCCCAAAGCATCATAGAGTCCCTTAAAAATTGATATGTAAAAGGGGAATCTCTATATAACACTATAATTGAGAGAACTCTATGAGGTCGAACAACCTATAAAACATATATGCATCTGAGGTCCTATGCATTCATTGACTCCCTGATGGGTATAAAATGGGTTGATTTCTTCAGATGATCAACTATCACCCATTTGAAATCTTTCCCACCTGAAGTATGAGGTATCCTGATCAAACAATCCAAAGAGATCTTGTACAACTTCTACACTAGCTCAAGAAGTTGATGCAACAACCTAGTTGGTCTTTGATGCTTAGCTTTGATCCTTTGATAGGTCAAGCATCGAAAAACAAAGTCTTCCATGACACATCTCATCTCAGGCCACCAATATTGGCCTCTAATGGTATAAAAAATCTTTTTTTACCTTGGATTAATAACCCAAATAGAATGATTCACCTCATGCATAACCTCCTTCATCAAGCTCAAAGGAACAACTAGCCACTTTTTGAAAATAAGAGAAACATCAGAAGACTGCAACCAATAACCCACAATCTTCCAACCATTTAAAGCACTGTTAATCTACTGTAACTTAGGGTCATACACCTTATCAATCCCAACCCTCTAAATGAGATAGGGTATAATTGTTTCACTAGACAAGAACACTTTCCCTCCATCCTCCATCATGTCCAATATTATATCATCATAAAAAATCATTAAACCCTACTCATTTATTAATTATTGAACAACTAGTACTAGAAGTTTCCAAAATAATGTGTTAGTGACCACATTTCCCTTCATAGGCATATATATAATCTAAAAATCAAAAGTCTAAAGGCACTCTTCCTAGTTCCTCTACATGATATTCATATCCCATTGAGTGAAAATTTACTTTAGTCTCTTGTGATCTGAATACACTATAAAATTATCCCCAAAGAGGAAATATCACCAAGTATTTAGATCATGCATAACTATTTACAATTCCATGTCATGGGTGGGATAATTATTCTCATGTGGGGATAGTTTCCATGATCCATATTCCAAAATATTGTCATACTTCATCAGCAAAAACACCAAACCCACACCAAAAGCACTAAAAACACTGAATATTATCTCCTAGGATCAAATGGAATAAAAAAAAGTGGACTTCAAATAGGTCTACAACCACTCAAAATAACTCTCTCACTTATCATGCCACTAAAAACTATCACATTTACTAGTCAAATCCTTTGAGGGAAAAGATATCCTAGGGAAGTCCCAACCAAAATGTCTATAATACTCATCCAAGCCAAGAAATATACAAATATTGAACATATTCTTTGGATTCTCCCAAAAAATTTCTGCTCAAACCTTTTATAGAACCACTGAAAATCCTTCCTTATAAATCAATTGATCGAGAAACTTGACTTCCAAAATCCAAAACTATAACTTAGTGAAATTGAAATATAGATTATTCTCTCTCAAATCACACAAAACAAACTCCATATGGTCTGTGTAATCCTCCAAAAACATGAAATACAAAATGATTTCATCTTGAAACACAAACTTGAAGGTTTAAAAAAAGTAATTAAATATATGGGTCATTAGTTCTATAAAAATAGTTGGAGCATTGGTAAGCCCAAATGGAATAACCCAATAATCAAAAATTTTATACTGACTTTGAAAGGAGGTATTTAAAACATATTCTTCATGAAACCTCAACTGTTGTTAATCCAATATCATGTCTTTTTTGAAAACCAATGGCCACCCTGATCTAATCATATAGATCGTCAATTATTGGAAACCATTGTCTATTCATTATTGTTTATTGATAAAGCATACGGTGGTTTATGGAACATTTTAGGCTTCCATATTTCTTCTTTTCAAATAGCACTAGTGAATCCCATGGTGTCATGTTGGGGAGAATAAAAAACTTTCACTCAAGATCCTCTAGAAAAAATTTGAACTCTTTCAGATCATCTATAGATATCCAATAAGAGAGTAGAGAAATTGAGCTCATCTTATGGAGTAGATCGATAGTAAACTCGAGATTTCACTGGGGAAGAAATCCAGATAAATCCTCTATAAACACATCTAGGAACCTATCCATGAACAATAGAAGTTCATATGAAGAATGCTACTCTACAACCATAAGGAACAACCTAGATAACAAGCATGAGACCAACCCCAAATTAGAAGCAACTGGTCTTACCCTCCCTAATCGTGGATCACACTCACCTTGGAAGATGTGGGTGATCCTATTCGGAGTAAGGAACTTAACCCTTTGATGATTACATCAAACTAGTGAATTGAATCTAATAAGTCAATCCCTGATGGTAATGAATTTGAATGCATCATGGTCTAGAATAAGGAAGTCCCAAACAACCTCCACACTAGCTACCAAAACATGACACAAAGAGAACTTAAAACCTTACTCCTTATTCTTACCCAATAGGGTTATAAAATCCAATACATAAGGAATCAAATAATTCTGAATACCCAAGGAATTAATCATTTTAATTGAAATTAAAGAATGTTTTACACCTGTGATGAATAAAACTACTTCCATCGAAGAATAAACAAACACCATACCCTGAACGATGGCTGGCCTGGAATCTAAGTCCTATGGAATAACCTTCAATGCATGGAATCTTCCTGGAAAAGATCTACTATGATACTTATTACCCTAGTGATAATTGACCTTGTTGTGAGGATGATATCATTCAACCTCAGAAACTTCTGGCTACACCTAATATCCCTTCAAGAAAATAGAGGCTACTCTTCCCCCACAAGACTCCAATGGAAAAAAGAGATGGATATGGCCCAACCACTCACATAGTTGGAATGTCCTTGGAATATCTTATCACTAAGTCCTAGTGTGTCTATTCCTCCCACTCTAATAACAAACAAATATTCTACACCCCATAGATATCATATGAGCTGATCCTGAAGACCACTTGACACTTTTACCACTACCTCTCATAAACTAATCTGCCTCCACATCTATCCTAAATAATAAATTTATCTAATTCTCATAGAGGTAACACCAATGAGACCTATATTTCAAGTAAAATATACCTCTACCATAACGTCCTTGTAAAACACCTCTAATAGGTATTTAAACATAAATTAATGAGCATAGATCTGATTTATGGTCTCAAGTATATCTCAAAACACCGAGCCTTGAGTAAATCATTTTTTTGAATATTTGAAGATACATGAACTAAATCAGTGAATCTAGTGGAATACTACATCATTGAATGATTAACATAATATATATTTATAAATTCATAGGCCTTAACTACTCTCAACTATTTGGGTGGAACTTCTGACTAAACACCACTTTAAAGGTGGTCCAAAATGAAGAATACCTTTCTGGACTTTGTCAATCTGTGTACAGAATGCAAGGGAGCCCCATAAGTAAGACCTATAATCCCATGTACGTATAACTAGTGAGAGAGGATGGAACATTGGAAATCGATACATTGGTTTACCCTAAGTAGTGGGCTCAAACTCAACACGGACGGGTCCCTCTTGGGGGGAATATGAGAGGTGGAGGTGTAATAAGGGATTTTAGGGGGTATGTCATCACCTATTTATCAGATTATTATGGAATAGGTGACGTAATTTAGGAGGAGGCCAACGCAATGGTTATAGGTTTAAAATTATGTGAGCTAAGACACATTAATCTGAAGGCAGTGGAGATAGGTTTTTTGAAACTCTACAAAGCACTAACACACAATGGTAGTTTCCCCTGGAACATATAATATCACATTCAAAAGTTCAAAAAGATTTTGGGTGTCCATAATAAGGTCACTCACACATGGAAATAGGGTAATAAGCTATGGAATTCTTGGCATCGCATACATCTCCAAATAAAAATGTTTCCCTATTCCTGACCATAGGTTCCTTTCCTCCTGAGGGCATTAAATTTTTTATCAATGATTCTTTGGGCCTACACTATTTTATGCCCCCATGACGTGTCTTTTTGTTTTCTGTGTGTTTCCAAAAATCAATAAAAATACTAGTGTTCATGTCAAGGTGATCCACATGAGATCCTCATGATTTCTCGAAAGAAGCATTGACTCCCAAAACTTCCCACCTATTCTATCTAGAACATACAAATAAAATCTCACTTTAGAGGTCTCAATGGTCTTTATGAACTAAAATATTCATTGAATATGATTCAACCATTCATTGGTCTCATTGGGCCCCTTATCATCATAGAGCACAGGTGGATTCTTCCTTGAAAACTATTGAGCATGGTCCCCAATTCATGTCTTTTCATGACTAGCCATTTGACCCAGAATTTAGATCATATGAATCACCAAATACCCTAAATATAGATCAAAAAGAGGGTTCAATGTGTGGTACTCTCCATTGCACTGTCTTAATTCCTAGATGAGGTCCTTCTTGGAGGCATTGCATACAAGACAAAAATCACAAGCTTCATCAAACGTAACCCAACATAACATCACAAAAAAAACCCAAAAGAAACCCCCAATATGAGAACCATAAGAAAATTCAATGAGAATGAAAAAAACATAAAAACAAACCCATAATTGGGATCAAAATATAGCCATATTTCTTATCCACCCATGAAAACTTGAGGTTTGACATGAAGAAGAGTTGGGAAGTCACTCCCTCATTTCTACCTATTGAGTCCCAAAGGTCCTTAATCAGAAATACCACTGACTCCAAAATAAAAATCACCTATGATGCTATTTAATAACAAAAAAACCTAGGCTGACCTAACCCAACACATGATGTTCCCCCCCACACAACCTAAAGTGTGATTTTGGTTACCACAGGAAGGTGACAAGAACTAAGTACAACCAATAATAATTTGGGAATACTTTCACCATGGGTAAAAGGGAATGAACCAACCATAAAATGGGATGGATACATCAATATCCTTATATTTAACAATAGAAGATAAGAAGATACCATTAATAATGACATACATCAAGAAAAAATATGCCATAAAAATACATATAGGTGGTATATCAAAATAAACAAGCCAAACTCAAATAAAGGGTGAAATTCCAAACAAGGCCCAAGTATAAGCCAGCAGGTATGAACTACCAAAAACAAATACACGTAATTCTATCCTTGAGAGACCATGTCTCCCCCACAAAACATTAGATTTTAGAAATCAAGAAGATCCACCTTGGAGCATGGTTCCTTTGCCTTTGAATGTGTCATGTAAAATGAAATCTACAGATTCCTTAAAGGTCTAAAGTAGGGTGTGAGGAACAAAGCCAAGTAGGATACCACCAGGAATCTATTTAAGGATTTACCCATACAACCAATAAAATAGATTTAAAAAAATTCAAAACTAAAAAAACCCAATTTAAAAATATAAAATTTCCATGTAAACCTTAGAAACCCCTTTTGGGTTTCCCTTCTAAAAATAAAATATGGTTTTCCAATATAATTTTCCAATCATAGATCAAATAGAAAAACATGTCCACAAGGATCAACATGACTAAAAGGCATAATGAATGTGATAATAACATAAACATATTATAACCATATGAATAGAAAATTAACAAATGGGAATAATATATATCATCACATCAAATGGTACTAATCTAATTCATATACCATATAATCCAAATCAGAATGAGTAAGCGCGCCTAGGGATATAAACATAAGGTCAACATGAGTGAGTACGAAAATATACAAGAGAGCTAAGAAATGGAATCTCACATGGTCATCCCCAATCCTAACTCCAAGAGTGCACATGGTCTCTCAGAAACCAACATGGAATCTCACACAACCTTCCAATCCAAAGGCTTTCTTAGTCCATTGAAAAAATGGAGGTTCACATAGTCCACCCTCCAAAGGCTCACATGGTCCCTTAAAAAAACTTATTTCTCACACCATTTTTTATCCATTTTACACTCTATGACAACACATCACAATAGAGTACCCTTATCAATCAATCTATAACACAAGACATTATACAAACCGAACATTCCAAATTTTACAAAACTACCTATACAAGGTAAAACCATCTCTAAAACCACTTTAGAAATACATTTAAAACCACAAAAACCACTTTGATACAATTTATCAAAAACTTGGTGGGTATACAAGCCACTCCCATTTTGAAAACACCATTTTAAACACCAAATTTTGAAACCCATCCATGAAACACATCAAAAATGGAATACACACCAAGAATAAATAATTTTAGTGTTAGTTTAAAAAATAAAAATAAAGATGATAATAAATTTAATGGAATTCCATTGAAAATGAACTTAAATAGAGTCACTTACCAAAAATTTGGTCAAAAGTTTTTCACCATTGATAAAGGCCACATGAAAGAGGTAGAACTAATCCTCACGCAGATAATACATAAGAAATCAAGACAAAACCCCCATAAAACCCTATATTTGTCTATAACCACCCCAAGGGTTCCACAACTCCATAAAAATGGAAGAACAAGGCTTGATGATGGTAAAGTAAGAAGAAATAAAATATAAATCATCTAAACTCAAGAAAAACAACCATGAAATCAATATGAAATCTACTATGGAAGGAGGGGTAGTTAACTATGGCCATGAGAGATGAGCTAGACACATGGGGTAAGGAAAAAGAACCCACAAACCTTAAGAAGTCAATAAGGGAAAAATGGAAAATTTAAACTTTTTAATGAGTCAGACACAAATGCATGGTTTAGCTGCATAGATAGCCAAAATATGCATCAACCGTGCAGGTGACACTATCGACCCAAAATAGGCTGCATTATTTTCTCAAGAATTTCACATGGTTTGAAAAAATGTGCTCAAACTGTTGAAAACTACATTGTCAAAACTATACCCCCCCTCAAACAGTTTCCACAAAAATTTAGACAAACCATGCGCTAACCATTACCCCTATTATGTATTCCCCAAAAATCTTAGTTTCAACCCCCAACACCCAGAAACTCAATGAACTAACTAAAGGGTAAATAAAACTCAAATTTAGAAAAACTAGTGATACATAGGTTGTAAAAAAATCCCCACAATGCCACTTTTTACCCCTATAAAGTCCTCAAGATTCTCTAGAAGATAATAGATGAGGCCACTACTCTCTCACCGAACCTTTATTCTCCCATGTCTCATAAAAATCACCACCACGCTACTAGAACATAAAAACCAACAATATCACTTTCTCATGGAGAACATTGTTCTTAGTATCCATGATATGAACAAGATGGTTCAGCATGGTGTCATCAGACTCTAACTCCAAATCTTCCAATTCCATCACATGATATGGGTCTAGATGGTATATCTTCATCTGGGATACATGGAAGCTGTCATTATTCAAGTTCATCCCTAGTGGAAGCTCCAACTAATAGGTTACTATCCTGTGATACTCCACAACAAGAAAATACTTGAATTAACCCAGTGCCAACTTGAACTGCTTTCCTATGAGATGGAAACCCAACTGAACTGACACCCAAAGAAACACCAGATTTTTTTTTGAAACTCCATCAGATAATGATGATGGTTAGTATAAAAATTCTGGCATCTCTGAGTTGTCACTTTCTATTTCTGAATCATCCAAACTATCTTAGTCATCTTCTGAATGAGGCTTAGTCTAACCAAAGAACTCTTGACCACCTCAGCCCATCACAATGGGCATTGGAATGCCTTCTTATAGAGTGCCTCCAATGAGGAAATCCTGATAAAGTATTGATAGTTATTATCATAATAAAACTCATCCAATAGTTGGTGACTCTCCCAAGAACCACCAAAATAATGCTCACACACCTGCAACATTTCATTGAGAGTCTGGATGGTTTGATCAATATGTACATATGTATGTGGGTGATATTTGGTGCTCAGCCTCAATTATGTTCCCAAAGCCTCTTGGAGTCACTTCTAAAATAAAGTTGTAAAATGTCCATCTCAGTATGATACTATCACCAAGGGCACTCTATAAATCCAAACAACCTCTAGAACATATTATAACATGAGGTCCTCTATATTCATTGACTCCCTAATTGGTATAAAATGGGATGATTTTGCCATATGATTGACTATCACCCATATAGAATCTTTCCCACTCATAGTACATGGTAGCCCAATCATAAAATACATAGATATCTCATCCCACATCCATATTAGCACAATAAGTGGCTGTAATAACCCATCTAGTCTCAAATGATTTGATTTTGTAACACCCTGAGATTTTGTGAAATATCATTTTCAAATTAATTTAATCTTTTTGATATTTTTCATTTCACACAATACTAAATATAGATTTTTTATGAAAAAAATCATGTTTGGATTACGTGATATGAAACAACAAGTCGAGATTTCTATATACACAAAATTTAGATCAGCTTGCGGTATACACAACACTATGTTTTCCTTGTGTTACACACAACACAGAGTTCTTTTGATAGCTTTCATTACACGCAAGACCGAGTTTTACCGAACAATAATATATTATTAAAATATTATTATTTAAAATAATAAGAGATAATATTTCCATTAAATTAGAATTTATTAATATTATTAACAAAATTATGAAAACATATGGTTTATAAAATGAATTCATTAATTAAAAATTAATTATAAATGAAAATATATACTAATTGAATATAAAGGATTTTTTTTATTCTCCCAAATTCTTTTTGTCTTATAAATTAAATAAATAATTATTATTTAATGATATCAATGATATATATTTGTTTTATATTTAATAAATTATTTTTTATATTAATTAAATATATTTTATAGGCCTAAGATAAGAACAAACCCAATTTTATGCATAAAACCTATATTTTTCAAAAGGGTAATTTTATAGTCTTTTAATGGAGAACCCATTTTAAATCAAATTTTGGACACATTTAAATAATCTATTTGACAAAATAAACTTCTTATATTAAATTTTATTATAAAAATTTACTTAGGGTGAATATTTTTTTTATGAGAAGATTCATTTTTCGATGAATAATGAAAAATACTATATTTCCATTAAAAATTTCCTTTACATTTAAATAAATATTATACTTTAAATTTATTTTTAAATTAAATATAGATCAATTATGCATATATTAAACCAATTTATTTCATTAAAATCATTTTTTATTTTAATTATATATAAAAAACTTATTGAACTTTTGAACATTCTTTTTACTTGCCTTCTCGCAACGTCCGCGGGATTAACGTTAAAATTAATTTTTCCACCTCTATGAATTGAATTAAAAAAACAAACATACATGGTTATAATTAATAAGATATTTAGAGTCTAATAGGATCAAATTAATATTTGGATGTTATGAATAGTAACTTTGGTAAATTTTTATTTACCGAAATTAAGGGTAAATTGGATAATTAAAGGTAAAAATTGTATTATAATATTCACAAATTACCCTAACACTTGTCCTAATTTCATTGGATATGTGTGATTTGACTAAAATAAACATTAGTATGAAATTATATCCTTTTTAATCCACTTGGGTAAGAATATGACATTTATTATATTTCAATTTAAGATAAGTTAAAAATGTCATACTCTTATTTTTAATAAGTAAATCATTTTAATATTGGGTTATACAAAAGATAAATTCAAATTTAAATATTAATTTGAAAGTAATTTTTTTTTATCCAAATACTAATAATTTATTTTTAATTTTTAATGATTAAATAATTAACTTAAATGGTGACATAATGATGATGCCCCAATTGTTTAATTAATAAAAGGATCGTATAAATGATATTAAAAATATTAAAATAAATATAATTTATACTAATTAAGGTTCTAAAATAATTTAATAGGTGATTATAAAATGTTAGGAGTGTCTTAAATTGTTTGGTTTGAAATTATCTGGCTCTTTGTATTTTATTTAAAGACATAGTTGTGAGTAGTGTCAAAATTGACACTAATGACAATTAATAAAAACAATATTTTTTCAAATTAATTAAAAATAATAAATAAAATTTAAAAAATAAAAATATATTATGATAAGGTCTAAAATTCCATATAGTTTCCATTTATGGACAATTTTTTCCATATAAGTAATAATATATAACCTCTTACTATTTGTTACCACAGTTAATATTACAATAAATTAATTAAGGGTAAATCAAAATGACAAGATTTAAAATTTAACAAAAACATGTAAAAAATACTTGACTAATAGGATTTTACCCTTAACACCATAAGATGGAATTATATTTGTTTAATGGATACTGGTCCATGAAAATAAATATTATATTATTTAAAGTCAAGGATAGTTACAAAATACCACTCTCTTGTATTTAATATCTTTTTTGTGTCCACATAGGGACAAAATAAAGATATGAAAAAATATAAATGTTTTTTTGATAATAATGAAATTATTTTTCTCATATAATTTAGATTTAGATTTTTATAAATTATATAATTACCTTAAATTCTTCTTCAATGTTAAAAAAACATTAATTAAATTTACATAAAAATAAAATAATTGATTTTAATAATATTAATATTGTTATATTTTGGATGAATTAATGTTTTCAGCGAATTTTATAGATCTATAAGGTATATTAGAGATGTTTGAAAGTATTATATTTGAATTTAAATTTTTTCTTGATGAATTTAATGTTAAATTAAATGAATAATATCAAATTTGACAATAATGATATTTTATTGAATTAATATATTATTAAATTATTTCAAAATAAAAAAATGTAATATAATCACAAAGGGGATAATATATTTTCCACAATTCCTTTCCTATTTAATTTATATCTCATTTGGATATTTTTATCTCTAGAAATACTTAATATATTTTAATATTTTGAATATTTCCCAAAGTTTCTCTCACCTCAATTATAAAAGGTCACATCCTCCCTCACTTCCTCACACCACATCGAGCCTTATATATTAGAAAAAAACTGAAAAGTTACCTTACCAACTTCCATAGTAACATTATACAGGCACTAGTATTCTAAAAAGACTGATTATAGTGTCTATAAGAGGATATGTAGAGGGAGATCATCGAAGAAGAGGCAATCAATCTTCTTACAGATTCTTTCCAATTTTTTTATTCTTATACTTCCTCTTCAATTGTTTATTCCATTATAATATAATAAATACAATATAAAATATATTATTAGATGTTATTATGATTATGGAATATCCATATTCCACTGTTTATTCATCCTACGAAAAATGAAATCACCACGCGTGTGTATGTATGACTTACCGTCTCCACACTATTGTGTAATATTTTTTTCATTACTACATTAATTGGATGAGAATAATTATGGAAATAATAATTATATATGATGATTATAAAATTATATTTATTTTTTAACAAAATATATATCTTCCAATTCCTTACTTTTTCACAACTAAGTGAATGATATCATTACTCGTGCGTATGTATGACCTACCGTCTCCACGATGCGATGTGATTCATCTTCCATGTTAAAAATTTCAACAATGATTATAAAAAAATGTATATAATGAATAAATATGAAATATATGAAATAATAATGATAATGTGATAATATATACATATATTTTATTTACCTTCTTCCATTCAGTATGAAAAGAAAATAGAAACATCGTTCATGCGTACGTATGACTTATTGTCTCTGTGAAGGGTGTATTCCATTTCATATATCTATATTAGATATATATAATAAAAATATATGATATATAAATAATTTTTTACATTTTGGAATTAATTAAATCATGGTATATGTATTAGGATCAAGAATAACAATTCAAAACATGTATGATAAACAAAATGATTATTACCTGAAATGTTGCTTTGAATTGGAATTGTTAATAAATGGTTAATATAAATTCATAAATGAATAATATATGATATAATAAATATTATTATGATTCTATTATAAGTTAATAATATTTCAAAAATCACTATAAAAGAGTTTCAGACATGCAGTGTTGGAATCATACCTAAGGTAACGGTTAATTTCACAATATCATTATTATCCAGGATTGTTTATACATAAGTATTTACTAGGTAATATTTATCATCTATGACCATGTTTCTTAAAAATGTTTTCCAAAATATTTTTACTATTCTCATATTCATATTTAAATTCATTTTTATACGTTTCTGGATTTTATTACATGTTTTAAAATAAATGTTTTTATCATTTTCCAAATGAAGTACTTTATGACTTTTCGTCAAAGTACGAAAGGAATGTTTTATTTTTAATTATATGAAATGAAAAAGTTTCTCTACCATTATGAATTAATAATTATTATGATTTTATTATAAGTTAATAATATTTCGAAAATCACTATATAAGAGTTTCAGACATGCACTATGGGAATCATACCTAAGGTAAGGGTTAATTTTACAAAATCATTATTATCCAGGATTGTTTATATGTAAGTATTTACTGGGTAATATTTATCATCTATGACCATGTTCCTTAAAAATGTTTTCCAAAATATTTTTACTATTCTCATATTCATATTTAAATTCATTTTTATATGTTTCTGACTTTTACTACATGTTTTAAAAGAATTTTTTTTATCATTTTCCAAATGAGGTACTTTATGAATTTTCGTCAAAGTATGAAAGGAATGTTTTATTTTTAATTATACATAAGTATTTACTAGGTAATATTTATAATCTATGACCATGTTTCTTAAAAATGTTTTCAATGTTTCCATTCATATTATTCATCTTAATGGTTTATGTTTTATTAGAATTATTTTTATGAAACCCATTTCTCTTTCATGGGTTATATGCTTTTGGAACCCGCTTCTATTTACAGATTATTCTTTTGATTAAATGATTATGAAACCTATTTATTTTTCCAAAGGTTAGGATATGATTATATTTTTATGCTACCCATTTAATTTAATGGGTTACTATATGATTTTTTTATGATATCATTACACACGTATGTATGATTTCATGATGAGATGGGTGAGACCTATATCTCCTTCCAATGCATTGGATAAAGATTTATATCTCTTAAGATAGACTAAGATGGACATGGGAGTGAACCATGACTACCCATATGGGATAGGAAGTGAAATTATACTAATAATATGGACATGGGAGTGATCTATGAATACTGAAATGGTATGGGGAATGAATTCATGCTACTAAGATGGCTTAGGAAGTGATGACTTGAATACTATGGAAATAATTTTATATGATTATGTGTCTTCCATAAATTACATGTCTTATTATTATGTTATGATTTCATGGATTATGTTATTTATTTCCTTATGATTCATGTCTTATTAATTTCCATTATTTATTCCATGATTCCAATGTATGATCATTGACACGTTGGGTGTGACCGTATATTATCACAATCATGTTCTCATACCCTTATGATCATGATTATGTTTACATTTATCCCTTGATTAACCTTAATGAGCATATTATATCAACTTTTTTCTTATGTTTTATTTTCCCCAGGTTATAAAGAATGTTTTTTGGTAGGGGTACTAAAATAGAAGATCTTTGCGTAAAACATTGAAGATCTTTCACCAGATGAGAATTTTTTTTTCCATTTTTTCAAGGGTAGTAAACTAATATGGTCTTTGGGCATGTGTTTGTGTAATGTATGAAATGTTACAAAAATGGATTTAATATCCATGAATGAAAATAACGGTTCTATATAGATTTGATCCTCTAGTAGGTCAAGTATCTAGAGACAAAGTCTACAACATCACGTCTCACCTTGGGACAATGATATTGGCCTCTCATAGTACAATATATATTGTTAACCTTGGGGAGAACATCCCAACTGGAATGATGCACCTCATGCATCACCTACATCCCTAAAATAAATGAAAAAACAAAATAATTTTGGAAAATAAGATAACCATCAGGTGACTATGTCCAATCACCCAAGGTCTCCCCACTATTTAAATCACCGACAATATGATGGAACTCAGGTTCAGAATCTTTCTCAGTACCAACACACTCAATGAGAGAGGTTGAAATCTATACACTTTCTAAGAACAATCCCCATCCTCTTGTACATCCAATCTCAGATCAACAATCAAGATCATTGGACCCCACTCATCAACTGATTCTTAAATAAACTGTATTGAAATCTTCTTACTCAATGCGTCAATGCCCATATTTCCCTTCTCAGTCATATATGACATCTCAAAATGAAATGTCTGAAGGTACTCCTTTGAGATAATTTACCTAATATTTAGGTCATACTGAGTGAAAATGTACTTCAGGTTCTTATGATCTGAATACACTATGAAACAATCCTTGAAGAGTTAATGTCACTACATCTTTAGTGCATGCATAATTATTTCCAATTCCAAGTTGTGGGTGGGATAATTATGCTTATATAGGAATAACTGTTACAAGACATAGTCCACCACATAGTAATCTTGAATCAGTAAACATGAAAAATCCACACCAAAAGCATCACAAAATAGGACATATGATATCCTTGGCTCAATTAAAATCAAAATAGGATCAGATGTCAAATGGGTCTACAACTGCTCAAAAGAGCTAAATAATTTCTCATCCCATTGAAACATCAACCCAACATTGGTGAAATATGTAAAGGGAGAAGTTAGACTGAATAATTCCTAGAAAATAATATATAATTTTCATCTAATCCCAGAAATCTATATATCGTAAACACATTATTAGGCTACTCCCAACACATGAGTACTCGAACCTTCTCTAGATCCAATGAAACTTATGTCTCAAAAATCATGTGGCCTAGAAAATTCATTAACTATATACAAAAATTCCACTTGGAAAACTTTTCATATATACTATACTTTTTAAAAACATCCAAAACAACATTTATATGGTCCGTATACTCATACAACAACTTTGAATACAATAATATGTTTTCTAAAAACACGATAGTGAAGGATTCCAAAAAAGATATTAAAGATATAGTTCATTAGTTACATGAAAATAGTCATACAATTAGTAATCCTAAATAGTATAAGAAAATAATAAAAATGTCCATACTGAATCCAAAATTTGGACTTTGGAATATCCTCTTCTTAGACCCTCAACTGGTGGTACCCTGATCTTAGGTTGATTTTCAAAAATCAATGGGCCCCTATGATATAATAAATTATGGGAAATAGGAATTTATTAGTTACTATCACTTGGTTAATCTTACAGTAGGCTATGAAATGTTAAAGGATACCATATTCATTCTTTGATAATAGGATATTCATTGCAAATGACGAAAAACTAGGGTGAATAAAACCCTTTCTTTCAAAATCCTCTAGCTGAAATTTCATATCATTCACCTTGGCCGAATCCATAAAATAGGATAGATGTAAAATCAGGATAATATCATGGAGGATATCAATAGTAAAATCAATATCTCACTGGGGTGGTAATACTGAGAAATACTCTAGAAACATGTATGGGTACCTATCCAAGTCCACTGAAATTTCACCTGAAGAACACTGCTCAATAATGTCAAGGAAAAACCTGAAAAAATGGCATGAGACCAACCATAAATTAGAACTAGACGGTCCTTCCCTTACTGATCATGGATCCCACTAAACTTGGAAGAAGTGGGTGCTATCATCAGGAGTAAATAACTATACCCTATGGAAATAACAATTGAATAAAGACTTGAATCTAATCAATAAATTCCTACTAATAATGAGGCTGAAAACATCTTGGTCTAGAATAAAGAAGTTTCAAATGACCTTCATGCCAGAAAAAACATGGAACTCAGGGAACTTGAGACCTTACTCCTTCTTCATACCCAACAGGGTTAGAAAATATAATATATAAGGCATCAACTCGGCCCATATTCCCAATCCATCAATAAAATTAATTGAAATTAAAGAATGGTATGAACATATAACAAATAAAAGTTATTCAATATAAGAAGTAATAAACATCATACCTAAAATGGTGGTTGGACTAGAATCTGAGTCCACTAGAATGAACTCCCTTTCTTGGAGTCTCCTTGGCTCAGACTCATTTAGAGTCTTCTTCCTCTGGTTAGAATCCCCCTTTCCATTAGGATGAGATCCTCTACCCTTAACACCCTCTTACCACACCTAATATCCTTTTAATAAAATAGAGCCTACACCACTACCATGTGAATCCAACAAGAAAAAGTGTTGGATATGGACCTACTACCCACATCTATGTAATTTACTCAAAGTTAATGAGAGCTGAGGCCAGGTGTTTCCAGTCCTCTTAAACTATTAACCAATAACTTGTCTAGACTATGTAGAAATTATAGGAGATAATACCGAATATTACTAGACACCCTTTCCACCACCTCTTTGAGAATGATCATGTCTCTACTTATATCCTGATAATAACTCTAGCTACATTCAATATAATAAACACCATTGAGACCTATCTTTCTAATAAAATCTACCTATGTCATTTCTTCATTATAATACAACTCTAAATAGTTGTGTAGACATATAATAATGATAATAGATATGATCTTTGACCTCTAGCTCATCTCAAAATGATAATCCTTAATGTAATCATTTGTAAGAAGATCCAAGGATAATTGAACCAAAATTATGAATCTAGCAGCATACTCCATAAATGAATGATCAACCTACTCTATATTTAATAATTCATGGGATTTCACCACTCTAAAATTCTCTGGGAAGAGATTATGGTTAAACACCACTTTTAAAGTGGTCCATGTGAGATCCTAATGACTTCATGAAACAATCATCGACTTTGAAAACTTTCTACCTGGTACCTCTAGAACATAAATAGAAAATCCCACTTTAGAGATCTTATAGGTATTCCAGAACTCAATTATTTTCTTGATAAAATTAAACCCATCATCTAGATCATTGGGTCGCTTTACACCAAAAAACCCTGGTGTATTGTACCTTGAAAACTATTGAGCATGGTCCATGGTTTGTGGTTGCTCATGAAAAACCATTTAACCCTTGGTTTGGATCATTATAATCAATGACTCCACCAAAGTTGGATCAATGAGAGGGTTCACCTTTGGGGTACTATCCACCACACCCTATTTATTCCTATATGAGTTTCTTCTGGGAGACATTGCCCACAAGTCACAAAGCACAAGCTTCATCAAGATTAATCAAACATAAAATCATAAAAAATTTACCAAAATAAAATCCACAACAAATAAACCACAAGAAACATCAACAAGAGGGATAAACAAAATCATAAAAATATCCCATAACTAGGCACAAAACATAGCCACAATCCTGAACCACCCATGGAAACTTGATTTTTACATAAAGTAAAGCTGGCCAGGAACTCCTTCATTACTATCTCTTGAGTCCCAATGGTAACAGCTCCAAACTACCATTGAATCCTAAATAAAACCTCCTATAATACAATTTTTTTAATAAAACAACCTAGTTTTACTTAACTTATCACCTGAGTTGGCCCTCCACACATCCCAATGTGCATTCCTGATAACTATAGGATGCCAACATGCACTGATCACAACCAATGATCATTTGGGAATGGTTTTTCCACTGGTAAACAAGCATGATTAAACCATAAAACTATATTTACACACCAATATCATCAGAGTTAACAACAATAATAGATAAGAAGATACCATGAATAATGATATTCATCATGAACTAATATTACACAACACAAAATATAAATTATATCTCAAAATAAACAACCTAAACTCATAAAAAGGCTACAATAAAAAACAAGGAATAAGTACAACACATCATTCATAAAATAAAAAAAATAAATCCACATAACAAAATCCCTCTGAGAGCATATCTCCTCTACATGACACATAATGATGGTAATAAATAAGATCCACATTGGAACAAAATTCCCTTTCTTTTAATTGTTTCATTAAAAATTAAATATGAAAATTCTTCAAAGGGACCAAGTAGGGTGTGAGGAATAAATCCAAATAAGATAACACCATGAACACATTTATGTATTTTCCCATGAATTAAATAAAATAGTTTTAAAACTATTTCAAAACTAAAAAAACACTTTGAAAATATACAATTTCCAATTAAACCTTTGAAATCCCCTTTAGTTTTCCTTTTCAAAACAAAACATTTCTTTTCTAAAACAATTTTTAAAATGTGGATCCAATAGATAGAAAATGACACATAGATAAATATGCTCAAACATATCTAAAAGTAATAATGAAGGTGATCATAACATCAACATCATATAACCATCTGAAAGGAGAATTAACAAATGGGAATAATACATATCATCACATCAAATGGAACTAATCTAATGTATAAAGGATATAAAAAAACTAGGATGAGTATGTAAAACTAGGGATTTAACCATAAGTTCAATGTGAGTTCATAATAAAGTATGCTATATAGTTAAGAAATGGAAACTCACGCGGTCTTCCACTAGGCCAACTCCAAGAGGTCACCTGGTCTCTCGAAAACCAACAAGGAAGCTTACAAAGTCTTCCTACCCAAAGGCACTCTTAGTCCCTTGAAAAAAAATATAGGTTCACATGGTCCTCCCTCTAAAGTATCACATGGTACCTTAAGAAACCACTCTCTCACACCCTGATTTAGCCACATTATACTCTAAACCAACACTTCAATAGTATTTTCCCACATCAATCAAGCTATAAAACAAAACACTCCATAAAATAAACATTTATAATTTAATAAAACACTATGTACAAGGTAAAATAATTTCTAAAACCACTTTATAAATCTATTTAAAACCCCAAAAAACCTCATTGATCCATTTTATCAAACACTTGGTGGTCATATAAGCCTCAACCATATGTAATATGCCACTTTAAACTCCAAATTTCCAATCCTAACAATAAAACACATAAAAAATAGAACACACATCATAAATAAATCATTTTTTGTAAATTTAATCAATAAAACCCAAAAAATTAGAAATTTATAGGCATTCCATGGAAACCGCCCTGAAATAGAGAAATCTACATTATATTTAGTCCAAATAATGTCACCTTTGATGAAGGCCACCTAGAAGAGGTAGAACCAATACTCACACACCTAAGAAATAATAAATACAACCCAATACCCCCATCAACAACCCTATATTCATCCATAACCACCCCTAGGGTTCCACAACACTATAAAAATATAATAACAAGGCTTGAGGAGGGGAAGATAAGATAGAATCAAAGAGAAATCGACTTAAAACAAGAAAAACATCCATGAAAACAAGAGAAAATATATCAAGGAATGAGGGGAGAGCTCCATGACCATGGGAGAGGAGCTGAACACATATAGTAAGGAAACAATAAACCTCAAAACTTGAAAAAATGATAGGTTAAAAGGGTAAATTCATACTTTTTTTGAATTAGATAGGTTATCATGGTTTTTCCACATGATTATTCAAACCATGTTCCAATCATGACACTGCTAATGTCCACCCAATATTGGACTCATAGTGTTCTATAGGGTTTAACACAATTTTAAAAATTGTTCTCAAATTTTTCAAAACCACAATGTCAAAACTATAGCACCCCTCACATGGTTTTCACATGGTTTAGAAAAACCATGTACTAACTTTACGCCCTGGTCTATCTTCCCAAAACACCTGATTTTAACCCCAACACATATGAAATTTAATATTACACTCAAGGATAAATAAAAATTAAAATTAGACATAACAGTAACTTAGATGGTGTCACATGATCATTGAATAATTTCAATTTATTCTTTTCATAGGATAATGGTATTTTTTATGAGATTCCTCTATAAATTTGTGTGGTTGAATCTATTAAAGTAACTACTCCTCATTCAGATTTTTGTGAAGAATAAACTCAAAAAAATTTAATATTCACCAATTTTGACTACATTCAAGACACTCCACATTTAGTATGAATTTTCCTCCTCCACTAGCTTCAATTCGTGTTCTCATTATTTCTTTTTATTTACAAATTCATCATCATGAATTTTATTATTCTTCAATATAAAAGTGTCAAAATACTTCATATTTTTTATTTGATATAAATTTGATCATTTTTACATCTATTATGGTTTTTTATTTTTACTCTATTTCATGGTACTTGTTTTAAAATTCCATAGTGGCATCATCTTTCTCATGAATTGTATTTGTCCACTGATCTTCAAAATTGGAACATATTTCTACAAGTTTTACTATCTCTACTTCTCTAGATCCAATTTTCTTGGAGATATTAATATTTATGTTCCTTATTTTATCAAAGGATTTCTCTAAGTTCTATATGTCATCACAACTCTACTAAACACTATCACCTTTGATATTACATTGTTTAGTGAGATCAACAAAAACCACCACCCTTTGTGAGAATGCACTCTCCTTTTTCATTGTTTCTTATTATATATGTGTGATCTATTATTATATGGTATTCCTATGAACTATATAATTTTCACTATATAAGGAATGAAATTCAACACTTGTTCTTATTTATTTGGTTGTAAAATCATATAAAAATATATCTAATACCCCTTCATCATTATAGGAGGTAGAACTATGGTCTATTTCATTGGTTGTATACTGTAATACCATATCATATTCTCGCATTCAAAACTTATCTTACTTAGAAATAATGAATTAGTAAATGAATTTATAATTTTAGTTTCCCATGTGGGATGTCTTATTCATGTTTCTCAATTATTTCTTCTTTATGTTCTTTAAGGTCTTAGATTATATAGATTTCTGATTAGAGATATATCTCCTCTAAGTTTTCACCCCATTCTGACTTGTGAAGAGAAATAAAATATCTATGAATATTTAATTTAGATAATATAATTATATGTGTAACATGTAACACCCTAATATTTTATGAAATATAATTTTTTAATAAATTTAATTTCTTCGATAGCTTGCATTACACGTAACATTGAGTTCTAACGAACCATAATAGATTACATAAATTATTATTTAACATAGTCATTATGAATTAGCCGCTAAACATAGTGATCTGAATAAGAATAACCAAATTATAAATATTATGTATAATGGTTTAATATAAAGAAAACATGTCAAAAATAGTTTTTAATTTTTTAGAAAATCTTTATATGTTTCAAAAATTCCAT
This sequence comes from Viscum album, assembly GCA_963277665.1. Classification (NCBI taxonomy): domain Eukaryota; kingdom Viridiplantae; phylum Streptophyta; class Magnoliopsida; order Santalales; family Viscaceae; genus Viscum; species Viscum album. Next base: position 403,049,369 of record OY728126.1, read on the forward strand.
TTTATCAAAAAATGATTTTATTTATTTTTGTGAAAAAAATAATTAAATTAATTTTTAAACCTTTAAAAAAGATTATTTTAAAAAATTAACTTCATTTTTTGAATCAACATGTCAAAATTATCTTAGGGTGAATTCTGGTATTTTTCTAAAAAGATTATTATTGTGATGACTAGTGAAAATAACTTGTTTTTATTGAAAAATAGTTTTTCATTTAATGAATTTATAAGGTTATATTTTGTTTTAAAATTGATATTTAAAGTTAAAATAGTTAAATTATATTATAATTAAACTAATATAGGTCATTAGAATTAATTTTAAACATAATATTTATATAAAAACTTTTAAAACTTTTGATACTTTTCCCTTTGGTAGACCACTTTTTCATCGCGTCAACAGGTTTAATGTTAAATTAAATTATGCCACATATTTGAATTGAATTTATAAAAATGGATTATATACCTGAAATAATTATAATTAATATTATATTATAAGGCAAACATAATTTTTTTACCATAATGAATAGTGAAAATAGGAAAAATTAATTACCATGGTTAAGGTTAAAATGGGTTTATAGGGGGTTAAAATAAACATATAAGGGGTAAAATAACCTAGAAAATTTTCAAACACCAATTTTATTGTCATATTTCAACCTTATAACCTATAAGGTTCTCTAATGACCCATTTTGATCATTTTGTCATGTGAAAAGCATGAGTACAATTTATTTTTAAAAAAAATTCCATGTGTGTCCTCTCTCCCACTTATAAAAGGCCACCCCTCTCCTCTTCACACTTCCAAAACCCATTTATTCATGACATACCTACACAAATAACTTTATAATTCCCACCCATAATCCTATATTTTTTTTATCATAAATCCATCCTAGAATGTATTTTGGTGAAAACCTAAAGAAGCTTTCTGAAGAAAAGGTAACATCCTTAACCGAGTATTTTATTTTATTTCCCTATAAACCTCATAGAAAAAATATTAAGAAAATATTATATAATAAAAAAATTATCTTTAATATAATTATATTTTTTCATGTTAATTATATTTCCTAAAACCATCTCCTCCTCCATAAAATGGGAAACAAAACCGTTGATTGTGTGTACGGCAGACTACCGCCTTGCGAACCACCATAATTTGTTTTTCATCACCCCTACTTACAACTAGATATGTTGATATATAATGATTTTATATTATATTTATGATATAATTGTACTTATTTAATAATACTATCTCATATAACTTCTTACTTTTAATTCTGTAGGGAATACGATAATGTCACTCATGTGTACGACGGACTACCACTACACTAAGCGATGTGATTAATTTTTCACTAATGCTTTACATGGAAAGTAATAAGGATAAATTTAATTTAGATATATTATATTAATAAAATATTAATAATTATTTAAAAAAATATATTATATAATTTATTATCTTACCATCCATTTAATAAATGATAACTTCGTTCGTCTGTACGGCGGACTACCACCTCACAAAGCGACGTGATGCGTTTTTCACAAAATATTTAAACTGAAGGTAATAAAGGAAACATTTAATGAACATAAGTGATATATATGTAATAATAATTAATTTTTAAAGGTGATATATTGTTTTAATTCCTTATTTTTAATCCATCTAGAAAATAGAAACAACATTCTTGTGTACGCATGACTTGCTGTCTTCATGAATGATGTAACTAATTTTCTATATCTATATTTAATGAATTACCATAAATACATATATAATTAATATATATGATATTTATATAATGGTTAAAATTATTTATATTATTTAACCATGATCAAATTAAAATTATCAAAAATATCAAACAAAAACATACACACAAAACGAAGTAGTTATTACCCGACATGAGATTTTAACAAGGAATTATTGTCAAACGGGTAATAAAAAGACATAATAAAATAAAATATGGTATGATAAATAATATTATGGTTCTATAATAGATTTATAATAAAATTATATTTACTATATATTAGTTTTCAACATATACAAAGGAATTGTAGACATAAGATAAGAGATTTTTTTTCTAAAATTGCCTTCTTTGGGACATAAGATATGTTATGTACCTATAATCTTTTATGAGTTATATATAATAACCTTTGGAATTTTATATCATGAATATAATTATTTTCATAAAATTTAATGTTTCAATTTATGTCTAACTTTAAAGGGTATTATTATTCAAAGTTACCAAAGTGGTAATGAATTTATGTTTAAATCTCATCGTTTATCGGGATTGTTTATGATTATGAATCTAATAATAAACTCATATGATATATATCTAAGGAAAATAATTTATTTTATTTTCCTCAGGTTATTTATTTATAATAATTATTTTTCTTTCATTTTATTCTGTTTATGTACTCAAGGGATCAAAATATGTTTTTAAAGAAAAAATGATTTTATTTTTCTCTTCGGTTGAAAATAAAATTTATTCCATATATGTGTTTTCAAAAACTATTTTAAATATGTTTTAAAAAACATCCTAATATTTTTAAATCTACATCTATAATTTTTTTAGTTTTCAAAAAATTGTTTAAAATAAATCTTTTTATTTATTTTCAAATGATGTTATTTTGACTTTTACCAAAAATGTGAAAAGAATCATTATTTTAAAGTTTATGGAATGAATAGAATTTTCCTCCATTATGACCACTCAATATTTTAAAGATAAAATTATAATTTTATAGAATTGTTTTCAAATAAAATGTTTTCTTTAATATTTGGAATGTTTTTATATTTTGAATAAGTTTTTTTAAAATAGAAATGATATTTTCCTTAAGAATGTTTTCATGATTTTTTATTAAATTTCTATTCATCAATGACAATAAACTTTGGTGTTTATTATTTGTGAATTGGGATATGATCCAATTTCAAAATACTTTTTTTATCTATATTTTTTATTATTATTATGATGATATGTTTATGAAACCTTTTTCTTTTACATGGGTTATACTATGATGAAATGTATATGGAACCCATTTATTTTACATGGGTTATGCTATGATTTAATGCTTATGAAACCAATTTATTTTCATGGTTTATGATATGATGAATTTATTATGATATTATGACACAAATTTATATGATTTTTATTATGTGATGCATGGGAAATATATCTCTATTCAATGCGTTGGGTAAATATTGAAATATCATGTGAAAAACAGGGTTGGAATGAGGAGTAAACCCAGTTCAACAAGGGACTTTGTCCACTATGATAGTCTTGGGAGTGAACCATGACTACTAGGATAGTTTTAGGAGTGACCCCATTTCACTATTATATCCTTGTAAATGATTCTTTAATACTATGAAAATGACATTCCATGCTTTTTTGTTTTCCATAACTCCATTTCTTATGTTAATGGTATGTTATCAAGGATAATGTTCTTTGATTTCAATATGATTCATGTCTTATAAACTGCCAATATTTATACCATTACTCAAGATTTTTAATTTCGATATGAAGGGTATGGTTTTGATATGTTATTCTCATGTTCTTATACCCTAATACTCACGTTATGTCTACATATTTCTCTTGTTTATCCTTACTATGATTTTGATCTCAGTTTTTATTATGTTTCTTTTACTTAGGTTATAATGATAGGTATTACATGTGATATGTCTAATAATGTGAAATTTTTGAGGAACTAAGTGGGAGATGATATACAACTCTTATAAATTATTTTTTATGGTTCTGGGTTTCCAAAGGTACTATACCTTTACGGTCCTCATGCATATGTTTGTGTAATGTAATGAATGTTCATAAAAAAAAGATGTAATATCTATATATGAAAATCTTGGGTAATTATTGTTGGTATCAAAGTAATAGGTTTAGTAAAACTTTGTAAAATAGGATGACAAAAATTTAGTGAGAACCCTTAGAATAATCCTTAGTATAGGGTAACATCCAAAAAATTTATTAATGAAGAGATTACGTGGTTTATCTAAAAATCCATACCTATCTAGATACTATATGTGAAATTGGTTCTAGAATATATTTACCTAGAGGTAATAACTATGAAATAGGTGGTTGATCTTGAGTGAAGCATTACCTAGTACATGACAACAGGCCTTACTGCACACCTAGTTTGACATTACTGGTAGATATGTTTGGTTAATTTAAATCTTATTAATGAACAATCATGATAAATTTAAATATATGATGACCATGAATAACATAGAATAATAATTTGGTGTCTTAGACTTAAAATAAGGTAACTTTATTTAGACATCCTATAAATTATTTTTCATGACTATGTGTTTTCCCATAATGATTTTAATTGTTCAGCCTATGATTTTTGATTTTAGTCAATCACTAGAACTCAAAGGAACCATGTTAATACTAGATTAAATTGAAAATGCAATTATTTTATTCCGAAGAAACAAAATTTTGTGGGATTTGAATTGAAAAATATCATTGTTATGCTCATATATCTTTTCTAATATATGAATCAAGTTGAAATTTCTAATGATAAAAGTAGGGAACAACATTATGTTGATCCATTCTTGATGTAATGTCCACTATCTTTTAGGGGTTCTGCTAATCTACTAGTTTATCAGAAATGGATCAGTACAACTAAAAATATATTTTATTTTATCTAGTGGTTATAGCATGAAAATTTCATTTTGGTTGTCTATAATTTAGAAGGCGAAGCAGATCAATGGTAGACTCTCATCAAGAATACAAGAAAATAATATGAAATTAAATCCATGAAGTGGGATGAGTTTAAGATCTTATTTTTTAATATTTACTTCTCTCACATTCTTAATCTAAAAATGGAGAAGTAATTCTTTAAGATAAATCATAAATATAATGAATCTATTAGCATCTGTGAGGGAAATTTTACAAGACATGTGAGGTACGAACCTAGATTTATCATCCAACCTAAAATTAAGATTGATCATTTCTTCAGTAGATTAAAACCATGTCTCTAAATCATGTTATACATAAGTAACCTCAATAGCCATGATGAAATCATTTTATGTTCTCTCAAGATGTAAATAGATATTGGATTTACCCACTAATCACATGGTTTTGATATGAAAATAAATATGGAGTTCAAAGGAAACACTACTTAACATCGAAAGAAGAATACAAACTTTCCCTAATTCTCAAAGTGTTGTACAAAAATATATTTAAGGGATATGTAAATATTTTAATTATGAAAGGTAATTTCATCAGGAAATAAAATTTTGAAGTGATGGGAAGAAGATAACTAATGAAGTGATTAGAGGGAAATATCCACAAAATTACCTCCCACACTCTAGTATTTCAAATATAATAAGTATGATCACTATGCTAAATGGTTCCCAAATATGAAGGTTAATGATGATGATCGATCGTACCACCCTCTTAATACAAGGAAAAAATGTAAATCTCATGTGATCACTATTTCTTATGAAGGGTATGATAACTATATGGTGAAATGCACACTTACCATACACTCTAGAATTGTTAATGTATTATTTGAATTCAGATCCACCCATTATTTTATATTTAAATAATTTTCTATGGGTATTAACATGAAACCAAAAAGTTATATTTAGAATTATCAGTGAAACCCCCTAATGTTATGATGATTTCATCTCAAGTATATGATTCATCTTTGGTTGAAGTTTTTGTGAATGTACTTCCTACAAATCTTTTCATTCTTCATCTAGTAAAATTTGATGTTATATTACATATGTATTGAATTTATATATATAATTCCCAAATAAACTGTCGAGGAAGGGAATTCACAATCACTATTCCTAGACAACCTATGATCTTTTATCAATGTGATGATAAATATGAACTTATTATGGAAATAATATCCATTGTATGGGTTCTTATTCCTATTCAAAATGGGCATTTATCTTAGATGGATAGTGAGAAATCAACATCATTGATATACCTATTATGTAGGAGTTTGTTTATGTGTTTATTGATGATTTTCCCAGTCTTCTACCAAATCATGATGTTGATTTTACAATATAAATAATACTTGGTGCCACACATATTTCAAAGAATTCATAAATAATGGACCTAATTGAGTTATAAGAATTGAAGGAGCAACTCTAGGAGAGTCTTGATAAGGGATTAATTTGTCCAAGTGTGTCACTTTGGGGTGCACCCATTCTATTTTTTAAAAGGAATGATAGATCGATGTGAATTTAAATTAATTATTAGGATTTGAACAAAATCACAATCAATAAAAAGTATCCTCTACCACATATTGATGACTTATTTATCAACTACATGGATAACAATGTTTTTCTTAGATTGAATTTCACTATGGATATCATCAGTTGAGGGCCATGAAAAAGGGTACACCAAAGAAAATATTACATACAAGGTATGGACACTTTGATTATATAGTGATTCTATTTGGTCTTTCTAAACCCCCCTCTATCATGATGAATTTAATGAATAGAGTCTTTAGAGATTTCCTTGATCAGTTTGTGGTAGTATTTATAGATGATATTATTATCTATTAAAAGAGAAATGAGGAACATGAAGATCAATTTATAATTGCATTGAAGACCCTGAAGGAGGATAATTTGTATAAAAAATTTACAAAGATTTAATTTTGTCCACAAAAGGTCCCATTTTTTGGTCATATAATATCAAGAGTGGGTCTATAGGTGGATCCAACAAAGAAGGAGGATATTGAAAGTTAGACCAAACCAACAACAATGAGTAAGATATTAAGTTTTCTTGGTTTGGATGGATATTTTTAATGGTTTGAAGAAAATTTATCATGGCTATCTAATCCACTAATTAAGTTAAATCTAAAGGGAGACGAGTTCCTTTGGATAGATGAATCAGATGAAAATTTCAAGGAATTGAAGATAAGATTAGTCAGTACATTGGTTCTTACATTACCCTATAGTAGATAAGGGTTTTTAATAATTAGTGATGTATATAAAAAGGTATTGGGATGTGTTCTTATGAATAATGGAATTTTTTTAGATTATGATTCACAAAAATTGATGGTTCATGAGAAAAATAACCCAAATCATGATTTGGAGTTAGTTTTGGAAACTTTCACATTAGATATATGGAAGAATTTTTTTTACTGGTAAAGTGTGATATATATATATATATATATATATATATTGATCATAAAATATTAAAGTATATATTCAGATAAAAGGAGTTGAACATGCACCAGAGGAGATAGTTAGAGATGATTAAAGATTGTGAATGCTCAATAAATTAAAAACATGGGAAAGCTAACAAGGTGGATGATGCTTTGAGTGAATATGATCGTGCTAGATTATTCATGATGAGGATTACAAAAATATAATATTTCTGGATATGAAACTGATGGATCTATATATCCTAAAAGAAGGTGATAAATATAACCTTTCTCAAATAAGTGTTCAACTATATATCCATGTGAAGATAAAATAGGCACAAAATGATGATATGGAGGTGAAAAATAATGTGAGAAATATTCCTTAGATTAACATTGATCATGATGGAATGATAATGTTTATGAATTGTTTATATGTTTTATCCATGCCATATTTGGAAAACAAATTATATGAATCTCATATTTATTAATTCTCTATTCATCCTGGATGTACAATGATGTATGGAGATATGAAAGAGTATTTCTAGTGGGATGGATTGAAGAGAGATATTAATGCATAGTATGTCAACTAGTTAAGGTTGAGAGACAAAAGTATAAGGGTATTTTACAATCATTACCCATACAAAAATGGAAATGGGAAACCCCACTATGGATTTTGTCTTTGAACTCCCCAAAAATTCTAAAGGGAATAATGTTATATTGGTTGTAGTCAATTTCATTACAAACTCAAAAAAGTCTATCACTATCAAAGAATACTTATATTTGGATAATCTTATCACGATATACATTAAAGAGGTTATAAGGTTTCATGGAGTACTACATTCCATTGTTTATGATTATGATATGAGGTTTAACTTGATGTTTTGGAAAATTATTCAGCTATCTATTGATACAGAGTCGATTTTTAACACTATGTTTCATCTTCAAATAGATGGTTAGTCTAAACCCTATAGGATATGTTTAGATCTTGTTAATTGGATTTCAAACATAGCTGGGATCAACACCTTTCTTTAGTTGATTTTTCATAAAAAAATACTAGATTCTGGTTTTATAGCCATAGATCTAACACAGCTCTGACGCTACTCTGACATGGCTCCATCACAGCTACCCCACCTCCTAGGATCCTTCCCCTCTAACTTGGAAACCCCCAAATGTTTTAATTATGGAAAAAACACCTCCCATATTTCCCATTTTAACCAAGAAATATCTTCAATATTTTCTTCCTCCCACGATTTATCACTAACCCCATTCAGTCGACAGCAAAATCCTCCATTCGTTTGACAGAAAAACCATCCCTTCTATGATTTCTCTTTCCAAATCTCTAATTACTGATATTATATTGAATTACATCTATATATCTGGTTAGTATTTCCCTAATTTCCCTTATAAAATGATTTTTATTCCTCTATAATATGTTTTTAGTTATAAATTGAACCATATTTATTTCATGAACATACAATTTATTTCATAAACATGAAAATTTTATACTATTTATACTAGCTTAGACTATGTAAGATGTATGAATTGTTTATATTTAATATTATTCCATGTTTATAGTGGTGATTGAAAATAATGTTCTACATTCCCTTTTATTTAATTGTTTAATCTTATATGGTAATATTTTTTTGAAATTCTAGACTATAAATCCTATCTAGTTTATATGTTAATTTTATTAAACAAATCAACATCTAAATAAACATATTCCACTTCCTGTCACAGTCTCTCGCTCCTCCTCTCATCCTCCTCCACCTTATGGACTCCTCAGAGCCTCCCCTTCCGACATTTGTATCCCCACCTCCTCCTCACCTCACCAGGTCACTACATCCGCCTCTGTCTTTCGGCCTCCCCGCCTCCCTGCCCCGCCTTCCTACATCCACATCCCCACATCCCATGGTACAAGGTTAAAATTATCAGGTTTTTTCTTCTAAAAATATTAAGGAGAGGCATATTGTGTGATTTTTCTATGGAGTTCCATGGAATTAAAAGTCCTCTTGTTTGAAATATCCAAGGTATTTTCTTTAGTGCGTAGATTGTTCCATATTCATAAGTTTTTTAAGTTGAATTATCATAAAGGGAAGTAGTGGGTTTAAATTGGTTTTGGGTGATTATTGTGTTTTGGGATTTTTATGAGGTGTGTTTTAAGTTTATTAGAATTATTTTGTGGGTGGTAGTGAATTTAGGATCTACGTGTTCTCTTTTGATTTATGTTTCTTTTTGTTTAGGTGTGGGTGTACATTTGTAAACTAGTTTTTTCAAGTTTGTTTTCAATATGGTTTGAATACGAGATACCATTGCTCCAATTCATGAGTAACTAGGACCAATACATTCTTATAGAAGTTAATAACTTATTATTGATAATTTTTGTTTATTGGTTAACTATAGGGTGTTGTTCTGTGTATAAGGTCCCGGTTTACCTATTAGGTGTAGTGACAAAACATCTAAAGAATATATTTTTTTATACCAAGCCTTGTGTTGTTCTGTTTATTCTATTCCTTTTTGTGAATCCTTGTGATGGTTCTAATATCATGAATATGGTGTTATTTTGAACTATGTTCTCTTTGTGGTGTTTTAGATTGGTTTCTTTGATGACTATGGGTTTTCTAGGTTTTAAGTTGATATTATGCTTATTTAATATTTATTTCTTTGAGGTGTGTGTCTCATATTTTATTCAATTTTATAATAATTACAATTTTTTGGATAAATATACCAAATCTATATCTCCTTAGGTTTCTATATTCATAATTTTTACTGAATTGTTCTTGGGGATGTCACATGGTCTTGTGTATTTAACTAATAAATTTGGATAGTTTGGTTATATGTTATTATTTTCTTATTTAGACTATATCTTTTTTATTCCACACCCAAACAACCTCTTTTATAGGGTATTATTGAGGCATTTATTTTAGTAATTATACTTCCACTAGATACTTTCTTGGGGAAGAAAGTGCAATGGTGGGAAGATTATAACACCTCATGTTAATGTAATTATTATATTAAATTATTTTCATTTATCATGATATTTTGTAAAACAATTACATTGATTTATAAATTAGGGATCTGATTTACATTCTATAGTTTTCTTATAATTGGTAGTAACTCTATGGAAACCATGAAAGTGGTGTTATAGTTTTGATAATGCAGTTTTATATGGTGGGAACATGATTCTCTAAACCAAGAAATACATTCCAAAATGTGTGTGGATCATTTTTTTTCATAAGGTTTACCTTCGTTGTTGGGACTTAGTGTGGAGTAACCATACAACCAAATTGTGTGATTCTTCTATGGGTGTCAACTTGAAAATACAAAATTAGTGTAATATTTACCAAACTATATAGACTAACCATGAAACATACCCTATTTTGGTAAAATATGAATTTAAATTATATATACTATAGACCGTCCCACATTCCTCAACGTGTCTGATCCACATAGATTCTCCCTTATGTGTATCCATCTCCTTCATTTTCACTCAAACTCCCCTCACCCCTCCCTACATCCTTCCCCGCACCCCCAAATATCCTTCCCCAAATCCATCTCCACATTCCCTCCCCAAGGCCGCCATCCCCATCTCACCTCTTCTACATCCCTCTCCCCTCCTTCACCCCTCCCATCCTCCATCTAGCCTCCACCTCCACCTCCATCTATTACTCTGACTCTTATGCATCCATCTATCCTAACCTCGACCACTATCTCTCTTGTGACACCCTTCCCCAATCGCTATCTATTTTGATCACCTCTAGATTCCCCCACCCCCAACCATCGACCCTTTATTTCCTCCTACCTCTAATGCTTTTAGCCTTCCCCGAATTATTCCAATCACATCAAATTTCATCATGACTCCTGATATCTATCCCCACCTAACTCCATTTTTGATCACATGAACCCTAGACTCCCTATCCAACCTTTTCAACCAATATTGTTTGAAATTTTAATTTAACCTCATCAGATCACAATAGACATCCCACCTTGCGGGCTCGACCTTCTGTTGTTCAGATATTGTTGTGGTCACTCCTTGTTGTCAAATTATCCTTTATGTACTCAGCTTCTCATTCACACACCCCCCATTCATCCCCAATAATCACTTCCCATCCTTCTCCCATAATTTTCTCTACCTGATCGATTATTCATTCCGATCTCACCATCTAGCTCATCGTTGAATATTATTCAAATAGACATAAAAATTAGTACCCCCTATGACATATATTTAATTTCTGATCCTGTAATATGTACCACTTCACTATGGATATATATTTTTTAATACACTATGTGTGTAATGTGCAACATGTCTACATTTCAATTCATAACAAGGAAACTTAATCTTCAATATACATATGTTAAAAATCTAGTTCTTATTATGAATACATTGTTATAATCCATATACTTAATATGAACTTATCTTATCTAACACATTTTCATATGAAATACTAATCTAAAATTAATATCATTAAATCAATACTATTTCATATAGCATATTCTAATATTACATACATTGTATAAACCATGTCAATATAATCTTATTGGATTTTGTAACCATTTAATTTCCAACATGTAAGGAAGTGGAATTATTGAATAACTTTATTATTTCATTCTCAAATTCGTTTAATGTGATGAACTTTGAATGTGATAAACTCAAACTAATGGTTTCTGGTTAAATACATATTTTCTAGAAACCAATGAATAAAAATTTTGAACTAAATGATAGTTTAAAATCATATTGATTTTTTAATGTTATATTTTACTATGATAAATAGATAGGGTTGTGATGAAAAGATCATTGTGGATTAAGAGACCCTATGAAATTGAAATATATTGTGGTTTTCATCACCTAGAATTTAAGGAATATAAGCATTTGGTAAATAGCATCAAAAAGGTAATATGTGATTGTAAGAGTTTTAGATTCACTTTTTTGGTCAAGGATGCTCATATCGCTGCTATCTTTTCACTTATAAAGGCACTATTTTTATCTTGTCATAACTTCTTAGTTGATGATGCATTTTTTAGCTTCTTAATATAATTTAATTATGTGTTTATATAGATCATGTCAAGCAATGTAAAAAAAGTGGTTAGAAGTTATCCTGAATATATCAATTTTTAGTTGTCCTAATCATTTATATTGTAGGTAAAAAATTCAATATTTTCTCGGTGATGATTTTAATAAATTCTGTTTTAGAGCCCATTTATGTTTGGATTTAGGTTAGTATTTTGGTTTTTTATTTAGTGTCTATTTTCATTTAGTAATTTTCATTTTCCATTTGGTGATGTTTTCTTACCTTTCCTTTAATATTGATCATTTTATTCCATCTGAAACTACAATAGCCTGTAATTTTTTATATTATTTGTTTAATTTAAATCTGTGACACATGTACCACTTCAGATGAACAATTACCTTATCACATCATCAAAAATCATTTAAACATAACCCATGGTGTTACATATCCTCCCGGTTTTTTATCATCTATAATTCCTAAAAATAATTTATCTTCATCCTGTAATCAAATCATGTGTCCTTTATAGACACCACCCTCCATGGATAACTCCCCTAGGCATCATTTTTTCCTATATATGTTACCCCTTCAATAAGTGGTTTTCAAAAACAGGAGGATAGATACTCGATGATATCTCATCTATTCCTCAGTATTTTATAGATAGAGAGGTCAAAATCACAAAGAGAATTCACACGAGGTTTACAAGTGGGGGGTGGGGGTGCGACAATGGGAATGTAGGTGGGTTGGTGGGTGGGGGTGATAGGGTAGTGGGGGTGCAGGTGTGTGTGTGGGGGGGGGGGGTGTAGGGGAAGTTGTGTGTGTGTGTGTGTGTGGAGGGGTGGGTGCATTGTGTGTGGGGGAAGTGGGGGTGCAGGTTGGTGAGGGGGGGGGGGGGTGCAGGGGGAAGCAGGGGTAGGGGTGCATGGTGGGTGGGGGAAATAGTGCTGGAGGGTGGGGGGTGTAGGTGGGGGTGGGGGTTGTAGGGGAAAGTTATGTATGTGGGTGTGGGGGTGCATTGTGGGTGGGGGAAGTGGGGTGAAGGGTGGGGGGGGATGGTGTATGGGGAAGTAGGGGGTGCAGGGTAGGGGGTGCAGGGTGGGTGGGGGAAGTGGGGGTGCTGGGGGCAGTAGGGGTGAAGGGTGGGGGGGGGGGTAGTGGGGTGCAGATGTGGGGGGGGGGGAATAGGGGTGCAGGTGGGGGTGTTGGGGGAAGTTTGGGGGTGGGGGTGTAGGGTGGGTGGGGGCAATGAGGGTGATGGTTTGGGGGGCTGGGGGTATTGGGGGTAAAGGGTGGGGGTGCAAGGGGAAGTAGGGGTGAAGGGTTAGGGAAGGGGCAGTGGGGGTGCATGTGGGGGGTGGGGGTGCAGGGGCAGTGGGGGTGCAGGTTGTGGGGTGGTGGAGGGGGAAGTGGTTGGGGGGCAGTGGGGGTGCATGTGTGTGTGTGTGTGGGGGGGGGGGGGGTTATAGGGGGAATTGTGGGGTGAAAGGTGGGTGGGAGGTGCTGGGGGTAGTAGGGGTGAAGGTTGGGTAGGGGGCATGGGTAGTGGGGGTGTAGCTAGGGGGTGGAGGTGGAGGTGGTTGTGGTGCAGGTTGGGTGGGGGAAGTGGGGGTACAGGTTGGGGGTGTTGTGGGTAGTAGGGGTGAAGGGTGAGGGTTAGTGGGGGTTAAGAAGGTGGGGAAGGGGACAATTTGGGTGCAACTTTTTTTCTTATTTTTTTTTCTTTGTTTTGTTTGAATAGATATCCAAAACAAATTTGATAAAAAGTTAGATATTATTTTCTAAAAAATATAACTTTCTAGTAGCTCTATCTTAATATATCTTTACCATTGTATAAAATGTATAGAAGCATCACTTAAAACATGGAACTGCCTATTATAGCCTGAGAGTTTCCAGGAAAACTAGTATAGGATTTTATAATAGTATAATTATTTTATCTAGTCATGGTAGAAGATTCATTATAAAAGCATTATAATATTTTATCCAACCACATAATCCTTATATTAATGAATCATGATTCATGTATAATGCACCCAATTTTTTCATGCTCTTTTTCTTGTATATTTTTCACATATCTAGACATGATAATTATTTTTATGTTATCTTTTTATTCTTACCAGGTGCATGTCGATATTGGAATATCATGTTACAATACTAGAGTTGTAGAATAAATGAGCTAAGTTATCTAGTTTGGATAAAAAAATTTTGGTATGCACCTGGGATTTATAGTTCATTAATTTACTTCAAAAAATATTCATAACATATTTACATCAATATATGAAATTTATTTCAATAATATTACCATTTTGTGTTACTTGATCTATAGAAACACTATAAATTATCATTAATATTAAGTTTAACTACATACCCATATATAAAACATCATAAATAGTCAAGCATGAAATATAATTCAATATATTTGGAAATTTATTTTACCTCTAGTTCATTATTTTTTTAATTTTTAATTCCCTACACTCACATTTTGTGGACTATAATTCCAATTTTTGGGGGATGTTAGAGTAAGTTAATAGTAATTCGTATATTTCCTCTTTAAATTAGGAGTATATGAGGCCAATTAATATCACAAGGGATCTTATTGTATATTCCAAGAATATCATATTGAATTAAACAAATATTCATGTAATCCTAACTCCCCTTAATCCTGCATTACTCCAATAATCAGGTATATAAATAAAGTGCAAGGGGGTAGGGGTAAAACCTTCCATACTCAAGTTGAGTATAGTGGTTGGATATCACAAGAAAAACTCTTTTCTTCCAACTATCTTACATGTCTTCATAGTGGTATTTCTTTCATTGATACCACTAATGCATTGTTCCTCATGAATGTTTTCCATCTTATCATTTGACTTCATACATACTCCCTATGTGGTAATCTTCTCAGCAAATCCACTTGTGTGAGATTCATTATTTTTATTAATAGAATATCCCGAATTATTCTTGCATGGCCGGGTATAAATTTACTTAGTGATAATCTTCTCACTATTTCAAATATCCATCTTCAATGCAAATTTTGTGCATTATTTTCTAGGCTTTCTCTATTCCAAGTAAACTTCACTTGTTTTCTGCTCTTATTTTTTAGTAGTATGGATGAAACCACTTCAACATCTCTCTTTATTATCTTCCATTTTTTCATGATAGAAACCTCTTCTTCCTTCTTTGTTCTCCATGCTCATTTTTTCTCTTTCTAGGAAGGTTGTTGAGTGTACACAACCTTTAGTTCTTGAAGAATTGTTTATTTACTTTATTTAGAATTATCTTTCAAGAACATGAATTTGTTCTCCAGTAAAATATATTCTTATACCTTCTAAGTTTTTATTTACTTAGATATATTCTTCTTTTCTCTCTTCTGTGGATCCTTCAAGATTCCTTGAAAAAACTCATAATATGTCTCACTCTTCCAAAAAAAATAGCACTATAATGTACTCTTTATTTCAGAGCTTCTTCCAATAAATTTATCCTGTGCTTTCAAACTCTCATTAATTACAAATATTTTTTCTTCTTGTTACATAATGAAGTCTCCATGTAAAAATATTTAGTATTCGACTTCTTCCTCATAGCATGGGGGTCTCCCTCAATCTTCTTAATCCTCAAGTCCTTATTTTTCATTTGGCCTTATAAATTCTCAAAATGATAATTCTATTTATCATTTAAAATCTTCATCTACTATGTGTGTTTATCTCTTAGAGCAGACATAGAAGTTCCACTGTGTCTCTTTTTTATGCTCAAATTCAACTCAAAAACATGTTCTTCAATTATATCACTTTGTTCCTTCATTTTCTTCTTCATTCATGCAATCAGTCTCCATTGAATACACCTCTTCCTCCATCAAAATTATATTTTCTTCCTCTAAATCTAGTATGAAGTAACAATTAAGGCTTGAAGATTATTTTTTTTTACACAAAAAAATATCTAGTTTTACCTCATGATGTGGTTGTCTTATCCTTCAAACATTCAGGTGATAAGAAAATCCAAATCTTTATATTTACAAGAAACATATTTTGTAGAATTGGGTTCAGATATATACAAGTAATTAACATTATTCACCTCACTATAAATGCACGGTCTCTTGGGTATCTGTTTTCTATTCTTCTTTATGCTTTTATACTGTTGACATTCCTCTTGAATATAATTCATATCATGACTTTCAATTGGTTCATATTCTACACTTGTAGAAGCGACCTGGTTTTTTTGCTGGCGGTGGGTATTGAGGCTGTAGTGGTAGGTTATAGGAAACTGATATGAGGCTACAGGAAGTTGGTATAGGAGGTTGTAACCAAGTTTTTTTTCAAGATACTAAAGCCTATAGCCACGGTTTTAATCCGTTTCTATATCTGTCAGTCAAATTATCTTCAGACACAATTATAAACAGTGACCATATCCATGGTCCTATAGCCACACCAATAACATCTATGGTTCCCCAAACCATGGAAATTACCTATAGCCACGTTTTTAGGACCTATATCCATAGTTATAATGTGTGGCTATAGCTTGAACTTCTAGTAGTGAAACTATAGTTTTCACTTGATTATTCAAGTAGAAATTATGAATACCTATAAATAATGATGTGTATTGATAAAAAATTATGAAATGAAGTTGAAGAGATAAATCTTTTAGGACTTGAGATAACTGATGAAATGGTAGAGTAGTTTAAATCTATTCAACAACACATAAGGGCAGCATGAAGATGATTTAAAATTTATGATGATAATCATCGACGTGGTCTGGAATTTGAATTTGGTGATGAGGTGTTTCTAAGAATTTCTACATGGAATAAGGTAATGAGATTTAGAAATAATGGAAAACTAAGGCCTAGGTATATTAGTTCTTTTGAAATCATTGATCGTGTTGGGATGGTAGCCTATCATTTGTCACTTCCACCAAACCTATCTCAAGTCCATGATGTGTTTCGTGTATCTCTCCATAGGAAGTACATAGCTGACCCTTCACATATACCAAACTCAGATCTCATACCAAAAGATAAAGATATTTCTTATGAAGAACAAACAATGGAGATTATGGATTATAGAGAGAAAGTTTTATGTAACAAGACTGTTGATCTGGTCAAGGTTTTGTGGTGAAACCACCAGTTTGAGGAAGATACATGGGAACCTAAGGAAGTAATGAGGGTGATGTATACCCTTTTATTTGAAACAAAATAATGTAATTTCTAGTGTAAAAATAATTTTAATGGGGGTATAATGTAACACTATGAGATTTTATGAAAAAAATGAATAAATTTAATTTATTCAATAGCTTACGCTACGCACAACACCGATTTCTAACGAACCACAATATAATATTTATAATACTACTCAACATGGATGTTATAAAATCGTCATTAAAATTGGTGGTATTAATTTTAATAACCAAATTTTTAATATTAATTATAATGTTTTTATATAAATAAAATATATTTATAAATGAACACTTAATTTTTAGCAAAGTCTTTACATGTTTTGAAAATTATATTTTCTCAAAAAATAATTTTATTAGTTTTTGGGAACAAATAAAAAAGGAATTTTTGAAATTTATATAAAAAATATTTGAAAAAATTAACTTAATTTTTTTAATCAACATTTCAAAATTATCTTAGTGTGAATTTTTGGGTATTTTCTGAAAAGCTTATTTTTTCGACGAATAGTGAAAAATATTAGTTTTTATTGAAGACTACCTTTTTGTTTAAAGAATTTATATGGTTAAATATTATTTTATAGTGATATTAAATAAAATTCATTAAATTATATTATAATTCAACCAATATTGGTCATTGAAATCAATTTCATATTGAATTTTGATATAAAAACCTTTTAAACCTTTGAAACTTTTCTCTTTGGACAGCTAATTTTTCGTCCTGTCTGTAAATTTAATTTTAAAATAAATTCTTTTAATTATATGAATTAAATTTTAAAAAATGTAATATATATTTTTAATCATTATAATTAATATTATATAATAATGTTAAATTAATTTTTGACCATAATGAATTATGAAAACAGTAAAAATTAATTACCGTAGTTAAGTTTAAACAGGTTTACCAGGGGTTAAACTAAAAAGATAAAAGGTAAAATGACCTATTACCTTGTAAAAAGTCAATTTTATAGACATATTTATACCTTATAACATATATGGTTTAATAATGACTAATTTTTTTCCTTGTGGAATTTGAAAAATGTGGGTATACTTTATTCTTTTCAAAAACTTTATGTGTGTCCTCTCTCCAATCTATAAAAGGCCACTCACTCTCCTCAACTATTAACACTTTAAGACCAATTATTTAATACAATAATTGAAAAAAAACTTTCTTAACCCCCTAACATCATCATAGATTTCTTTTTTATCATAAATATATCCTATAAAATATTTTTGAGGAAACCTAAATATTTTTTATGAAGAAGAGGTAACGTTCATAACCGAGCATTTTATTTTATTTATCCTTCCACATCCTTAAAATATTATTAGAAATTTATGATATAATAAAATAATCATATTCCATATACTGATATGTTTTTATTTTAAGTTCATTACCTAAAACCACCACCTCCTCCCTCAAATAGGAAACATAACTTTTGATCATGTGTACGGAAGACTACCACCTCGCAAACCGACGTAATTAATTTTACATCACCACTTATTATGGATAGATATAATGATTTATATAATAAATATATTTTATATTTATGATATAATTATTCTTTTTTAATTATAATATACCATATAAATTTTTAATTTCCATTTTTTATGGAATACGATAACGTTGCTCGTGTGTATAGCAGACTACCGCCTCACGAAGCGATGTGATTCATTTTTCAGATATTCTTTACATGGAATGTAATAAGAATTAATTTGATGTTTATGTATGATATTAATTAAATATTAATGATTATTTAAATGAAATATATCATATAATTTTATACCTTACCATCAACTAAATAATTTATAACATCATTCGTGTATATGACAGACTACCGCCTCTCAAAGTGATGTAATTAATTTTTCACTAACGCTTTACATGGAAGGTAATAAAGGATAAATTTAATGAATATATGTGATATATATGAAATCATAATGAATTTTTAAATGTGATATTTTATTTTCCATGCTTTCTTTTTATACATTAAGAAAATGGAAACAGTGTTCAAGTGTACATATGGCTTACCATCTCCATGAATGGAGTAACTCATTTTTCATATATAATTTTAATGGATTACTATAAATACATATATAATTAATATATATTATATCTATATCATGGTTAAAATTATGTATATTATTTAATCATTATCAAATTAAAAGTACCAAAAATACCAAACCAAAAAATACATGAAAAATGAAATAGTTATTATCTGAAACATGATTTTAACAAGGAATTATTAATAAAAAGATAATAAAAAGTCTTAATTAAATAAAATATGGTATGATACTCATGATTATGATTATTTAATATATTTATAATAAAATTATCTTTATTATACAAGAGGTTTGAACATTTATAATGGAATTTGAGACTTAAGGTAATGTATTTTAGTCTCAAATTGCCTTCTCTAGGACATAATCTATATTATGAAAATATCTTCTTTTACGAGGTGTATATACTAATATTTAACAAGTTATATCATAAATAAAATTATATTCCTGATATTTAAGTTTTATTTTATGTTTACCTTTAATGGTACTTATTATTCAAAGTTACAAAGTTGTAAGGGTTTTATGTCACAATCTCATCATTTATTGGAATTATTTAAGAATTTGCTTCCAATAATGAAATCTTATGATATATATATATAAATAAAATAATGTAATTTATTATCCTATTTTTTAATTATAATAAATATTTTAATTTCATTTTACTATTTTTAATTACTCAAGGTATCAAAAAATTTTTTTTTAAGAAAAGATGATTTTATTTTTCTCTTCAGTCAAAAATGATTTTTCTTCAATATCCATGTTCTTAAGAAATGTTTAAAAATGTTTTTAAGAACCTACTAGGATTGTTTAAAGTAATTTATACCCTTGTTCCAATTTTCACAAAAAAAAATTAAAAGAAAACTTGTTTTTGTTTTATGAACATGATGCTTTTGACTTTTACTAGAAAATTTGAAAACAATATTTGTTCTAAAGTGTATGACATGAACAAAAATTTCCACCGACATGACCAATCAAGGTTTTAAGATTACATTAAAATTTAAAAATATTATTTTCAAATACAATGATTTATTTATTATTTTTTATGTTTTTATATTTTAAAGAAGTATTTTCAAAATGGAAAGAATTTTTTCCCTGAAGAATGTATTAATGATTTTTATGAAATTTCCATTAATTATCAACAAACATTGGTGTTGCTTATGTTTTATTAGGGATATAACCCTGTTGAATTATCCTTATTATTTATATTAATTTTTTAAATATATTTTTATTAAACCCATTTATTTTACTTGGGTTATACTATAATGAAATGTATATGAAACCCATTTATTTTCCATGGGTTATGCTATGATTCAATTCTTATAAAACCCATTTATTTTCATGGGTTTTTTATATGATGAATGTTTTATGATCTTATGAAACACATTTTTATGATTTTTATTATGTGATGGGTGGGAACTATATCCCAGTCTAATGCAATGTCTAAATATTAAAATCTTATGATATAAACATTATTGGAATAAGGAGTAAACCTAGTTCAGCAAGGGAATTATTCCACTATGATAGTCTTGAGAGTGAACCTTGAATACTAGGATAGTTTTTTGAGTGAACCCATTATACTATGATAGAATTGGATTTAATTCTTGAATTATATGGAAATTATTTTCAATGCTTATGTTTATTCCAAAATTACATTTATTATTTAAATTGTATGCTCTAATTGATCGCATTCTTTGATTTTATTATGATTCAAATCTTATGAAATTCCAATATTTATTCCAGGACTTAATATTTTTATATTTTATATATAGGGTATGGTTTTATTTGTTATCATCATGTTCTAATACACTTATACTCACATTATGTTTACATATTTCCTTATTTACCATTACTCAACATCCGAGATAACCCTTTCATATTATTGTTTTCCCCAGGTTATGATGATATGTATTATGTGAGACATGTCTAAGAAGGGTGCTAATTATTAGTAACTAAGTGGGAGATGATGTAGATCACTTATGAATTTTTTATTTATGTTTCTATGATTCTAAATTCACTATACCATTATAATATTTATGAATGTGTATTTGTAATGTATTGAATATTTTTAAAAGAATATGCAATATATACGTATGAAAATATTTGGTCATTATAGTTGGAATTAGATGAATAGGTTTAGTTAACCTTTGGAAACTAGGATGAGAAAACTTTAGTGAGAACCCTTATGGTAAACCTAAGTATAGGGTATCATCCTAAAGTTTTTATAAGAAAAAGATTATGTAATTTTCCCAGAAATATATAGATTTAGGTATACTATAAGTGTACTTGGTTTGGAATATACATAAATAGGGGTAATAACTCCAAAAAATATGTGTTGTACTTGAACCGAACATTACTTGGTACATGATAATGATCCTTATGGTGCACCGTGTTTGACACTCCTAGAGGATATTATTTGGTTAATATAAATTTTATTAAAAACCCATCATGAAAATTTTGAATAGACAATGACCAAGAATAATTCATATTAAACCTTCAGTGACATGTATTAAAAAGAAGGTTCCCGGATTTATACATCCTTTAAATGATTTTTCATGACTATTTTTTTCCTCTATGATTTTTATTTATCAAACTATGATTTTTTGTTTGAGTTGATAGATAGAACATAAAGGAACTATGTTAATGTTTAATACAATGGAAAATGAAATGATTTAACTCTTGAGTAAGTAAATTTTATGGGAGGAAAAATGAAAAATTTCATTGCTATGATCACACAACTTTCTCAAGATATTAATCATGTTGAACTTCCAAATTGAGAAAATGTGTAAAAAACATCCTGTTGATTCCTTCATGATGAAATTAACACCATATATTGGTGGTTCTTTTGATCTTCTAGTTACTGAGAAATGGATCAGTATCATTGAAAATATATTTTCTGTTATGTAGTTCTCACAACAAGAAAAAAAGAATTTTGTTTTTATATCATTTGTAAGGAGAAACATATCAATGGTGGAATCTCATCAATAATATGTATCAAAAAGATAAAATTTACTATAAGGAATGAGATGATTTTAAGATTATATTTTTCAATAAGTATTTCCCTCACATTTTTATGTGAAAATAGAGAATAAATTCCATGATCTAAAGAATATGAATAATGAATTTATTGGTATCTATGAGAAAAATTTTACAAGACTTGTGTGGTATGCTTCGAAAAATTATCATCTAACAAGAAAGTAATTTTGATTGGTTCTTTAGTGGATTAAAACCAAGTGTTTTCAGTTTTTTATCCATAAGGGACTTCAATATATATGAATAAATAGTTTTATATAATATCAAGGTGGAAATTAATATTGTATTTACCAATAAATCACATGGTTTGGATAATAAATTAAAGACAAAGTTCAAGGGAAACACTAAGATCCATGGAGAGAAGAATACGAGCTTTCCTTCATTCATGAAGTTGGAAAGAAATGTGGATGAAACTATCTCAAGTGGATTGGTAAATGTTTTATATATATAATGGAAGGTAATTAGGAAATATAACGGTGGAGTGATATGAAGAAGTAAAATAATGATGTGAATAGAGAGAACCCTCCACAAAATGAACCACACACACTCTAGTGTTTTAAATATAAGAAGTATGGGCACTATGATAATAAGTGCTAGAATCAAAAGGTTAATGATTATGATCGATGTTAGAAAAATCTTAATCTGAGGTACATGAGGTAATATCATGTGATAACTATTTATGAAGAGGGGTGTGATAACAACCTGGTGAAAGGTACCCATTCTTTTGTATCTCATGAATTTTTTAAGGGTATCAAGAATCCACCTACATTATTAGATGAATAATTAACAGTGAAAACCAAACATGGTATGATGATCACATCTCAATTATAGGATTCCTCACTTATTAGAGATTTTGGGAATGTTCTTCCTAAAATGATATCATTCTTACTCTGGTTGAATTTGATTTTATATTAGTAATGGATTGGAATTCTTTACATAAATCCCACATCAATTATCAATTAAGAAAAGTTTATGTTTGATATTATAAAACAAATTATGATTATATATCAGTGTGATGATAAATATTAACTTATAAAGTAAATCACATTAATTTTATGGGTTTTGATTCCGATTAAAAATGGGCATTTATCTCAGATGGTTGGAGAGAAACTCAACAGCTATGATATGCCTATTTTCTGTGGGTTTTTTGATGTCCTTCGATAAGATTTTCTAATCCTTCCACTGAATCTTGAAGTTTTTTTTCAATATAACTCATACCTAGTTCCATTATTATCTCAAAGACTCCCTATAGAATAGTCTTAATTCAGTTGTAGGAATTAATGAAGAAACTCCAAGATATTTTTCACTAGGGATTCATTCGGCCAAATGTGTCACCTTGGGGTGCACCCATTCTCATTGTGAAAAAGAAAGATGGATTGATGAAAATTTTCATTGATTATATAGATTTGAACAAGATCAAAATCAAGAAAAAGTTTTCTCAACCTTGTATTTATGACTTGTTTGACCAACTTCATGAAGCTCCATAATTTTATAAGATCAACCTTTTCTCCTGATATCATCTATTACGGGAAAAGAAGGAGGATATATCCAAGATATCATTCTATATAATGTATGGAAAATATGAGTATATAGTTTCTCTATTTGGCCTTACTAATTCTCCTTCTATCTTTATGGATTTAATGAATAGTGTCTTTTGGTATTACCTTGAACAGTTTGTGGTACTCTATATAGGTGATATTCTTATCTATTCAAAGAGAAAGGACGATCATAAAGTTCACTTGATAATTGGAGTAAAGACCCTAAGGAAGGATAATATTTATGAAGAAATTAAAAATTGTGATTTTTTTATAAAAAATGTTTCATTTTTGGTTCATATAATGTCAAGAAAGGGTATATTGGTTGATCAATCAAAGATAGAAGTTTTTTAATGTTGGCCCAGACCAAACATAGTGACTGAGATCTAAAGTTTTCTTTAATGTTCTGTATATTATCAATAGTTTGTAGATAATTTATCATGATTATCTAATCCAATAACCATATTAACTCATAAGGGATCTAAGGTACTTTGTAAAGATAAATTTGAGGAAAATTTCAAGTAACTAGAGAGAAGATTAATCCCCGCACCCGTTCTTACATTAACTTATAATGGAGAAGGGTTTGTGATATTTATTGATTGATCAAAGTATGGATTTGGATGTTTTCTTATAAAAAGTGACATGGTTATAGATTATGACTCATGAAAATTTTAGGTTTATAAGAAAACTTAAACAAATCAGGATTTTGAGTTATCTTGGGTAATTTTTTCATTAAAGATTTGGAGGAATTATGTTTATCAGTAAAAGTGCGACATATACATTGATCACAAAATTTTAAAGTATATATTTACACAGAAGGAGTTGAAAATTTTATAGAGGATATGGTTATATATAACTAAAGATTATGAATAATAAATAAATTACCACCCTATGAAAGCAGACATGGTGTCCAATGCTTTGAGTCTAAATGAACATTTCATCTTATCCATGATGAGGATCTCAAAAAATATAATAATTATAAATATTCAAAGGAAGGATCTGTAAATCCTAAATAAAGAGGAGAAATATTATCTATCTCAAATAAGTGTTCAAACGTGATGATAAAATATGTACAGAAGGATGATATGAAGCTGAAAAAGAAGGTGATAAATTTTTAAATCTTAACCTTGATCATGATGGAATGATAATGTTTAGGAATAGTGTATATGTTCTGTCCATATATTATATTAAGAATAGTTATTTATTATCTATTCATACTAGAATTACAAATATGTATAATGATATAAAATATTATTTTTAGTGGGATGCCATGAAGAGAGATATTGTAGAGCTTGTATCTTTGTTATTAGTATTCAATCATGTTAAGGATAAGAGAAAAAATTACAAGGGGATTTTACAATCATTACCCATACAAAAATGGAAATGGGAAAACATTACCTTGTATTTTTTCATTATAATCCTAAAGGGAAAAATGTTAATTGGGTTATAGTCAATTTCCTTATAGAGTCATCACACTCTAACATTATCATAGAAGAATTCTATTTGGATCATCTTTCTAGGATAAGCATTAAGTAAGTTGTAAGGTTACATAGAGTAGCACATTCCATTGTGTCTAATCATGATCTAAGGATTACCTCAGAGTTTTGGTAAATTCCTCAATAATATCTTGATACAATGTATAATTTAATCACTGTGTATCATCCTTATAAATACGACCAATATGAGAGAAAAATTCAAAACGTAAAGGATATATTTTGAGATATTTTTAATTGGATGTAAAATGTGGTTGGGATCAACACCTTCATATAGTTGATTTTTCATACAACAATAGATTTCAACAAAGTTTTCAAATGGATCATTATGAAGCACTTTATGGAAATAAGTGAAGAGTTCTAATGTACTGGAATAAAGTTTAATAAATAAATTTATTGGGACTCTAGATAGAAAAATAAATAGTAAATAATGTCAGAGCCATTTAAGAACACATAGGGGTGGAAAAAATTCAACAAAAATATTATGTTGATAGTTGTCAACGTGATCTAGAATTTGAAGCTGGTGAAAAGGTGTTTCTAATAATTTATCAATGGAAGAAGGTAATGATATTTGGAAATAATGAAAAAATAATCCTTATTTATATTGTTCCCTTTTAAATTATTGATTGTATTTGGATAGTTTCCAATTTAACGGAGATTCCACCAAACATCTCTTATGTCCATGATGTGTTCCATGTATCTCTTAAAAAGAAATACATACCTGAACCTTCACATGTACTGAAATTAGAGTTTATACCACTGACATAAGATATTTTTTTATAGAAACAACCATTAGACATTCTGGATTGTATAAATAATGTTTTATGAAACAAGACCATTCACCTGGTTGAATTTTTTTAGTGAAACCACCAGTTTGAGGAAGTTATGAGGGAACTTGAGGATGTAATGAAGTAGAAGTATCCTAAGTTGTTTATAATAAAGTGATGTAATTTCTAGGTTGAAATTAATTTTAACAGGGGTAGAATGTAACACCCTGATATTTTATGAAATATTTTTTTCAAATAATTTTTTTCTTCGATAACTTATGCTACACACCACAGTGATTCTAACTAACCAAAATATTATATTTATATTACTAGTTAATATAGTTGTTATTAAATTTACATTAAACTTTTTTGTATGAATAAGAATATTTTGTTTTGAAATTTTAACAATATTGGTTTTATATGTAGGAAACATATTGGTAAAAGGCATTTATTTTTTGTTAATGCCTTTATATGTTTCGAAAATTATATTTTCTCAAAAAAATGATTTTATTGCATTTTGTGATAAAATAATAAAAGTAATTTTTGAAAATTTTAAAAAACATTATTTGGAAAAATGAACTTTATTTTTTGAATCAACATTTCAAAGTTATCTTATGGTGATTTTTTTGGTTTTTTTCTATAAAGATTAATTTTTTGATAAATAGTGAAAATATAGGTTTTTAATTCAAAATGCTTTTACTTTTAAATAATTTATAATGTTAATTTTTGTTTTAAAATTGTTTTAAAAATAAAATTAGTTCAATTATATTATAATTAAACCTTTATTGTTCATTATAATCAATTTCATATTTATTTTTGATATAAAAACTTTTTAATCTTTTTAAACATTCAATTTGGGAAACCGAATTTTCATCGCATTTGTAGGTTTAATTTTAAATTAAATTATTTCATTTTGATGAATTGAATTTGAAAAAATGGATTTTATAAAATCAATGTTTATAATTGAAATCATATAATTACCTAAACTAAATTTTTGACCATAATGAATAATGAAAATAATAAAAATTAATTACCACAGTTATAGTTAGAATGAGTTTAATAAGGGGGTTAAACTAAAAATAAGGGGGTAAAATAACCTATAAATATGTACAACACCCATTAAATAGAAATATTTATACCTTATAATCTCTAACTTTCTATAATGACCCATTTTGAATCCTTTTAGAATGTAAAAAAATGTGGGTAAAATTTATTCTTTTCCAAAATTACATGTGTATCCTCTACCCCACTTATAAAAGGACACCCCCTCTTCTCTCCTCTTCAAACTTCCAAAACCCATTATTTCATCCAATACCTACGCAAATTACTTCCTTACTTCCCTAAACTCATCATATAATCTTTTTTTGATCATAAATCTATCCTAGAAAGGATTTTAATGCAAACTTAAAGAAAGGTTATGCTCGGATCGCTAGTAAGGATGTTGGTTATGGGAGTTAGGGTGATATAGTAATGGTGAAACAACCATAGGTGCTACCTACTAATTAAAAGGTCAATGAAATTCTTGTTAGGTAGAAACAAGACTTGTAGGTGATGATCCCTTTAGGGGAAGTTGTTAACTAGGGATCTGTTTCCACTTTTAGTGTTAACCCTAGAGGAAAAGATTCAAATAGAGGTCCTCTAGATGGTAATGCAGTTATATGGGGTGTGCATGGGTACCATCCACTTCTTAAGGGTTCCCAAGACGGTAGTGGGCATAAACCTTCAATGGAGTCTCATATGGTGGTTGAAGAAGGGATCCCAAATCCCTTGGGTGCTTCATATACTGAGGTGGTGAGCCCATGGAGTGGAATAATTGTTAGAGGTTAGGCTGGGGGTTCTAAAGAACCATGGTATGGTAATTATATAGGGTTTAGGATAAGTCCTCAAAGTGTAGTTGTAGACATTGAGCTGGGAAATAAATTTGAAGAATTTATTAATGAGGATCTGGTTTATGAGTCCTATGATGATCCAATTAGGCCATCCATGGATGAGAAGAATATCCTCGAGAAGGAATCTAGTGATGACTATTCTGCATATTGAATATAGGATGCAATTGATGGTAGTGTCCTCCCATGTCTAAGGAGAAGTAGGAGATAGAAATACATCCAAAAAGAGAGAAAGGATTAATTATATTTTCCACTTCTAATAGAGACACGATCTGAAATAAAGTTAAAAGAGAAGATAATGGGAAGAGGAACCCACTCCCCCTCTAAGGCTATTTTTCAGTAGTAAAATAAAGGTGAGGTTCTTGATCAACCATTGGAATTGCTTATGAGATCGTAAAAAGAAGTTAATGAACATGTTTTGTCACTTAATTATTCTGAAGAAGAAGCCACCAAAACGATGAAGAGGTCATTGAGGGTGACTCTCAATGAGGAGAAATATTCCCGGATCAACAAGAAGAACCTGATTCTTGTTGGGGGATACAACAATGAGAATATCATCCTTGAGGAGTACTTCTAATCTTGGGACAAGTTGGCATTTCAGTTCTAATATCGCATATTGTATGAACCAAACACCCAAGTAAACTCTCTATCTAGAAAGTTATTTATGGAGATTAAATCTGTTATGATTAAATTTTATTTTAATGGATCTGTGATTTTTTATTGTTGTTGAACTTTTAGTTCTCACATTTTCCTTAAAAGTGTTTGAATAATAAAAATTTAATTTTCAGTCCAATAGGTAATGTCCTTAATTGATCAATTTTTTATTTTTCCTTATAAATCCTTAAAATATTATTAAACCATTATTATATAAAAACCAAATAATCTTCTATATTCATATATGTTTTTATTAAAAGTTCATGACCTAAAACCATCTCCTCCTCCCTCAAATAGGAAATAAAATTGTTTATCGTGTGTACGACGAACTACCGCTTTACCAACTGACATAATTCAACTTCCATCACCACCTCTTATGGAAGGATATAATGATATATATAATTATTACATATTATATTTATGAAATAAATATACTTATGTATTTATAATTCCATATATACTTTCTTGTTTTTCATTCTATGGGAATACATAATGTTACTTGTGTGTATGAAAAACTACTACCTCATGAAGTGAAGAGATTCATTTTTACTTATGCTTTACATGGAAGGTAAAAAGGATTGGTTTAATGTTCATATATTATATTAATAACATATTAATCATTTTTTAAAATCAATATATCAAATACTTTTACGTTTAAAAGGTTTTAATAACAAGTGAGAGAGGGAGGGGTGAATCAGTTGTTCACTTTATATAAGTTTCAATACTTTTAGAAACTTAATACCTACATCATGTTATAGTTAATTTCTAAATAATAATTTAGTAAATAATATTTCATGAAAATTAAATTAATAATGTAAAACACCTGATATTTACAAAGTTTGACCTCAGTCTGAGAACCTATATCCTTTCCATAGCCACTCTAATTGGTCTATAGAAATTCACTATTATCAAGCAGTGAATAAAACTTGTCCCAAGTCTCATTAGAAACCTTGTATCTCCCGATAGGAAATATTATGTTGACCCCCATTATTTTATAAAGTTTTATTAAAAAAAATTTGAGCCAAAAAAATTTATGAACATGAAAAACATGTGCTCCACAAGACACTATATGAAACCTCAGTCTAATGAATCTTGGTCTGATTGGATCACTTTGATGAACTCAGTATGATAGACTCAGTACGATGAAACTATTACCAATATGAACTTCTTAAAATATTCTAAATTTTTTAGTCTGATGTTCCTTAGTCCGATAAACAAAATTTTCAGTAGTCAAATCTTCTTACAAGATCTCTGTCCAGGAAGAACTCTGGCTCAAAGTCTGCAAGGATCTTCCTTTTGTGCATGTGAAAAGGTTTCAATGTATGAATGTATTATGAATCTAGTTATAGGAATATCAAAAAGGTAAAGGTGTAAAATATTAACACTTTTCTATAATAATAAAATTCAAAACCTCTAAAATTCCCTGATATTTGAACTTCATGTTTGACCAATAAAACTTTTCTAGAACCTTCTTGAATATTTTTAAGTCTTCTTAGTAATCATCCCTCACAAACTTCTTAAATTTTATTCCATAAAATGGGACTTACTCATATCATTACATTGGAACTTCCTTAGTTCATTATGTTGGAACTTCCTTAGCTCATTCTGAATTGACTTTACACGTTAGAGTTAGTTTGATTTGACTTTCAAATAGAAACTAATAATGATGTATCAATTTCTACAACTCCTTCCATTTTCTCATCATGATTAACATCTCATTACGATAGAATTATTCATATAGTTTCTTAGACTTAATAGTTTTCTTAAACCATAACATATGATGAAATATCTATTTGAAACATTCATCTGATGGATAAACTTTTGTTCTTGGTCTGGTGGATCAGTATCAAAGCTTGTCTAACTACAAAATTAAACTCACCATTTTTAATTTTCTCTATCTATTAGACTTAAATCAATAGATCTGTTTACTATGATATTTTCAATCCGCTGATGACTTCAATCAGATAATCTTGAAAATTTATTATCTTTAATTTTTCATACTTCTGGAAAATTTTGTGTTCGTTACTACTCGATCTGATGAACTGTTTGTGGGTTTTTGGAATCGATGATAACTTTACAAATACTTTAAAAGGTATCTATTCATAAAAATATTATATCATGAAACATTATCATGATTTATAATATTTCTAAGATCATAAAATCATTATCTGGTTTATGGTTAGAAAGTTTAAATACTTTCTAACTCCTGAAATCCTTGTCTTTATTCAAATTATTCAGCAACATTTTGACATTCCTTCACTCCATATAATGAATTTATATCAAACAATGAGTCTGATGAATCTTCAAATTCATGCTAATAGATATGAGAATAATGATGTGTTCAATCAAAAATTTCATCTTTCTGAAAACTTCTACATCTGGTGCTACTTATTATGATACACTTCATATGGAAAATAGATTTCTCAAAAATAATTCATTTCTCCACCTTTGTTTTTAGATTATAATAGTTAGAAAATTTCACATGTTTTTTCCAAAAAATATTCTAAAAAATATTAGATCTCAAAAAAATACAATACTTTTATAAAACTAAACATCACAAATTTTCTTCAATATTCCCCTTTGGATTTGCTGAAAAAACTCATTAACAACTTTTTTTAACTCTCAAAATTTTTTCATAAATCAAATTTTGTAAACAACTCAAGTTTTTTGACTTTAACCAAAACAAATAATTTCTCAAAAGAGAGTTTTTTGAAACCACACTACTAGATAAGATAATGTTTTTGATGTAATTATATCCCTTGACGACAAGAAATTTTTTTATCCATGTTAAGATAAAATACACCTAACTTTTATCTTTTTCCTATAACTTTTATTTCTCACTCCCATATTTTATGATAACCACAACTCTTTATTCTGTTATGTAAGAAAATTAATTCAATTTCTATCAAAGTATAATGTTTTACATATCGCCCCTTTGTCAAAAAAATACAAATCATAGTGGGGATCTTCCTTATGAATTTTAAGAAGTCATTGGAGGATGATGAACATGAAGTTTCAACCTCAATTGAAAACACCTTTCTTTTGAAATTTATTTTATGAAGATGTAAAAACTTTGATACTTCATTGAGATATATTCTATAAAACATCTCCAAAAACAAATTTATCTTTTATAAAGTTAACCTTTATATCAATTTTTTTGATATTTATTGTTGGATAGGATTTTTAGAAAGATAAATTGTACTCTAATTATCAGAAAGTATCTTCAATGGTTTAGAAACTTGTACATTCAAATATTCCAGCTAGAATTTCATCCAAAAAAAAACAAGTATAATCCTGATCTGTTTAAATAAATTTTGATTTCACTGTGTTCAATGATAATGAACTCTCTTTCTTACTATTCCAACTCACACAACATCCACCCAAGAAAAAAGTTCCTCTAGAGGTTAATTTTCTGCCACTGTAATCTCTATCCCAATCAGTATCAGTATTACCATGAAAGTTCATTTCAAAACATATTTTGTATAAAATGCCATTTGATTTTATTAATTTTACATATCCCAGAATCCTTTTTACTTCCAACATATGGGATTCCTTAGGATTACTTTGATATCTAGCACACAAAGTTGCAGTATAAACAATATCATGTCTTGAGGTGGTGAGATAAGAAAACTTCCTATTATCTTTTGAAAATATTTCTAATTCAAACATTTCCCACATTCAAATTTACTCATCTTCACCCCATCTAAAATTGGAGAATCAAATTATTTGTATTTTCCATCACACACTTCTTTAACAATTCCCCGGAATACTTATCTTGAGATAATAAAATTTACATTCGCTTTTGTTTAACTTATAAGATAAGGAAGAATGTTAATTATACCAATATTGAAATTTCAACATTCTAATTCATTTCCTCTGTAGTGTCTTTACAAAAATTTTCATCATCCCCATAAAAATTATATCATCCACATACATGATCACAATTTAGGTGTTGGAGTAAAATTCATTCACATATAATTTACTATAAACTTTTCCGTTAGAAAAACTAAACATTCTCAAACAACTATCATGTTTTGAATACCAAACATGTGGGGATTGTTTCAACCCATAAAAGGATTTATTCAATCCACAAACCTTGTTTTCATACTTATCAATTAAAAACCCCCAAGGTTTCTTAATGTAAACTTCTTCTTCAATCTCATTATTTAGAAAGGTTAAATTTACATCCATCTGATATACTTTGAAATTCCAATGTGAATCCAGTGATATAAATATTCTAATAGTTTATAACATTTCAATAAGGGAATAGGGTTCATCAAAATCTACACCTACCACTTGTGTATATCCATTACAAACAAGACATGATTTTTTTCTTGAAACTTACCATGTTTATTAAAATTGTTCATGTAAACTCATTTTGTTCAGATAACAGTTTTACATTTCACACATGGTACAAGTTCCTATGTTTCATTTTTCTAAATTTTATCCAAACATTAATTCATAGAATATACCCATTATTTATTTTTAATAGCTTCTGAAATTGATTCTAGTTCAACTTTTGAAATAAGTGAAGTCTGATTTTATAATACCATCATTCTTATGGTCTGAATTGGATCCTTCTGATTCACCAAAATATTTTTAGTCTCAATATGTTTTTTAAGGTATGAAATTTTAAAGTTCCTCTTCCATCCTCACTTTCCTAATCACACAATTCTTCTGAATCTTGATCATTTTTTTTGTATCACTTTCACTTTCACTGGAAACCTTAAGTTTATCTTCCTCAACATTCTCTATTAATTTATATAATGAGTTCATATATTCAAAAACATTCACATCATATGAGTCAAACAATTTTTCTAAACATTTGTTCCAACACTCTTAACTTCTTACATTTGGTGAATAACCCATAAAAGATTCATCCTAAGATTTCTCATCAAATTTTCCAAGATCGTTATTTTGGATTTTATGTAATCATATCCTTCCAAAAACATTGAAGTAATTCAATAAAGGTTTCTTATAACACATTTTATAATAATTCATGTTAGATTTTGGTCTCAAAAAACATCTGTTCTGAACATGTACAATAGTACTAACATCTTATCTCCAATAAATCATTGAATGTTTGTTTTTTTCTAACATGCTACTTCCCATATCCACCAAACCAATATTATTATTTTCTACTACTCCATTTTTTGGGGAATATAGATAACTATACTATTGTTTTATACTATTCTTTCAAAGGTATGTTTCAAAATTATGGCATGTAAAATATATTCAATTATTTATTCTCAATTTCTTTATATAAACCCCCATTTTCATTCTCAAATTATCTTTTAAAGGCTCTAAACATTTTTACAGCCTCTCACTTGTGTTTTATAAACATGATTTTGGTCATCCAAGTGAAATCATAAATAAAAGTGAAGAATTACAAATACCCTTTTGTTGATTAATGTCTCATTAGTCCACATATATAAAAATGAACAAGTTCAAGAGGTCTAATAGACTGAATCTCAATTCTCTTATGAATTTTATTTGTTATCTTTCTTTTTTGAAAGGTTATAAAAATATCTTATTCTATTATTTTCAGTTCTAGAAAATTTCAAACAACATCAACCATATAAGGTTTTTTCATGTTTTTCTTCCAAAGGTTCCTAAGTACTTGGTGCCACAATTTGTTTTCATATTCATAAATCAAGTAACATGAGTTGTTAGATTCTTCTATTTGGTAGATATTTCTACTGGTTCTTTGTATATTGGTAATTAATTTTCAATATTTCTCACTTTTTATGATATATGAATATTTTTTGAAAATCACTTATTTCCGATCATCAAAAAGTTGACTTACACTAAGTAAGTAATGTTCTAGTCCATCAACAAATAAAAAATCCTTAGATTCTAACTTTTATGCTTAAATCTCAGCCATTATGATTCTGCTAATTTTTTAAAAAATATCATGAACAAAGTTAAAAGAATCTCCATCATAATTTTAAAAAAAAAATTAAGATTTTTGAGTCACCTTTCATGTGTTAAGAACAACCACTATCAAGTATCCAAGGTTTGTTGATATTACTTTCTTTCAAGGAAGTCTAAAAGACTCTTTCGTCAACTTTTTTCTTTCCTACCTCCTTTTCTATTCTCACATAAAAGACTTATCCAGGAAGAGTAGTCAAATTGTAACACCCCGTGATTTTTTGAATTATTATTTTTTGAATTAATTTATCATTTTTAATATTTAGAATTTCAAGGAACACTAAAGATAGAAGATTTTATATTAAATCAAAATATTTTGATTTCATTATATGAAACACCAAGTTAATCTTGAACTATACACAACAAAAAAAATTTCTTCATCTACACGAATCACCGATGTTAGCTTTAATTATACGCAATGATGAATTTCCTCGATGACTTGAGTAATACGGAAGACCGAGGTTTACCGAACAATAATATATTACTAAAATATAATTATTTTATATAATAATATAAAAAATTAATTATCAATTATAGGTTATGAATATTATTAACTAATTTATGAAAATATATGGTTGACACAATATAATATGAATTCATAGGTTACCAATTAATTATAAATGAATATGAAAACTGATTAAATATAAAAGTAAATATTATTTTGGTAACAATGATTTTTTATCCTCATAAATTAAATTTTAATTTAAGTCTTAAAATTAACAACGTTAAACAATCCTTTCACCCATAACATTGTCTTACCATACGTTACACACAATACTGAGTTTCTACAAAACACCATTTTATTGTTATAATTATTTAAACGAGTTAGTTATAAACTAGTTGTTAAAACGTAGTAATATGAGTATTAATAACTAATTTTACAAAATTTTATAATGTATTTATATAAATAAAACATATTTATAATGAAATATATTATTTGTAAGAACCCAGGTTTTGAGCCTGTAAGACTTTGAATTTCTATTGATGTTATTCCAGAGCAGGGCGTTCTGACGGCGTGCGATTCTGAGCCCCGGTGTGGTCGAAATTAAATTTGGCATGCGTTCACACTAGGTGGGCTAAATGAATAGAATAACTCATGAACGGTAGCTCGGACGGGAAAACTGAGGGCACTGTTGAGTCCAGAACATGCTGTTTACCCTAGGAGGGGTATAATTTTCGTGGGCACGGGCCAACTGTGAAAAACGCCCCCAGGGGCATTTTCATAATTTGGCAGTCTCAGGCATCGGATTTTATAACCTTTGAATGGAGGCTCGGATTAAATTTGTAGGCTGATATTGCGCTCAATCTATGGAGTTTACCCTAAGGGAGGCTTAATCCCGGCCCCAACGAAAGTTCGGGTACGGGCCGACGAGCGGGTGGTTAAGTGTGTTTTTCGATTTAAACACACCACCCACCCTCTTCACCCCTCCTTGGATGTTCTTCCATGGCACAAGGGCTCTCAACGGGAATCCCACCTCTCCTCCACCACTCCGGAAAGGCGCGGCAGCTCCAGCATCCAAATCGTGAAGCGTTGGGCAAAGCCCCTCGAGGTAGGCTCGTGTTTTTTCTTTTTCATTCTCGCAATCTTCTTCAATTTAGTTTAGTCGCATCTAATTGTTGTCTGATCGTCGAGTGAAGCCCCCAATTTCGTAGGGCTCAATTTTATCTTCACAATGATCATTTCGGATCAATTTTTTGGAGTCCCGGGGTGGCCCCGAGAAATTTTCTGGCCAAATACCCCTTTTTACGGTGGAACCAGGGTGGTCCGGCGACCTTGGGCGGTGGCGCGGCGTGGGTTCCAGCGATGGCGGCGAGCTCCGACAGGATGGCGCCAGGCGGCGGGCTCTAGCTCTAGGTGGTAGCGCGGCTCGTAGGCAGTGCGCTCTGGCTCTAGGCGGCGGCGCGGATTGCAGGAGGTGGCGCGGTGCTTCGAACGGATGGTAGGGGTCGTCCGGGTAGACCGGGGTCGTGGCGCGACCCCTCGGTGGGGAACTAAGACCCGCTGGAAGCGGGTCTCCGAGTAGACCGAAGACCGGCCACGAGGGCCGGTCTGCTGAGGCGTGGACCGTGGGTCCATAGCCGGCCCGCACAGCCGAATTGCGAGCCGATGGTGTGAACTGGGCCGGTGCTACGAACCGAACCGGCCAGTGAGGGACGGCCCAAACCGGGCGGACCGAGCAGACCGGGTCAGTCCAGCCCAAGGGGCTTGTCCCCTCCGGCTTCGGACACCCTTAACTTTTGCTACGGGAGTCTGTTTTACATGCCTTCTATGGAAGCGTCATCCTCAGCTTGAGGAGTAACTTTTGAGTTGGTTTCGGGGATTTTTAATTCCCGGGATGGGAGATCGGTGGCGTGTCACGCGCGTTAAGTGCTACGTCAGGATTCTTGTTTTGGTTGGCATGGACACATCCGATGTCTGATTTGAGCATCGTTAGCGGTGATGTGACCCTGGCGTCAAGGCGGAGATTTTTAGTATGGTTTCGGGCGTTGAAGTGGGAGTTGAGACGTGGGCCCTACGGGCCGCCTTTGAGATGCGGGCAGTATTTTTGCGCTTTTTTCACCAGACGTCCGTTCGGGGCGTATGAGTAGTCGTTTCTGCATGTTTTTTCCAAACGGGTTGCACCGTTGCATTTAACACAGAAAAACATGCGAACCAATGCACGGTGGCGTTGTTAGTGACACCTGGTGATGTTAGTAGTTGTACAAAGCTATCAGGATGATTCAGGGTCTACCCTCCAACAGGGCTGGGCAGTGGGTCACCCGAAGACACCTTAGGGTCTACCCTCTAGCAGGGCTGGGCAGTGGGTCTCCCGCCGACGTGTTCCGGGTCTACCCTCCAGCAGGGCTGGGAAGTGGGACACTCGTCGTCTCGTTCCAGGTCTACCCTCCAGTAGGGCTGGGCAGTGGGTCGCCTGTCGACGTGTTCCAGGTTTACCCTCTAGGAGGGCTGGGCAGTGGGTCGCCTGTCGACGTGTTACAGGTTAACCCTCTTGCAGGGCTAGGCAGTGGGTCACCCGTCAATTTATTCCAGGTCTACCCTCCAGCAGGGCTGGGCAGTGGGTCACCTAATGATGTATTAGGGTTTACCCTCCAGCGGGGCTGGGTAGTGGGTCACCCGTTGAGGTTTCAGACTCAACCCTTCTTATGAGGCTAGTCGGTTACTTTTTCCTCTGTGAATACCAGAGCGGGACCTTGATGGTGCGAATCAGTGGTGTGGCAGTTTTAACATTACCTAAGAACCCACAAGGAAGAGGGGTAGCATTCCCACTAAGACGCGACCTAAAACCATGCGGGCGAGTCAGTGCCGCCCAAAGCGGATAGTATTGAATTGCGGTGATTAAGCCCCTTTGACTTGGGTTTCCTAGGTGGACGAGACGAGAAGCTGGGCTGTGAGGATGGATTTACTTGGAGTTGATGGAGACTTATCCTGGGCTGAGCTTGGAGATGGAGATCCCCTTACACACTCGTTTCGGTTTCTTGTTGAGCATATATATATATATATATAATTGGACCCTACTTTCATTCCCACTCCCTAGGGTCTGTGCCTACTTATTTTTGTTAGGTGGAGGTGCACTCTCCTTACTAAACTTTTCTACTATTCTTGTTAGTCTACTACTCACCTCTTTAGTGCCTACTTGTTTCTCCCTTGAGATTTTGGGGCATCCTACTGAGTATCTTTATACTCACCCCTATTTGGGCTTTTCCCACACTTGGTGCGCCCTTGCAGACGGACATGTCGATCGTGACTACGGTAGAGCGTAGGGGTCACATCAGTTGGAGCAGCGTACCGCGGTCGTGCTAGAGTATTAAGGTTGGAGTCTAACCAGTTGTCTTCTTTTGTTCACCTGTTGCTGGGTTGTGGCATCTTTGTGGTTGGGCGCGTGTTTTCCCTTTTTTACTTTTCCGTTTACTTGTCAGTACTTCCAGCACTTTACTTTCTCTTTTTAGTTGTTGATGCATGACTGTGGTTGGGGTATAGCTGCATGTCTTTTGGTTTCCTTTTTTACTCTGTACTACCGTGTCTTGTGGGTTGTGTGTGCATGAGTATAGGTACTTAGGCGAAGGCCTCCCTGAGATTGTTACGCCTTCGGCACTGGTCTCCAGCCTCTAGCCTACAGAGGTAGGCTTGAGGTAGTTGCGGCTCGGGACCGGTTGGGTCGGGCCGTGA
The DNA here is from genome assembly GCA_963277665.1 of Viscum album. Classification (NCBI taxonomy): domain Eukaryota; kingdom Viridiplantae; phylum Streptophyta; class Magnoliopsida; order Santalales; family Viscaceae; genus Viscum; species Viscum album. The sequence continues at coordinate 403,088,128 of OY728126.1, forward strand.
CAAAGTTGTATCAGAGGCGGTTCGTTCCTTGGGGCATTGTTTGGACATCCCTAAAAAGGAATTGGTTGGGTTTTAGGGCAATGATGTTGACATGTCTCGAGAGCGGCTCTCAGGCCAGGGAGTCCAGTAATGGTATGGGCGGCCGACGTATCCATTCACCAGGACCCTGATAACCTGCTTGTCGACTCGGCATGCTGAGACTTATTGCAGGGAATTTTGAAACATGCATCCCGTAGGAATGAGTCTTTGACTATTTTTGTTTGACTCAACTCCCCTTTGTTATTACTGTTATGTATATATATGCTCATCTGATCGTGGTATCCCTTTATAATTTTCAGGATACCCCCAAAATGGTAGCTAGCCAGGTTACCCTATCCAGCTTGTGACGATGATCTGGCGAGTGACGAGGAATCAGTTCAGGGACCCTCACATGATCCCCTTTCGCCCAGTGCTTTAGTAGTAGCCCCTGTACTTGAAGATCGGCAGTTAGTACTGGTATCTCATGCCGAGGTTGCGCACAGACTGAGCGCGCTTCGAGACTTCCAGCGTCAGAGGCCGCCCAGGTTCCGTGGGGACCCGGATCCCCAGGTGGCGAAGGATTGGCTTGAGTCATTGGCATGACTCTTCAGGCTGGTACAGACCCCAACAGACCAGATGGTGGCCCTAGCTGCCAGTCTTTTCCTTAGGATAGCTGGGCGATGGTGGGATCTGGTGATGTAGACCCATGACGAGTCATCCCTCACATGGGATGGCTTACAACAGCTTTTTCAGGAGGATTAATCCCCCTCATGTTTGCACTTCGTTTGGATCCAGGAGCTTCTGGAGCTGAAGCATAGAGGGATGTCTGTGTCCCAGTACTCATCTTGTTTCACAGATCTTACGTGCTACTCGCAGGACATGATCTGCGACAGCTACTTCCCAGCGCAGAAGTTTGAGTAGGGTCTTCGTAGGGAGATCTGAGCTAGCGTGGTACCCTTGTGCATCACCACTTACGCCGGGGTGTTGGAGAGGGCACTTGTGACCGATAGCTTCCTGGACGAGGGGCACCAGATATTAGGACCTATCAGTGGTCGTTTTAGAGTGGAGTCTTCAGCAGGCAAATGACAGAGGGCTGGGCCTCAGCCGAGGAGGCCCTTCCGTGAGCAAACCCAGGGCCAGGGTCGTACACTGCAGTGGTTCCATAGGGTGTCGGGGTAGACAGGAGAGAGCCTATGCTATTCTTGTGATGGACTGGTTCACTTAGCATGGGATTGCATGACCAGACGTACAGATCAGCCGTGGCAGGCAGTGGGTGCACTACAGAGGTAGAGGCAGCGCCATGATCGGGGGTCACCTAGGCGAGGACCCAGCGGTCCTCAGGGAGGCGACGCAGGCATAGCGGCAGGACCAGGAGGTGGGGGACGACATTTCGAGATCCCCCCACTGCCACCACTGGGCATCCCACGCCAGGCTCAGGGAGCTGGTGGTAGGGGCTGCGGGCTGCTTCAGGCCATGGGTGTTCGAGATCCTCCAGCGCATGAGATGGTCCGAGGTACGCTTTGTGTTTACTACACACTTTCTTCGGTACTAGTAGACATGGGCGCCAACCATTCTTTTATATCTCTGCTGTTGGTATGGGAGTCGGGGCTTCCAGTAGAGGCGCTGACACCTGCACTTAGCCTTGAGGTTCCTACGGGAAGTCCCTCGTTGGTGAATTTTACGTGCAAACAGTGCGAACTGCCGTTTGGGGGAGGGAGTTTCACGTGGGACCTTCTCTTCATCATGATGGAACCTTACGACATCATCCTGGGCATGGATTGGCTTTCTATGGTTCACGATCAGATCGACTTTCGTCACAGACGAGTCAGAGGCGAGTTTTCTGATGGGACGAGGTTCACCATCCTTGGTGAACGAGACCCCGTGGCAGAGAAGATGGGTACTCTGAGCAGGAGACCCTGACCTTTTTCGCACCAGCTGGCGAGCATGGCTCTCGGAGCAGCGGATGCTACAGGCACCCGGATCCCTACCGTGGTAGAGGACTACATGGATGTCTTTCCTGAGGATGTTATGGGACTACCTCTAAGGCGAGAGATGGAGTTCTCCATTAACTTTCAGCCGGGGACTGCTCCAATATCTTGTGCAGCATATCGGATGGCACCCACATAGCTTCGAGATCTATGAATTCAGTTGGATGACCTTCGTGAGAAGGGATTCATTAGGCCCAGTGTGTCCCCCTGGGCAGCTCCGGTTCTGTTTGTGAAAAAGGCATATGGGAGTCTGTGGATTTGTGTGGATTATCGTCGCCTGAATCAGGCTATGATAAATAAAAACTACCCTTTGCCGAGGATCGACTACCTCTTTGACCAGTTTCGAGGTGAGAAGTGGTTCTCGAAGATCGATCTTCAATCTGTCTACCACCAGTTGCGGGTTCGTGAGCCTGATATCCCGAAGCTGGCCTTCCTTTGTCGATATGGGCACTAAGAGTTTTTGGTGATGCCCTTTGGTGTGACAAATGCCCCTACCGTCTTCATGGCTTTGATGAACCAGATTTTCCAATCGTACATGGACCAGTTTGTGGTTGTCTTTATTGACGACATACTCATTTATTTGGAGACAAAGGAAGAGAACATGGAGCATTTGAGGATGGTCCTAGACTTACTTTGAGAGCACCAGCTATATGGGAAGCTCTCGAAGTTCTAGTTCTGGATTCACGAGCTTCACTTTTTGGGGCACGTCATTACGGAACATGGTTTGGTTGTGGATCCCGCAAAGATAGAAGCAGTGCTTGCTTGGGAGCCACCCAAGAATGCGTCTGAGGTGCAGAGTTTCCTTGGGTTGGCAGGGTACTATAGGAGGTTTGTGGAGGACTTCTCCAGGATTACTTCCCCTTTGACCGCATTGACACGAAAGGGGCAACCACTTACCTGGACTGATCAATTCCAGAAGGAATTTGAGGAGTTGAGGCAGAGGCTGACTAGTGCACCGGTGTTGAGGCTGCCAGAGGAGGGCGTTGAGTCCGTTGTATATTGCGACGCTTCAAGAGCTGGGCTCGAGTGCGTGCCGATGCAGTAGCATGAAGTGATTGCATATGGGTCGAGGCAGTTGAGGTCCCATGAGCAGAATTATGTGACTCACGATTTGGAGCTGGCAATGGTAGTCTTCGCCTTGAGGCTATGGAGACACTACCTTTTGGGTGAGCGTTTTATGGTCTACTCAGATCACCAGAGCCTCAAGTATATCTTTACTCAGAGGGATTTGAACTTGAGGCAGAGGCACTGGCTAGAGTTTCTGCAGGACTATGATTTCGAGATATTCTACACTCTAGGAAAGGGCAATGTAGTAGCAGATTCCCTTAGTAGGAAGTCCCAGACTCATCTAGTGTAGGAAGCTTCAGAGCAGTTGGCTTCCCTTCGTCTGACCTTGGTGGAGAAGGAGGGTACAACTTTTCTATAGTCGATGGTGCTTACTCCTTCACTCCTTGAGCGTGTGAGAGAGTCGCAGCTGAGAGATATCGATAGCGAGGTACTACGTGATTAGATATCCACGAGCGATGCACCCGATGGGTATTCTGAAGGAGGGAATCATGAGATCCTGTTTCAGGGGAGAGCTATAGTACCAGTGGAGATGCGGGAGGAGGTGATGCAACAGTTCCCTACTTCTCCCTTGGTCGTACATCCCGGTGTGGGGAAGATGTACAGAGACCTTCGATGTCAGTTTTGGTGGTCTGACATGAAGCGGAGCGTAGCCAAGTTTGTCTCTCAGTGTCTTACCTGTACCAGGTTCCGGTAGGGTTGTTACAGCCCCTTGATATCCCAAAGTGGAAGTGGGATGGCGTATCTATGGATTTCATCACAGGGCTTTCACGCACAGCGAAGGGCCACGACTCCATTTGGGTGATAGTGGACCAACTCACGAAGTCGGCGCACTTACTTGCTATCAGGGAGCAGAGCTCGGTGGAGATTCTGGGAGAGTTATATGTCCGGGAGATCATCCGTCTTCATGGAGTACCCTCGACGATCGTCTCTGACCGTGATGCGCGGTTTACGTCATGGTTATGGAGAGGCCTGCAGGAGGCATTCGGGACTCAGTTATGGATGATTACAGCTTTTCACCCCCAGACTGACGGGCAGACCGAGCACACTATCCAGGTGTTGGAGGATATGCTCAGGGTGTGCGTGTTAGACTTTGGCCAGAGTTGGGAGGATCACCTGCCCTTGGTAGAGTTTGCATATAACAATATTTACCACTCTACTATTGGCATGGAACCTTTTGAGGCCCTCTACGGAAGACCATACAGGTCACCCTTGTACTGGACGGAGGTCGGTGAGACCTCCCTCATGGGCCCAGAGTTGGTGTAGGCGACGATGGAGAAGGTGCAGGTCATTCGTGAGCGGATGAGGACGGCTTAGAGCAGACAGAAGTCCTATGAAGATCGACGTCACAGGCCCTTGGAGTTTGAGCAGGGAGACCATGTCTTTTTTAGAGTCTCCCCATGGCGTAAAACGCGGAGGTTTAGTCGAGGGGGGGCAAGCTATCCCCGAGGTTCATTGGTCCCATTGAGATAATGCGCCGGGTTGGTGAGTTCTCCTACCGTCTCGATATACCTCCGCAGCTGGAGAGAGTGCATGACGTCTTCCATGAGTTGTAGCTGAGGAAATACGTGCACGACCCCACACATGTCATCGACTGGGGAGAGTTGGACATTGAGGACGGAGCCACGTTTGCGGAGCACCCAGTGCCGATTGAGGACCGACAGGAGTGGACTCTACCCGGATGATACATTCCTCTAGTTCATGTGTTGTGGCAGCACGGGAGGCTACAGGAGAGCACCTGGGAGCGGGAGAGCCAAATGTGGGCTCAGTACCCCGAGCTGTTTTTATAGTTTTGTTTTTCGGGGATGAAAAACGTGAAGGAGGGAATGATGTAAGAACCCCGATTTTGAGCCTGTAAGACTTTGAATTTCTCTTGATGTTATTCCAAAGCAGGGAATTATGACGGCGTGCGATTCTGAGCCCCGGTGTGGCCGGAATTAATTTTGGCGCGCGTTCACACTGGGCGGGCTAAATAAATAGAATAACTCCTGAACGGTAGCTCAGACAGGAAAACTGAGGGCACCGTTGAGTCCATAACGTGCTATTTACCGTAGGAGGGGTATAATTTTCGCAGGCGCGGGCCAACTGTGAAAAACATCCCCAGGGGCATTTTCGTAATTTGGCAGTCTCGGGCGTCGAATTTTATAACTTTTGAACGGAGGCTCGGATTAAAATTTCAAGGCTGCTATTGCACTTAGGGCATGGCGTTTACCCTATGGGAGGCTTAATCCTGACCTAGATGAAAGTTCAGGTATGGGCTGACCAGCGGGTGGTTAAGTGTGTTTTTCTATTTAAACACACCACCCACCCTCTTCACCCCTCCTTGGACGTTCTTTCCTGGCGCAAGGGATCTCAATGGGAATCCCACCTCTCCTTCATCACTTTGGAAAGGCGCGGTGGCTCTGTCATCCAAATCGTGAAGCGTCGGGCAAAGCCCCTCGAGGTATGCTCGTGTTTTATCTTTTTCATTCTCGCAATCTTCTTCAATTTAGTTTAGTTGCTTCGAATTGTTGTCTGATTGTCGAGCGAAGCCCCTGGTTTCATAGGGATCAAGTTTATCTTCACAAAGATCCTTTTAGATCAATTTTTTTGGAGTCCCAAGGTGCCCAGGGTGGCCTCGGGAAGCTTTCCAGCCAAATACCACTTTTCCGGTGGAACCAGGGTGGTCCGGTGACCTTGGGCGGCAGCGCATCGTGGGTTCCCGCAGCGGCGGAGAGCTCTGGAACGGTGGTGCCAGGCGGCGGGCTCCGGATCTAGAAGGTAGCGTGGCTCGCAGGTGGTGGGCTCCATCTCCAGGCGGCGGTGTGGCTTGCAGGTGGCGGCGCGGTGCTTCGAACCGATGGCGGGGGTCGTCCGGTAGATCGGGGTCGCAGTACGACCCCTCGGTGGGGAACCGAGACCCACTGGAAGCGGGTCTCCGCGTAGACCAAAGACCGGCCACGAGGGATGGTCTACTGAGGCATGGCCCACGAGTCCACGGTCGGCCCTCATGGCTGGACCGCAGGCCGGCCTGCGAACCGGGCCGGCCGGCGAGGGCCAGCCCAAACCGGGCGGACCGGGCCGGTCCAGCCCAAGGGGCTTTTCCCCTCCGGCTTCGGACACCCATAACTTTTTCTATGGGTTTATGTTTTACATTCCGTCTATGTAAGTGTCCTCCTAGGCTCTAGGAGTATGTTTTGAGTTGGTTTCGGGGATTTTTAAATCCCGGGACGGGAGCTCGGTGGCGTGTCACGCGCGTTAAGTGCTACGCCGGGATTCTTGTTTCTGTTGGCGCGGACACATCCGATGTCCGATTTGAGAGCCGTCAGTGGTGATGTGACCCTGGCGTCGAGGCAGAGATTTGAAGTATGGTTTCGAGCGTTGAATTAGGAGTTGAGACATGGTCCCTACGGGGCCGTCTTTGAGATGCGGGCAGCGTTTTTGCGCCTTTTTCACCAAACATCTGTTCAGGGCGTATGAGTAGTTGTTTCTGTGTGTTTTTCCGAGTGCATCACGATGATGCAGTTCTCCCGATGAGTATCGGAGCTGGGGGTGCAGGCCCCACACGGTCCAGCTACGGTGAATAGTACCATATTCACCGGTTGTCCGTTTCGGGCGAGTAAGTAGTCTATCTCGCGTGTTTTTCCGCGATAACTGCAACGGTGTAACCCATTTGTGCATGTGGAGCCTCTTTTGAGATCATGTTAATGTGGGGTGGAGATATTCTTTTTACACACTTTGAACCAACGCACGGTGGTGTTTTTAGTGACACATGGTGATGTCGGTAGCAGTGCGGAGCTATCAGGATGATTCAGGGTCTACCCTCCAACAGGGCTGTGCAGTGGGTCATCCGATGACACCTTAGGGTCTACCCTACAGTAGGGATGGGCAGTGGGTTGCCTGTCGACGTGTTCCGGGTCTACCCTACAGAAGGGTTGGGCAGTGGTTCACCCATCGTCTCGTTCCAGGTCTACCCTCTAGCAGGGATGGGCAGTGGGTTTCCTGTCGACATGTTCCAGGTTTACCCTCCAACAGGGCTGGGCAGTGGGTCGCCTGTCGACGTGTTCCGGGTTTACCCTCCAGCAGGGTTCGGCAGTGGGTCACCCGTTGATTTATTCCAGGTCTACCCTCCATCAGGGCTGGGAAGTAGGTCGCCTAATGATGTATTAGGGTTTACCCTCCAGAAGGGCTGGGCAGTGGGTCACCCGTTGACGTTTCAGACTCAATCCTTCTTATGAGGATAGTCGGTTACTTTTTACTCTGTGACTACCGGAGCGGGACCCTGATGGTGTGGATCAATGGTGTGGAAGATTTAACGTTACCTAATGATCCATAAGGAAGAGGGGTACCATTCCCACTGAGATGCGTCCTTGAGACGCGACCTAAAACCGTGCGGGCGAGTCAACGTCACCCAAATTGGATAGTATTGAAGTGTGATGATTGAGACCCTCTGACTTGGGTTTCCTAGGTTGAAGAGACGAGATGTTGGGCTGTGAGGATGGATTTACTTGGAACTGGTGGCGACTTATCCTGGGCTGAGCTTGGAGATGAAGATACCCTTACACACTCGTTTGGACCCTACTTTTGTTCCCACTCCCTGGGGTCCGTGCCTACTTATTTCTGTCGAGTGGAGCTGAAATCTCCTTAATAAACTTTTCTACTGTTCTTGTTAGTCTACTGTTCACCTCTTTAGTGCCTACTTTGTTTCTCCCTCGAGCTTTCGGGGCATCCTACTGAGTATCTTTATACTCACCCCTGCTTGGGCTTTGCCCACACTTTGTGTGCCCTTGCAGATGACGGACAGGTCGATCGTGACTACAGAGGAGCGTAGGGGTCACAGCAGTTAGAGCAGTATACCACGGTCGTGCTAGAGTATTCAGGTGGGAGTCTAACAAGTTGTCTTCTTTTGTTCACCTGTTGCCGGGTTGTGGCATCTTTGTGGTTGGGCGCATGTTTTCCCTTTTTTCTTTTCAGTTTACTTGTCAGCACTTCCATCACTTTACTTAATCTTTTTAGTTATTGATGCATGACTGTGGTTGGAGTATAGCTGCATGTCTTTTGGTTTCCTTTTTACTCTGTACTACTGCGTCTTGTGGGTTGTGTGTGCGTGAGTACAGGTACTTAGGCAAAGGCCTCCCCGAGATTGTTACGCCTTCGACGTTGGTCGCCGGCCTCTAGCCTATGGAGACGGGCTTGAGGTATTTGCGGCTCGGGACCGGTAGGGTCAGGTCGTGACATTATTTTTGGTAAATTCCATTTATGTTTAAAAATACTGATTTCTCAAACGAACTGCTTTTAATGTTCTTTTGTGAAAAATAATAAAATTAATTTTAGACACATTAATAAATATAATTTGATAAAATAAAATTAATTTTTGAATTACTAACATCAAAATCATCTTAGGGTTAATTTTTGGGATTTTTCTGAGAAACTTCATTTGTTTTATGAATAGTGAATACTGCAACATTTTAGTTTAAAATGACTTTTTCATTAAATAATTATTAATGTTAAATTATATTTTAATTTTTTTTTAAAGTAAAATTAGATCAATTATATATCTATTAACATAATTAATTCATTATAATAAATTTCACTTTGAAATTTAATATAAAACCTTAACACACATTTGAACAATTTTCTACTTTAAAAACTCATTATTTCATCCCATCTACGAGATTGGCATTAATCTTAAGTTTTTTGATTATGTGAATTTAATTTAGAAAATTTGAAATAAAAAATTTTATTTTGTTTAATATTTATATTATAATAATACTAAGTTAATGTTTTACCAAAATGATTAGTAAAAGTGATTAAAATTAATCAAAGTGATTAAGGCCAAATTAAGCTTAATTTGGGACTAAACCTTTAAATTAAGGGCCCAAATGAACCATCAACTTTTCCAAAACCCATGGAATACCCATATTTATTCCATAAAACTTCCATTATTTTGTTTTTTTGGTTTGATATGACTTTTTTAGTTAAGAAGATCTGTACACTTGACTTGTTTCCAGAAATTCCAAGTGGGTCCTTTTCCTTCCCTATAAAATGCCACCACAACTCCCACTTCCACACACCTCTAAAAACTCCTAAGTTTAGCGAATAACTTCCAAATACACCTTAAAATCACTATATTCCTCATATAATCCTTCCCTTTTTCAAAAGGAAATCCAAGGAAGCCTTTTGGCACAAACCAAAGGGAGTTACCTGATTAAGAGGCAACATCTTTTCTCAAGTCCTTTATTTTATTTTCCTTATGCACCCCAAAAAATCTTTTTATTATAATATTATATAAAAAACATAATTATAAATATACTAGGATTATTTTATTTAAATCATTCCACTTACACATAGAAACAAGTCCATATAATGGGTAACAAACATATTGTTTCTATGTACGACGATCATGATGCAGATGCTGGGGAGGGGCAGTTCCTTGTAGATAGTCTGGTTGAATTCCCTAAGACCTTCGGGTCATGTAATCTCCTAATACTATAGAACATGTAATATTTGATCCTACAGGCCTTATAAGTGTTCCCCCTCATCCCTTGAAATAGGGGTTATCAAAAATCAATAAAAATGAAGGCCTTCAGGCCATTCGAACTATGTACGACGAACTACTGCCTCACGAAATAATGATTATTCATTTTTTTTCCACAAACACCTATCATAGTGTACATTATGATAGAAATTATATTTATATATGATATATATTATAATTATAATGTCTTTATACTTATATAATTTTTATTTAGGATATACCTTTATGCTTTCCATCTTACGTAAATATGATAATTTTGTTTGAGGAAGTGTGGACAACCGCCCCCTCCAAGGGATATGATTCATTCATAAACTACATGGATTGTATTAAGGGTGGTTATAGTGGATATATATTATATAATAAATTTAATAATATATATATATATATATATATATATATATTATTCTCTTTCTGTCAACATGAAAATTAAATGAAAATATCATTCATGCCTATGTACAACCTACCGTCTCCATGAATAGTCTATTATGTTTCATACTTATATATTCTATAGATTATTATAATACAAATTTAATTTATATAAATTAAATTTATATCATGTTTTACATTCTTGAATCATGATATAAGTATAAGTACTAATAATATAACAAATTAAGGCACATAAGAAAAACAAAGCAAATATTACCCGAAGTGAAACATTATCATAAGATGGGTAACAAGTGGGTAATATATGGTCATAATAAAACCATATATTGTATTAGATATAATAATATGGTTTTTAAAAGATTTATAATAAACTTATATTTATTATAAATGTGGTTTTAATGAGTACAAAGAGAGTTGAGACACAAGGCAAGGGGATTTCATCTCACTTTTTATTCCTGTGAGATACATGCTATGTTCGCCACTTTTTACTTTTGTGTGGTGTATGTAATTACCATGAATGTATTATATATATATTATACCTACATTTATGGGTATTAACATGTCCTTTTTATTAACTTTAATTCACAAGTTTTAAGTTTCAAAAGTAACCAATTCAGTAAAAGTTTTTTTTTCTCAATTTTCATTCTTTGAGACTCATGATTTTTTATAAACCTAAAATAATTTTCGAGGTGTATATACCTCCATTTTACATATTATATCATGAATATCATTTTTAATGATATTTTAAGATTCCTGTAATTTTATTTTCTAGTATTGAGTGTATGATATCTAGTTACCAAGTTATAAGAGTTTATTGAGACAATCTCATCACTTTTCGAGATAATTTAAGTTTACGCTAACTTTGATGAGTTATTAAGTTCCATATCTCAATTAATTCATGATTTTTTTCACCTATGTTTATTCATGATATATTCATCTATTAGTATCATTTTTTACTCTTTGGTATATAATATAGTTAATAAAGTGTTTTTAAGAAAGCCCCTCTTTACCCTCTCTTCGGTCAGAAATATGTGTCCCTTCAAAACCATGTTTTCTAAAAAGGGATTTCATGAATATTATACTAATAACCTATTAAAATTAAAAGAAACTTTTACCATTTTTTCATTTTTACTTTTTATTTAAAGGAATATTCTTATCACTTTCTGAACGAGGCAATTTTCTTCGGCTTTTTACCATGCAATAGAAATGTATTTTTACCCTATACAACATGTATAGATTTATCCACCATCAATCCTTTGGGTCATTATTTTAATGTTTAAAGGTTATTTAAAAAAATTAAAATAAATTTCCAATAAAAATATTTTTCCAATCATTTTCAAACTTCTTTTATAATTTTCAAGGAAAATGGATTTAAAAACATTTTTAAGCACTATTTAAATTTCCTTAAATTATTTTCAAATATATGATTTCCAAAATGTTTTAAAGATTTATTTATAAGTTTTCAATGTTTTTAATAATTATTTTTAAAATGTTTTGAAGTTTATTTTATATGTTTTCATGGAAAAAAGTTTTCAAATTATTTCATGTATTATTTATAATTTTTAAAGGTATTTTCTATGAAAATGATTATCAAATTGTTTTATGTATTAAAAATAAATTTTCAAAGAAAAAAGAATATTTTACTCAAGAAATTGTTTTGAAAGATTTTTCAAAATTATTTTCCATATAATATGACATTTTTTGATGTTAATCATTCCCTTTTATAGAATGATCTAAAGGTTACATTCATAACCATTCTATGAATGTGTTATTCTTAACGTCATGGTATTTATGAAACCCATTTCTCTTCCACATGTTATAAGTTTATGAAATCCTTTTCTCTTACATGAGTTATATGTTTATAAAATCCTTTTATTTTCCCTGGGTTATATGATTTTTAAACCTACTTATTTTCATTGATTATACTTTGATGAAATGATTATGAAACCTATCTTTTTTCCATAGGATATGATTTGATAAAATTTTAATGATACCCATTTCATTTCATGGGTTATGATTTGTTGTTTATAGAACCCATATCTTTTCATGGGTTATGATATGATTAATGTTTTGTGGCACATGCATGTATGATTTCATTATGTGCGGGGTGGGACCTATATCTACCTAAAATCCATTGGGTAAAGATTTATATCTCATGATATAGACTAATATGGCCATGGGAGAAAACCATGAATACCAAGATGGTATGAGAAGATAACTCATGCTATTAAGATAGAAAAGGGAGTGAACCATGACTTCAAAGATGATATGAGAAGTGAAATCCTACTCCTAAGATGGTTGTGGGAGTGAACCATTAATACCGATATGGTATGGTGAGTGAACCCATACTAACAAAATGGACTTGGAATTGAAGCCTTGACTACTATGCGTGAACCTGATTAAATGTTCACAATGATATGAATGGACCTTGTTTCATTTCCATAATATTATGTGAGGGGCTGATATTCTATCCTTAACCTAACGAGTGAACCTATTTCTACTTATACATGTTCCCAATATTATATGATTATGTGTCTACCACAATTCCATGTTTTATTCCTATGTTATTCTTTCATGGATTATGTTATTTATTTTCTTATGATTCTTATCTTATGAACTACTATGATTTATTCCATGATTCATGTATATGATCTTTGATATGTAGGGTATAATATTCTATTTTCATGTTCATGCTATCATACTCTTTTGATTATAATTATTCTTATATATCTCCCTTATTTACCTTTACTGAGCATTTGGATCACCCATTTCTTATGTTTCCTTTCTCCAGGTTATGAAGAATTATTTTAGGTATAACTACTAAAGGTTTATATCTTTTTGGGATATGTTGAAGATATTTCACCTAGATAGAATATTTTTTACAAGTTTCTAAATACACTAAACTATTACGGTCTTTAAGCCTGTATTTTTGGAATGTACAAAATATTTATCTAAAATTATGTAATATCCATGTATGTTAAGATTGAGGCAATATAGTTGGTATCAAAGGAATGGTTTAGTCAACCTTTGGAACCTAGGATGACAAAACTTTAGATAGATCCCTAGGGTATATTTCTAAGGATATGTCTAGGGATGTCTCTATGGATAAGTATAAGGATGAGTCAACATTTAGGAAAATGTCATGGAATTTTTGTAAAGGATAGAGTGAGTGGTTTCCTAGAAATACATACCCATCCAGATAATACAAGTTTATGTGGCTCTAGAGAATATTTACCTAGGATTAACAACTCCAACAAGATGTTTTGGGCCTGAATCTAGGTAACTGGGTACATGATAATGGGCCATGTTGCACACTTGGTTTGAAACTCTTGGGGGATATTCTTTGGGAATTCACACTCTTTAAGAACTATCATGAAGGATTTAAATAGCGGATTATTATGAATAACATTGGATAAACCTTAGGTGTCATAGATTAAAGAAGTAGGATTCATAATCTAGGCATCATATAAGTACTTATTCATGATTATATGGTATCCCATTATTATAAATGTTTCTCACATTATGATTTATTGTTTTAGTAAATCGTGATAATTAGAATGAACATAGTTAACATTGAATGTTTTAGATGTGGAAAGTATCAACATTATGATAATTTATTTCCCAAGTGTAAATCTCATCAGGAGAATTAAGAAGTTGGTATGAGTATTTTATATATATATATATAAAGATAAAGAGTCTGAAACCAATATGTGAAAGGTATGGGATTATCTTCTATCAATGTTTAAATTAATCATAAGAAGAATTGTTAGATTGAGGTTGAGGAACCTTAATACCTGATTAATATTTCATATTCTTGGAAAGAGGTATTATTGAATAAGTTGATGAATACTAAGTAATGGTTTAATAATGTTGGATGAAAAATGTATTTATGTTTTTGAATTAAAATATTATGAATTGTATGATTATTTTTAGTATACATTTTAATTAAAGACTGAAAAGGATATGTTGAATGGTGATAGAGACATTGAAAAGTGATTTCATGGAAAGGTGATATTTTGATTAAGGGAAGGTATCCTTTAATTAATTTTTGACGTCAAGATAATGATGTTTGGATAAAGATATACTTGATATGAATAAGTAAATTGGACGGTATGGATTACCTTGGAACTGATTATTGACGAAGTGTTCTATGTCATTAAGGATTAATTTTACAACTTCTTAGATTTAAAGAATACATCAAATAATAATTGGAATAATGAAGCACACATGTTTTCGAAAATTATTTTTGGTAATTATGGTGATTACCATGTTTCAATGGAATATATGATGAGGGTATTGACATGTTTGGAATGTGAAGACTAAGTGGCACTTTATGATATATATGGAATCAATGTTAATACAATTTCATGACATATATTCTAAAGATTTAAATTTTTATCTTTCTGAAGGGTTATAAGGTTAACCATTTATGGAAAGTTTAAGTCAATATTCAATTAATGTTTTTGAGATTAATGTATTATCTCACAATATGAGGACTTATTAATATTGGATAACCTATTTGTGTGGATGGTAACTAAAGATAGATGGGTTAACTTATCATGGATCTCATTATCTATTAGTACTTAAAAAAATAATTCTCATTCATTTATTAGGGTAAGAGATGATGTGGGAATCTATCAAGGCAGGAACAAAGGTTGGTATTGTGCATAACATCAAGTAAGTATATTTCCAAATATTATTGCTCAATAAATAGAATTACTCAATGATTGGATAATGATAAAAAAATGTGTTGTTTTAATACCTTAATTTTCCTTGAGCTGATAGCCTTATAAATCATCATTGATTTCTGACTTTGAGGCCCTAAAATTTTCAATGATCATTCACTTGTTTGTGAATCATGAACTCAATCAATCCCTATAAATATTTAAGATTTTTCTCTATGTATAATCTTCACTCCCAACCCATGTTCTCTTATGAGGAAACCTAGCTATATATTACTTTGGGTAACTGTTATGGTCCCAAATTTCCTTTTTAAGGGTAGTTTTAATATTCATTTTTACGATGTGGGTTTTTATGAATAAAACATTCAAGTAATAAAACTTTGATAACTGAGATGAATTATGAGGGTGAAATTTAGTTTAACGAGGGTATAATGTAACACCCTGAGATTTTGTGAATTATTTTTTTCAAATTAATTTATCTTTTTTGATATATTTCATTTCATGAAACACTAAAGAAAAAATATTTTATATTAAATCAATATTTTTAGATTCTGTTATACACAACACCAATTAAATCATTCACTACACTTAATATAATCTTTGTCTTGCTCTACACAAAACACCAAGGTTAGATTTTGTTATACTCAACAATGACTTTCCTTAATTATTTTCATAACATGCAAGATCGAGGTTTACCAAAAAATTATATATTATTAAAATATTATTATTTAATATAACAAGATAAAAAATTGAAGCTAAATTAGAGTTTATGAATATTATTAACTAATTTATGAAAATATATGGTTTATTGAATATAATATGAATTCATAGGTTACCAATTAATTATAAATGAATATGGAAACTGATGTAATATAAAAGGAAATATTATTATGGTTACAAATCTATTTTACCCTAATAAATTGAATTTTAATTTATGCATTTCAATGCACTAAGTAAAACTTTCCTTTCATATGGAACATTGACTTGGCATATGTTACATGCAATACTGAGTTTCTATGAAACATCATTTTTTTGTTATAATTATTTAAAAGATTTAGTACAATATAGCCATTAAAACATAGTAATATGAATAGTAATAAATAAATTTAAAATATTTTTATACTGTTTTTATATAAATATAATATATTTATAATGAAAGATATAATTTTTTTGTAAAATCATTTTATGTTTAAAAATATCATTTTCTCGAATGAATGAGTTTTAATGTCCTTTTGTGAAAAATAATAAAATTAATTTTAGGCTCATTTAGAAATTTAATTTAATAAACTAATCTTCATTTTTTAATTAATAACTTCAAAATTATCCTAGGTTTATTTTTTGGGATTTTTTCCAAGAAACATCTTTTTTTGATGAATTGTGAAAACTACTGCATTTTAGTTAAAAACTGCCTTTTTTATTAAATAATTATTAATATTAAATTATATTTTAAATTTGTTTTAAAGACAAATTAGATAAATTATAAATATATTCACACAATTTAGTTCATTATAATCAATTTAACATTGAAATTTAATATAAAACCTTAACACACATTTGAACAATTTTTTACTTTAAAAACTCTTTATTTCGTCCAGTCTGTGGGGTTAGTTTTAATCTTAATTCTCTCTCTTATATTAATTGAATTAATAAAATTCAACATAATCCATTTTATTCAGTATAATATTTAAATTATAATAAGACCAACTTAATTTTGGATCAGAATGATTTGTAAAAGTGATTAAAATTAATCACAACGATTAAGGAAAAAAATTAAACTTAATTTGGGACTAAGCCTTAAAATTAAGGGCCAAAAAAAACTTTTAAAACAACCATTTTCTATCCATATTTCTACCATAAACCTTCCATTATGTATTAGTGTTGGTTTTGTATGAAATTTTTTAGGTAAAAACATGTGTACATCGAACTTGTTTATAAAAATTCCAAGTGAGCCCTTTTCCTTCACTATAAAAGGCTACCACCACTCCCACTTCCTCAAACCTATCAAACCTATTAATTTAGGAAAATAACTGCCCAATAAACTTCCCAATAACCATATATTCCTCTTATAATCCTTACCTTGTGTATAAGGCAATCCATGGAATCCTTTTGGCACAAACCAAAAGAAGTTACCCTATTAAGAGGTAACATCTTCCCTCAAGTCCTTTCTTTTATTTCCATTCTCCACCCCCACAAATATATTTACTGTTTTAATATATAAAAAATCATTATAATCAATATAATAGGATGTTTTTATGTAAAGTTTTATATATAAACTCACACACACCTCCATCTAATGGGTAACGAACACAATGTTTCTTTGTACGGTGAACTGCTGCCTCATGAAACGATGATTGTTCATTTTTCCATTACCACCTATCATGGTTGGCCATTATGATGAAATATATATTTATATATTATATAAATATTATATTTATAACATCTTTATGCTTCTTTAATTTTTATTTATAACACACCTTTATGCTTTCCATCTTATGAAAATATGATAATTTTGTTTGAGGAAGTGTGGACTACCACCCCCTCAAAGCGATATGATTCGATCATACACAAAATTGATTGTATTAAGGATGGTTTTAGTGAATATATATGATATATATGATATATATGATATAATAAATTTAATTTAAAAATTATATAAATATATATCTCTTTTACTTTCTTTCTCTCAAGATGAAAATCAAACGGAAATAACGTTCATTCGTACGTACGGCCTACCGTCTCTCAGAACGGTGTATTACATTTCATACTTATATATTCTATAGATTGTTATAATACAAATATATTGTATAAAAATGATATTTATATCATTATTTAAAATTTTTTAATCCTAATATAAGTATAAGGACCAACAATATAACAAATTAAGACACATACGAAAAACAAAGCGAATATTACCCGAAGTGAAACCTTAATATAGGATTGTTAACAAGCGGATAATATAAAGTCATAATAAAAAACATATATGGAGTTATATATAAGAATATGGTTATGTAAAATATTTATTATAAATTATTTTTTATTATACAGGTGGTTTGAATTAGTATGATGAGATTCAAGACATAAGGTAAGAGAATTTCATCTCACTTTTTATTCTCGTGAGATACATTCTATGTTCGCCACTCTTTTTTTTTTGTGTGTGGTGTAAGTACTTCCCATGATTGTATTCTATGTATCTTATACCAAAATTTATGGTTTTTAACATATCCTTTTTATGAACTATCTTTCATGAGGTTTAAGTTTCAAAAGTTACCAAATTGGTAAAATTGTTTTTTCTCAATTTGACTTCTTTAAGACTCATGTTTTATTATGCACCAAAAGTATTTTTTTGAGGTGTATATACTTACATTTTACAGGTTATATCATGAATATACTTATTTTAATGATATTTTAAGCTTTATGAAATTTTTATTTTCTTATGCATAGAGTATGATCCCAAGTTACCAAGTTATAAGAGATTATTGAGATAATCTCATCGCTTTTTGAGATTATTTACGTTTATGATTCCTTTGATAAGTTATTATATTCCATATATAAATATATTCATTAATTTTTTTATCCTCTAGTTATTGATGATATATTAATTTATTGTCACCTTTTTTTACTCTTTGGTACATAATATAGTTATGAATGTGTTTTTAAGAAACCCCGACATTACCCTCTCTTTAGTTGAAAATATGTGTTCCTTAGAAACCCTGTTTTAAAAAAAGGGTTTCCAAGAATATTCTACCTATATCATATGATAATTAAAATAAATTTTTACACTTTTTTTATGTTAACATTTTTTAAAAGGAATATTCATTTTTCTTTCCAAACGAGGTAATTTTCTATCCTTTTTACCATACAAAAGAAATGTTATTTTTTACCTCATACGACATGTACAAATTTATTCGCCAAAAAGCCTTTGAATCTTTATTTTCATGTTGAAAGATTATTTTTCATTTAAAAATGTTTTTAAAATAAATTTTCATGAAAAATTATTTTCAAAACATTTTGAAACTTCTTTTATATGTTTTCAATGAAAATGTATTTCCAAAAAATTTCACGCACTATTTATAAGTTTTCAAAGTATTTTCAAATAAATGATTTTCAAAAGGTTTTCAATATTTATTTATATGTTTTCAATGTTTTTTTAAATAATTTTTTTGAAAATTTTTTGAAGCCTATTTTATAATTTTTCAAATAATAATGTTTTGAAATTATTTCAAGTATTATTTATAAGTTTTAATGGTATTTTATATGGAAGTTATTACCAAATGGTTTTATGTATTAAAAATAAATTTTCAAAGAATAAATGATATTTTATTCAAGAAATGTTTTTGAAATTTTTTTCAAAATTATTTTCCATCTAAGATGACATCCATTGACGTTAATCATTCCTTTCTAGGGAATGATCTAAAGGTTCCATTCATAACATTTCTATGAATGGGTTATTTTTAATTTCATGGTGTTTATGAAAATCGTTTATCTTACATGGGTTATATGTTGATGAAATTTGTTTCTATTCCATGGGTTATATATTTATGAAATCCATTTCTCTTCCATAGGTTATATGATTTTAAAACCCACCTATTTTCATGGTTTATACAATGATGAAATGATTATGAAACCTATCTCTTTTCCATAGGTTTTGATGTTATAAAATGTTAATGATACCCCTTTTAATTTTATGGGTTATGATTTTATTTTTATAGAACCCATCTATTTTCATGGGTCAAGATATGATGAATATTTTTTGGCATATGCATGTATGATTTCATTATGTAAAAATTGGGACATATATCTCCCTCCAATGCTTTGGTTAAAGATTTATATCTCATGATATAGACTAAGATGGCTATCAGAGTGAACCATGACTAGCAAGATGCTATGCAGAGTGAACTTATGCTACTAATATGTCTATGGCAGTGAGCGATGACTACCAAGATTGTATGAGAAGTGAACTCATGCTACTAATATAGATATGGGAGTGAACCATGACGACCAATATGGTTTGGGGAGTGAACCCATTCGACCAAGATGGACTTAATAGTGATGACTTGACAACCATGCGTGAACCTGATTACATGTTCACAATATTATGCATGGACCTATTTTCATGTCTATAAGTTTATGAGAGGGTCTGATCCCATTTCTTTAACCTAATGAGTGAACCTATTTTTACTTACACATGATCGAAATATTATATGATTATGTGTCTACCACAATTACATGTTTTATTTCTATGTTATGATTTCATGACTTATGTTATTTATTTCCTTATTATTCTGGTCTTATGAACTGCTATTCTTTATGCTATGATTCATGTATATGATCTTTGATATGCAGGGTATGATCTTCTATTTTCATTATCATGTTATCATACCCTCATGCTCATAATTATGCTTAGATATTTCCCTTATTTACCCTTACTGGTCATTTGATCTCACCCATTTATTATGTTTCATTTCACTAGGTTATGAATAAAGGTTTTAGGTAGAAGTACCAAAGGTTTAGATCTTTATATGAGATATTTAATATCTTTCACTAGGATATAAGATTTGGTTTCCTATTTTTAAAATACACTAAACTATTATGGTCTTCAGGCATGTATTTTTGAAATGTACTAAATATTCATCTAAAATGATGTAATATCCATGTATGTTAAGCCTAGGTTTCTATACAAATATTCTTCATAGAAATTACATGGTTAATCATATCTTTCAAAAACTTCTTCTAGAAAATCAAACTTATTTTTCATTGGAATGTTTCTAATATCTTGATAAATTCCTTTTTCAACTATCTATAACTTAGTATAGTTACTCATTATACTTTCACTATTTCTTCCACTATATTCAAACCTTATTATAGGAAGAGATAAGTTATTCCAAAAATTATAAACCTTGTGACAATTGATTCTATAACAACAACTATAACTAGAAAATATTGATTTTCTATTTAAATAAGATCTTTCTCTAAAGAAACTTTATTGAGGTTGATCATTTATTTTTTCTATAAATTACATGGGTTATGGACCATCTTTCCTACTGAGGGAGTTTTTCAAATTTTTTATATGTGATAAGTTTTTTCACATCCCAAATCAACCCATTTTTTCCAAAATTTGTCTTCTCACTTAAAATGTTATAAAAATCAGATTAAACATTATTTTTAGTGGCTAAGGATTTCACTTGATTCTTGATTTGAACTCTCTAAGAAACTTTAGAAGTCTTATATTTTAATTCCAATTCTTTGTTTATTTTTTCATTCATCTTCCTCAAGGTAATTTTGTACTCAATAAGTTTTGTTTAAAACTTGTTAACTTCTTATTCCTTAGATTCTATATTTTTACTAAGATCTTAAACCACATTTACCTATTATATAATTTTATTTTTGTGACTTAATATCTCATGGATGTATTCTTCTTCTTGACTGACAATATCTTTTTCACCATTGAAAGATTTTCCACCATCTTTCTCTATCATTCTGATTTATTTTTTGAGAGATCTATTTTTCTCCAGACATGCAAGAAGTTTTTTTGAGCCGATACTCTCAATAAGATTCTTGACCACCTTATTATATACTATTTGATGAGTCTTTAATTTTACCAAGTTTTTCAATGAATTCTTTGAAATTTTCTAAAATTTCATCTTCTAAATAATTTTTTCAGTTGGTTGTGATTCAGATTTCTCAGTCAACATACTTCTCTCGTTCCAAGTAAACATCTTCTTAGATTTGTGGGATGGATTTTATTATTTATAAATTTTGTACCACTTACAATGATGTTTTTCATCAGAATAATCTTGCTATTCTCTTAAGTTATTCTTAGAAAATTAATATAGAAATATTCAATTCCCTCACACTTAAATCACTTGATAGGATTTTTACCTCTATACTTTCTTCTTCCCATTCAATAGTTATTTGATATAGGAGACATGATTTTATCAATCAACTCATCATCCTATTTGTATTATTAATCACAAGGATTAATAGCTTCAACATATTGAATCTTAATTTTTCTCATAGCTTCAGAATCCATATCACATTTCATCTTATTTTTGAACATTTGAACATTTATCATTTCAAAAGATACAAGAATGATTTGAAATTCATCAAGAGATAAATCAAAGTTATCTTCTAAAGTGAAAATTTTAGAATCAAACATGTCTGGAAAGTTTCTTTTATGTTTCTTCAATATTGTATAATCTTCTTAAACATCTCCAAAACTTCTGGCATTTCAAACGACTTAATTTAATCATGTAAAGTATTCATCAATAGTTTCTTCATCTATCATTCTTATGTCTTCAAACTTACTATGCCAGATTTTTAGTTTTTCTTCCTTTAGTTTAGTATTCCATTTCAAAATACTTTATAGCTTGTCCCATATACTCTTTTATGTTTTGATACTCCTCACCTTTAAATAATTTTTTTTAAAAGAGACATTAGAATAGAAGTTATTACTTTTCTATCAACTTCAATATTTCTCTTATCAACAAAATTCATCGGGGAATCTTTCTCAATAGGTGGAACCCCAATGTGGCAGCATCAAAAACATCCAGATCAAGAGATAAGAGATAATGAATCATCCTATTTTTCTATACATAAAAAATTTTCAATAAAATCTTGTAAATACTATACTAATGATAGAATTGAGATTATCCATAATAAGTATTCAATAAGGGAACCTTCCCTCTGATAGTATTTGAAGTTCCAAAGGATCACAAAAAAACTAAGAAGGGTGGGTTGAATTAGTTGTTCACTTTTAATAAGTTTCAATACTTTTATAAACTTAACCCATGAAACCTATTAAATTTCTTTACCTTATGATCTTTTAGTAAATGATCATGCATGAAAAATAAATAATGAAAGTAAAACACATGATATTTATAAGGTTCTTCCTCAGTGTGAGAATTTAAATAATTACCATAAAAACTCCCATGGGTCTATATAAATTCTCTATTATCAAGAAGGGAATGAAACATATTCCCAATACTATTTGACACCTTCTATCTCCTGATAAGAAAGATTATATTGACTCTAATCAGTTTACAATGTTTTCTTACCAACAATTTGAGCTATAAAATTAAATGATCATCAAAAACTTCTTCTCCAAAAAAAATATATCCAAAACCTAAATCTAATGTATATGGATTCAATTTTTTGATTATGATGAACTCAGTATGATAGACTTATTATGATGAAAATGTCCCAAATATGTACTTCTTAAACTCTACTCAATTTCCCAGTATGATCTTCCTCATTCCAATATTCCTCAGTCTAGTAAAAAAACTTTCAGCAGTATAATATTAAAATGATATATCTATCCAAAAAGAACTCTAACTCAAAATAGGCAGTGAAATACTTTTTTTACAAGTGAAAATACTTCAAATTTAGAAGGTACTATGAAAATATTTATACGAATCCTAGAAAGGTAAAGGCGGAAAACATAAAAAAATCTATACTTACTAAAATTCAAAACCTATAAAATTTACTCATATTTGAACTTCATGTTTTACTACATCATCTTTTCTAGAACCTTATTGAATCTTCTTGGGTCTTCTTAGTAATCAGTCTTCTTGAACTTCCTTAATTTTCTTATGTATGATAAAACTTACTTAGATCATTGTGATGAAACTTACTCATCTCATTATGATGGAACTTCCTTAGCTCATTCCCAGTTGAATTTCTTTATCAGAGCTAGTCTGATTTTACCTTATAATTGAAACTAAATATGATGTATCAATTTTTTAAAATACCTCCACTTTGTCCTCCCAATTAACTTCTCATTATGATATAATTATTCATATAGTTTATTGGAATGGTCAATTTTCTTTAACCATTGCATATGATGATTTATTAATGTGAAACAATCATCTTATGGATTGGTTCATGTTCATAGTCTTGTGGATCAGTATCGTAACTCATCCTGAACTCACCCTTTTTCCTTTTCTATATTTGATGGATTGACATCATCATCTCTATTTACTCCAATAGTTTTCATCTAATGGTGAATCTACTCAGATACTCTTCAAATTTTATAAAGTTTACTTATTCAGACTTCTGAAAACTTTTGGGTCTAGTACAACTCGATATGATGAAATGTGTTTGAGTTTCTAGAACCAATAATAACTTTTAGAAGACTTTCAACAGTCCCTATTCCTAAAAATATTTTATTAGGAGACTTTATTATGATTTATGATAACTCCCGTATTTGAAAATCATTGTCTGATTAAGCATGAGAAATTTAAGAACATTCTAACTCCTAAAATCATTGTCTCTATTTAGATACTTTATCAACATTCTGATATTATTTTACTCCATCTATTGACATTCTATCAAACAACAAGTCTAATGAATCTTAAAATTAATGATAATTGATCTGAGACTAGTGAATATTTTGATAACTGTAAGAACCTGGATCTTTGTTCAGGTATGTTGTTCCTTTTTCTGGAGTTTCTAAGAAAAACGGTTTTTCTGGAAATTTTCAAAGTACACGCCGTGTACTTTCTAAGTACACGCTGTGTACTCTGTTTTGGCTTGAAGTCGTGTGTTGGTCGTGTCCGGGCCACACACACGGTGTGTAAGGCTGAGGTGGAGGCCAGTTTTTCAGAGTACAGAAAAAAATTGAAGTACACGACGTGTAAGTACACGCCGTGTACTTTCTTTTTTTTCATTAAATGGACCGGGGTCGCAGATAACCCCCATATCTATCTTCTTCTTCATTTTTTGAGTGGCCAAGAGCGACCGTACGACTGGATCTTCGACGGAGTCCTGCCTCGCCATCCGTTCTCCGATTCGAGCACGGTCAATTGCGTTGGAAGTACAACGATGAGTTCTTCCTTATACTTGAGCCTTATTTCTTGATTCCTCCTCGTTTCCAAGTTATCGTGGGATGAACGTTTTGTGCATTTTCTCAGATCTATATCATTATAAGGGGAATCTGTCATCGAGGTTCACGTATATCGATCTCCTAGGATCGAGGTAGGTGGTTTGTGCCTTTCCGTAGAAAGTTGATGGATATTTTGTGCAATTTCCACCAATACCCTTGAACAGGGTATTGCGTGTTTCCTGTTTTTCCCTTTTTAATTGTCTGTTTTGCTTGATTGATTTAGTAGAGGTTACTGCTTGTGATTAGAGTAGTTTGTTTGTGCTCAGATTTTTTTTCCATACTTGTTCTACCTGTTTGGCGTTTTCTAGTTGCCATGCCTAGTTGTAGGATAGTGGAACTATTATTTATTTATATCTATTGAGCCTTAGTTGATAGCCAAGTAGTTCTTGAGGTTTTCTTGGACGATATACATGCGTTGAGAATGTTTAGTTATACTCAGGACTGTGAGAACCTAGAGTAGTAGACCAAAGGGAGAATTGACGGAAGGGCTTCTCTAGAGTGTCTTTTTAGTTATGATGCGAGACCAAGGGGAGAATTGATGGAAGGGCTTCTCCAGAGTGTCTTTTAACTACGACGTGGGCCACAGGGGGAATTGACGTTGAGTGCTTCCCCAGAGAGCCTTTATCACGATACGAGACTATAGGAGGAATTGACGGTGAGTGCTTCCCCAAAGAGTCTACTTAATTGCGTAGCTATACTAAAGGGGTGAGACTGTGTGTGCTTACCAGAGGGTTGCTAGTACTTATAGGTTGAACCATATGGGTTAGACTGTGAGAGCTACCCAGAGGGTTACCTGTTTCTTCTTTTGTTGTTGGCAGCTTACTTGTGTGCTATACTTGTTAGAACTGTGGTTTGTAGCTGTTTGTGCTTTTCTGTTTACTGCTTCTTGCTTTAGTACTGCCATGTATTCATTGACTATTAGGCACAAATATTTGGGTGATTGTCTACTGGGATTGTATCTCACACCCTGTTTGGGCCATGCTTTTGGGCCCAAGAAGACTATATTACTGTAGGTATAGACAAGGGAAAGCGCCCTTATACTTCAGGGTCTTGACTGCATCCGGAGTTGGGGAGCATGGGACCGAGCCGTGGCTCACAATGCTGAGGAGATTATTTTGTTTTCTTTTTCACTTGGTTTCAGTTGTATTTCAGCATGTTGTTGTGTTTGCTGTTTCCCTTAGATACTTGTACCTGCTGCATCATTTTCATCATAGTTATATCTCTAAATTTCTTCCGTTGTTTGGTTTCTGTTGTTATGCATGTTGTTTACTCTTTCCGCTGGTTATTGTTGTTTTCTTACCTTGTACCGAATAAGGGCATAGTTTCCCCACCGACTCACCAAGGCCCTCGCTGCTAGTCGGCAGCCTCTGGCATTTGGGGAAATGCGCTTGAGGTCATGTGGCAAACCGGGTACGGGGCACCATTGGAGGGGCTCCGGACTCGGGACGTTACAAAGTGGTATCAAAGGAGGTTCTTTTCTCTTACTTTACTGTTTGGAGACCTTATCCAGGGATAGGACAGATTCGGTACTTGGCATTAAGCTTTGGTCGGGAGTAGCTAACCTGTGTACAGGGAAAAGCCATACTACATCGTTAATTGCAGTTTTCTGGTTTTGAGATTTTATGGTTGGTATGTTTTCACCTAAAGTGATTCGTATGACTTGTGCAGCTATTGTTTTGATATTTTGGTTCTATTTCTGTCGCAACCCGATGAGATGAGGGTATTCCATCTCATGCATCATATAGGCACTTGTAGAAATTACATGTCATGCATTCTTGCCATGCCATCTAGGGTATATTAGTGATTGCATGCTGTTGTGATAGGATCTGTGTAAAATTATGCATGATGTTGTGATATATGCTTGATAGATTCTCTGCTTTTATGTTATAAAACTATTTGTTTTGTTCCTTGCTTAAAAATGAACGCCAAATTTTGGTTCTTGAGGTGTTATGGCCCCTCACGGATCGTAATTTGGAACTTTTCGCCTTGTTTTTGTGTTCTGGAATTCTGTGCAGTTTCTGAGCTACTGCCCAGAAAAACCCAAAACACACGGCATGTACTTTTTAGATACACGCCATGTAGTTTTCAGTCCATGTCACTGACCGTGTTAGTAGAACACGGTGTCATAGGAGTAACTTCAAGAACACATCGTGTACCAATGGTACATGTCGTGTGAGTTCGGGGCCATGTACTCGGCCGTGTCACTAACAACACGGGTCGGGGAATCTCGGGTAGAACACGCCGTGTCCATAGGGAACATGTCGTGTCCATAGGGAACACGCCGTGTCGTCTTGTCCAGGTACCCGGCTATGTCACGAACAACACGGACCAGCGTTACCTTCCTCTACACATGCCATATTTGTTCGGAACACGCCGTGTAGTCTTTCCAGGTACCCGACCATGTCACAAACAACACGGGACAATATCGCCTTCACCTATGCACGTCGTGCTTGTTTGGAACACGTCGTGTAAGGTCCAGCTGTGTAGACGGTCGTGTACTCAACAACACAAACCGTCGAAGCCTCGTCTAGTGCACGCCATGTTTGATTCGAACACGCCGTGTAGTCTCGGGTTGAGTCGGACCGTGTGGGTTAGCCGTGTAAGAAGACTCAGGCAGGGGAATAGTTTTTAAGTACACGCCGTGTGTGGGGGGGTCAACACGCCATGTAGTTTGTAGTGTACATGACCTGTAGGGCAGGGGTACGCGTCCATGTCATTTTTCTTAAGAAGACACGTTGTGTGGTTTTATACACTCCGTGTAGTCGTGTTTTGCAATCTTGTGTGTTTTTCTTCCCCTGTTCCCATTTTGTACCCTTGTGATCTCTGTCCTTGTTTTCTGGATCTAAGGTGTCCTTTTGATCTTTCAGAGCTATGCCTATGAGACGTCCTCCAGTCGTACGTCTGTCATCAGGCAGTGATCAGATGCCTGATAGGGATGATCAGGGACTTCTTGTCGATCCCCCAGCTGAGCCAGCCTTGGCATCGGTTGTTGTACCAGTTGCGGGCGCCGATGTGCAGTTCAGAGAAGGTTTCATGAGGATGATGCAGGCCTTCCAGGGAGCACCGCCTCC
Organism: Viscum album; assembly: GCA_963277665.1. Taxonomy (NCBI): domain Eukaryota; kingdom Viridiplantae; phylum Streptophyta; class Magnoliopsida; order Santalales; family Viscaceae; genus Viscum; species Viscum album. The sequence continues at coordinate 403,115,733 of OY728126.1, forward strand.
TGCCTCATCTATGGCAGACTTGACGCGGTTCTTTCAGCAGCAGCATCCTCCCACGTTCTCGGGGGAGGGAGGACCTCTGGCTTCAGAGTCATGACTGGAAGCCATGCTGACTATCTTTGAGCATCTGGAGATGCCTCCAGAGAGGCAGGTCAAGCTCTCCAGCTACATGCTCCGAGACTCCGCCAAGAGGTGGTGGGACGTGATCTCACAGGCGGGTCAGCAACAGGCTATGACTTGGGAGGAGTTCCAGCACGTGTTTTACGACTACTTCTACCCAGAGACTCTGAGGGCCGATCGAGCCCGAGATTTCATGAGCTTAGAGTAGGGTACTCTATCTGTCATGGAGTATTCCTCTCGTTTCACTGAGCTGCAGCATTTTACACCCCTTCGGGATGGGAGTGGGGTGTTCTTGGCGAGGAAGTTTAAGGATGGACTCAGGCGGGAGATTCTCTCACAGGTGAAAATCTTCCATCTGACCTCCATTACTTCCATCGTTAACCAGGAACTGATTGCGGAGGGCAATATGAGAGACTCTGGATGTGCGAGTCAGGGTAGTTCTACTTCTAGAGCTAGCTTCCCTTCAGATGACAGTATAAAGAGCCGTAGGGAGCCTACGCGTGGTGATTCAAGGAAGCGAGACACATCATCAGGTAGCCAGGTGACGTGCTATCAGTGTGGCCAGATAGGGCACACGAGGCCGCAGTGCCAGAGAGACCCCATGGAGTGCTGATCATGCGGCAAGATGGGTCACCTTTAGCGTTTCTACTAGGTTTTCTCACCAGCAGCAGGTGACCGGGGTTCTTCCATGACTTCTCCTTCAAGAGCAGCCCCACCAGTCTCTCACCAGTTAGGGAACTGGAGTCTTTCGGCCTTTCGGGCCGAGGTGGAGGTCGAGGTCGTGGCGGTCAGCCACCAGTCCCTCAGCACCAGCAGGGAGGTTCAGCTCAGAGTGGTCATCCAGGGGCGCAGGGCCGCGGCACGGGCCAGTCTTTTGCCGTGGAGAAGACTTATCATGAGCAGGATCCCAACCCTTCTACTGTTCGAGATACGATTTTAGTAGCCGCGGTTTTATCTTCAGCCCTTTTCGATACTAGTGATACACATAGTTTTGTCTCTATTTTCGTTGTGGAGAGCCTTGGACTCCGATTATTTTCTTCTGCCGACTCGTTGACACTAGACACACCTTTGGGAACGAGGACATCTTGTGTAAGCCAGTGTAGAGAGGGCCCTCTCAAGGTTACAGGGTATCGCTTCTTATGGGATCTATATGTCCTAGAGATTACAGGCTATGATGTCATCCTTGGCATGAACTGGTTGATTCCCTTCTGGGAAGTCATCGACTACTATCACCACAGAGTCAGTTTAATTTCACCAGAGGGTGAATCTTTCCTTCATAGAGGCGAATGGGACGTTCGGGCGAGTCGGGCGGGACTCGAGCATCTTGGGCTAGGAGGAATGACGTCCCATATTTCTAGACTTTACCTAGATGATTAGGGAACTCCATAGTTGGACTTCCCTCCAGTGGTGGATCACTTCTGGGATGTCTTTCCAGAGGATTTTTCGGGTTTTCCTCTGGAGCGTGAGGTAGACTTCTCTATTGAGCTCATTCCAGGAGCGGCACCAGTGTCCATTCCTCCCTATAGGATGGTCACACCTGAGTTGTAGGAGCTCAAGAAGCAATTGGAGGAGCTACATGCTAAGGGTTTCATCCGACCCAGTACTTCTCCTTGGGGTTCACCTGTTCTGTTTGCAAAGAAGGCGGACGATACCCTTTGGCTTTGTGTGGATTATTGGAAGCTGAACCAGTTGACGGTCAAGAAACGATATCCTTTTCCGAGTATTGATGACCTTTTCGATCGGCTTCAAGGAGATCAGGTGTTCTCGAAGAGATACTTGAGGTCCGGTTATCATCAGTTGCGCGTTAAACCATCAGATATACCTCTGACAGCCTTCAGGAGCAGGTACGGTCTTTACGAGTATACAGTCATGCCCTTTGGACTCACGAATGCACCTGCAGTGTTTATGGCACTGATGAACTGAGTGTTCCATTCCATCCTTACTTGGATTCCTTCATCGTGGTCTTCGTGGACGATATCTTGGTGTAATCTCACACTCGACACGACCATGCCACCCATCTTGAGATCGTTATGAGTACACTGAGAGAGCATCGACTTTATGATAAACTCTCGAAGTACCACTTCTAGATGGATCATATTCACTTCTTGGGTTACGTCATCTCAGAGGAAGGAGTATCTGTATACCTAGAGAAAGTGAGAGCTATAGTTTCCTGGGAGCATCCGAAGAACGTTTTTGAGGTACGGAGCTTCCTAGGGCTGGCTGGATACTAAAGAAGCTTCATTCGGGACTTTTCTCGTTTAGCAGCGCCTTTGATAGGTCTGACCAAGAAGGGGGAAAAGTTCTTATGGTCAGATTCTTGTGAGTCATCATTTCAGGAGATGAAAGAGAGGTTGATGTCAGCACCAATACTAGTCTTTCTAGAGCCATGTAAGAGCTACACTGTTTACTGTGATGCTTCGTGTATCGGGCTGGGAGTTGTGCTTATGCAGGGAGATGGAGTCGTTGCGTATGGGTCTCGGCAGCTGAGGCCACTTGAGAGGAACTACCCTATGCACGATCTGGAGTTGGCATTTTTTGTTCATGCCTTACGCTGTTGGAGACACTATCGTTCGGGAGATCACTTTATGTTCTTTACTAACCACAAGAGTCTCAAGTATATATTCACTCAGTGGGATCTGAATCTGAGGTAGCGCAGGTGGGTCGAGTATCTTCAGTATTTTGATTTCGAGCTTTCCTATACACCGGGAAAGGGCAACGCCGTGGCAGATGCGTTAAGAAGGAGAACTCAGATTCAGGCAGTTCAAGAGGCTAGTAGTGAGTGGCATCTGATGGATTTATTCTCTGAGATGCATCTAGAGGTGCACGACAGTCAGGGACAGACTTTTCTATCTTCTGTATCTGTTACCTCCACGCTACTTGATCGGGTACGGATGAGGCAGCTATCAGACTCGAAAGGCTTAGTCATGTGGGAGAGTGTGTCAGGAGAGGACCCTCTTCCTGAATGGACATTGGGCAAGGATGAGATCTTCCGTTTCCAAGGACGTGTACGGGTGCCAGCAGACATACGCGAGGAGCAGATGCGGGATTTCCATTCCTCCGTTTGGACAGTTCATCCTGGCATCACCAAGATGTATCGGGACCTTCATCGCCAATACTGGTGGCCAGGTATGAAGAAGGATGTTGCTAGTTTTGTCATGAGATGTTCTACTTGTCAGCAGGCGAAAGAAGAGCATCAACGACCAGTAGGCCTTTTATAGCAGTTACCCATTCCGGAGTGGAAGTGGAACGATGTTTCGATGGACTTCGTGACTGGGTTTCCGAGGTCACCACGAGGGAACGATGCTGTTTGGGTTGTCGTCGACAGACTTACGAAGGTTGCTAACTTCTTGCCGATCAAGGATACCTTTAGTGTCGATGATCCTGGATGACTTTACATTAGAGAGATTGTGCGTCTGCATGGAGTTCTGCGCTCTATTGGTTCAGATAGAGATGTGTGCTTTACCTCTCAGTTCTGGAAGGGAATTCAGAAGGCCTTGGGTACACAGGTACTTTTGAGTACAACATACCATCCACAGACTGGTGGCTAGTCCAAGCACACGATCCAGGTGCTTGAGTATATGCTCCGAGCTTGCATCCTTGACTTTGGAAGTTCATGGGAGAAGCATATTCCTCTGGTGGAGTTCGCCTATAACAACAATTTCCAGGAGACCATTCAGATGCTACCATATGAGGCCTTGTACGGTAGGCCATGCCGATCACCCTTATACTGGATGGAGGCAGGAGAGGCAGCTTTGCTGGGACCTCGTCTTGTACAGGAGACTTCAGAGCAGATAGAGCTGATTCGGAAGAGGATGACTACATCACAGTCTTGGCAGAATTCTTATGCTGATCAGCGGAGATGACCTCTGGAGTTTGAGGTCGGAGATCAGGTTTTCCTATGTGTCACACCTAGGTTGGGGCATAAAAGAATTCAGAGATACGGTAAGATTTCGCCACGGTACGTTGGGCCGTTTGAGGTTTTGGAAAGAGTGGGGTCGGTCGCCTTTCGGTTGTAGCTACCTCAGAGGTATCGGGCCATGCACGACGTCTTCCACGTCTCTCAGCTACAACGTTACTTTTCAAACCCGTCTCATGTCTTTCAGCCTGAGGAAGTCGAGCTTGAAGCAGATGCGTCATTCGAGGAGCATCCTATCCGGATTGTCGATCGCAGTACGAAGGTTCTCCGAGGGCGGTCTGTTCCTCTGGTACGAGTGCTATGGCAGCACAGACGAGTACAGGACGAGACCTGGGAGAGGGAGGCCGATGTACGATCGCAGTGGTCAGAGCTGTTCGGGGATTCTTCTTCTCCACCTCATTAGGGAAATTCGGGGACAAATTTCTTTAAGGGGGGAAGTTTGTAAGAACCTGGATCTTTGTTCAGGTATGTTTTTCCTTTTTCTGGAGTTTTTAAGAAAAACGGTTTTTCTAGAAATTTTCAAAGTACACGCCGTGTACTTTCTGAGTACACTCTGTGTACTCTATTCCATCTCGAAGCCGTGTGCTGGCCGTGTTCGGGCCACACACACGGTGTGTAAGGCCGAGGTGGAGGCCGGTTTTTCAGAGTACAGAAAAAAATTGAAGTACACGCCATGTAATCTAGAAGTACATGCCATATACTTTCTTTTTTTCCATTAAACGGACCAGGGTCGCGCCTAACCCCCATATCCATCTTCTTCTTCTATTTTCGAGCGGCCGAGAGTGACCATACGGCCAGATCTTCGACGGAGTCCTACCTCTCCGTCCGTTCTCCGATTTGAGCACGGTTGATTGTGTTGGAAGAGCAACGGTGAGTTCTTCCTTCTGCTTGAGCCTTGTTTCTTGATTCCTCCTCATTTCCAAGTTATCATGGGATGAACGTTTTGTGCGTTTTCTCAGAACTACATTGTTCTAAGGGGAATCTATCGTCGAGGTTCACGTATATCGATCTCCTAGGATCAAGGTAGGTGGTTTGTGCCTTTCCGTAGAAAGTTGATGGATATTTTGTGCAATTTCTACCAATACCCTTGAACGGGGTATTGCGTGTTTCTTGTTTTTCCCTTGTTAATTGCCTGCTTTTCTTGATTGCTTTAGTAGAGGTTATTTCTTATGATTAGAGTAGTTTGTTTGTGCTCAGATTGTTTTTCCATACTTGTTCTGCCTGTTTGGCGTTTTCCAGTTGCCATGCCTAGTCGTAGGATAGTGTAATTGTTGTTTATTTATCTCTGTTGACCCTTAGTTGATAGCCAAGTAGTTCTTGAGGTTTGCTTGGACAATATACACGCACTGAGCATGTTTAGTTATACTCAAGACTGTGAGAACCTAGAGTAGAAGACCATAGGGAGAATTGACGCAAGGGCTTCTCCAGAGTGTATTTTTAATTACGATGCGAGACCAAGGGGAGAATTTATGGAAGGGCTTCTCCAGAGTGTCTTTTAACTACGATGCGAGCCACATGGGGAATTGACGTTGAGTGCTTCCCCAGAGAGCCTTTAGCACGATACGAGACTATAGGGGGAATTGACGGTGAGTGCTTCCTCAGTGAGTCTGATTAATTGCGTAGCTGTACCAGAGGGGTGAGACTGTGTGTGCTTACCAGAGGGTTGCTAGTACTTATAGGTTGAACCATAGGGGTTAGAATGTGAGAGCTACCCAGAGGGTTACCTGTTTCTTCTTTTGTTTCTGGCTGCTTACTTGTGTGCTATACTTGTTAGAACTGTGGTTTGTAGCTGTTTGTGCTTTTCTATTTACTGCTTCTTGCTTTAGTATTTCCATGTATTCATTGACTGTTAGGCACAAATCTTTGGGTGATTGCCTACAGGGATTGTATCTCACAACCTGTTTGGGCCATGCTTTTGGGCCCAAGCAGACTTTGTTGCTGCAGGTATAGACAAGGGCAAGCGCCCTTCTACTTCAGGATCTTGACTGCATCAGGAGATGGGGAGCATGGGACCGAGCCATGGCTCGCGATGCTGAGGAGATTATTTTGTTTTCTTTTGCAATTGGTTTTAGTTGTATTTCAGCATGTTGTTGTGTTTGTTGTTTCCCTTAGATACTTGTACCTACTGTGTCATTTTCATCATAGTTATATCTCTACATTGCTTCCATTGTTTGGTTTCTATTGTTATGCATGTTGTTTACTGCTTTCGATGGTTATTGCTGTTTTCTTACCTTGTATACCTTACCAAATGAGGGAATATTTTCCCCACTGACTCACCAAGGCCCTCGCTGCTAGTCGGCAGCCTCTGGCGTTCGGGGAAACGCACTTGAGGTCATGTGGCAAACCAGGTATGGGGCACCAGTGGAGGGGCTCCGGAATCAGGACATTACAATCACCAATTTCATCTTTCTGAAAACATTTGTGTTATGTGATGTATAGCATGATACACTATGTTTGGAATACAACATTTTAAAAAATAAAACATTTCTCCCCCTTTGTGATTAGGACTAAGAAATCTAAAACATTAACCTTTTTTAGAAAGAATTATTTAAAAAATATTAGTTGTCAAAAAATACAAAACTTTGTTAAAATTAAACATCACAAAGGTTATTTATACTTTCTTTCCTTACTGTGAATTCAATAAATGATAACATCACTTATGTGTATGGTGGACTACCACCTCACAGAGTGATGTAGTTAATTTATCAATAATGATTTACATGAAAGGTAATAACGGATAAATATAATGAATATATGTGCTATATATGACATCATAATGACTCTTTAATGGTGATATATTATTTACCATCATTTCTTTTAATCTATTGAGAAAATGGAATCAACATTTTTGTGAACATATGACTAACCATATCAATGAACAATGTATCTAATTTTCTATATATAACATTAATGGATTACTCAAAATATATATAAAATGAATATATAGGATATTTTTATAATTTTTAACATTCTATAGATGATATAACCATGATTATAGTAAAAGGATTAAAAAACCAAGCCAAAACATACACAAAACAATGAATCAGTTATTACTCAAAATGTGATTGTAACAAGAAATTATTAATAAATGAGTAATAAAATGTATAAATCATATATTGTATGATAAAAATTTGTATGTTTATATAATATATTTATAATAAAATTATATTTATTCTACAAGGGTTTCAAATGTGTATGAAGGAATTCAAGACTTAAGGTAAGGGATTTATGTCTCAAATTTTCTTCTTCAGAACATAAGATATATTATGCATGTATTTTCTTTTATAAGATGTATATACTTAATTTTGACATGTTATATCATCAATATCCTTATTTTCATAATATCTAAAGTTTCCTTTCATGTTTACCTTTAATGGTTCTTGTGATTCAAAGATACCAAAGTGGTAAGGGTTTTATGTTACAATCTCATCATTTATCAGGATTATATATAATTATGCTTCCAATGATGAAATATTATGAAATATCTCTCAATAAACTTATATATTTTCTTATCCTACTATTATTTCTTGATAATAAATATTTTCCATTCATTTTTCTCTTTTTATTTACTAAGGGGATCAAATTGTTTTTAAGAGAAGTTGATTTTATTTATCTCTTCAGCTGAAAATGTTTTTTATTCCATATACATGTTTTTAAAAAATATCTTATTTTTTTAAACTCTCAGAATATTTTTTAAATTCATTTCTACCCTTATTTTAATTTTAACATTAAAAAATTCTTATCGTTTTATGAATTAGGTACTTTTGACTTTTACTAAAAATGTGAAAGGAATATTTGGTTTAAAGTCTATGACCTGAACTAAAATTTCCACCATCATGACTACTCAATGTTTTAAATATTCCATTAAAATTTTATAATATAATTTTTAAATAATATGATTTATTTATTATTTGGTATGTTTTATTATTTTAAATAAGTTTTTTTAAAATGGAATGGATATTTTCCTCAAGAATTTTTAATGGTATTTTTAATGGAATTTTTATTCATCAATGAAAACATCCTTTAGCATTTATTATATTGTACATGAGATATGATATAGTTTTACCATACTTATTATTTATATAGATGTTTTATGATTATTATGAAGATATATTTATGAAACTCATTTTTTTGCATTGGTTATGCTATGATGAATTGTATATGAAACCCATTTCTTTTCCATGGGTTATGATATGATGTAATGCTTATGAAACCCATTTCTTTTCATGAGTTCTTATATGATGAATGTTTTATGATACTTTGGTACACATTTTTATGATTTTTATTATGTGATGGGTGAGACCTATATCTCATTCCAATGAATTTGGTAAATATTGAAATATCATGAGATAAACAAGATGAGAATGGGGAGTGAACCTAGTTCAATAAGGGATGTTTTCAACTATGATAGTCTTGTATGTGAACCTGGACTACTATGATGATTTGGGGAGTGAAACCATTCCTCTATGATATCCTTTTAAGTGAGCCTTGAATACAATTGAAATTATTTTATATGATTTTTTATACAAAATTTCCATGTCTTATGCCAGTGTCATGCTCTAAAGTCTCTTGGTATTTCATTTCCTTATGATAAATTTATTATGAACTTCAAATTTTTGTTTCATAACTCAAGTTTTTTATATTTAATATGTATTTTATGGTTTTAATATGTTATTCTCGTGTTAAGTTTACATATTTCCCTTTTTTACCCTTACTGAGCATATGAGATCAGCCTTTCTTATGTTTATTATCCTCAGGTTATAATGACATGTATTATATGTGATATATCTAATAAGGGTTTTGGTTATGAGGAACTAGGTGGGAGATGATGAAGAAATCTTATGAATCATTTTTCTATGTTTCCAAGTTTCTAAAGGCACTATAAGTTTAGAATCCTTTGGAGTGTGTTTATGTAATGTAATGAATGTTCATAAAAAAATATATAATATATTTCTATGAAAATATTGGGTCATAACATAACCTTTTATTCTGATACCAATTGTTAGGATCACATTTTGGATGAATACACTAAGAGGGGGTAGGTGAATTGGTGTGGGGTAAATTTTTATCATTTCAAATTTCCATCCCTTTTTATACCTTTATCACTTATTCAGTGAATTATTCTATTTCCCTCTTCACATTTAGTGATTAAGTGTGATCATAAAGTAGTAGAGTAAAGTGGTCAACAGGATTTTTTAATGATGTTTTTATTCTTTAAGTACCAGTCCCCAGTGTATGGTGGTTATTATCTCTCACACACAACATTCCTTTTATTACCAAGAAACGAACATGAAAGGGTATAACCTTGAACTTGATCTCTTAAAAATGACTAGGTATAATGCAAGTGTTATATTTGAATTAAAAGATGGAGGATTTTATCCTTCATATTATAAAGTGATAAAAAAATATAAAACATTTCCTCCTCAATAGACACCAATAAAATCTGATCAACTTATTCTATATATATAAATCTTTTGGGATGCCTCTATTACACAAAAATTAATGGGTTCTCTCAAAAATTCAAAAATAAAGTATGTTTCATCTTATTTTTCTTTAGTTAAAAAAATATAAATATGTAGTGGACTAGATATGTCAAAACTCCCAGACCAAAATAATAATAAGAAAATAATAAGTGAATCACTATTTCTTCTTCTGAATTTAACCTTTTACAAATAATATGATATATTGAGTTACTTTGTTAGGTTACAAATGCCACACAAACATTCTATCATTGAATGTAGTATTAGTTTCAATTTTTTATTCTTTATGATTTTCACAAGTGCAAGCTTAATTTCACTATTTAGTATTTTTACATCAACTTATTTCACCAATGCACACTTTTAAACACCTCATTAATGAGATATTGAATCTTAATGTTTATTCATGAATGTACTTCATGCATGAATGTTCACAAACTTAACACTTGTTAACAATTTTATTTAATATATTTATATATTTCAATTTATCTTATCTTCATATAACATATTATGTGGAATCTCAATGGATTCACACAACTTTGGAGGGATTTTGAGAGACTCTCTGATAACACTATCTTACAGTAAATACATAGAGATAATTTTTCTTATTTATTTAACCCTTATGTGTTATTTGAATAGGCTTGGGTACATGTATACCTTTACAAAATAGTTCGAGTTATATAGTTCTTCTTCATCTAAATGAGTTTAAAAAACTCTCTAATACTTTTCGTAAAAAAGTAGGTTTTCAAATTCTCTTCCTTGTGTGAAGGGATCACATAATAAAAATTCACATGATTGTTTTCTCACAAAAAAATTATGGATCATCTATTTTTAGAGAGCTCTTGAGAGTTTCCAGAGCTTCTCTATGTCTTAGGTTATCTCATTTTACATGTGAGGTTCACCTCCTCTGCCTCGATTTTTATGTCATGTCAAGATCCTGATAAATCTTATATAGTTAAAATTACATGTCATGTGTTGATATTAAGTTTACGAAATATTTTTATATTTTAATCTTAATGTGGTTTCCATCATATGATGCTAAAATTCATGGCGTCCTCACATAGGTGGAATATTCTTTCTTCACAGTGGTATCCTCACGTGCTTATGACCATAATTACATAAAACATACTTCTATTAAAACCAAAAATCATTCATAAATTTAGATATGTGAATATACACCTCACTATTACTTTTATCATATTGGATGAATCACATTCTTCAAATAATGGAATGAATGAAACACGAAGTTCCATGCTTGGCATCAGGTGATCAAGAATGTGTTTTTTCATTTAGTTTAATCAGTAGAGATGGTTGGTAGGATGTTTTATGAACATTAGTATAAATAAATTCTAAAATACAATATCCCTTAAATTCAGAAAGGTAGAAGATGATGTATGGTATTGATCGAATATCTGTGATTCATTTGATCTAGTGGTTATCGCTCTATGCATAACATTTTAACTTGTGAATAGTACACCAGGTGAATCCCATCACACGTTAATCTTCATCCCAATTAGGATTAAGTATATAATACTTCCCATTTCATTAACCACTCAATATAGTACTGGTTTTAGCACCTGAAATACTTCCACACACCTACCCATCATTGTCAATTCCACACCCTCACGCGGTCCCCCGAGTACCTCCATGTACGCTCTCTACATGTTCTATACAATCCCACTTCATTCTTACCTATATAGGAAATTATCTACCACCATGTTTTACAAAGAATGTGATAGCTCCCTTATTATAGGGTTTGGCTTCCATATGTCGTTGATTTGGCCGTACTGGGGTGGATATGGTTGGCCAACTATTTTTTAATAAAGGAAAACCCAATACCTAGCAAAAAAACGTATGAAATTGATTATTCCAAGACTTATCCAATATAATTTTTAGCTCCTCAATAAATTTATTTATTTTTTCATGCCATTATTTAAATTATATTTATTAAAATTAATATCTACATGCACTTAACCTATTTAAATATTTTAGATAATGTACACTCTTCTAGTGCAGTTGGGACATGTCAATGGACTTAAAGAACAATTTAGCAATTATCACACTTAAAAATGCACTTCATCAAAAATATAATATGTTACCTTTGAGCTCATAATGTATGGATATAATATTCAATAATATGTTTTGGATATATAGTATACCTCCAAGATTTTCTTATTCTATAATACATATTTACAATAAGTTATTCATCACTTAGTAACACATTGAAAAAAACACAAAACAAACACAAAGTAGGATTATCATATATGACCTATATTATTATTTTATATAACATAGTTGTATTTTACTTATCTGTACTCTAATATTTGTATTTTTATGGAGTTTGTTTTTTATTGTTATTAATGGTTATGATATCAAAGGGAATGACCTTCCCAAAGTGAGATTTCATCCCTTTATATAAGTCTGTAGCCTTAGGCATACCATATATAATGACCCAAAACATCACAATATATTTTACTAATGTAAATATTTTTTTAATATATTATTAAATAAATAAAACCAAACTAAGATGAAATACTTATATGTTAAAATAAAATTGTACCATTATTATAGAGCTATTAAATTATTGGGTCTAAGAGGAAGTAACTATATTATGAATTTTACAAATAAAGGGAATGAAATGACATTGGGTAGCCAAAGTATCCCTAATGAAGATCATTTACTTAAGTTTAGAGTGTATTCAGATTCACTAGGATTTTATCTTGAATAATACCAAGATGAACATCAATAATTAAGGTGTGAGAGAAATCATATAAGAGGTAAAATTGAGCTTGTGGAAATTTCCATAAGATTTATGCTAATAGAATCACCATTCTTGACTACCACTAGAGTATACCATAAAATTGGATATTACATGGAGATATCAAGGGGAGATGAAAATAGAAATTATGATGATATAATTTTCTATTTATTAATGGAATAAGTTATTTATCACATGTATTTTATTTATTTCACATTTTTAATTTTAAAGAAAAAAGAAATTTGATCTTCATATAAAAATATTTTTCTTTTATATTTCAAAATTTTAAAAAAAATTATAAATTTATTAATCTAAATTTGAAATATATAATTTATTTTTTTGGATTTTTAATATTATAAATATCTTTGTAAGATTTTTTTTTATTTTTCTGAATGCATTGGTTTTTATGTGAATAGTAAAAAATACAGATTTTGCAAAAACCATTAATTTTATGAAATTATCATAAAAAAGTAATGAATTAAATGGTTTTGAAACATTTTTATATAATATATATAATTAAAATACATATTTAAAATTAATATATTGTATTTATAAAACCCATTCTTTTAATTTTAGAAACTTAAGTTATATTCTCCTCTAAAAACATATATATCGAATTATATGAAAAATTGTTCTTCAAAACTTGAAGAAAATAAATAAAAAATAGATTTAATATTCTTGATCAACATGATAAAACTATTAAACAATTTCATGTTCATTTTTTACATTAAATTATGATCATAAAGATTAAAGTTAATTACCATGATAATGGTGAAACTGTTATTGTCAAAGAATTTTTTATTAAAATTTTGTAAATTTTATCTAATAAAATAAATTAATACCTTCTTAGAAATGTAATTTATATAATTTTTAAAACTATATTTAAATATAATATAACTCTTTCAATTATTAAACAATAATAAATAATATTAAGAACACTTAATGGTGAAAAATAATTTTTTTTTCTACAAAATAGTTTTTATATACATATAATGTTAATTTAAAAGATAATTTTATCTTATTTAGAAATAATGTAATATGAAATTTTGATTAAATCAAGGATAATAAAAAAAATAGTTTGTATTATGAGTTATTTATATGTTTATATTAATATAAGTTACATAGGTAAAAACTAGTTTCCTTAGTAAAATTTTAAAAAAAGGTAAAAGAAAAAATATAAGAGTAAATGTCTTAAAAAATATTTAAAATGTGTGTAAATGCTTGGTTTATGATTTATAGACCATATATGAACCTAATATATATTATTTAAAACTGTTGGATTCATTGACTATTGAATTGTATAATGATATCATTGAAAAGTATAAGGTATTCACAAAAGTTACCTTTTCATCACTTATGTAAGGGGATCAATCAAAAAAATTTAATGCACCAATTTACAATCAAAATTATAGAGGCCCAAGCTTAAAATAAATTAATATTATATCATTTTAGATGAATGTTCCTAACATTACAAAATTACATGCCTGAAGACCATAATTGTTTAGTGTATTTGGAAACATGGAACACATTCTTCTAGTTTGGTGAATTATATTCAACATCTACCTTAAAGATTTTATATTCACCTTTAGTACTCCTACTTAAAACCTTTATTCATAATCTTGGGAAAGGAAAAAAAATAAATGGGTGATATCAATTTCTCAGTTAGGGTAAATAAAGTAAATACATAGGCATAACATGAACATAAATTTACGAGAACGTGAACATAATATTTGAAGATCATTCCCAGCATTTCAAAGATAAAAAATATAAGACATGGCATAAAGATTGATAGTTCATAAGACATGAATCAAAATATAATCAAGAACATGAACCATGTGATCATATAATACACATAAGTAATGGAATATATGGAAAACATATAAACATACAATATCATTCCCTATAAGTCTAGGCGAATTGCCAAAATTTAACAGAGCACTTCATAGGGACTACACCTATACGGAAAGACACTCCACCATCCCTCGTTGTAGTCCTTTCCTTATAAGGGATTGGGTTTCCCCATATTTCCATAGTGGACTATGTTTCACCATATTACTATAGTGTATCAGGTGTCCCTATATTCTCATCTTGGATCTGGTTTCCCCATCTTCCCATAGTGGTCCAAGACACACCTGTTTCCCATTTTGGATATAGACACACTTGTTTCACATTATGGATCAATCCTATAGACTTGTTTCCCATAATTATCTCGTGATATATAAATCTTTACCCAATTAATTTCATGGATATATAGATCCCACCCATCACATAATAAAATCATACATACATGTTCTATAAGATAATAAAACATGAATCATATCATGACCCATAAAAAATTTATTTTATAAACATCATATCATAACCCATGAAATGAAATGGGTTTCATAAACATTTCATCATATCATTACCTATTGAAAAGATATAGGTATCATAATCATTTCATCAAAGCATAACCCTTGTAAATAAGCATGTTTCAAGAGAAGATAACTCGTGAAAGAATAACATGTTTCATTAACATCATTATATAAAATCATAAACCAATAAATAAATAATATGAATGGTTTTCTTAGATCATTTACCTGGTAAATAATAAACTATAATAGTGTATGTTATCTCACATGCACGTGAATTTTGAAATATCACATGAAAAATTTCTTAAGAAAATTTCCTTTGTTTGAAAATCTTTCTTATAAAACCATTTCAAAGTAATTTTTTATAAATAAAGATTTAAAATTTCATTTAAAAAAGTTCTTTTGGAAAATAGATTTGATTCCTTAAAAAATAAATTTTAAAACATAAAACCTTATGAAAACCATTTTGTTGAATATAAAAATGAAAACTTATAAAGGAAGATTTGAGAATCTTTTTAAAACCATTTTATTTGAAAACTTATTGAAGATGATTGAACTTTTTTTTAAACCATTTTAATTGAAAAGTTATATAAGGATATTGAAAACCTTTTGAAAATCATTTCTTTGAAAACTTATAAAGGAAGCATGGAAATGTTTGGAAAATCATTAATTTAAAGACTAATAAAGGAATATTGAAAGTGTTTTGAAAACCATTTTTTTGAAAATACATTGAAAAAAAATAACTAAATATTTAAAAACATTTTAAATCCATTTTATTTGAAAATAATTTGAAAAATTATTAAGAAACATGGAAAACATTTTGAAAAACATTTTCTACGAAAAATACTTTAAAAAAATATAAAAAACTAATGATTTTTTTTTAAAACCATTTTATAGAAAATGGAATTTAAAACTTATAAAAATAAGTCTTGAAATAATTTAAATCCTTTTCTCTGAAAATAAACCTTTTAAAATATACAAAGGAAGCTTTGAAAATCATTTACAACTATTTTTAAACATAACTATTTTTTTAAAACCATCTTCTTTGAAAACCTATTTAATATAAAAAAATATCCAGTATATTTGGAATGAAATTCCTTTAAATACAACCTTTTATAGTTACAATGTAATCTTTAAAGAAGTGACTTCTATATTGGCGGGAAGAATGTACATGCTAAACATTCATTTGTACAAATTAAAAAGTGTAAAAACCACGTTGATCAAAAAATGAAAAGGATATTCCTTTAAAACCCATTTTTAAAAATAGTAAAACATGGGTAAAAATTTCCTTTATACATCATAGGATAACAGTAATACATTTTTGAAATTTTTTTATAAAACATAGTTTTGAAAGAACACATATTTCCGAATAAAAGGAGAAATAAAGTCATATTTTTATAAAAACAATTTATCAATTTTTTAAGTACCAATGAGTGGAAAAATGATACTAATATATTAATATATCATGAATAAACAGATTATAATAAAATTCATGAGTTTTATTTATATATGTATCATAATATTTCATCAATTTAAGCATAATCATAAATAATCCTGATAAATGATGATATTATAATAATAAACTGTTTCCGCTTTGGTTACCTTAAATCATTAACCACATGAAAGAATAAAATTTAATAAAGCATAAAATATCAGGAAAAGAAGAATATTTATGATATAACATGTCTAAGGGAATTTTATACACCTCTTAGAATAATATAGGTGCATAACATGGCATGTGTCTCAAAGAAGGGAAATTGAGACAAAATTAATTTACTGATTTGGAAACTTTTGAAACATAAACCCCATGAAATAAATTTCATAAAATTGATATGAGAATACCCATATATTTAAATATATGAATCTTAGAATATATCCATGGTTAGTATACACACAACATATAATAAATATGATGTGAAAATATCTTGAGTCTCATGGAAAATAAAAGTGAGATGAGAAAACCCTTAATAATTTAGTAAATTAAGAATCATGATCCCCATGAAATAATAACACAACATAATGATTTTAGTATCACTTAATAAATTAAATTAATGATATAACAATTTATATGGTAGTATATACACCACACAAAAGAATTTATGGATTAATATGACATGTATCTCATGGAAATAAAAAGTGAGATGAAATTCCCTTACCTTAAGTCTTGACTTTTCTTTAGACACAGTCAAACATACTGTATAATAAATATAATTTTATTATAAATTGACCACAGTACCAAATTATTATATATAATACCACATATGATTCAATTATGACTTTATATTACCCATTTATTAATAATTTTATGTTAAATTAACATTTCGGGTAATAACTGCTTTGTTTATCGTATGTGTTTGGAGTTATTATTCATAATCCTCTCACATAGACCATGATTTAATTATTTAAAGAATTTAAAATATGATTTATATATTTTATATATTCAGTATATAAATATTTATAATAATCTATAAAATAGATAAATATGAAATTCAATACACTATTCAGGGAGACGATAGGCCGTACGTATGCATGCATACATGTTTTTTGTTTATTTACCATTTTTTAACACGAAAGTAAATGAAATATATTTATATATGTATATATATAATAATTACAGTATAATAATTATTTAATATATATATTATATGTTTACTAAACCAATCCTTAATACATTACATGTAGAGTGTGAACGAATCACATCACTTAGAGGAGGCAATAGTACACACGTCCACAAACAAAGTTATCATAATTACAAAAAATGGAAAGTATAAAGTTATGTTTTATATAATAACTCAAAAATAATAAATAAATCATTAATATCATAGATATCATTCAAAAATATATTTTCTATCATAATTCCCAACCATGAGAGGTGGTAAATGAAAAATGAAAAACATCGTTTCGTGAGGTGGTAGTCTGTCGTACACAATAATGGTAAGTTTGTTACCCATTAGATGGAAGTGTGTGTAAGTGTAGGTATAACCATTAGAATAAAAAAAAATTCAATATCTTTTGGTTACTTTTTTTATTATATGATCATAGAATAATAATATTTTAGGGGGTGGAGAATAAAAATAAAACAAAGGATCTTGAGGAATTATGTTACCTCTTCTCTGAGTAACTCCTTTTGGTTGGCACCAAAGGGCTTCCATGGACGACTATATTAAAAATGGATGTTTATAAGATAAATTTAAAAATTTTATGAGATTATTTGAGAATATTTTGGGTTATAAATTAGGATTTAGAGGTTTTAATAAGTGTGAGGTGTGAGTGTCTTTTTATAGTTGAGGTGGATTGGAATTCTTATAAATTGTTTTAAAGGGAATTCCACCCACATTCCCCCCCCCCCCCGTAAAGTTTCTCCACTAATGGTCCAAATTATATAAAATGAATTATAGGGTATAAATATGGCCATAAAATGGATTTTCCCAAGTTTATAGGTCATTTTTTACCTTATGTTTAAGGTTTATTCCTTTTTTAAGTTTAATTTTACCTTAATTGTTATAATTAATTTTATTTACATTCACTAATATTTTTGGTCAAAAAATAAGTTGAAATTATTAGAAATTATAATTTATTATTATTAAAAATATGTAATATATTTTTCCAAATTAATATCATTTAAGTGGTAACAATTAATTTAAATTTAATCCCACAAAAGGGACATCAATACAAATTTTTAATGTAAAAATGTTCAAAAGTTTTCTATGTTTTCATATCCAATTTCAAAGAGAAATTGATTCCAATGATCTAAATTGAATTAATTTTTTTATAATTTATATAATTAAAAATTTAAACAATTCAAAAATATAATTTATCCTTATAAATAAATTAGATGAAAAAATAGTTTTGAATTGAAATTCAATGTTTTTACTATTCATCAAATAATGAAACTTCTTTAAAAAATACCAAAAAATTCACCAAAATTAAATTTTGATTTCAAACTATAAAAAATGAAGTTTATTTTGTAAAATAAAAAATATAAAGGTATCGTAAATCATTTTTAAAATGGGTTCAACATTAAATGGTGGTAAAATTACCTTTTATAAAATATATTTTTTAATCATAAAATTGGATTTATTTTTAGTTAATACGTATAAAATTTATTTTATGAGTATAGAAAATAATTATTATAGAAATAATATATAAATTTTATTGAAAACATTAATCTTAGGTGTTTTTTTATCATTTTGATAGAAAAATGTGTTTTTCATAGAAAAATAGTTTTCTTAGAAAAGTAATTTCTGTATTTACCAATAATTCTTTCATTACTTTTTAATAATTTAAAAAAAAAAGATTCATTTTATAAAAATGTGTAAATAATATTTTAAAATTTTAGTTAAAATGATTCTTAACACCCTTTCCAATGCCTAAGTGGTATCCATAATAATATGTTAGTAATCATGTTAATTGTATATTAAAGTTTGGTAAAAATGGCCTTGATTATAATGAAAGCTATTAAAGGGACTCAGTATTGTGTGTAATGTAAGAAAAACATAGTTTTTTTGTACATCAAGATAATCTATGTGTTTCATCAAATGAAAAATATGAAAACTATTAAAATAAATTGAAAAAATATTTTACAAAATCTTGGGGTGGTACATTCTACCCCCCTTAAAATAAATTTATCCCTAAAAATTCATCTCGGTTATCCAAGGTTAAATACTTGAAAATTAAATTAATAGAAACTTAAATCCCAAAAATTAACACTAAAAGTATCTAAAAAAATGATGTCATAACCATAACAGTTATCCAAAGTAACTTATAAATAGGTTTCCACATAAGAGAACATAGGTTGGGAGTGAAGTTTAGACATAGAGAAAAAGTTTAAATAACTATTAAGAGTGATTAAATATCATTGATCTCTAGTAATTAAATGATCAATGGAAAGTTAATGTCCTCCAAACCATAAATCTATGATGATTTTTAAGACCATCATTTCTATATAAACAAAGGTATTATGATAAATCATTTCTAACATCCTTATTTTATAGTGGAATTACATTACTGTTAAAGTACATAAGGAAATATTATTCCTTGATTTTATTCCTTTTTTATATGCACAATCTCACCCTTTTGTTGTTACTTGATTTATTTCCACATCATCTCTTACTCCAAGAAATGAAGGTGTATTTTTTATTCCTAATTCATTAAAAAAATCATGATATCAATAAATAGAATGATAAACCTTTACATCTTTCTTTTGCTAGAATCACATAAAAATGGATAGAACATGTTATCTCACATGCATAAATCCTCATATGGAGAAATAATAATTTAATCTCAAAAACTTCACATAAAGTTTAACTTAAAACATTCCATAAATGGTTAACATTGAAACCCTTTCATAAGATGAAAATATAAAACTTTTTAAATAATGTCACTAAATTAGCTTAACATTGATCCCCCCATATATCATAAAGTATATCTTATTTTTCACATACCAAACATGTGAATACCTTCATCATGTATTATCTTGAAATAATGTAATACCATGAATTACCATACTTACTTATTTAAAACATTCATGTTTCCTTATTCCAGAGTTTATTGGATATATTCCTTAAATATAAAAATGCTATAAACTCCATCCATGATAGCACAAACTAAATTATCAACAAATATTTTATCGATTCTAAGGTAATATGTACCATCCAATGTACTAATTCATATCATACATATCATTATCCAAACACCGTTATCTCAAAATCAGAGACATATTAAGTGTTATCATCCCTTTGTAAATGTAATGTCTTGGGGTTTTGAATCAGGTGGAAAACCACTCTCCTTTTAAACTTTTCAATTAGTGAGTTTTCTATTTCTAGTATCATTAATCAAAATGAAATTTTGAGAGTTCGTTAAACTTTATATTATGTTTTTGGATAGTTTTAGATGCCTAGAGAGTGACTATGTTGTTCTGGTAATGTTGCAAGAGCATCATCGGCATGAAGGCCTCTTTTGGAGTTGCAGGTGAGGGTGCACAGTTTATGGTAAACTGTGTAGACACTTCAATCTTACAGTGCAGATCAATTGCGAACTGCTGCATGGTTTGGGAAAACTGTGCAAGGGGGTTAACAACCATTCATGATTCTCTATTGTTTTTTTATATTAATTATTGCATGTTTTGTGCATGGTTTAGAAGAACATGTGGGGTAGGCGTGTAGCCTATAGATCTTGGGGAGTGGTTGTCGCATGGTTGGTACAATGTTTGGAAAATTGTGAGAGACAACCATGAAACCACATTAAATAGAAAAAATTACAATTTACCCCAGACCCATTTATCTTTTTCTACATTCCTTTTTCCCCTTGCTCATGTGCTGCATAAAGGGTTCCTCATCTTTTTTCCTTTGGTGGATTTTGATCCACCTCTTCCATCAGTGATTTGGTTTTAGATTATTGAGTGAGAGGGAACTGCCTTGGTAAGGCGTATCTCAATTATTATTCTTCTTCTCTTTTTCTTCACCTCATGGATAACTAAATCCATTAGATCCATTTATCCCTACTTTTAGTGTACTTAATAGAAAATAATATCTTATCCAATATTCTTCAAGTTAGAGCTTGATATCGGGCATGCCTATATCTAAAAGTTCAAGGTTGGTGGTGGATACCTTCCTTCGTGTTTCCACAGATATTTTGGGGGTTTGGATTTAAGTTTGAATTTGGGTTTTTTATAAATACACTCATTTCTTAATATTAAATTGACCATGTGACCTATGGGATACCTTTGGTCACACCCAAACCCTTTTCACTCAAGAAAGGCTAGGTTAGAGGTTGTTTCTCCTGGGTGATTTGGATGGGTGATTTTTATTAAATTAAAATCATATGTTTAAATTTTTTTGTTTAGATAATTTAATTTGAGGCATTCACATTGTTGGGAAAATATCCCTCAAGGTTACATTGAAGAATTATTGACGTGTTTGTGTTTGTTGACAAAGTGGATTTCTTGTTGACAAAGAGGGTTTCCTTGGTCAGTTGCGGTATTCTAGAGATATTATGGACATGCACTATTTAAAAAGAACCATAACAAAGGAATATATGATATATAGGTGGTACAAAAAGAAAGAATACAAGGTGGTGCCGTTTTCCAGTTTTTACCAACTTTTTGGGCCTTAAAATCAGAAATTGGGTAAATTTGTTTTTGGAAAGGGAAGATGCATAAAAGAATGAAGGTGGTTTGTAAACTTGTGTGCATGGCATGTTTCGGGATAAAAATGCACAAAAATTTCAAAGGCATGAAGTGCACGAAAGAATTGGAAATGTGCGTGAAAGATGAGGTTGTACAAAAGAAACTTGCATGCCTAATGCGACATCAAATGGGGTTTTGATTTCTTGAGGAAAATCTTGTGAGAAACGTCAAATATTTCACGCATGGTTCGACGACTCCTATAAATAAAAGGTGACCCTCCTCATTCAATGTATCTCAAAATTTATAGGGAATTCAAGCTCTGGATCATGTAAAAATTTTAAGAAAAGGGAGTTGCATGAAATATTTTTAGTTGCGCGCATCTAAAAAAGTTGCACGTAATATTTGAGTTGTATATAAGATTTTAGTTATGTGTAAGGGGTGTTTCGTGACAATGGATGAATCTTAAGCCTAGGGCATTAAAGATGCGCCCAAGGCACAATAAGTGTTGTGCGAAATATTTGAGGTTTCCCAATAATACTTTGGTAAAGTGGTATTTTATAGTTGATGAAAATGGGACATCAACAGAGCATCTACATACGGTGGAGGATGCATTCATTTGAGATAATTAAGTGACATACATGTCTATAAACTATGATTGGATCTTTTAAAGAAGCAATTAGAAATCTTTAGTTGAGATATAAGTGAGCTTTCAAATTATTATTCCTTGTAAACTAGGATAGATAGTGAGTACACTATGAAATTTGTAAAGAGTGGTGCACTTTTAGTGGATTTGGTACATTGTAACATCGTCGATGTATGCTCTTTGGACATATCCTAGTGAGCGTGAACCAAGTAAAATTTTTGTGTATTGTGCTTGCTTTAAAATTTGTTTATAATCTATAATTGGAAGGATAGAGAAGATGGTTTTGTCTAACAACAAAACAAGATCAATAGGGGCAATTTTTTTAATCTTTAATACTCCAATTCTCCCCCTCTCAGGGTATCTAATCCAGCGGACCTAACACATATACTATATATTAAATTGTTACGATTGTTTAGTTTGAAAAATTCAATTGTATTAAATTTTATTTCATATTTTAAATAATTTTATTTGAGTTATATGTATATGAAATGCTGGTGATTCTTGTGGTAGACTATTAAGGCCCATGGGGTTGTGATGGGCTTGGCCGGATATTGGGGAGGATAGGCCATCAGATTGAGGAGGCATGGCTTTCTAGTTGGTCTTTTCCTGGATATTGAGTGATGTTGATCATATGATTGGGTGTTATGAATGTCGGTGGAGGCATTGAGGTCATCAATATAGTCATGGCCCATTATACTGGATTGCATGGCCACCAGACTTTAGTGAAATGGTTGCAGGGGGATGAGGTGATGGTATTGACATGGAATAGGGTACTTTTTTAGTTATTTCTATTCACCTATGATGGCCAAATTACCGAATTGAGTAATGTGCAAACAATTTGACTCCGTGATGAGGTGGTTTTGACCACTGGCGTGGGTAGAGGCCCCTACTAGTGTGACTTAGGAAGTTTATTTGTAGTTACTTACCATTGAAATCTATGTGGAAGGTGAGGATCCTTTGATTAATATCGATAAGGCTATCAATTAGGGTATGAGGTTCTGCATAATGAGGTCGTGGGCCTAGATTTATATTGGAGGATAGACATCGTAGATCATTAGGATGTTGTATTGTGAGATGGAAGTGGTTATTATTTGAGGAAATATATCATTGTTCCTGTAGATGTCCGGATTTGAGCAAAATGATGCTTTGGAGTAGGGGTCTGAGTGATCAGTTTATACTATTGGGGCATGCCATTAGGAAGTTGGTACTTGATTAAGACATGAGGTACCAGGCGACACATGTTTCTAGGTTATCTATTTGAGGTTGAACCTGATGCTTCACCTAGGCATTGACATTAGGGGTATGTTTGGCCATGGGCTAGTGACCCACTTTATTTTTAAAATTCAGGTCTGGTCTGAGGTAGGTGATGGTTTCCTGGTGGTCATTAAGCACCAGGGAAGCCCTTTTTATTTATTGCATCATGTTGATTTGATTTACTTTTATTTTATATTTCACACCTATTTAAATAATCATGTTGGGTATGCACACCTAGGTGGTATCCTACTAAGAAATGTTCTCACACCCTACACAGGCCCTTCAGGATGTGTGTAGACTTTATGGTTTTACGTTTGGGTAAAGGATCATCTTCTGGAGAAGGATCATAGTGCTGTTGAGCATGGATAATGGAAAGGGACTTTGAGGTCCTTTCCTCTAGAAGAGTTACTTTTTAGTTTTCCCTTTTTAGTTTTCTTTCAGTTTTAGCATGCTTCATTTCATATCTATTTAGTTACTATGGTATGCCAAGGGTGACCCTGTTTTGTATATTTCACTATATGAACTGTATTGATATGTATGATCTAGTAGTTTTTTTAGTATGGCTACAAGTTGTATGATGGAATGTTTCTTTGTTTAGTTTTTCAACTAATTCTGTTTATTTTTCATCCACTATTGCATATTGATTGTTCTTTTTTCCATTGACATGTCTTCTTTGAGTCTTCTAAGTCATTAAATTCTATTACATGTTATATACATATTTACTAAGACCAATATTATATCATTTTTAGAGGGTATATCCTCCCCAATAAACCTCTTTTACACCCTCTCTTCTAGTCGGAATCATTTGGCATTTGGGTAGGTGTGCCTAAGGCCAGTGGAAACTAGCTCATTAGCACTGTCTATGTGGATAATCAGTTTTGGGATGTTATAAGTGGTATTAAAGCAGTTATTGACTAGGATTTAGTAGAAGTGTTTTCCTGTCTCATAATGAGATCAAGACTGCCTTTTCTTTTCATTTATTCTTATTATTTGGGATATTGTAGACTAGAGATTAGGATGTGGTCAGAACATGCTTTTTAACTTGTTCTTGGTTGCTTGTAGCCCCAGGTATGAGGGACGGACCAAGTTACCTTGGTTGGGAATTTCATTTCAATTTTTCTCATTTTACATTTGATATTATTTCTTCCTTAGGTGGATTATTTGAAATATGAATTTTTAAATGTTATGATTTGTAGACCTTGTCCTAGTATAACAAGGTATGAGATATTGGAACAATGGACCGGTGAGACAAGGTGGGTTTGTGATTATTTTTCTTTTTTTAGGTATATGATAGGATATTTTAAACATGAATATACATGTGACATGATAAAATTCCTTGTTTTATTGTTATGCCTTGTGATATATATTTCATTTGATACGTGGAATCGTATAGGCACTTACATGAGAAGTTATGTACTATAGAATTTGGTGATTTCGATCACCATATTGAGTGAATCGGTCATCATATTGAGGCAATGATGGTTGTCAGGATGAGTGTGGCACAAGGAATATTTTGGTACTTGGCCTTATTGAGGATGGGTTAGGAGGCCATGAGGTCAGTATTCCATGTGGTATGGTTGCATTAGGGAAGGGTAAGTGTAGTGATTTGATGCTTCTTGTTACTAATTTTTTTATATGCATTAAATAAATATTTCTATATGGTATGTCTAACCATTTGATGGTATTCAGCGGGTTCCTCCTAGATGAATCAGATGAAGCTTCAGGTGAGTGATGGCTTGGTGTCGTAGGAGCATGAGAAAGTTGAGATCCTTGACGATCAAGAGGAGCAGGTATAAGATCAGGTATAGGATTAGGGGTAGGCTTAGGTACAGGTCTCAGTGTAGGAGAAAAATCTTCTAGATCTTAGAGATTTGGGCCATTCTTTTTTGAGTAACTAAAGATGCTGAGGGTAGAAAGAACTCAAGAGTTATTAAGCCTTTAGAAGGGTGACATGTCCATCATGGACTATGTAGTGACATTAACTGAGTTGTTTCACTTTAAATCCATCATGGTGAGTGATGATACATTGAGTGTGAAGCGCTTAGAGGATGGTTTATGACATTCTATTTGTGTAAAGGTAAACATCTTTACATTGGCCACATTCTTAGAGGTAGTGAACTAGGTGCTCATATCTGAGGGAAACCTGACGAACATGTCTTAATCAAGTTAGGAAGTGGATTTAGGTGACTTTAATGGAGACACTTTAGATGGAAGAAAGTGAGGCAGATATGAGTTCCAGTAAGGTGGTATGGCCAAGGAATTATCTAGACCACCTTGGTGTAGGTACTCTATGGTTTTATTATAGTGTGGGGAGCTTAGAAATGTTTGAACTCTATGTGTGAGGCATAAAAAGAAGTGTCAGGAATGTGGAAAGGTTCTGAATATTGAGAGGTTTTGAAGGATGCCTTATCATTCAGTAGTATGTTAGGTTTAGGTGCTGATTTAGGCATCTTAGATCGGTTCAAGGTTAATACTAGGTGAGGTTATCCAAGATTCAACTACATGCAAAGGTTGTGGTGGAGGTAGTGGGACCTAGAAGTGGTGTTAGTGGCTAGTGTCTAGTGTATAACCACATACAGTCAAGGGTTTAGGAAGTTGATATTTAGGCCAGGTGCATGTCATGGAGCTTCTAGGGTCTGAGTAGGCTGGTGAACCTATGAGGGTTAGAGGTACGTCATGGGCGTAGCCTGGTTCCTTTTTGTTTTATTTTTGGAATGGGCTAATGAGGCATGTATACTTGGGAGAACATAGTAAATGAGTTTTATTTGGACTAAAAAAATGTTGGTTAATAGTTTGGGACTGGCTTGAGTGTGTGATTATATATATATGCGGTGTGATGCACCAGGTTGTATGCTTGAGCATTTTTGGAAGAGAGATTCTGAGGTGCGTTGGCATCAAGGCATTGGGGATGCATGTTAATTTAGGTCCATAGGCATCTGGTAAATGAGGGATAGAGGGATGATTAAGGTGAGAGGCACCAGAAATGTTTTGAGCATCTGTTAAGATTTGGGACCTCATTGTGCCATGGGTTCCATGGGCAGGAGGCGAGCACCGATGCGGTGTGGGATGCGAATGAGTTTCTGGTATGACATGAGAGTACCTGATGATTTGAAAGAGTGATTATATATCATAGACGGAAATTAGTGTCCTAAATTGTTTGATGGACTATTTCATGAATTGAGTTCTGGGTCTGTTGAGACCAGGGTAGGTCACTCTTAAGTTGGGGAGACCCCTTGAGGTATGTTGACATGTACCCTTGATACCGGAGTAGTCCAGGTTGTTTCTATCGTGATGGGTATGATTGGTACCATTTCTGAGTATCATTTGATAGCTATGGGATAAGCTATATCAAGTTGGGGAGATTTTAAAATCTTGGGTTTTTGAATTGGGTTGAAAATCACTCCCATTTGGAATTTTTCAATTAGTGGTTATGCACTTTTCTTCATCGTTCATCAGAACTCAATTATGAGAGTTCTATTATATTTATATCATGTTTTTGGATAGTTTTAGAGGAATGGAGAGATCCTTGTTTGTTTTGGGAAGGTTTTGGGAGCATCAGAGGCTCGAATTCCTATTTTGGAGTTGTAGGTCAGGGAACACAGTTTAGGGTAAACCATGTATATCAGTTCTAAACTAATGCATGATTTGGGAAAACTATATGAGGGTGTGTATGACCATGTGTGGTTCTCCACAGTTTTTCTAGTGGATACTGCATAGTTTTTACATGGTTTGGAAAACCGTGTGGGGTATCCCTGCGTCCTGTACCTCTTGG
Organism: Viscum album; assembly: GCA_963277665.1. Taxonomy (NCBI): domain Eukaryota; kingdom Viridiplantae; phylum Streptophyta; class Magnoliopsida; order Santalales; family Viscaceae; genus Viscum; species Viscum album. The sequence continues at coordinate 403,143,147 of OY728126.1, forward strand.
GTAGTGGGTGTCACACGATTGTCGCACGGTTTGGAAAACCATTCGAGCTGACTATGAAACCCCATTAAATAGTAAAATTATAATTTTTACCATGAACTCTTTTCCTTTTATCCCCTTATTTTTTCTCTTGGTCTCACAATTCATATAGGGTTTCTTTTCTTCTCTTCCTCTAGTGGATTTTGAACCACCACTTCCATTGGTGCTCCGATTTCATATTCTTCAGTTGTGTTGGAACTACCTCAGTAAGGATAACATCACCCATGTTTCTTCTTCTCTTTGTTTTTCCTCATGAAGTACTATATTTTTTATATCCATTTCTCCCTACTTTTTGGGTTCTTGATAGAAAATTAGATCTACTTCAATATTCTTCAAGTTCTCCTGGGCTTTGACATCAGGGGTACCCTTGGCCACAGGCTAAGGAACCTCTTTACTTCTGAGATTCCAACATCGGCTGAGGTAGGTGACAGTTTCTTGGTGGCCTTTGAGAAGTAAGGAATCCCTTGTTTATTTATTAAATTATTCTCATTTGGTTTTTTTTAATTTTTATTTCACAAGTACTTAAACACTCATATTAGGTATGCACACTTGGGTGGTATCCTACCGAGACACATTCTTGAACCCTACATAGGCCCTTAGGGATTCATGTAGACTTTATGGTTTTATGTACAGTTAAAGAATTGACATTTAGATCTAGATCATAGTTATTTTGATCCTGGATGTTGGCAAGTGGATTTGAGGCCCTTGCCTCTAAAGGAGTTACTTTTGAGTTTTTCTTTTTTAGTTTTCTTTCAGTTTCAACATGCTTCTTTGTATATGTATTTAGATGTTGTAGTCTACAAAGGGAGACCCTATTTTATATATTTCACTGTATGATCTATATTGATATGAATTCTCTACTTTTTTTTTGATTTAGTTGTTCTATAAGTTGTATTTTGGCATGATGATCTATTAAGTTCTTTCGCTACTTCTGTTTATTTTGCTTATGTTATTGTATGTTGATTGAACTTTTGCCATTGGAAAGTCTAGTTTGAGTCTGCTGAGTCTTCAAATTCCACTTTATGTTATATATATTTACTTGGAATAGTATTATTTCATTCCAAGAGGGAATATCCTCCCCACTACACCTCTTTTATACCCTCACTTCTAGTTAGAAGCCTTTATCATTTGGGAAGGTGAGCATAAGTCTAGTGTCCGCTAGCCCATTAGCACTATTCAAGTGGCCAATTGGATCAGGAATGCTACTGTGAAAATGTCACCTTTCCATTAAATCAGTTTTCAATTCCCTCGGAACCATTCAACATATTATTGAAAATCTTTAGCAAAAACAAAAACAAAAAAAACGACTGAACAATATTTATACATTTTATAACACCTAATTCTTGAATCTAAAATACATAAACACTTTGATTATTTTACTTCATCCATAATCCATTGAAAAGGCTACCTCATTCCATTACTTAATACATCTTTCCTTTCACATTTCATCTATACTCTCTTCATCAGCAACAATATAACCATTAATCGTACCATATTGTTGATTCATTTAAATATATTTCCTATTAGGACATTAGTTTTCATAATTTCCATTCATTCCATACATAAAACATTAAACTCTTTCTAATACCATAGGGAGTCCAATATTTCCATACATTTCATTAAATGAACATTTCATTTTCTCATTTTAGTTACTTTCTTTGTGCCATTATTTTTCACAATCAAAACAACTTCTAATTCCTCTAATACAATCATTTCGGTGTTTCTTCCTATATTCTCAACATGTAAGAAAATGAATCTTCTTTAATTTATGGTCTCCATTACCTGAAATATCAAAAAAATTCTTCCTTATCTTCTTTGGTGAGTAAAATATTTGGTTAAGTTACATGATATTAATCATGTTATGTGAAGACTGATTTGGCATGATCACAACATCCTTCACTCTAGTTATCATTCCATTTAACCGATCATCAAAAGATTTTATATTACATTCAATGGTTCCCACCATTGATAAAACCCATAAATAATAATGTTATAAATAATTATTATAATGGAAAACACCTAATCATGAAAAATTGCTTATAGGATGCCTAAATTATGACACCAACTTCTTTAATTTATGAAACCTTAGGTTTATCATTGGTTATATGTAGTCATAATCTATTTAAATCCTTAATTATAGTTTATAAATAGTATTTTTAATTCCAATAGCACAACCCCCAGTAGTGTTAAACTTGGTGTGTAGTAAGGCCCATTTTCATGAAATAGTTCCCAACCATGTCTAGCTTAATATAGTGTTGTTGAGGTTGTTACAACTACATAGATATATTCCAAATCCATATCCACTTCTAGTATCCAGACAAGGATTTATTTCTAAGAAACCACTCATTCTATCCTTTACCAAAATTCTAGTACATTTTACTAAAAATTCACTCAACCTTATACTTATCCTTAGAGACACCCATAGAAATATCCATAGAAATATCCCTTGGGATCTCACTAAGGTTTTCTCTTCCTAGTTTCTAAAGGTTGACTAATTCTTTCCTTTGATTCCAACTATAGAAACCCAGGCTTAACATACAAATATATTACATCATTTTAGATGAATATTAATCACATTAAAAAATTATATTTCTGAGGACCATAATAGTTTAGAGTCTTTAGTAAATTTTTACACATTCCTCATGTTTGGTGAATGATCTTCAATATCTCCCTTAAAGATGTCCCCCCTTTTATACTTTTACTTATGACCATTATTTATAACCTGGGGAAAGGAAATAAAGAGAGAGGTGATATTGAATGGTCAGTAAGGGAAAATAAATTAAATATGTATCCATAACATGACTATAAGTGTTTGAGAACATGAGAATAAAATTTAGAGATCATACCCTTCATATCAAAGATAAAAAAACATACGACATGGCTTAATGAAAGGTAGTTCATAAGCCATGAATCATAAGATAAGAAAGAACATGAACCATGTGAGCATATCATAGTCATAAGATATAGAATCTTTGTTAACCACATTAAAATGTAATATAATTCCCTATAATTCAAGGAAAAATTTCATAACTTAATAGAGAACTTCATGGGGACTACACCTACTGGGCGGGACACATCATGATCCCTAGTCACAGTCCTTTCCTTACAAGGGATTAGGTATCCCCATCTTCCTAGAGTTGATCAGGCTTCCCTATATTCTCATAGTGGATCGGGTTTCCCCATGTTCTCATAGTGGATTTGGTTTAACCATATTCCCATAATAGATCAGGACACACCTGTTTCCTATTTTTGGATTAAGACACACATGTTCCTCATTGTGGATCTAGCCCATCAGATTTTTTCCCATTATTATCTCATGAGATACATATCTTTACCCAATTCATTAGAGGGAGATATAGTCTGAAACCATCACATAATAAAATAATATAGATATATTCCACAAGGTAATAAAAAATTCACCATATCATGACTCATAAAAAGAGATGGGTTTCATAAACATTATATCATAACCCATGAAATGAAATGGGTATCATAAATATTTAATCATACCATTACCTATAGAAAATATATAGGTCTCATAATCATTCCATCAAATCATAACCCATGAAAAGAACCGAGTTTTAAGAGAATATAACCTAGGGAAGAGAAACAGGTGTCATAAGCGTCATTCCATAAGAACCCTAGTTTTTTGAACGGGTCAAAATCCTGACCCTATTTGATTTTTTGACTTGTTTTTGAGAAAACTGGGAAAATCTGGGAAGTTCAATAAATTTCTAGATTACACGCCATGTACTCTAAAGTATAGTTTGTGTGTGGGTTAGGTGTGTACTATCCATGGGATAACCAAGTACATTCCATGTGGTGATCGTGTAAGAATTTCCTACTACATGGCATGTAGTGTCACTTGACACACCGTGTATCTTCCTTTCACATACTAGCTAAATATTCACCATGTGTTGACCCATGTGGTACATCTAATCCCTGTGGATAACTCCTCTTAAGTTGGAGTACATACAAATATACTACAAGGAATATAGTTCTTCATACACGCCGTGTAATTTTATTTTTATTCATTTATATGGGAGGGCATCGCGTCTAATTTCATAAAACATCTTCTTATTCCCCAACTTTAAAACAAATCCATTTTGAAATCTTAAAGAACATACCTTCCCCAAGATTCTTCATTTGAAATCTGTTCTTCAATTTTTTGGTGGCTGCAAGATCACATGAGGAAGGCTAAACACATGCACCCTCTTTTGTTCCGGTTTATTTTCCTCACACACTATAGTTTCCATCTAAGAAGAATTTTCAGGATTTGATAGAAATGTAGGTCTACAAATATAAGATTCGAATTGGAGCTTGATATCGGATGTGCATACATCTACGAGTCTCAGGTAGGTGGTGCATACCTTCTTTCATGTTTTTTTGGTCATCTTGGGGTGGCAGATTTTTAGCGTGGTGTTAGGTATTGAGAGATACCCTTGTTTTATTATATTGAAATGACCACATGCATTGTGGGATGCCATTAGGTATTCAATTATCGGGTTATGCTTGAGAAAGGCTGAGTTAGAGGCCACTGCTCATTTGGGGCATTTTGGATGGGGGTTCAAAAATCATTATAATTGAAGCTGAGTTTGAATTGTTAAGCATGATTAAGTTTGTTAGAGGATTTCTGGACCTTGGTTCTGGTATGGGACAACCCATGGCTAGTGTAATTCAATTGTTTAGTTTGTTTTTCTTGTTTGAATTATTTAATTTTATTATGTATATGTGATGTGTGATATTTTATATATTGGAACCTTTGGGTTGGGTTGGGCATGGAATAGGTATTGTTGAGTGGTGATGATCACAGGTTGGGCTTGGCCCGGATTACATTGGGTGTTTCTGACCACAAGATTGAGCATCATAGACGTCAGATTGAGGCAGTGTGACTATCAGGTTGGGAATGGCCTAGGTTACTTGGATGGCGAGTCCATTTGACTTAATCGACATGGTTTCAAGGGCACGAGGTTTCAGTGATGTTGTGGCTTTGAAACTGATTTCGGTGATTACTACTCACCCGGAACATTGAGTAGTGTACACACAGATAGATTCCGTGATGAGGTGGTTGGACCCCTCGTTGGGTAGATTCCCCATATAGTTGTGGCTAGGTACTATTTGTTTGGGTGTTCTTGGTATAGGAAGCCACATGGAAGGTGAGGAGTCTTCATGGGATAGTGTTGAGGCTATTGGGTTGGGGGAAGAAGCTCCACGTAATTTGAGAGAAGACATAACTATCCCTCCAGTTACTGATTTGAGGGTTGAACTCATTGTCCCTTTAGTTACTAATTTGAGGATATAAATCGCTTTCCCTCTAGTTCCTATTTGATAATAGACATCACTGTTCCTCCGGTTGTTGTACCATGTGCAGGCATGGGATTTCGAGCTGGGTTACTATTGTTTGGGCATGACTTTGGGACATTAGTACTTGAGACTAGGGGTTTTAGGAGGCACATGGTGTTGGTTTACATGAAAAATATCATGGTATTGTCCGAAGAAGGTGAAACTCCATGGTGGATGCTAAGAACCATTGGAGTTTATGTTTATTTGTGCATTGTACTATTTACTGCTTTTTGTATAAATGTATTCCTTATTAAACACTTATATTAGGTACGCACCATTAGGTGGTATCCTACTGAGATTCATCTCACACCCTACATAGGACCTTTGGGATGTATCTAGACTTTATGAACTTTCATATAAAAAAATGGACCCTAAGAATGATGGCCTCTTCATCGTTGCTCTCTTCTCCCTCTACATTTGGCCCTCCTCCTTCTGGTGATGGCATGCTTCCGCGGCTCATGGTTGGAAGTTCTTCAAATCATCCAGCTTATGGATCTTCAGATGGGACGATCCAAAGGGTCTCTTTTAAGGAGATATTTTATAGTTCCCCTTCAATAGAGCCTGATGAGGGGAAGGTGTCTTCTTGTCCGCTGTGACCTCAAGCAATTTCTCTGATTGTGTTAGAATCCAGGGCTCTAGGGGTGGTTGAAGGAGTACCCATGGTGGACCTTGCAACCACGGAACTTCAGGAGGACACTTCTTTCCACAATATTATGTTGTTTTCTCATTTCCAGAGAAACAATCCATCTCTGGGTTTCTTCAAGAACTTTTTGGACACTTGGAGACTTTGTATCCCTACAATGGTGTCAGATCTATTTCGGATAGCATTTTTCATTTCTCTATTTTCTGTGGAATATTTTGTGGCCGTGTGGGCTCATGAAGATAGAAGGTGTGAATCCTTGAGGTTCTCCCTTTCTAGGTGGTCTTAGGACTACCACTATGACAAGTAGTCTCCCCAAGATGCAGTTTGGTTATGTTTACCAGTTCTTCCACTTCCTTTCCATAACTCATTGATTCTGAAATCAATAGGGGGCTCTCTGGGTTCCTTTCTTTACTTGGATGAGAATACAAAATGTCTTCAAGCCGTTTCAAATCTGCATATATGTGTGGAATTTAAACTCTTGGAAAAACTTCCTTAGTGGTTGTTGTTGAGGGAGAGAGACAGTTTCCATGGGTGGAAAAAGGTTTTATATCAGTCTTCCACTAGGTTCTGTGGGTTCTACGGGCTGATGGTCACACAAACTCTATCTGCCAGAAAAATAATTCGAAGGTGAGCTCATTCAACACTGGTTCTCAATATAAGTAGTCAGTGGGACCCATGGACTCATCGAAGAAGGGGTTGGATCTAGTTACCATTAGATAGGATTTTTCATATTCAAATTTCGAGTCTAAGTCGCATGCTCTTGGAGATGCTATATCAGGTGTTCCCTCTGATGCACTGGTCCCCCGGTCAGCCCCAAATTCTGAGCCGTCTGATCTTATTTGGTTTTCTCCAGGTCTTGTTCCTATCAGTCGATTTACCTTCCCAATTCCCCCAAGTATTTGGGCCTAACTTCATCAATGTATAGTATCTCTACTCATTTAATCACCAGAGTATTTGCAGTGATCCTGGGTTAGTTGTCTAGCTTCGCCGACTGGGAAGGTCCAGTCTCCAGAGATACATGAGGGATTGGAGATGAATAATATGTTTTGGAGGCATTCTCCTTGATTCCTACTACTTTTTTCCTTTCTAAATGATGATTTTTCTCTAGGTAAACCTCATTCTCCTCTGAATTTATCCCTAATGGACAACTCGGAAACAGCTTTCAAGAAGAAGATTCTATCCCTTAAAATGGTCTCATCAGTGGGTGGGATGACAGGGCCTATCATGTGCTCTAGGTCAAAAGATTCTGGGTTTCTTGCACCACCGATTCTTCCCTTATCTTTTGGGAAACAGGTCCAGAAGTCTTAGAACTAATGTTATACTTGATTATCTGGAATGCATGAGGCTTGGGATCCCAAGAGAAATGTTCCTTCATCTTCTCTAAAAGTAGAAAACACTATTCTTACCTATTTTTTATTATCGAACCCAAGAAGAATCCTTAAAATATTTATTCCTTGTTCAATGGAATGGGATTTCTGAACTCTTTTCATGTGTCTTCTGATAATGATAATATTTGGATATGTTGGAAGAGTCTCTTGTCCATCAAGGTTATGAGTATCACATCACAGTGCATTAAAACCAATATCACATGTAATGGTATTGAGGTTCTCTTCTCCTTCTTTTATGCTAGCACTGACTCTATCAAGAGGAAAGATCTTTGGCATCATCTTGAGTGTTTCAATGCATGTCTTATACCATGGTTTATCAGAGGCAATTTTAATGCCATTATTGACTCTTCAGAGAAAAGAGGTGGATCAACCACCAATCTTGGTGGTTCTCAGGACTTCCAGAATTTTTTGGCAGCAACGGGTTTGTTGGACCTTGGGTTCTCTAGTTTTAAAATCACCTGGTGCAATAACAAAAGAGGAAGCAAGTGCATATGGATCCAGTTAAATATATTCTTTATAAATCTCCAAGGGATGGACTTGTTCTATCAAGCATCAGTTACACATATGCCTCGTACTCTCTCAGATCACTCTCCACTCCTTGTTAATCTCAGAACAGATATTTCTGCCTGCCAAGCCTTTATGTATTCTAGCACTTGGAATCAAGAGGAAACCTTCATGTAGTTGGTTCAACGATCTTGGGTGCAAGGGGTGGCTAGAGGGTGCTGGTAGGGTCTTATGATTCATCTCAAGCGACTTAAGGAGGATATAATGGCTGGTTGGCTAACAGACCAAATGACGTTAATGGGGTGAGAATTATCCAGTATGAGATTAGTATAATGGATGAGGTACTTCTATCTAGTTGGGATGAGAATAATTTCATCTTGATTTGTGATAAAAGAACGGTTCTCATGGAAAAAACAGTTGGAAATGGAAACCCTTTATAAAATGAAATCCTGCATGATATGGTTAAAGGAAGGTGATTGAAATAACACATTTTTCATGCATCTTTGAAAGAGATGAAAAGAACGAAATTTAATTTGAACCTCATCACTGGGAAGTTCACATCAAACATTGATGTGGTATGAAAAATGGCCCTATAACACTTTAAACATCTTCTGGTTGGGGGAGGATAAAAACTTTAAGCGCTCTCGCAATGTTGAAGAAAGTGATGAGTTCCTAATATGGGTTCCTCATCTGGTTGGTACTATTGATAGTCTCACTCTTTCAATTGTCCCTTCAATAGACGAGATTAAGGATTTAGTTTTGAGAATGGATCCCCATAGTGCACCTAGACTGGATGGCTTCCCAGCTTCCTTCTATTCTGCATTATGGGGGGTGGTTGGACTGCAAGTGGTTGAAGCAGTATAGGATTTCTTTGTGGGTGGGGGCTGAACATGGGGTCTTGTACATCCAGAGTGGTCCTTATAAAAAAAATAAAGTACCCTATGTGTATCAGTTAGTATCAACCCATATGTCTATGCAATGTGTCTTAAAAGATCTTGGATTCTATTCTATCTTGGAAGATGAATGGGGTCATCCTTAAGCTGGTGTCTAAAGAACAACATGGATTTGTTCAAGGGAGGAGTATTCAAGGGGTAGTGGGCATTGCTTATGAAATGGTGGCTGACCTGCATAAAAAAACTTTGGGTTTTAATGTTATATTTTAGGTTGACATGGACAAGGCCTACGATAAAATGGAGTGGAGTTTCATCCAACGTGTGATGAAGAAGTTTGGATTTCATGATTTGTTTTGTGATCTCTACTTCAGATGATATGTCTCTCCTTAGATATCTTTATCCCTCTTGGGGAAAAAATTTGGCTTCTTTAAATTGGTTCATGGTGTTCAACAAGGCGATCCTCTATCCCCTAGTCTATTTATTTTGACCCAAGATGCACTTTCCAAGATTTCACTTAATGGGCTAGAGGAAGGAAGTGTGTTTCCTTATACTTGCATGCATGTATAGAAAGGGGTTTATTATCTTATGTTTGTACATGATATTTTAATTTTTTCTAATGGAATACACATGTCACTTTCCAAACTAATGGACATCATGACGTCTTATGGCTGTTTTAGTGGTCAAAGTATCAATGCAACCAAAAGAAATATTTTCATCTCAAATAAGTGCTCCTGGAGATGTTGCAGGGATATTTAGAACACCCTTGAATGAAACCAGAGCCAATTTCCAATCCTTTACCTTAGTGTTCCAATTTCATGCAGTCACATTAAAAATACATTCTTTGAGAATATTATTAATTGCTTATTGAGAAGGATACTTAATTAGAAGAACAAGCTTGTTTCTTTCGGAGGTCATGTCACATTGATCAACAATGTTCTCTCCTCCATTTCAATGCATGTTTTCTCAATAATCAATCCACCTAAAGGGGTTGTTGAAAGGATAGAGAGGATTCTAATGACATTTATATGGGATTCCAACCAGACAGGACGTGATCACTGGGCCTCTTGGACCTGATTGGTCAAACTGGTTTCTGAGGGAGGAGTCAGGCTAAGGGATCTCAAGACAGCCATGAAAATCATGCATGGTAGATTATCATGGGATATTTTTGAGGGAACAACATTGTGGGTAGATTTATTCAGTTTTACTTATAGTGATTTTTGAGAAAGCCATGCCTCTAATGTTGGTAAAATGACCAGCCTCACGCATTGTGTGTTTCAGCACCTGAACCTCTTACATGATGTAAATAGATGGATTATTGGTGAATGGGAAAATTAATTTTTGGATAACCAATTAGGTTGGAGAAAAACTGATTTATCTTGGATGTCCTTTGGCTGATATTTCTTTTAGATAGGTGGCAGAAAACTATGACCTCATTCATGCATCGATTTTACCTGATCAGATGAATGAGTTCCAAGTTATCGTCATGAGAGATGACCAAGACAAATTATACTTCATTGGGTCGAGTTCAGGAATATTTTCTGCTCGGGATTACAGGAGGTTCCTCCACATCAATGGTAATTCAGATGTATGGGCACACAAGCATTGGTGCAACGATATCCCTACTAAAATGAGCTTCCTGATATGGTGCATTCGGAACAAGGCTCTTCTGAATAATGAAAACCTTCAAAAGAAGGGGATTTCTTTGGCCTCCCAATGTTTCTGCTGTGAGTACCCCTAGGTGGAGTCCTCTATGAAACTCTTTTTCCAAAGCGGCTAGGCGTTATTTCTCTATTCTCTCTTCATGCCTTGACCATACATCAATGTCGAGGCCTTATCGTTAAATGTATTTCTAACATCTTGGTTGGATGTCTTCGAGTCTAAAGCTTCGGAGCGGAAAGTGTGAATGGTTATTCTAGTTGTCATCTGCTAGATTATTTAAGACACCCATAACCAGGCCAGGCTTGGAATCAGCCAGTCTCTTCTCTGTTTGCATATGAGATTAATGATTCTCATCACTTAACTTATTCAGATATTAAAATTGTGCTAGGAGTCTGAGTTGGTGTGCATGATTCTCATCAATCAATGCAGGACAAGATGAAAGAATGGATTTTTGGTCAGATGGGATCCTTCGACCGGTTGACTGAAGCTCAATGTCGATGGATCTTGCATGAATGGGGTTACGAGGGGAGGCAATATTCTCAGGGACAATAAGGGCTTGATTTTTCTAGGTTTTTATGCTTATTATGTCCTAGGGAAATCCTTGGGTGTAGAGGCACATACACTTCTCTCAGGGTTGTTGGTTTGTAGGGGTCTCAGAACACTAGTGGTGGAGGTGGAGTCAAATTCGAATATTCTGGTTAGAGCAGTGCATGGACTTCACTTCGTGCCTTGGGAGCTGATATATATCATCGGCATATGTGCTAAGGAATCCAAGAGAGGGAAACTTCTTCACCATGTTTGGAGGGAATATAATTTTTTTATGGACTCTCTAGCTCGGAATGGAAACCCGGAGGAAGTCTTTATTATTTATGATACTCTGGGTTCACTTCCAGATGAGTGTAAGGCGATCGTCCAAGGAGATGCCTTGGGGTTTTATCATTTCTAGCCTCCATGAGGGACCTTTAATTGATTGTTTGGAATGTTCCCCTTTAATAAAAAATAATGTTCATCATGTAGTAAAAGGGTCAGAATCAAGAGCTGGACCGCAGTGATGTTTGCCATGAAGACTGGTATGGACCTTGAGGTCATACCTAGCTAGAGTTTACTTTGTTTTTATTTCTTTCTTGTATCTACATGATTAATTTGTTTACTGTAGCTACTTTTGGTTATCCATTGGCGCCCCTTTATATTTTGAATTGTTATGGATGCATGAATTGTCGGTTCTAGTCATTGTTACAGGTGGTTTTAGCATGCTATTGTGTTTACATTCTGCTGCCTCTATTTGTTTATCTCTTCTATTGTTTACTGATATTAGTGTGCTTCTGCTATGTAGGTCTGGTTTGAGTATGCAAAGTCTCTTATTTTATATTATTTCTCAGACCGGATCCATTATTATCCTCATAGAGGGTATAACCTCTCCACAATACCTATCAGACCCTTACTGCTAGTCGGCAACCTTTGGCGTTTGGGGAGGTGTGCCTAAGGTAGTAACAACCAACCCGTTTAGCGATGTTCGGGTTCCTTTTTGGGTCTGGGACATTACAAAGTCGTATCAGAGGAGTTCTTGATAGGGATTTAGTAGTAGTGTTTTGCTGGCTACTAATGATATTGAGACTTCTCTTTTTTATTTCTACTAGTTTTATATTTGGGATATGGTAGACTGGGGATAGGTTGTAATTGAAACTCAGTTTCTAGATTTTTCTTGGGTGCCTACAGCCCCCAGGTACAATTGATGGACCAAGTTGCCTTGGGTTGGAATTTTAGTTTTTCTTCATCTCAAATTACAGTTTATATGATTTCAACCTTGGTGGCTCACTTGGTGTGTGATGTTATTGATTGTGATATATAGACCTTGGCTCAGTATGGAAAGGCATGATTGTTTGGATTTTTATATGCACATTTTTAGTGTATTTCAATTTCATAACTGCACATATGCCTTTTGAAGTGATGATACAATGTGAATAATTTCAATTTCCATGCTATTGATTCTTTTGAACTGTGAAGGGTAAAAATCCTGATAGAATTTCTTGTTAATTGAAATATACTATGCCATGATTTATATATATTAGAGAATTGAATGTGGCATGGTATTTGGGTCTGGCTCTTGTACGAGCAGACATGTACTATGGTTGAGGTGATTTTGGTCACCAGGATTGGGCATCTAGTTCATCGGTTTGAGGCAATGTTAGTTGTTAGGACAGGCATGGCCCGAGGTGCTTTTGATACTTTGCTCTGTTGAGGGTGGGTAAGGAGGACAAGAGGCCAAGATGCTGTGGGCATGGTTCCAGTAGGGAAGAGTAATGGTAGTAGTATGCACTGACTTTGACTGATTTAATTATCTTCATTATATATATATATATATTGTTTTATATGTGGAATTTCTGACCATTTATGGTATTCAAAGGGTTCCTTCTGGATGACTAAAATAGAGAATTATGTGGGAGATGGTACAGTGTGACAGGAGCAAGATCATGTTTAGGATCCGGTGCAGGAAAATCATGAGCTGTAGGTACAATCTTAGGGACATGATCAGGTTCAGGATCCAGTGCAGGCAGGACAACGGTAGGTATTGGAAGCATTTGGGTCATGGCTCGACAATCACCACCAAACTATCCTGGTACGTGTCTTACAGGGGATCGACATAGGTGCATAGAGTACATAGCCATCTTTGGAATATCTGAAGCAGGAGTTCCAGTCATAACACCTGTCACTTTTTCAGGGTGATGATGGTTCACAAGTAGCCGAGAACTGGATAGAGAGCATGTAGATGTTATTTTAGCATCTCAATACTCCTCATGGGTGAAGGGTCAAGCTAGCGATGTACAAGCTGAGAGGACCAGCGAAGCATTGGTGGGATGTGCAGGTTCAGGCTTGCAGACATAAAGGAATGGCATGGAAGGAATTTTATGATAGGTTCTTAGAGAAATTTTACCCAGAGACACTGAGGGAAGATAGATCTCGAGAGTTCTTGAGCCTTCAACTGGGAGGCATGTCTATCATGGACTATGCATCAACATTCACTAAGATGTCTCACTTCGCACCTGGTATGGTAAGCAATGACTCGACAAGGGTGAGGTGCTTCAAGGATGGATTATGAAACACCATTCGGATTCAGGTAAATATCTTCATATTGGGTTTGTTCTCAGAGGCGGTGAATCAGGTGCTCATAGCAAAGGAAAACGACAAAGAGATGTCTCACTTAGTTCGGATGACGACTTCAGGTGATGGTTTTGATAGCAGTAAATGGAGTCGAGATGAGTTCCATTAGGGATGTCATGTCAAGGAAGCAGCTTAACCAGCTCGTAGTAGTTTATCAGTGGTTTGATTTCAGTGTGGACATCCATGGAATGTCAAAACTCTGTGAGATAGTCCCCCAAAGGAGTTTCGGTCATGTGTACAGGTAGGAAATCTAGTGATGTTCTGAAGGTAGCTTTCTTAGACATTCGGCAGGCAGGGACCAGGACAGACTATGCCATCTGGAGTTGATTTAGGTTCGGTACCAGGAGTGGTTAGCCGAGTTTTTGCCACATGAGGAGGACATGATATAGATAGTGGGACCCAGCTGAGGGGTTAGTGGATGGTGACTGGTGCGGCGCCGCAGGGAGGATAGGCTCAGGTAGTCGTGTGTCAGGTCAGGTGCATGTCACGAGGCTTCTAGGGGCTAAGTAGGCTAGTGAGACAACTATGGTTAGAGGTACACAATGAGTGTTGTCGTGACTTATTTTCTTTTTTTCATGACTTTTTGAGGCATTTTCATTTTGAGTGCACAAGCATCAAGGATGTATGTTACTTGAGTTGTCGTGGGAATTGGGGCATCAAGGATGGAGGTTACTTGAGGTGAAAGGAACTAGGTTTTGTTTTGAGAAACCATGGGTTGTAGGACCTCATGGAGGCAGACATCGAGGTGGTGTGGGATACGTTTGGGTGTCGAAAATGACATGGGAGCACCGATAAGGTATAGGGGTGACGATGTGTAATGGGAGGACCATGGGTCCAGGGAATATTTTGTTGGACCTTTTCTTGGTTTGAGTTTTGTCAGGTAGATAACAAGTTAGGCAATTCCTATGGTGGGGATCCCCTTGAGGAATTTAGAAAAAACCTTTGAGACCGGGGTAGTTTGGGTTTCTTTGACCAGGATAGGTTGTTTTGGTGCCATCTTTAGGTTTAGTTTGATAGTTCAGGGACGAGCCATGTTAAGGTGGGGAGATTTTAAGAACCCGAGTTTTTGGAACTGGTCAAAATCCTGACCCTATTTGAATTTTTGAGTTGTTTCTAAGAAAATTGTGAAAATATGGTAAATTCTAGAAATTTCTAGGCTACACGCCTTGTAATCCAAAGTACACTCCTTCTGTTGGTTAGGCATGTACTATTAGTGGGCTAACCAAGTACATGAAATGTGATGACAATGTAATAATTTCATACTACATAGTGTATAGTGTCACTTGACACACAATGTATCTTCCTTCTACATACCAGCTGAATCTTAGTTGTGTGTTTACCCATGTGACACTTCCAAGCCATGTGCCTACCTCTACTTAAGTTGGAGTATAGAAAAAGCTACCACACGGAGTGTAGTCCTTCATAAACTCAATGTACGTTTATTTTTATTCGTTTATATGGGAGGGCATCACATCTAATTTTAAATAACATCTTTTTCTTCCCCAACATCAGAACAACTCTGTTCCAAAATCCTAAAGAACATACTTTACCCCATATTCTTCTTCTGATGTCCGTTATTCAATATGGCAGTGGCTGTGGGATCGCATCAGGAAGGATAAACCCACACACCCTCTTTCACTTTGGTTTCTTTTCCTCACACACCGTAGTTCCCATCAGAGCAGAATTTTCAGGATTTGATGGAAACATAGATCTACAAAGATCAGCTTCAAATTGGAGATCGATATCAGATGTGCTTATATTACGAGTATCAGGTAGGTGGTTCATACCTTCTTTCATTTTTTTTGGTCTATTGGGGCTTGATGATTTTTAGCATGATGTCAGGTATTGAGCAAGACCCTTGTTTTATTATATTGAAATGACTGTTTATATTGTGGGAAGCCGTTGGGTATTCCATTATCCTATTATGCTTGAGTAGAGCTGGGTTAGATGCCGCTTATGATTTGGGGAATTTTGGCCAGGGGTGCCAAAATGGTTATAATTTAATTACTGTGAATTAAACTATTGTGTTTGAATTGTTGAGCATGATTAATTTTGTTAGAGTTTTTCAAGACCTTGGTGCTGGTATGGGACAACTCATGGCTAGTTCAATTCAACTTTTTAGTTTATTTTGTCAGTTTAAATTATTTATTTTGATTATATATAAGGATGTGTAATATTTCATATATTGGAACCTTCGATTTGTGTTGGGCATGTTCTGGTTATTGTTGAGAGATTTTGATCATAGGTTGGGCTTGGCACAGATTACGTTGGGTGGTTATGACCACAATATTAGGAGTTATGCAAGTCGTCTTGAGGTAGTGTGACTATCAGGTTGGGAATGGCTCGAGTTACATATATGGTGAGGCCATCATACAAGAGTGACATTGTTGTAGGGACACAAGGTGTCAGAGATGTTGTGGCTTGGGAACTGATTTGGTGATTACCGCTCACTGGAACTCTTAGTAGTGTGCACACAGGTAGACATTGTGATGATTTACTTTTTACCACTCGTTGGGTAGAGGCCCATGATAGTTGTGGTTAGGTACTATTGGTTTGGGGGTGCTTGCCATAGGAATCCACATGGATGTTGTGGAGCCTTCAAGGGATAGCATTGATCCTATCAGGTTGGGGGTAGAGGCTCACTGTGATTTGAGGGAAGACATTGTTGTCCCTCTGGTTACTGATTTGAGGGAAGACATCTCTATCCCTCTATTTACTAATTTGTGGGTAGACATCACTGTCCCTACAATTCCTATTTGAGTACATGTATTGTTGCCCCTTCGGTTTTAGTTCCATGGGCAGGCGTGGTATTTCGATCAGGGTTACTATTGTTTGGATGTGCCTTTGGGATGTCAGTACTTGAGACACGTGGTGTTAGGAGGCACATGGTGCTGAGTTACATGGTAGAGATTTCAGTGTTGGCTGAAGTAGGTGACACTCCATGGTGGTTTCTAAGAACCAGTGGAGTTTATGTTTATTTTTGAATCATAATGTTTACTACTTTCCTTATTAATGTATTCCTTCTTAAACACTAATATTAGGTACGCACCATTGGGTGGTATCCTACTGAGATTTGTCTCACACTCTACATGGGCCCTTCGGGAGGCATGTTGACTTTATAAACTTGCGTGCATGAAAAGGGTTAGCCTCAGAAGCGGAACCGTAGTGATGTTTGGCACAGAGACTGGTATGGACCTTGAGGCCATGCCTAGCTGAAGTTTACTTTGTTTTTCTTTCTTTCCTGTATCAGTATGATTACCTTATTTATTGTAGCTACTGCTGGTTAGCCATTGGAGCCCATTTATATTTTGAATTTCTATGGATGCATGAATTTTCTGTTCTAGTCATTATTAAAAGTGGTTTTAACATGCTGTTGTGTTTACATTCCACTACTTCTGTTTGTTTATCAATTCTATTATTTATTGATATTGGTGTGCTTCCACTATGCGGGTCTGGTTCGAGTCTGCAGAGTTTCTTATTTTATATTATTGCTCGCACTAGTACCATTATTATCCTCTGAGATGGTATAAAATACCCACTATACCTATAAAACCCTCGCTGCTAGTCGACATCTTTTGGCATTCAGGGAGGTGCACCTAAGGTACTAACACCAGAACCGTTTATCACTACTCAGGTGGTTGTTTGGGTCCGGGACGTTACAATTCCATCAAAACCTAAACCATTATAAAAATAATATTAATATTATTCTTGGATCATTTTCCCAATAAAAATAATATATTACAATGTATGTTATCTCATATGGAGAAGGATTTCAAAAGATCATATTAAACATTTTTTGAGGAAAATAGATTTTCTTTAAAAATAATTTTTATAAAACCATTTCAAAATCATTTCCTTATAAATAAATATTTAAAATTTCATTTAACACATTTTTTGAGTAAGATATATTTTATTCTTTTAAAAATATTTTTTAAAGTATAAAACCTTTTGAAAACCGTTTTTATGATGATAAAAATAAAAAATTATAAAGGAAGTATCGAGAACATTTTAAAAACCTTTTTCATTATAAACATATAAAGGAATCTTGAAAATGTTTTGTAAAATATTTTCCATGAAAATTTATAAATGAATCTTGAGAACGTTTTGAAACCCATTTATTTGAAAAATTATAAAGGAATCTTGAAGATGTTTTGAAAACCATTTCTTTGAAAACTTATAAAGGTAGCTTGAAATCTTTTTCAAAACCATTTTCTTCAAAAATAATTTTAAAACTTATAAATAAATCTTTAAAACATTTTGGAAACCTCTTTCTTTGAAAAATACTTTAAAAAAAATAAATAATTCTTGAAAACATTATTAAAACCCTTTTATTGAATTTTTTTTTGAAAAATTATAAAAATAATTCTTGGAATTATTTAAATCATTTTATTTTTAAATAATCCTTTGAAGAATATATAGGAAGATTTGAAAATAATTTAAAATAATTTGTAAGCATAATTTTTTTGAAAACCTTATTATTTGAAAACCAATTTAAAATAAAAAAAAATCTAGATTATTATAAAAATATTTTCTTTAAAAATAATATTTTATACTTAAAAATGAAGCTTTAAAGAAGTGATAGTCATGATAGTGGGTAAGTCTGTACAAACTGAACATTCCTTTTTTCACCTTAAAATGTTTTGAAAAGTGTCTTGATAGAAAAATGACAAAAAGATTACTTTTAATATTTTTTTTAAAATGTCAAATTATGGGTAAAAATTAATTTATACATAAAAAAGATAATAGTAAAAAAAAATTAAAACATTTTTAGGAAACATGGTTTTGAAAGATCACATATTTCTGACTTAAAGGAGAAAGAAAGTCAAATTTTCATAAAAACATTTTCTTAATTATCTTAAGTAACAAAACGTGGGAAAATGGTAATAATATTTTAAGATATTATGGATAAACATAAGAGAATGAAATTCATGAGTTTTATTGAAATATGGATTATATGATTTAATCAATTGAATCATAATCATAAATAATCCCAACAAATGATGAGATTATATCAATAAATTTTTACCAATTTGGTGACTTTGATTCATAAAATCTATGAAATAATTAAATTAAATAAATATTAAAATATAATTAAATTCATAATATTCATTCTATAAAATTTCAAATGGAATTTTATATACCTTGTAGAATAATATATATGCATAACATGGCATGTGTCTCAAAAAAATAATGTTGAGACGAAATTACTTTACCTATTTGGTAACTTTTGAAACATAAACCCCATGAAAAAAGTTCATAAAATAGATATTTTAATACCCATATATTTTATTATATGAATAATATAATACATTAATGGTAATTATACACACCACATATAATAAATTAACGGTTAACATGGCTTGTGTCGCACAGAAAATAAAAGTGAGATGAGAAAACCCTTTCTACTTGAGTAACTTTAGAATCAGAATCCCCATGAAAGAATAAAATAAACTAATTAATTTTATATCATTAAATAAGTTAAATTAATTATATAAAATTTCATAGGGATGTATATACATCACACAAAATAAGTTAGTGGTGAATAGAGAATGTATCTTACGTTAATAAAATGTGATATGGAATTCCCTTAACTTGAGTATTGAATTTTCTTAGGAAACATTCTAAACTCATTTATAATAAATATATGATTATTATAAATATAAAAAAGAACTGTATTATTATATCTAATACCATATATGATTCACTTATTAATTTATGTTACCCATTTATTAAAAATTCAATGTTAAAGTAATATTTAGGGTAATAACTGCTTTGTTTATTGTATATATTTTTACTAGTTATTCATGATCTTCTTAATTAGATCAGGATTTAATTATTTAAATAATGTAAAACATGATGTATATATCATATATATTACTTATATAAATATTTTTAATAATATATAAAATATGGAAATATGAAATGGAATGCACCGTTAATGGAGACAGTTGGCCATACGTACACATGAACATTGTTTCCGTCTACTTATTATTTGGAATATTAGTTGCACAAATACAATATCTTAAATGTAAAATACCATATTTATTTAAAAATTCACATGGAGATCCAAACACTTGTAGTTACTCTAAAAATTAATAGGATTCCCAAGGGAAGATTAATTTGGAAAATTGTGAGTTAGAAATCCCAATAAGGGAATAAACATAGGAAAAATCATAACTTGAGAGTTAAGAGATATAACATGATATCATAAAGAGAATGATAGCAAACATAAAATCATATAATAAGGAATAAAATCATAAGATCATGAAATCATGGAATATGTTTCTATAACATAATAAATGACATCATAAGCATAAGTAAAGGGACAATCCCAATACCATCACCATAAATTGGGAAAATATCCATGGTGGATTAAGTTTACTCCTTAATCACTTACATAACATCTCATGAGATATAAATATTTCAACATTGCATTAGAGGGATATATAATTATAGGCATGATAATCACATAATTAAAATCATACATATGCATGCCTCATGATAAAAAACAATACCTAAATCATAAGCATGATCAAACCCATGAAAATAATGTGGATTTCATAATTCTTAATCATGGAATAACCGAAGGCTAAATAATAAGAATTACCAAAAAGAGGAATTGAATTTTTTTAGACTTTTAAAATTGAACATTTTAAATAGATCCTGAAATTTAAATTCCAATATATAAAATTGATGAGAAGGATCTAGGAGAAGAATGAATAAAAATGAACCACTTTATTAGTGCTTTGTGTAATAAGTAAACGATCATTCAAAACAAGGGAAGGTCAAATTATTTTCTTTAAAAATAGAATTAAAATAGGTGGTTTGTTAATAAAATAAATATATGTTTTTATAATATATTAATTTTAAGATCATTTGATGTGGGTAATGCTTTACATGAGACCTAAAATAGGGGAACCCTTATATCAGGTTTAATTTAATGTGATAATTTCAAAGGGAACTAAAAACATGTACAACACCAATAGTGGGAAGGATATTTTACAATGTATATATCTAATGTAAATATATACAAAAATAGCATAATTCATGAGAACAAGGTTGTGTAAAATTAATAAAAATAAAGAGAACATGTAACTGAGATGTAACAAGGTTTTTAGGTAAAATCCCTCACCACATGTTCGAATTCGCTATGTACTTGAAATTAACTTCCATAGTAATTAAATTAAATTAATTAAATACATACCCAAGAACATTTTTCATCTATAATTAATTTTATAAGGTCCATTTACTATATTTTTTTATTTATTCTTAATATAGTTTCTATTTATGTTGGTTACTCGTGGTTGTTCGATTAATTTCTCTATAACACTTTAGTTTTTTTGAGCACGAACAAAGGTGTTTTAAAATAAATTCATGATCAATTGATATTGATATTTTTGTTTCATTTATTATTCAGTTATAAAAATAATTATTCATTTT
Organism: Viscum album; assembly: GCA_963277665.1. Lineage (NCBI taxonomy): Eukaryota > Viridiplantae > Streptophyta > Magnoliopsida > Santalales > Viscaceae > Viscum > Viscum album. The sequence continues at coordinate 403,164,212 of OY728126.1, forward strand.
CAAAGGTTATCCAAAAATAGACCGAAATTAATAAAGGTGCATTAATAAGTCCAATTAAGATGGTTAAATTTTATATGATCATATCTTGTTAATAAAACATATAAAATACACAATATTATTCTTATAGAATATTAATTATTTCAAAAATATCATTTTTACATAATAAATTAAATTATAAATTCATCCATGTTATGTGTTCATGGAAAAAAACATATCATTTCATGGAGGTAGTAGTACACACGTACACACATATGACACTATCATTATACATGGATTGGGTAGGGTTGGAAATAAAATAATTATCATTTAGGAATTATAATCATGTTATAAATATCATATTAGTTAATTAAAAACCCTTTTAACCTGAAATATAAGCTGGTGATTAAAAATTTAACTAGTCGTTCATGGAGGTGGTTGTCTGCTCCAAAAACATTTTCATTCTTCTCAATGATTTTTGAGAAAGGTATAAATTGTATATTACAATTTTATAAAAGAACTTAAGAATATTAAAAATAATAGTGTCATTATACATTCATGGATAGATTGGAACTAAGGGGTGTAAATGAAGAAAAGAACTAGGAAAGTTGGTTTGAGAGTATTAGCACTCCCTTTGATGTTCTCTATTAGGTAACTCCTTAACAACCTTTATCGTGGTTTTTGGAGAGACCAAAAATTAAAGGGAATATTGAGGGTGTTTTGGAGATACTATTTTAGATATTTGGTTGATCTTAATCTTTTTAATGGGTGGATAAATGGGGTAGTGGTGTGATCCTTTTATAAGTAAATAGAGTGGTATTTTTGTGAAATCTATTTACTTTTCAATAATTTTATTCCATTATTCAAGGATAGAGGATATAAAAATTTATAATAATGGTGTGGGAAAAAATGATGACCATCCATCAACCATATAATATCATATATTTTTTTACTTGTAAAAACATTTTTCCTTATTTTGAGCTACTTTTAACTTAATTTATCCCTATCGTTATAACTTCCCTTTGACCCATGGTAACTAATTTAAACAGAAAAAATTGAAATTGAAATTATTTAAAAATTTGAACATACTTACTTAAAATACTAAAATTAATTCATAAAATTAAATTTCTATGATTTATATAATTTAATTTCATTATTATCATACATAAGATGAAAAAAATAGTTTCTTAAAAAAATTTATTTTAAGCTTATAATTTATGTGTGGTACTAGTTTATCAATTTATTTAGGAAATATTGTTATAAGGGTTTCAAGTGTTCCTTTTGTTGAATCCCATAATCTTTATGAAGGGCCTTTGGCTCCTTATGTGAACATTTCAGTTGAATACTACTCTGTTTGATGATCCATTTCAGAAAGGGCTGAGAAGGTGTGTGGGGATGTCTCAACATGTTTGGGACTCCCCATATATCAATATTTATCTATTTAGGAGACCCCATCTGTCCAAGAATGAAGAAATCAGGAGGCCCCTGAACCTTTGGGTGAAGATCAAACCTTGCAGGTCCTTCTCTCTATAGAGGTTCAATTGGGTTTGGGGCTGGGGTCTACTTCAGTAGCAATGAATGGACCTAGACCTAAGGATTAAAGGGTGTGGATTAAAGATTTTTTTTCTCATTTGAGGTGTGATTTGGGTGGAATCCCCTTGTACAAAAGATCAAGGGAGGCCATGCAGGTGTGATAGGTTGGGCATGAGGTGATTAACCCCCCCTGGATACTGATTTGGCCAGGTAGTTGGTCTCTTCCAGTCCCACCATTGAAGCTGTTGCAATCATAGATGTCTATACTTCCCCCGGTGCTGGTAGACATACTCAATGTTTGGGTCGGGAAGATAATAATAAGAAACTCCAATATATGGGTCATGGATTTGTGAATATTAGTGGTTCAGATTTTCCTAAGCAGTTCTTGCAAGCCACACTATCCTATACTGATACAGTGAAGTCTGGAAGAAGGTCTATCCATTCTCATAATCAATTAACAGTGTTGGAAGATGAAGAGTGTCATGAATTTGAGGAAGGGGATGAAGTGGAGGCTTCTTATGGAGAGAAAAACACTTTGAGAGTGGAGGTTTCTTAAGAGGATACAGATTATGATTTGGACTACCATTTTGCATCTAAAGAAGTGGACATTGTATAGGACTATATTAGATTATATTTAAGGAAGGGGAAGGACACCATTATTAACTCATATGGGTTTATTAATCACTCTTATAGGAAGCGGAGGAAAAAAGAATATTCTTTCTTAGAATTACCTCCCATTAATTGATCCTTAATAAAAGGGCAGTTTCCACCGAAGGTTCCCAAACTAGTGGAGGAAAAGTCTATTAAGGAGCTTGAACCAGCCGTATGGAAATCACCTGTCATTATCCAAGAGGATTCTGAAGAGGATATTGCTGAATTAGATATACACTAGAGAAGAAAAAAATTGATGGAGTGTGACAAGTGGGAAACCATCATCAATTGCAACAAATAATTCACAGATAAGGGTTTATATGTTGTCACTATGCCCGATGTGTTAGACAAGCTGGTTAAGAGGTGTATTCAATCCAACCATTCCAAGGAGAAGGGTACCTAGAACGAAAAACAACTTGGAATACTTTCAAGTGGATTAAATGGCTAGAATATTACTATGGAAGATCTCATAAAAACCTATGACAATATGGCTTATAATTTTGAAAAACTATTTAAAGATGATCTAGATGAGAAGGATATGACTCTTCAATTGAGTCTCTATATAGTTAAGGTCTCTAAAAATATTAAATTGCAACTCATAGATTCAACTATTTCATATCAAGTTGATTGACTATCCAACTGTGCACTTGACTGGGTTTCACTTTTCCTTAAAAGAGTTTTCTTAATAAAAACATATATTTAGTGGTAAGATAATATTATCTTAGTACAACGTCATAGAAATATTACAATTTTGGTAAAAATGGTATTTTTCACTATTCATCCTAAAAATAAACTATTTTAGTAAAATTCACAAAATTCAACTTGATCTAATATTTCCATGAAAAATCCAAAAATGAAGTAAATTTTTTTAAATTATCATTTTAAATTTTATAAATATATCTTTTAAATTATGATTTAAAATAATATATAAGAGAACTTATATAGAAAACTGATTTTTTAGACTTTTTGTATTCTTAATCTTATTTTACATCAATTAATAATTAAATTATTATTAATATATATCAATAAAAACTTTATCCTTGTTCCATGATAATATATTGGGTCTCTTAAAAAATTAATAGCGCCAGAAAAGCCCATTTTTAAAAAAATACTTTTTCCAGCATAAAATAATCTTATCATAAATATAATTATAACTAATTATTTATATCTAAATCATTTAATTTTATAAATATATTAATATTAAAATATTTTTTGTTATTTTTTCAAATAAGTATTTTAATAATTATATTTTATCATATAAAAATAAAATATTTTGATTAAATATTATATTTTTGTTTCATTATTAATATACTAAAATATATTTTTTAAAGTCATTACAAATAATTCATAACTCTCGTAATCCTTTTTGACACATGTATATCCAATAAAAATTTCTAAAATAACTTTATTTTTAATGAAAATATTTTTAAGCATAAGATTCCATTTCTATATATAGTCTTTCATAATCCATTCATTATATTCTAACTTCTTAAATCATACTTTTCTTTTCCATAGTTTTTATTTTAGATCTCAAAACATGCTTTATCCTTTAATGTAATTATTTCTCATTGTATGTTTTATAATACTAATGGTGATTTTTAAAGATAATGGTGGCTTAAGGGAGTTTCTAGTCCTAATGATGTTATTATTTTCCATTTATTTCCCCTTTCATTTTTTTTAGTTTTAATTGATGTAATGATCAATGTTTCATAATAATACATTGTATGAGATATTAGTTTTCATGTACCATAATTGGAACGTTCCATTACAATTGAGTAATGTGTTGTTATATTTGTTCATATATTATATGTACCAATCTCTAATCAAGTACTAATTGTTTTGAAAGAATAAAAATACATACATGATAACTATAAGAAAACATTTAATAGATCCTAAAACCCAGGGCATTATAGTAACCGTAGGTTTGATAGTGTGTTTTAGTCATGGAAGAATGGGTTTAGTTTAGTTTTTCATGTTTAAAATTGGTTTATAATTTTTATTTTTCTAATTAAAACTTCTATTATTTATTTAGTATATGAATTAAAAATTATATTCTATATTTTATGTAATTATATTTATGTATAAAATTTTTTATCATGTGATAACATTTGAATTATTATTTAATATTTAATCATGTTTATCAAATATTTTTTGAATTTTTTCATATTTTTTATCCAATTAAATGAGTTAATGTTACCTTAATATGTGATATTGTTTTCATAGACATACATAGATATATATTTTATATTGAATATAATCATATATTTGATATATATATATATATATATATATATATTCTTTTTTTCACATATATTATATGTAAAATAAATATATATACATAAAGAGTTTTATTTGACCATGAACTGCTCCTCAAACTGTGCACTTGGTTCTTCTTACACATGAAAGTAGTATTAACCATGTTTGGTCAACTATGAAAGCTCATTCATACATGGTACAGAAGCCCATGCTTATAGTATTATGAATAATGTTTTTTGTATTGTTCTTCCATTCTATATGTGTTACACCAACCATGCATCTATGCATTTATATTTGACCATAAGCATCTTCAAACACATGTACTATCTTTATCCTTATGAAGTCCTGTTAGATCTTCTATGTGAGAAAATACATGTTATGAATTTGAGTGAATAATATTCATCCTTTTAATTATCATCCATGTGTCTATGATAGCTATGTCCATCTTTGTAACATGGATCTCATCACATCCAACTATGTGTATTTATAATTCTATATTTCATGAATAAAATAAAATAAGCTTTAACCTTGTGTTCGACCATGCCACACACCTTCTCTCCACAATTTTAGATCATTAATGGTAGAATTAAAACATATCATCTTCAATATAGCATCACACACATCTCATCATTCTCATGCACTGTAGTAGTCATCTATTTCCTTCAACCATGTGAATTCAATGTCACACATGGTAGTATATTTTATTTTTCATAGTATCATACTGTAATTAAATGGTATCTGGTCCTCTCTCCACATAATATCATCTTATCATAGAAGCATGGCATGCTCACATTAGCATTTTAGTTTTATGGTAGATAAAACCTTCATTAATTTCAAAGTTGCATCTGTGACTATGAGGTCTGTGATCGTGGGTATGATATGAAACCCTAATAATGTTCAACCATGAATTATTATTTGTCTCCATTAAATTTTTAATTACTAAAACTATTCATTAAATATATTAATTGAAATTTTTAATTTTTAAATTAGTTATGTATGTTAAAAATATTATTGTATGTATTGATAAATTATTTTGGGAAACTTTTTATTATTCAAAAACACATGTTTATAAATTTTACGATACTCTATTTTAATGATTTTTTATATCATAATGAATCTCAAGTTAATTCAGTTTATTTTTGTCAATTTTTTTATTATAATTCATATATATATTCAAACAACTATATTAAAAATTGTTAGATTATAAAATATCATGGGAAATATTTTTGGAAATAATGAGTTAAAAATTATTTATTTTATACTCCTTTTTTATATATTTCTAAATTAACTATTTATAAAAGTTTTTCAAAGTGTTTTTTATTGTTTTATTTACTTGAAAAAATAATTGATATTATAATATAAATATCTTAAAGAGATTTTATATGTTCAATGAATAATTAGAGTATTCTAAAATTATTATTTGAATACATGGGATGTTTAAAAAGGTAATAGTAGTGTGTTTATATTTTTATTATTTTATAGTTTCTGAGTACACAGTGATTTTTTGAAGTTACCATGCATTGATAATCAAATGAGGGATCTAGGTGACTGTTTGTGAGTTTTATGTAAATAAAGATGAAGGTATTCATTACGAAGTACTACTTGTCTAATACATGATACTGAAGTTCTGAGATCTTGGTGTGATTAATATTTCATTGGAAAGATAATTATGTAAATTCATACATTTTATTATGTTGTTCCTAATTGATCAAAATTACATGAGATATATCAACCTCCACATCCATTTCTCATATATTTCAAATTTATGTATTTTTTCTTTATTTAAATAAATTATTTCAAATAATGTTTTAATTGTATAGTTATATATTAATGATATAATATTTGGTTCTACAAATGATTTACTTTTAATTTTTTTTATAAATTTATTAATAGTTATCTTGACATGAGAGTAATACGAGAGTGGAAATTTTTTATTCGTTTTCAAATTAATTAATAAAAAGATGGTAATTTCTTGATTAAATTTAATATTTTTAACAAAATTGTTAAATGGTTTGCCTATTATTCATGAATGTTTATTAATACACCAATTAGTAAAAACTCCAAAATAGATTTGGGTGAATCTATATAGTTTTTTGATGTTCAACAGTCTGGAGGAATGATGGATAACATACTTTATTTGATGCATTTATACCAGATATACTGTTTTTGTTTATTTATGTGCTATAGTTATAAATAATTATAACTAAATTCATCTTAAAGTTGTTAATATAATTTTTAGATATATCAAAAAAAGTATTAGTATTATATTACATTATTAAAATAAAAAAATCATGATTTATTTTCTTACTATGAATTATATTTAAGAGGTTTTATGATGGAGAGAAAAAGAAAAACATGTTGGTGTAATTTTCATAGTAATAATTTAATTTCATTGAGTTATAAATAATAAACTACCTATTTCATTATATATATATATATATGATGTTGTGTATGTTGTTACTATTTATCTTTTTATAGACATTTTTATTAAATCGACTTTATATGATTTTAATTTTTTTTAAAAATATTACAATTTTCTATGATAATTCAAGTGCAATTTATATTTTTAATAATCATTTAAAAAACTCTCAAAAATATATATAGATGTTAGATTTAATTTTATAAGGGATCATATAAATAAGGTAGATATTAGTTTAGTGTTTTCTCTAACTACAAAAACTTCTTAACATATTTACAAAAACACTAGACTCTGTAAGATTTGATAAATTTATGTTTGAGCAGGGTATATTAGAAGCATACTATTTTGATTATTTTCATTATTTTTTCATGAAAATTATTTTATTTCATTCAATATTTTATATATTATAAAACATAATATGATGATAAAATATTTTTATAACACAATATATCACAAGTCATTTAATATATATCTTTTAGGATATATTCAATATAAAAATGGATAATTTGGTATTTGATTCTTTATTATTTATAAAACTATTTTTACTATATTTTTTATTAATTTAAAAAAGGGTAGAGAAATTTAGAGAGTGTTATGACAAAATGATTTGGAATTTCTAAAATGACTAGCTTTGTAGTCTAGAAAAATGGGGAAATTTTTTGTGTTTTTACTTGATTTTTTGTTAATTAAATTCCACTCATTTATTTGGTATATGAATTAAAAATTATAATGTGTATTTTATCTAATTTATTAATGAATAAAAGTTTCTTTTCAGTGATCATGTCTATTTTTTATTTAATCTTTAATATTGTTTATCATATGTGTTATTATTTTTTACCATATGTTTATATCTGATTACATGTGTTAATTCTATCTTGATGTGTGTTGTAGTTTATACAGAAACACGCACACATACACACAAATATATTATGTTTCATGTAATCATATATATATTATATATATATATATATATTCTTTTTTACAAATATATTATTTGGACATTATATATATATATATATATATACATGAAGCCTCACCATTGACCATGAACTACCCCTATGACCGTTTACGTAGTTTATCATCTCCATGAAATCATCTTCAACCATGCACGGTCAACCAATACAACTCATTCATGTGTGGTAGTTGATCCAATATTCATGAAAGCAACAATACTTTTATGTGTGTTGTTATTATGTACTTCATTAGTTACACCCATTGTGAATCCATGCATATATATATGAATATAAGAATTTTAAAAGGTGTGTACAATATTAATTTTTGTGATGACTTATAGGATTTTTCATGTGGGAATATACATGATGTGGCCATAAGTGAATAATATTAATTCATGTGATATTATTATATGAATCCAAGTAAGTTATGTCCATCCATGCTACATGGATTTCATTACATGTGACCATGTGAATTTATACTTCTACATTATATGAATACCATGAAAGAGGCTCTAACCATTTGTTTAACTATGACACACACTTTCTTTCCATGACATCAGATCAGAAATGGTAGCATTACATCAAGTCATCTTCATGATGGAAACACAATCACCTGTGTGTTCCCATGAACTCTATCAATAATATATTTCTTTTAGTTGTGTGACATCATAGACCCCCCATGATAGAGAATTCTATTTTTCATGATAATTTAATGTCATTATAAAGAATCAAGTCCTCTCTCCACATGGTATCATTTCTTTATAGTATCATAGATATCACAAGGTAGCACTTTCTCTTCACAGTAGTAAAACCCTTCACAAATTTCATAGTAGCAGATGTGACCATGAGATCTGCGGTTGTGGGTGTGGTATGCGACTATGAGTAGGTTTTTCTGTGAGTTATTTTTTTTCTACATTACTTTTTTAAATTATACAACTTTAGAAAAATATTTTTTAATTGATATTTTATTTTTTAAATTAATTATTCTTGTCAAAAATATAATTAAAATAATTGATAAATCGTTCTGTAAATAAATTATTACTCTGAAACACATGTAATATACATATTACGATACTTTGTTTTAGTGATTTTTTGATATATTAATGATTTTAATGATTATTAAGTTTATTTTAATTATTTTTTACATTTGAATACACATATATTAAAACAACAATAATGAAATTCTTTTTTTTAATAAATATCATAGGAAATATTTCTAGAATTAATGAGTTACAAATTATTTATTTTATAATATGTTTTTATAGATTTTTGAATTAGTGATTTATTGCAAGTTTTTCAATGTTTTTTTACTTTTCTACTTGTTTTAAAAACTCTTATATATTCTAATATATATATTTTAAATAGTTTTATTGAGTTTAATTTAATAATTAGAGCATGCCAAAATTATTCTTTAAATATGAACAATTTTTAAATGGGTAATGGTAATGTGTTTAAATTTTTATTATTTTACCACTAATTGATAAAAATTGATCTTGAGAAACTCCAACACAATTATAATTAAAGGAATAATTTAGATGATAATTTGTGATTTTTCTATAAATAAATACTAAGGAATCCAGTTCATATTATTGCTCGCTTGATAAAAAATAATAAAGTGTTGATATCTTACTATGAGTATTATTTCATTGGTATAATCTTGAAGGAACCTCAAATTTTCAATTAATTGGTGTTTAAGTGATAAAAATTCCATGAGCTACATCTAATTACACATCTATTTATCATATGTTTCTATTTTTTTTATTTTCATTGTCAAATATTTTCTTCAAATGTTTGTTATTAAGAATTAGTTTATGTTATTACCAACAAAAAGAATGTATAGTATTAATTATTGTAAGAAACAAAAATTAAGGTTCTTGGGTTGTAACTATTAAAGAAAATTTAGGATAATATAGGTTGTGACTCCTATAAAAATTCAGTTTGGATATTCATATGGGTTTTGTAAAAGGAAAGGTCTATAAAATGGTCAGCACACCTTTAAGGGTGATATTTTCATGGGTATAAAAATTATATCTAAGTAGAAATTACTGAAGAGTAGAGTCGTTTCTTTGTGATATAAACTTTTATAAATATAAAAAGTTCATTTTTTTTTATTTTTACTTAATTATTTTATGAACACTATACTACACTATTTCTCCATGTGATAATAAAATATAACTAATTATTTCATTAATTTTTTTAAAGGACTATCAACCCCCCTCAATTCTATTGTTTCCATCTATATGAGACTAATATTTTGTATTATATCGTGACCATGATAGGATAAATTATTTAGAAACTCTATTTGTTTTAATCTGATACAAAATAATTGGTATCAAAGTGAAATCTTTTAGGATATAGGCTATATTGCTTATTTTTCAATCAATTTAACCTGGATATCCTAGACCCAACCGTCTAAGAAATAATATTAGTTTTTTCATATATAAGGTAGTAATGAAAATGATGGATGGATACCGCAAAATTCCTCATTTTTATGTGAAAGTGATTATGGTTATTGAAAAGACTTAATAGAGACTTTTCTAAAGTATTTATGTTTAGATCATTGGAAAATCATGGAGAAACCAAATAAATTACCTGAAGTTGAACCAGATGCACTTGTAGGTTCCAATATCAAAAAGTAAGTTTTTAACTAAAAAGTAAATTATATTTTTTACTTTTCTATAAGTAGTAATGTGTATATCCATGTTTCAATATGAGTTAAAACCTCTAAAATTTGAGGAATTATACAAATTACTCATTATGAGATGGATATTGTTAAAATAACCAAGTATAGAATGTTTAATATAGAATACTAGGACTTCAAAATGAAAGAATATGAATTATATGTTTATGATGTTTCACTATTTTACAAGTATTAAAAATTTAATGAGTGTACATGGTGAAGCATTGGTGAATACATCTCGATTTTAAAGGGTGTTAAAGGTATTTAGAAAAACATGGAATGAAAAGAATGTTGTGATTGATGAATGTATGAATTTTAAATAGTATACCTTAGATGAACTAATCTATTCTTGACAGTATCATGAACTTGAATTGAAAAAAAAATACTAAATAGAATTCTATAGTATATAAATATATTGATTATAAGTATAGAATAAACGTATTATCCAAATCTTATTAATCTAAGTCCTAGTAAAGCAATATAGAGGGGGTTCAAATAAGCTAAAAGGTTTTAAAATATATTAAAAATATTTTTTTTAGGAAACAGTTTAATATATGGATAAAAAAATAATATAAGAATGGTGATATTAGAAATTAAAATGAAATTTAATATATAAAATTTTATGAGTTTAGGAAGAAAGGAATCATAAATTCTTGTTACCCTAAGATAAAGCATTAAAATAAACACAAGCATAAAGATTGAAATAAAAGGAATGTATTATATAGAGGATGTGACTGTTCAAATAGTTCATGTTCAAAAGTGACATAATAAGTGAACAATAGAAATAGATAATTATTTTGTTGGATATGAATTGTGAGGGATTTGACATACTCGTTACACAACCAATAAATTTTAATAACATTAATCATGATTTAATTACTAAAGATAAAAAATGGACTCTAATTCTAGTTCTGATTATGATTATTTGAATACTAATTTCAAATAACCATATAAAGATAATAGGGAATTAATTAATGATAGTGTCATGATTATTGAAAAACAGAATGACATAAAATAAAAAATAATAATGTTTTCAAAGAAAATGATAGACTTAAAAGTTTATATGAAAATATGAATTTCAATTTTTTAAAGAATAAAGAATTTAAAATTAACTATGAGTCTGATATATTAAAAATAAAAGAAGAAAATGATATATTTGAAGATATTATAGAATTAAATGATAAATATTATGAACTAAGGTTTAATTTGGTTGTGGATGACTGTACAAAAGTTGAGAATGAGTAAAATGATCTTATACAAGTAAATAAAAAATTGAGAAATACAGCTTCAGGTTCTAATGAAAAAGATTATAATGATTTAGAATCTTATTAAATAGATAATGTATCTTTAAAAAGGGAAGTTACTAATCTTAAATAAAATTTTCTATTTTAGTTCAATTAAAATATAAATATGATAAAATTATGTCTATGATGAAACAAAATAATAACAATTGAGGTTTTAGTAATAATATCTTTTGATCAAGGATGAATAAGGATACATTTTTTAAATTCCCAAAAGGAATTATTTTGAGAATAACATGATTTATATATATAATGGTAGGGAATTATACTAATGAATTCTATTTGAGATTTATACAATAATCTGGCCATACTAAAATAGTTATTGCTACATGTTTGTTTACTAAACAACCTAAAGATTTAAAACTGTTTGGATTCTAAAATGTTTTGGTTATAATATAATTGGACCCAAATTAGCACGGGTATCAAAATATACTACTAAATTGATTCATTTTAGGAAATATTCCTTAGATGTATTGATGAATTGTGGTATCCAGATAGTGGGCGTTCTAGACATGAGAAAGGCGATATTTCAATTTTTTTATATTTTAATTTATATGATGGAGGCCCAGCCACATATTGAGACAATTATAAAGGTTTTATAAATGTTATTTGTGATATATAATTTTATAGAAATGTTATTATTTGAAAATTATTATTATAAGATGGTTTAAAACAAAATTTTATAAGTATATCATTCTCTTTGATGATGGATTGAATGTAATATTTAAAAATGATAAATGTATAGTTTTGAAAAATAAATATATTTTATTTTATACAAATAGAAAAGATAATGTTTATACCATTTATTTTTCTAATGTAACCAAATAGAAAATTAAGTGTTTAAATACTATATAATTTGATGATATTTTGCAGAATAAGTGACTTGAATATGAAAAATTTATATTATTTTACAATATTTCAAATAATTAACTATTTCTACAATTACTGATGTTAAATATAATTAAATGTTTTGTTTTCGATTCATGTTTAAAGGGTATGTTTCATAAAAAAAGATTAAATATGTGAATGATGTTAGTAATACTAAATCTATTTAATTGGTATATATTGATTTCTTTTCTCATGTACAACTTACTATTTGAGGTGGAAAGAAGTATGTATTTTTAATAGTTTATGATTATTGTATATTGATCTAGATTAATTTCTTATCTCAAAAAAGTGAATCCCTTAACACATTTTTTTCTTTCTGAAAAATTATACAAAATTTCAAAATTCTTTCAATTGTATCGATTAGAATTGATAAAGGTGGTGAACATATTAATTTAAATTTTAAAGATATAGTTAAAAATAGATATAATCATTGTTTTTATGCTCAAAGTAGACAACACAAAAATTTTCTAGTTTAATGAATGAATAGTTCAATTCAATAAATGTTTAGGTTATTGCTAAATGATTTTAATATGCATAGATATTTTTTTCCAAAGATGTAATACTACTTTTCATGTTTTAAATAATGTCTGTATTAGACATTTTTTTAAATAAAACGCCTTATTAAATTTTGAGGTATTTAAACCAAAAATTCGATATATTAGGGGGTTTGGTTGCATTTTTTATTTTAAATAGAAAATATAATTTGAATATATTTGATTCTAAAAGTGATGAAGGAATATTTTTAGGTTATTCTAATTCAAGTAAGGCTTATAGAGTTTTTAATAAGATAACTTTAGTAGTTAATGAGTCTATGCATGTTAAATTTGATAAAAATAACAATATCAAGAGGTATTTAGATTTAAATACAGATTATGAAGAATTCATGGAATTAAATTTTAGTGAATATGAGATTCAAAAAATTGTAATTCATCAGTTTATGGGGTGGAATTTTATTCTCAAACTGATCCAAAAATGTGGAAAACTTATAAATATCAAATTATTGAGAAAATAATTTGAAATGTTGAATATGGAATACAAACTAGGAAATCTATTTTAAATTATGATGATGACTTTTTATTTGTAGATGATTTTATGCTAATTAATTTTGATTATTATTTGAATGATTGAATCTAGATTAATGTTATGCATGAATAATTAAATAAATCTAAATGAAATAAAGTGTGGAATTTGGTTTAATTACCAAAAGGTAGATAAATATTATGAAGTGAGTGAATTTTTCATAATTAAAATGATGAAGCTAGAAATATAGTTAAAAAATAAATCAAGAACAGTTTTCCAAGGTTATTCTTAGTAAGAGAGATTTTAATTTAAATATTATTTTTCTCTAATTTCTCATATATAGGATATAAGAATGTTATTAACAATTTCTTATTTAAAAAATATCTAATTATTAAAAATGGACATAAACATCATATTTTTAAATGGAATAATTTATAAAGATTAAATCTTAAACAACACCATGAATTTGAAGATAAAAAAAATACAATTTTTTTTAAACATAATAAATCTTTTTATGGTTGAAAAAATCTCTTAGATCTTGGTATGGGATACAAAATCTATTTTTATTGAAATATAATTTTGGTAATGGAAATGTTGATCTTACCACATTTATAAAGAAATATTTTAATGATATTTTAATTATATAGATATATATTGATTATATGATGTTTGATTCTACAAATGATTTACTTTGTAATTATTTCTCTAAATTGATGACTATTGAGTTCGACATGATCTTAATAGGTGAGTTGAATTTTTTTATTAGTTTATAATTGAATCAAATAAATCTTAGAACTTTCTTAAATAAATATGAGTATTCTAAAGAACATTTTAAAAGGTTTGGACATGATTTATGAAAATATATTAAAAAATAATTAAAAACACCAAATTTGATTTGAATGAATCTTTAAAGTGTGCTGATGTTAAAATATATAGAGGCATGATATGAATATTACTTTATTTGATGGAATCAAGACCAGACCCAATGTTTTCAGTTTTTTATGTGCTAGAATCCAATAAAATCCTATGTAATTCATCTTAAAGTTGTTAAATTTTTTTATTAAACATATCATAGGAACTATTATTACTACTTTAAATTATTCAAATCATTTTTTATATTTATTTTTTTACTCTAACTTTTATTTTGGAGGTTATATATGTGAACGAAATAGTACAAAAAGTATGTGTAGTTTTCTTGGTAAGAATTTAATTTTATAGAGTTCTTAAAAAACTACCTGTTGCATTTTGTATTAATGAAGCGAAATATTTTTCTACTACTAGATTTTTTTTCTTAGAGTATTTATATTAAATCATCATTATGTTGTTTTAATTTTAGTTTTGAAAATATTCTAATGTTTTGGGATAATTTTAGTGTTATTTTTTTTTCTAAAAATAAATTTATACACTCTTAAACAAAACATATAGATGATAGATTTCATTTTTCAAGGGATCTTGTCAATAAAATAGATATTATTTTAGAGTTTATTATAATTGAAAAATAACTTACTAACATATTTATTGACCAAAATATTCTTTAATATTTGAGATAATGATATTTGTACTTAATATATTAAAAATATAATATTTGGATTATTATAATTATTTTTGTTCACTATATATTAAAACTAGATATTGTTTTTTTATATATTCCTAAATCATATCATGTTTACAGTGCTATTAATGGATAAATTTTCATAAAATTATTTTATTTAATTAATTATTTTACATATTATAAAACAAAAATTGATTATAGAATATTGTTATAAAACAATAAAACACAATTAAATTAATAAATATATTCTATGGTTTTATTTAAAATAAAAGCAGTGAATTAAATTTTTTATGATTTATGATTTATAAAACTATTTTTACCATATTCTTGACAAATTTCAAAAAGGGGTAGACAAATTTAGAAATTTTTATGAAAAAATGATTTTGAATTTATAAAATGATCATTTTTTAAATTTATAAAATAGGGTAGATTGTTAGTGTTTGAACTTGGTTTATAATTTATGTCTTGTCAATTAAAACTCCACTCATTTATTTAGTATAATAATTAAAAATTATATTATATATTTTATCTAATTTTTTCAATACTTATTTTTTTAGTGATCATGTTTGGATTTTTTATTTAATCTTTAATCATTTTTATTATATGTGTTATTAGTTTTTTCATTATATTTTTATCAAATTAATTTTTTTTAATATTATCCTATTGTATCATATAGGTTATACACACACACACACAAATATATATTTAATGTTTCGTGTAGTAATAACTATTATATATAAAAATATATATTTATATTTAAATATATATTCTATGGAGATTATATATATATATATATGAATGAAGCCCCATATTCGACTATGTATTGTTCCTCTAATTGTATTCCTAGTTTTTATTCTCCATGGAAGCAACTTAGACCATGTGAGATCAACCATGACAGCTTGTTTATTCATTCTAGTGGATTTCGTTTTCACGTTATTATAAGGAGTTGTATGTGTATTGTTCATCCATGCTATATGAGTTACACCAGCCATGAATCTGGGCATATAGATGTGAACATGAGCATTTGAAAATGTGTGTACTAACTTCATCCATTTGAGAAACTATATGATCATCTATGTGAGCATCCACGAGATCTGAATATGAGTGAATAATACTCATCAATGTGATTATCTTCTGTGCATCAATTCTTTTGATGTCCATCTATACACAATATATTTCATCAAGTTTGAACATGTAAATTTCTACTTTTTTATGTCATGAATATAGTGAAACTAAATTCAACTTTGTGTTCTATTTCGTCACACTCTTTCTTGCCATGATATTATACCAGTAATGGCATCATTCCACCAAATAATATTCATAATGTCATCACGAGCACCTTGTCATTCCCATACACAATAGAAATCATATGCTTCCTTCAACCATGGGACTTCAGAGACCCTCACGATAGTGCATGTTCTTTATCACAGTAAAAAAACATCATTGTAGGGTATTAGGTCCTATCCCCACATAGTAGCACCTCTTCATGGTAACATGGTAGGACCATGATAGAACTTTGGCTTAATGGTAGTTAAACCCTTTATGGATTCAATGGTAGCATCTATGACAATTATATCTATGGTTGTGTGTATAATCTAAAACTGTGATTATGCTTGATCATTAGTTATTTTTTTATCTGATATAATTGTTAAATTTCTAGGACTTTAACATCCCATTACATGATTTCATGTAATTCCCTTTCCCTTTACGTTTTTTCTCTTTAATTGGTTGCATCTTGAGACACCCAAGGATGGAGAGAATTTTTTGGGGAAAATGACCAAATGTTCGGGGATTCATGTTTTTTGGATTAATAGAGTCTAGGTGTAAAGGTGGTAATGATGTTTCAGGGTTCTCCCCGTATTCGGAGAACACCTATGATTTTTGGGGTTTTGGTGTAAGAATATAAATCTTTTACCAACTGTAGGATAAAGACACACCATGTAATGAGAGTACATGATGTGTAAGTTCTACAAGGAAGATTTTGTGAACCTAGTACACAACCTGAATGGATTTCACACCATGTAATGTTAAAATGATAGTTTTTAATAAAAATTAATGGGTTTTTTGGAATATCTGAGTACCAAGGATTACAAGACCTATAAAGGGATTATATACTGTGTAAATGTCATGGTGTTGGCTTTTGGGTGCTTCTCAATTGAAATTGTATTTCATTATTATTTATCTCATTTCGCCCTCAACCTAGAGACCTTATCAAGCAATTTTGGGAGTCTTTGTTCGATATGGAATGATCTATTCAGTGATTAATCACCATTGTAGTTGATTTAGATATATTTGATTAAGTACTTATACTTATTCATTTATTTGATCGTGGTAGTTCTTTTGAGTTTTTTTTATCAAATCCATTTATCCATAATGAAATATCCTTTTGTTTATCTCTAGATATGTTGTGAAAATGAGGGTTGTTTCCAATGTTGGTTGTAGTGTGACAGGTGTGCATTCTTGAGCCATGTGTTATTTCCTATTCTCTGCCAATCATTTGTTAAATTGAATAAATTATATAATTTATAGATTGGTTCTAGGGAATTTGTTGTTGTTAATGTGATATTCTCATTGGAGGATCTTTTATGGGAATGAGTAAACCTAAGTTTAAGGTTTTTTTTCATATCTAGAATGTGTTCTATGAACTGTATTGCTCTAATTTTTTTAAATTAACTTATAAAAAAAATTCTTGATTCATATGTGTGTGTAAATGGATTTGTGATAAAAGGTGGGTTTTCCATGGTTTTTGGTAAATATAAAAATGGATTTTCAAAAAACTTAAATGAATTATGAAATTAATTACATGGGAAGACTTTTGTATGTAGGTGGAAGATTTAGTTTAGGGATATCATCCATATTACCATCAAGAGGTTTTCTCATTTGGATTTTAACTTCTCCTTGGGCCTACTATTCTAGGGACACGTTCTTGATATTTGGGGAGGTCACTCATCGTGTGTTCCTCTGCTCCTTAGTCCTGTGTTATAGGGACTTGTTGTGAACTAGTCATTTGTTGTGGTATGAGTGATCTACTATCAAAAACTATTGAGTTTCTTAGTGAGATTTACCTATTATTGGATTTTTACTATATCGGTTTTGATAATAATGATTGTCTTTTGATTATTGATAATGGAAATTATGCTTGAAATTGACAACCTGTGCCTATTTTGGATTTTTTGGAAAAAGGGAAATATTTTACACACTTTGATTAAAAAAATTTACTTATTATCATTCCATGTTTTATTAAAAATGAGAATAAATTTTTGAGGTTATCATGCGAGTAGTTCATTCTATTGATCAGAATGTTCCATAAGTTCAGAATGAAGTCGTTGATGTATAGCCAGGTGTTGGAGGAGTTAAGGATAAATCATGAGAGTTCTCCTATGACAAGGCATTGTACTTTAAGGGTATGAATGAACCTCAAGAGTTGGAGGATTGGATGGACATGGTCGTTCTGATCATTGACTTCCTGGATACACCTGAGAGTATCAAGGTGATGTGTTTGGTGTTTCAAATCGTGGGTCCCAACAAGAAGTGGTGGGATTGGCTAGACATGATTGATCAGATATTTTCCTTGTGTTGATGCTTTTTTCAACCAGTTAACGGGAGGAAAGAAGGTTTAAAATATTGATCCTCAGTCCGGTTATCATCAGCTCAGAGTTTGGTAGTGTGATATATCAAAGACATATTTTAGGAGAAGGTATGGACATTATGAATATCATGTTATGTTATTTGTTTTGACTAACACTCTTGCGTTTTTCTTGGATTTTATGTATCAGATATTCGTTTAGTTTGTCAAAAAAATTTGGGTAGTGTTCATATATGAAATTTTGGTTTACTCAAGATCCATGCATGAACATGAGCACAATTTGAGGTTGGTTTTGGAAATCCCAAGAAGTCACCATCTGTTTAGAATGATTTCAAAATCCACCATCTGAAATCAAGAAGTGAATTTATTATGGAACATGATTTATGAATGTGGACTTTTAGTTTATCCTAATAAGGTAAAGGCTGTTTTTTCATTAGAATAACAACAACAAGTCATTTAGATTTGGAGCATCCATGGTCTTTCTTGTTACTATCGATGATTTGTAATGGTTTTATCTATGTTGGAATCACCTTTAACTTCTCTTACCAAGAAAAAGATGAAATTCATATAGTATGAAAATTTTTTATCTTATTTTGATGAGATTAAAAGGATTCTGACATCAAATCCTATTTTAATAATTCCTTAACATGATAAAATATATGTGGTTTTATGTGATTCTTTACACTCTGGTTTGGGTTTTTATATCATAAATAAAGATTATGTGGTGGCATATAGTTCTCATCAGCTTAAACCACTTGAGAGGAATTACCCAACTCATGATTTCAAGATCTTTTTAGTTATTCTTGTGCTTAAGTGTAGGTAGAATTATATTTTTAGGGAAAGTTTCACAGTATTTTCTGACTATAAGGGTCTTATTTATAACATTTTTCAGAAAGAATTGTATATAAGACAAAGAATAATGGTGGAATAACTTTAGATATTTGACTTTGATATCTCATACACCTAGAGGAAGGTTAATTTCATTACAGACCCTCTTAGTAGGAAAGTAACATGAAAATATATTATGGTATAAAAGGAATAGTGTAACTTTATGGATATTTTTTCTCAGTTGAATCTGGATTCTCATAAAGATGTTTCAAGCACGGTTTTGACTTATGTTAAATTTTATTGATCTCTCTTTGAGTCTATTCTTCAAATTCAGTAGAAGGATGTCAAGTTCCAAGGAATTTGAGAAACCCTGTATGGTGGGAAGACCATTTCTAGATGGTCTCTCTCTTAATATGGTATACTTTATTTTGGGGATTGGTTTGTTGTCCCATAAATAGTAGAGAAATCAGTTTGTTTGATTGTAAAAGTTATTCATGCTCTATTAGTCTAGGCACTATGCCAGGGGCTGGTGTCTAGCACCAAGTAGGCTATCACACACATGGGAGGAATTCTCCCAAGGTACTTGTAAACACTCACCCACATTCACCTCCATGAAACAATGCAGAGATATATATAAAAACTTAAAAAAAAGCATACATACATCTATCCCACAACCAGAGTACATCAGAAGTACAAAAGGGAAAAATAGGGCCCACCAAAAGAAAACTACCCAAGCATCCAACCTGCTTAGAAAAAGGGGTATGCTTCCAAAAGCACCAACGGAAATATTCTCAACACAGTTCTTGTACGACTCCATGGTCAGTCCCGCTCACTCAACTCCGCCTGCTCTGGGTCCTCCTGGGACATTGTCGAAAGGCCTGTGGTCTGCACAAGACACAAACATGTGCGGGAAAAGCCCGTGTAGGGGTGAGTATAACAATACTCAGTAGGCACCCCAAAAACCCAAAATAAAAGAGAGCAGCTGAAAGGAAATAGTCTGCTCATCCCAGCCATAGGGAACCTATACGAGAGAGAAACTCCATCTCATGACCATCCTCGCCTAAACACAACTAGTCATCTTAGATCAGGTGTATTCCCATACATATACCATGAACAACCAGATATACTCTGCTCACGCACCAAGCCACATGATGTACCAACCTCTCACCAGTGACAGTTCACAACCAGGAGAGAACACTCCACGATCACTGTCATCTCAGATGACACTCGTCCGAGAGATACACTCCATCGGGTCCCACACAAACACCTCAGACGCTCACCTGAGAGATCACACTCGTCGGATATCTTCATTGAGAAAACCACGCTAAAATAGCAAGAACAACAAACTCCTCGGATAAGGGATCACTCCTAGGTCCGCTAGGGGATACCAAAACCCACACCGGTATACAAAGACCTCACAGATAGGGGATCACTCCCAGGGTCCGCTAGGGGATACCACAACCCGATCTGGAATTCGTAGATCACACAGATAGGAGATCACTCTTAGGATCCAATGGGTGATAACGCAACCCGATCTGGCGCTCGACAGAAACATGTCACTCAGATAGAGGATCACCACATGTGTCATGATGATCACGACGATACTGAAACCTGATCTGGTATATATCGCGTTGTAGGGGATTGAACTGACGATGCCACAACCCTACCGATACCACATGCTGAGTAGGGGATCATATAACCAACGATACTGCAACCCTGCTATAATCCTCATTCTAAGTAGGGGATCGTACACCCGACGATGCAACAACCCTACTGAGCACGGTCCACAGCGTAGGGGATCATATTCCTGATGATGCCACAAACCCTACGGGGTTAACCTGCTAGATATGGGATCACCGCCTATGGATAAGCGGTCACAGTGATACCAAGAACCCGATCTAGGGAAACGATGCTAGAGGACCCCGTTTTGGGCCCACCTGAGGGATGACACAACTCTAATAGATTAAACATCCCATCGAGAGGATCACAAACCCAATACCAATGTTGTGATGCCGTGAAAATCCTCGTAGGAATGAAAATAGGGAGTACCCTCAACCACTGCTGGTCCAAACACCGCTAACCCGAGCAACCCACCACAATGTCACACCACACACCTCCAAGGCCGATACCGAGGCCACCATCACGATCTACGCAGAAAAACACGCAGGATAGGCGGTTTACTCACCCAAAAAAGACAACCGGTGAGAAATTCACTATTAACCATAGCTAGCCCATGTGGGGACCACACTACGATCCCGAAGCTCATCAAGCAGATCATACAATTGCGATCCCCTTGGAAAAATATGCGGGATCGACTACTCGATCATCCCAAATGGACACCTGACCAAAAATGTACTATTCACCAAATCTATCCCAGGTGGGGCCCACACCATGATCTAGAAACTCGTCAAGAGGATCACACCATTGCGATCTTCTCGAAAAAACACATAGGATCGACTATTCATCCACCAAAATCGGACTCCTGGTGAGAAAGTTGTGTTTCTACGTAAATGCCCAAACCCGGCCGCATGGGGCCTGCACCCCAAACTCGGTCCGAACACTCGAAAAACAACAATAAAAGTACGATGTACCATTAGGGCATCAACTCCATGGATGGCACATCAATCGGATGCACCGTATAGAAGATACAATGGCCCAAAGTTGGATAAGAATAAAATATTATTATTTTATTCGACATTTCAATCACCCGAGCCATAAACCCAAACTTCAAATCCCACAAAACCACACCTAAGGGTTTGCCTCATTTCTAGGATCGCATCTCCATAGACGGAACATGATTCGTATCACCAGGGAGCAAGATATGGGGGTTTTAAAACCCTCGTGTAGAAGAAGAGGGTCGGACCGGCCTGAACCGGCCGGTCCGGCCAGCCTCGGTCAGCGGCGCGCGCGCTACCCCCTGTCGGCCAACAGGGATCAAGCCGCGACTACCCAAGCCCGCCTCCAAAATTCCAGGGGCTGTCATATAGTGCCGAGTAGTCTATCACATAAATGAGAGGCATTATCCCAAGGTACATGTACACACACACCCACAAACACCTCCATGCGACAGTGTAGAGATATATACAAAAACTGAAAATAAAAGCATGAATACATCTATCCCACAACCAGAGTAAAACAAAAGTACAAAAGGAAAAAATAGGGCCCACCAAATGAAAACCACAAAAGCATCCAACCTGCTCAGAAGAGGGGGTACACTGCCAAAAGCACCACCAGAAAGCACCTCGGCACAACTCCAGTAATACTCCACGGTCAGTCCCGCTCACTCAGCTCCGCCTACTCTGGGTCCTCCTGGGACTCCGTCGAAATGCATGTGGTCTGCACAAGACACAAACATGTTTGAGAAAAGCCCGTGTAGGGGGTGAGTATAAAAATACTTAGTAGGAACCCCAAAAACCAAAAACAAAAGAGAGAAACTGAAAGGCAACAGTCCGCTCATCCCAGCCAGAGGGAACCCTGCCGAGAGAGAAACTCCATCTCATGACCATCCTCAGCTAAACACAACTAGTCAGCTCAATCCAGGTGTATGCCCATACATACACCTTGAACATCCATATATGCACAGCTCACGCACCATGTCACATGAGGTACCGACCTCATCGCCAGCAATGGTTCACAGCCAGGAGAGCACACTCCACAATCACTATCATTCCAGATGACACTCGTTCAAGAGATACACTCCATCGAGTCCCACACAAACATCTTAGGTGCTCACCTGAGAGATCACGCTCATTGGATATCGTCACTGAGTAAACCCCGCTGAAACAACATAAACACCAAACTCCTCAGGTAGGGGATCACTCCTAGGGTCTGCTAGGGGATAACAAAACCCACACCAGTAAACAAAGATCTCACAGATATAAGAACACTCCAAGGGTCCGCTGGGGGATACCACAACCTGATCTGGCATTCGTAGATCTCACAGATAGTGGATCACTCCTAGAATCCGATGGGGGATACCACAACCCGATCTGGCGCTTGACAGAAACACGTCACTCAGATAGAGGTTCATCACCCGTTTCACGATGGTCACGAAGATATCGAAAACCCTATCTGGTACATCTCGCGCTGCAGGGGATCGAACTGACGATACCACAACCCTACAAAATCTACGCGCTGAGTAAGAGATCATATAACCAATGATACCACAACCCTACTAAAATCCTCATGATGAGTAGGGGATCGTATACCCGATCATTCCACAACTCTACTGAGCACGGCCCACCACATAGGGGATCATATTTTTGATGATGCCACAAACCCTACAATTTTCACCTGCAAGATAGGGGATCGCTGCCCGTAGATAAGCGGTCACAATGATACCAAGAACCCGATCTAGGGAAACGATGCTAGGGGATCCCGCTCTGGGCCCACCGGAGGGATATCACAACTCTAATAGATTAAACATCCCATCGAGAGGATCAAAAACCTATACTAAGGTTGTGATGCCATGCAAACCCTTATAGAAATGAACCAAGGGAGTACCCTCAACCATTGTTGGTCCAAACGTCGCTAACCTGAGCAACCCGCCACAATGCCACACCGCGCACCTCCGAGGCCGATACCGAGGACACCATCATGATCCACGCGGAAAAACACGCAGGATAGGCTATTTACTCACCCGAAATGGAAAACTAGTGAAAAAGGCACTATTCACTGTAGCTAGCCCGTGTGGGGCCCACACTATGATCCCAAAACACATCAAGCGGATCATACCACTATGATCCCCTCAGAAAAACACACGGGATCGACTACTCGATCGTCCAAAATAGACACCCAAAGGTACTACTCACCGAAGCTAGCCTGGGTGGGGGGCCCACACCACGATCCCAAAACTCTTCAAGTGGATCACACCATTGTGATCCTCTTGTAAAAACACATAGGATCGACTATTCATCTGCCAAAATCAGACTCCTGGTGAGAAAGTTGTTTTTCTCTGTAAACGCCCAAACCCGACCTCATGGGGACCACACCCCACACTCAGTCCCAACACCTGGAAACCAACAAGAAAAGTCCGTCGTACCAGCAGGGCCTCAACAAAACTGACGACATGTCAATCGGATGCTCCGGGTAAAAGATACAACGACCCGAAGTCAAATAATAACAAAATATCATTATTTTATTTGAGGTTTCTAGCACCCAGGCCATGATCCTGAACTTTGAAGCCCCCGTACCCACAATAAAGGGTTCGCCTCGTCGCCAGGGTCACGTCACCATATACGGCACGCGATTTGGATCTCCAGGGAGCAAGAGACGGGGTTTTTAAAACCCTCGTGTACAAGAAGAGGGTAGGACCTTCTTGAAACCACTCTGTCACGACCCGACCCAACGGGGCTCGAGCTGCGACTTCCCAAGCCCGCCTCCAATAGGCCAGGGGCTGGCGTCTAGCGCCGAGTAGGATATCACACACATGGGAGGCATTAATCCAAGGTACCTGTACACACGCACTCACATACACCTCCATGCGACAGTGCAGAGATATATACAAAAACTGAAAAGAAAAGCATGCATACATCTATCCCACAACCAGAGTACAGAAAAAGTAAAAAAGGAAAAAATAGGGCCCACCAAAAGAAAACAACAAAAGCGTCCAACCTGCTCGAAAAAAGGGGCACGCTGCCAAAAGAACCACCGGAAAGCTCCTCAGTATAGCTCCAGCAAGACTCCACGAACCAAACTGATCACTCAGCTCCGCCTGCTCTAGGACCTCCTGGGACTCCATTGAAAGGCATATGGTCTGCACAAGACACAAACATTTGTGGGAAAATCCCGTGTTGGGGTGAGTATAACAATACTCAGTAGGCACCCCAAAAAAGAAAAAAAAAAGAGAGAAACTGAAAGGCAACAGTCTGCTCATCCCAGCCAGAGGGAACCCAGATGAGAGAGAAACTCAATCTCCTAACCATCCTCAGCTAAACAAAACTAGTTATCACAACTCAGGTGTATTCCCATACATACACCATGAGAAATCTAGATATATGAAACTCACGCACCAAGCCACATGAGGTACCGACCACATCACCAGCAACGGTTCACAACCAGAAGAACACACTCCATGAGCACTATCATCCAGATGACACAATTCCAAGAGATACACTCCATCGGGTCCTACACAAACATCTCAGATGCTCACCTGAGAGATCACACTCATCGGATATCGTCACTGAGAAAACCACACTGAAACAGCAAGAACAACAAACTCCTCAGATAGGGGATCACTTCTAGGGTCCGCTAGGGGATACCAAAACCCACACCGGTATACAAAGACCTCAAAGATAGGGGATCACCCCTAGGGTCTTCTGGGGGATACCGCAACCCGATATGGCATTCTTAGATCTCACAGATAGTGGATCACACCCAGGATCCGTTGGGGGATACCACAACTCAATCGGGCACTCGACAAAACCACATCATTCAGATAAAGGATCTTCACCCATGTAAAGGTGGTCACGACGATACCAAAACCCTATATGGTATAACTCATGATGTAGGGGATCGAACCGACGATGTCGCGACCCTAGAGAAACCACACGCTAAGTAGGGGATCGTATAACCAATGATACTGAAAGCCTACAGAAACCACGTGCTGAGTAGGGGATCATATAAATAATGATACCGCAACCCTACAAAAATACTCATGCTGAGTAGGGGATCGTATACCCGATGATGCCACAACCATACTGATCACATCTCATTGCGTAGGGGATCGTATGCCCGATGATGCCACAAACCCTACGGGGTTAACCTACATGATAGGGGATCGCCGCCCGTGGATAAGCGGTCATGGAGATACCAAGAACCCGATCTAGGGAAATGATGATAGAGGATCCCACTCCAGGCCCACCAGATGGATGCCACAACTCTAACAGATTAAACATCTCATTGAGAGGATCAAAAACCTATACTAAGGTTGCGATGCCACGTGAACCCTCATAGGAATCAACCAAGGGAGTACCCTCAACCACTACGGGTTCAAACATCGCTAACCCAAGCGACCCACCACAATGCCACACCACATACCTCCAAGGCCGATACCGAGGCCACCATCGCGATCTACGCTGAAAAACACACAGGATAGGCTATTCACTCACCCAAAATGGACAACCGGTGAAAAAGTTACTATTTACCGAAGCCAGCTTGGGTGGAGCCCACACCTCGATCCTAGAACACATCGAACAGATCACACCATTGTGATCCTCTTGGAAAAATATACAGGATTGACTATTCATCCACCAAAATCGGACTCCTGGTGAGAAAGTTACGTTTCTCCGTAAATGCCCAAACCCAGCCTCATGGGGCCCGCACACCAAACTCAGTCCCAACACCCAAAAATCAACAATAAAATTCCAACATACCATCAAGGCCTCAACGCCACTGATTCCACGTTAATCGGACGGTCCAGGTAGAATATACAATGACCCAGAGTCGAATAATAATAAAATATTATTATTTAATTCGACGTTTCACGCTCCCGGGCCATGATCCCGAACCTTAAAACTCCCGAACCCACACTAAAGGGTTCGCCTCTTTGCCTGGGTTGTGTCACCGTAGATGGCGTGCAATTCGGATTTCCAAGGAGCAATATGCGGGGGTTTTAAACCCCCCGTGTCCAAGAGAGGTCCGGACCGCCTGCACCGGCCAATCCGACCGGCTGACCCGGCCGCCGCCGCCGTCGGCGGTCCACTTTGCAGCGGTGCGGCATAGCCCCCACACGCGCCTGGACGACCTCCACCGCGGGGGTTGCCGGTAATTGGTGTCGGACCGTCGTGGTGCGGCCGTCCCGGCTGAGTCTCACGGGCCGCCGCGCCAGTGCCGCACCTGTGGACCTTCCAATGGCCACCGAAGGCACCTTGGGGGTCCAAACGTGCATATGAAGGCATCTGTATGCCCCCCAGAACCGGATCTACGCATCTGTAGGAATAAAACAGAGAAAAACCAACCAAATCAGGATCTTGGATTTCGAAACTCAAAACACCTACCTGTTGGAGGATCGCCAAAGCTTTGGGTGCAGAACGATGCCTACGACGTGCTCGAGCTCGATCCGCTGACGATCAATGCTGAAAACGGTTGTTTGTGGCTCGATTTAGTGAAGAATGGAGGTAGGGAGGGGGGTCGTCACCTCCTGCGTGTACAAGTTTGGGGAGAAGGGATTAGATTGATTTGTTATGACCTGACCCAACGGGGCTCAAGCCGCGACTCCACAAGCTTGCCTCCAATAGGCCAGGGGTTGGCGTCTAGCGCCGAGTAGGCTATCACACACAAGGGAGGCATTAGACTAAGGTACCTGTACAAACGCACCCACAAACACCTCCATGGAATAGTGCAGAGATATATAAAATTGAAAAGAAAATGCATGCACACATCTAACCCAAACCAGAGTGCAACAGCAGTACAAAAAAGAAAAAATAGGGCCCACCAAAGGAAATCTACAAAAGTGTCCAACCCTCTTATAAGGAAGGAAAACACTGCAAAAAACACTTGCCGGTAAGATCCTCAGAACAACTCCAGTAAACAACCCGGTCAAACCCGCTCACTAACTAAGCTCTTCCTCCTTCGGGTCCTCCTAGAACTCTGTCAAAAGGCCTGTGGTCTGCAAAAGACACAAACACGTGCCGACAAATCCTGTGCAGGGGTGAGTATAACAATACTCAGTAGGCGCCCCAAAAAAACCAAAACAAAAGAGAGCAACAAAAAGGCAACAGTCTGCTCATCCCATCCAGAGGGAACCCAGATGAGAGATAAACTCCATCTTGTGACCATCCTCGGCTAAACACAACTAGTTAGCTCAATCCAGGTGTATGCCCATAGATACACCTTGAACATCTAGATATACTCAGCTCACGCACCAAGTCATATGAGGTACCGACCTCATCACCAGTAACGGTTCACAACCAGGAGAGCACACTCCAAGATCACTATTATCCCAGATGACACTCGTCCGAGAGATACACTCCATCAGGTCCCACACAAACATCCCAGATTCTCACATGAGAGATCATGCTCGTCAGATATCATCACTGAGAAAGTCACACTAAAACAAAAAAACACCAAACTCCTCGGATAGGGGGATCGCTCCTAAAGTCCGCTAGGGGATACCAGAACCCACGCCGATATATAAAGATATCACAGATAGGGGATCACTCTTAGCGTCCGCTGGGGGATACTACAACCCAATCTGGCATTCGTAGATCTCACAGACAGGGGATCACTCCCAGGATCCCCTGGGGGATACCACAACCTGATCTAGTGCTTGAAAAAAACACGTCACTTATATAGAGGATCTCCACCCGTGTCAAGACGGTCATTACGATACTGAAACCTGATATGGTAAATCTCTCACAGTATTAGATCGAACTGATGATGTCGCAAAACTACCGACACCATGTGCTGAGTAGGGAATCATATAAACAATGATACCACAACCCTACTATAATCCTTATGCTGAGTAGGGTATTGTACACCCGATGGTTCCACAACCCTACTGAGTATAGACCACTGTGTAGGGGATCATATTCCCGATGATGCCACAAACCCTATGGGGTTAACCTGCTAGATAGTGGATCGCGACCCGTGGATAAGCGGTCACGGCGATACCAAGAACCCGATCTAGGTAAAAGATGCTAGAGGATCCCACTTTGGGCCCACTAGAGGGATGCCACAACTCTATAACAGATTAAACATCCCATCGAGAGGATCAAAAACTCTATACCAAGGTTGTGATGTCACGCGAACCCTCGTAGGAATGAACCAAGGGAGTACCCTCAACCACTGCTGGTCCAAACGTCGCTAACCCGAGCGACCCGCCACAACGCCACACCGCACACCTCCAAGGCTGATACCGAGGCCACCATCACGATCCACACAGGAAAATACGCAATATAGGTGGTTTACTCACCTAAAACGGACAACATGTAAAAAAGGTACTATTCATCGTAGCTAGCCCATGTGGGGCCCACACTATGATCCCAAAACTCATCAAGCAGATCATACCACTGCGATCCCCTTGAAAAAAAATGTGGGATCGACTACTCGATTTTCCCAAATGGACACTCGGCCAAAAAGGTACTATTCACTGAAGCCATCTCGATTGGGGACCACACCACGATCCCGAAACTCGTCAAGTGGATCGTACCATTGTGATCCTCTCAAAAAAACACACAAGATCGACTATTCATCCGCCAAAATCAGACTCCCAGTAAGAAAGTTGTGTTTCTCCGTAAACGCCCAAACCTGACCTTGTGGGGACCGCACCCCAAACTCGGTCCCAACACCCGGAAACCAACAAAAAAGTATGTCGTTCCTTGAGGGCCTCAACTGCACTTACGGCACGTCAATCGGACACACTAGTTAGAAGATACAACGGCCCGAAGTCGGATAATAATAAAATATTATTATTTTATTCAATGTTTCTAGCACCTGGGCCATAAACCTGAACTTGAATCCCCCAAACCCACACTGAAGGGTTCACCTCGTTTCCAGGGTTGTGTTGTCGTAGACAACACGCGATTTGGATTACCAGGGAGCAAGATACGGGGGTTTTAAAACCCCCATGTACAAGAAGAGGGTCGGCCCGTGTCGGCCGACCCGGCCGTCGCTGCGGCAGCACGACCAACAGTTAAAGACATAGAATTTGAAACCTTCAGGATTACTCCAACCTCTTCCAGTTCCTTTTTGGAAATTGGATGAGGTATCCATGGACTTTTTTATTATATTACCATGGAATCACCAAGGGAGGAATTCTATCTAGGTGGTGATTGATTGGATGATAAAGTCGACTCATTTCATTATGATCATAGACACCACAACAGTTGAAGATAAAGGTTGTCTATATATGCAATAAACTATTAGGAAACATGGGGTTCCTTTATTTGTTGTTTCAGATAGGGATCATAGTTTTACTTTGAGGTTCTAGAGAATTCTCCAAGAGATGATGGGGACTCAATTCAGATTAAGTATAGCTTATTATCCACAAATAGACGATCCGAAGGAGAATGTTATTCAAATCTTGGAGGATATGCTTCATGAATGTGTCTTGGATTTTTGTGGGTTATGGGATAACCATATGGTACTGCTTGAGTTTCCTTATAATAATAGTTATCATTCATTGATCAAAATGGTTCCTTTTGAGGTTTTATATGATCACCCGTTTAGGTCACTTATTTTTTGAGAAGAGGTGGATGGAGCTACTTTGGTGGGACCGAGTTTGGTTTAGGATACATACTCAATGATTAAGGATATACACCATCATCTGGTTATAATTCAGAGTCGGATGAAATCTTATGTTGATTAGTGGCATAGTCCTTTGGATTTTCCCATAGGTTACTAGGTTTTCTTGAATGTTTTTCCTCGGTTAAGTCACCATAGGCTTAGAAAACAAGGAAATTTGGATCCAATATATGTTGGACCATTTGATTCCATTGAGAGGACTGGGAAGTTTTCTTATTAGCTAGAATTTCTGGTTCAATTGACCTGAATTAATGATGTTTTACATGTATCACAGCTCAAGAAATATCATTCTAACCCCTCTAACATTATAAATTAGTAGTGGATAAATTTAAATCTATATTTTTCTATCATGAAACAACAAATAGAGATTTTGGAATATCAACTGAATGTCCTGGGTGGGAAGTATATTTCATTGGTAATAGTGTTATAGAGATAATGATTGGATTCTCATGAGACTTGGGAGTTTGATTCATTGAATATTGAGAAATGTACTTACCTATTTATCATAATTTTTTCTTCCACATGACTTCTTCGGGACAGAAATTATTATGGTTGGGGGTTTTTAACACCCCATTACCATATTTCATGTAATTACCTTAACTTTACTTGTTTTCCTCTTTAATTGGGTGTCTTGGGACTCCTGATGATGGAGATAAATTAATGGGGGAAACTGAATTAATGTTTGGGGATTTATATTGTTTGAATTAATGAAGTCCTAGTGTAAAGGTGTTAATGGAATTATAGGGTTCTCCTAGAGTTTAGAGAATTTCGATGTTTTTTTGAGGTTTTAGTGAAAGAATCTATAGTTTTTGAAGACTGTAGATGAAATAAAGAAAGTCTAATGGGAGTACATGAAATATAAGATCTTCAAGGTTGATGTCGTGAACCTGGTATACACTGTGAATGGATTACAGGTCATGTAATGTCAAAAGGTTGGATTTTAATAAAAATGTGATGGATTTTTTGGTCTATCTAATTATCACAGATGAAAACATGTGTAAAGGGATTACATTAAATGGAAAGTTCATGATGTTGAATTTTAGGGTATTTCCTAGATTAAATTTTACTTTATTATTCCACAAATCCTTTAGCTCTCAACCTAAAGCCCTTCTCCGGTGATTATAGGAGTATTTATTTGATTCAGATTGATATATTTGATGATTGATCACCATTGTAGTTGTATTTAATCTCTATAGGTGAGTAATCCATTCTAATTCTTTATTTTGTTTATCACGGCAACACCTTTTCATTATTTTATTGGGTATATCGATCCGCAGTGACTTTTCTTTTTGTTTCTCTCAAGATCTGTTCTACAATCTTGTTATGAGGGTTTCTTCTTTTCCTTTGTGGTGTGGAAGATGTGAATTCTAGATGTATGTAATATTTTCTCTTTTCCACCACTCTTTTTTTAAAATTAATCAATTATAAGATTTGTATATTATTCTAGGGACTCTGTTTTCATTTTTTGATCTTCTTCTTAGAGGATCATTTGTGGGCTTGTGTGACCCCGAGTTTGAGGTAGGTGGTTCTATCTATAGCCTATGTGGTAAGAACCATATTTATTTTATTTTTATAAATTGATTTATAAATAAATTTGGAATGATTTTTGTGTGTGTTTAAATTGATTTTTGATCAAAGGTGAGTTTTCCCTAGTTTTTGGTAAATTGAAAAAAGGTATATTTTCATGGAATTGAAATGATTTATGAAATGTAGCACATAGAAATCCTTGGGTACATAGGAAGAAGGTTTAACTGAGGGACATCATCCATATTACCATTGAGAGATTTTATCATTAGGATTTTCTATGCTCCCTAGTCCTGTTGTTCTAGGTACATGTTCTTGAAATTATTGTGGAGTTCACTCATGGGGTGTTTCACTTCACCTTAGGCCTATGTTCTAAGGAATTGTTGTGCAGTAGTCGGTTTTTCTAGTATGAGTAGTTTTCTAGCATGTCCTATTGAGTTCCTTGGCATGATTTACCTGTGATTGTCTTTGTACTTTTTTGGTTTTGATATGCATTCTTGTATTTTGATAAATGATAATGGAAATTATACTTGAAATTTATATACCTACCTCTGTTTTGGAATGTCTAGAAAATGGTAAATATTTACCATGCTTTGATAAAAATTATTTACTTCCTATCCTGACATGTTTTATTTAAAATGAGAATTCTTGAGTTATTGGTACATAGACATGTTATGGAACACCTATGTTGGAACCTACTAATCCCATTAGATCACACCATGTGCACCCCTTTGATGGTGCGTAGACCTGATTATTTATTTTGATACAAGGAAAGGTAAGGAGATTTAGTCAGCGGCGAGGTTTTTGTTGGCTAAGTTGAGTATTTGGTGGTGAGATGGTGGGATTGTTCCCACAATATCACATAAAGTAGCTGGTTTTACTTCTTTGGTAGTCCTTTATGGTTAGACTTGTACTTGGATATTTTTTCTAATATTAAGTTGTTTCATTTTCGCTATCTACTTTCAGTTATGGAATACATTTATATTTTTTTATGATTTTCTAATTATATATATTTGACATGGTGTTGCTTCAATTTGGGAAAAAATCACCCCCTCTAGTTATTTATTTATGCCCAGGTGCTAGTTGTCTGCCTATGGGGAATAGGAAATCCCTTCAGGCAGGCGATGAGATGGGTCATGTATTAGTCTAAGAGGGTATTCAGGTTAGTTCGTTATAATAACATTAAAGAAAATATATTAATTGATATTTTAATTTCCCAATTAGTTATAATTTTGAAAACAGTTTTTTGATATATTGATAAATTATTCTATGGAAAAAATTATTACTCAAAAACACCTATAGTATACATTTTATAATTCGTTGTTTTAGTGATTTTTTAATATCTTAATGAGTTGAAAGTTTATTTATATTATTTTAATCATTATTTTTTATTGAAATATAGATATATATATATTTAAACAACTATATTATAAATTTTTTTATGAATAAATATCCTGATAAATATTTCAAGAATTAACGAGTTACTAATTATTTATTTTATAATCTACTTTTAAGTATTTTTGAATTAGATATTTTCTGTTTTTTTTAAGTATTTATTTTTTTTTAATTTGAAATACTCTAATATATTCTAACATTCATGTTTTAAAATTTTTTAATGAGTCCAATATAGGAATTAGAAAATGAAAAAAAATTCTTTGAATATGTATGTTGTTTAAATAGGTGATGGTAATGTGTTTCTATTTTTATTATTTTTTTCTTTCTTTTTTTGATGTGATTTTTGGAAACTACTCTACAATGAGAAATAAAGGAGGGAGTTAGATTATTATTGGTTATTTGGTTATAAATAAATATTTTGCATGAAGTGTGAACTACTAATTATTTGATAAATGATACTGAGATGATGAGACATTGTTGTGATTAATATTTATTTAGTATGATCAATAAATAATTTCAATAATTTTATTTTTAGAGGCTAAAGTGATCAAAACTATACAAGCTACACCAAATTCTACATCCATTTATCGTTTTTTCTAATTTTTTCTTATTTTATTTGTTAAATATTTTATTCATATTTTTATTATTAAGAATTGGTTTATTAATTTCCCAATCAAAATAAATTATGATTTTAATTATTCTACTCAACCACAAGGAAGTTCCATGGGTTGTTACTCACAAAATAAATTTAGGTTGTATATGTTTCTACTCCTATAAAAATTCAGATTGTCTTTGCTTTGGGTACTATAAAAAAGGATCTATAAACTGGTTATCACACCCTTAAAAGTGAGTTTTTAGTGGGTAGCGATATTCTATTCAAGTAGAGAATATTAAAGAGTAGTGTATGATCTTAGTGATCTAAACTACTATAAAAATTTCATTTTCATTTATTTATATACACTACATTATTTTATTAACACTACACTACATTATTGATTCATGAAATAATAAACTTTGATTGAATGTTTTTTTAATTTATTTAAATAAATATTCACGCCCTCTATATTTCATTGTTTCCACATATCTGTTATCAAAATGTGTGGCATGGTTGTAAATAAGTACACACTGATTGGATTCAGATGAAATTGAGATGAATAGTGGAAAATAACCTGTGAGGGGGTTTATAGTGGTTCAATCAGCCTTGGGAGTAGAAGATTGAGTGTTGGTGTGGATTTTTTAGGAATTTCAAGATTTGTAAACATAGGTGGAAATTGGTTACATATGATACCCATTTTGTTTCAGGGTATTTGAGATGGGTATTCAAGGGTCTTATTGGGATGATTTGGGTTCTAGGGGAACCCAATCATTATGGTGATTGTGTGGTGGTGAGTTCCCTAGTTCATTATTTCTTAGAGGAGTGTCACAAGATCTTAGTGAGGACTTATATATGATCTCACTGAAGAAAAAATTAGGGATACAATGTGTTTTTTATAGTGAATTCGTGGGTTGATATCTATAACAATAATCGAGAAACCTTTGAGAATGGAAGGTGGAGGTTTTAATGAGAATGATAGATATTAAATACACTATAATAGAGTACATGAATGATGGATTATAGTAGTTTGGTGTGATCAATATAAGAATGGTACATAACTAGAGTTTTGATGAATGTGAAGAGTGTCATTGTGGAAGAGTGAAAAATATGTGATATTGGACCTATCTATGTAAGTGTTCAAAGAGTATTGTAAGAAAACCCATATGTTGGGGAGGTATAATTTTTCTATTGAATGTTTTCACCCATGTTGTGGGTTAATTTTAGAAAACATCAAGGATAACATTCTAGATAAGCTAGGAATTAAGAGTGATTGATGTTTTCTGTTGGCGCTTAGATATGAGTGGGTCAGTAACATATGAACATTATGTTTAAAAAATTAAATTATATAGGGTGTAGAGATTATATATTTTAGTTTATTACAGATATTTCTATGGTTATCTTATAGTATGGAGTATCTAATTGATCAGAGGAGTGTGACCCCACTATTTTAAGGGTCATTGATTTTATGAGAGAAGTTGGTGGAAAACCAAGATAACAAAAGGATTATAGTGAGTAGGAAAATATGATTTTAGCTTATAACATAGTGAATATCATATTTTGGATTAAAATTTGGTGTTAGATACTGTCAGTGTGTTTATGTAGAACTTGGGATGGAGTTTGCTGTTAACTGATAGTGAGTCAAAAAATGGGCACATCTATGCTCAGGAGTTAAGTACAACTATGTATTTGATTGGTTGAGGTAAAAACCATGGAATTATAATGAGTGTTGAGTCTGTAATTTATTGTGATTGTTTTCAAAATTCCATGAGGCCTCCAAGAATTAATTTATAGTGATATAGTGATTTAATGGAACATCTATGGGTAAGAAATTCCATTTTTTACAGTGGTCAGATGGAGGATGGTCGATTAATGATTATTCATATAATTTTATGTGATGAGGTGTAAACCAAATCTAGGGAATTATTCAATATGTAGATGGTGTACTTTGAGAAACGTTCTAATATGTTTTTTGATAAATTTAATATATCACTATTTCATGTATTGATAGTGGAAACATGTTTGATTCTCCTAGGATTTAAGAATGAGAAGTGATTTTAAATTACAATAAATGCATCATAAGTTGAGAGATATATTTGGGTGATTCTTGGTGATGAGAATACTTATAGTGGGTATTTTGAAATGAATGATGGATTTATGGGTCAATGTGTGAAGAGGAAATTTAAAATTTTTATCTTCAAAGTAGAAGAGTTAAAAAATTTGGATTTATATTGCAATCTCATGAGAAGATTTTTTGAGTTATCCTTAGTTTGGGTTAAAAATAACTACTGGGGTTTGTTATGTTTTGATGGGTGTGCATCATTTTATAATGATGATTGATTTGGAGATCTTCATGGTACTACATGAGAATTTTTCTTCATTATGGGTTCTTGTGTGAGGTTAATACTTCATGGAATCAAGGGAAGACCTTTTTTATCATCATGTGTTATGATATAGAGAGGTTTGTGTGAGAGAAAATTTGTAGGATTCTTTTTAGAACCATGCCTTATCCAAGGGATTTACAACATGTCAATGTTGTATAGTATTAAAATTCTTTTGGGTAAGGGTTAATTTTTTTTGGTGTGCGGATCATATCGTGATGGATGGAATTTTACTATGGTTTTATCCCTTATGTATTGGGTTTCATGGTCTAGAAACCATTAGGTATCATATGTTTAACCCTTATATATTCGGTATTAGTATTACACTAGTCATACCATCATGATGATGACCATTACATATCGTGTTCAGAAATATTAAAACCCTTACCTATTAAACCATTCATATCATTAGGATGACTTTACGTATAGAATTAATGAAACATTACCTTGGGTAAGTATTTTTATTTCATAACCCTAGTATTCCACCATGAATGCTTCTAGCATTAAATTATTCATTATATAATGAGGGTGGTTACACTACGAGGGTGGTGGGATAGTGAAGTTCCACTTCATAGACTAAGGGGTTGTCCTATAAAGGCTGTTCTGAAGGAACTTCTTTTAGGATGCACTAAGTGGGTTTTCATGCTATGGACCATTGGGATACATCACAATGTATGGTTGGAGGTAGGTGTTATGATGTAACCCATTGGGTCATTCAAAAATTTGACCTTGGATGAAGGGTATCACTCTATGACCCAATGGTTTATTCTAAAATTTTCCTTATAAATAGTTTTCAAAAGACCCATCGTGTATTGATCAAATTCCTTTGGAATTTCAGTTGAGTTCCCATGTGGGGAGGGTTATTTTTTCCACATCCTCCCATCCCCTCTCCCCCTTTAATCCCCTTTTATAATGGTTCATTCCTAGGTGTTTTCATTGTTATTCGATTTATGTTCTTACCTACGATCCCTTTCATTGTTTCACCCTTATATTCCCTCTAATTTAAGATGATTTCACACTAGGTTTTGATAAATATTCCACTACATCATGGTGTAACCTTCTAAAACATTAGGGCTAATAGTTTTAGTGGATGGATATTCTCCCAAGATGATGAATGAATTTTTTTCATTGTATCAATATTTCTTGGTGTCCTAATGAGTTTCAAGAGATTATTCCATATAAGATTTAGTTATTTAATTAATTATAACTAATTTTAATTATTTTTGGAAATTTCATATTGTGATAGGATCCTGATATTATATTGATGCTTTGTTTAGTCTCGTATGGTGATAGTGAGGTTAAATATGGTATAACTATGTAGTTGAGTTATGTGTTTCCTATAATACAATCTATATGAATGTTTATGTATGAATGTTAATTCCTATATGAGAATATGGTTCTATTTAAAATGGTTAGGGATTTAGGGATCCCTTAGTAAATGAATTAGGTGGGTTTTTACATCCTTTGTTTAAATTGAGGACTCTAGTGATCATTTAGGAAAGAAGTCATGGAAAAAATACAACTCAAAGGGGGTGAAGAAACTGGTCTAGTTAATAGGGACCTGAAGTTGGTATCAATATTTGGGATTAGTTTTGAATAGTGATCATTAGATTATATAGAATAATATCATAGATATTAGAGGCTTAGGAATAGGTAATATGGGTGAGAAAATTTTACATCTCATACATAGTTGAAAATATCATTTTTAGGATGTATTAGAGTCTTGGTGCATGCTATGAATGAGACGAGTCCTTTGAGTCATTATGTAGAGAGATATTGAGGATTTATTTTAGATAAAGATATTTATAACTACCCAATATGATATGTCATATGGGACCCTAGTGTGTGTTGAGATATTTTATGTGATAACTTGGAATTAGATTTACAACAGGATTAGTGTGGCTTTTTTGGATTAGTATTTAGTTAGGGGACTGGGGTGTGATGTTGTAATTATAAGAAAATTTTGATTAGCATCATCTGGTAAGGTCCATATATGACCTATGGTATATAAAGACACATTACGGTGATCTATAATACCCTATATATATATGGGTGTTTTATTTTTTTTGGAAATTTAAATTTTGAATTAGTGGGTTTGTGGAATTTTAAACAAGATCCTACAGTGTAATTTCGAGAGGTTGAGATAATCAAACATGTGTTTTTTGTCGTGAAATGGGGCTCAAAAGTTATACAAAGGGAATGGAAGAATGTTATAGGTGGTCTGTGGTGGTTGGGGTATAGATATCTTGCATCCGACAACTGATGATAAGTTTTCAGTGATCCACCAACTATATGATGTTAGGCCAAATCCACCTTCATGATACAGGTGGTCCCTGGATGGATGGTGGGAATTTTAAGTGGGATAATTACACATTTTCCTCTTTTGTTTTAAGGGGAAACCACCTTTATCTCCTCTCATTTTGAAACACAATCAGGGATTCAAACCCCCTTCCACCTCTATTAGCTTTCATTTTGGCTAGATTTGGAATCATTTCTTAGTGATATAAGGTAAGTATTACTCTTTCTTGGATTACTCTCTCCTTATCCTCCTTTATCTTTGATTTTTAGTTTCTATGTATAGGGATTTTATTCTCATTCCCTCGGAGGTTGGTGGAATCAATGGAATTCACATGCAGGTTCTTAGTGATTCACTAAAGGTATATCTCCCCTTTAGATTTTCATCAGTTTTTATTAAAATTAAAATTAATTATTATGGAATCGGTGAAACATTATATGGATTTTTCTAGGCTAGAGGATTAGGTGTTCGTTGTGGACCTCACATAGTTTTTTGGTTTTAGTTCCAACATGTTGAGTCTTCATAATGAATTTTTAGTGGTTATTCCAAATTGATTAAGACCGGGTTCTTAATTGATGAATATTTAATTAATTTTTAAGTTTATTTTAGTTAATTAAAATGGATATTATGGCTTGAGATAGGTACTCAAGTGATGTATCGGGCTTGGTCGGGCCGTGAAGGACTATGGTAAGGACTTTGTTGAACTATTATACATTTTAACAATTAAGGGGAAAACATATAATGAGGTAAATGGTCCTGTTACATTATTTTTGGAATTTATAGATTTGTTTATATACATGTGGTGTGTGTTATTGCTATATTAATTTATCAAAATTATAGTAAATTAATTGTTTAATGGATTAATTGATTTGTTTAATTATTTTAATAATTAAACTGTGCATGTAGTTAATAATAAGATTTGCAAATGTGAGTAGAACAAGGTGTCCAAGGCCATTGTGGACCCATTAATATTGGATAGATTTCCCAACCACCGATGGCTAGGTTTTTAAATAATTTAATGATTACTTGTAACACTTAGATACCTTAAGAAGTGTGGCAAGACATGGTATGACATAGTAGACCTTATATTGATCCCTTTAGACACCTCCTTATAGAGGTGATGCATGAATTAAATGTAATAGAACAATTAGACCATGTAAACAACCCTAGAGATGTGTTAGAGATAAATTTATCATTAATATGGGATGGGAGAGTGGACTACCTTTGTATAACCATTGAGATTGAGATGGTCCATGTGTTATCTCTAGTGTGTTGCCTATAAATCTTTCTTGATAAGGCCTATGAGGTTGTCTAATTATCATAGCAGTGTAGAGGTACGTGATACCCCTGAGTGGTAGGCTTGATCTAGGGATTTGTAAGTTGGATCAAGGGTACCCCAAGTAGGGTTCCTCAACTATGTAATGACCAAGTGGGTCCCCTATAGAGTTAAAATTTAGTATTATAAACTATAGAACCATGTACAAGGTGCCTCTATAGATCTTCACTCCCCCAGGTGTGGATCCCCTCTCTGTGCATCTTCATTTTAGTGTTTCTTCTCCTCTACATAAGTGGGAATAATATTTCCTTAGATTGGCTTCCCTCATTGCTCCCCATCTCTATTTTTTAGATTCCATGAAGCTACATCACCTCATTCTTGGATATTTTGTGGATGGATCATATCTCTTTCGAGTCGATGTTCATTATTGGGTGATGTTTAAAGTTGTACAAGAGCCTCAGCCCAGTTGGTGAGGACTCGCTAGGTGCATCCATGAGACCCGAGATCAAATCAGGGTGGAGGCATATTTCCAAGTACTGTAGAAGTATTGTAGCAGGCACTGTTTGGTACTGTAGCAGCCAGAACTATTCATCCATCTGGGCCTTCGGGCCACCAGTTTTTTCCTCGGGTCCTGCAAGGCTTTCGTGCCACCCAAGGCCTTCTGGCCAGTTGATTCTCAAGGCCTTCAGGCTACCTTAAGGCCTTAGGGCCACCCCAAGGCCTTCGATCCACATGAATGCAGGCCCCAGACACACTACAAAAAAGGAGCTTCCCCAGAAGAGGATTCAGAGAAGGTGCACTCACCAGAGCAGAACCAAATGGATTGTCAGAATGAGAGGGTATGGCTATGCCATCGGTACCAGCTTGTGCTTTCACGGGAAGCCTAGCCAGACGGTCATGCAAAGGTGGGGAGATACTATAAAGATGCAGATTCTAGGGAGGGGAAGTTCCTTGTAGATAGTCTGGTTGAATTCCCTAAGACCTTCGGGTCATGTAATATCTTAATCCTACGGTCCATGTAATATCTGAGCCTACGGTCCTTGTAAGGGTTCCACATCATCCCTTGAAAGGGTGGTTATCAAAAATCAATAAAAATTGAAGGCCTTTGGGCCATTCAGGAAGGTGATGTTTAAAGTTTTTTGGATTTTTTATGGGGATCTAATTATGATATAGTTGGTTTGGTTTCATTATAGTTATAACATGGAAGGGTCATCATCAAAACATTTAGACTAGTACATAGATACTGATGGATTTTGCAGGAATTCTTGATGTTTGAGGTACTTCTTCTCCTTACTGGTTTTCTTCTTGATTCCATTATGGTTTGATCTATGGTGACTTTTTTTCCTTTTTATGTGATTATATGGCCCTGATTATCCTTTGATTCCTATCATATTTCATCATTATCTTTTATAAATTACCCCATTTTGGCTGAGAATGATATATTTCATGACATTTTGGATCTTTTAGGGGGATTCGGTGAAGGTGGTTGTGTTTTATTTCTCTTTTGGATTAGTGGAATCAATCATAGCAGCTTAGAAGTACTATAGATCCTTGTTTAAGAGCTTTATCTATGAATCTATCACCATCTATCATCATCATTAGATGTTCACTATGTTCCGGTTGCAACCTCTCTATGGATTTTCTCCTTCCCCCCTTAAGTTTTCTGGATCTGTTTCCTAGGTTTGTCCAACATCGTTTTTCTATGATTTCCAATTTTCATTCCATCTGAGTGGTAGTCATGGTATTCTTTAGTGCCTCACTGTCTTGGGTCATTTATTTGTGTGCATCATGGTCTTTTAGTTTTTTTCCCTAAGGTGATATGGAACATGGTGTGATAGGTGGATTGATGGGATAAATTTCTGGTCCTTTTTTGTGTGTGAAGTGGTCTAGATAGAGGATCTTTATTCTGATGGTAGATCATCTTGGGGACTACACTGACCTATTGATTAAAATTTTCCTTTAACATTTTCTCATTGAACCGTAAAGATTGTTTTTTAAAACAAAAAAATAGTTTGTTGGTATAGAGTTCCTCAAATACAATATGTTTTAGGGGAACCTAGTAGGTTATATAATGATATGATGACCCAAGAATGGGTAGATATGGTATAGAGTTCCACCTTATAACCCGTACTAAACATGTAACCCTAAGGGGATACAGACAGTGGTTATGGGTTTAGGAATTTGACTAAATATTGACATTCATTTATTCTTTATTTTACTTATATATGATATATTTATGGATGCATGTATGTACACCCTGGGATCTAGCCTATGAGCCTTCTATAAGATGATAGTGGTGACTTTGTAGATTCCCATAGGTATTTGTCAAAATTTGTATTTGTATCCGTATATGACATGATGGTACAGATTTTGATTCCATGATGTTCTTCCTAGGATTTTCCTTTTGATCCTCATGTGATATGATGTAGATTCCAGGATGTGATTCCAAAGATCCTGTTGTTGAACCACATGTAGAATGTTCGGGACTTTGATATTTGACATCAGGTCTGTATGGGACAACATCGATTCCA
This sequence comes from Viscum album, assembly GCA_963277665.1. NCBI lineage: Eukaryota > Viridiplantae > Streptophyta > Magnoliopsida > Santalales > Viscaceae > Viscum > Viscum album. The sequence goes on from OY728126.1 coordinate 403,207,094, forward strand.
AGGGTCCCTAGGATTCCTATACTATTTAGGATATATCAGTGTATGATTGGATATTATTATTATTTTTGTTGTTATGAGATTCAAGATTTACCCCTATGATTTGGTTATTCGAGCATGAGAACTTTATATACCTGTTTGGAATGAAAATAATTCCTAGGATCTAAAAGGTCGGAATGGTGATATAAAGACGACTCTGATATGTGATTTCTCATAATTAATATGAATAAACCTCTATCTATTTATTTATTATAGAGTTTGGAGAGATGACTAGGATGTTTAGGATCTAAATTTTGATCCTTTCATGATCAAATAATTTATCATTGAGCTATACATTACTAAATTTACCAATAAATCGTCCTATGGAATGACATTGGGTCTAATATAGTTGGAAAAATATATTGACATACTCAGAGACACTCTGATACTAGTTGAATCAAGCATTCTCAATCGAGTTTGTGGACTTAGGGATCGATGGTGGTTTATTTATTTATCCATATCATATTATTTATTTATTTATTTTAGATGAGAATGTAACATTAACTTATAATTTCATTGTTTTTATGCATATGAACAACATTGGTAGTTCCCTACTGAATTTTGTACTTACATATTGCTCATTCAACCATTTAACTTGGTTACCTAAGAATACTCTCACATAGTTTCAGGTACTAGTTAGGATGTGGACCAATATTATGTGTTTGACCTGGAGTTGCTCGAGGGATATCAGGATATGGGAGGTGAGGCCTGGAGAGAGGGTAAGGACCTCGTTTCTATTTTTTCTTTGTTTATGTAATTTTTATATGTGATCATCCCCATGGGTGATCTTTCTTATAATTATGTATGTCAGAATATTACTATTATCACATGTTTATCCTAATTTATTATTTTTGTACTCTATTGGTTGTCGATGGTGTATTTTATTTGGTTATTTATTTTATGACTACTCACTTTGACATATAGGTTATAGTATACCCATAGTACCTCCTTGAACCCATGATGTTAGTCAAAAACATGTAGCATGCTGGTAGATATGTCTAAGGTCATGTGTCATTTCAGTCCAAGGCACTTGTCGAGTGGATATTGCGCCAGGATGTTACAAAGTGGTATCATATTTTTATTTTTATTTTTTACATTCAGGATAATGTAGCTAGTGGATATAGGAATGTTTTAAATCATGTGGATGGATATTAAGTTGTTGCATCATGAACACCTATTCCAGTAGGAATCCCAAGTTTCCAGGGGCTTAAGATTATTATTCATGATATATGATGATACAGTAATATAATTTTTACTTCATGTGACATGCATGATGTTTTAGGTTTAATATTTATATTTTATTTATATATTTTCCTTCAAGGTACGTGGAATCTAAAGAATCATTATTAGGCACATAGGATTCACTTTAAATATATGTCTACCAATGTGGGATTGTATCATTAATGAGAGGTTCAACTGTTTAATGTGTTTATAATTAATAATATATTATTTTTCCCATATAAGTTCTTGGTCGTATTCTAATCATATTGACTGACATGTATATATATATATTATTTTAAAGGTATTTTATGTAGATCTATAGTGATATACTCGATTATAGTGGTCAACATTATAATCCCTTGTCCATAGGAGGTGAGGTGACACTATTAGGTCAGCTTGGGTACTATATCCCCTAATGATAAACACATTTGGGGTTTTTTCAATATTTTGGGTATTTAATTTATTTGTTAAAATATATATGGTTTTTCATAAATAGTTTTTAAGGGATTTCAACTTAACCAAACAATGTGGTTGTGATTAATTTGATACAGATCATCTAGGATGGTGCGACTGGTTATGGATGTGTTGATCAGTTAGATCATGATTCTCATGGGGGGAGTCTTGTATATGGATGCAAGGTGATAATCAGTGACCTAGTAGGTTGATTAATTGGAATGAGGTTTATAACCTATGTTTATATAAGACCCTAGAGTGGGAATTGACATGTTAATTTCACTATTTGAATGAGATAGAAAAAAGATGTTTCCCATGGGTTATGACCTTACGAGATATGGTTTTGGGGATTAGGGGGAATTTGTAGAGATCATTGGACCCGACTCATTATTTTACTGAGTTGGTTACTGGTGTGATCGAGGGAAACCCATGATTGGGGTTGTCCTAGTATTAATAGTTCCTAAGAGGGGGGAAGGAATAGGTAGATTCATCGAGTTAAGATTGATACATGTAAGGTTTTATTGAGTATAAGGAGTAGGCATGTCAGATGAATTTGGTTTTCTAATAAAATCACATTGAGTTCTAGTGATTTTGGACGTGAGTCACTTAGAATGTCATTTTTTTGAGATTGGATTTGAAGGGGAGGATCATTCAGCAACCAAACCCTATTAATGTTTGATTCACTTTAATGGAATGGTTATAATGAGAACAGGTGATCATGAATTGGAATGATTTCAAATTGGGAGGAAAACATGTGGTTAGACTATGGATGGGCATGGGTGGGGTTGTGATGGTCTTCATGTAGTGGGTGATCATGAGATAGTCCATGGAAGAAGTGATGATCCAAATTTTTAATAGGAGTCTCAAGAGTTCTTTGGTTAGGTATATTTGATAGGAATTAGAACATGGTCAGTAGTTTTGGTATGTGAGCCTCGCATGATGTGATGTTACTCATGGGACCATCAATCGGTTTTTTTGACCAGGTGGTATGAGTACAAATTCCCATTATGTTTTAGAGAGATAAAAGGTAACAAACACTTTTCATGCAGGGGACACATTGAATTTTAAATCAGTGATGGTCATGGGTTACCTCCGGACTGATTGAGTTTATGAATTTTTTATGGGCCTAGAATCCTAGGAACTTGTCGAGTGTGCTTAGGTGGATCAATGCACGTGTAATGTGGGGTTAATCAGACATTTCACTTGAGGATTGGTAAGGGATGTCATATGATGCAGAGTCTATCATATGTTGTTAGAGATCATGACCCTATTTTTGGATTGAATTTCATCGAATTTCATGGTTGATGTTCCCATGAACCATGGGAAGGAAGCATTGATGTTTTAAATGGAATATAGTCTTGAATGAGTTTTTCTATATAAGAACATTGTGTATGGTCATTTTAGCATTTTTATGCTAGTGAGAAAATGAATTTGAATTCATCTTGATTCCTTGGTGAATGACAGGTGTAAATTTCAATATGATATATGATGGGGTCTAAGAATTGGACGCATTCCCTAGATGAATTGAGATGGTCCAAGCATGGTTGAGTTGGAAATACATTGGTATACATGGTGTGGTAGAGAACAATGTCGCATTTTGGATAGTTGTGGATTCAAGTGTGAAGTTTCACTAGAACTTGGGTACAAATTATAGTGGGCATATTTAAATTATCACATGATTCCTTTGGGTATAAATTTATCATGATTGGGTAATTTGGAAGTGTGTTAGTGGTTAGAGTCGAGTGTCTTTAGAGTGTTCGGTCTAAGGAGGCCCAAATGGTGTTTTTGGAATGTAATTAGATGCGGTGATCATGGATCTGCATCAGGTATGTCATTTTGGAAATGTTGAGCATGTTATAGGATTTGGTTGGTGATTTCATTGACAACCCATGATATTTGGTATCAGGGATTAGATGATGTAGAATCATCCATTTTTGTATGTAATTTATGAATCTGAAGTAGTACCATAACTTTACTAGTGTTTCTATGGGATTTTGGGTGTAGTTTATTGGGAACTACATTGGGCATGTCATTAGAACATGTAAAATGATTTTTTAGGTAATTACAATAGTAGGGAGACACCTTTGTTTGGAATTAGCCTTTATGAGCTATGTCATAAAATGGAGAGAACTATAGGATGTATTCTCAATTGGTTGAAGACACCATGGATATCTTAGGATAGACATGCGTAAGAGAGAACCGTCTCGGTATTTTGGTAAGGAATTCGGGTAGTGGATTTTGTTTCAGTGGTTTAAGTGTCTTGAATTCATTGTATCTCTCTAGAAGCACATTGAGAATTCGGGGATGTAATGTGACTATTATGTGGGAATTGGTGACTGTCACTGGTCAGGTAATGCAGTTAGATTACCATAGATACATCTAAATTATGAGGAGTATTATGGCGAGGAAATTATAATTCCCTACATCCTTATGGGTGTTTGAATTTCAACAGAAATATGAATTTTGAATTATTAAGTGGTATGAATTGTAAAGAGTAATTAGAAATGGAATTTCGATAGGTTTAACTAATAAAATATGATTTCTATTCCTAATTGGGGATACATAGGTATCAGAAGGTCTTGGGAGAACATCCCAGGTGGCTTAGGGTGGTTGGGTAGCTGGTAGCCAGCAGTCTGCAACCATTAGTATGCTTATAGAAAGTCATTGGCTAGAAAAATCCACATACATATAGTAGGTGTCCACTATCCTTCTAGTGGGGATTTCAAGGTTCAATATTTTACATCTCCCCCCTCAGGTTTTTAGGGGGTATACCCCACTATATCATCCCATTTTGATGCATGAGTAGTGGGTCAACCCCCTTCTTCCTCCACATTCCCCTATTCATTTTGGGATTAAATTTGGAAGCATTTCTTGGTGATATGATGTAATTCTCATTATCCATTACTCTTTGAACTCCTTATTCATTATTATATTTTATTTTTATTTTCTTTATTTATTTTTTTCTTTTAATTCTGAAATTGGTAGAATATGAGAGGAATTTAATGTAGCTTAACTAAAGGGAATCTTGTAACATTTTTTTCTCATGGTTTCTCAGTGATTCTCAATAGTTACATCACCTATTATATTTTTATATGATTTTAATTAAAATTAAAACTAAATTATTATGGAATATGTGATCCATGATAGGTATTTCGCTTGGGTTGAGGCTAGGGGTATGCGACGAACCTCCCTTGGGTTGTTGGTCGTAGTTCTTGTGTGACATGGATTTATGATGAGTTTCCATATGTTATTCTAAATTAATTTAAACTGATTTTATATTTAATATTACTTTAATAATTTATGAAATTTATTTATTTAATTAAATTAGATTTTCCAGCTTGAGATAGGTTCTCTAGTGATGTTTTGGCCTTGGTCATATAATGACCTGATATTTTACTATATTTTTTACTTAAATAAATAATATATTGAATAGTGTGTTTTATAGGATATACTATCCTAAAATGAAACAAAATCTTGATATATTTTGAATATTAAATATTAAATTTAGAACGTAGACATTAAATTATCATGTATAAATCGAAGTAACCATATTAAAAAATCAATAGGCAATGTAAAAAAGAAATGGTATGTGGGAGTTGAAGTCTTCTTTATGAAGCCCTTTTGTTTAATCTTGGAAATGATATATCTTCTATAGGGTTTTCTCAAGATGAATCCTGATAAAATCTTGGTAAATTATGGTTTGAGAGAAACTATATACAAAAGAGGTTTAATCTTGTGGGGATTTCCACAAGATACATGCTAGAGTAACCACCACTCAAAACTAAAATAAGAACTTATATGATGATTAGGTATTACATAGAGATAATAAGAGGTTATATAAGCATAAATTATAATAATATCAAAAATATAATAAAATATTCATACTAATGGAACATCCATTTTATAAGTTCCTCCAAAACCTTTCTAAAAATGAAGATGCCATCATGTGTACTTGTGGACTACCGCATCCATGTGATGACATTTCTCATTCATTTTCCATGCCTAATAGAATGTGTTGAATAAAACATGTATTTAATGTATAAAAGTTTTATTTAATGAACTATTAACATTATATAATGATATTATTAGAAATTACATAATTTCTATTAACATGAAATAGTTATAGTAAATATAACCACTAAAAAGGATATATCAAAGTACCTTTTCTAAAATGAGTCCATTCATGGAAAACCTATTTACCAGTATAAATTATGTGCTAATTGAATAATAAATTACATAATAATCTATTGTTCAAGATATTATTAAACCATTTTATAATATTTTTACATTGTTCAACACATATTTAATGTTTCTGAGAAATTAACTAAATATATTCAATTATATAGACCTTATAAAAAGAAATATAGATGAATAATGTTATTATAAAATATTTTAATAAACTTGATTTTATTGTTCATCAATTTAAGTTCAAGTGTAGAGAAATTTTGGATAAGAGGTATTCGATCTTTAGTTTCTCTGTCAAGACTTATCAGTTATACATTCTTTTTCATTTTCTCCATTTTATACAATATTCTCCTCATATACCTCTTATATTTTCATATATACATTTCTTACATAAATACCTAGTCAAAAATTCTTTTCATTTCTGAAGTTATATATATTTTTAGTTCTATTTAATATTATAACTATTATATAACCCCAATGAGGAACGCCTATCATGGGGCATGAAAAATCAATATTTAATATTACCTAAGTATAGTCTAGTGGATAACCTAGGTAGTCTACTAATGTGAAGTGCACAAAAAATAGTTTGTCACTTTTATTTGATAAAGAAGTAGATGTTGTTTTTGAAATTGTTTGAGTTTTAATAAAAAAAAGAAGGAAATTTAAAATAAGTATTGAACAAAAGTGGTGGAGAGAGTGATGGGGTTAGGGTTTGATCACCATTTTCATTGTTTTCTTGGATATAAAAATTAGTTCCACTCTCTTCCTATTGAATGATAAATGAAAGACTCCTCGATTGAGTTGTCAGACGCCCTTGGTAGAAGGAAGCAATGAGAACCACTCTTATTTGTATGAATGTTAATAAACTATTCCCAAACAGTTAATCAAATTCACAATCAATAATTTTTTATCTTTATAAATCAAGGAACAATTCACTTATTTCATGCACATGCCAATAATCACTAGACACTCACCACCTACCACAATTTTTTCGATTGAGGAAAATTTTACTAGGTGAAGGGAGTTTAATGTTCTTCCATCAAACTATAATAAATGAATTACACCCCCCCCCCAAATCTCATTAATATAATTTTTCACCACTGAAATGGATATCATTAAATAGAAAATATAATTTTACATTAATAAAGATGACTTCGATGTTACAAAAGGGAAACTATCCCCTCCTCGATCTCCCAAAACATTAGACCTCCATGATAAGGGAAATTGAGATGAATGGGGAAGAATAAGGAATTAAAAATATATGTAAAAATAAATAAATATAATATAGAAAGAAAAATAACATTATCTTCCTTAGTGTCCTAGAAGTAATGGGATTAAATGAGATTCTTTGATAGGGAAGAGCTCCCCTCCATTTATAGGCATGATTTTTACTTCTAAAGTTGATGTGTTTTACCCTAATTGAATGATCGATTCACAAATTTAATCCTTTATGAAAGTTGTTCATAAAATTATTCCATGTTCTCCATCAAAACATTAGTATAATTGGCCACCGGTTGGAGTAATGGTTGTGTTAGTCGGAGAAATTATTCGGCCTAGTCAGATAATCAAAATTTCAAACCTCCAGATTATCATGCATTAATGACCATGAAAACAGAAGATTAACATGTATCCTTCTTCATAAAACTTGTTTCCCAACGCATTTCACATCCACCCACTGAGTTTAAGATTATTTTGGCCCCCTATGAATGAGATATGGTCCCCACACCAAAAATAGTCAGATTTGTAAATAGTTTTCATGGCCCAACTTGTGAGCTTGTTTTGAGCTTCCATATAGTCTATTATTCTTTTGTCCCATAAAGATGAAATGAATCCCATGATGTATGGAATACTAAAAGGAAATAATTTCATGATTTTTATTATTATAGATTATGTTATAGATGAAATACAAAAAATAATGTAAAACATTAAAAATCTAAAATGGGCCATTTTTACGATTAAGCTCAAAATACCACTAAATTCATAAAAGGTTGTAATTTATATTAAAATAAAACTTTGGTAGGATTTAAAACATTGAAATTTATTGTAAAATTATTTAAAAAATTCTCTATCAATTCCCCCACACTTATCACTTGAACTCCTTGATAAGTAAGGATCAAAATCAAATCATGAAAATTCAAAAAACATACCCATGAGATCTACCAAATCCACACCAAGAAACAAAAAGATATCATAAATAATAAAAACAGTTATTTCATGTTATCCATTTTGATAATTTAATATATTTCCTCTTTATTTATCATCCCATTCACACAATACACCTACCTCATATGAATTTTCTATCATCTCAAAAATGTCAATTTTAAACAAGGCTTTTCTCATCCAAACCCATGAAAGGGTTACTCTAGGATAGATAAATTCCTACACCTCCACCCGATGTGAGTCAATGAAATTTTTTTACCATGATGAATTTTCAGGTTTTTTCTATGGATTCTAGTTGGTAGGATATATATGTTAAAAATTATGAGTCCGAATAAGGAGGTCTTGGCTATTTTTGAAGCAAAATTGCAAGATTCTAATTTTCATTCAAGAATGGTATCCTCCTCACTCCCCTTAGTATAAAATCAGATCCATCATCATGAAAACTCAAGAAAATTTCATTCCATTTAGAATTTTACCAAAAAAAATTAAATCTTCTCAAACATATTTTGTATTAAAATCTTCAGATAGACACAACTTTCTTTCACCTTTGGATGCTCTAGAAAGGCACAACTTTTTTTATCATGAAATATTCATAATGTAACAAATTTTAATAGAATGAATTATTTTTAAGAAACATAAAATATTTTAATTTTACACCCAAATTATCACCAAATTTGGTATCACACCATAACACAACTTCCCCCACACTTAAGTTCAACTATATCATGAAATTTCACTTCAAGAGAAGGTCGGATATGTAAAATTGGATTGTAATGTGACTAAACTGGTAGGTTTTTTATGGATTATAAGGGATACAAGTATTAACATTACAAGTGAGTCCATAATGAAAAGCATTTTCTTGAAAATGGGGCTTTAAATAAAAAAATTCTTCAATCATTTAAAAAAAAGTACCTCAAACCCTCATGTTTTGAAAGAAATAAATCAAATTATGGTTAAATCAAACATTATTTTGTTCTCTCAAGAAATTCAGTGAATGTAAATAACATGGAAAAAAATTATAATCCTCATAAGTACAATATTTCAAAAATAAAGGAAGTGAGAGTTGAAATAGGATTCAAATATCTTATTACTTTTCATGAAATTCCCAAATATTTTAACTTAAAACAAAATCATTTACAACATTAATTTAAGCTCAGTTTCATGGAATAAATTTTTTAACTCATTGAAATGGGTTTCAAAATGGAAATGAAAATAATTTAAGATAAAAAGTTTTAAAAACACACTAAATTTTAAAAATAAACACACAAATATCTAAAAAATTATTAACAACTGTTTTTTATAAAAACACTAAAACAAACAACAAATGAAAATCCTAAACTACAAAGGTTCCATCCCCCATACTTAAATAGTGAAGTGTAATTAGTGAATTTAAATGGATTTAACATATAAGAATATTTGAAAATGAAGTGTAAAAATTACGAAAATGTTATTTAGATGTATAACCAGATGGATTTTATTGATAAACAGGTTGGAGGAGTGTGATATTCTCCACTGGCTCTGATGGAAGGGTCCCAAGGAATTTATTCAACCTGTACCCATTAATAGTGAATTAATCCTACTCCTTATCCTTAGTAATCAAAAAAACAAAAGGATATACATGAGTAACTATAAATCGACCTTCCCATCTTGAATGAAGTTTATCTGGAATCAACTAGAGTCTTGAGTTGAATAACATCACTTTGTCTCCAGGATAGAAGTATTTCGGTTGGATCGACTTATCATGGGCCACCCTTGTTATTTATTTTTAAATCCTATAATTTTCAAATATTCCCTTCTAATATATTCTACCTACTGAAACTTCAATATTTTTCTTTCCCATCACTTTTATGATCCATATTCATCTTCCTCATAGCCCAATACACCTTATGCTCTAATCCCACATGTAGGTGGTATATTTTCCCATAAATCATCCTATATAGAATCATTCCAATTGGGTTTTTTAGGCCATCCTATAAGACCATAATGTATATTATAACCTTTTTCTCTAATCCTTCCTATTTTGATTAAAATTATTTTCAAAAATTCCTTTGATTTCCCTTTTGGACGCTTCATTTTTCCCATTAATCTATGGATGATTGGGAGTTGATGTTTTATGCTACACCCCACACTTCCTCAACAAATAATTCATTATAAAATTTTTAAAGTGAGTCTCCTGATCAATAATTATGTCTCTAGGCACTCCAAACCTACAAAATATGTTTTCCCTGACAAAATCACAAACAACTTTAGCATCATCAATCGTGGTGGATTTTTCTTCCACCCATTTGGAAACATAATCAAATAAAAGAAATATATAAGAATTTAAAAATGACATCAAGAAATGTCCCATAAAATATATCCCCCAAGATTCAAAAATATCACAAAACATTTATTGGATTTTAAATAATTTCTTTTTTTTATTATAAATGTTTCCCGAAAACTAACATTTTCTCCACATTTTGCAAAATTCATTAGCATCTTTAAAAAGGGTGGTCTAATAAATTATAGATTATAAAACCTGATTTACTATCCATTAAAATTAAAAGTGGCCTCCACAAGCTGAAGTGTGAAAAAACTCAAATACATATTTAACTTCACTTTTAGGAAAATATATTCTTATTACTTGATCATTGAAAATCTTCCAAATAAATGAATCATCCTAAATGTAATATCTAGACTCAGATTTCCGTTTTTAAATTTTGTAAAATTTAAAATGAGATGGGATTTAAGATGTTACCATATAGTTGGCCATTTTATCATACCAAGTCAATTCTACTTCAGTCAAGTAAAACTTCCCTCCTAGAATTTGATCATTCAATGGGTCTTTTTCTAGAATTTTAGTTTCAACGATGTTTGGAAGTATACTTAAGTGATCAGCCACTTGGTTATCGTATCCCTTGTTTTCCTTGATTTATTTATTGAACTCCTACATTAGTATTATATATATCACTAGCCTCGGTTATAATAATATTTCTTCATCAAGTTCCTAAGAGCTACATGATTAGAAAACAAAGTGGATTTAGTTCCTAGCTGATATTATCTAAATATTTCTAAAGAAAAAATAACTGCTAAGAACTCTTTTTTAGTGATTTTATAATTTAATTGGTTCGTATCTAAGTTTCTAGAGGTATATAAAATGATTTTTGGCCCACCCTAAATTCTATGATAAAGGACTACTCCAATTTCTTTGTTGGAACCATCAAAAAATAGCTCAAATGGTTCTTCCTAATTTGGAGGCTACATCATAGGTGGTAAAATCAATCTCTTCTTCAACTCATTGAAGGATTCCCTACATGAACCACTGAAATCAAAATCAGAATATTTTAAAATTAATCGATATACAAGAGGAGAAATCTTTGATAAACCACCTTTATAATCCTACATGTCTTAAAAATGAGCTACCATGTTTCACACAAGTAGGGTATGGAAATAAATTTATCACTTCAATTTTTGATTTCTTCACTTCAATGACTTTTTGGGAAATGACATGACCAAGTAAAATTACTCCGTTAACCATGAAATTAAAGTTTTAAAAATTCAAAATGTGGTTATTTTCAATCCAGGTTTCAAAAAAAATCCATATTTTAAAAAAAATGATCAAATGAATCTCAAAAAAACTATGAATTCATCTAAGAAAACTTCCAAGAAAGTTTAATTGTGATCAGAAAATATTCTTACCATGAAACTTTGAAATTTAATTAGAGTGTTAAATAATCCAAATGGAATCCTTTTATATGAAAGATTACCAAAAAGACATGAAAATTTTCCTTCTATTGATCCTCGACAAAAATGGATACCTGTAGGTTACCAAAAAATCCATCCAAAAAGAAATAATGATTTCTACCTACAAACATCTCTTCAATTTTCTCAATAAAGTGGATGGGGAAATGATACTTTCGAGTGAACTGATTAAACATCATTAAATAAATGCAAACTCTCCAACTATTTTGAATTCTCATAGGGATTAACCCCTTCTTTTCATTCCTCACAATGGCCAGACTAGTTTTTTAGGAACTACATGAATGGGGCTAATCTACTATGAATCTGAAATGAAACAGATGATCCCATCTTCAAATATCTTCTCAATATTATTTTTCAAAAGCTCTATCATGGTGGGATTTATCCTCCATTAGGGCTTTAAATTGGTTTGGAATCTCCCCAAGAAAAATTCTATGTGAGCATATTTCTGGGTTTATTCCTAGGATATCACCTAAGCTCCACCCTATTGCTTGGACATTCTTGAAGGACCCTAGAACACCCTAGGTGGGGAGGGGGGGTGGGGGTAAATCAATATCTTCTTCAAATCATCAAAGTATTTCTAGGCAATAGTACTTTTTCGTGAAACTCTATCTTTTTCACGCAGCTGTAAATTTTCTACGCAACTCTAACTTTTCTGCACAACTCCCTTTTCACGTAACTTTTACGTGCATCAGAACTCGGATCTTATCTAAGTTTTTTTACATACCAAATAAGGGGGGGTAACCTATTATTTATAGGCTTCTATGATCCCCAAACACAAAACCCACCATGTCTCATAAAATTTTTCATTCTACGTACAATTCTTTTCGCGTGAGAAGAGTTTTCCGTGCAAACTCCAGATTTTTCACACAACTCATGCCTTTTCCATTTTTTGGTATTCTGAACCCAAAACACTTTTTTTGTGAAAAATTCAAAATAAATTTAGATAAAATTCCATTCTTTTTTTGAACCATCCTTTTCCAATAAAACATCTCTCCATTTTCTGATTTTTAGGCCCACAAATTTGGCAAACACTGGAAAATAGCGCCACTTTCAGTACTATTGTTCGCTTGAACTATATGATCCCTTTTCTGGAAAACATTCTGAACTTATAATTAGGATTGAAAAAAAACACAAACCAACCTCCATTTCTTGCATATAATGGTCGTGGTTCCAATAATTATCTCTTAAAAGCTTAATCAAAGATTTTTCTTGGGTTTTTGATAGATTATTTTCAATTATCACTAGTAATTTCTCTCCCTCCCTAAGGTACACATATTTCAAATCATTAGAGAGTGGATTTAATTTTAGTTTAAGGAGATTATTATGGGATTAAATTAAATAGATATTCCCCACTTCCAAAGGTTGGACCGCCATCACACAAGAAACCATATCATCTTCCTCATCACTCAAAAAATAATCAATGAAATTAAATTTTACCTCTTCTTCTCACATGAAATAAAAATATCCAGTGTTTTGGGAATCCACAAGTTCATTAATGAAAAATTTTATCCTATGTATAATAATTCATGGAACATACCTAATTATTCAATGGATTCAGTACCAACTTCATGGGAGAGTGCAAAGAGGGAGTGATCATCTGATGGGTGCCTCGTGGATTCAAAAATGTTAAAGTGGATAGTGTTATCTCCAAATAACATGGTGAGTGTAACTTCATGGAAATTTAAGATAGTTTTTTCCATATTCCATAAAGGTCTCCACCAAATGATGGGTGAGTGTGACATGCACCTATCTTCTTCCATATTATGCACATAGAAGTCAGTTTGGAATAAGAGATCCTTGAATTTCACCAGAATATCCACAAGAACTCTTTATGTGAAAGCCATGGATTTATTTTCAAACTCTACCACCAATGTTGTGGGATTTAAGTCTCCCATATTCAAAGAATTTTATACAAAGTGAGGTAATACATTATTTGAAGCACCTATATGAGACAAATAATTAGAGAAATTTAAAGAACCAATGGTACATGGAATAGAAAAAAACCATAGATCTTGAAATTTGGTTGGAAAATATGGTTTCATAAGGGATAAGACCCTTCTCCCAAAGTTTATACTCTCATTACCATGATGTAATCTCTTTTTGGTGTGAATATCTTTAAAAAATATCTCATACCATGGAATTTGTTTGACTTCTTCAAGTATAGGGATATTGATTTCCACTTTCTAAAAGGTGTCCCTAATTTCTTTTTGATTCATTTTTTCCTACAATTTCTTTGATTCAATAATCCTTGATGAAAATGGTGTGGTAAATTCCTTATTATCCCATTGTTTCCTTTTCATTGGTGTTTCTTATCTATTCTTCCTCAGCCTATCATCCTCTTCATTTTATTCTTCTTAGTGTATTTTCACAGTATTTTCATAATTTTCAACTTCATTCTCCCTCAGAATAGGTGGTATTGTTTTAAGTTCATGGTTGGCTGGATTTGGGAGTTATTTTCCACTTATTTTTATGATTTTATTGAAATTATATTTAGGATTTTTCACTGTATAGGGTGGAAGCTTCCCTGGATTTTTGGTTAGAATATACAAAATAATTTTTATCTGGTTGGATAAGTGTTTCACGTTTTTTAAGATCGTTTACATCTAGAAGTAGATGATGGTTCTCAATTGATGGGTGTTCACTAGTGGACATTTTCTAATATGTCTTTATTTGGAATTGTGGTGGATTAAAGGGTTGTTATTGTGGAAAGGGATTTTTATAGGACTGTTGGAATGGATGGGGGATTTGGTATTACTGTTTAAAAGGAGGTCTATGTAATGTATGCTGAATCCATATCCTAGTTGGGTCTGGGGATGACATGTCTGATTTAGATGTAATTTCCTTTATAGATAGTTATCATTACAAAATTCAGTTCCCTTCACTTCTAGACACTAGTTAGTATCATGATAATTAGAAGAGCATAAACCGCATACTTGATTCGGTCCTTATTGGTTCTTCACTTGGTTCACAACCATTTATCACACTAAAATGGTTAGTTAACACATTTCACTTATAATTAATTAAGTTAAATTAGATATTTTCACGTCATGGATTCCCCTTATTCCCAACCCTCTTGTTCCAAATTTTTTCTAGTTTTGAGCAGTCTTCTCAATTAGTACTCTGATATATGTAGGTGAATTGTCAAACAAAGATCCCCTAGATGAGGTATCTAGCATATTTCGATCATTTTCTATAATTCCATGGAGGAAGAACACAAGGAATTGGCATTCCTCCATTTTTTGATGTGGGCAGCTAAAACATAGCTTCTTGAAATGCTCTCAGTCCTCATAGGGGATTTCTATAGTTTATTATTGTATTATGTAAATCTCTTTTTTATGGAAGTGAACCTAGATGTGGTAAATAATATTATCATGGAACATATTTTTAGGACTGCCCAATCACTGATCTCCCCTGGTTTTAGATTTTACAATCATTATTTAGCTTCTCCTTTGAGTGATAAGGGGAATTCCTTCCACTAAATTTGATCTTCAGGTTCTCATCGCAGCCTAATGTTTAAGGAGATGAAGTTGAATTATTGGATATTCTAATTTGGATCTTCTCCTATAATACCATGAAACTTTGGCATCTCAAGAATCATATTGACACAAAATTCAAAATCACTGGTGTAGTGGGTACAATGAGTTAGTTATTTTGAATGGAAAATTGTGGTGAACATAGATAATGCGTGGTTAGGTTGGGATTACGAGACATTATTTATGATTTAGACTGAGCATTAAAAGTTTCACTCGAATCTGATAGATTTATTTCCTCAAAGAGTCCTGGTATGTTTCTTTTTCTGAGTTGAGTTAATGTTCTTTAAATTTTTGGATCAAATTAAATTAATGATTGTTTTGAGTTGAAATTCATTCAATTTTGAAAATATATTATTTATGTTTCATTTCCTCCTCAACAATGATTCCATGATTTACGCACTCTTGTCTTCGGGAATGGAAAAAATATTTAATATTACCTATGTATAGTCTAGTGGATAACCTTGGTAGTCTCTCAGAGAGGAGTTCACACCAAATAGATTTTCACTTTTATTTGATAAAGATGTAGAGAATGTTTTTGAAATTGTTTAAGTTTTAATAAAAATAATAAGAAAATTTGAAAATAAGGTTTAAAAACAAGTGGTGGAAAGAGTGATGGGGTTAGTTTAGGATCGACTTTTGAATTGTCATCATGGTCATAAAAATCAGTTCATATCTCTTCCTATTGATTTATAAATGAATTAATCCTTGATTGAGTTTTCAGACACCCTTGGTTAAAGAAAGCAATGAAAACCACTCTTGTGTGTATGAAAGTTCATAAAAAATTCCCAAAGTATTATGTAAAGTCTTTATTGGGGTGTTTTTTTCCTTAGAAGTCTAGAAAGAATTTACTTATTTCACACACATGCCAATGATTTCTAGACACTCACCACCTAACATAGTTTTCTCGATCGAGATAAACTATACTAAGCGGAGAGAGGTTAATGTTCTCCCACCAAAGATATAATCAGTTAATGAAAACAAAAACTAATATACAATCATATTATGATAATTGTACACCACTGAAAATATAGATCATTCAATTGAAAAGAGAGTTTTATATTAAAGAACAAGACTCCAACATTACAAAATGGAAACTCGCCCTTCCCCGACCACTCAAAATCTTACCCCTCCATGAGAAGGATAATCATGATGAATGGGGAAGAATAATGAATTAAAAATATATCAAAAATTAAATAAATAAAATATATAAAGCATAAAAATGTATCATCCTTAGTGTTTCGAAAGTAATGGGATGGAATGAGATACTTTGAGAGGGAGGACCTCCCCTCCTTTTATAGGAATATTTTTTCCTTTGAAAGTTGAAGAATTTTATACCAAATAGTAATAGATTCACACATTTCATCCTTAATTAATGTTTTTCATAAATGTGTTCCACATTCACTATCAAAATTTCATCCAAATTGGCCACCAGACAAAGGATTTATTCTAATTTTAGTCTAAGAATATATTCTACCCAGTTAGAGTCTCCAAATTTCAAAACTCATGCATAAATGACCTTGGAAATGGAATATTTACACATATTATTCTTCATAAAAGTTGTTTCCCAATTTATGTTGCATCCACCCTCAAAATTTCTGATTATTTGGACCCCATCCACAAGATATGGTCCCCACACCCGAAATAGACATATTTTTAAATAGTTTTCATAGCCTAACTTGTGAGCCTGTTTTGAGCTTCCATATGGTTGATTCAGATTTTTTTATATAAGTATGAAATTAATCCCGTGATACATGAAATCCTATGAATAAATAATTTCATGATTTGAATCAGTATAGAAATTTTTATAGCCAAAATACAAAAAAAAATTAAAACTGTAAAAATCCAAATTGGGGTATTTTTACGATTAAGCTCAAAATACCACTAAAATCATAAAATGTGGTAATTTCTCTTAAAATAAAACTTTGGTGGGATTAAAAACATTTAAATTTAATGGAAAATTATTGGAAAAAAAATTTCTATATCACCTAGTTTAAGAGAAATTTCCTAATTATTTTCTCATATCAAGAATCACTCCCATGAAATGTTTTTAAACCATAAATAACTTCTAAAACCCATAATTATTTAACTAATAACCATATTGTTTTAATTATGGTTTTATGGAAAATAATAATAAATTTTTTAATGATCCATTACTTATTTCACAAAGCACCACCCAACTGGTTCATTTTTCTTATTTATTTTCTCAGATCCTTCTCATGAATTTTATATATTAGAAATCCATGTTCAATACCTATGTACCTATTTTAATTATTAAAGTTCAAAATTATTTAATTGCATATTCTCTTTGTAATAAAAATGATTTATAATTTAGTTATACCTTGAATAGGAATTATGAAACCCACTTCTATTTTCTAGGTTTGATCATACATAGGATTTGTGTGTGGTTTATTTTCCTCGTGTGGCTTGAATATGTATGATTTTCATTTTTGTGATGGGTGGGATTAGAATTATATATCCCTAAAATTCATTGGTTAAGGTTTTATATCTCATAATATGTTATTTAAGGGATGAGGGATAGAACCTAATCCACCATGGGAAATTTTACATTTTATAATGATGGTATTAGGAGTGGCCCATGACTTATATTTATGATATAATTTTTTGTTGTTGTTTCCACTTGTTTTTTATCGTATGAAATCATTTACTAATTATATATATCCATGTTTATGATCATCCTCTTTATGATATCTTTTTATGCCTCTTGAATCTCATGTTATTATTTATTTCTATGTTTATTCCCTTACTATTCTTTCTATTTCAACCTTTTCCTTATGTATTTTCTATAGGGTATCCTATGAAATTTTAGAATATATATTGAGGTTAGAATCACTATGTAGAGTTTTAAAAAAAATATGATGTATTTTATGTTTAAGATTATAAATTTGTATGTTTAATTTTCCAAAGACACTAAACCTATATATCCTTGACTTGGGTTTGATGTAAAAGTATGTTAAGAATCTTGAAATAATATATGTTTAAGGGTTGGGTACCTACAATTGGTATCAAAGGAATGTATAGTTATTTTTGGAGATTATGATGATAGAACCTTAGTGAAACCCCTTGAAAAATTTATAAGGGATAAACCTAAATATATTAGAACATCCTAAAATTTTAGAAAATTAGAGATTGTGTGGTTTTCATTGAAATTACATCCACATGTGGATACTTCCAAGTGGATTCCTGCATTGGAACAGTTGGACCTAGGTATAATAAAATCAAATAGGGTGTGTTGGGTATTAACCCAACCATGACCCAGTTCATGAAAAATAGTTCTAACTGGACACCATTTATAACACATCCATGGGATATTAATTAGTTAATCATACACACTTCACAACCCAATAAGAAGGACTAATTCCCATGTTATTTTAATTGATTAGGTTAAGAAGTATGTGAAAAAATATCTTAAAATAAACAATGATGAATCATTAATGATATAGGTGGTACCAAAGATAACATAATTTATTATAATAATGATATAGGTTAAATTGTGAATGATATAGATAAAATGATGATAAATATAGTTTTAAATAAAATAATTATAGGCTAGAATGATGGTATTATAATGTGATACATCTTTAGGATAAATTTCTACATGGTTATCTAGGATACCTATCTTATGATGATAATTGTTCATAACTCATGTTAAATTTTTTTTTCATAATGGATGGAACTAGAAGTGACCAAGATAAAAATATGTGTGAGGGTAAATGGAGTGATTTTCTAAATGGTAATCCCTTTGAAGTGGGAGTTGGAATGAGAAATCAGATGATTATTCTAAACCAAATATCATGAAATATAATTAAGCATGTGGGCATAGTTAAAATCTTGAACCCACTGAGGAAGAGAAGGATACCGACTCATGGGAATCTGGTGATGAAGATGATGATGGAACGAATATTCAACATCCTACATATCAAAAAATATAGAAAAAATAACTAAGATAATTACCTCAAGAGGACTAGAATATTATTTAGTTGTTGTTAAAGAGGTAATAGAGCAATAATCTATCAAGGGAAAAAAGTGGACCCAATAAAGGAAGATAATTTTCTTTCTAAGGATACACACGTGATTTAATGTTTTAGTTTTGGGGGAATTTGGACACTGTGAAACCCAATTTACCAATCCAAGGGTTAAAGTGGACAAGTAGATCTAACCATCTCCTAGATAATGGGAACAAGGATAAGCCTATGCAATGAATGTTGTTGAGGTAGATAATGATTTTCACTCTTGATTTTTTTATATCATATTTCATGTAAGATTTCACCTTTTAAGTATTGAGTTACAAAAAATGGTTTTATTATTATTATATTCATGGTATATGAATCTTTTTCAATGTTTTAGGGAAATTACACCTTCTAGATCCATCTCTTCTTCATTTATTATGATTCTATTAGGAATGAACTACTTCTTTGCAAAATGGATCATATAAAATTTCTTATAGAATAATATCACATCATATACTAAATAAACCCATGATAAAGTGTAACTCCCCAAGTTTTTCTAAAAATAAATAGAAATTCATGGAACTTTGTTTTAAGTAGATATTTTTAATTATCCTTTAAAACATAACTTTTCTACTTCTATCTTCTGAATTTCAAAAAACTATCATCTACAACTGTGTTCAATATGTTATTTAGGGTCTGACAAAACCAACTTTTTTTTGTGAATAGTAACGTACCGTTATGAATAGTAATATGAATATTAATATTACCCTAATGAATAGTAAATTTTATTATTATTTTATTTTCTTAAGGATAGAAGATAATAACATCTTGGTTAATTTTTCATTGTGATAAAGAAGTAGTTGTAGAATTAGAACTGTTAATTTTTGAATTAAGTATGCTTTTATTTAAAAGTTAAATTAATAATAATTAGAAAATTATTTTTCAAAAATGAAATTCATTTTTTAATTCTACACGTTGAAAAATGCTTAGGGTAAATTTTTGGGATTTTTCTGAAAATCAAGAATTTTTTATGAATAGTAAAATAAGATAAAATACGATAAATGCTAAATACTTGTTTTACTGCATCATAGGTGATGCAAGGATGATGTAAGCCCACTTGGTTCGAACTCACATGACATTATTACTATTTAGGGTCACATGAATTGAGATTATTCATAGTCTTGAGTAAAATATTATAATAACGATTAAAATAATCTAAAATACCTCCCCTCCTCCACTATAAATACCACCCTCACTCCCCTCTTCCTCCCACACCTCTCAAGCCTTGATCATTGTCTAATTTATTAAAAATTACCTCCCCTATTTTATTCCCCACATCCTAGATCTTTTGGTCTCACCAAAAGACCAAAACTAAATCCCTTAAGGAGGATCTCAAGGAGAAGAGATCAAGAGGTAAACATCCTCTTTTATTTTCTTTCTTTTCTTTCATTTTATGTTATTCTCTTCCATTACCTTTGGATTATGATGGGATATTTCATTAAATATACCCCATTACTTCCCATATTATGTATTAATGATGAGATATCCCCATCCTCTCATCAAACTATTTTTATGAAATTTTAAGAGACGCTGTTAGGCTGCCGAATTTTCGTGAGAAATTCATCATGTTTTCTTTTATTTTAAGATTCCTTTATTTTATTCTTCTTTCCTAAACTCCTCTTAAACAAGAGGAATTAATGCTATATAATCTTGTATATTCTTTATTCTCTCATTTTCATGGAAAATTCATCATCATTATTTTTCTACACCCCCACTTATTCAAGGAATTAAAATATTGTCCGTGATGTGTCGAATTACCGACATCATGGATGATGTGATTTCAATTTGCATTAATTCCTCCAAGTCTGGTCATCAAACCATTTTTTATGATTGAAACAGGTTATAATATATGTTTTATGACTCACCCATGGTTCTATAATTCGTTTGTAACTCAGGGTTCTAATTTATAAGACAAAACGAGGTTATTATTATCAAAGAACCACTAAAAGGATCTAAACAAACATCATTAAGGTTCTAACTTATAAATCATCATCATGTAAGAATAAAAATTGATGAATGGAATAATTTATGTTACTGGATATTTTTAAATACTACTCCATTACAATTCTTTAGTTTCACTTCCAATCGACAAGAATTTCCATCATGAACCAATCATGGAAATCATGTTAAGAACTCACCCAAAAATAGTGCAAAGGGAAAAATACTAATAATTAAGGGCGAAATGATGTTATGAAATGATAATATAAGATGTTATAAACATGAAAATGTTTCTTCAAAATATTAATAACACTATTTTAACCATTAAATGTTGTTTAAACAAGTTGGAATTAAGACAAACCTGAGGTAAGGGAATTCTTAACCCGATTTTCATTCTTTAGGTTAACCTTCTACTTCATTACTTATGTGCAATTTAAATTGTTTGTGTGATGGTTTATATTTATATTATGTTTTATTATGTGTATTTACGGTATATATACATACTCCATCCACTCTATTAATTCTCCCTTCAATTGTATGATATTTATAAGGGTCTTTTCTTTAAAAGTCCTCTTTTTAAAATTCGGTTTTAGGAAATTCCAAAGTAATGTTTTTATGGAATTATTCATGTTGTATGATTATGATTTGGTTCTTGGGAATTATTTATAATAAATGGTGGGACCTATATTTACCTCTAATTAATTGGTTATGAGTATGTTTGAGGTCGGCCGTATGGTTACTCCAAGTGTAACTGCGATAGTTACACAAAGTAAGGTAGCTGTGAGGGTTACAAATTTTAAGGTAGACAAGATGGTTACAAGATTATGTAAGTAATGCCCCAAGATACCTTTATGATTATATTTATGTTCTCATGTTTGTGTGGATCTTGTGTAAATCTCATGTTACATGAAGTGAGTATATATGGGTGAAAAACATGTCTTTTGAAAATGATTTCACATGTTATGACTATTCATAGACTAATGTGGTTTTTCCTTCTTTTCCATCCCTTCTGAGCTTTTGTGATCATCCCAAGTTTTTAAATCATTTTTCACAGGTTAATGGATGTATAATACAAGGAATTAAGACACGTTAAATGTTGAAGAATTGTCAAGGAGTCTTTATTTAAGTTTTAATGTTTTATTTTTTTGAAAAAAATGGAAACTATTTTTAGGGTATCCACTCTGTAATAATGTGTAATGTCATGAATGTAATTTCCTAATTCTCTAAATCTCTAAAATTGAAAAGATCCTCAATATAAAAGGAAGTGTTTTCTTGAATAAATTCAAGATTATGTATGAAATAAGGTCGGGTCCTTATATAAATTTCTAGTGTATGGTTAATTAGTAGATACCTTGGAAAATTACTCCCAAATTATGAGTTTTCAAATTGTGAGTACATAATTTATTTAAGGCGGGGATAATATAACGACCTAATATTTCACTATATTTTATCATTAAATAAATAATATATTAAATAGTGAGTTTCACATGGTATAACAAACTAAAATTAAGCAAAATTTTGATATATTTTTAATATTAAATATGATCATTAAAACATTTTTGTTAAATTAGATAGTAAAAAACAATGTAACCATATCAAAAAATCAGAAGGAATGTAAGAAGAAATTACATACATAAGTTGAAATATTCCTTATTAAGACCATTTTTTATGCTAAAAACGATTTATAGTTTCTAGGGTTTCACCAGGACCAAACCAATGATGAAAATGGGGAATTAGGGTTTGAGTAAAACTTTTTTCAAGGGAAATTCAAGCTTTTAAAGATTTCCATCAGATCTATGCTAGTTAAATTATAGTCCAAAACTCATATTAGAACTTAAATGATGCTTATATATTATATGGAGATAATAAAGGGGTTGTAAAAGGAGGAGGTTGGATTATATAAATATGTAATAAAAATATATTTCTATAGATATATCATGAATTTTTATAACTTCTGATAGGTGATTTTTTCTCAATTGACTTTATGATATAAAAATATATTTATCTAAAATTGGCATTTTATTCCAAGAAACTTTTTAAATTATTGTGTAAAAATAAAAAGATATATTGATTATTAGAATAATAATATAACACTACATTAGTTAATAATTTATATGAAAATTAATTGTTAATATACATATATGGTGAGTTAATGAGTTGGGTAGACCCAACCCTATAAAAACAATTATAAAAATAAAAATAACATGAGAAGATACTAGGGGATTTACATATATAGGAATAGGACTCAACCCTTGAATCTGAGTCTTCTAATGGTGAGTAGAAGGATATGTTATTAAAATACCACATTGATCTTGTATCCTTGATTTCTTTCTTTGCTAACACATCCTCTAATTTGTTGGACTCTTTTTAGGAATGCGTTACCTTTAGATGGAGGTCATCAGTAGCCTACAGACACACAATATTGAAAAGGATAATTCTCTAGGGAATATTTTTGGACCTATTTTTCATGGTCTTCTTATTAAAGAAATAATATTATTTAATCCATAGCTCAATCAATCCATAGCATACTACTTACATAATTTCATGAATCAATACCCAAATTTCCACTTAAAAAGGCGGATTTATTCCCACGTTAGTGTTGGGAAATCCCCTTGAAAAAGACATTATGTCTATGGATGAGACTCCCAAACCCCGAAGTGTAGGTTTTGCCTAAAATTTAATTACCAATGTTCATTTTAAACCACCATGGGATCAGTGTTATCTAATACAATAACTATATTAACATCAATTTTTTGGTCCATTGAGGCAAATTGAGCACATGTAGAATATTTAAATTATAACTCCATTATTCATTGAACTTGTTTGGATGTGATAGGACACTTGTATATATATATATATGGAAATAAAACCTTCATAGGTGGATGTGAGCTAACTGTCCAAGGCTTTCTTTTTCCTAGCCGTCCATGTGAATGCCATAATAGAAGTTGTAGAAAAAATCAAAAGTTTGTTCATGTAATGACTCATATTTTAATGAATTTATGGTCCATTTTTTGAGTTAAATTACATTTAACATACCTTGTTATGTTACCTAATGTATTCGTGTAGGTTAAGAGGTTTCTTAGGGATTTTTCATATCCAAGAACCTCAGTTTTTTCAGAAAAAAGACCGTGCTACATGGTTAATAGAAGTTGTGTCACCGAGCCCACAAAGTCTCTCTTACCTGTGTAGGGTGTGATAGAGGAGAGATGGGGGGCCGAACAGTTTTTATGAAACTGTGAAACCCAAGACACAAACTCATGTGGGCCATGTATAGTTTTTGATAGTATGTTTTTTCATGGTTTGAACAGGGTTGTGGAAACTATGTGCCTTAACCATGAGGGGTCTCTCTTTGGGAAGAGGGCCTAGCATGGTTTGTTCACGGTTTGACCAAATAGTGTGTCCCTTATTTTGAGGGATAAATGTCATTTTTCCATCATTAAACTTAAAATATAATTTCTTCCTTATCCACTCATTCTCTTATGGATTATATCTCCCTCATTTCTCAAGTGTATTCTCTTCCTCATCAACCTAGGTAATGAGATAACTTCTCAATCTAAATTCTTAATCATGATCCTTCAGAAGCACTAGATATCTAGAGAAAATTTTAAATTTTATTTGATTTCACTAAAAATACTTAGAATATGAGGCCTCCTTCTGAAAAGGAGTCATAAAAAACCATAAGGAAGGTGTTCTCGTCATTTTCCCCAAACGTTATGGAGTTTTTATGCCCTCAATGTTGTGCTACATGCCGACCTTTGTCGTGCATTAACTTAAAGTGGATTTATTCTTTATAAATTAGTAAACACACCTTATTACACTTCAAAGTATTTTTTAGTAATTATAGGATTCCAACCACATCCATAGACACCCCTTGGGGTGTTCCATCTTGAGTTTCCCCTTTATAATTAATTAATTAAATGCTTGTAATCCTTCTAAACATTAGACTTGGATTATAAATGGATTTTTCCATTATTATATAAATTTTTTATTGAAGAAAAAACCTAATAAGTGCATGTATTGAATTATTAATGGAATTTACCATATAGGTAATTTCCCAATTGACAATGGAACCTTGTTAGTGCTTCGTTAAACATTTTACAATTTATTTTCTATGTATTAATAAATTAAAAGACCTGTATAATTGGAATGAATTGTATCATGGTGGCTTTACTTACTAAATTGAATTCAATGGATAAATGGAAGGGGTGGAAAGGACACACTTGTTATATGTTTTAATTGAACATGAATTGAAATTCCTTTGGTTATATTTGATCTTGATGAATATAAATCATGAGAGGTAATGCCTCGTGGAAATTTTTATAAATATGATTATTTTATAAATATTATTCATTTAATGATGGATAATGGAATTGTTGATCATAGTGATTCAATATCCCTTAAATTGGGTGTTGAGAATGATGCCTCGCACCATTAATGCTATTTAGATAGTGGTCATGATGCACCACATCCCTTGTTTCAGGTGTTGCAAATACAAAACACCCTCCATCTTGAGTGATGATCATGAAATATCTAATTCATTATGATATATAGGGAATGTACTCTTTACTAGAGCTTATAGGATTGTTTAGAATGGTTATGACTAACTGAGTTATGCCCTATTGCAACCAATACTAGTATTCCGAGTATATGGCTACTTAAGTCTGCACATACTTAGTCCATATTGGTGGATGCAATATATAACTATACTTTATATTTAGTTACTATTTAGGAACTCATTCAAAAAATGGGATGATGTAGGTAGAACCTTCTAGTGTCCTTTAGGAACATGATTTGAATGGTACTTATTACTCAGCATTTTCTATTATTTCATTTATACCTACATTCTGCTTCTTAGCTATTCACATTATTTGAATAACTTTTATACACCGTTGGTGGTGGATTACTAGAATTTTATCTCACACCCTACTCAGGAAACCTTTGGTACCAAAGTAAACTACTTATCTGTATGTATGGATAAGGGAAAGTTCTCTTCTAAATATATTTTATATGATTTACATAAAGATTATGCATAGGATAAAAGGACAGAGCATATACATGAGATGCTAGTGAAGTAACCTTTTGTTCTTTTTATCTTTTTATATAGCATGTTGTATATTATTATCCCCTATTACCCTTTTGTATACCATAATTACATGAATTCATGTATATCAAACTGCCTAGTGGATTTGGATATTATTATTCAGTTGTTTAGTTATTCATGCTTCCTCATTTTATTATTATTATATCTATTATCAATGATTCTACTATGGTGGGATACTGTTCCATTCTAATGTGTCTTTGTATTTTATGCTTCTACTATTGTTTTTTATCCATAGTATCCTCTATGAAACTCTGGTATGAGGCTATTGTCTCCCCATTTCACCACCTTTACACCCCCACTACTCGTTGGTAGCCTCTTACATACGAGGAGGTGTGCTTGAGGTCATGCAGACAACCAACTTGGGGAATTAGTTAAGTGGATCCTAGGTCCGGATGTTATAAAGTGGTATCAGAGATATTTTTCCTTTGTATTACTATTTTTGTATTATATAGGAGACTAGGAGTTATATGAATTTGGAAATGAACCTATTCTTGGACGTAGCTATCCCATGTATAGGGGAAACCCAAATTACTTGGGTTTGATAATTACAATTATTGATTATGCCATTTATAGTTGATATGACTTCACTATTGGGTAAGAAACATGTCTTGTATTGTCATTGATATTGCTGTTTTTGAAATAAGATTTTAATTACCTTAAATTAATGAAATGAGGGGGTTTCATTACATGCATAATTATATGCATAATAGGACTGATATTCCATGAATTTTTCCATTCCACATCTACTTACAGTGTTAATTTTCATGTTTCATATTATTATTTCTTTGATTATGTATTGAACTGTGATGAAATTTCTTATAGGGGATTTGGAAACATGATTGACACTTAAAGTACCTACCTTAACAGAAAAATGTTTTCCTAGATTGGTTAAAGTATACACCTTAAGCCATCAGTTATGGCACATTATTCCATAGACCATTGGTCACATGAGTTGGAACGTGTTATGGTATGGGTTAAGTGGATTCCATAATTCAATTCATGAGGAGTATGGTCCCTTATGGATCATGAATTGAGATCCATTAAATTCCACTATTTAAAGATATATAAATTCATAATGAGTACTAAGATAAAATAGAATATAAATTTTAGAATCAAAAGAGTATCGTATACATGTGAAATAGAGACCTAGGCCTGAACCTGGCCTTAGTAGTGGGTAGTTGGTGTGTATTTTACATTTTTATCATCGCTAATGGTATTTTAACCATAAGTTAGACCTGAATTATAGGGTAGACATAAAGGTATGATATGTTCATATGAAGGATATATAGCTGTGGACACACACCCTGAAGGCAGTGATGAAGATGCACCTGAGGTGGAAGGCCTTAAGATGCTAGTGAGTCCTCATGATGTTCCACTTGTGGAAACACATCCTACTCATAATATGAACACTGCTTCATAGTTCTATGAGGGATTTTTCTTCATGATGCTATCTATGCAAGGTTTTGTTCGACCTTCCCGGACTGTATGAGAGTTTACTTAGTAATTCTTGTAGTGGCATCCTCACAACATTTTCAGGGGGTGGAAGACCTCATGCTGGTAATTCATGGTTCAAAGATATTATTTCCATATTTGAGCATCTGGAGACACCTATAGAGTAGAGTTTCAAGCTTGCAGCTTATAGTTATGTGATTCTACCAAGTGGCGGTGGGATATTATTACTCTAGTAGATTGGATGCTTAATATGGTCTGGAAAGATTACCAAATGATATTCTATAACTATTTATTTTTGAAAACTCTAATGGATGATTGGGCTATAGAGTTTATGAACTTGTAGCTAAGAGATATGTTTGTCATGGAGTATTCTTATCACTTTACTAAGCATCAGTGCATCACACCTACTCTAGACGTTTATGATCTTATGACCACCAAGAGATTTGAGGATGGGATGGTATACACTATATGATCATAGGTTAATGTATTGAGGTTGAACATTATTTTTAAAATCATCAACTAGGATCATATTACAATTAAGAATCTGAGGGACACTAATGGTGTGAGTCAGGGTGGTTCATCACCTAAACATAATATTGGTTATTCTATAGGACACAATAATAACTTCAAGGCTTATTATAGGGGTAGAAGCATCCAGGCCCCTCATGTATATGGTTTTTTTATATCACACCACTATGAGAAGCTGGTACATAAAAAATATTAGTGATTACGAGATCTTATGGAATGCAGAGGTTGTGGCATGTTGGGGAATATCTAGCACTTCTACAGGAACTTTCTATTAACACTTAGTGAGAGGGGATCTAATCCTACCCCACATTTTAGAGAGGGGAAAGTGAGATCACGCTAGGAAGGAAGCTGGAATACCACTAGCTTCTCAGGATAAGGAGTTAGTTGAGGAATAATTAGTGAGACTCATGATTCTTAGTCTCAGTAGAGTGGGATTTCTTAGGTAATTAAAGAAATGACTTACGGTTGTGTTAAAATCTAGTTAAATGTTGTACAACCTATGTTGGAGGAGCAGAGTGCTGAAAATTCTTCAGTTTGAGGTACTATTCTAGTATCCCATACTTTAGTGTCTTCTTTATTTGACATATTCATGTCTCACTCATTCATATATGAGGCAATCATGGATATTCTAGGCTTCACAATTTAACACTTCTATGGTGTTATAAAACTTGATACCCCATAAGGTATCTGATAATAAGTTGTTCACCATTTTAAGTATTCTCCCCTTAATATAGGTGGATACCTCTTCGCATGGAATATTTTTATCCTCATAATGAAGGTATTTTATGAAATCATCATTATGGATTAGTTAGTTACATATCAAGCCCATATTTTATGCTATCATTGGAGGGTGATTTTTTCATCACCAAAGGAAATTAGAAACATACATAAGGTTGAGTAGGATATTCATTAAACTCGAGCTAGACTCGAGCAATAAAGGTTGGGTAGTGTGACAACTCAGATTTTTATTATTTTCATGTATGAAAAGGGGGTATGGTAAGATGTATTTCCTCATATAGTGGATAATATAATTGATGTCTTTCCTAAAGACTTCTCTAGTCTACCTTCATCGTGACATGTAGACTTTACTATTGAGCTAGTGCTAGGAGTATCACTAGTGACTGTTTTTTCTTATAAGATGCCACTTATGGAACTTATGGAACCCAAGAAAAAGTTGGATGATCTAAATGATAAAGGAATTATACACCCCAATACTTCTCCTTGGGGTTCACCAGTCCTTTTTTCTAAGAAGGCAGATGGTACCCTTTGGATTTTTCTGTATTTTCATCGATTGAAACAGTTTACAATGAAGAACTGGTATCCACTGCCTTAAATAGACCACCTATTGGATCATATTTATGGATAGAGTGTGTTTTAAATGATTTATTTGAGTTTAGGATATTAGTAGGTGTGTGTCAGGTCATCGGACATACATCTCATAGATTTTAGGAGTGTATATGGTCTATATGAGTAACTAGTTATGTCATCTGGACTCACTAATGCACCTATAGTTTTCATGGATCTTATGAATTGTGTTTTCCACCCGTATCTTGATTCATTTGTATTATTATTTGATGAAGATATATTAGTGTATTCATGATCCATAAATGTTTATTCCAACAATCTTTAGATCATTATTAATACACTGAGAGATCACTAACTTTATGCCCAACTCAGTAAGATTTGTAGCTTCTTGGGAGTATCCCAGTAACATATTTAACATCTTTAGTTTCTTGGGACTAGTTGAAAATTATAAAAACTTCATCCATGATCTCTCGTGCCTTACCATGCCACTTATGGGATTTATGAAAAAGGGTGTGAAATTTGTATGGTAGAAGACTGTAAAGAATGCTTTCATGAGTTAAAGGGAATATTTAATTCATCACTGATACTATTTTTTCTAGACCCAAGAAAGAGGTGTATTGTGTACTTTGATGCATAAGGTAACGGTCTTGGATCTATTCTGATGTAGGATGATCAATTTTTTGTGTAATAGTCTCATTAGTTAAGACCTCATGAGTGGAATTACCTGAAGCACAATCTCGAGCTAGCTACAATAGTTCACTCTCTATGCAGGTGGTGTCACTACCTTCTTGGAGAGTGTTTTTTAGTATTCACTAATCACAAAATCCTCAACTACATATTTACGTATCATGATCTAAATCCTAATAAGTGAAGGGGTTTGAGTACCTATAGTTGTTTGATTTTGAGATTGTCTACCTTCTTACTAAAGGAAACGAAGTATCCAATACTCTTAGATGAAAGAATAAAACATAGTTGGTTCAGGAGACAAGTGGAAAATGGAAGCTTATAGCCTTATTCTCATAGATGCACAATGAGGTTCAAGAGAATCATGGTCAAACAATCCTCACTTCCTTAGTAGTGACCTCTACTCTTCTGGAATAGGTAATAGTGTTGAAAATATCTAATCTTGAAGGTGTTTTTCAAAGGGAAAATGTCTCGAATGAAGATACATTTTATATTGGACCATGAATGGTAATGATACTATATTATTCCATCTACATGTATGGGTCCCAAAAATATCATAGTGGAGATGGTGTGAGAATTACATGCCTCATCTTAAAAAATTCATCCCAATTTCACCAAGATGCATCATGAATTACAACACCGATATTGGTGGACTATTATGAAACATGAGGTTTCCAAATTTATTGCTTGGTGTTCCACCTAGGAGTAGGTAAAGGTGGAAAATCGGTGTTTGATAGATTTTTTACATCCATTGTCTATTCTTGAATGAAAATTGAATGATTTTTTGATGGATTTCAGGACTAGTTTAACCTGAATACCTCGTAGAAATGATAAATTTTGTGTTTTAATTGATTTTTTGATGAAGGTTTCAAATTTATTACCTATTTAAGAGACTATATTGGTAAACAAGCTAAGAAGGCTATATGTCAGGGAGGTCATAATTCTTCATGGGGATCCAATTTCTATCATTTATAATTGAGACATGTCCTATATGTAATTATTCTCACAGTGTTTTTATATGTCCTTAGGTATATAGGTGATTCTAAGAACAACATATCACCCACATACCAATGGAAAGATAAAGCACATGATTTAGGTGTTATAGAAAATTCTCCAAGCATGTGTCCTTGACTTCAGTGGTTCTAGGGAGAAACACATTTCCATTGTTGTGTTTTCTTATATTAACAACTTTTAGGATATCATCGAGATGGTTATTTATAAATAATTATATGGTAGGGAATTCCATTCACATATGTCCTAGATAAAGGTAGAGGAGGTTTCTTTTCCTGGGTCGTATCTTGTTTAGGAGTCTATAATGTAGGTTTAGTTGTTTAGAAAGAACATGATGACAGACTAGTCTAGAGAAGAGTCATATGCCAATAGATTCCAACAAATTATTGATTTTGAAGTTAGAGATCATGTTGGTCATTGTAGGATAGTCAATATGAAGGTGAATTGAGTTCCATAAAAAATTCTATTAAAAAGTTTATTTAAAATATTCCCCCAAATAAAAATAAAACTATCAAGTTAACCAAGGTAGTAAAATTATAATAGCATGACTATTCAAATAGTTTCTCAAAATATTGATTAATTATCAGTTATAACAATATGAGGTATTGATACAACTTTTGAAACTACTCTAATTAGTAAAAATAGTAATAACTACTTTTCAAGATTAAATATCAAAGTAAAATTTAGTTTTCTAAAATATTATTTTAAAAAATATAATGACTAAAATGAAGGAAACAATGGATTAAACAAGTGGTTCAGTCTCAAGATTAGACTTCATCCACTCCACATGGTGATCACCTACCACCAAGAAATATATATATATATATATATATATATATATATAAATCTTTGATCCATACCCTTGATTGGGGTTAATGATAGTACACAAGAATGTCCAGTTCACAAGACCTCTTTCACTATTATATGTGAGAAAACTATCATCTAGGTCACACAAGACCTCTTCTAAAGTAATACATGGGTGAAATAAGGTGTAAAATATATTTGAGTGAGGATATATTGTATCCTCCAGTTCAGTGCAGGAGACAATGTGTGTTTTTAATACATATACACACACTTGTCAAAGAGTAATAAAATTGAACACAATAGAGAAAATTGTAATGAGATAAATTTTAGAAGGCTCTCTATGTCGTGAGATGAAACTTTGGACTCTTTGGATGCATAAGATGCAATGTTACAATCATATTACAAAAATAGAGTGTTGCGATTTCAGTGTTATGGATTTCTATGTAGTGATATGTTCTTCTTTTTCTTTGAGTTACTACAAGAATTCATTCAAGATAGTTCATAGAAGGTTTTTCTTTGTTTAAATCCATTAGGAATTGAAATTTCTTCCTTTGGTGTGATTTTTCGTGTATGGGTGTTCTTCTATTTTTTATGCATTCAACTACTCCACTTGTTATTCATATCAAGTGAAATGACTTTATTTAATTTTGGGTTCTTGTGTTGGAACCAACAAGGTTCACGATCTTCACTCCTCACACCTTGTATTGTATGCTAACATGACTATAAAATATCATTAATTATATTAGTGTCATTAAATGACTCAAATATGACTGTTATAAACAACTTCTAAATTTAATTGAAATAGCTAGGAAAATGGTTAAGTATAAAAAGATGTCACAATTTGCGGTGAGAGAGTCACAATGAGATAGTTTTGGTGAGACAGTTGCAGTGAGATCTAGAACTGGTAGAAAAGTTATGGTGTCCAATCCTTTTTGAATATCTGGAAGCGGTAGCATGGTTACTATGTTAGGGAAATGGTGTCTCAGGTAATAGTGTCTAGTCATTTGTCAAAATTCTGAATGGTGTCTTGTTACAATGTCCTGAAAATGGTAGCATAGAAACAATGTAAGGTCCTTTGTGAAAATATGGAACTGGTAGAAATATTTTTGTGTCATAGACATTACAAAAATCTAGAACTGGTAGCGAGCTTACGGTTTCACAGACTTAGCCAAATATCTGTAAGTTTTCTTGAGATGAAATATTCATAGAATGTTTTAAGATTAAACATAATCATAGTAAAACATAATATAGAAACATTAAATATATTTTAAAAGATTCTAACATGATCTGTAAGCATTAAAATATGAACAGTCCAACAATTTGCAACATGATTTGTGAGCATTAAAACATGAGGAGTCCAATAATCTATAAACAAGATTTGTGATAATTAAAACATGATGATTCTAATATTCTCCAAACATAACTTGTGATCATTAAAACATGAGGATTCCAATAATCTGTCCCTTTTTTATGATCAAAAATCATGTAATTTATAGTTCAAATATTTTAGAAATAAATAAACAGATTACTTATCATATCAAGTTAATAAAGTAGATATGTAATAAATAGAATAAAGGGTATTTCTTTTCTCATTTCTTATTTTTCCTTTTAGTTCTCCCCCTTAGTAGATTACTGATGAATTCTCCCCTATAAATTCTTTATTATTATTATTTCTCCCCCTTTTGTGATTATCAAAAATGAAGAGAGAGAAGAGAAAAAAAATAGAGGAAATGAAATTAATAAGTGAAAAAACAATAACAGGCCACATTCCATTGAATAAAAATATATATTTTATTACAATAAAGAAATAAAATACAAAAAATACATATAAAAATCAGCATTCACTTCTCAGAATAGGCATTATACTTGGATTTTACTTTGTTAGAGACATCATATGGGGAAATAATAGGTGCAGAAGTGGAAGTGGTAGATGCAGTAGTTAGGGAAGGTAGTGGAATTCCTTCAATGATAGTAGGTGAAAGGGTAGGGCTGGTGGAAGACTGAGGCAATGATTTCTCAATAATGATAGGTCTGATCTAACTCAAAGCCTGAGCAATAGATATAGTCACTGGAGAAAAAGAGGTAGAGGAAGAAGAATAGGTTGAAGAGGGTAGACCAGGCCTCAAAGGAGCAGCTATAGGAGCCACCATTGCAGTACTATGAACATGGAGATAAGGCTTCAATAGCTTGATAAAATAAAATATGACCTCCCCACCATACTACATGGAATTCTAAAAGTCATCCTTTTTTTCCAAAAACATCTCAAGAGTGGTTGTGAATTCCTTGATCTTTCGTACTTGGTCTTTGAAGGCTTGAGTGAATGGAGGTATTTTCAAATTATCTGCAAGGTACTTGAATTTATTATTCAAATAATACATATAATAAATTCAATTAAAGTATAAGTACACTTTATTAGAGATTTATTCTTGAGCATCCGTGGAAATGTTTGAATGGACCCTCACCAAATCAAGCACATGATCACTATTCTTGATGACAATGTATAGAATTTCCTTATCAACACCACTCAATATCTACTGAAGCTATTCTTTGAAAAATAATCTAATCAGGTCACTATCCACAGGTTGATATGGCTATCCAGAGGCAGATGAAGCTGAAACAACTTATGTGAGAGAATTAATATGATTTATTACCTTTTGTAAACAACCTTTATACTCATCAGTCAACCTATTGAGTCCATAGAAAAGCTCACACATATCATTGGCTATCTTGGTGTGGTTTTCAACCACATTTTCATATATTGTAATTAGGTTTGGTTGAATTAGAGATAAAACCTTCTGTTTAATCTTATCACCAACATACTCACTAAGATAAGAGACATGATCTTGAACAAATTTTAAGTCTTTCTTTATATATACAATCTTATATTTTAGAGACTTAACATCATCAATATATTGCCTATTATAAACCCTAAATTCCTAAATTTCATGAAGAATTTTTGTTTGGATATGCCATATAATTTTCTATAACAGTAGTGCAATATCCCTTTTACCAAGATTTGTCACAGGGGCAGGTTGAGTCTGTAGCAGCTTCCCAAATCCAGACAACAAGGTGTCTCTAAAAACATTCAGATCACTATGACTTACAAAATCAGATTTTGTTTTGAGAAGATTCAGAAATAGAAACTGAAACATGTTCAGATTCCTTAGTATAAGATACTTCTTTGCCAAAAATTGGTTTCAACTGAATCAAAGTAGAAAGATCTATCCCTTTTACTGGGTCCTCTTGAGCATTATTGACATAAAAATAACTGGTAAACCTATAAAACCTATCCAAAGAACTTTGTTTAATAGGATGTATAATTTGAATACATTCTAAGGTGAGTTGATACCCCCTCCCCCCTCAACAGGTACATATCTTCTAGGGCTAAGAGATTTAATCTCTTAACCAATTACCAAACTTTCATCTCTATTAGGTTCACCCATATCATTTCCAGCTAGCTGAAAGGACTATTCCATTCTTTCCTCAATAGATAAGATTACTCCAGTTTCAACCTATTATATAAACTATTCCATAGAAGTAGGCACTTCCTCAAAAGAAGTCTATTCCTCTGCATCATCGATTCCTTTGGCAGAAGCTTCATCCTTTCCACTTGTATCAACATCACCATTGGAGAGAGGTGATAGCTTAGGAGATACACTCACAGAACCTTCAGTAACATCATCAATTATTTCTTCATCTGGATATTTCATAATCTCATCAACTTCTAAACCTTGATCAGCTACATTTTTTAGGTCTAGAGGGATTTCCAACATGACTAAAATCCTCATTAAACCTATCATTATCCTCAACCCATGATCACTTCCATGGATTTCATCTTATCTTCATTCTCTTTCAAATAGAATTAGAGATACTGAAATCATATTCTTCAATAACTTATTCATTCTAGACAACCACACATTTGGTTAAAAGAAAAATATAAATCAACCTTGAATGGAAAAGGGAGGTGTACTTTGATGTAGTTTTAAACATATCACACATGTAAAGTATAATATACTTACACATGTTGATTATGTGTCCATTCTTCAAAAGATGAATAAAAAAATAATGATACTTCAGAGTGGAAAATCGCATTCCAATGGGAAAATCAGATGTTGAATGAACTTAAACAACAACCTTGACTCACCATCAAGCTCAGTAGCAATAGTCATTCTCTTCTTCTTATTTCCAGTCAAACATCCTAGAGACTCTTCTAGTATAAACACATCACTAGGTGGAGGAGGACCTCTTTAGTATTCCTCAAAAATCCCTTTATGTGGTATTCTAAGATTGGAATCCCCTAACCTAAAAAAACCACATATATGACCATTTTCCCAGCTCTTAACCACAAAGTCTTCCTTGTAGTTGAAGGAAAACTGGACATACAGATAAAACTCAAAAACATGATTCAGATAAATGGTTCTTTTCTCCTTGGTAAACCAATCCAACCACCCCTATTCTTTTAGAACT
Source organism: Viscum album (assembly GCA_963277665.1). NCBI lineage: Eukaryota > Viridiplantae > Streptophyta > Magnoliopsida > Santalales > Viscaceae > Viscum > Viscum album. The sequence goes on from OY728126.1 coordinate 403,243,741, forward strand.
CTTAGAAAAAGAGACTTACTGGACAAGATCCAATTTGCACCGATTTTCTTTCCAAGAATGACTTTACGATCCTCAAGACCAAGGTTCAGTGGTTTCTCGAGCATTACAACATGTTCCTTCTTTGGTTTATTCTAATACCATCACTTCTCTGGAGTCTACAAGGATGGATGCTTCTTCCTTAGCATTCAACACGGTCTTAAGAAAGATGAGAAGAAGGTAAATGGTTTGAGATATACATAGGGTTCTAGTTTTGAGAGAAGTGAGCTTGAGAGAAGTGAAGTGATAGGAATTTATCATTTAGGTAGTTCAAATGTCACAAAATAATGTGGTAAAAGGAAATAAAAAATTATATGAAAAAATAAATATTTAAAAATAAATTCTGAATAATATGTGAGATTGGTAAAAGAATTCACGGTGTTATTATTACTGTGTGACTCAACATGGTGTGACCGTAACCAATGAGACAATAAACATAAGACAACAAGTTGTGAGATAGTATTCTGAGATAGTATTCCTGAGATATTAATCATGAGATAGTAATCCTAAGATAGTAATATTGAGACAGTAAACTATTCACTCAAGGTTAATCATTCCTAATTCATGTATGATGTAATTCATCCTTTCAAAATTTAATGGCTTAGTAAAAATGCCAGCAAGTTTACATTATGTTATAATGAATTCTAAATTAATATCACCTTTTTGATAATGATATCCTAAAAAGTGATGTCTTAGATTAATATGATTTGTTCTATAATGATAAACATGATTTTTTGATATGTTAATAAAACTTCTGTTATTACAATTTATAGAGACATACCTTAATTGATATCCATAGTCTTGAAAAGTGTGTTTCATCCAAAGAATCTGAGCACAACAGCCACCAACAGATATGTATTCAGCTTTAATAGTAGATAATGAAATAGAATTTTTCTTTTTACTACACCATGAAACTAGTTACTTTCCCAAAAAGTGACATGTTCCAGAGGTGCTTTTTCTATCTAACATAAAAACACCAAAATCAACATCAGAATAGCTAACTAAGTAAAATGATTATCCTCTAGGATAGAACAGTCCAAAGTTGGAAGTATTTTTGAGGTATTTGAAAATCCGTATGACAACAAGAAGATGTGACTCTTTATTAGTGGCTTGAAAATGAGCCCACATATACACACTAAACATTATATCAAGCCTATTGGAAGTCAATTAGAGTAAACTCCCAATAATTCCTCTATAAGTGATTTGATCAATAGATTTACCATTCTCATTAAGATCCAACTTATTGGTTGTATGCATTGAAGTATCATTACTTTTAGTACTATCTAAACCAAATCATTTTAGAAGGTATTTAGTAGATTTACTTTGATCAAAATAATACATTACTTATTTTGAAAGATTTTAAATCCAAAAATGAATTTTGGTTCACCCATCAAACTCATTTCAAACTCATTTGGCATCATATTTGAAAAATCAATACATAAGGAATTTTTTGATGATCCAAAAATATTATCATTAACATAGATTTGATCAACTAAAACATATTTATAAATTCTTTTCATAGAGGGAGTATGATCATCTATGACTTTTGTAAAAACTTTGGAGATTAGAAAATGACTTAGTTTATCATACCAAGCTCTTGGAGCTTGCTTTAAACCATATAATCCTTTTGTTAATTTAATTTTTTTTTTGGAAAATGAGGGTTTGTAAAACCAAGGGTTGTTCAAAAAAACATCCTCAACTATATACCCATTTATGAATACACTCTTAACATCCATTTTATATAGTTTGAAATTTAGATGTGCTACATAATCTAATAGTTTTATATTGGCTTCAAGTCTAGAAACCGGTGCAAAAGTTTCTTCATAATCTATCCATTCTTCTTAACTATATCATTCCACAACTAATCTAGATTTGTTTCATACTATATAACCAGAGTCATCTAATTTATTTCTAAACACCCATTTAGTGCCTATGGTCAAGATGTCATTAGGTATATCTACAAGTTTCCAAACTTTATTTCTTTTAAACTGATTTAATTCTTCTTGCATATCCATCACAAAAAATTCTTCATTTATTTCCTAATTGATGTTCTTAGGATCAAGATGTGGAAATAAAGCTTTATGTTCAACCTTATTTCTTATAGAGGCTCTAGTATGTGTTCCTTTATTTAAATCTCCAAGAAAAGAATCTAAAGGATGGTTCTTAAGGGTTCTAATAGATCTAGGAAAAGAAGGACTGGTAATTTCATATTCTTTAACAGGTTCAGGTTCATCATGGCTCGAATTTGGAGAATTTCTAGAACTGAAAGTTTTAACAGATTATTTCCTAGGATGATCATAAGATTTTTCATTGATGTCCATATTTTACATATCATCCCCATGATTTTCTAGAGGAGTTTTTGGCTCATGTGGATCTATTTCATAAAATTTTACATGTATAAATTCTTCCACCAATTTGGTTCCCTTATTGAAGATTCTATAGGATTTACTAGAAATCTAATAACCTAGGATAATTCCTTTATCACTCTTGGAGGCAAAATTTTCCATATTTAGTGTTAAGGATATAAACATTACAACCAAAAAATTTGAAGTAGTTAACCTTCGGTTTTCTATTGTTTCACAACTCATAGGGAGTTCTTTTAAGAATTGGTCTAATCCAAACTCTATTGATTATATACCATGCTTTATTGAAAGATTCTACCCAAATGTAGATATGTAGGTTATATTCATTGAGCATTATTCTATCTATTTATTGTAAGGTTCTATTTATTCTTTCTACAACACCATTTTGTTGGGGTGTCCTAGGGATAGAGAATTTATGACTATAGCCATTTTGTGAGCAAAAATATTCAAAATCTTGGCTTTCAAATTCACAACCATTATCACTTCTTTGGGTTTTAATTCTAATACCACTAAGATTTTCTACAGTCCTAGCATACTTGGTAAAATGAGAGCAAGCTTCACTTTTGTGAGCCAAGAAAAAGATCCAAGTATATCTAGAATATTCATCTACAAGAGTATATACATAGTTCTTCTATTTACAACTTGAAACTCTAGAAGGTCCAAACAAGTCCATGTGAATGAACTCAAGAGGTTGAGAAGTTGAAACTTATTTATTTGGTTTGAAAGATTTTTTTTTGTTGTTTATCCTTTTGACAAGGATTACAAACTTTATCATTTGGAAACTCAAGTTTAGGTAGATCATTGACTAAGCCTTTTCTAGTAAGCTTTATAAGGGAGTGTATATTACAGAGTTCTAGTCTTCTATGTCAAAGACAATACTCTCTGTGAAAGGCACTCAAACAAGAAAAATTTTGAGAAACTAAAGACTTTAAGTTAACAACATAAATATTTTCATTTCTAAAAGCAGAAAATACTAATTCATTTTTAGAATTAAAAAATTTTAATGAATCATTTTTAAATTTAAAATGAAACCCATAATCACATAATTGTGAAATACTAATAAGATTATATTCTAATCGTTAAAAATTACTTTATAAATTAAAACTGAGTTAGAGTTTCCAATCCATCCAAGGCTAATTATTTTTTCCTTTAGGATTATCACTAAAGGTGACATTCCCACCATCAATATTTATTAGGTTCTTGAAACATGGATAATATATTTTCATGGATCTTGAATATCCACTTTCCAAGTACCATGTAATTTTACAGGAGCTCTTGAAACATATTTCCTAAAAAAGATTCATATAAAATAAGATTTTGGTTCCTAGATTTTTTGGGTTCAATAAAATTAGTAATATGAACTTTGGGAACCCATATTTGCTTCATGGGTTTTTTATAAGAAGCATGTAAAGTATTTGAAAAAATTGACTTTATTTGGTCCTGAAAAACTTGAAACAGTAGAAGTTTTCTCGTAGATGGAACTTGCATAAAATTTTCTAGAACTAGGCATAAAACTAGATTTTCTAGATTTTGACACAAAAAGATTTTTTTCATATTCCTCTTTCCTTGTTGATATCCTATTCTAGTATTATACTTAGGAGCTACTTGTTTCCCAAGCATTTGAACTAAGATTTATTTTCCATTGGTAAATATTTCTAGATACTTTTTCAATTTCTCATTATACAATTAAGTTCATTGTTTTCTTTAAGTAATTGAACATTATTCTCCATTTATATTATATAATCAGACATAACCATAGAAGTAATAGAATTTTGTTTCTTCAAAGATTTATATTTATCATTTAATTCATTGAATGTATTTTCAAGAATTTGACAGTATTCAAACATTTCGTCATTTTTCATATTTTCATAATCACATTCATCTCTAGAATAATAAGAATTTTGTACAGGAGACTCAAGTGATACCTCAAATATTTTTTTCCATAAAACACATATTTTCTTTTTCATCCTTTTCATCATGTGAAGACTCTATGTCCCTTGATCTATCCTCATAATCACTCCATGTTCCTTTCATTTCCTTTTTATAATTTCTATATTTGTCCTCATATCTCTTCTTATATTTTATCCTGGGGAAATCCACCTTTACATATCCTTTTCTCTTACATTCATAATAGACTATTTCACTAGAAGTATCACCCATCTTCCAATACTTTTTATAGTTTCTCTTTTTGATATATTTACCTTTGTAGTTAGGCTTCCTATAGAATTTATTCCTCTTAAAAAAGTTCTTAAACCTTATGGTTATTTGAGCGATTTCCTTATCACTATCAGATTGTGAATATTTATTACTTGTATTTTCAGAATTTGTTTGTATCCTTTACTTTTACTTTTTTTGGAAGTAGTGGTTTTGAAATCCACTGACTTTCTCTTTGGTTTATATTCCTCTTCCCTGTTGAATTTTAACTCTTCCTCATACGTCATCAAATTTATTATCAGCTCCTTTATTGGATACTTTCTAATGTCACAAGATTCTCCAATTGATATAGAAGTCCCTCTCCATCTATCTCGTAAGCATTTGAGTATTCTCATGATTTTCTCCTTGGTCGTAACATCCCTTCCCAGAGAAATCATAGAATTAAAAATTTCATTAAACCTGAGATACATGTCAGAAATTGGCTCATAAGGATTAATTTTAAAGTTTTCATATTTAATAGTATGTGTTTTAAGTCTCATTTATTTAACACTTGAGGTTCTTTCATGTTAAATAGATAAATTGTCTCAAATTTCATGGGCTGTTTTACATACAGAAATTCTATTAAACTCTTCATTTCCTAAATAAAATTATAGTGCATTCATGTCTTTGAAATTATTTTTATAATTAGATTTAGTTGGGTCATCCCAATAATTCCTATCAGTATAATAAATCTTATATTAATCTACAATTGAAGAAAAAATCTCAAAACCCAAACATTCTAGGTGCATTTTCATTTTAATTTTCTATTGTGCCTAATTTTTTCTATTAAAGAATGGTGGTCTGTTGGTAGTAGTACCTTCCAATATATTATCCATGATAAAGAAATAGAGTTTTAAAAATCTATAAATTTATAACTAATAGAAATTTAAAGATCTTTAAAACACAACTAAATTCACAGTTGAAAAAGATGATAAAAAAGATTTAAAATTTTGAAAGCATCAACTTGAAAATAACATTTTGGTACCAAATGTTGGTCAGAGTAGATCAATCAATAGGGAGGTGAATTTAGTACCTATAAGAATTTCTATTAATTATTTTATTTAAAATTTTCCCCTAATTAAAAAATAAATATGGCTAGTTAACTAAGGTAATAAAATTATAATAGATTGACTATTCAAATAGTTTCTCAGAATATGGATTTATTCTCAATTATAATAATATGATGTATTGATACAACTTTTGAGACTACTCTAATAAGGAAAAATAGTTATAACTACTATCCAAGACTAACTATCAAAGTAAAATTTAGTTTTCTTTAATATGAGTTAAAAACATAGAAATACTAAATTGAAAGACATATAGGATAAAGAAGTGGTTTGGTCTCAAGCTGAAATATAATCCACTCCACTTAGTGATCAGATTCCACCAAGATATATATATATATATATATATGATCCAAACCTTGGATTGTGGTTCAAAACAATACACAAGATAGTCCAAGTCACAAGACCTCTTCCACTGTTCTATGTGGGAAAACTATCATCCAAGTCACACAAGACCTATTCCATAGTTATACATGGGTAAAACATGGTGTAAAAGGTATTTTAGTGAGGATATATTGTATTCTATAGTTAAGTGTAGGAGACAGTGTGTGTTTTTAATAACAACAAACACACACTACTCAAAGAGTTATAAAATAGCACACAACAGTGAAAAGAGTAATGAGATAATGTTTAGAAGGCTAAAAATTTCGTGAGATGAAGCTCTAGACTCTTTGTATGTGGTAGATGAAATATTCCAATCCTCTTCTGAAAATGGAGTGTTGTGGGTCAAGTGTTCTAGTTTTCTCTACATTGAGATTTTCTTCTTCTTTGAGTTTCTGCAAGTATGATTTCATGATGGTTCCTAGCTAGTTATTCTTTATTTACATCCAGTAGTAATTTAAATTTCTTACTTTGGTGTGATCTTGGGTGTATGGGTGTTTTTATATTTTTTTATGTATTCAACTAATCCTCTTGTTATTCTGATCTAGTGACATGCCTTTATTTAATTTTAGGTTCTTGTGTTGGAAATGACAAGGTGCATGAAATTTACTCTTTGTACCTCGTACTGTCTACTAATAGGCTTTCAAAATATCTTTAATTATATAGTGTTATTAAATGACTCAAATATGACCGTTAGAAACAAATTTTAAATTTAATTGAAAAATCCAAGAAAATGGTTATGTATGGAATGATGTCACAGTTGTAGTGAGACAGTCGGGGTGAGATAGTTGTGGTGAGACAGTTATGGTGGGACATTTGTGGTGAGATCTGAACCCATAGTAAAGTTATGGTGTCTGGTCCTTTTTGAATATCTGGAACCAGTATCATAGTTATAGTGTTAGTCAAATTGTGTGTTAGGTAACAGTGTCTAGTCCTTTGGTGTAGATTCTTATTTTGAAAAGTATCTATTGCATATTGTGGATTGGAGAATTAAGTAACTCTGAGTAAATTTAGTTCCTTTGGTATAGGTGCTATGGAGGCCCAACCAAGTATAAGAAGAGACATGAGAGTAGGAAGTTGGTATACGAGATCAGTGGCCAAAAATCTTTTTAGATGACACCTCTTTACACTCAGAAGGCTAGCTCGGGGATGAAGGTCACGAAGGAGGTCACAAAGGTTTTTGGGGCTTCTTTTGAGCTCAACACCATGATTTTTGGGAAAAACTATTGTGTTTCATATTTAGTAGACATTGTAAAACCCATTCCGCATAGCCTCTCTTTACCATGTGGGGTGTGACAGAGGATACCTGGGGCACACATGGGTTTTCTACAATCGTGAGACCCAAGGTGCATGATAATGAGGTCCACATGCATTTTTTTATACTGGATTTTTTCACTGTTTGTGCATGGTTGGGGAAATAGTGCACCTTAATCGTACGAGGTATCTCTTTGGGATGCAGGATTTGTACGGTTTACATATGGTTGGTCCAATATGTATGCCCCCTATTTTGAGTTTGAAATGACATTTTGTCCCTTTATTAAACTTAAAATATAATTTCTTCCTTCACCCCTAATTCTCAAGTAGATGATATCTCCCCCTTTTCTCTCATGGCTACTATTCCTCATCGGACTAGGTAATGAGATAACTTCTCGATCTTCAGTCAAACTCATGATACATTAAAAGTTTTGGATAACTAGAGGTCTTCGGAATGTTTAATTTATTTATACAAAAAATAATTCGAATCTGAGGCCTTCGTCAGATGAAGAGCCATCAATGGCCTTAAGGTCGGTGGTCTCATTTTTTCCCAAAAGTTAGGGTTTTTTCATTGCCGCGTTGTTTTTCCACATGTCAACCTTTATTTTGTGTTTCTTTAAAATTGATTTGTTCATTATAAATTAAGATAATAAACTTGTTAGAGTCAGAAGGATCATTTTTTAGTAATTAGTGGATTCCAACCTCGACCATGGACACTCCTTGGGTGTTTCATCTTGAATTACCCCTTATAATTAGTCAATTAAAATCCTAGAATGCCTTATAAGTGTTTGTCTTGAAATATAAATGTATTTATTTGTTATAATATTAATTTTTATTGAACCATAGAACCTCCTAAGTTATTTTCATGACTTATAAATGTAATTTCTCATGTAGGTAATTTTTCAATTGACAATGGAACATTCTTAGTGCCTTGTTAAACTATGTACAATTGATTTTCCATGTATTAATTAAAATACTTGTATAATTGGAATGGCATGTATCATGGTGATTTTTATCACTAAAATGAATTAAATGGATAAATGGAATGGGTGGAAAGTCCATGCCTCTTTTATTTTTAATTGAATATGAATTAAAATTACTTTGGTCATATTTGAGCTTTAGGAATATAAAACATGACAGGTAATTCCTCATGAATATTATTATAAGTATTATTATTCCATAAATATTGATCATGTAATGATGGTTAAGGAAATTTTTTAGCTTGAAAATTCAATATTCCTTACATCGGGCATTGAGCATGACATATCACCCCATTAGCACTATTTGGATGGTGGTCATGACACAACACATTCCTTGTTTCGGGTGTTGGCATGATGACACACCCACCATATCAAGTGAAGAGCATGAAATATATCATTCATTATGAGATATAGGGAATGTACCCTTTGTTGGATCTTATAAGCTCATTCAGACTAGTTATAGATGACTGAGTTATGCCCAGGTCTATCCAACACCGAGTATTCCAGGTATATGGATATTTATGTCTAAATGTACTTATTTCATGTTGGTGGATGAAATATATAACTATACTATATATATACTATTAATATATATATATATATAGTTACTATTTACACACTCATTCTGTCCATGAGATGAAGCAGGTAGAGCCATTGGGTTTCCTTTAGGAACTTGATTAAGTTTATACTTATTATTTAGCATTGTCTATTATTTCATTTATACCTTCACACTGATTCTTATCTATGCACACTTCTTGTATTACTTCTAGACACCACTGGTGGTAGCCTACTTTGATTTTATCTCTCAACCTACATAGGCCAAATTTGGTTCCCTATTAGATTAATGTCCATCATGTGTGGAAAAGGGAAAGTTCCCTACTACATATATTTAATATTTTTTACTTATAGATGAATCATAGGAGTAGAGGATTAAGAATATGCCCGAGATGCTAGTGAATAATACTTTTGTTCTATTTGTATATTGTTATAGAATGTTGTATATTCCTATCCCATGTTCCCATTTTGTACATTAACATTCCATTCATTCATGTGTATGACACTGCATAGTGGATTTTGATATTAGTATTCAGTTTTTCAGTTATTCATGCTTTCACAGTTTATTATTATTATATCTATTGTATGTGCTCCCGTTGTGGTGGGTTACTGGTCGAGTCTATTGTGTTTTCTTATTCTATGCCTCCACTATTATTTGTTATCTATTTTATCCTATGTGACACTCTGATATGAGGTTATAGTCTTTACATTATACCGCATTTACACCTTCGCTGCTAGTTAGTGACCTCTGCCATACGGGGATGCCTGCTTGAGGCAATGTGACCCATCGGCTTAGGGCACAGGTTAAGTGGATTCTGGGTTGGGACATTACATCGTACCCGATTGCTACAAGTTTCCTAAATGATAGATATAATAAGGTATCAAAAATGGATACTAATATACATGTCTATGAAAAATTAATATTGGATGTAATATAATTATGTTTCAATAAAATCACATCTAATAAACAAGTGATCTAGTCTCTTCGACGCTCGTAGGCATAGGTGGAAATACTAGGTCAGATAAAGTCCATCCCTCTATAATTTTCCATGCAACGGTGTTATAACCCTCCATATCACCCACATGAGTAGTTTTCTTATGTGTGTAATGAAGTCCCTTATAAAATTAGGCATCCAAGAGGGAACATTTTCATTACTCCCGCATTTGAATCTATAATAATCTCTAGTTTTGAATTTAAAATTACTAGTTAGGGTTGAAATGAGGAGCTCTATATCCACATAGTTATACCTCTATCTCTCCATGATCATGTGGGGGGGTGGATCTGAGAGAATTAATGGAGGTCCCAACAAAATTCTTTAATTGAAATCATTTTACTATTTTGTAGAATAGTAATTAAGTCTTGCCTGTCCATTCATAGGGTTTCCCAAAAATTCACAATGTATTGATTATAAAATATAAATTTAGAATAGTTCATTTATCATTATATTTTTGATTTATTGTAGTCTAAATAGTTAAATAAAGTTAAATGAAATAACCATTTTTCAGCTTCAAGGTGATCTTTCATTGAGAAACTCTACGGAATCCTCCTCGGATGTCAAGATATTTCATGTAAATTTTGTTAAAATATAGTCATTGAAATTCTTAATGTCTTTGATTCTAATTCCACCTATGTCAATAGACATTATGTATCCTTTCATCTACTAAGATTAGTTTCCTCCCATGAACACATCCTTTTCAAAATGAAATTATGATCATGACTATCACCTCTAGTGAATTGAAAGAATCCACTTGTAGATCCATTAATAAGGATTTAGATCTTTACACTTTTAAATATGGAATAAAATTGTTTGGTGAAGGTATTTTAGAAAGTATGTTTCTTTAATATAGGCATGATAAAGATCCAATTAACCATGTCAATGTTTATTGAGATATCATTTTTATAGCAACATTCTTATTCCTTACTTTCTTATTTATAATTATAATTCACCCGAAAGGATTGAATAGAAAAATCTAAATTCTTATCTTGGGAATGAAACTATATTAACTAAGAGTGATGATGTTCCAAACAATTTCCCCCATCCACGAATCCAAATTTATACTAATGAACTTGGGGATAGTGTTTCTAACTACAACTATCTTGAAATCCTTTATATCTACTATATTTTAATTATTTTATATATTATAAATAAAATTGGAGCTCCCAATATGTGGTAATGATGTAGTAGTAAACAACTCCTTCACAATATTGGTTATTTCAAAATAAAAAAATAGAAATAAAACATGAATTTTTTTTCAAAAACCATCAAGTCCAACCATGCTGTCCCATTTTATAAAAAACAATAGATTCTAAACTCATCCTTATAGAACCATAGTTAAAGTTTGGTTATTTTTCTCATCAATGAAAATTAGAATGATTTCAATGAGGTTTGGATTGTTTCCCACCCCATTATCACTGTATATATTTTTAAAGAAGTCCATAAAAGAATTTTAATTTTAATTTTTAGATGTGAGGATCTTATCATCAATCCAAATCACATTGACTCCCCTTCAGTATGTTTTCTCCTTATAAAGATGATGAAAGAACTTGGAGTTCCTATCACCATGATTAACCATTTGACATTATATTTATTTCTATCCAAACATTACTTGATTTATAAAAGACCATTAATCTCTGAAATACATTGTATCTCTTTAGGAAAGGGAATCTATTTGTTCTAGTTTGTTTTCTAATAGCACACCAGATGGTTTTTATCCACTTTTATATCATTATCTAACCTGTAAAAGGAATATTTTCTTCTGTATTTTAGAAGACATTTCATTCTCATGAGTTTTCCAACAAGTACCTAAAGGGGGATGTCCCTTACTTCATAGCTCTATCCATTTAAGGAAATTTACTTACATCTAGGTATACTGATCCATGAATTATTAAAATTTAATGGGATATGAACTATAGATACCCATAATTTTCATACATATATATTACATCTAAATATAATAATATATTATACATTACATAATGATCCATTCCATAATCGTATAAGTTTTTGTATCTTTGGATACATGGAAACATAATCAATTGGTTCGGAATAGTTCTACAACATCTCCCACTTATATCTTCACAACTATCACCTTCTTAGACATATCATACACAAAAAGTATTTTCATAACCTGGGAAAGGAAAAATAATAAAGGGTGAGCTTTTATTCCCAATAAGGGTAAACAAGGAAGATATTAATGATCATATAAGTATAAAAATGAAAAAATGTATGATAACACGAGCTTAACATTTTAAAACTCTACCATAAATATCATAGATCATAATATTGAGTCATGGAATAAGTCTTAGTAGTTCACAAGATATGAATAATAAAGGAATCAACAAACATGAGCCATGAGAGCATAACATTGTCATAAGACATGGAATTGTTTCATACACATAAGAATTAAAAAACATTTCCTTAGTAGTAAAGGGTCTTTGTAAATACTATCATAGAGGAATGGTTTCATTCCCCAAACCATTATAGTAGTAAAGGTTCACTCCCAATACTATCATAGTGGACAAAGTCTCCTATGAAATTGACTTCAATCCCCATTCCAGTCTTGTTTATCACATAAGATATCAATATTTACCAAATGAATTAGAGGGATATATAGGTCCTACCCTTTAAATAATTAAAATCATACATATTTGTGTAACGTCCCAACTTTTCAGTGAGGTACACTTTCATTTTTTTATTTTGGTTAAACCCATAAATCGTTCATAAGGATAGGTTTATTTTCTTTTGGAAGTAAAGGTTTATGGTGGGATAAAGGCTGACTGCAAGAAAAATACATGGCATGTGTTAAATACATAGTGTATGTTTGAAAGACACAATGTGTATTAAAAACATTATGTTTAATGGTTTGGATAGACCCCTTTCATGTTGTGAATTGGGTTTTCATCGAGAGGGGAAATACCGAGCTTTATATGATGTGTAGATTTTACACGCCTTGTAAATATGATGGATCATTTTTAAGAGGTAGGGGTGATTATTTTTTTTTGAGAAAACACACCACCATCTCTTCCACACAAGAGAAGCCATGTGAGAGAATCTCTCTATGCCTCAACTAGGCTGTGTCAAATCTCCTCCTTCCAAAATATATTTTCTTTTTCATCGATTGTATTGGATCTAAAATGGTTTTCCATCTATTCCTCCAATTGTAAACATTCTAGATCAATTCAAGGGTTGATACTATATGAGGAGAGTTCTATTGAGTTAAGGTAGGTGGTCTAGTTATTTTCCCTAATGTATCATTTCTTTTATATTATGCATCATTGTTCTGTGTGCCAAATTTCTCTGGAGATGCTTATAAAAATAATAGTAAATTCATTTAAATGGTTTTACTTGCCTAATACAGTCCTAATTAATAATGAATCAGCACCTTGGTTGATCACCTTGATGTGAGACACACATTGGGTGTTCCCTTTTTTAATGACCTAAATTACCTTTTTCCTTAAACTTTATAATCACCTTTGAGGTGTGTGTTGACTTGGATTAAATGAAACTTTTAGAATGTGAAGTGTGAAATAAACTGAGGAAGGAATGATTGGCCATGAGTTAGGCCCTTTACTTTATTCCATAGTTTAATGACATGAATTAAATGAATTGTGAAACCTGATTAATGTGTTATGAATGAAATTCCTTGACAAAATGGTATGAGATCCTAAAAGGTGAACATTACCTTCATATCACATTGAGGGCCATACATGGGTCCTAACTTAAGGACCCCTTGGAAGATCCTATCATGATTTATAATTATAACTGTAAATGAATTGTAAATACCCTAGGAGTGATACTTGTTATGCCTTGGATGGGATCGCCATGCATATTCTCTACCTCCTTGTGATTGATAACAATTACCAAGGGGATACCCCATAGACTGGCTTGGCGGAATTATGGTTATACCATGCCATGGGCGATACTCAATCCTGTATATGAGATACCAGCAATGAACCCAACGGTTTTTTCTACACACTATGTCAAGAGTGATACTTGGGATTAAATTTATGGATCACCTTGGATGGAATATTATAATGTTGGGTAGTTATGGTGCCCCTATAAAGATACTTGGGAATCCTTTTTGTGCTCATGTTATGTAATTTCATGACCTGGGTTCCACAAACCAGTGCCCCAAGATGGTATGTAATGTGACCTCAAGTGCACCTCATCGTATGTTAGAGGCTAGAAACTAGCAGTGAGGTTCAAATATATATTACATGGGGAGACTATATACTCTATATCAAAGAAGCACAATAGAAAAAATAAATATGAAAAACCCAATAGACAATAACCAAAAAATAACAACACAATAACACAAACAAACTAGTATCAAATGATGACCAAATTAGGATTACAGAATCCAAACAAAAATATTAGATGTGTCATGCCCAATACATGTCAAGTTTCAAGTGAAAAACCAAAATAAAGACACACTGGCTCTCCCAAAAGGGACCTGACACCATTTTTAGTTCCATCATCTATGATCCATCCAAACTCAGTCATCTAACATAGGTCCCTTTTCCTTATCCTGTCTTGAAAACATGAAGTCTATCCAGGAACTGATCAGGTAGCCATAGTAGGGTGTGATTACAACTGAATAGGGAACCACCAACGACCTCTAAAATAATATCCAATAAATAAAAATTTATGTAGTTTTTTAAAGAATAAAGTACAATGCATAAAGTAAATAGTTATCACATTTCATTATTCTTTAATTAACCACATAATTTCCCCAGGTTCACGAGGACACCCATCAATACATGCTTATTCCCAAGCCAAAGTCTGAACCATGTCACATAGGGATTTTCAATTCATTATCATGTGCAATTTAATTATTCATTTAATTTCAATTTATATCATTTCTAATTGGAACCATAGTCTAATGCCAACATTTTTTATACTATAATTCCATGGATAGAAACCCATTGGTATTTTAATCATTAGTTTGTTTCAAGAAACCAATTTATCAAACAATTCCACATGTGATATTTTGAAGCATCAGTTTGTGTCCCACACACATTATCAATCAATCACACAAGATAGATTTTGAAGCATTATTATGTGTCCTACACTCATTATCACATGCATGAATTTGGGTCAAAATTACATGTATATCACCACATGGGTCTTTGAAGCCTCAGTCTATGTCCCATAACTTATTTATAAATCAATAAAACATGTGGGATTATGAAGAATCAGTATGTGTCCCACAATCATTATCAATAAATCACACAATATCACACATTCTGCATTTAACAAGTCTAATCAACTTTAACATTCTTATCAACATTTCAAAACTTGGTTTACAATTTTTATTTTCAATTAAATCATAACACTTTACGTTAATCACAAGGAATAACATGATCAATTTATCATTAAACCATTTATTAAAATTTTTCACAAAAACCAATTAACCCTTTAAGGTTATGCCAACCATTCCATTATTCTCATTATCAATCAATTCAATATCTCAAAAAACTAACCAATTACACAATCCCATTTAATTGAACAATTCCAAATTTCCAATATCCCATCATTTCTAGAATCACACCATTCCATTAGTTAACTAACTAGTTAATTAATCCCTTTAAAACATTTTTCAATTTCCCCAAATTCAAACCATTCAATTATCATATTAAAATTCAATTTAATCTAATTAAATTCTAAATAAAATTTCCTAATCATGGAAATTGAAATTTCAATGTTATATAAAAATAATTAAATCAATACTATGGGATTTGAAATTTAAATCACTTGCTTCAAGATTGATGATAGATGCTTGCCAATAGAAATACTTAATTTAAAATGCAACATTTAATTGAACAATTAAGATTGAGATCTAGATTTAAAATTGAATGGATTAAGATATATCAAAACCTAGATATAGATCCATCATCAATAGAGGAAAACATCCCTTTAGAATATGATAGAAATATGGGAGAGAGGTAGGAAACCAATTGAGGTGAGATCTACTACCGGGAGAGGTGAATATCTATAAAATAAATCTTCAATTCACTCATAATTTAGTTCTGATCCCAATTAAACTCATCCAAGAGCCTCCAAAATCGAGAGAAATGAGTTAGGGACAATCTGAGGTGTTTTGGGATATAAGATGGGGAGTTCAGTAAAATTTTATGAGTATTTGGGGGTTTATTTTTTTGGGTGCACTATTTTTTCTACAGGGTGCATTGTTATCCATTTCTATGCACCTAACACTGTGCCTCCTCTCAATGGTCACATAGTTACTACTAGGAGGGTGAAATGTTTGAAAAACCATGCACCAACCATTTGAATCCTCTCTGATTGGGTTTTCATGGTTAACTATCATGGGTGCACAGGTTTGGAAAACCATGCACTGCTCCTATTTCTTCTAAAATTCTACAATTTCAGCCCAAAACTCCCCAAAGTAAAACAAAAAATGGATACACTAAAACATGTTTAAAATAGTACCAGTCAAGAATATTATGGAATATAAAAAAATAAGTATATTACAATCAATCCACCTTTAAAAACCTCATTCTAGATATGTACTCCCAAGCATCTCTACAATTATAAGGTGAAAAGATTTGGCCACCGATCCTGTATATCCACTTCTCTATCCCATGTTTCCTCTTGAACATTTCCATGTTTCTACTATACATGAACTATTGGCATAGAATAACTCTGAAACACTGTCTCACTGAGATACAACACATATATTAGATGCTCCTCAAAAGAAGCATTAGTCTCAAGCTCAACATAATCCAAATCGATCACATGAGAAGGGTCAATGTGATACTGCAAATGTTTTGACACATGAAAAACTTCATTCATAGAACTGTACCTATGTGGAAGATACAATCAATATGTCATCGGCCCAATTCTCTCCACAATCTAAAAAGGTCTAACAAACCTAGGTTCCAACCTACTCTGCCTCCAAATCCGACTGTGACCCAATCTAGGAAAAACTTGAAGGAACACACTATTACCCACTATAAAATCAAGGGTTATTAATTTCTATTAGCAAAAAACTTTTATCTACTCTGATCCATAAACATTAACTTCTAAATTATCTGAACCTTTTATGATGTTTAATAAACAATATTTGATCCCAGATGATCTTACTCACTTGTCTCCATCCAACATTGAGCTTATCTACGTGGCCTACCTTTAAGCGCCTCATATGGTGCCATCTGAATAATTTAAGGCTAACTGTTGTTATAAGAAAGCTCCACAAGAATTGGGTGAATCTCCAAATATCCACCAATGTCTAGAAAACACACTTATAGAATATACTCAACCACATGAATAGTACATTCCAACTACCCATCTATTTATGGGTGGAATTATATACTTAGTAAGATTTTTATACCAAGTTCCTTCTACAAGACTTGCCAGAATTCAGGAGTAAAAAAGAGTTTCTTTATAAAACTATACTTTTTGGAATAATATTCAGAAATACTATCATCGAAATGTAAAATTATCTCAACTGATCTGCTGAAAAAGTATCCCATATAGAAAATAAAGGCACTAAATCCATTAGTCAATCCAAAACCACCCAAATAGATCCATTATTTTGATGCATCATCGGGAGACCCATCACAAAGTCCATGTTAACTTCATTCCACTTATATTATAGAACGGGAAATGGTTGTAGTAAAACACTAGGTCGTTGATTCTTATACTTCAACTATTGTTAGGTGTAGAATTATGTTACAAACCTTGAAATATCCTTTTTAATTCCTAGACACCAATACTATTGATGTAGGTTACAATACATTTTGGTTAAACCCAAATGCACCAATCACTTCAAATCATGAAATTCATGCATTATCTTCTCTCAAATACTCATAGTACAACTACAAGGCCCCAGACATAGATGATCTCATCCTCATAAATAGTCTAATTGTATTGTGACTCCCCACCATAAAAGAGTTGTCTAAAGTACAAACATTCTAGATCCTCATACTTTCTCTCCTTGATCTGGATCAAAAGTGCAGACTCCATTAAAACTAATATGAGATTCATCTACTCCTGAACCTCTTGATCTAAAACATACATCTCAACCTTGAAATTCATCATATTCTACTCAGAATTAGACTCCTAGAATTTCTATGTCTGATTTTTCCTTCCTAGAGAATCAGTAACACTATTTCCCATCCCAGGAATATACTCTAGATCAAAATAAAATGTCTTTGTATACTCAACCCACCTTCACTACCATAGATTGAAATCTCATTGGGAAAATATATTCTTTAAACTCTTATTATCAGTATACATAGTAAATTTAATTCCTAATAGATGATGTTTCCAATATATTAAAGCATAAACCACTTCAGCTAATTCAAGTTTATTCATGAGGTATTTCTATTCACATGTCCTCAAATTCCATGACATATACCACTACTCGATCCCCATTCGTCAACACTTCTCAAAGAAAAATCCCAGATGCATCATAGAACATTGTATACTCCTCCCCTATCTCGGTTAGGATCAAGATCAACGAATCGGTAAAATTCTTGTTCAAATCCTGGAATGTTTCTTACATGCTCCAAATCATTCAAACGTAACTTTATTCTTATTCAATCCTCATATTTGTTCTTAACAAGAGGTGAAATTATTGGATGGACCTCTGACGATATCATTATAACTCTATAAATCTATGGATATTGAAAAAATTATTGGGTTTCTAAAAAGAAACAAATTGTTTCACCTTATTTGGGTCCACTGACACACCTCTAAGATTATGTAACCCATGAAATGTACCTGATAAATCTAGAATTGGATCACATATTGTTTTCATATTGATGATTCTATCTTAGTGTACTGATGATGGTTTCAAGATATTGATAATGATCATCATGAGTCTTAGAGTACACAAATATTTCATTCAAAACTCTACCACAAACAGACCTAGTTACGGTGAAAGATTATATTCATCAATGCCATAAACACTACTGGTGTTTTCGTCAGCCTGAACAACATCATAACAAAGTCATATAGTCCATAATTGCTTCTAAAAGCAGTTTGATGTGTATCATAAGGCTGAAATATCAAATGATAATAGATCGATTTTATGTTAATATTGGAAAAAAACAAGATCCTATCAACTGGACAAATAGATCATCATTATACGGAAGAGGATTCTAGTTATTCACAGTAATCTAGTTCAAATTTAGGTAATCAACACATAATCACAAGTTTCTATCATGTTTATTAGAAAACAAGATTGGATAACCCCAAGTAAGCATACTTAGATGGATAAACTTATATATCAAATCTTCCTTCTGATTCTTGAGCTCTTGATGCTCTGTTGGTTTCATTATATATGGTATAATAGAAACTTTCTCATCCCCCAACATAAGCTCAATCATAAGATCCATGTCTCTCTAAGGTGGTAGCTATGATAATTTCTCAAGAAACACATCCCAAAACATATCCACTATGGATGGAAAGAAATAATTATTTACACCTCCATAATTTAGCAACATTCTATCAACCTGAGCAGTGAGCTCCCCCAGATGTTGATAAACTAGCCTTGCACAACCCACCAAGATATCTCACTCTCTATGGTGAAAATAATTTTCATCTTTAAGAGACGTAAAATTCACTCTTCTATGGTAACAATATATGAGGTCTTGGCATGACAGTAACTATTCCATACCCTTACTAAGTACAAATCCTGACATATATAAAATGTAAAGATCCCAAAGGAAATGATAATCACCAACCTCAAGAGAACACCCCTTCCACAAACAGATCTCTCTAAAAAATGCTCCCAAAGGTTTATCTAAAATCATAACCCCACTAAAAAACTCCACCATCATTCTAAACCCATTTAAAAGATTTGAAAATTTAAAATATTTTTAGGCACTAGTATCAAATAAGGCACTAGAATGATTATAAGTGATAAGAATAGTACCTCCAAATGTCGATGGTATTCCCTCTATATCCACAAATATAGGATAAAAAGCATTAAATTGCCCTACCCCTCTTCCCTATGATGCAGTCTAAGCCACCTAAGCTACACCACTCTGTTGATATAGGTTATATTACCCAGAAGTACAACATTTACTACCTTCACCACCATGGCTATTATAACTATAACGGACAGACTAGTATGGTATAGAAGACCCCCATTCCCATAATCTGGTTCTATCTAGATTCTCTATCACTACCCATCTACCATGGGTTCCTATGTAACCTTTGTGTATGTATCATCCTACTTCAAGCTTGGCACTCTACCATGGTCGGGGAAAATTTCTACAAAAGTGACCCGACCTATTGCACTTGTGACAGGTCACTCAGGTAAGATCTTGTGTGACTGACCCTTCTCCCTAGAAACTCTTCTTTAAATCATCCTAGATGAAATTCTCATAGATACACTTCTTACTCTTAGAATACATACCTCTGTTTTGTCTAGTAAAAACCACATATCCTCCGTAATAAGACTCATATAGATTCCCCTTAGAAATGAGAGTCTGATTCAGCACTTTAGAAGACTTTCATAGCTGAAAGATATTCACCTAGGACATAATTTCACATTAAATACCATCATGAAATCTTTTCTCCACATTCGTCTCATCTTCTACCAGCATTGGAGAAAATCCCTAAAAATTCATGAAGCGTCCAACAAGTGTCTATCATGGACATGCTCCCCTGAGTCAACCTCATAAACTCTACTGCCCTATCCTACCTAATCATCTTAGGGTAAAAGTTCACCAATAACTTCCTCTAAAATTATTTCCACTCCATTTGGTTTAGCTATCCATCATGAGTATAGATGTCCCACCAACACTTCACTTGAACACATAATATATAAGCAACAAGTTTGACTCTTTTCTCAGTAGGAGTCTCCAAGTGGTCAAGAATCATCTAGATAGACTCAGTCCAAAACTAAACTGCCTCATTTCCACCCTCTCTGGTAAATTTCATAGGGTGATGCAACTGGAAGTCTTGAGTCATTTTTGACATACTCTTCACAACCCACCCTAGGCCACTTTCCATAAACTGCAAAAGTGTGTAAATTTATCTCAGAACTACTCCCCTTCTCCCTCACCTAGCAATATCGGTGCCTCAGGTTCCACTACTAGAGGATCATTTCTATCCACATCCTTATGTCATGATATCAACAAAGATCCTCATGGAGGAATATAACTACAATTCCAAACCCACACCATAAAAAACATTTCACAACATTAACATGATTAACAAGAGGGGTTCACATAAATCCATAACAAGTCTTCCCTCATTCCCTCCACATGGTCAAAACTCAGGCAATATCACAACACTTATCCATCATATATCTGGGTCATTGTTAACAAGGTTAAACACATTATAATTTTCTTATTTTTAATTAGAAACCCAATTATTTACATTTTTTATCATTTTAAAACCTTCAATTCTATATTAGGAACCATTTTCAGTTCAATTATATAAGCAAGAAAAGACATTTCAATTTGAAAAATGTACCCAAAACCAGCTTTTACATGAATGCCTAAAAATGATGTATGTCACAATAATTATAGAGTTACTAGAATGATTCATGCATAATCTACTCTCTTGTCATAGAGGTCCATGAGTAACATCTTAGAAAATCCTAGAAAGAATAATAACATCACAAAAAAGTGCATCACTCATGGTGAAATAAAATCAAATCATAATAGAAAACAATAATAACAAAAATATATCTCAGGGTACTTGGGTTTCCCCCCGTAAATGGGTTAACTACTTCCATGAATAAACTCTTATAAAAGGACTAAATATTCCTAGTACCATGTCTAACTTTACCAAATATTAAGACAAAATAAAATAAAATAAATAATATTTGATACCACTTTGTAACATCCTAACCTAGGTACCAAAAATGGGTGCCCCAAGATAGTCAGCTATGTGACCTCAAACACACCTCCCCATACGTGAGAGGCTAACGACTAGTTGTAAGGGTATAATATATATATAACATGGGGAGACTAAACCCTCTTTATCAAAGTAGAAAAAAGTGTAAATAAGCTAGAAATAACCAAAATACAATATCTAATAACAAGAATATCACAATAACTAGAACAAATCAGTATCACATGATAACCAAATCCATAATACAATATCCAAACCAAAACATTAGATATGTCTTTCCAAATACATGTCAAGTATTAAATGAAAAACTAAAATAAAGACACAGATACTCTCCTAAGAAATACCTAATGCTATTTTGGGTTCCCTTATCCATGATCCATCCCAACTTAATAATCTAACATAGGTATCTTTCCCTTATCCTATCCTGAAAACATGAATTATATTCGGGTAATGATCTGGAAGCCTGAGTAGGGTGTGAGTACAACCCAGTATTCCACCACTAATTGAATCTAAAACAATATTCAGTCTAACAATTTAGGCAGTTGTATAAATAACAAATTACAAGTCATAAAGTAAAAAAGTTAGCACATTTCATTATTATTTTATTAACCACTTAATTTCCTTGGGTTCGTGATGACACCCAACCCATAAATACCTTCTCCATCCCATGCTAGAGTCTAAACAATATCACATAGAGATTTTCAATTCCGTATCACATGGCCTTTAATTATCCAATTAACTTAAATTCATATCAAAACTAATTGAAACCATAATCCAATGAATTCAATTTGGTCCTAGAACACCATGGCTAGGACCCTATGGATATTTAAAGCATTCGTCTGTGTCCCAAAACCCATTTATCAAAAAAATACACAAGTGGGATTTTGAAGCATTAGTCTATGTCCCATAATCATTAGCACATGCCTGATTTTGGGTCTAGAATTCCATGTCTAGAACCTCTTGGGTATTTGAAGCATTAGTTCATGTCCCACAATCATTTTCAATCAATCAAATAATATCACACATTTCACATTTAGCAAGGATAATCAAAATTGAACTTCTTATTAATATTCCACAACATGGTATAAATTTTTTATTTTCAATTCAATCATAACTCTTTGATTTAATGTCATGGAATAACACGATAAATTCATTATTAAAAAATTTATTAACATTTATTCAAAAAACCCATTAACTCATCAAGGTTATGCCAACCATCCCATTATTCCCATTATCAATAAATTCCATATCTCAACAATTAACCAATTATATAATCCCATTTAATTAACTAATTACCCAATTACAATATCCCATAATTTCCAAAATGACATAATTTTATTAATTAATTAACCAATTAATTGATCCAATTCAAATAATTTGCAGTTTCTCCTAATTCAACCCATTCAATTATCACATGGAAATTCAATTTTATCTAATTAAATTCCTGGTAAAATTTACCAACAATGGAAATTTAAATTGAAAAATTACATGGATGCAATTAAATATAGTCTATAATATTTTCAATTTAAACCACCTACCTCAAGATCATTGATAGACACCCATTAATGTAAATCCCCAAATTGAAATATAAAGTTCAATTTCACAACGATGAATGAGATCTAGATCCAAAACATAGTTAAAAAAGATAATGGTTTAAGGTCTATCAAAATCTAGATCTGGATACATCACCAGAAATTGAAAATATCCCTTCAAAATATGAGAGAAAGATGTGAGAGAGGGATAAACCCAATTGAGGAGTGATCTCTTATCCGGAGAGGTACAGGTCTGTAAAATGGAACATTGATTCACCAAGAATGTAGTTCAAAAGCCCTTGGAATCCATCTAGGATCCTCCAAAATGTGATAAACGAGTTAGGGTTGAGCTAGAGTGTTTTGGGATATAAGATGGTGGTTTAGAAAAAAAAATTATGAATTTTTGGGGGTTTATATTTCCACTCACACAGTTTCTAGTACGAGGCACACAGTTTTCCCTAATCGTGTGCCTAATCATGTGACTCCTCACAGGGGTCACACAGTTTCTACTATAAGTTTTTATTAATATCCATGGTCCAATCATGCAAATTACCTATGTTTGGGTTCACATGGTTTTTTGTCCTGGGTGCACGGTTTGGGAAAACCATGCATGAACTGTGAATTTCTCCGCTTTATTCCAAAATTCTCCAATTTCACCCAAAAACACCCCAATGTAAAACCCAAAAAAGATAAAATAAAACAAGGGTAAAATAGTACATATAAACGAGCTCATGGAATATCTAGAAAACATTGGGATTTTATAGGTTTCCTCTTATTAAATTGTAATTATGACTCTCATATTAAAAACTAAGAATGAATAACTATTTCCTAAGATGCATCCTCCAAACCAAATAGCATGCTTGGGTTTGATCCACCCATGATTCTTGGTTTATGATGACCCATTATTTCGCCCATGTAGTCTTTTCATAGGTGCACCTTGGTTTAGATACATCTTTCTTAGTACAAATCATGTAGTACTGGTTGGGTATCCATGAGGAACCTAGACTGATACACTTTATTTATCTATTCAATTACATTTATTTTGTACTTGCACATTGTACATTTTATATGCACATACTAGATTGTTATAGACTCTGTTGGTGGTGGCCTACTTAGTATACCTCACACCCTACTTGGGGCTCCTTTGGTACTCTATAATACTTCAGGATTTCAATTGTATATAAAGGGAAGAGTTCAACTTTTGATGCTTGATTTTCATTACGGGGTTAGAGTATGGGTGAAGAGGACTGATCCTATCATATTGATAGTAGTATGGGTATCATTTGGTATTTTTTATTTATTTTTAGCATGAATTATATACTTATCTCTCTTATATCCCATGTACCTCCTTTTTTTATAGAGACATGACATGATCATCGTCACCTTTTGTATCTATTTATGATTCCACTTCAACTTGTTAATTTATCCAGATGATTTATTATTACACTAATTATTGTTCATTTTTGTTTCTTCTACTTACCATTATCATTTACCATTATGCTACACTTTAACTCATTAGGTCATAATCTCCCCATAGATACATCTTAGGCCATTTCTACTAGTCGAAAGCCTCTAGCATACATATAGGTGCACTTAATGTCAGGTGCCAACTGTGTTGGGGAAATGCTTAATGGATTCTAGGGTAGGACACTACAATGTATTCTAAAAGATCATAACAAATTGATCATATGATAATCCAGGAAAATAAATGGTATTAAATAATATTTCATCATATCATAATCCATGGAAAAGAAATGGGTTTCATAGACATCTTATCTTTTCATCATAGAATAACCCAGGGAAAAAATAGGTTTGTACTCGTAAACTTAATCCATCAAAAGAAATAATAAAAATGTAATAATTGAATCATATCTCCAATAAATCATAAGTGAATTTAAGGTTTTTTTGTCTTTTATGGATATAAATACCATAAAATATCATTAAAACATTCTTGATGAAAATAACCTTTAAATTTTTGAAATCATTTATTAAAAAACATTACCATTATAAAGGAAAAAAATTTCCTTAAAAGGAACCTTGTAAAATTATAAATGAATATTTAAATTAAATATTATTCATGATGTTTTAAAATTTTATTCATGTCTTATGAGTAAAAAATATTCATTTCTCACTGTTAAAATAACTAAAAATTACCTCATTCAAAAAACGAAAATAAAATTCTTTTCAAACCATTTTGTAAAAAATTAAAACATGGGTAGGATTTAATTTAAACAATAATAGTATAATTTAAAAAACTTTATTTGAAACAATTTTATAAAACATGTCTATAGAATTAAAAATTTACCAAAGAAATAAATGAAGTAAATTTTTTTATAAAAACATATTTTTAATATCTTGAGTAATTTAGTTGAAGAAAGAGAAATGAAATCATTTATTTTAAAGAATTAACTTGAGTAGAATAAAATTAATTATTTTCTTGATAGATATATCTAAATGTTTCATCATTTTAAACTTAATTACAAAACATCTCAATAAACAATGAGACTGTAATATAAAACCCTTACCTCGAGTTCACATTGCTTTTAAATCACTCTAACATCCATCATAATAAATTTAAATTTATTATAATTATATAACAGAGTCATATTTATAATATCATATATCAACCCTTTATAACATTTAAATATCCCATTTTATAAGTAATTCCTTATTAAAATTTTCATTTCTGAGTGTTAATTGTTTCGTTTACCTTGAGTATTTCAACTCAATAGTTCAGGTTCTTGTATATTTATATTGGTTTAATAATCTCAAAAATATTAATAATGATATAAATATCATGTATATATATCAATTATATTCATATTTAGAGTCATACCTAAAATTTAGATATAGAAAAATGAATTACACCATTCATGGAGCCGGCAGGTCATACATTTGCATGATGTTTTTATTTTTCGATGGATGAAACAAATAATGGTAAATATTAATTAAACTTTATAGGGTCATTATTTTATCATATATATCATATATATTCACCAAATTCTTCCTCATTATCATCCAAATAAATTTAAATGAAAAATTAATCACATCATTTCATAGAGGTGGTATTTCACACGTATGTACGAACAATGTTATCATTTTCAAAAGGATTGGATGATAATTATATAGGTTGGATATTATAATTCTATAATTATAATTATGTAATAAATATCTTATATAAACATTAAAACCATAATAATACCCATCAATAAAATTTAGTGGTGAAAAATGAATTTTTTAGCTATGTGGAGATGGTAAGTCTTACGTACGCACGAGCGATACATTCACTTATAATTTGATGGGAAATTGGTTGTATAATGTTGTTTACATAATCATAATAAAATTTAATTTTATTTATGATAATTTATTTTTTATTTTATGATAAATACCATATATTTAGAGGAGGTAAAGAAGAGTTTAAAGGAAAGTGATCAGTTAAGGCGATTGCTTCTTCTTTAAAACGAATCCATTAGATCTCTACTAAAGGGATCTAGGATTGGTCTTTTGGGAAAAAAACTTTTAAAATATAGATAGGTAAGTTTAGAAAAGATATTTCAATATTATGGTTGAGCTATATAGCTCAATATGGTGCAAAGAAGTGATGGAGGAGGTGCCCTTTTATAATTGAGGTGAGGGATACTTACGTAATTTGTCAAAGGATTAAGTTATAATAAATTAATTCTCAAGATAAATGACTCAAAATGTACAGTTATTTTTAATATATTGTATTATAGGTTTGTAATCCCATAAAATAATATAATCTTTACAATATTTGGTGTCATTTTAAACCTTATCATTTTGATTTACCCTTATTTAACTAATTTTAATTTTAATTATTATAACAAATTTTTAAATATTAAAGGGTTGTAATTTATAATTATAAAGTTAAAATTGGATCTTAAATAGATTTTTTTTTTTGAAAATTTATATCATATCACATCCACATTGTCCAATTTAAATATTTTTATTATTATTAATGAATTTAATAAAATATTATTTTCAAGAAATAACATTATTGTCAATTTTGACACTGTTCATTTGATTTGAATTAAAATACATAAAGAGAAAGTTTGAATTAAAATATTATCATATACCACAAAAATAATATTTAATATTAAACTTTAATTTTTTTTAATACTATAAATTACTCAAATTATATGAATTTTAATATTTTCAAAATCATTTATTTTATCTTTCCCTTAATTGAATAAATATTGTTTCGGTATTGTGTAAAAATTAACGGTAATTTTATAATTCTTAAAAATTATTAATAAGTTACCTTCATGAAAATAATTTTATTTTTAACAAAATTACCATTAAAATTCGTTTATAACTATTTTTTGTTCCTATGTGAAACATTAAGGATATTTAAAACTAAGACTCTGATATTTTGTAACTTTCTTTGATTTAAATTATATATAGGTCATTTTTGAGGACATGTGTTCATTAAAAAACTTAGTTTAGAACCTATGGTGTTAATGGTTGAACTAAATTCATCCAATAAGAATAAATATAAGAATTATGTCCTTTTCACTTATTTTTACCAATATTAACTTGATTTTCCTTTTACCAAGGTGATATATTTTTACACGATTACTATTCATATTAACAAAAAATAAAAGGGTATTCTTTTAAAAATTTTAAAATCCTAATTATAAATATGTATGTAATTTTATATAATCCAATTCTTTCAAATGTTAGAAATTAATTTTAGTGTAAGTGTGAAAAATGTGACAAAAAATGATTTTTAGAAGAAAAAAAATACATTTTTAAGCATAAAAGATGATTTATTATTATCCCATCCCTTTAAAATTTTAATGTTTTATAAATTTTATCAAGTTAAATAAATTCAATTAAAATAATTAAATGATAAATATTTATTTAATTTATTAGTAAAAATGCATTTCCCTCATAAAATTGATTTTTCAGAAAAAACATCACTTTCATTTCCAAGTAATTTTTGTTTTCAATTCCAATAATTTGATAACTAATGAAATAATTATATAAATGTGTATACTATATGTTTTTTATAACTTATTTATTACTACTCATACCATCCAATCTAATGGAAAAGTGATAAAAGAAAAATAATATTTTAATAATGCAACCTGGTTTGTCTAAACTCATTGTTGTGTGTAACAAAAGATTTTGAAGAAATAAAATTATTTAATGGGAAATATAGAAATCCCAGGGTGTTATATTCTACCATTATAAAAATTACTTTTTATATCAAAATCCATCACTATAATATAAATATATGATGATGCTTTTTCTTCATTATATCCTCAGGTTCCCACATAGCTTCCTCAAATTGGTGGTTTCACCTCAAAACTTTGATGAGGTGAGTGGTCTTGTTTATTAACAATTTCTCTCTAAAATATAGAATCTCTACCAGTTTGTCTTCATAAGAAAGATATTTATCCAGTGGTATGACCTTTGAGTTTAGTACATGTTATGGATCTAGTTTGTATTTCCTCATAAGAGACACATGGAACATATCATGAACTTGAGATAGGTTTGGTTGAAGTACCAATTGATAAGTTATTTCCCATCTCAATAAAGAATTTAAAAAAATAAAGTATAACTAGGTCATAGCTCTCGATTATTTTTAAATCTAATAACTTTATTCCATGGATAAATTCACATAAAAACCTTCTCACCAACTTCAAATTCTAGTTCACACCAATGATTGTTAGTATAACATTTCTATTGACTCTAATCTTCCTTGATATTCTACTCAATGGATTTGAGTTTCTCTGCCATTTTTTCAGCTACATCAAATTCCAATATATTTGTTTCTCTCTCCTCATCCTATCATTTTTTTAGTTCTACACTTCCTTCCATAGAGATCTCCATAATGATACATCTCAATTATCTAATGAAAGCTATTATTGTAATAAAACTCAACTAAAGGAAGGTGTTTATCCCAACCACATTTGAATTTCATAGAATAGTATCTCAACATATCCTATTGAGTTTGAATTGTTCTCTTAGTCTGACTATCTTTCTGAGGAAGATAAGATGTACTAAAATTAAACTCTATAACCTGATCCTATAGAATACTTTTCCAAAACATCGAGGTAAACCTAAGTTCCCAATTTGATAAAATATAATGTGGTACTCATTGAAACCATACCTAATCTATAATATAAATTCTAGCAATATGATCTAGAAATAAATATTCTCTAATGGAAATAAAGTGTGCTTACATCATAAGGTGATCTACTCCAACCCCTATAACATTGATCCCTTTTATATTTTTAGGATTTCAATCAAAAAACCCATGATGATTTTATCCAATTTCTATTATGGTATGGGTAATGGTAGTAATATCCCCTTATAATTCTATTTCCCAACCTTAACTTACTAGAAAACCAAGAACTTCAAAATGTAATCTATAATATATCTTTTTATGCCACCCCACCGGAAATAATATTTCAAATATCTATACATATTTGTACTTATAGGATGAATAAAGAATAATGAAATATATGTCTCAACCATCATCTCTTTCAAGTCTAGTACCAAAGAGATTCATACATGATTCTTGAACCTTATTATTTCATCATAATCTAGGTTTAACTCAGGAACATTTCTCACCTTATTTTTCATATCAACATCTTCCTTATGTGACTCTTTAATATTCACTTGTATAGTTAGTTAAAACTCATTTGAGAAAGATAATATTTATCACCTTCCTTCATGATTTGAAGATACATCCTTTTTATGTCTAGAAATATTTTATCTTTTTTGATCCTCATCAAAGATAATCTAGAATGATCCTTTCGACTTAGATCATCTGCAACTATCTTCACTTTAACAAGGTGGTAATTTTTTGATAAGAAATTTTCATTAATAAATTTTAATCATCTTCTCTAGAACATATTATACTATTTGTATGTGAGAATATAATTTTAACTATTATGATCAGTGTATATATCACACCTTTTTTTGTAAATATAATTCTTCTATATCATTAATGAAAAAATTATCACAGCTAACCCCAAATCAAGATGTTGGTAATTTTACTTATGAAACTTTAATTAACATAAGGAATAATCTACCAAAATATAATTTTTCAAGATAATACATCTAAATCCTTTCATTAATTCATCACTATATATTACAAATCCTTCCCCACTATAGGGTAATGTAAGAATAGACGAACAGAATAACCTTCTCTAAAATTCCTTGAAATTTTCTTCACATTCATCTATCCAAATGAACCTTTCTCCTTTCCGACTTAACTTGGTGAGTGTATTAGATAGTGATGATAAATTTTCCACAAATAATTGATAATATCAAGACATACTAGTAAAACTATGGATCTCAGTCACAGTGGTTGGTCTAAGACAATGTTCAATAACTTCTGTCTTTGAAGGGTCTACTGATATTCCCTCATTTGAGGTTATATGACCCATGAATTAAACTTTCCATGTAAAAAAATCACACTTGGTAAATTTTTCATAAATATTATCCTTCCTTAGGGTCTTCAGCACACCCTCAAGTGATCTTCAGGTTCTTCCTTTATCTTTTAATAAATAATAATATCTTCTATAAAGACTACCAAAATATGATCAAGGTAATTTCTAAAGACTATAGTCATTAAGTATATAAATATAGTAGTGGAATTAGTAAGAACATATGGAATCACATTACATTCCCATTATCCATACCTTGTATAAAATTATATATTGGGTAAATCCTCCTTATTTTCCCTCAATTTATGATATCAATAATGATGATCAATCATAGAAAAGTATCAATCTCTATATAGTTGATAAAACAAGTCATAAATATTGGGTATAAGATACTTGTTCTTGATAGTGATCTTGTTATGTTCTTGATAATCAACTCAAAGTCACATTGATCCATATTTCTTCTTAACAAAATTAACTTGTTCACCTTATGGTGATGCAATTTTCTAAATGAATCGCTTATCAATATTATCTTTGAGTTTCTTCTTCAGTTCCAACAACTCAATGAAGGAAATTTAATATGGAGTATTTAAAATAGGTTTAGAACAAGTTATGTGTTCTATGGAGAACTCAACATCAAATTTTATGAAATTTGTATGGAAATATATCCACAAAATCCCATAAATAGCCATATCATTGATGTTGAGTTTGTCCCAAACCATTTTAGATAAACATCCCTTTTGAATAGGAATCATGACTATAAAATGGATGTAATTTCCATTGGAAATTAATTTGTCTCATCTCAAAAGTAGATAATCATAGTTCTATTCAGAATATAAAATATAAATTACCTTCCATATTAATTTATTTATACATTATTTAAATAAATCAAATCCATTCCAAAAAAATAATTTTGAATTCAACCAAAGGAATAATGATGTTATTTATGGGAATCACATTCTCACAATCATTAATCGGAGAAGAATCATAGACTTTTGACGTGATCATTGTACCATCAGGGGTTTTTATGACTAACTCAACATATAATCATTTAGGATAGGAATTAACATTTTTAGATAAATTTCATGATAGAATGGAATTAATATTAATAATATAAAATAATATTATACAACATGTTAGCATAATTTTCACCACTAAAAATTCATTTCCCTATCATATATTCCTTACTAAAACCAAAATGGTTATTATGACCATAAATCGTCTTTAATCAGAGTGATTGATCATAAAAAAAGATTCATTGCATGTCTAAATATTGATACCTTGTTTTAATCCTATGAATTTCTGGTTTAACATAGTACATTAATATTCATTAACAAAACATTAGGATATTATCCTATACTTACGTTTATCTATAAGGTTCTTACTAAAGTTTTATCATCCTAGTTTCTAAAGGATAATTATAAATTTCTCTTATACCAACTATAGAGAACCATAATTTTAATACATAGATATTTCATCTAAATAGATGAATATTATTTACATAATATAATGATCCACACCATAATCATATAGGTCTAGTGTCTTTGGAAACTTGGAAATATAAACAATCAGTTCATAATAGTTATACATCATCTCCGACTTAGATCTTTATAACTATCACCCTTCTTATAAATATAAAACATGAAACCATTCCTCATAACCTAATAAAGGAAACATAAGAATGGGTGATCTATGGCACTCAGTAAAGTTAAACAAGATAGATATCAATGATCATATAATAATAATATGAGAAAAGATATATGTAAACATGTGATTAATATTTGAAAACTATATCCTATATACCATAGATCATAATATTGATTTATGGAATAAATCTTGGTATTTTATCAGACATGAATAATAAAGGAATCAAATAACATGATCCATGAGAGAATAACATTATCATAAGACATGGTATTTTGGCCTACACATTAACATAGAAAATTATTTCCTTAGTAGTCAGGGCTCTTTTGCAAGATTAACATAGTAGAATGGGTTCACTCACTAATAAATCATAGTATTGAAGGTTTACTTCCAATACTATAATAGTGGAAAAATTCCCTTATTGAACTTGGTTCCCTCCCCATTCAAGTCCTATTTATCTCAAGATATTTCAATATTTACCTAATGCATTGAAGGAAGATATAGGTACCACTAGTAACACAATGAAAATAATACATATGTGTTCCACAATATCAAAAACCATTCATTATATTATAACCCATGAAAATAAATGTATTTCAAACATATTTTATACTAGCATAACCAATTGAAAAGAAATGGGTTTCAAAAACATCTCATTATTTCATTATATCATAACCCCTGTAAAAGAAATAGGTTTCATAAACATGTTGTAATAAGAAACATAAATGATCCAAATAAAAAAATAATTATGGTATTATTATATTATATCCCTAGTAAATCATAAGCAAAATCAAGGGTTTTTTTCATTGATTAATATAAATACAATTAAAATATCATATAAATATTCTCGAAGAAAATAACCTTTCTATTTATAAAATCACTTATTTTAAAGAAACACTATGCTATTATAATTGATTTTTAAAAAATTAACCATATAAACATATATAAAATAATAGTTATGATAGTGTAAATTTTTTTTCATCCCTTATAAGTTAAAAAAATCCTTTCATACTGTTGAAAAAAATTAACAAATGCCTCATTTGGAAAAAAATGAAGTATATTTTTTAACCATTATATAAAAAAGTAATAAATTGGATAAAATGAATTTAAAAAATCATAGGTGATTAGTAAAATAATTCTTTAATTTTTTTATAAGACATGGATATAGAAGAAAATGTTTTTTTTAACTGAAGATCGAAATAAATTCAGTTTTCCTTAAAACCATATTTCCAGTATCTTAAGTGCATAAGGTGATGGAAAAAGAAATGAAACCATTTATTTTCAAGAACCAACCATAGTATAATAAAATTCATGAGTTTCTTGAGAGATATATCATCAGATTTTATCATTTATTTTTAATCATAAATAGTCTCGATAAACAATGAGATTGTAATAAAAAAAACTCTTACCTTGATTTCACCTTGCTTCGAAATAGCTCTTTCCACCAGTATAATAAATTTAATTTCTTTTATAATTAAATTCCTATTCATGTTCATAATATCATATATGATCCGTTTATAACTTTTCAACACCCCATTTTATTATTAATTCCTTATTAAAATCTTTATTTCCTGGTGTTAAATATTTCATTTATCGTGAGTATTTCAGCTCAGTAGATCCGGTAATTTTACATTTATCTTGGTTCCATAATATCCATAATATTAATCATGATATAAATATAATTTATAATCATTATACACATGTTTATAGTCATCTATAAAATTTAAAGATAAAAAATCAATTTTATTGTTCAGGGAGACGGAAGGCCTTGTTTACACATGAACATTGTTTTCATTTTTTGACGAATAAATAAAGAAAGGTAAAAATTAATGAAACATTATAGGATAAATGTTATATAATATATATACATAAAATTATTCCTTGTTACCATATATGTAAAATATAAATGAATAAATAATTATATAGCTTATTGGATTTGGTAGTCCATACGTACGCATGAACGACGTTATTGCTTCCCAAAGAATTAGATAGTAAGTATGTATATGTGATAATATAATTTAAAAAGTTTAATTATGTCATAAATATCATATATAAACATTAAACCCATCATAATACCCATTCATAAAATATAGTGTTGAAAAATTAATTGTATCTCGACATGGAGATGGTAAGTTGTACATATTCATGAGAGATACTTTCACTTATCATTTGATGGGATAATGGATGTATAATGGTG
Source organism: Viscum album (assembly GCA_963277665.1). Classification (NCBI taxonomy): domain Eukaryota; kingdom Viridiplantae; phylum Streptophyta; class Magnoliopsida; order Santalales; family Viscaceae; genus Viscum; species Viscum album. The sequence goes on from OY728126.1 coordinate 403,278,194, forward strand.
TTTTAATCATCATAATAACATTAAATAAAATTTAGGATACTTATTTTTTTTATATAAATACCATTAATTTATATAAGGTAAATAAGAGTAGAAAATAAAGTTATTGGTTAAGGCGATTACCTCTTCTTTAAAACGAATCCTTCAGATCTCCACTAAAGGGATATAGGGTTGGCCATTTTGGAAGACTAGAACCTCTAAAGTGCGGGTATGGATGTTTATAAGGTAAATTTTTAGAGTTTTTTCAATATATAAGGCACAATTTGGTGTAAATAAGTGAGGTAAGAGGTGCTTTTTTATAATTGAGGTGAGGGGCACTTTTAGAATTTCTCAAAATATTAGATTATAATAAATTCAATCTCAAAAAAAATTCCTCCAAATTCATATGTATTAAAATTTAAGGTAGTATATGATTTTAATAACATCAAATATCATAATTTATAAAGGTTTCAGTGTCATTTTAAACCTTACCATTTTGATTGAGCCTACTTAACCAATTTTAATTTTAACTTCATTAACAAATTGTTTAATATTAAAGGGTGATAATTTGTACTTATGAGTTGAAAATTGGACCATAAATGCCTATTTTATGATATTTTAGACCATATAATATCCAACTTATATTATTTAAATATATTTGTGATTTTTAAATAATTTAGTAAAATATTATTTTTGGTAAAATTTCATTATTGTCAATTTTGGCACAATTCATTTAATTTGACTTAAAAGACATAAGAAAAAGTTTTAATTTGAATATAATATTTTTTTTAAAACAATAATATGTCATATTAACCTATAAAATTCATGGAAACCTATAACTTACTCAAATTATATTACTTTTAATATTTTTAAAATCAACTATTTTATATTTCCATTAACTGAATAAATATTGTTTCGCTGTTATGTATGAATTTAAGGTAATTATATAATGCATAGAAATTAAAAATAAATTACCAAAATGAATATAATTTCATTATTCACAAAATAACTATTAATATTTGTTCCTAACTATTATTTTTCCATATTTGAACACATAAAAGTTTATTTAAAACTAAGATTGTGACATTTTGTAACTTTCTTTGATTTATATAATATATATTCTATTTTCTTGGAAAAGCTTCCATAAAAAAACTAAATTATGATAATATGGTGTTGAGGGTCGAATTATATTCATATAATAATAATTCAGATAAAACCTTATGGTTTTATCACTTATTTTTAACATAGATTTACCTGATTTACCCTTTATTGAGCAGATTGATTTTACCACAGTTACTTTTCATATTGAACAAAAATAAATGGGGGCTATCTAAAAAACTTGAACCTCATAATTATAATTATTTATTTCATTTTATATAATTCAATACCTCCAAATAAAATAAATTAATATTAAATTAATTTCACAAAATTCAAGAAAACCCATTTTTTAGAAAAAAACACATTTTTATGCATAAAACTAGATTTATTGTCATCTAATTCCTAGAAACACTTTGGTCAGAAATTTAAAACATTTAACTAATTAAATTAAAATCATTCACCAATATAAATTAATTTAATTTATTAATAAAAAAACATTGTTCTTATAAAACAATTTTTAGAAAAAAAAACATAAATTTTATTTACATATAGTTTTTTAATTATAATTATTTGATAACTAATGTATTAATTTTATAAATTTTTCTGAAGTATAATTTTTATAATTTAGTTATTTTTATTCATACCAACCAATAAAATAACTAGGCAATAATAGACATATAATATTTTAATAATGTAATGTGGTTTGTCTAAACTTGCTCTTGCGTGTAACACAAGCTATTAAAGAAATAAAATTATTTTAGAAGAAATATAAAAATATTTCATGTTACAGGAACTAACCTCATTGACCCCATAGGGATATTAATAATAAATGGATTTTTTAGAGGGATATATGGGGATATTTAAGCAAAAACCTCCAAGTGAATGTTGTGCTCATCCATGTGGTAGATAGATTTTTTTAATTTATTAGACAATCTACCATTAATGGTATATCTTCCACCTGTGAAGCCTTAACCTAAAATGGGGAACTGAAAAGTGTTTCATATATTAATGTAGTTGGAGAATTATTTTTATACTATCCTACTAAAAGGTTATCCATCCCTCTCACCAGGTCTTAAGACAATGCGGAAATCACCCATGGCTAACAATTTTTTGTTTAGCTGGTCAGACATGAAATTAAATTCATTCTAGAGGTACCTTATCTTTGTGTAAGAAGTTTTGGTAACAAAAAGGACAGGTTTATAGAAATTACATATTGGGATTTTGAAATAGAGACAATCTGGGAGCTTTTTTGATGGGATAGAATCTGTATGTTGTCATGTTTGGTTTAGAAATGGAAAACATCATTGGGTTTTTGGTGTCAGGAAAGTCTCTAAGGGCTGTCACTATGGGTAAATTCCCTAGCCCATGGAAATTATGAAACATGGCATTCATTATTTAGAGGAGTCTCTTACCCTTGTATGGGGAAGGGTATTTTTCACTTCTTAGAAACATGGATTCTTGCCTATATTTTGAACTGTTTTCTTTTCCACTTAAAGTATTCATTATCCACCTTGATTCCAACTTTTTCTGTTGGGTAGGATTCTTACACCTATTTAGGGATATCATTCTCATCATCATGAACTCATAACATTCCATTTATTGTAGAAATACTTTTTATTGGGATTCCCCAAATATATGCCTGTAATTTCATATATATTCCTTCTAGTATTTTTATATAGAGGAATAAGTATTATAGGTTTATCATGTTTCCATTTAGGATGCCCCTCTAAATTTTTTAATAGTCTTTACTATGAAGTTCCTACCTGTCTAGTTCAAGGAAAATATAAAATATTATCACTTTCTATTCCATTATCCATATAAATTGCATCTTCTATAAAAAATGTATCATAAAACATTACATTGGGATCATTTTTTAATTCAAATTTGGGAAAACTAACATGGGGAGGCTCTAATTGTTGGTTTTTGGCCACCCCCTTCTCCCAGAACAACTTCCAGAATCTCATCTAGATGGTTGGGAATTCAATCCACTAGTGCATCAAACTCCAAGAAGTTGGTATTGTGATATTCTTTTTTATGGAGGTTAGGGGATACAATAAAGTCAACATTTTGCGATTAAACTAATTTGTGGTATTATCTTTGAGTACCATGGTGGTTGGAATCCTGTAAAGGATGGAATCCATTTATAGGTCGATCATGAGATAGGTTTTTTGAAACATCTGTATTCACAACTCTATCCATAAGCCCTATATATTGGTCAAAACATGTAATTACATTTGGATTTGAGGAAACACATGTCAGTATATCATCAACCAGATCATTTGGAATTTTGGGATTTGAAGGATCTGGTATATTATCATTCACTTTTCTCTTCTTATTTTGACATGTTCTCACATAATCTCCCTTAAATTTTCAATGATTGAATAACATTCACATTCTGCACTTCAAAATGACCTAACCAATGATATTATATTTATTAAAAAACATGGGTGATCTTTCAACCTAGATTTATAGTATTATTTTATCTTTCCCTATTGTGATTACCACCTCTTCAATACAAGTTGAGACCATGTAAATCTCAAACAACACCTAATGAAGTGTCCAAAAATTGGATTTGACGTTTTCCTATCCATACTAATAGGGGTACCCGCAATAGAGGTGATTTTATATAGGATATGTGGATTCCAGTAAAACCAGTTTAGTCTAAGGATGTGAATCCAGAAATGATCATGTGTGTTTCTCACATTAATGGGATTAATATTACCTTACCCAATATCGTTGCACCTATAATCATGAAAACTATCTTCTAGACTACCTTTAGTACACAAATAGATATATCCAATATATCACAAGTCATTATAGGGTATGAATCCCACTAAATGATAGTAAAACTCTCTAGATACACACCGATTACTTGAATCATATTTCAAATCACCATAAAACAAAGGGGGTGATATGGACATGGTATTATATCAAGCATATCCCTATAATGTCACTAATAAACATTCAAATATACATCTAGAAATATCCTTTTCAAGGTCATACACAATCCTGAATAGAGGATCAATAATCATCATTCTATATCCTCACCCCCACAGAGAGGAGTGAATCTAGAGTGATTTATATTCTAACTTGGAAAATAAAATAGAAATAGCGAACTCAAAAAATAAAAATACCCACACACCTCATGTCATGACCCCACCCTCAGTGTTACTCCTCCTAGAATGGTAGTGAAAATGGATATAATGCCCAAATACCACCTCCAAAAGTTCATGGGTTGGTAACTAGCATCAAGGGTATATTTTTACACATATATGATTCATTACCCTCAATATTCCTAGGATAATACAATAAATTCCAATCAAAAATATATTAATAAATAAATTAAATATATCCCAATGCATGACGATTCATATAGATAAAAACCCCCAAAGGAAAATAAATACAACAACTCCTATGGAAGCTACCAACACCACCCAAATCTCCGGAATAATATAAACAAGCTTATAACATTCATCTCGGTCACCAAAACCCTCTTATGGACCTAAAATAAAGATATATATATACATATATAGGGGAGATAATATAATTATAATTAGTAGAATCCTCTGTGAAACCTCTCATGAATATGAGAAAGAAACATACTAAAGCTCTATTGAATTAATATAGAAACCAACTCATCACATAAACAAGTAAAATATATTCTATACCAAACTAAGGCATACTCACCAAGTATCACATATAAGTAACATAATAATGAAAATTTTATATAATAAGGGTACCCTTCTATAACTTTCCCACTAAACTAGTCACTCTAAACCCAAACGACTTTCATCCTAGTGCTCCCAACCCCTCTGTAAGTCATGTTGCACATCTATGAAAATATATCACATCCATTATCACATAATAATAGCCATATCACCGTCACAACCCATTTACTATACATGATACCTTAATCCACTACAACCCAAGCACAAGTACACATATATAAGTATAAACTGTAACTTTATACCAGCATACGCCACATATACATCTATTCTATAATTGATATCAATTAAAGACTGTATAAGAACATGGACAATAAAATTAAGCCACCATAGATCTAATATGTCTACATACAATCTATATATAGAAGAGAGAGTGGGATAGGGGGAGTAATCATCGAAACATAACCTCAAAAACCTAAATGTTAAAAAAACACCCATAACCTAAGGCCAAAAATGCGTGTTGGCCTCCCCAACCAACTTAGATGGTGGAGTGTAATAAATAACATAATATAATGATATATATATATATATATATATATCACTCATCTATTCCATGGGATACTACCAAATCCTAGACTCATTCTATGGTTATCATCCTACATTACATCCCACCTTCCATTAATAAGGACTATAAAACTAATACTTAACAAAAAATGCATGAAGTTCAAAATTAAATTATCATTAATTATTAATTACCTATCATTTATTAATATTATTTCATGATCAATTCCAATATTAATACATCAATATTTCAAATACAAGGTGTATTCGACAATGTAATTCCTCACTTTAATTTAATAATATTCAAGTATTTCATTGTCATCTTTCATCATCAAGAACCATTATCAACCATTTAGTTTACCAATTAATTGTCATTCCATAATTATGATTACAAAGTGTTTATTCCTATATCTATGAATAATACACCCAAAATAAATAATATATAAACAACATGCTTAAATTAATTCAGAAAATAGTAAAATCATAATTAAACAAGGCTCAAAACCTGATCCAATTGTCATCAACACCCTCCCACATGATCTAGGAAATCCATCAGCAACTACATAATACTGATAACATGATAATATCAATGTTATCCCACCCTCACAAAATCTACTATACCAAAGTTTAATATAATTTCAATAATGGTTTTTATATTTTAAACAAATAAATGGAAACAAGAAATAATAATTTAATTAAAAATAAATATTAACAAATAAGTAATATTCTAAAATTAACGAATACAAAATAGTAACATGGTATGGATGAATTTGGCCTTTAATTTTATACTTTAACATCATCATTTTACATTTCCATATAATTTATAATGGTTATTTATAATCATATTTCAGTATGAAAAATTATTATATAAATAGTGAAATAGTATCACTATATAATCTAATAAATATTCAAAATTAGTGCTAAATAATATTTAACATTTAATGGAATATTATTAAGATCATTTTATTTGTAATAACTCTTGAATTTCCAACTTTAATCGCTATTTGGTTTTAACACATTAAATATGTAAGAAAGTATAAAGTGGAACATAGATAAATCCAAACTAACAAGAAAATATCAAGATGAAATAACAAGAATAAATATGTTTTTTATGCAACCTAAATCATTATCTCTTCTATTTCATAAATTATTGTTTAATATCATTTTATTTTATACTCCACTATTTACCTTCTAGAAACTGGTGCATGATTAAACCACGTTCACACGTAAAATAAAGATAAATATTTTGATCCCAGGTCTCGATGTGAAGCCTTGACAGTTCATTGGGCGGGAACAAGGAAGAATATAGAGTTATGTAACCTACTACACCTGAGTTGGGTGGGAGAAAAGTGGTTTATAATCTTGAGGTCTCTCAAGAAAAACCCTAAACCATTAAAAATCAAAGTTTTTGTTTTAATTCAAGACATCACATTCACTCAAAATGCCCTAGATAGGTTTTTTGTTCATCAAATTCAAGATATAGAAATAGGAATCACATAGGTAGAATGGTTTTCTATATATTAGGATAATTAAGAGGGAGGGTTGGATCATATACTATATGCATCTCATATCATAGTGCATGCATGTAAAATTAAATTATTTAATTTATTTAAAATTGTATCCATTCAAATCGTAATAGAAATTTTGAATCACATTTTAAATCATGCACTTTTATTTAAATGTGTGGTTCCAAGAACAGGGGTAAAGGGGGGGATTATCTCCATAACTAGATATTAATTCCAACATTTTTCTATTATTTCCAATTATTTATTCCCTTTTTTCTATGCTACAACCCATCAATATAGAATTTTACCCTTTATTTTAATTGTAATACTTGTTTTCCTCTTAAAATTAAAATACATGTTTTAGTCAATCATTTCACTCTTTTTTAAAATGTTGTACAACATTATTTTCTAATTTTTTTTATAAAATTTTTTATTTTTTAAAATCATTTTTTTTAAACAAACCACACATTATTATTTTTATTATCATTGATATTTTTAATAAATATATATATTAAAATGATATATTATTATGTTTTATAACATTAAAATTTTACAACATTTTTTAACAACATAATATATATAAATATATGTAATATGTAACATATAACATTATAACATATATATATATATAAATTGTGATATATTTTAAATATATATGATTATTTACTTTCCTAAAACTAATTGCATGAAAAAAAATGATTCTTAATATTATTTATGTGTATACGATAATTAAAATCAATCCATAATATAAACAAATACATAAAAATATAGGTAACACACAAGGAATCTTAAATGATATGTTATATTTCATCCCATGTATAATGGATTTTAGAAAAATTGGGCCCTTATATTATACACCTCTCAAATTATTCTCACACTTGAGAATCCAAAACCAAACCCAATAAGGAAAATAGAAACATGATGATAAGAAACCCAATGATATAAATTTCAAATAGATATCCATCTATAATAAGAGTACAAACCACACATCCTAATAGTGGCTCGAAATCACAAAACATCATCATCAATCATCACATAAATCAATCTAAGTTCATGTATGGAATTTCAATAAAATCAATCATCAAACAAGACAATATATTCTCCCAAAAATCCTAAATATCAACAGGTAATTCCTTGAACGTCTCATAATATTCAACATTTAATGCAACCCAGTCAAGGACATGGGAATTATCAAGAAGGTAGAGATGAAACTATTATAAATTGAAAAAAATCATGGATTTATTTCATTCATTTATGGGGTATTCTGAACTAATATATAACTTCACTAAAAATCTATACCACCTTTAAATGTCCAATAAATCAGGAAAAAATATTACTCACCTGATCAAACCTATAATTCCCATGATAGAGAGATAAATTAAATATTACATGATCATTGATATAAAACTCAAGTGGACTCCTCTTAAAATCAACATAGGACTATGGATGACCCTAAAATAGCTTCATCAACCCACAAATCACTTATACCTTCTCTTTCAAGTTCTACACCAATTTTGATCTGATAATAGTTGATTATCAAATCTTGGTTGAACATAACAAATATATGAAAGTTAAACCATAGAGTTATTCAGAAAGAGTTATATCGATGGTGGAGTGATGGTTATTTTTATAAGTAAACTCATCCAATGGTAGGTGAAACACTCCCCAACCTAAAAATTAAAGAATGTATTCCACAATATTTCCTCTAAATTATGGATAGTCTTCTCTATCTAATCATCCATCAGTAGATAAATTTTTTTGTTAATGCATTGTTGAGATCCAAAATCATGCAGAAAACCTCTCCATATCCAGGAGGTAAAGTATGGATAACTATCATATATAATCATCTTTGGAACCCCATAGAGCCTCACAGTCTCCTCTAAATATTATCCTTCCAAGACATCCACTAATCTTGACTCATTAATCACCAAGAAAATATTTGACATTATCAAAAAGACTATAATCACCAAAAATAAATCATATCCACTCTGAGTTTGGGATTAACCATTGATGAAATCCATCAAAATTTACTCTTTTTTCCATTGAAAAATATCCAAAAGATAAATAAAATCACTAGAACCATAATGTCTGGCCTTTACCTTCAAGAAAAAAAATATATAGATAGAAACTTTATAATATTTCTCTTCATCCAATACCACCAAAACTAACTTCTTTAGGCATGATAAATGTTAACCACACCATGATGTTCTACTAAGGGAAATATATAGAACTCATAAAGAACCACCTCATGCATCACTAAAGGAATGAATATCCTCCCATAGAACAAAACCTGAGGTTGTTTATCCCCAAACCATCCCTCATGGAAATCACCATAGATAACTCGATACCACCAAACCCCTACCTTAGAATCTAAAAATTGAGATTCTTCCACCTAGTTTACCAAGGATGACAACATGATCATTTTGTAAAGACATCCTATACCATAAAATTATCTCATATCAATTTGAAACACTTCAATATCCTTTATTAATCTCTAAGAATATTCATACTCTCTAATATCATCTACATGCGAATTTCTCTCAATGCATCGGCAACAAAATTCCCCTTCCCTAGTTTATATGAAATCATAAATTCATAGTCCTATAGGAATTCTATTAACCATAATTTTTTCAAGTTAAAATCATGGTGAGATAAGATATATATCAAACTCTTATGATCCATAAAGACTAAAAATCACCCATCAGTGAAATAGTGTCACCACAACTTCACGGTAAACACATCTGAGAAAATATCAAGATCATGGGTAGTATAGTTAAATTATTGAATTTATAACTATGGATACCTGTAAGAGATAATTTATTTCTATTGTATTATAATTCAACCAAACCATGATTAAAAAAATCACAATAAAACTCAAACATAACATGTATCTCTAACAGATGGATAATTGTAGTACTATAAATATTATATTTTAAATACTCAAAAAAATCCTAGAATTGGTTAATCCATATAAAGGCACAATATATCCATGTCAATGATTTCAAAAGAGTCACAATGTGAGATAATTCGGGTAAGAACCTATTGTAATAGCATGTGAGACTAATAATGTTTTGAAACATTAAAACATTATTAGGAGATACCAAAGAAACAACCATCTATATCTTAGTGGGATCAACAGAACCCCCTACTGGGATATTAAATGTCTTAATAAATGTATCTCATGACCCTCAAACATACACTTTGATAGATTAATAAATAGTTTATGATGCTAAAAATTTCCCAAACAGCTCTCAAATGCTCTAAAATATCCTCATCAAACTCAAAATATACAATGATTTCATCAATGAACACCACTATAAATCACTTTATGATATCAAAAAAGATAAATTTCATGAGTCCCATAAACAATTTAGTGTATCTGTGACCCTGAAGGGTATTACTCAAAACTTATAGTTTCTATAATGACAATTGAATTTAGTATTTAGAATATCCTCATCCTTCACTCGTATATGATGAAATTGTGACCATAAATATATCTTAGATAATTTTCTAGCTTCCATTAGTTGATATAAAAATAATTAATCCAAGAAATAGGTTAACAACTCTTCACTATCACTAGATTCATGAAATGTTAATCTATTCAAAGCCACAGACTATCATCCTACTTATTCATGAACTATACTAGAGCACCCCAATCCAATACCTTGGGTCGAATAAAACTTCACATTAAAATATCATTAATTTAAATCTAAAAATCTCATATTTTAAAATTTTTCATCCTATATGGGGTTGTTGATATTATAGAAGCACCCATAAATAACTCAATACCAAACTCAGCCTCAATTCGAGGGGGTAACATCACAACCTATTCAGGAAATACATTTGCGTACTCTTTTATAACCCTAAGAAACACCATTATCTAAATCTCCACTAAACATATAATCAACTCAAACATCATAGAAGGTAAAGATATAGAATGCCTCTAATATATATGAAGATCTCATTCATTGATAAAAATTGTATGATCACCATAAACATCATATAATACAACTCTCATATAAATGAAATAAATAATATTTTATAACAAATACTACAAATCCATGTCAAGGATAAAATCATATGGATATATATATATATATATAAATAGAAAATACCATAAAGAGATATATTTCCATAAATTCATCTCATAATATCTTATAAACATTATATAATCTAGATAAATCTCTAACTAGTCTAACTAACGCCAAGGCACTTGAAGCTAATTTACCTCAAGTCCTAGATCCAAGACTAGGGTGGGTTCAATTAAGGAGTATGTATATTCCAACTAAAAAAAGTCATAAATATAAGTAAAATACAAAGACATAATACCTCACATAATGTTTGGTTCCTCTAGTGATAGAAACCCAACCATGCACATTTGGTTATGACTTACTTCATGAACTCCCTAACCCTGATAGTGGACACCTTAAAGGATACTCTCAATTCTTTAAGGATTATGAGCATCATGGGGTTATACTTAGCCCAATTTATTTCCTTGCTAATTACCTAGACCTAGAGTACCCTTCTAATATTATTGCTGACTTATTAGACACTTTTTTAATGGATGAGAAAATCTGGTGCAATCCTGATATGGAAATTACCCTATATCTATACCTGAAAGATAACAAATGGTTATGGAATTCCTAACCCAAAATATAGAATGATTAATATTAATTAATATTTAAATAAATTCTCATTATCCCCCAAATTTAAACATAGACACATAAAATTATGATACATAATCCTCACCTAGGTCCCTACCCCTCTAGTAGTATCACTTTACTAAATGGTCAGGACTTAGTTCTTCACAAGGTTTTAAGAAAAAATTAAATATTTATAATCCCTACTTAAGACTAGTGTTGAAGTGAGTAGGGGTTGATCCACAGGGAATGACTTCCAGTAAAGGTGTGTAGAGTGGGACCAAGTGGAATTGGAAGAAAAAAAAGGTTGAAACAAGGAAACAATAAGTAATATGGTGAGTGAAATGGTGTATAAGGAGTCAATGAATTGATGTTTGGGGAATAAACAATAGCCAAATTTTGGGTGATGAGAGTGGCGATCACTTTCAGTTAGAGATAAGTCCAAGAGATGAAGTAGGGTAAATTGATTGGATGGTAAATTTATTATGGATTTAAAAAGAAATTTTTTATATTTTTTCATCTTTAATTCAAGGAAATGTTCTATGTAATATTTAAAAAATTGTTTAGTTAATTCTCTCAAATGGATAATTGTAGGTGGGAGGATTATACGGATTATCAACTATAGTTTTCCACTAACCCAATCAATGATGCAACCAAATGGTCTACCCTTTACTAGACTATACTATTATTATAGGAATTTAAAATAACATGTTAATAAAGACCAATAAAGCCAAAATAATTCTCAGTGATTTTTTTCCATTAAAGGACATTTATTACTTAATAAGTGAGGAAAAGGGTAGACCACGTCCACCCCAGAAACTTGAGTGAAGTAAATATATTTAACATCTCAATATCATTTCCCAACATGGGTTTAGCCAACTATTAAGACAAAGGTATCCAATATATCACAAAAAATGAGTTATAAGAAAAAGTGAGAAATAAAAGTGTAAAAAAACATCCTCATAAAGGGATGAAAATATTATTCTCCAACCATAGGCATGTGGTCCATGATGATCTACAATATCATGTGTCATCATCTTCTTTTTTTAGAGTCTATATAATCACCTTGTAATATTTTTTTCAATTATTCCCCTATCCATAAATAGATCAAATCCCCATCTTAACTAATTTCTCCTCTGATAAAACTTTCTCCCTAAAATTTATGCACCAACTTTGTACCCATTCTTTAGTAATGGTATTTTGGTCCTGGTAAAACTTCCATGATGTCCTCTATATGTGAGTTTTAATGGTAATAATCCTCTTTTTCCTTCACAAAAAAAACTAATCCTAAATTAATGGTGTAACCCATTTGATTCACATAGTCGGTTAGTCAATGTAGCCAAATCACTATGTATCTGATTGAACTATATAGACAAATGACACCACATAGATGATTGGTATATTTAATTGATTATCCATATAGTTATTTCCCATAATGTAGGAGATTCACAACATAGTTTTTTTATTACATAACTGATTCTCCATGTAGTTGTTTCTCCTCACGTGGGTGATTTCCTCTCATATAGTTGTTTAATCCACATAGTTGATTGTTTTATGTACTTGATTGGATGAAATATCTAATTGAAAAACATATCTAATTGTCTCATAGTCTATAATTCCCAACCCATATTGCCACTGAATTCGAACTTTTGAGTGAAAAAGGAACCACATGACTAAGATGGATGTCTTCTCGAGTGGATTTTCATAGATCAGACATGGAAAACATAACCTCTATGTTCATTTATTTAAAAATAATTAGTCAATGTTCAAAAAATGTTCCCATTAATCATGATAGGATTAGTATTGATCATTATTCAAGATGTTGATGTGGATTCTTTAGAAACATATTTGCTTGAATTTTGATATTCTTGAATAAAGAATTTGGATTTCTAAACAAGAAGTGATGACCAAGGATTTAAATTATTTGATCTACACTAGATTAATATTACCAAGGTTCCACTCATTTCACGACCTTCTTTGAATGAGTAATCTCGTGTCGATTGAGGTGGTAATGAAATTATCATCTTAGAAATCAGTGGGTCCCTAAAAGTTGGACAAGGAAACCATTATATCTGAATCTAAACTAGCATGCGATGGAAGAATCAACAAACTTAAACATTCAAGATAAAATTATTATCATACTTTCAGATGTTTCGAGGCTAGTTCTAGTGTACAAGAAATCTAGATGATCAAATTCTAACAAGAATTTCATATGATTTACTCTTTTTTGTTTCTTGTACAGGAGATTCTTTCTTCTCACATTTTCATGTGGAGGCAGTTTTTGGGTTACCTCAATTTTAAAAGTGTCTACCTCTAATCCATTCATAGAAATTTTGAATGTTGCAACTCAATAAAATTATTTTAGTAACCATGAAATGATATTTTTCTTCATTTAATACCATGTTTGTATATTTACACCTATAAAAAGTGGTTTCTAGATGTTTCAAATAGTTATCAAAATCAAAACCAACTTTGAAAAATTCATCCGTGAACACTTCAAAAAATATCTCAATCATATCATAAAAATGTCCATCATGCACCTCTAAAAAGTTGTATTAAAACATCATAAAACAAAATTCATTTTCTTGTAAGAAAATTTCTCTAATTTATAAGTGTTTTTTGTTTTCTCTTAGTCCATAAGTGTGATGTAAATCTGATTATAACCACAAAACCATTTATAAAGTTGAAAAATTGATTCTCATCCATCCTTTCTAACATTTGATCTTGATATGGAATTGCAAAATGATCTCTTATAGTGGAAAATTTATGTTTACTATAGTCTATAAATAACCTCCACTTATTCATACTTCTGGTTTGAATTTGTTCATTAATTTCATTGGCAATCACAATCACTCCACTCTTCATATGGACTATCTAAATAGGACTTACCCATTAGATGTTTGAAATGGGCAATATTATACCAACACCAATCAACTTAATGTATTCATGTCTGACTACTTCCTTCATATTTGGACTAAGTATTATTTGATATTCCACCCCTGTTTTATAGTCATATTCCATCAGAATTCCTTGCATTAAAAATAATGGAATTATACCCTTAATATTAGTAATAGACCATCCAATAAGTGACTTAAACTTTTCATGATAAAAATTAGTCTATCCTCATGGTGTTCCTCCAATTTGGATGAAATAATGATAGGTAAAGTTGAGAATTCTATCAAAATGAATATTTCAAACAATATAGAATTGTTTTGAGCTATAGATTTGGTAGTACTTGGTTTTAGGGAAGAAACATGGGTATAAGAGGTCCAAGGTTCACATGTTTCTTGTTAAAGAGTATAGAGAAAAAATAGTCTTCTTCATCACTATTATGTTTACAAAAGTATTCTTTAACTAAATATTCCTTGAGTGGGGTCAACCTATGTTATATAGTAAATTCATATGGGTGATCCAGGAATTCCCCTTAGAATTTATCTAGAGGTTCCTTGTCCTGGGTTGAACTAATCCCCATGAAAGTCTTTGTAGGTAACTTAGGTGTTCCGTTAATTTTCTCAAACATCCTTAAAAACTCATCTTCTTACTCATAAATAGATTCTAAAACTTCTAAAAACTCATATTTTGGAATGTGATGGTCTTGGTTGGGTTCTTTATTTTATTTTATTTTTAAAACATTGAATTCCTCTCTCTATTCATTGAGGTTAAAAATAATCTTTCCATTTAATACATCAATGACATCCCCTCTTTTACAGAGAAATGGCCTACCAAAAATGATAGGGACTTTCTAATCTCATTAGATATCCAAAATGATAATGTCAATAGTAAAAAACCTTTATACTCCTACAAACAAGTCATCTACTATTCCCGCTAGCTGGATAATAGATCGACATACAAGTTGTAACACCGTAGTTATAAATTGGGAAACTACTAATATAAATTGTTGGAATAGGAAAAAATAAATCAAATTTATAATTTCACCAATGTCACAATGAAAATTAAACTAGTCAGATCTATCACCAAAGGTGAAAGGAATTAAAAATCTCTCTAGATCTTGCACATTGGGAGTTATCCTATTTTGTAGGATATCATTACACTCATATATGATATTATAAGTAGAAAAAAATTATAAGGTTTTCATGTTTGAATATATTGTTTAGGAAATTTTATATAATAAGGACTTTGAATAATATCATTAAGTAATGGAAAAAATAATGTTTATTTTCTTGAAAAAATTCAAAAATTTGAATAATTTATAATCCTAATTTGCCTTATAAATTCTTTTAAGAAAGGGAATGACTGAGGAAAAATTCCTCACAATTATGTGCATACCCTCAACTTCCTCTACAATATTTTTATTTCCTTCTCCGTCTTTGAATTTAAGTTCTTTCTCTTATGCTTTCTCAGTAGGTAAAATAGGCCTTGGGATATGTTTAGTGTATCTATTCAGATTTCTATATTGGTCGGCTTCCAGAGTTTAATTTTTAGTTTCATCAAGATTTTTACTGGGGGTAATCTGAGATATTTATAGACTTCTTCTCAAGTTTGGATACTAACTCTAGTTGTGAATTCCATGTAATTCTCTATATAATTTGACTCGGTATTTATTTGAGGTTTTTTTATCTATAAATCATGTGTTTCTAACTAATTCTCACTTGTAACTCTATATTTTTAAACCTAACCTCTTTTTGTGCCTTATCAAAATATTTTTTTTCTTTTTGTTCATTGAACCTACCCATCATCTATTAGAACATTCCTTTAACTTCAACTTGTGAACTATAAATCTCATCCATTTGTTGGAGTTGAAATTACTACCTATTCTATTGGAAGGCAGGGGGAATGTTAGGACTAAACACTCCTTACTCCCTCCAATATGAGTTGGGGTGGTACTATTAGCCTTGGCTATAGGTGATTGAGAATGATAAACCTCTTGGTTTAATTCTTGGTCCATACCCATCAAAATTGTCATTTTCGGGATCTTTGGTAGATATTCCAAAGTTTATACATCAAGATTGTGAATGTTTGAACATCCCACATTAGTTACATTATGTCCTAAGAGTGTGTTGATAATTTTTATTATAAAATAAAAAATATTATAATTAAACTTGGGGAGTGGGTGTGGCTTCATTATTAATTTTGGTTCTCCCTTTAGAGAAATTTTATTGCGAATTTTGTGGCATGTTGTTGAAATTCTACATGATCTCATCAGTAATATTATGAGAAAAATATTATACAGAATATGGATCAACTAAGGTATGATGGTATGGTGAGAGACTATTGTAGAATTTGTCCATAAGAAATTTTTCTATACACTGATGTTTGGGGTACTTTGTAAGAATCCCATTATATCTATCCTAATACACATGGAACAACTCTTCCCCATCTTTTAATAAGTTGTTAATATTGTGCATAATTCTGAAATCGGTCTTCTTAGATAAAATTTCATGAAAAAATCACTGTTCAGTTTCACCATGAATCAAAAATTTCTTCATCAATTTATTGGAACCAAAATTTTTTGTTTCCCTTTAAACAAAAAGGGATGACCCTCAGTTTTAATTCTTCCACGATCAATCCCCTAAGGAAAAGTTGGTGTAATATTCCATATATTTTCCTAATGAAATCCAATGAGCCTTCATTGGGTAATATATGGTATGACGGTAGCATGGATAGGTGGGATTTCTTAGTATCACGGATTCCAAACCTAGGTCTATTCTTAACTCATGATGGATTTTTTAACATTCTAGGAACATAAAACTCCCTAATACCCACTCGATCCATTATCTTATTTAATATTTATAAAGGGCTGACATTTTCATCTTGTTTGAATTCTTGATTTTTTTTGTTCGAATATTTATCAAAATTTAAAATTTAATGCTTCTTATTGATTTTTAAGGCACTCGGATGTATATTGGTTTCAAGAATAAAGACCTTTGGGTTTTCATATGATGACCTAGTTTGTATTCACTTCTTTTTTAGTAAAAAAAGTATTTTTTTTTATTACTTGGCCACATGTTCCCTTCCCTGATAATGGAACCAAATTTTGGTAGGTACCTATGTCTTTAATAGGTTTATGAAGAAATAAATATTTATAAACCCTACTTAAGACAAGTGTAGTATTGAGTAGGGGTCTACACACAGGTAAGGACTTCTAAAGAAGGTGTTTTGAGAGGGACCAAGTGAAAGTGAAAGAAAACAAAGTTTGAAAAAAAGGAATATTAAGATAGTGAGTGCAATGGTGGTGAATAATTCAATGAAGAGGAGGATGGGGGAAAAATAAAATCCAAAGTTTGGGTGTAGAGAATGGTGATCATAATAAATTAGGGATAAGTCCAGGAGATAGATTAGAGGAAATTGATTTTCTGATAAATTTAATCAAAAGTGAAAAAAATTATTCTTATTCTTATTTCTTATTTATTTCAAGGAAAAGTTCTAATGGATCTTGAGAAAAATGGTTGGATGATTTTCTCACATGGATAACCAAAAGGTGAGATGATTCTTCAGCTTCTCAACTAAATTCTTCCATTAACCCAATCAATGAAGAAACCAGATGACCAAACCTTTCATGGACTATTCTCTTCTTATATGGACTTCCAAATAAAAATATAATAAAGTTTGATGAATCCAAAATAGTTATCACTGATGTTTTTTCATTAAAAAAAATTATTACATGATCAATGATAAAAAAGGGTAAATCCCAACCACCTTTTACACTTTAGTCAGTAAATATATTTACTATCTCAATATCATTCCCCAACTTGGTTTTATCCAACCATTAAGCCAAATTTATTCAATATATATATAATTAATTGAGGTATAAGGAAAAGTAAGTAAAACAAGAGTAAACAAGAATCCCCCAATAAGGTCTAAAGATCTTCTTATCCAACTATATGCATGTGATCCTTGGTGCTCTACAGTCTCCTATTTTTTCCTGTACTTATTTTCAAGAGTATTTGTACCAATTTTCTATTACTCTTTTGAATTCTACATCTCTCTTTAAATAGATAAAATCCACATCTTCCTTACTTTCTCCCCTAACAAAATATACTCCTAGATAGTCATGAACCAAATTTATAGCCCTAATTTAGTCATGGAATTTTGAATCTGGTATAACATCTAGGATGGACTCCATAAGTGAGGTTGAATGTTCGTAATTACCTCTATCTAGCACACAAAACCTATACCTAAATTAATTATGTAACCCATTCACTTAACATAGTATTTTAGTCTATGTAGTCGAATCACCATATAGCTGATTAGCCTACAACACTTAATTGATACACATACCTGATTAGTCTATGTATGTGATTATCCATGTAGTTATTTCCCATCACATAGGTAATTCACTATGTAGAAATTTTTTATTATGTAGTCATTTCCACTCATGCAAGTGATTGGATCTCATGTATCCATTTTTCTCATGTAGCCAATTATCTGACCTATTAGATTGGTCAGTGTATCCAATTTTCTAAAACATTTTATTAGGTCCTTATCTATGATTCCCAACTCATCCTTCCACTAAATTTTAACTAATAAGTGTCAGAGGCACCATAGGACTTAGATAAATGCCTTCTTAAGTGTATTTTCTTATCTCAGGCCAAGAAAACACTCTCTACTCATTCATTTAATTAAATATCATCTAACAATATTAAAAAATATTGATCGATGATCATGGTGGGAGTAGCATTGAGCCTCATATAAGGATTTGGATGAATATTCTTTATTAGTTTCTCAATTAAAATTTTGATATGCATGAATACAGACTTTGGATCTCTAAACAGGCAACAAAGGCCAAGGATTTAGATTCTGAGAGTGGAGTTAGTATCATCTTCAAAGTTTTTCCTCAGTTTGTGTCCCTCTTTAAATGGGGAATCCTATATAGATAGAGGTGGAAATGGAATTAACCACTTATACATAATTGGGTACCTAAGTATTGGCCAAGGTGAACAGAATCTCCAAATATGAAATGGTGGGTAATAGTGGTGTTAGAAACCTTCAACTTGCAAGATCATACCAATGTCAATATTTTGGATGTTCTTGGGCTATTATTGGTGTATGGTTGATCCAAATGATCAACATTGAACCAAGAGTTCATATGTTTTTCTCTTTTTTTATTGAATAGTTTTTTGTGTCTTTTCAAAAAAAATACCAAATGGTTGATTTGTTTCACTCCAAAATATTTCCATATTTTCACTCTAGTAGCTAAAAAATATAGTGATAAATTATCATTTACACTCTCAATTAAAAACACAAAATAGTTTATATATGAAAAATAATAAAACCATGGATTTCAAAAAATTGAGTGCACAAGAATATACAATTTTCTTATAAAATTCAATGAACACCAAATTCAATAAGATTGGTTCCAGATTCAATGATTTCCCATTATAAGTTCAATTTTACATTAAAAATAATTTAATAAACAAAAATATATGTGGAAAAGTGTGATAAAATATTTCCACATCACTTAGTGTGTTCAGTAAATTTAAGGTCCTTACGTCAGATCACAAGGGTCCCAAAAGTATCATGTCATGTCTAGTCTCCCTTTCTTACACCAAACACTATGCTTGGTTGATAATGTTTTCCTACCAACACATGAATCCTCTCCAATTACTATCACTAAACTTCATCCAATATATTAACCAATTCATTAATAACACTTTTTCATGACCCATCCCCAATAATATCCCTCCAGTCCAACACTGAAGATGATTCTGTCCCCCGAAGCCTACCTCTAATAGGACATGGGTTTGTGACTATAATCAAGGGTATATGGCACACACATACGGGATGCATTACCCCCAATATTCCCAATATAATAAAATAACCACCAATTAACACTATATTAATCAATTTATAAACTATATCCCAATAAATTATTAATCATATAGATGAAAATCCTAAAGGAAAATAAATAAAATAACTCATACAATAACAAACAAACAAATCCATGAGATAATAACATCTATCTAAATCACCAACTCACACCCACTGACCTAAAATGTGTGTATTTGTGTGTGTCTATATATATATGTGTGAGAATACATGTATACTTAGTAGGATCCTCCTTGAAACCTCTCATGAAAAAGTGAAAAAAGTGTAGTGAATACCTAGTGAATAAATAGAGAAACAAACTCATCACCTAAATAGGTAAATTATATTTTTGTCCCTATAAAGGAACGCTTAATAAGTATTTTAAAAACTCAAGTAACATTACAATGAAACCTATATATAAGAAGGGTTACCTAATTGACTTTCCCCCTGGAATGAGTCACCCTAAATCCCAATGAATTATTTCATGGTGCTCCCACACCCTTTATAAGTTTGGTCACACATATATGAAAATATATCACGACCACATAAAAATAATCATAACCAAATTGATATCACAAATTGTGTACTATTCACTATAATTTAATCCATTATAACCAATTCATATGTACAAATATACATATATGCATTATAACCTTAATCCAAAACATCCAATATATACATGTATGTCATAACTGAGAGCTACTACACCTCATATAACTATATAATCAATAATTGTAAGCCACCACAGTCTAGATATGTCTATATAAAATATATTTATATAAGAGAGAGTGGGGTAAGGGAGAAATCAGCCTTTTATAACTTCAATATCCTAAATATTATGGAAACACTTGGAACTGATGTCCAAATATGGATGTCTTCCACCCAAACTAACTAGGGTGGTGGAGTATAAGAAATAAATAACTTAATATTATTTCATGAAAAATTTCAATATTAATACATAAATATTCCAGATCCATGGTTCCTTTAGTACTATAATTACCTACTTTCAATTATTAATATTCATGTACTACATCATCATATTTAATCATCAAGAACCATTCTCATTTGTTTAGTTCACCAATTAATTATCATTCCATAATTCTTGGAATTGAGACTCTATTCAAATATATAGGAATAATATTCCATAAGGGGTAATTTATAAATATCATGCATAAATAAATCAATAAAATAATCATAATCATAATTAAGAAAGGATCGTCTATTGAGACAATCATCTTCAATACCATTCCACATAATCCATGACATACATCATCAACTATAACATGTCTCGAGTAATATAATTTCAACATCATCCCACCCACATCTCATCAACTGTTATAGTATTCCATATAAGATCATTAAGGGTTTTTATATTTTAAATAAATAAATGGAAACATGCAATAATAATTCCAAATTCCATAAATATAATTGAATAATTAATATGTTACAAATCAAACATACCAAATGATAACATTATTAGAATGTATTCAATATTTAGTTTTTAATTTAAACATTATTGTTTTACTTTTCTATAATATTTATAAAACAACTTTATGAAAAGATTTTAGAATGCAAAATTATTATATAAACAATGATAAAATAACACTCTATATTATAATAAATATATTCAAGCAGTGATAAATCATCTTTAACATTTAATAGAATAAGGTTAAGCTCATTTCATTCATAATATTTCTTGAATTTATAACATTAAATTGTTATTTAAATTTTAACATATTACATATAAAAGAAATTAAAAAGTGTAACATATATTAAATAATTCTATCTAGAAAAAATCAAGATGAAATAATAAGAATAAAAATGTTCTGATGAAAACCAAATCATCGTCTATTCCATTTCTTATATTATAGTCTAATATATTATTAATTTTTACCCAACTATTTACCCATTATAATTTTAATAATGATTAAACCATATTCATATATAAAATAAAGATAACTTCATTTATCCCCTACCTCGATGAAAATACTTGATGGTTTGTTGTCTTAGAACAAGGAATAAGATAGAGGTCCATAGCCTACTATACACAAGCTAGAAGGGAGTAAATAAGTTTGAAATATTCAGGAGTCATGAGGAAATCCATAAAAAATTGAAATTGTAGTGTATTTTTAAAATCCAATACTTTTAGTACAATCAAAAGAACCTAGGGAGGTTCTTTGGTCATCTGGGTTGGGATAAAGATGGTGGAATTCAATAAAGAGGAAGGTTTTCTAAATTTAAGAATAATGGAGAGGTGGGTTGGGTCACTCTTGGATGAATCTCATATCATGGTTCATGAAATTAAAATACCATGGTTTTATTTATTTAATATTATATCCATTCAAATCGTAACATCAAATTATAATCCCTTTTTAATCACAATATTTTTTTAATTAAAGATTGGTTAAACAATGGAGAAGGGATTTTAACTGCATAATTAGATATTCATTAATACATTTTCACATTATTTATAATTAATTATTCCTTTTTCCCCACACTGTAACCCATTAATATGGTTTTTTACCCTTAATTTTAATAGTAATACATGTTTTCCTCTTAAAATATAAAATACATGTTTTAATGAATAATTTCAGACACCTATTATAAAACATTTTACAATTCTCTTTTATCTCTTTTTATAAAATGTTTTTTCAATTATGTTTTTCAAAAAAATCACATTTTTTATTATTATTATTATCAATAAATTTGTAATAAAAAATATATATTACAATGATGCATATTATGTTTCACAACATAAATGTTTTTCAAAATTTTAAAACAATGTAATTTATATATTTATATATATATAGTACATAACATATAACAACGTAATATATATATATATACACATATATATATTAAATAATATATTTTATATATGATAGATTATTTATTTTCATAAAAATAAATGTGTAAAAATAAATATGATACATAATATTATTTATTTTAATATGATATTTAAAATCAATGCATAATATAAATAAATACACAATAATATATAGGTCACACATATTAAATTATAGTTTATATGTAATATTTAAACCCATGCATAATATTTTATTATCATGTGTAATATATAACACTATACATAAATGTTACCATCCCTCCAGAACTAATAGAAAACATATCGAGACTCTCCTGAAATTAAAGAAATGTCAGAAAAAGTGTTTAGGAAAATCATAGACTTTACACCTTGAGTCATATATAAAACTTTAATTCCATCCTATATGTGACATCTAATGTGATTCATATCTAAATTAAGAGGTACATTATATGAGTCTTGTTGCCTCAAAGGATATTTTTCTAGACACTCTAACTCATATCCTCATAAGATAACATTAATCTTGAGGAAAACCCACAAGCCTCTTATCACTGATACGAATAATACATCTTTCATCTCCTACTAATAATACTCAAATGAGATAGTAATGTCCAATAAAATATCTATATCCATACTAAGTATTTTTACAACATTGGGACCACTCCCCATGAATTTGACATATTAAATTAATCATCTAATACAAGGATTAACTCCCACCTCAGCCATAGAGTTCAGTTACAATGCTCTCCTACAAGGAACTAAAGAGGATAATACTCAATAGAAATTTCGAAATTTCATTATGGATAATATTTCATGATTTCACAAGGTCCCACTAAACCCCAAAACTCACTCTAAGTGGTCAGGTTAATCTAAGAGTCCTTGACTAAAAATCATCCTAAAGGGTATCTAAAGGTTCATATAGACCTATGATAAAATGATACATAGCCTATATCCCAATACCAACTAACTAAACCATCACCCAAGGAAAGATATTATACCAAGGGTATCAATGCTACCATGAAACGGGAAGTAACGAAAAAAAGAAAACCATAATAAATAATTTCACACAAACTCAAAAGCTTTCCAAAGTAGGGAATCAACCTTATATGGTCAAAAATACCAAAATATGTATTAAAAAAATCCCTAATGTATTTATTTTAAAAAAATAATACAAGAATATTTTTAAAACATTTATAAAAGGGTTTAACATGTAATTTTACTCACATTGGGACCTTTATCAAAAACATATAGAAACCCAATTGGAAAAACCCCTCATTTTTCTGAAACACCATTTCAAAACCACCTCTTTAAATCCCCATTTTCATTTTAAAAATATAATCAAACAATTTTACTTTATAAATACCATTTAAAATCCAAAAAAACTTTTATTTTTCATTTAAAAGGATTTAAACCATTTACTTTAATTTTTCTCTCTCGACTAAAACCCTTTTTTAATATATATTTAAAATGGTAGAAATTATTTTCCT
The DNA here is from genome assembly GCA_963277665.1 of Viscum album. Taxonomy (NCBI): domain Eukaryota; kingdom Viridiplantae; phylum Streptophyta; class Magnoliopsida; order Santalales; family Viscaceae; genus Viscum; species Viscum album. The sequence continues at coordinate 403,302,713 of OY728126.1, forward strand.
TTCATAAATCAACTCATGCCACCAAGAAGGACCATAAAATGGACCATCGACACTCATTTGACTGAGTTTACACCAATGAAACATTTAACAAGCTATACAGTCATTGTTCAATATTATCCTAATGTAAACCCATCCCAATTTTTAGAGTGATATCATAAAATTCCATAAAAAATCCAATGATAATGATAATTATTACATGAAATATAAAAATTTCAAGAGAGCAAGATACTCCATATTAGAAGGATACATACCTCAACTAGGGATCAACTTATTTACTCCAAACTCTATCAACTATAATAATACCATTTCTTACCAAGAATCATTAATTAATCAGTTTATAAATAATATAAATTGAAAACCCAAAATGTAAAAATTGACACCAAACTCACTGAGAGGCGTAACAATGTTGAAACCTTGAGAAAAAAGGTGTGATCCTCTCCCAATGCATCTCCTGACCTAATCCATGAAAAATTCCTATTTATTAAACCCAATTCAACCATAAATTAATCCTAAATTCTCCAAAACCATAAATAAATTCATCAAAAAAATACCTTAAGATAAAAAGCGTGAAATAGATTGAATCTATCACTCTTAAAGCACTTTTATGCATTGTGCATAAAATCCCCTTGTTCTTGATGTAATTTTCCCATAATTAAATGGAATCTCCCATACAAATACCAAGATTATTCTAAAAAGAACATATGAAGACAATTTGACTATGAAAAAAGTAATTGAGAAGAATATTACATCTAATTCATGTAATGAATTACTCATATATCACCTTTAATAAAGTGATCATTAAAGGGAACCAATATGAGAATAAATTTGAGAGACTCCAACCAAAATGGACTCCACCAAGCATCACCACTCTTAAAAATTGAAGTGGTTGGGCTTTAAAAGATGGTTCTTACCTTGATAAAAAAACAAGGAAAATTCATATCAATTACCCAGTTTACCTATATTAGCTATTATGTGGTCCACTTAGTGCCAAGTGTAATGTAAAGAACCAAAAACTGACCACACCTATCACAAACCAACTCAACTTGACCCTAAACAAGACACCCAAACTTATCCACAATAATGCTTGGTGGGTGTCCCAAATCCCCACGGGCTAATGAAAAGTGTTAGGTCATCTCAGGAAAAATATTTGGTGACTATTTCACATAATAACCATAGAAATAAAATAAAATGGTGAACACAACAAAACCATTAGGATAAATAAATCATCGAATATAAATAAAACATAAACAAGATCCATTTATATTAAACCAAATTAAAACCCCAACCAGAACCCAACATAACCTATTTATGACCTATTAGTCACTATCATCCTTAAAAACAACCCACTCCCGGAGTGAACCTGAAAAGAACTTAAACCTTCAAAACAGCTTGATTCTACCATGCTTAGTGGCATAAGTAGGGTGTGAGAAGACAACATATCAGTATATAAGAACCATATAATCCATATAAGTCATTTCTTGAAATATTCTACAAAATTTTGTTTGAAGATACAATGATAAAATAGGTTTTAATCATTTAAATAACCCAAAGAAACTTTCCCAAAATCCACTATTGAAAATAAAAACTTACTATCCTTTAAAACAGATTCCCATAACAAAATTTAGTTTTTGAAACCAATTATAGAAAGAAAACCACAATCCAGGTAAGTGTCTAAATAAGGGTGACTATAGATAAACATATGTAGTAAGGTATATTAATAAATAATTCCAAAAGAAAAAAGAAGTAGCATAAGTATAAATTGGTATATGTAAATTAAAAAAGAAAATATGGTGCCAAAAAATGCTATAGGAACATACTACGTACAAAGTCATGGGAATGTCCTAAAAATCTCCATAGGAATCCCTATACATACTCAGTTCAGATCCATCTTTGGTATTATGATGCAGTTGATAGTATATCAAAAACCCAACTGATCTACTAGCCTAACACTTGTGGCACAATCACTATGGACTTTTTCCTACCATGGGGGATCTAGTCCCTCTAATCAGAAACCAGATAATAAATATATATTGACCATATAGATGAAATCTAACATCCCATGATGATTTTATAAGGGAAAATATAGTAAGTCATCACACGCTTGACATTAACTATAACCCTCATATGCTAATGTGCATGCCTTTCCAACTCCTCAACACTTTCTATATAGATAACCTCTCTAATTTGAGGACAACAATGGGGGTTACCATCATATAGAAAACATTTTTCAAATTCCAAATAGGAATACGCATCCTAAGAGTTTACATTTTTTTCCAAAGAAACGTCCAAATATACCAAACAAGCCATTGGGTTTGAAAATAAAAAATAATTTCTGATGGAACACCTTTATTTCAAAAAACATTTCCAAAACCTACAAAAAAAAATTTAAATATGTTTATAATATGCTGAATTGGCATTTTAATAAGTTTTTGGAAGCACTAAATTCAAACATACCTAATGAGCCTTTGAATCAATATTTAAAAATAAAAATTTGAAACCTCATTTAGAATACATGTGGAAGTCAGTAAAAAATTTAGAAAACATTTAGGAATCGAGAAAAAAATTGAGGAAATTAAGGTTTTCAAAAATATAAATCTTGTAGAATTTTTCATTTATATTCATGTACACATCTATATGTACACCTCATTCACATATAGATATGAACATATCACACCAGAATATATATGGATATATATATTAATTTCAATGGTTTAAACAAATAATCCAAAGGAATCATCATAATGGAATATAAGATTTCTCACATAAGCACAAAATCCACAAAGATTCCAAAAACTATTACAAGAACAATTCCTTTTTTAACCAAATATTATAAAAACTCAAACAAGTAAAAATGATTTTAAAACACTCAACCCCATTGGAAAGGATTATTTTCATTTTATAAAATACCTAGAATATATATTCATTATATATATATATAGGCATGACCAAATAAATCCTTTGAAAACCCAATTTTCATCAAACCACCAAAATTGAAAAGCAATAAAAAAATAATTTTATAAAACCACAATAACGAAAAACACATTGAAAATTCATTTAGAAATAATAATTCATTAAATTAAATGTTTAGGAAAGGAAATGGACAGAAACACCTACCTCAATGGTGTGCAAGTGCAAGAAAATTCAAGCATGGGGTATGGAGAACCTAAGAACCAAATCACACACCCTAGATCAAAAAAACAACATACATTATCCAACCCTAACCCTATTTTTTATAAAAGAGAGAAACAATCCATGGAATAAAAAATAAATAAGTGGAGAAGAGGAGAAGAGAAGAAAAGTAGCCAAATACAAGATAAACTTACTGAGAATCAAAGGAGGGGATCCAATTAAGGAATAGAAGCCAAGTGAGAGGGGTTTGGGAGCCCCTTAAAACACCAAGGTCAAATGAGAGAGTAAAATGGTCAATTTGTGTTTTAATTTAGGAGGTAAAAAATTAAAATTATAAGTTATAGGTATTCTAGGAAAGCTATATGGGTAGGAAGTATAGTTTACTAATTGGTGTTCCAACCATGCAGACATTACTAGAAATAAAAGAATACATACCATGTTTTGGCAACACTATTTGGAAACTCTATTCCAACCATGAAAAAAACTTATTTCAAATATTTATAAACCCTTTCATGCTTTCCACATGGTTTAAATAACCATGCACAAGTCATGTATCTGTTGTCAGATACCCTAAGAAGGTCACATTGTTACTTCTTTTTCTCACATAGTTTGGACTCAACCATGTACAAATAAAGCAATATAAACATCACATTAAAAATGAAATAGAAACACCCCTATTTGGTATAAGGTCGCATAGTTTCCCTCCAAACCAGGCACACTAACTATGAACAAGCAAAAAAAATATGAAAGCTCAAAAACTCAAAATTCCCACTTGGAATTCAACATGAACATCAACCAAAATATGAAACAAAAAGAAATGAATAAAATGAAAAGGAAACCCAAGGTCTAGTGTTACAATTCTCCCCACCACTAAAAACTTTCTTCCCCCAGAAGGTCATCAATCACAACATGAGAACTAAATTAGAACTCTTAACCCAAAAGAAAAAATTCTGAAGTAAAATCTCTAAACCGAACTTGAAAGAAAATTAAATATCTACCTCTTGTGTGACCTCTATCTCTACCATTCACACCTGAATATCCTAATAATGAACAATTATGAGTTACATGGTGTGTCTCCCCCCCTAATTTAAGAATATGACTAATGCATCACCAACTATAAACACAATAAGGACTCATAAAAAACAACAGGCCAATCTACAATTCATAATTTCCACAAGACACACTCATCTCTAAAGAGATAATGAATAAAAACAATTTCTCTAAGAAACACATGAATTAAGGGAAAGCACTAATTGAAAAATTAAAGGACAAACAAGATACAAGGAATGAATGGAAAGTTGGGGTAAACAAAATAAGGGTTGCCTTAAAATCTTGATGAGGATAGGATACTTGGATCCAAAACTAGCTCAAACTTTTTTTCTTCTACAGAGGATCCACCACATAGAATTCCAAAATATGTCCCAATTTAATAAACTAATGGTAGGTATTTGGATTCTTTTGGAAATATGTATTATAATGCCTAAACCATCCACACTATAAGCATATGAGTGAGTGGTGTTTTCAATTAGAAGTAGGAAATGATAAGGAAGACTTATCGGGAATAGGTTCCTCTAGTTTACACACCTCATTGGATGGGGAACCCTTACTAGAACTAAGAGAGATTAGGTAACTAATCACCATGGGATACCCTATGGAAACCAAATTTTCTAGGAATTCCACATCTACCAATTTTTTGGAAAAAAAGTTCTACATGAAAGAACTCAATCATGGATCTTTGGATGAAGACCCCACACAATAAGATGAGCATTCAATGGATCCTTATACACCATATATATAGAAATAGAAACTATCTCACTAAGGTAGTCAACATAGGCCTCCGCCATCTGTTGACCTTACTAAACATTCAAGTACTATATCACTTTCTTAACCTTAACCTCCTTAGTTATAAGCCATTGGAATAAATTGGTCTTGAATATATACAAATTCGTAGCAACTTCAAATGTGGATAGAGAAATAAACTTCCACTGATTTAAACTGAGTACCTAAAATAAACCCAAGAAAACTCTCACCCTCAAGGATTTAGGGTTTCCCAAGGACCATAAAACACCTTTAACATCCTTGAGCCATTTCTTATCCTCTATAGGAACTCAATCACTATAAAAAATAGGAAATAATCAAGAAGGGCTCAGATACATCACTCCACTGAGATTTTTGGTGGGTAAAATAACCGTAACAAACACTTTAGAATCATTTGGTACCATTCTAGGTGGAATACTCTAAATGACATAAAAAAATAAAATAAATCAACATCAAACTAAATCTCAAATAAGATGACTTCTTAACCCAAGATATCAATCCCATAAACAAAATCAATACACAAAACAAAACCAAAAATAATCTTTCAAAAAATACTATTTTCATTTGAAATTCTCCATACCACTTTCCATTTCAAAACTATCTCAAATTCACCCATTTCTAAATACAATTTCTCATCTCAATTCCTCCTGGACCAAACCATTTTAGATCATCCACTTTAAAACCCAAAACATAAATTTGACTTTCCATTTGAAAATACACATCTCAGTATGAAAGAATCAATTTTTAACAAAAACCATTTCTTAAAATCATTTTCATTTTAAAATCCACTCACACCAACCAAAATCACGCTGATAAAATCACCCACATTGAAATATCTGAAATAGGAAACTAGTTTTCATGCATGACTAGGAAAAATGGTTTAGTATACATTGAACTAAGAATGAACCTACCACAGGAAGTATATTGAACCCTGAAAATGGGATCCACATGTTTTTTCTACACCAAGAAAGCTCACCGTGTGACATCGGCTCACTTATATTGTCATTCCCAAAAATTCACAAGACTCATCAAATAGAACAAATAACATACAACATAAACCCAAAATAAAAATTAAAGACTCAAAACCCAAATATATGTAGTAACTCAACTTTCATCATGTGCAGTGGTGATTAGGAACTAACCCATAACCTACCTTTTAAGCCCCAATGATCCTATCTACAGTCTAACTAGAACAATAAATTGAAAAGGGATACTTGAATACCATTTTATTACAAAACATATCATATCAACCTCAAAATTAAAACCTAATATAATTTATAACAAGACTCGAAGGGAGTCCCCAATTTATATGGGTAGATGAAAAGAGTCGGGTCATCTCAAGATAACTCATTGGGGAAGATTTTCCCCAACAACCATAAACATAAAATAGAACATATTATGTAGCATATATTGGAGGAATCTTAAACCAAATAACATAAATAAAACATAAACAAGATCCAGGTACAAGATAATGAAATAAAAACCCAGTCAAAACCATACACGATCTCTATAATACCTCTTGGTCACCACTATCTTCAAAACTAGCTCACACCATGAGAAAAATAGAATAGATTCTAAACCTGAAAAATATATTAGGTCTACCAAAATTAAGTGGAATAAGTATGTTGTGAGCATACAACATCTCAATAGGTATGAACCACAGAATCCATAATTTTCCTTTCTTGAAATAGTTTATAAACAATCATTTGAAAATATAGTTATAAAATATAGTTCCATCATTTAAATAAATAAACATAGCTTTCCAAAAACCCTCTCTAGAATAAAAAACATGAATTTAGTTTAAAATATATTCCCATTTCAAAATTATATGTTTAAAACCAATTACATAAAGAAAAGCACAACCCATGTAAGCACATAAGAAAAGGGTACCATACTTGAACATAGGTAGCAGGGTATTTCAAAATAAATAATAAAAAAAAGGAAACATCACAAGTATAAATAGGTGCATGTAAATAAAAAAATAAAATAGGGTGACATAAAAAGATATAAGAATATATAGTGTACATAGTTAGTGGAATATCCTAAACATCTTAATAATAAATCCAAGACGTACTCGATTTATATCCATCTACCACCGTATGATGTGTTCTATAGGTTATCACCAACTTGGAAGCTTTAATAGCATAACACCAGTGGCACACCCACTATATCCATTCACCTACCATGGGGGATATAGTCCATCACATTGGGAATGAGATATAAATAATATCTTGACCCTCTAGATGATGTCTAGGATCCCATTAAGATATTATAAATAAAAATTAAGGATTTAATCACATGCTTGACATTAACTATAACTCTTACATGCCAACATTAATTCCTTTCCCACTCCCTGACACCATCCATGTGGATACCCTCTCTAAGTAGACAGAAACAATGGGGGTTTCAATTATATAGTAAAAAAATTATCAAATGATAAAATTTCCTGAGAATCCAAAGAGTTTATAATTGTTTCCTAAAGAAATATGCAATGGTATCAAATGGGCATTAGGGTTTGAAAATGAAAAAAAAAATCTAAGGGAACACCTTTATTTCAAAAACCATGGAAATTGTTCAAATATGTTTTTATGATGTCAAATGGGCCTTTCAATAAGTTTTAGGAAACACTGCATTCCAAAAATACCAAACAAGTATTTTAAGTGAGCTATAAGAAACATTATTTCAAACATCATTTGGAATACATTTCGAAACCAAGAAACCATTGGGAAAACATTTAGGAATTAAGAAAACATTTTAGGTAATTAAGGTTTTTGAAAATAGACATCCTTTGGAATTTTTCATTTATAAACATTAACACTTTTATATATACACCCCATGCAATTCCCCGATATATTTATGAAATTTTTCTAATTAAATAATTTGATTTCTTCGATAGCTTGTGTTACACAAAAGAACGAGTTTAGATGAACCATGAAACATTATTCAATTATTATATATCTATTATTTCCTAATCATTGGACTCGAGAGTATGAATAGGTATAAATTATTTATTAAATAAATATAAAGGTTTGAATCAATAAAAATTTATTGAAAAATTCTTAGAAAATAATCACACAATGTTTAGTAAATACATTTTATTGTTCAAAGAAATATATTTTCTTCAAAAACGAGTTTTCCAGTTTTTTATAAGTGAATATTATAATTAATTTTTAGAAGTTTTATAAAATTTATTTGAAAAAATTAATTTTAGTTTTTGAATTCATCATGTCAAAATTTTCTTAAGATGATTCTTTTAAAATTTTCTGAAAATATTTATTTTTCAATGAATAGTAAAAAATACTTATTTTTATTGAAAGAGGGTATATTTATTTTAAAATATTTACAAAGTAAAATTATATATTGGATTATTATTAAAATTTAATTAATTGATTTTTATTTATAAAAAACCCATTATAGTTATTGAACTGTATTTTATATTTTAATTTAGTATAAAAAATATTTTACATTTTAAAAGGGCATTTTTTTTTTTTGAAAAACTATTTTTCATCACCTTTTTCTAGTTTAATTTTAAATAAAATTCTTCCACTTAATTATTTTGAATTTTTAAAAATAAAATCAATATTTTTAATCATGACGTCCAAATTTAATAAATAGTTCCCTTTTATTATTTTTCAATATGAATTGTAACCTTAGTAATTTTTGTTACCATAGTAAAGGGTAAATCGGGTAATTAAAGTTACAAATAAAATGATAAAGATTATAAAATGACCTCAAAACTTTCTCTAATCTTATTTGATGATCTCATTTAATCCATAATCATCCAATATTTTTTTAAATGGAATTTTAAGACCATTTTAATGAGTTTGTCACCTTTATAATATTTTATTTTAAGAAAAGTCAAACATCTCACACTCTTATTTTTAATAACTATAATATTTTTAAAATGTTTTCATCTAGATTTTATGTTAGAGTATAAATATTATTTAAAAATCTATAAGATTTATATTCATCATGGTAATTTATTTTAAATTTTTAATGAATAAATAATTACCTTAAATTCTTGGACAACGCTGATGTAGCTATTATTTAATTAAAGTAAAAATAAAATAAATAATATGTAAAAATATTACAATTAATATAATTTAAGAAAAATAATATGATACATAAATTTATATATGAACATGATATGTTAGGGATATAATAAAATATTTTTTAAATTGATAAGTGTTATATTTATATTATTTATGTCAGTAGAATAAAGAGTTCTAAAAAATGAAATTATTGATATTTTAAAATAAATGATATTTTATTAAATGATATAAAATTCATATAAATATTAAATTGGGATAAGTAATTATTATATGTTTTATAATTTCATCAAAGTTCCATTTATGGGCCTTTTCCATTTATAGTAACTATATTGATCCTCAAAGTTTAAAAATCATTGTTATCATGGTAAGTTTAAAAATGGTAAATGAGGTATCAAAACTAAATTATAAGGGAACAAATGTGGAATAATGTTGTCCCAAAATTATTTTATGAGACTATTTTTACCCATAATCATCCTATATTATAAATAAATTAGTTTTGAGATATTTTTAATTGAATATTGATTTATATTAATTTAATCTTTTGAAATATTACAAAAGTACTCATCACCTCAATTATAAAAACAAACTCCCTCTTTTACATAAGTACACTAATTTTAGACTTATATATCAAGAATAATCTATAAAATTATCTTTTTTTAGTTACCTATAAACATTCATTAGGTTTTTTTATTCTCAAAATATCAACTCTAGAGTTCTTTAGAGGATTTTTAAAGGAGTTCATTCCAAGAAGAGGTAATTGCCTTAAAAAGGTCACTTTCTTTTATACATTTAATTAACTACTATAAATATATTATATTTATAATAAATTAATAAATTAATTATCCTATATATTCTTAAATTTTATTATAATTATTAAAACACAATTATATACCCTCTTACACATAAAACAATAAGTAAAAGTATCGCTTGTGTGTACATATGACTTACCGTCTCTATGTAGTAATACAATTCATTTTTTACCACCATATTTTATGGATTGTGATTATGATGGGTTTAAAATTTATATATTATATTTATGAAATAATAATACATATTAAATTATAATATTATATCTACCTTATTCTGATATAATCTTTTGGGAGTCGATAATGTCGCTCATGTGCATGTATGGATTACCATCTCCATGATGTGATGTAATTAATTTTTCATTTATATTTCACATGTATGGTAATAAAAATTAACTAGATTAATATTTATGATAAATTAATTATTATTTAATTGTGACTTATTATTTAATTTTCTTTTATTCCATTAGTTGAAAAATTGAAACAATGTTCATGTGCACGTACGACCTACCATCTCCATAAACGATTTAATTCATTTTTCTATATATAATTTTTATTAATGATTATAAATATTTATGTAATGAATATATACGATTTTTTACCATGATTAACATTATGTAAATGATGTGACCATGATCAAAGTATAAAGACTAAGACTTTCAAACTGAAGCATGCTTGGAAAAAGAAATAATTATCACCAATAATAGTGATTTTCATAACAAATTTTTTATAAATGGAAGATAAAATGTTATAAATAAATAATAAATTGTATGGTATATATTAATATGTTTATTTAATAATTTTATAATAAATCAAAATTTATTATACCAGAGTTTTTAATGTGAATGAATAAAGGTGATACTTTTGGTAAGGGATTTTCATCCCACTTTTATTCCTATGAGACATATGTCGTATAAGCTACATGTTTCTTTTATATAGTTTATATACTTCCTGTGAATTTTTTTGATTAATATCATGAGAATTATAGTAAATACGTATCCATATAAAGATATTTATTTCATGGGGATTATGATTCAAAAGTTACCAAAGTGGTAAGTGTTTTTATTTCACAATATCACCATTATACGGGATTGTTTATGATTATGTCTCCACTAGAAAATATTTCTCTTCAATATAAATTTTTTATAATAAAAAATTGGTAACGTTTTTACCATTATCATAAGATTTTTTAAAGTTATTTTTACCCATATTTTACTTTTTACATAAAGGAATATTTTTTTTGTTTTCTAAATGAAGTACTTTGTGACTTTTCTAAAGAAAAATATATAAAAGGAGTGTTTTTTTAACTTATATATAATTAGAATATTTTCCATCCATCATGAAGCCTCAAATATTTTATGTTTCCTTTGTATGTTTTCAAGTTTATTTTCAAATAAAATTTTTTCCTTTATAAGTGTGTGGATTTTTAAACAAATTTATTTCTAAATGGAAAGGTTATTTTACTCAAGTATTATTCCAAGTGATCTTTAAAACCCATTTCCCATCTAAGATGACATATTTTGAGGTTACATAAGCTTTAATGTGGATATTAAGTAAGTATTCCATTCTTACTATTTTTATTAATGGTATATATTTATGGTAAAAAGATGAAATTTTTAGGAAACTCTTTTTTTTCATGAGTTATGCTATGATGGAATGTTTATCAAACCCATTTATTTTCATAGGTTTTGATTTGATGAATTATTTATGATCTTATTGAACACATACATATGGTTTTTATTTTATGATGTTTGCGACCTATATTTTCCTCCAATGCATTGGTTAAATATTGATATCTCATGAGATAAATAGGATTGGAATAGGGATTAATCCTAGTTCAGTAAGGGTCCTTGTCCACCATGATAGTTTTGGGAGTGAACTTTGACTACTAAAAATGTTTGGGAAGTGAACCCATTTAACTATTATATTCATGGAAATGATTCTTGACTTATAAGGAAATTATTTTCTACGCATATGTGTATTCCAAAATTTCATGTATTATGCATATTTTATTCTCTAATGGCTCATTTTCCTTTTTTATTTGTGTCTTATGAATACCCAAGATTTATTCCATGACTAAATATTATGATATTTGGTATGCAATGTATTTTTCTCAAATTTTAGGTTCATTTTTTATGTCTTTATACTCATGTTTTGATTGATATATCCCTTTTTTACCCTTACTATGCATCTAATCTCTCATATTTATTATGTTTCCTTTCTCCTAGATATGAATAAAGGTATTAGGTATGATATAAAAAAATGTTCTAGTTATGAATAAATTAGTGCGAGACAATGTAGATATTTTATGAACCAGCTGTTTATGCTTCCAAGTTTCCAAAGGAACTATACCTTCATAATATTAAGGAGTGTATTTGTGTAATATAATTAATACTCATCTAAAAATATGTAATATTAATGTATGAAAATTTTTGGTCACTGTAGTTGGTATCATAATATGGTTTTATTTATCCTTTGTAATCTAGAATGAGAAAAACATTAAGGGTGAGTTTAAGTATAGGATAAAATACTAAATTTTTGATAATGATCACAAATGACCAAGTTTAAACCTAAAGTGTCATAAAAGAAGGTGTCACAATTTATACAACTTATAATTGATTTTTTATGATTATGTGGTTTTACAATATGATTATTATTTCTCAAACTATTATTTTTGGTTTTAATCAATGGCTAGAACCCTAAGGAATTATGTTAATGTTCAATGTGATAGACAATGCAATGACTGTCCTCCTGAGAAACTGAATGTTATGAGAGCTAGAATATAGAATCATAATTCTATTATCATGTAACTTTATTAGTCTATGAATCATACTAAGTTTCCAAATGATCAAATTAGAAAAAATGTACCATTTAATCATTAATGAATCAAAAATCACCTTGTTTTAGTGGATCTTTTTATCCACCAATGGATGAGTAATGGATCACCACCATGGTTGTGTGATGAAACTTTATTATTCTATGAATAAAACTGAGTTTCCAAATGATCAAAGTAGAAAACAACATACCATTGAATCATTAATGAGGTAAAATATACCTTTTTGTGGATCTTTTTATGTTCTTCAATTATTGGGACATGAAAATTTTTTCCTAGATTTTTATCATCTAGAAGGTGAAAAATATAAATGATGGAATCTAATCAAGAATAAAAGGAAATAATAAGAAATTACATCCATGTAATGAGATTATTTTAGTTTAATATTATTCACTAATTACATCCCTCATATTCTACGTATAAATATGGAGAATGAATTTCGTGATCTCAAGAAAAAGGATAATGAATCCATTGATACCTATGAGGAAAATTTTCCAGCCTTACAAGGTATGCCTATGGTTTAATTATCCACCTTGAAAGTAAAATTGTTTTATTTTTTATGGATTAAAATGAAGTCACTAAATGTAATTATCTATAATAAACATCAATACCTATGAATAAATTGTTTTATGTTCTCTCAGGGTAGGGATGGATATTGGAGTTACCCATAAATCTCAGGGTTTTGATAGGAAAAGAAAATTTTAATTCAAAGTAAATTCAAAAAACCATGGGGAAAAGATGATGATATTTACTTTATAATCAAACTATTAAAAGAAACATGGGGAAAATTTTCTTAAGGTTAATGGTAAATGTTTCAAGTGTGGAAAGGAAGTTTATTAAAACAATTAATACTAATGTGTTGTGAATAAGTTAGATAGTGATGGAAATAGAGAAAAATCTCCACAGAATGCACCACTCACTCTCTAATGATACAAATTAAATGAGTATGGAAATTATACTAATTAGTGCATTAATCTGAAGGGTTTTAATGATCTACATTAAAAACCTCTTAAGACTAAATATAATAGTAAATCTTATTCGATCATGACTGTAGAAGTGGGTTACAAGAATTACATGGTGAAAGGTAAACTTATCATCCACCCTAGAACATATAATGTCTTGTTTTATTCTTGATCCACCCACACTTTTATTTATATATAATTTGATAATTTTATAACCATATAAACTAAAAAATTATATGTTTAGTTAGTTGTGAAAACTCTTAATGGCAGAACGGTCACATCACAAGTTTATAGTTCTTCTCCGATTGAAGTTTGTGGGAAATTACTTCCTTTAAATATTGTGATTCTCCATTTAGTTGAATTAGATGTGATTATTATCATGTATTATATTTATCTATATATATCTCATATCAATTTATTAGGATGGGAAGTGAAATTTCATATCCCTAATGAACCTATGATCATTTATTAATTCAAGGACAAATATGAGCTTCCAATGGAAGCTACTTCCATTTTATGGGTCTTAATTCCAATTAATGAAGGTTATTTATTTCATATGGTTGGGTATAAAATTAAAATTAAGGATACACCTATTATAAGGGAGTTTGTTAAAGTATTTCCATAATAATTACCATGTCATCCATGAGATCGTAAAGTTGAGTTTCCAGTAAAACTCATACTATAAAATATCGTTACCTGCTTTCAGGTAATTCCATTTCCTTAAATTTTTTAAACTTTAATTTTGGTTTGTCTTGGGACACCCAAGAATAGAGGTATTTTTTTGTAAAATGACATAATATTAGGGATTTATTTTTTTTAAATAATGGAGTTTGGGTATAAATGTGTTAATGGAGTTGTGGGGTTCACCCCAAGTTTAGAGAACACACAAGTTTGTTTGGGATTTTCGTGCAAGAATATTTAGTTTTGTTAGTCCACAAGAAAAATACACTCTATGTAATGGGATTACATGATGTTTAAGTTCTACATGGTGGATTCCATAAACCTAAAACATAGCGTGAAGGGAGTACATGTTTTGTACATATTATATGTTGGGTAATGTTAACAGGTTAGTTTCTAAATAAAAAAACAATGATTTTTTAGAATATCTGAGTCTTGAGTATTACATGAAGTTTAAAGGTATTATACACCATATAAATGTCGCATAAAATTATTTTAGGGTGTTTTATGAGTGAAATTTTATTTCATTCACCCATAGGTATTGTTTTTCTAGACCTATAAGTCTTCTTAAAAAATATTGGGAGTCTCTGTTTAGTTCGGATTGATTTATTTTATGATTGATCATATTTGTATTTTATTTTCATCTCTCCAAGTTGGTAAGTCCTTATTCTTATTTTATTTTAATTTAATAGTGTAATTTAATTGAGTTGTCAAATACATTGATATATATTGATTTTTCCTTTTGTTTCTCTCTAGATCTGTTGTGGGATCTTGTTCTGAGGGCCTTTTCCTTTGTTGGTTTTGGTGTGGAAGCTATGCATTGTTGAGGTATGTGTTATTTAATCTTTCCCTAAAACCCTTTTTAAAATTAAAAAAATTCTAATATGTGTAGATTTTTTCTGTGGAATCCATTTCTTTGTTGTGATCTTCTTATTAAAGTATCCTTTGTAGGTGTTTGTGACCCAAAGTTTAAGGTAGGTGGTTCCATATCTAGCTTATGTTGGATAAACTTTATTGCTCCTGTTTTTATAAATTAATTTATAAATAAATTTGGAATTATTTTTTTGTATGTGTAAATGGATTTTTGATAAAAGGTGGTTGTCCCTAGTTTTTTGGTAAATATAAAAAGGGGGTATTTCCAAAGCATTGAAATGATTTATGAAATGTAGAACATGGAAATCCTTGGGTATATAGGTAGAAGGTTTATCTTAGGTTCATCATCCATATTACTATCAGGAGGTTTTATTATGGGGATTTTCTCTTCTCCCTAGGCTTGTTATTCTAGGTACATGTTCATGACATCACTGGTTGGATCACTCATGCGGTGTTCCTATGATCCTTAGGAATGTGGTCTAGGGACTTGTGCACTAGTCATTTATTGTGGTATGATTAGTCTTCTATCTTAAACTATTAATTTCCTTGGCATGATTTACTTGTGCTTAGATCTGTAATATTTTGCATTTGATATGCTTGTTTTTAATTTGATAAAAGATAATGGAAATTTTCTTTGAAATTGATATATCTGACATTGTTTTGGATTTTTTGTAAAAAGGGAAATATTTTCCATGCTTTGATAAAACTTATTTATTACTTATCCTCCCATTTTTAGTTGAAATGGGTGTACTTGATTAATTTTTACAGAGAATTTTTATGGAACACTTCGGAAGGACCCTACTGAGCCTTTTAGCTTACACCTAATGTACCCTTTTGGGGATGTGTAAACTTGGTTATGTATTTAGATATAAAGAAAGTCAATGTGCCACAGTGAGGTAGAAAGGTTTTCTATCAACTGATTTGAGTTACTGGTGGTGAGATGGTGGGATTCGGCCCACGCTATCACATGGATTAGTTAGTTTTCCAATGTTGGTAGTTCATTATGGTTGGACTTGTACATGGATATCGTTTCTTCTCTTGAGTTTTTTAGTTTCTATTATCTTCTTTCAATTATGGAATATATTTATATTTTCTTTCTTTGTTCATATTGTATGTATGTTCTATGTTTTTCCTTTAGTTTTTGAAATATTGTTCCCTCTGGTTTTTGCTTGATGCCTGAGTTCTAGTCACTAGCTCGTAAGGAATGGGAATTCCCTTCAAGTATGTGATAAGTCGAATAAGTTACCAATTTTAGAGGGAATTTGGGTTGTTTCATTACACATACCTGGTTCTATGTCTATTTTAAAGGCCCCTTATATAATGTATCTAATTTAGTCATAGTAATTAAAGAAGAAACTCAAGGATAATCTTGATAAGGTATTCATACGCCCTAGTTCATCACCATGGGGTGAAGCTATTATATTTTTTCAGAATATATATGGTTTAATGAAACATTGGATTAATTATCTTGAAATTAACAAGATCACTACCAAGAATAAGTATCCCCTACCCTGTATTGAGGACTTTTTTGATATACTAAGTGAAGCTCAATACTTTTATATGATTGATCTTCATTCTGGATATCATTAATTGAGGGTTAAAATATAGGATATACGAAAGAAAAAATTTTATACAAGTTATGAATAATATAAATTTATAGTGATGCCTTTTAGTCTTACTAATTCCTCGGCTATCTTCATCGACATAATTAATAGAGTATTTAGAGACTATCGTGATCAGTTTTTGATAGTATTTATTGATTATATTCTTTTATATTAAAAAAAGAAAGAGCATGAGTATCACTTGAGAATTTTTTTTAACGTCCCTAAGGAAGAAAAATCATTATACCTAATTTACCAAATGTGAATTTTGTATCCATAAAGTTTCATTTTTTTCATATATTCTAAAGTGAGGGTATATCAGTAGATCCTTCAAGGACAGAAGGTATTGATATGTGTTCTAGACCAACCACAGTGACTGAAATCTTTAGTTTTCTTCAGTTGGCTATATATTATTGATTTTTGGTGAATTATTTCTAAATATTTCTAATACCCTCACCAAGTTTATCCGAAAAGAAGTTAAGTTCATATGGATTGAGAAATGTGAATATAATTTCATGGAGCTGAAAAGAAGTTTGGTCAGTGCACCTATTTTCACACAACCCTGTAGTGGAGAAATTTTTATGATCTATAGTGATGCATAAAAGAAGGTATTGGGATGTGTTCTCATGAAAATTTATATGGTGATAGCTTATGCCTCACACCAATATAATTTCCATGAGAAAAACTACCCAACTAATTTTTTAGACTTGTCTATTATAATTTTTTCATTAAATATATAGAGGCATTATATCTATAGAGAAAGGTGTGACATACATACTGATCACAAAATTTTAAAGTATATTTTCACTCAAAAAGAGATGAAAATGTGTCAAAAATATGGTTGTAGATGATTAAATATTATTAGTTCTTTGTATATTAACACACTGGGAAAGCGAACAAGATGTAAGATTCCTTAAGTTGAAAAAGTCACTCAATATTATCTATGATGAGGATAAAAAAGATCCAATATTTATGTATTTAAAAATGATGGATCTATAAATCTTAATGGAAGGTTAAAAATATTATTTGTCTCAAATAAATGTTCTACCATATATCCAAGTGAAGATTAAATATTTTCATTAAGAATATGTAGAGTTGAAAAAGAAGGTTTGAAATGTTCTTGAGTTCAACTTTGATTTATGATTGAATAATAATGTTCGAAATATATGTATGTGTCCCAACCATATCAGATTTTATGAATGATCTATTGGATGAGGCTCATAGTTCATCATACTCTATTCATCTGGGAATTATAAATATGTATTAAGACCTGAAATTTTATTTATAATGGGATGGTATGAAGATAGATATTGTAGAGTATGTTTCTCAGTTCTTAGTTTTTCAACAAGTTAAGGCTGAGAGACAAAAGTATATGGGGATTTTACAAACATTAATTATACCTGAATTGAAATGTGAAAACTTCACCATGGATTTTAACCTTAGAATCCCCAAAATATCGAAATTCCATAATGTTATATGGGTTATAGTTGATAGCCTTATGAAGGCAGCACACTTCATTATTATCAAAGAATATTTATATCTTTATTAGATAGCTAGAATATATATTAGGTAAGTGGTAATATTTCATGGATTACCACTTTCAATTGTATCTGATTGAGATTTGAGGTTTACCTCAATGTTCTGGAGAAGTCATCAGTTGTATTTGGATAGAGAGTTAGGATTCAACACTACTTATCATCCTAAAAAAATATGGTCATTATGAGAGTACCATTCAAACTCTAGAATACATGTCGATATCTTTCTCTATGGATTTCAAATTTTTCTGGGATCAACACATACCTTTGGTATAATTTTCCTGCAATAATAGCTTTCACTAGAGCATTCAAATGGATCCTTATGAAGACCTATATGGTAAGAATTTTTGAACTCCAATTGGCTAGAATTTAGTTAGAGAAAGAAATATATTGGGACCTGATCTTGGTGATGAAATGGTAGAAAATATTAGATTTATTCAACATAACATAATACTAGCTCAGAGTTGACAAAAAAATTATATTGAAAATCATCGAAAGGATCTAGAGTTTGAAGTGGGTGATAAGATATTCCTATGAATATCTATATAAAATAGTGTGATGGTATTTAGAAATAAGGGAAATCTAATCCATAGGAATATAATTCCTTTACAAATTATTAATCATATCAGGATTGTACCTTATCAATTGGTTCTTCCACTGAATCTCTCATAAGTTCATGATGTCTTCAATGTATCTCTTCTAAGAATGTACATATATAACAATTCACTTGTACTAAACTTAAAGGTCATACTGATGGAGAAATAACTTTCTTATGAGGAACAACCAAAAGATATTTTGGATCATAGATAGAAATTTCTATGAAATATGACCACTCTCCTGGTCAAAGTTTTATGGTGTAACCACAAATTTGAGGAAGATACGTGGGGACCTGAGGATGTGATGAGGCACAAGTGCAATCATCTACTTGTATTGTAGTGATAAATTTGTAGGGATGAATTCATTTTATGGGGGGTATAATGTAACTCTATGATATTTTTATGAACTATTTCTCTTTAAAAAAATTAATTTCATTAATATCTTGTATTACACACAAGAGAGAGTTTAGATAAATCATGAAACATTACTAAAATATTATGGGCCCTTTATTTCCTAGCCATTGTATTGGCAGGTATGAATAGGATTAATTGATTTTTGAAATAAATATTAAGGACCAAATCAATATAAATTTACTGAAAAATGACTATAAAATAATAACATAATTTTTAGTAAAGTCGTTTTATTCTTCAAAAAAATGTATTTTCTCAAAAAATAATTTTTATTTGATTTTATAATTGAATATTATAATTAATTTTTATATGTTTTAGAAATTTTATTTTAAAAAATTATTTTAATTTTTTAATTATTCATGTCAAAATTGTCTTATGATTAGTTTTTTATAATTTTCTGAAAAGATTTATTTTCAATTAATAATGAAAAATTCTAATTTTTATCAAAAGCTGCATTTTTATTTTCAAGTATTTGAAAAAAAAATTATATTTTGGATTACTATTAAAAATTCATTACTTAATTTTGATTTAAAATTATTCAATTATCTTTCTGAAATGGGTTTTATACTTGAATTTATCATAAAAACAGTTTACATTTTAAAAGGGAATTTTTCTGGAAAAAAAATTTCATCATGTTTTTTTTGTTTAATTTTTAATTAAATTATTACATTTTTATGTTTTGAATTTTGAAAAATTGGTTAATTATTTGGAATCATGAGGAACAAATTTATTAAATATATCCCTTTTATTTTTTTTCCATCATTAACAGTAACTTTATTAATTTTATTACCACACTAACGGGTAAAATGGGTAATTAAAGTAAACAATAAAATGATAAAGATTATAAAATGACCACAACACTTTCATTAATTTTATTTTATGATCACATTTATTCCATAAGCATAAAATATTCAGTTATGAGTTATTTTATGTCCTTTTTAATGGTATTATGATATTTAAAATATTTTATTTTATGAAAAGTCAAACATGTCACACTCTTATTTTTAATAACTACAATGTTTTTAGTATATGTTTATCCAAATGTTGTGTTCAAAAATAAATATTATTTTTAAATCTAGAAGATTTATATTCATAATGGTAATTTATTTCTAATTTTTAATGAATAAATAATTACTTTAAATTCTTGCACAACGCTGATGCATGTATTATTTAAGTAATAGAAAAAAATCAAATAAATGATATTATAAATATTACAAGTAATATAATTTGAGATAAATAATTTGATCCTAGAATTTTATTGATTTACATGAGATATTAGGGATATAACAATATATATCTTTTAATGATAATTTTTATCTTTATATTATTAAAGTCAATGTAATGAATAGTTCATAGAATTGACATTATTGATATTTTAAAATAAATAATATTTTATTAAATGATATAAAAATAATAATAATAATAATATGAGGAGAATTAATTATTATATGGTTTATAATTTCAACCATTTTCCATTTATTATCCTTTTTCATTTATAGTAAATATATTTACCCTCAAAGAATAAAATTCCTTATTTTCATAATAAGTTTAAAAAAGATTAATGAGGGGTTAAAAGAAAATTATAAAGGAAAAAATGTGACCTAATATTATGAAAAAATTATTATATTAGATTATTTAGACCCATAATAATCCTATATTATATATAAATGACTTTATATCCATTTATAATTGAATATTAATTTATATTAATTTAATCTTTTGAGATATTCCAAAAGTTCCCCTTAACTCAATTATAAATTAGAACTTCCCCCTTCAATTAATTACACTAATTTGAGACTCCCATATCAACCATACTATGTAAAATTATATTCTACACTTATCTAGACACATTCTAGAGGTTCTAGTTCTCTCAAAATACCAAATCTAAAGTCTTTAAGAGGAGTTCTTTCCAAGAAGCGGTAATCACCTTAAAACAATCACTTTCTTTTATAATTTTATATAAATCCTATAAATCAATGATATTTTTCATATAATAATAACTTCATTATCCTGAATATTCTGAAATTTTATTATGATTATAAAAACGCTAGTATACACCCTCTTTCCCATCGAACCATAAGTGCAAGTATCACTCATGCATACATAAGGTTTATCGTCTCCACATAGTGATACAATTAATTTTTCACCACCATGTTATATTGATGGGTATTATAATCAGTTTGGTATTTATATATTATATTTATTAATAAATTATACATATGTAATGATAATATTATTTATACCTTCTTATCATCCAATCGTTGGGGAAACAATTACTTCGCGTGTTTGTGCATATGGACAATCATCTCCATGATGTGATGTGATTCGTTTTTCATTTATATTTAACATGAATGGTAATAATGATTTATTTTATAAATATATATGATATATATTATATAATAATTATTTTTTAAAGCTTAATTATTATTTATCTTTCTTTCATTTTATCAGTAAAAAAATGGAAACAACATTCATGCGTACGTACGGCCTACTGTCTCCATGAACAATGTAATTCGTTTTTATATGTCTAATTTTATGAATGATTATAAATATGAATATAATTACTATATATTATTTTTATACCATTATTAAAATTCTATAAATTATGGTACCATAATCAAATTATAAGGATTAAGAATTTTTAATCTAAATATGCTTAGAAAAAGAAGCAGTTATCGCCCAGAATAGTAATGATAAAACATTTTTAATAAATGGGTGATAAGATGTTACAGGTAAATCATAAATTTTATAATAGATATAAATATTTTTATGTATAACATTTATAATAAATCCACATTTATTATACAGGGGTTTTGAAAGTGAATGAGGAAAGGTGAGACTTAAGGTAAGGGATTCCGTCTCACTTTTATTTTTGTGGGACATACTTATTATACACTACATGTTTCTTTTGTGTGGTGTATATACATTACATGAATGTATTTTATGATTAATCTCATGAAAATTATGGCAATTACATATCTTTATAAAGTTATTTATTTTATGGAGTTTATGATTCAAAAGTTACCAATGTGGTAAGGATTTAATTTCACAATCTCACCAATATTCAAGATTGATTATGTTTAAGTATCCACTGGGGAATATATGTATTAAACAATTTATTTTTAGAAAAATTTATTTGAACATTTTTTACCATTATTCTATGATTTTTCAAATTTATTTTTACCCATATTTGAATTTTTACAAAATGATTTAAAATGTTTCCTTTTTTCATTTTTCAAATGAGGTACTTTGTGACATTCTCTAAAAATACAGATAAAATGTTTTTTAACTTATAAGGCATGAGAATATTTTCACACCATGAGTACACCTCAATTATTTAAATATTCCTTTATAATTTTACAATTTTATTTTCAAATAAAATTTTTTACCTTATAAGTGCATGGTTTTTTGAAAAAAAAATTATGTAACATGGAAAGGTTATTTTCCACAAGAATTATTCCAAGTGAACTTTAAAAATAACTTTCATATAAGATGACATATTTTTATGTTAGTTAATATTTACCAGGTATATAAACTAACTATGTGTTACGACCCGTCCCCTGGGGCTCGTGCCGTGACTACCCCAAGTCCACCTTCCATATGTTAGGGGCTGGCGACTAGCATCAAATACATAATTCCCTAAAATAGGTAAGGCATTGCCTTTATAACCTGTAAACACACACACAAGAAATCACATAGATAGATACGAAACATCAAGTAAACTGTATAACAAAAGAGTGTTAAAAGTAAAAGGGGCAAGAATACAAGCCCAAATGGAAAGTACAAGTACAATTGTGATACATTACAACTGGAGAAAAGGGAAAGTCAACTGCTGGGTCATCCTCTGAGGTTCCTATCAGAGGGGTAGGTATAGATCGCCTCTTCATCACTCTGCGTTTGTCCGTCTCCTCCGTGTACCAATACGTCGCAAGGTCCACCTCCGGGTACTATCCAGTCCTGGTAATCTCAGCCTGAGTCAGCGCTATCTGTCATCTGCATCCAACACAACAAGGTGCGGGCATATCCCGTGTAGGGGTTAGTATAATGATACTAAGTAGGGACCCCGAGACCCTCTAGGTCTCACAAAATCCAACAGGTATAAAACACAAAGAATGAAATAAATAGATAGAATTACTTAGGTATATACCCATACATATACCGAAGTTATCAAGTAATCCATCTCAATCAAGAGGAAAACACAGAGGTTCTAACTCAGATCACACCAGGATTTATTCTAGGGGTAGTGTTAAGTAACATTACCAGTCAAAACTTCGAACACCTCGGCTTCTGGAGAACTCCTCCTCTATCGAGTACAGTGGGTCTGCCGCGTCACACAGAGGCGCTTCCCACTAACCTTGGACTGATGAGGTACTCCTCCTATCGAGTATCATGGGTCTTCTGCATCACACATAGGAACTCCCCACTATGGTTCTATTGTGTCACCAAGGCACTCCCCACCGTGGGTCTTCCGTATCACCAAGGTGATCCCCACTGGGCCTGTCGAGTCACTCCGAGTCAAAACGGTCAACAGTCGTCAAGTCTCAGCCAGCCACTGGGTTCACGTACTACGCTCTCTCGTCTCTAGGAGTATCCTCTCCACAAACTACTGGCTGATACTCGAACTGATATGAAATATCACTAAGAAGTGTCTCAAAGGTTTGTCTCATCATAGGGGTCTCAAAGTAAAAGACGCATGTCAATCGGACGCCCGGTCTGTGAGTTATTAGCATTTTAGTCCTGGGGGCCCGATTAGATTCGTGCTCGATCCAACCTGACTATTCCCCATCTTAATCCAAAACACAGTGGGGTATCACTCAAATAGACCATATCGCTCCATGATTTCCAGTTTCACTGATGGTTCGTCAAACGGACATTCGATGCCAAAGTTATGGCTAAAAGAAAGAAATTGGGTCTTAGTGGGCTCAGTTCCGGTCTGACCCGATCAGACCAACCTGGCCCGACCCAGCCCGACCCGCTAGGGCTGTGAGGGTTCCACGAGGGTGGATCAGACGAGGGGTACCACGAGGGTGCGGACCAGCAGCGAGGGTGGTAGACTTTCCATGAGGGTGTGGACCAAACACGAGGGCGTGGACCGGTTGCGAGGGCGGCGGACTGACCGCGATTGCGCGGATCGGCTGCGAGGGCGGCAGACCTGCCACAAGGGTGTGGACCGGCCGCGGGTCGGTGGTCTAGCCACGGGTCAGTAGACCGGCCATGGGGTGGCGGTCTAGCGGTGGCGGCTCGGCGAAAGACGGTGGCGGCTCGGTGGATGGCGGCGGCGGCTCAGCGGACGGCAGCAGCGGCCCAGACGGTGGCAGTGGTGGTGGCTCGATGGACAACGATAGCAGCTCAGTGGGAGCGGCTCGACCCGGGCCGGCGTGGCGAGGGCGTTTTCTCTCGGGGCAGTACGGAAGGGTTGGTTCTGCCTGGGGCGGTGTGGAGAGGGTGGTTCGGCCCATGGCAGCACGGCGAGGGCGGTTCGGCCCGAGGCAGCGCAGAGTGGCAAAGGCTATGGGCGGCAACACCTTTGCCTTCGTTTCCTTTGCCGTATTCATCCATTGTGAAGAACACACAATTCAACATAAGAATTACGGAGATTATGGTCCATATTAGTTTTTCCTGCACTCTCCGCATTAGAGCAGTAGCAAGCGGCTAATCATAAAATGATTCAATGTGAGAGGAAAAAGACATTGATCAATTTTTAAACACACCCCTACCTTGTATGGTTCGTTGACGTCGACGAGGAGGGAAGATGGTTAAGTTTTTGACGTTTGTCTCATCTGACACACACCTCCAATCCTGGGCTCGTGCGTCAGTTCGTCTAAGTCAAAGACGTTCCTCCTTGAAGGGTGTCCCGTGGAAGAAGTTTAAGTCAGCGTTCTTCGTTGGTGGAGTGTTCTTCATTGGAGAGTTTTCTCCCAAGTTCCTCCTCTATCAAATTCCACCAAAAATAATTCATAGCCCTAAAATAATAGATTATGTGTTCTACTATGTTAGTTGTCATAAATTCAAAAAATTTAATTAATTTATTGATGTGTTGGCTCAATTAATTAAAGGGGAGGCTTGGAAAAATTAAATAAGGAGGGTTGGCACAATAAATTTGGAGGAAGATCAAGAGGCTCCTTCACATTAATGAAGGAGTAAAAGAGGTTTAGACCTTTGGTGGTCCCCACCACCATAACCTCTCATGGGAGGTTATGCTCGGGTGGCCCCCACCACCATAACCTCTCATGGGAGGTTAAGGTCTGGCGGTCCCCACTTCCCAACTTCCACATGGAGGTTTTAACAAATAAAATAAAAGTAAAATGTTGTACAATTTTATTTTTATTCTATTCTTTCATGAAAAACCCAAAAACTAACTTCCACCCTCGACCAACTACCATCGAGGTGAAAGTCTCTTTAGGAGAATATCGGCATTGCGAGTTCAACTGTGGCCTCAGATTTCAATTCCTAGCACTGGTTCAAAAGTTAGAAAAACCCGCTCGCACTTTTACTAAATGTACCCAAACAAAAGGTCAAGAATTCATTACGGACACTCTGGGGCTCGGAATCACATGCCATCAATTTTTGCGGACTCATAAAATTCCCATTTATTAAAAAAATACATTGAATTTCTAGGTCTTTATATTATCTCTACCTTAGGATTTACATCCCCGTAATCCACAACTCAAACTAAGGGAACAAGTGGGGGTACTGAACATGCATCTGAGCCTCCCGCTACCATGTGCTCTCCTGGAGGTCCTCGTGCTTCCAGGGAACGTGCACCAGAGGTATCGAACATCCATGAAGGACTCGATCATGTCAATCCTCAATCTCTACTGGAACCTCCATAAAAGTTGCCCAATCATCGATGTCCAACTCTCCATGGTTGATGATGTGAGATGGTTCGTGCATGTATCTCCTCAGCTGGGACACGTGGAAGACATCATGCACCCAGTGCAACTAAGGTTGAAGAGCAAATCGGTATTCCACCTCACCAACTCTACTGAGGACCTAAAAAGGTCTGATGAACCTTGGAGATAACTTGACACCTCGGCCAAATATCTGTAGACCTCATCGGGGTGAGACCCATAGAAAGATGTGGTCGCCATCCTCGAACTCCAGAAGTCTCTATCTCTTGTCGACATATGACTTCTGCCTATTCTGTATAGTCTTCATATGATTCTAGATGATTTTCACCTTCTCCATGATGGCCCATACCATCTCTAGTCCCACTAGTGCTGACTCCCATAGGTCAGTCTAGCAAAAAGGTAATCTACAAGGTCGCACGTATAACACATCAAAAGGTGCCCTCCCAATGGTGGAGTGATAGCTATTGTTGTATGAAAACTCCACCAAAGGTAAGTGATCCTCCCAGAAACAACCGAAGTCAAGGACACAAGCACGCAACATATCCTCGAGGGTCTTAATGGTCTGCTTAGTTTGGACATCCGTTTGAGTATGGAAGGCGGTGCTCAAATGAAGTTGTCTCCCAAAAGCCTCCTACAACCCCTTCCATAGACAGGAAGTAAAATTTGCAACATGATCAGAGATAATCATCGAGGGTACTCCATGTAACCGCATAATCTCCTACACATAGAGGCGTCCCAAGCTCTCTACTGAACCCTTCTCTTTGATTGGTAGGAATTGGGATGACTTGGTGAGTATGTCGAAAATCACCCAAATTGAGTCATGTCCCCTGGATGTACGTGGAAGTCCTATCACGAAGTCCATGTATATCCCATCCCACTTCCACTATGGGGCCTCTAAAGGCTGAACCAAGCCTGTTGGAACCTGATGCTCCGCCTTCACTTGCTGACATGTGAGGCACCAAGAGACAAACTCTACAACTTCATTCTTTATTCCTGACCACCAGTGCTATCATCGGAGATCCTGGTACATCTTCACCACTTATAGATTTACCGCTAGAGGGGATGTGTGGAACTCCCTAAACACTTACTCTTGAAGTGAAACTGGTACCATGGTACATCCTCTGAAAAGGATGATGTGATCCCCACCTTCTGAAAATCCATCAGGTGTCTGTCCTGTGGATATATGAGCACGTCGGGCCTCATAGTCATCGTCCCCATTCTGCACCTCCCTGACTCGCTGAAGAAGTGGGAAGTGACTGTAAGTGACTGAAGAAAATCCGCTCCGTCACGTTCCATGAAGGATATTTCCAAAGCGGCCAAATTCTCCATCGCCTCACCTAGAAGCTGTATACCAGACCTCTTGCTGAGTGTATCTGCTACAACGTTCTTCTTCCCAGGATTATAGACTATCTCAAAGTCATATTCCGAGAAGAACTCAAGCCAACGTCCTTGTCTCAGGTTCAGATCCTTCTGAGAGAATATATATCTGAGACTCTTGTGATCAGAGTACATTGTAAAATGATCGCCCATTAGATAGTGTCACCACATATTCAAGGAGAATACCACTACTGCTAACTCTAGGTCATGGGTAGCGTAGTTCTTCTCATGTTGTCTCAGATTTCAGGAACCATATGTAATCAATGCTCTCTCATGCATCAGAACACATCCTAGTCCGGTCCCTCATGTGTCACAGTAGACTACGTACCCTATGCCCTCCTCCGATAGCCTCAAGATGGGGGCACTAGTCAGCCTCTACCTCATATACTGAAAGCTCTATTAGCATCTCTCAGACCAAACAAAGGGTTACCCCTTCTTCTTCAAGGATGATAGTGGTGCTGCAATTCTGGAGAAATCTAGCACAAACCTCTGGTAATATCCAGTCAATCCCAGGAAACTTCGTACCTCTGTCACACTCCTGGGTGGCTCCCAAGAAAGTACCGCCTCAATCTTCATTGGATCTACCGCAACTCTAGCATCCGAGATGACATGTCCCATAAAGTGAACCTCTCAGATCCATAACTGGCACTTCGAGAGCTTACCATAAATATGGTGCTCTCAGAGTGTGTCCAGTACTACCTGCAAATGATAGGCATGCTCCTCCTCAGTAGTCGAGTATATCAGAATATCATCAATAAAGACCACTACAAAGCAATCATGGAATGGCTGAAAGATCTTATTCATGAGTCCCATGAAAACTGTTGGAGCATTGGTCATGCCGAACGGCATAACCAAGAACTCTTAGTGTCTGTACCGACACCTGAAGTTTATCTTCTGCACATCCTCATCTCAAACTATGAGCTGGTGATAACGTGATCTGAGGTCTATCTTTGAGAACCACCGTGCTCCCTTTAGCTGGTCAAAGAGGTCGCCAATCCTTGGGAGTGGGTACTTATTCTTCAAGGTCACCTGGTTTAGGCGCTGGTAGTCATCACAATGTCTCAAGCTCTTATCCTCCTTCTTGGAAAATAGAATCGGGGCTGCTAAAGGAGAAACACTGGGCCAAATGAATCCCTTCCCCTGCAAGTCCTCTAGATGTACCCACAGCTCACGAAGATCCGCAGGAGCCATCCGATACACTGGTGTATATATAGGTGTCGTCCTAGGGTACAAGTCAATGTAAGATTCCACCTCTCTGTGAAGAGGTAGACCTGGAACATCATCAGGGAAAACATCCGCATACTGGTCTACCACTATAGGATATCTCAGACTCTCCACATCAACAGTTCTGAGGGTAATTCTAGACAACTAATGAGTGATCGGTTGCACTCTCATCCGGGTAAGTCCATCCTACGCTACATAGGCTCCCTTCTCACCGGTGAAGGTAAACATAGTCCCATTTATGTGGACACACCGCACTTTGTGCCTAATACAGCCAATCTGAGCATGGACTTTAGATAACCATTCCATACCCAAGATGACGTCGTAAGGCCTCGACCCCGCTTCTAGGAGATCCCATATGAATCTCTCTCCTCCTAGAGTAATCTCGCACTGTCAGCACCAGTGCGTAATCGTCGAATCCACTCCCGTAAGAGTATATAGCCATAAGGATCAAGCCAATGGCTACATCAGAATCTCTGAGCTCTGAATGAGGGAAGTGGTAATAAAATAATGACTGGTACCTATGTCTATAAGTACTAAAGCTATGGTGGAATAGACACATATCATACCTCATATCAACTCTGGAGTGATGTGATCATAGGCCTCAGCTGCCTGGAGCTGAGATCTCCCTTGTCCACCTGCTCCCTGTGGTCGGGGTGGACCTCCTAGTGGTGGTGGCGGTAACATCTCAAATCATTGTCCACCTCCAGCTGCATGGAAAAATCCTCTACCACGTCCTCTTGCTCCCAAAAGACCTCCTTGGTCGAACCTCTGTCTCGGCCTGGACGAACCTTCCACTGTCTTCTGATCATCAAAATGGTGGGTCAGACAGTCACTAGCCATGTGACCCTACCCACTGCATGTGTAACATTGGCCGCTCCTAGCAATATTGGATCCACTTTGGGTGTCATGCACAACCGATCTTGAGTCATGCGGTCATCCACCTATAGGTCTGGTACTCTTGGACCTCTGTGATGCATGTATGTTACCATCTACAGAAGACTCTACTACGTGATAACTGGTAGTGGGTCTCACTGCTGGTGACTGCTCAGCAAGTAAACTCTCCACTAAAAGGGATCTCTCTAACACCCCTGCCTGTGTCGGGATGCTGTGTGAGATCACTAAAGCTCTGATCTCCTGCCCGAGTCCCTTCTCGATGTTCTGGGCCCTGAAGAATGGGTCTCACACTATATCTATAGAGTATCATGAGAGGTTAGTGAACCTCGCTGGGTACTGATCCACAGTCATGATGCCCTACTGCAGATGAAGTATCTCTTGAATGCATACTGCATGAATAGTAACTGGAACAAACTCTGCCCGAAACATGCTCTAGAACTTTTCCCAGAGAAGTTTAACCCTGTCATGAACCAGGAGCGTTAAGCTCCACCATCTTCTTATTGCTTCTTGTAGAATCCTGGCGGCAAGGATCACCATAAGGTCTGCTGGTGTCCCTAACAGTCAGAAAACTCTCACCACAGCCTCCAGTCAATCCTCAACCACCTGTGGGTCCATATCTCCCCTGAACCTAGGTGTCCCCTAGCGCTGGAACTCATGAAACACACTCAAGTGGTGTGCACTGTCTACTGCTGGGGCTGGTGGCATCGGTTTCCCAATCGGGAGTGGTACTGTTGGTTCCTCTGCTGGTGCCTCTACTGGAAAAGGGCTCTGCACCGAGGCCTCATCGCTCGGTGGGCTATCAGAGCATAAAACTCAGGAAATATTACTGGCTATCTGTGTGGAGGAATCCTGAAAAAAATAGGTGTGTTGTGGTTAAAAAGTTATACCTGGTGATCTGAAAGTTATACCTAGTGATCTGACTCAAAAAATAACAAAGAAAACTTTTGAAAACACACACGTAATTAGTGTTTTCATGCACTAAGTCAGAAATCAGAATTCAGGGTCTTGGTGTATGGATACGTCGTCCACCGCACCAATACTGGACTCCCTAAACTGAAAATTACACTCATTACCCTTAACACTACTTCTTCATAGAAAATATCAGATTCCTAGTTCTGTGGTATAACTGACTCCTCTGATACAAATTTGTCATGACCCATCCCCCGGGGCCCATGCCGTGACTACCCCAAGCCCGACTTCCATAGGCCAGGGGCTGTCAACTAGCACCAAAGGCGTAATTCCCTAAAACTAGGAAGGCATTTCCTTTATAACCTGTAAACACACACACAATCAAGCACACAGCTAGATATGAAACACTAAGTAAATTGTATAACAAAAGAGTTTTGAAAGTAAAAGGGGATAGAATACCAGCCCAACTAGAAAGTACAAGTACAACTGTGATACAATACAACTAAAGAAAAGGGAAATTCATTTGTTGGGTCGTCATCCGAGGTTCTTACCTGAGGGGTAGGTACTGATCGCCTCCTCATCACTCCTCGTCTGTCCGTCTCCTCTATGTACTGACACATCTCAAGGTCCACCCCTGTGTATCATCTAGTCCTATTACTCTCAGCCTCATTCATCGATATTCGTCTTCTGTATCCAACACAACAAGGTGCGGGCATAGCTCGTGCAAGGGTGAGTATAATGATAATCAGTAAGGACCCTGGGACCCTCTAGGTATCACAAAATCCAACAAGTATAAAACAAAAATAATGAAATCAACAGATAACTTTACCTAGGTATATGCCTATACATATACCTAAGTTATCAAGTAATTCATCTCAATCATGAAGAAAACACAGAGGTTATGACTTAGCTCACACCAAGATTTATTCTAGGGGTAGTGTTAAGTAACATTCCCAATCACAACGTCAAATACCTCGGTTACTGGAGAACTCATCCTCTATCGAGTACAGTGGGCCTGCCGCATCATACAGAGGTGCTTCCCACTAACCTTGGACAGCTGAGGTACTCCTCCTATCGAGTACCATGGGTCTGACGTGTCACACAAAGGCGCACCCCATTGTGGTTCTGTCGCGTCACACAGAGGAACTCCCCCTCATAGACTGCAGAGGTACACCAACTGTCGAGTACCATGGGTCTACCACATCACCAAGGTGCTCCCCACCGTGGGTCTGCTGCATCACCAAGGTGCTCCCCAATGGGCCTGTCGAGTCACTCCGAGTCGAAACGGTCAGCAGTCGTCAAGTCTCAGCTAGCCACTGGGTTCCCACAACTACTCTTTCTTGTCTCTAGGAGTATCTTCTCAACAAGCTACTGGTCGATACTCCAACTACCATGAAGTCCCACGAAGAAGTGTCTCAAAGGTCCTTCATGTCATAGGGGTCTCAACGTAACAGATGGTGCATCAATCAGATGTTCGGCCTGTGAGTTATTAACCTTTTAGTCCCATGGGCCCAGTTGGATTCGTGCTTGATCCAAACTGACTATTTCCTTATATTAATCCAAAACAGGGTAGGGTATCACTCAAAGGGACCATCTCGCTCTAATATTTCTAGTGCCGCTGACAGTTCATCAAACAGACGTCTGGTGCCAAAGTTATGCACATGAATTGGTGATAGACCGTCTCGCTCTAAGATTTCTAGATAAACTCACACTCAAACTATATTCACATGAAAACCAAAATAGGTAAGAAAAACCACAAGCAGTCTCAAAAAAATGACATGATCTCTAACCTTAAGAAATAACACAGATGGATAATCGAGGGTTGTAAGGTAGATCACCCTCACATGGAAAATATTTAATTGAAAAATAAAAAACACCAGTTAGTGTATAATATAAATTAGTGATATACCCACTCTAGTTACCCAATCATACACCGATGGCTCATCCACATGTCCAACCAAGATCACCTCAGTGCTCTATACAACCAAGAAGCACAAACCACAACTCTTAAGAGAGACATCCATCCAACATGAGGCACATAAAAAAATTTCATAATTAACCAAAAAATAACAAGGCATGAAAGAAAATGAAATTTAACCCATATTCAAGAAACATTCCATAAGGAACCATCCACTAGATTCCAAAATCACAACAATATAAACCAAACAACTCATCTTGTTTACAACCATCAAACGAAAGGTCCCAAAACAACCCATCCACAAAAGTATAAAAATCCATACCTATTTTGAAAAATCATCTCATAAATATTTTAATTATTACCCAAATAAAAAAAATAATGAAATATTTTTTGATTATGGAAATATGAAGACTTAGAGTTCCCTGGAGCCCCACAATGGATGCACGCAAGTGACATCTTCTTCCTTTAGGGAATAACTAGATTTTATGGAAGGTTGAACCTCATCCATTTTTATCCCCATAATTGGATTATCCCACTTCCACTATATTCATATTTGGATACCCTCATTTCCATACAATGAAAATATGGAATCAACCATAATTGTTTTCCTAGACTAGTTAGCTTCCACCCAAGTAGACTGCTCGATGACCTCATGAAAATATTTTAGGCTAGACACAAGAACAGATGATCTAAATAAAATTTAATACCACATTCAAATAAATTATATTTATTAAAATAATTTACAAACATCCCTTGAGAGAATATGACTAGCTTTGAGAAGTGATTGATATACTTTTTCACTGATCATTCGCTCTAATTAAGGATCACATTATTTAGAGCTCTCTCCACTCTCACAACCATAGGATAAAACAACTAGATAAAAAACATCCTAAAAAACTCCTAAAACATTCCTCTACATAATTGAGGAGGTACCATAGACTCCAACCATACTCGACTAGATCTGTCAATCAAGCTTACCACAACTCTCACCCTTGAAGCTTCAGGTGTCCCAAGAGAATAGAGGATTCCATAAATCCTTTTCATCTACCTTAATGATTATTTGAAAATTTTATCACTACAAAAATAAGGTATATTTTGACTCAATGATTTTGTGATAGATAATAAGAGTAAATATTGTTTCAATTCTACCACTCTACTCGGAGTCTGGGTAGATTTGGGAACTGAGGGATCTCCTTCCAAGAAAAGGGAGGATTCACCAAGAGGATCATACTTAAATATGAGCCTTATAATTTTCCTTTTTACTATTCTAGAAGGCATGCCATAAACAATAAAATAAATTAACAACCTCAATTATTTCCTCAAATATCAACCCAAACAATTCCATCATACACTAGGGATCAAAACCCATAAGAAACATGTTTTAATAATATAACACATTAAAAACACACCAATAAATGAAAATTTTCAATAGAAAATAACCATTACCCCTAGGTTATTTTTAAAACACACTCCCCTGAGGAATATAATTAGAAAAAAAATCTAAAACCTTCTTGAAAATAAACCAACATAGGTGGATCACACATCACTAAAACAAGGCATATCAAATATCTCATGTTTTCCAAGATTCAAACATAACAATGGAAACATCTTTTTGAAACAAAGACACTTCAAAAATTTCAATTAAAATAAACCACCTTTGGAAATACCCCAATGAAAAAATTTGAAACATCTCATCTTTCCATTTTTAAACACTTTTCCAAATACAAAAATGAAAATAATCACTTTACAAAACATTTCATGTAAACCAAGGGAGTTTCTCTCTTTTTTAACAACTCGTGAAAACCAAACTTAAAATTATGAATTTCACAAATTTACCCCATTTCCTAAAACAAATATTTAAAACTAAGAATCATTAAATCACTACATAAACCATCTAACGAGTCACATAAGAACCATATCCAAATAGAATAAAAACCCTTTTCAATTTGTCTCCAACAAGTGAGAGTCACTTTAAAAGAAATATGGAATTGATATGGGTAAAATAAACATAGTTGGGGAAGTAATAGGTAAGTGCATGGTTTGGACACATGGGTTGGGAAACCATGTGCCAGTCATGTAACACACTCTATAAAGGTGATAGACCCAAACTACATGAACATTGTATAGTTGGACAAGTCATGATAGTAAACCATGTTTCTCATTTTATCCACAATGTTTCACCCAAAAACAATGAAAAACTATCAAAATTAGTTATATACTTCAAGGGGGGTCAAAAAATCATTTCATATCAATATTAACCACAATAACATGAATTTTCAATTCAAAAATCGACTTTCTCTGGTAGATTAAAGCTCGATATAAGAAAGAGTTATCCATACTCTCCCCTATATTACATTTCAAACACTAACAACCTTAATAACCTTTCTATCATGACATACCTAAATAACCATAAGGATTCTCACAAAACTTAGGTTCTCACCAAATAACTTGTCTCTAATAAATTTTTTTAGTGAACCAATCCAGACCTCCATTCATATGGAACCTAACCTGGATCAACAAAATGCCCAATGGGAATTATCGATCACCATTACCAAACAAAATAAGATAAAAAAGAAAATGAATCACTTACCAAGGTCTAACATGCATTATCCTTACATTGGACATCCATATAACATCAATCATATAAGAAACCAAAATAAAATAACATGCCAAGTGGGTTATAACCACAAACACTTATCCAACCCATTTGAAAAAATACAAACATAATATATACACAAAATTATACAACATGATATAACTAGACACCAAAAAAATAATGAAAACAAATTACAAAGAATTTTTTTCATATCTAATAAAACCACAACCAAAAATTAAAAAAAAACTCAAAAAACTCAAGCCAAGTCCGGGCCACCTCTATGCAACCTCTAATTGTTCATCGCCTCCCAAATAAACCATAAATGGACTCATGAATAAAACTTGAGTCCAATTTAAAACCTAGAACCTGCAATATATAGGTGTGAGATAAAAAACATAGTAAGTCATCACCCATCGTGATTATGTAATTCATAAATGCTAGTTTGGAAATGTAACTATAAAGTAGGACTTTAAAATATGAACTTGGGAGAAACCAAATCAAATCAAAAATCTATTTTTAAAACATTTCATTATCTTTTCTTAAAATGAAAACATGTACTTTGAAAATTTTCCATCGTCCTAAGACATTTCCAAATCGAACACCCATTTTGAAATCCACTTTAAAAACCCACACAAGTGTCTTTAAATTAAAAACATGTTTCAAAAACACCTTTTAAAACCATTTAAAATTAATTACTTTGAACATGAAGGGTTAATCAGACACACAATGTGGTCACCATAAGTCCAAAGATATGAAATGCTGATTAACAAGATATGGTTCCATAATAATATAAGTAGGCGAAATGATATAGTCAAGAAAAATATGGCTATCCCCTATATAAACCTCCAATAAAGGTATGAATATGTCATTGAATGTACCCTAGGAAGTTAACGTGAGATGCATCTAAATTTATTAAATTCACATAGATCAACTGTCATCATATGTTGAGTTCAAACCACAAGCCATCTAACTAGTTCACATGAACCTCCTTACAATGACCCACCCCCTCTTAGACCTAGTTCCTAGAATGACTAGTGCGACACTAATATTGTGTGAAACAAATAATTTAATATAATAATAGACCTCCAAATTAGTACCCAAGTTCCCATGACCAATATAAAAAGGTCAGTCAATACACAATCCAAGATCAATACACAAGTCATAGGAAATATATCTCCCTTGCCTCCATCACTGTCATAAAAAACCATTTTTATACATAGTAGATCAATGTAATAAATGATAATTTTCTATAAAATAGAGTAACAAGCATTTCCTAGTGATAAAAATCTATACAAAGGGGAAGAAAGTACCAAAGAGAAATTAAGAAGATCTTCAAAGCTTAAAACAACAATTTTTATAATGTACCAACTGATCCTATATCATAATGAATGGATAGGAATTCCAATCCCTTTCCATTTCACAAAACATCATATAAAAATACTTTAGTAATCCATTGAAACCACATACACTATTTTCCATTTCAAATCCACCATTTAAAACATGGTTTTTCCTCTTTGAAAACCAAAATAAAGCTGAAGGCCATCTATTTCCATAAAAACATTTTAATGATCCATGAATAAATTTTCCAAATGGGAATAAAAACACACCCATTCCAAATTTAAAATTTTAATTCATTAAAGAACCACCTTTAAAATCATTTCAAGTTAAAAACCTCATTATAAAATAATTATATCTTTAAAAAATCATTTTAAATATTTGAAAAAAAAATCCGAATCAAAAACCCTACACACAACATCAGATGATCTCAAAAATCCACATAGTAATTTTAAAAATTATTAGAATATTAAAACATTCAATTTCAAACATGAAAACATGGAATTAAAAAGAAACATACTTTATGATAAGCTCAATCTTCACATAAAATTTTTAGAAAAATCAAATGGATATCACATTCATTCAAAATTTAAAAAAAAATATTTAAAAACGTTTAAGAACACTTTGAATTCAAAAATGAAAAAATTACATATAAACACTTACTTGGAAGAAATGTAAACTAATCTAATATGTTTCACCTTCGATGGCGACCACATAAATAAGAAGGGATACCTACTCTATAATCCAAAAGTGACCAAAACCTAAGGATAGAACCACACCAAACCCAATCCATATCTTGTATATCAAACTAGGGTTCTAGAAGAAAGAAGAAACCTAGGAAATACGATATGAAGAAGAATATATGAAAAAGAGGTAATATTTACCATAAAACCACTTGAAAATCACTAAGAACAAGCCAAGAATAAAAGGGGAATATAATATAACTCCCCATTGGGCTCCCAAATGTTATATGATACATATGGGGGAAGAAAGGGGTGAAACACTCTAAATTTAGAATGGGGTTTATGGTAAAAAATCACTTTTTAAATGATTCTAGGAAGGTGTGTAGTTTGGCCACACAGTTTCACAAACTGTGCACCAACTCTGTGGAAGTACCCTTACTCAAAAAGAATCCACAGGGTTTTTGGGATTTTCTACAAGGTTTAACAAACCTTGTAGAGTCCATGAAAAACCTTATTGAGTGTGGGACAATACCCTCTAACTGGACACCACACAGTTCACCCTAAGCATGTGTGTAAACTATAGAACTCCCCAAAAGTCTCCAAAACATCATATTTATAACATGAAAACTATCGGCACTTAATTTATCTCAAAATAATATAAATTAACAAAAATTAAAAATTATACTGACATTTAAGTGTTATATTTTATGAAAAATACTTACCACATCGATGAATACATCACATTTCATTCATATAATATATGAGAACATCACATGACCCTTATTAAATTAGTTTAACACATTATATGTGACTCAAATAAGAATTTCCATGAATTTACTTAGTCTCATTAAATTAATGGAAATATGTCATCACTTGTTATACAAGTGGGAAAATCCCATCTTGGCTTCAGTTCAACCAATTACATGGTCAGAAACATACCCAACCAGCCCCTAATTATCTAATGTCATATTTTGTCTTGTATAAGTAGGGTATCTAATTATTAAGGTTCACATTCTAGGTATCTCACCAACCTCAGTTAAGAAATATTGAAAATAATAATACATCCCTATATATATTTATGACTATATAACATTCTAGGAGATATACTTTCATGAGTCAGTCAAAGAAATAAGTCTCTACTTACTACCTTATGAATCTATTCTTTATATATCATATACAACACTTTATAATGAGTATAATAATATTTTCAAGCTAATCATATCATATTATCACAACATATATTACTACATGATGTTCACTGATTAGGGACAACACAAATTTGTACTTTGAGAGGATATTATCATCTATCCATTCATGTAATGTAAATTAAATCACACATAAATGAATGATAAATGTATATTTTATTTATTATAATGACATGATATGTTTACAATAATTAAAACCAATCTCTTAATTTTTTAATATCCATAATTCTATATAAACCTCATATTGTTGATGTAGTAATGGTTTTTTAAACATTACATCCATATACAATTACTATCACATCCCCACACAACTATTTAATAAAATACTCACAATAAACTATTTGTGAGTAACATTTACAAAGAAATCTAGTTTGAATAATTTTGATAATTAGGAATCATTACTTATAATGTTAAAATATTTGATTTTATATTCAAACACCATAACTTCACAAAATCAAATTCTATAATGTAATCATTCGTTTTCAACTTAGAACACTTTCTAATCTTATCATCATAATCACATGTGAAAATGTACTATAAAAACTTCAATGTGACCATTTATATTTTTATTCAGCATATATTAAACATTATTAGTATAAAGTGAATTTCACTAAATATAGGTAAACAGATGTAAAAATTTATATTTATATTTACCACTATATCCTAAACAATTTTAGGATATCAAGTTTATTTCACATTGTAAAATGTTTTAATAATTGTGATATTAATTTTATTAAAGTAATTAAATGTAATTAATTTAATTTTTATTTTATTT
The DNA here is from genome assembly GCA_963277665.1 of Viscum album. Taxonomy (NCBI): domain Eukaryota; kingdom Viridiplantae; phylum Streptophyta; class Magnoliopsida; order Santalales; family Viscaceae; genus Viscum; species Viscum album. The sequence continues at coordinate 403,341,774 of OY728126.1, forward strand.
TCACATATAATAACTCTTTAGAATATTAAAGGAAAAAATCCCTTAATTTTAGACTAGAATAATTATTTATTTGTTTATTAAAATTATATAATTCTAAATATATTCCCACTAGACTTTTATACATTTTATTCTTCTCTAAATGTCTCTCTAGGATTCAACACAAACTTCTTTTTATTGGGAAATAAAAATTGTTTCATATTAGTTATAATAGTTAACAAATAAATTGTTATATCAATATCATATATGGTATTCTATTTATTTGGAAAATTTTATTTTGAAAATTAAGGATTTATTAAAATATACCAATGAGGGGTGTTCGGGGCATGTTCCTTCATTTTTTAATAAACTATATAAAAAAATTATCCTAGATAAGACACTTTTATCTGTTTTGTTCTTTAAAAATGTTTCATAGAAACTAATGAATCAAATATGTATCAAAACATTATATCATGAATCAGAATAACCTCTGTTTACAATTTCTTAAATGAGATAAATAAATATGAATCCAAAAGATTCATCCAACTTGAATTATTACTTACAACCAAGTCTTTATATCATAACCACTTACTCCACAACTTCAATATTTATCCTTTAATTCTTCTGTTTAGGAACTCTTGTACATGTACAACCATCTGTAAAATATATAGTTGGTATAATATACCCTTACAAATATAATAATTTAATTCTATTATATTCATACCTAGAGTATTTTCACTAAATTAATTATTATGACCTTTAAGGTATTCAGGATAATTTTTCCTCCATGGATAGTATGGCCATAATGGAAGCATTGTCCTTGTTTATACTATTTCAACATAAATTGTAGTGTGGACTCTTCATAACCTTTCTTCTTCCCTTTCTTACCAAAATTTTGTCCATTTTTATCCACCATAAATATGATTATTGAGAATGTACATCCACTACCACAAAAACAGTTTTTCACAGCGCCCCCCTTTATCAGCGCTTTTGTTAGCGCTGATAAAGCCCCCCCTATCAGCGCTTGTTTAATAGCGCTGATAAAGGGTCGGCTTCAAAAAAAAATAAAAAATATATTAATATATTAATATATAAATATAGTTATATTGTTATATAAATATAATATATAATTTTTAAATATATTTTAGATAATTATAAATGTACATTTACACTTATTATACTTAATATATAAGATATTTAGTGAAAATGACTTCTTAAAAAATTAAAAATATATTTTTAATTAATAATTTGATAATCATTATGGAGTAATAGTCATTTAATAACAATTTGTGGACTAAAAAAATTAAAAAAAGATCCAAAATATGTTGAAAACGCAACTCAAAATTCAAACGACCATAACTTTTGATCCAGGTGTCCGTTTGAGCTCTACCACATATCAAATCGAAGCCTGCGACGAGTTCTACATCGTTGTGACCCGAGGGGATCCTATTAAATCTTTTTTCGAGGCCAAAAGAGGCCCAGAAGGCCTCCAAAACTGAGTTTTTTGTCGGGGTACCCAGATTTTTTAACATTTTGTGGATTTTCAAACTCGTTTAAGGGGGTATTATTGGCTTTTTTTGGCGGGGACTGAATTTATTCCAAGGTATTACATTCATATTGATATTATGTCTTTGAAATTTCATCCTTTTTTATAATGAACTGTTATTTATAATCAAATATATAACTATAAGTACATATTTTTAATATATTCGCACCTAAAAATTAAATTTTTTAAATAAATAATTAAACATATTTACATATAAAATATATTAGCTTTATCTAAATAATAACTAATATCCATTTTATTTAAAATACCAATATATGAATATTTATATACCTATATATTAATCTAAATATATATATATATATATATTAATCTAACTATATATATATATATTAATCTAATAACTATATATATATTAATATAACTACATATATATATATTAGTATTACTATAAATATATATATTAATATCACCATAAATATATATATTAATATCACTATATATATATTAATATAACTATATAACTATATAAATATATATTCATATAACTATATATATGTTAATATAACTATATATATGTTAATATAACTATATATATATATATATAAATATATATTACTATACGAATAAATATAACTAAATATATATATATATATAGATATATATTAATACCACTATATATATATATTAATATTACTATATATATTATAATATAACTATATATATATATATATTATAATATAACTATATATATATATATTAATATATATATATATATATTACTATATGAATAAATATAACTAAATATATAAATATATATATATATAAAGATATCATGAATTGGAAAGCAAATCAAAATAGAGTAGTGGTAAGGGCTTAGGTGCGCAGGGGGGAGGTCTCGAGTTCAAATCCTGGTGGAGGCAGGGGTGCGCGCGCATGGGGAATATTTGAGCAAGCGCAGTTAAAGGGTGGAGGGGGTGCGTGGGGTGCTGTATAGGGGACGAAAAGCGCTGTAAAAGGGGGGGTTCAAACGCTATAAAAGCCCCCCCGATTGGCAGTATTTTTTAATTTTTTTTAATTTTTTTTTAACTTTTATCAGCGCTTTTCTAAAAGCGCTGATAAAAGGGTCCTTTATCAGCGCTAAAACGAAAGCGCTGATAAAGGAAGCGCTGATATAGGACCCCTTTATCAGCGCTAAAAAAAGCGCTAATAAAGGGGTACTTTTATCAGCGCTTTTTTTAGCACTGATAAACGACCCCTTTTATCAACGCTTTTTTTTAGCGCTCATAAAGGGGTCCTATATCAACGCTTTTTTTTAGCACTGATAAAGGGGTCCTATATCAGCGCTTTTCAGAGCGCTGATAAAGGGGACCCCCCCCCCCTTATCTACGCTAGCTTTATCAGCGCTTTTCTAGCACTGATAAAGGCCATTTTTAGCGCTGATAAAGGTCGTGTTTGTAGTAGTTCTCTCAGGTCCTTCTTAGATATCCTCGACATATAGATGATATTGGGTAAAGCTTTAGATAATTTATTTAGATTGTAATTAAAAAATATGAAACCTTTTTGGAATTAATTGTAGAATTAAATTCATAGAAATACCAAGTTTAAGAGGGGAACCCAACCTCCCCAATTCATTAACATATCCAATAATATTGATAACATGTGTTTAGACTGAGGTTCTTTCTACTACTTTACTTCAAAAATGTATCTTTGAAACTTTATATCTCTCATGTGTTACTTGATCTTGATACAGAAACTTTAAGTTGTATATCATCTTGTAACTACTCATAGACTCATCTGGTTTTGGAACTTAGGTTATAGAGTAACAAGAAAAATATTGGAAACCTATAACGAGTCTTTTAGATTCTTGTTATAAGAATTAACAACTTCTGTGGTATATCCTCACTAGTTAGCTTCTACGTTAATTGTTATTCAAAAACAGAAAATTTATCCACATATATATATATATTAGGTCCTTGTGGGTATAATTACATTCAAGCACACACACATAGGCCAGAAAGATAGGCCATAGCCCCCCCCCCCAGGGGATACCCCCCCCCCCCCCCCCCACCACCACCACCAGTGGTAATGAAGCCCATTACAAGGCCTGAAAGCCCAATTCATCACCATGCCTGAATCATCCTGCCTGTTTCACTTAGCCTGCATCCTATCTGTGCCACCCGACCTGCATCATGTCTTAAAGATAGTTGTTTACATTCAATTTTCCATTATATAGAACATACCTCCATGTTAAATTAGATGATGTTGATTCCATAATATAAAATAAAAATTTTATCAAATGAATATCTAGTATTATATTCTTTCATGAAGGAATTTTAATGACAGTAATCCAATTAAAATTGATAACCCTATGCATTATAGTCATTTAGGGATCCAAGTTCCATATTTCACTAAGAAAATAGCCCTCTTTGGTGTGAAATTCATTACTTTAGTTATTTATGTAGGTATTTATCCCAATCACAAAATTTTTTACTCTTGGATTTTTGAGTGAATAACCCTTTATCTAAATCCTTCATATGTAAATACTCAACTCTATTCCTATGATATCCCAAAACATGGGTTTTCCCAACTAAGTGTAACGTAAATAAAATTCCAAAACATTCTAAAAAAGGATAATACAAGGGCACCCTACTTTAGTTTGAAACTATCTAAATATGTTCTAGTATTATCTTTCACTTTATTGCCTTATATAAGAAAATATAGGGCCACCCCACTTTAGTGTGAAGCTTCCTAATTAGATAATGAAGGTCTTCATAAGGTTCACTTTTCTAGGAATCTAACTCTTTGTATTTGAAGAGTTTTTCCTTTAATGTCTCATTAATTTAATATACATCATATTCATTTTAAATTCATAATTATTATATCTTATGTAATCATTATCATTTCATGTTTTATTCCTTTTAGTGTACGTATACTTTTATCAATTTAATTTTTTAGGATTCTTATTCCATCCACCTAATTAATGTGATGAAACCACATTAATGTGTAACTCTTTACACAACCCACGGTATGTGATAATCATGAATAATAGAAGACAATCATATTTATACAAATTTGAATGCATCTTATTCATGAGGTACATGATCTCTTTATCTAAAGTCATAGAGAAACCTGAGATTGAAATCATTTTCAAGAGTAACCCCATATTTGTGGATAGAAAACCCCATTCACCTTTCTAGAATAAGAAATAAGCCTCTAGGTCGGTAGGTAGTCTGTACCCAAGTCCCTCTCCATGGGAAGACTTTACTCAGGATATAATCCAATTCATAATATCTTTATCACCTGATATGTACAAAATATTCCTAACAACTAAATTCATAATAATAACTTAAATTACAAACCAAATCCAAGAAAGACAAAAATTAAATTTATGGAGTCATACCTAGTATGGAGTGCAATGATATATCTCCTAGAGGATTTTTAATATCTAAAATAAAGAATACACATTCACAATATAAACAAATTTATAATTATGAATAAATAAAGGAATAATCTTTAAATAAATGAAAAAATAAAATATTTAAACATGAGATTACCATTTATGAATAGTTCATAAATAAAATCTGACTATAAACCCATTCATAAATTGGTTAACAGCATGAATTCTACTTAATTTTTAATATTGACTCTTTTAAACTCTATACAATATGAACCCTTTCATATTATTTATTAAATGGAATTTCAAATAATTATTTAATCCTTTAATCATATTAATAATAAAAACCACATTTGATTTGGTTTAAATAATATATTTAAATAAGGTCCATTTTAATTTAAAAGATTTAAAATTAATTATTTATAAACAATTCATAATTATAAATATAAACAATATTATATTTCACGTTATTTATGAGATTTATTATCTTTTATAAATCATTTTTCGTAATATTTAAATAAACACTTTATTTAATGATCACAGAGATTCCATGATATATGCCTCATTTATTAAATGTGTTTAATTTTTTAAATAAAATATTTTAATCCATTCATAATTGATTAATATTTGTGGACACCACATATGGAGAATACTGCAACAATGTGGGAATATAGTGGATTTCATCAAATGAAATCTTCTTAAAAAATACATGTATCTCATGCATGTATTATACATGCATCATATGCATGTATTCTACATGCATCGTATGCATGCATTATACATACATCATATGCATGATTTTATGTATATTATATATATTCACAGTATCATATACTGTATACAACATGAATTCATCATATTCACTTACATATATATACATTATATCAATTGTCATGCATCATATTCATATATATTTTAGTGCACATATCCCACAAGTACGACATCCATAATATAAAGGCATGTTTTATGCCTTGTGGGTATATTGTTGAAAATGATATTTTGATATTGAATTTACTCTACTTGGGTTAATCATATTTTATGATTGGTTATATTGTGAGGAATTATAAATCCTATTCTGTGATCAATATTTCACTATAAAATTGATTGAGGCAATTGAATATTAAATGTTAACATTTTTTATCTTACACACTAGGGTATCATTATTATCATTTTTTCATAAGATGAAATGTATGGGTGAATAAAGTGTACATAAATGTTAGGTGTATTTCCAAAAGGTAATGAACATTTAATGACTCGGATTTTTTCGTGTATTATTTTTTGATATTGAGTGGATTATTTTCGACAAGGTGTTAAGACAACATGCAATTATGAGGTATTTTTTAAGAGAAAATTTTTAAAATATATTAAATGGAACACATGTGTAGTTTTCCTAAAATAATGGAATAACATATAAAAGGAGTCCCAAATCAAAAATCCAAGGGCACAATTGAAATCAGAATGCGGGTTTTACCCTAGGCACAATATAAACATTATCAGCAGAGAGCATTTGTGAAAAAGTCATCATAAGTGTAAAATTTATAATATATTTAATTGTAATATATTATTTTTTTGTTGATTCAATGAACTAATTATTTTTCTATTTAGACATTATTATGGAAGATTTATAGGGTTATCTTCATAACCCTACATACCAAGGAGAGCTATTGGAGATCTTGGAGGAATATTCGTCGATGATGGACAACCAGATCAAGGTTCTACGATTAGTGTGAAATGGAGTTATAGGATCTCACCAATGATGATGTCGTGTCCTATTTCTTCATCAATGATTGATCCAAAATTGAGTTAGAATGTTTTTCAATTTGGATTTTTTTCTGTTATTAATTTCTATGAAGAACGTGAATCAATTGACTAATGGATTGATTCATGGATCAGTATTTTTGTGGGATGGGTTTATTTTTGGGGATATTTTGGGAGATTTATTTATTAATTATTAGTTATCCATTTTTCATTATAATGGAAATGGATCAAGGGAAACCAAACATGACTGAGTTTTTTCTTCTTTTTGCATGTTCCATGGTTTGCTCCCATATTTTTATGTGAATTCATCATTGAGGTTTAATTTTCCTAGTGGTTCAACCCAAATACCAAGTAATCGATTGTTTCTCACTTATTACCTAGCACAAATATTCGATATCATAAATCCAAACATGGTATGGTGTGTGGATTATGCGATGATAGTAGCGGTGATCAGATCAAATCAGAACATTGGCATTTATGCGTGGATCTTTGGTTGAATGAAAAAGCATGGTTTTAGGTTTTATTTTATGTATAATTGGGGACTAGAATATAGAAAACAATGATGGAAAGGATTATATGGACCATATCCACTATCTTCGGTGTTATTTACACCAGAATTTGGTTCGAGAGGATCTAAAAAAACTATAGGAAGAAGAATATCAGGATTCTGTAAATCACGATCCACACAATGTGTAATCCTAGATTACATAGAGTGTGGGGCCCCTTAAAGTGGTATATAGGGTTTCAAGAGGAATTTAATAATAACACATCATGTGACCATGTTACATGGCATGTAAACCCTCCAATATGGATCGATGTGTACTTCAGAGGGTACACAGACACAACTAAAGATTACATGTCCATGGGCATGCCATTTACTCCTACACATACATGGTAATGACATAGCTACAAAGGAATAGCCATGTACTTGGACACAGAAATAATTACACATTCATGGTAACACTGTACAATTCAAATTGTCATGGTAATGGGTTGTTTTACATGGGCATAACCCTATGCTGATGGGACACTCCATGTACTCCTTTAAAAATTTCTTAGATCCTTTTCCATATGTATCATGAACATGTTTCATTAGGGTGTGTTCTCTATATATATTTCTTGAGGGTTAGTATGGAATCACCTCCTACACATAGGAAAACGATCCCTTCAAAAGGAATTCTTGGATAGAGTTGTTAGAATCATTTTGGGTGTCCCAGAGTGATATTTTATACCATATTCTTTTTCTAGGTGGAGTTTTTTTATCGTTGTGACCAACACTATATGGGCACTAATCCTATATTTATAGGGTAAATCTTGACTGAGTTTTTGGTATACACCAAGGCCTTAGGAGTGATCCTCATCTTTGTATCTTTTCTCTTTATACTTTTAGTGTATACTTCTAATAGTGAGACCTGGTGAGCATTACCTATTAGACAAACATCACCAATGTTATCTTACACATGGAGTGTGTTCTCCTTGATGAGTGCTTCATGGAACTTTTGAGATATAATCCTAGGCTAGTATTACAGTTGGGATCTTTCCTTTAGACTGTGTGTCTTTGTTGAGTATATCTGGATGTTCTTGTTATATGTTTTGTAGATATATTCCTATGTAGATAACTATTATCCTTTTTTAATATTATTTATGGTTTTAAGGTGTCCTACTGGGTATTTTTATTCTCACTAATATATAGGATTTTCCCACACGTGTCATTTATTATGAAGAAGGTCGGCCTTTTGACAGAGTCCTAGATGGACTAAGACCAAACAGTACTTTGTGATTCAGATAGATCGAGGTATGTTACTATGGTATCATGACAATAGTCCCAATTTTACTTTCAGGTTGGACTTGTTTTCAGACTCTTTGTGGTGGGCTTAAGTTTGACCTTGTTTACTTTCCATTAATTCTTTACATACTCTAGTTGTGAGATATAAATGTATTCATGCAGGTTATTCAATTATTTTTATATTTCATAATTTTATGGGCTTCAAGACGTGTGAATGTATACTGGTACTTCGGATAATGTCTCTCAAGTTATTTATATACCTACTCGATGCTAGTCGCCAGTCCCTGGCCTATTAGAGGCAGGTTTGGGGAGTCGCAACATGGGCCCCATAGGGATAGGACATAATAGAGTGGTATTAGAGAAATCATTTATACCTTAAGACTATAGTCTTTGAGAATTTTTTGGGGAAATAGTATTAAGTGTTTTGAGTTTGTCTTTCAAGATAGGGGATCCAATATTGGTGTGGAGTTTGACATATCCATACACCATAACTCTGATAACCTTTCTTTTAACTTGTTAAATGAGAACACTAGTTGAAAATAAAATAATGGTACATGCATCATATAGGATTGGGTTGTGGTTTCCATGTCTTTATTAAGATAGCTCTCTAGATATGTTCCTTGACTATGTAAATCTTGTTTTTTCCAAGATACCTCATAGACATATTCTAGATAGGATTAAGTATCAAGATCACATTTATGATACCCAAAATGATGAGGCATCAATATAAAGACCAATTCCAAAGATGTTACCTCTGGGTGGTTCCACTAATATACTGCCACCTATTGTGTAGCAGATTGTACCCATAGTACCAGCGGATGAGGTGCGCAGGTTGAGTGCAATTCATGAGTTCCTTTGAAAGTGACCCTATAACAACCCTACTCTTTTATTACAAAATTAAACATAATTTATTACATAAACTTCACTTGATATAACATAGAATATCAAAAGGTCTAGTGTATTTAGGTCTTAGGATCATTACATAACCACTTAAAACATGAAAAATAATATCTTTATTGAAAAATTCCTTTACATGACCACTACATTCCCTCGTACTTAGCATTTAATGGGATAACCTGAGGACATGCATAAAAAAGGGTGAGCTATAAAGCCTAGTAAGGGAATAATCATGGGATTACATGAGGAATAAATTATATGTTAGAAAATAGGAATATCAATAGATAAAAATATAAGCATAAACATAAAGGCATGATAAATCATGAAAATCATAACATGAAAATGTGGCAACAACACTTAACATGGAATTAGCATGAGCCAATGCTCATTACACATTGAGCATGAGTAAATCCTCATTGCACAAGAATCATTAGGTAAACCTAGTTGCACTTGAATTTTCATGATTCAACACCCATTGAACATGACATATCATGATACTATACTTTACACAATGCATTGGAGCACTATAAGGGCACACCCTTCTTAAACCTTTCATTTCATGCATAAGTGTGCCACATGGATCATATAACATGGATTCATAAAACATCATAATTTTTTCCATGATAAAAGAATGTGGAATTAATACATGAAACTTTATAATAAATAAGTAAATGTTCATAAAGGTGAATACCCTTGATAGAGAAATGGGCATGGTATTCACTACACAATGGCATTGGCTTGGAAAATCAGTGCAATTTCGGCAGCGTAACGGCGTGACGTAAGAATTCATAAAAATGGTTAATGAGATAAAAAGGGGTATCTAATAATATTTACATGACATGGATAGTAAGGGGTTCATATAGATACATTTTCCAAAAAAATTAATGGAAATTAGATTCATGATACAAAAGAATTGCTTGAATGTAAATGAGGAGAGAGAAATTCCTTTCGGAATTTCGTCATAGTAACGGGTGTACATGGGAAGCATTTAATGAGAGATAAAGGGGTATCCCATCATTAAAACATAAATAGGAAATTATGGAGTAGGTTTTAAACCATACCCCAACATTTATAATTGAAATTAAAAGGTCATAACAACATTAAGAAAATTGGACAAAAATGAGAAAGGAAGAAAAACCCTTACTTGGAAGTGTGCTTCCAAAGACTTGAGAGAGGATTGAGAGAGGATTATTGGGAGCTTGGGGAACCTTGGGAGGATTATAGATAGTGGATGGCAGAGGTTGGACGAACTCCAAAGGCTTTGAGTGAGGAGGAAGTGGTAGCTTGGGTGGGTTTATGTAGGAAAGGTGAGAGAATTCTTTATTATTTAGGTTTGGGACCCTCACATTAAACTAATCCAAATCAAAAACCAGATCATGGTTTTTGACCATGGTTTTTGGAAAAGGGAAGTGTAAAAAAATTATTTTATAAGGCCAAAGTCTGAACTTCTTAAAATAATGGGGTTGCTTATGTGGAGGTGAGTCACACTCCTAAGAAAAACAATTTAAAAAGACAAGATGTTTAATAAATCTTGAAGGGTCCATTAATGATTTGTAAAATAATTCAAACAAAACCAAAATCACATTATTTTAATGATAAAACATATATTTTTCTAAAATAAGGCCTATAGTATTTTATTACATCACTATTTGGTCATTATGATGTCATAAAACACATTATATATTTAAACGGTAATTGATTTTTACCCAAAAATTTGACTGTCTCAGAAAATTATGAAAAATCTACCGTTGGATAATTTCAAAAACCAGATTCCAGAAATAATATTCATTTTATCTAAATAATTTTCCAAATATGTTAATTTTTACTTTTAAAATAAAAACTGACATTTATCGAAAATTCATGGGTTTTGACAAAAATGGCTTTCAAACCTTAATAAAAATTACAATTGCATTCATAAAATTATACGATCATTTATATTTAATTAAAATTAATTTAATAATAATAATAATAATTTATTAAAATATTATTTAATTCAAAAATATATTAATTCATCAAAATAGATTTCTTAGTTGATCATTAATTAAAAATACTATTTGTGCTTTAAAAACTATTTACAAGGTAACAATAATAAATTGAAATTATATTCATTATTATATAAAAAATAATTTACATAACCATATTACTGGGGATTTGTTACATAACTCCTTAAAACAACCTCATAAGACCTAAGGGTAAGGTGTGTGATGGTGAAAGACTCTTGGGGTGGCTCGGATAACATTGCACGCGTGGTGATCTCTATCAACTTCCACTTCTCCCGTAGACGGTTCCGTTCAAGCTTGACATGATGAAGACCGGCTTATCCTTGGTCAAGAGTGAAGCCCAATGATGCCACCTCTTTTCTGAGATCCAACAAAAGGGCTTCGTAAGGAGAAATTATACTGGATGAGGCCATCACTTCCTTTTTCTGAGTAAATTAGATTGTTAAAGAACTATATTTATACTAATCATGTGATAACAGTTCAATGGCTATATTAGAAATAGTAAAAATTATTAAAATAAAACCATAGAAGTTGAAATTTAATATAAACATTTTATATAAAGAGACATTTAATTAGATCAAGAGGGATTTCCATTAATGAAAGTTTGGTTCATTACAATCTTCCCCCTTAAGAAATTTTTCCCTCAAAATTTCCTTTTCCCACACTAAAACATATGTGGGTAACTCTGTTTCATCATTTCCTCTGATTCCCACGTTGCTTCTTCAAACTTGTGGTTTTGCTACAACACCTTGATGAGGGGCATTGTCTTATTTTTTAGAATTTTTTCTCTACGATCTAAGATATTCAATGTTTTATCCTCATAAGAAAGATCATCCTCTAACTGTACCACCTCTGAAGAGAGTACATCTGAAGCGTCCGGTATGTACTTCCTTAAGAGGGATACATGAAATACATCATGTACTTTGGCCATGGTAGGTGGAAGTGCTGGCCAATAGGCCACAACCCCGACAGGATCGAGAATATCTAAGGGGTCGATGTACCATGGACTTAACTTCCCTTTCTTTCCAAACTTCATGACCTTCTTCACCGGAGATATTTTAGAAATACCATGTTTCCAAAGTTAACCTCAAGGTCTCATCGATGGTTATCTGTATAACTCTCCTATCGACTCTGGGCTGCCTTGATATGATTTTGAATGGTTTTCACCTTCTCCACCATTTCTTCGACCATTTCTGGTTCAAGAAGCTTATGCTCACCGACCTCATCCCAACACGTCGGTGTTCTGCAGCTTTTCCCATAAAGGGATTTATATGGTTCCATTTGGATGCTCGAGTGGAAACTGTTATTATAAGAGAACTCAACTAGAATAAGATGTTGATCTCATTCTCCTTTAAAGTCCATTGAGAACTCTCTCAACATGTCCTCAAGTGTTTGGATAGTCCGCTCGGATTGGCCATCATTTTGAGGGTGATATGCCATACTAAAGTTTAGTTCGGTATTCAGAGCATGTTGAATACTCTTCCAAAACATGGAGGTGAATCTTGGATCTCGATTAGATAAATAGATAGTGGTACTCCATACAGGCTTACCACTTTTTTGATATATATCTGTGCCAGTTGATCCAATGATAAATCCTCCCGAATAGCAATGAAGTGTGCAGCCTTTGTAAGACGATCCATAACAACCCAAATTTCATTGTTGCCTTTGGATGTATTCAGAAGTCCAGTGACAAAGACCATGGTGATGTTCTCCCATTTCCATTCTAGTATGGGCAATGGTTGCATCATCCCTTTAGACTTCTACCTCTCTACCTTTACTTGCTGACACACCAGGCACTTTGATGTATATTCAGTGATATTCTTCTTTATATTATCCCACTAATAATGCTCTCGAAGATATCGATACATCTTTTTGTTTCCTGGGTGAATAGAGAAATTTTAACAATGTGCATCATCCAAAAGTTCCTTCTTCAGATCCAGACATGATGGAACACATAGTCTTTTCCCAAATCTCACAATTCCTTCTTCATTAAAATTAAACTCCGAGGATTTCCCTTTTCCAATAGATTCCACTTTTTCTTGAATTCCCACATCATCCTTTTGAGAATACTTTAACCTTTCCAAAAGTGATGGTTGAGCAATCATTTGTGAAAGGATTGATGATGTTCTCTTGTTTATAATTCCCATGTCCATTTCATAAAATCTAAAAAGATTGGATCCTTTTCAATTTTCATCAATGATAGAATCGTTGGTTCCTTTCTACTTAGGGAATCCTCGACCTTGTTCTCTTTCTTAGGGTGGTAATGGATTGATTATTCATAGTCTTTTATCAGCTCTAACCATCTTCATTGGTGCATGTTCAACTCTTTCTGTGTGAATATATACTTGAGGATTTTGTGGTCTGAATATATTTCACACATCTCCCCAAAGAGATAATGCCTCCAAATTTTCAAAGCAAAGATCACTACAGCCAACTCGAGGTCATGTGTTGGATAGTTCTATTCATGAACTTTCAATTTCCTTGAAGAATAGGCAATGAATTTTTCATTTTGCATCAACACACATCCCAAGCCCTTCTTCGAAGCATCACTGAATACCCCAAAAAGTTCTCCATGTGTGGGTAAAGTGAGCATGGGCGCAATGATAAGCCTCTTTTTCAACTCCTTGAAGCTTTATTTGCATTCATCACTCCAAGAAAACTTTACTGCCTTCTGAGTTAGCTTGGTAATAGGATTGGACAATCATGAGAAATTTCTCAAAAATCGTCGATAATATCCATATAATCCAAAAAAGCTACGGATAACTGTTACCGATGTTGGCCTTGTCCATCCCTCAATTACATCTGTTTCTAAGGGATCCATAGATATCTCATTGATTGTGATGATATGGCCCAAAAATGAGGCCTCCTTCAACTAGAACTTACACTTGTTGTACTTTTCATAGAGCTTCTCCTTTTTCAAGGTCTCTAGTACAGTTATTAGATGCTCCTCATGATCCTCCTTGGTTTTGGAGTATATCATAATATCATCTATAAATAATACCGCAAATTTGTCAAGGTAATATCTAAAAACTCTATTCATCAAGTCCATGAAGATTTCTAGAGCATTAGTGAGTCTGAAAGGTGTTACTATGAATTCATAGTGCCCGTATCTTGTATGAAAAGAAGTCTTGGGGATATATTCTTTCTTCACCCTTACTTGATAATATCCTGACCGAAAATCCACATTGGAGAAGTATTGTGCTCCACACAACTGATCGAACAAGTCATCAATTTTTGGGTGTGGATACTTATTCTTTATCATGATTTTGTTACACTCATGATAATCGATTCAAAGGCGCATTAACCTATCCTTCTTCTTGACGAAGATGACTGTTGCACCCCATGGTGAAGCACTTGGGTGTATAAACCCTCTATACAAATTCTTCTATAGTTGTTTCTTTAGCTCCTCAAGCTCTACAACGGCCATTCTATATGAAGTCTTGGATATTAGAAACGCCTCAGGTATAAGATCAATTGAGAATTTGACATCTCTTTTAGGATGAAGACCAGGCAATTCCTCAGGAAACACTTCAGCGAATTCCCTCACAATGGGCATGTCTTCTAAGATGGTTTCCTCCTTAGACACAATCATCTAAGCCAGATACGCATTCTCATTGGGCAGTAATATCCATGCTTGAGATGATGGATCTAAATAAGGTTCATCTTCCTCCTTGCACTTTTAAAGAATCAGGGGTCTATTCTTCACATGGAGAGTGATTTCCCTCTCACGGAAATTTATGTTGGATCTATATAAGGAAATTCAATCCATGCTAATAATTTCATCAAATTCCACCAGAGGGAGTATTAAGAGGTTCTATGGAAAGTTTAATCCAAAGATTATGATAGGGGAGGAGTTATATTCATGGGACACAATGATTTCCCCATTTGTTGTACTCACCGATATCTTCACTTCCATGATTTTTGGTGGTTCTAGGATTGTTCTACTAAACTTTCAAGATATAAAAGAATGCGTAGAACCTGAATCAATAAGTACTTTCTCTATTCTTGAATGAATAACTAGTGTACCTATCACCAATTCTTTTTTGGGGTTCACTTCAGCAGTAGTGATGGAAAAATCTCACCCTTGCTGCCTTGGGGGCTGTTGGTTGCCTCCGAAGACCCTTGGATTAGGGCACTAATTTTCAATATGCCCTGGTTCTTTGCAGTTGTAGCAATGAACCATGCGTTGAGGTTCAAACAAAGCGTTCCTCTCCTCTGTCACATATGTGGGTCTTTCTTTCCGACAGTTAACAGCTAGGTGCCCTTCTCTTCCACACCTAAATCATTTCCCTGTACCCTTCAGGAAATTTTCAGGGTGCTTCTTTCCACACCTTTGGCAAGTGGGGTGCTGGATCTTCTTAGCACAGTTGGATTTTTCCATAGGACCACCAGCATTGAAGTCCACATTACGCTTCTTATCCCCATGATACCAATAAGATTCTCTGATCTCCATTTCAACCTTGAGGGCACATCGAACAATTTCCTCATCGCTGTCGAAGCCACGGATCGCCAGTGCTTTCCGAAGGCTAGGTTTCAGCCCACCAAAGAAGCGGTCAACATTGAATTTAGGGGTAACGACAAAGCTGGAAGCATATCTTGCAATCCTTGTGATGTTTTCCTCGTACGCTCCAATAGATTCTTCGTCTTTTTTCTTGAGGGTAAGGAATTCCCTTTCCATCTTAATCCGTAGGGTGTATGGAAAATATTTATCAAAAAACATCTTTCAGAAATCCTCCCATTACAATGCCTCGATCTCCTCCTTAGGCTTTGTATTTTTGATCAACACCCATCATTGATTAGCTTCACCCTCCATACGATAATAAGCCAAGAGAAACTTCTCTTGTTCAGAACATTGAAGGATGGAGAAGATCTTTTCAATGGAGTTGATCCATTGTTCAGCGATTGAGGGATCAGATGATCCAGCCTTTGTCTCATGAAGCTCTTGATAGAGACTTGTTCTTTCTTAGGGGGGGTTGAAAATTCCTCTTGACCCATGTTTCTATTCAAATCTTGAGTTATCTGAGAGAGAAGCGTGACAAAGTTCGTGATTCCCGCTCCCATTTGATTGGGCATCTCATTAGTACAGTCATCACATTGATCTTCACATCGGTTGTTAGTCCGAGTCCTCCTATTACCGATAATTGGATGGAATAAAAAGAAAGTTAGGGGTTACAAATAAAGGGTAATACAAGGACAAAACTGATGACTTATAAATAACTTTTATTTCCTTAACATATAAATCTATTGGCATCAGTCTATGTTAACCATGATCTACTTTCTAACATATATTCTTATGGAATTTTTTTTGTCCTTTAAGAATGGTTCATACTAAGCTTGTGAATTTACCAAAGCATATCCAATGGGAGTTTTATAACCAAGATTGCAGTAAGTCATGTTGTCATGCAACAGTTCCCATTCAAGTTTAGCTCAAAGCAGTGTTTTCGGGTTTTACCCCTAGGATACATTTGTGCCATAGCCACCTCTACCTGCTCGTATCCAAATAGGGATGTATTATCTTGATAAACTACTTACTCAATACTCACCAAAAATTAGGGATTTTTTTATTATAATTAGTCTTGTCTCTAAGTATTTACTAGTGTTTTCTAGTCCTAATCGAAAAAATAACTAAACCTATCCTCTGATACCAACTATAACAACCCTACTCTTTTATTACACAAATAAACATAATTTATTACATAAAATTCACTTGATAAAACATAGAAGATCGAGAGGTATACTGTCTTTGGGGATTAGTATCATTACATAACCACTTAAAACATGAAAAAACATCTTTATTGAAAACTTCCTTTACATGACCACTATATTCCCTCGTACATAGCATTTCATGGGATAACCTGAGGACATGCATAAAAAAAGGGTGAGCTATAAAGCCCAGTAAGGGAATAATCATGGAATAACATGAGGAATACAATACATGTTAGACAATAGGAATATCAATAGAGAACAAGAGAAGAATAAACATAAAGGCATGATAAATCATGATAATCATAACATGGAAATTTGGAAACAACACTTAACATGGAATTAGCATGAGCCAAGGCTCATTGCACATGAAGTATGAGTAAATCCTCATTGCACATAAAGCATGAGTAAAACCTCACTACACTTGAATTAGCATGATTCAACACCCATTGCACATGAGGTATCATGATACTATACTTTACCCAATGCATTGGAGCTCTATAAGGGCGCACCCTTCTTAAACCATTCTTTTCATGCATAAGTGTGCCACATGGATCATATAACATGCATTCATAAAAAATCATCATTTATTACATGATAAAGCAATGTGGAATTAATACATGAAACTTCATAATCAATAAGTAAATTTTCATAAATGTTAATACCCTTGATAGAGAAATGGGCATGGTATTCACTACACAATGTCATTGGCTTGCAAAATCGGTGCAATTTCAGCAGCGTAACGGCATGATGTAAGAATTCATAAAAATGGTTGATGAGAGAGAAAGGGGTGTCTAATAATATTTACATGAAATGGAAATTAAGGAGGTAATATAGATACATGTCCCAAAAAATGTAATGGAAATTAGATTCATGATACAAAAGAATTTCTTGAATGTAAATGAGGAGAGATAAATTCCTTTCTGAATTTCAGCATAGTAACGGGTGTACATGGGAGGAATTTAATGAGAGAGAAAGGGGTAAACCATAATTGAAACATAAATAGGGCATTATGGGGGAGGTTAAAAACCATACCCCAACATTTATAATTGAAATTAAAAGGGCATAACAACATTAAGAAAATTGGACAAAAATGAGAAAGGAAGAAAAACCCTTACTTGGAAGTGTGCTTCCAAAGGCTTGAGAGAGGCTTGAGAGAGGATTCTTGGGAGCTTGGGTCACCTTGGGAGGATTATAGAAAGAGGATGGAAGAGTTTTGATGAACTCCAAAGGCTTTGAGTGAGGAGGAAGAGGGAGATTGGGTGGGTTTATATAGGAAACATGAGGGAATTCTTTATTATTTAGGTTTGGGACCCTCACATTAAACTAATCCAAACCACAAACCAGACCATGGTTTTTACCCATGGTTTTTGGTAAATGGAAGTGTAAAACAATATTTTATAAGTAAAAAGTCCTAAATTCTGAAAATAATGTGGTTTCTTATGTGGAGGTGAGTCACACTCCCAAGGAAAACAATTTAGAAAGACAAGATGTTTAATAAGTCTGGAAGGGTCCATTAATACTTTGTAAAATAAGTCAAAAAAAACCCGTAAATCACATTATTTTAATGGTAAAACATATATTGGACAAACATAAGTCTTATATTATTTTATCACATCACTATTGGGTCATTATGATGTCATAAAACACATTATATATTTAAACGGTATTTAATTTTTACCCAAAAATTTGACTGTCTCAAAAAATTATGAAAAATCCACCGTTGGATAATTTAGACGTCCATATTCCATTAATAATATTCATTTTATCTAAATAATTTTATAAATATTTTAATTTTTACTTTTAAAATAAAAACCGACATTTATCAAAAATTCATGGGTTTTGACAAAAATGGGTTTCAAACCTCAATAAAAATTACAATTGCATTCATAAAATTATACGATCATTTATATTTAATAATAATAATAATAATTTATTAAAATATTATTTAATTCAAAAATACATTAATTAATTAAAATATATTTCTTAGTTGATCATTAACTAAAAATACTATTTGCGATTTAAAAACAATTTACAAGGTAACAATAATAAAATGAAAGTATATTCATTATTATATACAAAAATAATGTACATAACCATAGTATTGGGATTTTTTACATAACCCTCTTAAAACATCCACATAATACCTAAGGGTAAGGTGTGCGATGGTGACAGACTCTTGGGGTGGCTCGGATAACATTGCACGCGTGGTGATCTCTATCAATTTCCACTTCTCCTGTAGATGGTTCCGTTCAAGTTTGACATGATGAAGATCGGATTGGGCTTTTTCAAGAGAGAATCCCAATGACGCCACCACTTTTCCGAGCTCCGACAAATGGGCTTCGTATAGAGAAATTATACTAAATGAGGTCATCACTTCCTTTGTCTGAATAATTTAGATTATTAAAGCCCTATATTTATACTAATCATGTGATCACTGTTCAACAACTATATTATCAATGGTCACAATTCTCAAAATAAAACCAAAGAAGTTGACATTTTATATAAAGATACATTTAATTATATCAATAAATATTTCTATTAATGAATTATTGGGTCATTACAGACCCCTCCAGTTCTGAGGTGATCCTAAATCATAGGTGGATGAGGAATTTCTTGAGGTGTTGACATGAGTTTTCTATCTTGTCAAGACAACAGCAGATCAGATGGTGGTCCTGGCAGTGAGCCTTCTCTATGGATCAGTAAGATGATGGTGGGGCTTAGTCACCCATTCATATGACGAGGTGACTCTATCATGGTAAGAGTTTGAGAAACTTTTTAGAGAGGATTTATCTACATATATGCTGAGGTCTATATGCACTAGGATCTTTTATAACATTATCATGGAAAAATGATAGTATATGAGTATTCATTGAGGTTTAAAAACCTCTCAAACTACTCGATGTATATGGTTCATAACTATTTATTTAAATATCAAACATTATATTGAAAAATTCGTAGACACATTTAAGCCATTGTTATAACATTTTTAATTCATACCTATGATGGGGTACTAGATTGATCTTTGGTTGATGAGATTTTGTGGGCTGAGCAGACACAAATAGTGGTTACTGACAGTGGGAACATGGGAGAAGAGACTTCGATAGAAAGGAGTCGACATCAGTATCATTGACCTAGACCTACAAGAAATTTCTATAGGAGGTCTCAGGATAGAGGTTATGTGGTATAAGGATCATAGGATGGGTCCATTAAACACAAGGATAGGCAGTGCTACTCATGTGATGGTAGAGGACATCTTTATGAAATTTTCTGACCTACCATAAAGTTGAAATAGATATAGTGGATGTTCCAAACAGGCATAGGCAGAAGTATTATAAGACTGGTTTTTATGGTGAGGGATGTGGAATAGGATTTTGGAATGTAGCTTTAGGTGGTAGATGCTTAGAATTGTTACTACATGTAGAGACCCGAAACTTGACGTACATTGACATTACATTACATTTGCGGAATACTTAGTACATACACATAAGGATCGTAATAGTTTAGTGTCTTTGGAAACTCGGAACGTAATCTTCTAATCGTGGTGAAAGATCTTCAACATCTCCTATAAAGATCTTCCCTTTTTTTTACCTAAAACCTTTCTTTATATCCTGGGGAAAAGAAAACATAAAAGGGTGAGCTCAAATGCTCAGTAAGGGTAAACAAAAGAAATATCAATCACATCGTATTCATAAGAACATATCATTTTGGAAATCTTAACCTGCAAAAGAGAGCATAATTTCATAACATGGGATAAATCATGGCAGTGAAATGTAATCACAATAATCATAACTTAAAACATGAAACTTTGTGGCATCCACACATAATCATAGAGAATCATTTCTTGTTATCAAGATTCATTGCCAAGACTATCTTAGTAGACAAAGTCCCTTTCTGAATCGAGTAACCCTCGTTTCAGTCCTGTTTCACTGAACCGGTATAACCTACTGTTCCAGCCCTGTCTATCTCATGAGATATAAAATCTTTACCCAATGCATTGGAGGGAGATATAGGTCCCACCCATCTTATAATGAATCCTTTCTTATGTGTGCCACATAATCATAAACCATACATCATAGCGTAACCCATGTAATAAAAATGGAATTCTTAAACAACATGACATCATAAAACAATTCATATAAGATAAAGGAATTCATAAAAATATTTCCATCACAACATAATCAAACCAATGTAATATTAGGGATAAAAACAGAACCCTTTTATTATCTTAGATGGAAAATAATTTTGATAAAATACTTGAACTCCATTCTTGAGGAAAATATCCTTTCTACTTCAAAAACATTTTTCCTTTCATAACATGTCATACAACTTTAAAATAAAATAAGTTGATTAAAAATAAACTTGAAAACTTGTAAAGGTAGTTTCTTGTAAATAATGTTTTAAAAATCCATTCATTTCGTATAAGTTAAAAAAACATTCTTCGTACTTTTGTCGGAAAAGTCAAAAAGTACCTCGTATGAAAGACGACAAAAGATTCCTTTCATACATATTACTAAAAACTCACCGAAGGGTAAAAATGGATTTAAACAATTGTAGGTGGATGGAAATAATATTACATATTGATGAAACATGGATGTGGATGATAAAATACACCCCAGTAAATACTTACGAATAAACAATCTCGGATAAAAATGAGATTGTGATATTTCCCTTACCTTAGGTCCGATTTGCTTCGTATGTGTCCGAACCTCCTGTATAATGATTTAAATAATGTCATTGACTTATTACAGAATCATATTCATTGTTATGATATCATATATGGTTCACTTATGACATTATATTACCCGTTCTTTTGTAAATTCATGTTAAAGTAGCGTTTTGGGTAAAATCATCTTATTTGTCGTTCGTGTTTTTAACTTGTAATTATTCATATGATTACTTAGATAATGATTACTTAATTCCAGAATATAAAACATTATTTATATATATATATATATTCAGAATATACATATATAATAAATCAGTAAATGGAAAGAAATACACCGTTCATGGAGACGGTAGTCCGTACGTACGCATGAACGCTGTTTTCGTCTCCTTATTGAATTGAATGGAATTAAGTAGATGACATACATATAAATAATTACAGTATCATTATTAGGTCATATATTTCATTAGTACTTATTATATATACTTTATAATCATTCATGAATGGTTAATCATTGAGAATGAATCTCATCGCGTCGTGGAGACGGTAGTCCGTACATACGCACGAGCGATGATATCGTTCCCATGGTCGTGGAATTGTGTTGAAGTGTATGTAGACTATTTCAGTATCAATATAACTTTATAATAATCATATATAGTTACTCATTACACCATTATACCCATCCTATTAAGGTGGTGGTGGAAAATAGATTACACCACGGCGTGGAGACGGTATTCCGTACATACGCACGTGCGATGATTTCTTTTTCCGTAGGATGGATAGATGGTGAAATAGGGTTGTTTCATACTTAAAATAACATATCAGTATATGAGTGATACTGATGTTATTACTTCATAATGAAACAACCTAAGAAGAAGAAGTGGAAGAAGAAATAAAGATGAAAGAATTGGTAACGGTAATTACCTCTTCTTTGAAGCGCCTCTTTGAGACCTCCTCTTAGGGCACTAAAATTGGTCTTTGAGGAAGACCAGAACCTCTAGGATGTTTCTAGGGAAGTGGAGAAGAGATTTTGGCAGGGGTTGGCCGAGCTTGAGTGCTCAAATTGGTGTGAGGAGGAGGGGGAGGAGGTGTCCTTTTATAAGGGAGGAGAGGGGCACCTTAGGAATACCTCAAAATATTATTTTATATTAATGTCAAAATCGGTTTATAATGCTTCCAAAGGGTCTTATTTCGAAGCTAAAGTGGGGATGGGTCGAAATCATATCAACCAATAAGATTTAGACAAGTTTAGGGTATTATTTTAACCTTATCAATTAGATTTAACTCTAAGTTAAATAATTTAACTTTTACCGTGTCTTTTTGTTTTCTTTCACTATATGGTTAATACACTTACTAAAACATGCCAAACGAACCCCATATTGTTTATTATTAATACATATATCCTTATCTAAGTCATTTGGCTGAACCTTAGATTTTTAGGAATAAAATAACAATTAATAATATTTTATTTTATTTAAAAACTATTTTGTGTCAATTTTGACACTATTTGATATATGATTTTTGTGAAAGTCATAACAGAATTATATGTTCGAACCAAGTTGATTAAATCAACACTAATATATCATAGTAACCTAGAAAATTAGTGTAATTCATAAAAAGTCTCAAATTACATTCATTTGAGCATTTATAACATCAATTATGTTAATGATTCCTTAAAAGGGTAATTACTGCATCATCGTTGTGTCATAACTAAATTAATTTATTTAAAGTCTAAAAATTATAAATAAAATATCATTATGTAGGAAATCTTTTTATCTTTCTAATTAATATTTATAGTCGAATTTATCTTATGTATAACCCCATATTAAAAATGTTTTAGTTATTAAACTTTGATTTTAACTATTTTAACTATTCATTAAATAAAATAATATTAAATGTCATAATCTAATCCAAGTGGACCTAAATGGTCATATTATATTCATAAGGTTGTTTTTGGTCGAATTACACTTATCCAATAGAATTAGGACATGTGTTAGGGTAATAGTAATATCATATTTACCCTTAGTTACCCTATTTACTATTAACCGCGGTAAAAAAGGTAAAAAGTTACTATTCACCAAAAAAATTATTTTTATCTCATTGAACCACATTTTACTTACTGATATCAACCGTGTCTGTCAGATTTTCGAAATTCCATTCACAGAAGCGGTAAAATTAAGTTTTATGCAAAATTCAGTTTTTAACCTACCACTTAGTGGTTTCACTATTCATCAAAAATTGAAGTTTTTCAGAAAAATGCCAAAATTTCACCCTAAGCTATAATTGATATTCCGAATTCAAAAATTAAGTCTATTTTACCAAATTCATAACATAGAAGTTGCATTAATTAATTTTATAATTAAATCCCGCTGTTAAAACAAATAGCGTGTTTTTAAGAAACAATATCTACCAAAAGATTGGCACTTGATTATGTCTGGTTTAAATGTGAAATTACATCCAATGACCAACATCGTATTAAATTGTAAAAATATATTCAAAATATACTTTAAAACCACTCAATTTAATGATTTATCACTATTAATTATTTCGATTAAAAAAGTTGTTTTTTATTATAATCTAGTAATTTTCACTATTCATCAGAATATGAAAGTTATCCGAAAAGTACCAAAATTTCACCCTAAGCTAATTTCGATATTACGAATCCAGAAATTAATTCCATTTTGAAAAATAAAATATACAAAATTTTAAAAAGTGGTTATTACTATTCATAACGGCTAGTTTTAATAATATTTTAATAGCATATTGTTGTTTAATGAAACTCGTTATTGCGTACTACACACGCTATCGAGGAAGGTCGTGATTGCGTGTAATGCAAGGCAAGTCAAGGATGTGTGTTGTGAAAGCTCCTTTTGATGTAGCGTAAAACACAAGTCATTAATAAAATTAAAAAGAATATTTTTCATAAAATCTCGGGCTGTTACATTCTACCCCCCTTAAAATGAATTTCGCCCTCGAAATTCGTCGGGGTTATAAATGGTTTATTATTCGAAAGTTTCTTTAATAGAAACCCACATCATAAAAAGGAATATCAAAACCAATCTTTAAAAAAAAGTATGAAACGTAACGGTTACCCAAATAAACTAGTCACTGGGTTTCCACATAGGTGAAAATATAGATATGGAAGAGAAATCTAACCATCATGTTCTGATGGAGAGTGGTAGAGAACATGGCTATGGAAAAGTCAGCAATCACAAAGCCATAAATTTGTGACGATCTAAGGTACCATCTGATTCATCAGATATAAGATCAATAGGACAACATTTTTGGTTTTCAAGATCGTTTCCCTAATGTTAAAGAATTTGAATTAGAATAAATACTTACTTTATTTTGGTACAATCTCACTATTGTTCGTGCCTTTAACAATTTCCACTTCATCTCTTAAATAAATGAAGTTGAATTTGTTATTCGTGAAGTGTTAGCAGATCATGTGATAGAATGACGGGTCATTCCATCTGTCTCAAACAAAAGGTTAGCAAAAAAATTATATACATAAGTCGATCTATAGTGAGATTAATCATATATGGTTCCTAAAATGGACTTATACATCATATGTCATACAACTTAATATAATAAAACTAGTTTCTACTAAACAGGGACTTCCTGTAGGCCAGTGGTAGGCGATAAAGGCCAGTCGCACTTCGGTTGTGGGTTCGATTCCCACAGCCTTGTCCGACGCGATGGGCTGTCACCCGTCCTGCAGGTTGTCCTTTTTCTAAAACTATATTACTATAACATCCCATCAATAATATCGAAAAAAACTTCTATCCTTAAACAATACTAACTTATTCCAACATAATCCATTCCAATCTTTAGGCTTACCCATAATACTGCAGTCCACTCTCATAATATAGTGAAAACAATTACCAGAGATTTAATACCATCGTTGATCCCCATAAGATATGTCTTGTTGGTCACATTATAAACATTCAAAGTCCTTAATCATGTATTCTCTTGAATACCTTAGTGAAAACATGAATACAGTTTAAAGTTAACACTTTCCACATACCAAAATCCTCAAAATTCTATATACTCAAACCATGATATCACTTAGTCCTTATATCAATCATGAGCTCATGAATACTATTAAACATTTCATTTTCTCATTTTCCCTTCATTATGCGCATATCATCTTATTTCCAAAAAATATCTCAATCACTTTGAATACCACATCAATAAATATTGCAATACTCAATGATACAACATTATTTTGGAATCCCATTACATAAACACTTAATCATTCCACCACATCATTGTCATATTCAACATTGCCAATAGTGATCGCATGTGACTTCCCTTTGTCCTTTTCCTTCAGTGGTTGCTCATGTTGATCATCACTAACCCTTGGATTAGGTCATTTATTAGCATAATGCCCAATTTCCTTGCACTTGAAGCATTGAAGTGTTGGTGGTGCGTTCTCTGCAGTGTTTGCTTTATTCACATCATTAGAAACCCTTTTTCCATTACTTCGACACTCAGCTGCTCGATGACCTTCTTTTCCACACTTAAAACATTTTCTAGTCCCTTTAAGACAATCTCCACCATGCTTCTTTCCACACTTTGTGCATAAGGAAACATTCATCTTCTTTTCACCATTATTCTGAGATTTCTCCTTGAACTCCATCTTTCGTTTCTTGTCAAAACCATGAGATGGATATGTAACACCAACTTCCATTTCTACCTTGATAGCACAACGCACAATTTCTTCATAGCTACTGAAGTCTCTTATAGCTAATGCCATTCGAAGACTTGGTTTTAAGCCACTGAAAAATTGATCAACTTTACTTTCAGGTTGGATGATAATGCCAGATGCATACCTTGCAAGTCTTGTAAAATTCGCTTCGTATATACCAACATATTCATCATCTTTTTGCTTTAGTTCAAGAAACTCCTTCTCCATCTTTGTTCGAAGAATACGAGGGAAGTACTTATTGAAAAATAAGTTCTTGAACTCGTCCCATTCCATGGACTCAATTTCATCTCTTTGCCTTGTATTCTTGATAAGATTCCACCATTGATCAGCTTCACCTTCCAAACGATATACTGCTAAGATGACTTTATCATGTTCAGAACATTGAAGAACTGAAAATATCTTTTCAGTGGTACTGATCCATTGTTCAGCAACAAGTGGATCAGAAGACCCACTGAAAGAAGGTGGACGTTGCCTCATGAAGGACTCAATAGAATATTATTCCCTTCTCTTCTCATTTGGAAGTCCAGAATGATTCATAGCTTGTGTAAGTATAGCAATAAGATTTTGCACTCCATCTCCCATAAAATTTGTTTGTTCAGGAGGACAATCATTGCATTGTCCATTGCATTGATCAACACGGTTCCTTCGGGTTCCAGCCATCGTCTAAAACCCAAAAAGAATAGTGTGAGAGGAAAAAATCGTGCTAGGGAAAACAACATAATAAAGGGGAAGTACCTTCAATATCTAACATCTTAGGTTTAATTCTATGATCGTTAGCGTAGTTCTAGTACTATAACCTATACGTATACTTAACCTTAGGGACATCCCTAGACATACCGTAGAAATATCTCTAGGGATCTCACTAATGTTTTTGCATCCTAGTTTCCAAAGTTTGACTAAACCTTTCCTTTGATACCAACAGTAGAGACCCGAAACTTGACGTACATTGACATTACATTACATTTGCGGAATACTTAGTACATACACACAAGGATCATAATAGTTTAGTGTCTTTGGAAACTTGGAACGTAATCTTCTAATCGTGGTGAAAGATCTTCAACATCTCGTATAAAGATCTTCCCTTTTTTTTACCTAAAACCTTTCTTTATATCCTGGGGAAAAGAAAACATAAAAGGGTGAGCTCAAATGCTCAGTAAGGGTAAACAAAAGAAATATCAATCACATCGTATTCATAAGAACATATCATTTTGGAAATCTTAACCTGCAAAAGAGAGCATAATTTCATAACATGGGATAAATCATGGCAGTGAAATGTAATCACAATAATCATAACTTAAAACATGAAACTTTGTGTCATTCACACATAATCATAGAGAATCATTTCTTGTTATCAAGACTCATTGCCAAGACTATCTTAGTAGACAAAGTCCCTTTCTGAATCGAGTAACCCTCGTTTCAGTCCTGTTTCACTGAACCGGTATAACCTACCGTTCCAGCCCTGTCTATCTCATGAGATATAAAATCTTTACCCAATGCATTGGAGGGAGATATATGTCCCACCCATCTTATAATGAATCCTTTCTTATGTGTGCCACATAATCATAAACCATACATCATAGCGTAACCCATGTAATAAAAATGGAATTCTTAAACAACATGACATCATAAAACAATTCATATAATATAAAGGAATTCATAAAAATATTTCCATCACAACATAATCAAACCAATGTAATAATAGGGATAAAAACAGAACCCTTTTATTATCTTAGATGGAAAATAATTTTGATAAAATACTTGAACTCCATTCTTGAGGAAAATATCCTTTCTACTTCAAAAACATTTTTCCTTTCATAACATGTCATACAAATTTAAAATAAAATAAGTTGATTAAAAATAAACTTGAAAACTTGTAAAGGAAGTTTCTTGTAAATAATGTTTTAAAAATCCATTCATTCCGTATAAGTTAAAAAAACATTCTTCGTACTTTTGTCAGAAAAGTCAAAAAGTACCTCGTACGAAAGACGACAAAGGATTACTTTCATACATCTTACTAAAAACTCACCGAAGGGTAAAAATGGATTTAAACAATTGTAGGTGGATGGAAATAATATTACATATTGATGAAACATGGATGTGGATGATAAAATACACCCCAGTAAATACTTACGAATAAACAATCTCGGATAAAAATGAGATTGTGATATTTCCCTTACCTTAGGTCCGATTTGCTTCGTATGTGTCCGAACCTCCTGTATAATGATTTAAATAATGTCATTGACTTATTACAGAATCATATTCATTGTTATGATATCATATATGGTTCACTTATGACATTATATTACCCGTTCTTTTGTAAATTCATGTTAAAGTAGCGTTTTGGGTAAAATCATCTCATTTGTCGTTCGTGTTTTTAACTTGTAATTATTCATATGATTACTTAGATCATGATTACATAATTCCAGAATATAAAACATTATTTATATATATATATATATTCAGAATATACATATATAATAAATCAGTAAATGGAAAGAAATACACCGTTCATGGAGACGGTAGTCCGTACATACGCATGAACGCTGTTTTCGTCTCCTTATTGAATTGAATGGAATTAAGTAGATGACATAGATATAAATAATTCCAGTATCATTATTAGGTCATATATTTCATTAGTACTTATTATATATACTTTATAATCATTCATGAATGGTTAATCATTGAGAATGAATCTCATCGCGTCGTGGAGACGGTAGTCCGTACGTACGCACGAGCGATGATATCGTTCCCATGGTCGTGGAATTGTGTTGAAGTGTATGTAGACTATTTCAGTATCAATATAACTTTATAATAATCATATATAGTTACTCATTACACCATTATACCCATCCTATTAAGGTGGTGGTGGAAAATAGATTACACCACGGCGTGGAGACGGTATTCCGTACGTACGCACGCGCGATGATTTCTTTTTCCGTAGGATGGATAGATGGTGAAATAGGGTTGTTTCATACTTAAAATAACATATCAGTATATGAGTGATACTGATGTTATTACTTCATAATGAAACAACCTAAGAAGAAGAAGTGGAAGAAGAAATAAAGATGAAAGAATTGGTAACGGTAATTACCTCTTCTTTGAAGCGCCTCTTTGAGACCTCCTCTTAGGGCACTAAAATTGGTCTTTGAGGAAGACCAGAACCTCTAGGATGTTGCTAGGGAATTGGAGAAGATATTTTGGCAGGGGTTGGCCGAGATTGAGTGCTCAAATTGGTGTGAGGAGGAGGGGGAGGAGGTGTCCTCTTATAAGGGAGGAGAGGGGCACCTTAGGAATACCTCAAAATATTATTTTATATTAATGTCAAAATCGGTTTATAATGCTTCCAAAGGGTCTTATTTCGAAGCTAAAGTGGGTATGGGTCGAAATCCTATCAACCAATAAGATTTAGACAAGTTTAGGGTATTATTTTAACCTTATCAATTAGATTTAACTCTAAGTTAAATAATTTAACTTTTACCGTGTCTTTTTGTTTTCTTTCACTATATGGTTAATACACTTACTATAACATGCCAAACGAACCCCAAATTGTTTATTATTAATACATATATCCTTATCTAAGTCATTTGGCTGAACCTTAGATTTTTAGGAATAAAATAACAATTAATAATATAATATTGGATTTAAAAACTATTTTGTGTCAATTTTGACACTATTTGATATATGATTTTTGTGAAAGTCATAACAGAATTATATGTTCGAACCAAGTTGATTAAATCAACACTAATATATCATAGTAACCTAGAAAATTAGTGTAATTCATAAAAAGTCTCAAATTACATTCATTTGAGCATTTATAACATCAATTATGTTAATATTTCCTTAAAAGGGTAATTACTGCATCATCATTGTGTCATAACTAAATTAATTTATTTAAAGTCTAAAAATTATAAATAAAATATCATTATGTAGGAAATCTTTTTAGCTTTCTAATGAATATTTATAGTCGAATTTATCTTATGTATAACCCCATATTAAAATTTTTTTAGTTATTAAACTTTGATTTTAACTATTTTAACTATTCATTAAATAAAATAATATTAAATGTCATAATCTAATCCAAGTGGACCTAAATGGTCATATTATATTCATAAGGTTGTTTTTGGTCGAATTACACTTATCCAATAGAATTAGGACATGTGTTAGGGTAATAGTAATATCATATTTACCCTTAGTTACCCTATTTACTATTAACCGCGGTAAAAAAAGTAAAAAGTTACTATTCACCAAAAAATTATTTTTATCTCATTGAACCACATTTTACTTACTGATATCAACCGTGTCTGTCGGATTTTCGAAATTCCATTCACAGAAGCGGTAAAATTAAGTTTTATGCAAAATTCAGTTTTTAACCTACCACTTAGTGGTTTCAATATTCATCAAAAATTGAAGTTTTTCAGAAAAATGCCAAAATTTCACCCTAAGATATAATTGATATTCCCAATTCAAAAATGAAGTCTATTTTACCAAATTCATAACATAGAAGTTGCATTAATTAATTTTATAATTAAATCCCGTCGTTAAAACAAATAGCGTGTTTTTAAGAAACAATATCTACCAAAAGATTGACACTTGATTATGTCTGGTTTAAATGTGAAATTACATCCAATGACCAACATCGTATTAAATTGTAAAAATATATTCTAAATATACTTTAAAACCACTCAATTTAATTATTTATCACTATTAATTATTTCTATTAAAAAAGTTGTTTTTAATTATAATCTAGTAATTTTCACTATTCATCAGAATATGAAAGTTATCCGAAAAGTACCAAAATTTCACCCTAAGCTAATTTCGATATTACGAATCCAGAAATTAATTCCATTTTGAAAAATAAAATATACAAAATTTCAAAAAGTGGTTATTACTATTCATAACGGCTAGTTTTAATAATATTTTAATAGCATATTGTTGTTTAATGAAACTCGTTATTGCGTACTACACACGCTATCGAGGAAGGTCGCGATTGCGTGTAATGCAAGGCAAGTCAAGGATGTGTGTTGTGCAAGCTCCTTTTGATGTAGCGTAGAACACAAGTCATTAATAAAATTAAAAAGAATATTTTTCATAAAATCTCGGGCTGTTACACTACAACCACCCCCAAGTGTTCTAAGCCTGGCTTATGAAGCCGGAGGAAAGGGGGGGAAGTTACATGTGGTCAAGGATTACAACCCAGAGGCTTTGGGAATTATTTGAGTTATAATAAATATATTTTCTACCTTGGTTGTAGTAATGATAGACACAAGTTCTGGTCATTCCTTTATTTCCACATATCTGCTTCAAAACATAGAGATTATCATTGATTCCTCAGCTCAACCCTTGAACATAGAGACTCCTACTGGAGACGACTCATCCATCACACAATTGATCTAATTTTATGACCTAACTCTTGGAGGTGAGAGTTTCTATTGGGATCTCCTTGTATCAATAATGAGGACTTATGGCGTCATCTTAGGAATAGACTAGTTATCTATAGTTCATGCCCATATCGACTATTTGAGGTGGGGGATGTAGAGTTTCTATTGTGATGGGACCTGGTTTTTATTTTTGGGTGAAATGGAAACCTAGGAAGCATATTATGGACTCATAAATAGAGGGGTGTAGCGGATTACTCATTATTTTGCTATAATGAACCTTGGTGCAGTGAATGTTATGAGTTTTTAGTTTACTATAGTGGTGGAGGAGTATGAGGAATTATTTCCTGAGGATTTTCTAGGATTACCTACCTAATAAGGGATACGTTTCTACATTTATCCCCACCCCAGGATGACCCTGATATCAATTCCATCATATCATATGGCTCCTATAGATCTTCTCAAGTTGAGGGTGAATTTGGAGGACTTGCAAGGTAAGGTATTTGTTAGACCTAGTGTTTCACCTTGGGAAGACCCAATTTTGTTTTCCAAGAAGTAATACGTGAGCTTGAGGTTATTTTTGTACTATCGTTGATTGAACTAGGTGACTATGAATAATAATTTTCCACCATTGAGGATCGATGACCTCCTTGATCAGTTGAGAGTAGCACAATGTTTCTCGAAGGTTGACCTCATATCAGGCTATCATATGCTGTGAGTACAGGATGTAGATATACTAAATATGTTATTCATATGTCATAATGGTCACTATGAGTACTTGTTGATACCATTTGGCATGAAAAATTACCTATTAGTTTTCATGGGACTCAAGAACTGGATATTTCATCCCTTCCCAAATCGGTTCGTGGTAGTCTTCATTGCTGATATCCATGTGTACTCAGCGTATGATGAGTAGCACATGAGACACTAGAGGGTGGGGACATACTCTGAGAGTACCAAATTTATGGTATACTCTTTAAGTACTAGTTCTATATTTATTAGGTACACTTTATGGGACACATTATCCCTACAGATGGTGTGGTACTGGACCCAGTGAAAGTTGATGCAGTTTTATCTTGGGATCCACCGAAGAGTGTGATGGAGGTGAGGAGATTCCTTGGGTTGGCAGGCTATTACCATAGATTAATACCTGAAATCCCCAAGATATCATCCCCCATGACAACTTTTAAATTAAAGGGGCATCCTTTTCATGTAGATGGAGAGGTTCCAACCAGCTTTTCAGAAGTTGGGATAGATATTGATGAGTACTCCCATCCTAATATTTCCAGAGGAGGATGTAAAGTATGTAGTTTTCTCAGAGATCATGAACCAAGCATAGTTTTGTAATGATGTATAGGTATTCGATGATTTCATATATCTCATGTCAGTTGAGACCACATGTTCAGAACTACATGACCCCTGATCTTGGGTTAGAAGCGGTAGTCTTTTCACTAAAGATGTGGTGACACTACCTGATGGGAGAGTGGTTTATCATCTATTATGGCCGTAAGAGTCTCAAGTATATCTTCTATCACAAGGATATTAACTTGATATAGTGTATATGGCAAGAGTTACTCCAATATTATGACTTCAAGATTATCTATACTCCCGGTAAGTGGAACATGGTAGCAGATGATCTTAGAAGGAGTCCTTGTTCGCAGTTGTTGAGTGAGGCATCAGAGAAGTTTTCCTCATTACAGTTATCTTTTGTGGATGGTGATGGATTATTTTACCTCTATTTGATTATTTTCCCCCTCAAATTTTGTAGCAAGTTAAGGAGGCATGGCTTGGGGACATCGAATGTGAGACCCTACATACTCATATATCCACTAGATATGCTCTGGGTGGATTTTTTTGAATGTGGGGAGCATGATGTTCTTTTTAGAGGAAACACAATGGTACCTGTGAAGTTTCAAGAGGAGGTTCTAGGATATTTTCATAAATATACTTTATTGGTACATCTAGGTATGAAAAATATGTACCAAGACCTTTGATGTCAGTTTTGGTTGCTAGGTATTAAGAATAGAGTTATAAAGTTTGTCTCTCGATGCCATACTTTTCAGCAAGTGAAGGATGAGTACCAAGTTCCAGTAGGTTTTTCTCAACCCCTTGAGGTTCTAGAGTGGAAGTGGGATGTGATATAAATGGAATATTTTATGGTATTACCATGTATTTCCAGGGGACACAATTCTATCTAGGTTACTATAGACCGACTAACCAAGTCAGCCTACTTCCATGCTATCCAAGAGCTGAGTTCAGTAGAGAGTTTGAGATGACTCTATGTACAGGAGATAATATAAATCCATGGAGATCCATCAATGATATTTTATCACCATGATTATTACTTTACATATCAATTATGGAAAGGATTTTATGATGATTTTGGTACTCAGTTGCATTTGAGAATGGTTGTATCACCCCCAATTTCTGGTAAGTAACCCTTTATTTATGATTTTTAAGTATATAAAGTGTTTGGGTGAACTTTTGGAGAGGTTTTAACAATTTAAAAAAAATTGGGGAATTATCTTCATGTTCATAGGTTCTTCATGATTTTTGGAAACCATGAAACACTTACAGGAAACAGTACCCAGTTATATAAGGGAAAAAGGGAAGGTGCATGGGAAGCACACAGTTTTTCTAAACCATGTGGAAGCCAAGGAGAAACCATGAAACTTGAGATAGTGGTATTTTTCATGAATGGAACATGGTTTGGAAACTGTGTGATCCAACCATGTGAAGCCCATCCTTGAGGCAGTGGTTGGCACCCCAAACCATGGTTTTTCTAACCATGTGACTAACCTTTCACGGGTCAAAAGTGAGATCCTAAAATTATGGATCTCACTCATTTTTTTCTATAACTCCCTCTTTTTTCCTTCTATGTGTCCCTTTCTCATCGTTTTCTATTCTAAAATTTCATGGAAGGTTCTCCCATTGATTTTTAGGCAATCTGAAGGCTTCTCTTGGTGATTTGAAGCTAGATTCTTACGTTAAGAATTCATTCTCCATCATTCTTAATGGTTTTCTTAGATCTATTCTTCCCTAGATATTGGTTTCTTATATCTACACTCATTGTGTGTATATTTAAGGTAGTGGATTCCAAATATTATTATTGTTGGTCCTGTTGATAGTAGGGGAATAGATCTAAAGTGGGTTTTTGGAGATTTAACCCGATTTCTTGATTGTTCTCTATGTTATTCTTCATTTTCATCATAAAACCCATGGTAAGTGGCTTCAATATGGACTCCTCTATTTATTAATTGAAGGATTAGTTTTAAATTGGTTTAATTTCTTGATTTTGATTGTAAAATTTTGGTCCAAATCATGTTGTAAATCCTCTTTAGTGACGATTTATTTTTTTTGGTGAAATTGTAGAATCATGGTAATTGGTTTCACAAATTTCTTTGGTTATTTTATTTTAAAATGTTTATTTTAAAAACATGTCTTGTTGGATTTTTGAAATGTATTGCATAATTTTTTTCAATGAAAATAAATTTTTATTAAAATACTTTGTCTAGAATGGTTTTTGGCATACATAGGTTTTGTGTGAGTTCATATTCAACGTGCTTTGAATAAGGGACATGTACCAGTGGGGTAAAAGGGACATAAACCTGGGTCGGTTGCATGTGTTAGTGGGACAAAAAATTATTATATGAGAGATTCCTCATGATTATGGAACTCTCAAACATTCATTCATGTTTGGTTGTGTTGTGAAACATGGAATTGGTATGCCAAAATTGAATGTTAAATGATTTAAATTATTGTTTATTTTCTTTCCTTAGAAAACTATTTACTATGTACATTTTTATATTTTTATGTAAACTATTTTAGAAATAATTTTAAATAAATTTTTTATATAAATTTTTATAACATGTTCTATCCTAGTGGTGGGAGTTGGGAAGTGATTGGTGAAACCCTGTAGAGTTTTATTACTCACCCCTTCTTTAGAACTTTTGTGATTTTTTAGATATTGTCTATCAAGATACAAGAAAATGTGAAGTATAACACATATTTATTACTAATTAATAATACTTAGGTTATTTTGTGGAGTGGATCTTGGAGCATGTGGAGCTCTGGATTCATGTGGTTGTATTTGTGTTTTAATTAGTTTGTCTTACACTATTTACTTTGATGATTAGTTTGTCTTCTGTTGTGGTACTTTTTTGTTGGTTTTTATATAAATTGAATGTGTGAGTTGCCTTTCAATTTTATCATGTAGTTTTATATTTGGATATGGTTATTGGTTGGTTGTTTTCTCTTCAAAGGAAAAATCATCCCCAAAATTGTAATTGAAGCCCTTTAGTTTTTAATTCCAACATTTAGAATCTTGGGATTTCACTTAAGGAAAAGTAACATCTCAACACCCTCTCAAGAAAATGATAAGGGTGGGATGTTACAAGTGGTATCAATCTTTGATCCAAAATCTCTTTGAGGCAAGTGGTATCAGCTTGTTCGGTCCTTAAACAACAACTGGGCATTAGTTATATCGGTCTTGGAGTTGAATTCCTTTGGGTATATTCATTATGAAGGGTTGGTATAAAGGAATAGGATTTTCATAACTTGAAATGTATAGCACAAAAGGACATAGATAACCCTTTTACGATGAACTTCAAGTTACTAGGGAGTTGGGTACATAAGTGTTTTGGAGAAACTTATAGGTTATGGAATCTCATTATCATGGGTTTATCTACTGAGACAAGCATGAAATTCATTTTAGAGTAATTAAATCTCATTAAGAGTTCATATTTCATTTTGAGTAATGATTTATGATTTGGTGAAAATTTGTTGATTTTTGAAAAATGTTGAAATTGTTTTCAAATGAAAGAATGTTATAAAGATCACAGTGTGGTATTTTGAAAATGGTTTGATTTTCAAAAAAAAGTTGAAATTTTTCAAAAAATGGTCGAATGTGGAAAAGGTTGATTTTAGAAATCAATGTTGTGACAGTTGATGTGGTATAATTTGAAGTTATTAAGTATTCAGTTAATAGAGAGTGAGGCTTATGAAATTGGTTATCTATGTATAAATGACACCTAATAGGCATTGTAGGAACCAACTGAAGGAAGCTACAATGAACGTGGTTGCACTCAAGACACAGGTGAACCAATAGTTGGTTTAGAGTATCATCCAAGCATTTAAAGCTATGAACATAGGGAACCATAGGGATGATTCAATGAAATTGGATCCTTTTATCTAGTTCTAGAAGTATAATCCACCCATATTCTAGGGTTATTTTAAATCAGAAAGGGTAGAGGTGTGGCTAAATAGGATGAATCATATCTTTAATTTCATTGGCACACCAGCAGAGTTAAAAGTCAATATGGTGATGTATATTCTCAAGGATCTTGCATGTCAGTGGTGGTATCTAATGGTCTAGGATAAATTCGATCAAGGTATTGTTTGGGAGGATTTTGAAGAATTGTTCAAAAAACAATATTATCCCCACACGTTCAAGATTCAATGGATGATATACTTCTTCAGGCTGAAGTAGGAAAATATCTGTTTCATTGAGTATGTGGTTAAATTCATGAATTTAGTACACTTTTCACCTGATGTTTCTGCTAGTACATCCTTGAAGGAACACATCTTTGAATCCGGGCTGAGACTCTGGATTCACTAAAAAATAGTTGTGCTCTATATTAATAATTATATAGAGATAGTGAATAGAGAGACGGTGGATGAATGGGACATCTCAGGATCTATGGGAAGAGGAAGTATGTTAATAACCATGGGAAATGGTGGGAACTCTAATGCTGGGAGAAATGGGATAAGGGGAACCTATTTCCAAGGTGGAAAAATGAATAAAAATCAAATGGATGGATCAGTGAAACATCCTCCATGACCTAATAGAAAATCAGGATATTTATAATGTGGTGCATTTGACCACATAAAGTGAGATTGTATAGAAAAACATAGATCATGCCATAACTGTAACCATATGGGGAATCATCAGTGCTATTGTCATAGTGCCCCGAGTTCAGGTGCTCAGAACACTTCTCGGATGTCACATGCATCTTATACTTTGATAGGGTGAGGGTAGAAGCATCAAACTCATCAGAAGATTAGATCTATCCATGGTTATTCTAGGAATACCATGACTCCTCAGGCAAGGCAATCTCAATAGGGTAACAAGGAGCAAAGTGAAGCAACAAAGAAATTATATGGATCTAATAAAGTGATTGTGGATTATCAAGTTAGACCATCTACGATGATAGCATCTATTATTTTTAATTCTACCCTTATGAAAGTGTTATTAGATATGGTTTTATCTTATTCCTTCATTGCTTCTCATGATGTTTATTTACTAAGATTAAAAGTTTAGAAGATATCTTCTGTGATAAAACTTCAAACTTATATTGGGTGAAGATAATGTTGAGCCATTTTGTGTAGAGCATGTTCTATAACTATTAATGGAGATGAACTAGAACGGTATTTATCGATGATGTAGATGGATGTTTATGATGTAATATTGGGTATGGATTGGTTGAAAATGTTTAAGTCTCAAATTGACTATTATATAAGAACAGTTAGTTTCACGACTGAGGATGGAGTTGGGCATCTCTTTAGAGTAGAAAGGGATGTTTTGACAAGTGCAATGGGGTTGTTGTAACAAAAAGTGGGAACAATGTCTTACTAGTTGGTGGTGTTGACTTTGGAATCAATGGAATATATAGATAATTTCTCTTTCCCAGTAGTGGTAGATCAATTTCTAGATGTGTTTCCCAAACATTTCTCAGGCTTACCACCAATAAGGGAAATAGAGTTTACGATTAATCTCCTCTCAGGGAATAGTCCTATCTCACTTCCATTTTATCATATGGAACAAATAGAATTAGGTTATTTGAAAGTGCAGTTGGAAGAACTGTAAAGAAAAGGGTTCATTCGGTCAATAACATCTCTATGTGAAGCATTGGTCTTGTTTGGGAAAAAGGCGGATGTGACTCTATAGTTGTGTGTGGATTATTATAATGTTATCTGAGTTATGATAAAGAAAAGATATACACTTACACACATTGATGATCTATTTGATAAATTTAGGGGACCTCCAAGGTTCTCTATGATTTAATTGCATCAGGATATCACTAATTACGAGTTCTAAAGGTGGATATTCTGAATATAACTTTCAAAATCAGATATGGTCATTATGAATATGTGGTAATTCATTTTGGTCTTATGATTGTACCAGTAGTATTTATGTAATTGTTGAATCATATTTTTCAGCGATATCTTGATTATTTTGTTTTGGTGTTTGTGGATGACATATTAGTGTATTCAAGGACAAGGTCTGAGCATCAGTAACACTTGGAGACAGTGTTAGGAACCTTAAGGGATCATCGTTTATATTCCAAACTATCAAAGTGTGATTTTTGGATATAATAGGTATGCTTTTTTGGCCATGTAATTTCTTAAAGAGGTGTTTTAGTGGATCTAGAGAAGATTAAAGCTGTTATCTCTTAGAAACCACCAAATAATGTCTTTGATATATGAAGTTTTATGTGTCTTGCTGGTTATTACTGATGTTTTGTGTGTGATTTTTCATGACTAGCTTTACCAATAACATCTTTCATAAAGAATATTGTTCCATTGAAATGGAATAAAGAATTCCATAAATATTTTTAAGAGCTAAAGGTTCAACTTACCATCTACACCAATCTTGATTTTTCTGGAATCAGTACAAGGGTACGTGGTGTATTGTGATGCTTCAAGATATGGGTTGTGGAATGTTATCATGTAAGAAGACCATGTTGTTTCTTCTTGTACAAGGCAGTTAAGGGTGAATGAGAATAACTACCCAACACATGATCTGGAGTTAGTTTTAGTCATCCATGATTTTAAGACATTTCATTATTATCTCTTTGGTGATAAATTCATAGAGTTCACAGAGCATAAGAGCTTGAAGCATTTTTCATCACAAAGGGATTTTAACCTAAGACAATGAAGATGGATAGAATATATCCAAATGTTCGACTTTGACTTGATGTATACACTGAGTAGAGAAAATTTAGTGGTTGATGCATTAAGAAGGAAGTCGTATACTCAGTTCGCAAAAGAATCTTCAGATGAGTGGTAGTTGATGTTGTTCCTAGCCAGCATGTATGTGGAATGTGAAGAAAATTTTGATGTTGTGGTTTTCTTCCCAGTTTTAGTGGTTCCTGATTTGGTAAATATGGTAAAAGAGGCATAGACATCCAATGAAAAATGCATGGTTATGAGATCAAAATGTAGTGGTGGGGAGACCATTGAGGGCTGGATGCTAGATGGGAGTTAAATGTTATGGTTTATAAATTAGATGGTTGTACCAATGGCTTTTCAATAATAGCTTCTTCATGCTTACCACCAATCAATATGGGTTATTCATCTAGGAATACAGAATATGTATAATTCATTTATATCATATTTCTAGTGGAGAGGCATGAAAAGTAAAGTGGTTAAGTTTGTTTTGAGATAATTAACTTGTTAGCAAGTTAAGGAAGAGCATCAGTGACCAGAAAGTATGTTTCAATCTTTTCCTATTCTAGTTTGGAAATGGTAGAGATAGCTATGGATTTTTTAACAGGTCTCCCAAGAATGGTTCGGAAGCACAATGCCATATGGGTGATTATGGATCAGCTTACCAATTGAGATAATTTTATCCCTATTTTTGAAACTCATATAGTGGAGGACTTATCAAAAATCTATATTTGATAAGTGGTAAAGAGGCATGGAATACCGGTTTCAATAGTGTCAAATAGTAATCGGAGGTTTCTGTGTCGATTCTAAAAATTCATACAGAAATCCCTTGGGAATCAGTTGATTATGAGTATGAAGTATCATCCTTAGATGGATGGAAAATCTGAAAGGATGATAAAAATGTTTGAATTCATGTTTCGGGCTTGTGTAATAGATTTTGGTGGCTCGTGGGATGATCTTATGCTATTAGTGGAGTTCTCATATAACAACAGCTACCAGGAAATGACACAAATTCCTATGTTTGATGCTTTGTATGGGTTTCCTTATCATTATTTACTTTTTTTGGTGGAAATAGGTGATACTTCATTGGTTAGACTGAGCCTTTCCATGAAACAATAGAGAATATTCAGTTGATCAAGAAATGAATGGAAATGGATCAGAGTCGTCAGAAATCATATCTAGATCATCATCGATGGTAATTTTCATTCATAGTGAGTGGTCATATATTATTTAAGATATCTCTAAGGCTTGGAAATCATCATTTTGGGAATAAGGGAATTTATATCCTAGAAGCATGGACCCTTTTGAGATACTAGAACGGGTTAGAGAGGTGGAATATCTGTTGGCATTTCCACCACAGTTCAGTGTGGTGCACAATGTGTTTTAGGTATCCTGATTAAAGAAGTATCATCCTGATCCTAACCATGTGATCAGATTCAATCACATCGACCTAGAAATGGATACTTCATTGGCACATATCTCAGTTCGGATTTTGGATAGACAAGAGAAAGTCTTACGGGGAAAATATATCAGTCTAGTGTGAGTTTTTTGGAAACATTGTCAGATTCAAGAAGAGACTTGGGAATGGGAGAAGGATATGGAAGATCAATGGTATAAACTCTTTCAGAGAAAGGTTGGTTTTATATATTCTAAGGATGGAAAGACCAATGGTGGGGGGAACATATCACCCCAATTTTCTAGTAATAAACACTTTCTTTATGTTTTTTAAGTATATA
Organism: Viscum album; assembly: GCA_963277665.1. Classification (NCBI taxonomy): domain Eukaryota; kingdom Viridiplantae; phylum Streptophyta; class Magnoliopsida; order Santalales; family Viscaceae; genus Viscum; species Viscum album. Next base: position 403,383,230 of record OY728126.1, read on the forward strand.
AATTGTTTGGGTAGAATTTGGGAGAGTTTGAAAGAATTTTAAAGTGTTTGTGGGTATTTTCTTTAGGTTTAAGGGTGGTTCACAGTTTGTGGAAACCATGCACTGCTTGTAGGAAACTATGCCCAGTGAGACATGGGCTAAAGGGAAGGTGCACGAGTGGATCATGGTTTTTCTAAACCATGCGGAAGCCCAGGAGAAACTGTGAAACTTGGGACAGTGGGATTTGTCATGGTTGGAGCATGGTTTGAAAACCCTATGATTCAACCATGTGAATATCATCCTTGAGGAAGTGGTTGGCACATAGTTAGTGCATGGTTTTTCTAACAATGCGACTAACTGTGCACATGTCAAAAGTGAGATCCTGCAATTGTGGATCTCACTCATTTTTTCTTCTAACTCCATCGGTTTTCCTCCAATATGGCCCTAAATCATTATTCTCTCTTCCCAAAGTTCAATGGAGGTTATCCTATCAATCCTGGAGTAATCTAAAGACTTCTCTTGGTGATATAAAGCTAGATTCTTGCGGTAAGGCTTCATTCTTTATCGTTCTTGATGTTTTTATGAAATAAACTCTGCCCTCTCTCTCAGTTTCTTTGATTTACTCCCACTATAGGAATATATAAGTGTTTGGATACCAAATATGATTATTTTTGGTATTTTTGGTGATAGGTGAATAGATCTAATACAGTTATTTAGATATTTAACCTGATTTCTTTACTGTTCTTTGTGTCGTTCTTCATTTTCATTGTAAAACCCAAGGTATGGAGCTTCACTATCGACTCCTCTATTTAGAAATTGAAGGATTAGTTTCAAATTGGTCTAATTTATTGAACTTTATTGTGAAATTATGGTGAAAATTATGTTATAAATCATCTTTAGTGATGATTTATAGTTTTCGGTGAAATTTTGGAATCATGGTAATTGGTTGTGCAATGTGATTTAGTTATTTGATTTTAAAATTTTTATGTTAAAAACATGGCTATTGGATTTTTTAAATTACATTTTGAAGGGTTTTTAATAAAAATAATTTCTTATTTAAAATTTTTGAAATGGTTTTTCTGAAATGGTTTTGGAATACATGGGTTTTTTGTGCGTTCATATTCGAAGTGCCCTATAAAAGGGGAGTGTTCCAGTGGGTTACAAGCGACGTGACCCTGGATAGGGAATGTGTCAGTGGGACATAATTTGATTGGATTAGAGATCTCTCATGAGTATGGAACTATCAAAAAAGCATGCATTTGTGGGTGTGTTGTGAAACATGGAAGGGGTACGCTAAAATAGAATGTTAAATGATTTAAAGAATTGTTTATGTGCTTTCCTTGGAAAATTGTTTACTATGTATCTTGTTTATATTTTGATGTAAATTGTTTTAGAACTAATTTTATATAGAAAAATTTATATATATGTTTTTAACATGTTCTATCCTAGTGGCGTGAGTTGGGAAGACATCAGGTAAAATATACTGAGTTTTAGTACTCCCACCTACATTGGAACTATGCTGATTTTGAATATATCATCTATCAAGATATGGGAAAAGGTAAAGTATCACACATCTTTAGTTTTAATTTATAATACTTGGGTTTTTTGGTTTATTGGATCTTAGATCATGTAGAGATTTGGAGTCATGTGGTTTCCTTTTAGTTTTAAATAATTTGCCTTCTTCTGTTTACATTGATGATTATTTTTTCTTCCGCTATGGTAATTTTTGGTTGGTTTTGATATTAATGGGATGTTTTATTTGTCATTAATTTTTATCATGCATTATGTAGTGTTTTTTTTGATATGTTTTTTGGTTGTTTATTTATTCTTCAAAGGGAAAATCATCCCCCAAATTGTAATTAAATCCCTTCGGTATTTATTTATATCCTTTGGAATCTTAGGGATGTTTCTTAGAGCCAATTAACATCACACTCCCTCTCAATAAAATGATAAGGGATGAGATGTACCAATGTATTTTCACCCCCATACTGATATCCAGACTGAGCAGACCATTTAGGTTCTGGAGGCCATGTTATAAACTTTCATGTTGGACTTTGGCCATAGTTTGGAGGATCACCTTCCACTGGTATAGTTTGCATACAACAACAGCTTTCATTCCCCCATTATTGTGGCACCATTCAAGGATTTGTATGGGAAACCATATAGGAAACCACTTTGTTGTCCCACCCTAGAAGAGTAACACTCATGGGCCTAGAGTTGGTGTGGGCCACCACTGAGAAGGTGAAAATCATCCAAGAGTGGATGAGGACTGAATAGAGTCATCATAAATCGGAAAAACTACAGAGGCCTTTATATTTTGATGAGGGATACCATGTATTTCTATGGGATTAACCTCTACATGGATTAAAAATATTTGGTCATGGTGGAAATTTATCTCCAAGATTTATTGGCCCTTTTTATATACTACATAGAGTTGGAGAGGCGGTATACCACTTAGATCTACTTCCGTAGTTAGAACAGGTATGCGATGTCTTCCATGTGTCACAATTGAGGTGGTACATGAATGATTAGTTTCACATTATCAACTAGGGATATTTGGACATCAAGGATGGAGCCACCTTTGTTGAGTACCGAGAGGATATCAAGGATCAACAAAAGAAGATCCTTCATGGGCAAGTGATTCCTTTAGTACCTGTCTTGTGGTAGCATGGGAATCTTTAAAATATCACTTGGGAGTGGGAGACCCATATACATGCTCAGTACCCACATATCTTTGTGTAGCCTCTTGTTTTATATTTTCATGATGTAAATCCCCATGGTGGGGAGAGTTTAATGACTTGAATTTTTCTATGTATTTTTTTAGATATTGAGTGAAATATTTTTGAGATAAGGCACTAAGACGGCATGCAATTTTGAGGTCTGGTGTGCCCAAAATAAATGGTTTAAATATATTAAATATAACACACAAAGTTTTCTTAAAATAGTGGAATAACTTCTAAATAAGGGATTGAACCAAAAATATGATCCACTATTTATTTCATAACATGGTTTTTACCCTAGGAGTGATATAACCTTTTTCATCATGGGGTGTTTATGAAAAAATTCATCACGGTCGTAAAATGTATAAAATAATTAATTAAATTATTTTATATAGTTTTTTGACGCAGAAACCTATTTTTTTATTTTTAAACACACTTACAGCATATTTTCAAGGTTATCCACATAACCCTACATACCAAGGAAAGTTTTTGGAGAGTGTGTAGGAAGATCCACTGATGAATGACAATTGGATAGAGGTTCCATGATTGGTGTGCATTGGAATCGGAGGATTTCACCAATGACATTAATGCATCCTCATTCTTCATCCAAAATTGATCTAAAATCGAGTTATGACATTTATTTATTTTTATTTCTTCCCCATTTTTAATTCCTATGAGGAATGTTAATAAATTGACCAATGGATTAATTCATGGATCAGACATTTTGTGGCACAGGTTTATCTGCGGGGATATTTTTGGAGATTTATTTATTAATTATTAGTTATTCACTTTTCATTAAAATGGTAAAGGATTGAGGCCAACCAAACACAACTGAAATTTATTCCACATTCTATGTGTTTCATGGTTTTCCCCCATCTTTATTTCTACATGTGTTCATCATAGGGGTTTCTTTTTCCTAGTGGTTCGACCCAAATACCAATGAATTGATCATTTCACACCCATTACATAGTGTAAATATTTGATATCAGAGATCTAAAATCAGTATAGTGTGGGGATCATGTAATGATAGTAGTGGAAATAAGATCAAACTAGATCAGAGGAATTTATGTGCAGATATTTGGATGAATGATAGAGTGATGGATTCAGATTTAATTTTCCAAAGAATTGAAGACTAAAATCTAGAGAATGGTAATAGAAATGATCAGTTAGACCAAATCCACCATCTCTGGTGAAATTCATGGCCGGATTTGGTTTTATAGGAGAGGATGACTTTGTATCAAGAATAATAGTAGGGTTTTAGAAATCCAAATCTACACGACATGCAATCTAGGATTATATGGCATGTGTGACCCCTTATAGTGGCAGCTAGGGTTTCAAGAGGAAGTTAAGGATCATGCGGTGTGTGACCCTGTCACATTGTGTGTGACCCAGTCACATGGTGTGTGACCCCTCCCAGATGGGTCGGTGTCTACCTTAGAGGGTACATGGACACATCCTAAGAGTAAATGGCTATGGGAATTCCATGTACTCCTACATGGGAACAGATAGTCTATATATACCTAGTAATAGATGTGTACTTGGACATGGGAATAATTTCATGGTCATGGGCATGTTTTGTACTTCTACACGGACATAAGCATTATCCATTTTATGGGTATGATCTGGTTCCCAAGGGACACTTCATGTACTCCTATTACATGCCTTGTGCTCCTTGAAACTTGTATTATATCCCTTTTCTTATGTATTTTAGAAATTTTTTGTTAGGGTGTGTTCCCTACATTCATTCCCTAAGAGTTAGAATGGAATTTACTGCTACACATAAGATAGCGATCCCTTTAGCGGGACTTCTTTGATAGATTTGTTGAAATCCTTCCGTGAGGCATGGAGTGAGATCCTCTATCTTATTCTTTCATTAGGTGGGGTTCTTGGTATCTTTCTGACCCACACTATGTGGGCGTTGATCCCCTACTTAGCAGGTAAATCCAGATTGAGTTGTTAGTATACCTCATGGCCTTAGGATTGAGCCTCATCTTTGTATCATATCTCTTTATACTTTCAGTGTATACTTATAATGGAAAGACCTAATGAGCACTACCTCTAATATGGATATCATCATTGTTATCTAACTCATGGAGAGTGTTCTCCTAGATAAGTTCTTTATGGAACTTTCAATCTAGAATCCTTTTATGGTATTACGACTATTACTATTCCTTGAGATTGTGTGCTTTGTTGAGTATATTTGGATGTTATTATTATATGCATTATAGACATATACCTTTTATAGCTAAATTTTATCCTTTTTTCATATTATTTTTTGTTTTAGGGTGTCCTATTGGGTATTCTTATACTCACCCCTAAATGGTCTTGTCCTACACATATCATGTGTTGTGCATATGATCAACATTTTGACAGAATCCTAGAGAGACTATGAATAGATAGTGCTTATCAAGTTGGATAGACCAATGTGTTTTCCTACGATATCTTGATAGTATTCCATATCATTACTTTCAGGTTGGAATTTTTTTATAATCTTTATGGTGGGATTTTATTTGGCCATGTTTACTTTCCATTACTTATTTGCATACTCTAGTAATGGGATATAGATGTATTCATGCATGGTTGTTCAGTTTTTTTTATATTTTATCATTGTATAGTATTTTAGATGTGTGTGTGTGTAAAATTACTCAGGATAATTCATCCCATGTTAGTGATATGCCTACATGTCACTAGTCACCAACCCCTGGCCTATTGAAGGTAGGCTTGGGTAGTCGTGGAATGGGCCCCATTGGGACAGGTCATGATAAAACCATTCATAATCAAATAATTACTCTTATTTTTTTATATATAAAAGTAAATTAAATAGAATGGTTAGAATTATCTCAATGCCTATGTAAGGAAAAATCATCCATGAAAATGGGTCTGTGTGGTCCTTTTATAAGCTCTACTAATTCCCCTGAGATCACTTTATCCTCCATCCTTTTCTACCTACAGTGCTAGAATATCATGGTTATGAGGAGGGTACTACCCAAAATTTTGGGCGACTTAGTTGATATATGGGTCTACTCTAAAAAAAGAAGTCTTAAGGATACTTCTTAATGATTTTCATCAAGCATGTGTTGGAATACAATAGAAGAAATGGACATCATCAGTGTAAGGTATATAGTATTCTTCATTTTCTATTAATACATGGTTTTGATTTCATGCATGGTGATCATGGGATTTATAGTTTCTAATCCCTTCCACTATGTTTAATAAGTGTTACTAAATCCTTAGAAACCAAACGGTGACATAAAAACTTTGTCATGCTTCATGATTCATGGAATTACGTTTGAAATGAAGGAAAATATATATCTCATTTGATGTCATTTTTAATATTGTTAAGAACGATATATAAATTACATTATGGATCATCATATGATTTTTAATATCATAAAATATGATATGGTTACTCCATATAACATGTGATATCATAGTAAAATATTAAGGGTAATCATTCAATTTTTCAATATGTTATAGCATTCAATATGATTGTTATATCCAATGATGAAACTGGTTTAATCTTATGTATGCTAGAAGACCATAGCATCATGTCGCGTTTACAATGTTACAAATTTTATAAGATCTGACATCCAAAGTATGGCGGGATGTGTAATGGTATAATGTTATCTATCATAATATAAGATAAATAATGACACATGTCACAACATATTATATAGTTAATATCATTAAATATTATATACAAAAAAATTTAATTTTCTAATTTTAAATTATAAATTACTTTATATTGTTATAAAATATTTATAAACCATAGAAAAGGGTATTTAGGGATATTTTTCTAATTTATAACTTGTTTAAAAATTAATAAATTTCAAAATTTTTATAATTAACTATTAAATTTTAATGAAACGTTTACCAAATAAATATTCCATAATATAAATTTTTAATATTAAATACCTTTTCAATTATATGGAATGAATTATAATTTAGATATAAATTGTTTATAAGGAAATTTTAAAGGTGATTTATAAAGTGTTTATAAGTAAAAAAATATGGCTGAATATAAAAAGAGTTTATATTTAAATTATAAATAGTTCATAATTATTTAATTTATATTTTTAAAATAAAATAGCCTATTTTTTAGAAATTATTTAAACCATATCAAGATTTGGTTTTGATAATATATATGAGAAATGTTTAACTAATATTAAATATGTGATTTTAAGATTATGTAAATTGTCTACATAATAGACTTGAAATGTAAAATGTTTATATTTCATTTAATATTACTTATTTAAAATAATATTCCATATAAATGAATAATATGAGGGATTTTATACTTTAAATAAATATAAATTGTATATATTTATTTAACTACAGAATGTCCATAATGTAAGGATAATTTATAAAGTGTTTAGAATTAGCTTTGTTTATGAATTGTTCATAGATTTTTAATCTCATGTTAAAATATCTGAATTATTCATTTATTTAATTTATTCTATTTTTTATTATTCATGGATAAGATTTTTATATTATGAATAAATATATTATTTAATTTAAAGTGTTTACACTATTTCTTTAATTTTTCATACAAGCATTTAAGGAGTTACATTGTAGGTGTAATAATTGATATAGTTTTCTTCTACCTTGAATATGGATTGTATTGTGTTATGATTATGAATTTAAATGATTATTACATTTTTTATGTATTAGGTGTTGGAATTGTGATAGAAATTAGGTCTCTCTTGAGTAAAGTATCCTTAGGTAAAGGGAATTTGGTTTGTACTACTAACTGGCATGGAGGCTTATTCCTTGTCTAAAAAAGTGGGGTTTGTCTATCTATCTCCCTAAGATTACCCTTATATGGATTATTGGTTTCATATGATCATAATATTTTACATGAATTTATTCATATACCTTATGCATGTAATGCATTTGGATATTTATGAATATAGTTCGAATTGAATTCTGTTTAGTAACACAATCTATGAATTGTGTAAAAAACACATCAAAATGGTTTGAACATATTGATTCAGTGGAAGGAACATAATTTAAAAGTAAATCATTAGAATCATACATACATGTAAAAGGAATAACATGATATAAGATGGTTATATTAAATTATATTTAATATAATTAAGTGTTAGATACCTTATAAAGAAAATACTTTTCAATACTTTGATCATCCAATCTGTTAGGTTCATTCCAAAGAAAGGTGTTCCTGAATTATCTTGTATAAGGTAGTTGAGAAATTAAGCGACTTTAAAATTTAGGTGTCTCATTTTTCATATTTTCTTTGGGTAATACTTAGCTGGAAAACACTAAGAGTTAGGATATCATAGAAATAGTGATGAGTTTTTCCATATGATTTATTGGAAAAGGGTTGTTCACTTGACTATCCAAGATTCATATATGATATGATTGGCATAATGACATTTATAAATTTCTAAAGTGATGAGTTTCATTCCAAATTGGTGTCATTTATTAGTGAAATATGGATATTTTTTCACTAATTTATATAATGGATTTTAAAAAGGGTTCATTATATTAGTGGGAATATATTTAATAAAAATCCTTATTAAATTAATGTAAAACATGATACTCATATAATAATTATTTATAGATAAATGTCATCATAAACATTTAACAATAATTTTATATCAATTATAATGAAAGATGAAGCTTAATGTAATAAAATTATCAAATTTGTGAAATAATTATTATTAATAAGGAGATAAAAATTCTATGTGTTAGAGAAAACCCATACATGTGTAACCAACTATGGAAATTTTTCAAAACATGAATATATAATCTTATGAGAATCATATAATCAAGGTTTTAATAGTGTGAAAAAGGGTTTTCAATGAACATTTTTTCTGTTTTTAACATCATTTAAATACTGATGTTATTGTAAGTGACGTTGTAAATAGGTTTTTTTACATCATTTATTTTTAATAGACATGAAAAATTAAAATTATGCTGGTAAAAAAATAAAACATCATAGAAAATAGGGATAAATATATAATATGAATGGTATTTCATGTCGGATATTAAAAATAACTAATATTAAAACCTATTTTTAATGTCGGTTATATAATAACTGATACTAATGATCACTTTTGTTCGGTTTTTCATGTCAGTTATAAAATATCCAAAATAATAATAATTATTTAAAAAAATTAAATGTGTGACCCCAGTAGCATACCAGAATAGCTAGAATCAAAAAATAGCACAAAATGAACAATAAAAAAAGTAGAAATAAATATTCATAAAAAAAATTTAAATCTCACATTTTTTATAATCATTTAAACTTTAATATTTAAAATTTAAACTTCAAAATATAAATTAAAAATAAACTATAACCTAATAAATTTTTTTGAATAAATTTCCCATTCTTATTGAAACTGACAAACTGAAAATTATTTTTTTCTTATAACACAAACACTTTTGAGGAAAAGGTGAGAAACCAAACATGACTTCATGACTTCACCACTTCACCACTTCACCACTTCACCACTTCACCACTTCACCACTTCACCACTTCAAACATACAAGACTTCACAATAAACAACATTCAAGAACAATGGATGGAAAATCCATTCAAGCATCAAGCAGACTAACCTTCAAGCTGGAGTTGAAATCATCAAGAGAAGGCCAAGGAACCATGAACCAGGAAATAGGAACATCAAAAAAGCTAGAAAAACCACAGAACCGGCCTCCTCAAATTCCCACCAGTGTGACCATCGACACCATCCCAAATCCAAAAACCCGCCAGCAAATGCCAGTCGGAGTACGCCCAAACCCTCCAATGATGTGAGATGACCCAAGAGGACATCCACAAAGAGTGATAAAGAAACCAGAATAAGGAAAACCAGGCCATTCGGATGCCTCACCCTACTCCGCAGACACCACAGCGCAACCACGAACCAGTTGACTCCGCATTTTGAGCAATGAACCAAAGCTCCATCTCTTAACCACAAACAACACCATAAAAAACACCAAAATAGAACCTATAATGAAAGACTCATAACGTCGGAATCCATAACCGAAAATCTTACCCCCCCCCCTCCGCGCAACATTGTGGCCAGCTCTGAGCCTCACCTGAAGAGATGGACGCCTGGAACTCGCCAATCCCTCTTGAAGCTGAAGCCTAAACCATGCCATAGCCTTCATCGAAGCCAGATCCACCCCTTCGCCAAGCCGATGCTCCCGATGAAACCACGCCAGAACTTCTGCGAACAAATGAATTTGTATCTACACCTTTTAAGAGAGAAGATGGAGCTGAGGCCTCACCTGAACCAAATCTGGGCCGACGTGACTGGAATGGCGGCCGGAACAGAGGGACGCCGACACCAAGCAAAGGACACCGACCTGCACTGTGCCACACCGGAGGAGGGGGGGAGAAAATTGGAGGACGAAAACCCTTTCCTGAACTATAACTTGATTAGTCACTTTTTCAAAGTAAGGTAGAGGGTCATAAAAAAGTTATAAATTGAAATTAAATCATTTAAAATGACTTATTAATATAAATATATGATAAATCTAAGAAAGGTCACAATAAAATCTAACATTGTGGAATTTTTTGACTATCCCAGTTGAAATTATTTCAAAAAATAAATTTTAGAACATAGTATCCACATTCCTTTACTCCTTTTTTATGATGAAATTTCTTTTTCAAACTAAATTTTCAATTCAAAATAGAATTTTAAGTACTTACATCCAAAATGTAGAAATTATAATTGAAAATTCGCCTTTGTGCACACATATTTGATATTTTAATTCCTATATCATGTTGTATATCTAATGAAATCCATGCCCTATTTGTAAATGATATATGTGAAATAAAATTAATTTTTTTATAATATATAAATTTTCAAATAATCAAACTCACGTGTTCAATACTTTGCTAAAATTTTATCACACATCACCATGTATAGATAATAACTAGTAAGTGGTCTTATATTTTGGGAATAAAATATATATATAGTATCCAATTTCTATTAATATAAAAAATATATAATGTGAGTGTTTATTTAGTTAAGATAAATAACACTTTAAAAAGTATATATTTTATATAATTTAAGTTAAATAAGCATCCAACATTGAATTGAATTATTTTGAAATATTTCAAAAATATATATATTTCTTTCCATATCTTTCATTATCTTCATTATTGTTGAAATAAATTGTTAATAAAAAAATTCATATATTTATGTCATATCATAATGAATACAAAGTGTATAAATATACATGATACAAAAAAACATAAATATTCAGTTTCATTAACTTAAAATAATTGAATGAAATATGATAATTTAATTATATGAATAATACTTGAATCATTTTGATTCCCACCAATTCTCTAGTAATAATCACCAAGATATCTCTCTTTAAAATCATCATAGTATCACACCCAAAAATGTAATCATTCATTGGAAGGTCATAATTTTCCAAAAATAAATATGGATATTTTGATAATAAATCAAGTCTAGAAGAAGTAGTATCTGAAGTCATAACAACATGGACTTGTTGTTTTCTATATAGTATTTCTTTACCTTTAATGTAATCATATAATATATATATATATATATATATATATATATATATTAAGTTATTGAAACAAATTTAACCCCAATATGAAATAATGAACATTATCAATACATAAATTTGTGGTAATTTTGTGGACAAGTCTAGATAAACAATGTAAAAAATAATAATGGATGATACTTTATCTAATTATAGTGACCTCATCTATAAGAAATTCTACTCTTTCTGATCTACCTATAATATCTTGTACCATCACCCTAATCTAATCTATCTACATTTTTTGATGATGTATGATATCACTAATATAATATATAATCTCATATAAAATAATATGAGACTCAAGATACTGAACAAATAACTCATAGTATATGGGAATCTATGGAGGAGGGGGTGCGAGAATTGGATATGCAGGAAGAGGTTGAGGAGTGGGAAATGTAGAAAAAGTTAGAGGAGTAGGATATATAGCCTAAAAGTGTCTTTTCATGTCTGAAAATATCAACCATACCAAAGCACTAATATTATCCTCCATCATCTCACCCATATCCAAAAATTTAGATTTTAACAATTCTATTTTTCCTTTATTTACATCCTCCTTTAAAGAAACTCCAAAATTAACAAACAATTTTTTGACTGATACACCTTCCTTGTAGCCTCATACACAACCCAAGTGATCGGGATTTCCCAATTCAGTAGTTAAATTATCTTTCCTACCCATGGTTATGAAGGTCACATGTGTGCTCTTCTCCTCAAGGTATTCTTTTAATGAATATTTGAGAAATTATTTAGTGAATCAAACTATATAAAGAGTTTAAATAACTTAATTAACATATATAACTTAAATAAATACTTATAATCCTCTCATCTAGATCCCTTAATTTTTATGTAAGATGTGTTCCTTTTTTTCTCATTTGATCCCTATTCTATTTTTCATGTCTAGTTGGGGGAGTAGGGTCAACCTCTATAGATCTTTAAGACTCATATCACATTCCTTGAAATTATTCATCCATAATTTTTTATTCCAATAAAATATATCATCCATGAGTTAAATTATGAGGTTATACATTTTTTAATTGGATATGCTGATGAGATCTCCCTAGTTGATGTAAATTAAGGATAAATAAATCATTAATATGACTATTACTATATAAAAAGACTTCCAAAATATTACATTTCACTTACCAAAAATTATTCTTATCATCTACTTTCAACAAACCACTTCCATGTATATTCATCTATAAAAGGATATATATCACATGGATTTTTATTTTCTCTTTCCCTAATATTGAAATATGATGCGAGGGTTGATTTTAAATCCCTATATCTCCTATTATCTAAAGAAAAACATTTCTTCCTAAATTATCTATTGTTAGTTATATCATATGTCATCTGATAAGAAGGGAAAAATATATATTAGTAAAAACATTCCATGATAAGTAAAATAATAATAAATGGTCTTTCCAAAATTGTATCCCATAACTGAGATAGTGTCGCTTAATATACACTTCTCCAATCACAAATCAAAATGTTAAATTTTTTTCTCATGTTTCATTGCAAAAAAAGTATATATTATTTTGAATTTTTACCTCTAGTATTACCATTATCATCAAACTCATTATATATCCTCTTCTCTTGGAGATAAGAAACTATTAATTTTGGTAAACGTGTACCACCATGTTTACCAACCCTTGAAATGTTCCTTGTACTTGTGAAAGTAAAAACCTCCAATTCAAAAGGATGAGGAGGATCCTCTATAGAAGTGTTTGTATGAACCTCCCTAGAATCTTGAGGTTATTTAGATGTTTGATATGAAATTATCCTTTAAATTAAATTAACAATTAATAAAAAATAATATAAAAATTCAACTATTACATATAACATTAAATATAAATTGAATAATGATAAAAAAAACTAAACTAAAATAAACACATTTTTATTTTTATTTTGTATAGTATTTAACTAAAATGATAAAAAAAGATAAAACATTAATGCTATATGAAATGATATAAATAGAGAAACAAATTTAAGTAAAATATTATGAGAATCTAACTGTGACACAAGAATTAAAATTATAATTTCCAAATAGTACAATACAAAACAACCCACTCTTTATCATATTCATTAGAGTAGTTAATAATTTTTTTAAAAAAAATACTAACAAATTTTATGAAATATAAAATTATATATATAGAAGAAAACAATGAATATGTAAAAATATATACAAATACAAAAAAATACATATAAAGTTGAATAATTCAAAAATGATACAAAAAACTAAAATAATCTGAACAAATAATTCATAATATTTTTTAATATATGTGTTTTAATTAAAAAATTAAAACTAATATATATAATATTTTATGAAATTTAAAAAGGTAAAAAAGAAATTAATATATGTTACCCCCTAATATTAGGATACTACTAAAGTATTGGTTTCCCATATTCCACCATTTTTATCATTGCATATAGCACAAACCATGTCTGTAATGTGGTAATAAATTTTTTTTTTTAATACTTCCATTGAAGTAGATATCTCACATAAATCAGCATCATCATCGATTTTAACATCACAAAAATATTTTTTTCCCTTAAAAAATGATATAACATTGCATATTTAATAGATAAAGAATATAAAAAATTTCACTCACATGTGTTACCATGATAAAAGGATCGATTTTGTATTCCAATTTATTCAGGTTTACTAGTATCATACCAAAATCATCATGGTTGGTGCCATTTTTACAGAAAACCCATTTAAATTTAAACATTGGAACACTAAATTTAAAATAATCCACCTCATAAATTTATTCAATAACTCCATAAAATGAACTTGACACGGAAATTAGGTTGTTTTCTTTTTCACTCAAAAAATACATTCATTCTATGAACACTAGTGTAGTGCTATTATGAATATCACTTCTCTTGTATTGGTCTTTGGTATAAAATATATATTCCTTAATGTCATACTTGGACCATGTTATCAAATTTAAACTTGGGTCACTCTCTAACCACATCAATGTTTCTAATTCATCTGATCTACCATGAACGGTATCTTTAAACCATGGGAAAAAAATTATGCTCATTCAATATCCATATATCTTTCTTCTTTGGATAATGTTGTTTTAACACATTAATATGTAAATTTATATATGGTTGATAATCATCTATGTTATTCAATATATATAAATATACCATATCTATTTGGTCACCTTTTAATGATTTTACTTTCAATACATGGATACCCTTTCCTCAAAAACTAACTTATTCATGATGATATGTAGGAAAACTGATGTGCTCTATTATAGGCAAGTAGTTTTTATAAAACTTGAAAAACTCCTAAAAAGATAATTCTCGAGAATGGAGGATTCTATTCTATATGAATTCTTAACATATCCCTTTAATATCATCATATAACTTTCAAAAGGATACATAAAATGCATATATAAATGACCAAAAAACATTATTTCTCACACCAAATGAACCATTAAATTCCTCATGATATCAAAAAAATATAGTGGAAACTAAATTTCTAGTGGATAAAGTATAGAAACATCATTATTATCCAAATTATTCAATCAATATATCTTAATCAATTTATTACAAATGGAATTAAAAAAATAAAACACCTTTATCATAATCATTTTAATACTAATGGGTAGTATTCTAAACAACGTAACTAGTAGGAGTTGTTATATCATGGCATGAAAATTATTGGATTTCAATGTAGTTTACATAAAATATTTTAAGACCATAATAATTTTTAAAACTTAATAATAACCTTTTAGAACTTTGATACCATGGAGGCACTAGAAAAAAATAATTTTATCCCCCATGGATAATTTATAACAAGACAAAGGTAGGTATGTTCTTATTTATTTAGTAGTGGGTGATAACTCTAAACATATTCTCATTGACAGTAAATCTAATCTTACATTCAAACCATCCTTATCCATTCCTTTAAAATTTAACAATGTCTTAATCAAATAGTCATATATATTGTTCTCAAAATGTATGACTTAAATTTTATATTTACCCTCATTATCTTTATAATATTTAAGATTAATAATATTGATTTTTTCTTCCATATATTTCTATCATTACCAGATTTTTTGGTCTTCCAAAATGTGACATCAATGTTTTTCACCCTCTTAAAATACTGATTGGTTAACAAAGGTTTTGGAGAAATATAAAATTATTATGAATCATTTAATTCCTTTATAAATATTTGATAATAGTTATCCATATATAAAAAATATTTGATGAACCATGTATACTAGTTTTCTCCCATGTTGCAGTTGATAATATGAATTAGCTTCTTCTAAAATTGAACAAGATTTATGCCCCTTAACAATATATCTAGAAAATTTTACATATTCTAGTAACTCGTTTATAGTGAAAATAATAATTGAATGCAATTTAAAATATTCCATTTTATAATAATCACAAAAATTGATACCTTCTTCCCATAAAAGTTTCAAAAAATCAACTAATGGTAAGAAAAAAACATAGATATTGTTTCTAGGCGATTTTTGTCTAAAAATCATTAAACTCGACATGATAAATTTATTCTTCATAAAAATTCATAAGATAACTTATGAATTTCCAATAAAACATACCATGAACTATGTTTTATTCTAAATATTTTATATAGATTAATTCTATATTTTCACAGTCCAAGTATGATATTTCTAACTTCATTTTTGAAGGTTTGAAACTATTGTTCAATATTCTTCCTCTTTGGACAATTCGATAGAATATGTAGTTTTCCATTAGATATTCCCTCATATAAATGTTATATTAACCCATTTTTATCATTGCATATAGCACAAACATTTGATGTTTGCAGACAATACGATTATATTCTCGAATGCAGGGAAATGATCTGTGCGCGAAATTAAGAGGATCCTCGAAGAGTACTTCTATTGGAGTGGTCAAGTGATAAACCACTCCAAGATTAGTTTATATATCTCAAACAAGTGTGGTGATGGTCATGCAAACCATCTTTGCAGCATCATGGACATGCAGTCTGGTCTCTTCCCGATAGAATACCTTGGGGCCTCTCTCTCGCCAGGTAGAACCTGTATTCGGGACTTTGATAATGTGGTGAGAAGGATTATGGGACGTATCCTCAACTGGAATAGTCATTTCTTTTCTTTCAGAGGGCGTATTTCACTGGTTAACAGTGTGTTGTCTAATATCCTATTGCATGCAATGGCTTCCACTTCGGTGCCAAAGGGGGTGATCAAAGTAGTCGATATGATCCTAGCAAATTTTCTCTGAGATGTGCTTGCTGAAGGAAAGAGGCACTGGGTTGCGTGGTGAAGAGTGGCTTGTCCCATCCAGGAAGGCAGAATTGGTGTGAAAATCCTGAAGGACACCCTTCATGCCATGCAAGCCAAAATCTCCTGGGAGGTGGTGGAGGACCGGTCTCTATGAGGGAGGATCATGTCCTACAGCTATGATAGCATCACAGAAGCCGACGCTATTCTAGGATCCCCCCTCTGGAACTCAGTTTTCTCCCTCATCCCGAGCCTCCAACAACACTCCAGGTGGGTTGTGGGAGAAGGCAACATCCTTTTCTAGAAACAGAACTGGGTGGGATCATTGCTTGGTTTCCCGAGGTGTCCAGCCCCAACGATCTCATTTAAGGAGGCGAGCGATCATCCTGGTTTCATCAAGGTGGTACTTGAAAAAAATAAACTTGACTTCTTTGATTCCATCCTCATTAACTCGGAGCCGGACTAATGTGTGTTATCCCCCTCTCGGTCTGGTAAGTTCAATTCCAAGGATTTTCGAAGGATCTCAACCCCCCATGCTCAACAGGACAGTTGGAATGACTTAGTCTGGTATAAGAAAATTCCGAGCAAATATAACTTCCTGGTTTGGCAGTTAAGGAAGCACATGATTCCATCTGATGAAGGAATCAAGAAGATTGACATCAACCTTTCTTTGTGTTGTTAGTGTTGTAAAAATAAGAGGGAAGAAACCACGATCCATATCTTCTTCGAAGGGGAGTGGGCGCAAGATGTGTGGAGCTCCTTTGGTGATTTCAAGGCTCTTTATTCGCCTCATCACCGGGACATGTCGTTCCTAGAGAGGTGGTTTCAGAGGACTATGGATAAAGGTCCTGAGAGAGCGGCGCGGGAAATTATCCTCAGTGCTGGATGCTGGTGTATCTGGCAAGCTCGGAACATGGCCATATTTTAGGGGTCTTCCTACATAGGTCGGTCTATTATAATGAGAACCAAGATCTTATTTCTTGATATGGCCACGCTTGTTGATAATTGGCGTGAAGCTCCCTCCTTCTATATCCTACAGACCTACTCTCCTTTGGCCAACCCTACCATGGTTAGATCATGAGGCTGATGGGTTAAATGGATTCCACCAAAAAATGGATTCAAACTTAACACTGATGTATCATGCAATGTGGGTGCCATGAGGGGCGGTGGAGTGGTTTGTAATCCAAGAGGAAGTTTTTTCCTTGATTTCACGGCACACTATAGTGATGGTAGTGCTCTTCAGGCAGAGGCAAATGCAGTTCTCATGGGGTTGAATCATTACAAACAAAAGAATATTTTTTTATCTGAGGTGGAAACAGACTCAAGGATAATTCATGATTCCCTGTTGGGAAGAGGTACTACTCCTTGGTCAATGCTTTACATTATTAGGAAATGAAAGAAGCTTATCAACAACCAGTCTCGTATCACCTATACCTGGAGAGAGGTGAACAAAGTTACGGACTTCCTCACATCTCTTGTAGCCTCGGGCTCCTTTGTCTCATATCTTTCCAATGCAATCTCCCTTAATCCATAGGGGGTGAATCTCACCCGAGGGTATGCCCTCGACCTACACTATTTTAGACCCCCCTAATCTGGGGTCCTTTTTTGGTCTTTTCCCCCTGTTTGTGTACTCTTTCCCTTTATTAAATATATAATTTTTAGTAGTATAAGATCATTGTCTTTAGGTATTATCTCTTTTAACAGTTGTAGAAGCTCTGTAAAACTCCTGTCACTCTATCCATTTTTTCCTTCATGTTAATCAATCTTAACACCATGATAAAATCATAAATTTTCTAAAACTTGGATATAATTGTTTTTCAGAATCTCTATATATTCTCTTGTTCATCGATGCTTTCTCAGTTTACTTTACTTTAACATCATGAATCATTTCTTGAATTTCTCAAATATTATCATCTTGAAAATCTTAATCACTTATATATTTTAAATTCTTTCCAACTTCACCATGCCAAATCCAAAGACTATAACTTAGATTTAAATAATTAAAAATTAAATGTTCTTTGGTTTCAATGTTTTGAAACATTTTCATATTCAAACATCCAAACCATGGATAAAAAATAGGTCATCATTTGGAACATTTTTTGTTTGGAAAATTTCAAAAAATCATCAACTCCTTCCTCATATTCATCACTTGTTCTCCTTACAATTATCCAAATATGATTCATTATCACCTATTAAAAATTTTATGTATTGAATATATATTATTATATATTGATATTGAATTTGAAATTTACTTTTATAAATAATAAAACATACAAAGAAACATAAAATATTTCCCAAAAAAATAAAAAAAAATTCTAAATAAAACAATTCAAAAAAATATATTAAAAGAAAATATAACAGCTCAAAACCTGTACTACTAGATCCTATGCTGAAACCCATAACATTAAATTTCCAACTATGATGCTGATAATTATCACTCAATTTTTTTTATCAAAACCTTACAATCTCAAAAGGAAATCTTTGATAACTTACATTTCGGAGGACCTTTTTGGTTTAGATTTTTAGATAATTAGGACAAACTCTTATATAAATAATTCACATGAATTTAAATGATCATTTATCCTAATTAATTAATATTTCCTTATTTCTCTATAGTTCATCAACATCATCCTTATTTAATCCTTTAAATACATAAATCATTCAATTTTATTCTTTAAAACATGGGGAAAAGGAAATATAAGAATGGTGATCTCAAATTCTTAGTAAGGTAAAATTTAAGCATTAACAAATGAATGTCATTAATTATCATACAAAGGGAAAAAGGGAATGATTATATAATCAAATTTCATGAAATAATCATAAAGGAACTCATACACATCAATACCTAGACCATAAAATATGAAAACATGGAAAAGTAAATAGAAATCAATAATCAATAATCATGATCCATGTGATATCAATCTCAATCATAAAAAATACTACAAAATCATAATAATAAATTAAAAAAATTATAACATAGAGTCTCACTTTCTTAAAACCCTTTTAAAAACATTTTATTAGGAATAACCATAAGGCTGACTTCTAAAATTATCATTACCCAATGTATTGGAGAGCTATAATAGGCTCACTCAATGCTAACTGGGCTACCCCATTGTGTAAGATGTAACGAGCTCACCTGGCACTATCTGGTCCTCCCCAATGTCTAAGATGTCCAAGAACCACAACATGAATAAAAATCATAGAAATAAAAATTATTCCCTTTACAAGTTGATTAACCCATGGAAAAGAGATGGATATAATTTCAATCTTTTTGAAACATGATTAACACATGGAAAAGAAATGGGTTCCATAACAATCTCTTTAAAACATGGTTATCCCGTCGAAAATAAATGGGTTCCAAAACAATCTATTTGAAAAATGATTAACATCTGGGAAAGAAATGGGTTCCAAAAAAATCTCTTTGAAACATTATTAACCCATGAATAATAAATGGGTTCTATAGAAATATCTTTTAAAAATGATTAACCCATATAAAATAAATGGTTTCCATAACAATATAATTAAAAAATTATTAACCCACTGAAAAGAAATGGGTTTCACAAAAATATCTTTGAAACGTGATTAAATTATGGAAAAGAAATGGGTTCCTTAATAATTTCTTTGAAACATGATTAACACATGGAAAAAAATGGGTTACTTAACAATAAATTTGAGATAATAATAATACATCAAAAGAAATAATGAGGATGGTATCAATACAAAATATCCCCAGTGGAGGAAAAGTAACAACAAGGGTTGTTGATATTGATGAATAAAAATTACCTTAAAAGTTCATTGAAAACATTATTAATGAAGGTGATATTTAAACATACCAAAGTGTCTCATACCACTTTGAAACATTTTAACTAAAAGATTTATAAAGGAATAACAATAAATAAAACTTAAAATATCATGATAATAAGTATATTCATGATATAACATGGAAAAGAGGTATTATATAAACCCACTAATGGAAATAAAGTATTTAACATTAGATAAATGATGTAAGTTTTTTTAAAATGATGAAAAGAGTATGTTCGAGAGATTTTGGGAATCGTTTTTACTAAAAACCAATGCTGAAAATTTTTTATGCATGGTTTTTGAAGTCGGTTTTTAGTAAAATCGACATTAAAAACCACTAAAGAATGTATTTTTGGTGTCATTTTTGTAAAAAATCAATGCCAAAAATAAATAAATATATATATATATATATCCCGTTGGTTTTGTGAAAAACCGATGCCAAAACCAAAAAATATATTTTTCATGTCGGTTTTTACAAAAAACCAATGCGAAATATAAAAAATATTTTCTCAAACTCTTCGGCATCGTTTTTGTAATAAATAATGCCAAAAATCATTAAAAATAAATCGATATTGGGAAATGGTCATTTTTTGGATCTATGAAACCCCCTACTCATGATGAATTCCTCTCGAATCATGATGACTTCGATGGAAACCCAGTGATCTCCAACTCCTTTATTATTGATTTTCTTTAATATTCACAATCTTTTGTCTCCATTATACATCTTCTTTGATTAATTTATCATCTTCGTGTTATTTTCTTCTTGAAAACCTATTTCCGACCAAAACAATGGTTTGATTTTAGTTTGTTGTTCATATTTAATGTTTTTTTACAATTTATTTTGTATAGATCTTGTAGGAAATGTTTATTCTTGCATTGCATTCAAGGGAGGAATTTCAAATCAAGGATCAAAGAAAATTTGAACTCCGGATTTTGTATGTTGTTTTTTTAATTTGTAAGATAAATTATTTATACTTGAAAACCTATTTCTGGTCCAAACCATGGTTTGATTTTAGTTTTTTGTTCATATTTAATGTTCATTTTTACAATAAATTTTATACATATCATACAGGCAGTGTTTATTCTTACAATGCATTTAAGGGATGAAGTTCGAATTAAGGATCAAGGAAAAGTTGAACTCTGAATTTTGTAAGTTTTTTTTAAAATTCACCACCCTTATTATTTGTGAACAATTTATAAACTATAAAAATATAATGCAAATTTTTTAATTTTTTTATTTTCTGTTTTATTGTTATTTTTGATAAATGCATGGGGATTATTAAAATTAAGTCATTATAAGAAAAATAGAATCCTTATATATATTAGTTTTTATATTTATAGTTTCATAAAATCTATTCATTTTTGAGTAACCAGGAATCTATCACATAAAGGCATAAACCATACATATAGAGTAACCCATAAATGAATTAATATATCACATAGTAGAAAAAAATATGGAAAATATTATATATATATATATAGGAAAATATGTTATTCATGGTCCTACTATAATCGATGATATAAAATATATCTCCAATATGATTCAATAATATATTTTTTATGCAAGTTAAGATTTATTCATAGATAATGATATCACATATATCTTAGATTATGACATAAAATAATACTATCATATTAGATTTACCTCACTATATGATACCTATATTTCATACCCTATAACTGAAAACACACATTATGTTATCAAATAACGTAATGCCAGGTGGAGTGAACGGATGACATTTTTATTATAATATAATTCTACTACAATGATCGTCGGTTGAACACCCAAATGGTATGAATGAGTATGTAACACCATATATTGAGATAGATCTTATTGTTATAGTATTACATCATCCTGATCAGAAGCTATTTGAGAGTATTAATGATGTTTTTCAATCTATTGGAGGTGTAGTTCTGAGATGTTAGAATTCTATATCTATTTTGACCAGTGAGTTTCAGTTGTAACATAAGCCACTCTTTAGTAACAAATATGTAAAATGATCTGATAAATTAATGAAATCCTTAATACTTTTGACACACGCAACACAAAACTAATGTAACAACTATGTAAAATGAACTAATAAATGTTATATGATTGAAAATAATTAAATTATAATATCAATAAAACACATGTATATGATATAAAAATAAAATTTTTACTAATTGAAATTGTGTTTCATATCTGATGTTTTTGATCTGATTATCAATAGTTTTTATTAAATTTGTTTCTACTTATAGTTTATCAATTTATATATGTATATATATATATGTTTTATATATTCACCAATTATATTGAGATATCAGGTATTTAATGGATCTTAATTGGATAAATTTATGAAGAACAACTAGTGAATATGGAAAATGAGTTGATGAATTATTGGAATTTTCTAAATGAAATCTTCAAAACATTGATTTGATTTTATGTCCATGTGTGAAGTGTTTGAATATGAGAAAGTTAAACTCCATATAAATTAAAGATCATCTAATTTTTTATGGTTTTATCCTTAATTATACGTGTTGGATCTTTCATGGTGAAAGAAATGTAAATTCAATAGATAATGTTGATGAAAATATTCATAATGTGACAGAGGATCGTATTAAAGATTTAATTCATGATTTAGGTGTTGAAACCATTGAAAAAAATAGCAAGTTTTAAATGATTGTATGGAGATTATGAGAAACCATTATTCCTAGGTTGTATTAAATATACAGTTTTATTAGCTGTTTTGAGATTGGTTAACTTGAAAACAAGTAATGGTTGGAGTGATAAAAGTTTCTCTAACTTACTTGCGCTTTTAAAAGAGCTACTTCTAGAAGGAAATGGGATTACATATTCCAATTATGAGGTGAAGAAAATATTATTCCCTATAAGATTGTGTTATAAAAAGATACATGCTTTCCCCAATTATTGTGGGTTGTATAGGAAAGAATATGAATTTTTATCAAAATGTACTATGTGTGGAACATAATGCTATAATATGGAAGAAAAAGTCAATTTAGATTCATTCTTAGGTACTAAAATATAACCACGTACTAAATCAAATAATATCTTCCATAATCCCTTCATATAATTTCAATAAATTGACTCTAATTCATTTTCAGGTACCAAAATCAAAGCTCCTTCTAAAGCAATTTGGTACCTTCCAATAATTCCTTGTTTGACACATCTATTTTCAAATTCAATTGATGAAAAATGGTTAAGATGGCATTTAGATGAATGTATCTCTGATGGTAAATTATATCACCCTGATGACTCATCACAATGGGAGAGATTTGATAATAAATTTCTTGATTTTGGAAGTGAATTTAGAAATATCAAAATGAGAGTGTGTATAGATGGAATGAATCCATATCGGGGATTAAAGAGCCAACATAGTTTATGGCATGTTTTGTTGTTAGTTTACAACTTATCCCCATAGATATGTATGAATAAAAAATATGTTATCATGATCTCGATGATTTTTAGACCAAAATATCCAGGAAATGATATTGATGTGTATATTTTACCATTGATTTATGATTTTAAACTTCTATGGGAGGTAGGTGTTAATGTTTTTGATACATACAGGAATGAGTATTTTATTTTTCATGTTTTGATAATGTTCAGTATAAATAATTTTCCTTCATATTGAAACTTATCTGTATATAGTGTTAAGGAACATAAAGCTTGTCCAATTTATGAAGAAGAGACTTTATATTATAAATTGCAGAATGGAAGAAAGACAGTGTACGTGGGACATCGAATATTTTTGTTAATTGATTATCCTTATCATAGATTGAAAAATAAATTTAATGGTTTAAAGGATAAAATATTCTCCAAAACCATTGTTAGTTTATGAATATTACAACAGGTTGAAAAATGTTGATTCGACATTTGGAAAGAAAAGTAGTTATGGCCTTCAAAAAAATATCCGATAGAAACATTATTTTTTTTAAACTACCTTATTGAATATTTTTAGAGATAAAATATAATATTGATGTTATAAATGTTGAGTAAAATATATATGATAGTTTTATTGAAAATTTGTTATATATAAAAAAAATGGACTGAATTATAGATTGGACTTGATAGTAATGGGAATATGTTTGGAGTTAACTCCCACTATGAAAGGAAACATAAAATATTTACCTCTGTCTTATCACACATTAAGAAAGAGTGAGAGATTTTCTATATGGTATAAAAGTACCCAGTGGATATTCTTAAAATGTGAATAATTTTGTGTTAGTGAAGGATTGAAAATTAATAGGTATGAAATATCATGATTGTCATGTATTGATACAACAACTTCTATTGGTCGCACGGTGTGGTATATTGTCGTCAGCTGTCAGAAATATTGTCATCAGGCTATGTAATTTTTTCAAATCCATTTATATCAAAGTAATTGATTCAAAATTTTTAGATGAGTTGGAGAATAAATCTACTATTATAATTTTTCAACTAGAAATGTATTTTCCACCAAAAAAAAATTTATAATGTTTCATTTGGCAATTAATCTGGTGTGTGAGATAAAAATATGTAGGCCTATTTATTTATGTTGGATGTATCCTTTTGAAAGGTATAAGAAAATCTTAAAGGTGTGTGTTAAAAATACTTATAGAATAGTGGCATATATTTTTAAAAAATATGTATCGTAAGAGTTTATTGAGTTATGTACTGAATATTTATATGGAGTGGAGCATATTGGTCTCCCTATATCTCAAAATTTGATGGTTGAAAGAAAGGTAGAGGGATTTGAGGCTTAAAGGTAAAATTCATTTCATATGATGAAGTGATGCAGACACATTTATATATTTTTAACAACATAGATGATGTTCAATCATATATATCATCATATATTACTGAATTAAATAGACTATATCCAAAAATAAATGAAAAGTAGTTGATGATTGAGCATAAAAATACATTTTTTCATGGTTTAAATAGAAAGTGAGAACATATATATTTGCATAAGAAAAATTGAAATGGTTGGAATAAGAACCATATATTAATGTGATAACATGGACTAGTTTTGATATTAATGGGTACACATTTTACACACACAAAATCTGGATGACAAGAGTACCGTTAAAAATAGGGGTGTGATGGTTATCGCTGAAGCAGTGCATTTTTAAAGTGTAAAATATAAAAACCCAATTTTTTCATCGTCGTCACATTTTGTAGTTATTGAGGATATATGGTAAATTGATTATACAAAATTTTTAGTCACTGTGTTTAAGTTTAATTGGGTTGATAGCAATAGTGGTGTGAAACATAATGATTGTGGATTTACACTTGTTGATTTGAAAAGATTTAATTACAATGAGGAACTATTTATCATGGAAACACATGAAAAGTAGATATTTTATGTCATTGATCCATCAAATGATCAGTGGTCCATTTTTTCAAGGAAAAAGATACCATTTGGGTGATGATAATCATGCCGATGAATTTATTGATTTACATGAGTCTTATTCATCTATTACACAATTTCTGAATGATTACAATGACTATAAGGAAGACATAGTTCATGCAGTATATAAGAATTATGATGAAGGAATATGGTAAAACACTAAATTAATCTTCTAATTTTTCTGGTAATTATTTTTGATTTGTTTCTTTTTTTGAAACATAAAAATGTGTACTTCCTTTTTTACTTAATTTTTTCATTCTTGTTTCTAAATATTCAGTTTTCTAGTAATATTCAGGTACACAAAATTTCATTACACATACTTGTTTCAATGTTAGATACAGATAGAGAGGAGTAGTTACCAAGTTAATTTTTTTATATTTTTAAATATTCAGTAAAATACTTATTTAATAAAAGAAAACTTTTAATTTATAACTTTTTTTATAGGACTACTAATGCGTCCTCAGCAGAGGAGACTTATCCTGTTACAAAATAGAAATCAAGTTCTCAAGTTGGTAAATGTGGTATTACATGTTTACCAAAACTATCACTTGCTCGTGGATATGAAAGATTACATATTCATTTTGATGATGATAATAATGCAACTGGACCAAATGCAGTTCATTCTATAAGTTATATATCAGTACAAAGCCATTGTAGGATTAGTATTTTATATCATGATTAGAATTCTATGGATAGGAATGAAAAATAGTAGCTTTGGGAGGTTGTGATGGTAAAATATCTCAGTTAATTTATTTTATCTCATTTTTTTAATATGAAATATTTTAAAGGACCTATTTCATTTATTCAATTACTAATGACATTCAATTTTTTGGAAACAAAAGAAACTAAGAAATGACATCTCTCTTTAGATGGGGTTTGATGGAGATATTTTAAAACAAAAATAACAAAAAAAATTATTTTTAGAAAGAAAAAATTTGAAAACCCATGCCTTAGGTATCATTATATAGATGCAGATACATGGAATAAATTTGTTGACACCCGTCATGAAGAAAAATTTATGGTATGATAATTATTTTATATTGTAAAATTTATTTTATATTTATCTAATTACTTATTAGTTTATTTTCATGTAACAGGCCTCTAGGAGATCTCATTAAGAGATCTAGTTAAAAATGTATAACCTCATACTTTATCACACTAAGGGTATCTATATTTAGAGTATAAAATGATTGAAGAAAAATTTAAAGCATTAAGAGATTGATCTATTAGTGGTCCAGAAGAGGTCCATTTTTGTCTTCCATCTCCTACCACTCGCCATGAAAAATTGAAATGAGCGAGAAGAATGAAAAATGAAAAGTATCTTATAGAGGAATCTCATAAAGTAGATGATAAAATTGTAAGTAAATATTATTTATTTTCATGAATTTTTCTATTTTATAAATTATAAATACTAATATAACCTTTTAATTTTTCATTTCAGGATGAACTTCCAGAGAAAGAGACACAAGTATATTTTATCACTGAGGGTAGCATGGACATCCTATCTACTGATTTAGGAAATGTAGAACACCCCAGCCGTGTTAGAGGATATCAGGCGGGTGTTAGTATTTGGAAAGTTTTTTATCAGAGTAAGCAATCAAAAGACCCAAAAATATAATCCTTAAAAGATGAGATGAAATAGTTGAAATATTCTATGGGTGATCAGATTCAATTATCCATGTTGCAGGCTTTGTTAGAACACTTGATAAGGCAGTCACAATCTACACAACCTTCCCAGCTTGCCCAACCTGTCCATCCTTCTTACTTTGATCCTCCACCTCCATCCCAGTCAAACTACCCTACCCAACCTACATAATTTGATCCCCCACCTCCATCCCAATCAGACTACCCTATATAGACTGCTTATTTTGATCCTCCACCTCCATCCTAGTCAGATTATGCTACCCAACCTGCCTACTTTGATCCTCCACCTCCTCGATCAGACCAAATCGTATAATATGAGTTTTTTGGTGGAGATCCTCATATACATATTTCTTTTGTTAGGACTCGTATATTTTTTGGGTGATTCTGTACATCACCAGCCTATGAATATGGGTCAGGTTAGAGTATCATTACTTGATATTATTGATCCTAATTCTCTACTACCATTTCCTACTGTAGAGATTACCAAAGTTGGGGATTTTTTGGGTTATTTTTTAGTTTGGTCAACTAATATTCTTTGTTATATTACATATGAGGTATGTGTTTTTTTAAATATTAATTACATATGATTGAAAATTACTTATAATTTTTTCTAAAATTTAACTTATATAGGATTATCTGAAAGTAAAAGAAATTTCATAATTGAAATAACACATTCTGGAACAATCGACTGTAGATACTTATGATATTTCTTATGGGATGCACAGATTATCTCATACTTCTTCTTCATTGAATAATATCTATGAGTTTTGGATGATTTATGATATATGAATAATAGATTATCCATTGATATTACTCAAAGAAGATATCATGAATCTATTTTAATTTTAAGAGCTCCGCCAAAATGTGTTGTAGTTATATTCCATGTAAGTAAATTGATGTTTGAATTTTTATTCTTCTAATAAAAATATGGTTCAAATTGACTAACTATATTTCCTTTTTAAATTAGGTATCTACACACACTTCTTGTAAAAAATGACATCACACCCATTTATGGTTTTATATATCCATAATACATTTTCCTATATGTGCAATAGGTGAATAATCCTAGTAGAGTTACATATATATGTGAGAGATTATCACATACATAGATTCAATGCTATTTTTTCCATTTCTTGATAAGTAATAACAGAAAAATAATTATGAACTGGTGATCATTATAGTATCATTAATTGTGTAAATTTTGTATTATAGGGGGAATTGGATGTTAGGAATATTTTTCCCAAATGAATGCACTTTATATTGGGTTTTCTCTTTATTAAGGAGTGTTCATAAAAGTTTTTCCACCTTATTAGAAAGGTAAGTTTTTTTGCTTTTCATAAGATCATTATGTTTAATTCTCATTGTTTATACATGTATTATTAGTTCATATATATGTGAAAATATAGTTCATGGAGAAGATTTATCAAAGAACACATGTTAATAAAGAAACCAAATGCAATCAATTATATGAAAGTAAAGGTAATTATTTTTTATATTAGATATTGTTCTAATTTATATATATATATATATATTTGTTGTTATTATCGATTTAATGTTTTATAACCATGGTATCATCGTCAACAAGGACATGTTGAATGTGGGTATTATGTTTTATGATTCATGTATGAGATAATCACAACTGGGGTAAATACTGAATTTCATAATGTTAGTTATATTAATTTTTTTTTATATTCTGTCATAGAATTATATTTTTAATCTAATATCATTCAATGTTATCATATATAATCAATGATACATAGTCTTATACCCAAACATAACTTACCCATCTTCAATATTTGTTTTCTAACTATTTTTTGAGTCTTATTACGATTTGTGGTATATATATTCTAATGTTTATGAATATTATATTGCATTTTCCTAATAACATGTGTTCAAAAAACTAATTATTTTTGTCATAATAGGTATTTAAACATAATGATATCAAATGAATTCTTCAACAATAATGAACAATGAGCATGCTGTAAATTTTAAGTATGTATATTTGAAATCTACTTAATAATAAAATGCATAGATAATTTTCTTGGTTAACTAGATAAATGGATGTATGTTTTTTTAGTATTTTATTTAATTAGTACTACTATTTGATCACTATATACTGTGTTTTTATTATAGGGATTATGATTATTTGTAAAGTCTAATATTTAGAATTTTCTAAAAAAATTAACTTTCAGCATCCATTTTCATAAAAACTGATGCTGAAACATAAGAAAATAAATTATGGTTTTAGCATCGGTTTTTATGAAAACCTACACTAAAAAATGACCCCATTTTTGTTTTGATAGTGGTTTTCAAAAAAATTGACACAAAAATTAGTCATCGCTTGATTTTTTATGTTAGTTTTTATGAAAACTGGTGCTGAAAACTGACCCCACGAGGGTTTTGGCATCAGTTTTCATAACAACTGATGCCAAAACCAGCCGGTTATTGATTTTTAATGTTGTTTTTAATGAAAAATAATTCCAAAAATCAAGCACTGGTTTTTTTTTAGGATTCAGTTTTTAAAAAACTTATTCTGAAAAGGTTATTTTTTACGTCACCATTATAGACGTCAATTAAAAACTGATGTCAAAAATTAAAAAAAACGATTTTAAATCTAGTTTCTTCACTAGCTACCATATAAAATAATATATGTGTATAACATAACAAACATCACCAAGAAGGAAAATTGTGACAAAAGTCCATTTCCGCTTTGGTAACTTTGAAACCATAAACCCCGTGAAAGAAAAATATTAACATGGATATTTAAACCCCCATAAATTCAATTATAAGAATAATACAATAAATTAATTGGTATTATATACACCGTATAAAAATAATTAGGTGAATAATAACAATTAAGTCTCAATGGAATGTAAATTGAGATAAAACACCTTACAATTATGGAAACATATGAATCGGAAGACTAAAAAGTAATAATCATCAAATGAAACATTTAAACACCATTAATATAAATTAATTCATGATATAATATATCAAAATTCTAGTAGATACACCACAAAAAATAATTAAGTGGTTAATATGACATTTATCTCATAGATGTAAAAGGTGAGATAAAAATACCTTACAAAGATCATATCATTGGAGTGGGAATAAATAAATGAAACATTTATGTGTGAAAAATGTAAACCCACATAAAAATGTTTAAATATAGAATAATTTAATCATATTTCATTTCACACATATTATTTTCATAACATAACCAATGAAATAAATGTTTAACCTAATGAATGGAAATTGAGTTAAGAAATCCCTTACATTGAGTCTAATTTGACATGATTGTCCACTATATTCCTAAATAATAAACTTATGTTAATTATTTAATTTATTCAGAACCTTTTACAAGTTTATTATTACTTTTATTTCACTTATACACATGTTATATTCAATTACTTAATCAATAATGTTCAAGTCAGATATTTTGACCATATTCAACTTATGTGTCAAAAATGACCTTGATTAGTTGACTAAGGTCAATGATGTCAATATTTAAAATATAAAGAATAATAAAAATGAAATAATTATCACATTTATACATAAATTATACTTCTAAAATCAAATAAAAAATATTTTTTTATAAAAAATGAACCAACGTTATGATCATGGAGATGTTAGGTCGTACGTATACATGAGTAAGATTCCAATTTTTCAATGATCATTATAGAAAGAATGTAAGTAAAATTCATCTTATAAAAATGAAAATTATATCATAAATACCATATTATTTAATTATATATACTTATATATATCATTTTTGTGATGTTTTGATGAAAAATGAATAATCACATCGCTTCAAGGAGGCGATAGTCCACACGTCCATGAACAACGTTATCACTTTTTCAGTGTGTGAAACGAAAAGAAGAAAATGATATGTTATATATAAAGATAGACATTTATTTCCTTAATATAATAAATATTTCATTTATATCATATATTTTTATTAAAACTATCCTTAATACATTCCATGTAAATCATGAACAAATCACATCAATTTGAGGTGTCGACAGTCCACACGCCCAAAAACGATGTTATCGTATTCCCACAAAATTGAAAGCATGAAGGTATGTGTCATATAAGAATTATAGAAGTGTTAATAAATAATAAATATAACATATATCATATTAAAACAATAATTATATCATTATTACTAACCTAGAGAGGTGTTAATGGAAGAACAAACTACATTGGTTTGTGAGGTGGTAGTACGCTGTACACATGAACGATGATTGTGTATCTCATTTAATGAAAGTGTGTAAAGGTGAAATTAAAAACATTAAAATATAAAAAATATAAATATATTTAGGATATTTAGGTTATTATATAATCCTATAATAATAATAATTTATGTTTTTTAGAAATAAATAAAACAAAATTTCTCATTGAAGAATGTTACCTCTTCTTCAGGTAACTCGTTTTGGTTTGCACTAAAGTACTTACTTGATTTTCTTTCTACCCATGGAGAGGGTTATAAGATAATTTTATAGATTTTGGGAGATTATTTAGGTAGTTTTATTATGATACAAAATTATTTATAGGTGTGAAGAGAGGAGGAGGGTTGGTGGCCTTATATAAGTGATAGAGAGGACACACTTTGTATTTCTGAAAATATTTTAGTGGTCCCCATGTTTTAATTATACCCCAAGGGTCAAAATTATAATATTATAGATAATTATAGGTTTAAGGTTCTAAATATTTCCATAAAATATTTTTTATGAAATTTTAGGATAATTTGTACACCTTATATTCTAAGTTTAAACATTAAGTAAGCTCATTTTTAAAATAGTTACTGTAAATAATTTTAACTACATTCCCTAATATTTAAAAAAACACTAATTTGACCCTAATAAACATTATAAATTATTCTTATTCCAAAAATTGAACCAATTTTTTAAATTTAAAATCACCTAAATGACATAATTTAACTTAAAATTAATCATGCAGGCGTGACGGGAAAGCGGGTTTTTAAAGTGAAAATGTCTAAAAGTTCACTAAGTTTCTATATCTAAATTCATTATAAAAATGATTAAAATGACCTAAATTGGATTTATATATTTATATTTGATCTAATTTTAACTTTAAAACTAATTAAAAATATAATTTACCTATATAAATAAATCATATGAAAAAATAGTTTTCAGTTAAAATTCAGTGTTTTCACTATTCATCAAAACATGAATCTTTTTAGTAAAATAATAAAAATTTACCCAAAGTAAATTTTGATATTCCTATTTAAAAAAATGAAGTTTATTTTTGTCATATAAAAATTATAAAAGTGTAAAATTTATTTTTAAAACAATTCTTCCACTAAAAGACAATAAAATTGTCTTTTAGAAAAATGTAGCTTGTTATGCTTAAAATTGGATTTATTATTATTTTATGCCTATATAACTTAATGTAATAATTTAAAGTTATTTTAATGAATATATAACATATAAAATTCACTAATATTTCTCAATAATAGTGATTAATTTAATTTATTAATATAAAACACCTTTATGGACATAATTTGTTTTTATAAAAACACATTATTTATATTCAATTGGTTTTTATATTCACTTATAATTAATTGGTAAGAAATTAATTAAATATATAAACATGTATAAACAATATATTCATAATTTAGTTAATTTCATTCAGTCCAACCATTCTAAGGGAAAGGTGATAACTATTATGTTAAATAAATAACATTAATAGTATATTGTTGGCTGGTAAGACTCATCCTTGTGTGTAACATAGGTTACCAAAAAAACTAAATATTATATGAAATGAAATATAACCTTGTTGTTGTTTATAACTCAAGATAAAATGTTCATTTCATGTAACACAAGATATAAAAGAATTTAAATTAATTTGAAAGAATATAATTCTTAAAATCTTGGGATGTTACATCCTACCCCACTAAAAATGAATTTCTCCCCCAAAATTAATCTTTGTTATTAAAGGATTAACATTTTATTTCAATGTCATTTTCCTAATATTGATGGATTATTTCACCATATAGAATAAAAAAAATACACTTACTTGACAATTTAATTTCATCCTTTAACCAATTTCTACCATAATCACATATTTTTCTTCATATGATGAGTATTAAAGATGAATTTTCTTATGCCTAAAGCACACAAATAAAATTTTAAAGTCCACATGACTATAAAAGGAAAATTCAATCTATTCCACTATTCTTTAGACATTAACCAAAACCAAAATGGTTATAACATGGTATGATAATTCCCAAATTAGTAAACCTTCACAAGATATATTAATTTTCAATACTTATACCCAAAGTTAAAACCAAACCATTATATAAATAATTATCCTTAAAATTATTCAAACATTTCTAGACTAAGTTCAGAATCAAAAGATTAGAAAGATTTGATCATATATTTTTTTAGGAGAAATCAAACATTATTTCTCAAAAAAAATCACATATGTTTATATAATAAACATAATCATTACCAATAAAAAAAATTCATGCTAACCAGGAAATAATATAGGCCAGTGGTAGTGTGTGAAATAGTTATCGTCCTTTGATCATAGTTTCAAGTCCCACAACCTAGCTGGAGGTGTTGTTTTTTCACCTAGAATATGGGTTTTCTACTTTTTTTCTTTAATCCTAAATAATAAATCATATATAAAAAACACATTATGGTGATCCTAGGGGTTACAATACCTCAACCCAAAAAAATGTACCCAAAAACATCATTGATAACATAAAAAAATTTACTACTTATAAACCTCATGTAGGGTGTCTTAAGCCTTTGATATTATGATCAACCTTAATATTATAGTCCTATAATGGTATCCATGACTCTAAATACAACCTCATATGAAAAAATAATAATACCAAAGTTATCTAAAGCATCCTTTGATATCAACTATAACAACCTAGAACCCACACTCTTAGATCCTATGTTGAAATCCATAACTTTACATTTTGAGCTATGATGTTGAAAATTGTGACCCAATTTCATTCATTAAAACCTTACAACCTCAAAAGGAAAATTTTAATCACTTACATTCTAGAGGTCCTTTTAGGTTTAGAGTTTTATATAATTAGGAAAAAATCCTACATAAACAATTATAATGACTATAAATGAGCATTTTTACTATTTAACCCAACTTTTCTTATTTTACAATAGGTCATCAGCATCATCCTTGTGAAATAATTTATAGAAATAAATCATTCAACATCATTATTTAGAACCTGGGGAAAAAGAAACATAATATGGGTGATCTCAAATGCTCATTAAGGTAAAATGTAAGGATTAACAAATAAATTTCATCAAAGAGAATAAGTATATCATAAGGGTATAATGACATAATCAAATTTCATAATAGAATCATAAAGAAACCCATATACAAAAATAATTGGGTCATAAAATATGAAAACAAGGAAAATTAAAAATTCATTAGAATCAGTAATAATGAGCCATGTGATATCAATCTTGATCATGAGAAACACTAAAAACTCATAACAATAAATTAAAATTGTTTTTGGTAACTCAGAGAATCACTTTCAGGTACCAATTTCAAAACCATTTTAATTGGAATAACTATAAGGTTTATTTACAAAATTATCATTACCCAATGCATTTTAGAGCTATAACAAGCTCACCTAGTGTTATTTGCATTGTCTCATCATGTAAGTTGCAATGGGTTCACCCGGTGTTATCTGGTCCAACCCATCATGTATGTTGTAATGGGATCACCCAACACTATATGATCTGCCCCATCGTGTAAGATGTACAAGAACCACAACATGAATAAATCATATAAATAATCATTATTCCTTTTATAACTTGATTAACCCCTTGAAAATAAATGGGTATCATTTCAATCTCTTTGAAACATGATTAACCCATGGAAAAGATACAGGTTCCATAAAAATCTCTTTGAAACATGGTTATCTCATGGAAAAGAAATGGGGTCCCAAAAAATATCTTTAAAACTTTATTAACCCATGGTAAAGAAATTGGTTATAAAACAATATCTTTGAAACATGATTAAACCATGAAAAAAATGGGTTCCATAAAAATAACTTTGAAAAATTAATACCCCATGGAAAATAAATGGGTTCCATAAAAATCTATTTGAAAAATGATTAACCCATAGAAAATATATGGGTTCCATAATGATCTCTTTGAAATGTGATTAACACATGGAAAATAAATGGGATCCATAATAATCTCTTTGAAACATGATTAGCCAGTGGAAAAGAAATGGGTTTCTTACCAATATATTTGAAATAATCATAATACATCCCAAGAAAGAATGAGGATGGTATCAATAGAAAATATCATATTGGTGGATAATTAACAATAATTTTTTTTGAAATTTATGAATGTAAATTCTATTAAAATTTCATTAAAACATTCTTAAGGAATATATTCTTTAAAAAATCCAAAGTGTCCCATACCACTTTAAAAAATTTTAATTATGAACCCCATGATGGAATAGAATTTAATGAAACTTATAGTATCATGAGAATAATAATATTAATGATATAACATGTTAAATAGGTAGTATATAAATATTATAAAATAATATAGTTGTATAACATAACAAACATCACAAAGAAGGAAAATTGTGACAAAAATCCATTACCTCTTTGATAACTTTGAAAATTTAAACCCCATGAAATAAAAATCCTCAAATGTATTTATAAACCCCATAAATTCAAATATAAAAAACATATAATACATTCATGGTTAGTATTTAAACCATATAAAAATAATTAGATACATTATAGAAAATAAGTCTTAATGAAATGTAAATTGAGGTGAAACCACTTACAAATGTTTTAACATGTGAATTGAAATCCCCAAAAGTAATAATAATCAAATGAAACATTTAAATAAAATTAATATTAACTAAATAATTATATAATATGTCAAAAATTAAGTATATACACTAAAAAAATAATTAATTGGTGAATAAGGCATTTATTTTATAGATTTAAAAAAGTGAGATGAAAATCCCTTAAAAGATCATATCATTAGAGTGAGAATAAATCAATGAAATACTTACATGTGAAAATTTTAAATCCACAAAAAAGTGTAAATACATCATAATACAATCAGATTTCATTTCACACATATTATTTTCATAACATACCCAATGAAATGGAAGTTTAACCAAATGAATTAAAATTGAGTTAAGAAATCTCTTACCTTAAGTATGATTTGTCAATTTTTTCCTCTATATTCCTAAATAATAAACTTATGTTAATTATTTAATTGATTTATAAAATTTTACAAGTTTATTATTACTTCTATTTCACTTATAAATAATTTATATACAATTACTTAATCAATAATGTTTACGTCAGACATTTTGACCATATTCAGCTTATGTTTCAAAACTGACTTTGATTGGTTGACTAAGGTCGATGAGGTCATTATTTAATCATCCCCATAATAATAACCATGAAATAATTATCACTATTTTAAATCAATTATATTTTTAAAATCAAACAGTAAATATGGTTATGAAAAATGAATCAATGTTATGATCATGGATACGGTAGGTCGTACGTACACAGGAGTGACATTCCCATTTTTCAATGATCATTATGGAAGGAAGTTAAGTGATGTATATATTATAATAATGGAAATTATTCCATAAATATCATATTATTTAATTATATATACTTATATATATCATTATTATTATGTGGTTATGAAAAAGGAATAATCACATCACTTCGAGGAGGCGGTAGTCCACACATCCATGAACAGCATTATCACTTTTTCAGTGTGTGAAATGGAAAGAAAAAAATTTATGTGTTATGTTTATATATAAATAATTGTGTCATTAATATCATAAATATTTCTTTTAAATCATATATTTTTATTATAACCATCCTTAATACATTCCATGTAAATCATGAATAAACCACATCTCTTTGAAGAGGTGGTAGTTCACACGTCCACAAATGATGTTATTGTATTGCCACAAAATGGAAAGCATTAATTTATGTGTCATATTACAATTAAAAAAGTATTAATACATCATAAATATCACATATATAATATAAAAACAGTAATTACATCATTATTACCAACCTTGATAGGTCTTAATGGAAGAATGAACGACATTAGTTTGTGAGGCGGTAGTCTGCCATACACATGAACAATGATTGTGTATCTCATTTGATGGAAGTTTGTGTAGGTGTAGGTATAACTCTTAAAATTAAAAAATATCAGTATATTGACAATAATTATATTATTATATAATAATTTAATAAGTATAATTTAATTTTTTTAGAAAGAAATAAAACAAAAGTGCTTGTTGAAGAATGTTACATCTTCTTTTGGTAACTTCTTTTGATTTTCACCAATAGAATTACTTAGTTTTCTTTATTTTCAATTTGAGTATTATGTGATGATAGGAGGGATTTTGGGAGATTATTTTATTAGGTTTTGGAAGATCCAAATGTCTTGAGAGGTGTAAATAGATGGGGAGGGTTGGTGTCCTTTTATAAGGGAGGGAGAGGACACACTTTGTATTTTTGAAAATATTTGGGTGATCCCCACATTTTACTTGTCTCACAAGGGTAAAAAGTGTAATATTATATAACTTATAGGTGTAAGGATATATATATAACAATAAAATAATTTTTATACAAGTGTACAGACATTCTTACACTTAATATTCTAATTTTAAACATTTTTACCTTAATTACTATAATTAATTTTAACTGCATTCTCTAATATTTTTTTCAAAAACTAATTTTAACTTAATATAAATTATAAATTAGGATTATTAAAAATATTTAATCCATTTTTATAAATTCTAATCATTTAATTGGTATAATTTTATTTAAAATTAATCTAGCAGACGTGATAGGAAAGTGGGTTTTTAAACTAAAAGGCCCAAAAGTTCACTAATTTTTTATATATAAATTAATTATAAATATGATTCCAATGACATAAATTGTATTAATAGATTTAATATTTATCCAATTTAACTTAAAAAACAATAAAAAATATAATTTATCTATAAAAATAAATTATATGAAAAAGTGGTTTTCAATTAAAATTTAGTGTTTTTCATTATTCATTAAAAAATAAAACTTCTTAGAAAAATACCAAAAATTAACCAAAATAAAATTTTTATATTATTCTTTAAAAAATGATATTAATTTTTTCAAATAAAAATTATAAAATTTTCAAAAAAAAAGTTAAAACAATTTTTCCATTAAAAGGTGATAAAACAATTTTTTTAAAAATACAACTTTTTATGCTTCAAGTTGGTTTTATTCTAATTGTATTCCTATAAAACTTATTATATGAATTGAAAAATATTTTATTGAATATATATCATATATATTTACTTAATATTTTTCCTTAATAGTGATTAATTTAATTTTTTAAGATAAAATTCCTTTGTGGGCATAAAAATAGTTTTTCATAAAAGCACATCCTTTATATTCAATTAGTTTTTATATTCACTTCTAATTAATTGGTTACCAATGAATTCATTATATATACATGTATAACTATATTATTATAATTTAGTTAATATCATTCATTCCTTTCATTCTAAAGACTAGTTGAGAACTATTATATTAAATAAATAATATTAATAGTATATTATTGTCTGATAAGACTTAGCCTGGCATATAACACAATTTATCAAAGAAAATAAATTTTATGTTCAATGTAATATAAATTTTGTATTGTACATAACACAAGATAAACATTTCATTGTGTGAAACATAATATATGAAATAATTTAAATTAATTTGAAAGAAGATAATTCTTAAAATCTCTGGATGTTACAGTAAAAAACTCATCATGGACATTAAAAGGTTGACCACTAATAAAACACAATTTTTCATTATTTTTATTTTATATTTTCATAATTATATAAATAATTTTTCTTAATATATATGTTAATATCATAATATAAACAACCAAAAGATTTGTGATTTTTAATATTTTTTTATAGTTTTAACATATTTAATGTACATCTACACACATGTTTTAGATTTAAAATATAATAATTGATGAATAATTTTCTATATATTCCCTAAAATATAATAAAATATAAAATATTATAGTGATATTATCATAAACTAAGTGAAATAGTTTTATAATGTTCTATAGAGAAACATTCTATCATATAACAAACAAAAAATCCAATGACAGTGCCATGAATATTATCTGCATATAACAAACATAATTCCAATGCTTTATAGTGTCCCATATAATAATGTTTCATAGTGATAGTGTCATGAATAATATTTTCATCACATTATAATGTTTCATATAAAAATATTTTTGCATATAAAATTTTACATATCATGAAATAGACTTAAAACATTAGAAAATTATTAGTAAAAGATACCTTAACTATTGTCAAAAATATGATATGAGGATAGAATAAAATATCATGGAACAAAAAAAATAATAGAGATGAAATAATGAAAGACGATAGTG
This sequence comes from Viscum album, assembly GCA_963277665.1. Lineage (NCBI taxonomy): Eukaryota > Viridiplantae > Streptophyta > Magnoliopsida > Santalales > Viscaceae > Viscum > Viscum album. The sequence goes on from OY728126.1 coordinate 403,423,006, forward strand.
GTAGAGAAGCACAGAGGTGAAGGGGATGAGGGGATGGTGATTTCAACGGTGGTGATAATGGTGATGAAGCTCGTGGTTGGTCAAGTTAAGGAAGAAGAAGAGATTTTGAGGGTCATAGTTTTTTGAAAAGAGAAATTTTGGTTCATATTGGGGAAGAAATAAAGGGATTATGACTAAAATTAAATTTTATTTTAAACTAATTATTATTTTTAAAGGTTGTCTATATTTTTTATTTTCTAACTGATGTAACAAATCGATATTCTATATTGGTTATAGAATAACCAAAGTAAAAAATGTGTCATATTAAATAATTTTTTAAAATGCTTTCAACATTCGTTATTTTATAACTGATTTAGAAAACATTTTTTACATCTGTTATAATATAACTAACATAAAAAATAAAAATTCATTATTAGTTATAGAATAACTGATGTGGAAATGTGGGCATGATAATGTTCTACATCAATTAATAATAACCAATATAAAAAATGCATCATACTAAATATTTTTTGTACTAGTGTTTCGAAGGCATTAAATAAAAGATAACCACAAGAAATTTAGTCTATACTTAAATGATCAATATGATTTAGAGTACCAATGAATTAATGAGATGGAAAATATAATTTAAGCCATGATCTTTTCATTCAATCCATTTTGGAGTTATTATTGGAAATTTTTTGATAATGTGAATGAGTTTAAGAAATATTTACCCAATTTTATAAAATTTTTGAGGATGTATAATCATGACATGTTATTTTTAGGCACTAGTGGTATGCAATAAGTACTAAAGGGTAAAGGTTTAAGATATAAATAGAAGATTGGTTTGGTCTAATAGTTTTCCTTGGTCATTAAAATCTAAATGTGATGTTCGAAAGGAGGGGAAATGTTTCTATAGGATAAAATTGTTTGAGATACTTAAAGGGGGTTTGAGAAACTCCATGAAGATTCTATATCAGGTATTAGTCTTATAAAAATTAATTATTTTATTTTAAATATTATTTGATATCAAATGTATACGTTAAAAATGTTGTAAACATAAACAAATTCAAGATAAAAGAATGTATTAACAAATATTAATGTTTGTATTTAAGTGATAAAGAAAAGGATTGTTAAATCATGGTATTAAATATAATGGAATATATTAATACCAAATGTATCTAAATAAATTATGTTTTTATTAATTATAAATTATCATATATGATTAGGGAAGTTGTTTGTTAACAAAGAGGTGTTATGAATAGTATGATATAATGGTTTCGATAAACATTGTTTTTTATTCATCAAACTTTATAAAATTTTTAAGAAGAATTTAAGTATAAAAATAATTTATCTTGAATAAAAGAGTTTATTCAATATATTTATTAAAATATGAGGTATCTAATCCTATAACCCTTTGATGAAATATTTTAAAGAATAAAATATTCTTTTTGTAATAATTATCCAAACACATAGAATACCATTTATGATATGGATAGAATAGTTTATTTATCAAATATTACCACTAAAATTAAATAAGTCTTATTTTCTAAAAAAATGAGATTGTCTATCTTAGATTCATTTTATAAAGAGAATATAGTTTTTAAGAGGCTAGGGAGAGTATAGAGTAACTTAGAAAATTTTAACGTGTAATAAATAAAATATTTGACTAAATAGATTCAAAGTGAATTACACTTGACCTAAATGGATTTTAGGGTATGATTTTAAATATAAATATAAAGAGTTATATTTAGTTACCATAACAAAGTGAATTCCACTTTATATCATAAATTTAGATTATGATGTATTGGTAAAGAAAAATTTAAAATAGTTGAATTTATTTACCACAAATGGTCTCAAGAAAAAAATTTGATGGAAAATTTTCTAATAAATATGATGATGAGGAGATTATAAATATTTCTATGTAGACAATAAAATCAATTAACATGATAAAATTTAATTTTTTGAAGTAAAGGAGTTTTAATACTCGTTCAATGAGTTTAACATTAAGAATATGATTATTAAATCTCACTATTATTCAAAAAAAAAAGTTTCTTCATTGATGTTACTAACTAAAAGAGTTTAGTGGGAGTGTTCTATAAAATTATCACATAAATATGTGGAAGGGATAGAATAGTGATGTAATGAATTTAATAAAACCATAAAAGTGAATTGAATATAAGGATTATATTTTGGTATATCATATGGTATATGATTATATGGGTGATTATATGTGGTTTTGTTAGTGTTCTTAAATGATTTAAAAATATATCATGTTATAAAAATGGAAAAATCTAATTTATCATTATTTCATATTGGTTATATATATATTTCATGAGTTTTAATGATAATTGACCTCTCAAAGTATGAATTTGATTTATCCTTAACCAATTTTTATCATGAAGTATTATAGGTAGTGGTGAGATGTTAAGGTTAATGTGAGTATTATTTCATATAGTGATACAAAATATGCTCTTGAGGCATAAAATGAGTTTTATGTGTTGGATGAATCCCTAAGTATACCTCATAGAATGTCATGGAATATTTATTTGGTATACAAGTGGTGTATGTTTCATATTTTGATTTACCTTATATATAAGGTTAGAGAAATACCAATAATGAGAACCTTTATACTTTGATACCTTTCATATATAATACTTGAGGGTTAGTAGATCTATGGGTGGTTGGGTATGTTGTTAATCATGTCAATGTTTGGATCTTAACCAGGATGATATTTTTCCCATCATATGATGAGAATGAAATTGAGGAACTTAATTGAGATAGACTAAAGGAATGTATTATCATACTTAGATAATACATGTGATGTGCTAATCTATTGTATGAGGGGAATGTGATGTGATTATCCATAAGGGTGGATGACATGTGATATCTTCACAAACCCGGTTAGTCTATATTGGGAGAATTGAGAACATATGAGTTGATATATGGGATTTACATACTTCATGACTCATGGTTATTCAATGTCTTTCACAAAGGTATTATGTCACAACCCTTCCCCTAGGGCTTGTGCCATGACTATCCCAAACCCGCCTTCCATAGTCCAGGGGTTGGCGACTAGCACCGAAAAGTCATATCCCTATAATGGGAAGGCATTGCCTTTAAACCTGTACAAACACACAATCCAAGAACATAATGATAAGGAACTACAAAGTAAACTGTTGTAGTAAAAATTGAACTGAAAGTAAAGGGGACGAAATACAAGCCTAACTGAAAAGTACATGTACAAATGAAAATAGAAAACATCACCTAGATCATCCACCAAGGATCCTACCTAAAGGGTAGGTATAGATCATCTCCACAACACACCACGTCATCATGCCTCCTCCGCGTACCACCTGATCTTGGCTCCCTTAAGTCTTAGCTCAACTACTCGTCATTTTCACAAGACACAACAAGCTGCGGGTGAAGCTCATGAAGGGGTGAGTATAACAATACTAAATAGGGACCCCAAGACCCCTAAAGGTCTCCTAGAGTTCCAAAATTGAAAAAAAAGACCTCAAACACAAAGCACAAAGCAATAGTCAGCTCACACTAGGTATACAACTCAAAGTTCAGAAATATAGATGATTAGTATTATGATATATTGTCTTATTCCATTTAAAAGTCCCACAACGGATCCACAAAGGAGTTGTTCTATTATCGATCCACTCTTGGACGTAAGTCTTTGTTCCACTATGGGCCACTTTATAGTGGGTCCTCGTCGGGTCACGCTAATACTGATCCACATAGGGTCGCTAGAATGATGATCCACACAGGGTTGCTATGTTGCTGATTCACACAGGGTATCTATGATGTTGATCCACACAGGGTCGCTATAATGCTGATCCACATAGGGTCGCTATGATGATGATCCACACAGGTTCTCTATGATGATGATTCGTACAGGGTCACTATTACATTGTTATAGATGATTAGTCTTATAGTTGGATATTCCCACTCTTTAGTTTTTGATGTTGACCCGCATTGGTCTCTCTTCTTCTTCATGTCACAGTCAGCCACAAAATTCCTGCTCAACACGCTTGATTCTGGGAGAGTCATTCCTCAATCCATCCATCATATTTAAACTGGTATTAATTCCCGAAAAATGAATACCAAAGGGACTGCCTCATCATAGGGGTTCCAACATGACAGACGACACGTCAATCAGACGCCCAGTCTGTGAGTTATAACCATTTTAGTACTGAGGTCCTAGTTGGATTCGGGTTCGATCAAAACCGTTTGTACTCCAACTATCTCTAAAATCCAATTGGATTATACCAAAATGACTATCTCTCACCAAGGATCCCAGCACTATAGATGGTTCGTCAAATGGATGTCTGGATTTCAAGTTATAGCCCTTTAAGCGAAACTGGGCCTGGATGGGTCTGGGTCTGGTCCGACCCGGTCGAACCGACCTGGTCTGGCCTGGGCTGGCTAGGTTTGGTGGGGTCACAGTCTGGCCCACAGGGGACACGGCCTAGCCCGCAGGGGGGCGCGGCCCGGCTGGCAGGGGGCGCGGCCCGACCGGCAAGGGGGGTGCGGCCCAGTCCGCAGGGGGTGTTGCCCAGCCGCAAGGGGGCATAGCTCAGCCTACTGGAGGCACGGGGCCCACCCTATCTGGCATAGTGGGAGGGGGTAACGTGTAACACCCCGAGATTTTATGAAAAATATTCTTTTTAATTTCACTAATGTCTTGTGTTGTACGCTACACCAAAAGGAGCTTGCACAACACGCATCCTTGATTTGCCTTGCATTACACGCAATCGCAACCTTCCTCGATAGCGTGTGTAGTACGCAATAACGAGTTTCACTAAACAACAATATGCTATTAAAATATTATTAAAACTAGCCGTTATGAATAGTAATAACCACTTTTTGAAATTTTGTAATTTTATTTTTCAAAATGGAATTCATTTTTGGATTCGTAATATCGAAATTAGCTTAGGGTGAAATTTTGGTGATTTTCGGATAACTTTCATATTTTGATGAATAGTGAAAATTACTAAATTTTAATTAAAAACAAATTTTTCAATCAAAATAATTAATAGTGATAAATTATTAATTTGAGTGGTTTTAAAGTATATTTAGAATATATTTTTACAATTTAATACAATGATGGTCATTGGATGTAATTTCACATTTAAACAAGACATAAACAAGTGTCAATCTTTTGATAGTTATTATCTCTTAAGAACACGCTATTTGTTTTGACGACGGGAATTAATTTTTAAATTAATTAATGCAACTGATATGTTTTGAATTTGGTAAAATAGAAATCATTTTTGAGTTCATAATATCAAATATAGCTTAGGCCTAATTTTTGGTATTTTTCTGAAAACATTCAATTTTTTATGAATAGTGAAACCACTAAGTGGTAGTTAAAAAAAACTGAATTGTTCATAAAACTTAATTTTACCGCTTCTGTTAGTGGAATTTCAAAAATCCAAGAGACACGGTTGATGTCAGTAAGTAAAATGTGGTTCAATGAGATGAAAATAATTTTTTGGTGAATAGTAACTTTTTACTTTTTTTTACCACGGTTAAAAGTAAATAGGGTAATTATGGGTAGAAATGATATTATTATTACCCTAACACATGTCCTAATTCTATTGTACAAGTGTAATTCGACCAAAAACAAACTTAGAAATAAAATATGACCATTTAGGCCCACTTGGATTAGATTAGGACATTTATTATTAATTTATTTAAAGAAGGGTTAAAAGAGTTAAAATCAAAGTTTATTTACTAAAACATTTTTAATATGGGGTTATACATAAAATAAATTCGACTATAAATATTCATTAGAAAGATAAAACGATTTCCTACATAATGGTATTTTATTTTTAATTTTTAGACATTAAATAATTTAATTTATTTATGACACAACGATGATGCAGTAATTATCTTATTAATAAAATATTGACATAATTGATGTTATAAATACCCAAATAAATATAATTTGAGACTTTTTATGATTTCCACTAATTTTATAGGTTAATATGACATGTTAGTATTGATTTAATTAACTTTGTTCGAACTTATCATTCTTTTATGATTTTCACAAAAATCAATTACTAAATATTGTCAAAATTGACATAAAATAGTTTTTAAAACAAATATTATATTATTAATTGTTATTTTATTCCTAAAAATATAAGGTTCGGAAAAATGACTTATATAAGGTTATATATATTAATAATAAACAACTTGGGGTTTTTTTGGCTTCTTATAGTAAGTTTATTAACCTTATAGTGTAAGAACACAAGAAGACATGGTAAAAGTAAAATTATTTAACTTAATGTTAAATCTAAATGATAAGGTTAAAATAGGAACCTAAACTTGTCTAAATTATATTGGATGAGAGGATTTCGACCCATCCCCACCTTAGACATGAAATAAATCAATTTGGAGCTATTTAAAACCGAACTTGACTTTATAATAAAATAATATATTTAGTTATTCCAAAGGTGCCCCTCTCCGCCCTTATAAAAGGGCACCTCCTCCCTCTCTTCCTCACACAACTTTGAGCCTTCAAGCTCGGCCAACCCCTGCCAAATTCTCCTCTACACTTCCCTAGCAATATCCTAGAGGTTCTGGTCTTCCTCAAAGACCAATTTTAGTGCCCTAAAAGAAGGTCTCAAAGAAGCACTTCAAAGAAGAGGTAATGTCCGTTACCGATTCTTTCATCTTTATTTCTTCTTCCAATTCTTCTTCTTTAGTTGTTTCGTTATGAAGTAATAACATCAGTATCACTCATATACTGATATGTTATTATAAGTATGAAACAACCCTATTTCACCATCTATCCATCCTACGGAAAAAGAAATCATCGCGCGTGTGTACGTACGGAATACCGTCTCCACGCCGTGGTGTAATCTATTTTCCACCACCACCTTACTTGGATGGGTATAATGGTGTAAATAATGACTATATATGACTATTATAAAGTGATATTGATTCTGAAATAGTATACATATACTCCAATACAATTCCACGATCATAGGAACGATATCATCACTCGTGCGTACGTACGGAATACCGTCTCCATGATGTGATGCAACTCGTTCTACATGATCTTCATTTCATAATGATTATATAAATGAATTGAATGAATGAATATGATATATATTACACTAATACCATTCTAGAAATGAGGTATCTATAACCTAAAGAAAAGAATAAGAATTTATTCGACAAAACACGCATAAGAACAAAAAGTTATAAACACCCGAATAACAAGTAGCAATGAAATATTACTACTAAGAATCTAAGAATATGACCATATATGATATCATAAAAATAAGTATAATTCTGGAATAAGTCAATAACATTATTTAAATAATTATACAGGAGGTTCGGACACTTACAAAGAAATTCGGACCTAAGGTAAGGGAAATATCACAATCTCATTTTTATCCGAGATTGTTTATACTTTAGTATTTACTGGGGTGTATTTTAACATCCAAATCCATGTTTCCTCAATATGTAATATTATTTCCATCCACCTACAATTTTTTAAATCCAATTTTACCCTTCGGTGAGTTTTTATTAAAGGATATGAAAGGAATCTTTTGTTGTTTTTCGTACGAGGTACTTTTTGACTTTTCCGACAAAAGTGCGAAGAATGTTTTTTATAACTTATACAACATGGATGGATTTTTAAAACTATATTTCCAAGAAGCTTCCTTTACAAGTTTTCAAGTTTATTTTTAATCAACTTCTTTTAGTTTAAAATTGTATTACATGTTAAGAAAGGAAAAATGTTTTTGAAGTAGAAAGGATATTTTCCTCAAGAATGGAGTTCAAGTGTTTTATCAAAATTATTTTCCATCTAAGATAATATAGGGTTCTGATTCTATCCCTATAATTACATTGATTTGATTATGTTGTGATGGAATTATTTTTATGAATTCATTTATCTTATATGAATTGTTTTATGATGTCACGATGTTTAAGAATTCCATTTTTATTACATGGGTTATGCAATGATGTATGATTTATGATTTTTGTGGCACACATAAGAATGGTTTCATTATGAGATGGGTGGGACCTATATCTCCCTCCAATGCATTGGGTAAAGATTTTATATCTCATGAGATAGACATGGCTGGAACGGTAGGTTATACCGGTTCAGTGAAACAGGACTGAAACGAGGGTGACTCGGTTCAGAAAGAGACTTTTTCCACTAAGATAGTCTTGGTAATGAGTCTTGACTAACAAGAAATGATTCTCTATGACTATGTGTGTATGCCACAAAGTTTCATGTTTTAAGTTATGATTATTGTGATTACATTTCACTGCCATGATTTATCCCATGTTATGAAATTATGCTCTCTTTTATAGGTTAATATTTCCAAAAGTTATGTACTAATGTATATGATGTGATTGATATTTCTTTTGTTTACCCTTACTGAGCATTTGAGCTCACCCTTTTATGTTTTCTTTTCCCCAGGATATAAAGAAAGGTTTTAGGTATAAAAAAAGGAAGATCTTTATGGGAGATGTTGAAGATCTTTCACCAGGATTAGAAGATTATATTCCAAGTTTCCAAAGACACTAAACTAATACGATCCATGTGTGTGTGTTTTTGTTATGTACTAAGTATTCTGCAAATGTAATGTAATGTCAATGTACGTCAGGCTTCGGGTCTCTACATAACGCTTCCCCGCCCCCTTTCTTCTGAACAGCTTATTCGTTTGGCTAATGGAGTGTCGACGCCACGTGGCGCCACCTAGTCATTGTGGGACCTTCAGGGGTGGGTCCCCCTTTTGCTCCACAGCTTCGATCTGCGGCCATCTCCAGCAGCACGTGACGGTGCGCCACTCTACCTCCATGGTCGGGTGGTGTCAGCTGTCCTGCTCAACTGACGTGGCTAAAAAGTTGAGTCCTCCTCCAATGGTGCACCACACCACCTCCGCATCCATCCAATGTCAGCCTCTTTGCTGACTGTCGTGTCCTCCTCCTATGGTGCGTGACGGCGTAATGCCTCCATCGCGGCCGGCAGATTCCAGCCGCCTCCATCGCCTACCAGTGTGGGTCACCGGTGCCATGCCAGTGGTCATTCATGGGCCACCGAGTGAGCTCCTGTGGTCATTTTTTCCATTCGATCACTCCAACGGTCTTCTCGGGTCGTTCCCTTTGCTACCTGACCCTTAGATTTGGGTTCCGTCCAACCCAAATAATTTACCCGCGAAGAATGCAACAATAAACAAGAGGCATAGAGATAGTTACTTGTTCATTTGGCCTATACCCTCCGTGTTAGCATCTTAACAATAAATAAGATCAAATATTCAACAACTCTTGAAAAATTGAACAAGATAAATCCCTACCTAGATAAGACATCCACTGACGACGATCAACGGAACCTCCTTCATCGTTGTCATCGGTTCATGATTCAGTGGTGCTCGTCACCGCTCATTGGAACCAGTCTCATCCTCCAAGTGGTTGGCATCGTGGAACTTTGCCAGAGCTTTGTTGCTTGGTGAGGTTGTTCCAACACTCCACCCTGAGAACCATATAAATAGGATAGGGGGAGGGTGAGTAATGCATGTGGAATTAATGGGGTTCATTTAATTAATTAACCTTTCAAATTACAATGGTGTGGTTACAATAATAAATGGGATTCAATCCATTTAATGTCTTGACATGTCATTTGTCCCGCCACCTCTGCTCATCCGCTGGAGAAAAAAAAAGAAATAAATTAACATAACATGTTATTTTATTAATCTTTTAAAAGTCCACAAAATTAAATTTTTCACTCAACCTACTATGGTACAAGTGAAGCCTCCCTTAAGTTAGTACCATCACTATAGATTCAACAGTGCCCTTATATTTTTAATCTGAGCATTAGTCCAAAAGATAGAAAATGTCACTCGTGCGTTTACTGAACATACCTTAAAAAAAGTTCAGAAATTCATTCTGGGCACACCAGGCCTCAGAATCACACACCGTCAATTTTTGCAAACTCGTAATACTTCCGTATAATTAAAGAAAATTAATTAAAAATCTGGGACTTTACATTCTCCCCACCTTAGGGATTTTCATCCTCGAAATCCACAACATAGACTAAGGAATCAAATGGGGGTATTGAGCACGAATCTGTGCCTCTTGCTCCCATGTGATCTCTTGGAGATTTCCATGCTTCTAGCGAATGCGCACTAGAGGTACTGATCGTCCATGAAGGACCTGATCCTATCGATCCTCTATCTCTACTAGAACCTTCGTAAATGTCGCCCCATAGTCGGTGTCCAACTCTCCCCAGTAAATAACGTGCGATGGATCTTTCATGTACCTCCTCAACTGCGACATGTGGAATACATCATGCACCCAATGCATTTTTGGGCAAAGAGTTAGGTAATATGCCACCTCTCCAACTCTACTAAGAACCTAAAAGGGTCTGATGAACCTCAAAGATAGCTTGACACCCCAACCAAATCTCTGAAAACCTCATCGAGGTGAGACCTATAGAAAGACATGGTCTCCATCCTCGAACTCCAAAGGTCTCCATCTCCAGTCAGCATAACACTTATGTCTGCACTCTACAGTCTTCATCCTCTCCTGGATGATTTGTTCCTTCTTAGTGGTAGCCTGCACTAACTCTGGACCCATAAGTGCTGACTCCCCCAGGTATGTCCAGCATATAAGTGATCTGCAAGGTCAATCGTACAAGGCCTAAAACAGTGTCATACCAATGGTGGAGTGATAGATGTTGTTGTACACTAACTCCACCAAGGGAAAGTGATCCTCCAAAATACTTCCAAAATCTAAGATTCAAGCATAAAGCATGTCCTCCGGTGTTTAAATGGTCTTCTCTATCTTTCCATCCTTCTGAGGATGAAAGGTGGTGCTCAAACGTAGCTGAGTCCTGAACACCTCCTGCAATATCTTCCACAAACGAGATGTAAAACTAGTTTAATGGTTAGATATGATCATCTATGTAATCACATGAAGCCATAAAATATCCTATTCATAGAGGCATCCCAATACCTCTACTAATACCTTCTCTCGGATGGGTAGGAAGTGGGCCAACTTGGTGAGTTTGTCAACAATCACCTAGATGGAATTGTGGCCCTTGGATGTATGTGGTAGCCTTGTCACAAAGTCTATGGAGATATCATCCCACTTCCACTCTGGTACCTCTAATTTATGTGCTAAGCCTATTGGAACCTGATGCTCGGCCTTCACTTGCTGACAAGTGAGGCATCATGAAACAAAATCTACCACTGGTTTATTCATCCCTGGCCACCAGTGCTAACGCTGAAGGTCCTGGTACATATTTTCCATGCCATGATGTATCGCCAGAGGGGATGTATGGAACTCCCTCAACAACTCCTCGCGTAGCGCCAATGGTACCATGATGCATCCTCTAAAGAGGATGATGTTCTTCCCACCTTCCAAAAATCCATCTGGTGCCTATCTTGAGGATACCTAAGCACGTCGATACTCGCAGTCAATGTCCCCATGTTGTTCCTCCCAAACTTACTGAAGAATTGGGGGAGTGACAGTCATAGATTGGAGGTAAGCTACTCCATATCTATCCACAAATGATACCTTCAATGTAGCTATCTTCTCCGTCACCTCACCCAGCAACTGTAAACCAAACCTCCTAATAGTGTGTTTGCTACTACGTTCCCCTTCCTAGGAGTGTAGACTATCTCAAATTCATAGTCCTGTAGGAACTCTAGCCAATGTTGTTGTCTCTGGTTCAGGTCCTTCTGTGAGAAGATATACCTGAGACTCTTATGATCAGAGTAAATAGTAAATCGTTCACCCATCAAGTAGTGTCACCACATCTTCACAGCGAATAACACTGCTACTAACTCAAGTTCATGGGTAGTGTAGTTCTTCTCATGTTGTCTCAGCTATCGTGAACCATATGCGATCACTACTTTTTGCTGCATTATGACACATCCAAGTCCTTTACCTAATGCATCACAGTAGACTACATACCCAATGCCCTCTTCCGGTAGCCTTAAGATAGGGGCACTCGCCAGTCTCTACCTCGGCTCTGGAAAATTTTGTTGGAATCTCTCCGACCACATGAAGGTTTTTCCCTTCTTCGTCAATGATGAAAAGGGTGATGCAAATCTGGAAAATTCAGGTACGAATCTCTGGTAGTACCTAGCCAACCCCAGGAAACTCCACTCCTCGGTCACACTCCTGGGTGGCTCCCAAGCAATCACAACCACTATCTTTGCTGGATCCACTGTAACTCCATCCTTTGATATAACGTGTCTCAAAAATAGGACCTCATGTATCTAGAACTAGCACTTTGAGATATTACCATAAATATGGTGCTCTCGGAGTGTATCCAGAACTATTTGCAGATGATAGGCATACTCCTCCTACGACGCTGAGTATATCAAGATGTCGTCTATGAAGACCACCACAAAGCGATATAGGTATGGCTGAAATATCCTATTAATGAGTCCCATTAACACTACATGTGTGTTGTTCACACCTAATGGCATAACCAAGAACTCATAGTGGCCATACCGACATCTCAAGGCCATCTTCTGCACATCCTCATCTCGTACCCTGAGCTGATGATAGCCCGATCTGAGGTTTATCTTTGAAAACCAACAAGCTACATTCAACTAACCGAAAAGATCATCAATCCTTGTAAGTGGATAATTGTTCTTCACGGTCACCTGGTTCATGCGCCGATAATTCACACAGATCCTCAAAATCCCATCTACCTTCATGGAGAACAAAATCGGGGCTGCCCATGGAGAAACACTGGGCCTTATGAACCCCTTCCTCTACAAGTCCTCCAGCTATACCCATAACTCAAAAATCTCCAAGGGATCCATCCGATATGCTGGTGTAGATATGGGTGTCTTCCTGGGTTACAGTTCAATGTAGAAGTCCACCTCTCTATGAGGAGGTAGTCCTGGAACATCATCAGAGAAGACATCGGCATATTGGTTCACCACTACTGGATAGCTCAGACTCTCAACATCAACTACTCTAAGGGTAAGGCTAGCCAACTGGTGTGTGATTGGATGCACCCTCCTCCGGGTAAGTCCATCCTATGCTGTAAAGGTTCCCTTATCTTCGGTGAAAGAAAACATGTTCCCATCTTCGTGGACACACCACACTTTACACCTAATACAGTCAATCTGACCATGGACTATGGATAAACAATCCATACCCAAGATGACATCATAAGGCCTTGAAAGCACTACTGAAAGATCCCAACTGAAGCTCTTTCCTCTTAGAGTAATCTCACACTACCGGCACTAGTGTGTAATCATCAAATCTTCTCCCGTAAGATCTCTAATCGCAAGGATCAAGCCAACGGCTCCACTGGAATCTTAGAGCTCTAAACGAGATCCATGGAAATGAAATATTGATAGGCACTTGTGTCTATAAGTATTGTAGGTAAGGTGGGGTAGACATAGGTCATACCTCAAATCATCTCTGGAGTGTTGTGGTCATAGGCCTCAGCTGCCTGGAGTTGAGCTTGTCCATGTCCACCTGCTCCCTGTGGTCGGGGTGGACCACCTAGAGGTGGTGGTGGCAGAACCTCGAACCGTCATCCACCACCTACTGCACAACCTACTCCTTTGCCACATCTACTTCCCTACATACCTCCTCCCTTGAATCTTTGCCTCTGCCTCGGCGGTCCCTCGACCATATGTTGGTCGTTAGTGAAACTGGTCAGGTAGTCGCGAGCCATGTGACCCTGCTCGCCGCACGTGAAGCATTGTTTGCTTCTCTCATGGCATGCTCTACCTCGTGAGCCTCACACCTCTGACCCTAAGTCTTGGGGTCATCCACCAGAAGGTCTGGTCCACTTGGACCTCTATGCCATCTACCTACTACCAACCACAGAGGACTCTGCTATGTGTCGCCCGGTGGTGGGTCTCGTTGTTAGTGTCTTCTTGGTAAGTAAGCTCTCCATTAATAGTTCTCTCTCTAACACTCCAGCATGCGTCGGATTCTAAGAGATACCATAGAAGCTCTGATCTCCCGTAAAATTCCCTTCTCGAAGGTCCAGGCCCTGAAGAAAGGTTCTTGCACCATGTTAGTAGAATAGTGTGAGAGTTCGGTGAACCTCGTCAAGTACTGGGCCACGATCAGGCTTCCCTGTTGCATGTGTAGCAGCTCATGTATACGCACAGAGCATAGAGTCACTGGAATGAACTCTTCCAGGAAGAGTCCATTGAAATCAGCCCAGGTGAGGGTCTCCTCGTCATGTATCTAGAGATTCGGAATCCACCATATCCCTACTACCCCTGGAAAATACTGGAAGCTCGGATCACCATCCAGTCGGCTGGTCTCCCAACCAGGTGAAAAACTTTGTCCACAGCCTCCAGCTAGTCCTCAGCTGCCTGTGGATTCATCTCGCCTTAGAACCTCAGATGTAACATCCCAGGTAAATGAAAAATAATAAATATTTCATATTTATTAATATTTACGAATTAAATATTAATTTTACTTTAAAGGGGTTGCTATTTTCGATAGCGTACCCGATACGCAACAGCGGGTTTCTTTGGAATCTTACGTTGCACACTAATAAAATAATATTTTTATTTTTATTTGTAGTTAACTCCTAGTCGTTGTATTGGAGAGAATGAATGAAACTAACAACAATATGATTATACATGATTGTTAAATGTATTTACATTTATCTAATAAAAATTTAAAGTCTTAAAATATGAATGAATCTAATTTTATGCACAATTTACATTAAAAGGCCGATTTACCGCCTTTTAATGGCGAACCCTATATAAATATAGTTTTGGTCAGTTTAATAAATTCTAATTGACCAAATATAATACTTCTTTAGAATGGGGACATAAATTTTACTTTGGGTAATTTTTTGGTATTTTTCTGATAAAGTTCATTTTTTAATGAATAGTGAAAAATACTGCATTTTAATTCCAAAGTTCCTTTTAATCTAATTTACTTATATAATTAGATTATATATTTAGTTGGTTTTAAAGTTAAATTGAAATATATTTTTACCATTTAATCCAATTTTGTTCATTGGAATTAATTTCACTTTGAAATTGGACATAAACAAGTATCAATCTTTTGATAGTTATTGTTTCTTAAAAACACGCTATTTGTTTTAACAACGGGAATTAATTTTTAAATTAATTAATGCCACTTATATGTTTTTAATTTGGCAAAACAGACATCAATTTTTAATTCGAAATATCAAATAATGCTTCGGTTGAATTTTTGGTAATTTTCTAAAAAACTTCAATTTTTGATGAATAGTGACACCACTTAGTGGTAGTTAAAAAACTGACTTTTTCATTTAAATGAAATTTTACCACTTCTATGAATTAAATTTCAAAAATCCTACATACATGGTTGTTATTAAGAAGTAAAATTTGGTTCATTAAGATGAAAATAATTTTTGGTGAATAGTAACTTTTGACTTTTATTTATCGCGGTTAAAGGTAAATAAGGTAATTCAAGGCAAAAAGAATATTATAATAATTCAAAATTACCTTAACACTTGTCCTAACCTTATTGGATGAGTATTGCCCGACCATGGGCATCCTTGGGTCGATTTTGGGACCCCATGGAGCCACTTATGAAAGATAATGGCACTTTAGATTAATTAATTTAATGTAAAGACAAAATTGACAATAACAAAAATCTTTTAGTAAATTAATTTTTATATGGTGTTATATAAGTCATATTTTCAACTATAAATATTACTTGGAAAGATAAAATTTTTTCCTACATGATAGTATTTTTTTATAATTTTTAGACATCGAATAAATTAAATTATGTATGACACAATAATGATGCAGTATTTACCTTATTAATAAATGATTTAAATAAATGATTAAAATATTATCCAAAACATGTCCAATTCGGATTGGATGATTTTATTTCGACCATGAGTCATCTTATCTTTGACTATGATTATTTTTAGACCTTTATAAACCTAATATCATTATATAATAAAATAATGTTTTCACACTTTCCTAAAGAGCCCCTCCTCTCCCTTATAAAAGGAGACCACTTCTAACCAATTCCACACACCTCTCAAGCCATTTGGATCGTCCAAACTCTACCTAATTAAGCTATCAACATCCCTCTACTCCTCTTATATGCCTTACCTTAGGCATAAGTCACTTCAAGAAATCCTTTTGGTTCAAACCAAAGGAAGTTGCCTAAATTAAAGTTAACGATTTCTCTTAAATTGTTTTCTTTTTATTTTACTTCTTCAACCCCTAAAATCTTTTTTATTCCTTTCTTTTGTAACAACACCAGTATCCTAAATATAATAGGATGTTGTTATAATAAGGATTTGAACTACACATACACACACCTCCATCTAATGGGTGAAGAACATAATGTTTATGTGGATGGAAAACTAACGCCTCACGAAATGATGATTGTTCGATTATCTCCTACCGCATCTCATGGTGGCTATTATTATGGAACTTTATTTATATATGATATATATTATGTTTATGTTTTCTTTATACTTCTGTATTTTCCATTTATATCATGCCTTTATGGTTTCCATAGTGAGTAAATACGATAATCTCATTTGAGGAAGTGCGGACTACCGCCCCCTCAAAGTGATGTGATTCGTTAATGCCTTATGTGGGATGTATAAAGGATAGTTTTAATGATATTATATATGATATTATACTGGAATTATAATATACCTATGTATCATTATGTTTTATTTCCATTAAAATAATAAATATAAATGAAAGTAGTGTTCATGCATACGTACGACTTACCGTCTCCATGAACGGTTCATTTCACTTCTTACCTCTAAATGTTATGTACTATTATAAAAAACATGTATATACTGGATATATATGATATATATGATATCAAAATCATGAATATTATTTTGGATATAATGAACCTTTGACCACATGGACAACTTGTAAATTTAAGGTGTTCATTTTTACTCAAGTACCAAATATCGACAAAATGAATGTTATTAAATTAAATGATTGCATAATGTTTATAACATGGTAATAAGTGATATAAAATGAATAATAAACTTGAAAAAGGTTCTTAAGAAAGTATAAATTAACATTAGTTTATTATTCAGGATATTAAAGAACGATCGAGTCAAGTCGGACGCGAGGTAAGGGACTTCGTCTCAATCTCCTTTCATTGAGGCATTTTTTGTTTTATACACGAATTTATTTTATACGGTGTATAAACCCCTTTTAATTTTCATTTTATTCAAAGGGAATCTTTTTATACCAATCATTTTACTAAATGACAAAAAATAATGTTTTTTTAACATAAGTGGTGACAATGACCTTTCCACCGTCGTGAGTATTATTTGATCTTTGGCTTCCTTAACAAGCCGTAATATTTTTAAAAGGAAAAATAAATACCATATACTCTTTTTATGTATTTTGGTATTGAAAATGATTTTGAGAATGTATTTATTATTTCAATATCTTTAAATGATATTTTTTAATTTCAATGTGGAAATATTATCTTTCTTTTATGCTTATATTATGTGTTATGATCATGTTATGGTTCTTGAGCACTATTTATGTATACGGGTGGTTCTGTGATAAACCTAGGGCAGGTGAGCCTGATATATCTCTCCAATGCATTGGGTAACGTGATGGAGGTAAACGTGAATGTTTCTCCTAAGAGATTTATAGAATATACTATGATGGGTATTCCAAAGTAACTCCCTATGTAGTTGTGATAGCTATAATGTAAGTATGATATGGATGCCAAAAGTTACCTTTATGATATAATATTTCTATGTGTCTTTTATAAATATTATGATTTCATGAGGTAAGTAAAATATTTCATGTTTTGTTTGTATTTATGAACAAATGTTTTCGTTCTTTGTTTTATAACCCTTACTGAGATTTTTATGCTCATACCAAGTTTTGAAATGTTTTCACAGGACTTAAAGATGAATAAGGTCAAGGATGGGATCAAGGAAAAGTCATGATATCTAAAACACAGAACTAGACATGACTCTTTTTTTAAGAGTTTTTATTTTATGAAAAAAAATGGAAACTATGAAGATATGTCTACCTTGTAATCTTTTGAGATGTAATAGTTATGTCCTAATTCTCTAAAACTATAAACCTGAAAAGATCCTCAATGTGAATTATTCATTTAATTCGATATTATGTAATGTTTAAGGTTGGGTCCTTATAGTTGGTATCAGAGGTCAGTTTAGATAAATTTAGGTGTTGGGGTTTTGTTAAAGTAATATCCATAAAGTAATTTGTGTTAATATTGACATAATATAGAATTTCCAGATTACCATGTAGCTTCGCCTAAGATATTTCTATGTTCAGAATGGTTTTCCGCAGAGGAAACAGGGCAGCTATGTTGGGACAACATTAGGAGGAAGACAACCTTCTAAATCCAAAACCTAAGATGGTTGGAATTGGAACTGAACAGTTTGTTGCAGCGATGGAACAGTTGACTCAGGCTATAAATGGTGGTGGTATCCATGTACGAGATCATCCAGATCAACCACATAAAAACATGTCAGTAGTGGAGGATTTCATGAGGCAACATCCCCCATCATTCAGAGCATCATCTGACCCTATGCTAGCTGAAGGGTGGATTAAAGCACTGGAAAAGATTTTTGATGTCAGGGGTTGTTCAGAACATCAAAAGGTTAGTCTTGTTGTTTACCATTTTGAAGGTGAAGCTGATCAGTGGTGGTCGATGGTGAAAAATATTAGGGATAGTGAGGAGATTGATACTCTCGATTGGGATTAATTCAAAGGTATGTTTCTTGAGAAATATTTTCCTAAGGTGCTTCATCTTAGGATGGAAAAAAAATTCCTGGAATTGAGGTAGGAGGATGACTCAGTGGATTCTTATGAAGAAAAATTCACTCGACTGGAAAGGTATGCTCCAAATTTCATACAAGATCTTGATTGTAAAATCAACCATTTTTACTCAGGATTAAAGCCAAAGTATCGAAGGGCTTTAGCTTCTTGTGAGTTCAAAAGTTATGAAAAACTTGTTCGTTGTGCGGAGAAGGTGGAAATGGAGTTTGTAGATGATCAAGTATTCTTTGACAAACAACAGAATAAGAGTTCGAGGTGGCAGGCTAAAGGGAAGAACTCTTCAAAAAAGTTTGATGGTAAGAAACTTAAGTTTACAGTTTGTGAAAATTGTGGTAAAAAGCATGCTGGGGAATGTCTTTTGAATTCTGTTAAGTGCTACCGATGTGGTAAAATGGGACATAAGGCTCGTAATTGCACTGAAAAAGATCAGGGTATTGGTAAGACAAAATTTGATTTACAGTCAATAAAATGTTTTAAGTGCAATGAAATGGGTCATTATGAAAATGAGTGTCCAACAAAAAACTCAACTGAAGGAAAGAAGCCAGACTAAAAGCAGAAAGGGGAGGCGAAATCCTTTGCAACTACTTCAGAAGATGTTGGGCCATCAAATGAAGTTGTATCAGGTACACTGTTTGTTTGTTCAGATTATGACAATGTGTTGTTTGATTCGGGGTCTACACACTCTTTCATTTCTGAGAATTTTTCTAGTAAATTGGGAATTCCATCTCAAGATATGAATACATAACTTATGGTAAAAACACCTGGAATAAATGTTGAGACAAAAATAAAACATAAGAACATTCATGTCCTTGTGTGCGGAAAGAATCTTCCTGCAAACCTTATTGTTTTGCCTCTAGTAGAGTTTGATATTATTTTGGGCATGGATTGTCTTTCTGTTTATCAAGAGAAGATTGATTATAGAGCTAAAGTGGTTTCTTTTCAGAATGATTTTCATTTTGTATACAAAAATGATCCCTTGTTGTTGATAACATATCAGGAAGTTGAGAAACTAGTAAAAGATGTAAATCAATGTTACCTTGCACATATTGTTGAAAACAAAGGAACTGTTCCGATTAATGATGTGCTAGTGGTAAATGAGTACCTTTATGTTTTTCCTGATGAGTTTCCTGGTATTATACCTGATCGGGAAGTTGAATTTATTGTTGACTTAGTTCCTGATGCTAAGCCAATTTCAAAACCCCCTTATCGAATGGCTCAAAATGAACTTTTAGAGTTAAATAAGCAATTTCATGAGTTATTAGATAAAGGTTTTATTCGACCTAGCACATCACAATGGGGTGATCTTGTCTTGTTTGTTAAAAAGAAATATGGTTCAATGAGACTTTGCATTGATTATAGAGAATTGAATAACATCACTGTTAAGAATAAGTATCATTTGCCTCATATCGATGATTTGTTTGATTAGCTCCAAGGAGCTCAGTATTTTTCGAAGATTGACTTGAGGTTGGGGTACCATCAGTTGAAACTAAAGGAATCAGACGTTCCAAAGACCGCATTTCATACTAGATATGGCCATTATGAATTTGTAGTTATGCCATTTGGTTTAACCAATGCACCTACTGTATTCATGGATCTTATGAATAGAATTTTCCGTGAGTTCTTGGATAAGTTTGTGGTTGTGTTCATTGATGATATTTTGGTTTATTCCAAAAGTAAAGAGGAACATGAAAGTAATTTAAGGGTTTTCTTTCAAACCTTAAAAGAAAAGAAACTATTTGGGAAATTCAGAAAGTGTGAGTTTTGGTTACAACAAATTTCGTTCCTTGGTCACATTGTTTCAAAAAATGGCATAACTGTTGATCCTGCTAAAACGAAAGTTGTTGAAGAATGGCCAAGACCCACAAATATAATCGAGATTCGTAGTTTTCTTGGTTTGGCTAGTTATTACCGGAGGTTTGTTGAAAAATTTTCGCGGTTATCTATTCCAATGACTAAGTTAACTCGAAAAGGTGTTAAGTTCATCTGGACAAAAGAATGTGATGATTGTTTTTAGGAATTGAAAAGAAGATTGGTGAATGCTCCAGTTTTGGCACTTCCTTCCAGAAATGGTGAGTTTGTTATCTACAATGTTGCTTCGTTGAAAGGATTGGGTTGTGTCAAAATGCAGAATGATCAGGTAATTGCTTATCCTTCACTTCAATTGAAACTTCATGAGTTAAATTACCCTACACATGATTTGGAATTAGCTGCTGTTGTTTTTGATTTAAAAATTTGGAGGCATCATTTTTATAGAATGAAGTGTGAAATATATACTTATCACAAAAGTTTGAAGTATATATTCACTCAAAAAGAATTGAACATGAGACAGAGGAGATGGTTGGAATTAATCAAGGATTATGATTGCACAATCCTTTATCATCCGGGGAAAGAAAATAAAGTGGATGATGCTTTGAATCAAAAAAGTAATACATAATTAACCATGTTACGTTTGGAACAAGATCCTTTGGTTTTTTATTTGATGAACTTTGGAATAGAAGTTGTTATTGTAGGAAATTCTTCTGTTTTGTTTCAGGCATCAGTGAAATCATCTCTATCAGACAGAATAAATAAAGCACAGAAAGAAGACAGTGAGTTGCAGAAAAAGGTAGTGTTGGTTCATAAGGGTAAGTTTCCGGATTTTAATGTTGATAATGATTGTGTTTTGAGATTTGGGAAGAGATTATGTGTACCTTGTGATTCACAGTTGAAGAATGAGTTGTTATGTGAAGCTCATAGTTCTCCGTTTTCAGTTCATCCTAGTAGTACTAAGATGTATAGAGATCTTCGGGATTATTACTGATGGGATGGAATGAAAAGAGATATTACTGATTTTACTGTGAAGTGTTTGACTTGTCAGCAGGTTAAAGAAGAGCGGCAGTTACTGAAAGGGATGCTTCATCCTCTACCGGTGCCAGAGTGGAAATGGGAAAATATATCCATGGACTTCATTTTGAGATTACCAAAGACATCTCGAGGTAATAATGCAATATAGGTTATAGTTTATCGATTGACTAAATCTGCTCATTTCCTTCCTATTAGAGATACTTTGTCTCTAGATCAACTTGCTCGGTTGTATGTTAAAGAGATATTCAGTTGCATGGAGTTCCCCTCTCCATTGTATTTGATCGTGATCCCAGGTTCACTTATAACTTTTGGAAAGGCCTTCAGAAGTCATTGGGTACTGAATTAAATTTTAGTACAGCTTTTCATCCCCAATCAGATGGGCAGTCAGAACGAACAATTCAGACCTTAGAGGATATGTTATGTGCTTGCTCGATGGATTACCAGGGAAGTTGGGACCAACATCTTTATTTGTTTGAATTTTCTTATAATAAAAGTTTTCATTCCAGTATACAGATGGATCACTTTGAGGCATTATATGGAAAGCATTGTCAAAATCTAGCATTCTGGGATGAAGTAGGTGAAAGGAAGCTGATGGGACCAGAATTGGTAGAAGAGATGGTATAGAAAGTTTAGTTGATTCAGAAGCAAATGAGAATAGATCAGAGCAGACAGAAAAGTTATGCAGATAACCGGAGGAAGGATATTTCCTTTGAGGTAGGTGATCATGTCTTTCTCAAAGTTTCTCCGTGGAAAAGTGTGATGTGTTTTGGTAAGAAGGGAAAGTTGAGTCTGAGGTTAATTGGACCTTATAAAATTCTGGAGAAAGTTGTATCAGTTTCATATAGAGTGACTTTACCTCCAAGTTTATCCCAGGTACACAATGTTTTTCATGTTTCAGTGTTGAGAAAGTATATACCAGATCCATCTCATGTTTTGAGCCTAGAGGTAGTTCAGTTGGAAGAGAATCTCTCTTATGAAGAACAACCAGTCCATATTCTTGACTGTAGAGAGAAAGTGTTGCGGAATAAGGTAATTCACCAGGTAAAGGTTTTGTGGGAAAACTATATGGTTGAAGAGGCAACGTTGGAATCTGAAAATGATATGAGGATAAATACCCCCACTTATTTTGATAAGTGAATAAAAATTGTGAGGACACAATTCCCAAAAGGGGGGAAGGATGTAACATCCCAGGTAAATGAAAAATAAGGCATATTTCACATTTATTAATATTTATTAATTAAATATTAATTTTACTTTAAAGGGGTTGCTATGTTCGATAGCGTACCCGATACGCAACAGTGGGTTTCTTTGGAATCTTACGTTGCACAGTAATAATATAATATTATTATTTTTAATTGTAGTTAACTCCTAGCCGTTGTATTGGCGGGAATGAATGAAACTAACTACAATATGATTATACATGATTGTTAAATGTATTTACATTTATCTAATAAAAATTTAAAGGCTTAAAATAAGAATGAATCTAATTTGAAGCATAATTTACATTAAAAGGCCGATTTACCGTCTTTTAATGGAGAACCCTCTTTAAATATATTTTTGGTCACTTTAATACATTCTAATTTACCAAATATAATAATTATTTATAATTGGGACATCAAATTTTACTTTGGGTTATTTTTTGGTATTTTTCTGATAAAGTTCATTTTTTTAATGAATAGTGAAAAATACTGTATTTTAATTCAAAAGTGCCTTTTAATCTAATTTAGTTATATGGTTAGATTATATTTTTAGTTAGTTTTAAAGTTAAATTGAAATATATTTTTACCATTTAATCTAATGTTGGTCATTGGAATTAATTTCACTTTGAAATTGGATATAAACAAGTATCAATATTTTGATAGTTATTGTTTCTTAAAAACACGCCATTTGTTTTAGCAATGGGAATTAATTTTTAAATTAATTAATACCATGTCTATGTTTTGAATTTGGAAAAATAGACATCAATTTTGAATTCGGAATATCAAATAATGCTTAGGATGAATTTTTGGTATTTTTCTAAAAAACTTCAATTTTTGATGAATAGTGACACCACTTAGTGGTAGTTAAAAAGCTGACTTTTTCATTTAAATGAAATTTTACGACTTCTGTGAATTGAATTTCAAAAATCTGACATACATGGTTGTTATCAAGAGGTAAAATGTGGTTCATTAAGATGAAAATAATTTTTGGTTAATAGTAACTTTTTACTTTTATTTACCGCGGTTAAAGGTAAATAAGGTAATTCAAGGTAAAAAGAATATTAAAATAATTCAAAATTACCTTAACACTTGTCCTAAACTTATTGGATAAGTATTTTCCGACCATGGTCATCCTTGGGTCTATTTTGGGACCCCATGGAGCCACTTATGAAAGATAATGACACTTTAGATTAATTAATTTAATGTAGAGACAAAATTAACAATAACAAAAATCTTTTAGTAAATTAATTTTTATATGGTGTTATTTAAGTTATATTTTGGACCATAAATATTCCATGGAAAGCTAAAAAGATTTCATACATGATAGTATTTTTTTTATAATTTTTAGACATCAAATAAATTAAATTATGTATGAAACAATAATGATGCAGTATTTACCTCATTAATAAATGATTAAATAAATGATTAAAATATTATCCAAAACATGTCCAATTATGATTGGATGTGTAAAGACCCGTAAATTTCAAAGGAAATTTTTTTCTTAAATTTCTTTGGGATTTTACAAGCACGCAGTTTCTGACGGCACCTGATTCTGAGGCCCGGTGTGCCTGGAGTCATGTTCCGAAGTTTAGCTCGGGTACGTTCAGTGAACAAACAAGCGGGTTTTCCTAACTTTTGAACTGGTGCTCGGAATCGAAATCCGAGGACACTGATGAAACCGCAACACCGATAATTGCTTAAGAACACCTTTTCTGGAGTTGCGTTTGATCAGGTGAGGTTATTAATTAAATGGGTTAACTAAAGAATAAAATTAAATATTGTGTTACAAATTTTATTTCTATTCTAGGTAGTTTAAACCTATGCTTGGTGGTTGGAGTGGGACCCACTAATATCCTAACTCAACTAGGTAGGATATTAGTGAAGTGGGGCCCACACAATCCCCACCCCTTCAAATCCCTTTTGACCTCCCTCTTGTGCATTTAATATGTAACTCACCCACACCCCTTTTAAATACCAAGTCAACTCTCTTAATTATTGAATTGAATTAAGTTATTCAATGTAATCAATTCTTGAATTATTTTGAATTTATAATTAAATGTTGGATTGTGTGTGTTAATTAAATAAGATAAAGTCATATTTCTTTAAGGGTTATTTCGTTGTGTGAGAAGGTTGGAGAGGAATTGCTCAAGCCTTGGAATCTTCATCTTCCTCCTTGAAGAACGCGAAGAACGCATCGTCACCGACGAAGAATGCCGGCCTCCGACGAAGGACGACGAATAACGCTGATTCCTTGGAGATCGAAGACGCGATGCTGTGTACCGTGAAACCTATGGTCCTCTTCTCCGTGATGTCGTGTACCGCGACGCCGTGTACCGCGACGCCGTGTACCGCGACGCTGATGATCCTCCTTCGGCGACGCCATCTTCCGCGACGTCTCTTTCCCGCGACAAACCTCGTTCGATGACTTCATCGAGGTAGGGGTTTGGAATTTTGTTCATGATTATTCTTTCCATTCTTCATCTTTTATTTTGGGGCCGCCTGTTATCATTTTAACGGGAGGAGGTCGGACCGCACGAACACGGTCGACCCTCCTTCCCTTTTGATGTTGTTCGTTGCAGCTCAAAATAAGGCGGCGCGGTGCAACGACACCGCGCAGAAACATAGAGGAATGCGGAGAAGAAGTGCGGCGCCACCGCATCGTGCCGTTGGGACCGAAAGAATCTGCGGCCAGAGTTGGATCGCGGTAAAGGGGTGCGGCACTATCGCGCCGTGCCGAAGAACCACGAAGGGCCACAGCCGGGGCGGGCCGCGGCGGAGGGGCGTGGCGCCGTCGCGCCACGCCGGTCGGAACAAGGCCACGGCCTTTGGCCGCGGTAGAGCAAGAGAAGTGGTCAGAGTCGCCGGCCACCGGTGCACAGTGGGCGGGACCGGCTGGTCCCGCGCGACACCCTGGCCGGCCGTTTCGGCTGGCCAGATCCAAAAACCGGGGGTGTAACCCCCAGATGGAAAAGGGAGCAGCCCCCGGGTGGGGCCGCGGTTTCAATCATGGGGGCAGTGCCCCCCCCCCTTCCACGGCGACTCAGCCAGCGCCAAGCTAGCCACACTTGGCCGCGCCCGTGCCAGGCCAACCGCCCGCCTAGGCCGGGTCGGGCCGCGCCGGCTGGGCCGGGCCACGCCGGCTGGGCTGGGCCGCACCGGTTGGGCCGGGCCATTCCCACTGGTCTGGGCCGCTCCCTAATGGGCTGGACCCGAACCCAGTTCGGGCCGACCCAGGGGGTCTCGGGTCGGGTCGGTCCGGGCCCAAAACCCCCTAAAACCGGACAGGTTCATTCTTTTGCCCATATCTTGGGCTACGGACCTTCGATCGACGCACCATCACTTGAGATGAGATCCTTGGATTGAGACGGTCGTTTCAGTATATTACACTCAAAGTTTCGGAAAACTTTGGGTATGGCCGGGTTGGTTCGAACAGGAAACCAATCGAGCCCTCAGAGCGGAAACGCTTATAACTTGAGCTCCGGACGTCCGATTTATGTATCGTCGACTTTGTTGGATTTTTCTTAGTGAGACGGACCTTTTGGCTTACTCCGATCAAGATTTGGATGCATTTGGAGTGCGGTTGGGTTGGTTTTGACTTAAAAACCAACCGGGCCCCTAGAACAAAAAAGCCAATAACTCTCAGACCGGGCGTCTGATTGACGTTCCATCTGTCACGTTGAGTTCCTGTTATCGAGACGGAACTTTGAGATACATCAACTCCGGACTATGTGTTAGTTGATGTATCGACCCATTGGCTCGTGGAGCGGATCCTCCCGGAATCGAGCATGCTGTGTGTGGGAACCCTAGAGCTGGTTGCGACGACGACGACTACACTGAAATCCTTTGTGGGTTCGGCAGTGACGACGACTGCACTGAAATCCTCCGTGGGTTCGACAACGATGAAGACTTCACTGAAATCCTCCGTGGGTTCGGCAGTGACGACGACTGCACTGAAATCCTCCGTGGGTTCAGCAGCGATGAAGACTGCACGGAAATCCTCTATGGGTTCGGCAGCGATGAAGATCGTACTGAAATCCTCCGAGGGTTCTACGGCGATAAAGACTGCACTGAAATCCTCTGTGGGTTCGGCATCACTGAATACCATACTAAAATCCTCCGTGGGTTCAATGACGATGACTATTGTTCTTGTATCCTACGTGGGTCTGGCAGTGTTCAACTCTGTTCTTGCTATCCTACATGGGTCCGGCAGAGTAGCTGGTCTGTATCCTATATGGGTCCGACAGCTTAGTTAGTTTAGTATCCTATGTGGGTCCCATCTTAGATGAATCATTGTCTACATATGATCATCTCTATTATATTACAAAGAAGTATACCTGTGTGAGATGAGTCTTGACTTTCAATCATTATCTTCGATATGATTGACTTGCTTTCCTATGTGGATTGTGTTGTGATTTCCTGTATGGATTGGGTTGTACTATCCTGTGGGACGTGAACGAACATGGGCTCGGATGTTGGAGACGAACTGGAATTGATGACTTAGGTATATGTATGGGAATATACCTAAGTAGTGTTGGATGTTACTTCGTGATTGTATCTTTCCTTTGTGGATTATCCTTTGTGGATTCTGGGAGATCTTCAGGGGTCTCAGGGTCCCTACTGAGTAGCGTATACTCACCCATGTATGGGCTATTCCCTCACTACGTTGTGTTGGATGCAGACGACGGACAGCGCTGATTGTGGTCAAGTCTTGTGGAGCAGGTCGGTACATGGAGGTCGACCACTGGACGGGACGTACATGGAGCGGACAGCTGGACCTGAGGAGCTGAGGTGGCTATCTGTACCCACCCTTCAGGTGGGACTTCCAGTGGATAGCTCGATGTTGCTGATTTACTTTCAGTTGCTATACTTTCTTTCCAGTTGTACTTTACTTTCAGTTTGGGTTTGTATTCTGGCCCATTTACTTTCTGCACTTACTATTGTACCCAGTTTTTCTTAGTGTTTACTTCTGCTGGATTACTCTGTGGTGTTTGTTTACTTTATAAGGCAATGTCATCCCCTTTTTATTGGGATTTACACCTTTGGTGCTACTCGCCAGCCCCTGGCCTATGGAAGGAGGGCTTGGGGTAGTCACGGCACGGGTCCCGAGGACGGGTCGTGACAAATTGGTATCAGAGAAGTTCGGTTCTACCGCAGAACTCAGGACTCTGATCTTTATTCTATGTGAAGCAATAGTGTTAAGGGTATTGAGTGTGGTTATCAGTCCAGGGAGTCCAGTGTTGTTCTGGCGGCCGACATATCCGGACACCAGGACCCTGAATTCTGATTTCCGACTCAGTGCACGAAAATATTGATTGCAAGTGTGTTTCAAAAGTTTTATTTGTGATTACTTTGTGTCAGCTCACCAGGTATACTGTTTTGACCATGGCGCACCTATTTCTTTTCAGGATGGCCCCACGACGGCAGCCAGCTAGGGTTCCGAGCTTTGTGTGAGACGACATCCCACCGAGCGACGAGGCCTCGGTACAGGGCCCTCTTACAGTGGAGGCACCGGCGGTACCTCTACCTGCCGAGCCACCGATGCCCCCAGCCCCAGCCGCTGAGAGTGCACGTCGCCTTAGTGCACTGCACAAGTTTCAGCATTAGATACTTCCCAGGTTCTGCGGGGAGACAGACCCTCAGGTAGTTGAGGATTGGCTGGAAGATGTAGTTCGAGTTTTCAGGCTAGTGGGGACACCAGCTGAACTCATGGTGATCCTTGTAGTGAGCCTCCTGCACGTGGCAGTAGGAAGATGGTGAAGCTTGATGCTCCAGGTGCACGACGAGGCATCTTTTCTCTGGATGGACTTTGAGAGCCTCTTTTGCTCAGAGTTCGTCCCATCCACCCTCCATGCGGTGCACATCCAGGAGCTACTACAACTGCGGCAGGGCAGCATGACGGTAACCCAATACTCAGCGAGATTTACCGATCTCTCGCGCTATTCGACGGACATCGTACGGGACCCATTCTTCTGGGCCCGGACCATCGATTAGGGAATGAGGCATGAGATCAGGGCATCGATGATCTCCCTCATCATTCCGACACAGGAAGGAGTACTGGAGAGAGCCCTTCTCATAGAGAGTTTCCTTGTTGAGCCTACACCAGCAGCGAGACCTACCGCAGGGCAGCATGTAGTAGAGTCATCTACAGCTGGCAGTCGACGGACGTCACAGGGGTCGAGGTGGACCAAAAAATCAGGCGGACGACCTCAGGACACTGGCTCAGAGGTGCGGGGCACTCGGCGCAGAGCCAGCCTTCCGAGGATCAGACAGTGATATGCATGCGGCGGGCAGGGCCACATGGCTCATGACTGCCCGACCCACCATGTAGAGGAGCAGCAGACGGTTGAGGGGCCACCCAGGCAGAGGTAGAGGGTCGACCGTGGCAGTCCGCAGAGAGCAGGCAGATGAGTTAGAGGATCTAGACGAGCATCGAGTGGTGGGCGATGCTTTGAGGCTTTACCACCACCACCACCAGGAGGTCCACCCCGACCACAGGGAGCTGGCGGGCAGAGGCAGGCTCAGCTTCAGGCAGCGGACGCCTATGACCACGGCGCGCCAGATATGATTCGAGGTACAATCTGTGTCTACTCCACCCTTGCTGCAATTCTTATAGACACAGGAGCGAGTCATTCTTTCATTACCGCTGCCCTTGTTCGGAGCTCAGAGATTCTGACGGAGCCGTTGGCTCGATCCTTACGGCTAGAGACTCCTACGGGAGTAGACTTGATGATTACACACTGGTTTCGACAGTGTGAGCTTACTCTAGGAGGTGATATCTTCGGATGGGATCTTCTTGTAGCGGCGTTGAGGCCTTACGACGTCATCTTGGGCATGGATTGGTTATCCACAGTCCATGCTCAGATCGACTGTATTAGGTGAAAGGTGTGGTGTGTTTGCACCGATGGGAGCAGGTTCACCTTCACCGGTGAGAAGGGAGCCTTAGCAGCGCAGGATGGACTCACGCAGAGGAGAGGACAGCCGATCACTCATCAGTTGGCTAGCCTCATCCTAGGACCAGTTGACGTGCAGAGTCCGAGTTTTCCTATAGTGGTAGATCAGTATGCGGATGTTTTCCCTGGCGCCATTCCAGGACTACCTCCTCACATAGAGGTAGACTTTTATATTGACTTGTACCCCAGGACAGCCCTGATATCCACTCCAGTATATCGGATGGCTCCTGCTGAGCTTCGAGAGCTACGGGTACAGCTGGAGGACTTGCAGGTCAAGGGATTCATCTGACCTAGTGTTTCACCCTGGGCTTCCCCGATATTGTTCGCCAAGAAGGCGGATGGGAGCTTGCGACTGTGTGTCGACTATTTTCTCCTGAACCAGGTGACCGTGAGGAACAAGTATATGCTACCAAGGATTGATGATTTATTCGATCAGCTCAAGGGAGTACGGTGGTTCTCAAAGATAGACCTTAGATCAATCTATCATCAGCTCAGAGTTTGAGATGAGGACGTGCAGAAGATGGCCTTCAGATGTCGGTATGGCCACTATGAGTTCTTGGTTATGCCTTTCGGTGTAACCAATGCTCCAGCAGTGTTCATGGGTCTCATGAACAGGATCTTCAGCCATACCTTGATCGATTTGTCGTGGTCTTCATCGACGACATTTTGATATAATCGACCACTGAGGAGGAGCACGCCTACCACTTGCGGGTTTTACTGGACACACTCCGATAGAACCAGCTTTATGGTAAGATCTCTAAGTGTCAGTTCTGGTTACGTGAGGTCCACTTCTTGGGACACGTCATCTCTGAGGTGGGAGTTGCGGGGGATCCTACGAAGATCGAGGCAGTGCTAGCTTGGGAGCCACCCAGGAGCGTGATGGAGGTGAAGAGTTTCTTGGGTCTATCTGGGTACTACAGGAGATTTGTGCTAGACTTTTAAAGAGTTGTGGCACTACTCTCAGCTTTGACGAAGAAGGGGAAACCCTTCGTGTGGTCAGACAGATGTCAGCAGAGCTTCCAGGAGCTGAGACAGAGATTGAACAGCGCACCTATCTTGAGGCTACCGGAGGAGGGTGTAGGGTACGTAGTCTACTACGATGCATTAGGGACCGGACTCGGATGTTTCCTGATGAATGAGCGGGCCATGATCGCCTATGGATCATTTCATTTGAGGCAGCATGAGTAGAACTACGCTACCCATGACCTGGAGTTAGCAGCAGTGGTCTTCTCTCTGAAGATGTGGTGACACTATCTGATGGGAGAGCGCTTTACACTTTACTCTGACCACTAGAGTCTTAGGTACATCTTCTCGCAGAAGGACCTGAATCTGAGATAGTGGCGATGGCTTGAGTTCCTCCAGGACTATGAATTTTAGATAGTCTACACTCCTGGAAAGGGGAACGTAGTAGTCGATGCTCTCAGCAGGAGGATGGGCATTCAGCTACTTGGGGAGGCGAAGGAGCAGCTAGCTGCTTTGAAGATATCCTTCGTGGATAGAGATGGAGCTGACTTTCTTTAGTCACTCACAGTCACTCCTCCACTACTGCAGCGGGTCAGAGAGGCACAGCGTGGGGACGCTGACTGTGAGATGCAGCATGCACAGATTTCCACAGGACAGGAACCTGATGGTTTTTCTATGGGGGGAGAGCACGTCGTCCTTTTTAGAGGACGTACCATGGTACCAGATTCTTTATAGGAGGAGTTTTTGAGAGAGTTCCACACTTCCCCTTTAGCGGTACATCCAGGAGTGGTGAAGATGTACCAGGATCTCAGATGACAGCACTGGTGGCCGGGTATGAAGAAGGTTGTAGCTAAGTTCGTTTCTCGATGCCTCACTTGTCAGCAGGTGAAGGCGGAGCACCAGGTACCAGCAGGCTTGGTACAGGCCTTTGAGGTCCCGGAGTGGAAGTGGGACGGGATATCAATGTATTTTGTGACTGGACATCCATGCACTTCTAGAGGTCACGACTCCATTTGGGTGATTGTCGACCGACTCACCAAGTCGGCCCACTTCTTACCCACCAGAGAGCAGGGCTCAATAGAGATCTTGGGACATCTCTACATTTAGTAGATCGTACGGCTTCATGGTGTGCCATCATCTATCGTCTCCTATCAAGATGCTCGCTTTACTTCTTAGCTTTGGAAGGGGTTTCAGGAGGCATTCAGGACGCAGCTACGTCTAAACACCGCCTTTCACCCTCAGACGGATGGTCAGACGGAGAGGACCATTCAGACTCTTGAGTACATGCTCTGTGCATGTGTCCTCGACTTTGGTCGCAGCTGGGAGGACCACCTACCCTTGGTGGAGTTCGCGTACAACAACAGCTACCACTCCACCATCGGGATGACACCATACGAGGCATTGTACGGCCAACCTTGTAGATCACCTCTGTGCTGGACAGACCCCGGGGAGTCAGCACTTGTGGGACCGGAGATGGTCCAGGCCACAATAGAGAAGGTCCAGGTCATCCAGGAGCGGATGAGGATAGTTCAGAGCTGGCAGAAGTCTTATGCTGACAGGAGGCGGAGACCACTAGAGTTCGAGGATGGCGACCACTTTTTCTTACGGGTCTCACCTCGACGTGGATTACGGAGATTTGGCCGGGGTGGCAAGTTATCTCCGCGCTTCATCGGACCTTTTCAGGTACTCAACAGGATAGGCGAGGTGGCTTATCACCTGGCTCTACCACCTTAGTTGCACCGGGTGCAGGACGTCTTCCACGTATCTCAGCTGAGGAGATACATGCACGACCTGATGCATATCATCGACCATTGGGAGTTGGACATTGATGATGGGGTGACTTTTGCAGAGGTCCTGGTGGATATCGAGGATCGATAAGAGCGGGTCCTATGTGGGCGGTCAATTCCTCTAGTGCACATCAGATGGCAGCACGGGAACCTCCAGGAGAGAACTTGGGAGTGAGAGGCCAAGATGCGTGCTCAGTACCCTCATTTGTTCCCCTAGTTTGTGATGTATCTTTATGGGGATGTAAATCCCTGAGGTGGGAGTAATGTAAAGACCCGTAAATTTCAAGGGAATTTTTTTTCTTAATTTTCTTTGGGATTTTACGAGAACACAGTTTATGACGGCACCTGATTCCGAGGCCCGGTGTGCCTGGAGTCATGTTACGAAGTTTAGCTTGGGTATGTTCAGTGAACGAACGAGCGGGTTTTACTAACTTTTGAACCGGTGCTCAGAATCGAAATATGAGGACACCGATGAAACCGCAGCGCCGATAATTGCTTAAGAACACATTTTTCGGAGTTTCGTTTGATCGGGTGAGGTTATTAATTAAATGGGTTAACTAAAGAATAAAATAAAATATTGTGCTACAAATTTTATTTCTATTCTAGGTAGTTTAAACCTATGCTTGGTGGTTGGAGTGGGACCCACTAATATCCTAACTCCACTAGGTAGGATATTAGTGAAGTGGGGTCCACACGAGCCCCACCCCTTCAAATCTTTTTTGACCTCCCTCTTGTTCATTTAATAAGTAACTCACCCGCACCCCTTTTAAATACCAAGTCAACTCTCTTAATTATTGAATTGAATTAAGTTATTCAATGTAATCAATTCTTGAATTCATTTTGAATTTCGAATTGAATGTTGTCTTGTGTGTGTTAATTAAATAAGACAAATTCTTATTTCTTTAAGGGTTATTTCGTTGTGCAAGAAGGTTGGAGAGGAATTGCTCAAGCCTTGGAATCTTCATCTTCCTCCTTGAAGAATGCGAAGAACGCACTGCCACCGACGAAGAATTCCGGCCTCCGACGAAGGACTACGAATAACGCTGATTCCTCGGAGATCGACGACGCAACGCCGACGGTACTCTTCTCCGTGACGCCGTGTACCGCGATGCTGACGATCCTCCTTCCGCGACGCCGTATTCTGCGATGTCTCTTTCCTGCGACAAACCTTGTTCGACGACTTCATCGAGGTAGGGGTTTGGAATTTTGTTCGTGATTATTCTTGTCGTTCTTCGTAATTTATTTTGGGGCCGTCTGTTATCATTTTAACGGGAGGAGGTCGGACCGCATGAACACGACCGACCCTCCTTCCCTTTTGATGTTGTTCGTTGCGGCTTGAAAGAAGGTGGCGCGGTGCAACGGCACCGCGCGGAAACATAGAGGAATGTGGCGAAGAAGCATGGTGCCACTGCACCGTGCCGTTGGGACCGAAATAATCTGCGGCCGGAGTCGGGCCGCAGCCGGGGCGGGCCGTGGCGGAGGGCCGTGGCGCCGTCGCGCCCCACCGATCGGACCAAGGCCGCGGCCTTTGGCCGCGGTGGAGCAAGAGAGGCGGTCGGAGCCACCGGCCACTGGTGCACAGGGAGCGGGACCGGCTGGTCCCGCGCGACACCATGGCCGGCCGTTTCGGTCGGCCAGATCCAAAAACCGGGGGTCGTAACCCCCGGCTGGCAAAGGGAGCGGCCCCCACATGGGGGCCGCGATTTCAATCAGGGGGGCAGCACACCCCCCCCCCTTCCATGGCGGCTCGGCCAGCGCCGAGCTGGCCACACCGGGCCGCGCCCGTGCTAGGCCAACTGCCCACCCAGGCCGGGTCGGGCCGCGCCGATTGGGCCGGGCCGCGCCGGCTGGGCTGGGCCACACTGGTTGGGCCAGGCTGCGCCCACCGGGCCGGGCCGCGCCCTAATGGTCTGGACCCAGACCCAGTTCAGGTCACCCCAGTTCGGGCCGACCCAGGGGGTCTTGGGTCGGGTCGGTCCAGGCCCAAAACCCCCTAAAACCGAACAGGTTTGTTCTTTTGCCCGTATCTCGGACTACGGACCTCCGATCGACCCAGCGTCAATTGAGATGCGATCCTTGGATCGAGACGGTCATTTAGGTATATTACACTGAAGGTTTCAGATAACTTTGGGTAAGGCCGGGTTGGTTCGAACACGAAACCAACTGGGCCCTCGGAGCAGAAATGCTTATAACTTGAGCTCTGGACGTCCGATTGACGTAACGTCAACTTTGTTGGATTCCTCTTAGTGAGATGGACCTTTTGGATTACTCCGCTTGAGATTTGGATGTAGTTGGAGTGCGGTCAGGTTGGTTTTGACTTAAAAACAAACCGGGCCCCTGAAACGAAAAAGCCAATAACTCTCAGACCGGGTGTCCGATTGACGCGCCGTCTGTCACATTGAGTTCCTCTTGTCGAGACAGAACTTTGAGATACATCAACTCCAGACTACGTGTCAGTTGATGTATCGACCCCTTGGCTCGTGGGGCAGATCCTCCCAGAATCGAGCATGCTGTGTGTGGGAAACCTAGAGCTGGTTGCGACTGCGACGAAGACGACGACTGCACTGAAATCCTCCGTGGGTTCGGCAGTGGCGAAGACTGCACTGAAATCCTCCATGGGTTCTAAAGTGATGAAGACTGCACTGAAATCCTCTGTGGGTTTGGCAGTGACGACGACTACACTGAAATCCTCTGTGGGTTCGGCAGCGATGAAGACCGCACCGAAATCCTCTGCGGTTTCAGCAGCGATGAAGACCGTACTGAAATCCTATGTGGGTTCGACGGCGATAAAGACTGCACTGAAATCCTCCATGGGTTCGTCAGCGATGAAGACCATACTGAAATCCTCCATGGGTTCGATGACGATGACTACTGTTCTTGTATCCTACGTGTGTTTGGCAGTGTTTGACTCTGTTCCTGCTATCCTACGTGGGTCTGGTAGAGTAGCTGGTCTGTATCCTATATGGGTCCGACAGCTTAGTTGGTTTAGTATTCTACGTGGGTCCCAGCTTAGATGAATCAGTGGCTACATCTTATCATCTCTATTATCTTACAAATAAGTAAACCTGTGTGAGCTGAGTCTTGACTTTCAATCATTATCTTCGATATGATTGACATGCTTTCCTATGTGGATTGTGTTGTGTTTTCCTGTGTGGATTGGGTTGTACTATCCTGTGGGACGTGAACGAACTTGGGCTCGGATGTTGGAGACGAACTGGAATTAATGACTTAGGTATATGTATGGGCATATACCTAAGTAGTGTTGGATGTTACTTCATGATTGTATCTTTCCTTTGTGGATTATCCTTTGTGGATTCTGGGAGACCTTCGGGGGTCTCGGGGTCCCTACTGAGTAGTGTATACTCACCCCTGCACGGGATATGCCCGCACTACGTTGTGTTGGGTGCAGACGACGGACAGCGTTGATCGTGGTCGAGGCTTGTGGAGTAGGTTGGTACCTGGAGGTGGACCATTGGATGGGACGTACACGGAGCGGACGGCTGGACCCTAGGAGCTGAGGTGGCTATCTGTACCCACCCTTCAGGTGGGACTTCCAGTGGACAGCTTGACGTTGCTACTTTACTTTTAGTTGCTATACTTTCATTCCAGTTGTACTTTACTTTCAGTTTGGGTTTGTATTCTGGCCCATTTACTTTCCGCACTTACTATTGTACCTAGTTTTACTTAGTGTTTACTTCTGTTGGCTTACTCTATGGTGTCTTTTTACTTTATAAGGCAATGCCTTCCCCTTTTTATCAGGATTTACGCCTTTGGTGCTAGTCGCCAGCCCCTGGCCTATGGAAGGCGGGCTTGGGGTAGTCACGGCACGGGTCCCGAGTACGGGTCGTGATAGGATGATTTTATTTCAACCATGAGTCATCTTATCTTAGACTATAATTATTTTTGGACCTTTAGAAACCGAATATCATTATATAAAAAAATAATGTTTTCACACTTTCCCAAAGAGCCCCTCCTCTCCCTTATAAAAGGAGACCACTTCTAACCAATTCCACACACCTCTCAAGCCATTTGGATCGTCCAAACTCTACTCAATTAAGCTCTCAACGTCCCTCTCCTCCTCTTAGAAGCCTTACCTTAGGCAGAAGGCACTTCAAGAAATCCTTTTGGTTCAGACCAAAGGAAGTTTCCTAAATTAAAGGTAACGATTTCTCTTAAATTTTTTTCTTTTATTTTACTTCTCCAACCCCTAAACTCTTTTTTATTCCTTTCTTTTGTAACAAAACCAGTATCCTCAATATACTAGGAATTTGTTATAATACGGATTCAAACTACACATACACGCACCTCTATCTAATGGGTGAAGAACACAATGTTTCTGTGGATAGAAAACTAACGCCTCACGTAACGATGATTGTTCGATTATCTCCTATCGCCTCTCATAGTGGATATTATGATAGCATTGTATTTATATATGATATATATTTTGTTTATGTTTTCTTTATGCTTCTGTATTTTCCATTTATAGCATGCCTTTATGGTTTCCATAGTGGGTAAATACAATAATCTCATTTGAGGAAGTGCGGACTACCGCCCCCTCAAAGTGATGTGATTCATTAATGCCTTATGTGGGATGTATAATGGATAGTGTTAATGATATTATATATTATATTATAATGGAATTATAATATACCTATGTATCATTATGTTTTATTTCCATTAAAATAAGAAATAGAAATGAAATTAGTGTTCATGCGTACGTACGGCTTACCGTCTCCATGAACGGTGCATTTCACTTCTAACCTCTAAATGTTATGTATTATTATAAAAAACATGTATATACTAGATATATATGATATATATGATATCCAAATCATGAATATCATTTTGTATATAATGAACCTTCGACCACATGGACAACTTGTAAATATAAGGTGTTCATTTTTACTCAAGTACCGAATATCGGCAAAATGAACGTTATTAACTTAAATGATTGCATAATGTTTATAACATAGTAATAAGTGATATAAAAGAAATAATAAAATTAAGAAAGGTTATTAATCAAGTATAAACTAAATTTAGTTTATTATTCAGGAGATTAAAGAACGATTGAGTCAAGTCGGACGCGAGGTAAGGGACTTTGTCTCAATCTCCTCTCATTGGGGCATTTTTAGTTTTATACACGACTTTATTTTATACGGTGTATAAACTCCTTTGACTTTTCATTTTATTCAAAGGGAATCTTTTTATATGAAGCGTTTTACTAAATGACAAAAATGAGTGTTTTTTTAACGTAAGCAGTGACAATGACCTTTACACCACCGCGAGTATTATTTTATCTTTGGATTCCTTAACAAGCCGTAATGTTTTTAAAAGGAAAAATAAATACCATATACTCTTTTTATGTATTTTGGTATTGAAAATAATTTTTAGAATGGATTTATTATTTCAATATCTTGAAATGATATTTTGTAATTGTAATGTGGAAATATTATCTTTCTTTTATGCTTATATTATGTGTTGTGATGATGTTATGGTTCTTGGGCATTATTTACGTATACGGGTGGTTCTGTGATAAACCTAGGTTGGGTGAGCCCGACATAGCTCTCCAATGCATTGGGTAACA
Organism: Viscum album; assembly: GCA_963277665.1. Lineage (NCBI taxonomy): Eukaryota > Viridiplantae > Streptophyta > Magnoliopsida > Santalales > Viscaceae > Viscum > Viscum album. The sequence goes on from OY728126.1 coordinate 403,461,094, forward strand.
TGACGGAGGTAAACGTGAATATTTATCCTAAGAGATTTAGGTAATATACCGTGATGGGTATTCCAAAGTAACTCCATATGTAGTTGTGATAGCTACAATGTAAGTATGATATGGATACCACAAGTTACCTTTATGATATATGATTTCTATGTGTCTTTCATAAATCTTATGATTTCATGAGGTAAGTAAAAGATTTCATGTTTTGTATGTATTTATGAACAAATGTTTTCGTTCTTTGTTTTATAACCCTTACTGAGCTTTTTATGATCATCCCAAGTTTTGAAATGTTTTCATGGGACTTAAATATGAATAAGGTCAAGGATGGGATCAAGGAAAAGTCATTCTATCTAAAACGTGGAACTAGACATGACTCTTTTTTTAAGAGTTTTTATTTTATGAAAAAAAATGGAAACTATGAAGATATTTCTACCTTGTAATCTTTTGAGATGTAATATTTATGTCCTAATTCTCTAAAACTCTAAACCTAAAAAGATCCTCAATGTGAATTATTCATTTAATTCAATATTATGTAATGTTTAAGGTTGAGTCCTTATATCAGAGGCCTCTACCACTGAAACTCATGCAATGTGCTCAGTCAGCATGCACCATATGCTAATGGGGCTGGTGGAAACGGCTGGCCAATGGGTCTTGGTGCTGCTGGTACACCACCCAATGGTACTATTTCCGTAATAGGGCCCTGAACCAAAGCCTCTTCACTTGGTGCACCATCATCGTGTACTCTCTCAGGAATCCTGGATGACTGTCTACATGGCATCATCCTAAAAGGAAACAGGTACACCATGGTCAATAAGTTATACCTGGTGATCTAACTCAAAGAATTCAAAAATAAAACACTTCCAAAACACACGCAATCAGTGTTTTGGTGCACCAAGTCAAAAATCAAAATTCAAGGTCCTGGTTTATGGATACGTCAGCCGCCACACCAACACTGGACTCCCCAAACTGAAAACCACACTCAAAACACTTAACGTTATTTCTCTATTAAAATATTGGAGTCCAAGTTTTTTCAGTAGAACCGAATCCACTAATACCACTTTGTCATGACCCGTCCCCTGGGACTCGTGTCGTGACTACCCCAAGAACGCCTACCATAGGCCATGGGTTGGAGACTAGCACTGAAAAGGCATATCCTTATAACGGGAAGACATTGACTTTAAACTTGTACAAACACACAATCCAATAACACAACAAGAAGAAACTATTAAGTAAACTATTGTAGTAAAAAGTGTACTGAAAGTAAAGGGGTCGGAATACAAGCCCAACTGAAAAGTACAAGTACATCTGAAAAGAGAAAACAGCTCCTGGATCGTCCACCGAGGATCCTACCTGAAGGGTAGGTACAGATCATCTCCACAACACTCCACGTCAGCCTGTCTTCTCTAAGTACTGCCTGGTCCTAGATCCCTCAAGTCACAGCTCAGTTGTTCATCGTCTGCACAAGACACAACAAGGTGTGGGTGAAGCCCGTTCAGGGGTGAGTATAACAATACTCGATAGGGACCCCGAGACCCCCAAAGTTCTCCTAGAGTTCCACAAAGGAAAAACCACAAAGAAAGACCTCAAACACAAAGCATGAAGCAATAGTCATCTCACACCAGGTATACAACTTAGATTTCAGGAATATAGATTATTAGTCTTAGGCTATATCATCTTATTCCATTTAGAAGTCCCACAACTGATCCACAAAGGATTTGTTCTATTATCGATCCACTATTGGACGTAAGTCATTGTTCCACGATAGGCCACTGTATAACGGGTCCTCGTTGAGTCATGATATTGTTGATCCACACAAGGTCACTAGAATGCTGATCCACATAGGGTTTCTATGATGTTGATTCACACAGGGTCACTATGATGTTGATCCACATAGGGTCGTTATGATGTTGATCCACACAGGGTCACTATGATGCTCATCCACATAGGATCTCTATGATGTTGATCCACACAGGGTCTCTAGTACAGAGGTAGGGATTATTAGTTGTACAGCTAGATCATCCCACTCTAGAGTTTCTGATGCTGACCTTCATTGGTCGTTCTTCTTCTTCATATCAAAACCATTCATAGGATTCCTACTCAACACACTTAATTCTGGGAGAATCATTCCTCAAGCCATCGGTCATATTTCAACTGGTACGAAGTCCCACAAAAGGCATAAAAAAGGGACAGTCGTGTCATAGGGGTCCCACATGACAGATGGCGCATCAATCGGATGCCCGGTCTGTGAGTTATAAGCATTTTAGTACCGAGGGCTCGGTTGGATTCCGGTTTGATCCAACCTGAACATACACTTTCTCCAAAGTATGAGTGGAGTATACCAAAAGGACCATGTCGCTCCAAGTATCCTAGCACTGTAGACGGTTCATCAAATGGATGATTTTATTTCAAGTTATGGCCTTTTAAGATTAACTAGGTCTGGATGGGTCTGGGTCCGGTCCGATCCGATCAGACCGACCCAACCAGACCCAATCTGGGTCCGACCCGATCCGGCCTGAACTGGCCTGGGACGCGGCCCGGCCTGTAGGGGGGCACATTCCATCCACAGGGGGTCACGGCTCAACCTACTGGAGGCGCAGGGCCCACCCTAGATGGCACGGGGGGGGGGGGGGTAACGCACTCCCCCTTTCTCCTGAACGGATAAGGCATTCAGGTAATGGAGTGGAAGTGCCACATGGAACTACCTAGTCATAGAAGGACCCACAAGGGCGGGTCCCTCCTCCTCCACTGAGGCTTTGAGTTGCATCCCTCTCTAACGGCATGCGACGGCGCGCCGCTCCGCCTCCACGGTCGGCTGATGCCGGCCGCCCTGCTTGACTGTCACGGCTGAAAATTTGTGGCCTTCTTCTCTAATAGCGCATGACAGGGCACCGCACCACCTCCATGGTCGGCTGGTGTTGGCCGCTCTGCTGACCTCCGCGGTGTTGTGTCGCGGCCTCCTCCTACGGCGCGTGATGGTGTGCTGCCTCCATTGCGGTCGGCCGGTGCCGACCACCACCATCACCTGCCGGCACGGGTCGCCGGTGTCGTCATGATAGTGTCGCACCTGCGGTCTTCCATGGGACACCGGGTGAGCTCTGGTGGTCCATTTTTTCATCTAATCACTCCTACGGTCTTCTCGGTTCGTTCCCTTCACTACCTGACTCTCATATTTGGGTTCCATCCAACCCAAATAGTTTACCCATGAAGAACGCATCGATAAATAATATGTGGAGGGATCAATCCTTGTTCGTTTGACCCAGACACTCCATGTTAGCATCTTAACAAGAGAGAGTATCAAATATTCAAAAAATCTTGAAAATTTTAACAAGATAAATCCCTACATGGATTAGATGTCTGCTGACGACGATCGATGAAACCTCCTTCAAAGTTTTCATCGGTTCATGAATCGGTGGTGCTCATCACCACTCGCTGTAACTTGTCTCATTGTCTAAGTGTTTGGTGTTTTAGTACTTTTCCAGAGCTTCATCGCTTGGTGAATTCATGCCAACACTCTACCCCGAGCTCCATATAATAGGATAGGGGGAGGGTGAGTAACGCACATGGAATTAATGGGGTTTATTTAATTAATTAACCTTCCAAATTCCAATGGTGTAGTTACAAGAATAAAGGGGAGTCAATCCATTTAATGGATTGACGTTTCATTGGTCTCACAACCTCCACTCATTCGCTGAAGAAAAGGAAAAGAAATAAAATAACATAACATGTTTTTTTATTAATCTTTCAAAATTTTGAAAAATTAACATTTTCACCCAACCTACTATGGTTGAAGTGAAGTCTCTCTTAAGAGAATCCTGGTGTCATGGTTTCAACGGTACCCTTATATTTTTAATCCAAGCATCGGTTCAAAAGATTAAAAAATACTACCCGTGCATTTACTGAACGTACCTTAAAAAAATTTCACAAATTCATTAAGGGAACACCGAGCCTCGGAATCACACACCGATAATTTTTGCAGACTCGTAATATTTCCACATAATTAAAAAAAACATGGAAAATCTAGGTCTTTACAGATTATATAAAAATTTATGCTTTTATATGTCACAATAGGTGTACATAGGAATAGAGATATGTGTGTTTCATGGATATCACACCAGATCCCATTGTGGTTTGAGTATCACCAATGCTTTTCAAGAAGCTACACTTTTCTTACGTTTATGAATTTGGGAATTCATGTTTTTTTAATAATACAAAGTCACATGGGGTCACACATTTTGGTTAATTAAATGAGGATTAGATTTTACAAAACTCAAATTGATACTCTAAAATTATTTTAGAGTTTATCCAAAAGGAGTTTTAGATATAAATTCAAAAATTATTACATATGATGTGATACAAAGTGAATTTAATGATATCTTTCCAAAAGTTTTTTGGAAGATATCCAAAAGGAGTTTTGGATATGTTTTCATAAGTTATTGTATATGATACAATATAAGGTGAAATAGAAAAAATTCTATAATGATTTAGTATAAGTGGGATATTGATAGATATATTGCCTTAAATCCTTATATATATGATATATTTTGAATCATATCGAATGATAATATATGGGATGTTGAATTTTTATACAACCATAATATAAAGGAATTTTTCATTCTTTATCGCTATATTATTTCTTAGGATATAATGATATCCTATTATCTCTACCTATGCTCATAGTACTATATGATCGATTATATCATAAGGCATTATGAATTATATTATATGATCCATATTTCACTCTATGATTCACTAATGTATTCAAATAAAAAAACAACTATTGGAACCATGGTTTTTCCTTGCTATAAATGGAGTTTGGTTTTTGTTTTATGTCAATAATCACATGGAATATTAGGAAGTTTTAAAGTAAAGGGATCTTAAAGTTCAATATGACAATAGTTTTTAAGGTGGCATCATTTCCCAGTGTTTTCCAAATTATTGGGGTCAAAAATATGGAGGAAGTGCTAGCATTGAGAAAGGTTGTTTTCTGGAATCAACTCTTCATAAATACTTTAAAGGAATGGATTTCGTGAAGATATGATTTATGATTGTGAAGATGTGGTTATTCTTGAATAGAGAAAATGATCTCTACAATTATGATAAATGGAGCATCGTGACAGCGTGATGCGTTGATGGTGATATCTGTGACTACTTCAAATCTGAGTGGAGCATCACGAAGGATGGAGCACCGAGAAGATTTTTTTGAGATATTTGAAAAATGCATCAAAGGTGGTGGGGCATCACAAATGGTCAAGCCTATAAATATAAGGCTACCCTTTGTCTTACATGAATTTTTTTAGGGAAAATCTGGAATCACTCTTATTTGGTGAAGATAGGGGAGCTCCATGAATATGGTTTTCTATGAGAGATTCACCATCATGAAAATAATATATTAGTCTTGATTGATTCCAATTATTATAAGTAAAGGGTGATTCATGATGATGGTTTATTCTGCATTGACTCATTGAGCTTCGTGAAGGTAGTGATTTAAGCGAAGGAGCTTTATGAAAGGCGGTTTTGAATATCATTTTTTTAGTGAATAGAGATTTCAAAGTTCATCAAATTAGGTCTATGGTGAAAGTAGAGTCTCATACTGGAAAAGGAAAAATACTTTAATTACAATCCATTGAAGAGACCTTCATGTCAATAAACTGAGTAGGACTTCTCCCAAGTCAGTGAGCTAGGAGGAGTCGATGGAATTGTTATGAGGGATGCAGTGATTTATCCCTAAAATATTGTAATGGTAGTGGTATTTAAATAGAGTGACTATGTCCAAACGTCTATATTCCACAATAAGTAAAGATAATTGGATTTTGGTATGACCAATACACTATTAGCATATTCTCATTGTACTATATCTTAGTGGTGAACCAAGTAAAATTGTTATGTTTTCTTCTTGCATGTGATTGTTTATTTTTTGAACTTCCCCATCAGAGTGGTTTAGTAGGTTCTTACCAACGTGGGAACAGGATTCCTCACTTTAGGAGAAAAATTTGACACCCTGATTCAACCCTCCCCTCTCAGGGTGTTCTATGGTATTTCAACGTCAATTATAGGGTATTTTATCTCTATGGGTTGAAAGTTATATATGGAATTTGAATTTTTGATTTAGTGTATGGGTTTATCGGAGATTTAGAATAGAATTATGGGGGTTGATACACCTCAAATAACCTAATTTGGACATTTTAATAAGTTCTTAATGCGGTATCAGGTAGTCCCCAAGGGTTTGGGGCTCGAAGTTCAGGTTTTTAGAGTTCCTGCATAGGGTGTATAGTCAGTACACAATTAGTATTAACTGTGCCCCCTAACCATGCAACCTAAAATACATAGGCATGTGGTTTTTGAAACCATGTGGTAGTACCTAAAAGACTGGGTGAGTGTCTTTAGTGAAGTGTATACATATCATATGGTTGGTGCACAGTTTGTGTAACTGTGTACTATAACCATGCGAAGTGGTTCATTTTTGGTAGAAGGGATCGCAGGGCTGGTGAAAAGTTTGGAAAATCGTACGGCCAAACCATGTGGCCTATTAAAAATGTGAAAAAATACCACCCCCCACACCTTCAAGTTTAATAGGTAAATCCCATGTTTATTTCCAAGTTTCTCCCTCATGCGACCAAGAGGGTTTTCCCCCTTCTATCTTCTTAAATTCCCATTAATTAGAGGTGTTATAAATATGTTTTATTGAGTATTAAAGGTGTTTATTTCAATATTATGGCCTTTTTTTTCTTCCCCTTATCTTCATTATATGTTTCATCTTCTTTGTCTTGGTTCTGTTGGAGATTCCATTGAATCATGGGGGAATATCTTTATTCTCATTGATCTTTTGTTATAATTAGGATGTTTTAATCATAAGATATCATCTATACTCATTAATTTAATGATTCATCAAGGTATATTTCCATTATGAATTTTATTATGTTTTTAACAAGAATTTATTTAAATTTTCAAAATGATTTGGGATAGTTTATTGGGGATATTACATACCGTAGGTCCAGCGATGTGAGATAAACCCTTGGGGTATCTTTGGAGGTGGTTACAATGTGAGGAGATGATGTGATAAGTTTTTTCCTAATATTCCTAGTTTTAATTAATTATATTGGATATGATTAACTTAATTAATTATATTGGATATAATTAATATTTTTAGATTCTTATCATGAGTTAGGAGCTCAGTTGTTCATGTTAATTGGGACTGGGAGAGGATGGATCTTGATGGGCCATGGAAGAGATTTTGACCCTTGTAGATTAATTAGAATGATTCATTTAATGGTAGGTAGTATCATGTACACGTCCTGTGGTTTATGAATTTAATTATATGCATTGTGTCTTGTGGCCATGCCACCTTAGGGAGATCAACATTTGCATAAAATTAATTTTTAATTAAGTAATTTAATTTCTAAATTGAATATTAATTAGATTATTAATCTAATTAAATGAAATTACCTTGGGTGGATTGAACATGGTGTTAAGGACCACTATAGGTTCTTAAATAGTGGACGATTGACTCATCCCCCTATAGTCAAAGCCTTGAATAATTAAATTATGATTCCCTAATACTTTATACCCCTTGATACATGCTTATCCTAGGTGGATAGAACCTTGGATATGGGAGATGAGTTGGGTGAGTGTATCAACCTCGAGATTCCATGTGAATAGAGATGGTTCATGTATCATCTCTTGGTTTTTGAAATGTGTAATACCCTATGTAGTTAGAATGACAGTGTTATATTGATAATGGTTTTGAGGGATGAGGTATCCCCAAAGCATTAACTATTGATCTGAGACTTGGACTAAGACCTAAGACCCATGTGACGGTGTCTATGTTATGTTGTGACCTAGGAGACCTCAGTGGGTACCCTAATGGCTAATCATCTATTGGTGGTAGTAAATGGATTTGGTGTAGATGGTATTGGGTGTCATCATATAACATGTCTGATGATGTGATATGAGGGACTATGCATAGAGGTGAGTGGTTTGATCATTCGTATAAATTCTACCTTTTATTTATGCTTCACTTATTTATTATTGATGCATAAATAGATACCCATACATATTTATTAGGAATCGACCTATGAGAATGTTGAGATGTGTTGGTATTTTTGAGGATGAATAGAGTTCCTTCCTAGAATGTGACTATTGATCTATGTAAGAATGTCTGGGATGCTAATATTTTTCCTTAGGTTCCAAGGATGCCTAGTATATTTAGGCCCTCTATGTTAGATACTGATAAAAGTTATCTCTTAAGGTTTTAAACAAAGAACACCCATAGAGTTAGTCTTTTATTATGTATGGATACACCTTGGGGTGGTCAGTGTTTATGAATGAGAATTCCCCCATAAGTGAGATATGTGATACTACTAGTTGGGCTTCTGTGTTTTGGAGCTGGGATATTCAGAGTGATTTGTCACATGATATCTTTTCAAGGGTCATTTGGTGTGGGATCATAGCCTAGGATCTTATGGGGGATTGATATATTTTGAGGTGTGGTTGGCTTGATATACTAGGTTGAGCTTGGTTCTAGGTTTGTGATTCTTATGGGGAATATTACCAAATGATAAAACTCTAATAGATGAGGTACGTTATACTTGAAGATCATGATCGAATGAGAATACTCTCATAGGGGAGGTATGTGATACTTGGGGCAGATGCTCAGATGAGAAAAATACCATAGGGGAGGTACGTGATACTTGGGGCTTAATCTTGGATAAGAGAATTCCTATAGGGGAGGTATGTGATACCTTTTAGAATATTACCTTGATGAGAAAACTCCTTTAAGTGTAGGTATGTGATGATCTTATGGAAAAATCACTTGATGGGTGGTTTTGATGTTATGGTTGGAACATTCATTGAGGCATGATCAAAGACATTCCAGCATTGAGATGAAACATGTATTTTTATTTATTTTATTTATTTTATTTATTTTTTAGTGGTAGTTTATTTATTTTTGGCATGTCACATGCACATATCACTGCATATGATGGTTGGTATAGGACCACATTGGTGTCACCCTCCTAATTGTTTTACTCATACATTAATTATAGATTACCTGGAAAATTTTATGGTAGTCTTTTTAGATGATATTCTATTCTACTCCAAAAGAAAGGAGGAAGATGAGGAGAATTTGAATGTCATATTTCATAATATGTGAAAGGAAAATTTATTTTCAAATTATAGTAAATGTGAGTTTTGGATAGAGAACGTTACATTTCTGGGGCATGTTATCACTAGTAAAGTGAAATATTTAGATCATTTAAAGACTAAGGTAATAAAAGGAAGGACAAGACCAACATCTATGATGGAAATATGAAGTTTTCTTAGATTAGATGGGTAATATCCTCAATTTTTTAAAAACTTATCATAATTTTCAAGCCTAATAACAAAGCCTAATCATAAGGGAGTAAAGTTTTTATAGAATGATGAATTTGAGGAAAACATTAACAAGTTGAAGAATAGGCTAATCACTACATCTCTACTCACATTAACAACTGGTAGGGATGGATTTATGATCTATAGTTATGCATACAAAAACTTCTTAGGTTGTGTACTCATACAAGATGAAAACATTATTTCTTATTCCTCCCACTAATTAATTATCCATGAGAAAAAATACAAAACTCATGATCTATAATTGTCTGTAGTGATCTTCACATTGAAGATATTGTTACATTACCTCTATTGGGAAAAGTGTTTCATATAAACAAATCATAAAATCTTAAAGTATATATTAACACAAAAGTAAATTAATATGTGAAAAAAAAGGTGGTTAGATCTGATCAAGTATTATGATTTTTCAATCCATTACTATATTGGGAAAGTAAACAATGTGTTGGATGATCTGAGTGGAAAGGATCTCGTAACTCTATCCATGATAAGGATTAAAAGGGATCCAATATTCTTAGACATACAAAGTATGGAAATCGAAATAATAAAAGTATCTTTATATTTCCATGATCAAATAATTTCTTAACCATATATTATTTATAGGATCAATTTGGTCCAAAAATATGATGAGTTTCTATAGAAGGTAGTCAATATTCAAGAGTTCAACTTTACTAAAGATGGATTTATAAGGTTTGGAACCTTGATATGTGTCCCATAAAAACCATAGATTTAAGAGGGAACTTATGGATGATTCATATAACTCATTCTTCTTTATCCATACCCAAATCACTAAGATATATAGATATTTGAATTAAAAAATCTAGTGGGATAACATGAAGAGAGAGATTGTGGAGTTAGTATCTTGATGCATGGTATACTAACAAGTCAAGGTATAATGATAAATTTCTAACTGTATGATACAACCATTAGCCATACCAGTATGTAAATGGGAAAAAATAACTATGGATTTCATCATAGGATTCCCCATGATGCCTAAAGGCAATAACTCTATCTGGTAGGTAGCTGACCACCTTGTAAAGTTAGCACATTTTATTACTATCAAGGAATATTTCTCTCTTGAAAAACTCACCAAGATATATATAAGAGAAGGGGTAATACTTCTTGTAGTTCTAATATATCTTGTATCTGATCAAGATATAAGGTTTACCTCAAGGTTTTATAGAATCCTTCTATAAGGACTCAGCCTTAAAACATTACATAATCTTGAATTAAATGGATAATTCACATTGAGGATCTTTTCAGGTTTAGAGTTTTAGATAATTAGGAAATGACAATTACATTACATATTAAAAATTACAAAGTATACACTTATACTCTATTTCCATTTTTTCATAAAATAAAAACTCTTGAAAAAAAGAGTCATGTATAGTTCCATATTTTATATAGCATTACTTTTACTTGACCCAATTTATCTTTAAGTCCTACAAAAACATTTAAAAACTTGTGATGAGCATAAAAATCTCAGTAAAGGTTATAATATAAAGAAAGAAAACAATAGCCCATCAAAAAATAATATTTTTAACATACATCATGAAATAATAAGATTTATGAGTAACACATAGAAATCATAAATCATGAAGGTAACTTGTGGAATCCATATCATACTTACATTGTAGCTATCACAGCTACGTAGGGAGTTATGTTGGAATACACATCATAGTATATTCCCTAAATCTATTAGGATAAACATTAATGTTTACCTCCGTCATGTTACTCAATGCATTGGAGAGCTATCTCAGGCTCACCTGCCCTATGTTTATCACGGAACCACCTATATATGTAAACAATGCCCAAGAACCATAACATATTCATAACACAGAAAACAAACATAAAGGATAGATAACATTTCCAAATTTCAATCACAATATATCATTTAAATATATTTACATAAAAAAACTATTATCAAAACCATTTTTAATACCAAAATACATAAAAGAGTATATGGTATTTATTTTCCTTTTAACAACATTATGTCTTGTTAAGGAAGCCATATATCAAATAATACTTGTGGCGGCAGAAAAGGTCGTTGTCGCCACTTACATTAAAAGAAACACTTTTTTTGTTGTTTAGTAAAATGATTCTTAGAGAAAACATTCCTTTTGAATAAAATTAAATTTAAAAGGGGTTTATACACTGTATAAAAGAAATTCATGTATAAATCAAAATATGCCTCAATGAAAAAATATTGAGACGAAGTGTCTTACCTCGTGTCCGACTTGACCCGTTCGTTCTTTAATATCCTGCATAATAAAATAAAGTTAATTTTTACTTGATTAAGAACCTTTTTAAAGTTTATTATTCCTTTTATATCACTTATTACCATGTTATAAACATTACGTAATCATTTAAGATAATAATGGTCAATTTGTCGATATTTGGTACTTGAGTCAAAAATGAACTTCTTATAATTACAAGTTGTTCATGTGGTCAAAATTCCATTATCTCTAGAATTATATTCATGATTTAGATATCATATATATCATATATATCCAGTATATATATGTATTTATAATAGTACATAACATTTGGAGGTAAGAAATGAAATGCACCATTGATGGAGACGGTAAGTCGTACGTACACATGAATGCTACTTTCATTTCTATTTCATATTTAATGGAATGAGAACTTAATGATAAATAGGTATATTATAATTATAGTATAATTTCATATATAATTTCATTAACTCCATCCTTTATATGTTCCACTTATGGCATGAACGAGTCATATCACTTTGAGGGTGTGGTATTATGCACTTCCTCAAATGAAATTATCGTGTTTACCAATTATGGAAACCATAAAGGTACGATATAAATGAAAAATACAGAAGCATAGAGACAATATAAATATAATATATATCACATATAAATATAGTGTCATTATAATGGCCACCATAAGATGTGGCAGGAGAAGATTGAACAATCATCGTTTTGTGAGGCAGTAGTTCACCGTCCACAGAAACAGTATGTTCTTTACCCATTAGACGGAGGTGTGTGTAAGTGTAGTTCGAATCCTTCTCATAACAACAACATAGTATATTTAGGATACTAGTGTTGTTATAAAAGAAATGAATAAAAATATTTTACGGTGTTGGAGAAGTAAAATAAAAGAAAAGAACTTAAGAGAAGATGTTACCTTTAAATCGGGTAACTCTGTTTGGTTTGAACCAAAAGGATTTCTTAAAGTGCCTTCTTCCTAAGGGGAGGATTATAGGTGGAAGAGAGGGATATTTAGAGCTTATTTGGGAAGATATTGTATGAGCCAAGGGGTTTGATAGGTGTGATTAATGGGTCATAGGTGAGGGCTTTTTAAAAGGGGGGAGGGGCTCTTTAGGAAAGTTTAAAAATATTATTTTATTATATAATTATTTTCAGTTTCTAAAGGTCCAAAACTTATTAAAGTCGAATATAATATGAATATTGTTCGAAATAAAAACATCCAATAAAAATTGGATAGGTTTTGGATATTTTTTTAATCATTATAATCTTATTTATTTAAATCATTCATTAATGAGGTAAACACTCCATCATTATTGTGTCATAAATAATTTTATTTATTTGATGTCTAAAAATTATAAATAAAATACCATGATGTAGGAAATGTTTTTAAATTTTAAATGTATATTTACAGTCAAATATATAACTTATATAACCCCATGAAAAAATTTATTTACTAAAAGATATATGTTTATGTCATTTTGGTCTTTACTTTAAATTAATTAATATAAAGTGTCATTATCACTCTTAAGTGACTCCATGGGGTCCCAAAATCGACCCAATAATGCTCATAGTCGGAAATGTATCAACCAATAGGATTAGGACACATGTTAGGGTAATTTAATATTATTATAATATTATTTTTACCTTGAATTACCCTATTTACCTTTAATTGTGGTAAATAAAAGTCAAAAATTACTATTCACCAAGAATTATTTTCATATTATTGAACCACATATAACTTAATAATAACAACCATGTATGTTATATTTTTGAAATTCAATTCACAGAAGTGGTAAAATTTCATATAAATGAAAGAGTTGGTTTTTTTTACTACTACTCAGTGTTTTCACTATTCATCAAAAATTGAAGGGTTTCAGAAAAATACCAAACCATTAGCCTAATATATATTTGATATTACAAATTCAAAAATTATGTCTATTTTACCAAATTCAAAACATAAAAGTTTCATTAATTAATTTAAAATTAATTCCCTTTTTCAAAACAAAAAAGGTTTTTTTAAGAAATAATAACTATCAAAAGATTGACACTTGTTTATGTCCAATTTCAAAGTGAAATTACTTCAAATGACCAAAATTGAATTAAATGATAAAAATATAATCTAATTAAACTTTAAAATTAATTAAAAAAATAATCTGACTATATAAATAAATTAGATTAAAAGGCAATTTTGAATTAAAATACAGTATTTTTCACTATTCATTAATAAATGAATTTTATCATAAAAACACCAAAAATTTACACAAAGTAAATTTTGATGTCCCAATTATAAATAATAATTTTATTTTTTCAAATAGAACATATAAAAGTGACCAAAACTAGATTTAAAGAGGGTTCACCATCAAAAGGTTGTAAATAGACCTTTTAAAGAATATTAGACTATGTGTGCTTAAAATTAGATTCATTCACATTTTAAGCCTCTATATTTTATTGGATAAATGTAAAAACATTTAACAAACATTTATAATCATATTGTAGTTAGTTCTTTTAATTCCTGCCAATACAATGACTAGGTGTTAACTACCACTTAAAATAATATTATATTATTATTTTTTAGTATGCCTCAGCATTGTGTGCAACATAAGATTTAAAAGAAACCCATTGTTGGGTATCGAGTACGCCATCAAACATAGAATCCCCTTTAAAATAAAATTAATATTTAATTCACAAATATTAATAATTATGAAAATATCATATCCTTTATTTACTTGGTATGTTACATCCTTCCCTCTTTTGTAAATTGTATCCTCGCAACTTTTATTCACTTATCAAATAAGTGGGGGTAATTATCCCTCATAGCATTTTCAGATTCCCATGTTCCCTCTTCAACCATAAGGTTGTTTTACAAAACATTTACCTAATGAATTACCTTATTCTATAACACTTGCTCTCTTCATTCAAGAATCCGGACTGGTTATTCCTCTTAAGAGAGATTCTCTTCCAACTGAACTACCTCTAGGATCAAAACATGAGATAGATCCGGCATATACTTTCTCAACATTGAAACAAGAAAAACATTGTGTACCTAGGATAAACTTGGAATTAAAGCTACTATGTATGTAATTGATCTAAATTTCTCTAAGATTTCATAGGGTCCAATGAACCTTGGAATCATCTTTCCCTTCTTGCCAAAACACATCACACTTCTCCATTGAGAAAATTTGAGAAAGACATGATCACCTACCTCAAATGAAAGATCCTTCCTCCAGTTATCTGTAAAACTTTTCTGCCTGGTCTAAGCTATTTGCATGTTCTTCTGAATCAATTGAAATTTTTCTTCCATCTCTTCTACCAATTCAGGTCCCATCAACTTCCTTTCACCTACTTCATCCCAAAAAGCTAGAGTCTAACATCTCTTTCCATATAATACCTCAAATGGAGCCATCTGTATACTGGAATGAAAACTATTATTATAAGAAAATTCAAACAAAGAAAGATGTTGGTCCCAACTTCCCTCGTAATCCATTGAGAAAGCACGTAACATATCCTCCAAGGTCTGAATTGTTCGTCCGGACTTCCCATCTGATTGAGGATAAAAAGTTTTACTAAAATTTAATTTAGTACACAATGACTTCTAAAGGCCTTTACAAAAGTTATAAGTAAACATGGGATCACAATCAGATACAATGGATAGAGTAACTCCATGAAACCTAACTATCTCTTTAATATACAAACGAGAAAGGGTATCTAGAAATAGGGTATCTTGAATAGGAAGGAAATGAGCAGATTTAGTCAATTGATCCACAATAACCCATATTGCATTATTACCTCAAGATGTATTTGTTAATCCTAGAACTAAGTCCATGGATATATTTTCTCATTTCTACTATAGAATCAATAAAGGTTGAAGCATCCCTATTGGAAACTATCACTTTTCTTTAACCTGCTGACAAGTCAAACACTTTATAGTAAAGTCCTCAATATCTCTTTTCATTCCACCCCACCAGTAATACTCCTAAAGATATTTTTACATCTTAGTACTACTGGATGAACTGAAAATAGATAACTATTAACTTCACATAACAACTCATTCTTCAACTGTGAATCACAATGCATGTATAATCTCTTTCCAAATCTCAAAATACAATCATTATCAATGTTAAAATCAGGCAACTGACCCTTCTGAACCAACTCTACCTTTTTCTGCAACTTATTATCTTCCTTCTATGCTTGATTAATTCTGTCTGATAGAGATGATTTCACTGACACTTGAAACAAAACAGAGTGACTTCCTGCACCAAAAACTTCTATGCCAAAGTTTATCAAATCTTTAATCAAATGATCTTGTTCCAAACTTAACAAGGTTAATGTAGTATTACTTTTTCATCTCAAAGTATCAACCACTTTATTTGCCTTTTCTGGATGGTAATGAATTGTGCAATCATAATCCTTGATTAATTCCAGCCATCTCCTCTATCTCATGTTCAATTATTTCTGAGTGAATATATACTTTAAACTTTTGTGATCAGTATATATTTCACACTTTACTCCATAAAAACGATGCCTCTAAATTTTTAAAGAAAAAACAACAACAGCTAATTCCAAATCATGTGTAGGGTAATTTAACTCATGAGGTTTCAACTGATGTGAAGTATAAGAAATTACCTGATCATTCTTCATAAGGACACAACCAATTTTTTCAACGAATCATCACTGTAGATAAAAAACTCACCATTTCTGGAAGGTAGTGCCAAAATTAGACCCTTCACCAATCTTATTTTCAATTCCTAAAAACAATCATCACATTCTTTTTTCCAAATGAACTTAACACCTTTTTGAGTTAATTTAGTCAGTGGGCTAGATAACAGTGAAAAAAATTCAACAAACCATCGGTAATAACCTATTAAACCAAGAAAACTATGGATCTTGGTTTATATTTGGTGTCTTGGCCATTCTTCAAGAACTTTTGTTTTAGAAGGATCGGCAGTTATGCCATTTTTTGAAACAATGTGACCAAGGAATGAAATTTGTTGTTACCAAAAATCACACTTGCTGAATTTCCCATACATTTTATATTCATTTAAGGTTTTCAAGACAACCCTTAAATAACTTTCATGTTCTTATTTACTTTTAGAATATAACAAAATATCATCAATAAACACAACCACCAACTATCACCTGAGTCAATTGTGTCATCACTGCAACAAACTGTTCAATTCTAATTTCGACCATCTCAAGTTGTGGATTTGGAAGGTCATTTCTCTTTGTATGCCCTCCCAACACAACTTCCTTATTTCCTCTATGAAAAACCATTCTTAACAGAGACATATCTTAGATAAAGCAACATGGTAATATGTAAATGCTATATCATTTCAATATTAACATAAATTAATTTATGGATATTAATTTAACAATTACCTAACTCCTAAAGTTGTCTAAACTGACCTCTGATACTAACTATAAGGACCCAACCTTAAAACATTATATAATCTTGAATTAAATGGATAATTCACATTGAGGATCTTTTCAAGTTTAGAGTTTTAGAGAATTAGGCCATAACTATTACATTACATCTCAAAAATTATAAAGTAGACACTTCTACTTAGTTTCCATTTTTTTATAAAATAAAAACTCTTGAAATAAAGAGTCGTGTCTAGTTCCATGTTTTAAATAGCATGAATTTTCCTTGATCCCATCCTTGACCCTATTCATCTTTATGTCCTGTAAAAAACATTTCAAAACTTGGGATGAGCATAAAAAGCTTAGTAAGGGTTTTAAAATAAATAAAGAAAACATTATTCCATCAAAACATAATATTTTTAACATACCTCATTAAATCATAAGATTTATAAATAACACATAGAAATCATAACTCATAAAGGTAACTTGTGTCTTCCATATCATACTTACATTGTATCTATCACAACTACGTAGGGAGTTACGTTGGAATACCCATCACAGTATATTATCTAAATCTCTTAGGAGAAATATTAATGTTTACCAAAGTCACATTACACAATGCATTGGAGAGCTATTTTGGGCTCACCTTCCCTATGTTTATCATGGAACCACACGTATACGTAAACAATGCCCAAGAACCATAACATATTCATAACACATAAAACAAACATAAAGAAAAGATAACATTTCCACATTTCAATCACAATATATCATTTAAATATATTGACATAACAAATACATTATCAAAACCATTTTCAATACCAAAATACATAAAAGATTATATGGTATTTATTTTCCTTTGAAAAACATTATGGCTTGTTAAGGAAGTTGTAGATCAAATAATAATTGCGACGGCGGAAAAGGTCATTGTCACCGCTTACGTTAAAAGAAACTTTTTTTGTCATTTAGTAAAAAGATTTGTAGAGAAAATATTCCTTTTATATAAAATTAAAATTCAAATTTATTTATACACTATATAAAATAAATTCATGTATAAATCAAAATATTTCTCAATGAAAGGAGATTGAGACGAAGTCCCTTACCTCGTGTCTGGCTTGACCCGTTCCTTCTTTAATCTCATTAATAATAAACTAAAGTTAATTTCTACTTGATTTAGAAACCTTTTCAAGTTTATTATTCCTTTTATATCACTTATTACCATGTTATAAACATTACATAATCATTTAAGTTAATAATGGTCATTTTGTCGATATTTGGTACTTGAGTCAAAAATGAACTTCTTATAATTACAAGTTGTTCATGTGGTCAAAAGTACATTATCTATAGAATGATATTAATGATTTATATATCATATATATCATATATATCCAGTATATATATATATATATATATATTTATAATATTATATAACATTTGGAGGTAAGAAATGAAATGCACCGTTCATGGAGACGGTAAGTCGTACGTACGCATTAACACTACTTTCATTTATATTTTGTATTTAATGGAATGAGAACTTAATGATAAATAGGTATATTATAATTACAGTATAATATCATATATAATTTCATTAATTTTATCCTTTATATGTTCCACTTATAGCATGAACGAGTCATATCACTTTGAGGGGCGGTAGTCCGCACTTCATCAAATGAAATTACCGTGTTTACCCATTATGGAAACCATAAAGGTATGATATAAATGAAAAATAAAAATAAAAGTGACAATATAAATATTATATATATCACATATAAATATAGTTCCATCATAATGGCCACCATAAGAGGTGGTAGGAGAAGATTGAACAATCATCGTTTCGTGATGTAGTAGTTTGTCATCCATAGAAATAGTATGTTCTTTACCCATTAGAAGGAGGTGTGTGTAAGTATAGTAAGAATACTTCTCATAACAACAATATATTTTATTGAGTATACTGTTTTTTTTATAAAATAAAGGAATAAAAAGAGTTTAGGGGGTTGGAGAAGTAAAATAAAAGAAAATAACTTAAGAGAAGACGTTACCTTTAAATCGGGTAACTCCCTTTGGTTTGAACCAAAAATATTTCCCGAAGTGCCTTCTTCCTAAGGGTAGGATTCTAGGTATAATATAGGGATCTTAAGAGATTATTTTTGAAGATTTTGGATGATCCAAGGAGCTCGATAGGTGTGACTAATGGGTTAGAGGTGATGGCTTTTTATAAGGGAGAGGAGGGGCTCTTTAGGAAAGTTTGAAAATATTATTTTATTATATAATGTTTTTTGGTTTATAAAGGACCAAAACTTGTTCAAGTAGAAGATAAGATGACTCTTGTTTGAAATAAAATCATCCAATAATAATTGGACAGGTTTTGGTTATCGTTTTAATCATTATAATCTTATTTATTTAAATCATTCATTAATGTGGTAAACACTACATCATTATTATGTCATAAATAATTTTATTTATTTGATGTATAAAAATTATAAATAAAATACCCTGATGTAGGAAATATTTTTATCTTTTAAATTAATATTTATAGTCGAAGAGATAACTTATATAACCCCATGTAAAAAATTGATTTACTAAAAGATGTATGTTTATGTTATTTTTGTCTTTACTTTAAATTAATTAATATAAAGTGTCATTGTCACTCTTAAGTGGCTTCATGAGGTCCCAAAATCGACCAAAGGATACCCATGGTCAAAAATTTATCAACCAATAGGATTATGACACATGTTTGGGTAATTTAATATTATTATAATATTATTTTTACCTTGAATTACCTTATTTACCTTTAACCGCGGTAAATAAAAGTCAAAAGTTACTATTCACCAAGAATTATTTTTATCTTATTGAACCAAATTTTACTTACTAATAACAACCATGTATGTCGGATTTTCAAAATTCAATTCACAGAAGTGGTAAAATTTCATTTAAATGAAAAAGTCTGTTTTTTAACTACTACTAATTGTTTTCACTATTCATAAAAAATTGAAGGTTTTCAAAAAAATACCAAAAAATCAGACTAATCTATATTTTATATTACAAATTAAAAAATGATGTCTATTTTACCAAATTCAAAACATATAAATTGAATTAATTAATTTAAAATTAATTCTCATTGTCAAAACAAAAAACGTGTTTTTAAGAAATAATAACTATCAAAAGATTGACAATTTTTTATGTCCAATTTCAAAGTAAAATTACTTCCAATGAACAAAATTGTATTAAATTATAAAAATATAATATAATTAAACTTTAAAACCAATTAAAAAGATAATCTAACCATATAAATAAATTATATTAAAAGGTAGTTTTGAATTAAAATACAGTATTTTCACTATTAATTAAAAAATAAATTTTATCAGAAAAATACCCAAAATTTACCCAAAGTTAGTTTTAATGTCCTGATTCTAAATAAGAATTTTATTTTGTCAAATAGAACATATAAAAGTGACAAAAACTATATTTAAAGAGGGTTATCCATTAAAAGGCAGTAAATCGACCTTTTAAAGAATATTAAACTATTTGTTCTTAAAATTAGATTCTTTCACATTTTAAGCCTCTAACTTTTATTGGATAAATGTAAAAAAATTTAACAAACATGTATAATCATATTGAAGTTAGTTCTATTCATTCCTGTTAATACAACGTCTAGGCATTAACTACCATTTAAAATAATATTATATTATTATTATTCAGTATGAATCAGCATTGTGTGAAACATAAGATTTAAAAGAAACTCATTATTGTGTATCGGGGATGCCATAAAATATAGAATCCCCTTTAAAGTAAAATTAATATTTAATTCACAAATATTAATAATTATGAAAATATCATATCCATTATTTATCTGGGATGTTACACCTTCAGCAAGCATTTTATATGGAATTGAGATTCAACATTTCTTATCACCCTAAAATGGATGTTTAGTCTAAAATAACCATTAAACTCTAGAGGATATGATAATATCATATTAAATGGATTTTCAAGGATGTTGGGATCAACACATTCCACTAGTGGAGTTCTCATATGACAACATTTTACATTCTAGAATTCAAATGGCACCTTATGAGGCTCTGAATAGGAAAAGGTTTTGGACTCTAACATGTTGGGATGAAGTTGGAGATCGGAATTTTATAAGAATTAATCTTATCAAAGAAATTAAATAGAAGTTTCAAACCATTCAAATTTATATGAAATCTGAACAAAGTCAATAGAAAATCTATGCATACAATCATTGATGTGATCTAGAGTTTGAGGTTGGAGATAATGTATCCCTTCATATATCATCATGGAATAAATTTATGGTCTTTATAAAGAATGGAATGCTTAATCTTAGATACATCATCCCCTTATATATCCTTGATCACATTGGAGTGGTGTAATATCAACTATCACTCCAACCTAACCTATCTCAAGTATATGATGTGTTCCATGTATCCATCTTGAATAAGTATATACCATACAACTCACATGTACTAAATAAATAGGTGGTACCATTATAGAGTAATATTTAATATGAGGAGTAGATGGTGAAGATCTTATATTTGAGTGACAAGGTATTATGAAATAATACAACTCACAGGGTCACAGTGTTATGGAGGAACAACAAGTTTGAGGAATTAAAATGGGAACCATAAGATTCGATGAAATAGAAATACCCTCACTTGTTTCAGTGTATGAAATGAAAAAATTTAGGTTGAAATTTATAAATGTTAGAATAATGTAATGTACTAGACTTTTATAAATTAAATTCTGTCTTTTAATTAATAAATCCATTATTAAGTAATGTATCCACAGAAAACAAATGCACTAGTTTGGTTATTTTGGAACATTTCAAGTAATATCTTTTCAAATTTAGAAGACCATTAAGCAATATAACAATTGATAGTATCCATTAAAAAATTATCCTATCATTATTATATTATGTTTTATGACAAATTCCAATTGACATAGAAAAAGGAACTAATTCCCTCGATTGATAGGATTGTACCCTATAAAACCCATTTATTGGAACTTTTGAGGGAGATAGCATCATTGGGATTTTCCCCTGTCCAATACCATGTTGATATTAAACAACTAATGTATTATAAAAATCATTTATGGGAGAATTTCAAGCTTATCGAGATTGCATGCCAAACTATGTATGCCAAATCACCCCAAAAAAATATCACCACTGCACATCTTACCCTTAAAGAATTCACTTGTGTAATAAAGGGATATTTATCTAGACACTAATAGTAGGAATTTTTATATTTTGTTTTAAGTTAAAAAAATATTATATTTATCCCTTTTTAATATTACTTTTTAAAAGATTAAATAATTAGTTTGATAAAAAATAGTTTCTGATATGATGAAATGAAAATTCTATTTCTTGGGAAATATATAGTTTCAATCAAGAAACTCTTTTTGATTAATTTAAGAATTTTTGAATTAAATTATATATATATATAATAATATTATTAAATAATTTTTATTAAATATAAATGATAATATATTTTTACATATTCAAATGTAATTGTTATAAGGGTCATAAAAATGAAATTTTCAAAAAAATATTAT
This sequence comes from Viscum album, assembly GCA_963277665.1. Classification (NCBI taxonomy): domain Eukaryota; kingdom Viridiplantae; phylum Streptophyta; class Magnoliopsida; order Santalales; family Viscaceae; genus Viscum; species Viscum album. Next base: position 403,483,629 of record OY728126.1, read on the forward strand.
TTGTCAATAAATGGATATTTAGAATTTAAAAGTGTAAATTCTCATATTTAAAGAATAATTTTGATAAAATAAATATTGTTTTTTGAAATCATCACATAAAAATTATCTAACGATGATTTTTCATTATTTTTTGAGACAATATAATTTTTGGGTAAAAATCAAATAAGGTACAAATATATGTTATGTATTATGACATCATAATGACCCAAAAGTGATGTAATATATTCCATAAAATTTATCCATGACCAAATGAATATATAATCTTCAAAATAATTTTTTTTGAAAGTATTTGATTAATTTTATAAACCCTTAATGAATCCTCCAAAACCTATATTATATTTTAATGTTTTAAAATCAATTATTTGTAAACATTACTCACTTACACATCACAAAGTGTATTATTTTAATTATATTCATTATTAAACTTGTAAAATAATGAAAAAGTATTCACGTTTTCAGAAACCATGGGAAGTTTTGTGGCTTTGACTACTTTATCTATGAAAATTAACAAAATATTATCCTCTATTTTTCTATATAAACCACCCAAACTCCCATTCCTCTTCACTCAAAACCATTAAAGAACTAAATTACTCTTACATTTCCTCTTTTGAGTACTTAAAATATTCTCCTAATATCTTAATAAGCTCCTCCCAAGATTTTATAAGTTCCCTCTCAGGGTAAGGGATCATCTCTGTCTCCTCTTTATTCAAGAATCTTCTTTGTAATATGCCTTTAATTTCCAATTGTTTATGTTGGGTTATATTTTTAAACATGTGTATTAGTGTCATTATGATTTCCAAGTGATGATATACCCCTTTCAGTCTCATTAATCCCTTCTATAAACCATTATGTACCGTTGTTATGCTGATGAAATTATCCTATGATTTTTAATTCCAAACAATTATGTAGTGAATACCCATCTCCATTTCCACTCAATGGTATTCACCTAGATGTACATATTCTTAATTTATTCATAAATTACATGTATTTATCTCAAATACATAATAATGGTATTAAAATTGGTGAAATAAATCCTTATTTTGAATGATCTATGTGGCACACTTTTGCATATACATGATATGAAAGCGACTGGTGGGCCTGGAATTATATAGCCCTCTAATGCATTGGGTAATGTTTTTATCTCATGATATTCCATTTATGGTGTATATGAGTTTATCCTAAGAACAATAAATTATGTTTTCTTGGTGTTTATCCTTGACTTAAATTTATGATGTCGTGTTTTATTTTGTTTCCACATTCCCATATTTCCTTTATGTTATCATGTTATATCATACCTCATTGTTCAAGATTAGGACTCTCACCCCAATTATGTTACCTTGATGTGCCTCATGGATCACATTTTTTGTTTTACCTTATGGTATGCTTTTATTATTCCCTTAGTGTGACTTATAGCTCACTCCTTTCTTATATACATCCCTAGGTTATTCCGTGAATTTTTAGAATAATGATATAATTTTAGGAGCATGTTAAGGAAGTTTCCAATAATATCATTATATTCCTATTGAAAGTTTTCATGATATGTACCTAATTTCCAAAAGACCCTAGGCTTCATTATCTTTTTTAATTCTATTATTTGTACCTTTATCTAATAAATCATGAATAAAAGTGTATTAAAATATGGTTTTTCAAAGATAAACTCCTTGAATTTTATTTTAAAATGGGAAAATTGAATACAGGGAGAGAGTGAGTTCCATATATATAACATTCCATTTAGGGGGGTTCATGGATGTTGTGGAATGGTTAGGATTATAAGAACATGTGTTATGGTATATTGATAACAAAATCCAATGGGGAAGAATATTGTAAACACATATTATAATTATTTGATTTGTTATTAATAAAAAGTGGGAAGTTTGGAAGATCAAATATTAGTATTCTGAAAGATAAAAGTATTCTAAGGTTTGATAAACTCTGTTGAATAATATATTTTTAAAATACATATTTTTTAAAAGACACAAATTAGTAAATTTCAACTGGTTTATCTATATACATAATGTTCCTAAATGATGCCTAATATTTTTTAGTAGACATGTAAGATATTTTCCCTAGATTCCACATAATGTTGAAAAATGGAAAGAAGAATTCCTCCATGTGATATATAGGTTTCTGTGAAGTAAACATGATGTTTTTTAAAACTTTCATATAATGTGTAAGTTTTTTTTAGAGTAAATTTGATCTTTTTTAAAACCTTTATAAATTTTTAAAGTTTTTCTAGGGTTTAGTATAATTAGGAAATTCATGAATAATCTTACTTGTATATATAAGATTTTTTGGGAGGTGTATAAGGTTTTTTATTGAATCACAAAGTTTTATCTTGTATCACTTTAAAGAAAAGTTCCAACAATGTCATATAAGAATCTATGGTGTCTATGAAATAGGGAGAAGATTCATGCCATGCTATGGAGTGAGATGATTTTCATTGAAATTATCCCTATGAAAAAACATTGAGGACCATCATGGGTATTGTACAAGTTATGTTGAATTATGATTTGATTTATCAATAAAAAAATATAATTGATAATGGTTATTTTGTGAAAATAATATCCACACCATCAACATGGTTAAGATAAATTTATTGGTATTTTTATTTTTAATGTTTCCACATCAGGGAGTAGTTTCACATGACAACCTTTCACTTGAAAGAGGTGGAATGTGTTGTAGTACATGGCCAGGAGAATAATGTACAATACTATTTTATAGAAGATTCATAAATCATGTCAAGTCATCTGCATGTATAGATAGAGACTCCAATAGGCCATTAAATACAATGTACATTATAAATCATAAAATATGATTGATATTTCTTCCTCTACAAGTCAATAAATTCTCATATTCAAAATATCCCATTTTCTGGAGAAAAATCTAGGAATTGAATGAGAAACCTTGACTTGGATTTGAAGAAGGAAATCCCGCTATCATTTTTATGGAGTTCCCATATTAAAAATATATCATCTAAAAATTCAGTGATAAAAAATGGTGAAGTATGAGTAGAGAAGTGATTTTTAAATGGATATTATCTAAGAAAAAGGGATAAAATTGATTTTGAGTGTGGATTCATTGAATATTAGGGATTAAAGAAGGAACTAATGCACAATGATAACACCCTTTTCGGTTTAGTGTTTTTATATTATAAATAAATATTATAAGTATTCTATATGTCTCTATTATTTCTTGTATTCTTTATCCCAAATCAGCTTATAGAGAGATAGAATGATGGATTTCTCCTAGGATTGACAATGTGTCCTTCTTGGATTTTGTAACACATATAGTGAATATTGTTACCTCTTGGTATGCCAACACATCATTAGCATATACTCATTATATTATCTCATTGTGGTGAAGAAAGTAAAAGAATCATGTCCTCAAATTTAATTTTTTCATCTAGAATGTGTGTGTTTATTTTAATATTGATAGGCTCATAATGTTCATTCTCAAATGAGAGTAAGATTCAGTGAAATAAATAAAGAATAGGACACCCTAATTCACCCCCTGTAATATCCTAGGTAAATAGAGAATAATACATTTTCATACTTATTAATATTTGTGAATTAAATGTTAATTTTACTTTAAAGGGGATTTTATGTTTGATGGCATACCTGATACGCAATGATGAGTTTCTTTGAAATATTATGTTGTACACAATGCTGAGTCATACTAAAAAATAATAATATAATATTATTTTAAATGGTAGTTAACATCTAGCCGTTTATTGGTAAGAATGAATATAACTAACTACAATATGATTATAAATTTTTTTAAATGTTTTTAAATTTATCCAATAAAATTTAAAGGCTTAAAATGTGAATGAATCTAATTTTAAGAATAAATACTCTAATATTTTTTAAAAGATAGATTTACTGCCTTTTAATGGAGAACTCCCTTTAAATATATTTTTTGTCACCTTTATATGTTCTATTTCACAAAAAAAAATTATTCTTTAGATTCGGGACATCAAAATTTACTTTGGGTAAATTTTTGGTATTTTTCTGATAAAATTCATTTTTTTAATGAATAGTGAAAATACTGTATTTTAATTTGAAACTACATTTTAATCTAATTTATTTATATGGTTATATTATATTTTTAATTGTTTTTAAACTTTAATTGGATTATATTTTTAACATTTAATAAAATTTGGGTCATTGGAAGAAATTTCACTTTGAAATTGGGTATAAACAAGTGTTAATCTTTTGATAGTTATTATTTCTTAAAAACACGCTTTTTGTTTTAACAAAGAGAATTAATTTTAAATTAATTAATGAAACTTCTATGTTTTTAATTTGATAAAATAGACATAATTTTTGAATTTGGAATATCAAATATAGCTTAGGCTGAATTTTTTTATTTTTCTGAAAAACTTCAATTTTTGATAAATAGTGAAAACACTGAGTAGTAGTTAAAAGTAGTCTTTTTCATTTAAATAAAATTTTACCACTTACGTGAATTGAATTTCAAAAATCCAACATACATATTTGTTATTAGTAAGTAAAATTTGTTTCAATAAGATAAAAATAATTTTTGGTGAATAGTAACTTTTGAATTTTATTTACCACAGTTAAAGGTAAATAGGATGATTCAAGGTAAAAAGAATATTATAATAATACAAAATTACCTTAACACTTGTCATAACCTTATTGGATTACTCATGTCCGACCATGGTCATCCTTGGGTCGATTTTGATACCCCATGGAGCCACTTAAGAGTGATAATGATACTTTATATTAATTAATTTAAAGTAAAGACAAAAATGACTTAACCATATATCTTTTAGTAAATAAATTTTTACATAGGGTTATATAAGTTATATATTAGACTATAAATATTCATTATAAATATAAAAATATTTCCTATGTCATGGTATTTTTTTTATAATTTTATACATCAAATAAATAAAATAATTTATGACACAATAATGATGTAGTGTTTACCTCAATAATGAATGATTTAAATAAATAAGATTAAAAAGATTAAAAAAATATCCAAAACCTATCCAATTATTATTGGATGATTTTATTTAGAACATGAGTCATCTTATATTTTATTTTAATGAGTTTTTGACCTTTATAAACTGAAAATCATTATATAATAAAATAATATTTTCAAACTTTCCTAAAGAGACCCTCCTCCCCCTTATAAAAAGCCCTCACCTCTAACTCATTACTCACACCTCTCAAGCCTGTTGTCTCATACAACCTATGCCCAATTAATCTCTCTATATCTATATATTCTACCTATAATCCTTACCTTAGGCATAAAGCACTTCAAGAAATCCTTTTGGTTCAAACCAAAGGGAGTTACCCTATTTAAAGGTAACGTCTTCTCTTAAGTTATTTTATTTTATTTTCCTTCTCCAGCCCCCTAAAATCTTTTTATTCCTTTATTTTATAAAAAATAAAGTATCCTCAATATACTAGGTTGTTTTTATAATAAGTATTCTAAGTACACTTACACACACCTCCATCTAATGGGTAGAGAACATACTGTTTCTGTGGACGGTGAACTACTGCCTCACGAAACGATGATTGTTCAATTATCTCCAACCACCTCTCATGGTGGACATTATGATGGAACTGTATTTATATGTGATATATATTATATTTATATTGTCTCTATTCTTCTATATTTTTTATTTATATAATACCTTTATGGTTTCCATAGTGGGTAAACGTGATAATTTCATTTGAGGAAGTGCGGACTACCGCCCCCTCAAAGTGATATGACTCATTCATGCCATACGTGGGACATATAAAGGATAGATTTAATGAAATAATATATATGATATTATACTATAATTATAATATACCTATGTATCATTAATTTTTCATTCCATTAAATATGAAATAGAAATTAAAGTAGTGTTCATGCGTACATACGAATTACCATGTCCATGAATAGTGCATTTCATTTCTTACCTCCAAATGTTATGTACTATTATAAATATACATATATACTGGATATAAATTATATATATGATATGTAAATCATGAATATAATTCTGGAGATAATGTAATTTCGACCACATGGACAATTTATAATTATAACAAGTTCATTTTTAACTCAAGTTCCAAACATCGACCAAATGTACGATATGAACTCAAAACTAATTGTTTATAACATGGTAATAAGTGATATAAAAGGAATAATAAACTTGAAAAAGATTCTTAATAAAGTATAAATTAACTTTAGTTTATTATTCAGGAGATTAAAGAATGAACTGGTCAAGTCGGGCATGAGGTAAGGGACTTCGTCTCAGTCTCCTTTCATTGAGGCATAATTTGATTTATACACGACTTTATTTTATATGGTATATAATAAAACCCTTTGAATTTTAATTTCATTCAAAGGGAATATTTTTTCTACGAATCATTTTACTAAATGACAAAAGGAATTTTTTTAACATTTGCGGCGAAAATGACCTCTCTGCCGCTGTAATCTTTAGTTGGCTTCCTCTATAAGACTTAATGTTTTTAAAATGAAAAAGAAACCCCTTATTCTGTTTTTTGGGTGTTTTGGTATTGAAAATTGTTTTTTAAATCGATTTATTATTTAAATATCTTCAAATGATTTCAAATGAAATGTTATTAATGAAATATTTATATTTTCAATATTTTATGTGTTATGATTTTATAATGGTACTTGGACATTTGACGGGTGGTAACGTGATAAACCAAATGGCGGGTGGTGCCGTGATAAACCAGGACAGGTGGTTACATTATAACCTCCAATACATTGGGTATGGAATTTGGTTGTATAGCTATTCCATTTAGTGATATGTGTGGAAGTTGACCATATGGTTATTCCATCTAAGTATGTTTATATCCCAAGTTACCTTTATATGTTATGTTTTCTTTCTATGGGTTTTATGGTAATCTTTTGGTTAAAAAATGGTAAGCAATGATCTTTTATTCAGTAAGGATTATTTACTACTTCATAAAGGTGAAAATTATTACTTATGATAAAGTATTAATGGTTTAATTGTTGTTTTGAAAAACTAATAGTTTTCCTTCTTTGTGTATATCTTACTGAGATTTTTATGCTCATCCCAGTTTTTTTTTTGAAATGTTTTTCACAGGACTTAGTGATGAATAGGGTCAAAGGTGGGATCAAGGAAAAGTCATGATGTCTAAAATATGGAACTAGACATGACTCTTTTTTTCAAGAGTTTTTATTTTCTGAAAAAAATGGATACTAAGTAGAAGTGTCTACATGTAATATTCCATTTTCTTTGTATATGTTTTGGCCTAATTCTCTAAAGATCTAAACTTGAAAAGATTCTTGATGTGAATTATTAATTTAATTCAAGATTATGTAATTTTTTATGTCCAGGTCCTTATACCCTCACCCCCCCTCTTAGTGGATTTTGGGTGTGTGGTTTTAACACTAACCTAAAATTAAAAGACTCACTCATCAAATCCATGCCTAACTCATAATTCATATCACTGGACATCAATGTACTAGAACCCAAAAATATTATTGGAAAAAATAACAAAAACTATAATTAGTAGTCAAAGAGTACCCAAAAATCAATTTCAATCATCAAATAATAAATAAATCTAAAATGGGAAATCAAAGAGGTCCCAAATCATTAAATATCTTTTTAATAGTTACCCCATGATAATAAAATAGAAAAAATAAAAAATATGTCCCAACAATATGAAATAAAAATATCAGTACTCACACCTTGCCCCATATCATCTCTCAAGTAATCGCCATAAAAAACATCCAGACTACTCAAAGAGAACCATTGTATTGATCCTATATATCTCAAGTCATCACAGGGGATAGATCCCTCTACATGATGGTATAAATGTCTCACTATACAGTAATATCTAGTATTTTATATCAGAATCTTTATAAAAAAAGTGTATTTTATAAACATGGTCATGGATTCGGTGGATCCCTAGAAGTTCATCAATTATCTCACACATATGTATCTATCAATATCCTTCTCAGTGATGAGAAATTGGTTTTAGGCCTATAGGACAATCAGGTATGGTGTGGGGAGGACTTAAAAAATCATAATAAAAATGGAATGGTGTGTAAGACCCACACAAGTAGCTGCTATATGCATGTAAACCCATATTGATATGGGTTAGACCAAGATTTTTTATTTTAATTAAAACTTCATTGATTTATCTGAGTTACACGCTACACCACACATGTACGACCACTCCAAAGTCCCCCCTCTAATTTATAAGGTCTTACTTAATCTTTTACCCTTCTAGACCTCTCATAAACTTCATTCACTAGCATTCTAATCTTTATCCTATACGAGAATCGATGTTTCTTGTATTTATTTGACTCATTCCCTACATAATTTCTTCCTTGATCTTCCTCCCTCCCATCCCTCCACTCCCAATTTCTCATTGCTACACAACACCATCCCTATCATCACCAACATCCCGCCCTCTAGATCCAACTTATGGTTATCAACATTAAACTAAAAGAACACCTGATTTATGTATGTCATTGTGTCTCCATCCTCCAAAGCTCATCTCCCCACTATCACTATAGCACAAGAATCACCACTTTTTATCGAAAGGTACATCCGTGGGTTTAAAAGTTGTAATGCCACTATCAATGAATTTTCATTCCTGGTGCAACTATAAACCTCTACTACCAAGACCAACCTCACCACTCCTAAATTATACAATTTAAAGGTATAATATTCAAGACCCATACTATTCCATATATTTCTAACCAGACCATTATATAATCTAATGTTCATTATCATTGACTCCCCTATCTCTCATGGTGCACCAATGGGTATAAATACATTTATTATATTATTTATTTTATTATTATTTTTATTATATGTTTATCATAAATTTATATACACTTGTGGGGATGGGATGTTCTATTAAAAAATAAAAATATATAAAACTCAACAAGAAATACAAGTTACGCACATGCACAACCATATTCATTGTGTGGTGGGGAGGTCCTGATAAATAAACTCATTTATCATGTGAGATTTTACAGACTCAAACCCATGTGGGTTGAATCTTGTGAGGGCTTGGCTTTCCCTACACCCACCCATCCTTTTATATTTATAATCCTTACTTAGGTGGGATACCTCTCAACTTAAAGTATCATTAATCATCACACCATATCTGGATATCCATGAGGCAGATTACATATATATAAAGTCTTATCCCAACTAGAAAAATAAAATAGTGTATGTGACCTCAAAAATTATAATAATTATGTGCCAAGAGCCGTGTATCAATACCTAAGGTCATTCTAGGTGTCACCTCATCTATGAGACATGTATTATTCAATAGATCCATCACATGAGTCTCTCTACCTCACAAGTTACATGATCAATGACTCTAACTCATATTTCTATAAGCCAACAATAATCAAGAGGTAAACACACACTCATCCTATAAATGATACAAACAAGGAATCGCTTATCTCCTACCAATAATACTAAAGAGTAAAAACTCATCTTATATATTGTATCTAGATTTATACCAAGGATTATCATAGCATTGTGACTTCTAACCTTACGTCTAGCCTAACTTATCAATCAAGTAACATAGGGACTAAATCCCACATCAACCACTGAAGTCAATCACAAGTCTCTTCTATAAGGAACTAAAGAGTTCAATTCTTCGAATAAATTTCAAAATTACTCTAAGACTAATCATTCATGATATCACATGATCTCACTAAACCCAATTACTTACTCCAAGTGATTAGGGTAACCCAAGATTTGTGGCCTTGATCCTATCTTGAAGGATATCTCAAGGTTCCAATAGACCTATGATAAATGGATATTTATCCCATATATCAATCTATATTAACCAACCCATCACCTTAGAGAAGGTCCCACATCTAGGGTTTATATTCTTCCATAAATAAGGTGGTAAAATAAAATTAAAATCATAATAAATATTATCACACAATTCTACAAAGAGTTTGAAAACTGAGAAATACATTTACAAGGTCAAATAGACCAAAACATATATCCAAATAAGACCTCACATCTTTCATTTAAAAATATGAGTTAATCATATTTATAAAAACTTTGGAAAAGTCTTTTACATATCTTTTTTCTCATACTATGACCTTGAACCAAAACCCATGAAAACTCTCTTGGGAAAACCCTTATTTAATTTGATATTCTATTTCAAAACCACCTATTTAATTCATTATTTTCATTCTAAAATTTCAATCAGATCACTTTACTTTAGAAATACCATTTTAAACCCAACACACCCCTTATTTTCCATTTAAAAGGATTTATCCCTTTCCTTTTAAATTTAAATCTAAAAAAAATCCCTTTTTTAAAAGATTTTAAAAAGGTAGAAATCATTTACATTTCAAAAAATAACTCATGTCACCAAAAAACCATAAAATTTTCTATCGAAATTCATTTGACCAAGGTTCCACCAAGAAATAATTGAGTAAAAGAAACAGTACTTGTTGGATATTATGTCAAAATGATCCTATCCTAGTTTATGAAGTGATATCATACAATGTTATAAAACATTCCAACAATAAATATAATTATCACAAAAACCATAAAACAATCCAAGATATTAAGATACTCGATATGTAAAGTCCACTTACCTCAAATGGTGATCCATTTATTTATTCAAAACTCATATTGAGCTTTATAAAATCTAATATGTACCCACCTCATTAATTCATCAATCACTAAATAATTTAAATTAAAATCCAAAAATGGAATAATCAATGCTAAACTTACTAAGAGTCATAACAATGTTGAAATCACAAAAAACAAGGTTCGATCTAGTCTCAATGTACCTCTATACCTAATCTATGAAAAATAAATAATTATTAAAAAAAATTCAACCATAAATTAATCCCAACCTCACTAATTACCTAAATAAATTCCTTGAAATAGTACCTTATAGTAAACGATGTGAACATTGAGGATCGAGAAATCTCATGCCTCCTCTATACAATATACATGAAATCCCCATATTTCTAATGTGGTTCCATTATTCTCTAGTGAAATCAAACATATAAATCCATATTTTTATTTAACTAATATTAGGTTAAGATATGGGTAAGAGGAAGGGATTAAAGGAGATGAATCGTACCTCTGGTCTATGCAATGAATGACTCATGGGTCACCTATGATCAAGGAATCATAAAATAACACCAAGAAGAGGGAAATGGGGGAGTGTCTAGACAAACTAAACTCCCTTGAATTCAACCACCTCTAAAAATAAAATGGGGGAAACCATAAAATGGAAATTATATCCTTAATAAAAAAATAAGGTAGAGCTCTATTGAGTGCCTGGTGTAAGGTCACCCACCACCTAATGGTTGTTATCAGAAACTTACCTCCCCCATTCAAACTAACCACCACCCAAAACTACTTTTAGATATTTTAAACATTATAAAAACTTCATTCATCATATAAAACTCTCTAACACTTCATCCTCTCGATTCAAAATCAAAATTTAAAAATCAATCATTCGCTAAAATGATAGGAATTTAACCCTTCTCTCATTTCATCAACACACAAAGTCTTGTGTCTTTATATCCTCTAGATAATGGGGATGTATGTGAGTCTATGTGGCATATAAAATTGTGTCTCAGGATTCAATATCCTAGGTAAATGTGTTCAAAAATTCTATTAGAGCAGAGTTTTTGAGTCAAGTCTTGGTAAGTCTGGTAAGTGTGGAGAATTTAATATTTGGGACTCAAAACATACCCATAAAAAGTCATAACTAAATTTTTTTATGATGATATCCAAGTAAATAAGATTTTTAGGTAAATAAGAGATTAGTGATGGCCTTATAGGAATGTGTTTGTGTCATTTTAGGCCATGTTTGGTTGAAACCAACAAGAGTTGATGCATCATGGTATACATAGTATGGATTACATTATATGGAATGGTTTTAAAATAAAATTATTTTCTTATATGAAAATGGATTTCCAATGACTCTCTAGGTTTGATCTTCTAAAAAAATTGAAATTATTGTGTATTATGGATTGAATAGAATTTTTTTAAAACATGATTGAATTGTTGTGATGAATGATTTGGAATGAAATTAGATAAATAAAATGGATTCCACCTAGCCACTGTTTAGAATATGGATTTTTTTGATGAATTATTGAGGAAATATATGTTTTTAACAAAAAATATTTTGGGTGTTGTAGAATATGCCACCGAGGAGATTTCCAGTTGGGTATGCACAATGGAAAGGAGACGCAGATCATGTGCATGTGGATTTGTATTTAGTTGAAATGATCATGAAAACCATCCTAGGTATTAGTAGGAGTGTTGATCAGGGTAGTCCAAGAGAAGTGGATAGGGATATAGAATTCATGAATTAGAAAAATCCATTATTCAAAAGGGATATGGGTCCAAATTAAGTTGAAGAGTGGTTAGAGAAAATCAATCTTATTTTCAATTATTTTTTAACCTTAGTGAGTTTTAAGGTCAAGTTCAGTTCTTATTTGATGGAGGAGGCATCCTGAAAGTGATAGGAATCCATTGATGAGGCATGAGGAGATAAAGATCTCATCCAGAAGGTATCTGATATGATCTTCAATGAAAAATACTTCTTGAAGAAGATAAAGTTTTATAAGGCTCAATAGTACTTTGATTTTGAGAAAGGGAATTTGTCTATGATGAAATACACATCAAAATTAACTGAGTTGGTGAAGTGTGTGATAAATATGGTGATTAATGAAAAGATAAATGAATGGAGGTTCAAGATGTTGTTGTGACTATATATTTAGTATAGTATTATTCTTCTGAAGCTACCTAATTATGTGGAGGTGGTTAGTATGATGACTTTGATGGAGGTGGATATAGCTGACATGCAAAAGGTAAGTTATTTTCTTCCTCTCTCAGGTGGAGGTGCTATAAAAAATACATTTAGTCACATTTATATTTTACATTAGTCATGTTAATAAAAAACACTTAATAAATTTCTCACATTTCATAAAAATTTGAAAAATAAGTTGTGGTTAAATTTAACTTTTTTCCAAACCTGATTTACCCATGTTTCTAAGAAATGATGGCAAATTTCCTAACATGTACCCACATTTCAAAGAAATGTGAATATTTATTTTTTAAATTTAATATTTTTTTAAAAAATATTCTTTTTTCTTAATATCCACCCAACCCCAACCCCCCCCCCCCCCCACCCCACCCCCCACCCCTCACACACACACACATGATGCAGTCCTTGTGCTGACATTTCCCTCCCTCAGTCCCCCATAGGACGATACATTCACGTGCTCTTATTTATTGAATCTAACACACCAGATGACACCACCTACCCAATTCCCTCATACAATCACATCACCCAACACCTTCCCTTATCTCCCTCACCTCTTTCAAAATTCATTTTAATGTCATAAGGATCAAACTTGAAACATGGCCACATAGGTTGAATGCCTGGACCACTCATTCTAGGCATTTTTATTATAAGATTATCTTATTACTCTACATTTGTATATTTTTTATTCTTATAATTTATATATAAATTAAGATATTGATATTCATGTATTTATATGAAAATTAATATATAAATTGACTTATATATATACACACACATTTCTATTTATATTTATATTTAGAGATATAGATACATACATACATACATACATACATACATACATACATACATACATACATCCATCCATCCATCCATCCATCCATCCATCCATCCATACATGCATGCATCATCCATGCATGCATCCATACATGCATCCATACATACATACATACATACATACATACATACATACATCATACATACATACATACATCCATACATCATACATACATACATACATACATACATACATACATACATACATACATACATACATACATACATACATACATACATACATACATACATACATAGATACATAAATGTGGGGAAATGATTATTTTACTTTCTTCACCACAAAGTGATAATCTAAGAAGTATACGCTGACGATGTGTTAGTGTACCAAGAGGTAACAATATCCAATATATGTGTTACAAAATCTAAGAAGAACACACTATCAGTCCTAGGATAAATCCCTCATTATATATCTCTATGAACTTCTTTGTGATAAAAAAATATAATAAATAATAGAGACACATAGATAACTTATAATGCTTCTTCACAATATAAAAACACCAGGCTGATAAGGGTGTTATCATTGTGGTTTGGTTCCTTCTTTAATTCCAAATCTTCAATGAATCCACACCCGACATCATTTTTCTCCCTCTTTTTTAGATAATATCCATTTCAAAATCACTTCTATACTCCCACTTCTCCATTTTTATCAGTAAATTATTACATGATATATTTTTATTATGTAAATTCCTTAAAAATGATAGTGGGATTTCCTTCCTCAAATCCAAGTGAAGGTTTCTCATTCAATTCCTAGATTTTCCTCTTGAAAATGGGATATTTTGAATATGAGAATTTATTGACTTGTAGAGGAAGAAATATCAATCATATTTTATGATATATAATGTGCATTTTGAGTCTCTATCTATACATGTTGAAGCTGTGACATGGTTTATGCATCTTCCATAAAATATCAATATACATTATTATCATGTCCATGTCCTACAAAAACATTCCACCTCTTTCATGTGAAATGTTGTCATGTGAAACTACTCCATGATGTGGAAACCTTTAAAATGAAAATACCACTAAATTTATCTTAACCCTATTCATGGTGTGGATATTATTTTCAAAAAATTATTATTATCAATTGTATTTTTTGATTTATAAAGCACATTATAATTCAACACAACTCGTACAATACCCATGACGGTCCTCAATGTTTTTCATAGGGATACTTTCAAATAGAAACATCTCGTTCCATACTGTGGCATTAATCGTCTCCTTATTTCATAGACCCCGTAGATTCTTTTCTAACATGGCTGGCACTTTTCTATTCAAATTAATCATATATGAATATAAACTTAGGATAATACCATTTATT